>JARLTB010000021.1:39497500-42322500 GCA_030141615.1 Unio pictorum
TAGAAAAAACATTTTGTTTTTATTTCTCTAGCATCTGAACCCTCAGAGTGGTTCCATTTATTGTAGAAACAGATGAGAAAAAATATTATGAAAAAATATTAATATTTAGGGGTGGCTCAAGCACATCAAAGTTTACCATTAGAGTCTGAAAATCGTCATTTGGTCATTAAAACGAACGACACAGAGTTTACTGTTTGTCAATCAATGTTGACTTTTTTGCATCTGGAAATTGTTTCCGGTTCTGCTCTATTACGTGGAGAGCATACTGCAGCTGGTCTTCACATCTAAAGCGCCCTGACTGGACTGCATCTTGAATGAGGGCAACGCTCCGTTCTGCGTGGTCATTTGTAACCGAAAGCGTCTTGACCATTGCCTCAGCAGCTTTGAAGTCATCTCTACTGTTCCATGACTCGGGATCTTCAGCTAAGAATCTAGAAGGCAAGCCCAGAATTGTAAATAGTTTTCGAGTGTCTTCTGTTGCACGGCTGCCATGTCAATGCGTGCCCATTTTGGTGGATCGAGTTCTCCATCCTTTTCTTCCTACCCTCTGACAAATGCTTGCTTTGTGGCAATATCTAGTTCTGGATCAAAAAGGCTGAGCAGTATTAAATCTTCCGAGAGGTACCACAGATGCCCAGCCATCTTACGTGACGTTTCGACACTGATGGCACGATCTGGATATGAATGGAGCAGCTGCAGGACTTGGAGGTCATTTCTGCCTGCAGTAGGAGCAACAGGTGCCTGGTACCAAAACTTGATATAAATCTTTGCAAGAAATATGCTCAAACGTAGAAGCTCTTGAGATTCTAGGGTTGTCAGCTTGAACTGGGACCGGAAAAGCCATACCTTGATACTGTAGATGGCTTTTGCCATCCAGTGTGCTTGATGCAATGGACCAGGGCTTCTGAACGTCAACTTGTCCGAAGACTTTTTCCCTAAGAAGACGAGCATTAATTGCAACAGCTCACGATAGTCATCTATAGGTTGATTATCTTCAAGTTGTCGTTCGCAGAATGCAATGACATCGACTTGAACATCTACAAGCTCGGTAGATGCATAATCATCTGAAAAGGCGTCACTAAATCCGTCTTGGTCTATGCTTGACCACTGTTGTTTAAAACGCTTGAATATGAGAATTTCTGGTGCCTTGCTGGGTCCCATACAGATTCCAAATGCAGCACCCAGGACCAGTTCCATTATATGATGCCGACAAGCAAAGTGCAGAAGAGACCGTTCTGCTCGAGAATGATGCAAGCACCTGACAGTCTACCAGTATTGGAGCTCGTGGTGTCGAAGCACATGCCCTGAACCAAACTGGTAAGTTTCCATTCACATATGGCATTGTAAACTGCCTCTGTCTCCTCTTTGCCAGTTCCTGCAGGTATCTTTGGAATTTGTAAAAGCTTCTTCTCCCCCATTGTCGAAACCAGAATTGGTAGCCTGTTCACCTTTTCTATACCAGTTTTAGTTAGGCATTAGCTTGCCATCCCAATGGACAGTTAAAGCTGTGGTTCGTTTGAATGCTTCCTTAATGCCAGCAGCTGCTGCTTTACGGTGTTTTTGGCGTTCACGCTGTATGGTCGTCCTGTTTAGAGCAAGCTGCTCTGGGTCTTGTCCGATAGCCCTCATTGATTCAAAAATGACCATCATGGCAGCCCTGTCACTCAACAGATTTCTATCGAGCATTGCTGCCAGAGTAGCTGATATTACCTGCTTTTTACCTCGTTTTCGTGGTGGAGGAGCAGCCGCACTTGTGCTGGGGATTGGATCTTAGTCGTCAGACTCAGATGATGTTTCCATGTCCGAATTATTGCTACTGCTGTCCAGCTCAATCACTTGGGACAACAACTCCTTTTCAAGTTCAGAACGTTTTCGTCTTCTTTGCAATGTCTCCACCATTTCCTTCTGCAGTTCTTGTTGTTTGAGCAGCACATTGTCCACACCCGCCATGCATCCAGGCCGTCCCTTCTTCCGCTGACATTCCAGGAATAATTTGTCCTCTTCATTCTCTATGAGTTGCATTGCATCAGCGTGTGCAATATCAAACAGTTCTTTGATCATTTCTGTAAACATGACTTCATTTGCTTGCTGAGTCTGTGTCTTACGGTTCTTGTTCTTCTTCAGACCTTTCCATTGGTAGAATAGTTCTTCAAGTTTTTTGATTGTATCTTGTCGATGCTTGACTGGAATTCTTGCACGGAACCAAAAATCTTCCACTCGTATTATGCTGTTGTTTGCTGCTGTTCGGATTTCCTCTGTGGACTGTTGAGTGTTAAATAGAGTATAATTGTTCCGGTTTTGGTTGATACTTACCTGTTAACAATGGCAGCAGCAGTGACAGCAGCCACAAAAGTGACAACACGCTCACAAGATTATCTTGTTACCAGTGCAGATGGGATTGAAGGTAGTAAACTGCCCTCAGCAGAGCAAGTTCTCAGCTATTTCTTGCATCGTCACAATGTCATTATTCAATAAATAAGTAAGGAAAAATTTTAAATTTATACTGTGGTTCTACATTCTACAATCTATATTACAAACAGTACAATATGGACATTATGAACGTGATTACCACAAATTTCAGTGTCACTGAGCTACCTCTAAACCTGGTTCAATTTTGCAGATTTTTTGCATACTGTTTTTTTATCTTTTAGAACAAAATGAGAGGTCCAGAAATATATAATTTAAAACTTGATTTAGGTTATGGCATGGTGGAAAAATATCATAGTAAGTTCATGGCCTGAAATGGCGTGGTTTTCCAGATTTTTGCCGGACAAACATTTTTTGCCTACCCCCGGTGCTTATCACTGCATAGGTCGAACGCGAAGTGTGCGACCAATTATCTTTTGTTAGGGGTGGACCAGTACTCATGCTGCTTGAACTGCTCTTCCTTCCGAGTTGAATTGTGTCTTCATGACATTTGCTCCAGTATGTCGGATGTCTAACAAAATTCATGATGTCACAATTTTGTTGGCTTTGGATTACTCCAAGCAGCATGTGAACCATAAGAATTTGTATTGTTATTTAATTAATTGCTTAAGATTAAACCACACACAGAAAAAATGTAGATAACAGTGGTGTGATTTAGCTAACATGACAATAATCAAAATTTATCCTGGCATTCATTGTCACTTCTTTGGGCAGGTTTGCGCATATGAGGTGTTGTAAAGCTGATTTTGACTGGTTTTCATTTGGGCAACAGTGGATCTATTAGGCTTTCGATGGAGTATGGGTACGCATCCTCCCTGCTTTGTGCCAAGTAGATTCTTCTGTAGCCCTTTATAACTAGTCATTATGTGTTCACTGTATTTTGTTATAGAGACACGAGATTCCTGACCTTCAAATATGAGTAAAAGACTGAGAGAGATATAGGCAGAAAGTACCAGAGTGGCAGTAAGAAAAGGGCAATAAGAAAGGCTAAGAAAGCCCAAGATGAAAGAGAAAGAGGAGCCATATACAGATTTGTTTACAGAAATACATCAGATAAATCTGATGAAACAAATGTGCAAAACTCAGTTGAAAATAATCCGAAATTCAGTGATAATGATAGTGGTGCTGAAGAAATTTTACAAGATGAACACAGCTTTAAGGGTGCTTCTGCTGTTACAAACTCTTCGAAAGATCCTTCCATTTCAAATGTCACCAATGATGATGAACAAGATCCTTCCACTTCAAATGTCACCATTGATGATGAGCAAGATCCTTCCACTTCAAATGTCACCATTGATGATGAGCAGGATCCTTCCACTTCAAATGTCACCATTGATGATGAGCAAGATCCTTTCACTTCAAATGTCACCATTGATGATGAGCATTCACAATTAACTGATGATCCTGCAACCTGGCCAGAAGTAATAAGTCATGGTGTGAGAGACTATTTGGTGAAAAAAGGACCACCAAAAGTTCTAAAAGAAGATTTCCCTAAAAATGATAAAGGAACACACTTTTCAAAATTCCACTGCAAACGAATGCTCCCAAATGGTGAATTTATAGAGTGACCTTGGCTGTTATACTCAGTCTCAAGTGACAAGATCTTTTGTTACTACTGTAAACTTTTTGACCCGAATGCTACAGCCGCACTTGCAACTTCTGGTTTCAATAATTGGCCAAACATCCATACAAGGCTGGCTGAGCATGAGAATTCAAACAGGCATTTGCAAGCAATGCTCCGCTGCTGTGAACTACAGGAGAGGTTGGCTGTTGAAAAGACCATTGATGAAGTACAGGAAAAACAAATTAGAAAGGAAGTAAACTACTGGTATAAAGTATTTGAGCGACTTGTGGCCACAATACAGATGTAGCAGAAAGAAATTTACCATTCCGTGGTTCTGATGAACACATTGGCACACCACATAATGGCATCTTTCTAGGTGTCATTGAGTTACTTGGGAAGTTTGATCCAATAATGCAAGAACACATATACGGAAAGTTCAAAACAAGGAAATACTTGATCATTATTTGGGAAAAAACATCCAAAATGAGCTCATCGACATTATGGCAAATGCTGTTCAGACAGCAATTATTTCTAGAATTAAGGCTGCCAAGTACTATGCCATAATTCTTGACTGCACCCTTGATATCAGTCACCAAGAGCAAATGTCATTGGTTATTAGATATGTAGCTGATGGTACAAAACCAAACATCCCAGCTGGAGTGTATGAACACTTCATTAAGTTTTTGGTTTTGCAAAGCAGCACTGGAGAAAACTTGTTAAACTCCGTTCTGGAGGAACTTGAGGTATTAGGACTTGATGTTGCAGATATCCGTGGGCAAGGTTATGATAATGGGGCCAACATGAAGGGACACAATTCAGGTGTACAAGCACGACTCCTGCAAAGAAATTCTCGACCATTTTTTTACCCCATGCGCGTGCCATAGTTATAATCTTATTTTAGGTGATATGGCAAAAACATGCCCCGAGGCCATGACTTTCTTCGGTGCATTGCAACGTATTTACACAATTTTTGCCTCATCCACAAAAAGGTGGACAATCTTCAGAAGTCATGTTACTGGCCTGTCCTTGAAACCTTTGTCAGAAACAAGGTGGGAATGCAGAATGGATAGTGTGAAGGCCATCAGATACCAAGCGTCTCAAGTCTGTGATGCTCTCGAAGAATTGGCAGACACTACTGAAGATGCCAATACCAAAAGTGATGTCCAGTCCTTGGTGAACCAAATGAGAAATTACAAGTTCCTTGTGTCTCTAGTGTTTTGGCACTCATTGCTCTTTCAAGTAAATTTCGTAAGCAAGGAGCTTCAAGGTGAAACCATGGATGTAACAACTTGTCTGAAAGCATTTGAAAAACTGTTCAACTGGTTAAATGCATTCAGAGAAAAGGGCTTTGAGGAATCACTGGTCGATGCCAAAGAACTTGCTGAAGACCTTGAAGTGGAAGCAGTTTTCAAAAGTGAAAAGAGGCGTGTGCGCAGGAAGAGGCAAATGTTTGACTACGAATCAACTGATGAACCTCTGTCAGACCCCCAAAAGGCATTTCAAATTCAATGCTTTAATCAAGTGGTGAATAAAGCCGTGCAAACCCTTCAGCCCCGATTTGAACAGCTGACAAAGCACTATGAGTTGTTTGGATTCTTGTGCAATTTTAAGGATATGCCCAAGGAAGACGTAAGGAAATGTGCTGCAGATTTGGAAATCGCCATAACTGATTCCAAATTAGTTCATGCTGACAATGCAGTAGATGGAGTTACAACAGCGAAGATGGCTGATATTGATGATTTCATGCTTTGTGATGAGATAGAAGCAATAAAGCCAATTCTCCATTAAGAGCTATTACAAAATCCTGCAAAAATGCTCGAGTTTCTAGCTTGCAATAACAGGTCTACAGCCTTTCCAAATCTTTTTGTGGCACTTAGAATTTACCTTACCATCCCAGTTACAGTTGCATCTGGCGAAAGATCCTTTTCTAAGCTCAAACTTATTAAAACTTACCTAAGGTCTACAATGAGTCAAGAACGCCTAAATAGTTTGAGTATTATGTCAATAGAGTGTGATGTGTGAACATATTAATTAATAAATCAAATAAAGACAATATAGTATCTTTGTATTTGTTTAGACAGTTTAATTTAGGTTCATAATTTGCAGATTGACACGCTGTCTCCTAGACTGGGCCTGGTGAATCACCTGTCTTGCACTTCTGCTTGCCAAGTGAAGTGGGTTGCAAAAGTGTTGGCCCCCTCAACATTTTTTCAATGATTCCTATAGAAAACAGCTCTCACTGTATCAAGTGTAACTTCATCACAATCTGTTTAGCCATATAAATTGTAGTGCTGTTTAATGATTCAAGACTTCGGTGGTCAGTATATTATATCAGGCATAACTGAAAAATACCACTATGCTATATTTGCATTTGGATCGCAAATTGCAAAAGTGTTCATCCCCCAGCTACTATTGGAATAGCAATAGAGGGGTGGGGATGAATAACATATAACATACCTTTATTCTTCACTTGAAATACTCAGTGAAATTTGTTTTACTGCCATTGAATAAAGTGTAAATAACAAATAACGTTTGCAATTTTATTACCCCTATGCAAAATGAAGCAAGAGTCGTGCATTTAATCGTACCTAAAATAATATAAAATAAACTTATTAAATAGAACCACAATTTATAAGAACAAATGGGATGAGTTGAAGTTAATTACGCTTGGTGGAGTTAGAGCTGGATTCTATTGGAGTCAATGGAAAAATGTTGAGGAGGCAAATACTTTTTCAACCCACTGAATATCTATACTGCTATTATCTATAGTATTATTATCATAACTTCATAAATGGGGGGCCCCGCCATCATGTTTCCAATGGGGCCCCACACTTCCTAGAGCCGGCCCTGCATCCTTAATTTATCTACCTTTTCAATATCGTCATTTCCGGGAACTGCTAATTCTGCATTTATTATTATTATTATTATTATTATTATTATTATTATTATTATTACTGCTGTGTGGTTATCATGGTAGTCGTATTTTATTTTGTGGTGCAGAAGACGTCTCCAACATCATATTTGTCTCGAACCTTGCGTAGGGTGGTGGTATTATCGAGATTACTGGTGCTTGATTTTGAAGGGAATTGGGTGTAATAAAAAGCATGTTGACATGAAATATAATGCATGTATATATATATATACATATATATATATATATATATATATATATATATATATATATATATATATATATATATATATATATATATATATGTCTGTTTTTCTTAAATACGCAAGTATGTATGTATGTATGTATGTATGTATGTACGGAATATATATATATATATATATATATATATATATATATATATATATATATATATATATATATATATATATATATATATATATATATATGGATTTCTAAAGTAGCTTTAAAAAAGATTCAGTCATATCGCAACGATGTTCGCTGTTTGACAGTTTTTTGCGATGTTTATGTAGCACTGGGGCATGGTGCTACAGACATGTAGCATGATGTCCCACCCAGTCACACTATCCCGACACCTTTTTTAGTGCCTGTATTGTTTATGGATCCCTAAATATCCCCTATATTTTGCACTCAAATGCAGCCCCTCTCATCTCCTCTGCTCGCTCCGTCAACTACACATACGTTGCAGACTGAGACTAGTTACATGGCTCTTCTGTTCAGAAGCAGTAGCATCAATGATCTTTAGATGTGATGCTATTTGCATTTTATCCAACAACAATTATATGTTTTTTTCTTCTTCTTCCCGTTGTTTAATCGTTCCACAAAATCAATGATTATGTTAAATCATACAACAAAATCAATGGTTATATTAAATCATACAACACAATCAATAGTTATGTTAAATCATACGACAAAATCAGTGGTTATGTTAAATCATACAACAAAATCAATGGTTATGTTAAATCATACAACACAGTCAATGATTAAATATCAAACGAAGATAATTCAAGATGATAACTTTATCAAAAAGTGGTTACTAATGCATAACACAATTTTACAATGATTCAATGACGAGAACTCTTAAAGACAAAATATTTAAATGTGAATAGATTCAAACACCACCCATTCTTTTGGGTACACTCGATACGAGTATCATTTTTGATTTATGAAATAGTGCGAAATCAATGTTAGATCTTTTTAAATTGGGAAACAGAGAAGATTAATTACCGGAGAAAAATACATTTGTAACTGTATTATCTCATTTTCGTCGAAGATGGATGATAAATCTTTCGCCTCAGTATTTCTTTTCACTAACAACAATGATGTTTTTCAAGGACAGGGTTGCGTTCATATTCAACGACAATACATACATACAAATCAATTTGCATTAAGAACAATATTTGCATAGTTCTGAATAAGTTTTGTTGTAAATATCTTGGTACCTTAAAACTGTCGATATATTTAGCAAATATTGGTAGACAAAATAATGTTCTTTTTATAACGATCTGAAGCTCGACAAATAGCACGCAGTACGTCTACAGATATATAATTGTGACGTAACACATGTAAATAACAGTAACCCAAAACTGTTGGAGAACAATTTTGCCTCTGAACAAACCATACTGTCAAACCCGGCACTCTTATGGTAGTGATATCAAATCAGACTTTGATATATTTCACGGATGTAATTCACTATCATATCTTAAAATGTTGAAATGGTTTCACGGTTTTAAAGACTGTTGCGAATCAATTGAAGACATTCTGCTAGACCGTTGTCAGCGACCGGTGGGTTGCTATGGTGGGGCTAGTTGATAACAAATGCATGATACAGATTGGAAAATATTATTATTAACACGGGCATTAATTCGTCTGTTGCTGAAGAATCAGGTTTGCGCAAGATGAGTCACGCATTTCTTGACGGATGATTGAATACAGACTCGGGTTGAAACCGTGCGGTTGCTAGTGTAGTTTCCTTGTGCATGTGTAACATACTATACATTTATTACGAAATGATGTTTAATAATTGGATAATCAGATAAAGAGTTTGTAGAGGTACACGTGCAGTAATTGGGATGAATGCATTAATGTACGGTACACTAATAAGGAAAACTGTTTTTCAGCGCACTAATATTTAAATATCACCCCCTCCCCCGTATCTACGAAAACAGTTAAACATGGTGAGATTTTCATATGACTTTTCCAACAAGCAATATTGTTCTTTTCATTATGTGGGCGAAAATATAAGCAAATTTGAATGGTACTCCATGGAAACCAAAGATATAATGCACTTAACAAAATTGAAAACTGAAGAAAGGTCACCATTACATTACAGGCTTGATAATTCACTGATGCGTACTGAAGATATAGCTATGTTATTACCCTTTCAAGATTTTACTCCAGACAAATAAAAATTTAAACGCTCTGGGCGAATCGATACTTTGCCAAATCAAGACGAAGATATTAACTCTGAAACAGGCCACATTATGATTAGCGGATGCAAATATTTAAAACAGTCTTTAACAGACAAATAGTTTCAAACGATCTTTAACAAATTTCCTTGCGAATATATTTTGAACTAATTTTCTCGAACAAAAACGGGTTAACATAACTTCAGAGGCATGGTTATCGCTTTAAAAGTTAAATAAACAAACAATCCAACAAGACTTAATAACATCTATTTTATTTAACAAAAAGTTCTTACTTTGTTCTGTTAAATATAAACATAAATTCTAAGAAGAAAAAAAAAAGACAGATACAAGATCAATACCTGGAATACAATGAATGTGCTGGTGAGTTTTCTTAGTAAAACTGTTATTGATAATCTACATGTATAGGTGTCTTCCCAAACGGTTTTCAGGCAAATATTCAAGTCAGTGGCGTAGCAACCGCCCAGAAATCCTCTTTCAAATACGGTGGTGGTGGTAGTGGGGGGGGAGGGGGGGTCCTGGAAAGATTTCTTGCTACGCCGCTGATGTAACTAATCAGGTATTGATCTTTATGTGTTATCGTGAAACTAACCTCGCCTTAGTCGCCTCTTACCTTCTGTGCAGTTGATCATTTTTTCTCTCCAAAGAGTTCCCAATGTTGGATAACTCTCAAGCGATTGCTTATCAATGTGGCATATTTAATGCAAACAGTTTGGTAGCTGCGGTTACTCTACATATTCCATGCTAAACTGAATAACAGCGTGGACAACGATCAAAAGTATTAACATTATTAACACGTGATCTTTAAGCTATTTTCCATTGATTTTGAGCAAATAAAAATGTTGATTTACTGAATTTTTATTGAGTTGGTTTAAAGTTCAACATGGCCGGAAGCTAACCAGTCTCTGCCTCGTATGTTTGATTATGTTCAGTGTGTTCAACTCACCACGATCATTTCGGCCTTTGCAAATCCCATGCAGATCTTTCCGTGACCATATTGCACTTTAAATGAGTGAAAGGAACCAGTGGTAAAGTGGTTATTCAACAGAAAAGTTAATGCTGTTGGATTATAATCAGTACAAAAGGAGCCTAAAGCCAGGCTTAAGTACTGGATCAACAGTTAACAACTCTGTCGAAACTGTTTAAGCATTTGACATTAGCTGTGAAATCCCAATCACCATTTAATATGTCAAGACACCAGAAGAGCTTAGGTAACCCCATTTAACTCTGAGTATTCGTCCCTAATGAGCTGTACTTAAAAGCAACGCAACAATTACTTTTCGAGTAACGAAACCCTTTAACATCACGCCATTTTCCACGTATTTTGCACAGAGGAAAGAAAAATGGAATAAAAGAATAGAAAGTCGTTGCCGTCAATTTTTTTTTCTTGATCATTTCTTCAAACATGGGTGTGTAATGGGATTACAAATGTTAAATTTAAACATCAGTCCTAGGCTGTTGTATAATGTTCACTGCTTGAAGTGCTTCATAGAGATATTTCCTGTAACTACAGGCTTTTTGACTTCGGTATGCTAACTGTTGGACCAAGGCCAACATAATCTCACTGGATTTTGTCTTGAAATGTGCTAACTACACTGAGCCATTCGATTTATAAAATTATTAAATATAAATAAATTACGCTGTACTTCTTGTAGGCTTGCGTACACGTATTTGAAATAGTCAAAGTAAGCGATGCCTTGAATCCTTCGGGGGTGGGGGTGGGGGAGAGTTAACGCCATTTTCAGCTCATGATGTTTTGGTTATACATGACGATTACTATATTTGGTAAAGGCAGAACCCGGTAAAACCCCAGAAAGAACCACCGCTCCAAGGAAAACGTCTGTAAAGCGTCTTTACGTATCCACGGTGGCCGACCACAAGACTCGAACTCAAGCAGACAGAGGTGATGTGTCAGTGATCTGTAAAGGCGAGCGTCTTAGACCATTCGGCTATCCGGGGCCCAAACAACTGTCTGTTTTCTCTGGAGCCAAACTTTATGAGAGCTGATAATGAAGGAACACATTATTCGTAGTTTTATATTCGTGTATGGCCATGATGACTTTATGTACAAGTTATATGGTATGATATTATACATCGTTATTGTTTGTATACTGTGAAAATTGTTTTTAAATATTAATAACTCATCCAATTGGAGCCATAGTGGATATTTGTTGCAAACAAATTTTAATAAACAACAAATTCCACCATGGAAGACCAAGTCGTCGTCATTAAAAATGACTAACGAATATCACCACCTATATATATATATATATATATATATTATTCTAATCAAATAAACCCCATTCATATAAAACGTTCCCTCAAATGTTTTTCCTGTGTACGTGGAGTTTTTAAACTAATGCGCGGCCTACGTATTTGCTACTAAACTTGTGCGTAGAATTTTGAACTGCTGAGCAACATTTTCTAATAAGCAGCGCGGCTGCGCACCTTAGAGAAAACATTGTTCCCATACCCCTCCCTCGGGCTTCGTAGCATCGCTAAAATAGTGATCACTATAATCGCCATAAATGTTTCCTTCTTGATATTTAGGTATCTGGGATATGAGATGATCAGTTTCAGAAGTTCCTGACCCTGCAGCATAGGGGATTTAATTTTCGAGCACTTGGCGACGAGTTGTTAAAATTGAAGATAGAGTAATTCAATCAAAAAGATAAACATTATGTTTATTTCTGGTAGATTTTTGTTCCAGAGCCAGTCGGTTCGGTCGTTTTTCGTTGCTCATTGAAATACGACACCGCAAACTCGAGAATGTAATTGTTAAGTTAGTGTGAATAGTTCACGCTTAGTTTGTTTTCGTCAGCTATGTTTGTATTACACGAAAAAAGGGGCTAGATACCAGTAACACATAACATATTTTGAAACTATTTTGGTAAATGAGACCTATTAGGTATTGTTTGTTTTAAATAAAAACATTCTGAATGAGTTATTGAAGGCAAAGTTCAACCAGGGTAACAATAGTGCAGAGTTAATAATGTAAATACTCGTAGTCATGTGATGAAAATATGCATCGAATATTTGTTGCTTTACTCATGGCTAATTTTTATATCTTGAATTATTTCCGTTAATTCGTTAGAAAATGAATACATTTTATCGATCACATTATTGAACGTGATTATCCTTCATAGCGTTCGACCCCGCCCCTTCTCTCTCTCTCTCTCTCTCTCTCTCTCTCTCTCTCTCTCTCTCTCTCTCTCTCTCTCTCTCTCTCTCTCTCTCTCTCTCTCACACACACACACACACAGAGTTATGATGATCCAATAAAGGGAAGACGAAATTGTGGAAAAGAGAGTACTTTCTATGTTTGCATCTTCATAAAGATAGGATCATAGCAAGGTGAAGGTCAAGTTCTGGAATGAAAATGCCTCGAATTCTCAACGTGTCTACCTTGTATACAGATAAAGAAAAATAAAAGAAGAATAAGCAATTAAATGTGTCCTTTCTTTTCGTGTGATCCTTTGTTTGTTGCTAGTAAACATCAAAAAGTCTTCTTCATAGAGTGGAAACACACACACACACACACTATATATATATATATATATATATATATATATATATATATAAAGATGTACATATTTATAGCTATCATGTTTACCGCTCCGGTGGCCGGGTGGGTAGAGCGTCCGCCACGGAAGCGGGAGCTCGTAGGTTCGATCCCCGATCGAGTCGTACCAAAGACTTACAAAAAACAAAAATGGTACTAACAGCTGCCTCGCTTACGCTCAGCATTAAGAGGTTAGTGTTAGGACTGGTCGGCCTGGTGTCAGGATAATGTGTCTAGCTGGGACATCATCTACATATCTGCGGAATGATGCCCCAGTGCTAGACATCACCTTAAACTGTTTCATTGGAGACATCGTAGCTATATGACTGAACAATTGTTAAAGCTACGTTAAGAATCCTAATCAAACAAACAAACAAACAAAAGCTATCATGTTTGTATAGAAATTTTAAAATGCATTTTAGAGCCTGGCTGAAAGGATGTTATTAGGGGCCCCGACTGGCCGAGTGGTCTAAAGCGCTTTCCGTTACGGATCACTGCCGTCTCACCTCTGTCTGCGTGGGATTGAGTCTAAGATTCGGCTAATGTAGTTATGTGAGAAAGCTTTCCAGTAGCTTCGATACTGTTGGGCCCCGGATGGCTGGGCGGTCTAAAGCTGTCTCCGTTACCACCACGTGGGTTCGAGTCTCGGGCTTAGTCAAATGTTGGTATGCTAGAACGCTTGCCAGTAGCTTCCAGTGGGTCGGTGGTTATTACCGGGATTTTCCAAGTTATAATGGTCGTTGTGTATAGCATATAGCTGAAAAATGAAATTAAATCAACAACTCACTTAGACTTGACGGACATAAACCGAAGCGTCAATTGGTCCTCTGTTATCCACATGGCGCAGATCACGTGCTTAATGTCATGACATGTAGCGTAAGGACAATGGTCGGGGCATTGAACCACCAGACTACTGATGTATCATTCCCGGTATTCACTATTATTCAATCATCCATATAATTGGATTTTCTCCGTTTGTCACCAACGCCGACTAAATCTGTCTACATTGTTTGACCAACACGCGCAAATGTTATTATCCGGTGTGATTGGTAGACGAAATTAAGAACCAAATTTCTGACATCCCATCCCGGTATTGTTAGTCAGATATATCGTATAGCGAGCTTGTACTGATGGTCGTTCTAATATTGTCTAATATTGCTTAATTTTGTGTTGTTTCTGTTTATTCCTGTCGATCTACGTAGGATATAATTGTTCTTTTTCCCTCTACACACAACTTAATCAAAATACGATGACGAGAGTTTCTAGGAACAAATCCTTAAGTTCAGGGGTCTATAACACTCGGGCCGCCAGTCCTTATAAGTAGCCAGCAAAATCTTTGGCGTCACAAGGTGTCATGAAAGATAAAGTTGGTGCGGCCCGCGGGCCATCGAAAATGCCTTCATGCGGCCCTCAGTGTGGTTTGAGTTTGAGACCCCTATTTTAGCTTGATGAACTAAGGAACCGTAGATACTAAATTCATTTCGACGTGGAATCTCTTGCAGCTACCCACAATAATTTGGGCAGTTAAAGTTTAAATAAAAGAAGCATGCACACCTCTCCGGTGATCTAATTGATTAGAACGTTCTCGTTGGATGTTGGAAGTTCCAGGTTCCAACGTTGGGAGAGCCATACCAAAGACTTATCAGTTGCATCTGAGCAAGACATGATGCCACTTGTCTGCGGCATTATACCTAAGTGGTAGACATCATTATAAACTGACACAGTGCTGACATTATATCGTAGCAATATGACTGAAAACTTGTTAAAGGTAGGTAAAATCTCTCTCTCTCTCTCTCTCTCTCTCTCTCTCTCTCTCTCTCTCTCTCTCTCTCTCTCTCTCTCTGTGACCCCCCACCCACCCACACAGACAGACATACAGAAGCATCCAGCCACACATCATAATCTCATGTTGTTCTAAGATGTATTGAGCATTTCTGAGATCTTTGTTCCAACTGGAAAAAGACACTTTCCCCCAATTGATAACGACTAATCAGCCTGAATTGGGATAGAAAAATGACATGAAACACATAAATTAAGTGGCATAGCTAGCGTACTTTCATCGTGAAGATATAACGTGCTAAAAATGCGAATAGTTAGTACTGTAGAATGCTTAACTTTTAACCCAGAAGTGCATCCTTGTACGGAAGGGTGTTATCACATAATTCAAAGATTTTCTTTGTTAGTGATGAACAAAATGATCTTGTACTAATAATCAACGTAGCTGATTCCCACTTTTCACACAGTAATGCGCTGTTTGGAGTCAAATACTTTATGCCATTATGCAAATGGAGAATCTCTGAACTAAGTATGTACCCACCTATGTATGTATGTATGTATGTATGTATGTATGTATGTATGTATGTATGCATGCATGTATGTATGTATGTATGTGTATGCAGATAGGTATATGGAAGGGGCCCCGAGTGGTCTAAAGCGCTCACCGTTACGGATCACTGCCATCTCACCTCTGTCTGCATGGGTTCGAGTCTATTCGGCTAATGTAGTTATGTGAGAAAGCTTGCCAGTTGCTTCTCGTGGGTCGGTGGTTCTTTCCGAGGGTTTTCCCGGGTTCTTCCTCCACCAATAATACTGGCCACCATATATATAATACTGGCCACCATATATATATATATATATATATATATATATATATATATATATATATATATATATATATATATATATATGGGCGGTTTGATTGTTTGGGTAGGTAGGTAAGCGGATCGGCAGGAAGTTAGATAGGTAGGAAGTTGATGCGTCTTGATTTAAAAAAAATAAAACAATAAGTTGATCTTAAATACTGGTTAGAACTTCAATACATACGTACGGTGTTATCAAAGAGCATAGGGGCAAATTGGAAAGGTGTGTCGTCAGAACTCACAAATCCACCCAAATGAACGAGATACGTCCAGATCGGTTTATGGAATAACAGTTCTTTACTGTTTGCTGGTTAATATTATCACCTGAAAACGCTTATAATGTTAAGCATCTGGCCACCATCTGGGTTTTCGTTCCTCAGACCCTTGTCTACTTTCTTGTACCCAATCACACCATCAACGATATTACTGGATCTACACCGGAGAATATGCTTAAAAAGCACAACTAAGCCTCATACCACATTTATGCTATGCACATGCAATAGCTATTGGTTACACAGTCTTTCATGTAAAAGAAATCGTAGTGAAAAAAGAGTTATTCTACAAGTATCATTGTTGCAGGGTTATCTGCGCCTGAAGGACAGTGTGGCGTACGGTGTGATGAAAGCATTAGAGGAGTGCCAATACCAGTTTGAATGGGACCTCTGGAACTGTTCCGAGACGCCTGCTTCCTTATTTTCCAGGAGCAACCGTATTAAAGGTACAAGACACTGTCGTTTGTTTTTCAAGAAGATGAGGGATTACATTCGTTTCATGTTCCGACGACCTATTAGTGTGTTACACTGATTTACACACATCCTCCCAGCCCCCACAATCTGTCAGTGTATCTCCTTACTGCCAGGTAAAAATGACAGTGGATAAAGGTCACGCAAAAAACCCATGTAATGTTCTCATAAACAATATTGCGTTCCTACAAAAAAACTTTTGATCACACAAAGATACTTTAGTGGCCGCTTAAGGTCGGAAAATAAAATAAAATGTTCACATTTCAACAATGTGTTGCATCCCACCAAAAGCTATATTGTTCCCTCTAGACATATGAGAACGGCTTATTAAAATCTTGCACAGTATAAAATTATAACCATGTCACAAGTAATAATTGTGTTCCCACAAGACGGCTATCTTATTCCCACAATAAAATATCGCTATCCGCAGGAACATTCCCACATAAGAAGCTGTCTTGACTGCAAGAAAAATATCGCATTACGTCAGGACAGCTGTATTATTCGCATGAGAAAGTTATCACAATGTTTAAATTATGGGAAAGTGATAATCTGTGTTTTTCTTGTTATGACCTTATACGGGTATTATATTAGTTTTTTTGTAGCATGTTAGCTTTATTGTGGGAATACAGTATTTGCAGGCGAGAAAGTGATACACTTCAATAAAAGACCCCATACCCCCCCAAAAAAAAAACAACAACAACAAAAAAAAAAAAAATCAAAACAAACAAACAAACTAAGATCTTCATGTTCTGGACCTCATCAAGTATGACTTCACTCTGTCCTGTCTGCAGAAAATGTTCACTTCCCTTCCTTTTCACAATGTATTCTTGTTTTGGGGTTTCTTCTTCTTCTTCTTCTTCTTCTTCTTCTTCTTCTTCTTCTTCTTCTTCTTCTTCTTCTTCAATATTTAAAAAAAAATTATGTTTCTCTATTTCTTTTGTTATTTTGTTATTTTCACGAATCAGCTTCAGGATTCTCTTTCTATCTGCGAGCTCAAACTTAATACAATATCAACGTTATGAAATCCTATTAACTTCAAAAAGTTTATTAAAATCACACTTTCCTTTTCTCGCTTCTTTTCCTTGTGGTTGCAGCGGACCGTGAGCTTGCATTCCTTCATGCCATCGGATCGGCAGGAGTAATGTATGTGGTAACCAAGAACTGCAGCCAAGGAATGCAGGAAGCCTGCAGCTGTGATGTGAGCAGAAATGGACTTTTAGGTAAGGGTATTGTTTCAATCATGTCATTTATCATTTGTCCTTGTTGTCATTCTTGATATCAAAATAGTAATACGTTCCTTCAACTTGAGATATAATAAAGACTTGAACTATTAAGGATTGTAGATTTTGGAAAGTTTGTGTCCTATATATTCGTCTTGGCAGAATTTATTTAAACGGATTTTATTGATGAGTGGAATTTGTTAAATCTCCAAATATTGCAATTTTCATAAAGACAATATAAAGATTCCATAACAAATTTGTAAATTTATAACGTCATTGGACATGATACATGTTATAGTGACTTGCAACATCTTTGGATATGATACAAGTTATAGCGACTTGTAATATCACGTGATATGATACACGTTATAGCGATATTTGTAACATCATTGGAATTGATACATGTTATAGCGACTTATATTAACTTTGGACATAATACATGTTATAGCAACTTGTAACATCACTGGACATGATAGTTGTACGTTATAGCGACTTATAACATCATTGCACCTGATACATGTTAAACAGACTTGCAACATCATTGAACATGTAACATGTTATAGCGGCTTGTAACATTACTGGACATGATGTATGTTATACAGTCTTGTAACATAATTTGATATGATACACACACGTATATATATATATATATATATATATATATATATATATATATATATATATATATATATATATCGACTGATAACATCATTGGATATGATGTTACACCGACTAGTAATATCATTGGATATAGTTTGCTTTGATATTTTCTTGAATAAAATTAATTCTAGCAAACAATTACATTTTTTTCTCCATATAATTTGTAGGAGGTTCTGACTGGAAGTGGGGAGGCTGTAGTGATAACATAGATTTTGGAGAGCAAATATCTAGACACGTATTTTCAACAACTGACACGGGGCGTGACGCTCATGCAGCCATGACAACGCATAATAAGCAAGTAGGAATTCAGGTAAACACACATAACAATTTTCTTATTCATTGAATCGTTTGCTGTCTTTAAATTAAATGGTTTGAATATATGCAATATTCACCTAATGGTGCATTCAGTTGGTGGCACGATGTAACACTGCTATCGATTAATCAGTCAATCAATCATGCTGTCTCGATCCGTCTATATCTATTTCTGTTTTTCTGTCTCTCTTTTAATGTGTAATATGGTTGTTTATTATTCAGTTTTGTTAAACAGAATATTCTGCACTAGAAGATATAGACATGAAAACATTAGAGATATACGAGATATACATAAGTGTAGCCCTCTCCTTCTCTTTCTCTTTTTCACTCAGTGAACCAATGTATGTGTTTGTGTGTATGTGTGCGTGTGCGTGTGTGTTTATGTGTGTGTGTGTAAAGATATAGGCATACAGATTGTTGGATGGATGAATGGATGAGTAGATACCATATCTGCTAAATTACAAACTATTATTAAAATTGTTTTATCTTGTTAAATAATGAATTGAATCGCAGACGGATCAAATATAATTTACATTTCAAGAAGTTTGCACCAGCTTTCACATTCAATCTTATCAAAATGATCTATTAATTGACCATTAGCAATAAAATACATGTATATATCAAAGCTGACAGCTATATTGAAGTGTTAAGCTGAGATGACAGGAGTTGCGTAATCCCAGTTAGATCTATAGAACAGCATTGAATTAGTAATTATACTAAATGCACTTTTAAATTTATGACAGAGAATAAACTAAAATAAAACTCTGACATGAATACGTCTTGAAAAATTATGTGTAAACATATACAAATATAGCCGATTCCGACACAAAGACATCAAATACGCTTTGATACAACAAAGGTTAATCGAATATTTGATTTGGAGGCTAACCACGATATCGCGAACCTAGATGAAAGAAGTAACGATTGCAGCTTGTTAGAGACTTTTAATAAACTTATAATAGTTAAAAAATTAACCACAAAAATTAAAAGTCCCGATAACTCTTAACGTTTTCTTTACAATAAAATGTTCGCACTTCGACAACATCTTCATTATCGTAAAATTCGGATGTCGTGGGCGACGTAATATAATTAATTGTATGGTCTTATATGAAGTTTACTTACTTTTTTCCTCTGACCACTTTATTTACTATATCTTTAAATATAATCTAGTACACAAAGCCCAGGTAAGCATGACTTGTAAAATACGAAGTATTCGTGCAGGGTCATTTAAAAACTATTGCTTCTCAGGAAATGGCCACACTTTAATTTTGAGAACTTTAAAATGTCAACCGATGATCACAGCTACCAGTCCATTCATTGTTTTCTTTTTCCTTTCCTTTCTGAAGTACTTGGAGATATTCCGGCAATCAGTTATTTTTTGTTTGAGGTTGTTTTGTCAAATAGATGGAACGCTAGGCAAAGTAAGACTAATCTATTCGAAATTGAAAAGATGGCCGCTATCGCTTAACCGCCTTGACACAGTTCTTCCGTCTTTGTGCTATTTTTCATATATGTGCTTGTTGTCTATCTTCGTCAACAGTATTGGGTTTCATCATGCATAGGCTGTTCAGTGCGTATGTGTCTCTTTGCCTCCTTGTTTTGGAAACGAGAACTATTATAATATTTCTCATCTGTTTTGTTCCACTGTCAAGATGTCCTTTATTTTTTTTAATAAGCGCCATCACGTGATCTCCATTCAACCCACTTACCATGATGGACCCTCATTAATTTCTTTAAATGATCACACCATGTCTCTTCATACTACATTGTGCTCAAGACTAAACGAACTGGGACTACATTCGTCCTTACTTAAAAAAAACAACATTGTTTCAAAGCTGGCCAGCGTAGAACAGGAAGAAGAATTCCAGTTATATCTCTTTTGCCCTTTCTAGATAAACAATACAAAAATTCGGCCGTTAATTTTGATAACCTGGTGCAAATCCATCTTGAATCGTCAACCGTTGTGTCAACAGTCCCAGAGATACTACTGCGTCTTGCATTATTGAACGTCCAATCAGGACGACCAGCGGAAAAGAACACATAGAAAGTTAATTGCATCAACGACCAGAATATCGACGTCTTCTTCCTGACAGAAACATGGCTAAAAACATCAGGCGATGAGCCCAAGTGAGCGGGTTTAATACTCACCGCTTACTCCATCAAGTCGTTATCCCGCAACTCTCGCGGTGGTGGAATTGCTGTCATCACAAAGAATTCCGTGATGAAATGTCTTAACGACAACAAACCTTCAAACAAAGGCCAGTCTATTTTTTTCTGTCTCTACCGCCCTACTCAATGTAGAAAACAAGCTGACTGAATTTCTCTTTTTGGAGCAGTTTCCGAATCTTTTGGAGTATGGAAATTCGTTAGGTGGCAACCTAATTATTCTTGAGAGATTTCAACTATCACTTTGACTGTTCTGGAAACCCATACAAATCACAACTTCTAGATTCCATCCATGTTTTCAACATTAAACAGTCAGTTAACTAACACACACATAACGTTGGTCACATTTTACATTGGATTCTTCATAGACCTGATGATAATATTCTGCAAACCACCCTTGTATTCAACAAACTTGCATTAGATCACCTCTGCATTATATGCCATCTGAACGTATCAGTCCCTAACCCTCCACCTTCATTTGCTACTAACAGAAACCTCCATATGATACATAGAACCAAACTAATGCATTACATCCAAGAAAATCTAACAACGGGCTTACCTCATACAGCAGAACAACTCGATAACTGCCTGCGTTCATTGCTTGAAACAACAGCCACAAAATGCAAAATATTAATTTAAAAAAATGCTCTCCGTGGTATAGCAGTGTTAGGAACCAGCTTCCTACTGTTAAAAGACTTCGCCGTAAAGCAGCAAGGCTTTGGCTTTCCACCAGACTCGCTATGCATAAACAAATCTATAAAGCCGCAAGGAAGAACATCACAAACATAGTCTATTTAGCCAAATAATTCCACTACGATACTAAAATTACGGACAGTTCCAGCTGCAAAGAGCTCTTTGAGATAACTAACAAATTAATGACAAGAAACACCACTTACAACTACCTTCTCTCCAGTAGACCTTCCGGACCATTTGCAAATTTCTTCCGTGACAAAATACAAACCATTAGAGATACGCATGACAATACAGTTTCATTTGACTTGTTGTCACCATACAGTTGCGATACAGACATTCAGCGACATCCATTAGGAGCAGTTGAAACTGTCTATATGAATTTAGTACGGAAAATCGTGATAAAGAGTGCATCAAGTCATTGGAACTTCATCCAAGTCCAGCATCACTACTGCTTTAGTGCTTAGACCCAATATTGCCTTCACTAACTGATGTTATTAATATATCTCTTGCTCATATGGGAATTCCCATCATTTTTCAAAAGTGCCATCGTAAAGCCTCTGCTGATGAAACCAACACTTGACCATAACGATTTAAAGAACTATCGCCCAGTTTCTTATCTCCCGTTCATGTAAAACAAATCTTAGATAAAGTTGTCCTAACCCAACTTGTATCTCATTTGAATTCAAACAGTCTTTTTAGCAAGGTAAGTCTGCATATCGCCCTTGCCACAGTACTGAAACTATTCTTCTGAAAGTATTTAATGACACTATCTCTGCTTTGGATAGCGGAAATATTACAGTCATCAACCTCTTTGATTTGTCTGCACCATTTGACATAATAGACCATGCTGTATTACTTCACCGTCTCCATCATTCATAGTACACCCTTACAGTGGTTCAAGTCCTACTTAGTCAACAGGACAAAATTTGTATCTGCAAATGGAATAAACTCCAGCCCAATTGATCTATGTTGTGGTGTTCCACAGGGGTCTGTTCTTGGACCTATTCACTTCATTCTATAAACTCAGCCGCTCTCAAGTGTCATAGATCATCACCCAGTTTCTCACCAATTGTATGCTGATGACACCCAAATATACAAATCTAGCCACCCATCTGAAGTTGATGCTACCATCCAAGGCGTAGACATGTGCATTTTTGATTTGAAATCATAGATGACATGTAACAAGCTGCAGAGAAATGATGATAAAACTGAGGCCGTTCTGATCACAACACAAATAATGTTTTATTCACATACTTTATCTCAAACAATAAATATCAGCAACACCAACAATAAATTTACACAGTCAGTACGAAACCTGGATGTTACTCTAGACAGTACTCTCACAATGTACCAACATGTCATAAACATATGCAAGGCTGCATATCTTGAGCTGAGACGCATTAGCTCCATTCACAAATATCTCTCAGCTGATGCCACTAAAACACTTGTTCAATAGTACTGTCAAGACTGGACTATGAAAACGAAATCATATGGACAACGTGCCCTTTGCATCCCAGAGCTCAGCAATGTGGAACGAATTGCCCATTGAAAGTAGACACAAAGACAAAGTGTACCATTTTAAGAGTGCTCTTAAAACTCACCATTTTCGACTGCAAGAACAAACTTAAAGACCTAATAATGTTTCGTACCTTAAATATTTTTTTTTTTTTTGTTTTTGTTTTTCTGATGTCATATCATTATAGATGGTGTAAAGCGCTTAGCGTTTCTAAAGATTAGGTGGTATACAAAGTCCTCATTATTATTATTATTATTATTATTATTATTATTATTATTATTATTATTTAGATAAGATTTTATTTCTCATTAATAACTCTGTCAATTTAGCCTCAAATCTCATTAATGACGTATTAGATAGAATTCAATGAATTAGTGTATCAAGCCAAAATTATGCTCTCTGAATTTAAGTTTTAAGCCTCAGAGTCCTGAAAATAATATATGAAACTATTAATAGTGTCTAGAATCGCGTAAAAAGACGTTTGGTGAGGGAAGAAGAATACAAGTGTAATTAGGATGCTCAGTGCAAAAATTATCATGTACACAGTATGACACGCATGTTTAAGAGACAGGTCAGTTATGTACTCAATATGGCACACATGGCCAACTGATACACCCATCATGTGTGCAGTATGACACACATGGTCAAGTGAGAGATTTATTATTTACACTGTGTGGCGCATGACCAAGAGATAGGTATGTCATGTGCGCAGTAACACACACACACACACACACACACACACACACACACACACGTGACAGGCCTATCATGTCCACAGATACATGGCCAACGAATCAACTTTAATAATACGAAAGAACGCCATTATCAAACTTATTCGAGACCGTCATACTGTTTAGTATTATACAATATATAATCGGAATCCAAAGCTAATAAAATAAATTTTGCCGCACGGAAATGTAAATTTTGCATGTGGATCAGTTAGTTACTTTTACAGAATAAGGGATTATACTTTGTAAGATGTTCGAACACGTATATTACTAAACACATACACTACTAAAAGTTTGGGCCTGGAGTTTGATGAGAGAAAGTAACAATTGCAGATGCTTGTGGACGTGAGGATAAACAGACAACTCCGGTTAATATGACCTTTTCATTTAATTTAAAACCCTTCTTCCCCATCCCAGGGATAAACACGTATATGTTAAAAGATTATATGCTGTGAAAATTTCATTGAGACTTTATCTGTATATATTCTTGTTAATGCCTATTGATAATTTCATTGAAATTTTATCTTTAGACATGCTTGTGAATGTCTATTGATAATTTCATTGAGAATTTATCTTTAGACATGCATGCGAATGTCTATTGATACTTTCATGGAGACTATCTTTAGACATACTGGTGAATCTATATTGACAATTTCATGGAGACTATCTTTAGACATGCTTGTGAATGTCTATTGATAATTTCATGGAGAACTTATCTCTAGACATGCTCGTGAATGTATATTGATAATTTCATTGAGAATTTATCTTTAGACATGCTCGTGAATGCCTATTGATAATTTCATGAAGATAAATGGCTGCAAACGTCGATAGCAAGTTGTATTTCACTTAAATAAAGATTTAATGTCTTTTACCAGATTAGGCGAAGAGTGTGTGTGTGTGTGTGTGTGTGTGTGTGTGTGTGTGTGTCTAAGTTTCCAAATATAGACCAAAAACAGCTAGTCCACCTAATATATCAGACTGTACACGTCATCAGCTACCTTAACGTAATACCAGTTGCCATATCTTCAAATACTAATAAAGGTGTTACATATTCAAGTGTGCTTTAAAATCAATAACTGCTAAAGATAGTGTACTTTAGACTAATTTAGGCTGGTGTTTTAAGCATATTTTAACAGTTAATTTTGTTAGCTGTGTGCCTAGATCATGCATAATTTCTGTAAGGACAATATCCAAACAATATTTTGTCATAATACTTGAAAGTAACATAGAGATATTCCAACATTCTCTCCACTGTTCATCTTGAAAATGCAAACAACTACATACAACTGTCGCTCTCTCAGAGATTCATAATATATGACAGAATACTGTTTGAAATGGTAACATCGATAACAAAACTTTACGATTCCGACAATGCAGACTGCATAGAAGAATAATGAGTATGCTATAATTAAAGATTCATAATGTAAAGGAATTACAGATTTATATATTTTTATATGGAGTTTTTAAGCTCAATACTGCACGCCCTGGTGAGTGAAATATTACCCAGAAACAAACGAGTTCAGATATTCCCATACAAATGGAGTAACATTTTCATTAAATACTTATTTCGCTTTTCTACTTAAGACTTAGTATAGAGAAGAATACTACAAAATAATAATCGCATTTATGCTGGATTCCAAAGTAAATACAGTCCTGTAGGTTCAACAGTATACATTAACAGTATTATTGCTCACATAGCACCGCCCAGCGACATTTGAACAAGGTCACGCGCACAGTCATTCGTTTCAAATACAAAATTCGTTTGATCTACTTAAAATTGAAATTAAGAGTCATACTGTGAAAGAATGCACATTAAAACAATGTTTCAGTTGGTCGTTAAAACAAATTTAGTTTTTTTTCTTCAGTCGATCGAACTAAATTAAGCGTGTCAAGTTTTGATGGACTGGAATTATTAACTGGGTCAATTTTGTACCATGATGTACATGTGTCTGGACTTGTTTCAACTGCATTTGCGTTTCTGTTCTGTCATTGATTGTTCAGAATCAGAATGTGGGGAAAATATTAATAAATAAGAATTTCTTTTATATATTCTCAGAAATACATGGGATTAAAAGTTGTTTGCCAGGGAATGTCATATTCATTTATTTTTAAGCGCATTAAGGAGAATGTGATTTTTGTTCGAACAAATTACACTACAATTTCGCGGTGTGTGGATCAATTTTTCGATTGTCATATTGTCATTGTCATTACCAGTTAAAGACGACATATGTTTAGGTCTTGTCATTTGAATGTTAAAACCGGGAAAATTGAAAAGTTGCTGCTGTTGGACAGCACATTTCACCAGCGGAAATAAAACATTCGAGTTGTCTTGGCTTATTGGCTTTGTGGTTCTTGGCTTTCTAAAGAAATCCGCCTTTTCCGGTTGCATTTTTGTTTTCAAAATTATAATTGAGACTGACTTGTAAAATTTGATGTTTCACGAAAGACTCTAGATAGCATATGACCTCTGTATACTTTTCTATGATATTTCTATAAACCAAAGAGAGTGCGGGGCATAAATTGTTATGACCATGTTTTCTGTTTAAAATGTTTAAATGAGGGGAATGGTATTTTCAATACTACATGCCTCACACTTGCTGTGGACTTGGCGGATATAAATTGCAATAATTTGCTTGGTTGAAAGTTTGTTTTACTACTCCACAAACCCATTCACATCATGCAACTTAGTTATTTCTACTTTCAAATGGACAAAACAAATAGCTTGCTAAGGTCATCCACAGGCAAATCTAATAAATCAAACGCTCCGTTGTCTGCTACATGAGTGTACATTGTTTACAATCATAGCTCCTACAACACAATACGATTCCGAGATACACGTGTCTTGAAGTAAGAAAAATGGAAAAATATTGCCAGATTCTAACTATATAAAGTTAACGAATATAACGAGCATGTTATGATAACAGGTTACTGCTTTTCTATGGGAAAATATGATCGAGTTATTTTTACTGATTAATATTGCACCTTGGGAGCGACATATTACTCAGAAAGAAAAAAAACGAGTTCGTATTTTCCATTACAAATTAAGCATCATTGTTGTTATATACTCTATTCGTTTTTCTAGTCAAGGATTACACATAAAATAATACACTTAAAAAAGAAAGTAATTGAAATTATGCTCTATTTTAACACAAATACATAACCGTAGATTCATCAATACCCAATAAAAGATATTAATAGGCACACAACATTGCCCAGCGACCTTTACACTTTGGCACACGCTTGACATTAGTTTAACAAAGCTCGTTTTGGTCTACTTAAAACTGAAATTTGAAGTCATATTTTGAATGAATGGGCATTGCTAAAAGCTCGTGTAGTTGGTCTGGAATGGATTGATTGTATTTTTCTTTTGATGCAACCCAAATCTGCTTTTCTGCTTGTAATGGATTGAATGTATTTAGTCAATTCAGTGCTCTAAGGAGAATGTGATTTCATTTGGAAATGTAGTTTAAATTAAGGTACAGTTTCGGAGTATATCAGATATTCCATGACATGGGTAATGTCATTCGGATTTACAGAAGAGAAAGTAAATTTTGATGTAGTTCAACATGCGTACATTTAAGTATATGCAATAACAATTATATTACCATATAGAGAAGATATACGTTTTTGCCTTGTCACTTGCATCCTCGCATGCAGCTATGATCTAAATCATAAAGTGTATGTCTTCTATTGCAAACCCAACATCGTATCAAAATAGCTAAACGCGGGAACATTTCAAAGTATATGTTGTGTGACAGTTCATTTTACTAGCGGGAATAATACAATTTCGCTATCTTGGTTCTGATGCCCTTAGTTTCCTAACAAAATTTCCAGTTGTATTTTTTTCTCGAATTTTGTCATTTGAATGACTAGTTACTTAGTACTTCTCTGACAGATCTGCAAAAGCGCTTGGCTTCAGGTTGCTATGTTTTTTGCATAGACCTTAGAGAGCACTATTCTGAAATATTTGAGAAAAGTTACGAATATTTCTTCTAAATAACCGTTTCAATT
This sequence comes from Unio pictorum, assembly GCA_030141615.1. Lineage (NCBI taxonomy): Eukaryota > Metazoa > Mollusca > Bivalvia > Unionida > Unionidae > Unio > Unio pictorum. Next base: position 39,525,100 of record JARLTB010000021.1, read on the forward strand.
ATTAGAATAGTATTTTCAATTACTGCGTCTCTCACATTTGTTGTGGACATTGCGAATATCACGTTCATTCGTTTGCTTATGTGAGAGTTTCATTTGTGACTACGAGAACTCGTGAATGGCGTTAACATTATCATCTCTACTTTCAAATTGACGGGGAAAAAACGCCAACAGTATGAAAACGTGGAAAATTACTGCTCAATTTTGACATGTATAGTTCACGGAGAAAAAGGACCATATAATAAGGCACACTACAGTATATAATAAAAATAATGAGGACTTTGTATAGCGCCCAATCTTCAGAAGCTCTAAGCACTCTACAACACATATAATGATATGATTACACTACAAAAAAAAAACAAATAACAAACACCGCGAAATTAGAAAACATAAAAACATGCTGAAAAAATATACGATACAAAACATTGTTAGGTCTCTAAGTTTGTTCCTGCAATCGAAAAAGGTGAGTTTTAAGAGCACTCTTAAAAGGGACCACTGTGTCTTTGTGTTTAATGTCAACAAGCAATTCGTTCCACATCGCTGGACCCTGTTATGCAAAAGAACGTTGTCTATATGACTTCGTTTTCATAATGGGAACAATGAGTATACGATTGTCAGAAGAGGAGCGTAAGTATCTTGCTGGTTTATACACATTGGTGGGGCCGGATAGGTATGTTGGACTGGAGTCTGTCATTGAAACATAGCACAGAAAACAAATTTTGTGTTTGATTCTGTATCGAATGGATAGCCAGTGTAGGGTACAGAGCAGTGATGAGACGTGCTCTAATCGAGGTACTCTAAAAATGACTTGAGCAGCTGTGTTTTGAACGTTTTGAAGTTTCTGGAGTAGATATTTTGACGAACCAGACAGAATGGAGTTGCAATAGTGCAGTCTTAAAAGTACTAATAAATACACAAGTGTATTTGTGCCAACAACTGAAAGATATTGGCGAATGGAACTGATGCGTCTCCGTTCAAGATATGCAGCCCTGCAGATGTTCATGACATGTTGGTGCAATGCGAGAGTACTGTATAGAGTAACACATAGGTTTCGCATTGAATGTGAGAATTTAAGGTTGTGTTGCTGATATTTATTGTCTGAGGTAAAGGATGTGAATGAGAAAGTCTTTGTGTTATGATCAGAATAGCCTCAGTTTTATCATCATTCATCTGCAGCTTGTTACGTGTCATCCATGATTTCACATCAGAAATGCACCTCTCTACTCCATGGATGGTAGCATAAACTTCAGTTGGGTGGCTACACGTGTATATTTGGGATTCATCAGCGTACAATAGGTTGGACACTGGGTGATGATCTATGATACTTGAGAGTGGTTGAGTGTATAGAATGAAGAGAACAGGCCCAACAACAGACCTCTGTGGAACACCACAACATACATCAACTGGGCTGGAATGTATTCCATTTGCAGATAGAATGTATGTCCTGTTGACTAAGAAGGAATTTAATCACTGTAAGGCTATATTCCGAATGCCAAATACATGCTGGAGACGGTGAAGTAATATACCATGGTCTATTGTGTCAAAATCTGCAGACAAATCAAGGAGGGTGAGGACTGTAATCTTTCCACTATCCAAAGCAGAGAGAATGTAATTAAATACGTTCAGAAGAGTAGTTTCAGTACTGTGGTAAGGGCGATATGCAGACTGTACATTTGCGAAAAAGACTTTGATTTCAAATGAGACACAAGTTGGGTTAGAACAACTTTTTCTGAGATTTTATATATGAATTGGAAATTAGAAACTGATCGGTAATTCTTTAAATCGTTATGGTCAAGTGTTGGTTTCTCCAGGAGAGGCTTTACGATGGCTGTTTTGAAAATAGATGGGAATTCCCATAGAAAGAGATATATTAATAACATCAGTTAGTGAAGGCAATATTGGGTCTAAGCACTCAAGTAGCAGTGATGTCAGAATTGGATCAATTTCACAAGACTTTGGTGCACCCTTCATCACGATTTTCCGTACTGAATCAACATAGACAGGTTCAAATGCTCTTAAAGGTTGCCACTGAAATTCTGTATCATAACTGTATGGTGACGACTCAATTGAAATTGTGTTGTCAAGCGAATCTCTAACTAATATATCTATATTTGATATGGTTAAGAAAAATTCATTTATATTTCCACGTACAAATACATGTATACATGCATGCATCCCTGCATCCATCCCTGCATCCCTGCATTCATCCATCCCTGCATCCATCCATCCCTGCATCCATCCATCCATCCATCCATCCATCCATCCATCCATCCATACATACATACATACATACATACATACATACATACATACATACATACATACATACATACATACATACATATGCGAATCCATCGTGTGAGAGGACCTAGTGAAGTTTTCATATTATCAGACATCATGAAGCAGCAATAAGGCCATGATACCTAATATGACGTCATACCAGGTCTGTCATATTTCAGCAGTATGCAAAATCAAGTAACGTCATGCAGTATATTTTTACGCGCGAGACAGACCTAAAATATAGAAAAAAATCTCTTCAAACTCATTTGTATTCTCTTTAGTTTTATCAGAAACAACTTAAATTTAGTTTATTATTTAACAAAATGCGGAAAGATAAATTTCAGGGTTTTGTACAGTTTAATATTGTGGTCTTTTCTGAAGCTTACGGGGCTCTGAAGCTTGCCTCGTTGTGCTTAAGTCTCGCCCACAATATACTACATTATCATTGAAATTTTTTTCAGTTATCTCAAATATCAATGCTATGTACAATATCGTTGTATATCGTATATAAGTAAATACCATACGATTACTTTCCTTTCAGACACTTCAAAAGACTACAGTTCTTATTTGTAAGTGCCATGGGGTTTCCGGAAGCTGTACAATACGTACATGCTGGAGACAGTTAGCGGATTTCCGTGTCGCTGGAAACATTCTCAAGAAAAAATATAAAAGGGCACAACGTGTGAATTTTCATAATGGCGAACTTAGAAGAGGAAATTCAGTAAGAAATGTGCCATTATCTCTTGTTTCCAAAAACAGTCTAGTGTATCTCTCTGATTCGCCCAATTATTGCAAAATTCAACATGTCAATGGAATGATTGGGACTCAGGGGAGACAGTGCATGAAGCCAGAGAAAGGTGTTTCGGTGCCAAAATGGCATAAAAAGAATTGTGAAAGATTGTGTAGGGATTGTGGTTTTCAAATCAGAAGGGAGACTTTACAAGAAATGTCTAAGTGCAGTTGCAAATTTCGCTGGTGTTGTACGGTTACTTGTAGGGATTGCCTAAAAACAGTGACAAAAAACTTCTGTCATAAAGAGTATTAAAATATTACTCGCGAGTGTGCTCAGCTTTTTATTTTAAAGTACTCAAATGTTTATTCACGTCTGTGTAAAATTATGAAATTATAATGCTTAAATCCGCTCTGAACAGCTTATAGCGATTCGAATGGAGCTTACCTTCAGCTATAGTTAAATAACGTGGAATTCAAATCCCGAAGACGACCATGAATGACCCGTTTGGTCGTTTTTGCCTGTTTCAGAGAAGCTAAAGTAAATAAAGAGAGGGTAAAGTAAGAATAGTCTCCATGGATGTACAGTGTATATTGGTGTCTGTTGCTGATGTACTTCTACATTTGATCATTCTATTTGCCTCATTGTGCGATTTCTGTCAGAATGAGCCATTCTTCCGAAACGACAGACTGCTAATTCACTGTACATATTATCACAAGCACTGTCAATGCAGTGGAAAGAAAGTGTTTTGCGTCATCGTGGTTGATAGGAAATGTCAGCATCAATCTGAATAACAACATTATTCTTGTGTGTTTTGAATGACTCTGAAAATGGCGTTTTAATTGCTCAGCAGCTTAAACACTGTGTTAGAAGGCGTCAAAATAATATGAGGATGATGGATAGTGTGAATAGAAGACTTAGACTATAAAAGATTCACAGTTTTGAGGAAATGAGGTTTAAATGATCTATTAACGCAGAAGGCTGATTGTCAGATACCTCGCAGTTCGGGTTATTATCCAGCACTATTCGTATTTATCAAAACGCGTACGATATAACAACAAATAACTTTAAACATTTACTACAACCTCATTTCACAAGTACAGTTTAGGTGACTCTTACCAGTTTCGCATTTTGCATATAATTTTAATGAAAAAGAATTTACCCGTGTTTCCTCACTGGTTATACTGACTGTTTAAAAAGGACATTGTATATCTAAGGCATTGTTCAAAGATTTATTAATTCCCTTTATTTTATTGTATGATTGATGCATGTAATATGGGGTAAAGAATATACAGCCTGGCCTACTTCAAATGTACATCTTTAAAAACAATTCTAGATTCGCATGGTCAGTTTCAGTTCCTGAACTTCTGTGGTAAATTGTAAAAAAAGCAAATAACTATTCCTAATACATTTTGTACATGTGGTAATTTATTCAATGCAATTTTAGAAGCTTGTATGAAGTAGTTTTTCCATACTTTAGTAACTGCTAAACATAGCGTACTTTAGATTAATTAAAACTATTTTGTGAGCACAAGGGAGCAGTCATTTTAGTTAGCAGTGTGCTTAGATCATTTACAATTTCTACAAGTAAAATATTCAATGAAATGTCAGCCAGAGTACATATTACTACTACTACTACTACTACTACTACTACTACTACTACTGCTGCTGCTGCTGAGGACTTTGTATAGCTCTAAGCGCATTACAAAGTATATAATGATATGACTACAATCCCCCCCAAACTCCCCTCCCCCCAAAAAAACAACATGAAATTAGGAAACATAAAAACATGTTCAAAATATTTAAGGTAGGAAACATTATTAGATCTTTAAGTTTGTTCTTGCCGTTGAAAAAGGTGAGTTTTAAGAGTTTTCAAGAAACTGATCACTGTGTCTTTGTGTCTAATTTCAATGGGCAGTTCGTTCCACGTTGCTGGGTCCTGGTGTGCAAAAGAATGTTCTCTATATGACTTCGTTTTCATAGTGGGAACAATGTGTATACGATTGTCAGAAGAGGAGCATAAGTATACTGCTGGTGTGTAAACATGGGTGAGGTCAGATAGGTATGTTGGACTGGAGTCCTTCATTGAAACGTAGCACAGAGAACAAATTTTGTGTTTGATTCTGGATCAAATGAATATCCAGTGTAGGGTACAGAGCAATAGGGAGGTGTGCTCCGATCGAGGTACTCTAAAGATGACCGGAGCAGCTAACCTTTTAAGTTTTTGAATTTTCTAGAGTAGATATTGAGATGAACCAGACCGAATTGAGTTACAATAGTCCAGTTTTGAAAGTACTAATGAACACAATCGTTTTAGTGGCATCAACTGAAAGCTGTTTGCGAAGAAGAGCTAATGCGTCTCAGCTCCAGATATGCAACCTTTCATATGTTTATGACATGCTGGTGCAATGTGAGAGTACTATTCAGAGAAACACCTAGGTTTCACACTGATTGTGTGAATTGAATGTTGGTGTTGCTAACATTTATTGTTTGAGGTAAAGGGTGTGAATGAGAACGTCTTTTGTCATCCATGATTTCACATCAGAAATGCGCCTCTCTACGCCTTGGATGGTAGCATCAACTTCAGTTGCATGGCTTGATTTTTGTATATTTGGGTGTCATCAGCGTACGTATGATGATACACTGGATGATGATCTATGACATATGGGAGTGGCTGAGTGTATATAATGAAGTGAACAGGTCTAAGAACAGACCTCTGTGTTATTAATACATCTTACAACGTACAATATAGATCACCTGGGCTGGAGTGTCTTCCATTTAAAGATACAGTTTGTATCCTGTTTTGTGAATGCAAAATACGCGCTGGAGACGGTGAAATAATACATCAAGTCATATTGTGTCAAATGCTACAGACAAATCAAGAAGGTTGAGGACTATTCTTTCTGCTCTCCAAAGCAGAGATAATGTCATTAGCTAGTTTCAGAAAAGTAGATTCAATACTATGGCAAGGTAGATATACAGATTGTACATTGTTAAAAAGACTTTTTAAATTCAGATCAGATACATTTTGGGTCAACACAACTTTTTCTAAGATCTTTTATATAATCGGGAGAGTAGAACTGGGCGGTAGGTCTTTAAATCGTTATGGTCGAGTGTTGGTTTGTTCAACAGAGGTTTTATAATGGCAGTTTTGAAAATTATGATAATTTCCCGGATGATAGAGATGTATTAATAACATCAGTTAGTGAAGGCAATATATATTTTGATCTAAGTACTCAAGCAGCAGTGATGTTGGAATATGATCAAGTTCAGACGTATTTGGTACAGTCTTCATCACGATTGTATGTTTTAAATCCTTAGAGACTCAAATGCTGCTAACGGTTGTCGCTGAAGTTCTGCATTGCAACTGTAAGGTGAAGACTACTCAAGTGAAGCTGTTGTCAAGCTTATCTCTTATGTTTTGTACCCTGTTAGGGAAAAAAACTGGAAACAGGTTCGGAAAGTGTACTTAAGAGAAGGTAGTTGGAAGTGGTGTAGATTTGTTCCTTGACATTAGTTTGAAGAGCTCTTAGAAGCTGGAACTTTCTGTAATCTTGGTACTGTAGTGGGATCATTTGGCTGCAAGGATTTTAAACAGTGAGTCTGGTGGAAAGCCAGACACATCGCTTCTCGTCAGACGTACATGAAAGTAACATAGAGGTATATCAAGATTCTCTCCATTGTGCATGTTAAAAATGTAAACAACTTTACTTCTCAGAAGTTCATAATATATGTAGAGCGTCCACTGAATTCATACCATATATTATAATATTACTCATGATTAAAGCTATTTCAAAACTTTATTTCTCTTTCTCTCTTACTTCCGTGTGAGATCTGGGGAAATAACTCATTTATAGAATCTACAATCCGACAAGAGTATTCGCTCTTATTCTTGGTGCAGTATTTTAAGCTGCTATAAGCGTGAATGTATTTATGTATCGGTTTTCCATAATCTAGCATGTGCTGGGTTGCGATTAATCAAGCTATCAATAGAATGAATGAATGAATGAATGAATGAATGAATGAATGAATGAATGAATGAATGAATGAACTACATTTATTGTTCTTAGTAAGTGTCTTCAACTCGCCGTGATTTATTATATAATGCAAGTTTTAATGCGAAAACAAAAGCGACATTTCATTTCTTGAATAATAATATTTACTTCAAATCATTTTCAGTCCGTTCTATATAAAATATAGGTTACAAACGTTACATGCATCTAATGACCTTAATGAGTGCGTGAAAAGTATTACAAGTAAACCGCATATTGATCGCTGCGGAAAGACAGTCAATAAGGATATATTGTTTCTTCATAAAGAAAGGTCTATACTTGTTTAATTTATGATCTACATTAAAATTGAATGTGGTTTAAGAATATGCATGCTCACTGTATACTGTCGCCAAAATACGTAGACTATCACACCATAATGCTCGTATTCTACAGAACAAACAATGTCTATTAAATCAATATCGCGATTTTCTAGATCTAGCTCTTATACCACAACCAGAGTGGATAAATGCCTTAAAATAGACCGGGAGTACATTCGCAGATGTTTTATGTTTGTATGGTTTAACGCCATTTTTTAAGCACAATATAGGCTATACATGGCGGCCAGTATTAATGGTGGAGGAAGAACCCGGACAACCCCCGGAAAGAATCACCGACCCACGAGAAGCTACTGGCAAGCTTTCTTACATAACTACATTTGCCGAATCATAGACTCGAACACACGCAGACAGAAGTGAGATGGCAGTGGTCCGTAACGGACAGCGCTTTAGACCACTCGGCCACTCGGATCCCCTGACATTCGCAGATACTGACCCGGCCGTAATAATTGTGATCTGAGTCCAAATGTCTCTGATCACACCAAATATAATGAAATATTTAATCTCTGGATTATATGGATCTTTAATTGATAAGGAATGAATATACATAAGAGGAAAAAAAATATAGTTTCAATGATTACAGCCTCATGACTTAGCTGTTTAGGGCACATCATCACAAACTTGACTATGTAGTACCAAGAAAGGCCATGTTCTTAAAAAGTAAAAATGAATTGCATACAAATGAAAAGAAATACAGTTGATCATATAAAGGCTTAATTAAGCAAAAGAAGACTAAATATAAAAAGTAGGACGTAAACATTATTCAAAATGTATTTAAACTAACAGGTAAAGTTAATACATTTAAGTGACAATACAGATTTGTTTTATGCAGCATTGGTTACCTAACAATCCTGTAAAGCTTGCCACACAGTTCACGTTTGAATACAAAAAAGCACATTAGCAAATCAAAAATCCACATAAGTAAACACACAATCATAAAAATACCTTGTATAAAAATGTTACCCTCTGAAGTCTGTTGGATAGAACTTCATTAGATTATTCTACTTTACTCCCACCCCCAAATCTATTCACTGTATCAATGCAATAAATGTACTAATGAAAGAAAAATCTTGCCAGTTTGTTATGGAACAGTCATTAATTTGACACAATACACAGTCTGAAACTTGTATGTAGCAGCAAAGCTTGTAAAGATTAGTGTTTTAAATGACTAAAATTTCGGAAACATGTCCTTATATTTACTAACAAAATCGTGATATCTTTTATATATCTTTTTCGGAGCGACCTTAACAAAATTAGTGTGTTGCGTGTGTACGTGAGAGAGAGAGAGAGAGAGAGAGAGAGAGAGAGAGAGAGAGAGAGAGAGAGAGAGAGAGAGAGAAACATTTTTATTATCCACGTAATTTCGACATTGCATGGGGTGAACATTCCAAGGAGGTGTAAACCTGAACCAATCGCAGTGTAAACAGATAGCTGAAATGCCGTCATTTTTGAATCACCATTTCATAATGTGACCTTTCGTGCTTCAAGCTGAAATTAATTCTCCAATCTATCTTTTGATCATAGCAACCGATATCAGGGCCGTGCCATCGTACTAGTATCAGATAACTGTGTCGGGGCATGTACATCTACTTTATTATTATAATCGGTTGTGATTTAAAGTACTAGGCACCAGAGAGCAGCCCGAAAACACAATGACCATATATTGGGGGAGATATATTGGATTATTAGAATTTCATCCTATAGTACTGCAGATATTGTTCTGTAGCCTGTTTCATGCCAGCCTTGGGATTGAAGTGTCCAAACAGGGCAGTATAGCAGTGACAAATAGAGCAGAATGCATGTAAAATATTCATTTTTGTTATTGATGGGATACAACTCGTTATATGAATATCATTTATTTAAACTATTAGATTATCATTGCGTCCTTTATGTTCGAATGAACATGTGTGAACAATGTTTATTCAGATTTATTTTTGTGTTAGTGAATTTTGGACATTCTAAAGCAATTAAACGATTTTAGGTCAATTGGTATATTTTTGTTAGATAAAATACTTTTTTTCTTCAAGATTTAGTTTTCAATCTTACTGCTTAAATTTTTTTCTTCTGTCCTTAGGAATTTCTTCATATTAAATCCTGTATCCAAATTTGACTGATTTTTATTTACGCAATTCATTAAGAAACGAATGTAGCTGCATATGTTTTATCACAGTTGTTATGCATATTTAATTTGAATAGTGTGATTGCCCACAATTGAGGGTAGCAGTTGAGTTCACGTAACTAATATCATCTAGGATAAAAATGTTTACATAGTTCTGGATATGGCCTTAATTCTGACTATATAATTTTCTAGAAACAAATCTTGTTTACAGTTTGATGGAAATTTCCAGTAAGATGACATTTTGTGGGGATCAATATATAAGTGTTTATAACTTTGAAATTTAGAGAAATGAACTTTTGACTCTCATCAGAAGTGAAATCAGTCTTATTGTTGTGTTTAGTTTTAATTGCGAGGATTTACTTATCTAAATTATTCATTGGACTTTCAAAATGCTCTTTGATTTTATGGCTAAATCCCTATTTTGAGATTACTGTGAATACATTCAAGAACATTTTGTATTATATCTATGTGGTACATCATTTCTGTTACATTTAAGACTATTGGAACATCAGCATATTCAGAATCGGAGTTAATTCAGAACACCACTGACGTTTATTCGGAATTCTCTATACTTTGGGACTTAACTAAATTGCTTTAATTCTTTTCTGTTACTTTGTTCAAGACCTTAGAATCGTAACAGATTCAAATTATAAACTATCTATCGTCAGTTATTATCTTCAGTTCACCACATTATGTGTAAATATAAACTGATAAATCTGCCAAATCAATATTTTTTATTATTATACTGATGGTCTTAATGTAAATATCGATCAGCACATGAGTTCTTTCTTGTCAGGAAGGACAAAGCTTTTATACATGTGTACTGATAGTGACTAATGCATGTTGTCAGCACGCGTCTTTAGACTATCAACAAAGTTATGTCTTTCTCTAGCCCATGTTTTTATTATCTGTGAGGCCTATCGACGTCTCGCTTTGACTTGTTAAATTGATATCGTTCTTATGTGTGGGCATCATTTTGAACTAGATTAAGGCTACAATAAATTTGATTTCACATGGAATTGAAATCCTTTGGGGAGTGCCACTGATGTTTTAAAGACTCGATATTAGTACAATTTGTATGAAGACTTGAATCTCCTACATATGCTTTTCAACAATAGGCAATTTTTCGATATATATCAATATATATTGAAAAAATTAACAATATACAGCTAGATTAGAAGACTAACACGCAGCAAGGTTAATTATTAAGGCCACGTGTTATGCTATCTTATTTGTTTCGTATTTGTACACTTGCAAACGCAATGAGCTTTGATCGGAACTAAAATCCTTTCCTCACTCCCTCCCATCTCACTCCAGTTGTCAGGTGGGTAATGTGTCTTTTTGGAGGTGTTGATAGCAGTTCCTGATAGGTTCTTGAGGTGTGGATTCGAATTTGCCTTGTCATGCGATACCTTACAGGCTGACGATCTCAATAGTTTCCAAATTTTTACTTGGCGATAAGTCATTGAATGTAAGGATAGATTTAATGCTTTAATGTCATTTACAGGCATACATTTATTTTCATACTTAGTAGGTATGTATATGGCGACCGGCTTCGGATAATTATAGATTCTATACTGTCAACAATGGGCTAAGTTCTTATTCATAGGGAAAGACTTTAAAAAAGCACCAAGTTCCAGTCTTAAACATATTGACACATGATTCAGTCTATCCTACATGGTTAACAGTCAGATCGAAACTTATTTGCCCGTTCCACCAGTTAATACTGTTACGTATATTTGATTTAAGTCATTTATTTTTGTTTTAATTGTTTGTTTGTCAGATTCAAATTTGACATTTTAAGTTTAATATTCATTCATTGGGAAATATTTTTTTTTTAAAAGTGGGATGACTTGTAGTTTACAAATAAACACCAGATGTTGACCTCATTTCTGACCTGGCTTCAGAGTTGTAAACAAGCTTTTAAAATGATTGATTGATTCCAAGGACATTATGAGCTTTGTTATAAACATCTTTCTATTTTTAGTTCTTGAGAGTAAAAATAACTGGTTCTCATTTGGGTCATACGGTGTGTACGAGATTTTTTGAAGGTAAATTTGTTCTAAAGACTCTAGAAGATCATGTGACCCCTTCCTTGTTTACGTAAACACAGGTATATAAATAATGTTTTAGAGCGAACTATTTAGTAGAAGTTGGGCTGTTAGAATATTAAGTTGAGTTGTTTTGAGTTATTTTAAATTACTGGAAATTATTTCAATTCATTTGGATGAAGAGGATTTATCTGGAAAATAATTTTGTTCATTGAATTTCATAAGACCAGAACTGACTTCATCACATGACATCGTCTTCCATCTTGGATGCTTCAGTAAGATTCGAACTGGGAATTGTTAGGACATTTTATTACCAGGACTTTTGCAATTACACTAGTAGATTATATTTTGAATTATTTTTGGATTAAGTTTGGAATTGGTTCTTAAAACCGTAAGTTTATTTTTCTTTTCTGGAAAATATTTGTGCTGAATAAATTGTTTATTAATTTTATACAAGCTTGCTATTTTCACTCTTTCTATGTTACTGTTTATTCGAACCTAAGCTAGTAACACAGAAATTGGTGGCCTCGTCCGAGATTGGGATCAATTGGAATTTGGCTAGAATATTTTTCAGAAAACTTTAGTTTCAAATTTGAATACCCCTAGTTTTTGAAATTTTTTAAATCTTTAGTGAGATTGACAGGCTTGTATTAAAATGACAGCTAATGTAGAAATATTTCTTTCTAATCCTACTCAGGAGCAATTAGATCTTTTAAAAAAAGATGAGTTGATTCAACTTGCTAGAAAATATGATCTTTCTGAAGTCAAGGCTTCTTTAAGGAAACAAGATATCAAAAAGATTTTGGTCCAATATTTGGTAGAAAAGAATGTTTGGAAAAAAGTGCTTTGATTTCGTTCAGTAAGTCTGCATCAGACTCTGACATTACAATAAAGAAATTAGAATTAAAATTCAAGATGGAATTAGAGTTGAAGAAGCTGGAATTTCAAGAAAGGGAGAAAGAAAGACAATTTCAATATGAAAAAAAGGAGAGAGAGACAGGAAAGGGAGAAAGAAAAACAATTACAATATGAGAGAGAGAGAGAGAGAGAGAGAGAGAGAGAGAGAGAGAGAGGAAAGTGAAAAAGAAGAAGAATTACAATATGACAAAGAGGAGAAAGAAAGACACAATGAATTACGAAAAGAGCAGATACACATTCAGTTACAAGAAAAACAAATTGATAATGAGAGAGAGAAGAAAGAAAGGGATATCAATGTAAAATGAAAGAAATAGAGCTGGCAAGTGAAAAACACCTTTATACTTGAAATCCAAATTTAAGTTTTGATTTAGCTAGGAATGTTAGATTAGTACCCCCTTTCAGAGAAAAAGAAGTAGACAAATCCTTCATTCATTTTGAAAAAGTTGCAGAAAGTTTAAAGTGGCCAAGGGAGCATTGGACTCAGTTATTGCAATGTGTAGTCACTGGTAAGGCTAGTGAGATTTACACTTCACTGTCTCTTCACCAAAGTGGTGACTATAATGTGGTTAAAGAATGCATTCTAAAGTGTTATGAGTTAGTCCCTGATGCTTATCGACAAAAATTCAGAAATTACAGAAAAGAAGCTGGACAAACTCATGTCGAATTTGCTAGAGACAAAGAGCAGTTGTTTGATAGATGGTGCTTAGCCATAAAAGTCGAACAAGATTATCACAAAGTGTGCGGCGGGGAGCTTAGGTTCGAAACCTTGTATAAATTGCGATGGAGTACGAGAAAAAACACAATTGTGTTTGCAATGCGTCGGTAAGCGATACAGCGAGCTTAAACGGTATTATGATAAAAGAAATAACGTCCTTAACAGCATTTCTGACAGCATCAGGGATAAAGTGATAAGAACCCCGGAGGATTATATTACTAAATTCTTAACAAATAATAATTGAAAGAAATAATCATTTATACGAATAAAATACATATGTGTTATAAATGGACCAAGAATTTCAACCACATTCCACGATCTCAGATTTACTGTTGAAACAAATATCTAAATCATCGATTTGTATTCGAAGTATAAAATGAAGAAATCCAAGACGACCTTGTGATTGACCACATTAATTGTATAAAAAAGAGAATTCTTGGTAACCATCGAGTCGTTATTCATAGTGATAATTGTGCAATCGGAAATACTGGAAAAGGCAGAATATGTATGGAAAGAGACTTTCAATCTGTCAATGCTGAGAAAGGCGAAGAATTAATATTTCATTCGATGAATGCAGCTGGGAAACATTTCGATATTTGCACAGCTTCGATTAAGCGTGATGCAGATAAAGTTAAAAAATCTACCATTTTCTTTAAATTCGGAAACTGGATTATATTTTACTTTGTTCCAAACCGAGATAACTACACTGGGATTGTGTAATGCTAAGACTCCAGCGATTGCATAGGATATATGATATATATTCAGGTGGAAATAATGGACTCCAAGAACTAAAAATGCAAGTTGTATTATTTTTTAATGTGGAATTTGTTTAAGTTGTATTATTTTTATGCAATCTAAAATTACTGTATATTTTGTAAAAGACTATTAGTTTTCGGCAACCTAAAATTACTGTATGTGTTTTAAAAATTTCTACAGTATATTATAATTGTAAAGTATATATCAAATAAGAAAGTTATATGGTACATTACTAGCCCGCCCGACTACTGTATATAGTACTGAAAATTTGAGGTTCGAACCCCGTAACAGGCATATTGTCGACGGTTGCATAATAACGGTTTTTTGGTATATAAGTGGAGGCGACAGCCCGAAAGTGTTTCATGTACATCTCCAATCATGTTCGAATAACTGGGTGGGTGCGGTTTTTGCCACTCCCCCACAGGATTCGATTTTAAGGGAGGTTTACATTCAATCGAAATGCATAGGCATCCTTCTGAATATTCCAACATAAATTTCACTGGAGGTATGTCTATGGGCGCCACTAGAATAAACAGTAGCGTGAATGCATAAAGCTCTATGTCACAATGAGGTAATTCGACAGGGCATTCAGAAAAAATGTCGGCCAAAAGTAGCGGTCAATCGGTTAAAGACAAATCTCAAAGTCCTATCAGAGACAGGGGAGAGAGAAAAAGAACCCAATTGACAAAAGAGACGGTCATAGGTTTAAAGACAAATCTCAAAAGCGTGATTAAAACGAAGAAAGAATACAAAAGACCATATGAAAGACACGAAGGCCAATAAAAGGGAAACAGTGAATGATAACCGCTCATCATGCTACTGTTTATTTTTTACATTTTTATTTGAAGGTATATTTATTATATAATGAACTACAAAAATATATGCCGAGGAGCAGAAGCACCCTGTTGTGATGCTATATGACATGAAAATATACCATTAATCGTACTCTGTATATTAACTGTCGTTGTTGTTAGCCATGATATCAATGATGTACAACCTGTTTCCATAAATAATAGTAATTTTTAATCTGCGACGATCGCCGGAGTCATTACTGGCATCCACAATGAGTTTCTTTTTTAAAATTTACTTTAGCAGCAGCAAAAGTATCATCTTGTCAGATTGCATCATTATCATTGCCTTTTTCTTTACGAGGACAACAGTGTGTTCAACTCCAAAGACAACGTTTCTTACATTTCTACAAAATCAAAAAATATGAGACTCTGGACTCGCACATGAAAATAATCTACGCGGTCCTTGCAACATTGATACACGTGTTGCAAACCCTAGGTTGTAATTAGGATTAACATCTACGACATCAAAATTAGCAGGTGGTCTCGTATGTCCAGCTGGTGGATCATCAACTGCAGAATCGCGTGTTGCCTTTACTTTCATATACTGAACGTGTTCAGCTTGATTAGTAATATATTTTGTAAACATCATAGATAGACCAGCTGATCTTGTACAATCATCAGAAAATCTCGCCAAACCCAATATTGCTGTGGCGATATCGACATCCTTCTGAATAGATGCAATCTCTCTTCCATCAATCCAATATGTAGCGCTATTAAACAGCGCCACAATTTCATTGTTAACAAAACCAACCCGTGTATTTAATTCATATGGTGTATCAGCTAGAACATTTGCTACAAGTTACCCTTTTACTTAAATAAATGCTTCAGCCCGTAGATAGTAATTACTTGCATCTTGAACTTTAAGTTCAATTCTCCCCGTTCATTTGGTTGTACTGCGTTATATGAATAAAACTGATATTTGTGTACTGATTCATCCTTGAGCACCGGTGCTTCCATATCAAATGCTGTGTCGGGTGCAGATTTGTAGATTTTATTATATATTTCTCGATCTAAATCGCGATCTCAAACCGCTTCCCGCTATTAAATTTGCAGTAATATTTCTTTGTACTTCGTCAGATCCTTGATTTATCAGTGCTGATAATCGTTGATCCGCGGCTTTAGTTTATTATTTTACTGACATTCGCGGGCATAATTTCCGTGGCTGGCAATTTTAGTGGCTGTGGGTTTCGTCGTATTAATCGTGTTAGTCTTTCTTTGACTGTAGCAAACGTCTTGCTGGCAATATTACCAATAGCACCAGGAGCTGTTTCACCGATAACATTAATAGCTTTCATCGATATTTGTTTTGCGATTGGTGCTAGTTTGGTACCATCCTTGCAAATAACCCTTGAATAACATCACCAAGACCATATCCATAAATCGTTCTATAAGCGGATAATCGTGAGTTTATTGCTCTGACCATGACAGTTTTATAATGGTGCAGTTGTATGATCATCTTACTATTTATCGTGATATTTAATCGTGGTGACAATTAGTTGTTGTGATAACCATCAACGAGTTCATCGATAAAGTCTCGATATATGCCGATATCCATGATACCGCCTTCAAAAAATTGTTGACAAATAACAGCGGTTTCATTATTTATTTCCGGTGAATTATTGCTAGCTCGTTTACCCCCTATGATAATTTCTAATCGTGCCACATGGGAGAGAATGTTATTAGGACAGGCAACGAGACAACTTCTTCGAGTTCCATCCAAGACCAGTTGCATCTTGCACATCATCAGCTTCTTCTTCATGTCACTATCCCAAACTTTCTAAAACATCACCATCTTTTTTCAGGTTGTTGAGGTGAGGAAAGCTCTTGCTTAGAGGTGTTTTGTCTTTTATTTTGCTGTTTTCGCTGATTTTGTTTTTCTATTGCTGTTTTAATTCTTCATATTGATCATATACTTTACTTACTGTATCGAGATATCCTATATAAAATACACTTTTTGTATCAACTCGACTTGTTTTAGTTTTAATTTTATAAAATACATCAACTCACTGTTGTATATTTCTAATTTATTCCTTATATTTCAGTTTCAACATTTTCCTTTTATTTTCATAAATCGTAACAACAAGAGCTAGAAGTCCTTTTGGATCTCTTTTATCGATTACTGTTAAAGCCTCCTCAGTAAATTTATTACGGAGTTCTTCGACTATTTCTTCATCGGTTTTGTTCAGAGCAGATTTAGGTCTTGACGATTGAGATATTGCAAGGGGAAGATTTTGTAAAAGTCTATATGTTTTTACCGGTTCTCTAGATTATTTTTTTCAAGTTCAGGAAGAACACCTTTTTTCCTCTTCTCCTTCGTTTCCATATATAACCTCTTCAGTAGTCGCAGTAATCGGTTTGAATAATTGTTCTGTACCCTCTACAAAATCGACTTGAGATTCTTGTCCTGTTGTAATTTTTGTTTTACAGAATCATGAGCGGGTATAAATATCTTAACCTCCGCTAGTTGTTGTCGTGTTAATGTAGCTGTTAATGATTATCCTACCATTATTGTTATATGATATGATTTAAGTCGTAGCAGTAGAGCAGAAAAGGTGTAACAACGAATATGTGTCTTGGTTGGTCAGAAGCCTTAGTTCTGCTTTTTCGCATTATTTGTTTCGGTTTTAGAGGAGGCCTTCTTGATTTGGCACATAGACGCCTGTAAAATTTGTTATGTTTACCCTCTCTGCTACTAATTTGTAACTAATTTTGCCTTTGATGTCTTGAAAGATATAACATTATTCCTAGAGTTACCTTGTAGATTCTACATCACAGGTGTATGAGAATTCTGTTTTCAGTTTCATCAATTGATGACGCTCCTTGGTGGCAAAAAACCATCGTCTACCAAGTTTATCCCAGGTCTTTCCAGGACAGTGACGGCGATGGAGTGGGGGACCTCCGCGGTAAGTCCCACATTATGAAAATACCAACCTTTCAACACAGTCTGAAAATATTGTAAATAACGTACATGTTGGATATACCATCTTCGTCCGATAACTCAGAAATACCTTAAAGACAATGGTTTCCCGCTTGGATAGCAAGAAACGTGATCGACATAGAGTGTTGAATGCCGATTACTTACCAACGATTTTGGTGTTAATCTATTGCAGATAAATGAACATAGCTATAAGCAATCATTTAATAATTATAAAGTTTTTAAAACCCTTTACGAAGAAAAACATGGTTCCCTAAGTAAGTAAAACAATAAGATAAAACTTCTCAGATATCGCATAAGTATATAACTTTTCTTTTGCACCTTATGGTGTTGTGTAAAGTTTAAATATTGTCAATCATAGACACTTTTGCACTTTTTCAAGTATCCTATGAAAAGGGAGATCATATTTGTTTTATGATTTCTGTTTAAATTCGAAATGATATAAACACTTGGAACATGAGGAACCATTTAATTCAGAACAAAATGCTAGGACTTAACGTAAAGTGTGCACAGGAGGGAGAAGTGGAAAGTAATAATGTAATTAGGATTCCAAAAAATTAAAAAGGAATGCAATGTAAGGAAAAGTACTAAGTTTGAATCGATGCTAATAGAATGTTTCATAATGGAAGATATATAAAATGCATAGTTACAAACTGATCGCAATTCTAAATGAACAATGTGAATGCAGCAATGTGCTCTTTTGAGAAGAAGACTGTTTTCTTATCAATAGAAAAAAATGACATGTATTTTCTTCTGATCGGGGCGAAATAAGGATATTTTAACGGCGTAGAAAAAAGGCGAGGACGTCAGGTCGAAATGTCCGGTCATATACTGATCAAAAAAGTTCTTTCTACCGACTCGGAACGAAGGACTTGTGTAGCTTAGTATATTTTACATATCACCTTATTTATTTCACACATTATTAATAGTAGAGTGGGGAAACAGACCGAAACTATTTCAGATAAACTAATATATGACAGTTTCGGTTTCATACGAGGTGTCTAATTTTCAGTCAGAGACCGAGTTTAAAGCCTATACACAGAGAGATATCTCGTCTATAAACCGGAACTGTTGCGAAAACGAACACAGACGTATATATTGTCGCGGTTTTCTTAACTGCTATGGTTTTAATCGAATATTTGATCAAATCCGATACGATATTTTGATCTAGGGTCATGGAAATTTATCGTTATAAATCCATGCGGGATTTACTGAGTGTGACTAAAGAAATTTCAAAATTTATTATAATCCAAATCACCACTGCACCAGGTCCGATGAATATTTTGTAGCGTGTACTTACTAACCCCATTAAAAACCAATAGAATATTACAATTGTCTCTGATTACACTAGGTATTTGAGTGTATAGTTGGGTAACATAGATTACATCAGTGTTTTTATGCCTACCGCGTGAAAATACCCTGGGAGGGTTTGTCTGTTTATCCAACATCACATGATCATACACTACTAAATTGTTAATGGATCCATCAATCGAGTCAACACTCGGTGCTTCTTCAATATCCGTGATAAATTCAATAGCATCTTCATCGTTCAACGATTTTGCACGTTCATTAAAATCCTTTAATACTTTATAACACTGTTGTTCATCAACTGACTGAGCAACTAATTACAATTTGTCGCATTTAACCATCTCATTATGAGATTAAGTAACAACGTCGTCTTGCCACTTGCAGACTGTCCAATTATAAGCATACGAATATAATTTGGTAGCGCTGTATGATGTTTGACAGGTTCTCGTTATTTTGGCGCCGAAAAAAGTCAATTACATACATGTTATTATAATAAATAATGGATCTATATTGTGTTAAATGTAAGACGCGTACTAGCACAAACGACTTGACAACAATTACAACAAGCAATACCAGATCAGCACTTGCCAATAAGTGTGTACAATGTGGTACCAAAATTTAGATTTGTTTCTAAATCGGGTAATGATTTTTAAAAAAACGAGGAGGTGATAATGCAGCAAAATTGACAAAACTGCCAGGGACTCCATGGGCCAAATACCCAGGAGAAAAACATCTTCCAGGATATAATTACTGCGGCCCTGGAACCAGACTCGATATCCGACTTGATAACCAAGACCAATCAGGACCAGGCGAATATCCGATAAACGCTATCGATAAAGCGTGTCATGTTCATCATGTTCCTTATACAAGTAGCAATCTGCAACATAGACATATCGCAGGTGTGAAATTTATTCACGCGTTGAATTCTATTAAGAATAAATCTTTCTTAGGAATCATTAGCTAACTGGTTAGTAAGATCTGCGATGAAAGGTAAACTGGTATTAGGTGCAGGTAATTAATATTAATATGGAATCTATTATTTCCCAAGAGGATACAAGAGAAGTAAATCAGCAGTTAATAAACTCGCCAGTGCGGCAAAAGTAAAAAATGTTACTGCAGCGATTGGTTATAAGGACAAGCGATATGGCAGATTGATCTACCACCGCCAAAACAAATTCACTTTGCACATTTTGATGTCATCGATCCAAATGAAGTTCATCAGGCTGATATATTATTTCTGCCGCATGATGCTTTCAATACACGGACATATAAGTATGCGTTATCTGTAGTTGATGTTGCGAGTAGATACAAAGAAGCAGAACCATTGTTGACGAAGGCGGCATCAGAAGTAGCTTCTGCATTTGAACGAATTTATTAACGAGGACCTTTACAGTGGCGAAATCTATTACAGGTTGATCCTGGCAAGGTATTTGAGGGTGCAGTTTTACCAACGATGAAGCATCATAATGTCACCATCAGACTGGGACATACTGCAATACACCGTGATCAGGCAATTATTGAACGATTTAATCGGACACTTGCTGAGCGGTTATTTGGATATCAATACGCGAAGGAATAAACGATCACGTGAATGGGTTGCAAGATTACTACGTGTGATAACTGCGCTAAATAATAAAATTACTCGAACAATCAATATGAAATCTATTAACGCGATCAAAAATATAGTATATACCCGTAAAAAATTCAGGAAATGATTTTTCAAAACAACGAATACTCGGTAATGTCACTGTGAGATATTTATATGAACCAGGTGAACTTAAAGGTGGTAAAAAAGTGCTAATGATCCTATTTGGAGTGTCACGTCGCATAAAATATCTAGCACAACAAGATCCAGGGGTAGACCTGCAATCTATAGATTTGATTCAACTGCTCCTCAGCGTTGATTTATACGTGAACAGTTACAAGTGATAATCGAGGATGCACAATTACCGCCACGATCACTCAACTAGCACCTCGGCGTCTGTTACACTCTAGACAGGTCTGCACAACATGTTCTCGTGTATGACCAACACGGCCTATTTTTCTGTCTGCGGTAAATTGCCGAGCATCTTTATCCGAATACTGCCGTAGCATTATACAATTACAGCTAGCGCAGTGATTATTCTGTGGTTGTTTCAGCATCAGTTTAAATTCTACATCAATATCAAATTCTTTATGATTTTTCTTATCGTGTTGTTTATAACCAGCGAGTTCTTATCTTATTATATTATCACTGACAATATCGCTGATTGTGGTGTCATTATAATCTAAAACGACTATACAAAGTTGATTTATTCTTATTAACTCATGACACTGCGAGATAAACTAAATTCGACCACTCGATGCGATTATCTACGATCCAAACATTTGTATCAGAGATGGTTAATCCTTGAGATGAATGTATCGTCATTGCGTATCCTAGCGTCCAGGGAGATTTGTCAGCGCGCAATGTTTATTCGACAACAATGATATCAACCAGAACAATATAATTTAACACGAGAGTTTGTTTTTCAGTCTGTCCAGGAATATCAGCTTCAATATTCTGTCTTCGTGAATCAGTTGGTCTATAACACAATAGTACTGGAAGTGTTACGAATTTATCTTTATGTAATTGAAACAACCGCTTTTGAAGTGTGTCTCTGACTATCTTTCTACTTGCCACTATCAAATCGTTTGGTCTCCACTCTTCCCAATAATTATTTAACGGGGTTTCTGAAATTATTTGACGCGCTATTTCATACTAAATTTTATCCGGTTGTAATCTGATTAAGATTTTGAACGTAATTCTGGATCAAGTGCTCTATGAATAGTATTAATTTCTTCTTAATAATCTACACAATTCTTCAGCCAATTATGTGAAGAAAAACCGACAAATGTTGGTGGTTGTCCATGATCGCCACACATTATTACAGCTGTATTCTTCAGTAACAACCAATAAAGATATATCTTTTAATATATCTAACGACACTGTGCATATCTCATAACAAAAAATGATTTTTGAATATATATCTACCCATTCGCTAATGAGTCCATGCGTCGTCTTTATACCGAAAGAAACTGATAGGTGCAAGAATTAACTCCTCGTTGTTTCATCTCTCTGGCAAGTCTGTGTGTTGGTGACAGCACAATCATGTCTGACTTTCCTCGAAATAATTCGATAACATGAGTCGTCTTCTCAGACCCGCACAGCCGTTTAAGTAAACGGTTTTATATCTATATATATCGGATCGGATAACGAAGGAGCACTCGATACTTCTGATATTTGATTATTTTTCATGTAATTATCTTCAATCGTAACATCTGCCAATTTAGAATAATCGTGCAACATTTCGTATTTTATTCTCCATGACCCCCAACGCTCATCAGAATTTTTAAAACGAGCCACTGATTCGTTATGTTTGAGATCTATATGAAATGAATCCGTGGCGACTCTTACTGCGGTATCAGGAAATCTATCTATCATCGATAGCAAATTGATAGAAACATAAGCTAGCATAGATGACCTTGGATGTTTGTATTGAGGAGTGTCGCCAACAATGTAGCAAACAATTGTTCCAAAGTTCGCTTGTAATCATATGCTCCAGCCTGGGTGAATTTACCGATTATTCTTCTACCGAGATCCTTTGCATTTTTTTGGTGCATACAATCCTGTGAGAGAAATAACTATATTAATGTTGTAAGGTAAATCATCGCATATCATCAAGGTTAGGAGGTTCTTGACACTGTCCCCAGACTTTGTTCTGACTGAATTATTTACAAAACAATATCCTTTTTTACTACTTCAGTCAGGTTTCTTGCTTCATTTAGATTTTGTCAGTAATAATTATTAAGTAAAAGAGAATATACGAATCACAAACCCTTCCTGCTGATTTCAGTGTATTAGTTAACTTATATAGCATATAGCCAATTTTACTATCAGGGCTATAGCCTTCGATTAACGAAATTCAACTGAAAACCACACTCCTCCACGTGGTCACAACGATGTGGATGTTTTTTTGCATTCTCTCGGGGTGATTTTAAAGGGAAGAGTGTGGTTTTTATTTGAGCTTCGAGAAGGACCCCGTCTACATGTTTGTGCCGTCATAATTGTAAATACACTATATAACTGTAAATACTGTACCGTCATGTATATAACTGTAAATACTATATATAACGTATAATTGTAGATACTATATGTACTCGCTGAGTATGCTGGATTGTCAATAACATTCCAGGGGTTCATAGGGAAATGTGCCTTCCTGTATATAATTGTAAGTAATATATATAAATATAACTACTGTTTTATCATCATTCATTCACCCTATTGAACTCCTAGGATGTTGTTTGGCAAGCTATATATTCTCATATAGGGTTGTTTCATCCTTACATGTTGTGCCGTCCTAACTGTACTGTGTCGTAATTTATCTACTACACTCTCTTGAGCCTCAAGACTGTTGTTTGACAGGTTAGAGGCTCACAACGGGGATTGTGTTTTGTGCTGCCCCTGAGTCTATTGAGATGTTAAAGGACACCTTGGGGGCTTATATGGGGTTGTGCTGTCTTATATATGTGACCTCTGGACTTCTATGATGTTATAAGACACCTTAAGAGTTCACATGGGGGTCGTTTATGTATGTATGTATATCTCTAAGCGTGATAAGATGTCATAAGGCACCTTAAAACGAGTGGAGATTGTGTTGTCTTGTATATGTGACCTCTGGACATCTAAGATGTTATAAGACACCTTAGGAGTTCACACGAGGTCGTTTATGTATATCTCGAAGCGTGATAATATGTCATATGGCACGTGAAAACGAGTAGAGGATGTGTTGTGGTTATATCTTTTTCTTTTAAAGATATATGTATTATATAATGAATTATGAAAATATCAGTGATATAATTTCTGCTATTACAAATTTGAAAAATCAACGAATACAATTATTAGATAAATTAGATTGTGATAAAATCCTTACTGACTTTCAATATCTAGAAGACATTACCCTCGGAAACAAATATGTGTTACCGTCAAATACAAATTTATTAGAATAACAGCGAAATAGATAAGTTCGTACCTCTGTTTACCGCATTAATAATAAGAGATGATTTATCGAAACAATATGAAATTAGGAAACAAATCAACTCGCGTGTAAGACAACTCAAACAACTTATTCAAAATGAAAGTAAAACACTTCCCGGAAACGAAAACGGTTTCTAAGTACGAAGTGAAAGTAGCTCAGTGTTATTATTTTTCTTTCACCTCAGAGGATATTTACTAGTAAAAACCATACACGCTAATTATGTTTTTGTCAGCGCTGACAAATCGTCCGATTTCGAAATTACCCTACCCAAATATGCACTCTTGATTCACACGATATCTTACGATGGAAATCTTCAAATGGAAATCTTACGATTTCACATACAGACTTATTTGTAAAGAACCCCCTCCCCCAAGTCAAGTAAATTATTGAACTGGTCAGTGAGTTTAAAATGTATTCTCATTAATAAATTATCATGACACCGCATATATACGAGTTTGACAGGTTCTTGATCTATTAAAAATCCGGGTTGAGCCAGTGGTGTAAACGAATATAAAATGTATCCTTGAGATTTATTTGGTAACTTCCATCAGTAACATCACATACTAGATTTACTGCGATCACCGAGGATATATTAACATTTCCAGACGATATATGTCTACCGATCCCGTCTGGGTCATTATTATGCTTGAGGATAGTTGTTTGTGGTTGTGATATTTATTTCCATGCGGCAAGTATCAGATAAAAATACTCATCTATGACATCACTGACGGATATTTTTAATTGCGTTGCATTATACCCAGGAAACTTGAAATTAGGTAAATCGGCTTCTGTTATAAAGTTTTTAAAGAAACAAATTTGTTTATACCGATCATTGCCGGTGTCCACATGATCCATTCTTGCCTGGACTATTCGCTGGTTGAGATATTCCATATCGGATAGAAGCTGATTTAACATTTTTAGGTGTTTAACGATTCCGCTGAGAGAATATGCTATATCAAAATGATGTTCTTGGAAGTATTGCCGTAGTGGTTGTAGTTGTGCTTTATGTTCTTGATAATGATTTAAAAATATTTAGTAATACCTTCTTCCTTGATAGATGTAGGTTTATTATATCTTCTATCAAAGAATAGTTCATAAAAATCCCAAGATTGCCAACCACCATATTCGCTATCATCTATATAAATCGGACCAAAAGCTACAGTATTTGTAGTTTTTATATCAAGTAAATGTTGCTTCTATGATGGCCTAATGTCATGGTATGATTGTATATCTGTGACATAATCTGACTCTTTAGGTTCATGTAGATTTTGATAAGATGGTGCCCGAGGACGGATTTCAGGCCATCCTAGCACTGTTTTGATCTAATTCTGGTAGATATCTACTACATAGAAAGGCGAGTTTATCTCAATCGCGGCTGATAATGTTGGTTCGTGAACCGTTATAACGATTTTTGATTCTTTTCCTGTAATGGATTTTATTCTACGCTGGAATTCATTATTGATCTGTTCGATTTAATAATTTCCAGATGGTATAGAAACAATAATCCATTCTGGAGTTCCATCTGGGTTAGATTTATTCGTAAACACCAGGGAATTATTCAGTTGCTGCCCACAAAACGATTTTGATCTATTATTTGGTCAACTGTAGTATGCTAGTAATTTTGCAAACGCTATCTAATTTACCGGTATTGCAGAGGGGAAATTGATACTGAATTCATGGTTGGTTGAGGTTATTGAGATCATGGTTGTCTTTGGCGGGTTTGTATTCGTGGCTGTCTGCTGACGTAATTCCATTGTCGATGCCATTGTTGTTGTTATAGTGTTATTTTTCTAATTTTGATGTTGCTGTGTGGTAGAAATTCATCATTACCGTGAACTCGTTATCTGATATTGTTGTGTCATCGAGACTAGATGATATCAGCGACGACAATTGGGAATAACAGGTTGACGCAATATGTAACTTAATGATATATTTGTGCAGTTTATTCTGACTGCATGTGGATACTTGTTTTGCAATGATGGTAAGAACCCCTGTAATTGTAGTCGCCGTTGAAACATAAATTGTGTCAACTACAGGTGCCAGCATTGCTACCGCTGATAACAATATACCCGTTCCAGCAATAACACTTGAAACCAAATACACAATAATTCAACACGAGTAATTCGCCTGCATTATTTTTGTCCTCTTTGTTGTATAGTCGTCAATACGATTTTTTAGTTTAGTTTGAAACTCGCGGACTTGATCATATCAATATTTTTGGACATTCGTTATACTATGTACTTAAATCAATTACGAATTCTACATACCATATGATTGATAATGATGCTAAATTACCATGACAGTGGAGGTTATTGTAAACATTTCCATGACACACTTATCTATTATTGCACTTGCAGTATTAATTCTGGTAGATGTACACGATGACACATTAAACTGTAACGGTGAATGCAGGGTCAAGTATAGATACCCTTGACATCTGCAGTAATTTGCATGATGTTATTTTGAGGTGTCCATGTGAAAGATCCATGATTTGTCGAGTACACTGTATTGATATTTTGTTTATGCGGTATCTTGATTTTATCACACCATGCAGCAATAGCAGGAACATCACCAACGATATTGTCCTGTGTTTGTTTAATCGTATCAATAGTTGCTTTAATATCAGAAAGTTTCATTGGGACGGTCAGCGGCGTACCAAAGAAATTATCTGTGGTCTCATCATTTTTTCTAACATTCCTACGAAGTTTTCCAAACGCGCCTACATGAATATCATACTCAGCTCGCAGCGTTGTTAGTTTACCAACCGCGGTTTTATATTCGTGTTGCAGCGCTGTTAGTTTATCATCCGTGGTTTTAGATTCGTGTTGCAGCGCTTCTACATCATATTTTGTCACGGTGTCAGTGTCCAGTGTTGGATTACCAAGCGCGGTTATTTTATTCGAGTTCATGTCGAGGTTGCCTGTCATTGTGTCACCGGATTATTTTATTCAGTTGTTAATATTATCTATCGCAGTTGGAAAAAGATCTCCTGGTTTAATCGTACCGGAGGAATGAAACACCGCTATGGAATTTTCGGTTATTCCATTAATTTTAACTAGAATATCATTCACGGAAACATTACTTGTTTTCAATTTTCCCTGTTTGTCTTGAAATACGACTATTGTGCTTATATCCACACTTAGAAGATTTTAACATCTCAGATAATGAATGTTCGATAACAAAAATTACATCTTTGGTTGCCGATATTTCCTCCGTGGGTTTTCTCAGGCTTGAGAGAGCTCTCCCGTAAATATCAATCATTATATTTTAAGATCTCTCTAAACAGCGATTACTAGTATATTCGTGTACGGTTTTATAGGGTGTTTTAGTCGATGATGATATAGCATTAAGTACATTTATTACTTCTTGGCCGCATATTGGTGCGTCGGTCATTTTCTGTGTTGGCAGTGTGGAATACCAGATCGGAATGTTTAATTGATGTATATAACGCATAAATTCTTTAGATGGCGCTAACCCGTAAAACCGTAAAAATCAAAGTAAACAATTTCACATGGATCAATTGAGTATGCAATCCAGTGAATTCCAGAGCCGTTGCTGCTATCAAGATTAATGATACCGGTTTCAGCGCTGTTTTGTTGTTGTGGTAATTGATCTAGCATAAAAACACCTCTGAAGTTTTTTTTTTTTAATTCTTTGGCAGCATCGAGTAAATCAAAATTTGACAGTGATTTTAGTAAACCGTTCCTGACATCCTCAGAACGTTTCCGCTGTACCATCAATAAGGAGTCCCTGGTAGTCTTAGACCCTTTCCTTTTACGGATCGCCTCTTTTTATATCCTTTTCCATTCTCTTTATTTAGTGCCATTCCAGCGTCGGTCCTAACTGCTCCTAACGCGGCAGCTTTCGCGACTGCGCGGGCGGCGGCGACAATTAATGCTGGTAACGCAGCGAAAAGTGGAAATATACCACCTTATTTAATCGTGTCTTTGATCACGGCCGCAGAGAGAGTAACCTGAGCACCTTGTTTATCAGTTATTGCATCATTGAAATGCTTAATCTGACGAGCTGTCAGTGATAGTTTATTCTGACCAGCAGACATCTGATTGTGTTCTAACGATATAGTAGTTCCACATTTTATAGGTGAATCCGAATGCAACTTTTTAATCTGACCAAGAATCAGAGTAACACTAACGTGACGATATGACATTTTATTTAATACGAGATTGATCTAATTGTCTAAGTGTCTACATGTTTTCTACTGGTGCGTCAACTACACTCATTCGTCCACAAACACCTTCGAGTATCATTGATTTGTCACTGAGAATGACGGCAAATGCTCTGTAATCACCACCAGAAGTAGGATTGGTTACACGAGCTTCGAAGTATACTTCTAGTTAAGTCAAGATGTTTCAGTGAAAAGTAATACATCGTATATAGGGTTTTAAATTCTAATTGTGATATTTGCAGACCAGTATCTACATTTTGATCACGTCCCATAAATGTTAACAAACGATGATATGCGCGTAATATTTTATTTTGTCCGTAATTAAGTAAAATATACACAGATGGTTCTTGTTGACCGTTTATTTCTAACGAGACCTCGTTAACCCCTAGTTGATCAAATATCATATGGCTGCGCTCTTGAGAATTTAATTGCGTATAATCCTGTAACGCAATTAATATTTGTCGAGGCGTAGAAGCACCCCTGTTTGATGTAACATGCCATGAAAATATTCTCCATTAATGGAACTCTGCAGCCTAGTTGTCGTTGTTGTTAGCCATGACAGTAATGATTTACCACATGTATCCATAAATGATAGTAAATTTTGATTTGTGACGATCGATGGAGTCATTACTGGCATCCATAATGAGACTTTTGTTATATTTACTCTACAATCAGGAACATCAGCACCACGCCAGACTGCATCATTATCACTACCTTTTCGCTGAAGGACAACTGTGTGAATAGCTCTAAAGATAACGTTTCTAACATTTCTACATAATCCGAGAATATAACACGGTGGAATTGCGCATGAAAATAATCTACGCGGTCCCTGCAATATATAATTTCGAGTTTCAAACCCTAAGTTATCGGATGCAGTATCTACTGGTGTCCGTAATTTGACATACTTATTATGATCAGCTTGACCAGTAGTATCCTAAGCGAACATCATAGATGGTCAAGGCGATCTTGTATAATCGTTAGAATATCTCGCTAACCGCACTATTGTTGTGGCGATATCAACATCCTTCTAAATTGATTCAATCTTTCTTTCATCAATCATATATATAGCGCTACTAAATAATGACATAATACCATTATTGACGAAACTCGAACATTTGCATCATATGGTATTGGTGCATTATGAGCATCCACAGCAGTTATTACAAGTTCTCCTTCTACTTCAATAAATGCTTCAGCGGGTAGAAGGTATTTACTTGTATCATGAACTTGAAGTTCAATTCTCCCTCGTTCATTTGGTTGTATTGCTTTATAGTAATACAATTGATAATTGTTTACAGAATCATCTTTGAGCACTGGAGCATCCATATCCAATGCTGGGTCGGTTGAACATTTAAACATTTTATTATATATTTCTCGATCTAAATCGCGATCTTGCTCGGGATTTCAAACCACATCCCGTTATCATAATTGCAGTGATATTTCCTTGCGCATCAAATCCGTAATTTATTCGCGCTGCAATTATTTGATCCACCGTTTTGTTTATTATCTATCTAACACTCGTAGGCATAGTCTTCGTAGATGGTAGTTTTCCCGTCGGTGGTTTGTTTCGTCGTCAAATCAGCGTGATTAGTTTTTCCTTGGCCGCGGAAAATGTTTTACCGGCAACATCACTAACAGGACTAATACCCTTATCACGAATAACATCAATAGCTTTCCTCGACAATTGTTTTGCGATTGGTGCTTTTTTTTAGCCATCCTTGCAAATAACCCTTGAACAAGAAACTCGCAACAAGTTCGATAAAATCTCTCGGATCACTTATATCGATTTTTGTTAAAGCATCTTTGGTAAATTTATTACGTAATTCTTCTACTATTTCTTTATCCGGATTTTTCGGACGAGATTAAAATTTTGCCGGACCAGGAAGATTTTTGTAAAAGCTCTGATGTTTGTTTAGTTTCTTTTACTATTCTTTCAAGTTCAGGAAGAACACCTCTTTTTACTTCTTCTCCTTCTTTTCCATATATAACCTCTTTAGTGTTTGTAGCAACGGGTTTGAATAATTGTTCAGCACCTATTACAAAATCAGCTTGAGATTCCTGTTGCTGTTTAAGATTTTGTCTGACTGAATCTCTCACGGGGATAAATTTCTTTATTTCCTGTAATCGCTCTCGGGCTAGTCTAGTTATTAACGATTCTCCTACCATTATTGTTATATCAATTCATAGCAGGTAACATAACCGCGACAAGAAATACGTCTGTGTTCGGTTTGGCAACAGTTCTGGTTTAACAAATATACGAGATTTCTGTCTGTGTAGAGGCTTTAAACTCGTTCTCTGATTGACAAACAGACACCTCGTATGAAACCGAAACTGTCATATATTAGTTTATCTGAAATAGTTTCGGTCTGTTCCCCCAATCTACTACTTTTTTATTTTAAATGTATGCTTAAAAATAAGTTAGACATTTAGTATTTTAAGAAAGATATTGTACAAAACTCCTGAAACATATAACGTTCTATCGCCTTCTCTTTACTTTTTTACTAGTAATAATAAATGCTTTAACTTTGCAAGAAGATTTAATTTTTCTTTCACGCCAGAGATAAAACAGCTGTTGCTCTGTGATTCTTACATGCATGTTGCAACTACTTGTCAATATTATCCCATAATTTACTGGACACATTTGATTCTAAAGTAATATCACAAATCAATTTAACTTTTCTGGACTCAAACATGCTCTTTAAAAAAATAAAATATTATTTTTTAAACTCTGAAGCTGACATGGATGTTAGGTTCGTTTGGTATTTTAGATTATTTGCATTGTTTAATGCATCTTCTTTTATGTCAGCATTTGCTAAATGTGTGAATGAGATCAACATATCATCTGACTCTGTTGAAAACATTGAGTCGTAAAGTAAGATGTATTGTAATCGACTTGTTTTCTTAAGATTATATTCAATATTTTCACTGAGCTCCGACAATTGTCAATTTTAGTAGATAAGATCCAAGTTGACTAAGCGACTTCTCTGAGCCATCCAGGCTGAGAGAGGTGTCATTTTGATACTGTGGAACAAGACATTCAGTGTTTTGTTATAGTAATTCATTTTATATTTGGATTTTTCTCAATAAAATAGGATAATATATCTGCATTTACAAGAAAAATGTATATCTACATGGGTTCACCATGTCTACACCCTCTCTTGATTTAAGAAAGATTGTCAAAGTAATTTTTCCATTTGCAAGATTTAATATTGTTTTATAGATGAGATGGATTCAACTATAAAAGTCCTTGATACAATTTGGAACAAATAGACCTTTATCAATAAAATGCCACGCAATAAAAAAGAACGTTTTCTCAGAATTAATTAAAAACAGAAGTCCAGGTAGCTTGCATTTATGTTTTCGAGTACAGCAAAAGGTCATAAAGAGTACAGATATTGTATTCTATCCATTTATCTAGTACACATATTCTATCTATCTATCTATCTATCTATCTATCTATCTATCTATCTATCTATCTATCTATCTATCTATCTATCTATCTATATATCTATCTATCTATCTATCTATCTATCTATCTATCTTTAATAACGCCTGCTTGATTATTGATTATAATTAATGGTTGTAAAACTTTAAGTCTATTTGCACGCCTCTGCTAGTTTGAAAGTTTACATTAAATTATAAAAAAAAATAGTTTCCAGTATCTTACAAATAGTTTTGGATTATCCCCCTTAGGGAGACAAATTAACGTTCATGCTGCGATGATGAGAGCTCACCATTATTATATGCTCATACAAACTCCTGGCCAAAATCTCTCTAAAAGTCCTTAAAGAAGATGTCTGTATATTCATTGAATCTTGGGAAATTATTATTAAAGACGAGTTATGCATCTGATAGTGTAATTGGGACATTCATTGCTTTAATTTGTATCTTGTCGTATTTAGGAATGCCTATCAAATGCAGTGAAGGTTCAAAATCAACTAAGTCGAATCTACGTTGTATTAAGAATATAATTTGTCATAGTGTACTTTAGTGTCAGTTAAAATTTCTAGCTCAATTTGTGTACATGTTCAGTCTTATTTAGCATAATTGGCACCATCTTAGTTGCATAATCTAAATTTTTTCACATTACAGAAATATTTTGAAACCCTTTCTTCATCCTCAATCCATTTTGCTCTAAATCAGACTCGGACCCTTCCATTTCTCTGGCACTGTTTTCTGCTAACCAGCTGCTCCCACCCACCCAAATCGTACACATACACACATATAAATACACACACACACAGACACGCGCGCGCTCACACAAGTAAAAGAAACCGCTACGGTGGCCTAGTGGTTAGAGCGTCCGCAGCGGAAGCGGTAGCTTGTGGGTTCGATTCCCAACCGAGTCATACCAATGACTTACAAAAATGGTACTTACAGCTGCCTCGTTTGTCGCTCAGCATTAAGAGGTTAGTGTTAGGACTGGTTGGCCTGGTGTCAGGATAATGTCACTGGGTGGGACTCATGCTACATGTTTGCGGCATGATGCTACATTGTTAGACACCACTATAAACTGCCTCACTGCAGACATTGTCGTGATATGACTGAATTAGTGTTAAAGCTAAGTAGTAATATGGGGCACTATAGCGACAATGGGAATCCATTCAAAAAGGGCTTGGGCACGTATGGCGACAAGACATGGTGGGCACGTATAGCGACAGGGGAAATTTAACATGGTGTGCCTGTATAGCGACAAGGGGAATTTAACATGGGAACTATTTGGGTCTGTCTAGCGACAAGGGAAATGGAGGCAAATAAAGAAAATATCTTTTCGAGGTATATGAGTGGCCCTGAAAACAAACCACACAATCTCCTCTCAAAACAGAAGGGAAGGCAAATAAAATCACACAATCTCCTATCCACACAGAAGGAAAGGAAAACAAAACAAGGATTATTCAGAACACCATACATTCTATGAGAAATATGTTCATTGTTTTCATTCATTCATCAATTTAATGAAAAGGTAGTGTGATATTTATTATCGACTGACTTCTTAACATATATCTCACATTTAAGGGATGTCATGTGTTTCTCAGCACAGGCTACAAACAATGTGCCAGGTTTTAACAAATCTAAGGGCGAAGAGGAAAAAAAGCAGAACCAAAACGCGCTTTGTTCTATCGACAGTCTAAACTGTGTGTTTTGATTTGACATTCAAAGTTAATCATATGCAGGATCTGCAATGTCTGTCGGATCGCCCAGGGTACGATTGTTCTTGTTTTAGTTTTACTTTTTTATATAAATAATCAAGCGGTGAAACACGACCTATCTCGAAACTAGGTGAAGAGCTACTGAAGTCAATTCGAAGTGAACGCGGTAAGAAAAAAATTAGACTAGCCAATGAAATTATTTATGATGAGTGATGCAATGTTTTGTACGAAGGTAGTATGGCAAAATAATAAATACGTTGTTCCCATTGCAGTGCAGACCTGAATGTGAACTTAAATCCCTCCGCTGTGTATTGTACCATTTCTTCTTACCACACCAACTACTGAATGGTCACAGTACTCGTACCATTTCTTTTTACCACATCAGCTACTGAACGGTCACAGTACTGGTTCTCAATTTGAAACTGACAATTTATTTGTATCTCACTTAAACTTTTGGACGTACACAATCACATCGGTATAGTCAGGAGTCGTGCAGTATTAAGTGGCATGTTTTTTTGTTTGTTTTTTTTCTTTTCTTTTCAAACTTGTGAATCTGGGGTTTGTACGAATTAACGAAGCAAGTTCAATGAATCTCAAGGATAAAAACCCACGTTGTCTGTCTATTGATGTGAATATTTACATAAAAAACAATATGACCTGCAAAACACAAAGATATACGGCAATCATGATTAGAACGAACACAACGACACCTAACTGTAGTAATAAAGAGATGTTTTTCTTCACGTCCGCGTAACTTAGAGTTTCAATCCTCTTTCAAGACAAACTTGGTATCCTTTTGTGAACGTGAAATTAAACTACTGAAGAAACTTAAGCGCTTTGCTATAGACTATAGTATAGATAATTTCAGCAACAAACTAATTAACATAAATACCATTACAACAATAGAAAGCCCGAAACCGTCTATTAAAAGAGAAATGCGTTTAAAAATAATTAAAGATTAGCAATGGCTAAGCAAATAAACCGAATTTAAGAAAGGCAATGACATTTGCATATAGGTCTCAGACTTTGATATTGTATGATGATGTAATCTGCCATGTATTAACAGCTTGAAAAAAGGTATACGCAAAGAGAAACCTCAATAACTGACTTTTTCAGATTTGTTCCTTCCTTTTATTTTTTGGGAATACACCTAAACACTATTCAATGGTGGAACAGGGAAAATACACATATTAAAACAAACCATACAATTCAAACACGGATAGAAGCCAAAACGCAAATCTACTAATTATACGAAAGAAAGAAGTATGTATAAGTGTCAAAAGCTAAAGTCATATAACTTTTATACGGTGTGTAACTTTCCACTTGGGATAATGTGAAATATCATAAATTATTATCACAAACAGAACTGAAACATAGCAGGCTTGACAGTTGTTGTTTATATAGATCCACTAAACTTCACAACTTGCTTGCGCTGTCTCATACTTTGGTCTCGGGAATGATCCCCTTTGTAGGTGTAGCAACTGTGGTATGAGTAGAAGTCGTTGTCGCTGCTGTCGAATAAGAGTAGATTTTTTAGAATAATGGATCTAGTATTTTATATTTAAAAAAAAATAAAATAAAGAAATACAGTTGTTGGTAGACATCGTGGTCAGCAACAAAGTAAAAGTGACAGAGAGAATGAGACATCGTAGTCGAGAAGCGTACGTCTGGAGTATGTAAGTGTCCTAACGGCACAGTACCTTCTCAATCACTTTTGATGCAAAAGCAATGTCATCTCCGCGTGACACTATGCGGCTACTATCCTACGGATGCCATGCAATCCAAAGTAACCTCACCGTGCCTGTATCGAAATGAATTCGTGAAAGACGAATATTCTATCCCTGTGCGCTTGCCTGAATACTTTAACTTAAAAGTTGATTCCAAACTTTCAAAGAAAAATGGCCATCATATCTACCTTGACCAACCCTTGAAGAATTAGCCAGAGTTGGATTTGTCTACATGGGCGAAGGGGATAAAGTCATGTGCTTCAGTTGCGGTGTGTCAATTTACCAGTGGGAACAGAAGGATTCCGCTTACCTGGAACATGCTCGATGGTCTCCGAATTGTTACTACCTACCTTTAGTGGGACCTTAGTGATTGAAAGTTACAATTCCATGTCGTTTAAGAAACCAGTTTAACTAGGAGTCAAATCTAGACCAGTATATAAACCCTCTCTAAAAAATAATATTCAAGGATTACCACACGAATTGTAAGAGAAGTTCTACAAGGAAGTTTGGCAGGGACTTGCTAAGCAAAAATCTCAATTGGTGACTGTAGAACTTTGTGTCGTGAAATTCACAAGAGGAAAGTGACAAAAATTAACCAACGTGTCAGATTTCTCTGGATCAAGTGTACCTTTTTCCACAGATTGCAATTAAGTCCGTTTACATTAGAATATTTTATGACCATTCTTGACCGTTACCCTGAATGGCAGTGGTTCGAAATTACACACCATGTTAATCACTTTCGCTTTTGGAGAAGATTTTAAATAATTCTGTGCAGAATATACACTTATGGTCTTCGACAAAAAGGAAGTGCAAAATAGAACTACCATGCCACAACCTTTATCACTTGTGGTAAAACAGATTCCGTGGAAGGATATCAATGAGAATATTCAAACGGTGGAGGATTACGAACACTTATTACGAGAACTGTGTCCCATCAATTGGGGTCGACGTGTAGTGTGTGTTTTAGTGACTTACTTTCTGGCATTTCGTTTACCCGTAGATTCCTTGTGGACACTTTACGAACAAAACCTACAAAGACAGTATGGGGACGCCTTTAAATGTCCACGAGAGACTCATTTTGTTAAAAGCCTTACGCTTTCATCTGGATACGTCTCGACCTCTACAGGAAAAAATAATTCGTCAACTTTTAGGTACTAAATAGGTGTACGACGATGTGTGTGTAGCTTGTGATTTACACCCTCATTGGACAGATGTACGTGACTTGAAAAGTTGGGGTTTTGAGGCTCATTATGCTCAACCGTTGTGATCGTAAAATCCATCGTTGAGTCAAAAAAGTCACTTTTAAAGTTAAACCTCTGTTAGCGACAGTGCCAGAAAAAGAAGAATCTGTCACCGAAAATAATCACTCTTTTCAAGACAGGACCGTCATGGACATTCCCCCACAAAGACCATTCCGATAGGACACCTATGTGACTGTACCCAATGCAGAGACTATAAGAACATTACACACTACCTCTATGACACCTTGGTTACCCAAACGATGTTGTACAGAGACATGTTTATATACCACTTTGATCGTTACCATGTGATTTTTATTCCTGTACTTATCCAGTTGGCTTTTATGTATTTTTGTCTTTCGTGTTGTTCCAAATTAAACATGAATTGAAATAAACGTGTCCTGAAAAAGTATAAAAACCTCTTGTCTTGTCTTGTCTGTTTTTGTGTCAATAGTGTCATACCCTACGCTACTATGGCTACCTCTGCTATTTTTACTCCTTCCTCCTCGACATTCAAAGTCATTGACGAACGCTTAGATCATGGTAGTTGGGAGGCCTTGTATCTTCGTCATCCTTTTAACATGTTAATTGCTGGACCGAGCGGTTCAGGCAAAACCGAATTTGTCAAACGTTTGATCGAACATAAACATCATTTAATCGATCATTCACCTCAACCCATCGTGTGGTGTTACAAAGAGTGGCAATCGGCATACAGCCTCTTGCAAGAAAGTCAAGGTGATTCCATTGTGTTTGTGAAAGGCATTCCTGACGAAGACGATGGGATCGTGTCTGACCCTAGTCAAACTCATTTGGTCATTTTTAACGACATGAGGAGAAGACGAAAAAGAAATCAAACTGTGGTTTACGCGTAAAGGGTATCATCGTAATGCCAGTGTCATTTACATTACACAAAATGTGTTTCAACAAATTAAAGCCCATCATACCATTAGTCTCAATGCTCATTACGTGGTCTTGCTTAAAAGTCCTAGAGATAAATCGCAAGTGCAAGTCTTAGCCGAACAGTTTGGAACACCTTAGCTGACTCCTGCGTACGATGATGCCATTCAAACTCCACACGCCTATTTACTCGTGGATTTACAATCCACCACTCCCGATTATTTGTGATTTCGTACCGATTTATTTCACGACTGGTGCCAAGACGGAAGACCTGTGGTGTACACGAACTCGTCTTCGACATAACAACAATAACAACAACTAAAAAGTCTATAAAAACCTCGGTCACTTTTGACCTTGTCTCATACATCGTCAACATGACGTCCCTTCAGTCTGATCTTACCATCAAATTGATTCGTGCCTTGTACGGTATCAGTCGCGAAAAAAATCCACAAATACATGCTCACGTCTTAGAAGCCAGTCTCAAAGAAGTCTTACGATGGTTTACGGTGACAGTACGTCAATTACTGCAAGGCATCATTCACATTTCATATCAAACCAAACGCTTTTTTGATAGAAACAAAATAGCCTTGACGTAACTGGCCGATCCTGTCATCATTCGTTCCCTTTTAAAATGGGATCCCAATGCTCCTAAAGATCACCCCAAGAAAATAGCCCAACGAGCCCCCAAGAAAAAGAACAATGGTGTCAAGACCAAAACACAGAAAAGAAAAATCCACAGAAAAGAGCTGTCACCTGCAAAAGAGGCATTTCGGCCAGAACGCAACTTTTCCTTCGTAAACCACGACCTGCAGCACCAGTGACCGAGTTTCCAATAGCCTCAGGTTCGTTCACTTCTCCGTTGCTGGTGATGCCGGCCAAATCCAATTTCACACCCGTTCTTCCTAATTTGATGAAACATTGGAAATCTGCGTCTCCCAAAACATCTCCTCCACCAGTGACACCCTCTTCCTCATTAGCGACAGTAGCAGCTGCTCACAAAGTATCTGCCCCTAAAGTCAAAATCCAAGAAAGATCTGGCATGTTAAAGAGTTTATTGGATTTGTCCAAACAAGAACTGTCCCAATTTAGTCTGTTGCGAACCCCTTAACGACGTGTGTTACCTGTCATGAAGTTGATACGACGGAAAGGTAATCAGTGGCGTCGCATTCCAGTATAAAATTGACTTGAGGACAACGACGTGAATCAGTATTTTCTGTGCCACTTCTGAACGCCATATGATGTCTCCTCAAAAAACGTGCACACCACAACCATCGCCGTTCTGCTGTCCAAAAAGGAAAAGGAAAAAGACAATCTCGTCATCCTACAAAACGCTTAGCCAGACATCGACGTCATCCCCTAAAATGACGCAGCCGTTTAAAGAAAAAGAGGAGTCACCAAAGTGGAGGTTACTTTGGCGATTTTGGGAAACACGTCGTTACCTTTTTGAGGAAGCGCTAGTTCCCAAAAAGAAAATAAAAGAGGGTGTGTACCAAGTTACTGACATTAATGGCATTGTTGAACGAACAAGGAAAGATGTCACCTTGCAGAAAACATTCTTATTCACCCCATAAAGGAAAGGACTACCTCCTCGTTTAGCCAAACACGGAGACATGTTGTCCGTCCTATTGCAAAGTCTCTCCGACCATGCGAAAACAAATCATTAAAACTGCCGCTTATTAAAAGTAAAACATAGAGACTGAGAAAACAAAATGATGCACCAAGAATCTTGTGCCTGTTCCAAGTCAGAACTGGATCTCTTTGCCATGCCACCCACTATGATAACCATTGCAAAAACCCCAATGAGTTGAATTTCATCCCGTCTCCTCTTTGGCAGATTCAGCTCCCATTGAGTTTGAAATCAAAGGGCAACCGGAAGATTACATCAGTCTGAACAGCAGTTACTTGTATTTTAAAGTGAAAGTGATCAAAACGGACAACTCCGTTGCAGGAGCGGATGCCCGAGTAGCTTCCGTCAACAATTTTATGCATTCTTTGTTCAGCGATGTGGATTTGTACATGAATAACAAACTGGTCAGCAGTAGCATGGATACTTACCCTTACCGAAGGTACCTCGAAAATCTCTTGACGTACGGAAAGAAGGCAAG
The DNA here is from genome assembly GCA_030141615.1 of Unio pictorum. NCBI lineage: Eukaryota > Metazoa > Mollusca > Bivalvia > Unionida > Unionidae > Unio > Unio pictorum. The sequence goes on from JARLTB010000021.1 coordinate 39,564,507, forward strand.
AACACTTGTAATGGGGTGCGCTCCGGTTATCAAAGTGTTATTAGTACAATATTGCACAAGGTCTTGTCAGAGGTATTGCGCAACATGGAAAACAACACTTGAAGACCGCCTCCCACTGATTATCGTTATCTAGAAGATGATCTCTATGGTGTAGTCTGCCCGGTCAGTGGTTATAGAAATCTGAGATGGTACTTTGAACAAGACAATACACGAGCCCCCGTAAAGATAAAATATGAATTTAATTAAAAATACAATTAAGAAAAGAATGACACTGTGAATTACAATTTCTCTCTTTCTGAATACACTTAGTTCAGAAAATACATCAACTGAAGCTTTAAAATAATGGATACATTCATAATGATCCAAACACTAATGAAAAATAAATGAAGTTAGCCGTTAATACTGAGAGTAAATTTCATCAAGGAATCGAATGTTCATTTAACATTGGACTGTTGGGTGATTCAGAATGACCTTTTCGTCGACTGGTTTTTCTTTCTTTTCCCTGCGTGCGTCCGACTTCAGCTTGCCCTTTGATTGAACGGGAGTTCCACACTCTGACTTCTTACTTTTGTTTTTCTCTTTTCCTTTGACTTCTCGCTGATTCTCACTCTTGCCAAAATAACTATTTTCCTTTGACTTCTCGCTGATTCTCACTCTTGCCAAAATAAACTATTTTCCTTGTAAAAGAAAAGGGTAAAACGCCCTAAGTATCTCGTTACTTTCAGAGTTGAGATAATAAGTCCGTTTTTCAGGTTCGAAAAATCAGATCTTACTATCAGTGTTATCATTTATACGGCTAACAAATACTATACAGGTCTTCAGATCAATAGAGCTATACTGCTAATTATCGACATCAGAATTCGGGAAAGTCATATATTCCCGTAAATCATTACGTAAAGTGAGGCAATATATCATAACACACAATCCATATTTACTAATAGGATAAATTCAAATTAAGGTAACACTTTCCAATCATAAATGTACACGGCGGGGTTTCTACACCACCCATTTACCTACCTAAGTATATAAGGGAAAAAATGCTAATTCAGAATTCAAAATACATTATTAAATCACTGTAAAACCGACTCCATACAAAATATGAACACATCATGCATCTGTAACAAAGAAACATATCAAAGTAGGTTATTAAATCAATGTAATACTGAACTATTTGTATCGTAGTATCGATACATTATGCATCTATGCCAAAGATAAACAGCATATACATTACATCATGATAAAGGTGAATTTGAGTTAAATACCTTGTGTTTTTGGCGTCTTACAATCGTTCCACATTCAGTTTAACTGGAACCCAACTTTTACGAACGTCTGTCTTTCAAAGCACGCTCGGAGTCTTGACTATGTAGTTTCTACTTCCTCTCTTGCAGAGGTCTTCCTAGACTGGCTAACCTCGTTTGATACGAAGTATATATTTCCCCGATTCTGGGGTCCGACCCCCCCCCCTTCCCTATGCATTCGCCCAATCGGAATAAATGCTATTCTTACTGACCTTATGAAAACCGTCTATCAAGATGCCAAAAATGCCACTTAGGATCGAAATATCACCTTATCATTTGTCTCAATCATTTTTGAAAGCTCTGCGTGAGGAATCACATAATTTTAACGTGTCAAACACTCAGTCCGTTTTCACTCTAATTATTGTAACAGTCTGACCGGGGTAAGAAAACATTCTTTTCGTTCCAAACTCTACTCCAAGACAGTTGATTGTCGGCTAGCCTACGAATTAATTACTGGATGTCACTGACGAAAAAATTTGGCACTTGACATTACCCCCTTGTAAGAGGAAAATCGGTATTTTTACTCTCCCAAATTTTTCGGTGATCTATACTGCTCCCGTTACATGTCCTTAGGTGACCTATCGACTTCAACCATTCCTAACCGACTTAAACAATCCGCTCCTACATTATCCCTACCTTTGATGTACCGCACTAGAATCTGATACTGTTGTAGAAGCAGTGACCATCTCATTAATCGACCGTTAGTTAATTTCGCCTGGGCCAAATACGCCAGTGGTTGATGATCTGTTTCTAAAGTAAACTTCCTACCATACAGATACCGTTGGAACTTAGTTATTCCAAAGATAATCGCCAAACATTCTTTCCCCGACACTGAATAGTTAATTTCCGCCTTTGACAGTTTCCTACTTCCATACGCAACTGGGAAAAAGCTTCCCTCGTGTTCTTGCAGTAACACTGCACCTAAACCTCTATCACAAGCATCTGTCCTCAAAACAAAATCCCGTGTCACGTCAGGTAACTTAACTATGGCGTCTGACGTCAGTCTGTCTTTTAGCGTCTGAAATGCGCGTTCACATGCGTCTGTCCATACTACTTTGGTCGGCGCTTTTTTCCGAGTCAAGTCAGTCAATGGACTTGCAATAGCACTAAAATTTGCCACATATCTCCTATAGTATCCTGCCAAACCTAGAAAAGATCTAACTTCAGTCTTAGTAGTCGGTCGTAATGCGTCCCTAAGTTGTTCGACCTTTGAACTCTCTGGTTTTAACGTGTCCTCGTTGAGGGTATGTTCTAGGTAGTCTAATTGTCTGATTCCTATATGGCACTTCGATGGTCGTGCGGTCAGTCCGGTTTGTCGTAGTCGTTCTAAGACGTTTTTCAGCAAAAGTATGTGTTCTTCCCATGTAGCTGTAGCTAATAGAAGATCGTCCATGAAGTTGGAAACTCCCATTCCCCGCAATGGTTCAAGGAATTTCCGCATCATACGGGTGAAGACACTGGGCGCATTCTGCACCCCGAATGGCATGACCACCCACTGGTAAGTCCCATCTGGAGTTGCCAAGGCGAGTTTTGCTCTGTCTTCACTACGGACTGGAATTTGCCAGTATCCTTTGGACAGATCAATCTTAGAAAAATATTTAGCATGGGTTACTCCTGCGAAAATAGACTCAGGGTCAGGTAAAAGTTCTACCTGGAATTCTGTAATTCGGTTTAACTTTCGGTAGTCGACACAAAATCTGTGTGCCCCATCCTTCTTCTGGACCAGTACAACAGGAGAGCTATACGCCGACTCGCTTGGTTCGATAATACCCAAGTCTAACATAGTTTCAACTTCCTTACGGACCGCTTCTAACTTCGCGTACGGCAACGGATATGGTCTTAACTTTACTGGGTTCTCGTCCAGCAGCTTCAAAGAGAACTCCTCCAGCTCTGTCCTCCCCGGTCTCTCTGTTAAGACGCTCGAATATTATTGAAGTACCGACGCCACCTCTTTACGTTGGTCTGACGTTAACGTAACGTCAAGTGTGACGTCGACGTAGGTTTCCTCCCTCGTCAACGGGCAACTAGGGAGTACTTCCGCCTGCCCTGCGTTGTCGTCGTATTCTTCCGTCACGACGGTAGCCACCACGAACTACGTGGGTGGTTCTCGCACACGGATCCGCTTCAAAAGATTTACGTGGAACAACTTATCCTTATCCCCTACTCGGATACGGTAGTTTTGTCCACCTTTCTTCTCTGTTACAACAAATGGCCCCCTCCATGAGACTTGCAGCTTGTTGTGCTCCAATGGCAACAACAACAACACCTTGTCACCCACCTCAAAGTGACGTTCCTTCGCCCTTTTGTTGTAATACTTGGCTTGACATCCCTTTGCGTCGCAGAGATTTTCCTGAGCCAATTTACAAACTTCTTCCAGTTTGTTACGCAAGTCGACAACATATTGGTATGTTGTACGCACGTTTTCGGATGCTTGCTCATCCGTCCATAACTGTTTCAATACAGCCATGGGCCCCCTTACCGTCCGCCCATAAACTAATTCAAAAGGTGAAAAACCCAAACTTGCCTGCGGTACTTCACGATACGCGAACAGTATCGCCGGAAGGTATCGATCCCAATCCCTAGGTCGACCTTCACATAGCTTCTTTAAAGCCTGTTTCAATGTCCCATTGAAACGTTCTACCAACCCATTACAATGCGGGTGGTACGGGGTAGTTGTCAGGTGTCTAATGGAGAGTAATCTATTTACCTCTTCCATCACCTGGTTCACGAACTGTGTCCCTTGGTCGGTCAGTATCTCGTCTGGAACTCCGACTCTCGACCACACCCCTAACAAGGCCTCAGCCACCGTGACTGAGTCAATGTTCTTCAAGGCCACTGCCTCCGGGTACCGGGTAGCGTAATCTACGACCGTTAATATATACCGATTTCCACTTTCCGCCGCCGGCTTAATCGGACCTACTAAATCCATCGCCACTCTCGAGAAAGGTTCATCTATTAGTGGGGTGGTTCCTAGTGGCACTGGGCGATGGGAGGTTTTCGGTGCCACTCGCTGACACTTGTCACATGACAAACAAAACCTCCTCACATCCCCATGCACACCTGGCCAATAAAACTGCCTCACCAACCTATCTCTGGTCTTCGCCACGCCCATGTGGCTTCCGAGAAGACCCTCATGTGCTAACCTAAGCACTTCGTCGCGCTTCCCTACGGGTACCACAACTTGTTTAAACGTATCGACCCCTTTCTTGGCGTACCGATACAAAATACCGCGCTTTGTCGCGAACTTAACCTCGCCGTCTGGCAATTTCCGTACGGACCCGTCCGTCGCGTACCTACGTACCTTGTCAAGAGACACATCTTCCTTTTGAAGCTTCTCTAACTCACCAGGTACCAAAATGTCTATGGGCGAAGTCTCGGATCTTAGCGGCTTCGACCCTGACCTTCGCTTCATAGCCCTCGTCTCCACTGACCAGACATGTATAGGGTTACACGTCATAGGGTTAGGTTGGGGCAACACATACCTACACCCTAATATTACGTCATGAGACAGTCCCGACAAACACGCTGCTTGAATTCGCCCTTTTACATATGGCGAATCAAGGTCTATGCTAACGACCGGAAGCGAATCCTTCGTCCTGTTAGCAAACTGTACTTCCACTGTCTCACCTGTATAATCTCCAGGTTTGACGTATCTACGATCTACCAAGGCCGGGTAACTACAGCCGGTGTCATACAGCACCGTGGCTTCCTCACCATTTACCGTAGCTCTCGCTACATTCGTAGACTCCACTGTTTTCCCTTTCTTAACAGTATTCGGAGTTACCGAATTAACCGTTGTCGGACGATACTTTCTACAGTCCTTGACAACATGGCCTGGTTTATTACAGCCATAACACACTGGCTCACCTCTTCTACCCGAGGTATCCCTATCTACCCCTTGAGTCTTTCCCGACCCACGGAAATGTACTTGGCTGGGATTTCCGGCCCCTGGCCTCCCACCATTTTGACCATTCCGTCTCTGGGGTGCCACCTCAGTAGTCTTTCTAAGCTCACCGATTCCAGGTCGGTCCCTACCATTCCAAGTAGTTGGACGCGCATGCGCGCTCTCATAGCGCTCGGCCATTATGCTTATCTCATCCAAAGTTGAGAATTCGCGCTCCGCCAAAAACACAATTAAATCTTTTCTGTAGGTACTTAGCACGTCTTCCTTTAAAATCTCTTCGCGAATACCTTTGTACGTTAACGCTGTGCCAGACATTTTTATCCATTTATCAAAAATCACGCGCACTCGACTGTGAAATTGCGCGTGTTTCGGTAGCCCTTTTTGACGATTCCCTAAAACGTTTCCGGAACGTTTCCGCTGACAACTCTTAGTGTCGAGGTAAAGCTTTCTTCAAAGTGTCATAATCGTCTATCTCGGCTGGGGTCATGTTGTGGTACACATTTTTCGCCGCCCCCTGCAAAAAGGCTGAAATACTGATGGCTCACTGGTCCTTAGGTATTTGGTGAACCAGGGCCAACTTTTCAAACTGCGTCAAAAAGTTGTCAATTATTTCATCCTTGTCATTAAACATCGGCATGGTTAACTGTATGGGTCGTCTGTCTTCCACGCGACTACTCGGGGTGTCCGGACGTACGTTCGATTCTTCACCCCTCCTGAACTCGGCTTCGAGACTTAGTCTCTCCATGGCTAACTCATGCTCTCGTTCTCTCGCCTTCTCCTCAGCCTGTAGTCGGGCTAGTTCAACTTCTTTCTGTTTCTCCTTCTCTCGTTCCATGGCTAATTGTTCTCGTTCTTTCGCCTTCTCCTCAGCCTGTAGTCGGGCTAGTTCAACTTCTTTCTGTTTCTCCTTCTCTCGTTCCATGGCTAATTGTTCTCGTTCTCTAGCTTTTTCTTCCTTATGTTCTTTCAAACTTCTTTCCATAAATTCAGTTAGTTTGTCTCCCTCGTACCCAAGTTCGTCTTTTCCAATGGATTTAAATTTCTTTAGTAACTGTCTGTCTGTCGCCATAACGTATGTTTTGTCTTTCCTTTTTCTCTAGAACTATGTCCTTAACTGACCTACAATAACCGAATTCTCCCTACGAAAATAGTTTGACCTAAAATAACCTTATCTGCAGCGATATGGACAGGTCGAATCAGCCGCAATTAATTGACCAGACAGAAATTCCGGTAACAGTGGGATACTGCTAACGAGACGTGATTAATTGCTGTCTAGACGCAGTACAGGCCCTATATTGGCTCTTATCTCAAGAGACTATTTAGGTAGTAGCGCTCTAGCGCTTTATGGTAATTTCACACAGAAGGTATAAATCTCAAATTCTACAAACCACTTTTAACGTAAACAATTTGCATGCAAGTATAGAAAATAGCAGACAATGTTTGATTCACTCGATTCCTACTTAATAATAATAACAAATTTATGCCTTTGTTCAAAATACGCTCAGATTACTTCAAATCCCAGGACGAGGTCCCCACTTTGTAATGGGGTGCGCTCCGGTTATCAAAGTGTTATTAGTACAATATTGCACAAGGCCTGGTCAGAGGTATTGCGCAACTTGGAAAACAACACTTGAAGACCGCCTCCCACTAATTATCGTTATCTAGAAGATGATCTCTATGGTGTAATCTGCCCGGTCAGTGGTTATAGAAATCTGAGATGGTACTTTGAACAAGACAATACACGAGCCCCCGTAAAGATAAAATATGAATTTAATTAAAAATACAATTAAGAAAAGAATGACACTGTGAATTACAATTTCTCTCTTTCTGAATACACTTAGTTCAGAAAATACATCAACTGAAGCTTTAAAATAATGGATACATTCATAAGAATCCAAACACTAATGAAAAATAAATGAAGTTAGCCGTTAATACTGAGAGTAAATTTCATCAAGGAATCGAATGTTTATTTAACATTGGACTGTTGGGTGATTCAAAATGACCTTTTTCGTCGACTGGTTTTTCTTTCTTTTTCCCTGCGTGCGTCCGACTTCAGCTTGCCCTTTGATTGAACGGGAGTTCCACACTCTGACTTCTTGCTTCTTTTTTTCTCTTTTTTTTTTGACTTCTCGCTGATTCTCACTCTTGCCAAAAAAACTATTTTCCTTTGACTTCTCGCTGATTCTCACTCTTGCCAAAATAAACTATTTTCCTTGTAAAAGAAAAGGGTAAAACGCCCTAAGTATCTCGTTACTTTCAGAGTTGAGATAATAAGTCCGTTTTTCAGGTTCGAAACATCAGATCTTACTATCAGTGTAATCATTTATACGGCTAACAAATACTATACAGGTCTTCAGATCAATAGAGCTATACTACTAATTATTGACATCAGAATTCGGGAAAGTGATATATTCCCGTAAATCATTACGTAAAGTGAGGCAATATATCATAACACACAATCCATATTTACTAATAGGATAAATTCAAATTAAGGTAACACTTTCCAATCATAAATGTACACGGCGGGTTTTCTACACCACCCATTTACGCACCTAAGTATATAAGGGAAAAAATGCTAATTCAGAATTCAAAATACATTATTAAATCACTGTAAAACCGACTCCATACAAAATATGAACACATCATGCATCTGTAACAAAAAACATATCAAAGTACGTTATTAAATCAATGTAATACTGAACTATTTGTATCGTAGTATCGATATATTATGCATCTATGCCAAAGATAACAGCGACTATCCATACAAAATATGAACACATCATGCATCTGTGAAAAAGAAACATATCAAAGTACGTTATTAAATCAATGTAATACTGAACTATTTGTATCGTAGTATCGATACATTATGCATCTATGCCAAAGATAAACAGCATATACATTACATCATGATAAAGGTGAATTTGAGTTAAATACCTTGTGTTTTTGGCGTCTTACAATCGTTCCACATTCAGTTTAACTGGAACCCAACTTTTACGAACGTCTGTCTTTCAAAGCACGCTCGGAGTCTTGACTATGTAGTTTCTACTTCCTCTCTTGCAGAGGTCTTCCTAGACTGGCTAACCTCGTTTGATACGAAGTATATATTTCCCCGATTCTGGGGTCCGACCCCCCCCCCCCCTTCCCTATGCATTCGCCCAATCGGAATAAATGCTATTCTTACTGACCTTATGAAAACCGTCTATCAAGATGCCAAAAATGCCACTTAGGATCGAAATATCACCTTATCATTTGTCTCAATCATTTTTGAAAGCTCTGCGTGAGGAATCACATAATTTTAACGTGTCAAACACTCAGTCCGTTTTCACTCTAATTATTGTAACAGTCTGACCGGGGTAAGAAAACATTCTTTTCGTTCCAAACTCTACTCCAAGACAGTTGATTGTCGGCTAGCCTACGAATTAATTACTGGATGTCACTGACGAAAAAATTTGGCACTTGACATTACCCCCTTGTAAGAGGAAAATCGGTATTTTTACTCTCCCAAATTTTTCGGTGATCTATACTGCTCCCGTTACATGTCCTTAGGTGACCTATCGACTTCAACCATTCCTAACCGACTTAAACAATCCGCTCCTACATTATCCCTACCTTTGATGTACCGCACTAGAATCTGATACTGTTGTAGAAGCAGTGACCATCTCATTAATCGACCGTTAGTTAATTTCGCCTGGGCCAAATACGCCAGTGGTTGATGATCTGTTTCTAAAGTAAACTTCCTACCATACAGATACCGTTGGAACTTAGTTATTCCAAAGATAATCGCCAAACATTCTTTCCCCGACACTGAATAGTTAATTTCCGCCTTTGACAGTTTCCTACTTCCATACGCAACTGGGAAAAAGCTTCCCTCGTGTTCTTGCAGTAACACTGCACCTAAACCTCTATCACAAGCATCTGTCCTCAAAACAAAATCCCGTGTCACGTCAGGTAACTTAACTATGGCGTCTGACGTCAGTCTGTCTTTTAGCGTCTGAAATGCGCGTTCACATGCGTCTGTCCATACTACTTTGGTCGGCGCTTTTTTCCGAGTCAAGTCAGTCAATGGACTTGCAATAGCACTAAAATTTGCCACATATCTCCTATAGTATCCTGCCAAACCTAGAAAAGATCTAACTTCAGTCTTAGTAGTCGGTCGTAATGCGTCCCTAAGTTGTTCGACCTTTGAACTCTCTGGTTTTAACGTGTCCTCGTTGAGGGTATGTTCTAGGTAGTCTAATTGTCTGATTCCTATATGGCACTTCGATGGTCGTGCGGTCAGTCCGGTTTGTCGTAGTCGTTCTAAGACGTTTTTCAGCAAAAGTATGTGTTCTTCCCATGTAGCTGTAGCTAATAGAAGATCGTCCATGAAGTTGGAAACTCCCATTCCCCGCAATGGTTCAAGGAATTTCCGCATCATACGGGTGAAGACACTGGGCGCATTCTGCACCCCGAATGGCATGACCACCCACTGGTAAGTCCCATCTGGAGTTGCCAAGGCGAGTTTTGCTCTGTCTTCACTACGGACTGGAATTTGCCAGTATCCTTTGGACAGATCAATCTTAGAAAAATATTTAGCATGGGTTACTCCTGCGAAAATAGACTCAGGGTCAGGTAAAAGTTCTACCTGGAATTCTGTAATTCGGTTTAACTTTCGGTAGTCGACACAAAATCTGTGTGCCCCATCCTTCTTCTGGACCAGTACAACAGGAGAGCTATACGCCGACTCGCTTGGTTCGATAATACCCAAGTCTAACATAGTTTCAACTTCCTTACGGACCGCTTCTAACTTCGCGTACGGCAACGGATATGGTCTTAACTTTACTGGGTTCTCGTCCAGCAGCTTCAAAGAGAACTCCTCCAGCTCTGTCCTCCCCGGTCTCTCTGTTAAGACGCTCGAATATTATTGAAGTACCGACGCCACCTCTTTACGTTGGTCTGACGTTAACGTAACGTCAAGTGTGACGTCGACGTAGGTTTCCTCCCTCGTCAACGGGCAACTAGGGAGTACTTCCGCCTGCCCTGCGTTGTCGTCGTATTCTTCCGTCACGACGGTAGCCACCACGAACTACGTGGGTGGTTCTCGCACACGGATCCGCTTCAAAAGATTTACGTGGAACAACTTATCCTTATCCCCTACTCGGATACGGTAGTTTTGTCCACCTTTCTTCTCTGTTACAACAAATGGCCCCCTCCATGAGACTTGCAGCTTGTTGTGCTCCAATGGCAACAACAACAACACCTTGTCACCCACCTCAAAGTGACGTTCCTTCGCCCTTTTGTTGTAATACTTGGCTTGACATCCCTTTGCGTCGCAGAGATTTTCCTGAGCCAATTTACAAACTTCTTCCAGTTTGTTACGCAAGTCGACAACATATTGGTATGTTGTACGCACGTTTTCGGATGCTTGCTCATCCGTCCATAACTGTTTCAATACAGCCATGGGCCCCCTTACCGTCCGCCCATAAACTAATTCAAAAGGTGAAAAACCCAAACTTGCCTGCGGTACTTCACGATACGCGAACAGTATCGCCGGAAGGTATCGATCCCAATCCCTAGGTCGACCTTCACATAGCTTCTTTAAAGCCTGTTTCAATGTCCCATTGAAACGTTCTACCAACCCATTACAATGCGGGTGGTACGGGGTAGTTGTCAGGTGTCTAATGGAGAGTAATCTATTTACCTCTTCCATCACCTGGTTCACGAACTGTGTCCCTTGGTCGGTCAGTATCTCGTCTGGAACTCCGACTCTCGACCACACCCCTAACAAGGCCTCAGCCACCGTGACTGAGTCAATGTTCTTCAAGGCCACTGCCTCCGGGTACCGGGTAGCGTAATCTACGACCGTTAATATATACCGATTTCCACTTTCCGCCGCCGGCTTAATCGGACCTACTAAATCCATCGCCACTCTCGAGAAAGGTTCATCTATTAGTGGGGTGGTTCCTAGTGGCACTGGGCGATGGGAGGTTTTCGGTGCCACTCGCTGACACTTGTCACATGACAAACAAAACCTCCTCACATCCCCATGCACACCTGGCCAATAAAACTGCCTCACCAACCTATCTCTGGTCTTCGCCACGCCCATGTGGCTTCCGAGAAGACCCTCATGTGCTAACCTAAGCACTTCGTCGCGCTTCCCTACGGGTACCACAACTTGTTTAAACGTATCGACCCCTTTCTTGGCGTACCGATACAAAATACCGCGCTTTGTCGCGAACTTAACCTCGCCGTCTGGCAATTTCCGTACGGACCCGTCCGTCGCGTACCTACGTACCTTGTCAAGAGACACATCTTCCTTTTGAAGCTTCTCTAACTCACCAGGTACCAAAATGTCTATGGGCGAAGTCTCGGATCTTAGCGGCTTCGACCCTGACCTTCGCTTCATAGCCCTCGTCTCCACTGACCAGACATGTATAGGGTTACACGTCATAGGGTTAGGTTGGGGCAACACATACCTACACCCTAATATTACGTCATGAGACAGTCCCGACAAACACGCTGCTTGAATTCGCCCTTTTACATATGGCGAATCAAGGTCTATGCTAACGACCGGAAGCGAATCCTTCGTCCTGTTAGCAAACTGTACTTCCACTGTCTCACCTGTATAATCTCCAGGTTTGACGTATCTACGATCTACCAAGGCCGGGTAACTACAGCCGGGATATGCATTCGCCCAATCGGAATAAATGCTATTCTTACTGACCTTATGAAAACCGTCTATCAAGATGCCAAAAATGCCACTTAGGATCGAAATATCACCTTATCATTTGTCTCACTCATTTTTGAAAGCTCTGAGTGAGGAATCACATAATTTTAACGTGTCAAACACTCAGTCCGTTTTCACTCTAATTATTGTAACAGTCTGACCGGGGTAAGAAAACATTCTTTTCGTTCCAAACTCTACTCCAAGACAGTTGATTGTCGGCTAGCCTACGAATTAATTACTGGATGTCACTGACGAAAAATTTGGCACTTGACAACACTCATTTAAATGCTTGCGTGGTATGGAAACTTGACACAACAGGCGAGAATACGTTGAACGACACAGAATTGAAAAAAAGATGACGATCCTCAGAATGAGGGTTTTAACGATCGTCGAAAGAAAATTATGCAAGGACGTAGTTTAGAACTGGTAGATCGTTTGCATTTGGACATGTGGTTTCAAGAGAAGTATTTGCTGAATGGAGTGGATATTCGTTTGAGATTGAATCGTAGCAGTACTGCGTTCCATTTGATGGCTCATGTCAACGAATACAAAATCATTATCCAAGAAGCCAGGTTATACGTGCGACGCGTGGAAGTGTTACCTAAAGTGGGAAATGATATCAGTCACACTTTAAGCAGAACGACAGCCAAGTATCCGATACGACGCGTGGAAGTAAAAACTTGTATATGTATGTATATATTCATATATATATATATATATATATATATATATATATATATATATATATATATATATATATATATATATATATATATATATATATATATATATATGCGTATATATATTCATATATATATTTGTATATATATGTATTCATATATGCAGACAAATATATATATATATATATATATATATATATATATATATATATATATATATATATATTCCTCTATATGTATAGATATATATATTCCTCTATATGTATAGATATATCTTCTCTCTCTCTCTCTCTCTCTCTCTCTCTCTGTATATATATATATATATATATATATATATATATATATATATCTTATTTCCCCATGTGTTGTCAAAGTAGATACATATATATATATATATATATATATATATATGTATGCATATATATTCATATATATTTGCATATATATGTATTCATATATGCAGACAAATATATATATATATATATATATATATATATATTCCTCTATATGTATACATATATATATTCCTCTATATGTATATATATATTTTCTCTCTCTCTCTCTCTATATATATATATATATATATATATATATATATATATATATATATATATATATATATATATAGCAGTAGCTCTTCACCTAGTTTCGAGATAGGTCGTGTTTCACCGCTAGATTTTATATATATATATATATATATATATATATATATATATATATATATATATATATATATATATATATATATATATATATATATATATATATATATATGGTCTCTGCTAACCATGGGTGTGCCATTTTTGCTCCCCAAAATTTTGGGAACAGGTCAATTTTATTTTTATTTGTGAAGAGCATACAAAGGGAGGTTATAAATCAGGGGAGATAACAACCCTTATTGAACAGGCCTACTCGGGGTTTTATCATTGAGATTTACTGAACTTGCTTCGTTAATTCGTACAAACCCCAGATTCACAAGTTTGAAAAGAAAAGAAAAAAGAAATGAAACAAAAAACCATGCCACTTAATACTGTACCACTCCTGACTATACCGATGTGATTGTGTACGTCCAAATGTTTAAGTGAGATACAAATAAATTGTCAGTTTCAAATTGAGAACCAATACTGTGACCGTTCAATAGCTAATGTGGTAAAAAGAAATGGTACGAGTACTGTGACCATTCAGTAGTTGGTGTGGTAAGAAGAAATGGTACAATACACAGCGGAGGGATTTAAGTTCACATTATATATATATATATATATATATATATATATATATATATATATATATGTTCTCTGCTAACCATGGGTGTGCCATTTTTGCTCCCCAAAATTTTGGGAACAGGTCAATTTTATTTTTATTTGTGAAGAGCATGCAAAGGAAGGTTATAAATCAGGGGAGATAACAACCCTTATTGAACAGGCCTATAGACAGACAACTCGGGGTTTTATCCTTGAGATTTACTGAACTTGCTTCGTTAATTCGTACAAACCCCAGATTCACAAGTTTGAAAAGAAAAGAAAAAAGAAATGAAACAAAAAACCATGCCACTTAATACTGTACCACTCCTGACTATACCGATGTGATTGTGTACGTCCAAATGTTTAAGTGAGATACAAATAAATTGTCAGTTTCAAATTGAGAACCAGTACTGTGACCGTTCAATAGCTGATGTGGTAAAAAGAAATGGTACGAGTACTGTGACCATTCAGTAGTTGGTGTGGTAAGAAGAAATGGTACAATACACAGCGGAGGGATTTAAGTTCACATTCCAGTCTGCACTGCAATGGGAACAACGTATTTATTATTTTGCCATACTACCTTCGTACAAAACATTGCATCACTCATCATAAACAATTTCTAATTTTCTTATCGCGTTCACTTCGAATTGACTTCAGTAGCTCTTCACCTAGTTTCGAGATAGGTCGTGTTTCACCGCTAGATTTTTAATATAAAAAAAGAAGTAAAACTAAAACAAGAACAATCGTACCCTGGGCGATCCCACATACATTATGTCAATACATCACAGCGTATTTGGATTAACTATTTTGTGAGAACGTTTAAGTAGTATTTGTCATCAGTTCACTATGGTGATATTTTAAAATCGTGGACCTTTCCCATGACTGATTTTCTAAGTGGGATGTGTGTTTCCTTGAATTTTTCTAAGTGAAAATATACAACAAAATAAGCGTAAGTGTCGTGATTCCTTTTAACAATAGGTACAACATAGTCTCTGTCTGTCTGTCTGTCTGTCTCTGTCTCTGTCTCTCTCTCTCTCTCTCTCTCTCTCTCTCTCTCTCTTCGTAATACGTTTGATTGAAATCCTAATGGTAGATGTTCCCGTTTGAAAAAAAATCTCCAAAACTTTATTCAGTAGGCACCATAATTTCCGTTTGTCATGTAATTTGTTTTTCAAACACTACACTCTTACAAATAGTATATCAGTAAATCGTTGGATGAAATAAAGTCGTGAGTTGACAAACTTGTACAATGCAGGTATCGGAGCTTTATCCTTAATTTTGGCACTATGATGTGTCACGGAAATTTTGTTAAGCATGAGATCTACCGTTTTTCAGAAAGGAAACAAATACAAGACTATTTCAAGAATGACGCGAGTGATCTTGCACTGTATAACCCTGCTTATGGCTAACTTTGAAATAAAAAGACCAGAACCAAAACACACGTTCGGAAGAATTGTAACAATGTAACAATGATTGACGCAAGTGACATTGTACTTTATGACCCTGCCTATGCTCAACTTTGAATTTCAAATCAAAACAAAGCTTAGACTGTCGATAGAACAAAGCGAGTTTTGGTGCTGCTTTTTTCCCCTTCGCCCTTACATTTGTTAAAAGTTGGCAACATTGTTTGTAGCGTGTGCTGAGAAACACAAGACATCCCTTAAATGTGAGATATGTTAAGAAGTCAGTCGACAATGCATATCACACTACCTTTTCATTAAATTGATGAATGAATGAAAACAATGAACATATTTCACATATAATGTATAGTGTTCTTAATTATCCTTGTTTTGTTTTCCTTTCTTTCTGTGTAGATAGGAGATTGTGTAATTTTATTTTCCTTCCATTCTGTTTTGATAGGAGATTGTGTGGTTTGTTTTCAGGGCCACTCATATACCTCGAAAAAATATTTGCTTTCTTTGCCTCCATTTGCCATCCATTGTCAGTCTCAACTAATGCCAATTTCTCGACTGTAGCTAACGTGAAATACCTATATATTGCTCGCCGCTACTTACGGTACTCTCCTATTATTCCCAACTTTAATGTGGCCATTTTTTCCATTATGACCGCATTTCCTAAAATTACAAACGCGTGTTGGAATTCTTGAATAATTAAAAATGTATTACAATAAATCGTTTCTGAATCTTTACAAGTGGACTATTTTTTAATATTTCACCTTTGTGATACGGAATTACAGATTGATCATCTGTATCGCACATCAAAATAGCCATGTAAGAAGAATGGGTATGTAATAAAACAAAATATCGTAGCCGTATTTTCGTTGTAATATTCTTCGTAATCTTTGTATAATTGTACAATGGTCTATGGTCAGCACAACTGCCTGTACAAATTCTTATTTTCGTATAGACCTATTTAAATGTCCGATACACTATCTTATATGTATATCTACTACGTTCTGCTGCTTATTTTCTGAAGTTCGAATTACCTGATAAATTTCGTAGTGGAAAGTTGTTCAGTAATGTAGCGGTGTAAAATGAGATAGTGAAATTAAAGTATGTACAAACATTGAATCATTCATATTATAAATGTAATCTAGAAATCTTACATTTCACTCGCCAAAATATAAAACGCATGGCTTTGGGCAAATTTGAGAAATTATACAAATACTTAAACATGCCTGTAAATGTCTAGGTGCTTCCCTTTTTGGGGTGGGGTGCCTCCAATTTATTTAAATTAATATACAATACCCATCCTGGCTAGTTTTTGTCAGAAATTGAAGTAGTGATAGAGAGATGCAAAGCTCTGAGCCCCCAGTCAGCGGTGCCGACAGTTAAATTAATGAATATACAAACTGAAATTTAAAAAACAACAATTTCATATAATTCGAACAGTAATCTCTCAAATACAATTCAGCTAATATCATATCACTCCACCAAGTGACGGCCTAGTTCATCCTTTGAATTAGTGTGTGAAATTTTCCCTTCTGTCGTGAGTCCTACTCATATGTATGTTTCTCTTTTATTCCTTTGTCTCCTTCCGTTATCCCTTCTACTTCTCCCTCTGTCCTTCCTTCTCTCTTTTGTCTCCCAGAGACTCGGACCCCAGCTGGGGTAATTACCTCTGGTCCCTAACACTGCTTCTCTTTGTCTACCAGAGATTCGGACCACAGCACTGAGTACTTCCCTCTGGTCCCTTAAACTTCTTTTCAGTTGGTCACCCAGAGACTCGGACCACATCACGGAGTAATACCCTCTGGTCCCTAAAAGCTTCTGTTTCAATTCTTTCTGATTATTCCCTGAATAATTCCGTCATTACGAATGGTTACGGAGTAGTATATTTGACTTGTCCCGCCAAATATTTATAACACTAATAAAGTTTTCATACTCAAGATGATATATTTAACCTTAAGATTCTAATATCTGACACGCCTAACTCCATTCCGATTGATCAGACATCGCCACTCTCAACTGTCTGTCAAATATGTTTACGATAAAATTGGACGCTGCCTCGTTCCAGACATTGCCACTTACATGTGAACAAGGTTACGTAACTGACTTTGGCAAAAAATTAAACCGCGCGCCTTGAGTTTATGGCTATATCAATAAACTCGCTGGACATCTCATACATTTTGCTGGCGAGAAATTATAGCCTCAGGGTTTAACATACCCATGCCAACATTTGGTTTCTTCTATACCGTGACAATGCCCTATATACATTAGGCTATCGCACCGTTTTCATAATTTCTATGTTTATTTTTCCAGCAATATTCTCTCGGCTTGATTACTTTGACTATATCAATGTCAAGACTCTGTGGCTGAGTCCTATCTACCAGTCGCCAATGGTAGTCTTTGGTTATGATGTATTGAACCACACACAGATCGACCCAATTTTTGGAACCATGTCCGACTTCGAGGTACTCTTGAGAACGATACACGAAAAAGGTCAGGATTTATCAAATGTTTGTTCACTCACTCGTCCATGATAAGTAGTTTAAAAAATTAATTAGTTTCAAAATTTAAATCACTTGTCTAGCTTCAATAAGACGCATGCAACTTAATCTATAGAATGTACGAACGAATTAAATTAAGGGTCTTCATTTTCCATAAACATAGGTTGATACCGTTCAGGTTGTTACTTTAGTCATAAACGTTGTCGAAGCTGTATCTTCAAGTTGACCATGTACATGTCTGCCACTTCGACCCAGCACAAAGTTGAAAGATGTGTCTGGGTCTAAGTCCTCAGGCTTCAAAAGAGTTCTATGCCTGTAGTGCACCCTACATTTTCATATCAGAAAATGATTTTCCATAAGGGGTTAAAGGGTGTTAAAGAGAAGTCGCATATTTGTTTTTCATATCATTCTCATTTAATTATAAAATCTGTTTGAGAGTGAATATCAACAACCCTAACTTTAGGATTTTGCACACACATGTTGGCTAGGGTCACGCATATAATATTTTTACAGGTCATGTGATGTCCAGAAATGTCATAAAACAATGAATATCTTGAATTTGAGAGTTT
The DNA here is from genome assembly GCA_030141615.1 of Unio pictorum. Taxonomy (NCBI): domain Eukaryota; kingdom Metazoa; phylum Mollusca; class Bivalvia; order Unionida; family Unionidae; genus Unio; species Unio pictorum. Next base: position 39,582,815 of record JARLTB010000021.1, read on the forward strand.
CAATGACAAATGCACTGGTTGAATTTCCAATTACAAATACACTTGTTGAGTTTCCATTGACACAGACACTGGTTGAATTTCCAATGACTGGTTGAATAATATACTGGTTGAATTTCCAATGACACATACACTGGTTGAATTTCCAGCATGTGTTATTTGAGGATATGGTTTTACATAATTGCACAACATCGTTCCTGCGAAGTTGATGAATGAAAGCCATTGCTAATTATCAACCTTAAGTGGTTCAATATTTCCCTGTCTCCTCCCTTAACTCTTCTGGCTCATGTCTATGGTAAAATAGTCACTGATAGAAGTTTTCCCTGATATGATCTTTATTTCCGTCCTTACAAAAGTAACTTAGTAAACTCATTGTAGTCACCTTTTCACTTGACACTTACTTGTAAAGTGATCATAACATATATGTTAATGATTACCTATAAATACAGACAGCTCGTTAATAAGCTACAATATGAGAGTCCGGCATCACAGTTGGAAAGTTGTATGGAAGCTGCAAAATCAGCTTGATTGTCACCGATTACATACAAAGCCAACCAGGATCAGCTTCCTCAGGGTGTCTCTGGAAAGGCATCTAAGGTCCCGTTCCTGAATGTGATAAAGCCAATAATATTTGACAAGTGCCTTAAAATCCATCAACAATATCCGGCCCCACTCCCAGTCCAAAATAAATAAAGTGCAATACGTATAATTGATTCAATTGAAATATTCAATATTGTGATTTATTCACAAATAACAAGAATTTAACTTTACTTAGACATAAAAGTGAGTACAATATACAGTTGCATCATACAGACGCGTGATTATAAAATGTAGTCGGATGAACAAAAAGAAGACGTCAAAATGGACTAAAACGTTTATATTAGAATATTCGTAAACCTACATATACGTTTCAGTTTATCCAATATTGTTCACACTAATATGTGTTATACACATGTCACTGTTGGTCTGGTACCAACGTAGTTTTGGTTTCGATGACATATGAGGTGCTAAAAGATGACAATTGAGTAAATACATTCACCGGTTTAACCTCTGCGCGCAAATTAAGATTTCCTGTTATGTCCTGGCAGTTCATTGCAACATCTCTTTTCTACAGGAAATGCATGATAGTTCGTTGAAAAATTGCAAACATTTTACACGGAAAGGTATTATCAAGCTGTCTCACAGACTTTTGCTGCCTGATTCAGAAAGAAGTTCCTGGCGGTGGCACGTTCAAAGCAAAATGTACACATGTCTAATACTTGTTGTTGTGAAGTCAAGTAAGTGTTTATAATCGCAATGGCCTGCACGAAACAGACCATATGAAAGTCAACCGGTGAATACAACTAAGGGGTGTTCAAGGGTATAACATTTTTTGTGATTGTTTCAATTTTGATCATTGTATTTTGTATTGCACTTAATGTATGTTCTTTTTCAACTAGTCACAGAATAAGACCCAGTATAGCAATTACTTATACTACCTTTTTCAGATATCATTCGATCAAAAGTTAAAATAAAAAAGATTGAAATTGTATAACTATCTACCACTGATTTGTTTATGGGAAACACTGAACTCAACAAAAAAACATCATTTCTCTTTAATGACTGGATTAGTTAGCGAGATTCCAGACATGACAAATGATATGAGCGCATCTCAGAGAGAGCTGGACGTAGCGGAGCGTTTGGAAAACTACAACAAACTCAACCAAGCCATGCTAAATGCAAGAACAGAGAAGAATAAATTACATAATTACTTCAACACAGAAATAGAAGGAGAGGCCGGGAAAGAAAGGATCAATTATCATTGCGTATCACGCAGAAGGATGCCAGACCCTTGGCTTTAAATCGGAAGTTTTACCAAGACATGCAGAAACCTTGACGGCACTGAACGCTATGAGCTACAACTTATAATAGATGCCCTACAATATAGGGGTATGAACAAGTTTTTCATGTACCCCCAAAACAACAGGCCGTTTATTTCACAGCTGGAAATATTAATAAACATCCAATAGTGAGAGAGGTAGAATCGTTATTGACGGACGTGTTTTATATTTGGCTACCTTACGAAATCGACACACAGGATATTACTGACAAAATCATTAGGAAGTACAAAGTCTTAGTCATTACTGACAAAATGGCCACGATTTACTTGTTTAATAGCTCCAAGACTTGAAAGGGAATCATACAAGTTCCAACAGAAGAAGCCAAATTGCTCCCATCATTTTTCTACCTCATGGGATTCTTCCTCAAGACGTAGTACAGGGAATGCAATAAGGAGCAGTCATATACCAAATGCAGGACCATGGGTCATGCATATAAAAATTGCAAAGGCCAACAAATGCGACACGTAAAAACGCAAATACCTATGTAGGGAAAGTTGCAGGGACAAAAGCAACAGAGCAAAGCAATATCCCAAAAGAGACAACTCTGGCTCCAATTCCGAGTACATCAATGGAATCACGAACGGAGCAAGGGAAAAATGGAGAATGGCAAAACTATCTGACTCCATTTAAAACATATAAAGGTACCAAACAAAACCCTAAAATAAGCAAAAAGAAAACAGGTTCCATCTACTAGCAGAAGCAGAAGACGATGAAGACAGGAGGACGCCAATGGAGTTATGAGGGAGTGGGGAGTGGGTAGAAGACCTTAGTGGGATGGATACCTTCGCCTCAACCCCAATAGCCAGTCAAAGAAAAAGGAAGATGACGACGACATTGTCGGACTCCTCTTCCTCAAGTGGAAACAACACAAGGAAAGATATTTCCACAGTAATGGAAACACCAACAGACAACGTAACAACAAAAATAAAAAATATGAGGGAAACAGAAACAGAAACGGACGATGGAGAAACAACTCAGGAATGACAGAAAACCCAGAAACAGAGACGCAAGAACTAGCGGACAAAGTATACCAATTATATTATATAGAAAGATAGAACAATAACTAGACATCAGTAGAACAGCCACCTGGAGGAGTTAATAACAAAAAATGGAAGGAAAAAACTTCCGTATCGCATCAATAAATACAAAAGGAATTGATAAGGATAAAATTACAAAATTAATAACACTCAAAAACTACGACATCATTCTGAAACAAGAAACACACAATTAACTCAACAAACAAATGATTGGTACACCAGAAGAAAACATCGATGCTATTGTAGTCACAAATGATTATAACGACACGGACATTAAAGCGGATGTAGCAACAATAAAAAGTAACACAAGTGGGTTAAATTGGGAACGTGTTAAAGAAGGGTGGGCATTGCAAATAAAAAAAGATAAAGTACACAGTAAAAAAATATATACAGCCCTGCAACACGATATAAGAAACACGATACAAAACATTAGAAAACACATCAATAATTATACATCGTAACACTTAATACTAGGAGGGGATTTTAACTGCGTAGGAGAAGATATTGATAGATTAGGGAAACTAACAACAAGTGATATTAGCTCAAGAGAATCTATGTGTAAATTGGAAAAACAATATAAACTAATAGACATCTATAGAAAATTAAATCTACTACTAAGAACAGAATACACTCATGAATACTTAAACAAATAAATAAATAAAGTAGGAAAAGGGGCAAATAGATTAGATAAATTTTACGTAACAAATATTGACCATAAAAGATATAAAAAAGCAGAAATTATTGATTTTAAAAATTTCGGACCATACATTAATAACAATCGAAATGGTGATTAAAACAGAAATAAGTGGGGAAAGGGGAAATGGAAACTAAATAATTCGATCCTAACGGATTAACACCTGATTGCAGAAATAAAGGAAGAAATAAATAAACTAAAAATGATAAACAAGACCGTAAAACTGACATAATACCAGATGGGGGAAAGATTCAAAAAGATAGTTAAACAAATAGCGATATATCACTCAACTAAGCGTAAACGAATTAAAAAAGTGGAATAAAATAAAATAAATTTAAGAATAAAAGATAAGAAAACACCTAAGGGAGAAAGGGATAAATTCACAAAACAAGTAGAAAAACTGGAAGAAGGGGAGAAAAAGGGGAGTGAAATAAGGGCGGGAAAATACAATTACATATACACGTAAGCAGAGGGACTATTTCAACGGGAGGAACTTAGAAAATGGGAAGAAAATAAACACCAAAGTCTAACTTTTAAATGGAAAGGAAGTGATAGAACAAAATGATATAATAAGAGATACAAAAAATACTACACTAAACTCTACACATCTCAAAACATAGACATACAAACAATAACAGAATATTTAGAAAAAACAAAATGTGAAATTATATCAACAGAACACGATAATATGTGTGACGATTTCATTGCTGTGGAAGAAGTACAAGCTGCAATAAAAGAACTTGTAATAAACAAATCCCCAGGAAGAGAGTTAAAGTGAGGAAAGGGGAAATGGAATTTTGTTTATTTCAAATCCAAAGTGAGGTGGCACCAATCATAAAAACATTATTTAATAATATACTACTAAAAATGACGCAGTGACAAATTCAGTAAGGGTAGGGTTGATACTATCATTTACAAAGTGAAAGGTGACAGAACTGACTTAAAAAACTGGAGGCCCATCTCCCTCCTGAACACTGATTACAAAATAATGAGTATATGTCTAGCGAATAGGGTAAAACACGGGATAAACACAATAGTAAAACTAAACAAACGTGTGGGGGAAAGGTAGAAACATAAATAACAGTTTACTAAACATTAGGACGATTATAGATTTTATAAACGGGACAGGTGCGAAATATGCCATGGTACTTTTCGGCAAGGAATGAGCTTTTAACAGGTTAGAAAAATTACACGCTAAAAGTACTGAAAAAATTGATTTGGAATAAATTTCCAAAAGCGGACTAAGATAATGTAACATAAAATAACTGCAAGTGTACAAGTGAATGGAGCAAGAATGGAAAACTTTGAAATACAGCGATCTTTGCGGCAAGGATACCCACTATCGATGCTATTATAAGTAATAGCGATATAAATTCTGAGTATTAAAATTAGGAAAAACAACAATATACAAGATATAAAAATCCCAAGCCTTACGGATGAATTTAAGATCCTATAACATATTGATGATTGTACAAACTTTCTCAGAGACTCAAATGCCTTTAAACATCTAGAAAATGAATATGGAGCTTTTGTAAACGATTCGGGGCCACAAATAAATCATGATAAAATAGAGATTTTGAAAATAGGCAACTGGAGAGGTAACCACCCAGAACTAACCCCACATTTAATCAAATATAGAGCAAAAGCCCACGGAAATTTCTTTGGGACAAATGAAGAAAAGCAAAACTGTCAAAAGTAAAACAGAAGATAAAAAAATTATTTACATCAGTGCACTCACTCCACTTAACTTGATAGAGCGCACAGTCGGACTCAATGAGATTCAATATAAATAAGGCAAAGGACGACACAGGTAAACCATATAAAAATAAATTCAGCACCGGACTTAGCACAAATTTCAAAATTCAGTTTAAAATTTAATGTATGTATTAAATAAATCTATAAAATGATGTGATGACTCATTTAGAGGTGGAAATCACAAAATAGGACAACTGGGGAAAATTGGAAAGAAAATGGCTATCCTTACAAAGAAATAATGGGTATATATACATATATAGCAAACAGACATATAGCATCAACACAAATAGCAAACACAGGATACAGGAGACCTCTAGCCAAGGTCAAACAAACAAAGATTAAGAAAGCGACTCCGAAGGAGTCTGTACCAAACCCACCTCGAAAAACCCTTCTTTTAGACACATTAGGGAATATATTAATTACAAATACCCATTTCAAAAAATTTTATGATCCCGATAGCAAAAAAAATGGACCTCCCCCCCCCAAAAAAAAACCCTTACATATCAGGGAATACACATACACACACATAAAAACTTTTTTTTACATTTGTTTTGAAAGGGGATGGGGCATCTGTCTGATGGACCATTTTTGGAATGCACGTATCCAGAAAGAACACAAGAAATCGATAGGACAAATATTTCACTTAATATTCACTTCACTTCACTTTCACTTCACTTCATTTCATTAATGATGTTGATTATGGTGGCTCTTGAATTGAAAAGTCCCAATTTTTTTAATCTAGCAGATGCACTACAGTGAAACGGAACCAACATATACATTTTATGATTTAAATGAACAACAACAATAATACCACATGGATGCATGAAAATAGAAGTTTAAACAGCCAACATCAAAGAACCAACCCCAATAATAAGAACAATTAAGAAACAGACAGAACAGCTATATCCCAACGACTTGACGTATGAGATCCACTGGCAACTATGGTAGGATGATATGAAAACAAATTCAATAAAAAAAAACTCCAGAATGGGGAGCTACAGGGGATGACAAATGAAAAATAGGTAATAGAAATAGAGAAGATGAGATATAGAAATGAATGAATCCTGCCTTTTATTACACAGCTTCGTACAGAAACGTTGTATAATGGATATGTTAATCATAGAAAATGCAAGTACGAAAGAAACCGAAAGCGTGCACCTAATACATGCCAAATGCACAAAGACATGGGGAAAAAAATACGTAAGAACAGAACAGAGACAAGAACAAACTTTATAAACAAGCTGGTTATAGATCCGAAACAAAAATCTCAAGATCCAGCAAAAATAGAGAAACCGAAAGAGTAAAAAAAAAAACAGACCTCGCCCTATTCAGACAAAGATATACTAACAAAAGTGGCGACGGTGGCTAGAGAAGGGGTGGGGGACATAATAAAACATGAATACCCAACAAGAAACCTTAAAGCATGGAAAGTACTAGCGAACCGGTAGAAGAAACTAAAAAGGACCAAAAGAGAGAAAGTAATTATGATAATGTTTGATCAAAAGAAAGCTTTCGATATATTACCATGTTGATAAAATACTAGAAAAGTATGATTTTCGATGCATTTTTTCAAGAGTAACTGAAATTCTAGTTACGAACATTTTCTCCAAACTATAGGTAAAGGCGCGCAGAATGTAGAAACCAAATAAAATGATGAGTGAGACAGGACTATAGTACATAATAGCAAAAGAAGTTATATACTCCGTAATTATAAAGAACGGAAATATTAAAGGAAAATATGCGTATCTAAAACAAGAACTAAAAATGCAGCAACAAGAACAATATCTCTCATAAACTCTTAGAATGACCAAAACATATTTGCATGAGGGACGATGATCTCAAAAAGAATTTGAGAAATAAGTAGATTTACGGAACGAAAAGGAGAATCACTTGCCTCTGGTTCATGAACACACAGCGGACTGATAATTGTTCCTGGAGGAAAGAATCAGTGCCTCTTCTCCCATTCGTTTATTTGCTCAAGGAGCACTGATAAACTAGCATCAGGTCGTTTGACCCAAACGAATTGAATGGAGGGCTTTCATGAGTAGAAATAGACCCACCACGCACTCATGATCCAAACAAATTTCATTATGCACCACCGAGCCATAAGTCAACCAATGCAATATGTAACACCAGTCGCGATTGATTGGCAATATGACGTCACACAGGGGCAAATGAATTTGTCGGATGGAAATTTTTCCAATTTTGTGCCAATGTACGAATGTCAAGAAGAGGCAAGGAGGGAAAGGAATTTGAAGAAAAAAAGGCTCAAACGCATAAATGCCCTTAAACGTCAATCCGTACTTGGTTAAATCCAGTTCAGTTCTTTAATTGGACAATACAACATGCCAATAATGTTTAAGCCACTTGTGCAATCGTTCAAATCCAATAAATCAATACATTTCTTTGATATGTATTCATTACATTGGAATTCTGAGAACAAAGTGTACATAAGTTTTGTAAAAATTTTACTAATCAATGGAGTCAGAATGACTCAATACTATTTAGAGTCACGCATACTGAATTTGGGGAGAATATTGATGGTAACGAGAGGATCACATCATTTTCCAGTAATACAGCGGTTTGATCGAATTGGTATTCCAAGCCAAAATATTCATTCCGTAAATAGAGGCAATTTAAATAGTAGCCCTTAGAAGGGCTATTTGTTTCATCAGCTGGAAAGGTATCTCGGCTGTCTTACTCTTCACATAAGCCGTCCTAGTTTATTTTCGTTGTCGAGCTGGGAACATCTCAAGCCCATGGAATTCACATAGGAATTCTGCTGCATCTAGTAAAGTTGACATTGGGTGTTCAGGGGCCTCGAGTAGCCGAGTGGTCCAAAGCACTTTCCATTAGAGATAACTGCCATGTCACCTCTGTCTGCGTGGGTTCGAGTCTCAGATTCGGCCAATATGGGTATGTGAGAAAGCTTGCCAGGAGCATCTCGTAGTCTGTGGTTCTTTCTGGGGTTTGTTACGGCTTCTTTGTCCACCTATAATACTGGCCGCCATGTATAGCATATCGTGTGCTGAAAATGGTGTTAAACCCCACAACAACAGTAACATTGGGTGTTTTGTAAATGCTTCGAATTGGATCTGTTGTGGCTAGGGTTTCTTTTGTTCGATCTGATGAAATCATTTGATTGGCTGGGGTTCGCTGCTGCTATGTAGAGCTGAATTGTATTTAGCCTCCTAATGTAAAGATCCCTATTGTGATGTATTGTTTTCCCAATTGTCGCTTACATTTCTCTTTCCCTTGCGGCTATTATTATTTCTTTTGGGAAAGGTGAACTAGGTGCCCGAGGTGAATTCAAGAGTTACTGGATATACTTGTTCTAGCAGTACCTGCTGAATTTTAGTAATAGGAGTACTGCATCTTAGTGATGTCCTACATTTAGGTGATTTTGCAGCAACATTGGCCCATATCTCATTCTCCTGTTGCTTAAGTACTAGAACGTGGTCTGTTTTATTCTGGCATCCGGGTTACAAAGACTCGCCTGTAAAGTTGACGCTTCTGGTCTTGTCGTTTGCCATGGTTTGTCTTGTTGATGGAGTGTAGTAGGTTGGCTTCTTGCTTACTGGTTATGTGAAGTACGCTCCCTCTACTTTCGCATTTTGCCCATTCCCCCCCCCCCCACGTCTCCTGTGCTGTAGTTTTTCGTTAATTTCTTTGTTGTCCCAAATTTAGGGCAAGGTTTCTCGATTAACATGTGTTCTATGGTTCCAGCCGAATGCAACCAAAATCCAGTCCCTTAAATGCACGCATCGCCTTCGCAGGAATCACCTCCGTCGCTAGCTTCATTGTTATAACATGCACATAGCACAATCATGTCTCTCTTTTCCTTTCACAACAAAAAGAAAATCTAATATAAACAAGGAAAATAGAAAGAAATTATTAAGTTAAACCAAGATGATAAACAATTGATATAATAACGTCATTGACAATTTGTTTTCCTTTTCACAAAGGTTGTAAATTTGTACATTATGTTCTTTCGGAGATAAACAATCTTTTTATATTGATAATTGATATTCAGTGATTTAACCATACATCATATAGTCCTATCATTTGAAAAATTATCATTATACATGTCATCCATTATGCTAAAAACGTAACGCACTTCAAGGAGTCATTTTTCCGCGAATGACATTGTCGATTTCATAGCACCTGAAAATGATAGTTGACGCGGAAGGAATTCCATCCCAAGGAAGATATAAAATGCTTTTTTTAGTTCGTTTCTACCATGATGGATTTTTCGATTGCAACTTAGTTCAACTTACAAAAATTATATTTCTAAATTTAAGCATTATTAGTTATGACACTTTCAATGGTGATCAATGTGGCAGTAACAAATGGTAACTGTTTACATCTGAGGTCCTTTTCTAGCATGTTACTGGAAAGGATAACGGTGTTTTGACTGAAAGATACTGAAGCATATACCTGAAACTGCTCTCCAGTTGGAATTCTTTCATTTCTAGAAATGTGTTCCTTACCCAAGACACTGGAGTGCAGAATGCAGGTGCCGCAGTGGGGTATCCACCCACATACTCTGCACCCACAGTCACAAGGGCATGCGTTCGTGCGTGCATACATATTATGCATGGATTGTATGTATGTATGTATGTATGTATGTATGTATGTATGTATGTATGTATGAATGTGTGTGTGTGTGTGTGTGTGTGTGTGCGCGCGTAGGTATGTGTGTGCGTGCGTTCGTTGCATGCATGGATTGTATGTATGTATGTATGTATGTATGTATGTATGTATGTATGTATGTATGTATGTATGTATGTATGTATGTATGTATGTGTGTGTGTGTGTGTGTGTGTGTGTGTGTGTGTGTGTGTGTGTGTGTTTCAGATTAGGTAGATACAAACGTTTAAGATTAGGTATATACATGTGTTTCGGCTTAGGCATATACAAATGTATCAAATTAATTTTATTCATGTGATTCAGATTAGGTATATAGACCATCGTTTCGGATTAGGTATATACATGTATTTCAGGCTAGGTACAAAAAGTATTCCAGATTTACGGCAAACAATACAGGTGGATGTGTATAACTATCTTCATAATATTTAGGATAGTTAGACGCCATTAAAGCCGCCCCGTTTATGTTATCTAATTCATTATTCTTAATTTAATATTGGGATAAAGTCTTCAAATCATGTTTGAATGATGAGCAATCAGTTAGACTGATGACTTTCGTAATAATATTTAATTCCATTTCAATAACATTCCTTTCGATTTGCTTCCTTCAGCTAAGTTACTTTGGTGGATTAGCCTGGGAGTGGGACGAAAGTCGACAACAATTTTATCTCCATCAGTTCGCAAAAGAACAACCTGATCTCAACTTTAGAAACCCAGCAGTTCGAAGGTCACAAGAGGTAAGATTAATGCGATTATACCCATTTATAAGTGTAAAATGTCGGTGTTAGTGACCTTAAACAGTTTCAATGCTGTCATAGCGTAACGTAATTACGTCAATCTTTACTCTTTCGATATGATACTTGTACCAAATTGTGTTGTAAATTTAATGCAGACAAATGTCTTTATGGTCAAGAATGAATTGCAAAAGCCTAGCTTATGTTTAGTAACAGCGATCATAACATTGAAAATACACTCCCTAAATTAATCTGGACATTCTTGGACAGATGGAATCCTATATATCAAGTGTGCTACACATACGCCGTGTAAGAAGTGATCATATTGTTCGGATATGAAATGAAACGGCCAAATCTGTTTAATTGATGATCACAGACCTACTAACCCGCAAATCAATAGGGTTCTTCATACGGCAGGATTTACTGTTTTGGCAACAGTGCTCTAGATCTTGTTGAATAGGAAGAATAATTCCAGTTATCTCCATTTCTTCCCTAACAGGTATACACTTTAATACTTCTTCTGTTCATTTTGATAACCTGGTTCAAATTCATCTTAAATCGTCAATCGTTGTGTCAACGGTCCCAGGGACACCACTACATATTGCATTATTCAACGCTCAATCAGTAGGATCGCTGGAAAAGCGCACCTATCTAGTTAATTTTATCAACGACAAGAATATCGACGTCTTCTTCCTGACAGAAACATAGCTAAAAGCATCAGGCGGTTAACCCAAGTGTGCGGATTTAACACACACCGATTACTCCATGAAATCGTTCCACCGCCACTCTCGCGGAGGTGGAATTGTTGTCATCACAAAGAATTCCATGATAAAATGCCTTAAGTACAACACAACCTTCAATTTCTGCCACACATCGTCTCTCTCTCTCTCTCTCTCTCTCTCTCTCTCTCTCTCTCTCTCTCATCGCGGGAATTTCCATCATTTTTCAAAACTGCCATCGTAAAGACTCTGCTGAAGAAGCCAACACTTGACTATAACGATTTAAGGAACTACCTCCCAGTTTCTAATCTCCCATTCAAATATAAGTTCATAGAAAAAGTTGTTCTAACCCAACTTGTATCTCATGTGAATTCAAACAGTCTTTGTAGCAATGTACAGTTTGCATATCACCCTTGCCATCGTAATGAAACTACTCTTCTGAAAGTATTTAACGACATTCTATTAGGATAGTGGAAAGATTACAGTCTTCGCCCTCCTTGATTTGCCTGCAGCATTTAACACAATATACCATGATATATTATTTCATCATCTCCAGCATGTATTTAGTATTCAGACTTCAGCATTACAGTGGTTCAAGTCCTACTTAGTAAACAGGAATCAAATTGTATCTACAAATGGAATACATTCCAGCCCAGTTGATCTATGTTGTGGTGTTTCACAGGTGTCTGTTCTTGGACCTGTTCACTTTATTCTATAGACTCAGACGCTTTCAAGTGTCATAGATCATCACCCAGTGTCTCATCAATTGTACGCTGATGACACCCAAATATACAAGTCTAGCCACCCTTTTGAAGATGATGCTACCATCCAAGGAGTAGAGAGGTGCATTTCTGATGTGAAACCATTGATGACATGTAACAAGCTGCAGATGAATGATGATAAAACTGAGGCTATTCTGATCGCTACACAAAGACTTTCTCATTCATTTCTTTTACCTCAAACAATAAATATCAGCAACACCAACATTCAGACAGTCAGTACGACATCTAGGTGTTACTCTGGACAGTACTCTCACACTGCACCAACATGTCATGAACATATGCAAGGCTGCATACATTGAGCTGATATGCATTGTTCTGCTGTAGGAGGTACACACGTTGTTAGGTGAGCTTGGCTGTCGTACGTTAGTTTAATTTTATTTATCATATGGAGGTTTCTCTTAATAGAAAATAAAGGCGTATGATTTTGGTCTGATACGTTCTGATGACATATAATGCAATGATGATTTGATAGAAGTTCGTGGGTTAAATGGGTGGATTCTATAATGGTATCACCAGACCTATGAAGCATCCAGTTTAAATTGTGATCATGTTATGCGTGGGTTGGTAACGGACTGTTTAAGGTTGAAAACATTAATGGAATCTAGGAATTGTGATGTGTATGGGTTTTCAGAACAGTCAAAATTAAAGTTGAAATCTCCAAGAATAATCAAGTTGCCACTTATTGAATTTCCATCCTCCATTAGATTCAGAAACTGCTCCAGAAAGAGTGTTTCAGTCAGTTTATTGTAGAAGAAGAAACATGGACTGACCTTTGTTCCATTGTGAGTGTTGTTTGACTAGTTCAAACAATTGGTGGCTGAAATTGAAGGATATGTTGTGTTTAAGATATTTTATGATGGAATTCTTTGTTATGAGAGCAAATTTCCACCTCTGCGAGAGTGGCGGGGTCAACGATTTGACGGAGAGAGTTGGATCCTCGTCTGATGGTTTTAGTCATGTTTCTGTGGGGAGGAAGACGTTGATATTTTGCTGATCGTTGAAGAAATAAACTATTTCTGAGCGGTTTGCTTGTGATTCTACTGATTGGGCATTGAATAAGGCAATACTCAGTAGTATATCTTATATAGTTGTCACAATAGTTGGCGGTTTAAAAGCGATGTGCACGAGGTTATTTCAATTAATTGCTGACATTTTAAATTGTTTAGCCGGAAAAGGGAAAAAGAGAGATAAGTGGAATTCCTCGTCATGATCTATGCCAGCCAGCGTTTGCACAATGTTTCTTTTTTTTTTCGCTTCCGTTTACATCAGAGGCGTAGCTAGGGGGTGCAGGGGGGTACATATGTCCCCGGGCGCCATACTAATGGGTTTCAGAGTTGAGGGGGTGAATGAATATTGTCCCGGGCGCCAAACACTCTAGCTACGCCTCTGGTTTACATGTAAGTAATGATGAATGTAGTTCCAGTTCGCTTAGTCCTGAGCACAATGTAGTATTGAGAATCAAGGATTGATTATTGAAAGCTAAGGGTCCATCATATCATAAACGTTTAGACTGGCGATCACGTGATGACGATTTATTTACGAACAAATGATGGCTGAGAAACATTCCAATTGTTCTCGTTTCAAAAACAAGAAGATAAAGAAAAATATACGAACTGAACAGCGTATGCATGATGACACAATAATGTAGACGAAGAAAGACAACAAGCATATATATCATGAAAACGGCACAAAAATGGAACAGTTACTTCATGCCGGTTAAGTGATGGTGGCCACCGTTCCGGACAACCATATCTTAGTGAAAGCGATTAGATTCATACCACGTTCCTTCGGTCTTTATCTTTGTTTCAGTTCCGTTCTTATGGAAAACGGTCTTCAAGTTTTGATGATTGTTCAAGGGAAAGAGATCACGTTGACATCCGTACTTTCTTGATGTTCCCTTTCAACACCATCTAGGTTAGTAATCCCATAACTTGGAGTTTAGTTGTTTATGTCGGATTTTTTCTACCGTGATATCAGTGATACATTTGACGTGGCCACATTTGACGAGTGAACCATAGACCATCGCCGCCTTTTACGGCTTCATTATCGACGGCAGGATCCCTTTCTAGAATCGTGTCTAAGTGTAGAATTGTATCACCCATCAAGATACAAGCAAAGTTCGTTGCTGATATAATATCATTAATTGATCCACATAGCTGAATTATTTAGAAGTCTGCTCATTTCTACATCTCTCCTCTTAGGAGTTGTCAACGGACTTAGTTTCCAACAAAGGCTTCGTATGCAGCCTCTACCATTCCCGCTTATAGTAAAGGTGGGCGGGTGACCTCATTATAATCAAAATTTCGTTACTATCAGTGTTAGTGGAAAAAAGCAGGACAGGTTTCTCACTTCTTTTACACCGAGATCTAGTAATCAGACCGGTTTTGTCACGTATAGCCTAATGTTCAGTGCTGCAGGGTGCCTAGTCTCTTGAAGAATATTCCCTTCACATCTTTGTACTAGCACCTGAGGGAGCGTCAACTATACCATATATTCTGTTATAGTCGCTACCTATAATAATCCATCGAAGTGTATTTAAGACGTGATGGGGACATTTATCCTCCTCCTCTGTGCTCTGAAATCTGAAACCTACTTCAATGGACAGCTTTCGATAATAAAGCTACATGTTATGGCAGTCTTCTTGAAATTGTCTCGGCATCAGTTGTTATCATCGGTGTAGAAAACTAGGATGAGCAACCAGATCCATGTTTGATATCTCTTCATTGCCTGACCAGAGGACATGGACGGTGGACCCGACAATCTAAGATTGAATTGAGTGTATACCATTACTCTTCTTCTTTCCAAATCAACCATTAAGTTATTTTAAAGTGTTAAGACATTTAAGTTAATGACCATTCTGATTTGTCCCGTTGATTCCAACGATCACAATTTAGCGATCTCGTTGACCTATTGGAGTTACCACTGATAAATGATCTGTTGTCACAACAAAGACGGTTCTTCTTTTATAACTCTCCTCAGATTCTACACCTTTGTGCCTGGCTTATATTCTGCAATCTATCTGCCAAGACCAGTTTTCGAGCAAAATTGCTAATCGCGATAAATATAAGGCAATCGACTCTCAAGGTTGTTGACGCCAAGTGGAGAATTGTATGTAATCGGGCGCTAGGAAATGCACTAACAATGTCTGTTCCACTTTAGCTGCATGTGTACATTACCATCATTTTAACGTGGAGGGGAGGAATGGTTCAGTACCCACAAAAAAGTCCTATATATATAATGTCACAGAATTAGGCGAAAATTGAATTTATTTCTTCTTGAATTACAAACTAATTTCACCATTTTTTTTTTTTTGTTTCGTCGTACATGTGTTACCTGGGGTGAATAAGTGGTTTTCTCCAAGGTAAGCGGCGTGTAACGATTTGCATGTGCCTGACTTCGAATCACATGAGGTCCGGAACATCAGAATCACGGGGTGCACGGTAATTTTGCCGTGAATTGTGCTCACCTATTTGAGGATATATAAGCAGAATATTTCTGATAATAATTACGAGTCCAAAAGTATCTTATCACAGGAAAGATAGCTCGTCATTCTATCTCCAGCCAAAGGGGTGTGTTAAATTTATATTTCGTTTTATAGTGAATTTTATTCCGTTTATCATTTCATGTAATGATGCCTTTATTACAATGCAGATTTAAAACGTGGAATATTTGGAATTACTAGTCACTATTAGACTTTAAATGCAATAGCGTAATCTAAGGTTTAGATTATTTTTAGAGACAACTATTATTAGTCTGGTTTCTTTATTGTAGCTGATAACGTCTCTGATATCGTAGCTGATTTGTTGCGGAACATCTCTGATATTATGGTAGCGGAACGTCTCTGATATTGTAGCGGAACGTCTCTGAAATTGTTGCTGATTGTAGCTGAACGTCTCTGAACGTATCTGATTGTAGCTGAACGTCTCTGAACGTATCTGAATTGTAGCTAAATGTGATTAATTGTGCCATTTGATTGTGAGATCAAATTGAGGTATCTGACTGTCTGTCTGTCGGATTGTCTGTCCGTCTACATCTGTTGTGATGTGTAAATATCCGAAAATCTAGAAGTCTGAGTGTCGGAGCTGTCTAGAGGTGTAAACATCCGGGGTGGCATCTAGGTATTTGGGAACGTTGGTTCTAGTAGATGCTGTATGCTGTCTGTACGTATAACTGTGGTGGATCCGTGAAGGGCAAACGGCCGATAAAAGTATTGGTCAACCCTAGGTATTCGGGGAAACTGGGCGGCGATTCAACAGTTGGTGAATCGTACGGTTATACAGGGTCGAGACACATATGTGTGTTGCAACTGTAGTACAATTGAATACATTGTTATATTTGCATAGTTACTTCAAATCACAATAGTATTTCAAGGGGTTACATGGATCTCAATAAAAGTTAGCAACTTGATTAAATACATGTATATGTTCGTGCTAGTTGTCGCAATCCATACGTGCGATAGTATAGTTTTGATGTTTTGTATTTGTTATCGCAATTTATACTTGCGGTAATATAACTTTGTTTTATTTTGTATTAAATTTATTCATGTATTGTGAATGGTTGTGAGTGTAATCGTGGGTTGAACGCATGAGTTATTGTGTTGATACATCATTATTTTTCATTAATAATTTATTTCATAAATTTATATTTTCTTTCACATATTGTGTTTGTGTTGTTCATTTAATCCACCATCCACTCGGTAACAATTCTGTTACATATAAACCATCTTCAATATTCTTACCTTCTTGTTGGGCTTCAAGAAAGACTTGGGCCCAAATCTTACCGTACTGATCAGGTGTTTGGAGCTTCAGGAATTAGTCTTTAATCACAAAATGGAACTTCCATGTTGTCTTTGGTCGCAATATAAATCTTATGAACCTCACCAATAAAATTGTTTCTTGTCTCCTTGTATAGGTGAACAGAACGGGTGACATTTATGTTTTGCGAGAGTAAAAAAGCATTGTATTCATTTCGATTGTAACAGTCATTCTGTCTCACCTTTTTGCTAGCCGTGTTTCAAGCCAGATATGCTTATGATCCTGTTTTAACCCCCAATCTGAATCATATCTATCCTTGGGATGACCACGACAGACTCCTTTATCCAGTTAGAACTTTATGGCTCCATCTAAATCAAAAGAAGCAATAAAGGATCGTCACTTGCCTTTACTTGCCAGTAATAGCTACTTCATATATATTTGCAGACAAGATCTTGATGTGGATTCTTTACACTTTAGAGTTGACCGTTCACTTTGATATATCTCGTTCATGAAAATCAAAGCCTAGGTTATTGATGCATCTTGGACATTGCGATGAAAGCAGCCCTCTGGCTTTTTCGTCCTTCGATCGTCACATTTTTCTTTCGTTTCGTGGTGTAGCCTGAAGGTATTATTAGTTTGATTTCAATTGTATTTGAACAAGATGTCAAGCCATCATCTAGTCTGCGCTAGAACATTCTATTTACAAAGCTGGTTGCCTTTCTTGCGCGGCAGTGGCGTGGGGATACAACTAATTGTAATTATGTAATACATTTCGGTGAATGTTATTGCTCATTAGTTTCTTCCATCACAGTACTGATGTCCATCAGTCTTGGTTCAAGCCATAAAAGGATGCGATTCCGATTATCGAGTCTTGACTGTGGTTTTATCGTAGGATCATACTCGTTTTCTTCTAGAGTTCCAATTGCTAAAATGGATTATGGAACAACAAGGAAACGTTATTTAACACAAATGCAGGTAATAATAAATTTAGTTGTATTCCACAAACAACTTCATATAGCAATGTTTTCTTAGATGAAATTGACACATGTCGAAACGCAACTTTAAGAACACTTCTTTAAACTGCAATTTCTTTTCTAACCGCGTTGTTACTCATTAATGCCAGTGCAATGGATCAGAATAATGGAGTTCTTCTATTATAAGGTGCCCGTTTGCAGTTATAAATTCTTTTAAATCTTTAGTTCAACGTTGTCATTTTCTTTTAGTCACACCGCGTCTCCATTGTAATCGACTGCGGAAATTTCGAAAGAATTAGAACATTGCAGTCATTTTCGTCACAGAGAATACATTCATGAGTGTAAATCAGAATCATTGATACCACTTTGTCTTCCGTTTTGTACCAACGTCACAGTCTAAAGAGGAGCAGAAGGTCGAATTTGATCAATGAATTAAATGACGTTGAATGAGAACGTCCCCATTTTCCAGATCATTTTAAGTAAACTGTATCTTATAGGCTTATTTCACCATATGGGAAAGAAGCCACTATCTTCTTTTCTATCATAATGATACGTACTCTTACGGCTCATGAATACAGTTTTATTTTTAGAATGTGCTGCGGTTTTGGCTGGATAAAGAGGTTGACGGATTTAGGGTAGATGCCGTATTGGCTTTGTTTGAGGACATCCGTTTGAGAGATGAACCAAGAAGCTTTAATCCATTACATACTCGTGAGGTTAGTGTATGTTTTACATCTATTTTATCTCCTTGTAAAAGATTGGACTATTGTATAAACTGCTGTTACGAGTTGGGGCTGTAATAAACGATAATATATGAAAGAATGAAAACAAACTGTTTAAAATTTAACAAATAATTTATTTCCCCAGAGAAAAATTGTTCAAAATCGGGGTATAAATAAGAATAAGAATCAAATTTAAAAATGATCCAAAATATTCCACCAATTAAATTACAAACGTCATAGTAATGAAATGTTCTATATTTTCAAGATTGAGTCTTGTTGGAGAATTGAAGATGGAAGACGATGACATATCCTGAAATCTCTTTCGTGTTTATCTATTGTTCCTTGTAGAAACAATATTTAGCACTCCGGTGTTGGAAATCCGAATACTATTTTAATAAACAACTGTCCTTGTCCGAGAATTCTGAATGAGGACATCAAATATTTCCAGAGAAACGACTTAATCTTTTAAAATCCAAATGAATTGACGAATTGTTAACATGAATTCAAAAACTGGCTGCAACAAATGTAAAGGACTTAACGTCATTTGTAAAAGCACAGAACTAAGTGCATTTCCCTAAAACAAAGATTATGTAGTATTCTAATACGCAATCACGAAAAAATCCCTAAACTGCGAGATCACGATATTGGGGTGGGTGGGAAGAGTCACACAATCGTTTATATCACGTACTCCTAACATGACCCGTTGAGAACCAATTATTTTACTTTAAAGATAAAGTCCCATCTTAACTTTGACAAAAACCAATCAAACAAAACTGGTTTACGAAGTTTCCACTAACCTTGCATCCCTGCCATGATCTAGGTAAACATTACCTTTTTATCAAAGAATATTTCAGTCACCGATGTTTTGAAAAAGATCATCTCTAGGGAATATACTTTAATTACAATAGATTGCAATGAAAAATAAAATAAAATATTTTAAAACTGACAAACAATATTAAATTATTACACATGTATAGCAAATCAAATATACGTAAGACTGCGATATGCAAAGGAGGACATGCTTCAGCAGTAAAATAATAATATAACCAATTGTAATAAACATATGTAGAATATGATTCATGTGAGAAACGCTTGCGTGTCTAAATAATATCACAGACGGGTAATTCTAACTGATAGATATATTGGCTTCAACTGTACAAACCTGTTATCTGATTGTTTAATTATTGTTTTGGTGTATGACAGTAGGCATAAACGAGATTTCCAGCATCTTGCTCGCATTTGCAAAAAATGCAATTGATGTTTGCAGTTGGATTGCGGACGAAGGGTATACATTTCCTTTCACATGAAGCTTAGATATTACAGATCGTAAATACAGGAGTAGAAATCATGTCAAAGATTGCTTCAACGAAAATAACACGGGTATTAACTGTTAAAAAACTGAAAGAAAATGTCTCTCTGGCAGTGAAAGGAAACAAATTGTATTTTTGACACTACATGAAATTAAATTTTTTAGTACGTTACATAAATTTGTTTCAAATATTAAATCGGTCGCATGCAGAACTCATTCTTAACCTCTCAGCGAGAAGATTATTTGGGATATACTACGTACATTATTATTTCGAAACGATCCCGATATCGATAACGATAATGGGAAAAGTAGTCCGAACATAGTGACCACTACAACCGAAACAGATCCCTTGATGGATTGTTTACAATTTCGCAATATCAGCATTTCTTTACTAAAATCAAAATATGTAGACTTGGTGAATTTCATAAGCTCGTATATCCAGTCACATGATACGAACTTTATATAGCGCCATTTTATATTTGTAAAGGTAGATGGATTTCTCTCAGATATTGACATGTTAAGACGGGTAACTGATTTATTTATTTATTTACCCCAGTATCACACTCATATCATGATTGCAATAACAATAAAGCTTTATATATGTTAATAGTGGTGAACTAGCTGTTAAAACACGCAGATACCATAATGAAAATCAAACTTAAAGTGATACTTTCGACTAAAAAAAGATGTCAAAATGGCGGAACCAATAAGACAAATTTTTTCATACCGTAAGAAACGATATGACTGATGCTTATGATGTTGGATGGACATAAATGGCAGACTTCTAATTACCCCACGTTATTCAAGCATGGTTGGAGTCATTACTACAGAAGAGAAACCTATAGAAGGTTATTTAATTGGTTTCACATGCAATTATCATGTAAAATATACTATTAATTTTGTCTGAATTTATTTTCAATGTTTATTATAACCTTACAATTGGTCCACGTTTTCTAAATGAAGGAGACAAACTAACCCCTTATTGACAAACTTTGGCCGAAATATAGCATGGCTGACAAGAATTAGTTGTACAGTACGTAGAGAAAGTTATATTCTCTTGAAAATGTAAACAGTGTCAACTAACAGTGGACACGTTTTGGAACAAATCTTGCACACAGAGCCTTGTAAAAGGTTACCAAAGTGAACTGTAATAATGGCCAGTTTAAACCGGACTCTCCCGCTTGTGCAGTCATCTGCAACAAATTGTACTTCTAACCAAATCTAAAATAATTTTACTTGCCCCAAATCACTGGTTTCTGCATCAGAAAATGACGCATTGTTATCATTTCTAATTTGGCACAGAAATTGTTTTATAAAATGTTAACTTCAATGGAATATATAATGGAACCTGCTGAGACAGCCTTAGGAGGATGTTATACAGATAAAATACGCTAATTGATATGAACAATATTTTTGTGTTACAACGAAACCGCGTTACATTAGTAACGGGCAATAGTAAATTATGTATATATTTAAAAACACACACACCGCGTACATTTAAATAAACATAGCATTTAAAGTGTTTGTTATAAAGCAACTTGATATTCCAATACAATTGGTATATCAAACTGTGATGCTCGGAATAATATACATAGATAAACATTCTCCCAAACGAGTGCTTTTGATCATTGAACGCTAGCACAAACTTGACTTGATCATTACGTTAGGTCTGCCATGAAGTCTGTGTTGTTGTACCCACACCTTTCACAGCGCCGACTTGACCAATCGCTCGCGTGTTGCAAGACGAAACTTCAGCCGTATAAGATACATCGCTCTAGGCAAGAGGGTAAACCAGGCATTAACGTGGACAAGTCGTCTTATCCAGATAATGCGGATGAAGTCACTTACACTCCTCCAAGACGTCTGATTCAGAACATCCCAACAGCACTGCCAAAGAGAGATGGCATCACATCAGGCATAATATGTACAGCTAGCCACACTAATCTTTGGTAAGAAGCACGCAATGAACGACAATTTGTTTGAGGCTAACTCCGCCACACTCATTCTAGTCATAAAATAGTGTCGCATTGCTCACCTGGAATACAAACAATCTCCGTGCCAGATTTACTTTACAGGTGTACAGGTCTACCGAAAGCAAAGTGCAGAGGTTAGTATTGCAGTGCACCAATGAATACTGGCTTCAGCTTTGTCAGAGCACCTAGTCGTCAGCAGATGTCATAAACATTGAGTCATGTACGATGGCATATAGAAAGCAATGGACCTCACGAAGAAAGTGATAGCACCACTGAAATCTTCCGCAGGCGATACAATCCACAATACGGCAAACAGATGTAGCGTTAGGTGGAGTACTACTCTGAACTGTACTCGAGAGAGAATCACGTGATCAATGATGCCCTCACCGCCATTGAAAAAAGACCGATCTTGGCAGAATGTGACGAGAAATCTACTGTGGTACACTTAAAGAAGAACTTAGAGAAAGTGTCCTTAGGTAAAGCCCCAGGAAAGGATGGCATCTCAGCAGAAGTCATGCAGACTGATGCTCATATACCTGCACGACCTTCTTTGACAGTGCTGTGCCACATGATATGAGAGACGCCAACATTGTAACACTGTACCAGAACAATGGCGACAGAAAAAGCAACAACAGGGGCATATCCCTTCTGATCATCGTGAGTAAAGTCTTCGCACGCGTCATCCTGAACAGGCTGCATATGCTTGCTGACAGAGTGTATCCAGAGTCGCAGTGAGTTTTTCGCGCAGAGAGGTCCACACTCGACATGATTCACTCTGTCAGGCAATAGCAGGCGAAATGCAGTGAACAACACTGAGCTCACCAAGCTGATTGGAAAGTCATCAACAATGATCTCCAGGTTCTCTCAGAGAGTTTAGAATAACTGCTTGCTGACCCTGAACAATACGATCTCCGTGAACAGTGTCTGCGTTATAAACACACTCCTGTATGCCAGTGAAACCTGGACTCCGTAAGCCTTACATGAGAACAGACTGAGCGCCTTTCACATGCGATGCCTCCGACGCTTACTTGGGGTCACTTGGAGTGATCGAGTAACAAGCAGGTGCTTGAATACGCCAGGATTCCCAGATTTTTAACACTCCTCCTCCAACGTCGCAAAAGATGGCTGGGCCTTGTACGTCGAATGCGTAACGGACGGATCCTTAAAGACCTTTATTCGGATCTTGCCTCTGGCAAAAGGTCGATCAAAAGGCCACATCTCAGCCTCAATGTTATCTGCAGGGGCGACATGAAAGCCCTTGACATCAATATCAAAACCTGGGAAAAGCTTGCTCTGTACAGACCAGCTGGCAACACGCACTGATCACTGGTTTAAAAGCCGGCGAGGACAAGTTACGCTTACTAGCTGAAGACAAGCAATCTCGGAGGAAGAAGAAGCAGAAGAACCAGAACAATTATCAAGTGCAGCAAGGACTGCCACTCCCATATATATATATATATATATATATATATATATATATATATATATATATATATATATATATATATATATATATATATATATATATATATATATATATATATATATATATATATATATATATATAAGATAAATGTACTTTATTGCAACATTGTCTGATTGAAAGGTAAACCGACCCGTGTACGATATTTCGCGATATGCGGATTTTCATAGTATTAGAACTTCCATTGCGCTTAGAAATCACAATACATTAAAGAACAAAATGGCCATAAAGGTATCTCACATTTGCATAACATGACAATAACAGTAATGCTTCATATTAATTGGTCTTATTATTCTGCCCCTTGCTACTATATATGTTGAAAAAGGTTGATCTTTCCAAAACTAGCACTGTATTTAATATAGTGAAGACTATTCATGTTTCGAAGGCTAACACTTGTGCTGTTTAATCCGTACCAGGATGACCATTATTATCTGAAGCATGTCTACACTCAGCACCAACCAGAAATCCGCGAAGTCATCGCAGAGTGGAGAGCTCTACTGGACAGCTACAGTAAGACAGATGGCCACCCAAGGTTGGAATTTGTATCATACATATAGTTATGTAAAACAATTATTAACCAAACACTGGGTTTGTAATATAAGTATTGGATTGACAGGACAAAAGTAATGTTTCCAAAATATCTGATTTATTCTTTCAAAGTTGTCAATTTCCTGGGCATCCACCTAACAAGACAAAATCCTAGTCTCACGATGCGTCAGGAAAATCAAAGTTTAACACTGACGCTTATACTTCTAAAACGTGCCATACTGTATTCTTATGTCTAAAATATATTTTACCAAATTCACATTCATAACGTGAAATGGGTAAACGTAAACGGGAATCAAAGATCTCTGAACACGTATGAGAACTGACGGGTACTAGTGTCGGTGAATGTCGTAGGTATGTGCCTATCGTTCTCTACATTAATGTTTTAGAGTAGTAAGATTTATTGACGTTGTTACTTTGTTGAAAGCAGAGTAAAATCTTAGAGATTTTAAATGTGAATTAGTCACATAACCAAGAAAGTAACTTATGATCGACGTTACAAATACTCCACTGTATCTTCTTTACTCGTTGCATACATGCCCAAAACACAGGAAATAATATCTGCTACCAAAGACATTTCCGGTTGCACCTGTTTTCAGACAGCTGGTAATACAATTAATATTTGTGATGTATTGTCGTACTTATAAGCATTAACCAAAGAGCTCTCTCTCTCTCTCTTGCTATACTTAACTTTAACTGAAATATTTTATCATTTAATTTGACTAGTAAAGTAAAACTTTCGTTTTATTTTGGAAAGATACAGAAGACATAATGTCCATATTTACTGATGTTGGAATGGATTTCTTGTGCTATTTTGTTTGCAAACTCTAATGGCTGCAGTCACAAACTTAAAACAATATTTTAATATTCAACTTTTAATTTGTTTGTCATGTTTATCTTTTGCCTTTCAAATCAACTGAATGAATTTATTATCTTGCTTATTGTATCGTGACGGCGTGTATGTCTCTTTAATACCTCCACAATGTAATGGGTACAAACCGGAAACGTTAGACTATGATAACGATGGGCATATATACGCCAAATGTTCTTGGAATATTGGAAACGAAACATCTTTCGGGAAAATTAGAGAAACTGTTGGTTTTGTAGATTCGTTTATTTTATCATCTAATGCCTGAATGTATATGCAAATATCTTATAGTTTTAATTTAAATTCACCAGATTCATGGTTACTGAAGCTTACGCTGATGACATCAGCGAGATAATTAAATATTACCATTCTGGTGCTGATATGCCCTTCAACTTTGACCTGATTTACGCTAATGATACCTGCGATGGATTCTGTATGAGGAAACCGATTAATAATTTTCTTAAAAATGTGCCAGATGGAAAATGGTCAAATTTTGTTGTAAGTAGTCTTACATATTAATATTAAATTTGACACATCACCACATTATTAAAAGTACATAGAATACGTAAAAGTCAGTTTCTTTACCTATAATTATATCCATGTGTGTGAAAAAGTACTATGCAAAATTCAGTATTCATTTTATGAAGTTTGTTCATCACTCATAGCAGTCTTTGCAATACAATATATACAATACCGAAATTATATAGATAGCGTTTACAATAATTTGTACCTGATACAGTTTATTAGTAACTTATAAAGACAAATAAAACATGAAGGTTTCGTCCTTTTTTGAAGACCAGAAATCACGATCGCCCGAGAGTTTCAGCAAGATTCGGAGAGACCTATGGTGATGCATTGAACACATTATTGCTCTTGTTGCCAGGAACACCGACAACGTACTATGGGGAAGAGCTTGGAATGGATGAAGTGTTTGTTACTTTTGAGGAAACACAAGATCCGCAAGGAAAATATTTCGGAAAGGTAGTCTCTAGTTTTCTCCATTACATAAAGAAATTTAAAACAGGAAAAGCGGAAGAGCTTAAAACTATAACGTTTTCAAAGATTTAATTTATTCGGTTGTATATATCAAATATGCTTAACCTGTATCTGTGTCCAGAAAGTAGGTCAAAAAGTGTTACAAGCATCGATGTATTTAGTCACATGATACTAGTATATGCTTTCGTACATACGTGCATACTAAATAAGCAGTTCAAACACTATTTATAAAGTGTCAGTGATTTCTTTTTCACCGAGACTCACAACACATATGCAGTTAAATTTAGTGAAAGGCTGTCTATTCACAGGAGCAGTATATACAATTTTCAAGAGATCCGGTGCGGTCACCAATGCAGTGGAGTAGTGAGAGAAATGGAGGATGTTCTACAGCCAGTAAAACGTGGCTTCCGGTGCATCCAAACTATCTTATCAAAAATGTACAGGTTGTTACCTTTTTACATCTTTTTAATTGCTTCTCCAAAGTATCCCGTAACTGGATTTGGTCTCATCAAAAACCAACATACAGCTGAAACACTTACACCATTTTCTGAGATCAGAGTAAAAGTGAATGAAGCTGTTCCTAGTTTATCATACCTTTTGTATTATTATATGAGAATCCCCATGTATCGAACTTTCTTTTTCGTTAAACAAGTTTTCATCTTAATACGGCAGCGCATGAAAAATGAAGAAATAAGCTTAGAGTTTGAAACGAGATCATATAGTGGAGCCAGTTCATAATCAGCGGTTCCGTTTTGAGAAGGTGATTGTTGGGGTTGTGTATTAGTCTTATAATAATGTGTTGGCCCTGTGATCAGTCCAGTAAGTTATTTAAAATCTCGGAAGTAGTCAACTATACTTTACCAAGCGTTTTTGCGCTACCTCAATAATGAAACTAGGTTAACAAGACTGTGCTAATCCATTCTACCATCTTCTTTCGTTTTAGGAAGTTTAACATTGCGTTTAGACTAACTTAAGTAAACGATATTAATTAGCACTTATCTGCTCTGAGCTTTGACATTAATATCTCGAATATCGAGTTTTTCATTCAATTAAAGAAGTTTTTCAGGTATTTCAGAATAGATTATCTGTCTTTCATTAATCTTGTAATGTTTAAAGGAGTTTGCTCTTCATGTTCATAATTGTAGTTTCGAAAAAAATATCAAAATATTCTTTTGTGAAGACTGTTTAAATTATCTTCAATCAGGTTGAAATGGAGACGCCATTTTCACACTTAAACTGGTACAGAAACGTATCTAAACTTAGACTGGATGTGCATTTCCGCCGAGGAACTATGAAGTATTCGTTTGTAAGCAAGGATATATTGTCATTCATAAGACAAGCTAATAATGACAATGCTTATCTGGTGGGAATCAATCTTGGCAAGAAAATGGTTAATGTAGACTTTTGCAACATCTGTGCTATCTGTGGATCAAAGGATCAATCAAATGCTGAATTTTGTGATGCTTCCGGAGAAGGTGAGACAAGGAAGACTATTTCTACCTATAGCGAGTTATGATTCTTCAGCAGAGTGTGGTGCAGGGGAGATAACTTTAACAAATTTACCGTTTTTTATAATCGGGCAGAAAGTACCGTTAAATTACATTTCTTTGTCACCGGGAACTTCTGTTATCATAAAATTGGTACTATGAATCGTCCTTACGTATAAAGGAACACACGTATGAATTATTTATATCACCTGTATCTGAAATCATTATTGATTTTTCTGTGTTAGAAACTGGTACTTAATTGTTTTGGTATGAAAATTATTTAAGGTATGAAAAGTTGATTAATGTATAAAACAATTTTGTCTTCTTTTAAAATAAAGAATATTATTCTGGATGCTTTTTAATATATCCTGACACTTGAGAATGAAATGTTATGACAGACAATCCTTTGATTTTAATCCTCTCATGCTGTTAATTTTGTCCTGACATGTTTTGAATGATATCAGCATTCGAAAACAATCACATCTTCTACATCAGTTCTAGACATCATCATCAGCAACAACAGTAACATCAACTATTACTAGTACTGCCGAATTTGTTTTGTATTGCTGTTACTTCTACCATTACCACTAACATCAGCACCAACATTACTACTACTAATATATGTATACTGTTGCTGATCGCTGCTGCTAAAGTTTCACTGTTAATCCACTTCACTAGTTTCTTCATGATCCATTCCGTGATATTCCATTTGAGAGGATTTTATATTTCTTAAATGCATACCGAATTTTAGCCTTCATCTTTGTTTTGATTGCTGTTTCTTGGGATGCCTAAGCGTATTGGCATCATATGGCCATGAATAAGTAGTGGTGCATAACACTGTAATATATACTAATTCCATATTAGTGCTATCGCATCACTGTCAATGCAACAACACTCGATATGACCACGCCAGACACTATTTCTATTACATTATCTTATAATCCTTACTATTGTTGCTCTCAGTAAATAGAGGCAGAGGGGGACAGATGTCCTTGAGCGCTAGACTAGTGGGGCGCCAGAATGGACATGGAAATAGGTTGTATGTGGAAAGTTTGCTGCAAATATGCAACTATGCCTTAGTTCTTTCTTCTCTCTTATAACCGTTGGTGTTACATTGGATGATGGAGATTTTATTGATGAAAAAAAGATGTTTCAGAGTTGAAGGGGGTGGGGGGAGGGGTAAAAATGAATCTTGTCCCCAGGCCCCAAATACTCTAGCTACACCTCTGTCGGTAAGGGTTATCAAATGGTCTATTTGCATACATAAGACATCCTTTGACACTGTTAATGGATTCCACATGAATTTTGTGTGATTAAAGTGGACGTAATTTCTGAAGGGAAATGTAGGATCTGAAAATGAAAGCTGCGCATATTACATGTTTGTAAATGGTTCGATAGTAGGGTGCTAACGTTTCTTGACTTTTTAATTTCACACACAGTATTTTTAATAGAAATTCACCTGTTTTGTAGATGTGTATTTTATATATGTATTTACAGCTTATGGTTTTCTTATTATTCTCCATTACAGTTTTCAATCAACCGATCTAAGTCAAAGTCATAGATTCTGGTGTATCACTTTTCTCTGTTTCAACTGGATCACAATATTACGTGCGGGGCACGTCATTGGTCTTGTTCATTGTCAATATTAACTATACTTTCTGCTTTTTGTGTGTGTGTGGGGGAGGGGAGGTACTGAATTCAAAGAGATATTTCAAACTATCATGGGAGATAAAAAAAAAATTGCATAAGATCTTGATCTATGGCCAGACAATGTAGTATCAAAGCAAACCAAAAAAAAGACTCAAGCAACAAGTCTTTACAAACATGCAGCACATTTCTTTGGAGAACGTATGACTACAACTCTTTACATTTGGCGATGTTAGTGTCGTTCAAAACGTCTTGTAAGTCAGCTTCTTTACATATTGAATATGGAAAGAATTCTCTTTGGCTACCGAACAACTTTCCTTTACGGACGACCTTGACTCTCTCAGTGATCGCGGTGCTGGTTGGTATGTACCAAATGATCATATCATCGTCAAAATCGCTAGAGGCACTTTTGTTAACACTGACTGTAATTGTCTTATGCAACACAACGTTGCCAGTGTCGCCTTTTTGTTTCTCAGTTCACCATTGAATGGTGTAGTCATTTCATCCGGGTGGACTAATCAAATATGATTGTAGTATAATTCTGTTTTAAACCGTTAACAAACTCTAAACTGGTTTGATTTAAGGGTTGGGGCAGAGTTTGGTAGGTGCGGAATCTGAGTATGAAATTACTAAGAAACATTTAGAAACATATTCAGCGTTAACTATTTATATTTGATTCTAAGACGGTAGTGTGAATTGATAACTTATGTATCATAACTAGACAACATCAGATGAATAAACAGTTGCTCAGTACTTTTAAGGTTATCATTTCTTGTTTCCTAATGATATCATTGTACAAACTTAGAACGGTTTTCGACAAATACAAGCAAGATGTGTGGTCTATTACCTCGTGCGTTACTGTCTTTATAACTTACGTACACATAATCGCATATAAAAAAAAAAGAAATACAAGATTAATTTGCATCCCCTCAAAATGTACACATTGCATATCCTTATTCATCATTATATATATTCCAGGTAAACATGTGACATCAATACGTAAACCTTATGGAATGGCGCCTTTCTATGTGGCTACTCATTAATTAAAATCTGTGTGTGTGTGTGTGTGTGTGTGTGTGTGTGTGTGTGTGTGTGTGTGTGCAAGTAAACATAAAACAAACCATTTTGATCATAATTGACCGCCCAGATAAGAAGAATATCAATATGCCTTCTTTGCATTGATAATTTAGACTTGAAAGAAGTCCATTACAAATATGAATTTATATCAGTTGTTGACGTAAATATTAAATGTTTGAAAATATTTAATATATTAATTAGTCAGTATAAGCAAATAAAAATATTGTTATAATCCTTTAATCTCCGAAGAAAAATGTAGACCTTGAAATTGAGATCACGTGACATTAAAATCCACGAAATGGCTAAATAAAGTGTCTCGTATATAAACACTTCAAATTTGGCTCATGCATACCTTTAGTCAAGAAACTATAAAAGTATTAAGTGTTATAAATGAGGATTTACCGCAGTTTGGGTTTGATACAATGTCGTATAATGTCGCTCGCCTCTCTTAAAGATACTTACTCAGATATCGTGTGGTTCTAGCGAATTTCTTTTAAATGTACTCGGGTCATTCTTAAAACAAGCAAGACTGGTACTAAATTGATCATTTAAATATTCGTAAACAATAGAACATTGGTGGGTATGTGGGATTATTTTCTAATAAAGCTATCTAATCTCGCTTGGATCCGATATGTTGCCATCGGTAGATTGATCAAAAAACGACAATACCATCTGATAACAATAATCCAATAAATGGCGAGTGGACAAATCAAGAGCTGCCAATGCTGGGACAATATGCATTAAATGCAAACAAACACACGCATAGACAAATATACAAGCCCAGAAGAAAACTAAATATTTAAATCATGACAAGAAAGGAAGCTTGACACAATAATGAAGCAGTACCAAGTACACAAAGAGAACTTTGAAGAATACAGGTAAGTTTATGGTATTTATTATCGCCTTGCAATATCATTCGATTCCATAATTTAAATTGTTAATTTCCAGAATAAAATATACATCACAGTGAAAGTATGATGATGATACTACTACTACTACTGCTACAAATAATAATAATAATAATAATAATAATAATAATAATAATAATAATAATAATAACAAATATTAGATTCATGATGAATAAATGAACACATTTAAATGGATGATGAATCGACTAATTACACATCAATTATACACATCATAGATAATGCGGCACATAATAATCATTTATGAGCACTGGGTTCATTAAGCAAGAGATTGTATGTATCAGGGACTGATATGAAAAATACTGCCAACCAGCATTGTAATATATGTACTATTTTCTCACTAGCCTGGGCGCTTTCGACTCTAATAGAGTATTTGTGAAAAGCCGATACAGACCAGACACAAGAAAAACAACAAGCACAAAAAAATAAAACAACTTTATATTTCTATTTATAAGGGAAACTGAGTTTAAAAATGTATTCTTTGACCAGTTGGCTTTAGGTTGACTGATAATGCTTCAATCTATTTATATCTACAAACAAATGGATAAGACACGTCATCATCTATTTTGCATGTGAATTTGTGTAAATGTAACTTATATTCTGGATATGTCTTTATGTAATGATAGGCGAATGAGTGACTAATGAGCAAAATGAGAAAATTATTTACATGGTTGTCTTTTTCTAGTCTACTTGATTAAGGTCGCTTTGTTTAGATGCTCAATGGTTGTCTATCGAGCATGTTTCCTTTTCTTTTTTTGGTTTCGGGACTCTAGTTAGGGTTGTGAACAATTGTAATTAGTGTAGCATCACTAAAGGTGTGGCCAGAGGAAGAGAAGTATTATTTTTAACTGGAGTTCTGTCCAACATCTTTATCATCCAATCCGATTGATCCGTGTCTGTAGCGAATCAGTTTCACCGACATACTGAATGCCACATATTATACATGTCAAGAGAAAAGTTACATTCTCTGTTTTACACGATCCGTTCTGACTAGGTAATTTCAGTGTTTTGCTCTTTACAGTACTAGAGAACTAGTATATTTGTGCTCGTCTCTATCACATATTGACAAGTTTTGCACCAATGATCATCACATACACCATATTTGCTAGGGTAGCTTTGGCTTTTGATTAGCGTTAGCTTCACTCTGACTAGAACGTCTGAATTTCTTTTGTAGTCTGAAGCAACTTAATACTGGTTTATTCGTTAGGCTTAACTTTAGTGATCCAAAAGATACAACGATAGGCTAGGGTTCCTCAATAATGTTACCTACTCTATAGTTTGTCTGGATGGTAGTGCAGGATAAATGATATGCGATTCACTTTTCCTTTGTTTGGGGTTTTGTAGGGTGTCAAAGTCTTGCGGGTCAGGAGCGTTGTTTGTATAATATTGTATAAGCCCACTTGTCAAAGGGTAAGCGTTACGTCCCACTTTGTCAAATGGTATTGCACAACATATAATAACAACACTCGAATGCACTCCCCTCTGATGACCGCTCACGGTATAATTGCCCGGTTCGAGTATAGACTGTATATGGTAAACTTAGCTAATATATTGAGCAAAGAAACTACAAGCCCCTGTAAAGATAAATAAACAATTTAATCAAAGACATACACAGTGAAATTTCCTTTCATGCGGAATACACGTGGTTTTAGAATTAACTTTAACCGAATTACAAATAGATTGAATATAGAATTAAACACATTTAGCCGTTCTATTATTAACTTCATCAGAGAATCGAGAGTTCAATCAAATTAATCCGCGTTGTTCGATTTTCATAACCTGTTATCGTCAAACTGCGTTCTCTGCTCACTCAAATGTTGACCCAGAGGTACCTGTCTCTCGCGATACTTTTCCCTCGTGGATGTTTCGTATCGATGTATAAACCTCGCAACTTCTACTTCACAATATCCTTTTCCCGTCTTGCAAGTCCTCTATTTCCGTACTGCACGTCTCTCCAAATAAAAAAAGCTATTTTCGTCCTTCCTTCCAAAAGAAAAGCAAACAACCAAAGTCTCTTGTTTTACGGTAATAGCTGAGACTGTCCGTTCTGCTGGTTCGAACAATCAGATATTACTATCACTGATAACAATTTTACGGCTAGTAATTAACTACACATGTCTTCAGATCAATACAGCTAAACCACTTGTTAATTCGGTTTGCCTTGACCTAATACATTATACACTGTCGCTAAATTATCTACCACATCAAAATTCGGTGAATTTACATGTATTCCTGTAACTCATTAATTAAAGTAAGACATTAAATCTTAGAACTCAATCAATATTCAAAACAATATGATAAATTCAAGAATTAACGTAACACTTTCCTATCATAACTCCTCATAGTGTTTTTACGACATCAATTAACACTACGTCATTCTTAACTACGAATTAAGGTAAAAGTTCTAATTCACAATTCAAAAGCACATTACCAAATTAATGTAACAAATGAAACTAATCATACAAATGTATCAACAAATCATGCAGATCTGTAACGAAGAAATATTATATTAATAACATCACAATAAGAGTGGATTTTAAGACAAATACCTCGTGTTTTTGGTGCACCTCTCAACCGTTGGTTTTTGGCGGTCTTTCTGGTCTATATTTTTACGGAGGTACTTCTCTAAAATTCTCTCCGGAGTCTTTATTCCAAAAAAAATACTACACTGTCCTCTCTTGCAGAGGAACTTTCAAGACTGAAGTAAATTTCAGCTAGAAGATATTATATTCAAAAGGTTTCTCGTGTAAAACACACCCCTTATTCAACAGTGACCAATCAGAACAAATATATTTTCTCGCGCTTTCCTTTAAAGTCGCTTACATCAGCGTGTCAAGATGACACGCTTTAGTTTTAAGTAACAATTCTCTTTTTTAAATCAAAACCCTGACAACTTCGTGATAAAATGAACATTTCAGAACGTCACTTCGGTCAGTACTGCTCTAAACAAGCACAGTTAATTGGTGAACCGGCCACATTCTATTATACCTGTACATCTCCTTGCATAATGTGTCTAATAAATCTAACAAATGGCAGCTGGCTAGAATTAATAGTTATTTAATTGATTCGACCGAAAATTTGGCACTTCACAAAGGGCAATATAAACAAACTGCATTGGCATACAAAAATGCAGAGAGAAAGAAAAGTTTTTAAGTTTTATTGTTTGTCTCTATATGTTTTTATACTTGGTACTGTTTTCATGGAATGTATATTAGCTACATTTTGTCCATACAACTTATATTATGCAACACCATAATTTCAGTTACATTGGTACACAAATTGTTATTTTATGTAACAGAGCCATTAAAGCAAAGTATTTTCTCCCTAGAATCTGTAAAGTTTCCATTTTGCTTCCTTTGACTTATGTGTCTTTAAACGTTATATATGTTTTGAGGTCAAGAGAAGCGTAAACATCTGGACTTTACTAAATATGATACTAGGGACAATATTCGTGAACGTGGTTTTAGACATCGATTTATTTATTAAAAATATAATAAACCGTAAATAATAAATAAAATATATATTAATAAACCGATGCATACAGTTCTGGCTTAAATATTTGTTTTGTCGAGGACATCACTAATTACGGTCAGTAATGATGATTTTATCGATTATTGTTAAAACAATTTCGGTCATGGGATCATTTTTATTTCTGTGTATCTGCATATATGGCCTCAGATACTATTCTTTCGTTTGGAACAGATAAAAGAGAACAAAGACAAGATAATGGATTATTAGCATTTGAATAAAAATGACAAAACCTGTATATGGAAGAAACATTCGTATACTCATATGGACAACGTTCTTTTACATGCCAGGGCCCAGTAACGTGGAATTAATTGCCCATTGAAATTATACACAAAGACACAGTGATCCCGTTCAAGCATGCTCTTAAAACTCACCTTTTTGACTGCAAGAACAGACTTAAGAACCTATTAATGTTTTCTACTTTACATATTGTCAGCATTTTTTATGTTTTCCAATTTCATGGTTTTGTTTTTCTGTTTTTCTCTAGTCGTATCATTATTAATGTAATGCGCTTAGAGCCTCTAATGATTAGGCGCTATACAAAGTCGTTATTATTATTATTATTATTATTATTATTATTATTATTATTATTATTATTATTATTATTATTATTATTATAGGCGATACTAAAATATTGATAAGACTGCAGTTGGTACGTTAGATGTTTTCGTTTTGGCCCGAGCCTCCATGAGGTCTCAGTCGCACTGTCTAATTTAGTTCATCGTGTATGCGTTCTACATCTGTCTAGGCGGGAGCATGCTAAATGTTTTAAATTTGAGGGACTCTAATAAAATGACATGATAATCTATAATGGTCTGCGAATTTCGTGTTGATTATATTGTTATTATGGTTTATGTTGTTATTCATTTATTTGCTAATCAAACGTTTTTTTCCTACATATTGGAAGCACATATTTTACATGTCGGGAGATAGATTACATTCTGGATGAGCGCCATATTTGCTTACTTTGATAGTTCAGGTCACACCCCCAAATACACCCCCACTCGCACCCCCCTTAGATACACACACACACACACACAGACAGACAGACAGACAGACAGACAGATAGATAGATAGATAGATAGATAGATAGATAGATAGATAGATAGATAGATAGATAGATAGATAGATAGATAGATAGATAGATAGATAGATAAATAGATAGATAGATAGATAGATTGTGTGTGTTCAATTTCTTCACTTTATCAAAGTTTCTGACAAGGAAAACTTGGATAGACACCTGTTCCAGCAAAGTTCGAAGTCCAAGTTCTTGGTTACTGTGTTTGTGTAGTATGATGCTAGTCATGATGTCATTTTGAAATAGGTTCTATATAGTTTCATAGTATGCAAGAAAATATACCCAATGTCCGGTATCCATCCACATTATCCAATTCAAGAACTTCGCTGTAGTTAATATAAGTGAACCTGGGAACTTTAACATGGTTGAGCCAAAGTGGTTATTGTTTGGATTACTTGTCGAAAATTACAGATTTCTCATATCAGTGTTTACCTTCAAAGATCAGATTATTGTATATTCTTTGGAAGTAATGAATACTAAAATATAAATTGGCAATGAAAATCCTCAAATAGTAAAATATACAAAGCAGTCTGACAAAGACGACGAACTATTGAAAGACGTGCAGAATAAGAAGAATGGTGAATTTATACGGTTCCTGAAACTAGCATGTCAGTACAACTGATAAAGGAACGTTAAGAAACTACGTATACACCAAATGCTAAAATGAATAAAAATTAAGCAGGTTTTACTATTTTTGGTTTTGAAAAACAATTTTAAAGACAATATGAATAAACGCTTAGAACATGTTATGTTCTAAAATGGGCGGGTTCGACTTTCTACAATAACTGTACTATTATAAGCTGTCAATAGTTTATTTGGATTATCATAAGTTATTTAATTGAAGATGCAATGTCATGTTTCAGAGCAAAAAGACAAAATGAAAATCAGATTATATCATAAAATTAAAGGCATACAACCTAAGTAAAAACGAATAAAATTATTTTGTTCTTTTTTCAGTTCGTGATTACTTATTTAGTTGAAAAATTACGATTCAGGCTGTTTCTGAGGCTGAAATCAGGCTAGTATCGGTAATTTTGTGATAAAATACGCGATTTTTAATTATTGTCTGCAGACAAAAATTCGCTATTTGCCACGCCTATATTCATGTAACCTCTGTGTTGACCTCTCCCGAAGATTAAGAATTTTTGCCATGCGCATACACGTGTTTAAAAAATAATGGCGTGTCCGCAACTAGATCGAAAGCAACACTTAGATTCTGAAAGGAGGAGGGAAAAAAAGCTGTTTGGGCAAATTATGGCAGCACACGCATATGTATTGGTGACCAGCATTAACGATGGAATAAAAAGAAGTCCACTTTGAGCCTGGAAAATAATCCAGAGGTCGCCAAATTCTTGCTGGATACTGGTGAGTCTCAATTTTGCAATGTACAGTCAAGTTTTTATACCGCTGTTTTATTTCTGTATTGTTCACTCTTTATCAAAACTCTTAAAATAACATGTTTTATATAAACTGGCATTATTCCATTTAGCTTGAAATAAAATGCCACAGCCATGCAACAATATCGCTGAAATCCGCATGTACATAACATACAGTAGCTTTTTTTGAGGCTCCCAAAGTGGGTATTAATGATCATCTTCATTTTCGCACGCAACCATAAGACTATTTAGAGGCAAACAGTCACTACTGTTTTTTTATTTTTTTTAAATACAAATTATTTGTAATGTAAATAGTGATGGCTGTAAATAAAATTAATGCAATACAGTTAAGTATATTTTATGCATGACCAAATTAAATAGCACATTATGTGTGCATAAACGCCCGTGGGGATGTGGCATCATTCCTTACCCCACGGGAAAAATTAAATAACTTTCTTTTGAAAGATAAAACAGTGAATAATGACCCACCGTGGCCGGTTCACTTTAATTTAACATTCATTCATTCACTATTATTTGTAAAATATATATAATTTTTGTGTCTAATGAAATATTTATTTTCCCTTGCTATATTAGTTATGAATTTAATGCCAGTGCAAGGAAAACATCAGAAACAGGATTGTCAAAGAAGACATGGCCACAACTTCTACACCTGGGCCAACAATTCATAGGATACAAATTCCTGCTGTCTCTGATATAACCACATCAGAATCAGATATGACATCTATGTAAGTATTACTACATTTTATTAAATTTTATGTATATTTACTTGTTTACAAATATTTTGGTAGATGCACCTGGAAATGTATCATTTTATACTACTTTAATATTTTGCAGTTGGAAAAGATTGTACATTTTGTTAAAATATGATTTGTTTTATTTAGAATAATATTTTTGTTGTAAATTGTTGGCACATGTCATTTTTGTTATTGATATGTTCCTCATCATGCTGTTTATATTTTAGTTAGTCTCAAGTGAGAATAGTCTTTGACTAAATGAGTCACCCCTTTAAATAAATTATTATTATTATTATTATTATTATTATTATTATTATTATTATTATTATTATTATTTCTTGAAGCATTATCATTCCCATTATAATAACCAAGATAAATGATAATGCTTTCTTTTGATACAAAACTAAAGATTTCCAAGTTCAGCATTAGTAATTACACATTTCAAAATTTTATTTTAAGGGATTCAGTCTTGTCTGAAGTTGA
Organism: Unio pictorum; assembly: GCA_030141615.1. Lineage (NCBI taxonomy): Eukaryota > Metazoa > Mollusca > Bivalvia > Unionida > Unionidae > Unio > Unio pictorum. Next base: position 39,621,042 of record JARLTB010000021.1, read on the forward strand.
AAAACTTAAGGAGAAGGAAAGTGTTATGATGGAAAAGTCTAAAAGTTTTATCAACCCATTTGAGAAAGTATACTAACAAAAATAATTGTGATATATACAAAAAAGGAGAATATTCGTGTTAAGTATACTAAAAAACAACCATATATATATATACATATATAGTATTGTATTGGTATTTGTGGATGGTATTTGTGTATGAACCAGAAAGTTGCTCCGACAAAAACTTTCTTTGCTGTATATGAACATACAAGTGAAAAATGTGTAATTACAATATATCTTAAATATAGTATTGATGCATAATTGAAAAAATGAAGATATACTGGTTATCATAGTAAGAATATGAATACATTGTATTATAAATACAAACCACGCTAAGGCCATATTTATGGTTTGTCTGTTTAGTACATACACATGGAGAGGGCAAGGGGGGGGGGGGGTTTACCCAAATGCATATGCTTGTGTATGGGGGTGGGAGGTCTGCTGATTATGTATGTACACATATACCTCGATAGTAATTTGTCTAATATGTAACCTGCTTGACTGGGTTCAGTTGGTGTTTGAGTTTTAGTGGACAATCGACAAACTTTTTAAAGTTACACAGCTTATTTATTTGATGCAGCCAGACATTCAACATTGGTGGACTATCTGTTATATTAAATACATAATGCATATTATTAATCCTTGGTCTTTTCTGTGTGGATTAAATATAGGCTGTTCTACAGAATGGGGAGGGCAATTGCATGTACGCAGATGGGGTGTGTGTAAAAAAAATAAAGTATGCATGTGTACAGGGAGGGAGGGGTCAAGCTTTACCCGATTTTTGTGCACATGCCCATTGTTGGAATCCGATTTTGTTTCCGGAGTTTTTACTTTTTTGCTTGCAGTCTAATTTATATTGGTCTGAGCTATACACAGACAGATAAACATTTGCAGAAGTAGGATAAATTGGAGATTGGAAGTAAAAAGTGGCCAGGAGGAAAATGATGGGTCAGAAGAAGAAAAAACTCCAACTTTTACCCTTATGCAGATGCCGAATGATGTTTCTAGCACACCTAGGCATATATCTAAGCAAACAATTCTTGGAAGCAGATGTATTTCAATGTATTCAAAATTAGCCCACAAATGCATTCCCTACCCCCATTTCAGGTGACAAGGAAAAAAATTTGTAGGGGTGAAATGAGTTGATTATTCTCTGCCAGTATAATGCTACTGTACATTGGCATTTTCATCAAAACAGATTAATTGGGATTTATAATTTTGAAATAGTTCTTTGCATCTGAATCAATTTATTTATTTAGTTATTTTACTTTGTTTCAGAAGTACAGCAGAACTGGAGAATTTCCAGAAGTTTGATTTTATTGTATGCCTCCAAAGAACATTCATATAAGCCATCAGCTTTCAGAGCTAGGAATCTGTTGGCAACTCTTGATCATAACAATCATATTGACAGAGATGTGATTGTAAACACAGATGGAAAAATAAGGTAATAAACTTTATCCTTGTTTGTTAACATAATACATAATTTTCGTTAAAATATTAATGCTTTACCTGAAAGTTGATAAACCATCTGTTTGTGGTACAATTTAATCTTTTACAGAAGAAATTTTATAAAATAAATTTCATAAACCAATTTTGGTCAGAATTAGTCTAATGTAATTAGAACATTCTGTAAATAATCTAAACATTTTTATGATATATGGGTTAGATACAGGTTTGCTATATTTACATTTTCATCTGTAGCAAAATGATTTGTTACATGTAATTGTATGCAGTTTTTATTTGGACTTTTGAGAATTAAAAAAATATAAAATGACATTGTCAGTGAAATGTTTGCATTTTCTTGTCAGATACCAAAGGTCATTCAACAAAAAAGTGAGAGATGGTCTGCAAACCCAAAGAAAGCTGATCAACAGTACCTGTATATTCCGGAAATAATTATAAAAATATTGAAAATGAGGTTAGATGTTAGAGTTGGAATGAACCAGCTAGTTGTTTTGGTCATAAATGATCATAGGTGAATATCTGATGTACTTGCTTCAATACCACCACCACCTACAGAAGAGATTGTTACAAAGCAGAAATCTCATTTTAAGTTAAAATGATTTAGGCCCTTTAGTCGGGTAACATCTATTGATATCAACTTGTTATGGAGAGAATATTCTAGTGATTGTATGATAACAAATGATCCCTACCATGGACCCATATAGACTTTGACTGTCTTTCTTGAAGTGTCTACTATGAGCCAAAGTCCAGCATCTGTTTGATTTCCAAGATTCAGCTTATCTTCAGACCACTGTTGATTATGTTCTTAAAGTTTTTCAAAAAACATGCATTTGAACCACAAGATGTAGGACCTTTTCAAACTTTTCATACCCATTGCATTTATACTTGTCTTATATGTATGTTTAGATTGAGGTAAATGCATTGTATTTTGGCCATATGATGTATTAAAAAAAAGAACAGCATAAACTATTCATTGTAATTCATTTAATCTTATAGGAGTAATAAGATTAAAATCGTGTAATTGCAAGTCGGTATTATTGCATAATAAAGTACCTTTTAATAATTTTATTTTCTACATGTTTTGTGTAAAATTGCAGTCAGAAAGATTTCTAGCATACTTTGAAGAAGAAAAAATGTACATAGGAGCAAATGACTTCAATCCGTGTATGTATGTATGTATGTATGTATGTATGTATGTATGTATGTATGTATGTATGTATGCATGCATGCATGCATGCATGCATGCATGCATGCATGCATGCATGTATGTATGTATGTATGTATGTATGTATGTATGTATGTATGTATGTATGTATGTATGTATGTATGTATTTTCATGAAAATGAATTAAATCAGAAAACAGCATTGAGCTTAACAACATTGTTTCGAATTCCACAACATAGTATTGTCCCATATTTCTTATTTCATTATTAAATATTTAGGCTAAATTTTCTAACACAAAATATTTAGACTTTGTTTTAATTAAATTACATATTTTCCTGAATTTATTTGCCCAATTTTTTAAGAATACAATGTAATGAAGTGGTTTATCACAGGTGCAGCGATGTCTGCCATTACCGGTTCATATACAGTTTCAAACTAATTTTATAAAGAAAAAAATGCTGTTAACTTCTGGGGCTTTTTTTATAAAAAAGAAATCAATTAGAAATGATCTTTATTGATTATATTTGTTAACAACAAATTACTATTTACATACTGGTGTTGACCGTTCCAATGGCCTAGTGGTAGGAGCATCCACCTCAGATGCAAGAGGTTGTGGAGGCCTTGATCCCTGGCAAGGTCATACCATAGACATAAAAATGGTATTAACAGCTGCCTCATTTGGTGTTCAGCATTAAGAGGTTAGTGTATGGACTGGTCGTCCTACTGTCAGGATAATGTAACTGGGTGGGATGTCATGCTACATGACTACGGCATGATGCCTCAGTGCTAGATATCACTATAAACTGCCACACTGCAAACATCATAGCAATATGACTGAAAAATTGTTCAAGGTATCTTAAAAATCCAAATCACACACATTGTTACAATTTTGAAACAGAATTTGGTATATTTTCATCACTGTACAGTAGGCCCAATTTCATGAACTCAGAAGTGATATATTGCTGCAAACAGGGTTAAAGGTCAGTTAGCAATTAAAACACCCCTGTGAATGTGTAAGAGTTTGTCTGCATAGGCTAATTGGTATCAACACTGCATAAATACATGATGCCTTAGATTACAACACTGCCAGAACTTAATGGGTACATCAAGGAAGGTATAAAGTACAACCAGTCATTTTACGTTTAAAAAAACAAGAGGTCATAGTCTCCTCGCCTGATAACATGACCCCTGCATTCCTGAATTTGATATGTATATCTGAGCCAGTTTTGCGTTGTACTTAGTACATTACATCTACTATTCAGTATATATATATATATATATATATATATATATATATATATATATATATATATATATATATATATATATATATATATATATATGTGTGTGTGTGTGTGTGTGTGTGTGAGTACCTAGCTACCCTAATTTTAAAAGAATTGCAATAGGAAACATACATGGGGGTGGGCTTAATTTAAATATTTGTTTCTCTGCAGTAGTTTGTTTAGGTGATGTACTAAAGTTTGGCATTGAGTAAATGGTAATCACTTGTGTCAAAAGCATAGAAACCATGCACAGGATACTAAAACATCAATGTAATTTCTATAGAACTGTCTAGTATTTTGGAATAGGATGTCTGTAATCAATCTTTTATAGTAATGGTACACTAGTTTCTCATATAAAAGTCTATGGGAGACAAAGAAAAAGGAAGAATGGAGGCAGAAGTGTGATGGACTGAATGGAATTGGACTACCAGTCCAGAGAAAGATCATACAGACGAGTAGGAACACAGGACAAGAGGAAAATCTATTACACTAAGTCAGATGATAATATAGGCCATAACTTGGTTGAGTTAAAGACGAGTGATAGGATTTTAATTTGAATTTCATTTGAGAGATGATTGTTATTTAATGAGATTAAATTGTTGTTTTTTTTTACTTTCACATTTTGTGTATTCATTAATTTAACTGTTGGCAACACTGACTGGGGGCTCTGAGCACTGCATCTATCACTACTTCAATTCCTCACAAAAACATGCCTAGGGGGTCTTTTGTAATAATTTAAATAATATTGGGAGCACCCCACACAACCTAAATAACATGGAAAACCTCTATATATGCCATAATTATTCTTAGATGATATCCTTCAGTTTTTTATGCCTGACTGTACATGTACTCTTGAATTAAAGTTATACCTGTACGTGCACATTTGTATTTGTACTTATATAAGTTTTGTACATTTCATAATATATAATAGTTAGTTTTACAGTGTATGCATTTGTGTACATTCATCTGGGTATTCATATAAAGGGTATAATTATTTTTATGGTAAATGAACACATTTTAAAAAACTGAAAATTTGATGCTTTTAAATGGTGTCGAGTATATTTGATTTAGTTGTAATAAGATGGCTGATGATGCACATATGTGATATAAGCATTCAAGGTTGCTTTAGATGAACTAGTATTTTAGTCTTAAAAACCTTATTCTGTTTCCAGAGCCATTTTGTATTACATGATATTGTAATTAATGAGCAGTGTCTGGATAGAATTGTATCCTAGTGTTTGTAGTTCTGTTGATATTTGCAAGCCATTCTGTATTCATGAAACACTGCAACAAGCAAGTTTTGCTTTCTCAACTCAATATGAATATGCGTTATTTATCATTTAACTTAATGTGTTACTGTATATGCACGATAAAAATCATGTTCACCAGTGTACTTTTGTTTTTTATATTGTTTGCATCCCAAGACAATGCTAGTCAACTTCAATTCATCCTATGTTTTTAATAAATAGTCTCCTCACAGTTGCTTTCAAAACATAGCCATACATATAATCATTCTTTAGTGGGTAGGTAACTAAAAAATGTTTAACAAAACTTGTTCATGCAAAATAAAAATTGCATACTACAAAAGAAATGTTTTATACAACAGAAAATCAACATAAATTATATTATTCACACATCATATATTTGGATAGATCATCCAAGTCTTCCTTGTGTAAAGCCATGGTACTGGCCAAAATTATTTATCCATTATACCCCATACACAACAGCTTGGAATGACATGTCTGTTGCCAGTACATGGGTATCTGTTAAGTCCATAATATAAACTGCCTATTAGCAATATGCCTTTTCCCTTGGTTATAATCATTATCTTCTGCTGCCAGGACATCTTGAATATACCTCTGTGCAACAAGGAGCACGACTTCATCTAAAACAACCAGGTCGAATTCCTGCAGAAATTTTTTAAAAAATTGTCAGTAAAAAAATTCCAAATAAAATAAATCCATTAAATATTATGTGGGAAAATATTAATTTTTGTGTTATGCAATGAAGCAAACGTGTAAATATACAAACAAATGCACAAATCACATCGACTATCGGATACGTGAACGTGATGTGGTAATGCAACTGCCCAAGAAAATCAACTTTATTCTGAGCCAAAGAAGCGACTTTAGCGAGACCTTTTAATAGCGGTTCTGATTACAATGATACAAATTATCATATTTTTAGTTGGTTTATCTTACAACGTAACAGAATCACACAAACACGAGAAGTAAACGCTTTCAAGAATGGCCCCTTAGGAACCCCTTATTGTCAGGATTTTCCATCATATTGACTTTTTTGCCTACTTCTTGTAATTTATCATATATAATGAGAAATCTATAAGCAATACATATATTGTGGGTGACTATAAAGAACTAAGGAGAAGGACAGACGAAGAATAAGGCAATAATTACATCAAAAGAGAATCACAGGCTTACCTCGACTTCCAATTTTTGTTGACGCGCGTCACTTGACACTGCGACTTCGGAGAATATCGGTAAATTCCGTTTCTGCATAATTAATTAGCAATTCGTACAGAAAATCGTTATATTTTCATTGATTAAACTTACAAATGTACATTTTTTGAAACTTAATTACCTGTAATTACTCATTATTTCTAATATACTTTTCATAATATCATGCATTTGCAAGAACAAAAAAGTCGAAAATCTTAAGTTGTATGCCTTTAAGTTACAACATGTTTCAATACGTGTATTGCAGAACACGTGCACGAAAATGCACGAAACTGCACGAAGCGGCACGAAAAATACTGGTCACCATCTGATCAGAAAATAATTCGATGGATTTTCTGCAAACATTCCAGCATGCATTATGTGTTTAATCTGTACCCCTTCATGACATTCTTGGACAGCAATCTGTAATGAGAAGATTATTGTTATCGTGTAAATGATTTCTTATTTTATAATTCAGTAATTAATACTTACTGACAATATAATTCAGAGAGTTCTTTATTTTTGTCTTAAACTATGGATTATTTATCATTTGTTTCAATAACAGCTATCTTTCGAAACGTTTAGTGCGCGATTCTCCTGATCATTAGTTGCAAAGGTTTGACAATCGACGTTGTTCTCAATGTATTGATAAATTTAAACTACTTAGCACAGCTAATAAGGAACATGTTGATAACTATTATTCAATGGAAAATATGGAATGTATTGCACGACTTAAATCACACCTAGTGTATTTGGATAAAGACGATCCCTAAAACTACTTTCTAGATATCGAACGTTTGTAGAAATATTTCGTACAAACACAAAGGTCTCATTCATACAAATATACAGAAAATGTTTCAATATATTTTCGTACTATTTTAGTGATGTAAGTTTAGATGAATACTACATCCAAGCAAATAAATTATCTAATATTACCCAATACCTCTGAAGCACGAGTCAAACTTTGTATAAAATTAGGTTAAAACCATTATAATCAAGAGACGGTCAAGGTGGAAAAATAAATTTAGTAGAGCGAACGCGTAACTACAACGATAACTTAATATAGTATTCTACACCAACTAATCTCAAATGTTTATTAACTTATTTCAGGTCTCACAAATAGTTCTGAGAAAAATATAAGTATTGTTGAGATTGCAGTTAACGTGAAGAGTTAAGATTTGCAATTTGTTAGTTAAACGTGTATGCCATAGTCCTAATTTTATGGTAACAAGACATTTACCTTCATGTAGTTCGTTACATGTATATCGACACATCTTCACGTAGTTGGAATTATGTTGAGATCTATCAGTCTACGTAGATTGTCATATGTAGATAGATTTATCCCCAAGAAGATGAATCTAGCTGAATTGGAACACCACAACGTAGATTAATGTATTTGGATTGAAATATCTCGATGTATTCTAGTAAATATGGATAGTTATAGCTATGTGTCGATGGATAGATGTTGAGATCAGCATCGTAACGATGTTGGAAACATCTGTATTCAACCACCTCAACGTTGATATATGTATCTCGATTGATATAGCACGATGTAATTTGGTTTCGGTCTACAGATATATCTCCAAACATCAGCTTACATCTTGTCAGATTTATCTTCAAGTAGTTTGTTATATGTATATCGATACTTCTACACGTAGACGGATTTATGTTGAGATCTATCAGTCTACTTAGATTGTGATATGTAGATAGATTTATCCCCAAGAAAGTGAATCTATCTGATTTGAAAATCATCGACATTGATGTTGTATTTGGATTGAAATATCTCGATGTATTCTAGTAAATATGGATATTTATAGCTATGTGTCGATACATATATGTTGACATAACCATCTTAACGAAGGAGGAAACAGATGTATTCAACCACCTCAACCATGATATATGTATCTCGATTGATATAGCACGATGTAATTTGGTTTCGGTCTACAGATATATCTCCAAACATATGCTTAGATGTTGTGAGATTTATCTTCATGTAGTATGTCATATGTATATCGATACATCCTCACGTAGATGGAATAATGTAGAGATCAATTTGGTTTCGGTCTACAGATATATCTCCAAACATCAGCTTACATCTTGTCAGATTAATCTTCATGTAGTTTGTTATATGTATATCGATACTTCTACACCTAGACGGATTTATGTTCAGATCTATCAGTCTACCTGGATTGTGATATGTAGATAGATTTATCGACCAGAAAGTGAATCTAGATGAATTGAAAAACATCGGCATAGATGGTTGTATTTGGATTGAAATATCTCGATATATTCTAGTAAATATGGATATTTATAGCTGTGTGTCGATAGAAATATCTTGAGATATGCATCTTGACCAAGAAGGAAAGAGCTGTATTCAGCCACCTCAACCATGATATATGTATCTCGATTGATATAGCACGATGTAATTTGGTTTCGGTCTGCATATATATCTCCAAACATAAGCTTATGTCAGATTTATCTCCATGTAGCTTGTCATATGTTTACCGACACATCTTCACGTAGATGGAATTATGTAGCAATCTATCACTCTACGTAGATTGTCATATGTAGATAGTTTTATCCCCAAGAAAGTGTATCTACCTGAAATGAAAGACCACAACGTAGATTAATGTTTTTGTGTTGAAATATGTCGATATATTCAAGTAAACATGGATAGTTATAGCTATGTAGATGGAAATATGTTGAGATAAGCATCTTAACGAAGATGGATACTTCTGTATTCAACCACTTTAACGGTGATATATGTATCTCCATTAACATAGGACGATGCAATTAGGTTTCTGTCTATAGATATGTCTCCAGATATTAGCTTACATCTTGTCAGATTTATCTTAATGTAGTTTGTTTTATGTATCTTCACACATCTTCACGTAGACGGATTTAATTTGAGATTTTTCAATCTAAGTAGATTCTCATATGTAGATAGATTTAACCACAAGAAACTGAATCTAGCTTAATAGAAACACCACAAAGTAGATTAATGTATTTTGATTGAAATATCTCGATGTATTCTAGTAAATATGGATAGGTATAGCTATATGTATATGGATATATTTTGAGATAAGCATCTTAACGAAGATGGAAACATCTGAACTGAAGCACCTCAACGTTGACATATGTACCTCTACTGATATGGCACGATGTAATTTGTTTTCGGTCTACAGATATATCTCCAAACTTAAACTTAGATGTTGTGAGATTTATTTTCATGTAGATTGTAATATGCATATCGATACAACTTCACGTAGATGGAATAATGTAGAGATCTATCAGTCTACGTATATTGTCATATGTAGGTAGATTCATCACCAAGAAATTGACATGTAGCTGAATTGAAACACCGCAACGTAGATTAATGTATTTGTATTGAAATATCTCAATGTATTCTACTAAATATCGATAGTTATAGGTATGTGTCGATGAAAATATGTTGAGATCAGCATTTTAACGATGTTGGAAACATCTGTATTCAACTACCTCAACGTTGATATCTCGATTGATATAGCACGATGTAATTTGGTTTCGGTCTACAGATATATCTCCTAACATCAGCTTACATTTTGTCAGATTTATCTTCATGTAGTTTGTTATATGTATATCTATACTTCTAAAAGTAGACGGATTTATGTTGAGAACTATCAGTCTACCCAGATTGTGATATGTAGATAGATTTATCCAAAAGAAAGTGGATCTATCTGATTTGAAAAACATCGACAAAGATGGTTGTATTTGGATTGACATACCTCGATGAATTCTATTAAAAAATATGGATATTTATAGCTATGTGTCGATAGATATATGTTGAGATAACCATCTTAACGAAGATGGAAACATCTGTATTCAACTACCTCAACATTGGTATATGTATCAGGACTGATATAGCACGATGTAATTTGGTTTCGATCTACAGGTATATCTCCAAACATACACTTAGATGTTGTGAGATATATCTTCATGTAGTTTGTTATATGTCTATCGACACATCTTCACGTATTGCGATCTATCACTCTACGTAGATTGTCATATGTAGATAGATTTATCCCCAATAAAATGTATCTAGCTGAATTGAAACACCACAACGTAAATTAATGTATTTGTATTCAAATATCTCGATGTATTCTAGACAACATGGATAGTTGTAACTACCTAGATGGATTTTGTTTGAGATAAGCATCTTAACGAAGATCGAAATATCTGTATTCAACCACCTCAACGTTGATATATGTATCTACATTGATATAGGACGCTGCAATTTGGTTTCTGTCTATAGATATGTCTCCAGATATAATCTTACATCTTGTCAGATGTATCTTCATGTAGTTTGTTATATGTATATCGACACATCTTCACGTAGACGGATTTATGTTGAGATCTATCAGTCTACTTAGATTGTCATATGTAGATAGATTTATCCCCAAGAAAGTGAATCTAGCTGAATTGAAACACCACAACATAGATTAATGTATTTGGATTGAAATATCTCGATGCATTCTAGTAAATATCGATAGTTGTAGCTATTTGTCGATTGATTACTTGATTACAGCTTACTTCTTGTCAGATTTATCTTCATGTAGTTTGTTATGTATATCGATACATTTACACGTAGACGGATTTATGTTGATATCTATCATTCTACATAGATAGCGTTATGTAGATAGATTTATCCCCAAGAAAGTGAACCTAGCTGAATTGAAACACCACAACGTATATTAATGTATTCGATTGAAATATCTCGATGTATTCTAGTAAATATGGACAATTATAGCTATGAGTTCATGGATATATGTTAAGATCAGCATCTTAACGAAGTTGTAGACATCTGTATTCAACCACCTCAACGTTGATATATGTTTCTCGATATACATAGCACGATGTAATTTGGATTCGGTAAACAGATATATCTCCAAACATCACATTACATGATGTCAGATTCATCTTCATATAGTTTGTTATATGTATACTGATACATCTTCACGTAGATGGAGTTATGTAGCGATTATCACTCTACGTAGATTGTCATATGTATGTAGATAGATTTATCCCCAAGAAAGTGTATCTACCTGAATTGAAACACCACAACGTAGATTAATGTATTTGTATTGAAATATCTCGATGTATTCTAGTAAACTTGCATAGTTATAGCTATGAGTAGATGCTTAAATGTTGCCATAAGCATCTTAACGATGATGGAAACACCTGTATTCAACCACCTCAACGTTGATATATGTATCTCCATTCATATAGGGCGATGCAATTTAATTTCTGTCTGTAGATATGTCTCCAGATATAAGCTTACATGTTGTCAGATTTATCTTCATGGAGCTTGTTATATGTATATTGACACATCTTTACGCAGACGGATTTATTTGGAGATCAATCAGTCTACGTAGATTGTCGTATGTAGGTAGATTTATCACCAAGAAATTAATATGTAGCTGAATTGAAACACCGCAACGTAGCAGAATATATATTTATTGTAATATCTCGAACTATTATAGTAAATATGGATAGTTATAGCTATGTGTCGATTGATATATATTGAGATAAGCATCTTAACGAAGTTGGAAATATCTGTATTCATACATATATTTATCTCGATTGATATAGCACGATGCAATTTGGTTTCGATCCACAGATATATATGCAAACATAATCTTACGTGTCAGATTTATCTTCATGTAGATTGTTATATGTATATAGATACATCTACTCGTAGATGGAATTATGTAGCGATCTATCAGTCTGCGTAGATTGTGATATGTAGATAGTTTTGTCCTCAATAAAGCGAATCTAGCTGAATTGAAACACCACAACGTAGATTAATGTATTTCGATTGAAATATCTCTGTGTTTTCTAGTAAATATGGATAGTTATAGCTATGTGTCGATGGATATATGTTGAGATAAGCATCTTAACGAAGAACGAAACAGCTGTATCCAACCACCTCAACGTTGACATATGTATCACGACTGAAATAGCACGATGTAATTTGTTTTCGGTCTACAGAAATATCTCCAAACATAAGCTTATATGTTGTGAGATTTATCTTCATGTAGTTTGTCATATGTATATCGATACATCTACATGTAGGTGGACTAATGTAGAGATCATCATTCTACGTTGTTTGTCATATGTAGGTAGATTTTTCACCAAGAAATTGATACGTTACTGACTTGAAACAAGGCATAATAGATGAATATAGTTGGATTGTGATATCTCGATCTATTCAAGTTAAAATGGATAGTTATAGCTATGTGTCGATGGATATTTGTTGAGATACGCATCTTAACGAATTTGGAAACATCTCTATTCAACCACCTCAACGTTGATATATGTATCTCGATTGATATAGCACGATGTAATTTGGTTTAGGTCTACAGATATATCTCTAAACATCAGCTTACATCTTGTCAGATTTATCTTCATATAGTTTGTTATATGTATATCGATACATCTACACATAGATTAAAATACGTAGATATATATCAATCAACGTAGAATGTCATTTGTAGATATATTAATCAGATAAAGATTAAATCTAGCTGAATTGAAAAAACATCGGCATAAATGGTTGTATTTGGATTGAAATATCTCGATGTGTTCTAGTAAATATGGATAGTTATTGCTATGTGTTGATGGATATATGTTTACATCAACATCTTATTGAAGATGGAAACATGTGTTTTCAACCGCATCAATGTTGATTTATGTATCTCCATTGATAAAGGACGATGCAATTTGGTTTCTGTCTATAGATATGTCTTCATATATAAGCTAACATGGTGTCATATTTATTTTCATGGAGTTTGTTATATGTATATCGATTCATTTCCACGTAGACCAATTTATCTTGAGATCTATTAGTCTACGTAGATTGCTATATGTAGATAGATTTATCCCCAAGAAGATGAATCTAGTTCAATTGAAACACCACAACGTAGATTAATGTAGTTTTTAATATCTCGATATATTCTAGTAAATGTGGAGTTATAGCTATGAGTCGATGGATATATGTTGAGATCGGCATCTTAATGAAGTTGGAAACATCTGTATTCAACCACCTCAACGTTAATATATGTATCTCGATTGATGTAGGACGATGCAATTTGTTTTCGGTCTACAGATATATCTCCAAGCATCAGAATATATCTTGTCAGATTTATCTTCATGTAGTTTGTTATATGTATATCGATACCTTTACACGTAGACGGATTTATGTTGAGGTCTATCAGTCTACGAAGATTGTGATATGTAAATAGATTTATCCCCAAGAAAGAGAATCTAGCTGAATTGAAACACAACAACGTAGATTAATGTATTTCGATTGAAATATCTTGATGTATTCTATAAATATGGATAGTAATAGATATGTGTCGATGGATATATGTTGAGATAAGCATTATAACGAAATTAGAAACATCTATATTCAACCACCTGAACGTTGATATATGTAGCTTGATTGATATATCACGATGTAATTTGGTTTTGGTGTACAAATATATATCCAAACAACAGTTTACATCTTGTAAGACTTATCTTGATGTAGTTTGTTATATGTATATAGATACGTCAACAGGTAGATGGAATAAATGTAGCGATCTATCAATCTGCGTGGATTGTCATATGTAGGATTCACCTATCAAAGTTCAGATGTCTGATATCAAATTATTCCATCTTAGTTAAGTTGCATCTCTCAACATATATCCACCTACACATAGCTAGAACTATCGACATTAAACGAAATACATCGAGATTTTTCGATCCAATTACAACTGTCTTTCTCGATGTTTTCCAATTCAGCTAGATTCACTCTTTACCTGAATATTACATCTACATATGAAAATCTACGTAGACTAATATATATCTACGTATTTCCATCTACGTGCAGACTCATCTATATACCTATTACAAACTACATGAAGATAAATCTGACAACATGTAAGCTTACGTTTGGATAAATAACTGTAGACCGAAACCAAATTACATCGTGCTATATCAAACGAGATACATATATCAACGTTGATGTGGTTGAATACAGATGTTTCAAGCTTCGTTATCATGCTTATCTCAACATATATCCAACATCACATAGCTATAACTATCCATATTTACTAGAACAGATCGAGATATTTCAATCCAAATATAGTCATATACGTTGCGGTGGTTCAATACAGATAGATTCACTTTCTTGGGGATAAATCTATCTACATATGACAACCTACGTAGATTGATAGATCTCTACATTATTCCATCTTCGTGAAGATGTATCGATATACGTATGTCAAACTACATGAAGATAAATCTGACAACTTGAAAACTTATGTCTGGAGACATATCTATAGCCAGTGACCAAATCACATAGTTCTATCACAATCGAGATTCACCTGACAACATGTAAGATTTAGTTTGGAGATATATCTGTAGACCGAAACCAAATTACATCGTGCTATATCAATCAGATTTATCTTCATGTAGTTTGACATACGTATATCGATACATCTTCACGAAGATGGAATAATGTAGAGATCTATCAATCTACGTAGGTTGTCATAGGTAGATAGATTTATCCCCAAGAAAGTGAATCTATCTGAATTGAACCACCGCAACGTATATGACTATATTTGGATTGAAATATCTCCATCTGTTCTAGTAAATATGGATAGTTATATCTATGTGATGTTGGATATATGTTGAGATAAGCATGATAACGAAGCTTGAAACATCTGTATTCAACCACATTAACGTTGATATATGTATCTCGTTTGATACAGCACGATGTAATTTGGTTTCGGTCTACAGTTATTTCTCCAAACGTGAACTTACATGTTGTGAGATTTATCTTCATGTAGTTTGTTATAGGTATATTGATAAGTCTGCATGTTGATGGAAATACGTAGATATATATATTAGTCTACGTAGATTGTCATATGTAGATGTAATATTCAGGTAAAGAGTGAATCTAGCTGAATTGGAAAACATCGAATAAGATAGTTGTAATCGGATTGAAAAATCTCGATGTATTTGGTTTAATTTGGGTAGTTTTAGCTATGTCTAGTTGGATATATGTTGAGAGATGCAACTTAACTAAGATGGAATAATCTGATATCAGACATCTCAACTTTGATAGATGAATCTCGAATGATATAGAACTATGTGATTTGTTTACTTACTATAGATATGTCTCCAGATATAAGCTTATGTATCTCGATTGATATAGCACGATGTAATTTGGTTTCGGTCTACAGATATATCTCCAAACGAAAGCTTACATGTTGTCAGGTGAATCTCGATTGTGATAGAACTATGTGATTTGGTTACTGGCTATAGATTTGTCTCCAGACATAAGCTTACAAGTTGTCAGATTTATCTTCATGTAGTTTGACATACGTATATCGATACATCTTCACGAGGATGGAATAATGTAGAGATCAATCAATATACGTAGTTTGTCATATGTAGATAGATTTATCCCCAAGAAAGTGAATCTATCTGAATTGAACCACCGCAACGTATATGACTATATTTGGATTGAAATATCTCGATCTGTTCTAATAAATATGGATAGTTATAGCTATGTGATCTTGGATATATGTTGAGATAAGCATGATAACGAAGCTTGAAACATCTGTATTCAACCACATCAACGTTGACATATGTATCTCGATTGATATAGCACGATGTAATTTGGTTTCGATCTACAGATATATCTCCAAACTAAAGCTTACATGTTGTCAGGTGAATCTCGATTGTGATAGAACTATGTGATTTGGTTACTGGCTAAAGATATGTCTCCAGACATAAGCTTACAAGTTGTCAGATTTATCTTCAAATAGTTTCACATACATATATCGATACATGTTCACGAAGATGGAATAATGTAGAGATCTATCAATCTACATAGGTTGTCATATGTTGATAGATTTAACCCCAAGAAAATGAATCTATCTGAATTGAACCACCGCAAGGTATAGGACTATATTTGGATTGAAATATCTCGATCTGTTCTAGTAAATATGGATAGTTATAGCTATGTGATGTTGGATATATGTTGAGATAAGCATGATAACGAAGCTTGAAACATCTATATTCAACCACATCAACGTTGATATATGTATCTCGTTTGAAATAACACGATGTAATTTGGTTTCGGTCTACAGTTATTTCTCCAAACGTAAGCTTACATGTTGTCAGATTTATCTTCATGTAGTTTGTTATAGGTATTTAGCTACGTCTGCACGTAGGTGAAAATACGAAGATATATATTAGTCTACGTAGATTGTCATATGTAGATGTAATATTCAGGTAAAGAGTGAATCTATCTGAATTGGAAAACATCGAATAAGATAGTTGTAATCGGATTGAAAAATCTCGATGTATTTTGTTTAATTTGGGTAGTTTTAGATATGTGTAGGTGGATATATGTTGAGAGATGCAACTTAACTAAGATGGAATAATCTGATATCAGACATCTCAACTTTGATAGATGAATCTCGATTGATATAGAACTATGTGATTTGTTTACTTACTATAGATATGTCTCGAGACATAAGCTTACAAGTTGTCAGATTTATCTTCATGTAGTTTGACATACGTATATCGATACATCTTCACGAAGATGGAATAATGTAGAGATCTATCAATCTACGTAGGTTGTCATATGTAGATAGATTTATCCCCAAGAAAGTGAATCTAAATGAATTGAACCACTGCAACGTATATGACTATATTTGGATTGAAATATCTCGATCTATTCTAGTAAATATTGATAGTTATAGCTATGTGATGTTGCATATATGTTGAGATAAGCATGATAACGAAGCTTGAAACATCTGTATTCAACCACATCAACGTTGATATATGTATCTCGTTTGATATAGCACGATGTAATTTGGTTTCGGTCTACAGTTATTTCTCCAAACGTAAGCTTACATGTTGTCAGATTTATCTTCATGTAGTTTGTTATAGGTATATAGATAAGTCTGCACGTTGATGGAATTACGTAGATATATATTAGTCTACGTAGATTGTCATATGTAGATGTAATATTCAGGTAAAGAGTGAATTTAGCTGAATTGGAATACATCGAATAAGATAGTTGTAATCGGATTGAAAAATCTCGATGTATTTTGTGTAATTTGGATAGATTTAGCTATGTGTAGGTGGATATATGTTGAGAGATGCAACTTAACTAAGATGGAATAATCTGATATCAGTCATCTCAACTTTGATAGATGAATCTCCATTGATATAGAACTATGTGATTTGTTTACATACTATAGATATGTCTCCAGACATAAGCTTATGTATCTCGATTGATAGAGCACGATGTAATTTGGTTTCGGTCTACAGATATATCTCCAAACGAAAGCTTACATGTTGTCAGGTGAATCTCGATTGTGATAGAACTATGTGATTTGGTTACTGGCTATAGATATGTCATCAGACATAAACTTACAAGTTGTCAGATTTATCTTCATGTAGTTTGACATACGTATATCGATACATCTTCACGAGGATGGAATAATGTAGAGATCAATCAATATACGTAGTTTGTCATATGTAGATAGATTTATCCCCAAGAAAGTGAATCTATCTGAATTGAACCACCGCAACGTATATGCCTATATTTGGATTGAAATATCTCGATCTGTTCTAATAAATATGGATAGTTATAGCTATGTGATGTTGGATATATGTTGAGATAATCATGATAACGAAGCTTGAAACATCTGTATTCAACCACATCAACGTTGACATATGTATCTCGATTGATATAGCACGATGTAATTTGGTTTCGATCTAAACATATATCTCCAAACGAAAGCTTACATGTTGTCAGGTGAATCTCGATTGTGATAGAACTATGTGATTTGGTTACTGGCTATAGATATGTCTCCAGACATAAGCTTACAAGTTGTCAGATTTATCTTCAAATAGTTTCACATACATATATCGATACATGTTCACGAAGATGCAATAATGTAGAGATCTATCAATCTACATAGGTTGTCATATGTAGATAGATTTAATCCCAAGAAAGGGAATCTATCTGAATTGAACCACCTCAACGTATATGACTATATTTGGATTGAAATATCTCGATCTGTTCTAGTAAATATGGATAGTTATATCTATGTGATGTTGGATATATGTTGCGATAAGCATGATAACGAAGCTTGAAACATCTATATTCAACCACATTAACGTTGATATATGTATCTCGTTTGATGTAGCACGATATGATTTGGTTTCGGTCTACAGTTATTTCTCCAAACGTGAACTTACATGTTGTGAGATTTATCTTCATGTAGTTTGTTATAGGTATATAGATAAGTCTGCACGTTGATGGAAATACGTAGATATATATTAGTCTACGTAGATTGTCATATGTAGATGTAATATTCAGGTAAAGAGTGAATCTAGCTGAAATGGAAAACATCGAATAAGATAGTTGTAATCGGATTGAAAAATCTCGATGTATTTTGTTTAATTTGGGTAGTTTTAGCTATGTGTAGGTGGATATATGTTGAGAGATGCAACTTAACTAAGATGGAATAATCTGATATCAGACATCTCAACTTTGATAGATGAATCTCGATTGATATAGAACTATGTGATTTGTTTACTTCCTATAGATATGTCTCGAGACATAAGCTTACAAGTTGTCAGATTTATCTTCATGTAGTTTGACATACGTATATCGATACATCTTCACGAAGATGGAATAATGTAGAGATCTATCAATCTAGGTAGGTTGTCATATGTAGATAGATTTATCCCCAAGAAAGTGAATGTGTCTGAATTGAACCACCTACGTAGAATATGACTATATTTGGATTGAAATATCTCGATCTGTTCTAGTAAATATGGATAGTTATAGCTATGTGATGTTGGATATATGTTGAGACAAGCATGATAACGAAGCTTGAAACATAAGTATTCAACCACATCAACGTTGATATATGTATCTCGTTTGATATAGCACGATGTAATTTGGTTTCGGTCTACAGTTATTTCTCCAAACGTAAGCTTACATGTTGTCAGATTTATCTTCATGTAGTTTGTTATAGGTATATAGATAAGTCTGAACGTTGATGGAAATACGTAGATATATATTAGTCTACGTAGATTGTCATATGTAGATGTAATATTCAGGTAAAGAGTGAATCTAGCTGAATTGGAATACATTGAATAAGATAGTTGTAATCGGATTGAAAAATCTCGATGTATTTTGTTTAATTTGGATAGTTTTAGCTAAGTGTAGGTATATATATGTTGAGAGATGCAACTTAACTAAGATGGAATAATCTGATATCAGACATCTCAACTTTGATAGATGAATCTCCATTGATATAGAACTATGTGATTTGTTTACCTACTATAGATATGTCTCCAGTCATAAGCTTATGTATCTCGATTGATATAGCACGATGTAATTTGGTTTCGGTCTACAGATATATCTCCAAACGAAAGCTTACATGTTGTCAGGTGAATCTCGATTGTGATAGAACTATGTGATTTGGTTACTGGCTATAGATATGTCTCCAGACATAAGCTTACAAGTTGTCAGATTTATCTTCATGTAGTTTGATATACGTATATCGATTCATCTTCACGAAGATGGAATAATGTAGGGATCTATTAGTCAACGTAGATTGTCATATACAGATAGATTTATCCCCAAGAAAGTGAATCTATCTGAATTGAACCACATCAACGTATATGACTATATTTGGATTGAAATATCTCCATCTGTTCTAGTAAATATGGATACTTATAGCTATGTGATGTTGGATATATGTTGAGATAAGCATGATAACGAAGCTTGAAACATCTGTATTCAACCACATCAACGTTGATATATATATCTCGTTTGATATAGCACGATGTAATTTGGTTTCGGTCTACAGTTATTTATCCAATCGTAAGCTTACATGCTGTCAGATTTATCTTCATGTAGTTTGTTATTGGTATATAGCTACGTCTGCACGTAGATGAAAATACGTAGATATGTATTAGTCTACTTAGATTGTCATATGTAGATGTAATATTCAGGTAAAGAGTGTATCTAGCTGAATTGGAAAACATCGAATCAGATAGTTGTAATCGGATTGAAAAATCTCGATGTATTTCGTTTAATGTGGATAGTTTTAGCTATGTGTAGGTGGATATATGTTGAGAGATGCAACTTAACTAAGATGGAATAATCTGATATCAGACATCTCAACTTTGATAGATGAATCTCGATTGATATAGAACTATGTGATTTGTTTACTTACTATAGATGTATCTCCAGACATAAGCTTACAAGTTGTCAGATTTATCTTCATGTAGTTTGACATACGTATATCGATTCATTTTCACGAAGATGGAATAATGTAGAGATCTATTAGTCTACGTAAATTGTCATATACAGATAGATTTATCCCCAAGAAAGTGAATCTATCTGAATTGAACCACATCAACGTATATGACTATATTTGGATTGAAATATCTCCATCTGTTCTAGTAAATATGGATACTTATAGCTATGTGATGTTGGATATATGTTGAGATAAGCATGATAACGAAGCTTGAAACATCTGTATTCAACCACATCGACGTTGATATATGTATCTCGTTTGATATAGTACGATGTAATTTGGTTTCGGTCTACAGTTATTTCTCCAAACGTAAGCTTACATGTCAGATTTACCTTCATGTAGTTTGTTATAGGTATATAGATAAGTCTGCACGTAGATGGAAAAACGTAGATATATATTAGTCTACGTAGATTGTCATATGTAGATGTAACATTCAGGTAAAGAGTGAATCTAGCTGAATTGGAAAACATCGAGAAAGACAGTTGTAATTGGATTGAAAAATCTCGATGTATTTCGTTTAATGTGGATAGTTTTAGCTATGTGTTGGTCTTTATATGTTGAGAGATGCAACTTAACTAAGATGGAATAATCTGATATCAGACATCTCAACTTTGATAGATGAATCTCGATTGATATAGAACTATGTGATTTGTTTACTGGCTATAGATATGTCTCCAGACATAAGCTCACAAGTTGTCAGATTTATCTTCATGTAGTTTGATAATACGTATATCGATACATCTTCACGAAGATGGAATAATGTAGAGATCTATCAGTCTACGTAGATTGTCATATGTAGATAGATTAACCCCCAAGAAAGTGAATCTAGCTGAATTGGAAAACATCGAGAAAGACAGTTGTAATTGGATTGAAAAATCTCCATGTATTTCGTTTAATGTGGATAGTTTTAGCTATGTGTAGGTGGATATATGTTGAGAGATGCAACTTAACTAAGATGGATTAATCTGATATGAGACATCTCAACTTTGATAGATGAATCTCGATTGATATAGAACTATTTAAATTGTTTACTTTCTATATATATGTCTAGAGACATAAGCTTGCATGTTGTCAGATTTATCTTCATGTAGTTTGACATACGTATATCGATACATCTTCACGAAGATGGAATAATGTAGAGATCTATCTGTCTACGTAGATTGTCACATGCAGATAGATTTATCCCCAAGAAAGTGAATCTATCTGAATTGAACCACCTCAACGTATATGACTCTATTTGGATTGAAATATCTCGATCTGTTCTATTAAATATGGATAGTTTTAGATATGTGATGCTGGATATATGTTGAGATAAGCATGAAAACGAAGCTTGAAACATCTGTATTCAACCACATCAACGTTGATCTATGCATCTCGATTGATACATCACGATGTAATTTGCTTTCGGTCTACAGATATATTTCCAAACGAAAGCTTAGATGTTGTCAGGTAAATCTCGATTGTGATAGAACTATGTGATTTAGTTACTGGCTATAGATATGTCTCCAGACATAAGTTTATAAGTTGTCAGATTTATCTTCATGTAGTTTGACATACGTATATCGAAACATCTTCACAAAGATGGAATAATGTAGAGATCTATCAATCTACGTAGGTTGTCATATGTAGATAGATTTAACCCCAAGAAAGTGAATCTATCTGAATTGAACCACCGCAACGTATATGACTATATTTTGATTGAAATATCTCGATCTGTTCTAGCAAATATGGATAGTAATAGCTATGTAATGTTGGATATATGTTGAGATAAGCATGATAACGAAGCTTGAAACATCTATATTCAACCACATCAACGTTGATATATGTATCTCGTTTGAAATAACACGATGTAATTTGGTTTCGGTCTACAGTTATTTCTCCAAACGTAAGCTTACATGTTGTCAGATTTATCTTCATGTAGTTTGTTATAGGTATTTAGCTACGTCTGCACGTAGGTGAAAATACGAAGATATATATTAGTCTACGTAGATTGTCATATGTAGATGTAATATTCAGGTAAAGAGTGAATCTATCTGAATTGGAAAACATCGAATAAGATAGTTGTAATCGGATTGAAAAATCTCGATGTATTTTGTTTAATTTGGGTAGTTTTAGATATGTGTAGGTGGATATATGTTGAGAGATGCAACTTAACTAAGATGGAATAATCTGATATCAGACATCTCAACTTTGATAGATGAATCTCGATTGATATAGAACTATGTGATTTGTTTACTTACTATAGATATGTCTCGAGACATAAACTTACAAGTTGTCAGATTTATCTTCATGTAGTTTGACATACGTATATCGATACATCTTCACGAGGATGGAATAATGTAGAGATCAATCAATATACGTAGTTTGTCATATGTAGATAGATTTATCCCCAAGAAAGTGAATCTATCTGAATTGAACCACCGCAACGTATATGCCTATATTTGGATTGAAATATCTCGATCTGTTCTAATAAATATGGATAGTTATAGCTATGTGATGTTGGATATATGTTGAGATAATCATGATAACGAAGCTTGAAACATCTGTATTCAACCACATCAACGTTGACATATGTATCTCGATTGATATAGCACGATGTAATTTGGTTTCGATCTAAACATATATCTCCAAACGAAAGCTTACATGTTGTCAGGTGAATCTCGATTGTGATAGAACTATGTGATTTGGTTACTGGCTATAGATATGTCTCCAGACATAAGCTTACAAGTTGTCAGATTTATCTTCAAATAGTTTCACATACATATATCGATACATGTTCACGAAGATGCAATAATGTAGAGATCTATCAATCTACATAGGTTGTCATATGTAGATAGATTTAATCCCAAGAAAGGGAATCTATCTGAATTGAACCACCTCAACGTATATGACTATATTTGGATTGAAATATCTCGATCTGTTCTAGTAAATATGGATAGTTATATCTATGTGATGTTGGATATATGTTGCGATAAGCATGATAACGAAGCTTGAAACATCTATATTCAACCACATTAACGTTGATATATGTATCTCGTTTGATGTAGCACGATATGATTTGGTTTCGGTCTACAGTTATTTCTCCAAACGTGAACTTACATGTTGTGAGATTTATCTTCATGTAGTTTGTTATAGGTATATAGATAAGTCTGCACGTTGATGGAAATACGTAGATATATATTAGTCTACGTAGATTGTCATATGTAGATGTAATATTCAGGTAAAGAGTGAATCTAGCTGAATTGGAAAACATCGAATAAGATAGTTGTAATCGGATTGAAAAATCTCGATGTAGTTTGTTTAATTTGGGTAGTTTTAGCTATGTGTAGGTGGATATATGTTGAGAGATGCAACTTAACTAAGATGGAATAATCTGATATCAGACATCTCTACTTTGATAGATGAATCTCGATTGATATAGAACTATGTGATTTGTTTACTTCCTATAGATATGTCTCGAGACATAAGCTTACAAGTTGTCAGATTTATCTTCATGTAGTTTGACATACGTATATCGATACATCTTCACGAAGATGGAATAATGTAGAGATCTATCAATCTAGGTAGGTTGTCATATGTAGATAGATTTATCCCCAAGAAAGTGAATGTATCTGAATTGAACCACCGCAACGTATATGACTATATTTGGATTGAAATATCTCGATCTGTTCTAGTAAATATGGATAGTTATAGCTATGTGATGTTGGATATATGTTGAGACAAGCATGATAACGAAGCTTGAAACATAAGTATTCAACCACATCAACGTTGATATATGTATCTCGTTTGATATAGCACGATGTAATTTGGTTTCGGTCTACAGTTATTTCTCCAAACGTAAGCTTACATGTTGTCAGATTTATCTTCATGTAGTTTGTTATAGGTATATAGATAAGTCTGAACGTTGATGGAAATACGTAGATATATATTAGTCTACGTAGATTGTCATATGTAGATGTAATATTCAGGTAAAGAGTGAATCTAGCTGGATTGGAATACATTGAATAAGATAGTTGTAATCGGATTGAAAAATCTCGATGTATTTTGTTTAATCTGGATAGTTTTAGCTAAGTGTAGGTATATATATGTTGAGAGATGCAACTTAACTAAGATGGAATAATCTGATATCAGACATCTCAACTTTGATAGATGAATCTCGATTGATATAGAACTATGTGATTTGTTTACTTACTATAGATGTATCTCCAGACATAAGCTTACAAGTTGTCAGATTTATCTTCATGTAGTTTGACATACGTATATCGATTCATTTTCACGAAGATGGAATAATGTAGAGATCTATTAGTCTACGTAAATTGTCATATACAGATAGATTTATCCCCAAGAAAGTGAATCTATCTGAATTGAACCACATCAACGTATATGACTATATTTGGATTGAAATATCTCCATCTGTTCTAGTAAATATGGATACTTATAGCTATGTGATGTTGGATATATGTTGAGATAAGCATGATAACGAAGCTTGAAACATCTGTATTCAACCACATCAACGTTGATATATATATCTCGTTTGATATAGCACGATGTAATTTGGTTTCGGTCTACAGTTATTTATCCAATCGTAAGCTTACATGCTGTCAGATTTATCTTCATGTAGTTTGTTATTGGTATATAGCTACGTCTGCACGTAGATGAAAATACGTAGATATGTATTAGTCTACTTAGATTGTCATATGTAGATGTAATATTCAGGTAAAGAGTGTATCTAGCTGAATTGGAAAACATCGAATCAGATAGTTGTAATCGGATTGAAAAATCTCGATGTATTTCGTTTAATGTGGATAGTTTTAGCTATGTGTAGGTGGATATATGTTGAGAGATGCAACTTAACTAAGATGGAATAATCTGATATCAGACATCTCAACTTTGATAGATGAATCTCGATTGATATAGAACTATGTGATTTGTTTACTTACTATAGATGTATCTCCAGACATAAGCTTACAAGTTGTCAGATTTATCTTCATGTAGTTTGACATACGTATATCGATTCATTTTCACGAAGATGGAATAATGTAGAGATCTATTAGTCTACGTAAATTGTCATATACAGATAGATTTATCCCCAAGAAAGTGAATCTATCTGAATTGAACCACATCAACGTATATGACTATATTTGGATTGAAATATCTCCATCTGTTCTAGTAAATATGGATACTTATAGCTATGTGATGTTGGATATATGTTGAGATAAGCATGATAACGAAGCTTGAAACATCTGTATTCAACCACATCGACGTTGATATATGTATCTCGTTTGATATAGTACGATGTAATTTGGTTTCGGTCTACAGTTATTTCTCCAAACGTAAGCTTACATGTTGTCAGATTTACCTTCATGTAGTTTGTTATAGGTATATAGATAAGTCTGCACGTAGATGGAAAAACGTAGATATATATTAGTCTACGTAGATTGTCATATGTAGATGTAACATTCAGGTAAAGAGTGAATCTAGCTGAATTGGAAAACATCGAGAAAGACAGTTGTAATTGGATTGAAAAATCTCGATGTATTTCGTTTAATGTGGATAGTTTTAGCTATGTGTTGGTCTTTATATGTTGAGAGATGCAACTTAACTAAGATGGAATAATCTGATATCAGACATCTCAACTTTGATAGATGAATCTCGATTGATATAGAACTATGTGATTTGTTTACTGGCAATAGATATGTCTCCAGACATAAGCTTACAAGTTGTCAGATTTATCTTCATGTAGTTTGATAATACGTATATCGATACATCTTCACGAAGATGGAATAATGTAGAGATCTATCAGTCTACGTAGATTGTCATATGTAGATAAATTAACCCCCAAGAAAGTGAATCTAGCTGAATTGGAAAACATCGAGAAAGACAGTTGTAATTGGATTGAAAAATCTCCATGTATTTCGTTTAATGTGGATAGTTTTAGCTATGTGTAGGTGGATATATGTTGAGAGATGCAACTTAACTAAGATGGATTAATCTGATATGAGACATCTCAACTTTGATAGATGAATCTCGATTGATATAGAACTATTTAAATTGTTTACTTTCTATATATATGTCTAGAGACATAAGCTTACATGTTGTCAGATTTATCTTCATGTAGTTTGACATACGTATATCGATACATCTTCACGAAGATGGAATAATGTAGAGATCTATCTGTCTACGTAGATTGTCACATGAAGATAGATTTATCCCCAAGAAAGTGAATCTATCTGAATTGAACCACCTCAACGTATATGACTCTATTTGGATTGAAATATCTCGATCTGTTCTATTAAATATGGATAGTTTTAGATATGTGATGCTGGATATATGTTGAGATAAGCATGAAAACGAAGCTTGAAACATCTGTATTCAACCACATCAACGTTGATCTATGCATCTCGATTGATACATCACGATGTAATTTGCTTTCGGTCTACAGATATATTTCCAAACGAAAGCTTAGATGTTGTCAGGTGAATCTCGATTGTGATAGAACTATGTGATTTAGTTACTGGCTATAGATATGTCTCCAGACATAAGTTTATAAGTTGTCAGATTTATCTTCATGTAGTTTGACATACGTATATCGAAACATCTTGACAAAGATGGAATAATGTAGAGATCTATCAATCTACGTAGGTTGTCATATGTAGATAGATTTAACCCCAAGAAAGTGAATCTATCTGAATTGAACCACCGCAACGTATATGACTATATTTTGATTGAAATATCTCGATCTGTTCTAGCAAATATGGATAGTTATAGCTATGTAATGTTGGATATATGTTGAGATAAGCATGATAACGAAGCTTGAAACATCTATATTCAACCACATCAACGTTGATATATGTATCTCGTTTGAAATAACACGATGTAATTTGGTTTCGGTCTACAGTTATTTCTCCAAACGTAAGCTTACATGTTGTCAGATTTATCTTCATGTAGTTTGTTATAGGTATTTAGCTACGTCTGCACGTAGGTGAAAATACGAAGATATATATTAGTCTACGTAGATTGTCATATGTAGATGTAATATTCAGGTAAAGAGTGAATCTATCTGAATTGGAAAACATCGAATAAGATAGTTGTAATCGGATTGAAAAATCTCGATGTATTTTGTTTAATTTGGGTAGTTTTAGATATGTGTAGGTGGATATATGTTGAGAGATGCAACTTAACTAAGATGGAATAATCTGATATCAGACATCTCAACTTTGATAGATGAATCTCGATTGATATAGAACTATGTGATTTGTTTACTTATTATAGATATGTCTCGAGACATAAGCTTACAAGTTGTCAGATTTATCTTCATGTAGTTTGACATACGTATATCGATACATCTTCACGAAGATGGAATAATGTAGAGATGTATCAATCTACGTAGGTTGTAAATCTATCTACATATGACAACTATCCAAATTAAACAAAATACAACGAGATTTTTCAATCCGATTACAACTATCTTATTCGATGTTTTCCAATTCAGCTAGATTCACTCTTTACCTGAATATTACATCTACATATGACAATCTACGTACATTAATATATATCTACGTATTTCCATCTACGTGCAGACTTATCTATATACTTATAACAAACTACATGAAGATAAATCTGACAACATGTAAACTTACGTTTGGAGAAATAACTGTAGACCGAAACCAAATTACATCGTGTTATATCAAACGAGATACATATATCAACGTTGATGTCGTTGAATTCACATTTTTCAAGCTTCGTTATCATGCTTATCTCAACATATATCCTACATCACATAGCTATAACTATCCATATTTACTAGAACAGATCGAGATATTTCAATCCAAATATAGTCATATACGTTGCGGTTGTTCAATTCAGATAGATTCACTTTCTTGGGGATAAATCTATCTACATATGACAACCAACGTAGATTGATAGATCTCTACATTATTCCATCTTCCTGAAGATGTATCGATATACGTATGTCAAACTACATGAAGATAAATCTGACAACTTGTAAACTTATGTCTGGAGACATATCTATAGCCAGTAACCAAATCAAATAGTTCTATCACAATCGAGATTCACCTGACAACATGTAAGCTTTCGTTTGGAGATATATCTGTAGACCGAAACCAATTTCCATCGTGCTATATCAAACGAGATACATATATCAACGTTGATGTGGTTGAATACAGATGTTTCAAGCTTCGTTATCATGCTTATCTCAACATATATCCAACATCACATAGCTATAACTATCCATATTTACTATTACAGATCGAGCTATTTCAATACAAATATAGTCATATACGTTGCGTTGGTTCAATTCAGACAGATTCACTTTCTTGAGGATAAATCTATCTGCATATGACAATCTACGTAGACTGATAGATATCTACATTATTCCATCTTCGTGAAGATATATCGATATACCTATGTCAAACTACATGAAGATAAATCTGACAACTTGTAAGCTTATGTCTGGAGACATATCTATCGCCAGTAAACAATTCACATAGTTCTATATCAATCGAGATTCATCTATCAAAGTTGAGATGTCTGATATCAGATTATTCCATCTTAGTTAAGTTGCATCTCTCAACATATATCCACCTACACATACCTAAAACTATCCACATTAAACGAAATACATCGAGATTTTTCAATCCAATTACAACTGTCTTTCTCGATGTTTTCCAATTCAGCTAGATTCACTCTTTACCTGAATATTACATCTACATATGACAATCTACGTAGACTAATATATATCTACGTATTTCCATCTACGTGCAGACTTATCTATATACTTATAACAAACTACATGAAGATAAATCTGACAACATGTAAGCTTACGTTTGGATAAATAACTGTAGACCGAAACCGAATTACATCGTGCTATATCAAACGAGATACATATATCAACGTTGATGTGGTTGAATACAGATGTTTCAAGCTTCGTTATCATGCTTATCTCAACATATATCCAACATCACATAGCTATAACTATCCATATTTACTATTACAGATCGAGCTATTTCAATCCAAATATAGTCATATACGTTGCGGTGGTTCAATTCAGATAGATTCACTTTCTTGGGCATAAATCTATCTACATATGACAACCTACGTAGATTGATAGATCTCTACATTATTCCATCTTCGTGAAGATGTATCGATATACGTATGTCAAACTACATGAAGAAAAATCTGACAACTTGTAAGCTTATGTCTGGAGACATATCTATAGCCAGTAACCAAATCACATAGTTCTATCACAATCGAGATTCACCTGACAACATGTAAGATTTCGTTTGGAGATATATCTGTAGACCGAAACCAAATTACATCGTGCTATATCAAACGAGATACATATATCAACGTTGATGTGGTTGAATACAGATGTTTCAAGCTTCGTTATCATGCTTATCTCAACATATATCCAACATCACATAGCTATAACTATCCATATTTACTATTACAGATCGAGCTATTTCAATCCAAATATAGTCATATACGTTGTAAACTTATGTCTGGAGACATATCTATAGCCAGTAACCAAATCACATAGTTCTATCACAATCGAGATTCACCTGACAACATGTAAGCTTTCGTTTGGAGATATATCTGTAGACCGAAACCAAATTACATCGTGCTACCTCAAACGAGATACATATATCAACGTTGATGTGGTTGAATACAGATGTTTCAAGCTTCGTTATCATTCTTATCTCAACATATATCCAACATCACATAGCTATAACTATCCATATTTACTATTACAGATCGAGCTATTTCAATCCAAAACTTGTAAGCTTATGTCTTTATCCAAATGTAAGCTTACATGTTGTCAGATTTATCTTCATGTAGTTTGTTATAAGTATATAGATAAGATATAGATATAGATATACCTATAACAAACTAAATGAAGATAAATCTCACAACATATAAGCTTACGTTTGGAGATATAACTGTAGACCGAAACCAAATTACATCGTGCTATATCAAACGAGATACATATATCAACGTTGATGTTGTTGAATACAGATGTTTCAAGCTTCGTTATCATGATTATCTCAACATATATCCAACATCACATAGCTATGACAATCCATATTTACTAGAACAGATCGAGATATTTCAATCCAAATATAGTCATATACGTTGCGGTGGTTCAATTCAGATAGATTCACTTTCTTGGGGATGAATCTATCTACATATGACAACCTACGTAGATTGATAGATCTCTACATTATTCCATCTTCGTGAAGATGTATCGATATACGTATGTCAAACTACATGAAGATAAATCTGACAACTTGTAAACTTATGTCTGGAGACATCTCTATAGCCAGTAACCAAATCACATAGTTCTATCGAGATTCACCTGACAACATGTAAGCATCGTTTGGAGATATATCTGTAGACCGAAACCAAATTACATCGTGCTATATCAAACGAGATACATATATCAACGTTGATGTGGTTGAATACAGATGTTTCAAGGTTCGTTATCATGCTTATCTCAACATATATCCAACATCACCTAGCTATAACTATCCATATTTACTATTACAGATCGAGATATTTCAATAAAATATAGTCATATACGTTGCGGTGGTTCAATTCAGATAGATTCACTTTCTTGGGGATAAATCTATCTACATATGACAACCTACGTAGACTGATAGATCTCTACATTATTCCATGTTCGTGAAGATGTATCGATATACGTATGTCAAACTACATGAAGATAAATCTGACAACTTGTAAGCTTATGTCTGGAGACATATCTATAGCCAGTAACCAAATCACATAGTTCTATATCAATCGAGATTCATCTATCAAAGTTGAGATGTCTGATATCAGATTATTCCATCTTAGTTAAGTTGCATCTCTCAACATATATCCACCTACACATAGCTATAACAATCAAAATTAACCTAAATACATCGAGATTTTTGAATCCGATTACAAGTATCTTATTCGATGTTTTCCAATTCAGCTAGATTCACTCTTTACCTGAATATTACATCTACATATGACAATCTACGTAGACTAATATATATCTACGTATTTCCATCTACGTGCAGACTTATCTATATACTTATAACAAACTACATGAAGATAAATCTGACAACATGTAAGCTTACGTTTGGATAAATAACTGTAGACCGAAACCGAATTACATCGTGCTATATCAAACGTGATACATATATCAACGTTGATGTGGTTGAATACAGATGTTTCAAGCTTCGTTATCATGCTTATCTCAACATATATCCAACATCTCATATCTATAACTATCCATATTTACTATTACAGATCGAGATATTTCAATCCAAATATAGTCATATACGTTGCGGTGGTTCAATTCAGATAGATTCACTTTCTTGGGGATAAATCTATCTACATATGACGACCTACGTAGACTGATATTTCTCTACATTATTCCATCTTCGTGAAGATGTATCGATATACGTATGTCAAACTACATGAAGATAAATCTGACAACTTGTAAGCTTATGTCTGGAGACATATCTATAGCCAGTAACCAAATCACACAGTTCTATATCAATCGAGATTCATCTAACAAAGTTGATATGTATGATATCAGATTATTCCATCTTAGTTAAGTTGCATCTCTCAACATATATCCACCTACACATAGCTATTACTCTCCACATTAAACGAAATACATCGAGATTTTTCAATCCAATTACAACTATCGTTCCCGATGTTTTCCAATTCAGCTAGATTCACTCTTTACCTGAATATGACATCTACATATGACAATCTACGTAGACTAATCATGCTTATCTCAACATATATCCAACATCACATAGCTATAACTTTACATATTTACTAGAAGAGATCGAGATATTTCAATCCAAATATAGTCATATACGTTGCGGTGGTTCAATTCAGATAGATTCACTTTCTTGGGCATAAATCTATCTACATATGACAACCTACGTAGATTGATAGATCTCTACATTATTCCATCTTCGTGAAGATGTATCGATATACGTATGTCAAACTACATGAAGATAAATCTGACAACTTGTAAACTTATGTCTGGAGACATATCTATAGCCAGTAACCAAATCACATAGTTCTATCACAATCGAGATTCACCTGACAACATGTAAGCTTTCGTTTGGAGATATATCTGTAGACCGAAACCAAATTACATCGTGCTATATCAAACGAGATACATAAGCTTATGTCTGGAGACATATCTATAGTAAGTAAACAAATCACATAGTTCTATATCAATCGAGATTCATCTATCAAAGTTGAGATGTCTGATATCAGATTATTCCCTCTTAGTTAAGTTGCATCTCTCAACATATATCCACCTACACATAGCTAAAACTATCTAAATTACACAAAATACATCGAGATTTTTCAATCCGATTACAACTATCTTATTCGATTTTTTCAAATTCAGCTAGATTCACTCTTTACCTGAATGTTACATCTACATATGACAATCTACGTAGACTAATATATATCTACGTATTTCCATCTACGTGCAGACTTATCTATATACCTACAACATAATACATGAAGATAAATCTGACATGTAAGCTTACGTTTAGAGAAATAACTGTAGAGCGAAACCGAATTACATCGTGCTATATCAAACGAGATACATATATCAACGTTGATGTGGTTGAATACAGATGTTTCAAGCTTCGTTATCATGCTTATCTCAACATATATCCAACACACAACGCTATAACTATTGATATTTGCTAGAACAGATCGAGATATTTCAATCCAAATATAGTCATATACGTTGCGGTGGTTCAATTCAGATAGATTCACTTTCTTGGGGATAAATCTATCTACATATTACAAACTACGTAGATTTATAGATCTCTACATTATTCCATCTTCGTGAAGATGTATCGATATACGTATGTCAAACTACATGAAGATAAATCTGACAACTTGTAAACTTATGTCTGGAGACATATCTATAGCCAGTAGCGAAATCAGATAGTTCTATCACAATCGAGATTCACCTGACAACATGTAAGCTTTCGTTTGGAGATATATCTGTAGACCGAAACCAAATTACATCGTGCTATATCAAACGAGATACATATATCAACGTTGATGTGGTTGAATACAGATGTTTCAAGCTTCGTTATCATGCTTATCTCAACATATATCCAACATCACATAGCTATAACTATCCATATTTACTATTACAGATCGAGATATTTCAATAAAATATAGTCATATACGTTGCGGTGGTTCAATTCAGATAGATTCACTTTCTTGGGGATAAATCTATCTACATATGACAA
The DNA here is from genome assembly GCA_030141615.1 of Unio pictorum. Lineage (NCBI taxonomy): Eukaryota > Metazoa > Mollusca > Bivalvia > Unionida > Unionidae > Unio > Unio pictorum. The sequence goes on from JARLTB010000021.1 coordinate 39,655,139, forward strand.
CCTACGTAGACTGATAGATCTCTACATTATTCCATCGTCGTGAAGATGTATGTCAAACTACATGAAGATAAATCTGACAACTTGTAAGCTTATGTCTGGAGACATATCTATAGCCAGTAACCAAATCCCATAGTTCTATATCAATCGAGATTCATCTATCAAAGTTGAGATGTCTGATATCAGATTATTCCATCTTAGTTAAGTTGCATCTCTCAACATATATCCACCTACACATAGCTATAACAATCTAAATTAACCTAAATACATCGAGATTTTTCAATCCGATTACAACTATCTGATTCGATGTTTTCCAATTCAGCTAGATTCACTCTTTACCTGAATATTACATCTACATATGACAATCTACGTAGACTAATATATATCTACGTATTTCCATCTACGTGCAGACTTATCTATATACTTATAACAAACTACATGAAGATAAATCTGACAACATGTAAGCTTACGTTTGGATAAATAACTTTAGACCGAAACCGAATTACATCGTGCTATATCAAACGTGATACATATATCAACGTTGATGTGGCTGAATACAGATGTTTCAAGCTTCGTTATCATGCTTATCTCAACATATATCCAACATCACATAGCTATAACTATCCATATTTACTATTACAGATCGAGATATTTCAATCCAAATATAGTCATTTACGTTGCGGTGGTTCAATTCAGATAGATTCACTTTCTTGGGGATAAATCTATCTACATATGACGACCTAGGTAGACTGATATATCTCTACATTATTCCATCTTCGTGAAGATGTATCGATATACGTATGTCAAACTACATGAAGATAAATCTGACAACTTGTAAGCTTATGTCTGGAGACATATCTATAGCCAGTAACTAAATCACATAGTTCTATATCAATCGAGATTCATCTAACAAAGTTGAGATGTCTGATATCAGATTATTCCATCTTAGTTAAGTTGCATCTCTCAACATATATCCACCTACACATAGCTAAAACTATCCACATTAAACGAAATACATCGATATTTTTCAATCCAATTACAACTGTCTTTCTCGTTGTTTTCCAATTCAGCAAGATTCACTCTTTACCTGAATATTACATCTACATATGACAATCTACGTAGACTAATATATATCTACGTATTTCCTTCTACGTTCAGACTTATCTATATACTTATAACAAACTACATGAAGATAAATCTGAGATGTAAGCTTACGTTTAGAGAAATAACTGTAGACCGAAACCGAATTACATCGTGCTATATCAAACGAGATACATATATCAACGTTGATGTGGTTGAATACAGATGTTTCAAGCTTCGTTATCATGCTTATCTCAACATATATCCAACACACATAGCTATAACTATTCATATTTACTAGAACAGATCGAGATATTTCAATCCAAATATAGTCATATACGTTGCGGTGGTTCAATTCAGATAGATTCACTTTCTTGCGCATAAATCTATCTACATATGACAAACTACGTAGATTTATAGATCTCTACATTATTCCATCTTCGTGAAGATATATCGATTTACGCATGTCAAACTACATGAAGATAAATCTGACAACTTGTAATCTTATATCTGGAGACATATCTATAGCCAGTAACCAAATCACATAGTTCTATCACAATCGAGACTCACCTGACAACATGTAAGCTTTCGTTTGGAGATATATCTGTAGACCGAAACCAACTTACATCGTGCTATATCAAACGAGATACATATATCAACGTTGATGTGGTTGAATACAGATGTTTGAAGCTTCGTTATCATGCTTATCTCAACATATATCCAACATCACATAGCTATAACTATCCATATTTACTATTACAGATCGAGATATTTCAATCCAAATATAGTCATATACGTTGCGGTGGTTCAATTCAGATAGATTCACTTTCTTGGGGATAAATCTATCTACATATGACAACCTACGTAGACTGATAGATCTCTACATTATTCCATCTTCGTGAAGATGTATCGATATACGTATGTCAAACTACATGAAGATAAATCTGACAACTTGTAAGCTTATGTCTGGAGACATATCTATATCCAGTAACCAAATCACATAGTTCTATATCAATCGAGATTCATCTATCAAAGTTGAGATGTCTGATATCAGATTATTCCATCTTAGTTAAGTTGCATCTCTCAACATATATCCACCTACACATAGCTAATACTGTCCAAATTACACAAAATACATCGAGATTTTTCAATACGATTTCAACTATCTTATTCGATGTTTTCCAATTCAGCAAGATTCACTCTTTACCTGAATATTACATCTACATATGACAATCTACGTAGACTAATATATATCTACGTATTTCCATCTACGTGCAGACTTATCTATATACTTATAACAAACTACATGAAGATAAATCTGACAACAGGTAAGCTTACGTTTGGATAAATAACTATAGACCGTAACCAAATTACATCGTGCCATATCAAACGAGATACATATATCAACGTTGATGTGTTTGAATACAGATGTTTCAAGCTTCGTTATCATGCTTATCTCAACATATATCCAACATCACATAGCTATAACTATCCAAATTTACTATTACAGATCGAGATATTTCAATCCAAATATAGTCATATACGTTGCGGTGGTTCAATTCAGATAGACTCACTTTCTTGGGGTTAAATCTATCTACATATGACAACCTACGTAGATTGATAGATCTCTACATTATTCCATCTTCGTGAAGATATATCGATATTCGTTTGTCAAACTACATGAAGATAAATCTGACAACTTGTAAGCTTATGTCTGGAGACATATCTATAGTAAGTACACAAATCACATAGTTCTATATCAATCGAGATTCATCTATCAAAGTTGAGATGTCTGATATCAGATTATTCCATCTTAGTTAAGTTGCATCTCTCAACATATATCCACCTACACATAGCTATAACAATCCAAATTAAACTAAATACATCGAGATTTTTCAATCCGATTACAACTATCTTATTCGATGTTTTCCAATTCAGCTAGATACACTCTTTACCTGAATATTACATCTACATATGACAATCTACGTAGACTAATATATATCTACGTATTTCTATCTACGTGCAGAAGCAGCAGAGAGGGTGAACCCTACAACCTTTTTAGACAAAATAAGGCTTCCTACGAGAGGGTGAACAGACCACGTTTTCAAGCAGAAATAAGGCTTCCTACGAAATCTCATTTAACCAAAAAAAAAAATGTCTCCATTTAGCAAACGGAGACTTTACGATTTTTTAATCAATTTTGGTCACAACGTTGTTGTCGTTCACCCTCTCTGCTGCTGGAACTTTCAGTTCTGGTTAACAAAAATAATAAATGATTTCAACCGAATATTTGATCGAGTCCGATACGATATCGTGTCCGAGGATCATGTAAATTTATTGTTATAAATCCATGCGGGGTTGACTGAGCGTTACTAAAGAAATTTTTAAATTGATTGAAGTCCATATCGGAACACCATGTCTGCCAAATATTTCGTAACGTATGTGTATCAACGCCGTTAAACACAGCAAGAATATTACAGTTATCTCTAATCACTTTTGGAATCTGAGTGTAGCGTTGAGTGACATATATCACGTCAGTGTTTTTATGCCTGCCTCTGGAAAAGATCCTAGCTGGGTTTTTTTGATTTTCTAACATCACATCGTCGTATACGACTAAATTGTTAATGTTCCCATCAAGGTCATCCACGGATGGTGCCTCGTCAATATCTGTGATAAATTCAATGGCGTTCTCACCCTTAATTTCTGAAGCGTTTTCATCAAAATCTTTTAGCACTTCATAGCATCGTTGATCATCTACGCTAGGAGCAACTAAATACAACTTATCCCACTTCATCCATCTCATTATTAAATTGAGCAACAATTGCGTCTTGCCGGATCCAGATGGCCCGATTATAATTGCGCGGATAGAGTTTGGTAGCGCTGCATGATGCTTAACTGGTTCCCTTGTTTTAGTCGCTGAAAAATCAATTATATCCATATCTCTATACATAAATTATGGATCTATATTGTGTGAAGTGTAAAACGCGTACTAACACAAATGATGTGACGACGGTTACAACTAAAAATAACAGATCTGCACTAACTGGTAGATGTGCAACATGTGGTATAAAAAAATTTAGATTTGTTGCTACAAAATCAAAGATTTTACAATTCGGAGATGTTTTAAAAAAAAACGAGGAGGTGATATCGCAGCCAAATTTGCAAAACTCCCTGGAACCCCATGGGCAAAGTACCCCGGAGAAAAGCACCTTCCAGGATATAACTACTGTGGTCCCGGAACACGATTAGATATCAGACTTGATGATCAAAATCATCCCCGACCCGGCGAGTATCCGATAAACGCTATTGATAAGGCGTGTCATGCTCATGATGTTGCATATAAAAGCAGCAATCTACAAAACAGGCATCTCGCGGATGTGAAATTAATTCATGCGTTAAATGCTATTCCTGATAAATCTTTCAAAGAAAAACTTGCTTCGTGGTTGGTAAAATCGGCTATGAAAGGCAAATTGATGATGGGCGCTGGTAATTAATAATATGGAATCTATTTATTATTCTCCGAGAGGATACTGGAAGGGTAAACCAGCAATCAGTAAACTCGCCAGCGCCGCAAAAGTGAAAAAGGCTACTGCGGCTAATTGGTTATCCAAACAGGCTATATGGCAAATTTATCTACCGCGTCCTAAACAAATCAATTTCTCGCATTTTGATGTTACTGTACCCAATGAAGTTCATCAAGCTGATTTATTGTTTTTACCACATGACAACGGTTACAAATACGCGCTAACCGTAGTTGACGTTGCGAGTCGATACAAACAAGCAGAACCGCTAAAAACAAAATCATCACCTGAAGTTGCTTCTGCATTGGAAAAGATTTATCGACGAGGCCCACTACGCTGGCCAAATCTGTTACAAGTTGATCCTGGCAAGGAATTTCAAGGCGCTGTTTTATCAGCGATGAAAGATCACAATGTCACCATCAGACGGGGGCATACTGCACTACATCGCGATCAGGCAATTGTTGAACGATTTAATCGGACTCTTGCTGAACGGTTATTTGGATATCAATACGCGAAGGAATTCATCCAAGAAAAGCGATCCCGTGAATGGGTTAAGAGATTACCAGGTGTAGTTACCGCAATCAATAATGAGATTACTAGAACAATGAACATGAAACCTAGCAACGCTATTAAAAAGAAGTTTATACCCGTACAACCACAAAAAGATTTTTCAAAAGAACCAATTCTTGGTAGTAATGTCACTGTAAGGTACTTATACGAACCAGGAGAGCTTGAGGGTGGTAAAAAAAGAGCTACTGATCCTATTTGGAGTGTCACCGTACATAAAATATCTAGTATAACACGATCAACTAGTAGACCAGCAATCTATAAACTGGATTCAACTGCTCCTCAGCGAGGATTTACTCGACAACAACTACAGGTAATCCCCGAGGATACTCAATTACCACCGCGTGGTCTTAACTAGCACCTAAGGTGCTTGCACCTCTGCGTCTGTTGCACTCAAGACAAGTCAGCATAACGTTATCTCTGATATGACCAATGCTGCTATTCTTTCTGTCTACGGTAAATTGGCGAGGATCTTTATCCGAATACTGCCAACGCATTATACAATTGCAACTCGCGCAGTGATTATTCTGTTGTTGCTTCAGCGTAGTTATTAATTCAGCATCAATGTCAAATTTTCTATTATTTTTTTTTATCCTGTTGTTTATAACCAGAGAGTTTTTTTCTGATTATATCCTTGACGTTGTCGGCGTTGATTGTAGTGTCATTATCGTCACCAATGATTTCATCATCGCCTGACTCTGTCAGGACAACTCTTCGAAGTTGATTTATTCTTCGTACTCTGGATACTGCAAGATAGACTAAATTCGACCATTCGATGTGATTATCCACCATCCAAACAATTGTATCCGATATAGTCAATCCCTGTGAAGAATGTATCGTCGCTGCGTATCCTAGCGTCCACGGGGATTTATTAGCACGCAATGCATCTTCAACGACGCTGATATCAACCAGCACAATATCATTTAATACGAGAATCTGCTTTTCACTCTTCCCTGGAATATCAACTTCTATATTCTGCTTTCGTGTATCCGAAGGCCTATAACACAACGGTACTAGAAGTGTTGCAAATCTTTTTTTATGTAATTCAAATAATTTCATCTGAAGTGTGTCTCTGACTATTTTTCTACTTGCAATTATCAAATCATTTGGTCTCCACGCTTCCCAGAAATCATTCATTGGAGTTTCTGAAATTATTTCACGCGCTATTTCACATTGGATTCTATCCGGTTGTAATCTAATTAGCGCTTTGAATTCTCGTAATTCATTATCAAGTGATCTATAATCAGAGGTAATTTCTTCATAGTAGTCTACAAAACCCTTTAGCCATTCATGTGGAGATGCACCGACAAATGGTGGTGGTTGGCCGTGATCACCGCACATGACGACTTTTGTGTTTTGTTTAACAACCACTCGAGAAATGTTTGTAATACATCTAATGACACTGTGCATATTTCATCCCAAATTATGATTTCAGGAATGAATTTATCACCCATACGCTCAGGAGTCCATTCATCGCCTTTCCATTGAAAGAAACTATGATAAGTACAGGCATTTACCCCTCGTTGTTTCATCTCTCTGGCGAGTCTGTGAGTTGGTGTTAACACAATCATGGTTGACCGACGAAATAATTCAATTGCACGAGTTGTCTTTCCTGACCCACCACAACCGTTTAAATAAACTGTCTTGTATCTACATACTGGATCAGATACCGGTGGTGCATTAGAAAATTCGGATTGAATCTCATCACACTTTAAGTACTTTTCATCCATGGTAACATCTGCGGATTCACAATACTCATGTAGTGTTTCCTTTTTAAATCGCCAACATCCCCAATTTGCCTCCTGGGATGTGAATTTAGCTATATCTGATTTGTATTTCTCGTGGATATAAATAGAATCAGTGGCTACTCTAACTGCGGTATTAGGAAATCTATTTATCATCGAAAATAAATTGATAGAAGCATAAGCTAGCATAGAACTTCTCAAATGCGTATATTGTTTAATATATCCATCACAGTATGTAACAATTGTACCTAATCGTCTTCCATCGGATAGGAAAGCGTCTTTACGATTTACAAGTTTTCCCTGTTTCGTTAAATCCGTTACAATAAAATCGTATTCAGCGATGTCTATGATCAACCGCGAGGAATATTTTGCATTGTCGTATCTTCCACCCTGGGTAAATTTACCGATTATTCTTCGTCCAAAATCTTTTGCTTGTTCTTTTTTAATTTCAAATAACTTCTTAGACCAATTCATGATTTGTTCTTCATTGAAATTCTTCGAATTTCCATCTGGAAACTGTTTTCGCTGTTCGCTAATTATACGATCTAGATTGGGTTGTGGTAGCCAAACTTCTTTCTGAGCTCGATAGCATATAATAGCTTCGGAAACAATCAGCGATATTAGCATACCACAATCAATCATATATCGTAGTAACACTATTGGCATCCAAGCCTTTTCAGATATATGTCTACCGAGCCAAACATAACTACACGGATGCAACCCTGTAGTGAATTCGAATGATATCACACGAGCGAATCCAGTTAAATCAAAATCAGGCAATGGACCATTAATCGCAACACGAGTCATTTCATGCGTGGGGTGTCCAAATCGTTTAAAATAGTTACTACATTCTCCATACCCGAGGAAACTTCCAGGATAACACGCGGATATATCAATTGAAATCATACCGCCACGATGATATTTTGTATTCCACAGCCCTCCATGGGAATATTCGATGCAACTCAATTTAACATCTTCGAGAAAATCACTTCGTGTTGGACGCCATGAGTTTTTTTCTCTTGCGAAGTGAGCTACCACTGATGGAATAGTAAAACTATCCGTGAGTAGTTTTTCATGGGAACTCTCTGGTGAAAAATCATTAGCAATTTTTCTCATTCTAGTATCTAACTCTTCAACGCGATATAATTCACCATTTGGTCTTACAAATTGATCAAATCCTATTTCTGGATCTTCATCACTTCTAAGTAACCACACTGACACAGGATCATCTTTACACAGCGTGTGAATAGCATCGAATAATTTCTCATTATAAAAAACATCCCCGACGAATTCTGGGGGGATATATTTCACGGTTCTATCTAGTGGAAATATTGTTACTGCAGGTGTCCACGCGTGTTTGTTATGATCAATAATTTGTATTGGCGCTCCATTTTTGTTATATTTCGGTTCGTATAATACTTCTCCGGTTATGGTCATAACGGTTATTGGGAATCTTAATGATGTTTCTAATTTAGCTATATCAGAAATCTTTGCACCGTGCTGTTTCACTGTCAGTTCCCATTCGGTTATTTTCCTACGTCGCAGATCAGTTAGTTTATTTCCTCGGGATGCATTTGTGAAGTGTTCCATTACCCGTGTTGCTACACAATTGAGCCTTGACGAAGTCAACGGTGAATATTTCATAGGAGCTAGTTTTGCGATATCTGGTTTATCATTTAACGGATATATTCCATAAACGATTGCTGTTACAGGATAAGATCTCTCGTAGTATGGTTTGTCAATTCCAGTTAGAATTCCTGGTTTGGAATCTCTACTTACAATGACAGTCTTTTTATCCTTTAGGATTGGTTCAAATTTATCCCTAATAATCCATTTGCCTTCGACTTCGATAATGAATTTTATTCTGAAAAAATACTTCTGATGGGAATTGCTTTGTTTGGGAATTGCTTTGCAATTTACCTTTAGATTTCCATCTTTGATTTTCCTTGTTTGAAATCCTTTGGATTTCCATCTTTGAATTTCCCCTTTGGATTTCCAGCTCCTTGGCGGGCCAAGGTGTGAAATTATCTCACCTGCTCTTTTATCGTTCATAGTAGCATCGATGATGGGTACATTGACATCTTCATCAATAATTCGAAATGTCGACCAACAGTATGCTGCACCGTCTCGGTAGAATTTATTAAAACACTCCCTGATTTTACCGAGTATAGTTCTATCACCGATTAGACGTTTTGGTGTATCAGAGACTCTATCGAGATTGAATTTAGTATTTCTCCAAGGCTTAATTTTCGATAATCTGTTGAACTCCTCATCGAGATTGAATTTAGTATTTCTCCAAGGCTTAATTTTGGATAATCTCTTGAACTCTTCCATGTTATAATCAATGAATTTAGTATTTCTCCAAGGCTTAATTTTCGATAATCTGTTGAATTCCTCCATGTTATAATTAAAACAAGTATTTAAATAGGAAAATATAGTATAATGAATCACTGCAAGTGGCTAATGATTGGATCAACAACCCCGTGTAACAAATCATGCAGAAGCGAATTCTGTGGGTATCATTTACAAAACGTTAGGCGAGGAAGTTTTGGCCCTCTCCCATGCCTCCAATGTGGGGTGGGCGTTAGAGGAAAATCGCAGTTGTGTCTTGCTTGTGGGGGTAAACGATACAGGGAACTAAAACGCTACTATGACAAACGAATCATTGACCCTAACGTCCTTGATAAAATCAAGGACAAAATCATCAAAACCCCTCAAGACTACATTGATAGACTTATAATTAAAGCAAATAATAAATTAGACAAGTAGTATTATTATACAAATGAGCCAAGATTTCAGACCTCATCCAGTGCTCGTTAATTACGAAGCCTCCAGTGATGGTGTTGTCAGGCACCGCAGACTAAAAAACCCGGTTGGATATCTAAATAATATGGGGTATTTGTTGTTTAGTGCTAGAAATAAAACATATCTCTGTCACAGAATTATTTTTGAATGTCATAACGGATTAATCGAAGACGGATTTGTGATTGATCACATAAATGGCGTGAATACTGATAATTGTCTTGTGAATCTTCAAGCCGTCTCACAAAGTCTGAATTCAAAATTAGGTGGAACTGGCAAACATGCAAAACGCCCTAGGAGAGTTAAATCGTTTGATTTAGAAAATAATGAAAAGAGAAGCTTTCAATCGATAAATGAAGCCAGTAGATACTTTGACATTTGTGGGACTTCAATACGATTTGTTGCAGAAAATATAATTAAAACTGCTCTGTCTAAAAAAAATGGTCATAAAATAAAATTCGTATACACCTAAAAAGATTCAAGGTCGCAACGATGTGGTCATCACCCTCTCTGCTGCTGGAACTTTCAGTTCTGGTTAATAATTCTTTTACGAGTTCAACCGAAAATTTGATCGAGTCTTTAGGACGAAAATCATTTATGATTTCACAAACAAACTAATCGCTAACACCTCCTCTTGTAGATCAATTAAATTATTTGACTGGTCGGTGAGTCGGAAATTAATTCTCGTTAACGAATTATTATGGCATCGCATGTAGACAGGATTAATTGGGTTTTCAATAATTAGGAATCCTGGAGGAGCTGTTGGTGCAAACGAATAAAGAATATATCCCTGCTGAGCATGATTTGATTGCTCTAGATTAATTTGATAGCTTCCTTCAATTGCATCACATACTAAATTGAGCGCAATCACCGTTGAAATATTCACATTATGAGGGGCAATATGCCTACCGCCACCATCTGGATCATTATTATACCTGAAGAGGACAGCTGAATCTGATTTTTGTAGCGCCTTGATATCGGTTTTAACAATTCTTGCTAGTTCATCAGCGTTGTATTTGGGAAACTTGAAATTACGCAGATTGTCCTCTGTGATATTGTAATCGGTTAGGAATCGTTGTTTATTGTCGCTGTTGTCATTAATTATTGTTTGAATAATTAGTTCATAGATATATTTCATGTCAGATATAAGTTGATTTATTATTTCAACATGTTTTTGCGATTTTGTTTTCCGTAGTTGTTCTAGTTGTGTTTCATATAATTGTTTAATTTCATTAAAATAACCAGTGATGTCAGTTAGCGTAAATGAAATAGTAACAGATGAGTCGGTTGTTCTTTTAATGATAAAATCCCATTGCAATTTGTCTTTGTTGGTAAATATAAATCTATCGGCGATTCTTCCTTTTCTTATATCAGATAAATTATCTCGATAACTGGGATTGATTTCATGATATGATTGTACGTCCGTGGTTAAGTCGGTGGCGGATTTTTCCGGTGGTTTTTCAGGCCATCCTAACACTGTTCTTAACGAGCTGTTATATATATCTACAATGTATCCCTCTGTGCTTATTTCGATCGACGACGAGAGCGTCGGTTGATGAAGATTAATAGCTATTTTTGATTCTTTTCCAGTGATTGATTTTATTCTACGCTGAATTTCAGCATTGATTTGCTTAATTTGGTACGACCCAGTTGGTAACGAAACAGTTTCCCACTCTGGAGTACCATCGGGTTTATTCTTATACGAGAACACCAGTGCGTTATTCGGTTGCTGACCGCCAAATGCAACCGATTTGATATTAGGCCAGCTATGATATACTCGTAATTTTGCCAGCGCGATCTCGCGCACTGGAATCGGAGAAGGGAAGTTCACACTAAATTGTGGGGTTGTTGATGTTATTGATATCATGCTTGTTCGTATCGGAGTGGTATTCTCCGCGATTCGTTGAAGCAGTTGCAATTCGTTGAATTGTAGTGACATTATTGTTAACGCTGTCTTCAATTTCCAATTTCAACATCGCGGAGTTATACAACTGGGTCATCCTGGAAAATTCAACATCGGATATGAACGAATTATCTATTGATAGCGAGATCAACTCGGATAATTTCGAGTACGCGTCAAATACCACCCTGTACCGAGCTGTATAATCACTGAGTTTTTTCTGAGAACACGATGATATTTTTTTAGTTATCGCGGTGGCGACTGCCGCAATTGTTGTTGCCGCGGAGATAGCAATTGAAACTGCAATCGGAGCCATCATGGTCACCGTCGACAAAATAACTCCTGCGCTGGCCATCACACCGGACACCGAGTACACAGTTACATCGATGGCGGTAATTCTTCTGCGGTATTTTTTCATTTTTTCACGATAGCGCTCAGAAAGTGATTTCAAGTTCGCGGAAAATTCTTTCACGGTGTCGAATCGATATTGCGACGATGACAAAGTCATTGTTGATGACGGTGTCATTGATGATGAAGTCATTGACATTGTTATTTTAAACTAGATAGTGTTTTCAATTATCCTATTATTGAAGTGGTTTTAGGATCGGATGGGGGGATACCGGATACAAATTCTATTATCCATGGTAGTGACTCCCTAATCACAGACTCGTCGGAATTGCTTATAACAATCGGAAATGGGACTGGTATATAGGGTGGAGGTGGTGGTATTTTCTCTAGTATATACATCAATGTGTTAACACCGTTGATACCTGTGTTGCTGAATCCCAAATCAAATTTACGGTGATGTATTATTGTAAGTCGGTAGCAACCTGGTACACCAGTATGTCTGTGGCCAACATAAAGATAATTTCTGTTTCCTCGGATCCAATCAAAAGTTCCACTATCAACCGTGTACACGATGTTATTAACGGCGCTTACACTATGTGGAATTTTTACCTTATTGATAGCCGCGCTAATTTCAGCGAGAGTCATGACTGCCACAAGTGGGTTTCCAAAGAACTTACCAACAATGTCGTTGACTGGTTTTTGATCTCCCTTTAGTTTAATAATATCGTCAATGACGTCGGAATAGGTTTTATTGATTTCAGTATATTTCATCATCGTTCCATTCCGGTTTTTAAAAAATGAAACCAAAAGGAGGTCGGATCCAAAACCTTTTCGGACTAGATAATCCCCCTCAAGTTGAGAATATGTCGTCGTGATATTGTAACTTTTAGAACCCTCAAAGAACTTATTAACCATTTCACTGGCGGATTTTTGTTCGTCAATAGCATTTTTAACTTCAGCGAGGGTCGGGCCTGTCAACGATGTGGTTTCAGACACAGGTGTTCTCCCTAAAAATTTATCAACGATGGTATTAAGTGTTGTTTGTTTCACCATAAACATATTAATATCTTTGAGAGTCATTGTAGATGTAGCTGGGACACCAAAGAAACTATTAGCGATGTAGGCATTGTGAGTATGCTTGCCGATAAACTCGCTAATTTCAGCGAGAGTCATGCCAGCCACAAGTGGGGTTCCAAAAAACTTAACAACTACGTCGTTTGTGAGTTTTTGTACCTTCTCAAAATCTTCGCTTACTTTAAAAATCTCGAGATAATTTGCCTTGATTTCTGAAGCAGTCATCATCCTTCCAGCTTCCTTGTTAGCGAAGAATGAATTCAACAAGTCTTTAATTTAAGCTAGAGTCATGCCAACCACAAGCGGGGTTCCAAAGAATTTATGTACGACATTTTTGCGAAAATTATTATAACCTCGTATATGATCATCCAGCTCACGGCCGTGGGTGGCAATCGTGTTGTCGTGGGTGGCAATCGTGTTGTCGTGGGCGGCAATCTTGTCGGTGATCGTAGAAATAAGATTACCAGGTTTAAGTCGTCCACCGCTGGAATAAAGCGCAATAGAGTTTTCAGCGGCATCGCTCTGCCGTATCAAAATGTCATTCACGGATATATTACTGCTTTTCAATTTACCCTGGCGATCTTGAAATACAACTAATTCGTTCGGGTCAACATCTATTAAATTTAACATCTCAGCGATTTCATCTTCAATTATTTTTTTTACATCCTCGATAGAACCCGCAGATGTTTCCTCGGTGGGTTCCAACATTGACAGAGATTGTCCCCAAATATCAATCATTATTGTTAGCGTAACTTGTGTTTTCAATTTATTGATCCTTGTAATTTCCCACTCGTGTATTCGTTTACAACCAGATGAGGTGGTTTCCACGGAGATCCAAAGGATTTTAATGAAATCTCCGCGAGGACATTTAATACTTCACGGCCGCATATCGGTGGATCATTTAATTGTTGTGTTGGCAGCGTGGAATAAAAAATCGGAAACTTTTTGAGTTTCATCGAAGAATTTATATACCGCATAAACTCGCTTGGCGGAGCTAACCCATATGAATCGAAATAGACAATCCCACGTGGATCAATCGCGTATGCAACCCAGTGAGTTCCCGATCCGCTGCTGTTATCAAGATTGATGATACCGGTTTCAACGTTATTTGGTTTTCTCGGTAATTGATCTCTCATAAAAACCCCTCTGAAGTTTTTTATCGCTAGTTTTTTAGCAGCATCAATTAAATCAAAATTGGACATAGGAACCATAGGTTCCTCAACAATTGGGCTTTCAACTAATAAACCGTTCCTGGTATTCTTCTTAGACCATTTCCGCTGTACCATGAATACGGGGTTCCTGGTAGGTACAACCCCTTTCCATTTTTTTTATATCCTTTCCCAGTTGCCTTTTTCAACGCCATCCCTGCCGCGGTACCAACGGCTCCCAACGCTGCCGCCTTCGCCACCGCTGGGGCAGCCGCTGCAATCAATGCTGGTATTGCGGCTAACAATGGAAATATACCACCTGATTTTATCATGTTCGCGATTGCAGCTTTCGAAAATTCTATTTGAACTCCTCGCTTATTTTTCATTGCATCATTGAAATGTTTTATTTGACGATCCGTTAATGATATTTTATGTGTACCGCCGGACATCTGCGCTGGTTTTAACGTTATTGTTGTTCCACATTCTTTAGCGGATTTTGATATTTTAATTTCTTGACCTGACCATCAGTCAGCTTGACACTAACAACACTATATGGCATTTTATTGTAAAACACATTTATGCTTTCAATTGATCTAATTGGAAACTCTTCAAGTTTCATTTACATATTTTTGAAAATCATAGATTTTCCACTGGTGCATCAACGAGTCTCATTCGTCCACCAACACCTTCAAGTAGCATTGATTTGTCGCTGAGAATGACAGCAACCGCTCTATAATTAGCAATAGCTCCACGAAGGACATTGGCTCTGAAGTGTATATCAACGACGGATTGCCTTGTTAAATCAAGATGTTCCAGCGAAAAGTAGTAGATCGGATACAAGTTCTTAAAATCATGTTGCGATATTTGCAAACCAGTATCTACATTTTGATCACGGCCCATATATGACAGCATACGATGGTACACGCGAGCAATATGGTTTTGAACGAAATTAAGTTGTATGTCTTCGGATGGTTCCTGCTGGCCATTTATTCTCAACGAGACCTCAGTAACTCCTAATTGATCAAATATCATATGACTGTGCAATTGTGATTCCACTCTTGTCATATCCTGCAACGCGATAAATATATGACGTGGAGCTGAAACACCTTGTTGTGATGCCAAGTTCCAAGTAAATGTACCATTGATATTTGATTGCTTAACATCTGTTGTTGTTGTTAGCCAACTTAGCAATGATTTGCCGCCTGTTTCCATAAATGAAAGCAGCCGCTCTTCTCTGGTAATTGATGGGGTCATTACTGGCATCCACAAGACCAATTTAGTTAAAATGACTTTACCAGCGTCAGCATCTGGATTTGCAGGATCCGCTGGAATTCTCCAGATTGCATCATTGTCACTGCCCTTTCGCACGAGTACTACTGTATGCTTCGCTCCATAAATAACTTTTCGTACATTTCTGCAGAATCCAAATATATGATGCAACGGAATCGCGCATGAAAACGATTTACGCCGCCCTTCCAACATTGCTATTCGTGTTGCAGCTCCTAGATTGTACTGGGGATCAGTATTTATAATCATATTCTCGACATCAACAACAGCAGTGCCAGCATTATTATTTGGTCGTCGTACAATAAATTGAGTGGGTCCAGCAGTGTTTTATTTATCCTTTGCAAACATCATAGACGGACCTGCTGATCTTGTATAATCGTCGGAATATCTTGCTAACCCAATTATTGTTGTAGCCACATCAACATCACGTTCTATAGACTCAATCTCTTTTCCGTCAATGAGATATCTCGCGGATTCAAATAGCGCCATGATACCATTATTGACTAAACCGACTTTGGTACCATCTGGATACGGTGCGGGTACAGCAGAAGTATCAGTAAGTTGCACAAGTTCTCCTTCTACTTCGATAAACGCTTCACACGGCAAAAAGTATTTACTGGTATCATGGACTTGAAGTTCAATTCGCGATCGAATATCTGCTTGTATTGCATGATAGGAATAAAATTGATAATCGCGGACGGAATCGTCCTTGCGTACTGGGGCTTCCATATCTAACGCTGGATCAGCTGTTCTTTTGAACATTTTATTAAATACTAGTGTTTTCAATTGTGAAACTCAAAGAGTTTAACGCTAGCGTTTTAATTCTTTGTAATCATCGTCGTTGAAAATTCTTCGAATTTCTTTTTTGTTTCAAACCACTTCCTGCTATCATGTTTGCGATATCATCTTGGTTACTGTTCGCCAACGACGCTAGTTTTTCTTCCACTGCGTTATTTATTACTTTGCTGATTTTTGAAGGCATCACTGTAGTTGATGGCAGCACTAATGACGAAGTCATTCCTGGTTTCTTTCGCACCAATGATGCTATTTTATCTTTCGCGGCAGAAAATGCCTTTCCTGCAAGATTTCCAACGAAATTGATTCCCTTATCACGAATAACATCAATGGCTTTCATTGATAATTGTTTAGCTAACGGCGCTACCTTGGGAGCCATTCTTGTAAATAACCCCGCAATGGTATTGCCGAAACCATCTCCGTAATATGCTCTATAAACAGGCAATCGTGAGTTCACCACGTAGACGCTTACTGGTTTATCATGGTTGTAGTGTATAATCATCTTGTTATAAAACTATTAGTTTTTCAGTTAGTGATCAATCGCTAAGATCCATAGGATTTTCATCATAACGTAGGGCGTCTCTGTGATTTTCAACTAATTCAGCAATGAGTTCTCGATATACATTAATGTCCATGATACCGCCGGCAAATAATCGTCTACAGATATCAGCTGCTTCATTAATTACTTCCGGTGAGTTATTTCCGGCTCGTTTCCCTCCGATGAGAACCTCTAACCTTGATATATCACTGAGAATGTTACCAGGGCATGTCACGGTAGAGTCAAAGACTCCAGCGTTGAAATCCTTTAGATTTCCAATCGAATATCCTTTTCCGCTTGTTTCCTCAGTTGTACCAGTTGCGCCCTGACTATCATCAAGTAATTGCCTTTGTCGGCCTCGACTTTTTTTTCTCGTTCTTGTTGTTTTTGTATACCATAACTATCAACTCCTACTTTAAAAGATCTATACTCAATTGTATCCTTTTTCAAATTACCAGTAATCCCCTTATTCGTTTTATACAACCAATTAACCCATTCATCTCGGCTTATTTGACTGTTTTTATACTCGTCTTTTAAAAAATCCTTTCTAGAATCAAAGCTTTTGGCGGCGAAATCACCAAAAGTCGTATAATCCTGGTGTTTCTCCAATTGAGGTCGTTTGATTTGTGTTATAGCTTCTTCGGTGAGTTTGTCTATAAAGGGAATACCTCTTGGGGTGACGACATCAACAGGTTGTGGTTCAGGTGTGGAAACTCTTTGAGTTTCAGGCGCAGAATCATCAATATCAGCTAATCGTTCATACTCGTGTTGGGTTTTTATATCACTGGATAGCTGTTGTATCCCTGCGCGTGTTTGTCCGGTCTCTGCTGCTATCTTTTCAAGTGTATCAAGCAGCGGCGCCTTCTTTGCTCGTTGTCGCTCAGTAATATCTCCGTATATCGCTGCTTCAGTTAACTTTTTCACATCTTTGGTCGCACTTGTTATCGGAGTAAACAGTTGTTCACTTGACACAGAAAAGTCAGTCTGCGCTTGTTGTCGTTGTTGAAGTTTCTCGCGAAGTTTGTCTCGAACCGGTATAAACTTTTTAATTGCTGCTAGCCGCTCTCGGGCTAATCTAGTTGTAAGCGATTCACCTACCATATATTGTTTGTGAACTAATTTTTCAAATGTAAAACTATCACAATTAAAAGATGAGTTATTAAATTATGTACCATCAAGCTAACGTATTCATCTTCGACAGGGTTAAACTGTACGACGCTATCCGCGAGTGTTTCAGAAATAACATCGCTGGGGGTTTCAGAATTGTAATATCTGAGAACGGCGATGAACGATTTGTGTTAACGACGCGGCAACAAGAACAACTACGTGAAAATGGAGGCGTCGCGGTGATTACTTGCTACTACAACCAGATCATTCATTATGCACATAACTGCATGGGCAAGTCCAGACTGATGAGTATTCTCTCCGGAGAAAATCCTATGTAGTTACAAAAAACGCTAAAAAAAAAAAAAAATTATTTAAATTATTTACGAAAGCCTATTTTTTTTTTTTTAGTAACACCCACGTGGTTAAGATACTGGTTTTTCCTCGTTTAACATTTTTCTAAGATCACGAACTTTAGAACCAATTTCAGCTCGTTTTTGATATTCTTGGCCGAGCTTTTGACGTATTGCTTCAACGGTGCTAAATAGCGTTATGAATACATTAATGTCGTTACCGTACAAACAAGCATTGATGGATTTTTGAATTCCTTTCACGAGCCTGTACATCTTGGGTAAAACATAACGACCCTTACTAGACTGATATTCAATATCTTCATATTCCAAGGTAATCCTGTCACAGTCGAGACTTTCAGATAATAATACCCCTTTATTATTTAAATTTGAGATTTCAGCAATTATAGCATTTACATCATTGATATCCATATTTTTATAGTATACTGTATCTCTAATTATTAAAAAAAAAAAAAAAAACACTCATTTGGCAATCTCGCTGGCGCCCTATGACGTCAGAGAGACCCAGAGGTTACATATACGACAACACATCTTTGGAACTCCTTGGTTGCCTTCACATCCAAGTAAGCCCAAGGGGACCCGAAACATACATCTCCGGCGGGAGGCCTAAGGTGGCAAACGCCATCTTAGACCGCCCAGAAGATATGCTTGGGGTGACGTCACAATGCCATATATATCTCCACTCGAGTGTTGTGGCAAATTTTAGGCATACATATATGATGTGGGGGACGGCACAAGACAGCACAAACATGAAACGACGGGGCGGATTTTCTACGGCCAATCAACCAATCAAAAGCAACCAATTAAATTAACCCGGTTGCATGATTGTGAACAAAAGACAACCACACGCCTGGGTTAATGGCGTTGGTTAGTTTTGATCGGTCGCATTGGCCTTCGAAAGCCCCAAGCTTTATACCTTTGATATACTATATAAGGCGACTATTACAGCAGCGTCGTTTCATGGGTATGTTATTTTATTTCCTTATTACTTATTAATGCTGTTTCACAACATTTAAATGAGACAAGTATTTTAAATGAAACATTAAACAAAATAATACAGTTTTTAAATAACAACGTATATTTTCCCTGTTCTAATTCTCTATACAAAAATGCATTATCGATTAGATCACAAAGAGCTGTATACAAGGAATTTTAACCACGCCCACCTACTTCAATGAATGGGAAACACTCGCGTTCCGGCTGAACGAACATAGGTAATACTGGATTATAAAGAACGTCTGTACTTAAAGTGTATTAATAGATGATCTAAATAAATACAATTATTTAAATAAATGCAGTTTTAGCCAAAGCGACAATAAAAGATTTTAAAATTATTTAAAGTTGATAAAAAAACAACTCTAACTGTAATGGAGTAAATACGTGTGTTTCACACGTATTTACTCCATTACAGTCACGTGGGCGCACACATGTCAATTATACCTCTCTACAGGTAATATAGCAGACGACAAATTCTTTTGACGTCATAATACAAGGGAACTTAGTAGGTAAATGTTATAAGTTGTGGCGGATTAATCTATAAAGGATTTATCTCCCTTAGCAGCAGAGACGGTGAACGACAACAACGTTGTGACCAAAATTGATTAAAAAATCGTAAAGTCTCCGTTTGCTAAATGGAGACATTTTTTTTTTGGTTAAATGAGATTTCGTAGGAAGCCTTATTTCTGCTTGAAAACGTGGTCTGTTCACCCTCTCGTAGGAAGCCTTATTTTGTCTAAAAAGGTTGTAGGGTTCACCCTCTCTGCTGCTGCAGACTTAACTATATACCTATAACAAACTACATGAAGATAAATCTAACAACATATAAGCTTACGTTTGGAGATATAACTGTAGACCGAAACCAAATTACATCGTGCTATATCAAACGAGATACATATATCAACGTTGATGTCGTTGAATACAGATGTTTCAAGCTTCGTTATCATGCTTATCTCAACATATATCCAACATCACATAGCTATAACTATCCATATTTACTAGAACAGATCGAGATATTTCAATCCAAATATAGTCATATACGTTGCGGTGGTTCAATTCAGATAGATTCACTTTCTTGGGGATAAATCTATCTACATATGACAACCTACGTAGATTGATAGATCTCTACATTATTCCATCTTCGTGAAGATGTATCGATATACGTATGTCAAACTACATGAAGATAAATCTGACAACTTGTAAACTTATGTCTGGAGACATATCTATAGCCAGTAACCAAATCACATAGTTCTATCACAATCGAGATTCACCTGACAACATGTAAGCTTTCGTTTGGAGATATATCTGTAGACCGAAACCAAATCACATCGTGCTATATCAAACGAGATACATATATCAACGTTGATGTGGTTGAATACAGATGTTTCAAGCTTCGTTATCATGCTTATCTCAACATATATCCAACATCACATAGCTATAACTATCCATATTTACTAGAACAGATCGAGATATTTCAATCCAAATATAGTCATATACGTTGCGGTGGTTCAATTCAGATAGATTCAATTTCTTGGGGATAAATCTATCTACATATGACAACCTACGTAGATTGATAGATCTCTACATTATTCCATCTTCGTGAAGATGTATATACGTATGTCAAACAACATGAAGATAAATCTGACAACTTGTAAACTTATGTCTGGAGACATATCTATAGCCAGTAACCAAATCACATAGTTCTATCACAATCGAGATTCACCTGACAACATGTTAGCTTTCGTTTGGAGATATATCTGTAGACCGAAAGCAAATTACATCGTGATGTATCAATCGAGATGCATAAATCAACGTTGATGTGGTTGAATACAGATGTTTCAAGCTTCGTTATCATGCTTATCTTAACATTTATCCACCATCACATATCTATAACTATCCATATTTACTAGAACAGATCGAGATATTTCAATCGAAATAGAGTCATATACGTTGCGGTGGTTCAATTCAGATAGATTCACTTTCTTGGGGATAAATATCTCTGTATATGACAATCTACGTAGACTGATATATCTCTACATTATTTCATCTTCGTGAAGATGTATCGATATACGTATGTCAAACTACATGAAGATAAATCTGACAACATGTAAGATCATGTCTGGAGACATATCTATAGCCAGTAAACAATTTACATAGTTCTATATCAATCGAGATTCATCTATCAAAGTTGAGATGTCTGATATCAGATTATTCCATCTTAGTTAAGTTGCATCTCTCAACATATATCCACCTACACATAGCTAAAACTATCCACATTAAACGAAATACATCGAGATTTTTCAATCCAATTATAACTGTCTTTCTCGATGCTTTCCAATTCAGCTAGATTCACTCTTTACCTGAATATTACATCTACATATGACAATCTACGTAGACTAATATATATCTACGTATTACCATCTACGTGCAGACTTATCTATATACCTATAACAAACTACATGAAGATAAATCTGGCAACATGTAAGCTTTCTTTTGGAGATGTATCTGTAGACCGAAAGCAAATAACATCGTGCTGTATCAATCGAGATATATATATCAACGTTGATGTGGTTCAATACAGATTTTTCAAGTTTCGTTATCATGCTTATCTCAACATATATCCAACATCACATAGCTATAACTATCCATATTTACTAGAACAGATCGAGATATTTTAATCCAAATATAGTCATATACGTTGCGGTGGTTCAATTCAGATAGATTCACTTTCTTGGGGATAAATCTATCTACATATGACAACCTACGTAGATTGATAGATCTCTACATTATTCCATCTTCGTGAAGTTGTATCGATATACGTATGTCAAACTACATGAAGATAAATCTGACAACTTGTAAGCTTATGTCTGGAGACATATCCATAGCCAGTAAACAATTCACATAGTTCTATATCAATCGAGATTCATCTATCAAAGTTGAGATGTCTGATATCAGATTATTCCATCTAAGTTAAGTTGCATCTCTCAACATATATCCACCTACACATAGCGAATAGTGTCCAAATTACACAAAATACATCGAGATTTTTCAATCCGATTACAACTATCTTATTCGATGTTTTCCAATTCAGCTAGATACACTCTTTACCTGAATATTACATCTACATATGACAATCTACGTAGACTAATATATATCTACGTATTTCTATTTACGTGCAGACTTTACTATATACCTATAACAAACTACATGAAGATAAATCTGACAACATGTAAGCTTACGTTTGGATAAATAACTGTAGACCGAAACCGAATTACATCGTGCTATATCAAACGAGATACATATATCAACGTTGATGTGGTTGAATACAGATGTTTCAAGCTTCGTTATCATGCTTATCTCAACATATATCCAACATCACGTAGCTATAACTATCCATATTTACTAGAACAGATCGAGAAATTTCAATCCAAATATAGTCATATACGTTGCGGTGGTTCAATTCAGATAGATTCACTTTCTTGGGGATAAATCTATCTACATATGACAACCTACGTAGATTGATAGATCTCTACATTATTCCATCTTCGTGAAGATGTATCGATATTCGTTTGTCAAACTACATGAAGATAAATCTGACAACTTGTAAGCTTATGTCTGGAGACATATCTTATAGTAAGTACACAAATCACATAGTTCTATATCAATCGAGAATCATCTATCAAAGTTGAGATGTCTGATAACAGATTATTCCATCTTAGTTAAGTTGCATCTTTCAACATATATCCACCAACTCATAGCTAAAACTATCCAAATTAAACAAAATATATCGAGATTTTTCAATGCTATTACAACTATCTTATTCGATGTTTTCCAATTCAGCAAGATTCACTCTTTACCTGAATATTACATCTACATATGACAATCTACGTAGACTAATATATATCTACGTATTTCCATCTACGTGCAGACTTATCTATATACTTATAACAAACTACATGAAGATAAATCTGACAACATGTAAGCTTACGTTTGGATAAATAACTGTAGACCGAAACCGAATTACATCGTGCTATATCAAACGAGATACATATATCAACGTTGATGTGGTTGAATACAGATGTTTCAAGCTTCGTTATCATGCTTATCTCAACATATATCCAACATCACATAGCTATAACTATCCATATTTACTAGAACAGATCGAGAAATTTCAATCCAAATATAGTCATATACGTTGCGGTGGTTCAATTCAGATAGATTCACTTTCTTGGGGATAAATCTATCTGCATATGACAACCTACGTAGATTGATAGATGTCTACATTATTCCATCTTCGTCAAGTTGTTTCGATATTCGTTTGTCAAACTACATGAAGATAAATCTGACAACTTGTAAGCTTATGTCTGGAGACATATCTATAGTAAGTACACAAATCAATAGTTCTATATCAATCGAGATTCATCTATCAAACTTGAGATGTCTGATATCAGATTATTCCATCTTAATTAAGTTGCATCTTTCAACATATATCCACCAACTCATAGCTAAAACTATCCAAATTAAACAAAATACATCGAGATTTTTCAATCCGATTACAACTATCTTATTCGATGTTTTCCAATTCAGCAAGATTCCCTCTTTACCTGAATATTACATCTACATATGACAATCTACGTAGACTAATATATATCTACGTATTTCCATCTACGTGCAGACTTATCTATATACTTATAACAAACTACATGAAGATAAATCTGACAACATGTAAGCTTACGTTTGGATAAATAACTGTAGACCGAAACCGAATTACATCGTGCTATATCAAACGAGATACATATATCAACGTTGATGTGGTTGAATACAGATGTTTCAAGCTTCGTTATCATGCTTATCTCAACATATATCCGACATCACATAGCTATAACTATCCATATTTACTATTACAGATCGAGATATTTCAATCCAAATATAGTCATATACGTTGCGGTGGTTCAATTCAGATAGATTCACTTTCTTGGGGATAAATCTATCTACATATGACAACCTACGTAGACTGATAGATCTCTACATTATTCCATCTTCGTGAAGATGTATCGATATACGTATGTCAAACTACATGAGGATAAATCTGACAACTTGTAAGCTTATGTCTGGAGACATATCTATAGCCAGTAACCAAATCACATAGTTCTATATCAATCGAGATTCATCTATCAAAGTTGAGATGTCTGATATCAGATTATTCCATCTTAGTTAAGTTGCATCTCTCAACATATATCCACCTACACATAGCTATAACAATCCAAATTAAACTAAATACATCGAGAATTTTCAATCCGATTACAACTATCTTATTCGATGTTTTCCAATTCAGCTAGATACACTCTTTACCTGAATATTACATCTACATATGACAATCTACGTAGACTAATATATATCTACGTATTTCTATCTACGTGCAGACTTAACTATATAAAAAAACAAACTACATGAAGATAAATCTCACAACATATAAGCTTACGTTTGGAGATATAACTGTAGACCGAAACCAAATTACATCGTGCTATATCAAACGAGATACATATATCAACGTTGATGTCGTTGAATACAGATGTTTCAAGCTTCGTTATCATGCTTATCTCAACATATATCCAACATCACATAGCTATAACTATTCATATTTACTAGAACAGATCGAGATTTTTCAATCCAAATATAGTCATATACGTTGCGGTGGTTCAATTCAGATAGATTCACTTTCTTGGGCATAAATCTATCTACATATGACAACCTACGTAGATTGATAGATCTCTACATTATTCCATCTTCGTGAAGATGTATCGATATACCCATGTCAAACTACATGAAGAAAAATCTGACAACTTGTAAACTTATGTCTCTAGACATATCTATATCCAGTAACAAAATCACATAGTTCTATCACAATCGAGATTCACCTGACAACATGTAAGCTTTTGTTTGGAGATATATCTGTAGACCGAAACCAACTTACATCGTGCTATATCAAACGAGATACATATATCAACGTTGATGTGGTTGAATACAGATGTTTCAAGCTTCGTTATCATGCTTATCTCAACATATATCCAACATCACATAGCTATAACTATCCATATTTACTATTACAGATCGAGATATTTCAATCCAAATATAGTCATATACGTTGCGGTGGTTCAATTCAGATAGATTCACTTTCTTGGGGATAAATCTATCTACATATGACAACTTACGTAGACTGATAGATCTCTACATTATTCCATCTTCGTGAAGATGTATCGATATACGTATGTCAAACTACATGAAGATAAATCTGACAACTTGTAAGCTTATGTCTGGAGACATATCTATAGCCAGTAACTAAATCACATAGTTTTATATCAATCGAGATTCATCTATCAAAGTTGAGATGTCTGATATCAGATTGTTCCATCTTAGTTAAGTTGCAACTCTCAACATATATCCACCTACAAATAGCTATAAAAATCCAAATTAAACTAAATACATCGAGATTTTTCAATCCGATTACAACTATCTTATTCGATGATTTCCAATTCAGCTAGATTCACTCTTTACCTGAATATTACATCTACATATGACAATATACGTAGACTAATATATATCTACGTATTTCCATCTACGTGCAGACTTATCTATATACTTATAACAAACTACATGAAGATAAATCTGACAACATGTAAGCTTTTCGTTTGGATAAATAACTGTAGACCGAAACCGAATTACATCGTGCTATATCAAACGAGATACATATATAAACGTTGATGTGGTTGAATACAGATGCTTCAAGCTTCGTTATCATGCTTATCTCAACATATATCCAACATCAAATAGCTATAACTATCCATATTTACTAGAACAGATCGAGATATTTCAATCCAAATATAGTCATATATGTTGCGGTGGTTCAATTCAGATAGATTCACTTTCTTGGGCATAAATCTATCTACATATGACAACCTACGTAGATTGATAGATCTCTACATTATTCCATCTTCGTGAAGATGTATCGATATACGTATGTCAAACTACATGAAGATAAATCTGACAACTTGTAAACTTATGTCTGGAGACATATCTATAGCCAGTAACCAAATCACATAGTTCTATCACAATCGAGATTCACCTGACAACATGTAAGCTTTCGTTTGGAGATATATCTGTAGACCGAAACCAAATTACATCGTGCTATATCAAACGAGATACATAAGCTTATGTCTGGAGACATATCTATAGTATGTAAACAAATCACATAGTTCTATATCAATCGAGATTCATCTATCAAAGTTGAGATTTCTGATATCAGATTATTCCATCTTAGTCAAGTTGCATCTCTCAACATATATCCACCTACACATAGCTAAAACTATCTAAATTACACAAAATACATCGAGATTTTTCAATCCGATTACAAGTATCTTATTCGATGTTTTCCAATTCAGCTAGATTCACTCTTTACCTGAATGTTACATCTACATATGACAATCTACGTAGACTAATATATATCTACGTATTTCCATCTACATGCAGACTTATCTATATACCTACAACATACTACATGAAGATAAATCTGACAACATGTAAGCTTACGTTTGGATAAATAACTGTAGACCGAAACCGAATTACATCGTGCTATATCAAACGAGATACATATATCAACGTTGATGTGGTTGAATACAGATGTTTCAAGCTTCGTTATCATGCTTATCTCAACATATATCCAACATCACATAGCTTTAACTATCCATGTTTACTAGAACAGATCGAAATATTTCAATCCAAGTATAGTCATATACGTTGCGGTGGTTCAATTCAGATAGATTCACTTTCTTGGGGATAAATCTATCTACATATGACAATCTACGTAGACTGGTAGATCACTACATTATTCCATCTTCGTGAAGATGTATCGATATACGTTTGTCAAACTACATGAAGATAAATCTGACAACTTGTAAGCTTATGTCTGGAGACATATCTATAACCAGTAACCAAATCACATAGTTCTATATCAATCGAGATTCATCTATCAAAGTTGAGATGTCTGTCTGATATCAGATTATTCCATCTTAGTTAAGTTGCATCTCTCAACATATATCCACCTACACATAGCTAATACTGTCCAAATTACACAAAATACATCGAGAGTTTTCAATCCGATTGCAACTATCTTATTCGATGTTTTCCAATTCAGCTAGATTCACTCTTTACCTGAATATTACATCTACATATGACAATCTACGTAGACTAATATATATCTACGTATTTCCATCTACGTGCAGACTTATCTATATACTTATAACAAACTACATGAAGATAAAGCTGACAACATGTAAGCTTACGTTTGGATAAATAACTGTAGACCGAAACCGAATTACATCGTGCTATATCAAACGAGATACATATATCAACGTTGATGTGGTTGAATACAGATGTTTCAAGCTTCGTTATCATGCTTATCTCAACATATATCCAACATCACAAAGCTATAACTATCCATATTTACTAGAACAGATCGAGAAATTTCAATCCAAATTTGTCATACACGTTGCGGTGGTTCAATTCAGATAGATTCACTTTCTTGGGGATAAATCTATCTACATATGACAACCTACGTAGATTGATAGATCTCTACATTATTCCATCTTCGTGAAGATGTATCGATATTCGTTTGTCAAACTACATGAAGATAAATCTGACATCTTGTAAGCTTAAGTCTGGAGACATATCTATAGTAAGTACACAAATCACATAGTTCTATATCAATCGAGATTCATCTATCAAAGTTGAGATGTCTGATATCAGATTATTCCATCTTAGTTAAGTTGCATCTTTCAACATATATCCACCAACTCATAGCTAAAACTATCCAAATTAAACAAAATACATCGAGATTTTTCAATCCGATTACAACTATCTTATTCGATGTTTTCCAATTCAGCAAGATTCCCTCTTTACCTGAATATTACATCTACATATGACAATCTACGTAGACTAATATATATCTACGTATTTCCATCTACGTGCAGACTTATCTATATACTTATAACAAACTACATGAAGATAAATCTGACAACATGTAAGCTTACGTTTGGATAAATAACTGTAGACCGAAACCGAATTACATCGTGCTATATCAAACGAGATACATATATCAACGTTGATGTCGTTGAATACAGATGTTTCAAGCTTCGTTATCATGCTTATCTCAACATATATCCAACATCACATAGCTATAACTATCCATATTTACTAGAGCAGATCGAGATATTTCAATCCAAATATAGTCATATACGTTGCGGTGGTTCAATTCACATAGATTCACTTTCTTGGGGATAAATCTATCTACATATGACAACCTACGTAGATTGATAGATCTCTACATTATTCCATCTTCGTGAAGATGTATCGATATACGTATGTCAAACTACATGAAGATAAATCTGACAACTTGTAAACTTATGTCTGGAGACATATCTATAGCCAGGAACCAAATCACATAGTTCTATCACAATCGAGATTCACCTGACAACATGTAAGCTTTCGTTTGGAGATATATCTGTAGACCGAAACCAAATTACATCGTGCTATATCAAACGAGATACATATATCAACGTTGATGTGGTTGAATACAGATGTTTCAAGCTTCGTTATCATGCTTATCTCAACATATATCCAACATCACATAGCTATAACTATCCATATTTACTATTACAGATCGAGATATTTCAATCCAAATATAGTCATATACGTTGCGGTGGTTCAATTCAGATAGATTCACTTTCTTGGGGATAAATATATCTACATATGACAACCTACGTAGACTGATAGATCTCTACATTATTCCATCTTCGTGAAGATGTATCGATATACGTATGTCAAACTACATGAAGATAAATCTGACAACTTGTAAGCTTATGTCTGGAGACATATCTATAGCCAGTAACAAAATCACATAGTTCTATATCAATCGAGATTCATCTATCAAAGTTGAGATGTCTGATATCAGATTATTCCATCTTAGTTAAGTTGCATCTCTCAACATATATCCACCTACACATAGCTAAAATTATCCAAATTACACAAAATACATCGAGATTTTTCAATACGATTTCAACTATCTTATTCGATGTTTTCCAATTCAGCAAGATTCACTCTTTACCTGAATATTACATCTACATATGATAATCTACGTAGACTAATATATATCTACGTATTTCCATCTACGTGCAGACTTATATATATACTTATAACAAACTACATGAAGATAAATCTGACAACATGTAAGGTTACGTTTGGATAAATAACTGTAGACCGAAACCGAATTACATCGTGCTATATCAAACGAGATACATATATCAACGTTGATGTGGTTGAATACAGATGTTTCAAGCTTCGTTATCATGCTTATCTCAACATATATCCAACATCACATAGCCATAACTATCCATATTTACTATTACAGATCGAGATATTTCAATCCAAATATAGTCATATACGTTGCGGTGGTTCAATTCAGATAGATTCACTTTCTTGGGGATAAATCTATCTACATATGACAACCTACGTAGATTGATAGATGTCTATATTATTCCATTTTCGTGAAGATGTATCGATATTCGTTTGTCAAACTACATGAAGATAAATCTGACAACTTGTAAGCTTATATCTGGAGACATATCTATAACCAGTAACCAAATCACATAGTTCTATATCAATCGAGATTCATCTATCAAAGTTGAGATGTCTGTCTGATATCAGATTATTCCATCTTAGTTAAGTTGCATCTCTCAACATATATCCACCTACACATAGCTAATACTGTCCAAATTAAACTAAATACATCGAGATTTTTCAATCCGATTACAACTATCTTATTCGATGTTTTCCAATTCAGCTAGATACACTCTTTACCTGAATATTACATCTACATATGACAATCTACGTAGACTAATATATATCTACGTATTTCTATCTACGTGCAGAAGCATCAGAGAGGGTGAACCCTACAACCTTTTTAGACAAAATAAGGCTTCCTACGAGAGGGTGAACAGACCACGTTTTCAAGCAGAAATAAGGCTTCCTACGAAATCTCATTTAACCAAAAAAAAAAAATGTCTCCATTTAGCAAACGGAGACTTTACGATTTTTTAATCAATTTTGGTCACAACGTTGTTGTCGTTCACCCTCTCTGCTGCTGGAACTTTCAGTTCTGGTTAACAAAAATAATAAATGATTTCAACCGAATATTTGATCGAGTCCGATACGATATCGTGTCCGAGGATCATGTAAATTTATTGTTATAAATCCATGCGGGGTTGACTGAACGTTACTAAAGAAATTTTTAAATTGATTGAAGTCCATATCGGAACACCATGTCTGCCAAATATTTCGTAACGTATGTGTATCAACGCCGTTAAACACAGCAAGAATATTACAGTTATCTCTAATCACTTTTGGAATCTGAGTGTAGCGTTGAGTGACATATATCACGTCAGTGTTTTTATGCCTGCCTCTGGAAAAGATCCTAGCTGGGTTTTTTTGATTGTCTAACATCACATCGTCGTATACGACTAAATTGTTAATGTTCCCATCAAGGTCATCCACGGATGGTGCCTCGTCAATATCTGTGATAAATTCAATGGCGTTCTCACCCTTAATTTCTGAAGCGTTTTCATTAAAATCTTTTAGCACTTCATAGCATCGTTGATCATCTACGCTAGGAGCAACTAAATACAACTTATCCCACTTCATCCATCTCATTATTAAATTGAGCAACAATTGCGTCTTGCCGGATCCAGATGGCCCGATTATAATTGCGCGGATAGAGTTTGGTAGCGCTGCATGATGCTTAACTGGTTCCCTTGTTTTAGTCGCTGAAAAATCAATTATATCCATATCTCTATACATAAATTATGGATCTATATTGTGTGAAGTGTAAAACGCGTACTAACACAAATGATGTGACGACGGTTACAACTAAAAATAACAGATCTGCACTAACTGGTAGATGTGCAACATGTGGTATAAAAAAATTTAGATTTGTTTCTACAAAATCAAAGATTTTACAATTCGGAGATGTTTTAAAAAAAAACGAGGAGGTGATATCGCAGCCAAATTTGCAAAACTCCCTGGAACCCCATGGGCAAAGTACCCCGGAGAAAAGCACCTTCCAGGATATAACTACTGTGGTCCCGGAACACGATTAGATATCAGACTTGATGATCAAAATCAGCCCCGACCCGGCGAGTATCCGATAAACGCTATTGATAAGGCGTGTCATGCTCATGATGTTGCATATAAAAGCAGCAATCTGCAAAACAGGCATCTCGCGGATGTGAAATTAATTCATGCGTTAAATGCTATTCCTGATAAATCTTTCAAAGAAAAACTTGCTTCGTGGTTGGTAAAATCGGCTATGAAAGGCAAATTGATGATGGGCGCTGGTAATTAATAATATGGAATCTATTTATTATTCTCCGAGAGGATACTGGAAGGGTAAACCAGCAATCAGTAAACTCGCCAGCGCCGCAAAAGTGAAAAAGGCTACTGCGGCTAATTGGTTATCCAAACAGGCTATATGGCAAATTTATCTACCGCGTCCTAAACAAATCAATTTCTCGCATTTTGATGTTACTGTACCCAATGAAGTTCATCAAGCTGATTTATTGTTTTTACCACATGACAACGGTTACAAATACGCGCTAACCGTAGTTGACGTTGCGAGTCGATACAAACAAGCAGAACCGCTAAAAACAAAATCATCACCTGAAGTTGCTTCTGCATTGGAAAAGATTTATCGACGAGGCCCACTACGCTGGCCAAATCTGTTACAAGTTGATCCTGGCAAGGAATTTCAAGGCGCTGTTTTATCAGCGATGAAAGATCACAATGTCACCATCAGACGGGGGCATACTGCACTACATCGCGATCAGGCAATTGTTGAACGATTTAATCGGACTCTTGCTGAACGGTTATTTGGATATCAATACGCGAAGGAATTCATCCAAGAAAAGCGATCCCGTGAATGGGTTAAGAGATTACCAGGTGTAGTTACCGCAATCAATAATGAGATTACTAGAACAATGAACATGAAACCTAGCAACGCTATTAAAAAGAAGTTTATACCCGTACAACCACAAAAAGATTTTTCAAAAGAACCAATTCTTGGTAGTAATGTCACTGTAAGGTACTTATACGAACCAGGAGAGCTTGAGGGTGGTAAAAAAAGAGCTACTGATCCTATTTGGAGTGTCACCGTACATAAAATATCTAGTATAACACGATCAACTAGTAGACCAGCAATCTATAAACTGGATTCAACTGCTCCTCAGCGAGGATTTACTCGACAACAACTACAGGTAATCCCCGAGGATACTCAATTACCACCGCGTGGTCTTAACTAGCACCTAAGGTGCTTGCACCTCTGCGTCTGTTGCACTCAAGACAAGTCAGCATAACGTTATCTCTGATATGACCAATGCTGCTATTCTTTCTGTCTACGGTAAATTGGCGAGGATCTTTATCCGAATACTGCCAACGCATTATACAATTGCAACTCGCGCAGTGATTATTCTGTTGTTGCTTCAGCGTAGTTATTAATTCAGCATCAATGTCAAATTTTCTATTATTTTTTTTATCCTGTTGTTTATAACCAGAGTTTTTTTCTGATTATATCCTTGACGTTGTCGGCGTTGATTGTAGTGTCATTATCGTCACCAATGATTTCATCATCGCCTGACTCTGTCAGGACAACTCTTCGAAGTTGATTTATTCTTCGTACTCTGGATACTGCAAGATAGACTAAATTCGACCATTCGATGTGATTATCCACCATCCAAACAATTGTATCCGATATAGTCAATCCCTGTGAAGAATGTATCGTCGCTGCGTATCCTAGCGTCCACGGGGATTTATTAGCACGCAATGCATCTTCAACGACGCTGATATCAACCAGCACAATATCATTTAATACGAGAATCTGCTTTTCACTCTTCCCTGGAATATCAACTTCTATATTCTGCTTTCGTGTATCCGAAGGCCTATAACACAACGGTACTAGAAGTGTTGCAAATCTTTTTTTATGTAATTCAAATAATTTCATCTGAAGTGTGTCTCTGACTATTTTTCTACTTGCAATTATCAAATCATTTGGTCTCCACGCTTCCCAGAAATCATTCATTGGAGTTTCTGAAATTATTTCACGCGCTATTTCACATTGGATTCTATCCGGTTGTAATCTAATTAGCGCTTTGAATTCTCGTAATTCATTATCAAGTGATCTATAATCAGTGGTAATTTCTTCATAGTAGTCTACAAAACCCTTTAGCCATTCATGTGGAGATGCACCGACAAATGGTGGTGGTTGGCCGTGATCACCGCACATGACGACTTTTGTGTTTTTGTTTAACAACCACTCGAGAAATGTTTGTAATACATCTAATGACACTGTGCATATTTCATCCCAAATTATGATTTCAGGAATGAATTTATCACCCATACGCTCAGGAGTCCATTCATCGCCTTTCCATCGAAAGAAACTATGATAAGTACAGGCATTTACCCCTCGTTGTTTCATCTCTCTGGCGAGTCTGTGAGTTGGTGTTAACACAATCATGGTTGACCGACGAAATAATTCAATTGCACGAGTTGTCTTTCCTGACCCACCACAACCGTTTAAATAAACTGTCTTGTATCTACATACTGGATCAGATACCGGTGGTGCATTAGAAAATTCGGATTGAATCTCATCACACTTTAAGTACTTTTCATCCATGGTAACATCTGCGGATTCACAATACTCATGTAGTGTTTCCTTTTTAAATCGCCAACATCCCCAATTTGCCTCCTGGGATGTGAATTTAGCTATATCTGATTTGTATTTCTCGTGGATATAAATAGAATCAGTGGCTACTCTAACTGCGGTATTAGGAAATCTATTTATCATCGAAAATAAATTGATAGAAGCATAAGCAAGCATAGAACTTCTCAAATGCGTATATTGTTTAATATATCCATCACAGTATGTAACAATTGTACCTAATCGTCTTCCATCGGATAGGAAAGCGTCTTTACGATTTACAAGTTTTCCCTGTTTCGTTAAATCCGTTACAATAAAGTCGTATTCAGCGATGTCTATGATCAACCGCGAGGAATATTTTGCATTGTCGTATCTTCCACCCTGGGTAAATTTACCGATTATTCTTCGTCCAAAATCTTTTGCTTGTTCTTTTTTAATTTCAAATAACTTCTTAGACCAATTCATGATTTGTTCTTCATTGAAATTCTTCGAATTTCCATCTGGAAACTGTTTTCGCTGTTCGCTAATTATACGATCTAGATTGGGTTGTGGTAGCCAAACTTCTTTCTGAGCGCGATAGCATATAATAGCTTCGGAAACAATCAGCGATATTAGCATACCACAATCAATCATATATCGTAGTAACACTATTGGCATCCAAGCCTTTTCAGATATATGTCTACCGAGCCAAACATAACTACACGGATGCATCCCTGTAGCGAATTCGAATGATATCACACGAGCGAATCCAGTTAAATCAAAATCAGGCAATGGACCATTAATCGCAACACGAGTCATTTCATGCGTGGGGTGTCCAAATCGTTTAAAATAGTTACTACATTCTCCATACCCGAGGAAACTTCCAGGATAACACGCGGATATATCAATTGAAATCATACCGCCACGATGATATTTTGTATTCCACAGCCCTCCATGGGAATATTCGATGCAACTCAATTTAACATCTTCGAGAAAATCACTTCGTGTTGGACGCCATGAGTTTTTTTCTCTTGCGAAGTGAGCTACCACTGATGGAATAGTAAAACTATCCGTGAGTAGTTTTTCATGGGAACTCTCTGGTGAAAAATCATTAGCAATTTTTCTCATTCTAGTATCTAACTCTTCAACGCGATATAATTCACCATTTGGTCTTACAAATTGATCAAATCCTATTTCTGGATCTTCATCACTTCTAAGTAACCACACTGACACAGGATCATCTTTACACAGCGTGTGAATAGCATCGAATAATTTCTCATTATAAAAAACATCCCCGACGAATTCTGGGGGGATATATTTCACGGTTCTATCTCGTGGAAATATTGTTACTGCAGGTGTCCACGCGTGTTTGTTATGATCAATAATTTGTATTGGCGCTCCATTTTTGTTATATTTCGGTTCGTATAATACTTCTCCGGTTATGGTCATAACGGTTATTGGGAATCTTAATGATGTTTCTAATTTAGCTATATCAGAAATCTTTGCACCGTGCTGTTTCACTGTCAGTTCCCATTCGGTTATTTTCCTACGTCGCAGATCAGTTAATTTATTTCCTCGGGATGCATTTGTGAAGTGTTCCATTACCCGTGTTGCTACACAATTGAGCCTTGACGAAGTCAACGGTGAATATTTCATAGGAGCTAGTTTTGCGATATCTGGTTTATCATTTAACGGATATATTCCATAAACGATTGCTGTTACAGGATAAGATCTCTCGTAGTATGGTTTGTCAATTCCAGTTAGAATTCCTGGTTTGGAATCTCTACTTACAATGACAGTCTTTTTATCCTTTAGGATTGGTTCAAATTTATCCCTAATAATCCATTTGCCTTCGACTTCGATAATGAATTTTATTCTGAAAAAATACTTCTGATGGGAATTGCTTTGTTTGGGAATTGCTTTGCAATTTACCTTTAGATTTCCATCTTTGATTTTCCTTGTTTGAAATCCTTTGGATTTCCATCTTTGAATTTCCCCTTTGGATTTCCAGCTCCTTGGCGGGCCAAGGTGTGAAATTATCTCACCTGCTCTTTTATCGTTCATAGTAGCATCGATGATGGGTACATTGACATCTTCATCAATAATTCGAAATGTCGACCAACAGTATGCTGCACCGTCTCGGTAGAATTCATTAAAACACTCCCTGATTTTACCGAGCATAGTTCTATCACCGATTAGACGTTTTGGTGTATCAGAGACTCTATCGAGATTGAATTTAGTATTTCTCCAAGGCTTAATTTTCGATAATCTGTTGAACTCCTCATCGAGATTGAATTTAGTATTTCTCCAAGGCTTAATTTTGGATAATCTCTTGAACTCTTCCATGTTATAATCAATGAATTTATTATTTCTCCAAGGCTTAATTTTCGATAATCTGTTGAATTCCTCCATGTTATAATTAAAACAAGTATTTAAATAGGAAAATATAGTATAATGAATCACTGCAAGTGGCTAATGATTGGATCAACAACCCCGTGTAACAAATCATGCAGAAGCGAATTCTGTGGGTATCATTTACAAAGCGTTAGGCGAGGAAGTTTTGGCCCTCTCCCATGCCTCCAATGTGGGGTGGGCGTTAGAGGAAAATCGCAGTTGTGTCTTGCTTGTGGGGGTAAACGATACAGGGAACTAAAACGCTACTATGACAAACGAATCATTGACCCTAACGTCCTTGATAAAATCAAGGACAAAATCATCAAAACCCCATAGACTTATAATTAAAGCAAATAATAAATTAGACAAGTAGTATTATTATACAAATGAGCCAAGATTTCAGACCTCATCCAGTGCTCGTTAATTACGAAGCCTCCAGTGATGGTGTTGTCAGGCACCGCAGACTAAAAAACCCGGTTGGATATCTAAATAATATGGGGTATTTGTTGTTTAGTGCTAGAAATAAAACATCTGTCACAGAATTATTTTTAAATGTCATAACGGATTAATCGAAGACGGATTTGTGATTGATCACATAAATGGCGTGAAGACTGATAATTGTCTTGTGAATCTTCAAGCCGTCTCACAAAGTCTGAATTCAAAATTAGGTGGAACTGGCAAACATGCAAAACGCCCTAGGAGAGTTAAATCGTTTGATTTAGAAAATAATGAAGAGAGAAGCTTTCAATCGATAAATGAAGCCAGTAGATACTTTGACATTTGTGGGACTTCAATACGATTTGTTGCAGAAAATATAATTAAAACTGCTCTGTCTAAAAAAATTGGTCATAAAATAAAATTCGTATACACCTAAAAAGATTCAAGGTCGCAACGATGTGGTCATCACCCTCTCTGCTGCTGGAACTTTCAGTTCTGGTTAATAATTCTTTTACGAGTTCAACCGAAAATTTGATCGAGTCTTTAGGACGAAAATCATTTATGATTTCACAAACAAACTAATCGCTAACACCTCCTCTTGTAGATCAATTAAATTATTTGACTGGTCGGTGAGTCGGAAATTAATTCTCGTTAACGAATTATTATGGCATCGCATGTAGACAGGATTAATTGGGTTTTCAATAATTAGGAATCCTGGAGGAGCTGTTGGTGCAAACGAATAAAGAATATATCCCTGCTGAGCTTGATTTGATTGCTCTAGATTAATTTGATAGCTTCCTTCAATTGCATCACATACTAAATTGAGCGCAATCACCGTTGAAATATTCACATTATGAGGGGCAATATGCCTACCGCCACCATCTGGATCATTATTATACCTGAAGAGGACAGCTGAATCTGATTTTTGTAGCGCCTTGATATCGGTTTTAACAATTCTTGCTAGTTCATCAGCGTTGTATTTGGGAAACTTGAAATTACGCAGATTGTCCTCTGTGATATTGTAATCGGTTAGGAATCGTTGTTTATTGTCGCTGTTGTCATTAATTATTGTTTGAATAATTAGTTCATAGATATATTTCATGTCAGATATAAGTTGATTTATTATTTCAACATGTTTTTGCGATTTTGTTTTCCGTAGTTGTTCTAGTTGTGTTTCATATAATTGTTTAATTTCATTAAAATAACCAGTGATGTCAGTTAGCGTAAATGAAATAGTAACAGATGAGTCGGTTGTTCTTTTAATGATAAAATCCCATTGCAATGTGTCTTTGTTGGTAAATATAAATCTATCGGCGATTCTTCCTTTTCTTATATCAGATAAATTATCTCGATAACTGGGATTGATTTCATGATATGATTGTACGTCCGTGGTTAAGTCGGTGGCGGATTTTTCCGGTGGTTTTTCAGGCTATCCTAACACTGTTCTTAACGAGCTGTTATATATATCTACAATGTATCCCTCTGTGCTTATTTCGATCGACGACGAGAGCGTCGGTTGATGAAGATTAATAGCTATTTTTGATTCTTTTCCAGTGATTGATTTTATTCTACGCTGAATTTCAGCATTGATTTGCTTAATTTGGTACGACCCAGTTGGTAACGAAACAGTTTCCCACTCTGGAGTACCATCGGGTTTATTCTTATACGAGAACACCAGTGCGTTATTCGGTTGCTGACCGCCAAATGCAACCGATTTGATATTAGGCCAGCTATGATATACTCGTAATTTTGCCAGCGCGATCTCGCGCACTGGAATCGGAGAAGGGAAGTTCACACTAAATTGTGGGGTTGTTGATGTTATTGATATCATGCTTGTTCGTATCGGAGTGGTATTCTCCGCGATTCGTTGAAGCAGTTGCAATTCGTTGAATTGTAGTGACATTATTGTTAACGCTGTCTTCAATTTCCAATTTCAACATCGCGGAGTTATACAACTGGGTCATCCTGGAAAATTCAACATCGGATATGAACGAATTATCTATTGATAGCGAGATCAACTCGGATAATTTCGAGTACGCGTCAAATACCACCCTGTACCGAGCTGTATAATCACTGAGTTTTTTCTGAGAACACGATGATATTTTTTTAGTTATCGCGGTGGCGACTGCCGCAATTGTTGTTGCCGCGGAGATAGCAATTGAAACTGCAATCGGAGCCATCATGGTCACCGTCGACAAAATAACTCCTGCGCTGGCCATCACACCGGACACCGAGTACACAGTTACATCGATGGCGGTAATTCTTCTGCGGTATTTTTTCATTTTTTCACGATAGCGCTCAGAAAGTGATTTCAAGTTCGCGGAAAATTCTTTCACGGTGTCGAATCGATATTGCGACGATGACAAAGTCATTGTTGATGACGGTGTCATTGATGATGAAGTCATTGACATTGTTATTTTAAACCAGATAGTGTTTTCAATTATCCTATTATTGAAGTGGTTTTAGGATCGGATGGGGGGATACCGGATACAAATTCTATTATCCAGGGTAGTGACTCCCTAATCACAGACTCGTCGGAATTGCTTATAACAATCGGAAATGGGACTGGTATATAGGGTGGAGGTGGTGGTATTTTCTCTAGTATATACATCAATGTGTTAACACCGTTGATACCTGTGTTGCTGAATCCCAAATCAAATTTACGGTGATGTATTATTGTAAGTCGGTAGCAACCTGGTACACCAGTATGTCTGTGGCCAACATAAAGATAATTTCTGTTTCCTCGGATCCAATCAAAAGTTCCACTATCAACCGTGTACACGATGCTATTAACGGCGCTTACACTATGTGGAATTTTTACCTTATTGATAGCCGCGCTAATTTCAGCGAGAGTCATGACTGCCACAAGTGGGTTTCCAAAGAA
The DNA here is from genome assembly GCA_030141615.1 of Unio pictorum. Taxonomy (NCBI): domain Eukaryota; kingdom Metazoa; phylum Mollusca; class Bivalvia; order Unionida; family Unionidae; genus Unio; species Unio pictorum. The sequence continues at coordinate 39,694,904 of JARLTB010000021.1, forward strand.
CTTACCAACAATGTCGTTGACTGGTTTTTGATCTCCCTTTAGTTTAATAATATCGTCAATGACGTCGGAATAGGTTTTATTGATTTCAGTATATTTCATCATCGTTCCATTCCGGTTTTTAAAAAATGAAACCAAAAGGAGGTCGGATCCAAAACCTTTTCGGACTAGATAATCCCCCTCAAGTTGAGAATATGTCGTCGTGATATTGTAACTTTTAGAACCCTCAAAGAACTTATTAACCATTTCACTGGCGGATTTTTGTTCGTCAATAGCATTTTTAACTTCAGCGAGGGTCGGGCCTGTCAACGATGTGGTTTCAGACACAGGTGTTCTCCCTAAAAATTTATCAACGATGGTATTAAGTGTTGTTTGTTTCACCATAAACATATTAATATCTTTGAGAGTCATTGTAGATGTAGCTGGGACACCAAAGAAACTATTAGCGATGTAGGCATTGTGAGTATGCTTGCCGATAAACTCGCTAATTTCAGCGAGAGTCATGCCAGCCACAAGTGGGGTTCCAAAAAACTTAACAACTACGTCGTTTGTGAGTTTTTGTACCTTCTCAAAATCTTCGCTTACTTTAAAAATCTCGAGATAATTTGCCTTGATTTCTGAAGCAGTCATCATCCTTCCAGCTTCCTTGTTAGCGAAGAATGAATTCAACAAGTCTTTAATTTAAGCTAGAGTCATGCCAACCACAAGCGGGGTTCCAAAGAATTTATGTACGACATTTTTGCGAAAATTATTATAACCTCGTATATGATCATCCAGCTCACGGCCGTGGGTGGCAATCGTGTTGTCGTGGGTGGCAATCGTGTTGTCGTGGGCGGCAATCTTGTCGGTGATCGTAGAAATAAGATTACCAGGTTTAAGTCGTCCACCGCTGGAATAAAGCGCAATAGAGTTTTCAGCGGCATCGCTCTGCCGTATCAAAATGTCATTCACGGATATATTACTGCTTTTCAATTTACCCTGGCGATCTTGAAATACAACTAATTCGTTCGGGTCAACATCTATTAAATTTAACATCTCAGCGATTTCATCTTCAATTATTTTTTTTACATCCTCGATAGAACCCGCAGATGTTTCCTCGGTGGGTTCCAACATTGACAGAGATTGTCCCCAAATATCAATCATTATTGTTAGCGTAACTTGTGTTTTCAATTTATTGATCCTTGTAATTTCCCACTCGTGTATTCGTTTACAACCAGATGAGGTGGTTTCCACGGAGATCCAAAGGATTTTAATGAAATCTCCGCGAGGACATTTAATACTTCACGGCCGCATATCGGTGGATCATTTAATTGTTGTGTTGGCAGCGTGGAATAAAAAATCGGAAACTTTTTGAGTTTCATCGAAGAATTTATATACCGCATAAACTCGCTTGGCGGAGCTAACCCATATGAATCGAAATAGACAATCCCACGTGGATCAATCGCGTATGCAACCCAGTGAGTTCCCGATCCGCTGCTGTTATCAAGATTGATGATACCGGTTTCAACGTTATTTGGTTTTCTCGGTAATTGATCTCTCATAAAAACCCCTCTGAAGTTTTTTATCGCTAGTTTTTTAGCAGCATCAATTAAATCAAAATTGGACATAGGAACCATAGGTTCCTCAACAATTGGGCTTTCAACTAATAAACCGTTCCTGGTATTCTTCTTAGACCATTTCCGCTGTACCATGAATACGGGGTTCCTGGTAGGTACAACCCCTTTCCATTTTTTTTATATCCTTTCCCAGTTGCCTTTTTCAACGCCATCCCTGCCGCGGTACCAACGGCTCCCAACGCTGCCGCCTTCGCCACCGCTGGGGCAGCCGCTGCAATCAATGCTGGTATTGCGGCTAACAATGGAAATATACCACCTGATTTTATCATGTTCGCGATTGCAGCTTTCGAAAATTCTATTTGAACTCCTCGCTTATTTTTCATTGCATCATTGAAATGTTTTATTTGACGATCCGTTAATGATATTTTATGTGTACCGCCGGACATCTGCGCTGGTTTTAACGTTATTGTTGTTCCACATTCTTTAGCGGATTTTGATATTTTAATTTCTTGACCTGACCATCAGTCAGCTTGACACTAACAACACTATATGGCATTTTATTGTAAAACACATTTATGCTTTCAATTGATCTAATTGGAAACTCTTCAAGTTTCATTTACATATTTTTGAAAATCATAGATTTTCCACTGGTGCATCAACGAGTCTCATTCGTCCACCAACACCTTCAAGTAGCATTGATTTGTCGCTGAGAATGACAGCAACCGCTCTATAATTAGCAATAGCTCCACGAAGGACATTGGCTCTGAAGTGTATATCAACGACGGATTGCCTTGTTAAATCAAGATGTTCCAGCGAAAAGTAGTAGATCGGATACAAGTTCTTAAAATCATGTTGCGATATTTGCAAACCAGTATCTACATTTTGATCACGGCCCATATATGACAGCTTACGATGGTACACGCGAGCAATATGGTTTTGAACGAAATTAAGTTGTATGTCTTCGGATGGTTCCTGCTGGCCATTTATTCTCAACGAGACCTCAGTAACTCCTAATTGATCAAATATCATATGACTGTGCAATTGTGATTCCACTCTTGTCATATCCTGCAACGCGATAAATATATGACGTGGAGCTGAAACACCTTGTTGTGATGCCAAGTTCCAAGTAAATGTACCATTGATATTTGATTGCTTAACATCTGTTGTTGTTGTTAGCCAACTTAGCAATGATTTGCCGCCTGTTTCCATAAATGAAAGCAGCCGCTCTTCTCTGGTAATTGATGGGGTCATTACTGGCATCCACAAGACCAATTTAGTTAAAATGACTTTACCAGCGTCAGCATCTGGATTTGCAGGATCCGCTGGAATTCTCCAGATTGCATCATTGTCACTGCCCTTTCGCACGAGTACTACTGTATGCTTCGCTCCATAAATAACTTTTCGTACATTTCTGCAGAATCCAAATATATGATGCAACGGAATCGCGCATGAAAACAATTTACGCCGCCCTTCCAACATTGCTATTCGTGTTGCAGCTCCTAGATTGTACTGGGGATCAGTATTTATAATCATATTCTCGACATCAACAACAGCAGTGCCAGCATTATTATTTGGTCGTCGTACAATAAATTGAGTGGGTCCAGCAGTGTTTTATTTATCCTTTGCAAACATCATAGACGGACCTGCTGATCTTGTATAATCGTCGGAATATCTTGCTAACCCAATTATTGTTGTAGCCACATCAACATCACGTTCTATAGACTCAATCTCTTTTCCGTCAATGAGATATCTCGCGGATTCAAATAGCGCCATGATACCATTATTGACTAAACCGACTTTGGTACCATCTGGATACGGTGCGGGTACAGCAGAAGTATCAGTAAGTTGCACAAGTTCTCCTTCTACTTCGATAAACGCTTCACACGGCAAAAAGTATTTACTGGTATCATGGACTTGAAGTTCAATTCGCGATCGAATATCTGCTTGTATTGCATGATAGGAATAAAATTGATAATCGCGGACGGAATCGTCCTTGCGTACTGAGGCTTCCATATCTAACGCTGGATCAGCTGTTCTTTTGAACATTTTATTAAATACTAGTGTTTTCAATTGTGAAACTCAAAGAGTTTAACGCTAGCGTTTTAATTCTTTGTAATCATCGTCGTTGAAAATTCTTCGAATTTCTTTTTTGTTTCAAACCACTTCCTGCTATCATGTTTGCGATATCATCTTGGTTACTGTTCGCCAACGACGCTAGTTTTTCTTCCACTGCGTTATTTATTACTTTGCTGATTTTTGAAGGCATCACTGTAGTTGATGGCAGCACTAATGACGAAGTCATTCCTGGTTTCTTTCGCACCAATGATGCTATTTTATCTTTCGCGGCAGAAAATGCCTTTCCTGCAAGATTTCCAACGAAATTGATTCCCTTATCACGAATAACATCAATGGCTTTCATTGATAATTGTTTAGCTAACGGCGCTACCTTGGGAGCCATTCTTGTAAATAACCCCGCAATGGTATTGCCGAAACCATCTCCGTAATATGCTCTATAAACAGGCAATCGTGAGTTCACCACGTAGACGCTTACTGGTTTATCATGGTTGTAGTGTATAATCATCTTGTTATAAAACTATTAGTTTTTCAATTAGTGATCAATCGCTAAGATCCATAGGATTTTCATCATAACGTAGGGCGTCTCTGTGATTTTCAACTAATTCAGCAATGAGTTCTCGATATACATTAATGTCCATGATACCGCCGGCAAATAATCGTCTACAGATATCAGCTGCTTCATTAATTACTTCCGGTGAGTTATTTCCGGCTCGTTTCCCTCCGATGAGAACCTCTAACCTTGATATATCACTGAGAATGTTACCAGGGCATGTCACGGTAGAGTCAAAGACTCCAGCGTTGAAATCCTTTAGATTTCCAATCGAATATCCTTTTCCGCTTGTTTCCTCAGTTGTACCAGTTGCGCCCTGACTATCATCAAGTAATTGCCTTTGTCGGCCTCGACTTTTTTTTCTCGTTCTTGTTGTTTTTGTATACCATAACTATCAACTCCTACTTTAAAAGATCTATACTCAATTGTATCCTTTTTCAAATTACCAGTAATCCCCTTATTCGTTTTATACAACCAATTAACCCATTCATCTCGGCTTATTTTACTGTTTTTATACTCGTCTTTTAAAAAATCCTTTCTAGAATCAAAGCTTTTGGCGGCGAAATCACCAAAAGTCGTATAATCCTGGTGTTTCTCCAATTGAGGTCGTTTGATTTGTGTTATAGCTTCTTCGGTGAGTTTGTCTATAAAGGGAATACCTCTTGGGGTGACGACATCAACAGGTTGTGGTTCAGGTGTGGAAACTCTTTGAGTTTCAGGCGCAGAATCATCAATATCAGCTAATCGTTCATACTCGTGTTGGGTTTTTATATCACTGGATAGCTGTTGTATCCCTGCGCGTGTTTGTCCGGTCTCTGCTGCTATCTTTTCAAGTGTATCAAGCAGCGGCGCCTTCTTTGCTCGTTCTCGCTCAGGAATATCTCCGTATATCGCTGCTTCAGTTAACTTTTTCACATCTTTGGTCGCACTTGTTATCGGAGTAAACAGTTGTTCACTTGACACAGAAAAGTCAGTCTGCGCTTGTTGTCCTTGTTGAAGTTTCTCGCGAAGTTTGTCTCGAACCGGTATAAACTTTTTAATTGCTGCTAGCCGCTCTCGGGCTAATCTAGTTGTAAGCGATTCACCTACCATATATTGTTTGTGAACTAATTTTTCAAATGTAAAACTATCACAATTAAAAGATGAGTTATTAAATAATGTACCATCAAGCTAACGTATTCATCTTCGACAGGGTTAAACTGTACGACGCTATCCGCGAGTGTTTCAGAAATAACATCGCTGGGGGTTTCAGAATTGTAATATCTGAAAACGGCGATGAACGATTTGTGTTAACGACGCGGCAACAAGAACAACTACGTGAAAATGGAGGCGTCGCGGTGATTACTTGCTACTACAACCAGATCATTCATTATGCACATAACTGCATGGGCAAGTCCAGACTGATGAGTATTCTCTCAGGAGAAAATCCTATGTAGTTACAAAAAACGCTAAAAAAAAAAAAAAATTATTTAAATTATTTACGAAAGCCTATTTTTTTTTTTTAGTAACACCCACGTGGTTAAGATACTGGTTTTTCCTCGTTTAACATTTTTCTAAGATCACGAACTTTAGAACCAATTTCAGCTCGTTTTTGATATTCTTGGCCGAGCTTTTGACGTATTGCTTCAACGGTGCTAAATAGCGTTATGAATACATTAATGTCGTTACCGTACAAACAAGCATTGATGGATTTTTGAATTCCTTTCACGAGCCTGTACATCTTGGGTAAAACATAACGACCCTTACTAGACTGATATTCAATATCTTCATATTCCAAGGTAATCCTGTCACAGTCGAGACTTTCAGATAATAATACCCCTTTATTATTTAAATTTGAGATTTCAGCAATTATAGCATTTACATCATTGATATCCATATTTTTATAGTATACTGTATCTCTAATTATTAAAAAAAAAACCAAAAAACACTCATTTGGCAATCTCGCTGGCGCCCTATGACGTCAGAGAGACCCAGAGGTTACATATACGACAACACATCTTTGGAACTCCTTGGTTGCCTTCACATCCAAGTAAGCTCAAGGGGACCCGAAACATACATCTCCGGCGGGAGGCCTAAGGTGGCAAACGCCATCTTAGACCGCCCAGAAGATATGCTTGGGGTGACGTCACAATGCCATATATATCTCCACTCGAGTGTTGTGGCAAATTTTAGGCATACATATATGATGTGGGGGACGGCACAAGACAGCACAAACATGAAACGACGGGGCGGATTTTCTACGGCCAATCAACCAATCAAAAGCAACCAATTAAATTAACCCGGTTGCATGATTGTGAACAAAAGACAACCACACGCCTGGGTTAATGGCGTTGGTTAGTTTTGATCGGTCGCATTGGCCTTCGAAAGCCCCAAGCTTTATACCTTTGATATACTATATAAGGCGACTATTACAGCAGCGTCGTTTCATGGGTATGTTATTTTATTTCCTTATTACTTATTAATGCTGTTTCACATTTAAATGAGACAAGTATTTTAAATGAAACATTAAACAAAATAATACAGTTTTTAAATAACAACGTATATTTTCCCTGTTCTAATTCTCTATACAAAAATGCATTATCGATTAGATCACAAAGAGCTGTATACAAGGAATTTTAACCACGCCCACCTACTTCAATGAATGGGAAACACTCGCGTTCCGGCTGAACGAACATAGGTAATACTGGATTATAAAGAACGTCTGTACTTAAAGTGTATTAATAGATGATCTAAATAAATACAACTATTTAAATAAATGCAGTTTTAGCCAAAGCGACAATAAAAGATTTTAAAATTATTTAAAGTTGATAAAAAACCAACTCTAACGAAACACACGTATTTACTCCATTACAGTCACGTGGGCGCACACATGTCAATTATACCTCTCTACAGGTAATATAGCAGACGACAAATTCTTTTGACGTCATAATACAAGGGAACTTAGTAGGTAAATGTTATAAGTTGTGGCGGATTAATCTATAAAGGATTTATCTCCCTTAGCAGCAGAGAGGGTGAACGACAACAACGTTGTGACCAAAATTGATTAAAAAATCGTAAAGTCTCCGTTTGCTAAATGGAGACATTTTTTTTTTGGTTAAATGAGATTTCGTAGGAAGCCTTATTTCTGCTTGAAAACGTGGTCTGTTCACCCTCTCGTAGGAAGCCTTATTTTGTCTAAAAAGGTTGTAGGGTTCACCCTCTCTGCTGCTGCAGACTTAACTATATACCTATAACAAACTACATGAAGATAAATCTAACAACATATAAGCTTACGTTTGGAGATATAACTTTAGACCGAAACCAAATTACATCGTGCTATATCAAACGAGATACATATATCAACGTTGATGTCGTTGAATACAGATGTTTCAAGCTTCGTTATCATGCTTATCTCAACATATATCCAACATCACATAGCTATAACTATCCATATTTACTAGAACAGATCGAGATATTTCAATCCAAATATAGTCATATACGTTGCGGTGGTTCAATTCAGATAGATTCACTTTCTTGGGGATAAATCTATCTACATATGACAACCTACGTAGATTGATAGATCTCTACATTATTCCATCTTCGTGAAGATGTATCGATATACGTATGTCAAACTACATGAAGATAAATCTGACAACTTGTAAACTTATGTCTGGAGACATATCTATAGCCAGTAACCAAATCACATAGTTCTATCACAATCGAGATTCACCTGACAACATGTTAGCTTTCGTTTGGAGATATATCTGTTGACCGAAAGCAAATTACATCGTGATGTATCAATCGAGATGCATAAATCAACGTTGATGTGGTTGAATACAGATGTTTCAAGCTTCGTTATCATGCTTATCTTAACATATATCCACCATCACATATCTATAACTATCCATATTTACTAGAACAGATCGAGATATTTCAATCGAAATAGAGTCATATACGTTGCGGTGGTTCAATTCAGATAGATTCACTTTCTTGGGGATAAATATATCTGTATATGACAATCTACGTAGACTGATATATCTCTACATTATTTCATCTTCGTGAAGATGTATCGATATACGTATGTCAAACTACATGAAGATAAATCTGACAACATGTAAGATCATGTCTGGAGACATATCTATAGCCAGTAAACAATTTACATAGTTCTATATCAATCGAGATTCATCTATCAAAGTTGAGATGTCTGATATCAGATTATTCCATCTTAGTTAAGTTGCATCTCTCAACATATATCCACCTACACATAGCTAAAACTATCCACATTAAACGAAATACATCGAGATTTTTCAATCCAATTATAAGTCTTTCTCGATGCTTTCCAATTCAGCTAGATTCACTCTTTACCTGAATATTACATCTACATATGACAATCTACGTAGACTAATATATATCTACGTATTACCATCTACGTGCAGACTTATCTATATACCTATAACAAACTACATGAAGATAAATCTGGCAACATGTAAGCTTTCTTTTGGAGATGTATCTGTAGACCGAAAGCAAATAACATCGTGCTGTATCAATCGAGATATATATATCAACGTTGATGTGGTTGAATACAGATTTTTCAAGTTTCGTTATCATGCTTATCTCAACATATATACAACATCACATAGCTATAACTATCCATATTTACTAGAACAGATCGAGATATTTTAATCCAAATATAGTCATATACGTTGCGGTGGTTCAATTCAGATAGATTCACTTTCTTGGGGATAAATCTATCTACATATGACAACCTACGTAGATTGATAGATCTCTACATTATTCCATCTTCGTGAAGATGTATCGATATACGTATGTCAAACTACATGAAGATAAATCTGACAACTTGTAAGCTTATGTCTGGAGACATATCCATAGCCAGTAAACAATTCACATAGTTCTATATCAATCGAGATTCATCTATCAAAGTTGAGATGTCTGATATCAGATTATTCCATCTAAGTTAAGTTGCATCTCTCAACATATATCCACCTACACATAGCTAATAGTGTCCAAATTACACAAAATACATCGAGATTTTTCAATCCGATTACAACTATCTTATTCGATGTTTTCCAATTCAGCTAGATACACTCTTTACCTGAATATTACATCTACATATGACAATCTACGTAGACTAATATATATCTACGTATTTCTATTTACGTGCAGACTTTACTATATACCTATAACAAACTACATGAAGATAAATCTCACAACATATAAGCTTACGTTTGGAGATATAACTGTAGACCGAAACCAAATTACATCGTGCTATATCAAACGAGATACATATATCAACGTTGATGTCGTTGAATACAGATGTTTCAAGCTTTGTTATCATGCTTATCTCAACATATATCCAACATCACGTAGCTATAACTATCCATATTTACTAGAACAGATCGAGAAATTTCAATCCAAATATAGTCATATACGTTGCGGTGGTTCAATTCAGATAGATTCACTTTCTTGGGGATAAATCTATCTACATATGACAACCTACGTAGATTGATAGATCTCTACATTATTCCATCTTCGTGAAGATGTATCGATATTCGTTTGTCAAACTACATGAAGATAAATCTGACAACTTGTAAGCTTATGTCTGGAGACATATCTTATAGTAAGTACACAAATCACATAGTTCTATATCAATCGAGATTCATCTATCAAAGTTGAGATGTCTGATATCAGATTATTCCATCTTAGTTAAGTTGCATCTTTCAACATATATCCACCAACTCATAGCTAAAACTATCCAAATTAAACAAAATATATCGAGATTTTTCAATGCTATTACAACTATCTTATTCGATGTTTTCCAATTCAGCAAGATTCACTCTTTACCTGAATATTACATCTACATATGACAATCTACGTAGACTAATATATATCTACGTATTTCCATCTACGTGCAGACTTATCTATATACTTATAACAAACTACATGAAGATAAATCTGACAACATTTAAGCTTACGTTTGGATAAATAACTGTAGACCGAAACCGAATTACATCGTGCTATATCAAACGAGATACATATATCAACGTTGATGTGGTTGAATACAGATGTTTCAAGCTTCGTTATCATGCTTATCTCAACATATATCCAACATCACATAGCTATAACTATCCATATTTACTAGAACAGATCGAGAAATTTCAATCCAAATATAGTCATATACGTTGCGGTGGTTCAATTCAGATAGATTCACTTTCTTGGGGATAAATCTATCTGCATATGACAACCTACGTAGATTGATAGATGTCTACATTATTCCATCTTCGTCAAGTTGTTTCGATATTCGTTTGTCAAACTACATGAAGATAAATCTGACAACTTGTAAGCTTATGTCTGGAGACATATCTATAGTAAGTACACAAATCACATAGTTCTATATCAATCGAGATTCATCTATCAAAGTTGAGATGTCTGATATCAGATTATTCCATCTTAATTAAGTTGCATCTTTCAACATATATCCACCAACTCATAGCTAAAACTATCCAAATTAAACAAAATACATCGAGATTTTTCAATCCGATTACAACTATCTTATTCGATGTTTTCCAATTCAGCAAGATTCCCTCTTTACCTGAATATTACATCTACATATGACAATCTACGTAGACTAATATATATCTACGTATTTCCATCTACGTGCAGACTTATCTATATACTTATAACAAACTACATGAAGATAAATCTGACAACATGTAAGCTTACGTTTGGATAAATAACTGTAGACCGAAACCGAATTACATCGTGCTATATCAAACGAGATACATATATCAACGTTGATGTGGTTGAATACAGATGTTTCAAGCTTCGTTATCATGCTTATCTCAACATATATCCAACATCACATAGCTATAACTATCCATTTTACTATTACAGATCGAGATATTTCAATCCAAATATAGTCATATACGTTGCGGTGGTTCAATTCAGATAGATTCACTTTCTTGGGGATAAATCTATCTACATATGACAACCTACGTAGATTGATAGATCTCTACATTATTCCATCTTGGTGAAGATGTATCGATATTCGTTTGTCATACTACATGAAGATAAATCTGACAACTTGTAAGCTTATGTCTGGAGACATATCTATAGTAAGTACACAAATCACATAGTTCTATATCAATCGAGATTCATCTATCAAAGTTGAGATGTCTGATATCAGATTATTCCATCTTAGTTAAGTTTCATCTTTCAACATATATCCACCAACTCATAGCTAAAACTGTATAAATTAAACAAAATACATCGAGATTTTTCAATCCAATTACAACTATCTTATTCGATGTTTTCCAATTCAGCAAGATTCACTCTTTACCTGAATATTACATCTACATATGACAATCTACGTAGACTAATATATATCTACGTATTTCCATCTACGTGCAGACTTATCTATATACTTATAACAAACTACATGAAGATAAATCTGACAACATTTAAGCTTACGTTTGGATAAATAACTGTAGACCGAAACCGAATTACATCGTGCTATATCAAACGAGATACATATATCAACGTTGATGTGGTTGAATACAGATGTTTCAAGCTTCGTTATCATGCTTATCTCAACATATATCCAACATCACATAGCTATAACTATCCATATTTACTAGAACAGATCGAGAAATTTCAATCCAAATATAGTCATATACGTTGCGGTGGTTCAATTCAGATAGATTCACTTTCTTGGGGATAAATCTATCTGCATATGACAACCTACGTAGATTGATAGATGTCTACATTATTCCATCTTCGTCAAGTTGTTTCGATATTCGTTTGTCAAACTACATGAAGATAAATCTGACAACTTGTAAGCTTATGTCTGGAGACATATCTATAGTAAGTACACAAATCACATAGTTCTATATCAATCGAGATTCATCTATCAAAGTTGAGATGTCTGATATCAGATTATTCCATCTTAATTAAGTTGCATCTTTCAACATATATCCACCAACTCATAGCTAAAACTATCCAAATTAAACAAAATACATCGAGATTTTTCAATCCGATTACAACTATCTTATTCGATGTTTTCCAATTCAGCAAGATTCCCTCTTTACCTGAATATTACATCTACATATGACAATCTACGTAGACTAATATATATCTACGTATTTCCATCTACGTGCAGACTTATCTATATACTTATAACAAACTACATGAAGATAAATCTGACAACATGTAAGCTTACGTTTGGATAAATAACTGTAGACCGAAACCGAATTACATCGTGCTATATCAAACGAGATACATATATCAACGTTGATGTGGTTGAATACAGATGTTTCAAGCTTCGTTATCATGCTTATCTCAACATATATCCAACATCACATAGCTATAACTATCCATTTTACTATTACAGATCGAGATATTTCAATCCAAATATAGTCATATACGTTGCGGTGGTTCAATTCAGATAGATTCACTTTCTTGGGGATAAATCTATCTACATATGACAACCTACGTAGATTGATAGATCTCTACATTATTCCATCTTGGTGAAGATGTATCGATATTCGTTTGTCATACTACATGAAGATAAATCTGACAACTTGTAAGCTTATGTCTGGAGACATATCTATAGTAAGTACACAAATCACATAGTTCTATATCAATCGAGATTCATCTATCAAAGTTGAGATGTCTGATATCAGATTATTCCATCTTAGTTAAGTTTCATCTTTCAACATATATCCACCAACTCATAGCTAAAACTGTATAAATTAAACAAAATACATCGAGATTTTTCAATCCAATTACAACTATCTTATTCGATGTTTTCCAATTCAGCAAGATTCACTCTTTACCTGAATATTACATCTACATATGACAATCTACGTAGACTAATATATATCTACGTATTTCCATCTACGTGCAGACTTATCTATATACTTATAACAAACTACATGAAGATAAATCTGACAACATGTAAGCTTTCGTTTGGATAAATAACTGAAGACCGAAACCGAATTACATCGTGCTATATGAATTGAGATACATATATCAACGTTGATGTGGTTGAATACAGATGTTTCAAGCTTAGTTATCATGCTTATCTCAACATATATCCGACATCACATAGCTATAACTATCCATATTTACTATTACAGATCGAGATATTTCAATCCAAATATAGTCATATACGTTGCGGTGGTTCAATTCAGATAGATTCACTTTCTTGGGGATAAATCTATCTACATATGACAACCTACGTAGACTGATAGATCTCTACATTATTCCATCTTCGTGAAGATGTATCGATATACGTATGTCAAACTACATGAGGATAAATCTGACAACTTGTAAGCTTATGTCTGGAGACATATCTATAGCCAGTAACCAAATCACATAGTTCTATATCAATCGAGATTCATCTATCAAAGTTGAGATGTCTGATATCAGATTATTCCATCTTAGTTAAGTTGCATCTCTCAACATATATATAATATATATTAAACTAAATACATCGAGATTTTTCAATCCGATTACAACTATCTTATTCGATGTTTTCCAATTCAGCTAGATACACTCTTTACCTGAATATTACATCTACATATGACAATCTACGTAGACTAATATATATCTACGTATTTCTATCTACGTGCAGAAGCAGCAGAGAGGGTGAACCCTACAACCTTTTTAGACAAAATAAGGCTTCCTACGAGAGGGTGAACAGACCACGTTTTCAAGCAGAAATAAGGCTTCCTACGAAATCTCATTTAACCAAAAAAAAAAAATGTCTCCATTTAGCAAACGGAGACTTTACGATTTTTTAATCAATTTTGGTCACAACGTTGTTGTCGTTCACCCTCTCTGCTGCTGGAACTTTCAGTTCTGGTTAACAAAAATAATAAATGATTTCAACCGAATATTTGATCGAGTCCGATACGATATCGTGTCCGAGGATCATGTAAATTTATTGTTATAAATCCATGCGGGGTTGACTGAACGTTACTAAAGAAATTTTTAAATTGATTGAAGTCCATATCGGAACACCATGTCTGCCAAATATTTCGTAACGTATGTGTATCAACGCCGTTAAACACAGCAAGAATATTACAGTTATCTCTAATCACTTTTGGAATCTGAGTGTAGCGTTGAGTGACATATATCACGTCAGTGTTTTTATGCCTGCCTCTGGAAAAGATCCTAGCTGGGTTTTTTTGATTGTCTAACATCACATCGTCGTATACGACTAAATTGTTAATGTTCCCATCAAGGTCATCCACGGATGGTGCCTCGTCAATATCTGTGATAAATTCAATGGCGTTCTCACCCTTAATTTCTGAAGCGTTTTCATTAAAATCTTTTAGCACTTCATAGCATCGTTGATCATCTACGCTAGGAGCAACTAAATACAACTTATCCCACTTCATCCATCTCATTATTAAATTGAGCAACAATTGCGTCTTGCCGGATCCAGATGGCCCGATTATAATTGCGCGGATAGAGTTTGGTAGCGCTGCATGATGCTTAACTGGTTCCCTTGTTTTAGTCGCTGAAAAATCAATTATATCCATATCTCTATACATAAATTATGGATCTATATTGTGTGAAGTGTAAAACGCGTACTAACACAAATGATGTGACGACGGTTACAACTAAAAATAACAGATCTGCACTAACTGGTAGATGTGCAACATGTGGTATAAAAAAATTTAGATTTGTTTCTACAAAATCAAAGATTTTACAATTCGGAGATGTTTTAAAAAAAAACGAGGAGGTGATATCGCAGCCAAATTTGCAAAACTCCCTGGAACCCCATGGGCAAAGTACCCCGGAGAAAAGCACCTTCCAGGATATAACTACTGTGGTCCCGGAACACGATTAGATATCAGACTTGATGATCAAAATCAGCCCCGACCCGGCGAGTATCCGATAAACGCTATTGATAAGGCGTGTCATGCTCATGATGTTGCATATAAAAGCAGCAATCTGCAAAACAGGCATCTCGCGGATGTGAAATTAATTCATGCGTTAAATGCTATTCCTGATAAATCTTTCAAAGAAAAACTTGCTTCGTGGTTGGTAAAATCGGCTATGAAAGGCAAATTGATGATGGGCGCTGGTAATTAATAATATTGAATCTATTTATTATTCTCCGAGAGGATACTGGAAGGGTAAACCAGCAATCAGTAAACTCGCCAGCGCCGCAAAAGTGAAAAAGGCTACTGCGGCTAATTGGTTATCCAAACAAGCTATATGGCAAATTTATCTACCGCGTCCTAAACAAATCAATTTCTCGCATTTTGATGTTACTGTACCCAATGAAGTTCATCAAGCTGATTTATTGTTTTTACCACATGACAACGGTTACAAATACGCGCTAACCGTAGTTGACGTTGCGAGTCGATACAAACAAGCAGAACCGCTAAAAACAAAATCATCACCTGAAGTTGCTTCTGCATTGGAAAAGATTTATCGACGAGGCCCACTACGCTGGCCAAATCTGTTACAAGTTGATCCTGGCAAGGAATTTCAAGGCGCTGTTTTATCACCATCAGACGGGGGCATACTGCACTACATCGCGATCAGGCAATTGTTGAACGATTTAATCGGACTCTTGCTGAACGGTTATTTGGATATCAATACGCGAAGGAATTCATCCAAGAAAAGCGATCCCGTGAATGGGTTAAGAGATTACCAGGTGTAGTTACCGCAATCAATAATGAGATTACTAGAACAATGAACATGAAACCTAGCAACGCTATTAAAAAGAAGTTTATACCCGTACAACCACAAAAAGATTTTTCAAAAGAACCAATTCTTGGTAGTAATGTCACTGTAAGGTACTTATACGAACCAGGAGAGCTTGAGGGTGGTAAAAAAAGAGCTACTGATCCTATTTGGAGTGTCACCGTACATAAAATATCTAGTATAACACGATCAACTAGTAGACCAGCAATCTATAAACTGGATTCAACTGCTCCTCAGCGAGGATTTACTCGACAACAACTACAGGTAATCCCCGAGGATACTCAATTACCACCGCGTGGTCTTAACTAGCACCTAAGGTGCTTGCACCTCTGCGTCTGTTGCACTCAAGACAAGTCAGCATAACGTTATCTCTGATATGACCAATGCTGCTATTCTTTCTGTCTACGGTAAATTGGCGAGGATCTTTATCCGAATACTGCCAACGCATTATACAATTGCAACTCGCGCAGTGATTATTCTGTTGTTGCTTCAGCGTAGTTATTAATTCAGCATCAATGTCAAATTTTCTATTATTTTTTTTATCCTGTTGTTTATAACCAGAGTTTTTTTCTGATTATATCCTTGACGTTGTCGGCGTTGATTGTAGTGTCATTATCGTCACCAATGATTTCATCATCGCCTGACTCTGTCAGGACAACTCTTCGAAGTTGATTTATTCTTCGTACTCTGGATACTGCAAGATAGACTAAATTCGACCATTCGATGTGATTATCCACCATCCAAACAATTGTATCCGATATAGTCAATCCCTGTGAAGAATGTATCGTCGCTGCGTATCCTAGCGTCCACGGGGATTTATTAGCACGCAATGCATCTTCAACGACGCTGATATCAACCAGCACAATATCATTTAATACGAGAATCTGCTTTTCACTCTTCCCTGGAATATCAACTTCTATATTCTGCTTTCGTGTATCCGAAGGCCTATAACACAACGGTACTAGAAGTGTTGCAAATCTTTTTTTATGTAATTCAAATAATTTCATCTGAAGTGTGTCTCTGACTATTTTTCTACTTGCAATTATCAAATCATTTGGTCTCCACGCTTCCCAGAAATCATTCATTGGAGTTTCTGAAATTATTTCACGCGCTATTTCACATTGGATTCTATCCGGTTGTAATCTAATTAGCGCTTTGAATTCTCGTAATTCATTATCAAGTGATCTATAATCAGTGGTAATTTCTTCATAGTAGTCTACAAAACCCTTTAGCCATTCATGTGGAGATGCACCGACAAATGGTGGTGGTTGGCCGTGATCACCGCACATGACGACTTTTGTGTTTTTGTTTAACAACCACTCGAGAAATGTTTGTAATACATCTAATGACACTGTGCATATTTCATCCCAAATTATGATTTCAGGAATGAATTTATCACCCATACGCTCAGGAGTCCATTCATCGCCTTTCCATCGAAAGAAACTATGATAAGTACAGGCATTTACCCCTCGTTGTTTCATCTCTCTGGCGAGTCTGTGAGTTGGTGTTAACACAATCATGGTTGACCGACGAAATAATTCAATTGCACGAGTTGTCTTTCCTGACCCACCACAACCGTTTAAATAAACTGTCTTGTATCTACATACTGGATCAGATACCGGTGGTGCATTAGAAAATTCGGATTGAATCTCATCACACTTTAAGTACTTTTCATCCATGGTAACATCTGCGGATTCACAATACTCATGTAGTGTTTCCTTTTTAAATCGCCAACATCCCCAATTTGCCTCCTGGGATGTGAATTTAGCTATATCTGATTTGTATTTCTCGTGGATATAAATAGAATCAGTGGCTACTCTAACTGCGGTATTAGGAAATCTATTTATCATCGAAAATAAATTGATAGAAGCATAAGCAAGCATAGAACTTCTCAAATGCGTATATTGTTTAATATATCCATCACAGTATGTAACAATTGTACCTAATCGTCTTCCATCGGATAGGAAAGCGTCTTTACGATTTACAAGTTTTCCCTGTTTCGTTAAATCCGTTACAATAAAGTCGTATTCAGCGATGTCTATGATCAACCGCGAGGAATATTTTGCATTGTCGTATCTTCCACCCTGGGTAAATTTACCGATTATTCTTGGTCCAAAATCTTTTGCTTGTTCTTTTTTAATTTCAAATAACTTCTTAGACCAATTCATGATTTGTTCTTCATTGAAATTCTTCGAATTTCCATCTGGAAACTGTTTTCGCTGTTCGCTAATTATACGATCTAGATTGGGTTGTGGTAGCCAAACTTCTTTCTGAGCGCGATAGCATATAATAGCTTCGGAAACAATCAGCGATATTAGCATACCACAATCAATCATATATCGTAGTAACACTATTGGCATCCAAGCCTTTTCAGATATATGTCTACCGAGCCAAACATAACTACACGGATGCATCCCTGTAGCGAATTCGAATGATATCACACGAGCGAATCCAGTTAAATCAAAATCAGGCAATGGACCATTAATCGCAACACGAGTCATTTCATGCGTGGGGTGTCCAAATCGTTTAAAATAGTTACTACATTCTCCATACCCGAGGAAACTTCCAGGATAACACGCGGATATATCAATTGAAATCATACCGCCACGATGATATTTTGTATTCCACAGCCCTCCATGGGAATATTCGATGCAACTCAATTTAACATCTTCGAGAAAATCACTTCGTGTTGGACGCCATGAGTTTTTTTCTCTTGCGAAGTGAGCTACCACTGATGGAATAGTAAAACTATCCGTGAGTAGTTTTTCATGGGAACTCTCTGGTGAAAAATCATTAGCAATTTTTCTCATTCTAGTATCTAACTCTTCAACGCGATATAATTCACCATTTGGTCTTACAAATTGATCAAATCCTATTTCTGGATCTTCATCACTTCTAAGTAACCACACTGACACAGGATCATCTTTACACAGCGTGTGAATAGCATCGAATAATTTCTCATTATAAAAAACATCCCCGACGAATTCTGGGGGGATATATTTCACGGTTCTATCTCGTGGAAATATTGTTACTGCAGGTGTCCACGCGTGTTTGTTATGATCAATAATTTGTATTGGCGCTCCATTTTTGTTATATTTCGGTTCGTATAATACTTCTCCGGTTATGGTCATAACGGTTATTGGGAATCTTAATGATGTTTCTAATTTAGCTATATCAGAAATCTTTGCACCGTGCTGTTTCACTGTCAGTTCCCATTCGGTTATTTTCCTACGTCGCAGATCAGTTAATTTATTTCCTCGGGATGCATTTGTGAAGTGTTCCATTACCCGTGTTGCTACACAATTGAGCCTTGACGAAGTCAACGGTGAATATTTCATAGGAGCTAGTTTTGCGATATCTGGTTTATCATTTAACGGATATATTCCATAAACGATTGCTGTTACAGGATAACATCTCTCGTAGTATGGTTTGTCAATTCCAGTTAGAATTCCTGGTTTGGAATCTCTACTTACAATGACAGTCTTTTTATCCTTTAGGATTGGTTCAAATTTATCCCTAATAATCCATTTGCCTTCGACTTCGATAATGAATTTTATTCTGAAAAAATACTTCTGATGGGAATTGCTTTGTTTGGGAATTGCTTTGCAATTTACCTTTAGATTTCCATCTTTGATTTTCCTTGTTTGAAATCCTTTGGATTTCCATCTTTGAATTTCCCCTTTGGATTTCCAGCTCCTTGGCGGGCCAAGGTGTGAAATTATCTCACCTGCTCTTTTATCGTTCATAGTAGCATCGATGATGGGTACATTGACATCTTCATCAATAATTCGAAATGTCGACCAACAGTATGCTGCACCGTCTCGGTAGAATTCATTAAAACACTCCCTGATTTTACCGAGTATAGTTCTATCACCGATTAGACGTTTTGGTGTATCAGAGACTCTATCGAGATTGAATTTAGTATTTCTCCAAGGCTTAATTTTCGATAATCTGTTGAACTCCTCATCGAGATTGAATTTAGTATTTCTCCAAGGCTTAATTTTGGATAATCTCTTGAACTCTTCCATGTTATAATCAATGAATTTAGTATTTCTCCAAGGCTTAATTTTCGATAATCTGTTGAATTCCTCCATGTTATAATTAAAACAAGTATTTAAATAGGAAAATATAGTATAATGAATCACTGCAAGTGGCTAATGATTGGATCAACAACCCCGTGTAACAAATCATGCAGAAGCGAATTCTGTGGGTATCATTTACAAAGCGTTAGGCGAGGAAGTTTTGGCCCTCTCCCATGCCTCCAATGTGGGGTGGGCGTTAGAGGAAAATCGCAGTTGTGTCTTGCTTGTGGGGGTAAACGATACAGGGAACTAAAACGCTACTATGACAAACGAATCATTGACCCTAACGTCCTTGATAAAATCAAGGACAAAATCATCAAAACCCCATAGACTTATAATTAAAGCAAATAATAAATTAGACAAGTAGTATTATTATACAAATGAGCCAAGATTTCAGACCTCATCCAGTGCTCGTTAATTACGAAGCCTCCAGTGATGGTGTTGTCAGGCACCGCAGACTAAAAAACCCGGTTGGATATCTAAATAATATGGGGTATTTGTTGTTTAGTGCTAGAAATAAAACATCTCTGTCACAGAATTATTTTTAAATGTCATAACGGATTAATCGAAGACGGATTTGTGATTGATCACATAAATGGCGTGAAGACTGATAATTGTCTTTTGAATCTTCAAGCCGTCTCACAAAGTCTGAATTCAAAATTAGGTGGAACTGGCAAACATGCAAAACGCCCTAGGAGAGTTAAATCGTTTGATTTAGAAAATAATGAAGAGAGAAGCTTTCAATCGATAAATGAAGCCAGTAGATACTTTGACATTTGTGGGACTTCAATACGATTTGTTGCAGAAAATATAATTAAAACTGCTCTGTCTAAAAAAAATGGTCATAAAATAAAATTCGTATACACCTAAAAAGATTCAAGGTCGCAACGATGTGGTCATCACCCTCTCTGCTGCTGGAACTTTCAGTTCTGGTTAATAATTCTTTTACGAGTTCAACCGAAAATTTGATCGAGTCTTTAGGACGAAAATCATTTATGATTTCACAAACAAACTAATCGCTAACACCTCCTCTTGTAGATCAATTAAATTATTTGACTGGTCGGTGAGTCGGAAATTAATTCTCGTTAACGAATTATTATGGCATCGCATGTAGACAGGATTAATTGGGTTTTCAATAATTAGGAATCCTGGAGGAGCTGTTGGTGCAAACGAATAAAGAATATATCCCTGCTGAGCTTGATTTGATTGCTCTAGATTAATTTGATAGCTTCCTTCAATTGCATCACATACTAAATTGAGCGCAATCACCGTTGAAATATTCACATTATGAGGGGCAATATGCCTACCGCCACCATCTGGATCATTATTATACCTGAAGAGGACAGCTGAATCTGATTTTTGTAGCGCCTTGATATCGGTTTTAACAATTCTTGCTAGTTCATCAGCGTTGTATTTGGGAAACTTGAAATTACGCAGATTGTCCTCTGTGATATTGTAATCGGTTAGGAATCGTTGTTTATTGTCGCTGTTGTCATTAATTATTGTTTGAATAATTAGTTCATAGATATATTTCATGTCAGATATAAGTTGATTTATTATTTCAACATGTTTTTGCGATTTTGTTTTCCGTAGTTGTTCTAGTTGTGTTTCATATAATTGTTTAATTTCATTAAAATAACCAGTGATGTCAGTTAGCGTAAATGAAATAGTAACAGATGAGTCGGTTGTTCTTTTAATGATAAAATCCCATTGCAATGTGTCTTTGTTGGTAAATATAAATCTATCGGCGATTCTTCCTTTTCTTATATCAGATAAATTATCTCGATAACTGGGATTGATTTCATGATATGATTGTACGTCCGTGGTTAAGTCGGTGGCGGATTTTTCCGGTGGTTTTTCAGGCTATCCTAACACTGTTCTTAACGAGCTGTTATATATATCTACAATGTATCCCTCTGTGCTTATTTCGATCGACGACGAGAGCGTCGGTTGATGAAGATTAATAGCTATTTTTGATTCTTTTCCAGTGATTGATTTTATTCTACGCTGAATTTCAGCATTGATTTGCTTAATTTGGTACGACCCAGTTGGTAACGAAACAGTTTCCCACTCTGGAGTACCATCGGGTTTATTCTTATACGAGAACACCAGTGCGTTATTCGGTTGCTGACCGCCAAATGCAACCGATTTGATATTAGGCCAGCTATGATATACTCGTAATTTTGCCAGCGCGATCTCGCGCACTGGAATCGGAGAAGGGAAGTTCACACTAAATTGTGGGGTTGTTGATGTTATTGATATCATGCTTGTTCGTATCGGAGTGGTATTCTCCGCGATTCGTTGAAGCAGTTGCAATTCGTTGAATTGTAGTGACATTATTGTTAACGCTGTCTTCAATTTCCAATTTCAACATCGCGGAGTTATACAACTGGGTCATCCTGGAAAATTCAACATCGGATATGAACGAATTATCTATTGATAGCGAGATCAACTCGGATAATTTCGAGTACGCGTCAAATACCACCCTGTACCGAGCTGTATAATCACTGAGTTTTTTCTGAGAACACGATGATATTTTTTTAGTTATCGCGGTGGCGACTGCCGCAATTGTTGTTGCCGCGGAGATAGCAATTGAAACTGCAATCGGAGCCATCATGGTCACCGTCGACAAAATAACTCCTGCGCTGGCCATCACACCGGACACCGAGTACACAGTTACATCGATGGCGGTAATTCTTCTGCGGTATTTTTTCATTTTTTCACGATAGCGCTCAGAAAGTGATTTCAAGTTCGCGGAAAATTCTTTCACGGTGTCGAATCGATATTGCGACGATGACAAAGTCATTGTTGATGACGGTGTCATTGATGATGAAGTCATTGACATTGTTATTTTAAACCAGATAGTGTTTTCAATTATCCTATTATTGAAGTGGTTTTAGGATCGTATGGGGGGATACCGGATACAAATTCTATTATCCAGGGTAGTGACTCCCTAATCACAGACTCGTCGGAATTGCTTATAACAATCGGAAATGGGACTGGTATATAGGGTGGAGGTGGTGGTATTTTCTCTAGTATATACATCAATGTGTTAACACCGTTGATACCTGTGTTGCTGAATCCCAAATCAAATTTACGGTGATGTATTATTGTAAGTCGGTAGCAACCTGGTACACCAGTATGTCTGTGGCCAACATAAAGATAATTTCTGTTTCCTCGGATCCAATCAAAAGTTCCACTATCAACCGTGTACACGATGTTATTAACGGCGCTTACACTATGTGGAATTTTTACCTTATTGATAGCCGCGCTAATTTCAGCGAGAGTCATGACTGCCACAAGTGGGTTTCCAAAGAACTTACCAACAATGTCGTTGACTGGTTTTTGATCTCCCTTTAGTTTAATAATATCGTCAATGACGTCGGAATAGGTTTTATTGATTTCAGTATATTTCATCATCGTTCCATTCCGGTTTTTAAAAAATGAAACCAAAAGGAGGTCGGATCCAAAACCTTTTCGGACTAGATAATCCCCCTCAAGTTGAGAATATGTCGTCGTGATATTGTAACTTTTAGAACCCTCAAAGAACTTATTAACCATTTCACTGGCGGATTTTTGTTCGTCAATAGCATTTTTAACTTCAGCGAGGGTCGGGCCTGTCAACGATGTGGTTTCAGACACAGGTGTTCTCCCTAAAAATTTATCAACGATGGTATTAAGTGTTGTTTGTTTCACCATAAACATATTAATATCTTTGAGAGTCATTGTAGATGTAGCTGGGACACCAAAGAAACTATTAGCGATGTAGGCATTGTGAGTATGCTTGCCGATAAACTCGCTAATTTCAGCGAGAGTCATGCCAGCCACAAGTGGGGTTCCAAAAAACTTAACAACTACGTCGTTTGTGAGTTTTTGTACCTTCTCAAAATCTTCGCTTACTTTAAAAATCTCGAGATAATTTGCCTTGATTTCTGAAGCAGTCATCATCCTTCCAGCTTCCTTGTTAGCGAAGAATGAATTCAACAAGTCTTTAATTTAAGCTAGAGTCATGCCAACCACAAGCGGGGTTCCAAAGAATTTATGTACGACATTTTTGCGAAAATTATTATAACCTCGTATATGATCATCCAGCTCACGGCCGTGGGTGGCAATCGTGTTGTCGTGGGTGGCAATCGTGTTGTCGTGGGCGGCAATCTTGTCGGTGATCGTAGAAATAAGATTACCAGGTTTAAGTCGTCCACCGCTGGAATAAAGCGCAATAGAGTTTTCAGCGGCATCGCTCTGCCGTATCAAAATGTCATTCACGGATATATTACTGCTTTTCAATTTACCCTGGCGATCTTGAAATACAACTAATTCGTTCGGGTCAACATCTATTAAATTTAACATCTCAGCGATTTCATCTTCAATTATTTTTTTTACATCCTCGATAGAACCCGCAGATGTTTCCTCGGTGGGTTCCAACATTGACAGAGATTGTCCCCAAATATCAATCATTATTGTTAGCGTAACTTGTGTTTTCAATTTATTGATCCTTGTAATTTCCCACTCGTGTATTCGTTTACAACCAGATGAGGTGGTTTCCACGGAGATCCAAAGGATTTTAATGAAATCTCCGCGAGGACATTTAATACTTCACGGCCGCATATCGGTGGATCATTTAATTGTTGTGTTGGCAGCGTGGAATAAAAAATCGGAAACTTTTTGAGTTTCATCGAAGAATTTATATACCGCATAAACTCGCTTGGCGGAGCTAACCCATATGAATCGAAATAGACAATCCCACGTGGATCAATCGCGTATGCAACCCAGTGAGTTCCCGATCCGCTGCTGTTATCAAGATTGATGATACCGGTTTCAACGTTATTTGGTTTTCTCGGTAATTGATCTCTCATAAAAACCCCTCTGAAGTTTTTTATCGCTAGTTTTTTAGCAGCATCAATTAAATCAAAATTGGACATAGGAACCATAGGTTCCTCAACAATTGGGCTTTCAACTAATAAACCGTTCCTGGTATTCTTCTTAGACCATTTCCGCTGTACCATGAATACGGGGTTCCTGGTAGGTACAACCCCTTTCCATTTTTTTTATATCCTTTCCCAGTTGCCTTTTTCAACGCCATCCCTGCCGCGGTACCAACGGCTCCCAACGCTGCCGCCTTCGCCACCGCTGGGGCAGCCGCTGCAATCAATGCTGGTATTGCGGCTAACAATGGAAATATACCACCTGATTTTATCATGTTCGCGATTGCAGCTTTCGAAAATTCTATTTGAACTCCTCGCTTATTTTTCATTGCATCATTGAAATGTTTTATTTGACGATCCGTTAATGATATTTTATGTGTACCGCCGGACATCTGCGCTGGTTTTAACGTTATTGTTGTTCCACATTCTTTAGCGGATTTTGATATTTTAATTTCTTGACCTGACCATCAGTCAGCTTGACACTAACAACACTATATGGCATTTTATTGTAAAACACATTTATGCTTTCAATTGATCTAATTGGAAACTCTTCAAGTTTCATTTACATATTTTTGAAAATCATAGATTTTCCACTGGTGCATCAACGAGTCTCATTCGTCCACCAACACCTTCAAGTAGCATTGATTTGTCGCTGAGAATGACAGCAACCGCTCTATAATTAGCAATAGCTCCACGAAGGACATTGGCTCTGAAGTGTATATCAACGACGGATTGCCTTGTTAAATCAAGATGTTCCAGCGAAAAGTAGTAGATCGGATACAAGTTCTTAAAATCATGTTGCGATATTTGCAAACCAGTATCTACATTTTGATCACGGCCCATATATGACAGCATACGATGGTACACGCGAGCAATATGGTTTTGAACGAAATTAAGTTGTATGTCTTCGGATGGTTCCTGCTGGCCATTTATTCTCAACGAGACCTCAGTAACTCCTAATTGATCAAATATCATATGACTGTGCAATTGTGATTCCACTCTTGTCATATCCTGCAACGCGATAAATATATGACGTGGAGCTGAAACACCTTGTTGTGATGCCAAGTTCCAAGTAAATGTACCATTGATATTTGATTGCTTAACATCTGTTGTTGTTGTTAGCCAACTTAGCAATGATTTGCCGCCTGTTTCCATAAATGAAAGCAGCCGCTCTTCTCTGGTAATTGATGGGGTCATTACTGGCATCCACAAGACCAATTTAGTTAAAATGACTTTACCAGCGTCAGCATCTGGATTTGCAGGATCCGCTGGAATTCTCCAGATTGCATCATTGTCACTGCCCTTTCGCACGAGTACTACTGTATGCTTCGCTCCATAAATAACTTTTCGTACATTTCTGCAGAATCCAAATATATGATGCAACGGAATCGCGCATGAAAACGATTTACGCCGCCCTTCCAACATTGCTATTCGTGTTGCAGCTCCTAGATTGTACTGGGGATCAGTATTTATAATCATATTCTCGACATCAACAACAGCAGTGCCAGCATTATTATTTGGTCGTCGTACAATAAATTGAGTGGGTCCAGCAGTGTTTTATTTATCCTTTGCAAACATCATAGACGGACCTGCTGATCTTGTATAATCGTCGGAATATCTTGCTAACCCAATTATTGTTGTAGCCACATCAACATCACGTTCTATAGACTCAATCTCTTTTCCGTCAATGAGATATCTCGCGGATTCAAATAGCGCCATGATACCATTATTGACTAAACCGACTTTGGTACCATCTGGATACGGTGCGGGTACAGCAGAAGTATCAGTAAGTTGCACAAGTTCTCCTTCTACTTCGATAAACGCTTCACACGGCAAAAAGTATTTACTGGTATCATGGACTTGAAGTTCAATTCGCGATCGAATATCTGCTTGTATTGCATGATAGGAATAAAATTGATAATCGCGGACGGAATCGTCCTTGCGTACTGGGGCTTCCATATCTAACGCTGGATCAGCTGTTCTTTTGAACATTTTATTAAATACTAGTGTTTTCAATTGTGAAACTCAAAGAGTTTAACGCTAGCGTTTTAATTCTTTGTAATCATCGTCGTTGAAAATTCTTCGAATTTCTTTTTTGTTTCAAACCACTTCCTGCTATCATGTTTGCGATATCATCTTGGTTACTGTTCGCCAACGACGCTAGTTTTTCTTCCACTGCGTTATTTATTACTTTGCTGATTTTTGAAGGCATCACTGTAGTTGATGGCAGCACTAATGACGAAGTCATTCCTGGTTTCTTTCGCACCAATGATGCTATTTTATCTTTCGCGGCAGAAAATGCCTTTCCTGCAAGATTTCCAACGAAATTGATTCCCTTATCACGAATAACATCAATGGCTTTCATTGATAATTGTTTAGCTAACGGCGCTACCTTGGGAGCCATTCTTGTAAATAACCCCGCAATGGTATTGCCGAAACCATCTCCGTAATATGCTCTATAAACAGGCAATCGTGAGTTCACCACGTAGACGCTTACTGGTTTATCATGGTTGTAGTGTATAATCATCTTGTTATAAAACTATTAGTTTTTCAGTTAGTGATCAATCGCTAAGATCCATAGGATTTTCATCATAACGTAGGGCGTCTCTGTGATTTTCAACTAATTCAGCAATGAGTTCTCGATATACATTAATGTCCATGATACCGCCGGCAAATAATCGTCTACAGATATCAGCTGCTTCATTAATTACTTCCGGTGAGTTATTTCCGGCTCGTTTCCCTCCGATGAGAACCTCTAACCTTGATATATCACTGAGAATGTTACCAGGGCATGTCACGGTAGAGTCAAAGACTCCAGCGTTGAAATCCTTTAGATTTCCAATCGAATATCCTTTTCCGCTTGTTTCCTCAGTTGTACCAGTTGCGCCCTGACTATCATCAAGTAATTGCCTTTGTCGGCCTCGACTTTTTTTTCTCGTTCTTGTTGTTTTTGTATACCATAACTATCAACTCCTACTTTAAAAGATCTATACTCAATTGTATCCTTTTTCAAATTACCAGTAATCCCCTTATTCGTTTTATACAACCAATTAACCCATTCATCTCGGCTTATTTGACTGTTTTTATACTCGTCTTTTAAAAAATCCTTTCTAGAATCAAAGCTTTTGGCGGCGAAATCACCAAAAGTCGTATAATCCTGGTGTTTCTCCAATTGAGGTCGTTTGATTTGTGTTATAGCTTCTTCGGTGAGTTTGTCTATAAAGGGAATACCTCTTGGGGTGACGACATCAACAGGTTGTGGTTCAGGTGTGGAAACTCTTTGAGTTTCAGGCGCAGAATCATCAATATCAGCTAATCGTTCATACTCGTGTTGGGTTTTTATATCACTGGATAGCTGTTGTATCCCTGCGCGTGTTTGTCCGGTCTCTGCTGCTATCTTTTCAAGTGTATCAAGCAGCGGCGCCTTCTTTGCTCGTTGTCGCTCAGTAATATCTCCGTATATCGCTGCTTCAGTTAACTTTTTCACATCTTTGGTCGCACTTGTTATCGGAGTAAACAGTTGTTCACTTGACACAGAAAAGTCAGTCTGCGCTTGTTGTCGTTGTTGAAGTTTCTCGCGAAGTTTGTCTCGAACCGGTATAAACTTTTTAATTGCTGCTAGCCGCTCTCGGGCTAATCTAGTTGTAAGCGATTCACCTACCATATATTGTTTGTGAACTAATTTTTCAAATGTAAAACTATCACAATTAAAAGATGAGTTATTAAATTATGTACCATCAAGCTAACGTATTCATCTTCGACAGGGTTAAACTGTACGACGCTATCCGCGAGTGTTTCAGAAATAACATCGCTGGGGGTTTCAGAATTGTAATATCTGAGAACGGCGATGAACGATTTGTGTTAACGACGCGGCAACAAGAACAACTACGTGAAAATGGAGGCGTCGCGGTGATTACTTGCTACTACAACCAGATCATTCATTATGCACATAACTGCATGGGCAAGTCCAGACTGATGAGTATTCTCTCAGGAGAAAATCCTATGTAGTTACAAAAAACGCTAAAAAAAAAAAAAATTATTTAAATTATTTACGAAAGCCTATTTTTTTTTTTTTAGTAACACCCACGTGGTTAAGATACTGGTTTTTCCTCGTTTAACATTTTTCTAAGATCACGAACTTTAGAACCAATTTCAGCTCGTTTTTGATATTCTTGGCCGAGCTTTTGACGTATTGCTTCAACGGTGCTAAATAGCGTTATGAATACATTAATGTCGTTACCGTACAAACAAGCATTGATGGATTTTTGAATTCCTTTCACGAGCCTGTACATCTTGGGTAAAACATAACGACCCTTACTAGACTGATATTCAATATCTTCATATTCCAAGGTAATCCTGTCACAGTCGAGACTTTCAGATAATAATACCCCTTTATTATTTAAATTTGAGATTTCAGCAATTATAGCATTTACATCATTGATATCCATATTTTTATAGTATACTGTATCTCTAATTATTAAAAAAAAAACCAAAAAACACTCATTTGGCAATCTCGCTGGCGCCCTATGACGTCAGAGAGACCCAGAGGTTACATATACGACAACACATCTTTGGAACTCCTTGGTTGCCTTCACATCCAAGTAAGCCCAAGGGGACCCGAAACATACATCTCCGGCGGGAGGCCTAAGGTGGCAAACGCCATCTTAGACCGCCCAGAAGATATGCTTGGGGTGACGTCACAATGCCATATATATCTCCACTCGAGTGTTGTGGCAAATTTTAGGCATACATATATGATGTGGGGGACGGCACAAGACAGCACAAACATGAAACGACGGGGCGGATTTTCTACGGCCAATCAACCAATCAAAAGCAACCAATTAAATTAACCCGGTTGCATGATTGTGAACAAAAGACAACCACACGCCTGGGTTAATGGCGTTGGTTAGTTTTGATCGGTCGCATTGGCCTTCGAAAGCCCCAAGCTTTATACCTTTGATATACTATATAAGGCGACTATTACAGCAGCGTCGTTTCATGGGTATGTTATTTTATTTCCTTATTACTTATTAATGCTGTTTCACATTTAAATGAGACAAGTATTTTAAATGAAACATTAAACAAAATAATACAGTTTTTAAATAACAACGTATATTTTCCCTGTTCTAATTCTCTATACAAAAATGCATTATCGATTAGATCACAAAGAGCTGTATACAAGGAATTTTAACCACGCCCACCTACTTCAATGAATGGGAAACACTCGCGTTCCGGCTGAACGAACATAGGTAATACTGGATTATAAAGAACGTCTGTACTTAAAGTGTATTAATAGATGATCTAAATAAATACAACTATTTAAATAAATGCAGTTTTAGCCAAAGCGACAATAAAAGATTTTAAAATTATTTAAAGTTGATAAAAAACCAACTCTAACGAAACACACGTATTTACTCCATTACAGTCACGTGGGCGCACACATGTCAATTATACCTCTCTACAGGTAATATAGCAGACGACAAATTCTTTTGACGTCATAATACAAGGGAACTTAGTAGGTAAATGTTATAAGTTGTGGCGGATTAATCTATAAAGGATTTATCTCCCTTAGCAGCAGAGAGGGTGAACGACAACAACGTTGTGACCAAAATTGATTAAAAAATCGTAAAGTCTCCGTTTGCTAAATGGAGACATTTTTTTTTTTGGTTAAATGAGATTTCGTAGGAAGCCTTATTTCTGCTTGAAAACGTGGTCTGTTCACCCTCTCGTAGGAAGCCTTATTTTGACTAAAAAGGTTGTAGGGTTCACCCTCTCTGCTGCTGCAGACTTAACTATATACCTATAACAAACTACATGAAGATAAATCTAACAACATATAAGCTTACGTTTGGAGATATAACTGTAGACCGAAACCAAATTACATCGTGCTATATCAAACGAGATACATATATCAACGTTGATGTCGTTGAATACAGATGTTTCAAGCTTCGTTATCATGCTTATCTCAACATATATCCAACATCACATAGCTATAACTATCCATATTTACTAGAACAGATCGAGATATTTCAATCCAAATATTATCATATACGTTGCGGTGGTTCAATTCAGATAGATTCACTTTCTTGGGGATAAATCTATCTACATATGACAACCTACGAAGATTGATAGATCTCTACATTATTCCATCTTCGTGAAGATGTATCGATATAAGTATGTCAAACTACATGAAGATAAATCTGACAACTTGTAAACTTATGTCTGGAGACATTTCTATAGCCAGTAACCAAATCACATAGTTCTATCACAATCGAGATTCACCTGACAACATGTAAGCTTTCGTTTGGAGATATATCTGTAGACCGAAACCAAATTACATCGTGCTATATCAAACGAGATACATATATCAACGTTGATGTGGTTGAATACAGATGTTTCAAGCTTCGCTATCATGCTTATCTCAACATATATCCAACATCACATAGCTATAACTATCCATATTTACTAGAACAGATCGAGATATTTCAATCCAAATATAGTCATATACGTTGCGGTGGTTCAATTCAGATAGATTCAATTTCTTGGGGATAAATCTATCTACATATGACAACCTACGTAGATTGATAGATCTCTACATTATTCCATCTTCGTGAAGATGTATATACGTATGTCAAACAACATGAAGATAAATCTGACAACTTGTAAACTTATGTCTGGAGACATATCTATAGCCAGTAACCAAATCACATAGTTCTATCACAATCGAGATTCACCTGACAACATGTAAGCTTTCGTTTGGAGATATATCTGTAGACCGAAAGCAAATTACATCGTGATGTATCAATCGAGATGCATATATCAACGTTGATGTGGTTGAATACAGATGTTTCAAGCTTCGTTATCATGCTTATCTTAACATATATCCACCATCACATATCTATAACTATCCATATTTACTAGAACAGATCGAGATATTTCAATCGAAATAGAGTCATATATGTTGCGGTGGTTCAATTCAGATAGATTCACTTTCTTGGGGATAAATATATCTGTATATGACAATCTACGTAGACTGATATATCTCTACATTATTTCATCTTCGTGAAGATGTATCGATATACGTATGTCAAACTACATGAAGATAAATCTGACAACATGTAAGATCATGTCTGGAGACATATCTATAGCCAGTAAACAATTTACATAGTTCTATATCAATCGAGATTCATCTATCAAAGTTGAGATGTCTGATATCAGATTATTCCATCTTAGTTAAGCTGCATCTCTCAACATATATCCACCTACACATAGCTAAAACTATCCACATTAAACGAAATACATCGAGATTTTTCAATCCAATTATAACTGTCTTTCTCGATGCTTTCCAATTCAGCTAGATTCACTCTTTACCTGAATATTACATCTACATATGACAATCTACGTAGACTAATATATATCTACGTATTACCATCTACGTGCAGACTTATCTATATACCTATAACAAACTACATGAAGATAAATCTGGCAACATGTAAGCTTTCTTTTGGAGATGTATCTGTAGACCGAAAGCAAATAACATCGTGCTGTATCAATCGAGATATATATATATCAACGTTGATGTGGTTGAATACAGATGTTTCAAGCTTCGTTATCATGCTTATCTCAACATATATCCAACATCACATAGCTTTAACTATCCATGTTTACTAGAACAGATCGAAATATTTCAATCCAAGTATAGTCATATACGTTGCGGTGGTTCAATTCAGATAGATTCACTTTCTTGGGGATAAATCTATCTACATATGACAATCTACGTAGACTGGTATATCACTACATTATTCCATCTTCGTGAAGATGTATCGATATACGTATGTCAAACTACATGAAGATAAATCTGACAACTTGTAAGCTTATATCTGGAGACATATCTATAACCAGTAACCAAATCACATAGTTCTATATCAATCGAGATTCATCTATCAAAGTTGAGATGTCTGTCTGATATCAGATTATTCCATCTTAGTTAAGTTGCATCTCTCAACATATATCCACCTACACATAGCTAATACTGTCCAAATTACACAAAATACATCGAGAGTTTTCAATCCGATTGCAACTATCTTATTCGATGTTTTCCAATTCAGCTAGATTCACTATTTACCTGAATATTACATCTACATATGACAATCTACGTAGACTAATATATATCTACGTATTTCCATCTACGTGCAGACTTATCTATATACTTATAACAAACTACATGAAGATAAATCTGACAACATGTAAGCTTACGTTTGGATAAATAACTGTAGACCGAAACCGAATTACATCGTGCTATATCAAACGAGATACATATATCAACGTTGATGTGGTTGAATACAGATGTTTCAAGCTTCGTTATCATGCTTATCTCAACATATATCCAACATCACATAGCTATAACTATCCATATTTACTGGAACAGATCGAGAAATTTCAATCCAAATTTGTGATACACGTTGCGGTGGTTCAATTCAGATAGATTCACTTTCTTGGGGATAAATCTATCTACATATGACAACCTACGTAGATTGATAGATCTCTACATTATTCCATCTTCGTGAAGATGTATCGATATTCGTTTGTCAAACTACATGAACATAAATCTGACAACTTGTAAGCTTAAGTCTGGAGACATATCTATAGTAAGTACACAAATCACATAGTTCTATATCAATCGAGATTCATCTATCAAAGTTGAGATGTCTGATATCAGATTATTCCATCTTAGTTAAGTTGCATCTTTCAACATATATCCACCAACTTATAGCTAAAACTATCCAAATTAAACAAAATACATCGAGATTTTTCAATCCGATTACAACTATCTTATTCGATGTTTTCCAATTCAGCAAGATTCCCTCTTTACCTGAATATTACATCTACATATGACAATCTACGTAGACTAATATATATCTACGTATTTCCATCTACGTGCAGACTTATCTATATACTTATAACAAACTACATGAAGATAAATCTGACAACATGTAAGCTTACGTTTGGATAAATAACTGTAGACCGAAACCGAATTACATCGTGCTATATCAAACGAGATACATATATCAACGTTGATGTGGTTGAATACAGATGTTTCAAGCTTCGTTATCATGCTTATCTCAACATATATCCAACATCACATAGCTATAACTATCCATATTTACTAGAGCAGATCGAGATATTTCAATCCAAATATAGTCATATACGTTGCGGTGGTTCAATTCACATAGATTCACTTTCTTGGGGATAAATCTATCTACATATGACAACCTACGTAGATTGATAGATCTCTACATTATTCCATCTTCGTGAAGATGTATCGATATACGTATGTCAAACTACATGAAGATAAATCTGACAACTTGTAAACTTATGTCTGGAGACATATCTATAGCCAGGAACCAAATCACATAGTTCTATCACAATCGAGATTCACCTGACAACATGTAAGCTTTCGTTTGGAGATATATCTGTAGACCGAAACCAAATTACATCGTGCTATATCAAACGAGATACATATATCAACGTTGATGTGGTTGAATACAGATGTTTCAAGCTTCGTTATCATGCTTATCTCAACATATATCCAACATCACATAGCTATAACTATCCATATTTACTATTACAGATCGAGATATTTCAATCCAAATATAGTCATATACGTTGCGGTGGTTCAATTCAGATAGATTCACTTTCTTGGGGATAAATCTATCTACATATGACAACCTACGTAGACTGATAGATCTCTACATTATTCCATCTTCGTGAAGATGTATCGATATACGTATGTCAAACTACATGAAGATAAATCTGACAACTTGTAAGCTTATGTCTGGAGACATATCTATAGCCAGTAACCAAATCACATAGTTCTATATCAATCGAGATTCATCTATCAAAGTTGAGATGTCTGATATCAGATTATTCCATCTTAGTTAAGTTGCATCTCTCAAGATATATCCACCTACACATAGCTAAAATTATCCAAATTACACAAAATACATCGAGATTTTTCAATACGATTTCAACTATCTTATTCGATGTTTTCCAATTCAGCAAGATTCACTCTTTACCTGAATATTACATCTACATATGACAATCTACGTAGACTAATATATATCTACGTATTTCCATCTACGTGCAGACTTATATATATACTTATAACAAACTACATGAAGATAAATCTGACAACATGTAAGCTTACCTTTGGATAAATAACTGTAGACCGAAACCGAATTACATCGTGCTATATCAAACGAGATACATATATCAACGTTGATGTGGTTGAATACAGATGTTTCAAGCTTCGTTATCATGCTTATCTCAACATATATCCAACATCACATAGCTATAACTATCCATATTTACTATTACAGATCGAGATATTTCAATCCAAATATAGTCATATACGTTGCGGTGGTTCAATTCAGATAGATTCACTTTCTTGGGGATAAATCTATCTACATATGACAACCTACGTAGATTGATAGATCTCTATATTATTCCATTTTCGTGAAGATGTATCGATATTCGTTTGTCAAACTACATGAAGATAAATCTGACAACTTGTAAGCTTATGTCTGGAGACATATCTATAGTAAGTACACAAATCACATAGTTCTATATCAATCGAGATTCATCTATCAAAGTTGAGATGTCTGATATCAGATTATTCCATCTTAGTTAAGTTGCATCTCTCAACATATATCCACCTACACATAGCTATAACAATCCAAATTAAACTAAATACATCGAGATTTTTCAATCCGATTACAACTATCTTATTCGATGTTTTCCAATTCAGCTAGATACACTCTTAACCTGAATATTACATCTACATATGACAATCTACGTAGACTAATATATATCTACGTATTTCTATCTACGTGCAGAAGCAGCAGAGAGGGTGAACCCTACAACCTTTTTAGACAAAATAAGGCTTCCTACGAGAGGGTGAACAGACCACGTTTTCAAGCAGAAATAAGGCTTCCTACGAAATCTCATTTAACCAAAAAAAAAAATGTCTCCATTTAGCAAACGGAGACTTTACGATTTTTTAATCAATTTTGGTCACAACGTTGTTGTCGTTCACCCTCTCTGCTGCTGGAACTTTCAGTTCTGGTTAACAAAAATAATAAATGATTTCAACCGAATATTTGATCGAGTCCGATACGATATCGTGTCCGAGGATCATGTAAATTTATTGTTATAAATCCATGCGGGGTTGACTGAGCGTTACTAAAGAAATTTTTAAATTGATTGAAGTCCATATCGGAACACCATGTCTGCCAAATATTTCGTAACGTATGTGTATCAACACCGTTAAACACAGCAAGAATATTACAGTTATCTCTAATCACTTTTGGAATCTGAGTGTAGCGTTGAGTGACATATATCACGTCAGTGTTTTTATGCCTGCCTCTGGAAAAGATCCTAGCTGGGTTTTTTTGATTGTCTAACATCACATCGTCGTATACGACTAAATTGTTAATGTTCCCATCAAGGTCATCCACGGATGGTGCCTCGTCAATATCTGTGATAAATTCAATGGCGTTCTCACCCTTAATTTCTGAAGCGTTTTCATTAAAATCTTTTAGCACTTCATAGCATCGTTGATCATCTACGCTAGGAGCAACTAAATACAACTTATCCCACTTCATCCATCTCATTATTAAATTGAGCAACAATTGCGTCTTGCCGGATCCAGATGGCCCGATTATAATTGCGCGGATAGAGTTTGGTAGCGCTGCATGATGCTTAACTGGTTCCCTTGTTTTAGTCGCTGAAAAATCAATTATATCCATATCTCTATACATAAATTATGGATCTATATTGTGTGAAGTGTAAAACGCGTACTAACACAAATGATGTGACGACGGTTACAACTAAAAATAACAGATCTGCACTAACTGGTAGATGTGCAACATGTGGTATAAAAAAATTTAGATTTGTTTCTACAAAATCAAAGATTTTACAATTCGGAGATGTTTAAAAAAAAAAACGAGGAGGTGATATCGCAGCCAAATTTGCAAAACTCCCTGGAACCCCATGGGCAAAGTACCCCGGAGAAAAGCACCTTCCAGGATATAACTACTGTGGTCCCGGAACACGATTAGATATCAGACTTGATGATCAAAATCAGCCCCGACCCGGCGAGTATCCGATAAACGCTATTGATAAGGCGTGTCATGCTCATGATGTTGCATATAAAAGCAGCAATCTGCAAAACAGGCATCTCGCGGATGTGAAATTAATTCATGTTTTAAATGCTATTCCTGATAAATCTTTCAAAGAAAAACTTGCTTCGTGGTTGGTAAAATCGGCTATGAAAGGCAAATTGATGATGGGCGCTGGTAATTAATAATATGGAATCTATTTATTATTCTCCGAGAGGATACTGGAAGGGTAAACCAGCAATCAGTAAACTCGCCAGCGCCGCAAAAGTGAAAAAGGCTACTGCGGCTAATTGGTTATCCAAACAGGCTATATGGCAAATTTATCTACCGCGTCCTAAACAAATCAATTTCTCGCATTTTGATGTTACTGTACCCAATGAAGTTCATCAAGCTGATTTATTGTTTTTACCACATGACAACGGTTACAAATACGCGCTAACCGTAGTTGACGTTGCGAGTCGATACAAACAAGCAGAACCGCTAAAAACAAAATCATCACCTGAAGTTGCTTCTGCATTGGAAAAGATTTATCGACGAGGCCCACTACGCTGGCCAAATCTGTTACAAGTTGATCCTGGCAAGGAATTTCAAGGCGCTGTTTTATCACCATCAGACGGGGGCATACTGCACTACATCGCGATCAGGCAATTGTTGAACGATTTAATCGGACTCTTGCTGAACGGTTATTTGGATATCAATACGCGAAGGAATTCATCCAAGAAAAGCGATCCCGTGAATGGGTTAAGAGATTACCAGGTGTAGTTACCGCAATCAATAATGAGATTACTAGAACAATGAACATGAAACCTAGCAACGCTGTTAAAAAGAAGTTTATACCCGTACAACCACAAAAAGATTTTTCAAAAGAACCAATTCTTGGTAGTAATGTCACTGTAAGGTACTTATACGAACCAGGAGAGCTTGAGGGTGGTAAAAAAAGAGCTACTGATCCTATTTGGAGTGTCACCGTACATAAAATATCTAGTATAACACGATCAACTAGTAGACCAGCAATCTATAAACTGGATTCAACTGCTCCTCAGCGAGGATTTACTCGACAACA
The DNA here is from genome assembly GCA_030141615.1 of Unio pictorum. Classification (NCBI taxonomy): domain Eukaryota; kingdom Metazoa; phylum Mollusca; class Bivalvia; order Unionida; family Unionidae; genus Unio; species Unio pictorum. The sequence continues at coordinate 39,733,053 of JARLTB010000021.1, forward strand.
ACTACAGGTAATCCCCGAGGATACTCAATTACCACCGCGTGGTCTTAACTAGCACCTAAGGTGCTTGCACCTCTGCGTCTGTTGCACTCAAGACAAGTCAGCATAACGTTATCTCTGATATGACCAATGCTGCTATTCTTTCTGTCTACGGTAAATTGGCGAGGATCTTTATCCGAATACTGCCAACGCATTATACAATTGCAACTCGCGCAGTGATTATTCTGTTGTTGCTTCAGCGTAGTTATTAATTCAGCATCAATGTCAAATTTTCTATTATTTTTTTTATCCTGTTGTTTATAACCAGAGAGTTTTTTTCTGATTATATCCTTGACGTTGTCGGCGTTGATTGTAGTGTCATTATCGTCACCAATGATTTCATCATCGCCTGACTCTGTCAGGACAACTCTTCGAAGTTGATTTATTCTTCGTACTCTGGATACTGCAAGATAGACTAAATTCGACCATTCGATGTGATTATCCACCATCCAAACAATTGTATCCGATATAGTCAATCCCTGTGAAGAATGTATCGTCGCTGCGTATCCTAGCGTCCACGGGGATTTATTAGCACGCAATGCATCTTCAACGACGCTGATATCAACCAGCACAATATCATTTAATACGAGAATCTGCTTTTCACTCTTCCCTGGAATATCAACTTCTATATTCTGCTTTCGTGTATCCGAAGGCCTATAACACAACGGTACTAGAAGTGTTGCAAATCTTTTTTTATGTAATTCAAATAATTTCATCTGAAGTGTGTCTCTGACTATTTTTCTACTTGCAATTATCAAATCATTTGGTCTCCACGCTTCCCAGAAATCATTCATTGGAGTTTCTGAAATTATTTCACGCGCTATTTCACATTGGATTCTATCCGGTTGTAATCTAATTAGCGCTTTGAATTCTCGTAATTCATTATCAAGTGATCTATAATCAGTGGTAATTTCTTCATAGTAGTCTACAAAACCCTTTAGCCATTCATGTGGAGATGCACCGACAAATGGTGGTGGTTGGCCGTGATCACCGCACATGACGACTTTTGTGTTTTTGTTTAACAACCACTCGAGAAATGTTTGTAATACATCTAATGACACTGTGCATATTTCATCCCAAATTATGATTTCAGGAATGAATTTATCACCCATACGCTCAGGAGTCCATTCATCGCCTTTCCATCGAAAGAAACTATGATAAGTACAGGCATTTACCCCTCGTTGTTTCATCTCTCTGGCGAGTCTGTGAGTTGGTGTTAACACAATCATGGTTGACCGACGAAATAATTCAATTGCACGAGTTGTCTTTCCTGACCCACCACAACCGTTTAAATAAACTGTCTTGTATCTACATACTGGATCAGATACCGGTGGTGCATTAGAAAATTCGGATTGAATCTCATCACACTTTAAGTACTTTTCATCCATGGTAACATCTGCGGATTCACAATACTCATGTAGTGTTTCCTTTTTAAATCGCCAACATCCCCAATTTGCCTCCTGGGATGTGAATTTAGCTATATCTGATTTGTATTTCTCGTGGATATAAATAGAATCAGTGGCTACTCTAACTGCGGTATTAGGAAATCTATTTATCATCGAAAATAAATTGATAGAAGCATAAGCTAGCATAGAACTTCTCAAATGCGTATATTGTTTAATATATCCATCACAGTATGTAACAATTGTACCTAATCGTCTTCCATCGGATAGGAAAGCGTCTTTACGATTTACAAGTTTTCCCTGTTTCGTTAAATCCGTTACAATAAAATCGTATTCAGCGATGTCTATGATCAACCGCGAGGAATATTTTGCATTGTCGTATCTTCCACCCTGGGTAAATTTACCGATTATTCTTCGTCCAAAATCTTTTGCTTGTTCTTTTTTAATTTCAAATAACTTCTTAGACCAATTCATGATTTGTTCTTCATTGAAATTCTTCGAATTTCCATCTGGAAACTGTTTTCGCTGTTCGCTAATTATACGATCTAGATTGGGTTGTGGTAGCCAAACTTCTTTCTGAGCTCGATAGCATATAATAGCTTCGGAAACAATCAGCGATATTAGCATACCACAATCAATCATATATCGTAGTAACACTATTGGCATCCAAGCCTTTTCAGATATATGTCTACCGAGCCAAACATAACTACACGGATGCAACCCTGTAGCGAATTCGAATGATATCACACGAGCGAATCCAGTTAAATCAAAATCAGGCAATGGACCATTAATCGCAACACGAGTCATTTCATGCGTGGGGTGTCCAAATCGTTTAAAATAGTTACTACATTCTCCATACCCGAGGAAACTTCCAGGATAACACGCGGATATATCAATTGAAATCATACCGCCACGATGATATTTTGTATTCCACAGCCCTCCATGGGAATATTCGATGCAACTCAATTTAACATCTTCGAGAAAATCACTTCGTGTTGGACGCCATGAGTTTTTTTCTCTTGCGAAGTGAGCTACCACTGATGGAATAGTAAAACTATCCGTGAGTAGTTTTTCATGGGAACTCTCTGGTGAAAAATCATTAGCAATTTTTCTCATTCTAGTATCTAACTCTTCAACGCGATATAATTCACCATTTGGTCTTACAAATTGATCAAATCCTATTTCTGGATCTTCATCACTTCTAAGTAACCACACTGACACAGGATCATCTTTACACAGCGTGTGAATAGCATCGAATAATTTCTCATTATAAAAAACATCCCCGACGAATTCTGGGGGGATATATTTCACGGTTCTATCTCGTGGAAATATTGTTACTGCAGGTGTCCACGCGTGTTTGTTATGATCAATAATTTGTATTGGCGCTCCATTTTTGTTATATTTCGGTTCGTATAATACTTCTCCGGTTATGGTCATAACGGTTATTGGGAATCTTAATGATGTTTCTAATTTAGCTATATCAGAAATCTTTGCACCGTGCTGTTTCACTGTCAGTTCCCATTCGGTTATTTTCCTACGTCGCAGATCAGTTAGTTTATTTCCTCGGGATGCATTTGTGAAGTGTTCCATTACCCGTGTTGCTACACAATTGAGCCTTGACGAAGTCAACGGTGAATATTTCATAGGAGCTAGTTTTGCGATATCTGGTTTATCATTTAACGGATATATTCCATAAACGATTGCTGTTACAGGATAAGATCTCTCGTAGTATGGTTTGTCAATTCCAGTTAGAATTCCTGGTTTGGAATCTCTACTTACAATGACAGTCTTTTTATCCTTTAGGATTGGTTCAAATTTATCCCTAATAATCCATTTGCCTTCGACTTCGATAATGAATTTTATTCTGAAAAAATACTTCTGATGGGAATTGCTTTGTTTGGGAATTGCTTTGCAATTTACCTTTAGATTTCCATCTTTGATTTTCCTTGTTTGAAATCCTTTGGATTTCCATCTTTGAATTTCCCCTTTGGATTTCCAGCTCCTTGGCGGGCCAAGGTGTGAAATTATCTCACCTGCTCTTTTATCGTTCATAGTAGCATCGATGATGGGTACATTGACATCTTCATCAATAATTCGAAATGTCGACCAACAGTATGCTGCACCGTCTCGGTAGAATTCATTAAAACACTCCCTGATTTTACCGAGTATAGTTCTATCACCGATTAGACGTTTTGGTGTATCAGAGACTCTATCGAGATTGAATTTAGTATTTCTCCAAGGCTTAATTTTCGATAATCTGTTGAACTCCTCATCGAGATTGAATTTAGTATTTCTCCAAGGCTTAATTTTGGATAATCTCTTGAACTCTTCCATGTTATAATCAATGAATTTAGTATTTCTCCAAGGCTTAATTTTCGATAATCTGTTGAATTCCTCCATGTTATAATTAAAACAAGTATTTAAATAGGAAAATATAGTATAATGAATCACTGCAAGTGGCTAATGATTGGATCAACAACCCCGTGTAACAAATCATGCAGAAGCGAATTCTGTGGGTATCATTTACAAAGCGTTAGGCGAGGAAGTTTTGGCCCTCTCCCATGCCTCCAATGTGGGGTGGGCGTTAGAGGAAAATCGCAGTTGTGTCTTGCTTGTGGGGGTAAACGATACAGGGAACTAAAACGCTACTATGACAAACGAATCATTGACCCTAACGTCCTTGATAAAATCAAGGACAAAATCATCAAAACCCCTCAAGACTACATTGATAGACTTATAATTAAAGCAAATAATAAATTAGACAAGTAGTATTATTATACAAATGAGCCAAGATTTCAGACCTCATCCAGTGCTCGTTAATTACGAAGCCTCCAGTGATGGTGTTGTTAGGCACCGCAGACTAAAAAACCCGGTTGGATATCTAAATAATATGGGGTATTTGTTGTTTAGTGCTAGAAATAAAACATATCTCTGTCACAGAATTATTTTTAAATGTCATAACGGATTAATCGAAGACGGATTTGTGATTGATCACATAAATGGCGTGAAGACTGATAATTGTCTTGTGAATCTTCAAGCCGTCTCACAAAGTCTGAATTCAAAATTAGGTGGAACTGGCAAACATGCAAAACGCCCTAGGAGAGTTAAATCGTTTGATTTAGAAAATAATGAAGAGAGAAGCTTTCAATCGATAAATGAAGCCAGTAGATACTTTGACATTTGTGGGACTTCAATACGATTTGTTGCAGAAAATATAATTAAAACTGCTCTGTCTAAAAAAAATGGTCATAAAATAAAATTCGTATACACCTAAAAAGATTCAAGGTCGCAACGATGTGGTCATCACCCTCTCTGCTGCTGGAACTTTCAGTTCTGGTTAATAATTCTTTTACGAGTTCAACCGAAAATTTGATCGAGTCTTTAGGACGAAAATCATTTATGATTTCACAAACAAACTAATCGCTAACACCTCCTCTTGTAGATCAATTAAATTATTTGACTGGTCGGTGAGTCGGAAATTAATTCTCGTTAACGAATTATTATGGCATCGCATGTAGACAGGATTAATTGGGTTTTCAATAATTAGGAATCCTGGAGGAGCTGTTGGTGCAAACGAATAAAGAATATATCCCTGCTGAGCTTGATTTGATTGCTCTAGATTAATTTGATAGCTTCCTTCAATTGCATCACATACTAAATTGAGCGCAATCACCGTTGAAATATTCACATTATGAGGGGCAATATGCCTACCGCCACCATCTGGATCATTATTATACCTGAAGAGGACAGCTGAATCTGATTTTTGTAGCGCCTTGATATCGGTTTTAACAATTCTTGCTAGTTCATCAGCGTTGTATTTGGGAAACTTGAAATTACGCAGATTGTCCTCTGTGATATTGTAATCGGTTAGGAATCGTTGTTTATTGTCACTGTTGTCATTAATTATTGTTTGAATAATTAGTTCATAGATATATTTCATGTCAGATATAAGTTGATTTATTATTTCAACATGTTTTTGCGATTTTGTTTTCCGTAGTTGTTCTAGTTGTGTTTCATATAATTGTTTAATTTCATTAAAATAACCAGTGATGTCAGTTAGCGTAAATGAAATAGTAACAGATGAGTCGGTTGTTCTTTTAATGATAAAATCCCATTGCAATGTGTCTTTGTTGGTAAATATAAATCTATCGGCGATTCTTCCTTTTCTTATATCAGATAAATTATCTCGATAACTGGGATTGATTTCATGATATGATTGTACGTCCGTGGTTAAGTCGGTGGCGGATTTTTCCGGTGGTTTTTCAGGCTATCCTAACACTGTTCTTAACGAGCTGTTATATATATCTACAATGTATCCCTCTGTGCTTATTTCGATCGACGACGAGAGCGTCGGTTGATGAAGATTAATAGCTATTTTTGATTCTTTTCCAGTGATTGATTTTATTCTACGCTGAATTTCAGCATTGATTTGCTTAATTTGGTACGACCCAGTTGGTAACGAAACAGTTTCCCACTCTGGAGTACCATCGGGTTTATTCTTATACGAGAACACCAGTGCGTTATTCGGTTGCTGACCGCCAAATGCAACCGATTTGATATTAGGCCAGCTATGATATACTCGTAATTTTGCCAGCGCGATCTCGCGCACTGGAATCGGAGAAGGGAAGTTCACACTAAATTGTGGGGTTGTTGATGTTATTGATATCATGCTTGTTCGTATCGGAGTGGTATTCTCCGCGATTCGTTGAAGCAGTTGCAATTCGTTGAATTGTAGTGACATTATTGTTAACGCTGTCTTCAATTTCCAATTTCAACATCGCGGAGTTATACAACTGGGTCATCCTGGAAAATTCAACATCGGATATGAACGAATTATCTATTGATAGCGAGATCAACTCGGATAATTTCGAGTACGCGTCAAATACCACCCTGTACCGAGCTGTATAATCACTGAGTTTTTTCTGAGAACACGATGATATTTTTTTAGTTATCGCGGTGGCGACTGCCGCAATTGTTGTTGCCGCGGAGATAGCAATTGAAACTGTAATCGGAGCCATCATGGTCACCGTCGACAAAATAACTCCTGCGCTGGCCATCACACCGGACACCGAGTACACAGTTACATCGATGGCGGTAATTCTTCTGCGGTATTTTTTCATTTTTTCACGATAGCGCTCAGAAAGTGATTTCAAGTTCGCGGAAAATTCTTTCACGGTGTCGAATCGATATTGCGACGATGACAAAGTCATTGTTGATGACGGTGTCATTGATGATGAAGTCATTGACATTGTTATTTTAAACCAGATAGTGTTTTCAATTATCCTATTATTGAAGTGGTTTTAGGATCGTATGGGGGGATACCGGATACAAATTCTATTATCCAGGGTAGTGACTCCCTAATCACAGACTCGTCGGAATTGCTTATAACAATCGGAAATGGGACTGGTATATAGGGTGGAGGTGGTGGTATTTTCTCTAGTATATACATCAATGTGTTAACACCGTTGATACCTGTGTTGCTGAATCCCAAATCAAATTTACGGTGATGTATTATTGTAAGTCGGTAGCAACCTGGTACACCAGTATGTCTGTGGCCAACATAAAGATAATTTCTGTTTCCTCGGATCCAATCAAAAGTTCCACTATCAACCGTGTACACGATGTTATTAACGGCGCTTACACTATGTGGAAATTTTACCTTATTGATAGCCGCGCTAATTTCAGCGAGAGTCATGACTGCCACAAGTGGGTTTCCAAAGAACTTACCAACAATGTCGTTGACTGGTTTTTGATCTCCCTTTAGTTTAATAATATCGTCAATGACGTCGGAATAGGTTTTATTGATTTCAGTATATTTCATCATCGTTCCATTCCGGTTTTTAAAAAATGAAACCAAAAGGAGGTCGGATCCAAAACCTTTTCGGACTAGATAATCCCCCTCAAGTTGAGAATATGTCGTCGTGATATTGTAACTTTTAGAACCCTCAAAGAACTTATTAACCATTTCACTGGCGGATTTTTGTTCGTCAATAGCATTTTTAACTTCAGCGAGGGTCGGGCCTGTCAACGATGTGGTTTCAGACACAGGTGTTCTCCCTAAAAATTTATCAACGATGGTATTAAGTGTTGTTTGTTTCACCATAAACATATTAATATCTTTGAGAGTCATTGTAGATGTAGCTGGGACACCAAAGAAACTATTAGCGATGTAGGCATTGTGAGTATGCTTGCCGATAAACTCGCTAATTTCAGCGAGAGTCATGCCAGCCACAAGTGGGGTTCCAAAAAACTTAACAACTACGTCGTTTGTGAGTTTTTGTACCTTCTCAAAATCTTCGCTTACTTTAAAAATCTCGAGATAATTTGCCTTGATTTCTGAAGCAGTCATCATCCTTCCAGCTTCCTTGTTAGCGAAGAATGAATTCAACAAGTCTTTAATTTAAGCTAGAGTCATGCCAACCACAAGCGGGGTTCCAAAGAATTTATGTACGACATTTTTGCGAAAATTATTATAACCTCGTATATGATCATCCAGCTCACGGCCGTGGGTGGCAATCGTGTTGTCGTGGGTGGCAATCGTGTTGTCGTGGGCGGCAATCTTGTCGGTGATCGTAGAAATAAGATTACCAGGTTTAAGTCGTCCACCGCTGGAATAAAGCGCAATAGAGTTTTCAGCGGCATCGCTCTGCCGTATCAAAATGTCATTCACGGATATATTACTGCTTTTCAATTTACCCTGGCGATCTTGAAATACAACTAATTCGTTCGGGTCAACATCTATTAAATTTAACATCTCAGCGATTTCATCTTCAATTATTTTTTTTACATCCTCGATAGAACCCGCAGATGTTTCCTCGGTGGGTTCCAACATTGACAGAGATTGTCCCCAAATATCAATCATTATTGTTAGCGTAACTTGTGTTTTCAATTTATTGATCCTTGTAATTTCCCACTCGTGTATTCGTTTACAACCAGATGAGGTGGTTTCCACGGAGATCCAAAGGATTTTAATGAAATCTCCGCGAGGACATTTAATACTTCACGGCCGCATATCGGTGGATCATTTAATTGTTGTGTTGGCAGCGTGGAATAAAAAATCGGAAACTTTTTGAGTTTCATCGAAGAATTTATATACCGCATAAACTCGCTTGGCGGAGCTAACCCATATGAATCGAAATAGACAATCCCACGTGGATCAATCGCGTATGCAACCCAGTGAGTTCCCGATCCGCTGCTGTTATCAAGATTGATGATACCGGTTTCAACGTTATTTGGTTTTCTCGGTAATTGATCTCTCATAAAAACCCCTCTGAAGTTTTTTATCGCTAGTTTTTTAGCAGCATCAATTAAATCAAAATTGGACATAGGAACCATAGGTTCCTCAACAATTGGGCTTTCAACTAATAAACCGTTCCTGGTATTCTTCTTAGACCATTTCCGCTGTACCATGAATACGGGGTTCCTGGTAGGTACAACCCCTTTCCATTTTTTTTATATCCTTTCCCAGTTGCCTTTTTCAACGCCATCCCTGCCGCGGTACCAACGGCTCCCAACGCTGCCGCCTTCGCCACCGCTGGGGCAGCCGCTGCAATCAATGCTGGTATTGCGGCTAACAATGGAAATATACCACCTGATTTTATCATGTTCGCGATTGCAGCTTTCGAAAATTCTATTTGAACTCCTCGCTTATTTTTCATTGCATCATTGAAATGTTTTATTTGACGATCCGTTAATGATATTTTATGTGTACCGCCGGACATCTGCGCTGGTTTTAACGTTATTGTTGTTCCACATTCTTTAGCGGATTTTGATATTTTAATTTCTTGACCTGACCATCGGTCAGCTTGACACTAACAACACTATATGGCATTTTATTGTAAAACACATTTATGCTTTCAATTGATCTAATTGGAAACTCTTCAAGTTTCATTTACATATTTTTGAAAATCATAGATTTTCCACTGGTGCATCAACGAGTCTCATTCGTCCACCAACACCTTCAAGTAGCATTGATTTGTCGCTGAGAATGACAGCAACCGCTCTATAATTAGCAATAGCTATACGAAGGACATTGGCTCTGAAGTGTATATCAACGACGGATTGCCTTGTTAAATCAAGATGTTCCAGCGAAAAGTAGTAGATCGGATACAAGTTCTTAAAATCATGTTGCGATATTTGCAAACCAGTATCTACATTTTGATCACGGCCCATATATGACAGCATACGATGGTACACGCGAGCAATATGGTTTTGAACGAAATTAAGTTGTATGTCTTCGGATGGTTCCTGCTGGCCATTTATTCTCAAGGAGACCTCAGTAACTCCTAATTGATCAAATATCATATGACTGTGCAATTGTGATTCCACTCTTGTCATATCCTGCAACGCGATAAATATATGACGTGGAGCTGAAACACCTTGTTGTGATGCCAAGTTCCAAGTAAATGTACCATTGATATTTGATTGCTTAACATCTGTTGTTGTTGTTAGCCAACTTAGCAATGATTTGCCGCCTGTTTCCATAAATGAAAGCAGCCGCTCTTCTCTGGTAATTGATGGGGTCATTACTGGCATCCACAAGACCAATTTAGTTAAAATGACTTTACCAGCGTCAGCATCTGGATTTGCAGGATCCGCTGGAATTCTCCAGATTGCATCATTGTCACTGCCCTTTCGCACGAGTACTACTGTATGCTTCGCTCCATAAATAACTTTTCGTACATTTCTGCAGAATCCAAATATATGATGCAACGGAATCGCGCATGAAAACGATTTACGCCGCCCTTCCAACATTGCTATTCGTGTTGCAGCTCCTAGATTGTACTGGGGATCAGTATTTATAATCATATTCTCGACATCAACAACAGCAGTGCCAGCATTATTATTTGGTCGTCGTACAATAAATTGAGTGGGTCCAGCAGTGTTTTATTTATCCTTTGCAAACATCATAGACGGACCTGCTGATCTTGTATAATCGTCGGAATATCTTGCTAACCCAATTATTGTTGTAGCCACATCAACATCACGTTCTATAGACTCAATCTCTTTTCCGTCAATGAGATATCTCGCGGATTCAAATAGCGCCATGATACCATTATTGACTAAACCGACTTTGGTACCATCTGGATACGGTGCGGGTACAGCAGAAGTATCAGTAAGTTGCACAAGTTCTCCTTCTACTTCGATAAACGCTTCACACGGCAAAAAGTATTTACTGGTATCATGGACTTGAAGTTCAATTCGCGATCGAATATCTGCTTGTATTGCATGATAGGAATAAAATTGATAATCGCGGACGGAATCGTCCTTGCGTACTGGGGCTTCCATATCTAACGCTGGATCAGCTGTTCTTTTGAACATTTTATTAAATACTAGTGTTTTCAATTGTGAAACTCAAAGAGTTTAACGCTAGCGTTTTAATTCTTTGTAATCATCGTCGTTGAAAATTCTTCGAATTTCTTTTTTGTTTCAAACCACTTCCTGCTATCATGTTTGCGATATCATCTTGGTTACTGTTCGCCAACGACGCTAGTTTTTCTTCCACTGCGTTATTTATTACTTTGCTGATTTTTGAAGGCATTACTGTAGTTGATGGCAGCACTAATGACGAAGTCATTCCTGGTTTCTTTCGCACCAATGATGCTATTTTATCTTTCGCGGCAGAAAATGCCTTTCCTGCAAGATTTCCAACGAAATTGATTCCCTTATCACGAATAACATCAATGGCTTTCATTGATAATTGTTTAGCTAACGGCGCTACCTTGGGAGCCATTCTTGTAAATAACCCCGCAATGGTATTGCCGAAACCATCTCCGTAATATGCTCTATAAACAGGCAATCGTGAGTTCACCACGTAGACGCTTACTGGTTTATCATGGTTGTAGTGTATAATCATCTTGTTATAAAACTATTAGTTTTTCAATTAGTGATCAATCGCTAAGATCCATAGGATTTTCATCATAACGTAGGGCGTCTCTGTGATTTTCAACTAATTCAGCAATGAGTTCTCGATATACATTAATGTCCATGATACCGCCGGCAAATAATCGTCTACAGATATCAGCTGCTTCATTAATTACTTCCGGTGAGTTATTTCCGGCTCGTTTCCCTCCGATGAGAACCTCTAACCTTGATATATCACTGAGAATGTTACCAGGGCATGTCACGGTAGAGTCAAAGACTCCAGCGTTGAAATCCTTTAGATTTCCAATCGAATATCCTTTTCCGCTTGTTTCCTCAGTTGTACCAGTTGCGCCCTGACTATCATCAAGTAATTGCCTTTGTCGGCCTCGACTTTTTTTCTCGTTCTTGTTGTTTTTGTATACCATAACTATCAACTCCTACTTTAAAAGATCTATACTCAATTGTATCCTTTTTCAAATTACCAGTAATCCCCTTATTCGTTTTATACAACCAATTAACCCATTCATCTCGGCTTATTTTACTGTTTTTATACTCGTCTTTTAAAAAATCCTTTCTAGAATCAAAGCTTTTGGCGGCGAAATCACCAAAAGTCGTATAATCCTGGTGTTTCTCCAATTGAGGTCGTTTGATTTGTGTTATAGCTTCTTCGGTGAGTTTGTCTATAAAGGGAATACCTCTTGGGGTGACGACATCAACAGGTTGTGGTTCAGGTGTGGAAACTCTTTGAGTTTCAGGCGCAGAATCATCAATATCAGCTAATCGTTCATACTCGTGTTGGGTTTTTATATCACTGGATAGCTGTTGTATCCCTGCGCGTGTTTGTCCGGTCTCTGCTGCTATCTTTTCAAGTGTATCAAGCAGCGGCGCCTTCTTTGCTCGTTCTCGCTCAGGAATATCTCCGTATATCGCTGCTTCAGTTAACTTTTTCACATCTTTGGTCGCACTTGTTATCGGAGTAAACAGTTGTTCACTTGACACAGAAAAGTCAGTCTGCGCTTGTTGTCGTTGTTGAAGTTTCTCGCGAAGTTTGTCTCGAACCGGTATAAACTTTTTAATTGCTGCTAGCCGCTCTCGGGCTAATCTAGTTGTAAGCGATTCACCTACCATATATTGTTTGTGAACTAATTTTTCAAATGTAAAACTATCACAATTAAAAGATGAGTTATTAAATAATGTACCATCAAGCTAACGTATTCATCTTCGACAGGGTTAAACTGTACGACGCTATCCGCGAGTGTTTCAGAAATAACATCGCTGGGGGTTTCAGAATTGTAATATCTGAGAACGGCGATGAACGATTTGTGTTAACGACGCGGCAACAAGAACAACTACGTGAAAATGGAGGCGTCGCGGTGATTACTTGCTACTACAACCAGATCATTCATTATGCACATAACTGCATGGGCAAGTCCAGACTGATGAGTATTCTCTCCGGAGAAAATCCTATGTAGTTACAAAAAACGCTAAAAAAAAAAAAAAATTATTTAAATTATTTACGAAAGCCTATTTTTTTTTTTTAGTAACACCCACGTGGTTAAGATACTGGTTTTTCCTCGTTTAACATTTTTCTAAGATCACGAACTTTAGAACCAATTTCAGCTCGTTTTTGATATTCTTGGCCGAGCTTTTGACGTATTGCTTCAACGGTGCTAAATAGCGTTATGAATACATTAATGTCGTTACCGTACAAACAAGCATTGATGGATTTTTGAATTCCTTTCACGAGCCTGTACATCTTGGGTAAAACATAACGACCCTTACTAGACTGATATTCAATATCTTCATATTCCGAGGTAATCCTGTCACAGTCGAGACTTTCAGATAATAATACCCCTTTATTATTTAAATTTGAGATTTCAGCAATTATAGCATTTACATCATTGATATCCATATTTTTATAGTATACTGTATCTCTAATTATTAAAAAAAAAACAAAAAAACACTCATTTGGCAATCTCGCTGGCGCCCTATGACGTCAGAGAGACCCAGAGGTTACATATACGACAACACATCTTTGGAACTCCTTGGTTGCCTTCACATCCAAGTAAGCCCAAGGGGACCCGAAACATACATCTCCGGCGGGAGGCCTAAGGTGGCAAACGCCATCTTAGACCGCCCAGAAGATATGCTTGGGGTGACGTCACAATGCCATATATATCTCCACTCGAGTGTTGTGGCAAATTTTAGGCATACATATATGATGTGGGGGACGGCACAAGACAGCACAAACATGAAACGACGGGGCGGATTTTCTACGGCCAATCAACCAATCAAAAGCAACCAATTAAATTAACCCGGTTGCATGATTGTGAACAAAAGACAACCACACGCCTGGGTTAATGGCGTTGGTTAGTTTTGATCGGTCGCATTGGCCTTCGAAAGCCCCAAGCTTTATACCTTTGATATACTATATAAGGCGACTATTACAGCAGCGTCGTTTCATGGGTATGTTATTTTATTTCCTTATTACTTATTAATGCTGTTTCACAACATTTAAATGAGAAAAGTATTTTAAATGAAACATTAAACAAAATATTACAGTTTTTAAATAACAACGTATATTTTCCCTGTTCTAATTCTCTATACAAAAATGCATTATCGATTAGATCACAAAGAGCTGTATACAAGGAATTTTAACCACGCCCACCTACTTCAATGAATGGGAAACACTCGCGTTCCGGCTGAACGAACATAGGTAATACTGGATTATAAAGAACGTCTGTACTTAAAGTGTATTAATAGATGATCTAAATAAATACAATTATTTAAATAAATGCAGTTTTAGCCAAAGCGACAATAAAAGATTTTAAAATTATTTAAAGTTGATAAAAAAAACAACTCTAACGAAACACACGTATTTACTCCATTACAGTCACGTGGGCGCACACATGTCAATTATACCTCTCTACAGGTAATATAGCAGACGACAAATTCTTTTGACGTCATAATACAAGGGAACTTAGTAGGTAAATGTTATAAGTTGTGGCGGATTAATCTATAAAGGATTTATCTCCCTTAGCAGCAGAGACGGTGAACGACAACAACGTTGTGACCAAAATTGATTAAAAAAACGTAAAGTCTACGTTTGCTAAATGGAGACATTTTTTTTTTGGTTAAATGAGATTTCGTAGGAAGCCTTATTTCTGCTTGAAAACGTGGTCTGTTCACCCTCTCGTAGGAAGCCTTATTTTGTCTAAAAAGGTTGTAGGGTTCACCCTCTCTGCTGCTGCAGACTTAACTATATACCTATAACAAACTACATGAAGATAAATCTAACAACATATAAGCTTACGTTTGGAGATATAACTGTAGACCGAAACCAAATTACATCGTGCTATATCAAACGAGATACATATATCAACGTTGATGTCGTTGAATACAGATGTTTCAAGCTTCGTTATCATGCTTATCTCAACATATATCCAACATCACATAGCTATAACTATCCATATTTACTAGAACAGATCGAGATATTTCAATCCAAATATAGTCATATACGTTGCGGTGGTTCAATTCAGATAGATTCACTTTCTTGGGGATAAATCTATCTACATATGACAACCTACGTAGATTGATAGATCTCTACATTATTCCATCTTCGTGAAGATGTATCGATATACGTATGTCAAACTACATGAAGATAAATCTGACAACTTGTAAACTTATGTCTGGAGACATATCTATAGCCAGTAACCAAATCACATAGTTCTATCACAATCGAGATTCACCTGACAACATGTAAGCTTTCGTTTGGAGATATATCTGTAGACCGAAACCAAATCACATCGTGCTATATCAAACGAGATACATATATCAACGTTGATGTGGTTGAATACAGATGTTTCAAGCTTCGTTATCATGCTTATCTCAACATATATCCAACATCACATAGCTATAACTATCCATATTTACTAGAACAGATCGAGATATTTCAATCCAAATATAGTCATATACGTTGCGGTGGTTCAATTCAAATAGATTCAATTTCTTGGGGATAAATCTATCTACATATGACAACCTACGTAGATTGATAGATCTCTACATTATTCCATCTTCGTGAAGATGTATTTACGTATGTCAAACAACATGAAGATAAATCTGACAACTTGTAAACTTATGTCTGGAGACATATCTATAGCCAGTAACCAAATCATATAGTTCTATCACAATCGAGATTCACCTGACAACATGTTAGCTTTCGTTTGGAGATATATCTGTAGACCGAAAGCAAATTACATCGTGATGTATCAATCGAGATGCATAAATCAACGTTGATGTGGTTGAATACAGATGTTTCAAGCTTCGTTATCATGCTTATCTTAACATATATCCACCATCACATATCTATAACTATCCATATTTACTAGAACAGATCGAGATATTTCAATCGAAATAGAGTCATATACGTTGCGGTGGTTCAATTCAGATAGATTCACTTTCTTGGGGATAAATATATCTGTATATGACAATCTACGTAGACTGATATATCTCTACAATATTTCATCTTCGTGAAGATGTATCGATATACGTATGTCAAACTACATGAAGATAAATCTGACAACATGTAAGATCATGTCTGGAGACATATCTATAGCCAGTAAACAATTTACATAGTTATATATCAATCGAGATTCATCTATCAAAGTTGAGATGTCTGATATCAGATTATTCCATCTTAGTTAAGTTGCATCTCTCAACATATATCCACCTACACATAGCTAAAACTATCCACATTAAACGAAATACATCGAGATTTTTCAATCCAATTATAACTGTCTTTCTCGATGCTTTCCAATTCAGCTAGATTCACTCTTTACCTGAATATTACATCTACATATGACAATCTACGTAGACTAATATATATCTACGTATTACCATCTACGTGCAGACTTATCTATATACCTATAACAAACTACATGAAGATAAATCTGGCAACATGTAAGCTTTCTTTTGGAGATGTATCTGTAGACCGAAAGCAAATAACATCGTGCTGTATCAATCGAGATATATATATCAACGTTGATGTGGTTGAATACAGATTTTTCAAGTTTCGTTATCATGCTTATCTCAACATATATCCAACATCACATAGCTATAACTATCCATATTTACTAGAACAGATCGAGATATTTTAATCCAAATATAGTCATATACGTTGCGGTGGTTCAATTCAGATAGATTCACTTTCTTGGGGATAAATCTATCTACATATGACAACCTACGTAGATTGATAGATCTCTACATTATTCCATCTTCATGAAGATGTATCGATATACGTATGTCAAACTACATGAAGATAAATCTAACAACTTGTGAGCTTATGTCTGGAGACATATCCATAGCCAGTAAACAATTCACATAGTTCTATATCAATCGAGATTCATCTATCAAAGTTGAGATGTCTGATATCAGATTATTCCATCTAAGTTAAGTTGCATCTCTCAACATATATCCACCTACACATAGCTAATAGTGTCCAAATTACACAAAATACATCGAGATTTTTCAATCCGATTACAACTATCTTATTCGATGTTTTCCAATTCAGGTAGATACACTCTTTACCTGAATATTACATCTACATATGACAATCTACGTAGACTAATATATATCTACGTATTTCTATCTACGTGCAGACTTTACTATATACCTATAACAAACTACATGAAGATAAATCTCACAACATATAAGCTTACGTTTGGGGATATAACTGTAGACCGAAACCAAATTACATCGTGCTATATCAAACGAGATACATATATCAACGTTGATGTCGTTGAATACAGATGTTTCAAGCTTTGTTATCATGCTTATCTCAACATATATCCAACATCACGTAGCTATAACTATCCATATTTACTAGAACAGATCGAGAAATTTCAATCCAAATATAGTCATATACGTTGCGGTGGTTCAATTCAGATAGATTCACTTTCTTGGGGATAAATCTATCTACATATGACAACCTACGTAGATTGATAGATCTCTACATTATTCCATCTTCGTGAAGATGTATCGATATTCGTTTGTCAAACTACATGAAGATAAATCTGACAACTTGTAAGCTTATGTCTGGAGACATATCTTATAGTAAGTACACAAATCACATAGTTCTATATCAATCGAGATTCATCTATCAAAGTTGAGATGTCTGATATCAGATTATTCCATCTTAGTTAAGTTTCATCTTTCAACATATATCCACCAACTCATAGCTAAAACTGTATAAATTAAACAAAATACATCGAGATTTTTCAATCCAATTACAACTATCTTATTCAATGTTTTCCAATTCAGCAAGATTCACCGTTTACCTGAATATTACATCTACATATGACAATCTACGTAGACTAATATATATCTACGTATTTCCATCTACGTGCAGACTTATCTATATACTTATAACAAACTACATGAAGATAAATCTGACAACATGTAAGCTTACGTTTGGATAAATAACTGAAGACCGAAACCGAATTACATCGTGCTATATGAATTGAGATACATATATCAACGTTGATGTGGTTGAATACAGATGTTTCAAGCTTCGTTATCATGCTTATCTCAACATATATCCGACATCACATAGCTATAACTATCCATATTTACTATTACAGATCGAGATATTTCAATCCAAATATAGTCATATACGTTGCGGTGGTTCAATTCAGATAGATTCACTTTCTTGGGGATAAATCTATCTACATATGACAACCTACGTAGACTGATAGATCTCTACATTATTCCATCTTCGTGAAGATGTATCGATATACGTATGTCAAACTACATGAGGATAAATCTGACAACTTGTAAGCTTATGTCTGGAGACATATCTATAGCCAGTAACCAAATCACATAGTTCTATATCAATCGAGATTCATCTATCAAAGTTGAGATGTCTGATATCAGATTATTCCATCTTAGTTAAGTTGCATCTCTCAACATATATCCACCTACACATAGCTATAACAATCCAAATTAAACTAAATACATTTAGAATTTTCAATCCGATTACAACTATCTTATTCGATGTTTTCCAATTCAGCTAGATACACTCTTTACCTGAATATTACATCTACATATGACAATCTACGTAGACTAATATATATCTACGTATTTCTATCTACGTGCAGACTTAACTATATACATATAACAAACTACATGAAGATAAATCTCACAACATGTAAGCTTACGTTTGGAGATATAACTGTAGACCGAAACCAAATTACATCGTGCTATATCAAACGAGATACATATATCAACGTTGATGTCGTTGAATACAGATGTTTCAAGCTTCGTTATCATGCTTATCTCAACATATATCCAACATCACATAGCTATAACTATTCATATTTACTAGAACAGATCGAGATTTTTCAATCCAAATATAGTAATATACGTTGCGGTGGTTCAATTCAGATAGATTCACTTTCTTGGGCATAAATCTATCTACATATGACAACCTACGTAGATTGATAGATCTCTACATTATTCCATCTTCGTGAAGATGTATCGATATACCCATGTCAAACTACATGAAGAAAAATCTGACAACTTGTAAACTTATGTCTCTAGACATATCTATAGCCAGTAACCAAATCACATAGTTCTATCACAATCGAGATTCACCTGACAACATGTAAGCTTTTGTTTGGAGATATATCTGTAGACCGAAACCAACTTACATCGTGCTATATCAAACGAGATACATATATCAACGTTGATGTGGTTGAATACAGATGTTTCAAGCTTCGTTATCATGCTTATCTCAACATATATCCAACATCACATAGCTATAACTATCCATATTTACTAATTCAGATCGAGATATTTCAATCCAAATATAGTCATATACGTTGCGGTGGTTCAATTCAGATAGATTCACTTTCTTTGGGATAAATCTATCTACATATGACAACCTACGTAGACTGATAGATCTCTACATTATTCCATCTTCGTGAAGATGTATCGATATACGTATGTCAAACTACATGAAGATAAATCTGACAACTTGTAAGCTTATGTCTGGAGACATATCTATAGCCAGTAACCAAATCACATAGTTCTATATCAATCGAGATTCATCTATCAAAGTTGAGATGTCTGATATCAGATTGTTCCATCTTAGTTAAGTTGCAACTCTCAACATATATCCACCTACAAATAGCTATAAAAATCCAAATTAAACTAAATACATCGAGATTTTTCAATCCGATTACAACTATCTTATTCGATGATTTCCAATTCAGCTAGATTCACTCTTTACCTCAATATTACATCTACATATGACAATATACGTAGACTAATATATATCTACGTATTTCCATCTACGTGCAGACTTATCTATATACTTATAACAAACTACATGAAGATAAATCTGACAACATGTAAGCTTACGTTTGGATAAATAACTGTAGACCGAAACCGAATTACATCGTGCTATATCAAACGAGATACATATATAAACGTTGATGTGGTTGAATACAGATGTTTCAAGCTTCGTTATCATGCTTATCTCAACATATATCCAACGTCAAATAGCTATAACTATCCATATTTATTAGAACAGATCGAGATATTTCAATCCAAATATAGTCATATATGTTGCGGTGGTTCAATTCAGATAGATTCACTTTCTTGGGCATAAATCTATCTACATATGACAACCTACGTAGATTGATAGATCTCTACATTATTCCATCTTCGTGAAGATGTATCGATATACGTATGTCAAACTACATGAAGATAAATCTGACAACTTGTAAACTTATGTCTGGAGACATATCTATAGCCAGTAACCAAATCACATTGTTCTATCACAATCGAGATTCACCTGACAACATGTAAGCTTTCGTTTGGAGATATATCTGTAGACCGAAACCAAATTACATCGTGCTATATCAAACGACATACATAAGCTTATGTCTGGAGACATATCTATAGTAAGTAAACAAATCACATAGTTCTATATCAATCGAGATTCATCTATCAAAGTTGAGATGTCTGATATCAGATTATTCCATCTTAGTTAAGTTGCATCTCTCAACATATATCCACCTACACATAGCTAAAACTATCTAAATTACACAAAATACATCGAGATTTTTCAATCCGATTACAACTATATTATTCGATGTTTTCCAATTCAGCTAGATTCACTCTTTACCTGAATGTTACATCTACATATGACAATCTACGTAGACTAATATATATCTACGTATTTCCATCTACGTGCAGACTTATCTATATACCTACAACATACTACATGAAGATAAATCTGACAACATGTAAGCTTACGTTTGGATAAATAACTGTAGACCGAAACCGAATTACATCGTGCTATATCAAACGAGATACATATATCAACGTTGATGTGGTTGAATACAGATGTTTCAAGCTTCGTTATCATGCTTATCTCAACATATATCCAACATCACATAGCTTTAACTATCCATGTTTACTAGAACAGATCGAAATATTTCAATCCAAGTATAGTCATATACGTTGCGGTGGTTCAATTCAGATAGATTCACTTTCTTGGGGATAAATATATCTACATATGACAATCTACGTAGACTGGTAGATCACTACATTATTGCATCTTCGTGAAGATGTATCGATATACGTATGTCAAACTACATGAAGATAAATCTGACAACTTGTAAGCTTATATCTGGAGACATATCTATAACCAGTAACCAAATCACATAGTTCTATATCAATCGAGATTCATCTATCAAAGTTGAGATATCTGTCTGATATCAGATTATTCCATCTTAGTTAAGTTGCATCTCTCAACATATATCCACCTACACATAGCTAATACTGTCCAAATTACACAAAATACATCGAGAGTTTTCAATCCGATTGCAACTATCTTATTCGATGTTTTCCAATTCAGCTAGATTCACTCTTTACCTGAATATTACATCTACATATGACAATCTACGTAGACTAATATATATCTACGTATTTCCATCTACGTGCAGACTTATCTATATACTTATAACAAACTACATGAAGATAAATCTGACAACATGTAAGCTTACGTTTGGATAAATAACTGTAGACCGAAACCGAATTACATCGTGCTATATCAAACGAGATACATATATCAACGTTGATGTGGTTGAATACAGATGTTTCAAGCTTCGTTATCATGCTTATCTCAACATATATCCAACATCACATAGCTATAACTATCCATATTTACTATTACAGATCGAGAAATTTCAATCCAAATTTGTCATACACGTTGCGGTGGTTCAATTCAGATAGATTCACTTTCTTGGGGATAAATCTATCTACATATGACAACCTACGTAGATTGATAGATCTCTACATTATTCCAACTTCGTGAAGATGTATCGATATTCGTTTGTCAAACTACATGAAGATAAATCTGACAACTTGTAAGCTTAAGTCTGGAGACATATCTATAGTAAGTACACAAATCACATAGTTCTATATCAATCGAGATTCATCTATCAAAGTTGAGATGTCTGATATCAGATTATTCCATCTTAGTTAAGTTGCATCTTTCATCATATATCCACCAACTCGTAGCTAAAACTAATCCAAATTAAACAAAATACATCGAGATTTTTCAATCCGATTACAACTATCTTATTCGATGTTTTCCAATTCAGCAAGATTCCCTCTTTACCTGAATATTACATCTACATATGACAATCTACGTAGACTAATATATATCTACGTATTTCCATCTACGTGCAGACTTATCTATATAGTTATAACAAACTACATGAAGATAAATCTGACAACATGTAAGCTTACGTTTGGATAAATAACTGTAGACCGAAACCGAATTACATCGTGCTATATCAAACGAGATACATATATCAACGTTGATGTGGTTGAATACAGATGTTTCAAGCTTCGTTATCATGCTTATCTCAACATATATCCAACATCACATAGCTATAACTATCCATATTTACTAGAGCAGATCGAGATATTTCAATCCAAATATAGTCATATACGTTGCGGTGGTTCAATTCACATAGATTCACTTTCTTGGGGATAAATCTATCTACATATGACAACCTACGTAGATTGATAGATCTCTACATTATTCCATCTTCGTGAAGATGTATCGATATACGTATGTCAAACTACATGAAGATAAATCTGACAACTTGTAAACTTATGTCTGGAGACATATCTATAGCCAGGAACCAAATCACATAGTTCTATCACAATCGAGATTCACCTGACAACATGTAAGCTTTCGTTTGGAGATATATCTGTAGACCGAAACCAAATTACATCGTGCTATATCAAACGAGATACATATATCAACGTTGATGTGGTTGAATACAGATGTTTCAAGCTTCGTTATCATGCTTATCTCAACATATATCCAACATCACATAGCTATAACTATCCATATTTACTATTACAGATCGAGATATTTCAATCCAAATATAGTCATATACGTTGCGGTGGTTCAATTCAGATAGATTCACTTTCTTGGGGATAAATCTATCTACATATGACAACCTACGTAGATTGATAGATCTCTATATTATTCCATTTTCGTGAAGATGTATCGATATTCGTTTGTCAAACTACATGAAGATAAATCTGACAACTTGTAAGCTTATGTCTGGAGACATATCTATAGTAAGTACACAAATCACATAGTTCTATATCAATCGAGATTCATCTATCAAAGTTGAGATGTCTGATATCAGATTATTCCATCTTAGTTAAGTTGCATCTCTCAACATATATATAATATATATTAAACTAAATACATCGAGATTTTTCAATCCGATTACAACTATCTTATTCGATGTTTTCCAATTCAGCTAGATACACTCTTTACCTGAATATTACATCTACATATGACAATCTACGTAGACTAATATATATCTACGTATTTCTATCTACGTGCAGAAGCAGCAGAGAGGGTGAACCCTACAACCTTTTAAGACAAAATAAGGCTTCCTACGAGAGGGTGAACAGACCACGTTTTCAAGCAGAAATAAGGCTTCCTACGAAATCTCATTTTACCAAAAAAAAAAAATGTCTCCATTTAGCAAACGGAGACTTTACGATTTCTTAATCAATTTTGGTCACAACGTTGTTGTCGTTCACCCTCTCTGCTGCTGGAACTTTCAGTTCTGGTTAACAAAAATAATAAATGATTTCAACCGAATATTTGATCGAGTCCGATACGATATCGTGTCCGAGGATCATGTAAATTTATTGTTATAAATCCATGCGGGGTTGACTGAACGTTACTAAAGAAATTTTTAAATTGATTGAAGTCCATATCGGAACACCATGTCTGCCAAATATTTCGTAACGTATGTGTATCAACGCCGTTAAACACAGCAAGAATATTACAGTTATCTCTAATCACTTTTGGAATCTGAGTGTAGCGTTGAGTGACATATATCACGTCAGTGTTTTTATGCCTGCCTCTGGAAAAGATCCTAGCTGGGTTTTTTTGATTGTCTAACATCACATCGTCGTATACGACTAAATTGTTAATGTTCCCATCAAGGTCATCCACGGATGGTGCCTCGTCAATATCTGTGATAAATTCAATGGCGTTCTCACCCTTAATTTCTGAAGCGTTTTCATTAAAATCTTTTAGCACTTCATAGCATCGTTGATCATCTACGCTAGGAGCAACTAAATACAACTTATCCCACTTCATCCATCTCATTATTAAATTGAGCAACAATTGCGTCTTGCCGGATCCAGATGGCCCGATTATAATTGCGCGGATAGAGTTTGGTAGCGCTGCATGATGCTTAACTGGTTCCCTTGTTTTAGTCGCTGAAAAATCAATTATATCCATATCTCTATACATAAATTATGGATCTATATTGTGTGAAGTGTAAAACGCGTACTAACACAAATGATGTGACGACGGTTACAACTAAAAATAACAGATCTGCACTAACTGGTAGATGTGCAACATGTGGTATAAAAAAAATTTAGATTTGTTTCTACAAAATCAAAGATTTTACAATTCGGAGATGTTTTAAAAAAAAACGAGGAGGTGATATCGCAGCCAAATTTGCAAAACTCCCTGGAACCCCATGGGCAAAGTACCCCGGAGAAAAGCACCTTCCAGGATATAACTACTGTGGTCCCGGAACACGATTAGATATCAGACTTGATGATCAAAATCAGCCCCGACCCGGCGAGTATCCGATAAACGCTATTGATAAGGCGTGTCATGCTCATGATGTTGCATATAAAAGCAGCAATCTGCAAAACAGGCATCTCGCGGATGTGAAATTAATTCATGCGTTAAATGCTATTCCTGATAAATCTTTCAAAGAAAAACTTGCTTCGTGGTTGGTAAAATCGGCTATGAAAGGCAAATTGATGATGGGCGCTGGTAATTAATAATATGGAATCTATTTATTATTCTCCGAGAGGATACTGGAAGGGTAAACCAGCAATCAGTAAACTCGCCAGCGCCGCAAAAGTGAAAAAGGCTACTGCGGCTAATTGGTTATCCAAACAGGCTATATGGCAAATTTATCTACCGCGTCCTAAACAAATCAATTTCTCGCATTTTGATGTTACTGTACCCAATGAAGATCATCAAGCTGATTTATTGTTTTTACCACATGACAACGGTTACAAATACGCGCTAACCGTAGTTGACGTTGCGAGTCGATACAAACAAGCAGAACCGCTAAAAACAAAATCATCACCTGAAGTTGCTTCTGCATTGGAAAAGATTTATCGACGAGGCCCACTACGCTGGCCAAATCTGTTACAAGTTGATCCTGGCAAGGAATTTCAAGGCGCTGTTTTATCACCATCAGACGGGGGCATACTGCACTACATCGCGATCAGGCAATTGTTGAACGATTTAATCGGACTCTTGCTGAACGGTTATTTGGATATCAATACGCGAAGGAATTCATCCAAGAAAAGCGATCCCGTGAATGGGTTAAGAGATTACCAGGTGTAGTTACCGCAATCAATAATGAGATTACTAGAACAATGAACATGAAACCTAGCAACGCTGTTAAAAAGAAGTTTATACCCGTACAACCACAAAAAGATTTTTCAAAAGAACCAATTCTTGGTAGTAATGTCACTGTAAGGTACTTATACGAACCAGGAGAGCTTGAGGGTGGTAAAAAAAGAGCTACTGATCCTATTTGGAGTGTCACCGTACATAAAATATCTAGTATAACACGATCAACTAGTAGACCAGCAATCTATAAACTGGATTCAACTGCTCCTCAGCGAGGATTTACTCGACAACAACTACAGGTAATCCCCGAGGATACTCAATTACCACCGCGTGGTCTTAACTAGCACCTAAGGTGCTTGCACCTCTGCGTCTGTTGCACTCAAGACAAGTCAGCATAACGTTATCTCTGATATGACCAATGCTGCTATTCTTTCTGTCTACGGTAAATTGGCGAGGATCTTTATCCGAATACTGCCAACGCATTATACAATTGCAACTCGCGCAGTGATTATTCTGTTGTTGCTTCAGCGTAGTTATTAATTCAGCATCAATGTCAAATTTTCTATTATTTTTTTTATCCTGTTGTTTATAACCAGAGAGTTTTTTTCTGATTATATCCTTGACGTTGTCGGCGTTGATTGTAGTGTCATTATCGTCACCAATGATTTCATCATCGCCTGACTCTGTCAGGACAACTCTTCGAAGTTGATTTATTCTTCGTACTCTGGATACTGCAAGATAGACTAAATTCGACCATTCGATGTG
Organism: Unio pictorum; assembly: GCA_030141615.1. NCBI lineage: Eukaryota > Metazoa > Mollusca > Bivalvia > Unionida > Unionidae > Unio > Unio pictorum. The sequence goes on from JARLTB010000021.1 coordinate 39,759,120, forward strand.
ATTATCCACCATCCAAACAATTGTATCCGATATAGTCAATCCCTGTGAAGAATGTATCGTCGCTGCGTATCCTAGCGTCCACGGGGATTTATTAGCACCCAATGCATCTTCAACGACGCTGATATCAACCAGCACAATATCATTTAATACGAGAATCTGCTTTTCACTCTTCCCTGGAATATCAACTTCTATATTCTGCTTTCGTGTATCCGAAGGCCTATAACACAACGGTACTAGAAGTGTTGCAAATCTTTTTTTATGTAATTCAAATAATTTCATCTGAAGTGTGTCTCTGACTATTTTTCTACTTGCAATTATCAAATCATTTGGTCTCCACGCTTCCCAGAAATCATTCATTGGAGTTTCTGAAATTATTTCACGCGCTATTTCACATTGGATTCTATCCGGTTGTAATCTAATTAGCGCTTTGAATTCTCGTAATTCATTATCAAGTGATCTATAATCAGTGGTAATTTCTTCATAGTAGTCTACAAAACCCTTTAGCCATTCATGTGGAGATGCACCGACAAATGGTGGTGGTTGGCCGTGATCACCGCACATGACGACTTTTGTGTTTTTGTTTAACAACCACTCGAGAAATGTTTGTAATACATCTAATGACACTGTGCATATTTCATCCCAAATTATGATTTCAGGAATGAATTTATCACCCATACGCTCAGGAGTCCATTCATCGCCTTTCCATCGAAAGAAACTATGATAAGTACAGGCATTTACCCCTCGTTGTTTCATCTCTCTGGCGAGTCTGTGAGTTGGTGTTAACACAATCATGGTTGACCGACGAAATAATTCAATTGCACGAGTTGTCTTTCCTGACCCACCACAACCGTTTAAATAAACTGTCTTGTATCTACATACTGGATCAGATACCGGTGGTGCATTAGAAAATTCGGATTGAATCTCATCACACTTTAAGTACTTTTCATCCATGGTAACATCTGCGGATTCACAATACTCATGTAGTGTTTCCTTTTTAAATCGCCAACATCCCCAATTTGCCTCCTGGGATGTGAATTTAGCTATATCTGATTTGTATTTCTCGTGGATATAAATAGAATCAGTGGCTACTCTAACTGCGGTATTAGGAAATCTATTTATCATCGAAAATAAATTGATAGAAGCATAAGCTAGCATAGAACTTCTCAAATGCGTATATTGTTTAATATATCCATCACAGTATGTAACAATTGTACCTAATCGTCTTCCATCGGATAGGAAAGCGTCTTTACGATTTACAAGTTTTCCCTGTTTCGTTAAATCCGTTACAATAAAATCGTATTCAGCGATGTCTATGATCAACCGCGAGGAATATTTTGCATTGTCGTATCTTCCACCCTGGGTAAATTTACCGATTATTCTTCGTCCAAAATCTTTTGCTTGTTCTTTTTTAATTTCAAATAACTTCTTAGACCAATTCATGATTTGTTCTTCATTGAAATTCTTCGAATTTCCATCTGGAAACTGTTTTCGCTGTTCGCTAATTATACGATCTAGATTGGGTTGTGGTAGCCAAACTTCTTTCTGAGCTCGATAGCATATAATAGCTTCGGAAACAATCAGCGATATTAGCATACCACAATCAATCATATATCGTAGTAACACTATTGGCATCCAAGCCTTTTCAGATATATGTCTACCGAGCCAAACATAACTACACGGATGCAACCCTGTAGCGAATTCGAATGATATCACACGAGCGAATCCAGTTAAATCAAAATCAGGCAATGGACCATTAATCGCAACACGAGTCATTTCATGCGTGGGGTGTCCAAATCGTTTAAAATAGTTACTACATTCTCCATACCCGAGGAAACTTCCAGGATAACACGCGGATATATCAATTGAAATCATACCGCCACGATGATATTTTGTATTCCACAGCCCTCCATGGGAATATTCGATGCAACTCAATTTAACATCTTCGAGAAAATCACTTCGTGTTGGACGCCATGAGTTTTTTTCTCTTGCGAAGTGAGCTACCACTGATGGAATAGTAAAACTATCCGTGAGTAGTTTTTCATGGGAACTCTCTGGTGAAAAATCATTAGCAATTTTTCTCATTCTAGTATCTAACTCTTCAACGCGATATAATTCACCATTTGGTCTTACAAATTGATCAAATCCTATTTCTGGATCTTCATCACTTCTAAGTAACCACACTGACACATGATCATCTTTACACAGCGTGTGAATAGCATCGAATAATTTCTCATTATAAAAAACATCCCCGACGAATTCTGGGGGGATATATTTCACGGTTCTATCTCGTGGAAATATTGTTACTGCAGGTGTCCACGCGTGTTTGTTATGATCAATAATTTTGTATTGGCGCTCCATTTTTGTTATATTTCGGTTCGTATAATACTTCTCCGGTTATGGTCATAACGGTTATTGGGAATCTTAATGATGTTTCTAATTTAGCTATATCAGAAATCTTTGCACCGTGCTGTTTCACTGTCAGTTCCCATTCGGTTATTTTCCTACGTCGCAGATCAGTTAGTTTATTTCCTCGGGATGCATTTGTGAAGTGTTCCATTACCCGTGTTGCTACACAATTGAGCCTTGACGAAGTCAACGGTGAATATTTCATAGGAGCTAGTTTTGCGATATCTGGTTTATCATTTAACGGATATATTCCATAAACGATTGCTGTTACAGGATAAGATCTCTCGTAGTATGGTTTGTCAATTCCAGTTAGAATTCCTGGTTTGGAATCTCTACTTACAATGACAGTCTTTTTATCCTTTAGGATTGGTTCAAATTTATCCCTAATAATCCATTTGCCTTCGACTTCGATAATGAATTTTATTCTGAAAAAATACTTCTGATGGGAATTGCTTTGTTTGGGAATTGCTTTGCAATTTACCTTTAGATTTCCATCTTTGATTTTCCTTGTTTGAAATCCTTTGGATTTCCATCTTTGAATTTCCCCTTTGGATTTCCAGCTCCTTGGCGGGCCAAGGTGTGAAATTATCTCACCTGCTCTTTTATCGTTCATAGTAGCATCGATGATGGGTACATTGACATCTTCATCAATAATTCGAAATGTCGACCAACAGTATGCTGCACCGTCTCGGTAGAATTCATTAAAACACTCCCTGATTTTACCGAGTATAGTTCTATCACCGATTAGACGTTTTGGTGTATCAGAGACTCTATCGAGATTGAATTTAGTATTTCTCCAAGGCTTAATTTTCGATAATCTGTTGAACTCCTCATCGAGATTGAATTTAGTATTTCTCCAAGGCTTAATTTTGGATAATCTCTTGAACTCTTCCATGTTATAATCAATGAATTTAGTATTTCTCCAAGGCTTAATTTTCGATAATCTGTTGAATTCCTCCATGTTATAATTAAAACAAGTATTTAAATAGGAAAATATAGTATAATGAATCACTGCAAGTGGCTAATGATTGGATCAACAACCCCGTGTAACAAATCATGCAGAAGCGAATTCTGTGGGTATCATTTACAAAGCGTAAGGCGAGGAAGTTTTGGCCCTCTCCCATGCCTCCAATGTGGGGTGGGCGTTAGAGGAAAATCGCAGTTGTGTCTTGCTTGTGGGGGTAAACGATACAGGGAACTAAAACGCTACTATGACAAACGAATCATTGACCCTAACGTCCTTGATAAAATCAAGGACAAAATCATCAAAACCCCTCAAGACTACATTGATAGACTTATAATTAAAGCAAATAATAAATTAGACAAGTAGTATTATTATACAAATGAGCCAAGATTTCAGACCTCATCCAGTGCTCGTTAATTACGAAGCCTCCAGTGATGGTGTTGTCAGGCACCGCAGACTAAAAAACCCGGTTGGATATCTAAATAATATGGGGTATTTGTTGTTTAGTGCTAGAAATAAAACATATCTCTGTCACAGAATTATTTTTAAATGTCATAACGGATTAATCGAAGACGGATTTGTGATTGATCACATAAATGGCGTGAAGACTGATAATTGTCTTGTGAATCTTCAAGCCGTCTCACAAAGTCTGAATTCAAAATTAGGTGGAACTGGCAAACATGCAAAACGCCCTAGGAGAGTTAAATCGTTTGATTTAGAAAATAATGAAGAGAGAAGCTTTCAATAGATAAATGAAGCCAGTAGATACTTTGACATTTGTGGGACTTCAATACGATTTGTTGCAGAAAATATAATTAAAACTGCTCTGTCTAAAAAAAATGGTCATAAAATAAAATTCGTATACACCTAAAAAGATTCAAGGTCGCAACGATGTGGTCATCACCCTCTCTGCTGCTGGAACTTTCAGTTCTGGTTAATAATTCTTTTACGAGTTCAACCGAAAATTTGATCGAGTCTTTAGGACGAAAATCATTTATGATTTCACAAACAAACTAATCGCTAACACCTCCTCTTGTAGATCAATTAAATTATTTGACTGGTCGGTGAGTCGGAAATTAATTCTCGTTAACGAATTATTATGGCATCGCATGTAGACAGGATTAATTGGGTTTTCAATAATTAGGAATCCTGGAGGAGCTGTTGGTGCAAACGAATAAAGAATATATCCCTGCTGAGCTTGATTTGATTGCTCTAGATTAATTTGATAGCTTCCTTCAATTGCATCACATACTAAATTGAGCGCAATCACCGTTGAAATATTCACATTATGAGGGGCAATATGCCTACCGCCACCATCTGGATCATTATTATACCTGAAGAGGACAGCTGAATCTGATTTTTGTAGCGCCTTGATATCGGTTTTAACAATTCTTGCTAGTTCATCAGCGTTGTATTTGGGAAACTTGAAATTACGCAGATTGTCCTCTGTGATATTGTAATCGGTTAGGAATCGTTGTTTATTGTCGCTGTTGTCATTAATTATTGTTTGAATAATTAGTTCATAGATATATTTCATGTCAGATATAAGTTGATTTATTATTTCAACATGTTTTTGCGATTTTGTTTTCCGTAGTTGTTCTAGTTGTGTTTCATATAATTGTTTAATTTCATTAAAATAACCAGTGATGTCAGTTAGCGTAAATGAAATAGTAACAGATGAGTCGGTTGTTCTTTTAATGATAAAATCCCATTGCAATGTGTCTTTGTTGGTAAATATAAATCTATCGGCGATTCTTCCTTTTCTTATATCAGATAAATTATCTCGATAACTGGGATTGATTTCATGATATGATTGTACGTCCGTGGTTAAGTCGGTGGCGGATTTTTCCGGTGGTTTTTCAGGCTATCCTAACACTGTTCTTAACGAGCTGTTATATATATCTACAATGTATCCCTCTGTGCTTATTTCGATCGACGACGAGAGCGTCGGTTGATGAAGATTAATAGCTATTTTTGATTCTTTTCCAGTGATTGATTTTATTCTACGCTGAATTTCAGCATTGATTTGCTTAATTTGGTACGACCCAGTTGGTAACGAAACAGTTTCCCACTCTGGAGTACCATCGGGTTTATTCTTATACGAGAACACCAGTGCGTTATTCGGTTGCTGACCGCCAAATGCAACCGATTTGATATTAGGCCAGCTATGATATACTCGTAATTTTGCCAGCGCGATCTCGCGCACTGGAATCGGAGAAGGGAAGTTCACACTAAATTGTGGGGTTGTTGATGTTATTGATATCATGCTTGTTCGTATCGGAGTGGTATTCTCCGCGATTCGTTGAAGCAGTTGCAATTCGTTGAATTGTAGTGACATTATTGTTAACGCTGTCTTCAATTTCCAATTTCAACATCGCGGAGTTATACAACTGGGTCATCCTGGAAAATTCAACATCGGATATGAACGAATTATCTATTGATAGCGAGATCAACTCGGATAATTTCGAGTACGCGTCAAATACCACCCTGTACCGAGCTGTATAATCACTGAGTTTTTTCTGAGAACACGATGATATTTTTTTAGTTATCGCGGTGGCGACTGCCGCAATTGTTGTTGCCGCGGAGATAGCAATTGAAACTGCAATCGGAGCCATCATGGTCACCGTCGACAAAATAACTCCTGCGCTGGCCATCACACCGGACACCGAGTACACAGTTACATCGATGGCGGTAATTCTTCTGCGGTATTTTTTCATTTTTTCACGATAGCGCTCAGAAAGTGATTTCAAGTTCGCGGAAAATTCTTTCACGGTGTCGAATCGATATTGCGACGATGACAAAGTCATTGTTGATGACGGTGTCATTGATGATGAAGTCATTGACATTGTTATTTTAAACCAGATAGTGTTTTCAATTATCCTATTATTGAAGTGGTTTTAGGATCGGATGGGGGGATACCGGATACAAATTCTATTATCCAGGGTAGTGACTCCCTAATCACAGACTCGTCGGAATTGCTTATAACAATCGGAAATGGGACTGGTATATAGGGTGGAGGTGGTGGTATTTTCTCTAGTATATACATCAATGTGTTAACACCGTTGATACCTGTGTTGCTGAATCCCAAATCAAATTTACGGTGATGTATTATTGTAAGTCGGTAGCAACCTGGTACACCAGTATGTCTGTGGCCAACATAAAGATAATTTCTGTTTCCTCGGATCCAATCAAAAGTTCCACTATCAACCGTGTACACGATGTTATTAACGGCGCTTACACTATGTGGAATTTTTACCTTATTGATAGCCGCGCTAATTTCAGCGAGAGTCATGACTGCCACAAGTGGGTTTCCAAAGAACTTACCAACAATGTCGTTGACTGGTTTTTGATCTCCCTTTGGTTTAATAATATCGTCAATGACGTCGGAATAGGTTTTATTGATTTCAGTATATTTCATCATCGTTCCATTCCGGTTTTTAAAAAATGAAACCAAAAGGAGGTCGGATCCAAAACCTTTTCGGACTAGATAATCCCCCTCAAGTTGAGAATATGTCGTCGTGATATTGTAACTTTTAGAACCCTCAAAGAACTTATTAACCATTTCACTGGCGGATTTTTGTTCGTCAATAGCATTTTTAACTTCAGCGAGGGTCGGGCCTGTCAACGATGTGGTTTCAGACACAGGTGTTCTCCCTAAAAATTTATCAACGATGGTATTAAGTGTTGTTTGTTTCACCATAAACATATTAATATCTTTGAGAGTCATTGTAGATGTAGCTGGGACACCAAAGAAACTATTAGCGATGTAGGCATTGTGAGTATGCTTGCCGATAAACTCGCTAATTTCAGCGAGAGTCATGCCAGCCACAAGTGGGGTTCCAAAAAACTTAACAACTACGTCGTTTGTGAGTTTTTGTACCTTCTCAAAATCTTCGCTTACTTTAAAAATCTCGAGATAATTTGCCTTGATTTCTGAAGCAGTCATCATCCTTCCAGCTTCCTTGTTAGCGAAGAATGAATTCAACAAGTCTTTAATTTAAGCTAGAGTCATGCCAACCACAAGCGGGGTTCCAAAGAATTTATGTACGACATTTTTGCGAAAATTATTATAACCTCGTATATGATCATCCAGCTCACGGCCGTGGGTGGCAATCGTGTTGTCGTGGGTGGCAATCGTGTTGTCGTGGGCGGCAATCTTGTCGGTGATCGTAGAAATAAGATTACCAGGTTTAAGTCGTCCACCGCTGGAATAAAGCGCAATAGAGTTTTCAGCGGCATCGCTCTGCCGTATCAAAATGTCATTCACGGATATATTACTGCTTTTCAATTTACCCTGGCGATCTTGAAATATAACTAATTCGTTCGGGTCAACATCTATTAAATTTAACATCTCAGCGATTTCATCTTCAATTATTTTTTTTACATCCTCGATAGAACCCGCAGATGTTTCCTCGGTGGGTTCCAACATTGACAGAGATTGTCCCCAAATATCAATCATTATTGTTAGCGTAACTTGTGTTTTCAATTTATTGATCCTTGTAATTTCCCACTCGTGTATTCGTTTACAACCAGATGAGGTGGTTTCCACGGAGATCCAAAGGATTTTAATGAAATCTCCGCGAGGACATTTAATACTTCACGGCCGCATATCGGTGGATCATTTAATTGTTGTGTTGGCAGCGTGGAATAAAAAATCGGAAACTTTTTGAGTTTCATCGAAGAATTTATATACCGCATAAACTCGCTTGGCGGAGCTAACCCATATGAATCGAAATAGACAATCCCACGTGGATCAATCGCGTATGCAACCCAGTGAGTTCCCGATCCGCTGCTGTTATCAAGATTGATGATACCGGTTTCAACGTTATTTGGTTTTCTCGGTAATTGATCTCTCATAAAAACCCCTCTGAAGTTTTTTATCGCTAGTTTTTTAGCAGCATCAATTAAATCAAAATTGGACATAGGAACCATAGGTTCCTCAACAATTGGGCTTTCAACTAATAAACCGTTCCTGGTATTCTTCTTAGACCATTTCCGCTGTACCATGAATACGGGGTTCCTGGTAGGTACAACCCCTTTCCATTTTTTTTATATCCTTTCCCAGTTGCCTTTTTCAACGCCATCCCTGCCGCGGTACCAACGGCTCCCAACGCTGCCGCCTTCGCCACCGCTGGGGCAGCCGCTGCAATCAATGCTGGTATTGCGGCTAACAATGGAAATATACCACCTGATTTTATCATGTTCGCGATTGCAGCTTTCGAAAATTCTATTTGAACTCCTCGCTTATTTTTCATTGCATCATTGAAATGTTTTATTTGACGATCCGTTAATGATATTTTATGTGTACCGCCGGACATCTGCGCTGGTTTTAACGTTATTGTTGTTCCACATTCTTTAGCGGATTTTGATATTTTAATTTCTTGACCTGACCATCAGTCAGCTTGACACTAACAACACTATATGGCATTTTATTGTAAAACACATTTATGCTTTCAATTGATCTAATTGGAAACTCTTCAAGTTTCATTTACATATTTTTGAAAATCATAGATTTTCCACTGGTGCATCAACGAGTCTCATTCGTCCACCAACACCTTCAAGTAGCATTGATTTGTCGCTGAGAATGACAGCAACCGCTCTATAATTAGCAATAGCTATACGAAGGACATTGGCTCTGAAGTGTATATCAACGACGGATTGCCTTGTTAAATCAAGATGTTCCAGCGAAAAGTAGTAGATCGGATACAAGTTCTTAAAATCATGTTGCGATATTTGCAAACCAGTATCTACATTTTGATCACGGCCCATATATGACAGCATACGATGGTACACGCGAGCAATATGGTTTTGAACGAAATTAAGTTGTATGTCTTCGGATGGTTCCTGCTGGCCATTTATTCTCAACGAGACCTCAGTAACTCCTAATTGATCAAATATCATATGACTGTGCAATTGTGATTCCACTCTTGTCATATCCTGCAACGCGATAAATATATGACGTGGAGCTGAAACACCTTGTTGTGATGCCAAGTTCCAAGTAAATGTACCATTGATATTTGATTGCTTAACATCTGTTGTTGTTGTTAGCCAACTTAGCAATGATTTGCCGCCTGTTTCCATAAATGAAAGCAGCCGCTCTTCTCTGGTAATTGATGGGGTCATTACTGGCATCCACAAGACCAATTTAGTTAAAATGACTTTACCAGCGTCAGCATCTGGATTTGCAGGATACGCTGGAATTCTCCAGATTGCATCATTGTCACTGCCCTTTCGCACGAGTACTACTGTATGCTTCGCTCCATAAATAACTTTTTGTACATTTCTGCAGAATCCAAATATATGATGCAACGGAATCGCGCATGAAAACGATTTACGCCGCCCTTCCAACATTGCTATTCGTGTTGCAGCTCCTAGATTGTACTGGGGATCAGTATTTATAATCATATTCTCGACATCAACAACAGCAGTGCCAGCATTATTATTTGGTCGTCGTACAATAAATTGAGTGGGTCCAGCAGTGTTTTATTTATCCTTTGCAAACATCATAGACGGACCTGCTGATCTTGTATAATCGTCGGAATATCTTGCTAACCCAATTATTGTTGTAGCCACATCAACATCACGTTCTATAGACTCAATCTCTTTTCCGTCAATGAGATATCTCGCGGATTCAAATAGCGCCATGATACCATTATTGACTAAACCGACTTTGGTACCATCTGGATACGGTGCGGGTACAGCAGAAGTATCAGTAAGTTGCACAAGTTCTCCTTCTACTTCGATAAACGCTTCACACGGCAAAAAGTATTTACTGGTATCATGGACTTGAAGTTCAATTCGCGATCGAATATCTGCTTGTATTGCATGATAGGAATAAAATTGATAATCGCGGACGGAATCGTCCTTGCGTACTGGGGCTTCCATATCTAACGCTGGATCAGCTGTTCTTTTGAACATTTTATTAAATACTAGTGTTTTCAATTGTGAAACTCAAAGAGTTTAACGCTAGCGTTTTAATTCTTTGTAATCATCGTCGTTGAAAATTCTTCGAATTTCTTTTTTGTTTCAAACCACTTCCTGCTATCATGTTTGCGATATCATCTTGGTTACTGTTCGCCAACGACGCTAGTTTTTCTTCCACTGCGTTATTTATTACTTTGCTGATTTTTGAAGGCATTACTGTAGTTGATGGCAGCACTAATGACGAAGTCATTCCTGGTTTCTTTCGCACCAATGATGCTATTTTATCTTTCGCGGCAGAAAATGCCTTTCCTGCAAGATTTCCAACGAAATTGATTCCCTTATCACGAATAACATCAATGGCTTTCATTGATAATTGTTTAGCTAACGGCGCTACCTTGGGAGCCATTCTTGTAAATAACCCCGCAATGGTATTGCCGAAACCATCTCCGTAATATGCTCTATAAACAGGCAATCGTGAGTTCACCACGTAGACGCTTACTGGTTTATCATGGTTGTAGTGTATAATCATCTTGTTATAAAACTATTAGTTTTTCAATTAGTGATCAATCGCTAAGATCCATAGGATTTTCATCATAACGTAGGGCGTCTCTGTGATTTTCAACTAATTCAGCAATGAGTTCTCGATATACATTAATGTCCATGATACCGCCGGCAAATAATCGTCTACAGATATCAGCTGCTTCATTAATTACTTCCGGTGAGTTATTTCCGGCTCGTTTCCCTCCGATGAGAACCTCTAACCTTGATATATCACTGAGAATGTTACCAGGGCATGTCACGGTAGAGTCAAAGACTCCAGCGTTGAAATCCTTTAGATTTCCAATCGAATATCCTTTTCCGCTTGTTTCCTCAGTTGTACCAGTTGCGCCCTGACTATCATCAAGTAATTGCCTTTGTCGGCCTCGACTTTTTTTCTCGTTCTTGTTGTTTTTGTATACCATAACTATCAACTCCTACTTTAAAAGATCTATACTCAATTGTATCCTTTTTCAAATTACCAGTAATCCCCTTATTCGTTTTATACAACCAATTAACCCATTCATCTCGGCTTATTTTACTGTTTTTATACTCGTCTTTTAAAAAATCCTTTCTAGAATCAAAGCTTTTGGCGGCGAAATCACCAAAAGTCGTATAATCCTGGTGTTTCTCCAATTGAGGTCGTTTGATTTGTGTTATAGCTTCTTCGGTGAGTTTGTCTATAAAGGGAATACCTCTTGGGGTGACGACATCAACAGGTTGTGGTTCAGGTGTGGAAACTCTTTGAGTTTCAGGCGCAGAATCATCAATATCAGCTAATCGTTCATACTCGTGTTGGGTTTTTATATCACTGGATAGCTGTTGTATCCCTGCGCGTGTTTGTCCGGTCTCTGCTGCTATCTTTTCAAGTGTATCAAGCAGCGGCGCCTTCTTTGCTCGTTCTCGCTCAGGAATATCTCCGTATATCGCTGCTTCAGTTAACTTTTTCACATCTTTGGTCGCACTTGTTATCGGAGTAAACAGTTGTTCACTTGACACAGAAAAGTCAGTCTGCGCTTGTTGTCGTTGTTGAAGTTTCTCGCGAAGTTTGTCTCGAACCGGTATAAACTTTTTAATTGCTGCTAGCCGCTCTCGGGCTAATCTAGTTGTAAGCGATTCACCTACCATATATTGTTTGTGAACTAATTTTTCAAATGTAAAACTATCACAATTAAAAGATGAGTTATTAAATAATGTACCATCAAGCTAACGTATTCATCTTCGACAGGGTTAAACTGTACGACGCTATCCGCGAGTGTTTCAGAAATAACATCGCTGGGGGTTTCAGAATTGTAATATCTGAGAACGGCGATGAACGATTTGTGTTAACGACGCGGCAACAAGAACAACTACGTGAAAATGGAGGCGTCGCGGTGATTACTTGCTACTACAACCAGATCATTCATTATGCACATAACTGCATGGGCAAGTCCAGACTGATGAGTATTCTCTCCGGAGAAAATCCTATGTAGTTACAAAAAACGCTAAAAAAAAAAAAAATTATTTAAATTATTTACGAAAGCCTATTAGTTTTTTTTAGTAACACCCACGTGGTTAAGATACTGGTTTTTCCTCGTTTAACATTTTTCTAAGATCACGAACTTTAGAACCAATTTCAGCTCGTTTTTGATATTCTTGGCCGAGCTTTTGACGTATTGCTTCAACGGTGCTAAATAGCGTTATGAATACATTAATGTCGTTACCGTACAAACAAGCATTGATGGATTTTTGAATTCCTTTCACGAGCCTGTACATCTTGGGTAAAACATAACGACCCTTACTAGACTGATATTCAATATCTTCATATTCCGAGGTAATCCTGTCACAGTCGAGACTTTCAGATAATAATACCCCTTTATTATTTAAATTTGAGATTTCAGCAATTATAGCATTTACATCATTGATATCCATATTTTTATAGTATACTGTATCTCTAATTATTAAAAAAAAAAAAAAAAAAACACTCATTTGGCAATCTCGCTGGCGCCCTATGACGTCAGAGAGACCCAGAGGTTACATATACGACAACACATCTTTGGAACTCCTTGGTTGCCTTCACATCCAAGTAAGCCCAAGGGGACCCGAAACATACATCTCCGGCGGGAGGCCTAAGGTGGCAAACGCCATCTTAGACCGCCCAGAAGATATGCTTGGGGTGACGTCACAATGCCATATATATCTCCACTCGAGTGTTGTGGCAAATTTTAGGCATACATATATGATGTGGGGGACGGCACAAGACAGCACAAACATGAAACGACGGGGCGGATTTTCTACGGCCAATCAACCAATCAAAAGCAACCAATTAAATTAACCCGGTTGCATGATTGTGAACAAAAGACAACCACACGCCTGGGTTAATGGCGTTGGTTAGTTTTGATCGGTCGCATTGGCCTTCGAAAGCCCCAAGCTTTATACCTTTGATATACTATATAAGGCGCCTATTACAGCAGCGTCGTTTCATGGGTATGTTATTTTATTTCCTTATTACTTATTAATGCTGTTTCACATTTAAATGAGACAAGTATTTTAAATGAAACATTAAACAAAATAATACAGTTTTTAAATAACAACGTATATTTTCCCTGTTCTAATTCTCTATACAAAAATGCATTATCGATTAGATCACAAAGAGCTGTATACAAGGAATTTTAACCACGCCCACCTACTTCAATGAATGGGAAACACTCGCGTTCCGGCTGAACGAACATAGGTAATACTGGATTATAAAGAACGTCTGTACTTAAAGTGTATTAATAGATGATCTAAATAAATACAACTATTTAAATAAATGCAGTTTTAGCCAAAGCGACAATAAAAGATTTTAAAATTATTTAAAGTTGATAAAAAACCAACTCTAACGAAACACACGTATTTACTCCATTACAGTCACGTGGGCGCACACATGTCAATTATACCTCTCTACAGGTAATATAGCAGACGACAAATTCTTTTGACGTCATAATACAAGGGAACTTAGTAGGTAAATGTTATAAGTTGTGGCGGATTAATCTATAAAGGATTTATCTCCCTTAGCAGCAGAGAGGGTGAACGACAACAACGTTGTGACCAAAATTGATTAAAAAATCGTAAAGTCTCCGTTTGCTAAATGGAGACATTTTTTTTTTTGGTTAAATGAGATTTCGTAGGAAGCCTTATTTCTGCTTCAAAACGTGGTCTGTTCACCCTCTCGTAGGAAGCCTTATTTTGTCTAAAAAGGTTGTAGGGTTCACCCTCTCTGCTGCTGCAGACTTAACTATATACCTATAACAAACTACATGAAGATAAATCTAACAACATATAAGCTTACGTTTGGAGATATAACTGTAGACCGAAACCAAATTACATCGTGCTATATCAAACGAGATACATATATCAACGTTGATGTCGTTGAATACAGATGTTTCAAGCTTCGTTATCATGCTTATCTCAACATATATCCAACATCACATAGCTATAACTATCCATATTTACTAGAACAGATCGAGATATTTCAATCCAAATATTATCATATACGTTGCGGTGGTTCAATTCAGATAGATTCACTTTCTTGGGGATAAATCTATCTACATATGACAACCTACGAAGATTGATAGATCTCTACATTATTCCATCTTCGTGAAGATGTATCGATCTACGTATGTCAAACAACATGAAGATAAATCTGACAACTTGTAAACTTATGTCTGGAGACATATCTATAGCCAGTAACCAAATCACATAGTTCTATCACAATCGAGATTCACCTGACAACATGTAAGCTTTCGTTTGGAGATATATCTGTAGACCGAAAGCAAATTACATCGTGATGTATCAATCGAGATGCATATATCAACGTTGATGTGGTTGAATACAGATGTTTCAAGCTTCGTTATCATGCTTATCTTAACATATATCCACCATCACATATCTATAACTATCCATATTTACTAGAACAGATCGAGATATTTCAATCGCAATAGAGTCATATACGTTGCGGTGGTTCAATTCAGATAGATTCACTTTCTTGGGGATAAATATATCTGTATATGACAATCTACGTAGACTGATATATCTCTACATTATTTCATCTTCGTGAAGATGTATCGATATACGTATGTCAAACTACATGAAGATAAATCTGACAACATGTAAGATCATGTCTGGAGACATATCTATAGCCAGTAAACAATTTACATAGTTCTATATCAATCGAGATTCATCTATCAAAGTTGAGATGTCTGATATCAGATTATTCCATCTTAGTTAAGTTGCATCTCTCAACATATATCCACCTACACATAGCTAAAACTATCCACATTAAACGAAATACATCGAGATTTTTCAATCCAATTATAACTGTCTTTCTCGATGCTTTCCAATTCAGCTAGATTCACTCTTTACCTGAATATTACATCTACATATGACAATCTACGTAGACTAATATATATCTACGTATTACCATCTACGTGCAGACTTATCTATATACCTATAACAAACTACATGAAGATAAATCTGGCAACACGTAAGCTTTCTTTTGGAGATGTATCTGTAGACCGAAAGCAAATAACATCGTGCTGTATCAATCGAGATATATATATATCAACGTTGATGTGGTTCAATACAGATTTTTCAAGTTTCGTTATCATGCTTATCTCAACATATATCCAACATCACATAGCTATAACTATCCATATTTACTAGAACAGATCGAGATATTTTAATCCAAATATAGTCATATACGTTGCGGTGGTTCAATTCAGATAGATACACTTTCTTGGGGATAAATCTATCTACATATGACAACCTACGTAGATTGATAGATCTCTACATTATTCCATCTTCGTGAAGATGTATCGATATACGTATGTCAAACTACATGAAGATAAATCTGACAACTTGTAAGCATATGTCTGGAGACATATCTATAGCCAGTAACCAAATCACATAGTTCTATATCAATCGAGATTCATCTATCAAAGTTGAGATGTCTGATATCAGATTATTATATCTTAGTTAAGTTGCATCTCTCAACATATATCCACCTACACATAGCTATAACAATCCAAATTAAACTAAATACATCGAGAATTTTCAATCCGATTACAACTATATTATTCGATGTTTTCCAATTCAGCTAGATACACTCTTTACCTGAATATTACATCTACATATGACCATCTACGTAGACTAATATATATCTACGTATTTCAATCTACGTGCAGACTTAACTATATACCTATAACAAACTACATGAAGATAAATCTCACAACATATAAGCTTACGTTTGGAGGTATAACTGTAGACCGAAACCAAATTACATCGTGCTATATCAAACGAGATACATATATCAACGTTGATGTCGTTGAATACAGATGTTTCAAGCTTCGTTATCATGCTTATCTCAACATATATCCAACATCACATAGCTATAACTATCCATATTTACTAGAACAGATCGAGAAATTTCAATCCAAATATAGTCATATACGTTGCGGTGGTTCAATTCAGATAGATTCACTTTCTTGGGGATAAATCTATCTACATATGACAACCTACGTAGATTGATAGATCTCTACATTATTCCATTTTGGTGAAGATGTATCGATATTCGTTTGTCATACTACATGAAGATAAATCTGACAACTTGTAAGCTTATGTCTGGAGACATATCTATAGTAAGTACACAAATCACATAGTTCTATATCAATCGAGATTCATCTATCAAAGTTGAGATGTCTGATATCAGATTATTCCATCTTAGTTAAGTTTCATCTTTCAACATATATCCACCAACTCATAGCTAAAACTGTATAAATTAAACAAAATACATCGAGATTTTTCAATCCAATTACAACTATCTTATTCGATGTTTTCCAATTCAGCAAGATTCACTCTTTACCTGAATATTACATCTACATATGACAATCTACGTAGACTAATATATATCTACGTATTTCCATCTACGTGCAGACTTATCTATATACTTATAACAAACTAAATGAAGATAAATCTGACAACATGTAAGCTTACGTTTGGATAAATAACTGAAGACCGAAACCGAATTACATCGTGCTATATGAATTGAGATACATATATCAACGTTGATGTGGTTGAATACAGATGTTTCAAGCTTCGATATCATGCTTATCTCAACATATATCCGACATCACATAGCTATAACTATTCATATTTACTAGAACAGATCGAGATTTTTCAATCCAAATATAGTCATATACGTTGCGGTGGTTCAATTCAGATAGATTCACTTTCTTGGGGATAAATCTATCTACATATGACAACCTACGTAGATTGATAGATCTCTACATTATTCCATCTTCGTGAAGATGTATCGATATACCCATGTCAAACTACATGAAGAAAAATCTGACAACTTGTAAACTTATGTCTCTAGACATATCTATAGCCAGTAACCAAATCACATAGTTCTATCACAATCGAGATTCACCTGACAACATGTAAGCTTTTGTTTGGAGATATTATCTGTAGACCGAAACCAACTTACATCGTGCTATATCAAACGAGATACATATATCAACATTGATGTGGTTGAATACAGATGTTTCAAGCTTCGTTATCATGCTTATCTCAACATATATCCAACATCACATAGCTATAACTATCCATATTTACTATTACAGATCGAGATATTTCAATCCAAATATAGTCATATACGTTGCGGTGGTTCAATTCAGATAGATTCACTTTCTTGGGGATAAATCTATCTACATATGACAACCTACGTAGACTGATAGATCTCTACATTATTCCATCTTCGTGAAGATGTATCGATATACGTATGTCAAACTACATGAAGATAAATCTGACAACTTGTAAGCTTATGTCTGGAGACATATCTATAGCCAGTAACTAAATCACATAGTTCTATATCAATCGAGATTCATCTATCAAAGTTGAGATGTCTGATATCAGATTGTTCCATCTTAGTTAAGTTGCAACTCTCAACATATATCCACCTACAAATAGCTATAAAAATCCAAATTAAACTAAATACATCGAAATTTTTCAATCCGATTACATCTATCTTATTCGATGATTTCCAATTCAGCTAGATTCACTCTTTACCTGAATATTACATCTACATATGACAATATACGTAGACTAATATATATCTACGTATTTGCATCTACGTGCAGACTTATCTATATACTTATAACAAACTACATGAAGATAAATCTGACAACATGTAAGCTTACGTTTGGATAAATAACTGTAGACCGAAACCGAATTACATCGTGCTATATCAAACGAGATACATATATAAACGTTGATGTGGTTGAATACAGATGTTTCAAGCTTCGTTATCATGCTTATCTCAACATATATCCAACATCAAATAGCTATAACTATCCATATTTACTAGAACAGATCGAGATATTTCAATCCAAATATAGTCATATATGTTGCGGTGGTTCAATTCAGATAGATTCACTTTCTTGGGCATAAATCTATCTACATATGACAACCTACGTAGATTGATAGATCTCTACATTATTCCATCTTCGTGAAGATGTATCGATATACGTATGTCAAACTACATGAAGATAAATCTGACAACTTGTAAACTTATGTCTGGAGACATATCTATAGCCAGTAACCAAATCACATAGTTCTATCACAATCGAGATTCACCTGACAAAACATGTAAGCTTTCGTTTGGAGATATATCTGTAGACCGAAACCAAATTACATCGTGCTATATCAAACGAGATACATGAGCTTATGTCTGGAGACATATCTATAGTAAGTAAACAAATGACATAGTTCTATATCAATCGAGATTCATCTATCAAAGTTGAGATGTCTGATATCAGATTATTCCATCTTAGTTAAGTTGCATCTCTCAACATATATCCACCTACACATAGCTAAAACTATCTAAATTACACAAAATACATCGAGATTTTTCAATCCGATTACAACTATCTTATTCGATGTTTTCCAATTCAGCTAGATTCACTCTTTACCTGAATGTTACATCTACATATGACAATCTACGTAGACTAATATATATCTACGTATTTCCATCTACGTGCAGACTTATCTATATACCTACAACATACTACATGAAGATAAATCTGACAACATGTAAGCTTACGTTTGGATAAATAACTGTAGACCGAAACCGAATTACATCGTGCTATATCAAACGAGATACATATATCAACGTTGATGTGGTTGAATACAGATGTTTCAAGCTTCGTTATCATGCTTATCTCAACATATATCCAACATCACATAGCTTTAACTATCCATGTTTACTAGAACAGATCGAAATATTTCAATCCAAGTATAGTCATATACGTTGCGGTGGTTCAATTCACATAGATTCACTTTCTTGGGGATAAATCTATCTACATATGACAATCTACGTAGACTGGTAGATCACTACATTATTCCATCTTCGTGAAGATGTATCGATATACATATGTCAAACTACATGAAGATAAATCTGACAACTTGTAAGCTTATATCTGGAGACATATCTATAACCAGTAACCAAATCGCATAGTTCTATATCAATCGAGATTCATCTATCAAAGTTGAGATGTCTGTCTGATATCAGATTATTCCATCTTAGTTAAGTTGCATCTCTCAACATATATCCACCTACACATAGCTAATACTGTCCAAATTACACAAAATACATCGAGAGTTTTCAATCCGATTGCAACTATCTTATTCGATGTTTTCCAATTCAGCTAGATTCACTCTTTACCTGAATATTACATCTACATATGACAATCTACGTAGACTAATATATATCTACGTATTTCCATCTACGTGCAGACTTATCTATATACTTATAACAAACTACATGAAGATAAATCTGACAACATGTAAGCTTACGTTTGGATAAATAACTGTAGACCGAAACCGAATTACATCGTGCTATATCAAACGAGATACATATATCAACGTTGATGTGGTTGAATACAGATGTTTCAAGCTTCGTTATCATGCTTATCTCAACATATATCCAACATTACATAGCTATAACTATCCATATTTACTGGAACAGATCGAGAAATTTCAATCCAAATTTGTCATACACGTTGCGGTGGTTCAATTCAGATAGATTCACTTTCTTGGGGATAAATCTATCTACATATGACAACCTACGTAGATTGATAGATCTCTACATTATTCCATCTTCGTGAAGATGTATCGATATTCGTTTGTCAAACTACATGAAGATAAATCTGACAACTTGTAAGCTTAAGTCTGGAGACATATCTATAGTAAGTACACAAATCACATAGTTCTATATCAATCGAGATTCATCTATCAAAGTTGAGATGTCTGATATCAGATTATTCCATCTTAGTTAAGTTGCATCTTTCAACATATATCCACCAACTTATAGCTAAAACTATCCAAATTAAACAAAATACATCGAGATTTTTCAATCCGATTACAACTATCTTATTCGATGTTTTCCAATTCAGCAAGATTCCCTCTTTACCTGAATATTACATCTACATATGACAATCTACGTAGACTAATATATATCTACGTATTTCCATCTACGTGCAGACTTATCTATATACTTATAACAAACTACATGAAGATAAATCTGACAACATGTAAGCTTACGTTTGGATAAATAACTGTAGACCGAAACCGAATTACATCGTGCTATATCAAACGAGATACATATATCAACGTTGATGTGGTTGAATACAGATGTTTCAAGCTTCGTTATCATGCTTATCTCAACATATATCCAACATCACATAGCTATAACTATCCATATTTACTAGAGCAGATCGAGATATTTCAATCCAAATATAGTCATATACGTTGCGGTGGTTCAATTCACATAGATTCACTTTCTTGGGGATAAATCTATCTACATATGACAACCTACGTAGATTGATAGATCTCTACATTATTCCATCTTCGTGAAGATGTATCGATATACGTATGTCAAACTACATGAAGATAAATCTGACAACTTGTAAACTTATGTCTGGAGACATATCTATAGCCAGGAACCAAATCACATAGTTCTATCACAATCGAGATTCACCTGACAACATGTAAGCTTTCGTTTGGAGATATATCTGTAGACCGAAACCAAATTACATCGTGCTATATCAAACGAGATACATATATCAACGTTGATGTGGTTGAATACAGATGTTTCAAGCTTCGTTATCATGCTTATCTCAACATATATCCAACATCACATAGCTATAACTATCCATATTTACTATTACAGATCGAGATATTTCAATCCAAATATAGTCATATACGTTGCGGTGGTTCAATTCAGATAGATTCACTTTCTTGGGGATAAATCTATCTACATATGACAACCTACGTAGACTGATAGATCTCTACATTATTCCATCTTCGTGAAGATGTATCGATATACGTATGTCAAACTACATGAAGATAAATCTGACAACTTGTAAGCTTATGTCTGGAGACATATCTATAGCCAGTAACCAAATCACATAGTTCTATATCAATCGAGATTCATCTATCAAAGTTGAGATGTCTGATATCAGATTATTCCATCTTAGTTAAGTTGCATCTCTCAACATATATCCACCTACACATAGCTAAAATTATCCAAATTACACAAAATACATCGAGATTTTTCAATACGATTTCAACTATCTTATTCGATGTTTTCCAATTCAGCAAGATTCACTCTTTACCTGAATATTACATCTACATATGACAATCTACGTAGACTAATATATATCTACGTATTTCCATCTACGTGCAGACTTATATATATACTTATAACAAACTACATGAAGATAAATCTGACAACATGTAAGCTTACGTTTGGATAAATAACTGTAGACCGAAACCGAATTACATCGTGCTATATCAAACGAGATACATATATCAACGTTGATGTGGTTGAATACAGATGTTTCAAGCTTCGTTATCATGCTTATCTCAACATATATCCAACATCACATAGCTATAACTATCCATATTTACTATTACAGATCGAGATATTTCAATCCAAATATAGTCATATACGTTGCGGTGGTTCAATTCAGATAGATTCACTTTCTTGGGGATAAATCTATCTACATATGACAACCTACGTAGATTGATAGATCTCTATATTATTCCATTTTCGTGAAGATGTATCGATATTCGTTTTTCAAACTACATGAAGATAAATCTGACAACTTGTAAGCTTATGTCTGGAGACATATCTATAGTAAGTACACAAATCACATAGTTCTATATCAATCGAGATTCATCTATCAAAGTTGAGATGTCTGATATCATATTATTCCATCTTAGTTAAGTTGCATCTCTCAACATATATCCACCTACACATAGCTATAACAATCCAAATTAAACTAAATACATCGAGATTTTTCAATCCGATTACAACTATCTTATTCGATGTTTTCCAATTCAGCTAGATACACTCTTTACCTGAATATTACATCTACATATGACAATCTACGTAGACTAATATATATCTACGTATTTCTATCTACGTGCAAAAGCAGCAGAGAGGGTGAACCCTACAACCTTTTTAGACAAAATAAGGCTTCCTACGAGAGGGTGAACAGACCACGTTTTCAAGCAGAAATAAGGCTTCCTACGAAATCTCATTTAACCAAAAAAAAAATGTCTCCATTTAGCAAACGGAGACTTTACGATTTTTTAATCAATTTTGGTCACAACGTTGTTGTCGTTCACCCTCTCTGCTGCTGGAACTTTCAGTTCTGGTTAACAAAAATAATAAATGATTTCAACCGAATATTTGATCGAGTCCGATACGATATCGTGTCCGAGGATCATGTAAATTTATTGTTATAAATCCATGCGGGGTTGACTGAGCGTTACTAAAGAAATTTTTAAATTGATTGAAGTCCATATCGGAACACCATGTCTGCCAAATATTTCGTAACGTATGTGTATCAACGCCGTTAAACACAGCAAGAATATTACAGTTATCTCTAATCACTTTTGGAATCTGAGTGTAGCGTTGAGTGACATATATCACGTCAGTGTTTTTATGCCTGCCTCTGGAAAAGATCCTAGCTGGGTTTTTTTGATTGTCTAACATCACATCGTCGTATACGATTAAATTGTTAATGTTCCCATCAAGGTCATCCACGGATGGTGCCTCGTCAATATCTGTGATAAATTCAATGGCGTTCTCAATCTTAATTTCTGAAGCGTTTTCATTAAAATCTTTTAGCACTTCATAGCATCGTTGATCATCTACGCTAGGAGCAACTAAATACAACTTATCCCACTTCATCCATCTCATTATTAAATTGAGCAACAATTGCGTCTTGCCGGATCCAGATGGCCCGATTATAATTGCGCGGATAGAGTTTGGTAGCGCTGCATGATGCTTAACTGGTTCCCTTGTTTTAGTCGCTGAAAAATCAATTATATCCATATCTCTATACATAAATTATGGATCTATATTGTGTGAAGTGTAAAACGCGTACTAACACAAATGATGTGACGACGGTTACAACTAAAAATAACAGATCTGCACTAACTGGTAGATGTGCAACATGTGGTATAAAAAAATTTAGATTTGTTTCTACAAAATCAAAGATTTTACAATTCGGAGATGTTTTAAAAAAAAACGAGGAGGTGATATCGCAGCCAAATTTGCAAAACTCCCTGGAACCCCATGGGCAAAGTACCCCGGAGAATAGCACCTTCCAGGATATAACTACTGTGGTCCCGGAACACGATTAGATATCAGACTTGATGATCAAAATCAGCCCCGACCCGGCGAGTATCCGATAAACGCTATTGATAAGGCGTGTCATGCTCATGATGTTGCATATAAAAGCAGCAATCTGCAAAACAGGCATCTCGCGGATGTGAAATTAACTCATGTTTTTAAATGCTATTCCTGATAAATCTTTCAAAGAAAAACTTGCTTCGTGGTTGGTAAAATCGGCTATGAAAGGCAAATTGATGATGGGCGCTGGTAATTAATAATATGGAATCTATTTATTATTCTCCGAGAGGATACTGGAAGGGTAAACCAGCAATCAGTAAACTCGCCAGCGCCGCAAAAGTGAAAAAGGCTACTGCGGCTAATTGGTTATCCAAACAGGCTATATGGCAAATTTATCTACCGCGTCCTAAACAAATCAATTTCTCGCATTTTGATGTTACTGTACCCAATGAAGTTCATCAAGCTGATTTATTGTTTTTACCACATGACAACGGTTACAAATACGCGCTAACCGTAGTTGACGTTGCGAGTCGATACAAACAAGCAGAACCGCTAAAAACAAAATCATCACCTGAAGTTGCTTCTGCATTGGAAAAGATTTATCGACGAGGCCCACTACGCTGGCCAAATCTGTTACAAGTTGATCCTGGCAAGGAATTTCAAGGCGCTGTTTTATCACCATCAGACGGGGGCATACTGCACTACATCGCGATCAGGCAATTGTTGAACGATTTAATCGGACTCTTGCTGAACGGTTATTTGGATATCAATACGCGAAGGAATTCATCCAAGAAAAGCGATCCCGTGAATGGGTTAAGAGATTACCAGGTGTAGTTACCGCAATCAATAATGAGATTACTAGAACAATGAACATGAAACCTAGCAACGCTATTAAAAAGAAGTTTATACCCGTACAACCACAAAAAGATTTTTCAAAAGAACCAATTCTTGGTAGTAATGTCACTGTAAGGTACTTATACGAACCAGGAGAGCTTGAGGGTGGTAAAAAAAGAGCTACTGATCCTATTTGGAGTGTCACCGTACATAAAATATCTAGTATAACACGATCAACTAGTAGACCAGCAATCTATAAACTGGATTCAACTGCTCCTCAGCGAGGATTTACTCGACAACAACTACAGGTAATCCCCGAGGATACTCAATTACCACCGCGTGGTCTTAACTAGCACCTAAGGTGCTTGCACCTCTGCGTCTGTTGCACTCAAGACAAGTCAGCATAACGTTATCTCTGATATGACCAATGCTGCTATTCTTTCTGTCTACGGTAAATTGGCGAGGATCTTTATCCGAATACTGCCAACGCATTATACAATTGCAACTCGCGCAGTGATTATTCTGTTGTTGCTTCAGCGTAGTTATTAATTCAGCATCAATGTCAAATTTTCTATTATTTTTTTTATCCTGTTGTTTATAACCAGAGAGTTTTTTTCTGATTATATCCTTGACGTTGTCGGCGTTGATTGTAGTGTCATTATCGTCACCAATGATTTCATCATCGCCTGACTCTGTCAGGACAACTCTTCGAAGTTGATTTATTCTTCGTACTCTGGATACTGCAAGATAGACTAAATTCGACCATTCGATGTGATTATCCACCATCCAAACAATTGTATCCGATATAGTCAATCCCTGTGAAGAATGTATCGTCGCTGCGTATCCTAGCGTCCACGGGGATTTATTAGCACGCAATGCATCTTCAACGACGCTGATATCAACCAGCACAATATCATTTAATACGAGAATCTGCTTTTCACTCTTCCCTGGAATATCAACTTCTATATTCTGCTTTCGTGTATCCGAAGGCCTATAACACAACGGTACTAGAAGTGTTGCAAATCTTTTTTTATGTAATTCAAATAATTTCATCTGAAGTGTGTCTCTGACTATTTTTCTACTTGCAATTATCAAATCATTTGGTCTCCACGCTTCCCAGAAATCATTCATTGGAGTTTCTGAAATTATTTCACGCGCTATTTCACATTGGATTCTATCCGGTTGTAATCTAATTAGCGCTTTGAATTCTCGTAATTCATTATCAAGTGATCTATAATCAGTGGTAATTTCTTCATAGTAGTCTACAAAACCCTTTAGCCATTCATGTGGAGATGCACGGACAAATGGTGGTGGTTGGCCGTGATCACCGCACATGACGACTTTTGTGTTTTTGTTTAACAACCACTCGAGAAATGTTTGTAATACATCTAATGACACTGTGCATATTTCATCCCAAATTATGATTTCAGGAATGAATTTATCACCCATACGCTCAGGAGTCCATTCATCGCCTTTCCATCGAAAGAAACTATGATAAGTACAGGCATTTACCCCTCGTTGTTTCATCTCTCTGGCGAGTCTGTGAGTTGGTGTTAACACAATCATGGTTGACCGACGAAATAATTCAATTGCACGAGTTGTCTTTCCTGACCCACCACAACCGTTTAAATAAACTGTCTTGTATCTACATACTGGATCAGATACCGGTGGTGCATTAGAAAATTCGGATTGAATCTCATCACACTTTAAGTACTTTTCATCCATGGTAACATCTGCGGATTCACAATACTCATGTAGTGTTTCCTTTTTAAATCGCCAACATCCCCAATTTGCCTCCTGGGATGTGAATTTAGCTATATCTGATTTGTATTTCTCGTGGATATAAATAGAATCAGTGGCTACTCTAACTGCGGTATTAGGAAATCTATTTATCATCGAAAATAAATTGATAGAAGCATAAGCTAGCATAGAACTTCTCAAATGCGTATATTGTTTAATATATCCATCACAGTATGTAACAATTGTACCTAATCGTCTTCCATCGGATAGGAAAGCGTCTTTACGATTTACAAGTTTTCCCTGTTTCGTTAAATCCGTTACAATAAAATCGTATTCAGCGATGTCTATGATCAACCGCGAGGAATATTTTGCATTGTCGTATCTTCCACCCTGGGTAAATTTACCGATTATTCTTCGTCCAAAATCTTTTGCTTGTTCTTTTTTAATTTCAAATAACTTCTTAGACCAATTCATGATTTGTTCTTCATTGAAATTCTTCGAATTTCCATCTGGAAACTGTTTTCGCTGTTCGCTAATTATACGATCTAGATTGGGTTGTGGTAGCCAAACTTCTTTCTGAGCTCGATAGCATATAATAGCTTCGGAAACAATCAGCGATATTAGCATACCACAATCAATCATATATCGTAGTAACACTATTGGCATCCAAGCCTTTTCAGATATATGTCTACCGAGCCAAACATAACTACACGGATGCAACCCTGTAGCGAATTCGAATGATATCACACGAGCGAATCCAGTTAAATCAAAATCAGGCAATGGACCATTAATCGCAACACGAGTCATTTCATGCGTGGGGTGTCCAAATCGTTTAAAATAGTTACTACATTCTCCATACCCGAGGAAACTTCCAGGATAACACGCGGATATATCAATTGAAATCATACCGCCACGATGATATTTTGTATTCCACAGCCCTCCATGGGAATATTCGATGCAACTCAATTTAACATCTTCGAGAAAATCACTTCGTGTTGGACGCCATGAGTTTTTTTCTCTTGCGAAGTGAGCTACCACTGATGGAATAGTAAAACTATCCGTGAGTAGTTTTTCATGGGAACTCTCTGGTGAAAAATCATTAGCAATTTTTCTCATTCTAGTATCTAACTCTTCAACGCGATATAATTCACCATTTGGTCTTACAAATTGATCAAATCCTATTTCTGGATCTTCATCACTTCTAAGTAACCACACTGACACAGGATCATCTTTACACAGCGTGTGAATAGCATCGAATAATTTCTCATTATAAAAAACATCCCCGACGAATTCTGGGGGGATATATTTCACGGTTCTATCTCGTGGAAATATTGTTACTGCAGGTGTCCACGCGTGTTTGTTATGATCAATAATTTGTATTGGCGCTCCATTTTTGTTATATTTCGGTTCGTATAATACTTCTCCGGTTATGGTCATAACGGTTATTGGGAATCTTAATGATGTTTCTAATTTAGCTATATCAGAAATCTTTGCACCGTGCTGTTTCACTGTCAGTTCCCATTCGGTTATTTTCCTACGTCGCAGATCAGTTAGTTTATTTCCTCGGGATGCATTTGTGAAGTGTTCCATTACCCGTGTTGCTACACAATTGAGCCTTGACGAAGTCAACGGTGAATATTTCATAGGAGCTAGTTTTGCGATATCTGGTTTATCATTTAACGGATATATTCCATAAACGATTGCTGTTACAGGATAAGATCTCTCGTAGTATGGTTTGTCAATTCCAGTTAGAATTCCTGGTTTGGAATCTCTACTTACAATGACAGTCTTTTTATCCTTTAGGATTGGTTCAAATTTATCCCTAATAATCCATTTGCCTTCGACTTCGATAATGAATTTTATTCTGAAAAAATACTTCTGATGGGAATTGCTTTGTTTGGGAATTGCTTTGCAATTTACCTTTAGATTTCCATCTTTGATTTTCCTTGTTTGAAATCCTTTGGATTTCCATCTTTGAATTTCCCCTTTGGATTTCCAGCTCCTTGGCGGGCCAAGGTGTGAAATTATCTCACCTGCTCTTTTATCGTTCATAGTAGCATCGATGATGGGTACATTGACATCTTCATCAATAATTCGAAATGTCGACCAACAGTATGTTGCACCGTCTCGGTAGAATTCATTAAAACACTCCCTGATTTTACCGAGTATAGTTCTATCACCGATTAGACGTTTTGGTGTATCAGAGACTCTATCGAGATTGAATTTAGTATTTCTCCAAGGCTTAATTTTCGATAATCTGTTGAACTCCTCATCGAGATTGAATTTAGTATTTCTCCAAGGCTTAATTTTGGATAATCTCTTGAACTCTTCCATGTTATAATCAATGAATTTAGTATTTCTCCAAGGCTTAATTTTCGATAATCTGTTGAATTCCTCCATGTTATAATTAAAACAAGTATTTAAATAGGAAAATATAGTATAATGAATCACTGCAAGTGGCTAATGATTGGATCAACAACCCCGTGTAACAAATCATGCAGAAGCGAATTCTGTGGGTATCATTTACAAAGCGTTAGGCGAGGAAGTTTTGGCCCTCTCCCATGCCTCCAATGTGGGGTGGGCGTTAGAGGAAAATCGCAGTTGTGTCTTGCTTGTGGGGGTAAACGATACAGGGAACTAAAACGCTACTATGACAAACGAATCATTGACCCTAACGTCCTTGATAAAATCAAGGACAAAATCATCAAAACCCCTCAAGACTACATTGATAGACTTATAATTAAAGCAAATAATAAATTAGACAAGTAGTATTATTATACAAATGAGCCAAGATTTCAGACCTCATCCAGTGCTCGTTAATTACGAAGCCTCCAGTGATGGTGTTGTCAGGCACCGCAGACTAAAAAACCCGGTTGGATATCTAAATAATATGGGGTATTTGTTGTTTAGTGCTAGAAATAAAACATATCTCTGTCACAGAATTATTTTTAAATGTCATAACGGATTAATCGAAGACGGATTTGTGATTGATCACATAAATGGCGTGAAGACTGATAATTGTCTTGTGAATCTTCAAGCCGTCTCACAAAGTCTGAATTCAAAATTAGGTGGAACTGGCAAACATGCAAAACGCCCTAGGAGAGTTAAATCGTTTGATTTAGAAAATAATGAAGAGAGAAGCTTTCAATCGATAAATGAAGCCAGTAGATACTTTGACATTTGTGGGACTTCAATACGATTTGTTGCAGAAAATATAATTAAAACTGCTCTGTCTAAAAAAAATGGTCATAAAATAAAATTCGTATACACCTAAAAAGATTCAAGGTCGCAACGATGTGGTCATCACCCTCTCTGCTGCTGGAACTTTCAGTTCTGGTTAATAATTCTTTTACGAGTTCAACCGAAAATTTGATCGAGTCTTTAGGACGAAAATCATTTATGATTTCACAAACAAACTAATCGCTAACACCTCCTCTTGTAGATCAATTAAATTATTTGACTGGTCGGTGAGTCGGAAATTAATTCTCGTTAACGAATTATTATGGCATCGCATGTAGACAGGATTAATTGGGTTTTCAATAATTAGGAATCCTGGAGGAGCTGTTGGTGCAAACGAATAAAGAATATATCCCTGCTGAGCTTGATTTGATTGCTCTAGATTAATTTGATAGCTTCCTTCAATTGCATCACATACTAAATTGAGCGCAATCACCGTTGAAATATTCACATTATGAGGGGCAATATGCCTACCGCCACCATCTGGATCATTATTATACCTGAAGAGGACAGCTGAATCTGATTTTTGTAGCGCCTTGATATCGGTTTTAACAATTCTTGCTAGTTCATCAGCGTTGTATTTGGGAAACTTGAAATTACGCAGATTGTCCTCTGTGATATTGTAATCGGTTAGGAATCGTTGTTTATTGTCGCTGTTGTCATTAATTATTGTTTGAATAATTAGTTCATAGATATATTTCATGTCAGATATAAGTTGATTTATTATTTCAACATGTTTTTGCGATTTTGTTTTCCGTAGTTGTTCTAGTTGTGTTTCATATAATTGTTTAATTTCATTAAAATAACCAGTGATGTCAGTTAGCGTAAATGAAATAGTAACAGATGAGTCGGTTGTTCTTTTAATGATAAAATCCCATTGCAATGTGTCTTTGTTGGTAAATATAAATCTATCGGCGATTCTTCCTTTTCTTATATCAGATAAATTATCTCGATAACTGGGATTGATTTCATGATATGATTGTACGTCCGTGGTTAAGTCGGTGGCGGATTTTTCCGGTGGTTTTTCAGGCTATCCTAACA
Organism: Unio pictorum; assembly: GCA_030141615.1. Classification (NCBI taxonomy): domain Eukaryota; kingdom Metazoa; phylum Mollusca; class Bivalvia; order Unionida; family Unionidae; genus Unio; species Unio pictorum. The sequence continues at coordinate 39,789,524 of JARLTB010000021.1, forward strand.
CTGTTCTTAACGAGCTGTTATATATATCTACAATGTATCCCTCTGTGCTTATTTCGATCGACGACGAGAGCGTCGGTTGATGAAGATTAATAGCTATTTTTGATTCTTTTCCAGTGATTGATTTTATTCTACGTTGAATTTCAGCATTGATTTGCTTAATTTGGTACGACCCAGTTGGTAACGAAACAGTTTCCCACTCTGGAGTACCATCGGGTTTATTCTTATACGAGAACACCAGTGCGTTATTCGGTTGCTGACCGCCAAATGCAACCGATTTGATATTAGGCCAGCTATGATATACTCGTAATTTTGCCAGCGCGATCTCGCGCACTGGAATCGGAGAAGGGAAGTTCACACTAAATTGTGGGGTTGTTGATGTTATTGATATCATGCTTGTTCGTATCGGAGTGGTATTCTCCGCGATTCGTTGAAGCAGTTGCAATTCGTTGAATTGTAGTGACATTATTGTTAACGCTGTCTTCAATTTCCAATTTCAACATCGCGGAGTTATACAACTGGGTCATCCTGGAAAATTCAACATCGGATATGAACGAATTATCTATTGATAGCGAGATCAACTCGGATAATTTCGAGTACGCGTCAAATACCACCCTGTACCGAGCTGTATAATCACTGAGTTTTTTCTGAGAACACGATGATATTTTTTTAGTTATCGCGGTGGCGACTGCCGCAATTGTTGTTGCCGCGGAGATAGCAATTGAAACTGTAATCGGAGCCATCATGGTCACCGTCGACAAAATAACTCCTGCGCTGGCCATCACACCGGACACCGAGTACACAGTTACATCGATGGCGGTAATTCTTCTGCGGTATTTTTTCATTTTTTCACGATAGCGCTCAGAAAGTGATTTCAAGTTCGCGGAAAATTCTTTCACGGTGTCGAATCGATATTGCGACGATGACAAAGTCATTGTTGATGACGGTGTCATTGATGATGAAGTCATTGACATTGTTATTTTAAACCAGATAGTGTTTTCAATTATCCTATTATTGAAGTGGTTTTAGGATCGGATGGGGGGATACCGGATACAAATTCTATTATCCAGGGTAGTGACTCCCTAATCACAGACTCGTCGGAATTGCTTATAACAATCGGAAATGGGACTGGTATATAGGGTGGAGGTGGTGGTATTTTCTCTAGTATATACATCAATGTGTTAACACCGTTGATACCTGTGTTGCTGAATCCCAAATCAAATTTACGGTGATGTATTATTGTAAGTCGGTAGCAACCTGGTACACCAGTATGTCTGTGGCCAACATAAAGATAATTTCTGTTTCCTCGGATCCAATCAAAAGTTCCACTATCAACCGTGTACACGATGTTATTAACGGCGCTTACACTATGTGGAATTTTTACCTTATTGATAGCCGCGCTAATTTCAGCGAGAGTCATGACTGCCACAAGTGGGTTTCCAAAGAACTTACCAACAATGTCGTTGACTGGTTTTTGATCTCCCTTTAGTTTAATAATATCGTCAATGACGTCGGAATAGGTTTTATTGATTTCAGTATATTTCATCATCGTTCCATTCCGGTTTTTAAAAAATGAAACCAAAAGGAGGTCGGATCCAAAACCTTTTCGGACTAGATAATCCCCCTCAAGTTGAGAATATGTCGTCGTGATATTGTAACTTTTAGAACCCTCAAAGAACTTATTAACCATTTCACTGGCGGATTTTTGTTCGTCAATAGCATTTTTAACTTCAGCGAGGGTCGGGCCTGTCAACGATGTGGTTTCAGACACAGGTGTTCTCCCTAAAAATTTATCAACGATGGTATTAAGTGTTGTTTGTTTCACCATAAACATATTAATATCTTTGAGAGTCATTGTAGATGTAGCTGGGACACCAAAGAAACTATTAGCGATGTAGGCATTGTGAGTATGCTTGCCGATAAACTCGCTAATTTCAGCGAGAGTCATGCCAGCCACAAGTGGGGTTCCAAAAAACTTAACAACTACGTCGTTTGTGAGTTTTTGTACCTTCTCAAAATCTTCGCTTACTTTAAAAATCTCGAGATAATTTGCCTTGATTTCTGAAGCAGCCATCATCCTTCCAGCTTCCTTGTTAGCGAAGAATGAATTCAACAAGTCTTTAATTTAAGCTAGAGTCATGCCAACCACAAGCGGGGTTCCAAAGAATTTATGTACGACATTTTTGCGAAAATTATTATAACCTCGTATATGATCATCCAGCTCACGGCCGTGGGTGGCAATCGTGTTGTCGTGGGTGGCAATCGTGTTGTCGTGGGCGGCAATCTTGTCGGTGATCGTAGAAATAAGATTACCAGGTTTAAGTCGTCCACCGCTGGAATAAAGCGCAATAGAGTTTTCAGCGGCATCGCTCTGCCGTATCAAAATGTCATTCACGGATATATTACTGCTTTTCAATTTACCCTGGCGATCTTGAAATACAACTAATTCGTTCGGGTCAACATCTATTAAATTTAACATCTCAGCGATTTCATCTTCAATTATTTTTTTTACATCCTCGATAGAACCCGCAGATGTTTCCTCGGTGGGTTCCAACATTGACAGAGATTGTCCCCAAATATCAATCATTATTGTTAGCGTAACTTGTGTTTTCAATTTATTGATCCTTGTAATTTCCCACTCGTGTATTCGTTTACAACCAGATGAGGTGGTTTCCACGGAGATCCAAAGGATTTTAATGAAATCTCCGCGAGGACATTTAATACTTCACGGCCGCATATCGGTGGATCATTTAATTGTTGTGTTGGCAGCGTGGAATAAAAAATCGGAAACTTTTTGAGTTTCATCGAAGAATTTATATACCGCATAAACTCGCTTGGCGGAGCTAACCCATATGAATCGAAATAGACAATCCCACGTGGATCAATCGCGTATGCAACCCAGTGAGTTCCCGATCCGCTGCTGTTATCAAGATTGATGATACCGGTTTCAACGTTATTTGGTTTTCTCGGTAATTGATCTCTCATAAAAACCCCTCTGAAGTTTTTTATCGCTAGTTTTTTAGCAGCATCAATTAAATCAAAATTGGACATAGGAACCATAGGTTCCTCAACAATTGGGCTTTCAACTAATAAACCGTTCCTGGTATTCTTCTTAGACCATTTCCGCTGTACCATGAATACGGGGTTCCTGGTAGGTACAACCCCTTTCCATTTTTTTTATATCCTTTCCCAGTTGCCTTTTTCAACGCCATCCCTGCCGCGGTACCAACGGCTCCCAACGCTGCCGCCTTCGCCACCGCTGGGGCAGCCGCTGCAATCAATGCTGGTATTGCGGCTAACAATGGAAATATACCACCTGATTTTATCATGTTCGCGATTGCAGCTTTCGAAAATTCTATTTGAACTCCTCGCTTATTTTTCATTGCATCATTGAAATGTTTTATTTGACGATCCGTTAATGATATTTTATGTGTACCGCCGGACATCTGCGCTGGTTTTAACGTTATTGTTGTTCCACATTCTTTAGCGGATTTTGATATTTTAATTTCTTGACCTGACCATCAGTCAGCTTGACACTAACAACACTATATGGCATTTTATTGTAAAACACATTTATGCTTTCAATTGATCTAATTGGAAACTCTTCAAGTTTCATTTACATATGTTTGAAAATCATAGATTTTCCACTGGTGCATCAACGAGTCTCATTCGTCCACCAACACCTTCAAGTAGCATTGATTTGTCGCTGAGAATGACAGCAACCGCTCTATAATTAGCAATAGCTATACGAAGGACATTGGCTCTGAAGTGTATATCAACGACGGATTGCCTTGTTAAATCAAGATGTTCCAGCGAAAAGTAGTAGATCGGATACAAGTTCTTAAAATCATGTTGCGATATTTGCAAACCAGTATCTACATTTTGATCACGGCCCATATATGACAGCATACGATGGTACACGCGAGCAATATGGTTTTGAACGAAATTAAGTTGTATGTCTTCGGATGGTTCCTGCTGGCCATTTATTCTCAACGAGACCTCAGTAACTCCTAATTGATCAAATATCATATGACTGTGCAATTGTGATTCCACTCTTGTCATATCCTGCAACGCGATAAATATATGACGTGGAGCTGAAACACCTTGTTGTGATGCCAAGTTCCAAGTAAATGTACCATTGATATTTGATTGCTTAACATCTGTTGTTGTTGTTAGCCAACTTAGCAATGATTTGCCGCCTGTTTCCATAAATGAAAGCAGCCGCTCTTCTCTGGTAATTGATGGGGTCATTACTGGCATCCACAAGACCAATTTAGTTAAAATGACTTTACCAGCGTCAGCATCTGGATTTGCAGGATCCGCTGGAATTCTCCAGATTGCATCATTGTCACTGCCCTTTCGCACGAGTACTACTGTATGCTTCGCTCCATAAATAACTTTTCGTACATTTCTGCAGAATCCAAATATATGATGCAACGGAATCGCGCATGAAAACGATTTACGCCGCCCTTCCAACATTGCTATTCGTGTTGCAGCTCCTAGATTGTACTGGGGATCAGTATTTATAATCATATTCTCGACATCAACAACAGCAGTGCCAGCATTATTATTTGGTCGTCGTACAATAAATTGAGTGGGTCCAGCAGTGTTTTATTTATCCTTTGCAAACATCATAGACGGACCTGCTGATCTTGTATAATCGTCGGAATATCTTGCTAACCCAATTATTGTTGTAGCCACATCAACATCACGTTCTATAGACTCAATCTCTTTTCCGTCAATGAGATATCTCGCGGATTCAAATAGCGCCATGATACCATTATTGACTAAACCGACTTTGGTACCATCTGGATACGGTGCGGGTACAGCAGAAGTATCAGTAAGTTGCACAAGTTCTCCTTCTACTTCGATAAACGCTTCACACGGCAAAAAGTATTTACTGGTATCATGGACTTGAAGTTCAATTCGCGATCGAATATCTGCTTGTATTGCATGATAGGAATAAAATTGATAATCGCGGACGGAATCGTCCTTGCGTACTGGGGCTTCCATATCTAACGCTGGATCAGCTGTTCTTTTGAACATTTTATTAAATACTAGTGTTTTCAATTGTGAAACTCAAAGAGTTTAACGCTAGCGTTTTAATTCTTTGTAATCATCGTCGTTGAAAATTCTTCGAATTTCTTTTTTGTTTCAAACCACTTCCTGCTATCATGTTTGCGATATCATCTTGGTTACTGTTCGCCAACGACGCTAGTTTTTCTTCCACTGCGTTATTTATTACTTTGCTGATTTTTGAAGGCATTACTGTAGTTGATGGCAGCACTAATGACGAAGTCATTCCTGGTTTCTTTCGCACCAATGATGCTATTTTATCTTTCGCGGCAGAAAATGCCTTTCCTGCAAGATTTCCAACGAAATTGATTCCCTTATCACGAATAACATCAATGGCTTTCATTGATAATTGTTTAGCTAACGGCGCTACCTTGGGAGCCATTCTTGTAAATAACCCCGCAATGGTATTGCCGAAACCATCTCCGTAATATGCTCTATAAACAGGCAATCGTGAGTTCACCACGTAGACGCTTACTGGTTTATCATGGTTGTAGTGTATAATCATCTTGTTATAAAACTATTAGTTTTTCAATTAGTGATCAATCGCTAAGATCCATAGGATTTTCATCATAACGTAGGGCGTCTCTGTGATTTTCAACTAATTCAGCAATGAGTTCTCGATATACATTAATGTCCATGATACCGCCGGCAAATAATCGTCTACAGATATCAGCTGCTTCATTAATTACTTCCGGTGAGTTATTTCCGGCTCGTTTCCCTCCGATGAGAACCTCTAACCTTGATATATCACTGAGAATGTTACCAGGGCATGTCACGGTAGAGTCAAAGACTCCAGCGTTGAAATCCTTTAGATTTCCAATCGAATATCCTTTTCCGCTTGTTTCCTCAGTTGTACCAGTTGCGCCCTGACTATCATCAAGTAATTGCCTTTGTCGGCCTCGACTTTTTTTCTCGTTCTTGTTGTTTTTGTATACCATAACTATCAACTCCTACTTTAAAAGATCTATACTCAATTGTATCCTTTTTCAAATTACCAGTAATCCCCTTATTCGTTTTATACAACCAATTAACCCATTCATCTCGGCTTATTTTACTGTTTTTATACTCGTCTTTTAAAAAATCCTTTCTAGAATCAAAGCTTTTGGCGGCGAAATCACCAAAAGTCGTATAATCCTGGTGTTTCTCCAATTGAGGTCGTTTGATTTGTGTTATAGCTTCTTCGGTGAGTTTGTCTATAAAGGGAATACCTCTTGGGGTGACGACATCAACAGGTTGTGGTTCAGGTGTGGAAACTCTTTGAGTTTCAGGCGCAGAATCATCAATATCAGCTAATCGTTCATACTCGTGTTGGGTTTTTATATCACTGGATAGCTGTTGTATCCCTGCGCGTGTTTGTCCGGTCTCTGCTGCTATCTTTTCAAGTGTATCAAGCAGCGGCGCCTTCTTTGCTCGTTCTCGCTCAGGAATATCTCCGTATATCGCTGCTTCAGTTAACTTTTTCACATCTTTGGTCGCACTTGTTATCGGAGTAAACAGTTGTTCACTTGACACAGAAAAGTCAGTCTGCGCTTGTTGTCGTTGTTGAAGTTTCTCGCGAAGTTTGTCTCGAACCGGTATAAACTTTTTAATTGCTGCTAGCCGCTCTCGGGCTAATCTAGTTGTAAGCGATTCACCTACCATATATTGTTTGTGAACTAATTTTTCAAATGTAAAACTATCACAATTAAAAGATGAGTTATTAAATAATGTACCATCAAGCTAACGTATTCATCTTCGACAGGGTTAAACTGTACGACGCTATCCGCGAGTGTTTCAGAAATAACATCGCTGGGGGTTTCAGAATTGTAATATCTGAGAACGGCGATGAACGATTTGTGTTAACGACGCGGCAACAAGAACAACTACGTGAAAATGGAGGCGTCGCGGTGATTACTTGCTACTACAACCAGATCATTCATTATGCACATAACTGCATGGGCAAGTCCAGACTGATGAGTATTCTCTCAGGAGAAAATCCTATGTAGTTACAAAAAACGCTAAAAAAAAAAAAAAATTATTTAAATTATTTACGAAAGCCTATTTTTTTTTTTTAGTAACACCCACGTGGTTAAGATACTGGTTTTTCCTCGTTTAACATTTTTCTAAGATCACGAACTTTAGAACCAATTTCAGCTCGTTTTTGATATTCTTGGCCGAGCTTTTGACGTATTGCTTCAACGGTGCTAAATAGCGTTATGAATACATTAATGTCGTTACCGTACAAACAAGCATTGATGGATTTTTGAATTCCTTTCACGAGCCTGTACATCTTGGGTAAAACATAACGACCCTTACTAGACTGATATTCAATATCTTCATATTCCGAGGTAATCCTGTCACAGTCGAGACTTTCAGATAATAATACCCCTTTATTATTTAAATTTGAGATCTCAGCAATTATAGCATTTACATCATTGATATCCATATTTTTATAGTATACTGTATCTCTAATTATTAAAAAAAAAAAAAAAAAAACACTCATTTGGCAATCTCGCTGGCGCCCTATGACGTCAGAGAGACCCAGAGGTTACATATACGACAACACATCTTTGGAACTCCTTGGTTGCCTTCACATCCAAGTAAGCCCAAGGGGACCCGAAACATACATCTCCGGCGGGAGGCCTAAGGTGGCAAACGCCATCTTAGACCGCCCAGAAGATATGCTTGGGGTGACGTCACAATGCCATATATATCTCCACTCGAGTGTTGTGGCAAATTTTAGGCATACATATATGATGTGGGGGACGGCACAAGACAGCACAAACATGAAACGACGGGGCGGATTTTCTACGGCCAATCAACCAATCAAAAGCAACCAATTAAATTAACCCGGTTGCATGATTGTGAACAAAAGACAACCACACGCCTGGGTTAATGGCGTTGGTTAGTTTTGATCGGTCGCATTGGCCTTCGAAAGCCCCAAGCTTTATACCTTTGATATACTATATAAGGCGACTATTACAGCAGCGTCGTTTCATGGGTATGTTATTTTATTTCCTTATTACTTATTAATGCTGTTTCACAACATTTAAATGAGAAAAGTATTTTAAATGAAACATTAAACAAAATATTACAGTTTTTAAATAACAACGTATATTTTCCCTGTTCTAATTCTCTATACAAAAATGCATTATCGATTAGATCACAAAGAGCTGTATACAAGGAATTTTAACCACGCCCACCTACTTCAATGAATGGGAAACACTCGCGTTCCGGCTGAACGAACATAGGTAATACTGGATTATAAAGAACGTCTGTACTTAAAGTGTATTAATAGATGATCTAAATAAATACAATTATTTAAATAAATGCAGTTTTAGCCAAAGCGACAATAAAAGATTTTAAAATTATTTAAAGTTGATAAAAAAACAACTCTAACGAAACACACGTATTTACTCCATTACAGTCACGTGGGCGCACACATATCAATTATACCTCTCTACAGGTAATATAGCAGACGACAAATTCTTTTGACGTCATAATACAAGGGAACTTAGTAGGTAAATGTTATAAGTTGTGGCGGATTAATCTATAAAGGATTTATCTCCCTTAGCAGCAGAGACGGTGAACGACAACAACGTTGTGACCAAAATTGATTAAAAAATCGTAAAGTCTCCGTTTGCTAAATGGAGACATTTTTTTTTTGGTTAAATGAGATTTCGTAGGAAGCCTTATTTCTGCTTGAAAACGTGGTCTGTTCACCCTCTCGTAGGAAGCCTTATTTTGTCTAAAAAGGTTGTAGGGTTCACCCCCTCTGCTGCTGCAGACTTAACTATATACCTATAACAAACTACATGAAGATAAATCTAACAACATATAAGCTTACGTTTGGAGATATAACTGTAGACCGAAACCAAATTACATCGTGCTATATCAAACGAGATACATATATCAACGTTGATGTCGTTGAATACAGATGTTTCAAGATTCGTTATCATGCTTATCTCAACATATATCCAACATCACATAGCTATAACTATCCATATTTACTAGAACAGATCGAGATATTTCAATCCAAATATAGTCATATACGTTGCGGTGGTTCAATTCAGATAGATTCACTTTCTTGGGGATAAATCTATCTACATATGACAACCTACGTAGATTGATAGATCTCTACATTATTCCATCTTCGTGAAGATGTATCGATATACGTATGTCAAACTACATGAAGATAAATCTGACAACTTGTAAACTTATGTCTGGAGACATATCTATAGCCAGTAACCAAATCACATAGTTCTATCACAATCGAGATTCACCTGACAACATGTAAGCTTTCGTTTGGAGATATATCTGTAGACCGAAACCAAATCACATCGTGCTATATCAAACGAGATACATATATCAACGTTGATGTGGTTGAATACAGATGTTTCAAGATTCGTTATCATGCTTATCTCAACATATATCCAACATCACATAGCTATAACTATCCATATTTACTAGAACAGATCGAGATATTTCAATCCAAATATAGTCATATACGTTGCGGTGGTTCAATTCAAATAGATTCAATTTCTTGGGGATAAATCTATCTACATATGACAACCTACGTAGATTGATAGATCTCTACATTATTCCATCTTCGTGAAGATGTATTTACGTATGTCAAACAACATGAAGATAAATCTGACAACTTGTAAACTTATGTCTGGAGACATATCTATAGCCAGTAACCAAATCATATAGTTCTATCACAATCGAGATTCACCTGACAACATGTTAGCTTTCGTTTGGAGATATATCTGTAGACCGAAAGCAAATTACATCGTGATGTATCAATCGAGATGCATAAATCAACGTTGATGTGGTTGAATACAGATGTTTCAAGCTTCGTTATCATGCTTATCTTAACATATATCCACCATCACATATCTATAACTATCCATATTTACTAGAACAGATCGAGATATTTCAATCCAAATATAGTCATATACGTTGCGGTGGTTCAATTCAGATAGATTCACTTTCTTGGGGATAAGTCTATCTACATATGACAACTTACGTAGATTGATAGATCTCTACATTATTCCATCTTCGTGAAGATGTATCGATAAACGTATGTCAAACTACATGAAGATAAATCTGACAACTTGTAAGCTTATGTCTGGAGACATCTATAGCCAGTAACCAAATCACATAGTTCTAACACAATCGAGATTCACCTGACAACATGCAAGCTTTCGTTTGAAGATATATCTGTAGACCGAAACCAAATTACATCGTGCTATATCAAACGAGATACATATATCAACGTTGATGTGGTTGAATACAGATGTTTCAAGCTTCGTTATCATGCTTATCTCAACATATATCCAACATCACATAGCTATAACTATCAATATTTACTATTACAGATCGAGATATTTCAATCCAAATATAGTCATATACGTTGCGGTGGTTCAATTCAGATAGATTCACTTTCTTGGGGATAAATCTATCTACATATGACATCCTACGTAGACTGATAGATCTCTACATTATTCCATCTTCGTGAAGATGTATCGATATACGTATGTCAAACTACATGAAGATAAATCTGACAACTTGTAAGCTTATGTCTGGAGACATATCTATAGCCAGTAACCAAATCACATAGTTCTATATCAATCGAGATTCATCTATCAAAGTTGAGATGTCTGATATCAGATTATTCCATCTTAGTTAAGTTGCATCTCTCAACATATATCCATCTACACATAGCTATAACAATCCAAATTAATCTAAATACATCGAGAATTTTCAATCCGATTACAACTATCTTATTCGATGTTTTCCAATTCAACTAGATCCACTCTTTACCTGAATATTACATCTACATATGACAATCTACGTAGACTAATATATATCTACGTATTTCTATCTACGTGCAGACTTAACTATATACCAATAACAAACTAAATGAAGATAAATCTCACAACATATAAGCTTACGTTTGGAGATATAACTGTAGACCGAAACCAAATTACATCGTGCTATATCAAACGAGATATATATATCAACGTTGATGTTGTTGAATACAGATGTTTCAAGCTTCGTTATCATGCTTATCTCAACATATATGCAACATCACATAGCTATAACTATCCATATTTACTAGAACAGATCGAGATATTTCAATCCAAATATAGTCATATACGTTGCGGTGGTTCAATTCAGATAGATTCACTTTCTTGGGGATAAATCTATCTACATATGACAACCTACGTAGATTGATAGATCTCTACATTATTCCATCTTCGTGAAGATGAATCGATAAACGTATGTCAAACTACATGAAGATAAATCTGACAACTTGTAAACTTATGTCTGGAGACATATCTATAGCCAGTAACCAAATCACATAGTTCTATCACAATCGAGATTCTCCTGACAACATGTAAGCTTTTGTTTGGAGATATATCTGTAGACCGAAACCAAATTACATCGTGCTATATCAATCGAGATACATATGTCAACGTTGATGTGGTTGAATACAGGTGTTTCAAGCTTCGTTATCATGCTTATCTCAACATATATCCAACATCACATAGCTATAACTATCCATATTTACTATTACAGATCGAGATATTTCAATCCAAATATAGTCATATACGTTGCGGTGGTTCAATTCAGATAGATTCACTTTCTTGGGGATAAATCTATTTACATATGACAATCTACGTAGACTGATACATCTCTACATTATTCCATTTTCGTGAAGATGTTTCGATATACGTATGTCAAACTACATGAAGATAAATCTGACAACTTGTAAGTTTATGTCTGGAGACATCTATAGCCACTAACCAAATCACATAGTTCTAACACAATCGAGATTCACCTGACAACATGTAAGCTTTCGTTTGAAGATATATCTGTAGACCGAAACCAAATTACATCGTGCTCTATGAAGCGTGATACATATATCAACGTTGATGTGGTTGAATACAAATGGTTCAAGCTTCGTTATCATGCTTATCTCAACATATATCCAACATCACATAGCTTTAACTATCCATATTTACTAGAACAGATCGAGATATTTCAATCCAAGTATAGTCATATACGTTGCGGAGGTTCAATTCAGACAGATTCACTTTCTTGGGGATAAATCTATCTGCATATGACAATCTACTTAGACTGATAGATCTCTACATTATTCAATCTTCGTGAAGATGTATCGATATACGTATGTCAAACTACATGAAGATAAATCTGACAACTTGTAAGATTATGTCTGGAGACATATCCATAGCCAGTAAATAATTCACATAGTTCTATATCAATCGAGATTCATCTTTCAAAGTTGAGATGTCTGATATCTGATTATTCCATCTTAGTTAAGTTGCATCTCTCAACATATATCCACTTACACATAGCTAATACTATCCAAATTACACAAAATACATCGAGATTTTTCAATCCGATTACAACTATCTTATTCGATGTTTTCCAATTCAGCTAGATTCACTCTTTACCTGAATATTACATCTACATATGACAATCTACGTAGACTAATATATATCTACGTATTTCCATCTACGTGCAGACTTATCTATATACTTATAACAAACTACATGAAGATAAATATGAAAACATGTAAGCTTACGTTTGGATAAATAACTGTAGACCGAAACCGAATTACATCGTGCTTTATCAAACGAGATACATATATTAACGTTGATGTGGTTGAATACAGATGTTTCAAGCTTCGTTATCATGCTTATCTCAACATATATCCAACATCACATAGCTATAACTATCCATATTTACTAGAACAGATCGAGATATTTCAATCCAAATATAGTCATATACGTTGCGGTTGTTCAATTCAGATAGATTCACTTTCTTGGGCATAAATCTATCTACATATGACAACCTACGTAGATTGATAGATCCCTACATTATTCCATCTACGTGAAGATGTATCGATATAAGTATCTCAAACTACATGAAGATAAATCTGACAACTTGTAAATTTATGTCTGGAGACATATCTATAGCCAGTAACCAAATCACATAGTTCTAACACAATCGAGATTCACCTGACAACATGTAAGCTTTCGTTTGGAGATATATCTGTAGACCGAAACCAAATTAAATCGTGCTCTATGAAGCGTGATACATATATCAACGTTGATGTGGTTGAATATAGATGTTTCAAGCTTCGTTATCATGCTTATCTCAACATATATCCAACATCACATAACTATAACTATCCATATTTACTATTACAGATCGAGATATTTCAATCCAAATATAGTCATATACGTTGCGGTGTTTCAATTCAGACAGATTCACTTTCTTGGGGATAAATCTATCTGCATATGACAATCTACTTAGACTGATAGATCTCTACATTATTCAATCTTCGTGAAGATGTATCGATATACGTATGTCAAACTACATGAAGATAAATCTGACAACTTGTAAGATTATGTCTGGAGACATATCCATAACCATAAGCTTTTGTTTGGAGATATATCTGTAGACCGAAACCAAATTACATCGTGCTATATCAAACGAGATACATATATGAACGTTGATGTGGTTGAATACAGATGTTTCAATCTTCGTTAGCATGCTTATCTCAACATATATCCAACATCACATAGCTATAACTATCCATATTTACTATTACAGATCGAGATATTTCAATCCAAATATAGTCATATACGTTGCGGTGGTTCAATTGAGATAGATTCACTTTCTTGGGCATAAATCTATCTACATATGACAACCTACGTAGACTGATAGATCTCTACATTACTCCATCTTCGTGAAGATGTATCGATATACGTATGTCAAACTACATTAAGATAAATCTGACAACTTGTAAGCTTATGTCTGAAGACATATCTGTAGCCAGTAACCAAATCACATAGTTCTATATCAATCGAGATTCATCTATCAAAGTTGAGATGTCTGATATCAGATTATTCCATCTTAGTTAAGTTGCATCTCTCAACATATATCCACCTACACATAGCTAATACTGTCCAAATTACACAAAATACATCGAGATTTTTTCAATCCGATTACAACTATCTTATTCGATGTTTTCCAATTCAGCTAGATACACTCTTTACCTGAATATTACATCTACATATGACAATCTACGTAGACTAATATATATCTACGTATTTCTATCTACGTGCAGACTTAACTATATACCTATAACAAACTACATGAAGATAAATCTCACAACATATAAGCTTACGTTTGGAGATATAACTGTAGACCGAAACCAAACTACATCGTGCTATATCAAACGAGATACATATATCAACGTTGATGTGGTTGAATACAGATGTTTCAAGCTTCGTTATCATGCTTATCTCAACATATATCCAACATCACATAGCTATAACTATCCATATTTACTAGAACAGATCGAGATATTTCAATCCAAATATAGTCATATACGTTGCGGTGGTTCAATTCAGATAGATTCACTTTCTTGGGGATAAGTCAATCTACATATGACAACTTACGTAGATTGATAGATCTCTACATTATTCCATCTTCGTGAAGATGTATCGATAAACGTATGTCAAACTACATGAAGATAAATCTGACAATTTGTAAACTTATGTCTGGAGACATATCTATAGCCAGTAACCAAATCACATAGTTCTATCACAATCGAGATTCACCTGACAACATGTAAGCCTTTGTTTGGAGATATATCTGTAGACCGAAACCAAATTACATCGTGCTATATCAATCGAGATACATATGTCAACGTTGATGTGGTTGAATACAGATGTTTCAAGATTCGTTATCATGCTTATCTCAACATATATCCAACATCACATAGCTATAACTATCCATATTTACCAAAACAGATCGAGATATTTCAATCCAAATATTGTAATATACGTTGCGGTGGTTCATTTCAGATAGATTCACTTTCTTGGGGATAAATCTATCTACATATGACAACCTACGTAGATTGATAGATCTCTACATTATTCCATCTTCGTGAAGATGTATCGATATACGTATGTCAAACTACATGAAGATAAATCTGACAACTTGTAAGCTTATGTCTGGAGACATCTATAGCCAGTAACCAAATCACATAGTTCTAACACAATCGAGATTCACCTGACAACATGTAAGCTTTCGTTTGAAGATATATCTGTAGACCGAAACCAAATTACATCGTGCTATATCAAACGAGATACATATATCAACGTTGATGTGGTTGAATATAGATGTTTCAAGCTTCGTTATCATGCTTATCTCAACATATATCCAACATCACATAACTATAACTATCCATATTTACTATTACAGATCGAGATATTTCAATCCAAATATAGTCATATACGTTGCGGTGTTTCAATTCAGATAGATTCACTTTCTTGGGGATAAATCTATCTACATATGACATCCTACGTAGACTGATAGATCTCTACATTATTCCATCTTCGTGAAGATTTAACGATATACGTATGTCAAACTACATGAAGATAAATCTGACAACTTGTAAACTTATGTCTGGAGACATATCTATAGTAAGTAAACAAATCACATAGTTCTATATCATTCGAGATTCGTCTATCAAAGTTGAGATGTCTGATATCAGATTATTCCATCTTAGTTAAGTTGCATCTCTCAACATATATCCACCTGCACATAGCTATAACTATCCAAATTAAACAAAAGACATCGAGATTTTTTAATCCAATTACAACTATCTTATTGGATGTTTTCCAATTCAGCTAGATTCACTCTTTACCTGAATATTACATCTACATATGACAATCTACGTAGACTAATATATATCTACGTATTTTCATGTACGTGCAGACTTATCTATATACCTATAACAAACTACATGAAGATAAATCTGACAACATGTAAGCTTACGTTTGGAGAAATAACTGTAGACCAAATCCAAATTACATCGTGCTATATCAAACGAGATACATATATCAACGTTGATGTGGTTGAATACAGGTGTTTCAAGTTTCGTTATCATGTTTATCTCAACATATATCCAACATCACATATCAATAACTATCCATATTTACTAGAGCAGATCGAGATATTTCAATCCTAATATAGTCATATACGATGCGGTGGTTCAATTCAGATAGATTCACTTTCTTGGGGATAAATCTATCTACATATGACAACCAACGTAGATTGATAGATCTCTACATTATTGCATCTTCGTGAAGATGTATCGTATACGTATGTCAAACTACATGAAGATAAATCTGACAACTTGTAAACTTATGTCTGGAGACATATCTATAGCCAGTAACCAAATCACATAGATTTATCACAATCGAGATTCACCTGACAACATGTAAGCTTTCGTTTGGAGATATATCTGTAGACCGAAACCAAATTACATCGTGCTAAATCAATCGAGATATATATGTCAACGTTGATGTGGTTGAATACAGATGTTTCAAGCTTCGTTATCATGCTTATCTCAACATATATCCAACATCACATAGCTATAACTATCCATATTTACTAGAACAGATCGAGATATTTCAATCCAAATATAGTCATATACGTTAACGTGGTTCAATTCAGATAGTTTCACTTTCTTGGGGATAAATCTATCTAAATATGACAATCTACGTAGACTTATAGATCTCTACATTATTCCATCTTCGTGAAGATGTATCGATATACGTATGTCAAACTACATGAAGATAAATCTGACAACTTGTAAGCTTATGTCTGGAGACATATCTATAGCCAGTAAACAAATCACATAGTTCTATATCAATCGAGATTCATCTATCAAAGTTGAGATGTCTGATATCAGATTATTCCATCTTAGTTAAGTTGCATCTCTCAACATATATCCACCTACACATAGTTAAAACTATCCACATTAAACGAAATACATCGAGATTTTTCAATCCAATTACAACTGTCTTTCTCGATGTTTTCCAATTCAGCTAGATTCACTCTTTACCTGAATATTACATCTACATATGACAATCTACGTAGACTAATATATATCTACGTATTTCCATCTACGTGCAGACTTATCTATATACCTATAACAAACTACATGAAGATAAATCTGAAAACATGTAAGCTTACGTTTGGAGAAATAACTGTAGACCGAAACCAAATTACATCGTGCTATATCAAACGAGATACATATATCAACGTTGATGTGGTTGAATAAAGATGTTTCAAGCTTCGTTATCATGCTTATCTCAACATATATCCAACATCACATAGCTATAACGATCCATATTTACTAGAACAGATCGAGATATTTCAATCCAAATATAGTCATATACGTTGCGATGGTTCAATTCATTTAGATTCACTTTCTTGAGTATAAATCTATCTACATATGACAACCTACGTACATTGATAGATCACTACATTATTCCATATTCGTGAAGATGTGTACGTATGTCAAACTACATGAAGATAAATCTGACAACTTGTAAGCTTATGTCTGGAGACATATCTATAGCCAGTAAACAAATCACATAGTTCAATATCAATCGAGATTCATATATCCAAGTTGAGATGTATGATATCAGATTATTCCATCTTAGTTAAGTTGCATCTCTCAACATATATCCACCTACACATAGCTATAACTATCCAAATTAAACAAAATACATCGAGATTTTTCAATCCGATTACAACTATCTTATTCAATGTTTTCCAATTCAGCTAGATTCACTCTTTACCTGAATATTACATCGACATATGACAATCTACGTAGAATAATATATATCTACGTATTTCCATCTACGTGCAGACGTAGATATATACCTATAACAAACTACATGAAGATAAATCTGACAACATGTAAGATTACGTTTGGAGAAAATGAAACCAAATTACATCCTGCTATATCAAACGAGATACATATATCAACGTTGATGTGGTTGAATACAGATGTTTCAAGCTTCGTCATCATGATTATCTCAACATATATCCAACATCACATAGCTATAACTATCCATATTTACTACAACAGATCGAGATATTTCAATCCAAATATAGTCATATACGTTGCGATGGTTCAATTCAGATAGATTAACTTTCTTGGGGATAAATCTATCTACATATGACAATCTACGTAGACTGATAGATCTCTATATTATTCCATCTTCGTAAAAATGTATCGATATACGTATGTCAAACTACATGAAGATAAATCTGTCAACTTGTAAGCTTATGTCTGGAGACATATCTATAGCCAGAAAATAAATCACATAGTTCTATATCATTCGAGATTCATCTATCAAAGTTGAGATGTCTGATATCAGATTATTCCATCTTAGTTAAGTTGCATCTCTCAACATATATCCACCTACACATAGCTAATACTGTCCAAATTACACAAAATACATCGAGATTTTTCAATCCGATTACAACTACCTTATTCGATGTTTTCCAATTCAGCTAGATTCACTCTTTACCCGAATATTACATCTACATATGACAATCTACGTAGACTAATATATATCTACGTATTTCCATCTACGTGCAGACGTAGATATATACCTATAACAAACTACATGAAGATAAATCTGACAACATGTAAGCGTACGTTTGGAGAAACCGAAACCAAATTACATCGTGCTATATTAATCGAGATCCATATATCAACGTTGATGTGGTTGAAAACAGATGTTTGAAGCTTCGTTATCATTCTTATCTCAACATATATCCAACATCACATAGCTATAACTATCCATATTTACTAGAACAGATCGAGATATTTCAATCCAAATATAGTCATATACGTTGCGGTGGTTCAATTCAGATAGATTCACTTTCTTGGGGATAAATCTATCTACATATGACGACCTATGTAGATTGATAGATCTCTACATTATTCCATCTTCGTGAAGATGTATCGATATACGTATGTCAAACTATTTCAAGATAAGTCTGACAACTTGTAAGCTTATGTCTGGAGACATATCTATAGCCAGTAACCAAATCACATAGTTATATCACAATCGAGATTCACCTGACAACATGTAAGCTTTCGTTTGGAGATATATCTGTAGACCAAAACCAAATTACATCGTGCTATATCAATCGAGATATATATGTCAACGTTGATGTGGTTGAATACAGATGTTTCAAGCTTCGTTATCATGCTTATCTCAACATATATCCAACATCACATAGCTATAACTATCCATATTTACTAGAACAGATCGAGATATTTCAATCCAAATATAGTCATATACGTTGCGGTGGTTCAATTCAGATAGATTCAATTTCTTGGGGATAAATCTATCTACATATGACAACCTACGTAGATTGATAGATCTCTACATTATTCCATCATCGTGAAGAAGTATCGATATACGTATGTAAAACTACATGAAGATAAATCTGACAACTTGTAAACTTATGTCTGGAGACATATCTATAGCCAGTAACCAAATCACATAGTTCTATCACAATCGAGATTCAGCTCACAACATGTAAGCTTTCGTTTGGAGATATTTCTGTAGACCGAAACCAAATTACATCGTGCTATATTAATCGAGATACATATATCAACGTTGATGTGGTTGAATACAGATGTTTCAAGCTTAGTTATCATGCTTATCTCAACATATATCCAACATCATATAGCTATTACTATCCATATTTACTAGAAAAGATCGAGATATTTCAATCCAAATATAATCATATACGTTGCGGTGGTTCAATTCAGATAGATTCACTTTCATGGGGATAGATCTATCTACATATGACAATATACGTAGACTGATAGATCTCTACATTATTCCATCTTCGTTAAGATGAATCGATATACGTATGTCAAACTACATGTAGATAAATCTTACAACTTGTAAGCTTATGTCTGGAGACATATATATAGCCAGTAAACAAATCACATAGTTCTATATCAATCGAGATTCATATATCAAAGTTGAGATGTCTGATATCAGATTATTCCATCTTAGTTAGGTTGCATCTCTCATCATATATTCAACTACACATAGCTAAAACTATCCACATTAAACGAAATACATCAAGATTTTTCAAACCAATTACAACTGTCTTTCTCGATGTTTTCCAATTCAGCTAGATTAACTCTTTACCTGAATATTACATCTACATATGACAATCTACGTAGACTAATATATATCTACGTATTACCATCTACGTGCAGACTTATCTATATACCTATAACAAACTACATGAAGATAAATCTGAGAACATGTAAGCTTACGTTTGGAGAAATAACTGTAGACCGAAACCAAATTACATCGTGCTATATCAAACGAGATACATATATCAACGTTGATGTGGTTGAATACAGATGTTTCAAGCTTCGTTATCATGCTTATCTCAACATATATCCAACATCACATAGCTATAACTATCCATATTTATTAGAAAAGATCGAGATATTTCAATCCAAATATAGTCATATACATTGCGGTGGTTCAATTCAGATAGATTAACTTTCTTGGGGATAAATCTATCTACATATGACAATCTACGTAGACTGATAGATCTCTACATTATTCCATCTTCGTAAAGATGTATCGATATACGTATGTCAAACTACATGAAGATAAATCTGACAACTTGTAAGCTTATGTCTGGAGACATATCTATAGCCAGTAAACAAATCACATAGTTCTATATCAATCGAGATTCATATATCAAAGTTGAGATGTCTGATATCAGATTATTCCATCTTAGTTAAGTTGCATCTCTCAACATATATTCACATACACATAGCTAAAACTATCCACATTAAACGAAATACATCGAGATTTTTCAATCCAATTACAACTGTCTTTCTCGATATTTTCCAATTCAGCTAGATTAACTCTTTACCTGAATATTACATCTACATATGACAATCTACGTAGACTAATATATATCTACGTATTTCCATCTACGTGCAGACTTATCTATATACCTATAACAAACTACATGAAGATAAATCTGAGAACATGTAAGCTTACGTTTGGAGAAATAACTGTAGACCGAAACCAAATTACATCGTGCTATATCAAACGAGATACATATATCAACGTTGATGTGGTTGAATACAGATGTTTCAAGCTTCGTTATCATGCTTATCTCAACATATATCCAACATCACATAGCTATAACTATCCATATTTATTAGAAAAGATCGAGATATTTCAATCCAAATATAGTCATATACGTTGCGGTGGTTCAATTCAGATAGATTCTCTTTCTTGGGGATAAATCTATCTACATATGACAACCTACGTAGATTGATAGATCTCTACATTATTGCATCTTCGTGAAGATGTATCGATATACGTATGTCAAACTACATGAAGATAAATCTGACAACTTGTAAGCTTATGTCTTGAGACATATCTATAACCAGTAAACAAATCACATAGTTTTATCACAATTGAGATTCACCTGACAATATGTAAGCTTTCGTTTGGAGATATATCTGTAGACCGAAACCAAATTACATCGTGCTATATCAATCGAGATACATATATCAACGTTGATGTGGTTGAATACAGATGTTTCAAGCTTCGTTATCATGCTTATCTTAACATATATTCAGCATTACATGTCTATAACTATCCATATTTACTAGAACATCGAGATATTTCAATCCAAATATAGTCATATACGTTGCGTTGGTTCAGTTCAGATAGAATCACTTTCTTGTGGATAAATCTATCTGCATATGACAACCAATGTAGATTGATAGATCTCTACATTATTCCATCTTCGTGAAAATGTATCGATATACGTATGTCAAACTATTTGAAGATAAATCTGACAACTTGTAAGCTTATGTCTGGAGACATATCTATAGCCAGTAACCAAATCACATAGTTCTATCACAATCGAGATTCACCTGACAACATGTAAGCTTTCGTTTGGAGATACGTTGCGGTGGTTCAATTCAGATAGATTCACTTTCTTATGTCAAACTACATGAAGATAAATCTGACAACTTGTAAGCTTATGTCTGGAGACATATCTATAGCCAGTAAACAAATCACATAGTTCTATATCAATAGAGATTCATCTATCAAAGTTGAGATGTCTGATATCAGATTATTCCATCTTAGTTAAGTTTCATCTCTCAACATATATCCACCTACACATAGTTAAAACTATCCACATTAAACGAAATACATCGATATTTTTCAATCCAATTACAACTGTCTTTCTCGATGTTTTCCAATTCAGCTAGATTCACTCTTTACCTGAATATTACATCTACATATGACAGTCTACGTAGACTAATATATATCTACGTATTTCCATCTACGTGCAGACTTATCTATATACCTATAACAAACTAAATGAAGATAAATCTGACAACATGTAAGCTTACGTTTGGAGAAATAACTGTAGACCGAAACCAAATTACATCGTGCTGTTTCAAACGAGATACATATATCAACGTTGATGTGGTTGAATACAGATGTTTCAAGCTTCGTTATCATGCTTATCTCAACATATATCCAACATCACATAGCTATAACTATCCATATTTATTAGAAAAGATCGAGATATTTCAATCCAAATATAGTCATATACGTTGCGGTGGTTCAATTCAGATAGATTTACTTTCTTGGGGATAAATCTATCTACATATGACAATCTACGTAGACTGATAGATCTCTACATTATTCCATCTTCGTAAAGATGTATCGATATCCGTTTGTCAAACTACATGAAGATAAATCTGACAACTTGTAAGCTTATGTCTGGAGACATATCTATAGCCAGTAACCAAATCACATAGTTCTATCACAATCGAGATTCGCCTGACAACATGTAAGCTTTCGTTTGGAGATATATCTGTAGACATAAATCAAATTACATCGTGCTATATCAATCGAGATAGATATGTCAACGTTGATATGGTTGAATACAGATGTTTCAAGCTTCGTTATCATGCTTATCTCAACATATATCCATCATCACATATCTATTACTATCCATATTTACTAGAACAGATCGAGATATTTCAATCCAAATATAGTCGTACACGTTGCGGTGGTTCAATTCAGAGAGATTCACGTTCTTGGGGATAAATCTATCTACATATGACAATCTACGTAGACTGATAGATCTCTACATTATTCCATCTTCGTGAAGATGTATCGATATACGTATGTCAAACTACATGAAGATAAATCTGACAACTTGTAAGCTTATGTCTGGAGACATATCTATAGCCAGTAAACAAATCACATAGTTCTATATCAATCGAGATTCATCTATCAAAGTTGAGATGTCTGATATCAGATTATTCCATCTTAGTTAAGTTGCATCTCTCAACATATATCCACCTACACATAGCTATAACTATCCACATTAAACGAAATACATCGAGATTTTTCAATCCAATTACAACTGTCTTTCTCGATGGTTTCCAATTCAGCTAGATTCACTCTTTACCTGAATATTACATCTACATATGACAATCTACGTAGACTAATATATATCTACGTATTTCCATCTACGTGCAGACGTATCTATATACCTATAACAAACCAAATGAAGATAAATCTGACAACATGCAAGAATACGTTTGGAGATATATCTGTAGACCGAATGCAAATTACATCGTGCTATATTAATCGAGATACATATATCAACGTTGATGTGGCTGAATACAGATGTTTCAAGCTTCGTTATCATGCTTATCTCAACATATATCCAACATCACATAGCTATAACTATCCATACTTACTAGAACAGATCCAGATATTTCAATCCAAATATAGTCATATACGTTGCGGTGGTTCAATTCAGATAGATTCACTTTTTTGGGGATAAATATATCTACATATGACAATCTACGTAGATTGATAGATCTCTACATTATTCCATCTTCGTGAAACTACATGAAGATATATCTGACAACTTGTAAGCTTATGTCTGGAGACATATCTATAGCCAGTAACCAAATCACATAGTTCTATCACAATCGAGATTCACCTGATAACATGTAAGCTTTCGTTTTTAGATATATCTGTAGACCGAAACCAAATTACATCGTGCTATATCAATCGAGATAATATGTGAACGTTGATGTGGTTGAATAAAGATGTTTCAATCTTCGTTATCATGCTTTTCTCGACATATATCCAACATCACATAGCTATAACTATCCATATTTACTAGAACAGATCGAGATATTTCAATCCAAATATAGTTATACACGATGCGGTGGTTCAATTCAGATAGATTCACTTTCTTGGGGATAGATCTATCTACATATGACAACCTACGTAGATTGATATATCTCTACATTATTCCATCTTCGTGAAGATGTATCGATATGCGTATGTCAAACTACATGAAGATAAATCTGACAACTTGTTAGCTTATGTCTGGAGACATATCTATAGCCAGTAACCAAATCACATAGTTCTATATCAATCGAGATCCATCTAAGTTAAGATGTCTGATATCAGATTATTCCATCTTAGTTAAGTTGCATCTCTCAACATATATCCACCTACACATAGCTATAACTATCTACATTAAACGATATACATCGAGATGTTTCAATCCAATTACAATTGTCTTTCTCGATGTTTTCCAATTCAGCGCGATTCACCATCGTATAAGACTTATCTTGATGTAGTTAATTATATGTATATAGATACGTCAACAGGTATATGGAATAATGTATCGATCTATCAATCTGCGTGGATTGTCATATGTAGATAATTTTATCCCCAAGAAAGTGGATCTAGCTGAACTGAAACACCACGACGTAGATTAATGTATTTGAATTGAAATATCTCGATGTATTCTAGTAAATATGGATAGTTATATGTATATGTCGATGGATATATTTTGAGATCAGCATCTTAACGAACATGGAAACGTGTGTATTCAACCACCTCAACGTTGATATATGTATCTCGATTGATAATGTACGATGTAATTTGGCTTTGTTCTACAGATATACCTCCAAACATCAGCTTACATCTTGTCAGATTTATCTTCATGTAGTTTGTCATATGTATATACATATATCTACACGTAGATCGAATTATCCAGCGATCTATCACTCTACGTACATTGTCATATGTAGATAGATTTATCACCAAGAAAGTGAATCTGTCTTAATTGTAAGACCACAACGTAGATTAATGTATTTGGATTGAAATATGTCGATGTATTCTAGTAAATATGGATAGTTATTGCTATGTGTCGAAGGATATATATTGAGATAAGCATGCCAACGAATAAGAAACAGTTGTATTCAACCACATCATCGTTAATATATGTTTCTCGATTGATATCTCACGATGTAATTTGGTTTCGGCCCACAGATATATCTCCAAACATGAGCTTACATCTTGTCAGATTTATCTTCATGCAGTTTGTTATATGTATATAGATACATCTACACGTAGATGGAATTATGTCGCGATCTATCCGTTTGCGTAGATTGTCATATGTAATTAGATTTGTCCCTAAGAAAGTGAACATACATGAATTGAAACACCACAACGTATATTAATGTATTTCCATTGAAATATCTCGATGTCTTCTAGTAAATATGGATAGTTTTAGCTACGTGTTGTTATATGTATATACATATATCTACACGTAGATCGAGTTATCCAGCGATCTATCACTCTACGTACATTGTCATATGTAGATCGATTTATCCCCAAGAAAGTGAATCTAGCTTAATTGAAAGACCACAACGTAGATTAATGTATTTGAATTGAAATATGTCGATGTATTCTAGTAAATATGGATAGTTATAGATATATGGATATATGTTGAGATCAGCATTATAACGAAGTTAGAAACATCTATATTCAACCACCTGAACGTTGATATATGTATCTTGATTGATATATCACGATGTAATTCCGTTTCGGTGTACAGATATATCTGCAAACAACAGTCTACATCCTGTAAGTCTTATATTGATGTAGTTTGTTATATGTATATAGATACATCAACAGGTAGATGGAATAATGTAGTGATCTATCAATCTGCGTGGATTGTCATATGTAGATAAATTTATCCCCAAGAAAGTGAATCTAGCTGAATTGAAACACCACAACGTAGATTAATGTATTTGGATTGAAATATGTCGATGTACTCTAGTAAATATGGATATTTATAGATATGTGTCGATGGATATATTTTGAGATCATCATCAAAACGAGCATGGAAACATGTGTATTCAACCACCTCAACGTTGATATATGTATCTCGATTGATATAGAAGGATGTAATTTGGTTTCGTTCTACAGATATTCCTCCAAACATCAGCTTTCATCTTGTCAGATTTATCTTCATGTAGTTTGTTTTATGTATATACATATATCTACACGTAGATCGAATTATCCAGCGATCTATCACTCTACGTACATTGTCCTATGTAGATAGATTCATCCCCAAGAAAGTGAATCGAGCTTAATTGAAAGACCACAACGTATATTAATGTATTTGGATTGAAATATGTCGATGTATTCTAGTAAATATGGATAGTTATAGCTATGTTTCAAAGGATATATATTGAGATAAGCATGTCAACGAAGAAGCAACAATTGTATTCAGCCACATCAACGTTAATATATGTAATTCGATTGATATCTGAGGATGTAATTTGGTTTCGGCCTACATCAGCTAACATCTTGTCAGATTTCTCTTCATGTAGTTTCTTATATGTATATAGATACATCTACACGTAGATGGAATTATGTAGCGATCTATCAGTTTGCGTAGATTGTAATATGTAGATAGATTTATTCCGAAGAAAGTGAATCTACCTGAATTGAAACACCACAACGTAGATTAATGTATTTCCATTGAAATATCTCGATGTCTTCTAGTAAATATGGATAGTTATAGCTACGTGTTGTTATATGTATATACATATATCTACACGTATATCGAATTATCCAGCGATCTATCACTTTACCTACATTGTCATATGTAGATAGATTTCTCCCCAAGAAATTGAGTCTAGCTTAATTGAAAGACCACAACGTAGATTAATGTATTTGGATTGAAATATCTCGATGTATTCTAGTAAATATGGATAGTTATAGCTATGTGTCGATTGATTTATGTTGCGATCAGCATCATGACGAAGTTAGAAACATCCATATTCAACCACCTCAACGTTGATATATGTATCTCGATTGATATAGCACGATGTAATTTGGTTTCGGACTACAGATATATCCCCAAACATAAGCTTGCATGATGTCTTATTAATGTTCATGTAGTTTGTCATATGTATATCGACACATCTCCACGTAGATGGAATTTTGTAGCGATCTATCACTATACGTAGATTGTCATATGTAGATAGATTTATCCTCAAGAAAGTGTATCTAGCAGATGGATAGTTATAGCTATGTGTCGATGGATATATGTTGAGATCAGCATCATAACGAAGTAGGAAACATCTATATTCAACCACCACAACGTTTATATATGTATCTTAGCAGCATATCTCGAGAGAATTAATTCGAATCCTTCGGGTTGACTGATCTTTACTTAATAAATTTTTAAATTGATTGAAGTCCATATCGGAACACCATGTCTGTCGTATGTGTATCAACGCCGTTAAACACAGCAAGAATATTACAGTTATCTCTGATCACTTTTGGAATCTGAGTGTAGCGTTGAGTGACATATATCACGTCGGTGTTTTAATGCCTGCCTCGGGAAAATATTCTAGCTGGTTTTTTTTGATTGTCTAACATCACATCGTCGTATACGACTAAATTGTTAATGCTCCCATCAAGTTCATCCACGGATGGTGCCTCGTCAATATCGGTTATAAAGTCAATAATGCCCTTGCCGGCAATCTCTGAAGCGTTTTCATTAAAATCTTTTAGCACTTCATAGCATCGTTGATCATCTACGCTAGGAGCAACTAAATACAACTTATCCCACTTCAACCATCTCACTATTAAATTGAGCAACAATTGCGTCTTGCCGGATCCAGATGTCCCGATTATAATTGCGCGGATAGAGTTTGGTAGCGCTGCATAATGCTTAACTGGTTCTCTTGTTTTAGTCGCTGAGAAATCAATTATATTCATATCTCTATACATAAATTATGGATCTATATTGTGTGAAGTGTAAAACGCGTACTAACACAAATGATGTGACGACGATTACAACTAAAAATAACAGATCAGCACTTACTG
This sequence comes from Unio pictorum, assembly GCA_030141615.1. Lineage (NCBI taxonomy): Eukaryota > Metazoa > Mollusca > Bivalvia > Unionida > Unionidae > Unio > Unio pictorum. The sequence goes on from JARLTB010000021.1 coordinate 39,817,738, forward strand.
GTAGATGTGCAACATGTGGTATAAAAAAGTTTAGATTTGTTTCTATGAAATCCGGAGATTTTTTTAAAAAAAACGAGGAGGTGATATTGCAGCCAAATTGGCAAAGCTCCCTGGAACCCCATGGGCAAAGTACCCCGGAGAAAAGCACCTTCCAGGATATAGCTACTGTGGCCCAGGAACACGATTAGATATCAGACTTGATGATCAAAATCATCCCCGACCCGGCGAGTATCCGATAAACGCTATTGATAATGCGTGTTATGTACATGATGTTGCTTATAAAAGCAGCAATCTGCAAAACAGGCATCTCGCAGATGTGAAATTAATTCATGCGTTAAATGCTATTCCTGATAAATCTTTCAAAGAAAAATTGGCTTCGTGGTTGGTAAAATCAGCTATGACAGGCAAATTGATGATGGGCGCTGGTAATTAATAATATGGAATCTATTTATTATTTTCCGAGGGGATACTGGAAGGGTAACGCTGCAATCAATAAACTCGCCAACGCCGCAAAAGTGAAAAAGGACACTGCGTCTAATTGGTTATCTAAACAGGCTATATGGCAAATTTATCTACCGCGTCCTAAACAAATCAATTTCTCGCATTTTGATGTTACCGGACCAAATGAAGTTCATCAAGCTGATTTATTGTTTTTACCACATGATAACGGTTACAAATACGCGCTAACCGTAGTTGACGTTGCGAGTCGATACAAACAAGCAGAACCGCTAAAAACAAAATCATCACCTGAAGTTGTTTCTGCATTTGAAAAGATTTATCGACGTGGCCCTCTACGCTGGCCAAATCTGTTACAAATTGATCCTGGCAAGGAATTTCAAGGCGCTGTTTTATCAGCGATGAAAGATCACAATGTCATCATCAGACGGGGGCATACTGCACTACATCGCGATCAGGCAATTGTTGAACGATTTAATCGGACTCTTGCTGTGCGGTTATTTGGATATCAATACGCAAAAGAATTCATCCAAGAAAAGCGATCCCGTGAATGGGTCAAAAGGTTACCAGGGGTAGTTGCAGCGCTAAATAACGAGATTACCAGAGCAATCAATATGAAACCTAACAACGCAATAAAAAAAAGTATATACCACAACCACAGCGGGATAGCGTTTCTCAGCCAATTCTCAGCAATGTCACCGTGAGATATTTATATGAACCAGGAGAACTCGAAGGTGGTAAAAAAAGGGCTACTGATCCTATTTGGAGTGTCACTACGCATAGCATATCTACTATAACACGATCAACTGGTAGACCTCCAATCTATAAATTGGATTCAACTGCACCTCAGCTCGGTTTTACACGCGAAGAATTACAAGTGATTCCTGATGATACTCAATTGCCACATGGTCTTAACTAGCGCCGTTGCGTCTGTTGCACTTAAGACAAGTCAACATCACATTGTTTCTGACATGACCGAGACTGTTATTTTTTCTGTCTACGGTAAATTGGCGAGGATCTTTATCCGAATACTGCCAACGCATTATACAATTGCAACTCGCGCAGTGATTATTCTGTTGTTGCTTCAGCGTAATTATTAATTCAGCATCAATATCAAATTCTCATTGTTTTTTTTTTGTCTTGTTGTTTGTAACCGGAGAGTTTTTTTTATTAATGATGCTAACATCAATATCATCCATTGTGATGTCGTCATCGAAAACAATTCTTCGAAGTTGATTTATTCGCCGTACTCTAGACACTGCTAAAAAAAACTAAATTTGACCATTCGATCCGATTATCCACTATCCAAACAATTGTATCCGCGATGGTTAATCCCTGCGAGGAATGTATTGTTGTTACGTAACCCAGTGTCCATGGCGATTTATTAGCACGCAATGCGTCTTCGACAACACTGATATCAACCAGCACAATATCATTTAATACTAGTGTTTGTCTTTCGCGCTGTCCTGGAATTTCAACTTCAATATTCTGTCGCCGTGTATCACAGGGTCTATAACACAGCGGCACTGGGCGCGTTGGGAATTTTTCCTTATGAAGCTCAAACAACTTTTTTTGAAGTGTGTCTCTGACTATCTTTCTACTCGCCACTACAAAATAGTTTGGTCTGTATGCTTCCCAAAATTCCTCCATGTGAGTTTCAGGAATTATTTCCCTGATTATTTCGCATTGAACTTTATCGGGTTGCAGTCTAATTAAATTCTTAAGTGTACGTAATTGTTCATCAAGTGCTCTATAGTCAGTATCGATTTCTTCATAATAGTCAACAAAATTCTTTAGCCAATCATGTGGACCCGCGCCGACAAATGGTGGTGGTTGGCCATGATCTCCACACATTATAACCGCTGTATTCTTTTGCAGCAACCAATCAAGAAACATTTTTAATACATCTACCGAAACCGTGCATATCTCATCCCAAATAATAATCGCAGGGATGAATTTCTCACCCATTCTTTCAGGGGTCCATTCATCGCCCTTGTATCGAAAAAAGCTGTGATAAGTACAAGCTTCAACGTTTCGTTGTTTCATCTCTCTGGCAAGTCTGTGTGTTGGTGGCACAATCATGTTTGTGAAATCCGTAGGATTTTTCCCACGAAATAACTCAATCGCGCGAGTCGTCTTTCCTGACCCGCCACAGCCGTTTAAATAAACTGTTTTATATCTATAAATTGGATCTGATATCGATGGTGAATTAGAACGCTCTGATAAATTATCACCGCGTAAGTAATTATTTTTAATTTCCTAGTCTGCTGATTCAGAATACTCGCGCAGCATTTCTTTTTTAATTCTCAATGATCCCCAGCTTTCATCCGAATTAGTGAATTCAGCAACTGTGCAACTGTACTTGCTGTTAATGTAAAATCAATCAACGGCAACTCTAACCGCAGTGTCAGGAAATCTATTTATCATTGAAAATAAATTAATACAAGCATAACCCAGCATTGACGACCTCAAATATGTATACGGGGATCTGTAACCGTCGCTATAAGTAACAACCGTACCCAATTTTGTTCCATCGGACAAGAAAGCATCTTTACGATCCACATATATGTTTTTGGATACTGCATCCGCGAGTACAAAGTCGTATTCGGTGTTATCCATAATCAGCCGTGAACAATATCGTTTATAGTCGCATTTGTTTCCTCCCTGAGTGAATTTTCCGATTATTCTTCTGCCGAGATCTTTTGCGTCGATGTTTCGTTGATTAAATACCCGTTTGGACCACTCAATGATATATTCTTCGTCGGCATTAATATGTTTTCTGAATTCCTCAATTATACTATCAAGACGTTCCGGTGTTGGTAACCAGACATTGATTTGTTTCCGATATGATATAATTGCTTCACTGACCGTCAGCGAAATTAACATTTTTGTATCAATCATGAACCGTAATAACGCTATTGGCAGCCACTTCTTTTCAGACATGTGTCTACCAATCCAAACATAACAACAGCGATGAAGTCCTGCTGCAAATTCAATTGATACTACACGAGCGAATCCAGTTAAATCAAAATCAGGCAGCGGCCCATTAATTGCAACACGAGTCATTTCATGTCCAAATCGTTTGAAATACTCAGTATACTCTTCATAACCAAGAAAACTCGCTGGATAACAAGCAACCATATCAACTGAAATGATATTATCATGGTCGTATTTGTTATTCCATAAACCGCCATGATTAAATTCTAAACAACTAGCCTCAATGTCTGGCAAGAATTCTACGCGCGTTGGTTTCCATGCGCTTTTGATTCTTGCAAAATGAGCTGCAACCGACGGGATTGTAAAACAGTTTGTCAATGATTGTTCGTCGTTGATAATTTCATCGTTGATGATTTCATCGGTGGCTTCGCCACACGCCGTTAAAAAACCACTAGCTGTTTTTTTCATTTTGTTGTGAAATGCTTCAGTGCGGTATAATTCACCGTTTGGTTTTACAAACTGATCAAAGGTATCAGTGTCGTTTTCAGTGCTGCAAAGTAACCACACCGACACGGGGTCGTTTTTACTCAAATGCGCAGTAGCATCGAATAGTTTCTTTTCAGCGAGAAAACCATCCCTGGAAAATTCTTCTCGAAAGAATTCGTCGGGTATATACTTTATTGTTTTGTTTCGTGGAAATATTGTGACCGCGGACGTCCACGCGTGTTCGTTATGATCAATAATTTTAATTGGGGCTCCATTTGATTTATATTTTGATTCGTATAAAACTGCTCCGGTTATCGTTGTAACAGTTATTGGAAATCCCAGCGACGTTTCTGATTTTGCTATTTCGCTAATAGTCGCTCCGCGGTCTTTCACCGTTAACTCCCATTGAGCTATTTTGCTACGCCGTAGATCGGTAAGTTTGTTCCCTCGGGATGCATTTGTAAAATGTTCTGTTATTCGTGCTGCTACACGACTGTTTCATTGGTTTAAGTTTTCTTATATGAGGTTTTCCATTTAACGGATATATCCCATACACAACTGCTGTTTCAGGATATGCTCGTTCATAGTATGGTTTGTCAATTCCAGTTAACAGACCCGGCTTAGAATCACGGCTAACAACGACTGTTTTCTTGTCTTTGAGAATCGGTTCAAATTTGTCTCGTATAATCCAACCGCCTGATTCTACACGGATAATGAATTTCACTCTAAAAAATACTTTTTGTTGCCAAGTTGTGATAACATTAACGCTGAGTTGCTGTCGTTCATGGTGGCATCAACAACGCCATCAATTCGAAATGTTGACCAGCTATGAGATGCACCGTCGTGTTTGAATTCATTAATACAATCGCGTATTTTATTTATCGGGGCTCTATCCGTTATTGCCCGTTTTGGCACATCTTTGAGGGTTCTATCGAGATTAAATTTAACCTTTTTTGTAATGCTTAATTGCTGATAATCTCTCGAACTCCTCCATGTTATAATTAAAACAAGTTTTTAAATAGAAAAATATTGTATAATGAATCACTGCAAGTGGCTAATGATTGGATCAACAACCCCGTGTAACAAATCATGAAGAAGCGAATTCTGTGGGTAACATTTACAAAGCGTTGGGCGAGGAAGTTTTGGCCCCCTTCCGTGCCTCCGATGTGGGGTGGGGGTAAGGGGAAAGTCGCAGTTGTGTCTCAGTTGTGGCGGCAAACGATACAGAGAACTAAAACGCTACTATGACAAACGAATAAAAAATGCAGTCATTGATCCTACTAATGACTCCGTCAGCGACAAAATCATAAAAAAACCTCAAGACTACATTGATAGACTTATAATTAAAGCAAATAATAAATTAGACAAGTAGTATTATTATACAAATGAGCCAAGATTTCAGACCTCACCCATTGCTTGTTAATTATGAAGCATCCCGTGATGGTGTTGTTAGGCATCGCAGACTAAAGAAACCGGTTGGATGGGTAAATAATATGGGATACTTGATGTTTACAGCCGGGAAGAATACATATCATAATCACAGAATAATCTATGAAGCATTTTACGGATTAATCAAAGACGGATTTGTGATTGATCACGTTGATGGATTCCCTCAAAATAACAAATTGGATAACTTACGAGTTGTTACTCAGCGTCAGAATACAAAATTAGGTGGAACCGGCAAACACGCAAAAAAGGCAAAACATGTCAAATCGTTTGATACAGAAACCAACGAAGAAAAACATATTTCAGTCAATAAATGAAGCCAGTACATATTTCGATATTTGTAGTCCTTCAATACGATTTGTTGCAGAAAATATAACTAAATTAGCTCTGTCAAAGAAAAATAGACATAAAATAAAATTCGTATACATCTGAAACGATTCAAGGGAAATAAATCCTTTAGGATACTTAATTAAGTTAATAAAGTAACCTCTGAGTCTCTCTGACGTAATAGGGCGCCAGCGAGATTGCCAAAAAAGTGTTATGTTTTAAATTAAAGATAAAATGTATTATATAAATAATGGATATCAAAGATGTAAATGCTATAATTGCAGGAATTTCAAATTTGACAAATCGAGGGATAGTATTATCTAAAGATCTCGACTGCGACAGGATTACCTCGGAATATGAAGACATTGAGTATCAGTCTAGTAAGGGTCGTTATGTTTTACCTAAGATGTACAGGCTCGTGAAAGGAATTCAAAAGTCCATCAATGCTTGTTTGTACGGTAACGACATTAATGTATTTATAACGCTATTTAGCACCGTTGAAGCAATACGTCAAAAGCTCTGCCAAGAGTATCAAAAACGAGCTGAAATTAGTTCTAAGGTTCGTGATCTTAGAAAAATGTTAAACGAGGAAAAACCAGTATCCTAACCACGTGAGCGTTACTATAAAAAATAGGTTTTCAGTAAATTTTCTGTAAAAAATTATTTTTTTTAGCGTTTTTTGTACACTCACATAGGATTTTCTCCTGAAAGAATACTCATCAGTTTGGGCTTGCTCATGCAGTTATGTGCGTACTGGATGATCTGGTTGTGGTAGCAAGTAATCACCGCGACGCCTCCATTTTCACGTAGTTGTTGTTGTTGCCGCGTCGTTAACAAAAATCTTTCATCGCCGTTCTCAGATATTACAATTCTGAAACCCCCAGCGATGTTATTTCTGAAACACTCGCGGATAGCGTCGTACAGTTTAACCCTGTCGGAGATGGATACGTTAGCTTGATGGTACATTATTTAATAACTCAGCTTTTAATTGTGATAGTTTCGCATTTGAAAACTCAGTTCACAAACAATATATGGTAGGTGAATCGCTTACAACTAGATTAGCCCGAGAGCGGCTATCAGCAATTAAAAAGTTTATACCGGTTCGAGACAGACTTCGCGAGAAACTTCAGCAGCGACAACAAATGCAAACTGACTTTTCTGTGTCAAGTGAACAACTGTTTACTCCGATAACAAGTGCGACCAAAGATGTGAAAAAGTTAACTGAAGCAGCGATATACGGAGATATTCCTGAACGAGAACGAGCAACGAAGGCGCCGCTGCTTGATACGCTTGAAAAGATAGCAGCGGAAACTGAAAAGACATAAGCGTTGTTACAAAAAAAAACACCTGGTCCGAAAAAGACCAATGATAAAATAGTAGATGAATTACGCGCGCGATTTAACGAAGAAGGGTTAGCAGCAATTGACAAGACTTACCATGCAGAGTTTCCTGCACTTGTTGTTACGACGTATGAAAACAGAAAAAAATGTTAAAACCAGAACATCACAAGTATGTAAGAGGTATACAACATTGGGCTGATATATTTTACAAAAGTAAAACTGAAACAGGTAAAGTTGACAGCGACAATACGTCATATATTGAATATCTCAAAATGGTGAGTACAGTATATAATAAATATGAAGAACAAAAATCACAAAGAAAACCACAAAGACTGCAGCGGCAGCGACAACAACCTGCAAAAAAATATCTTTTTCACCTGCTAAACAAGAAGAATCTCAACAACAACTACCACCCCAAGCTTCGCTTGGACTTTCGCCTGGACCATCTGATCGAGATGATGATGATCCTTTTAGTTATTTACAAAGTACGGATTTAGAAAAACTGGAGGAAGCACTTGATTATAGTAATGGGGAGGGATTTTCTAAATCTCAGAAATTGCCAGTAATTTCAGGTAGTGGTCTAGTTCGTTGTCCTGGTAATATTCTCAGTGATATATCACGGTTAGAAGTACTTATCGGGAGAAAACGAGCCGGAAACAACTCCGTCGAGATAATTAATGAAGCAGCTGATATCTGTAGACGATTATTTGCCGGCGGTATCATGGGCATTGATGTATATCGAGAACTCATTGCTGAATTAGTTGAAGATCACAGAGACGCCCATGGTTATGATGAAAATCCTATGGATTTTAGCGATTGATCACTAATTGAAAAACTACTTGTTTTATAACAAGATGATCATACACTACAACCATGATAAACCCGTAAGCGTCAACGTGGTAAAGTCACGATTGCCTGTTTATAGAGCATATTACGGAGATGGTTTCGGCAATACCATTGCGGGGTTATTTACAAGAATGGCCCCAAAAGTGGCACCGTTAGCTAAACAATTATCAATGAAAGCCATTGATATTATTCGTGATAAGGGAATCAGCGCTGTTGGAAATATTGCCGGAAAGGCATTTTCTGCCGCGAAAGATAAAATAGCATCATTGGTGCGAAAGAAACCAACAGCGACGAAGTCAGTGGTGAAACCAACAGTGCTGCCATCAACTACAGTGATGCCTGCAAAAATCAGCAAAGCAATAAATAGCGCAGTGGAAGAAAAAATAGCGTCGTTGGCTGCTTCAGTGACTCCGTCGCCATTGACGGCTTCACCGGTAACAGATAGCGCTCATGAACGCGATAGCATTAAGTGGTTTGAAACGAAAACAAAAGCGACGATGATTACAAAGAGTTTCACAATTGAAAACACTAGTGTGGATAATATAATGTTTAAACGAACAGCTGATCCCGCGTTTGATATAGAAGCCCCAGTGCCCAAAAACGATTCCGTCAGTGATTATCAATACTATTCCTATCATGCAATACAACCCGACCTACGATCGCGAATTGAACTTCAAGTTCAAGATACCAGTAAATACTTTTTGCCATGTGAAGCATTTATTGAAATCGAGGGAAAACTCGTAACAAATGTTGCAGCTGATACCCCATATGCAGATAACGCAAATATCCGAGTTGGTTTGTTAATAATGGCATTATGGCGTTATTTGAAAGTGCAAGATATCTCATTGATGGAAAAGAAATTGAATCAATAGACCGTGAAGTTGATGTTGCAACAGCAATAATCGGGCTAGCAAGATATTCTGATGATTATACAAGGTCGGCTGGTCCATCTATGATGTTTGCAAAGGATACCTCTGATAACGCTGACCACCTTCAATAATTAAAGTGTTAACAGCAAGAGATAATGCAGAAGCCGATCAACAAGAAGCAGCTAATCCAGAACGTCGAGCTAGACCCGGAGCTGCGTTTGATATTCTCGGAGGCGTTAATGGTAATTTCAATTTAGGATTTGCAACACGAAAAGGAGCATTGCAAGGACAGCAGCGATATTTTTCATGTGCGATTCCACTCCATCACATATTTGGATTCTGCAGAAATGTCAGAAAAGTCATCTATGGAGCCAAACACACAATCGAGTTAGTGCAAAAAGGCAATGACAATGATGCAATTTGGCGTACTGGTGCCGCTGATGATAAAGTTGATTTGAGTAAAATAGTATTGTGGATGCCAGTAATGACCCCATCAATTACCACGGAAGAGCGGCTACTTTCATTTATGGACACAGGTGGCAAATCATTGATAAGTTGGTTAACAACAACAACTGATACCAAAGAGGATAATGTTGCTGATGCATTTACATGGCACCTGGCATCAAAACAAGGCGTTTCAGCTCCACGTCATATATTTATAGCGCTGCAGAATCGGGATCGATTAGGCTCCCAAGAACGCAGTCATATGATATTTGATCGATTAGGAGTCAAGAAGGTTTCACTGAGAATAAACGGACAACAAGAACCATCTGAGGATATACAGCTTGATTACGACACTAACCACATAGCACGTGTGTATCATCGGATGCTGTCATTTATGGGCCGTGATCAAAATGTTGATACTCGTTTACAAATATCGCAACTTGATTTTAAAAACCTATATCCGATTTATTACTTTTCGCTGGAGCATCTTTATTTAACAAGCAATCCGTCGTTGACATACATTTTAGGGCTCATATAGCTCCTGGTGGTGTTGATTATAGAGCGGTTGCTGTCATTCTCAGCGACAAATCAATGTTGTTAGAAGGGGCTGGCGGACGAATGAGAATCATTGACGAAACAGTGGAAAATATGTAAACGATTCACAAATAGATCAATTGAAAGTATAAATGTGCTTTACAATAAAATGACATATAGCGTTGTTAGTGTCAAGCTGACTGATGGTCAGGTCAAGAAATTGCGATCAAAATCCGCTAAAGAATGTGGAACAACAATAACGTTAAAACCAGCGCAGATGTCCGGCGGTACACATAAAATATCACTGACGAATCGTCAAATAAAACATTTCAATGAAGCGCTGAAGAATAGGCGAGGGGTTCAAATTGTATTTTCAAAGGCTGCAGTCGCCAACATGATAAAATCAGGTGGTATATTTCCATTGTTACCTGCAATACCAGCATTGATTGCCGCGGCTGCCCCAGCGGAGGCGAAAGCGGCTGCGTTGGGAGCCGTTGGTACCGCGGCAGGGATGGCGTTGAAAAAGGCAACTGGGAAAGGATATAAAAAAAGGGAAAGGGTTTAAGACTACCAGGGACTCCGTATTCATGGTACAGCGGAAAGGGTCTGAGAATACCAGAAACGGTTTATTAGTTGAAAGCCCAATTCTCTCTATGTCCAATTTTGATTTAATTGATGCTGCTAAAAAACTAGCGATAAAAACTTCAGAGGGGTTTTTATGAGAGATCAATTACCGAGAAAACCTAAACGCGTTGAAACCGGTATCATCAATCTTGATAACAGCAGCGGATCGGGAACTCACTGGGTTGCATACGCGATTGATCCACGTGGGATTGTCTATTTTGATTCATATGGGTTAGCTCCGCCAAGCGAGTTTATGCGGTATATAAATTCTTCGATGAAACTCAAAGAGTTTCCGATCTTTTATTCCACGCTGCCAACACAACAATTAAATGATCCACCGATATGCGGCCGTGAAGTATTAAATGTCCTCGCGGAGATTTCATCGTCACAGAAACCACCTCATCTGGTTGTAAATAAATACACGAGTGGGAAATTACAAGGTAATTTTAGAGAATAAATAAATTGAAAATACTAGAGTCTTTACAATAATGATTGATATTTGGGGACGATCTCTGTCAATGTTGAAACCCACCGCGGAAACATCTGCGGGTTCTATCGAAGATGTAAGAAAAATAATTGAAGATGAAATCGCTGAGACGTTAAATTTAGCAAGTGTTGACCCGAACGAAATAGTTGTATTTCAAGATCGCCAGGGTAAATTGAAAACCAGTAATATATCCGCGGATGACATTTTGATACGGCAGCGCGACGCCGCTGAAAACTCTTTTGCCCTGTATTTCAGCGACGGGCGACTTAAACCAGGCGCACTTGTGTCTACGATCACCGACGCGATTGCCGCCCACGGCCGTGATCTGGATGATTTTATACGAGGTTATAATAGTTTTCGCAAAAATGTCGTACATAAATTCTTTGGAACCCCGCTTGAGGTTGACATGACCCTCGCTGAAATTAAAAACTTTCTATCTTTATTCTTTTTTAACAAGGAGGCGGGGAGGATGATGACTGAAAATTAAATCAAGGCAAATTATCTCGATATTTACACGGATATTTCTAAACTAATAGAAAATCTTGAAAAGGTACAAAAACCCACTAACGACGTCGTTGTTAAGTTGTTTGGAACCCCGCTTGTGGCAGGCATGACTCTCGCTGAAATTAGCGAGTTTATTGGCAAGCATACTCACAATGCCTACGTCGCTAATAGTTTCTTTGGTGTCCCGGCTACATCTACGATGACTCTCAAAGATATTAATATGTTTATGGTGAGACAATCAATCGTGTTTCAGAAAAAACTCAGTGATTATACAGCTCGGAACCGGGTGGTATTTGACGCATACTCGAAATTATCCGAGTTGATCTCGCTGTCGATAGATAATTTGTTCATATCCGATGTTGAATTTTCCACGATGACCCAGTTGTATACCTCCGCGATGTTGAAATTGGAAATTGAAGACAGCGTTAACAATAATGTCACTCGAACTGCTTCAACGAATCGCGGAGAATACCACCCCGATACGAACAAGCATGATATCAATAACATCATCAAATCCTGAATTTAGTGTGAACCTTCCTTCTCCGATTCCAGTGCGCGAGATCGCGCTGGCAAAATTACGAGTATATCATAGCTGACCTAATATCAGATCGGTTGCATTTGGCGCTCAGCAACCCAATAACGCACTGGTGTTCTTGTATAAGAATAAAACCGATGGTACTCCAGCGTGGGAAACTGTTTCGTTACCAACTGGGTCGTACCAAATTGAGCAAATCGATGCTGAAATGCAGCGTAGAATAAAATCAATCACTGGAAAGAATCAAAAATGGCTATTAAACTTCATGAACAGACGCTCTCGTCGTCGATCGAAATAAGCACAGAGGAATACATTGTAGATATCTATAACAGCTCGTTCAGAACGGTGCTAGGATAGCCTGAAAAATCACCGGAAAAATCCACCACCGACTTAACCACAGACGTACAATCATATCATGAAATCAATCCCATGTATCGAGATAATTTATCTGATATAAAAAAGGAAAAATCGCCGATAGATTTATATTTACCAACAAAAACACATTGCAATGGGATTTTATTATTAAAAGAACAGCCGACTCATATGTTACTATTTCATTTACGCTAACTGACATCACTGGTTATTTTAATGAAATTAATCAATTACATAAAACACAACTAGAACAACTACGGCAAACAAAATCGCAAAAACACGTTGAAATATTAAATCAGCTTATATATGACATGGAATATATCAATGAACTAATTATTCAAAGAATAACCAATGACAACAGCGACAATAAACAACAATTCCTAACCGGTTACAATATCACAGAAGCCGATCTGCGTAATTTCAAGTTTCCCAGATACAACGCTGAGGAACTAAAAGAATCTGTTAGGAATGTTAGCAAGGTATTACAAGTACAAGATTCAACTGTCCTCCTCAAATATAATAATAATCCAGATGGTGGCGGTAGGCATATTGCCCCGCACAATATGAATATTTCAACGGGGATTTTATTATTAAAAGAACAGCCGACTCATATGTTACTATTTCATTTACGCTAACTGACATCACTGGTTATTTTAATGAAATTAATCAATTACATAAAACACAACTAGAACAACTACGGCAAACAAAATCGCAAAAACACGTTGAAATATTAAATCAGCTTATATATGACATGGAATATATCAATGAACTAATTATTCAAAGAATAACCAATGACAACAGCGACAATAAACAACAATTCCTAACCGGTTACAATATCACAGAAGCCGATCTGCGTAATTTCAAGTTTCCCAGATACAACGCTGAGGAACTAAAAGAATCTGTTAGGAATGTTAGCAAGGTATTACAAGTACAAGATTCAACTGTCCTCCTCAAATATAATAATAATCCAGATGGTGGCGGTAGGCATATTGCCCCGCACAATGTGAATATTTCAACGGTGATTGCGCTCAATTTAACATGTGATGCAATTGAAGGAAGCTATCAAATTAATCTAGAGCAATCAAATCAAGCTCAGCAAGGATATTTTCTTTATTCGTTTGCACCAACAGCTCCTCCAGGATTCCTAATTATTGAAAACCCAATTAATCCTGTCTACATGCGATGCCATAATAATTCTCTAACGAGAATTAATTTCCGACTCACCGACCAGTCAAATAATTTGATTGATCTACAAGACGAGGTGTTATCGATTAGTTTGTTTGTAAAGTCCTAAAGACTTGATCAAATATTTGGTTGAAATAAATTATTAACCCATAGCAGCAGGGGCGGCGATGACATCACGACGAGACCGTATTTTGACTAAACGATGAAAACGGTTTTGGAGTATGATTTGCAAAAAACTTATGTTTCGAGCAAGTAATCTTTTTCTTTGCTTGAAAAAGAAGGATTCGAATTAATTCTCTCGAGATGTTTGTTAGATTTAGAGCAAATGATGTCTTGAGCAAATGTCCGATTCGCCCCCCCCCCCCCCTGCTGCTATCTTGATTGATATATCACGATGTAATTTGGATTCGGTCCACAAATATATCTCCAAACAACAGTTTACATCTTGTCAGACTTATCTTGATGTAGTTTGTTATATGTATATAGATACATCAACACGTAGATGGAATAATGTAGCGATATATCAATCTGCGCATATTGTCATATGTAGATAGATTTATCCCCAAGAAAGTGAATCCAGCATAATTGAAACACAACAACGTGAATTAATTTATTTCCATTGAAATATCTAGATGTATTCTAGTAAATATGGATAGTTATAGCTATGTGTCGATGGATTTATGTTGAGATAAGCATCATGACGAAGTTAGAAACATCTATATTCAACAACCTCAACGTTGATATATGTATCTCGATTTATATAGCACGATGTAATTTGGTTTCGGACTACAGATATATCATCAAACATAAGCTTGCATGATGTCATATTAATGTTAATGTAGTTTGTCATATGTATATCGACGCATCTCCACGTAGATTGAATTTTGTAGCGATCTATCACTCTACCTAGATTGTCATATGTATATAGATTTATCCCGAAGAAAGTGAATCTACCTGAATTGAAACACCACAACGTAGATTAATGTATTTCCATTGAAATATCTCGATGTCTTCTAGTAAATATGGATAGTTATAGCTACGTGTCGATGGATTTATGTTGAGATCAGCATCATAACCAAGTTAGAAACATCTATATTCAACCACCTCAACGTAGATATATGTATCTCGATTGATATAGTACGATGTAATTTGGTTTCGAACTACAGATATATCTCCAAACATATGCTTACATAATGTCAAATTTATTTTCTTGTAGTTCGTCATATGTATATCGACACGTCTTCACGTAAATGGAATTATGTAGCGATCTATCACTCTACGTAGATTGTCATATTTAGATAGATTTATCCCCAAGAAAGTGTATCTAGCAGAATTGAAACACCACAACGTAGATTAATGTATTTGGATTGAAATATCTAGATGTATTCTAGTAAATATGGATAGTTATAGATCTGTGTCGATGGATGTATGTTGAGATCAGGATTATAACGAAGTTAGAAACATCTATATTCAACCACCTCAACGTTGAAATATGTATCTTGATTGATATATCACGATGTAATTTGGTTTCGGTGTACAGATATATCTCCAAACAACAGTTTACATCTTGTAAGATTTATCATAATGTAGTTTGTAATATGTATATAGACACATCTACACGTAGATGGAATTATGTAGCGATCTATCAATCTGCGTGGATTGTCATATGTAGATAGATTTATCCCCAAGTAAGTGTATCGATCAAAATTGAAACACCACAACGTATAATAAATTATTTCCATTAAAATATCTCGATGTATTCAAGTAAATATGGATAGTTATAGCTATGTGTCGATGGATATATGTTGAGAGCAGCATCTTGACGAATATGGAAACATCTGATCTAATTTCGTTCTGCAAAACCAATGTTCGTGTTTATAAACATGTAGGTATAAGAAGTTAGGTTATAGAAAGTGTGTGATCAGTTTTGTTGGTTCAGACATACGCAGTTCTAAAGAAATTGAGTACTTATTTTATCTCTCTAATTATTCCATGATTTGTTTAGTGACAATGGTTCATAACTTGACCCCTCTCATCTAGTTTGGGCAGTTTCACTGGGCAGTTTTGACCACGAAATGAAATCTGAATATGGCAATTAACATTATCCCTGAATTAGTTTTAAGTGCTTTATGGTATTCCTTAGCTCCAGCTTCAGGGAGAATCCTCTTTCATGTTGGAGTGACCTTAGGGGCTGCTTCGGCATAAAATATGGTTATATTGGGGAGAAATGTGCAGACACAGCTGCCTTCAGATCTAAGCATATATTCTTCTCGTTGCCTTCATTCTGAATTTCATGTTTTTCAGCTTGGTAGTAACTATTTTATGACATTTGAAATATTTTGATCTTTGGGAAGAATCGTTTATGCATATCTCTTTTCCATAATTTAGATTTATATAACAAATATGTAACATTTGTTATGTTGTCACAAACATTTATTTAAAGATAAACTACATTTGATTCACTTAAAAGCAAGTTGTCCCTACGTGTTTAAAAATAAAAATGTCATGAATGATTTTTTCCATCCTTTTGCATACAAATACAAGGTATATTGATCTGATGCCGACTCTAACATCTCTGTCTCTGAAAGGATTAGACATCATGGCGGAGAACAATAGAGTGAACCGTGTCGATGCCAGAACATAACTCTGTATGACGCAATGCATTGGTTACTGTGA
Source organism: Unio pictorum (assembly GCA_030141615.1). NCBI lineage: Eukaryota > Metazoa > Mollusca > Bivalvia > Unionida > Unionidae > Unio > Unio pictorum. The sequence goes on from JARLTB010000021.1 coordinate 39,833,806, forward strand.
ATTGCTCATATGTTTTGCCATTGTCCTGGACTTGTGTCCGCATGCCTTCGTGGATAAACAATTGCTCTGCGTTTGTACATGGCCATTACAATCCACAAGCCTTCTCTGCCGACAGTATCAAATGCCTTTGTCAAGTCGACGAAGATGGAGTAAAGGTTGGCTTTTTGCGCTTGACCTTTATATTGTTGCTGCCTCGCAACAAAAACTATGTCGATGGTCAAACATTCTTGTTGTAATCCTCCGCCCATAGCTGGTAACACTAATGGTATTAAATGTATTTATTTTTATGCATCCTGATTTTAAACAAAATGTACTTTACTAGTTAGTTCTGCAAATTCGAATGACATGTCCTTCAACCCCTGATACACACCGAAACTGCACTGGAATATTTAGCCGAATCCATTTTCCTTACTTCAGTGAATTGACAAAACAATGCAGTCCATGATAATTCAAAAAGCTGAGTTGAGTAGGATTAACATATAAACTAATTCCATCCATTCCAGACCAAAATGAAAACTTTATGCAATGTGCATTCATTCATAAATATGACTCTAAATTTCAAATGTAATTAGAGAATTACTTGTTTATATTTTCCCATAAATGTGCTGTAACATATACTTACATTGTCAGAACCAATTCAAATAAAACTATATATCGTGTGTGTCCCACTCATAAAATCTCTAATGGCCTATGGTACCGCCAAAATATAAAGAGAAAACATATTTGATTGTCAATACATTTCGTTGCACAGCCTTATGAGATTAAAACAAGTGTCCTTATGTAGCTTGTATCACACACACTACACGAGTTAACGTCACCACGATTGTTGTGTAAACGTGCAACAAAGACAACATAACTTATGTTGACTGATAAAATAACTATTTATTTCATTACTCATCTGGAGGTCCGCATAGTGATTTATGTTTATTTTGAATGTACTATGCAACTGCCTCAATGATATACACTTTGATATCTTTACAGATCTACACAGTTTGGGTTTACATCCAGAAATGTGCGTTAGTGTGAACAACAGTAAGTTCTGAGTTAAATACATATATTCTTGTTCTAAAAAGTTAACATGGCTAGGCAGACAATTAATTGGTACAATGCGATCGTGCTTTTCTTCAGTGAGATACAGCTAATTCAAAATGAATGTGTATCCTGTTTTGGATATAAATAACAATAACACCTTGCAAACAAATACCAAAATTATGTAGCATCATTTACACAATCTATATGGTTAATTCTATGTGTGGTCTGTTCCATGTACTGTAATGAACAGGACCGTGTGTTGCCGAACTTCGTCTATTTAGGTGACACTTCAAAGTTATTCTGATGGCAAATATTTCGGCATTATATATATATATATATATATATATATATATATATATATATATATATATATATATATATATATATATATATATATATATATATATATATATATATATCCCAACCATAGGTTGAATACTTGGAATTTATGACGTTTTTATATATCGTCTGATTTCATTGTAGTGTGGCGTTACCTTGCAGACTTCCACAAAGAAAATGAACAATGTCGAAGGACAATCCTGGACTACATGAGCTGTAAGACTCGTTCCTCATATAGAATTAAACGTTCTGTTATGTTGCCTACGCTGAAACACGCCATTATGCACGCTTATGGATGAGTGGTGTCAAGTACTGAAGTTACATCCTAGCATCGAATAGTGCAATTCATAGTTTTCGTCACATTGAAGTCAGTAATTGTATAACAAATATTGCACCATAAACGAGTATTATACTTTTGAAACAAGATCAGTATAAGCATAAGTTATGGTTCTTGTCATTTAAATAAATACAACTTGTATGTCTTGATTATCAAAGCTAACGACATAACCACTATGAACTAATGTCCAGCAAACCCGTTATTAGCATTGTATCTGGTAGTTCCTTTAAACTGATTACGGCTCTTATATCCATTTTGTTAAAAACTGAAGATGTTTCCTTAGAGAAAATGGAAATATGTTACTTTAAATGTATATGCGTGTGTGCACAAGTATCATTTGCGTTTCACATATGTATGACTGCAACATTGAACATTATTTAAAATAAAAATATGTTGAATACATATGTGCAGCTGTTATGTTGCCACTGACATTATTTATTCCAGACAGGGCAAGAAAGATAGAAAATACGAGATTTATTTTCTATATCACCATTTTCTAAGAATCTTAGTATCACATTATATTTTTGTTTTAGTGATACATCTTACTGCTTAAAAAAGGGCAATGTTGCATGTTACGAAATTAACTGAGAGTGACCGAGATGTAGCATTTACGGGAATATCTCACACAGTTAGCATTCCATACCAATACCCTTCAACATATTTAAATATAATTGATTATACTTTAATGTTTTTATCCTGATGTAACTGAATCTGACAGTTGCGAATTGACACATTTGCATGTCCCGTGCTGCTAGTTGAAATGAAATGGAAGCCGGTAATGGAGAACTCGGATTAGGTTAAATTATGTTTTGTTAATGAAATGAATATATATATATATATATATATATATATATATATATATATATATATATATATATATATATACACACACACACAAATTTTGAAGGCATGGTTTAAAAGGCGTTGTTTCGTTGAAGATATTTATGATCTTTACTCCATGTCGACAATTCAACAGCGTTCCTGCCAACTGAAATCGAGGCAAACCGACCTTGAAAACACGTTCATTTGCTTGTGTGCAATTTAAATGTATTCGGGATTTCAGTGCAAAACCAGTTCCCAAGTTAATTAAGCGCTTTCGACTTTAAATGAGTCTTTTTTCAAATGCAAATACAATACAGAGACAAGATTAACAAACAAAAAATACAAAATAGAACACACCAGAAAAGCGCTGACGTAACAAAATGTTACACCAGAAATTTCTACAGAAAGTATACCTTTCAATTTTTTATGTTTCATTTCACTGGATTCAAAATGATGCTGATGCTGAACACTATTTTACGCTGGCTTAGGAATCGACGAGACACATAGGCGTCTTTTTTCGTATGTAAATTTTGCTTAACATCATCCTGCATATTTAATTATTTTAGTGGTAATTATAGGTTATTCAGAGACTAGGGAGCAAATTGAAAGACTTATTTAGATGAAAATGAGCTAGCTGCAATATGGTGACGATTTTATATTTGCTTGGCTTTTTTTGTTGTTGTCTAGTCTTCATGGTTTAAACCGCTTAACTTCATCGTTCTAAGCCGGCGTACCGCTCCGGTGGCCTAGTGATTAGAGCGTCCGCCCCGGAAGCGGGAGGTCGTATGTTCGATCCCCGGCCGAGTCATACCAAAAAGACTTACAAAAATGGTACTAACAGCTGCCTCGCTTGACGCTCAGCATTAGGAGGTTAGTGTTAGGACTGGTCGGCCTGGTGTCAGGATAATGTGACTGGGTGAGACATCATGCTACATGTCTGCGGCATGATGTCTCAGTGCTAGACATCACTATAAACTGCCTCACTGCAGACATCGTAGCGATATGACTGAAAAATCGTTAAAGTTACGTTAAAAATCCTAATCAAACAAACAAACAAACTAAGCCGGCGTATGTTCAGTGTTTCGTTGTGTTAGACAATCTGCTAGTCTCTATATTATGTTAATTATTATTATTATTATTATAACATGATGAAAGTGGCATATTTATTTCGCAGAGAGAGAGAGATGAATTAACATTGTACCGTAGAGAAAGACAGGTAAAAAACATTAAAACATCTGAGAGAGAGAGAGAGAGAGAGAGAGAGAGAGAGAGACGCTGCTAAAATAGACAAGTAGGAAAGTTTTTTTTATATTCGGGTATAATAGGACTAGGAGAAATTAACATTAGGTTTCCGTTGTATGAAGGTATGAAGATGACGAATACTTGTATTTTACAAATGTTTAAAGTAAATGTATTCATTTATAAATCTCATAATCGTTATATTTATCACATGTTTTTAATTGTATATAAGGGCTGAGATGAGCACGTGTGGGCAGTGACAGATGTTTTATCTACTCTTGAAATGGACGCACCTGCACATCCACGAGTCACCTGCTGCCTTGCATGTCGGCTTTTCTTAGCCAAAGGCTAAGTGAGTAAACACTATCAGACACTCCGAAATAGAGACCCTAAGGCAGTTGGACGATGTACCACATCCACTTCTGGCAACTACTTGGTTTCGAGAGGGATGGGCTCCGCCAGATGACGTTTTGCTCAAGACACACTGCTAATGTTGCACAAATTTGAACTGACCATACCTGATCGGTCTTCGCCCGGATTAACAAGAACCACGCCTGCCGTTGTACGCCAGGAAGGAGGTTACCAGATTGCTACTGATACTTTACATATAATCAGAACGAAAGCATCGCCATCCCCACCTGGAACATTAAAACCCTGTACAAATTGGAAGACTCCAAGAGTTGACACATGAGCTGGAACACTACACATGGCACATTCCTGACTCTGTGAAGGCAGATGGAAAGCCCTAGGTGAACACCAATGTAAAGATAGGCATGTATTCTACTAAAATGGATAGCTTGACAAGTCCATGAACAGACTGGGTGTCCTTTGTCAAAATGCCATCAAGGGATATGTGCGTGAATGCCGTTCCATATCTAGCAGAACCATCTCCATTCATCTGAACTCATATCCCTTTAACATTAGAATTATCTAAGTCTATGCTCCAACTACCGATGATCATGATGACGAAATAGAGGAGTTCTACAACAAACCCTTGGGTATTCTAAACATCGTCAGAATAAAAGATATTCCCATCATTAAAATAGACTGGAATGCCAAAGTTGGCAAAAATGCTCTAATTTACTGGGATGATCATTGTGGACATTCTTGCAATATGATTACCAATGAAATAGGAAGACGGCTGTTTGTGTTTGCAACCTACTTGGTACTAGCCAACATTCCAGGCCAAGATAAAGCTTGGCACAGCATGGCACGCACCGAATAGAATTCATCATGACTAGATTGATTACATCCTGGTTCAAAACCGTTACCGAACTGACATCAATATAGCAAAACCAAAGTTTGTTTGTTTGTTTGATTTTTAACGGCGCTCCAGCACACTTAGGCTATTTAGCGCCATACAATAGGTTGTATTTATCCATGTTTAAAATACTATAAGGTTTTATATCGAGCAGCGACATGAAAAACCAAATAGATGGTAAGATGTTGGTAACAGTAAAATATGAAGCTTCCCAATCAACGGGAGATGTAAATGGTGAATGTTGATGAAAAGATGTTGAAAATATGAAGCCGTATTTGCATTAGATAAAAATATTCTAGGTGATGGCATACAAGTTATAGTTTAAAAAAAAGATTTACTTCCATCAGGAAATCTAAAATACAAATGATTTGTATAGTAGCATAAAGTTCCTTTATGTCATGTACATTATAGCATTTAACACACGTAGGTTTCAGGTCGGAACACTCGGTCACAAAGTGCTTAACAGTGAGTTTCTCATTGCAAGAAATGCACTCTGGTGGATCTTCACCTTTTAGTATGTGGCAGTGGGTAATGTATGTATGACCGATTCTGATTATTGCAATGACAACCTCCTCCCTACTGATAGTTCTGTAGGAAGGAGTACATTCTCCCAAGGTTGGCTTGATGGCATGAAGTTTGGTATTGACTGCATCATCCCTTGACATCTGCCACTTCTCACGTAGGTACTTTTTGATACAAGGTTTAAAATGAGTAAACGGTAATTTAAAATCCGATGGTTCTTGGGATAGAGCCATCTTAGCAGCCCTGTCTGCTTCTTCATTACCTCTAATACAAATAAGGCTAGGTAACCAACAGCATACTATATTGTAGGAGGTACTAAGCGCAGAGCTTTTGACGAGAGTATTGACTAATAATGGATTATCCAGTTTTCTATTGTGTAGCGACTGAAGCACTGATAGTGAGTCACAGAAGATAATGCTATTTAAAATGCGTTTTTGTTCGATAAGTTTCAGAGCAAGGTCTATTTCTCTGACTTCCGCTGAAAATATGGACGCATCGTTTGGCAAGCGCACCTTGGTTATGTGTTTGCCACTAACAAAGGCTTCAGCAGCCTTTTCATCAACCTTTGATCCATCAGTATAGAATTTAGTGTAATTTGTAAAATCGTTGAGAAGTTCATGACAAGAGTTCATGAATATGGCAGGTTTTGTCTCAGATTTAATCCCATCGTGTAACGTACAAATTACTTTGGGTTGCTCAAGGGGCCAAGGTGGTGTTTTCGAAACAAACGTTTTCTGAACTGTAGAGAGATTACCAAAAACAAAGACGTTCCCAGATGCTGATGATGGGAGTGATCACGACCTCTTGATTATGAACTTCCGAGTGAGGCTGAAGAAGTAAAGAAGAGACCTCAAACACATCAGATACACAATAGAGGAAATGGAGTACTGAGAAATAAACAAGATTATCAGAAAACTTGAATACAGATAAAGAAAATTTGATTGGACAAATGTGCATATAAATTGAGAGCAATGTGATAAGAAATAGCAACAAATATGCATTAAAAATTGTGAATGACCTCACCAGACAGAATTAACCAAGAATCAGAACGATTAAAGACGAAACTGAAAAATGACTTACAGAAGCGAGTGACCTTGCCGAAAGATGGACTGAGTGTTGCAAAGAACTATACAACCATCAATCCACCTAAGACCTAAGGATGCTTGAAGTTCCAAACTCCTCAAATAATGATCATTTTCCCATTCTCAAAAGAGAGATGGTGTCAGCAATAAGAGCACTAAAGAATATGAAGGCAGCTGATGTAGACAAAATGCAATATAAACGTATCAAGAATGAGAGGGAGTCAATGATAGAGCTAACTAACACAAATCTGCAACAAGATCTGGCAGGATGGCCAACACAGATGGACCCTGTCACTGATTATACCACTACACAAAATAGACAACACAAAAAGACAATCCCCAGCTGTGCTAAAATACAGAAGTATCAGTTTGATCCACCATGCTTGTAAGATGATGCTAAATATTTATCTTAAACAGACGGAAACCACAAGAAGATTAAATAATCCTTGTAGCAAAGGCCTGGTTCGTAATGGAAGAAGCACAAAAGAAACAATATTCAATCTCGGGGTTCTGTGCTAAAAGTAATCGCAACAGTTACCATGTATTTCATACATTTTAATGCCTTTGACAGAGTGTAGCAACATGCATTATGGGACACAATGAAGAAGTACACCAGGGGTCAAATGTAACGCAACATCATCAAGCAGCTGTACGTCAATGGAATATGTGCATTAATTGCTCAAGGTTATGTGGTGGACTGGTTCCAAACAACAGTCGGAGTACGTCTAGGCAGTCTTGTGTCATCCACGCGTTTTAGCATCTACTTAGAGCGCATCATGAGCGAAGCCCTGGTAAACCACCGTGGGACAGTCAGCACTGGAGGGAGTAACATCACCAATCTCTGATTTGCCGACGACATTGATGGCCTGGCAGCCAGTGAAGACGTGCTTCCTACCTTAGTGAATAACCTGGATAAAATATCTTCTAGATTTGACATTATTTGAGTTATTTTCTGAAAAGACAAAGATGATGACAAGTAGTGGCAAATAGATCTCAGCCAAGATTAAAGTCAGAGGACAGAAACTGGCAACAATGAGCCATTTAAAATATGTTGGTTCCATAATCACCGAAGAAGGATCAAAGACAGACATTTGGTCAACAGCAGCATACAAGCTGGCAACTATGTCAAAGCTAAGACCCATCTGGAGAGACAAGAATATGTTTTGAATATTAAATGGAAAGTATTACATCTCGGGCATAAATATTATTTACTTAGCGAAGATATTAAATTTCAATAGTGTGCTTCTTGATGTAGTTATGTACCATTTAATGTAGCTTGCTTCCAATGAGACACCAGTGTGTTCCATCTCACAACATGGCCTGCGTTTGTGTTTAGATAGGGTAGAATACAGCAGATACGTTCACCCAAAATTAAGAACTCTCTCAAATTGCTGCGATTTTCTAATCGGAAATTAAGATAGGCATACACAAAGATATGCGGCTGGATGAGCGATGTGTGTGTGTGTGTGTGTGTGTGTGTGTGTGTGTGTGTGTGTGATTTGGGTTTGTAATGTAGCTTTAAACATTTCTAGTCGTATCGCAATGAAGTCTGCAGTGTGGCAGTTTATAGTGATGACTAACACTAGGGAGTTATGCCGCAGATATGTAGCATGATGTCACACACAGTCACATTATCCTGATAACAAGCCGACTAGTCCTAACACTAACCTATTATTTCTAAGCACCAAGAAAGGCTGCTGCTTGTACAATTTGTGTTAGTCTTTAGGCCACTGGAGCGGTTGGGTTTGATGGGCGGGCGAGTCTTCATAAGTACGTTTAGTATAAGCGTTTGTACACGCGATTAAATATATATGGTATTAACTTAACAACAGAAAATATCACCGTGTGTAGAACAAGTGTGCGTGTTTTAAAAAAAAATGAAAAAAACACTCTATTTTTCTGTTATGAGAACCAGCATGCGTGCAAATTGCTACTTTAAATATGTTTCAAGATATCCCTTTTTGTATTCTGCAAGCTATTACGACTATCTGGTTATAAACTAGTAACATAAAAAAGCAAAACTAACAAGTTTTGTAAATGTTACAAAGTAATGGAATTATCAAAGTTATAAAAGGAAAATTTAAGAGGAGCTTAGAGTATTGTGAACTGAATAAAACATAATTATATTCAATTTTAATTAGGCTCAAATGTAGCAAATATTATAAATGAATTTAAAATCCTATAATGTATTGGTCTCTATGGTTCTAATGTATCACAATGTCATTGGCTAGATCTCCTTTGAACAAATTCACAATAGTCTAAGAATAATATGTTAGTCCAAGATAATTTGTAACATGTCCAGCCCTACTTAATTATTTACAAACATAAGGGGTGACAACAGATTTTCCACCTTCCAGCTTCGTGATATTTTCTGAGTATCCACATCGTGAAAGAACCGACATGACCTAACCCAAATAATTGGACATAACTTAGTTCTTCTAACCAACAGAACAACCTACTAGATCAAAGGCAGCCCTAAACTTGTAACATGGTGTATTATTAAATGTAGTATTATTGATAGTACACAAACGTAAACACCTATTTATAACTTTTCCATAGTCCACACTTCTGTTTTAAAATGACATTTTCTACCCGCGTCCAAAATTTAGCTATCTAATATCTTCATCATAGATGACTAATACAATTTAGACACATTGAAAATAATTACAAATATTATAGTATACAGTCATGTAACAAGAGTTGCCATAAATAAAGATAAACATAACAAAGGAAATGGATAAAATTGGAAAGTATAACAACAATGATTATTATGAGTCTTCCTCACATGTGTGGTTACACTGTACAAATATTTGATTATGACAATGTACGAGATTTTATCTCTGTAAATAGCAGGGCAGGATCAAGATGGGGTTGGGTCCAATGTTTATGGACCACCACTCCAGCTAAAAAGAAGAAAGCAATTTAAAAAAAAAAAACACAATGTATAGTCACATGTCATTTGAAACTTGACAAGTGTTATATTCTTGCGCACGTTTATTGTGCATAATACACACTTGAAGCCCTTTCGAGACTGTCCGGCAACTTTTGAAATTTGGGAAATACCACCCCTTTCTATTTGACCTGATCCAGCCCTGACTATGTACAATAAGTAATTGTCAAGAATATAAAGTGATATAACTGGGTTTAAAATGACAAATGTCTGCATTGTATATAATTAAAGACCATTTAGAGCATATGCTTGAAGACCTTTAACCAATTTATCCATAATTTGTTTTCTATTTATACCAGTGAGGACTGGATGATGTATGCTGTCTTAATATTTAATTACAGATATTTTTGAAGGATATCAACACTTTCCACAGCATTGCATTTGCACCGGCAATGATATACATCGAATGCCTGTTCGTACGTATTACCTTGTGCTCACTTTCTGTGGCGTACTAAAGATAAATGTCGCACGGGGCGACAATAATGTCCCAATGGGTATAAATAGGGAGCCAGAACGGTCGAAGCCGGAGAAGCTTCTTGGTTAGAGACTTCCCCTCCGACCAGCTAGGTGGTTTAGGGGACGTGTTGTAAGATCTCTCTGCGAGGCACGCCGATGTACCCGGGTCCCTAACGATTTTCCCGTAATTTAATGCCGTTTGGTGGCATTTAAATTCCAGCATTTACAGAAGACAATCAAACACCACTTTATGTATGTATGTATGTATGTATGTATGTATGTATGTATGTATGTATGTATGTATGTATGTATGTATGTATGTATGTATGTATGTATGTATGTCATTTAAACATTAGGACAATTAATTTCACCTCAACATATTAATGGTATGCATGCACGTAAGCCATAGGTTTTACGAAAATCGATTTATTTGGAACTGTTTGTTGACAAAAGTATAGATATGTCTACTTAGCATCTAAAAGGTGATACTTTTTCCGAGCTTTAAACTTCTCAGTAACGCCATTGAAGTCAATTGACTACAAACACATATTTAGACTGACAGTATTGACAAATTCACCTTGACTAACTCCTGGTCGACCGTTAGCAAGTTTCAACAAGCTTTAGATTTACAAATGGATGAACTATATCGGCTAATGTTATGATATTGCAATATTTTCAATAGTATTGAGAAGTGAATGAATGACTAATGAGCAATATGAAAAGAGACAGAAATACGTAAATGTCAATGTACTGCTGTTAAAAGATTGCGAGTGAGTGTCTTTTTCAAGTCATCATGAATCATTGATGTAACCGTAAATTATGTCATGGATATTGCAATATTTTTAATAGTATTGAGAAGTGAATGAATGACTAATGAGCAATATGAAAAGAGACAGAAATACGTAAATGTCAATGTACTGCTGTTAAAAGATTGCGAGTGTCTTTTTCAAGTCATCATGAATTAGGCTGCTTGGTTTCAATTTTCTAAGGTTGCATATCCAGTAAAATCTCTCTCCTTTCCTGGTTGTGAGCTGGGTTTGAGAGCAATTGCAATTAGTGTTACATCCCCGCAGTCAGGTCTTTGTCGTAGCATCGGTTCATTGTATGTACATATAAATCTCATAATTATATTATGATTATAAAACCCATAAATACCGAACCCATAATAGTATATGCCTTGTCGATGAGGCATATGCTTATCGCCTAGCTATACGGGAGTTTCCAAGTGAATGTTATCGATGGCAACTAGATATGACGAGAAAATAGTGTTTATCAGTTGGTTTTGAGTAGCTGTTTATATGAACATATACATGAAATGGCTCAGGCTAATGATAAACAAGTTGTACATTTATCGTAATCAATCCCTGACGCGCGATCCTTAGCTGTAATTCAAAGACTGGTATTGGTTGACTCAAGGAGCTACATTGGTCAGGCCGGTGAATTGGCTGTAGTGTGCACCATGAGTGACAATTGAAGCATGCCGGAACCCATGGAAATTCATCACCGTCCTATAAGGACGGTCTTGTTGGTCCTAATACCAACACAGCCCGTCTAGAACCGTTGGACATCTATATTTATTCATTTAAGACCATGTTGTGTTAATATAATACACGTACCTTAATATAATAATACTAACACTAACACTATTACTACTACTACTACTACTACTACTACTACTACTACTACTAATAATAATAGTAATAATAATAATAATAATATAACTAATAATAATGAAGACTTTGTATAGCTCCTAATCGTTAAAAGATCATTGTTTGTTTGATTACGATTCTTAAAGTAGCTTTAAACATATTTCAGTCAGATCGCTACGATGTCTGCAGTGAGGTAGTTTGTAGTGATGTCTAGCACTGGGGCATCATACCGCAGACGTGTAGCATATAATGTCCCACCCAGTCACATTATCCTGACACCAGGCCGACCAGTCATATCACTAACCTCTTAATGCTGAGCGTCAAGAGAGGCCGCTTTTAGTACCATTTTTGTAAGTCTTTGGTATGACTCGGCCGGGGATCGAACCCACAACCTTCCGCTTCCGCGGCGGACGCTCAAACCAATAGGCCACCGGAGCGTTTTAGAAGATCTAAGCGCTTTACAACATGTATAATGATACGACCACAGAATACAAAACAAAAAACAAAAACAAAAACACCATGAAATTAGAACAAATAAATAAATGGTGAAAATATTTATATTTAAACAATATATCATAGCACGAACAGGTGTTTAATTGTTCATCGATATGCGCTGTGGTTCTCGATTATATCACAAAATGCCACAGACAAAGGATACAAAGTCACAATTCGAATTTCGCCATTATGTGTTATATATAGACTAAATTGTCAGAGGATATTAAGTCACACTTTGAATGTTTTAATTTTTGCAGGTTTGTATATAAACGAAACCATTAATTGCAAATTCTTAATTTAGATATCAACATAATAACCGTATGATCTCGTAATATGTTTAAGATATTTTTAGATGTCTGTCACAGGTATAGGGTATGTATAGTACTAACAAAATACGTTGTTATAACCGTCACTGATAATGCAAAAGTCTTTTAATGATTTGTCTTAAATAGTTAAAGCAGTCTTAGTTTAATACGTATTGGTGCATTACTGTGTAATACGTCAGTCGAATGTTAATATGATCACCAGAAAGAGACTCAGAAATGGTTTTGCTGCTCGACATATGATCACTATACAAATTTGGTAGTCTCTTATGTTGTGTATCAAGGACTTATCCTCTCTTTATGACTTGGTTTCTTACTACATATGCCTGCTTTACTATGGTAACTGTGACACTGGCTCGCTGAAACCAATTTTTGCAAGTCTATTTGCTTGAGTGCGATGGGCCTACAACGGTGTACAACTTAATATTCATCTCTCTCATACGTTGTTGGTATGCAGGTTACCCTAAACATCTATTGTGTGTACACGATATACGGCCGGTGGAAAAAAAGGTGATACTATTGATATTGCTAAAATGATATCGTTCCGGCCAGTTCTCTGTCTCTCTGTCTCTCTGTCTGTCTCTCTCTCTCTCTCTCTCTCTCTCTCTCTCTCTCTCTCTCTCTCTCTCTCTCTCTCTCTCTCTCTCTCTCTCTCTCTCTCTCTCTCTCAACGCGTCCAAATGAACCATAATGTAGAAGGTATTGAAATAGTTATACAGCCTCTGGCCGTTCTGGCTTAATGACGACTCGTGTGTGAGCTATACTTTCCGGACACTTTTGTCTTGACAAAACAATCTAATGCATCCAGATCATCGAGGAAAAAACGGCTATTATTTAGAGGCTCGTTAGTCTAAGATTCTGTATAGTGCGCCATGTTGCTGCGTTAGACGGTAGAAGCAACATTGGTCTTCTACATGACGTACATATACAGTAGATACGGCTTCCAGCACACTGTCTTCCAAGACAGTGATGACTTTAAAAACGTTGAATTGTAGACCTACACTACTAGTCCTATAACCGATAGCCCTGAAAGCTATTCATATGTTGCGCACGACATTTTCGGGAGTAAACTGTAAAAACGTTGTGATATAGTCATATTCGAACGGAATAATCAAGTGTGTTTCAACATTGGAATCGCCATGTCAAAGGTACCGTCCATGAAGATTTTGTCAGCTGCAGTTAACGTCGTAGGCTCTCTTCCTGGGTGTATCAATGAAAAGGCATTCCCTTCCATTTTGTTGCGTGTTTGCGAAGCTTCATAGTTGTTTAGTCAGGGACATAAGTATAAGGCTCACCTAAAACTTGATTTTTGTATTGCAAGAAAAAGCGGACAAAGTACCTATACACCCATTGCTGGACCTACGTGTGCACTTCCACTATTGCATGATGTTACATTTAATACATGTCTATTATACATTTAACCTTTAAAACAGGTTAGAGTCATTGCTGCTTGTAAGTACGTTCATTTTGGAATTGTTTCTATGACGAATACCTTTGACTTTTATATTTAGTTAAATGACCCGTATTATGTATCCAATCAAATTAAAGCCATGTAGCACAACAGTTTTCATTTTATTAGTATATTTGTTTAGAAAGTAATTTTATAGTGAAACCAAACGTTTACCTGTATACTCTTATCAAATTTAACTTTCCTAAGAGTAAGCCCTAAACATGCCTCAATGATTTCAATGTTATATGTTTACCACACAATTTGTCCATAAGACTTCAGTTGCTAAACAAAACACCCTTCTAATAAGAAGCCATTATTTCATTAAGATAATTTAAAAAGCAAATGTTTGATGCAATTCAGTGTTTGTAATCCTAATAGAATGGTCGCGGGTTCCAAACTTAGCAAAAGCCAACCAATATATGCCGCGTTGTTAAGTTCTTAGGAAAGGCACTTATTTCTTACGTCGGTATGATATAGCTAATAGTGTGTTAGAACTTCTGTCAACCATCAAAATAAAAATAAACAATAATTTTCCATATTCTACACGATGTGTATGCCTTTCTCTAAATGACATTTTAAATGCATCTTTCCAACCACTTCTATATAGATTTCTCGATGTATTTTGTAGTTATTTACACAACTTTATATTGGCTTGTTTCGTAGTCATAAAACAAATCGACCAGTTCAATTCATTTAACCCGGGGCTTTTGTTTAGAATTGGGGTAGGGCCTTGGGTAATTTCCCCAAACTCTCGATCAATAAATGTATTTATCTGTAAAAAGGAATCGTCAGTTAAAGGCATACAACCTAAGATTTTCAACTTTTTTGTTTTTGTAAATGAATTATATTATGAAAAGTATAGTTGAAATAATGAGTTTACACGTCGTTCAGATTCATAAATTATACAACTGTAAGTTTAATCAATGAAAATATAACGATTTTCTAGTCACGTATGTACGGATTGCTAATTAATTATGCAGAAATGGAATTTACCGATATTCTCCAAAGTCGCAGTGTCACGTGACGCGCGTATGGAAGTCGAGGTAAGCATGTGTTTCTCTTTTGATGTAATTATTCCCTTATTCTTCGTATTTCTTCGTCTCTCCTTCTCCTTACTTCTTTATAGTTACGCACCTTATATGTATTGCTTGTAGATTTCTCATTATATATGATAAATTACAAGAAGTAGGCCAAAAAGTATATGACGAAGTATGGTGACAATAAGGGGTTCCTTTAAGGGGCCATTCTTGAAATTCCCATTTTGTTTTACTTGTCGTGTTTGTGAGATTTTTTTACGTTGTAAGATAAACAAAATCAAAATATGATAATTTGTATTATTGTAATCAGAACCGCTATTAAAAGGTCTCTTAGGCTCAGAATAAAGTTGATTTTTGTGTACATTTGCATTACCACCTCAGGCTCACGTATCCGATAGTCGATATGATGTGCGCATATATACACGTTTGCTTCATTGCATAAAACAAAAATCAATATTTTCCCACATAACATTTAATGCATTTATTTTATTTCGAATATTTTTTTATTAATTTTTTTAATCAAAATTTCTGCAGGACTTTGACCTGGTTGTTTTAGATGAAAGTCGTGCTCCTTGTTGCACAGAGGAATAGGCAAGATGTCCTGGTAGGAGAAGAAGATAATGATTACAACCGAGGAAAAGGCATACTGCTTATAGACAGTTTATTTTATGGACTTACAGATACTTTATTGCTGCCAACAGACGTGTCATTCCAAGCTGTTGTATATGGCGTATAAGGCCAAGGGATAAATGGTTTTGGCCAGTACCATGGCTTTACTCAAGGAAGACTTGGGTGATCTTTCCAATGATATGATATGTGAATAATAAAATTTATGTTTATTTTAAGTTGTATAAAGCATTTCTTTTGTAGTATGCAATTTTTATTTTGCATGAACAAGTTTTGTTAAAAATTGTTTTAGCTACCTACCCACTAAAGAATGATTATATGTATGGCTGTTTTGAAAGCAACTGTGAGGAGACTGCTTATTAAAAACATGAATTGAAGTTGACTAGCATTGTCTTGGGATGCAAAGGATGTAAAGAGCAAACGTACACAGGTGAACATGATTTTAATTGTGCATATACACATTAAGTTAAATGATAAATAAAGCATATTCTTATAGAGTTGAGAAATCAAAACTTGTTGCAGTGTTTAATGAATACAGATCGGTTTATAAATATCAACAGAACTATAAACACTAGAATACTATTCTATCCAGAGATTGCTCATTAATTTCAATTAAAACAAAATGCCTCTGGAAACAGCAAAAAGGTTTTATAACTAAAATACTAGTTCATTAAAAGCAGCCATGAATGCTTATATCACATATGTGCATCATCGGCCATCTTATTACAACTAAATCAAATATACTTGACACCAATTAAAGCATCACATTTTCAGTTTTTTAAAATGTGTTCATTTACCATAGAAACAATAATACCCTTTATATGAATACTCAGATGAATGTACACAATTGGATACACTGTAAAACTAACTGTTATATAGTATGAAATTTACTAAACTTATATAAGTACAAAGGTGCATGTACAGACATAACTTTAATTCAAGAGTACAGTCAGGGATAAAAAAAACTGAAGGATATCATCTAAGAATAATTATGGCATATGTAGAGGTTTTCCGTGTTATTTAGGTTGGGTGGGGTGCTACCAATATTATTTAAATTATTACGAAAGACCCACCTTGGCTCGTTTTTTGTGAGGAATTGAAGTAGTGATAAAGAGATGCAAAGCTCAGAGCCCCCAGTCAGCGGTGCCGACAGCTAAATTAATGAATACACAAAATGCGAAAGTCAAATAAACAACAAGTCCATATCATTAAATAAGTCATCTCTCAGACGAAGTTCAAATTTAAACCCTACGACTCGTCTTGAACTCAACCAAAAGTGATGGCCTATTTCAGCATCTGACTTAGTGTGATAGATTTTCCTCCTGTCCTGTGTTCCTACTCATCTGTATGATCTTTCTCTATAGTGGTAGTCCAATTCCCTCCAGTCCGTCTAACTTCTGCCTCCATTCTTCCTTTTTCTTTGTCTCCCAGTGACTTTATTTATGAGTGTACCATTACTATAAAAGATTGATTACAGACATCCCAGTCCAAAATACTAGCCAGTTCTATAGACACTACATTGATGTTTTATTATCCTGTGCTTGGTTTCTATGCTTTTGACACAAGTGATTACCATTTACTCAATGCCAAACTTTAGTACATCGCCTAAACAAACTATTGCAGAGAAACAAATATTGAAATCAAGCCCAACCCTCACCCGATGTATGTTTCCTATTTCATTTCTTTTAAAATTAGGGTAGCTAGGTACTCACACACACACACACACACACTGAATAGTATATATAATGTACTAAGTACTTCAAAGTACAAGGCAAAACTGTCTCAGATATACATATCAAATTCAGGAATGCAGGGGTCATGCTACCAGGCGAAGAGACTTTGCCCTCTTGATTTTTCAGACGTAAAATGACTGGTTGTAGTTAATACCTTCCTTGATGTACCCATTAAGTTCTGACAGTGTTGTAACCCAAGGCAAAATGTTTGCAGCAATATATCACTACTTGAATTCATGAAATTGGGCCTAATGTACTCTGATGAAAATATAACAAATTCTGTTTCAAAATTGTAACTGTGTGTTGTGTGTGTGATTTGGATTTTGAACATACCTTGAACAATTTTTCAGTCATATTGCTATGATGTTTGCAGTGTGGCAGTTTATAGTGATGTCTAGCACTGAGACATCATGCTGCAGACATGTAGCATGACATACCACCATGTTACATTATTCTGACACTAGGCCGACCAGTCCATACACTAACTCTTAATGCTGAGCACCAAATGAGGCAGCTGTTAATACCATTTTTAAATCTTTGGTATGACTTGGCCTAGGATCAAGGCCTCCACAACCTCTCGCATCTGAGGCAGATGTTCTTACCACTAGGCCACTGGAACGGTGAACACCAGTATGTAAATAGTAATTTGTTTTAACAAATATAATCAGTGAAGATCATTTCTAATTTATATCTTTTTTTAAAAAAACGAAGAATTTAACAGCATTATTTTCTTTATATAATCAGTTTGAAACCGTACGTGAACCTGTAATGGTAGACATTGCTGTGCCTGTGATAAACCACTTCATTACATTGTATTCTTAAAATTGGGCAAACAAATTCAGGAAATCATATTACTTAATTAATGCAAAGTCTAAATATTTTGTGTTAGAAGATTTAGCCGAAGTATTTAATAATGTAAGGTCAGAAATATGGGACAATACTATGTTGTGGAATTCGAAGCAATGTTGTTAAGATCAATGCTGTTTTCTGATGTAATTCATTTTCATGAAAATACATACATACATACATACATACATACATACATACATACATACATACATACATACATACATACATACATACATACATACATACATACATACATACATACATACATACATACATACATGTATGAGATGTATATAGTAGTGACACAAAAACTCTTTTAAGCAATGCATATCGTTGCTATCAGTATTTAGGCAAATAATAAAACCATAAATATGCAGTCCTAATATTGGATGGTGTAATAAATCTAAATAGTGTATAGTTAAATTAAGATGCACTCACATGGCACAACACATGTTATTTGATGAGTTTAGTTGGAAAAAAGGGTCAAGTTTAGTTATATATCAATTTTAATGCTTCAGTGTATTGTCTATTGATATGTACAGTAATGTTTAGCGGGAACAATGAAATCAGGATGAATAGTATGGACTTGAGTAACTTGGTCATTGGCTCAAATGTATATACTGGACGTGTTTTTCTTCAAAGTATACTAGAAATCTCTTTGACTGCAATTTACACAAAACATTTAGAAAAATAATTGAAAGGTACTTTATTATGCAATAATACCGACTTGCAAATACATGATTTTAATCTTGTTACTCCTATAAAATTAAATGAATTATACTGTATAGTTTCTGCTGTGTATTTCTTTTACATCATATTGCCAAAATACACTGCATTTACTTTAATCTAAACACACATATAAGACAAGTATAAATACAATAGGAATGAAAAGTTAGAAAAGGTCTTACATCTTTCTTGTTAAAATGCATGTTTTTTTTAAAGCTTTAAGAACAGTGGTCTGAAGATAAACTGGTACTTGGAAATCAAACAGATGCTGAACTTTGGCTCATGGTCGACACTTCAGAAAAGACTTAGTCAAAGTCTATATGGGTCCTTGGTGGGAATCATTTGTTACTATACAATCACTAGAACAGTCTCTCCAAAACAATTTGATATCAATAGGTGTTACCTGACTAAAAGGCTTAAACCATTTTAACTTAAAATGAGAGTTCTGCTTTGTAACAATCTCTTCTGTAGACGGTGGTGGTATTGGAGCAAGTACATCAGATATTCACATAGGATCATGTCCAAAACAATTGTCTGGTTCATGCCAACTCTTTCATCTAACCTCATTTTCAATATTTTCATAATTATTTCCGGAATATGCAGGTACTTTTGATCAGCTTTCTTTGGGTTTGCAAACCATCTCCTAATTTGTTTTGTTGAATGACCTTTGGTATCTGACAAGAAAATGCAAACATTTCACTGACAATGTCATTTCATACGTTTTTTTTTAATTCTCAAAAGTCCAAAAATAAAAAGGATACAATTACATGTAACAAATCATTTTTCTACATATGAAAATGTGAATATAGAAAACCTGTATCATACCCATATATCATAAAAATGTTTAGATTATTTACAGAATTTTCTAATTATATTCGACTAATTCTAACAAAAATTGGTTTATAAAATTTATTAAAACAATTCTTCTGCAAAAGATTAAATTGTACCACAAACAGGTGGTTTATCAACTTTTAGATAAAGCATTAATATTTTAACAAAAATGAATTATTACTTTAAAAACAAGAATATCGTTTATTACCTTATTGTTCCATCTGTGTTTACAATCACATCTCTGTCAATATGATTGTTATGATCAAGGGCTGCCAACAGATTCCTAGCTCTGAAAGCTGGTGGCTTAAATGAATGTCTTTTGGAGGCATACAATAAAATCAAAATTCTGGATATTTTCCAGTTCTGTTGTACTTCTGAAACAAAGTAAAAATGACTAAATAAATGAATTGATTCAGATACAGAAAACTATTTACAATTTATAAATCCCCATAAATTTGTTTTGATGAAAATGTTCATGTACAGTAGCATTATACAGGCAGAGAATAATCAACTCATTCTACCCCTACAAGTATTTTCTTTGTCACCTGAAATGGGGGTAGGGAACACATTTTTAGGATAATTTTGAATACATCAAAATACATCTGCTTCCAAGAGTTTTTTGCTTAGATATATGCTTAGGTGGTAATAGTTGGAGTTTTTCTACTTTTGACCCATCGTTTTCCTCCTGGCCACTTTTTACTTCCAATCCCCAATTTATCCTATTTTTGCTGTTCACCTGTCTGTGTATAGATCAGACGGGTCTGAATTAGATTGCAAGCTAAAAAGTAAAAAGTCCGGACAAAAATCTGCCAAAGCTCGACCTCTCCCTCCCTGTACACATATATACTTTTTTTTATACATACCCCACTTGTGTACATGAGTTTGCAGCAACACTCACCATTCTGTATAACAGCCAATATTTAATCCATACAGAAAATATCAAGGATTAATAATATTATGTATTTTATAAAACATAGTCCACCAATGTTGAATAACTGGCTGCATCAAAAAAATAAGCTGCATAACTTTATAAAGTTTGTCTATTGTCAATTAAAATTCAAACACCAACTGAATCAAGTCAAGCGGGTTACATATGAAACAAGTTACTATCGAGGTATATGTGTACATACATTATCAGTAGACAACCCTCTCCCCCCCCCCCATACACAAGAAGCATATGCATTTGGGTAACCCCCCCCCCCCCTTGTCCTCTCCATGTGTATGTACTAAATGGACAAACCATAAATATGGCCTTAATGTGGTTTATATTTATAATACAATGTATTCATTTTCTTTCTATGATAACCAGTATATCTTCATTATTTCAATTATGCATTGATACTATATTTAAGATATATTGTAATTACACATTTTTTACTTGTATGTTCATTCACAGAAAAGATAGTCATTATGGGGATATCTTTCTGGTTCATACCAAATACCATCCACAATTTCAATACTATATATATATATATATATATATATATATATATATATATATATATATATATATATATATATATATATATATATATATATAATACCATTACTTTTAGGTTAGTTAAATATATCATGCATGTATCATAGTGGTTGTTTATTAGTATACTTAACACAAATATTCCCATTTTATGTATGTATCACAACTATTTTTGTTAGTGTACCTACTGAAATGGGTTCATAAAACTTTTATATCTTTCCATCATAACACTTTCCTTCACCTTAAGTTATTCAACTTCAGACAAGACTGAATCCCTTAAAATAAACTTTTAAAATGTGTAAATACTAATGTTGAACTTGGAAATCTTTACAGTTTTCCATCATTCAATCTGAAGAAAGCTTTATCGTTTATCGTGGTTATTATGATGGGAATGATAATGCTTGGAGAAATAATAATAATAATAATAATAATAATAATAATAATAATAATAATAATAATAATAATAATAATAATAATAATAATTTATTTAATGGGGTGACTCATTTAGTCAAATACTATTATCCCTTGAGGCCCTTTTACTACAATACAAACAGCATGATGAGGAACACATCAATAACAAAAGAGGACACAAATGCCAACTAACAATTTACAAAAAAAATATTATTCTTTATTAAACAAACTTTTTTTTTTACAAAATGTAAAATTTTTACCAACTGCAAAATCTTTAAGATAGAATGATACATTTCCAGGCAAAAAATAAATTTCTTAAATGTGCATCTACCAAATCATTTTTAAACAAGGAAATATACATAAAATTTAATAAAATGTAGTAATACTTACATAAATGCCATATCTGATTTTGATGTGGTTATCTCAGACACAGCAGGAATTTGTACCCTATGAAATGTTTGCCCAGGTGTAGAAGTTGTGACCCTGTCTTCTGTGACATTCCTCTCTGTTTCTGATGTTTTCCTTGCACTGCCATTCAATTCATAGCTAATATAGCAAGGGAAAATAAATGTTTCATTAGACAAAGTAATTATATATAATTTACAAATAATAGTATGCATAAAATATACTCAACTGTATTGCATGACTTTCCTTTACGGTCATCACCATTTACATTATATATCATTTAATTAAAAAAACAGTAGTGACTGCTTGCTTCTGAAAAAAGAAAGTTTTATCGTTGCGTGCGAAAATAAAGATGATCATTAATTACCCTTTGGTAGCCTCAAAAACAGCAGCAGTACATGTCATGGTTTAAATGCGGGTTTCAGCAATATTGTTGCAGGGCTGTAACTTTTTTTTTCCAAGCTAAATGGAATAATGCCAGTTTATATAAAATATGTTATTTTAAGAGTTTTGATAAAGAATTAACTATACAGAAATAAAATGGCGGTATAAACACTTGACTGTTCCTTACAAATTTGAGACTCACATATCCAGCAAGAATTTGGCGACCTCTGCCCTGGATTAGTTTTCAGGCTCAAAGTGGACTTCAGTTTATTCTATCGTTCATGCTGTTCACCAGTAAATATGCGTGTGCTGCATAATTTGTCCAGAGAGCCTATTTTTTCCTTTCAGAATCTGTAAGTTTTTGCTTTCAATCTAGTTGCTTCCACCATTACTTTTGAAAACATGTGTTTGCGCATGGCTTAAATTCTTAATCCTCGGGAGAGGTCAACTAAGAGGTTACATGAATATAGGCGTGGCAAACAAGGAATTTTTTTCTGCCAGACAATAATGAAGAATCGCGTATTTTATTACAAAATTTCCGATAATAGCCTGATATCGGTCACAGTAACAGCCTGAATCGTAATTATTCAACTAAATAAGTAATCATGAACTGAGAATTTTTTTGTAATTTCATTCGTTTTTACTTAGGTTGTATGCCTTTTAATTAACTTAAATCGTATGCGGTTTAATCTCTTCATATATGTACATCTGTGTTATTAAGATGCTGTTGAAATAATAATTGTTCTTATTTGTATTGGATGCATGTGATGACATTTACTGAAATTACAGATTACATCTTAAAACCTTTTGTTTCAGTGTGGACTTATTTCAATGAAATAAGTTATGATCAAAATAGGGATTGCAAAGTCGATTTCATTCTTCATGCAGCAGGTACGGCTTTGTCAAATAATTGAATATTCGCAGGTGGCTATTATTTTTTTTGTTTTATAATCCATTAATGTATTGTGTTTTTATACAATTGTTTGTTTAGTCTTTTACTTTGGCTAAATAAAATAATGATCAAATGTCTAATATCACATAATATTGAGAAGTAACAAAATGTACAACACTATACGATTAATGATCTCTCATTATGTCGAGTTGTAATACAATACTATAATTTATTGTCTATACTATAATTAATGTCACACTACACGAATAATGAAAGGAATTCCATATAATATGGACTATCAATATGCTAAATATAACAACATACATGAATGCAAATCAAATAATAGGAGTATTCATTGGGTATATATATATATATATATATATATCCATAATTTATTATGAAGTTGATTCACGGATTCAATCATTGGTTTTCTTTCCTATCTATCAATGCGATAACTGAGTTTATCTGGTATATCGTCTTTATACCGAATTTATTTTATCTCTTTATTCATTATGAAATCACTTATAAATCATCTAGAACTTAATTTTTCATTACAGACAGAACACAACAATGAATGTATCCTTCCCCTCTACAAACGTTAATACATATGACATATGTACAATCCATGTTATCTTAGCCCCCAAATTCCCTATGCATTTCCAAAGGCTAGATCGTACCGAAGCGTCTATTTTCTCATTCTGCTATAGTAAAACACAATTTAAAAATGTTATTGAATATTTTGCAGCCACCTATCCTAATGCTACAAGTGATCCATGTTCATGTTTCTCAGGTAAATTAGATAATATTTATTACCAACAGTAGGTGAAAAACAAATCTTTTTTGGAAAAACATTTTAAGAGTGTAATTTCATTCGGATGTGTTAGAAGAATTAGAAATGCTACCTTTTATTATAAAAAGGATACTTAAACGAACCATGTACCAAATGTATCGCATTGTGTCTTAACAAGCACATGCAAAAATTAAGATGTGGACAATAAACAATAAAATTATGATTATAAGTTTACCTGAAATATATATATATATATATATATATATATATATATATATATATATATATATATATATATATATATATATATATATATATATATATATATATATATATATATTGTTACACGCACAGGGGTATTCACTTGACCGAGCGGTGTCAAAACCCTGGCGCGAGTCACGCTGGAAGTCATAAGTTTTCCCCAAATTTCCAAAGACTTCCATACAACTTGAGTTGTAAAATGGAAAGAAAGACGTGTCTGCTATAACTAATAATCTTTGCTCTAATCAATTGGCGACCCAGAGGAGACAACTTGCCCAAACGTCCATTAACTGCACCTTTGCATGGTTTTATTCATTATCATCCGTTTTCCGTACCGATAGCTTGTCATGCCTTAGAAATTACACCAGTATTCCCTTACTAACTGGGAAATATTTAACTGCGCGACCCTAGGCCAGTCAATCCACAGAATTTCCGGCGAGTCACGCTCATATAAATACGCCCATTTTCCACTATGGCCACATAAACGGTACCTACCAAGTTCCAACTTATTGATTCCATTCTATAATTTACTGATTTCCAACCATAAATGCTGCCTTTTCAATCACAATACTTGTATACACCGCTGAATTTTAATATGGACTATGTTAGAACCAGGGACAGTCATTCGGCTTGTGCCTAAAATCACTACTAACGAACCCAGCATGGTTCAAATTCACTAACACTCCTCTCTGTGATGTTTGCTCCTACTAACTGGCTGACTATTTCGGGCTAGTACGTCCAAATTTATTACAATATATATATATATATATATATATATATATATATATATATATATATATATATATATATATATATATATATATATATATATATATATATATCAAGCACCACCTGAATATGATTCCACATATATATATATATATATATATATATATAATCACGTGTTGTTGAATTTCTTATGAATATTCAGTTCACGTAACACAGCTCTGTGATTCTAAAATACTTGCAGAATACGTTTTCTACTATTTGCTATCCAGCCATCTTTTCTTTATATATATGTTTAATATTCTGGAAGTTAGTATTGTATTCTGTAAGTTTATTTTAAAAGCGTTCCTTATTATATCATAACATAATGAAAAATAATTTATTTATGATTAATTCATTCCTAGCGTGCCACACGAATAATTGGAATATAAAGATCCCAGATATAATCGCTAGGAATTCTCTTTCGGTAACTGAATAATTACTTTCAGTTGGCAGAAACTTTCATATAGCTTAAGCGACCGGTACTAAGTTCTCATCATGCTTCTGCAGTAAAACTGCACTAAGACCAATGTCAGAAGCGTCAGTACGTAAGACAAAGTACTTTGTCACGTCCGGTAGTCTCACTGTGGCGTCTGACGTCAACCTATCACTCAACGTCCGAAATGTTTTCTTACATGCCTCTGTCCAAATAACCTTTATCGGAGCCTTCTTTCTTGTCAAGTCAGTCAACGGACTAGCAATAGCGCTAAACTTTATAACATAGTGACGATAATAATCTTCAAGTCCAAATAAAGATCGCATTTCTATTTTTGTAATTGGACGTGCGGCGTTCCCATGTTTGCCGACTTTAGGACTGTTTTGGGGTTATTGTATCTTTCAGAGTTTGTGTCCTAAATAAGTCAGTCTCTAAATCCTATGTCCATTTTGAGGGTCGGGCGTTCAGCTCTGCCCGTATAAGACGTTCCAGAACATTTATCAGTAAGATCGCGTATTCTTCCATATTAGGTGTCGCCAATAAAAAAAAATCATTCATTGAATTTGATTTTCCGGTTCCTCGTAAAAGGTCTAGAAGTTTCCTCGTAATTCGGGTGAAAATGCTGTGTGCATTCTGGACCCCGAACGGCAGATTACCTATTGGTATGTCCTCTCTGGTGTTGTAAAGGCAAGTGTTTGGGCAGTCTTCCTTGCGAACTGAAATTTGCTAGTATCCCTTGAACAAGTCTGTTTTCGAAAACGATTTGGCGTTGGCAACTCCGGCTAATATGGACTCGGGATCCGGTAATATTACGACCTGAAAGTCTCTGATGTTGTTTAATTTCCGATAGTCGACACGATAGTCTTATGCAACAAACTGACCATTGAGCAATATGTATATTATGCCAGCTCAATGACCCATTTGTCAAGCATAGTTCTAATTTCGTCCCGTATAGTATCTATATGTGCATGAGGTAGTGGATATGGTTTCCGTTTCACAGGAGTTTTATTCAGCAATGTTCAACTGAACTCCTCCAATTCTTTATGTCAAGACACTTGAGAAGTTGTGAAATATCTCCTCAAGCTCTTCACGTTGTTTTGATGTTAACGTTACGTCAAGGGCGACGTCGACGCATGTCTAATCCCTTGTTAAAGTACAGTTAGAAAGTACTTCAGCTAAGCTAAGGTTCTTCAGTTAACAGCTGTTGAACCCACGAACTCAGTGGATGTAACTATCTCACGATATCGTTTAAGAAGGTTAACGTGGTACAACATCTCTTTATCTCCTACCTGGATATCTTTGTCCTGTCCACCAATATGTACCGTGATAACAAACGCTCCCTTCTAGGATAATCTGATTTTCTTGTGCTCCAACCGTAGGAACAATAGCCCCTTGTCACCCAATTCAAACGTCCGTTCTTTCACCCTCATGTCGTAGCACCTGGTTTCAGATCTCCATCCATCACGGAAATTCTTCTGTAACAAGTTGCAAGCATCTTCCTGCTTGTTACGGACATCAAAAACATACTGATACATTGTTCGTACTTCCTCAGATTCAGATGTTGTTTTATCCGTCCTTAACTGTTTCAACACAATCATGGGTCCTCTCACTGTCATCCCATAAACTAGTTCGAAACGTAAAATCCTAACCAGCTTGAGCGTATTTCGCGGTATGTGAAAAGTATCGCGGGAAGTATCCCAGTCTATGCGTCGATCTTTGCACAAGTTCTTTTAGAGCTTGGTGCAAAGTCCCAGTGAAATGTGCTACTGGACCATTGCTATGCGGGAGATCCGTGGTAGTAGTTACGTATCTAATGGACAGTAACTGTTTTACTTCTTCCATGACCTGGCTAACAAACTGCGTTCTTTGGTCAGTTAGTATCGCTTCAGGAACACCAACTTTGTGCAAAATTCCTAACAAATCCTAAACTAAATCAATGTTTGCAATGCAACAGCCTCCTGGTATCGGGTAGCGTAATCAACAAATGATAACAGGTAACGTGTATCTCTTGTTTAAGCAGTGTTTGATTGGACCTTTTCAGGTTCATCGATCAGAGGGTGGTTCCCAGTGGCATTGGACGATGTAATGTGTTAGTTTCCACCCGCTACCACTTGTTACACGACAAACAAAACCCCCTTACACACCTGGCCAGCAAAACTCACACACTAGTCAATATCTCGTGTTCGCCATGCCCATGTGACTACCGAGTAGACTCTCATGTGCTAGCCAAAGCACTGCCTTCTTAGATCGAGTAACGATCACTTGACAATGTCTCTGTTATCCATTCCGTGTGATCGATACATGATTCCCTCTCATAAGCGCAAACTCTACCTTCCCGTCTGGCAAGTTCTTCATGGACTTCTCTCCTGCAAACCCGCCGATCTTGTTAAGGGTAGAATCTTCCTCTTGATTTTTTATTGATTCGCCAGATATCAAATTATCAATATTCGAAGTCGGATGATCAATGCATTCTACGAATTTCAATCACTCAAAACTAACTAACAGCGTTCGGCAGTAAAAATTTCAGAATTTCTTTCCGAATTTAGCTTTGTGCAGCAAGAATACTCAATTATTCCCGCGGAACTTCTTAAAATTCTCTTCTCACAAGAGTAACAAAATGCAATATTTCTTTCTAAATTATTTGAATTCAGAATACGACCACCTATGAAGGCAGGTTATGTACAGAATTTTAATTTCTTATCATGTCAAAACATACATTAAAGAAAAATCAATCAATAACACGATTCGCTCTCGTAAATCATTGTTTAACAGAAACCAACTTGATCCATGTTTAAGATAATCTAAGTTTGTTCAATATCTTACTCAGTCTCGGTCACTTACACTGTTCTAAGTAAACGCTAACGAAATAGCCCATTTGTATAGTTCTTGCTCTCAATAAAAGGGGTTTTAATTGGATTTACCTATGTTATCTAGGGAATGACCTCCCTGTCGCAGAATTGAAACCGAGTGGGTTTTGGATTAAATGATTTACTCAAACACAATGTGTGAAAGATGAAAATGTATTAACTTAATTAGTAAAGAAAAATATATGATGTAAAACCAAACAATGATTCTCTCACGCTCTCAACATAAAATTGATTCAATCACTCTCTACTAACATTCACACTTTGAAAATCAATAATATCATATATATATATATATATATATATATATATATATATATATATATATATATATATATATATATATATATATATATATATATATATATATATATATATATATATATATGATATACAGTTTCAAGAAATCTCAGTTTCAAATAATAGTACACGCTAATATATTCACATAATTTCACGTATAGACTAGGATTGAGATTCAAACAATCTCCAGTTTTCAAGTACGTTTCAAATATTCTGCACTGTCTGTAAGATTCACAAATCTCCTGGAATTCGACTAAGATTCAGCGCAATTCCGTTTCAATAGTGTGTAAAGCTACTGCTTCGGGATATCTGGTTGCGTAATCCACAAGAGTAAGAATATACCGATTCTTTCTTTCGGTAAATGGTTGTATTGGTCCCACAATATCAACCGCCACTCTTTTACATGGTGTATCTATTAATGGCATCTGTCCTAAGGGCAGCCTTGTGACCCTTACCTTACACAGGGGTTTCTGACATACGTCACACGATCTACAGACACGTGTGACATCTCCATTAACAACAGGCCAATAAAATTCAGCAACCATTATGCTGGTGGTCTTCGCCTTACCTAGTCCTGCCATGCTAGACTCATGTGCCACCTTAAGTACTTGAGATCTATATCTTGGGGGTACGACCACTTGCCAATACATCTTACCCTCCAGAGTGATTTTTATGTTTTTTTTTTGTTTAACGCCATTTTTCAGCACAATATAGGCTATACATAGCGGCCAGTATTATTGGTGGAGGAAGAACCCGGGAAAACTACCGGAAAGAACCACCGACCCACGAGAAGCTACTGGCAAGCTTTCTCACATAACTACATTAACCGAATCTTAGACTCAAACCCACGCAGACAGAGGTGAGATGGCAGTGATCCGTAACGAAAAGAGCTTTAGACCACTCGGCCACTCGGCCCCCCCCCCTCCAGAGTGATAAACTCCCTATGGATTAGCTCGTTCTTCAGAACGAATCGCGAGCTGCCCCCGCCCTTGCAATGTTTAATTGTACCGGATTCGATTTGTTTTCTCAACAATAGTCTTGATAGAATCGTCCCTTTCTTGTTCTCGTTTGAACATTCCGGAGATCGGTTTAGGGTCTATGAATTTCTAAAACGCGTTTTTTCGTAGTCGGGTTTGAGCTCGAGTTTCGACTGCCTACACCAAAATTATCTTAAGATCTGCCATGGTTGGAAGACGGAAACCTTCAACATTATCGATCGTCAGATCGTAAATACGGTTTTCCATACAAAGGGCATCAACAGTTCCGGTTAGGAAAGATGTTTCTACAGTGATCCTGCTACGGGAATGCGACTGGTAGTCTGGTCGATTAAGATACATGGGGACTTCCACCCGAGCATTTGGTTATCCTGCACGAGACTACGTTTGATCACTACACCCGTGCAGCCAGTGTCACGGAATACTACTTCTTCTCGACCATTCACGAAATCTCTCGCGGTTGGTACTCGCGCCTCGGGAAAAAGACACGTGCCAAGTGAATGAATACCTAGTTCTACCTGCACAAGATTATTAGATATATCTTTACTCTGTATAGCCACGGTTACCTTATGCACACGTCCTTTTCTTTTAGGACACTTTGCTTGAACATGACCCAATTTCTTACATAAGTTACATTGTATATCCTGACGACCTGTATCCCTATCTGACCTACCTGCCTCAACTGATTTCACAAGCTCCCAAAGCATTGGTCTCGAAGACTGGTTTCCAGAATTTATGACCTGGTGCGAGTAAGAGATAGAATATCAATAAAGAACTGGGTAAGATTATTGGTAAGAAATAATGCAATACGAGCCCCCTTAGACAACGAAAAAACAAATGTAATCAAACAAATTAATAGTGGTAATTTCAATTCAACTTAGATGAAATCAATATGACTTTCAAGCAGTGTAACATTTTGAACACCTTACATATAAATTTAAAGAGATCTAAATCCCATGTACCTGCAAAGAAAAAGTTTAAATTGATTAAAGACTAACTAAATTATACTTTCCTAGCTTCTTAATGCCGAAATAAATGAAAGTGTATGTTCTCAAACGTACCGGAAGAATATAAATAGGACGAAAAAATCATTTGTTATCTGTAATATATTGATTATTATGTGAGATGCATTTTGAATTGGGTTTTGTTTCTCTAGGAAAATCACATGCCTTGTTTTCCTGATGTATACATGTTTTACCAGGCCTGTAACATTATTTTTCATTGCAGCAGTTCATATTTGCAGCAAGTTTTTAACGATTGCTGATGCTGCACACAACTTAACTATCAAGCACCCCAATGCATCAGACTGCTCTACAGGTGATCATGCTTCAACAGAGGCATTAGTACTCAGTAACTGCAAGGTGGCATCCGCGACCATGTGGATAAAAGGTGAAAATGTATGTATCCAAGACCAAATATGGAGTTTTTGTCAGTACATCATGGCATGTTGTGAAAAAGAATAAAGCCAAATTATAAACATTAAAAATAAATATAATATCACGAAATAATGCAGAAGGACGGAATAAATAACATGAGCATACAAACACACACGCACGCACGCACGCACGCACACACACACACACACTCAAACATACATACATACATGCATGCATGCATGCATGCATGCATGCATGCATGCATGCATGCATACATACATACATACATACATACATACATACATACATACATACATACATACATACATACATACATACATACATACATACATACATCTGTAAGAAACCGATACTTATCTGTATTTCTGAACACTACAATAACTAACATGTAAGGTGTTCGTTTTCGACAGGTAATGAATACGTGTCATAGAATTCCGCTATACGCACCAATTGCCACTTTCGATGGGTTAGGTGTATATCGGCCAAATGGTGGTATGGCCGGAATTTTCGTAGGCTGTATCCAGGATGGCTTCAAGGTAATTTGTTATGTTCAAAGACTTTTATAGAACTTCTTAATTTTTGACTCGTGTAGCAAATTAGCATCGGTCACAGCTTTTAAGACATTTATAACTGATTATTTATTATGGATTTGCGGCAAAATCTGCACATATCAGAGAGTTCATAGCATGTATGATATGCCACATTGCACACATATACTCGCACTATACTGATCATACTCATCGTTAGTCCCGTAGTCTGTTAGACCGTTGGCACACCGCACAGGTCCTAACAATAAACTTCCTTCATTCATCACTATATTCCGTCATTCTCAGTGAGTCGATCAATGTCAAGCCTGTCCAATCTCAACTATTATCTTCCCACATCTTTCTCTGCCTGCATCTATTTATTCCAAATACTACAAAGAACAGCTTTCATCTAGTGGTCGTATCAATATTACCTAAATCTAAACCAAAACTAACTCTAACTACACACCAAGCAACATGCCATGGATCACAGCTATCACTTTCATTGCAGTATCAGTGTCTCATTATTCCATATGAGATGTAGCCAAAATGCACAGAAACTCAGCATAATCTCAAATTCAAATGAATAAACAATTTACAGCATATTTATTCCAAGAATATCGAACACTAACACAGAACATATGTAAAATGTTCTACAAGAGACAGGAACGACTTTAGTAGGATATAACCTGCATGTAAAACCGAAGGCTGAATCCAGCTTTCTATAGCCATACTGTTACATTTTCATTCGGTAAATAGTTCACCTTTAGCAGCAGAGAGGGTGAATCGGACAACTTTTCAAACAAAACTTGATTTTAACCGTCAAAACAACAAATAGACCCTTCCTACGAATTTTCATGTTTTAAAAAAAAAATTGAGTCTCCATTTGCCAAACAGAGCCTTAGTCATTTTTGTCTGAAAACATGATCTTGCAGGAGACTTCAAAATGAGTAAAAACTCACCTTTGATTTCAACCGAATATTTTATTAAGTCCGATACGATATCGTGTCCGAGGGTCTTAGGACGAAAATCCTTTTAGGATTTCACAAACAGACTAATTTGTAAAACCTCACCTTGTAAATCAATCAGATTATTAGACTGGTCAGTGAGTTTCAAATTGATTCTCGTTAATGAATTATTATGACATCGCATATAGACTGGATTAGTTGGATCCTCGATTATTAGAAATCCTGGAGGAGCTGTTGGTGCAAATGAATACAGAATATATCCCTGCTGAGCTTGATTTCATCGTTCTAGATTTATTTGATAGCTTCCTTCGATAACATCACATACTAAATTTATCGCTATCACCGATGAAATATTCACATTTTGAGGTGCGATATGCCTTCCGCAACCGTCTGGGTCATTATTATGTGTCAGGATAGTTGTTTGTGGTTTTGTTAATTTTTTCCACGCATCATGAATTATTTTAAAACCAACATCGATGGCATCATTGAGAGATTTTTGTAGTTCTTGTTCGTTGTATCCTGGTAGATTGAATTTGGTAATAAATTCTTCGCGTATATTATACTTCCTTGCAAATTCAAATTGTGTATAATCATTTCTGTCAAGAAATACCGCTTGAATGATAGACACATTGAAATCATACATGTCACTGATGATTCCGTTACATGTTTCTACGACGCTGATAAATTCATCTCGGGTGAGAGAGCCGGATTTAAGGGATATTAACAACAGTGAAAAATCATTATTCATTGCTGTGAAGTTTTCAGTGATTTTATCCTGTCGAGTTATGTAGTATTTACCCCACTCTCTTTCATCTTTTTCAGTGAAAAAATTCAGTTTGTCATAATCGCTATAGCTTTTTACTGGATTGTCAATTTTTCTATTGTCTGTGACATAATCAGATTTTTGTGGTTCAGGTGGTAAATTAACGGTTTCTTCCCGGGGTGGTAATTCAGGCCATCCTAGTACGGTTCTAATAGAACTCTGATAAATATCTACGACATAACCATCTGTGCTTATCTCAATGGCAGATGATAGTGTTGGCTCATGAACCGTTATAGCTATTTTTGATTCTTTTCCAGTAACCGATTTTATTCTACGTTGCAATTCAGCATTGATTTGTTCAGTTTGGTATGTTCCGGTTGGTATCGAAACAACGTTCCAGTCTGGGGTACCGTCGTCTTTATTCTTATCGTCGTCTTTATTCTTATACGAGAACACCAGTGAATTATTCGGTTGTTGACCACCAAATGATTTTGATCTGATATTAGGCCAACTGTGATACACTCGTAATTTTGCTAACGCGATTTCCTTCACGGGAATTTGGGTAGGGAAATTCACACTGAATTCTGGATTCGTTGATGTTATTGAGATCATGCTTGTTTGTACTGGGTTTGTGTTCTCCACTATTCGTTGAAGTAATTCCTGCGGTGTTGTCATCGTTATTATACTGTTGTTGTCGCTCTAATTTTGACACCGCGGAATCATAAATAATGACCATCGCTGAGAACTCACTATCTGATATAATTGTATCATCGAGCGATGACGATATCATCGAGGATAATTGCGAGTATGCAGTGGACACAACATGAAATTGAATCACGTAGTCTTGTAGTTTGCTTTGGCTGCATGATGCTATTTTTTTTGTTATAATTGCAATTATTCCCGCGATTGCTGTTGCCGCAGAAATGCAAATTGGAACAGCTATCGGGGCCATCATTGTTACCGAGGATAGTATAATGCCAGCTCCGGTGATTACACTACTCACAGCGTACACAGTAACATCAATTGCGGTAATTCTTCGTTGGTATTTTTTATTTTTTTTTGATACTCCTCAGTGAGGGTTTTGAGTCTATTTTGAAATTCTCTGACCTGATCATAGCGATATTGCGATGATGAAATCATTTTATTTTTAAATCAGTTTACGATTTCAATTGAAACCGTTATTTACTTAAATCCGCTACGAATTCCAAATACCACGTTGTTGAAACCCTAACCAAATTTTTATCAGTAGATGTTATCGTGAACTTTTCAGTTGTATCCTTGTCGATGATCGTTGAAATCGTATTGTTGACCCCAGATGAACTCGACGATGAAATATTAAATTGAGTCGTTGTCACTAGTGTTAATCGATAAATACCTTTAACGGTTGCAGTGATATCTAATTTGTTGTTTGTAGGTGTCCACGCAAATGATCCGTGTTGGATCGTGTATACTACGTTGTTGGTTTTCTCATGAGGAAGTTTTGTTTTTTCAATGATTGTTATCATCCTCGAAAAATCATTTTTGATTGTTTCGATGAAGTTTTTCGTCTCATCGATGGATTTTTTAATATCAGGGAGTTTTATTTCAATTTTATTTAACGGGGTTCCAATAAATTTACCCACGATGTTTCTACGAAAATTTGAAAACTGTTTTCCTTGTTCTTCAGTTTTAGATTGAAGTGTTGCTAGTTCCAACAGAGAATTTTTTAACTCATCGTTGAGAGTTTTTAATCTATCTGTAATCGTCGAAAAAAGTACACCCGGTTTGAGTTTACCCTGATCGGAAAATAACGCGATTGCGTTTCGTTGTTTAACCAAAATATCATCCAACGACACATTACTAGTTTTCAATTTACCCTGACGATCTTGAAATACAACTATTTCATTAGGATCAACACTTGTTAAGTTCAACGTCTCAGCTATTTCATCTTCGATTATTTTTTTATATCACCGGTTGCAGATATTTCTGTGGTTGGTTTCTTCATCGCTGATAAAGATCTCCCCCAAATATCAATCATTTTAGTTTATACATCTCTCTTTAAAATCGTTTTGATTTCCAGCGACTACTAGTGTATTCATTTACGACAACATGTGGTGGTTCTCCAAATGATGAAATAGCATCAAGGACATTTAATACTTCATTGCCACATATTGGTGGGTCATTCATTTGTTGTGTTGGTAGCGTAGAATACCAGTGCGGAGTTTTTAAGCGATTTATATAACGCATAAATTCCTTCGTCGGGGCTAATCCATATGAATCAAAATAGACGATTGCACGTGGATCAATAGCGTATGCAACCCAATGAGTTCCAGGTCCGGTGCTGTTATCTAAATTAATAATACAGGTTTCAACGCTGTTTGGTTGTGCCGGTAACTGATCTTTCATAAAAACACCTCTGAAATTTTTAATCGCCAATTTTTTAGTGGCATCAATTAAATCAAAATTGGACATAGGAACCATCGGTTCCTCTCCAACTAGTAAAACCGGTCCTAGTCTTAGACCCTTTCCGCTGTACCATGAATACGGGGTTCCTGGTAGTCTTAGACCCTTTCCCTTTTTTTATATCCCTGTCCAGATGCCTTCTTTAGTGCCATTCCTGCTGCAGTACCAACGGCTCCTAACGCCGCTGCTTTAGCCACCGCTGGTGCTGCTGCTGCAATCAAGGCCGGAATCGCAGCTAACAACGGGAATATACCGCCGGTTTTAATCATATTTTTGATAGCAGCCGCAGAAATAGTAATCTGAACACCTTTTTTTGCTACAAGTGCATCATTGAAGTGTTTCACTTGACGAGTTGTCAGCGATAATTTATTTGCACCACCAGTCATTTGATTAGGTTTCAACGTCATTGTGGTTCCACATTTTTAGCCGATTCTGATTGCAATTTCTTGACTTGACCAGGAGTTAACGCAACACTAATAACACTATACGACATTATACATAATAGATTGATTCTAAATCGTAAAACGATTCAATGGAAACATCTTCAATTACATATTTTCTACTGGCGCATCTACCACTCTCATTCTTCCACCAACACCTTCGAGTAGCATTGATTTATCGCTGAGAATGACAGCAACTGCTCTATAATTAGCAATAGTACCACGAGTCACATTATTAGCTCTAAAATGTATATCAACAACTGACTGTCTTGTCAAATCAAGATGTTCCAACGAAAAGTAATAGATCGGATACAGATTTAAGAATCTGTATCCGATCTATTACTTTTCGTTGGAACATCTTGATCTTGATTGTGATATTTGCAGACCAGTATCGACATTTTGATCGCGTGCCATAAATGACAACAGACGATGATAAACTCGTGCAATATGATTTTCTGTGTAATTAAGTTGTATATCTTCATATGGTTCCTGTTTTGCCGTTTATTCTCAGTGAGACGTCTTTAACACCTAATGGATCAAATATCATATGGCTGGAGAGTTGATTGCCAACTCGTGTGTTATCCTGTAACGCAATAAATATATGACGTGGGGCAGAAACGCCTTGTTTTGATGCTAGGTTCCACGCGAATAACCCGTTAATATTTGATTGCTTCACATCTGTACTTACCGTTAGCCAACTTATCAGTGATTTTCCTCCTTGGTCCATAAATGATAATAATCGTTCTTCTGCAGTAATTGATGATCTGCAGCTGGGTTTGCTGGAATCCTCCAAATTGCGTCATTATCATCACTCTTTCGCACCAGTGCTACTGTATGCTTCGCTCCATAAATAACTTTTCGTACATTTCTACAGAATCCAAAAATATGATGCAGTGGAATCGCGCATGAAAATGATTTACGCCGCCCCTCCAACATTGACATACGTGTTGCAGCTCCTAGATTGAAATTAGGATCGTTGTTTATAACTACAGCCTCGACATCAGCATCATCATTAGCAGCACTGACTTTTTTTGGTCGTCTCATAGTAAATGGATTTCCTCCAGCGGTATTTTTAACATCTTTTGCAAACATCATAGAAGGTCCTGCTGATCTTGTATAATCATCAGAATATCTTGCTAGCCCGATTATTGTTGTAGCCACATCAACATCGCGATCTATCGACTCAATTTCTTTTCCATCAATGAGGTATCTAGCACTCTCAAATAGCGCCATGATACCATTATTGACAAACCCGACTTGAGTACCAACTGGATACGGTGCTGGTACAGCAGGAGTATCAGCAGCTGTTGCAAGTTCTCCTTCTACTTCGATAAACGCTTCAGCGGGTAGAAAATATTTACTGGTATCATGAACTTGAAGTTCAATTCTTGATCGACTATTTGAGTCTATTGCATGATTGGCGTAATATTGATAATCGCGTACAGAATTATCCTTGGGGACTGGGGCGTCTGTATCAAACGCTGGATCAGGTGACCTTTTGAACATTTTATTATATATCCATTGATCTAAATCGTGAAATAGTAAACGATTTTCCATTTCATCGTAAACGATTTTCACCGTCGTGGTTGTAAGCCACTTCCTGCTATCATATTTGCGATGTTGCTTTGGTCGGGGGTCACCAGCGACGCTAGTTTTTCATCTACTGCGTTATTTATTATTTTACTAACACTTGCAGGCATTTCTGCTGTAGATGGTAACGGTTTCTTTCTCCGTCTAACTAGCGCTGTTAATTTATTCTTCGCGGCTGAAAACGCTTTTCCGGCAAGATCTCCAACAGTACTAATACCCTTATCACGAATAACATCAATGGCTTTCATTCCTAGTTGTTTAGCTAACGGCATCACTTTTGGGGCCATTCTTGAAAATAATCCTAAAATGGTATCACCGAAACCATCTCCGTAATATGCTCTATAAACAGGCAATCGTGAATTAACTACATAGACACTGGCTGGTTTATCATGGTTGTAGTGTATGATCATTATTTGAAATTGTAAACAATTTTTCAATTGTAAAACAATTGTTCAATTGTAAATCACTAGTGATTTCAGTCACTATGATACCCATTTTCCACTAAATCGCTAATGAAACCACGATATGTTTTGATATCCATGATACCACCTTGAAATAACCGTCTACAGATATCAGCTGCTTCATTAATTATTTCCGGTGAGTTATTTCCAGCTCGGAACCCTCCCATTAGAACATCTAATCGTGATATATCATTGATAACACTATCAGGACATACCCCACTTGGGGTCCCACTGGAATCTCTTAATCCCTTCCCGCTATAACCAGTTGCTTCATCCAGTTTATCATCATCATCATCAAGTTCTTCTTGTTTTGTTTGGCGTTTTCTTTCTTGTTGTAAATGATAATCAAAATTTCTCTTGAATTCTCGATATTTCGTCTTCCTTCTATCTATACTCCCGGTATTTATTTCATACACTATATCAGCCCATTCATTATGTGACATTCTATAATCCGTATAATTGTCCGTGAAAAACTTCTCTTGTGAATCATAGCTGTTAGCAGCAAATTCACTTAAATTGCCCTCCTTCTCATTGAGAATTAGTTGTTTAGCTTTATCGGTAAATAGATCCGCTAATTTCTTTGATTTAGGTAGTCCACTTGATATATCCCGAGGAAGTGTTTTTAATGATATTTTTGTTTGTTTAGTTCTTTTTGCTATTTTTTCTAACACAGGGAGAAAAGACTCTTCTTGTTTAGAAATTGCTGATGTTACATCCTCAGTTGCGCTAATTATCTGTTTAAATAACTGTTGTGTATCAGTAGAAAAGTCAGTCTGAAGACTCTGTCGTTGTTGCAGTTTATTCCTTACAGAGTCGCGAATTGGTATAAATCTCTTAATTGCTTCTAGTCGTTCACGAGCCAATCGGGTCGTTAATGCTTCATTGACCATTATTAAAAATCGTAGATTTCAATTGTAAAACAATTTTTCAATTGTAAAACAATTTTCCCCATCGATGATTAACTAATCGGAACCATCCATTAACGGTCATTCAATTTTTTATTCAGTGTGAAATATTTTTTATTCAGTGTGAAATATTTTTATTTCTTATTCAGTGTGAAATATTTTTATTTTTTATTCAGTATGAAATATTTTTTATTCAGTGTGAAATATTTTTAATGCTGTGAAATATTTTTATTTTTTATTCAGTGTGAAATATTTTTTATTCAGTGTGTGAAATAGTTTTCACTCGCTATGTGTGAAATAGTTTTCACTCGCTATGTGTGAAATTATCGATTTTTTATTCGCTGTGAAATAGTTTTTATCCAGTGTGTGTGAAATTATCGATTTTTTATTCGCTGTGAAATAGTTTTTATCCAGTGTGTGTGAAATAGTTTTCACTCGCTATGTGTGAAATTATCGATTTTTTATTCAGTGTGTGAAATATTTTTTATTCAGTGTGAAATATTTTTATTTGTATTCAGTGTAAAATATTTTTATTTTTTTATTCAGTGTGTGAAATTATCGATTTTTTATTCCGTGTGAAATAGTTTTCATTCGCTGTGTGAAATATTTTTTATTCACTATGAAATGTGAAATATTTTTTATTGCTGTGAAATATTTTTATTTTTTATTCAGTGCGAAATATTTATTCAGTGTGAAATATTTATTCAGTGTGAAATATTTTTTATTCAGTGTGAAATATTTATTCAGTGTGAAATTATAAATTTTTTATTCAGTGTGTGAAATATTTTTTATTGCTGTGAAATATTTTTTTTTCAGTGTGAAATATTTTTATTTTTTATTCAGTGTGAAATATTTTCATTTTTTATTCAGTGTAAAATATTTTTTATTCACTGATTTTGCCTGTTTTTCACTGATTTTTTGACAGTTTTGGTGGTTTTTTGTGCCATTTTGTATCATTTTTGTGTCATTTTGATGGTTTTCAGTCGGGTCAAACGGTCGATTTTGCATGTGATTTTTCGTAGAGAAAAGCTGTTAGAACTCATTTTTGATAATTTTTAGCCATTTTTCATCAATTTTTGCCTGTTTTTATCAATTTTTCGCCAGTTTTCATCGATTTTTGATAAAAAAAAAAAAACAGTAGGGTCAAATAGTCGATTTTGCATGTGATTTTCCGTAGAGAAAAGCTGTTAGGATTTCATTTTTTTTTATTCTATGTGAAATATTTTTATTCAGTGTGAAATAGTTTTATTTTTTTATTCAGTGTGAAATATTTTTATTTTTTATTCAGTGTGAAATATTTTTTATTCAGTGTGAAATATTTTTTTATTCACTGATTTTGCCTGTTTTTCACTGATTTTTTGACAGTTTTGGTGGTTTTTTCATTGATTTTGTGCCATTTTGGTGGTAATCTCCTTGAGATTTTACGGTCAAGTAGTCGATTTTGCATTGGATTTTCCATAGGGAAAAGCTGTTAGGATTCATTTTTTATGGTTTTTAGCGATTTTTCATCAATTTTTGCCTGTTTTCATCGATTTTTGGTCATTTTTCATCGATTTTTAGTAAAAAACCTCGTAGGGTAAAGTAGTAGATTTTGCATTGGATTTTCCGTAGAGAAAAGCTATTAGGATTCATTCAGTGTGTGAAATATTTTAATTTCTATTCAGTGTGAAATATTTGCACTGATTTTGACAATTTCAATCAAAAAATGCTAAAAAAATGAAAATCTCTTTGAGGGTCGGTCAAGTAGACAATTTCAATCAAAAAATGACAAAATCTCTTTGAGAAGTAGACAATTTCCTTCAAAATCATTCATTTTCTTGAATTAACGCTCGTAGGTTTCTAATTTTAGAATTAACCTCTTTTTTCAATTCGTATTCGTTACCCAATTCTTTTCGTATTCCCTCTACGATAGTATATAACGGGACAAACACACTTACTTCACTGAAAAATGCAAGAGAGTCCCGAATAGAATTCTGAATTTTTTTGATGAGCGCATATTTCTTTGGCAGCATATACTTGTTGTTGTTAACTCCGTATTCTATATCCTGAAAATCTGACATGATCAGGGTTTAACCCATCTGATAGTATAATATCCTGACTTTTCAATTTTAAAATTTCAGCTATAATGCTATTCATATTTTCAGAATTCATATTCTATAACAATTACATATTTCTAAATGAAAAATATGACGCATTAGACATAAATAAATTGAATTTTTTGTCCGCGATTTTTTGAAATGGCAGATCGATAAATCCCCTCTGCAACTCTTTGTACAGAAGGTGGACAAATATTTAAATATTTTCCGGCTTCATACATTTATTTAAATATTTTTTCTTCGTTAGTTGCCGTATTTAAAGATTTTACGGGTCTCCTCCCAGCTGTTTTGCAAGTACCAGTCTTTCCTCGTTTCAAATTCTCACTCTGTGTAACAACTTCTAGATTTGATAAGGAATTATTCTTTGGATTAGAATCCTTGTGATCAATAACAAAATCATCCTCGATCAATCCACAGAAACACTCATACACTATTCTGTGATTGAGATAAGTTTTCTTTCTTTTCCCCCCACCAACAGTAAACACCAA
This sequence comes from Unio pictorum, assembly GCA_030141615.1. Classification (NCBI taxonomy): domain Eukaryota; kingdom Metazoa; phylum Mollusca; class Bivalvia; order Unionida; family Unionidae; genus Unio; species Unio pictorum. The sequence goes on from JARLTB010000021.1 coordinate 39,875,620, forward strand.
ATACCCCATACCATTGTCAGCACCAACTGGTTTCTTCAGCCTACGGTTTCTTACAACACCATCACTGTATGCTTCATAATTTTTAATCACTGGGTGTGGTCTGAATTCTTGGTTCATTTATATACATAATACTATTTGTCTAATTCACTGTTTGGTCTAATAATAACATCATTGGAGAATCTTTCGATATAGTCTTGAGGGGTTCTTATGATTTTATTTTTGACTCTGATTTTGTCAGGGTCAGAATTTTTGATTGAAAATTCATATGATTTTCCATTTTTTATTCTTTTATCATAATAACGCTTCAACTCCCTGTATCGCTTTCCACCACAATTTAGACACAATTGTGATTTTCCCCTGACCCCAACCCCACAACGAATACAGGGTAACGGGCCAAGGCTTCCACGTCGAAAACTTTGCATATGATACCCACAGAATTCATTTCTACATGATTTGTTACAAGGAGTCACTGATCCAATCATGAGCCATTTGCAATGATTCATTATACATAAATCTTTCATTTAAATGCTTGTTTTAATTATAGTATGAAGGAGTTTGAGAGATTATCGAAAATTACGCCCTGGAAAAATGTTAAATTCAATCTTGATAGAGTTTCTGATACACCCAAGAATAAAATTCCTGATAGAACCATGATTAGTAAAATCAGAGATTGTTTTAATGAATTCAAGCGTGATGGGGCATCTCACTGTTGGTCAACATTTCGAATTGATGGCCGTGTTGACGCTACCATGAACGATGAAAAAGCAGAAGTGATAATCTCACATCTTGGGAGAAAAAGGCATTTTTTAGAATAAAATTCCTTATCCGTGACGACACTAGAAATTAGATCATTAGGGATAAATACGAACCCATTCTCAAGGACAAAAATCTATCACTGTGAATCAAGATTCCAAGGAATTTTGACTGGAATTGACAAACCATATTACGAGAGATCTTATCCTGTAACAGCAGTTGTTTACGGGATATATCCGTTAAATGACAAACCTGATATTGCAAAAATAGCACCCATGAAATATTCTTCGTCAAGGCTCAATTGTGTAGCAACACGAATAACAGTACACTTCACAAATGCATCCCGGGGGAATAAATTGACTGATCTAAGACGAAAAAAAAAAATAACCGAATGGGAATTAACGGTGAAACAGCAATAGGGCAACAATTCAGGATATAATCAAATTAGAAAAATCATTAAGATTTCCAATATCAGTAACGACAATAACCGGTGAAGTATTATACGAATCAAAATATAAATCAAAAGGAACTCCAAAACAAATTATTGATCATAACGAACACGCGTGGTCATCTGCAGTAACAATATTCCCACGGGATAGAACTGTAAAATATATCCCCCCAACAGGGTTGGGACCTGAAGAGTTTTTTTCCGAGCAGAAATTATTTGATGCTATTTACAATTTGAGTAAAAACGATCCTGTGTCGATGTGGCTTTTTCACAGTGCTGCAGACGATGAATGTGGATTTGATCAGTTTGTAAGACCCAACGGAGAATTGTACCGTACTGAAGAGCTGCATAATCAAATGAAAAAACTAGCTAGTGAGTTTTCTCCAGAGAGTATTGAAGATCAATTATTAACAAACTGTTTTACACTTCCATCAGTTGCAGCAAATTTTGCTAGGAAGAAAAACGCGTGGAAACCAACCCGAAGTGAGTTTTTATCAGATGTCAGATTGTCCTGTCTTTAATACAGCCATGGAGGGTTATGGAATACAAAATATGACACTGAAACCGTTATTTCAGTTGATATGATTGCGTGTTATCCAGAGAGTTTTCTCGGGTATGGAGAATGTGCTAAATAGTTCAAACGATTTGGACACCCCACACACGAAATGGCCCGTGTTGCTATTAATGGACCACTGCCTGATTTTGATTTAACCGGATTCGCTCGTGTAGTATCATTTGAATTGGCTGAAGGACTTCATCCGTGTAGTTATGTTTTTATTGGTAAACACATGTCTGAAAAACACTGGATGCCAATAGTGTTATTACGGTATATGATTGATTGTGGGATGTTAAAATCATTAATTGTCAGTGAAGCGATTATATCCTATCAAACACAGAAATCAGTATGGTTACTACAACCTGATCTAGAAAAAATAATTAGCGAACAGCGAAAACTGTTTCCTGATTTCAACGAAGAAGAAATTGTAGAATGGTCCAAACAGTTATTTGAAATCAGAAACAACGAAGCAAAAGATCTTGGACGAAGAATAATCGGTAAATTTACTCAGGGTGGCAAATGTGACAATACAAGATATTCTTCACGATTGATTATAGACAATGCTGAATACGATTTTGTAATCGCGGATATAACGAATAAGGGTATATATGTCAATCGTAAAGACGCATTTCTGTCCGATGGAACCAAATTGGGTACAATTGTTACTTACAACGATGGATACAATCCGCAGTATACACATTTGAGAGCTTCTATGCTCGGTTATGCTTCTATCAATTTATTTTCAATGATAAATAAATTTCCTAACACCGCAGTTAGAGTCGCCACTGATTCATTTTACATAAAAAGCGATATGGCTGATTTTATAAGCAGTAGCAAAGCTACTGGCAACGAGAATTGGGGATCATGGAGAATTAAGCGAGAAATGCTTCATGATTATATTCCATCAGCAGATGTTACGATTGAAAATAATTATCGGAATCTCTTTGAGATTCAATCAGAATTTTCTAATGCACCACCGATTTCTGATCCAATATGTCGATATAAAACAGTTTATTTAAACGGCTGTGGTGGGTCAGGAAAAACAACCCGGGCAATTGAATTATTCCGCGTTTCCAATCCAAACATGATTGTGCTAACACCAACTCACAGACTTGCAAGAGAGATGATACAGCTAGGGGTAAATGCCTGTACTTATCACAGTTTCTTTCGATGGATAAGAGATAAGTGGACTCCTGAGTGTATGGGCGAAAAATTTATTCCTGAAATCATCATTTGGGATGAAATATGCACAGTGTCATTAGATGTATTACAAATATTTCTTGAGTGGTTGTTATTGAAAACTACAAATGTCGTCATGTGCGGTGATCACGGCCAACCCCCACCATTTGTCGGTGCATCCCCACATGAATGGCTAAAGGGTTTTGTTAACTATTATGAAGAAATTAACACGGATTATAGATCACTTGATGAACAATTACTAGAATTCAAAGCGATAATTAGATTACAACCGGATAGAATCCAATGTGAAATAGCGCGTGAAATAATTTCAGAAACTCCAATGAATGATTTCTGGGAAACATGGAGACCAAATGATTTGATAATTGCAAGTAGAAAAATAGTCAGAGACACACTTCAGATGAAGTCATTTGAAACGCATAAAAAAAAATTTGGAACACTTTCGGTACTGTTATGTTATAGGCCATCGGATACACGAAAACTTAATATCGAAGTTGATATTCCAGGCTTGACAGAGTCAAGAAAACAAATTCTCGTATTAAATGATATTGTGCTGGTTGATATCAATGTCGTCGAAGATGCATTGCGTGCTAATAAATCGCCATGGACGCTAGGATACGCAGCGACGATACATTCTTCACAGGGATTGACTATATCGGATACAATTGTTTGGATAGTAGATAATCGCATCGAATGGTCAAATTTAGTCTATCTTGCAGTATCCAGAGTACGAAAAATAAATCAGCTTCGAAGAATTGTTTTAGATGCTAGTTAAGACCCCGCGGTGGTAATTGAGTATCCTCGGGTATCACTTGTAATTGTTGTCGAGTAAATCCTCGTTGAGGGGCAGTTGAATCCAGTTTATAGATTGCTGGTCTAGAAACGCTAGATCGTGTTATACTAGATATTTTGTGTGCAGTAACACTCCAAATAGGATCAGTAGCCCTTTTTCTGCCACCTTCAAGCTCTCCTGGTTCGTATAAATACCTAACAGTGATATTACTACCAAGAATTGGTTCTTTGAAATCTTTTTGTGGTTGTACGGGTATATACTTCTTTTTAATCGCGTTGAAAGGTTTCATGTTGATTGTTCTGGTAATCTCATTATTCAGTGCGGTAATCACAGCTGGTAATCTTTTGACCCATTCACGGGATCTTTTTTCTTGGATGAATTCTTTTGCGTATTGATATCTAAATAACCGTTCAGCAAGTGTCCGATTAAACCGTTCTACAATTGCCTGATCATGATGTAGCGCAGTATGCCCTAGTCTGATGGTGACATTATGATGTTTCATTATTGATAACACTGCACCCTGAAATTCCTTGCCAGGATCAACTTGTAACAGATTTGCAGAGGACCCCTTCGATAAATCCTTTCAAATGCAGAAGCCACTTCAGGTGATGATTTTATTTTTAAAGGTTCTGCTTCTTTGTATCGACTTGCAACATCAACTACAGTTAACGCGTATTTGTAACCACCATCATGTGGCAGAAATAATATATCAGCTTGATGAACTTCATTAGGGACAGTCACATCATAATGCGAGTAGTGAATTTGTTTAGGCGGTGGTAGATAAATTTGCCATAGTGCCTGTTTAGATAACCAATGAGCCGCAGTGGGTTTTTCACTTTTGCAGCGCTAGCGAGTTTATTGATTGCTGCCTTGCCTCTCCAGTATCCTTTCGGAGAATAATAAAAAGATACCATGTTGTTATTAATTACCAGCACCTAACATCAATTTACTTTTCATAGCCGATTTTATCAAAAATGAAGCCAATTTTTCTTTGAAAGATTTATCGGCAATAGCATTTAACGCATGAATTAATTTCACATCTGCTAGATGCCTGTGTTGCAAATTGCTGCCTTTATAAGCAACATCATGAACGTGACACGCCTTATTAATGGCGTTTATTGGTTCTTCACCGGGTTTGGGTTGGTTATGATTATTGAGTCTGATATCAAGTCTTGTTCCCGGTCCACAATAACTATACCTTGGAAGGTGTTTTTCTCCTGGATACTTTGCCCATGGGGTTCCAGGGAGTTTAGTTAGCTTGGCTGCGATATCTCCTCCTCGTTTTTTTTAAAGGTTCCTTGGGTTTATCAAGATAAACAAATCTAAATTTCTTTGTACTACATTGTACGCATTTACCAGAAAACACTGATCGGTTATTTTTAGTTGTAATCGTCGTCAAGTCATCTGTGCCAGTACGTTTTTTACACTTCACACAATATAGATCCATAATTTATATATAACGGCATGAATATAATTGATTATTCAGCTACCCGACGACGGGAACCTATTAAACACCATGAAATGTTGCCGAATTCAATTAGAATGATTATAATCGGACCATCTGGAAGTGGCAAAACACAACTGCTACTTAATTTGATAACGAGATGGATTAAATGGAACAAATTGTATTTAATAGCCCCGAGTGTAGACGATCAGCGATGCTATGAAGTGCTAAGGGATTTTAACGAGAAAGCAAAAGAATTTCAAATCGATGATGATTTTATTGAATTTATTACTGATATCAACGATGCACCGAGTATTGATTCCATCGACGGAAGTATTAACAATTTAGTCGTATATGACGATGTGATGTTAGATAATCAAAAAAAATCCTGCTAGGATATTTTCCAGAGGCAGGCATAAAAGCACTGATGTGATATATGTCACTCAACGATACACACAAATTCCAAAAGTGATTCGCGATAATTGCAATTTATTGTGTGTATTTAACGGAGTTGATACTCATACTCTTAGAAATATTCATCAGACCTGGTGTAGCGGTGATATGAATCATAATCAATTTAGAAATTTCTTTAGTCACGCTCAGTCAATACCACACGCATTTGTGACGATAAATTTAGCAGACCCTCGGACGCGATATCGTGTCGGACTTGATAAAATATTCGGTTGAAATCAGAGGTGAGTTTTTTTACTCATTTCGAAGCCTCCTGCAAGATCGTGTTTTCAAACAAAAATCACTAAGTCTCTGTTTGGCAAATGGAGACTTATTTTTTTGTGTGGTTAAAACATGAAAATTCGTAGGAAGGGTCTATTTGTTGTTTTGACGGTTAAAATCGAGTTTTGTTTGAAAAGTTGTCCGATTCACCCTCTCTGCTGCTCCTTTACTCACCAAATCTGATATCTGTTTCTTCTGACGAACAAGAGCTTAAGAACTGTCAGAAATTAAGAATTTTGCGTTAAGCAATATTTAATTTTCCGACCAGTTGCTTCTTTGTACCCTAACACTAAACTTGCATTATCTTCCTATATCTGTGTGTGTGTGTGTGTGTGTGTGTGTGTGTGTGTGTGTGTTTAGAAATATAGCTTCGACGATTTTAGTCACTGCGCTAAGACGTCTGCATTGTGGCAGTTTATAGTGATATTGGCACTGCGTCATCAAGCCCAGGGCATGTAGCATGATGCTGCACCCAGACATATTATCCTGACATAAGGTCGATAAGTCCTAACACAAATATATAATGCTGAGCTCCAAGAGAGGCAGCAGACAGTTATATTTGAATGTCTTTGGTTTGAACACGCCATATCACGATTCCGAGGCGGACGCTCTAACCACTTAGGACCTTTATTTGTACATAAAATATTATATCTGAAACAATACATTTCAAATGTAAACAGATCAAACATGTTTAATATAATTCTCAATAAATCTTTAAATGAATTAATTATGTAGATGAAAATTCCATAAACATATAAAACGTGAAATTACTGCATTCTAGACCCAAACGTTAAACAGCGAATGTCACTTAATACAAGCGGTAGCTTTAACTCTGCAACTCGGACCATTTGATTAAAGGCCAGCCAGGCAAGATAGGTCGAAGTAAACCCAAACGTTTTAAAGCTAATTAACGTGTGTATTTGTACACTAAAGAAACAAAGGAAATTAATGCACATCAGTGAAGCACGATAGTGCACAAATGTGTTCAGCTAAAATGCAAGTGTGTGCAAATTAAGATATGAATACAGTAAAGAAGCTAGCGCAAGAGGAATACAAAATGCAGTTAAAACTATTACTGATAATTCTGAAACCAGTACCATACTTTAGAACAAAACTGGAAAGCCTTTACATCTAAATGAACATAACTGGTGCCCATTTAAACACGAAACAAAACAAAAATGTATGTGTTACCCCAGACATTGATTGCGGCGGAACTACAATACAAATCAGTTTGCTAAACTTTTAAGGTAAACCAGCTGTTCATCATGGGAAGAAGAATAAATATGTTATATTTTATGTATCAGCAAAACAAACAATCTCTCTCTCTCTCTCTCTCTCTCTCTCTCTCTCTCTCTCTCTCTCTCTCTCTCTCTCTCTCTCTGTCTGTCTCTCTCTCTCTCTCTCTCTCTGCATTATGTTTCTTCATGAAAGAATATCAACCATGTAAACCAGGTGAGCTCTACATTTCAAATGAGGCCTCAGCGGATGTGTCTGAAAGAGTTAATTACCTATAAATTAACCAAAGTAGTAACATGAGGTCAGGATAGTGGTTGTAACGTCGTCGTTGCTTAAAATATACTATTTCGAATAGGTTTCCTTAATTTATGATAATGGAAATCATGAAATATTCGGAATATATATATATATGCAAAATCCCCGCAAATTTACAAATTAATGAAAAGATAAAACTGCATCTATAAATCAGATGTATTCAGGCAGATATTTTTCAAAGCGTGAAGAAACATACATTGATGTTAATGTAGCTACGTAATACCTCACAGGGTAACTCTAAATGCAGTGCTGCTGCTCCTGATTTTTATTATTATTATTATTATTATTATTATTATTATTATTATTATCATTATTATTATTATTATTATTATTATTATTAAATATTATTATTATTATTATTATTATTATTATTATTATTATTATTATTATTATTATTATTATTATTATTATTATTTCTAGATAGCTGCCCAGGACTGCAACCATGGAGTTTATATACAACATATCACAAAGGGTGGAATATTCCTGAATGACCCATCAAACTATTACATCATTAGGTGGTGATACCCGGTTCAAAAACAAATAGTTTTGATGTTCGTTCCATTGTGACACTGCTCAAAAGTATGCAGTTGTTATATCTGTGAAATAAAGTATCTTTTTTTCTCTTTCCGTGGAAGTGTTCTTTGTTATTTTTATTTTTAAAAATCGTTTTGCTTATATTGGTTGTCAAGTTACAAAGTAAACCTTTCTGTTATCGCAAGGTGATTCAGTATATTCGATCGTGGTTTCCTCATATCTACGAAAGTTTGTTTGACGGTGAACACTAACTTGAATTTGGACAGTTAAAGTGAAGGATTGAACCAGTATTTTGTATCTATATGCAACATGCAACGCCAAAAATAAATCGCAATATGGCAGGTTTTATATCGCACAAGGTACTGGAGTGATGCACATTTATCTAACCGGTCTTATTTTATATGCAGAACCTGCCAACGCTCTTTATAAGATAAATCACCACAAAGGCAATGGATGACTTGGAATGAAAGCTGAGCATTTTAAATATTTTCTGAAATAAAATCACCCACTGGGTTTTTAAATCTGTACATTTTGCATATAGTAATATTGATCTTTCCTCTAATAAACAATAAAGCATAATTACTTGTATATGAAAAGGTAATGCACCAGAACAGTATGGCAAAGAAGCAACTAACAAACTCCCATCTAAAAGGACCTTATAAAATTACATCAGGTCGCAAACATCTTTGTTTAAAATCTATTTTTTCCATATGGCATAATAATAGCACATATGAGTTATTAAGGTCAAATGTATGGGATAATATTTTCGCATAGTATGTTTTGTATTGTAAAATGATACCAGGTCTGTTTCAATAATAGATTTTGAGAATGCACGCGATTCTATATCATGTTCATATGTGTAATTTTCATAAAACATTGAAATAAAAGCACTCTTCGACAAAATGAGTAGGTAAAAGTTTCACATTTATAAATGATTTTGTAACAGAAAAGGAAGGAACAGATGGATGTAAGATAATTTTAAATAAGTGTAAATTCCATATGTATTTCTTGACTACACTACTATTTAAATGCTATTAAAGATTACACACAAGAATGAATATTAGACTTTAATCAAACTTGAGGCGTTTGATAATAAGGTCACCAATGCAATTGTGATAGCATGATGAGAAATAGGAAACAAATATGTAGAAAAACATTGACAGTGTACGATACACAATTACTACTTGCATGGTGCGATGAGAAAATTAATATATTGTATTCCACTGAATGGAAAAACAATTATCGCTCTTCCATCAACAATTACTAAATGATTATATGATGTTTAGAAAGAATAATTACTAAAGGCTTAGATTGTTTCTAATGATAAGGATTACTAAAGGCTCATATGATTAGTAATAAGGCATACCCTAGCGTCAATGAGAGCCTACATTACAGACCTCCCCCCCCCCCCCAGGTTTTAAACATCACCATGTGAACGTCTGAATTTAACATGGGGAATATTGGGAATGTCTCGCGTCAAGGGAAAGTTGAGTGGTGTGTTGACGTCATGGTACTGACGATTTGAAACAATGCTGCAAGGTCGTTGTCGCGCCCCTCTGCTGCTATGGGGTTAAAAATCTTTCTACGATTTCAACCGAATATTTTATCAAGTCCTACACGATATCTTGATCTCGGGTCCTGCAAATTTATCGTTACAAATCCATGTGGGATTGACTGAACGTGACTAAAGAAATTTCTAAAGAGATTAAAATCCATATCACCGCCGCACCAAGTTTGCCAAATATTTCGTAGCGTATGTGTGTCAACTCCGTTGAATACAGCAAGAATATTGCAGTTATCTCTGATCACTTTTGGTATTTGAGTGTATCGTTGAGTGACATATATCACGTCGGTATTTTTATGCCTACCTCTGGAAAATATCCTAGCGGGATTCTTTTGATTGTCTCACATGACATCATCATATGCGACTAAATTGTTAATACTTCCATCAATATCATCAATGCTCGGTCCTTCCTTGCTATCGGTTATAAACTCAATAATATCCTCATTGATTTCCGATTTTGCTTTCTCGTTAAAATCCTTTAACACCTCGTAACATCGCTGATCGTCTACACTAGGGGTTATTAAATACAACTTATCCCATTTCATCCATCTTGCTATTAAATTAAGTAGCAGTTGTGTCTTGCCACTTCCAGATGGTCGGATTATAATCATGCGAAAAGAATTCGATAGCGCTGCATGATGCTTAACTGGTTCTCGTGTTTTAGTCGCTGAAAAATCAATTACATTCATGTTATTATAAATAAATTATGGATCTATATTGTGTGAACTGTAAGAAGCGTACTAGCACAAACGACTTGACGACGATTACAACTAAAACTAACAGATCAGCACTTGCCGGTAAGTGTGTAGAATGTGGTACCAAAACATTTAGATCTGTTTCCCTTCATAAGATCAAGGATTTAAAAGAAAACGAGGTGATATTGCAGCCAAGTTAGTAAAACTCCCAGGAACAACATGGGCAAAATATCCGGGAAAACAACACCTTACAGGGTATAGTTATTGTAGACCCGGGACCAGACTCGATGTCCGACTCGATGGTCAAAACCAACCCCGACCCGGTGAGTATCCAATAAACGCTATTGATAAGGCGTGTCATGCTCATTATGTTGCTTATAAAAGCAGCAATCTGCAACACAGACATATCGCAGATGTAAAATTAATTCATGCGTTGAATTCTATCACTGATAAATCCTTCCAAGAAAAATTGGCTTCATGGTTGATAAAATCGGCGATGAAAAGTACATTGATGTTGGGTGCTCGTAATTAATAACATCATGGAATCTATTTATTATTCCCCAAGAGGATACCGGAGGGGTAAAGCAGCAATCAATAAACTCGCTAACGCCGCAAAGTTGAAAAATACCACTGCAGCGGTTTGGTTATCCAAACAGGCGATATGGCAAATTTATCTACCACCGCCTAAACAAATTAACTTCTCGCATTTTGATGTCAGTGCACCTAATGAGGTTCATTAGGCTGATATATTATTTCTGCCGCATGATTGTTTTTACAAGTATGCGCTAATCGTAGTTGATGTTGCGAGTCAATACAAACAAGCAGAACCTCTAAAGACAAAATCATCAACTGAAGTGACTTCTGGATTTATCGAAGGGGTCCTCTGCATTGGCCAAATCTATTACAAGTTGATCCTGGCAAGGAATTTCAGGGTGCAGTGTTATCAACAATGAAGCATCATAATGTCGCCATCAGACGAAGACATACTGCACTACATCGCGATCAAGCAATTGTTGAACGATTTAATCGGACACTTGCTGAGCGGTTTTTTGGATATCAATACGCGAAGGAATTTATTCAGGATAAACGATCTCGTGAATGGGTCAAGAGATTACCAGGCGTAATTACCGCGCTGAATAATGAGATTACTCGAAAATTTAATATGAAACCTAACAAAAAAAGCATATACCCGTAAAACCACAAAATGATTTTTCAAAACAACCAATACTCAGCAATATCACTGTTAGATATTTATATGAACCGGGAGAGCTCGAAAGTGGCAAAAAATGAGCTACTGGTCCTTTTTGGAGTGTTACTGCACATAAAATATCTAGTATAACGAGATCTACGGGTAGACCGCGAGTCTATAGGTTAGATTCAACTACTCTTCAGCGAGGATTTACTCGTGAACAACTACAAGTGATACCCGATGATACTCAATTACCGCCGCGTGGTCTTAACTAGCACCTCTGCGTCTGTTGCACTCAAGATAAGTCAGCATCACATATACTCTGATATAACCAATACTGCTATTTTTTATGTCTACGGTAAATTGGCGAGGATCTTTATCCGACCAGCACCAATGCATTATACAATTGCAATTCGCGCAGTGATTATTATGTTGTTGTTTCAGAGTGATTATAAATTCGGCATCAATATCAAATTTTCTGTTATTTTTTTTGTCCTGTTGTTTATAACCAGAGAGTTTTTTTCTGATTATATCATCGCTGACAATATCAATTATTGTAGTGTCATTATCATCTAAAACAACTCTTCAAAGTTGATTCATTCTTCGTACTCTGGACACCGAAAGATAAACTAAATTCGACCACTCGATGCAAGTATCTATGATCCAAACAATTGTATCGGATATAGTCAACCCCTGTAAAGAATTATCGTCGCTGCGTATCCTAGCTTCCATGTGGATTTATCAGCAGGCAATCCATCTTCGACGACATTGATATCAATGGAATCTTTTTAACGGAGTCTTTGATTCGTTTATCATAATAGCGCTTTAGCTCTCTGTATCACTTACCACCACAACTGAGACAAAGCTGCGAATTACCACGCACACCTACTCCACATCGTATGCAAGATAAGGGCCCTAAGCTTCCACGACGTACGCTTTGTAAATGATATCCACATAATTCATTTCTGCATGATTTGTTACAAGCGGTTACTGATCCTATCAGAAGCCATTTGCAATGATTCATTATATAATAAATTCTTTTTTAAATACTTGTTTTAATTATAATATGGAGGAGTTCGAGAGATTATCGAAAATTACGCTTTGGAAAAATGTTGAATTCAATCTCGATAGAGTCTCCACTGATGTACCAAAGGGTCTAATAAGTGATAGAAGCATGTTGGGTAGAATCAGTGATTGTTTTAATGAATTCAAGCGCGATGGAGCATCTCACTGTTAGTCAAAATTTCGAATTGATGGTAGTGTTGATGTTCCTATAAATGAAATTGATTGGGTTTATCATGATCATTATGTTGCTATTAAAGATAGCAATCTGCAACATAGATAAATCGCAGATGTGAAATTGACTCACGCGCTAAATTCTATTACGAATAAATCTTTCAAGGAATCATTAGATAACTGGTTAGTAAGATCTGCGATGAAGGGAAAACTGGTATTAGGTGCTGGTAATTAATATTATTATGGAATATATTTGTCATTCACCAAGAGGATACTGGAGGGGTAAATCAGCAGTTAATAAACTCGCCAAAGCAGCAAAAGTGAAAGACGTTAATGCAGCATGTTGGTTATCAAGACAGGCGATATGGCAGATTTATTTACCACCGCGTAAACAAATTCACTTTGCACATGTCAATTGCACATGAAGTTCATCTGGCGGATACATTTTATTTCCCCCACACGATACTGTCAATGGACGGACTTACAAGAACGCGTTAACTGTAGTTGAAGTTGCGAGTAGATACAAAGAAGCTGATCCATTATTGACAAAGGCAGCATCAGAAGTATCTGATGCGTTTGAACGAATTTATCGACGAGGGTCTTTGCAATAGCCAAATCTGTTACAGGTTGCTCCAGTTAAGAAATTTCAAGGTGCAGTGTTATCATTAATGAAGCAACATAATGTTACCATCAGACGAGGACGGACTGCAATACACCGCGATCAGGCAGATGTGATCGATTTAACGGTTATTTGGATATCAAACGCGAAGGCATTTATTCAAGACAAGAGATCTCGTGAATGCAATGCAAGATTACCTGTGATAGCTACGTTAAATAATTAAATTACATGAACGATCAATATGAAACCTAATAAAGCGACCCAAATATATATATACCGTCACAAAACGATTTTTCAAAAGACAAAATACTCGATAATGTGACTATAAGATATTTATATGAACAAGGTGAACTTGAAGGTGGTAAATAAAGAGCCACTGATCCTATTTGGTGTCACATCAAACAAAATATCTAACGTAACAAGATACACGGGTAGACCCGCAATCTACGGATTAGATTCAACTGCTCCTCAGCGTGGACTTACATTCAAGACAGATCAGCATATTATTTTCTCGTGTGTGACCAATACTGCTATATTTTTAGTATGCGGTAAATTGTCGTGGATTTGTATCCGAATACTGCCATAGCATTATAGAATTACAGCTTGTTCAGTGATTATTCTGTTATTGTTTCAGCATCATTATTAATTCAACAGCATTATCAAATTCTCTATTATTTTTCTTTATCGCTTTATTTATAACCAGTGCGTTTGTTTCTTTTTATATCAACGCTGACAATTTCATTGTTGCTGGTTTCATTAGAATTTAAAAGGACTCTACGAAGTTGATTTATTCTTTTAACTCGTGACACTGTGAGATAAACTAAATTCGATCACTCGATGCCATCATCCAAAACACTGTATCAGAGATGGTTAACCCATGAGATGAGTACATCGTCATTGCGTATCCTAGTGTCCAGGGAGATTTGTCAGCGCGCAAAGCATCTTCGATAATATTGATGTCGACCAGAACAATATCATTTAACACTAGAGTCCGTTTTCTTGAATCTGTCAAGTTCCCTGGATTATCAACTTCAATATTTTGTCTTCGTGTATCAGCTGGTCTATAACATAATGGTTTAGGCAATTCTGAAAACATTTCTTTATGCGCTTGAAATAATTGTCGCTGAAGATTGTCTCTGACTATCTTTCTACTTGCCACTATCAAATCGTTTGGTCTCCATGCGTCCCAAAAATAATTTATATTTGTTTTTAAAATTATTTTACGTGCGATTTCAAATTGGATTTTATCTAACTATAATCTGATTAATTTCTTGAACTCGCGTAATTCTGGATCAAGCGCTCTGTGATCAGTATCAATTTCTTCGTAATAATCTATCAATTGCTTCAACCAATCATTAGGAGACAAACCGACAAATAGTGGTGGTTGACCATGATCGCCACACATTATCACAGCTATATTTTTGAGTAACAACCAATCAAGAAACATTGTTAAAATATCCAACGACACCATCCATATCTCATCACAAATAATGATATTTGGAATATATTCCTCACTCATTCGATCAGAAGTCCATGCGTCACCTTTATTCTGAAAGAAAATGTGATAAGTGCAGGAATTAACTTCTCGTTTTTTCATCTCCCTGGCAAGTCCGTGTGTGGATGTTAGCACAATCATGTCTGACTTCTTAAAAAATTATATCCCTCGTGTTGTCTTTCCAGAGCCGCCACATCCGTTTAAGTAAACGGTTTTATATCTACATATACATTCCGGAAAGATGGCCGCCATCGCTTAACTGCTCGAGGAAGGCTCTTCCGATTTTGTGCCATTTTTCGTGATATTTGTGCTTGTCGTCTATCTTCGTCTACATTATTGCGTTTAACTCCTAGATTCCATTCATGTTTTCAATTTTAAACATTCAGTTAACCATCCCACCCATAAACATGGTCACAGTTTAGTTTGGTTTCTTTATAGATCTGATGATAATATTCTGCAATCCACCCTTGTATCCCACGAACCTGCATCGGATCACCTCTGCATTGTATGCCATCTCGACGTCTCAGTCCCTAACCCTCCAATTATATTTGCTACTAAGAGAAACCTCCGTATGATAAATAGAACCAAATTCATGCATGACATCCAAGAAATCCTAACACTTTTCTTACATCCAACACCGGAACAATTGATAACTGTCTGCGTTCATTGCTTAAAAAACATGTCCCAGCAGCCAAATGCAGCGTATCTATAAAAAAAAGTCTTCTCCATGGTATAGCAGAGTTAGGGACCAGCTTCGCACTGCTAAAAGACATCGCCGTAAAGCAGAGAGGCTTTGGCTTTCCAAAAGACTCATTCTTCATCAACAAATCTATGAAGCCGCTAAGAAGAACGTCAAAACATAGTCCATTTAGCCAAATTATCCCACTACAGTACTAAGATCACGGAGAGTTCCGGCTGCAAAGAGCTCTTCGAGATAACTAATATACTAATGTCAAGGAACAAATGTACACCACTTCCAACAACCTTCACTCCAGTAGACCTTCCGGACCAATTTGCAAATTTCTTTCGTGACAAAGTACAAACCATTAGAGATTTGCTTGACAGCACAATTTCAACTGACTCATCACCATACAGTTATGATGCAGAATTTCAGCTACAATCATTAGGAGAATCTAAACCTGTTTATATTGATTTAGTACGGACTATCGTAATGAAAAGTGCACCAAGGTCTAGTGAACATGATCCAATTCCGACATCACTGCTGCTTGAGTGCTTAGACCCAATATTGCCTTCACTAACTGATGTTATTAATATCTCTCTCTCATCGGGGGAATTACCATCATTTTTCAAAACTACCATCGTAAAGCCTCTGCTGCAGAAACCAACACTTTGATCATAACGATTTAAAGAACTACCGCCCAGTTTCTAATCTCCCATTCATATCAAATATCTTAGAAAAGGTTGTCTAACTCAACTTGTATCTCATTTGAATTCAAACAGTCTTTTAAGCAATGTACAGTCTGCATATCGCCCTTGCCACAGTACGGACACTACTCTTCTGAAAGTAAGTGAGATTCTCTCTGTTTTGGATAGTGGAAAGACTACAGTCCTCACTCTTCTAGATTTATCTGCAGCATTTGACACAATAGAACATGCTATATTACTTCACCGTCTTCAGCATGTATAATGCATGCAGAATATAGCTTTACAGTGGTTCAAGTCCTACTTAGTTAACAGGACACAAATTATATCTGCAAATGGAATACACTCCAGCCCAGTTGACGTATATTGTGGTGTTCCAGGGATCTGTTCTTGGACCTGTTCTCTTCATTCTGTATTACTCAGCTGCTTTCAAGTGTCATAGATCATCACCCAGTGTCGCACCAATTGTATGCTGATGACACCCAAATATACAAGTCTAGACACCCAACTGAAGTTGATGCTACCATCCATGGAGTAGAGAAGTGTATTTCTGATGTGAAATCATGGATGACATGTAAGAAGCTGCAGATGAATGATGATAAAACTGAGGCTATTCTGATCACAACACAAAGACTTTCTCATTCACATCCTTTACCTCAGACAATAAATATCAGCAACACCAACCTTAAATTCTCACAGTCAGTACGGAACCTAGGCGTTACTCTAGACAGTACTCTCACATTGCACCAACATGTCATGAACATATGCAAGGCTGCATATCTTGAATTGAGACGCATCAGTTCTATTTGTAAATATCTTTCAGTTGATGCCACTAAAACACTTGTGTGTTCATTACTACTTTCAAGACTGGACTATTGTAACTCAATTCTGTCTGGTTCGTCAAAATATCTACTCCAGAAACTTCAAAAAGTTCAAACCACAGATGATCGGATCATTTCGAGAGTACCTCGGTCCGAGCACAAAATGTGTTCTCTGTGTTACATTCACTGACAGACTCCAGCCCAACATACGTATCCGTCCTCACCCATGTGTATAGACCAGTAAGATACTTACGCTTCCCTTTTAAGAGTGCTCTTAAGACTCACCTGTTTCGACTGCAGGGACAAACTTAGCGACCTAATCATATTTTGTATCTTATATGTTTTCAGCATGTTTTTATGTTTTCCAATTTCATTGTTTTTGTCATTTGTTGAGTGTAGTGTAGTCATATCATTATTGATGGTTTGATGGTGTAAAGCGCTTAGAGCTTCGAAAGATTAGGCGCTATACAAAGTCCTCAATATGATTATTATTATTATCATTATTATTATTATTATTATTATTATTATTCTGACAGTCGTATACACATTGTTCCAACAATGAAAACGACTTCACATGGACAACGTTCTTTAGCATACCAGGGCCGGGCAATGTGAAACGAATTAAACACAAAGGCACAGTGGTCCCTTTTAAAAGTACTCTTAAAATTCAGCTTTTTCGACTGCTTTTTCAACCTTATATGTTTTCAGTATGATTTATGTTTACGTCAGCATGTTATCAAGTGCAGCACTATTGTCAAGATATGAAGTTAAATAGAAAATTCTTATCTAGTTTTGGTAATGGATACGGAACGTTGACAAGATTTTCATGCAAGTCCATTGTTAACTTTGCAACCTCTAATGCATATTTTACTTGCTCCACTCTATCCGGTGTGGTATATACCCTGACCTGAAGATAAATATTGTAATACCAATTCCTGAAATGTCGGGTACCATTAATACGAGGAAAAATCCACCGGTAGCAAAATAATAAACCAAGCCGCGGACAACACAAATAGCAGCCTGGATGAATCAAGAAGCAGAACAATGTATAAATACTAGTTTTACCAGCGGTAGACCTCGTAGTCGACGTTGAGTCAAATTGAGCAATATATAATAAAATGCTTAAAGGTGTATCTGACCCAGCATTTGACACAGACTCACCGATTCTCAAAGATGACTACGTGTGAGATATTCCAATTTATTCTTATAACACAAACCAGGCAAATCTACATGTTGAGGATACAAATATATATATTTTCTATCCCTTGAAGCATTTATCCAAGTGGAAGGTGAACTTATAAAAGCAGATGATACAGACAGAAAATGAGGACGCTGTCAAACTCGGTTTTGTTAACAACAGGACTATGACACTGAGCAGCAGAGGGGATGAACAGACCAAACTTTAGAGTGTCTATTTGCTAAACTAACACTTCCTACAAAACTGAAACAATAATAGACACCTCTAAATTGATGTCACACCCCATCTGCCTCTGTGGTTTTATCCAAATATGTTATCAAGATTGGTTCGGTATCTTGATCTAGGATCATGAAATTTATTGTTATTGTTTATTGTTATATTGTTGGGATCGACTGAGCATGACCAAAAAAAAATCTCTAAACCGATTATAGTCCAAATCACCGCTGCGTCAGGTCTGATGAATATTACCTAATGTATGCGTATCAACTCCATTAAACACAGCATGACTATTACAATTATCTCTGATCACTTTTGAAATTTGTGTATATCGCTGAGTTACATAAATCACATCAGTGTTTTTATGTCTGCCTCTGGAAAATATACGAGCAGGATTTGATTGTTTATCCAGCATTACATCATCGTACACAACTAAATTATTATGAATGAAAGTTGAATTAAAGTGATACCGGCCATAAAGGTCATTTGATCACTGGTTTGAACCATCAAATTTTTATGATGGTTGGTTTCACGTGGGGAAGGAATGGTGCCACATCCCCAAGGGCATTTACCGCACACAGTGCGCTTGTTAATTTGGCCGTCATGACATACCACTAAAAAGTGGCAAATGACATGAATGTAAGGCCCTGGGTGAGGGGGAATAGACCCAACACACACTCAACCCTATCAACCAATCAAAAGTAACGTACTAGGGGTGCAATGGCACCAAAAAGCGACGAGAGAAAAATAGTTTTCTCATATCGTCATTTTTGTTGGAGTCCGGTCGATGAAAAGGAGAAAAAGATCCCGGAAAGCCAGCCGTTGTCGTATATGGATGTCGTTTACGCCCCGGAATGCCCTAGCCGTACTTATTTCAAATTCAGTCCAGTTATAAAAATGGACAACCTAATACCAATATTGTGTAAGCCACCTGTGCAATTGTATCAAATAAATGAGTCGTAGAATTTTCTTTAACATCCTAACTATACCAATTTTCTAGTACAATAATGTCGGTATTTTATGTTGAAACTTTCAGCGCAAGTTTTATAATACTTTCATGATGAGATTCTGTACGATATATTTCGCCGTTAGGTCTTACAAATTGATCAACTTTTTCATCATTGAAACTCTAAAATGACCATAAATACCGACATAGGATCGTTTGTACTTCATTCGTAAATAAAATCAAACATGTTTCGTCCAGAGTTCTCTGCGGGGGGAAAATGTTACAGGTCGATGTCGTGGAAATAGTCCACGCGTGGCCATTATGATCAATGATATTTGTTGGAGCTCCTTTTGATTTATATTTAGATTCGTTTACTACTTCTCCTGTTATTGTTTTTACGGTTTTTGGGAATTTTAATGTTTTCGTAAGTCTGATATATATTTTATAGCACCACCGGTATCCTTGACTGACTCAACCCATTCGTTTATTTTTCTATGTCTTAGAGCTGTCAGACGGTTTCCACGCATCGCTTTTTAAAAATGCTCTGTTATTCGCTCAGCGATACAATTTAATGATAAAAATTTCACCGGTGCTAGATTATCAATACTGGGTTTATCATTTATCGCATAAATTCCACAGGATACGAAAGCTCATAATACGGTTTATCAAGACCAGTCAACATTCCTGGTTTTCAGCTTTGACTCACAATAACGATTTTATTTATTAGCAAGGAAGGATCATATTTGACACGAATAATCCAAGTTCCTGTTTCTGCTAGTATAATAAATTTTACTCTGAAAAATTACATTCGAATAATACGATACACGAGTATACTCGCAGCTCGCTTATCGATCATCGTATCATTAACACTATTATTGATTCGTAACGTTGACCATGTGTGAGATGCACCATCGCTTCTAAATTCCTTCTTAACATCATGAATTTGATCACTTACATTTTTATTCCACACTAGGGTTTTTATTGTTAAGTCAGGAGAGATTATATAGAGATTAAATTTCATTTCAGGAAACGAAAGTTCCCAAGGCTTGATTTTTAAAAATCTCTCAAACTCTTCCATGTCATAATTAAAATAAGTAATTAAATTAAAAATATTATATATATACAATGCCCCAAACAAAAGATAAGTGCGGGTGGTTGATGATAGAATCTGTAATTACTTGTAATAAATCGTGTATAAATAAATATCTTTTGCGGATATCATTCACAAAGTGTGCGACGAGGAAGCTTAGGACGGAAACCGCGTTTACGGTGCGGTTATGGAGTTCGAGGAAAAACACAGCTGCATGTATAACGTGACGGTATGCGATACAGAAAGCTTAAGCGGTATTATGATAAATAAATAACAACCTTGAACGTGATAAAGTTTTAAGAACCCCAGAACATTATATTACTTGATTCTCATGTAACAGTCTAGACAAATAATGATTGAAACAAATAAATATTATATTTATAAATGATCCAATAATTTGTAAAGCATCGCATGATCAAGAATTATGAAGCAAATCGTTATTGTTTATTGAGACACTGCCAGTTGAAGAAGCCAGTTGGTTTTGTCAGTAATGTTAGTTATCTAATGTTTACTGCCGTGAAGAAAAAGTATTTTTTTCACTGTTTCATATACGAATAATTCCTTGGGGTGATCAACGATGGTTTTGTGATCGATCACATTGACGCAGATCCGAAAAATAGCTCTGTATGTAACCATCAAGGGTATCACACAAAGTCAGAACACCAAAAGCTGTCTTTCAAGGAGATATTAAAGAAATGCGAAATCTATAATATCCATCAATACCGAGACAGGCGAAGAAAATATATTTAAATAAATGAATAAAGCCAGCTAGTATTGTGCTATCTGTATATCTTTAATTCGATATGTCGCAGAAAATGTATATTAATCTACTTTTTTGTAAGAAATAAAGACAGAGAATTCGGTTTGAATATATCTAAATCGAAGGGAGATAATTACTGTCAGGTATCATCGGGGTAAGTAGGGGTTATTTCCCTTGTTATTGTCGACACTGAAAGGTTTTGTATTCGTTAGTAAAATATCTGAATCATCATTATAAATTTTATGAAGCATATAGTTAAGTAATGTATATTAACCAAGACGGTACAAACACAATAAATGTTTTAACATACCTGTATTTACTCCTGAATACATAGATTCTACACAACATAGCTTCTACACACAATGATAAATGTTCACCGCATTTTCTAGCCGCGATAACACCCACACAGAATGTTCCAGACAAATGTATCAATGCATCATGGGGTAAATTTATCAATAATAGGGTAAATGTATCAGGACAATTCTGTGTGGATGTTATCGCGGCTACAAAAGGCCGTGAAAATGTATCAGTGTGTCTAGAAGCGATGTATTCAGGATTGCATACAGGTAAGTTAAACCATTTTACTTAATCCTTGGTAAAAAAAAAAATTGCACATTAGATTTATTTCTGCCTTGACTCTGTCTTAAAGTATTTCACGTATTGTGTCACTTCTTTGCTTTTATCTTAACTGTTTTATATTACCTCTGAATTTTCTAGTAAATGTGGTAAATTAAGTCTATGTGTGTAAATATTTTGCTATTTAAAGATATATATTTATTATATAATGAACTATTAAAATATTAACGATGTAATTTCTGCTTTTATAAATTTTAAAACTGAAGGAATACAACTATTCTATAAGTTAAATCCTATAACAGTTCTTTCTGATTTCTCATATTTACATGAACTTAAATGTGAAAATAGATATACCTTCCATCGGAGTTAAACTATATGAAGCAAATACAACACGCAATTTACAAACCATTAGCGGATGATAACGAAAAAAAGAAATTTGCACCTGGTTTTACCAGAGTTGAGAAAATAAGATCAGAATTATCAAACCAATATGAAACAAGAAATAATAAGTATAACATGTGTAAGGCAACTACAGAGGATTATAGAAACGAGATTTGAGAATAGTTCTGAGTAACGAAAACGAAAATAGAAATGTTTTGATTCGGTATGTTTTTACCAGTAAACATCGTGCACACTAATTGATTTACTAATTCTGATAGGGCATTTACTACCTAAAATAATGAAAATCGACCGATTTCATAATTTTGATAGGAAAAAATTGTGCACTCTAATTGATTTACTAATTTTTAGATTGAGAAAAATCGTGCATGCTAAAAGACTTTACAATAATATACAATTATGCGACTGAATATATATAATGCACACTAATTGCTAATTTTGATAGAGTAATTGCTAGTAAATAAAACATGAAAATTGTCCGCGCTGCTAATTCTAAAAGGTTATTTACTAGCAGCAGAGAAGGTGTGCCCACCACTTTTTACAGGGCTCCATTTCAGTCAAATAAACATTTGTCGATATGAAGAAAAAAATCGTAGTTGAAATTACTTGCTACTTGAAATCAACGCTGGTGTTTTTTACACCGTCGCACCAGTTCTGATGCTATTAATTAAAATTTGTATCAAGACAGATTCGATATCGTGATCGAGGATCGTGTAAATTTATGGTTAAAAATCCGTGTGTGGTTAATTGACCAATACTGAAAATGTTTTAAAACTTGTTTATGTCCGTGTCTCCGCTGCACCAGGCATGATGAATATCCCTGATCACCTTTGGAATTTGTGTATACCGCTGGGTAAAATAAATCACATCAGTGTTTTTATGTCGACCTCGAGAAAATAATCTAGCAAGATTTCAATGTTTATCCAGCATCAGATTATCGGACACTGCTAAATTGTTAATACCCCTATCGAATATAGTCAAAACCAGCTGCTTCATCGATATCAGTGATAAATTCAACAATATCATCACCGCAAAAACATTTTGCACTTTCATGAACATTTTGTAGCACTTCGTAGCATCGTTGATCATCAACTGATGGAGCTACCAAATAAAATTTATCCCACTTCATCCATATCGTTATTAAATTTAACAACAATTGCGTTTTATCAGATCATGATGGATTTATTATAATTATTTGAACATAATTTGGTAGCGTAGCATGATGCTTGACCGGTAAGTGATTTCCATTAGATATAACATAAATCAATATGGATTTATAATGTGTGAAATGCAGGACACCAACAGGCAATATAACAACCATTGCAACAAAAGATAATAGACAAGCACTTGCAGGCAAATGTACACAATGTGGTACATAGAAATTTAAATTTACTAGTTTTTTTTTAAAAAAGCAGTACGGAGGTGATAACTATGCAAAATTAACAAAGTTACCGGGACATTCCATGGGATAAATACCCAGGGGAAAACATCTTCCAGGGTATAATCACTGCGGGCCTGGAACCCGACTTGATATCTGACTTGACAACCAAGATCAACCCAAACAAGACGAATATCCAATAAACGCTATCGATAAAGCATGTCATGTTCATGATGTTGCTTATCAAAGTGAACATCTTCAGCATCGACATATCGCAAACGTGAAATGAATTCATGCGCTAAATTCCATCACTAATACATATTTCAAGGAAATGTTAGCTAGTTGGTTGATAAAATCCGCCATGAAAGATAAGCTTGTATTAGGAGCTGGTAATTAATTATAAACCGAATCAATTTAGTATTCCCCAAAAAGATATTGAAACGGTAATGTAGCGATTAGTAAGCTCACCAGCGCAGGAAAAGTCACACGTACCACTGCAGCAGATTGGTTATCCCGACAGGCAAAATGGTAAATTTATTTACCACCGCCTAAGCAACATCGCTTCACACCTTTTGATGTCAGCGTTCCTAATGCAGTTCATCAGACTGATATAGTATTTCTGCCGCATGATAATGTCAAAAAACAAACATAGAAATACGCGTTAACCATCGTTGACGCTGCAAATAGATACAAAAAGGCAGAACCATTATCAACAAAAACAGCAACTGAAGTAGCCTCTGTGTTTAAACCGAATTTATCAACGAGGATCTCTACGATGGCCAAATCTATTACAAGTTGATCCTGGCAGAGAATTTCAGGGTGTAGTATCATGGTTGATGAAGCAATATAAAGTCGCCATCAGACGACGTCATACTGCAATTCATCGTGATCAGGCAATTGTTGAGCGATTTAATGGAACATTTGCTGATCGGCTATTTGGATATCAATACGCGAATGAATTGATTCAAGACAAGAGATCGTGCGAATGGGTTGCAAGATTTCCAAGTGTAATAACCGCACAAAATAATGTGATTACTCGAACAATCAATATGAAACCTGTTATCTCAGTCACAAACAAAACAAATATACCTGCAACGGCGTGATTTTTCAACACAGCCAGTATTAGGTAATATCGCAGTAAGATATTTCTATGAACCGGGTGAACTTGAAGGTGGTTAAAAAAAGATCAACTGATCCTATCTTGAGTGTAACCACGCACAATATATCTAGTGGGGTTACTACAGCCACAGTTAGACTCGCAATCTACAGATTGGAATCGACTGCTCCTCAACGTGGATTTACTCAATTACCACCACTGTCACTTAACTAGAACCACGACGTCGATTGCATTCAAAACAGGTCGACATCATATTTTCTCGCGTATGGCCACGACTACTTTCTTTCCTATCTACGATAAATTGTTGTGGTTTGTAACCGACCATGAACACAGAAATATACAATTACAACTCGCGCAATGATTATCCTGTTGTTGTTTTAATTTTATAACAAATTCAATGTCAAGATAAAAAAAATCACGGTTATTTTTTTTATCAGTTTGTTTATACCCGGTGAGTTCTTTTATTATGGCATCGCTGACAATATTATTGATGGTGTTGTTATCGAAATTTACAACAACACTTCGAAGTTGAGATATGTTTCTGACTCAAGACAAGGCTAAATAAACTAAGTTTGACCACTCAATGTAGTCATCAACAACATAAACAATTGTATCGCTGATAGTTAATCTTTGTGATGTATGAATTGTCATTGCATATCCTAATCTCCATGGAGATTTTTCAGCATTCACTGCAACTCTTACAATATCAATGTCAACAAGTAAAATATTATTTAAAATACAAGATTTCACTGTTCAGATGTTTCTGGAATTTCAACATCGATATTTTATCGTCGTGTATCAGCTGGTCTATAACACAAAAGAGCACTGTTAGCGCTGAAAACTTTTATTTCGTGCACGCAAAACAATTTCATGTGTAGTGTATCTCGGACTATCATTCTACTTGCAATTATCAAATCGTGTGGTTTCCATGTTTCCCAAAAATCATCGATGGAAGTATCTGGAATGATTTCACGCTCTATTTCACATTCAATTTTATTTGACTGTAATCTTTATAATTTTAAGTGTTTTTAACGATTCATCAAGCGATCTACGATCATCAGTCATTTCTTCATAATAATTCACAGTTCGTTTTAACCACTCATGCGGAGATAATTCAGTAAACGGTGGTAGTTGACCGTGATCACAGCAAATTATCACAGCTGTGTTTGTTGTTAATAGCCAATCCAGAAATATTTTTAATACTGTTAACGATACTGTACATATTTCGTCCCAAATGATAATCCGCGGAATATATTTGATCCCTATTAGATCAGGAGTCCACGCCTCACCATTAAATCTGAAAAAGCTGTGATAAGTACAAAAATTTACTTCTCGGGTTTTCATCTCCCTGGCAAGTCTATTTGTGTGTGTTAGCACGATCATATCAGAATGTTTTTGAAATAATTCGATTACTCAAGTTTGTTAACCATATCCTCCTGGTCCGTTCAGGTAAACAGTCTTGTGTCTGGATACTGGATCATACACGAATGGCGACAACGACAATTCTGATATTGCTTCTCTTCAAAAGTTATCCACGATGGTAAAATCCGCGGATTCACAATATCCGTGAAATGGTTCTTGTTTTTTTCTCCATGAACCCCATTCATTAACAGTTGTAGTAAACTCCGCTACTGAATCTTTATCTTTACGATTAATGTAAAACTAATCTTTCGCAACCCTGACAGCGATGCTAGAAAATCTGTTTATCATCGATAACAAATTAATGGAACATAAGCGAGCACTGAAGATCTTAAAAGCGTGTCTTGTGGCGATTCTTCATCAAAACAACCAGCAATAGTGCCTATTTTTACTCCACTGGATAAGTAAGCGTTGTGCTGCCTTATAAATATATTATTGTTTGTTGTATCTGCGATAATAAAATCGTATTCAGCATCATCTAAAATCAATCGCAGATAACACCGTTTGTGACCGCATGATCCACCTGGAGTAAATTTACCAATTATTCTTCTTCCAATATTTTTTTTCGGAGCTTTCTTCAATAACATTGGCTAATCGTGTATCACTATCATCTCCTGGAAGCATTTTAGGCGTTGGTAACCAAATCAAAGTCTGCCTCCGATATGATATAATCGCCTCACTGACAGTCAACAACGTCAACATGCCACAATCAAGCATATATCGTGACAATAATATCAGAGTCCATTTCTTTGTTGATAAATGTTTGCCAAACCAGCAGTAACAAATTGGATGAAGCCCTTCAGCTAGCACGAACGACGTTACACGAGCAAGCCATGTCAAGTCAAAATCAGTCGGAGATCCATTGAAAGCAACTCTGGTCATTTCATGACAGGGATGACCAAACCGCGTAAAATATTCTTTACACTCTCCGTACCTCATCAGCTGAAATAACATTATCGCAGTCATATATACCATTCCACAATCCACCGTATCCATACTCAACACAACAATTCACTTGTATATCTGGGAGAAATTCAGTAACTCATCTACATTTTATGATGAATACCGCGTGGCGAGTTCGTTCATCTTCGCGTGAAGAGATTCTGTCCGGTATAATTCACCACTACATTTTACAAATTAATCATACCCACCATCTTCAGCACTCTTAAATAACAATACTGACACGGGATTCGTTTTACTGAACTCGTAAATGTAACCAAACATGTTTCCGTCAGAAAACTCCGGGTAATATTTTACAACACGATCTCGAGGAAATATCTTTGCCGCGCGGGTCCATGCGTGTAGATTATGATCGATAATTTCAACTGGTGTTCCATCTTTATCATAGTGTTTTGATTCGTATAATACTTTTCCGGTGATCGTTTTTACGGTTGTTGGAAACTTTAATTTTTTTCTAACACAGCCACGTCGTTTATTGATGCTCCAGTATCCTTAACTGATTCAACACATTTATTTATCTTGGAACGTCGCAGATCAGTTAAACCGATTTACATTCTTAAAATATTCGATAAGTCGTTCAGCTACACAATTCAGCGATGAAAATCTCAATTGGGAAAGTTTACTGATATCTGGTTTTTCTATCGGAAAAACTCCGTAAATAACTACAGTTAACGGATATGGTTATTCGTAATATGCTCTATCAATTCCGGTTAACGTTCCAGGTTTGGTCTTATTGTCGATAATTGAGTAATCGCACTTTGTCGTCATTATACGTACACATTTATTACAAACCTTCCACCGCCGTTTTGTGAATTTACTAAATTTAACTTGAATAAAATATGTTCTTCATCGAAGATTTATCGAGGAGAGTATTTCAGAAGCTCGTCTATTAGTCATAACTGCATTATTGCGTGTGGTTTTATATGTAGACCATGTATATTTAGCCCCTTCTAATGAAACTCATATGTTGCTTGCTTGATACTTTTTGGCTCTTTGATTTCCAAGTACGTGGATGTATTTCACGATCAAGATCAAAAACCAACCGTGGAAGAGATAGAGTTATGTCGGTAATTTTGGAAATTTCTTCCATATGATATTTAGACAAAATATATATTGAATTAAATATATCGAACAACATTAATATAACAATGTCGCAAAATCATTGTAAATGGAAGATGATGTGATCGACCAGTACATGTTCAAGAAAGTCTGTAGGAGAATACTTCAAGATGTGCCAACATATCAGACGAGGATCTCAAGATCCTACTTGTTGCATCAAATGTGGCAATGGTGTACGAGGAAAACACAATTATGTAGTAATTGTGACGCTCAAGGATTTAAAGTGCTATCTAGATACAATGCAAAGAAACATAAGGTTGTGTTATCGGAGCATGAATTAAATTTGCCTGAGAAATATATGATTTAAAACGAGTTTGTATCACATCATGTTAACAGTGACTACGAAGAATCTCGCGACGGAATAATCCGACATTGCAAACGAAGCGTAACACATTGGTTGGATTATTAAAACCGGCTATATGAAAGTTTCCGTCAATGGGAAAAACAATATATATATATATATATATATATATATATATATATATATATATATATATATATATATATATATATATATAGAGAGAGAGAGAGAGAGAGAGAGAGAGAGAGAGAGAGAGAGATGAAGAGAGAGTGTATGTGTGCTAACGGATTTTTTGACAAAAATCATGTTATCGATCATATTAATATAAATCTGTTGGATAACCGTGTGAGTAATTTGCGAGCTGTTACTCAAAAGTGAAAATTCTCTTAACTCGAAGCCGAGAATTATAACCCAACAACGACAACCTGTGGTTGCATTCATCGACGCAGATATTATCAAAATTACATCGATTTATTCCGCAAGTAAATATTTTGATGTTAATCAAGCATCGGTGCAACGTGCCATCGCTGACATAATCTCGACGAGTATTAAAAAAAAATAAAATACAAGGGTATCGTTTACTAACTCGTAACCTTTTGTCTGAATATGTCAATCATTTGGACAAATAAAATCTTATAAGGATATAAACGACCAAATCATCACATGGTTGACCCATCAGCTCGATATCCTTGTTGGAAAACATATTAAGATAATGTCATCCGACGAATTACGCGACAAATACCCGCATCCTAAATAGTTGTTTTATCAGTTAGCAAAAAAAAATTTGAATTGAAAAACGCACGTAAACGTGATATCCTTAACAAACTAAATGAAAACGATGATTCAGAAGGATAGGATACTATCTTGGAACAGTTATTCTTGACAACGGGTACGAATCAGAGGGAGAATATCGTCAAACAGCTATATAAATTGAATGGCACACCATTACAAATCTCACACAAAAACGCGATAATATACTTTTTACTCATGTCTGTATCTATTTGATTGTGCCGTTATCTAAACTACTTAAGAAAATCACTAACGATCTAGCTCCGTTTTGTAAATCATAACATAAAGAATTCATGAAGAAATTAACAGAAACAGTTAAAGAACGAAGTGAAATCGATGACCAATTGTCTGATTTAGACAAATAAAATCCTATAATGATTTAAACGACGAAAATATTGCTGAGCTGATAATCGAATTTGATCGCATCAAGGATTTAGTAGGATCTTGTGAAATATTTACCAGTAAAAACATCACCGACGAACACGAAATTGTTAAGTCGGCGCGTGAATCTGGTATGCTAACGCATGAAAACGAATACAGCATAATAAAAATCATCGTTGAAGAGCGAAATCAAATTATTTATGCGAATTCCCATAAATTGAAATTAGCAGTGGGGGGGGGGGGGGGGCGAATCGGACATTTGCTCCAGACATCATTTGCTCTAAATCTAACAAACATCTCGAGAGAATTATATCGAATCCTACTTTTTCAACCAAAAAAGATTACTTGCTCGAAACATAAGTTTTTCGCAAAATCATACTCCAAGACCGTTTTCATCGTTTAGTCAAAATACGGTCTCGTCGTGATGTCATCACCCCACCCCCCTGCTGCTATGGGTTAATAATTTATTTCAACTAAATATTCGATCAAGTCCGATACGATATCGTGTTCGAGGATCATGTAAATTTATTGACTGAGCGTTACTAAAGAAATTTCTAAATTGATTGAAGTCCATATCGGTCTGCCAAATATTTCGTAACGTATGTGTATCAACGCCGTTAAACACAGCAAGAATATTACAGTTATCTCTGATCACTTTTGGAATCTGAGTGTATCGTTGAGTGACATATATCACGTCGGTGTTTTTATGCCTGCCTCTGGAAAATATTTTAGCTGGGGTTTTTTGATTGTCTAACATCACATCGTCTTATACGACTAAACTGTTAATGCTCCCATCAAGGTCATCCACGGATGGTGCCTCGTCAATATCAGTTATAAAATCAATGACGTTTTCACCTTTAATTTCTGATGCATTCTCGTTAAAATCCTTTAACACTTCATAGCATCGTTGATCATCTACGCTAGGAGTAACTAAATACAACTTATCCCACTTCATCCATCTTATTATTAAATTGAGCAACAATTGTGTCTTGCCGGATCCAGATGGCCCGGTTATAATTGCGCGGATAGAGTTTTGTAGCGCTGCATGATGCTTAACTGGTTCTCTTGTTTTAGTCGCTGAGAAACCAATTATATTCATATCTCTATACATAAATTATGGATCTATATTGTGTGAAGTGTTAAACGCGTACTAGCACAAATGATGTGACGACGATTACAACTAAAAAGAACAGATCTGCACTAACTGGTAGATGTGCAACATGTGGTACAAAAAAGTTTAGATTTGTTTCTATGAGATCCGGAGATGTTTTTAAAAAAAACGAGGTGGTGATATCGCAGCCAAGTTAACAAAACTCCCTGGAACCCCATGGGCAAAGTACCCCGGAGAAAAGCACCTTCCAGGATATAGCTAATGTGGCCCCGGAACACGATTAGATATCAGACTTGATGATCAAAATCAGCCCCGACCCGGCGAGTATCCGATAAACGCTATTGATAATGCGTGTCATGCTCATGATGTTGCATATAAAAGCAGCAATCTGCAACACAGGCATCTCGCGGATGTGAAATTAATTCATGCGTTAAATGCTATTCCTGATAAATCTTTCAAAGAAAAATTGGCTTCGTGGTTGGTAAAATCAGCTATGAAAGGCAAATTGATGATGGGCGCTGGTAATTAATAATATGGAATCTATTTATTATTTTCCGAGGGGATACTGGAGGGGTAACGCTGCAATCAATAAACTCGCCAACGCCGCAAAAGTGAAAAAGGACACTGCGTCTAATTGGTTATCTAAACAGGCTATATGGCAAATTTATCTACCGCGTCCTAAACAAATCAATTTCTCGCATTTTGATGTTACCGGACCAAATGAAGTTCATCAAGCTGATTTATTGTTTTTACCACATGATAACGGTTACAAATACGCGCTAACCGTAGTTGACGTTGCGAGTCGATACAAACAAGCAGAACCGCTAAAAACAAAATCATCACCTGAAGTTGCTTCTGCATTTGAAAAGATTTATCGACGTGGCCCTCTACGCTGGCCAAATCTGTTACAAATTGATCCTGGCAAGGAATTTCAAGGCGCTGTTTTATCAGCGATGAAAGATCACAATGTCATCATCAGACGGGGGCATACTGCACTACATCGCGATCAGGCAATTGTTGAACGATTTAATCGGACTCTTGCTGTGCGGTTATTTGGATATCAATACGCAAAAGAATTCATCCAAGAAAAGCGATCCCGTGAATGGGTCAAAAGGTTACCAGGGGTAGTTGCAGCGCTAAATAACGAGATTACCAGAGCAATCAATATGAAACCTAACAACGCAATAAAAAAAAGTATATACCACAACCACAGCGGGATAGCGTTTCTCAGCCAATTCTCAGCAATGTCACCGTGAGATATTTATATGAACCAGGAGAACTCGAAGGTGGTAAAAAAAAGGGCTACTGATCCTATTTGGAGTGTCACTACGCATAGCATATCTACTATAACACGATCAACTGGTAGACCTCCAATCTATAAATTGGATTCAACTGCACCTCAGCTCGGTTTTACACGCGAAGAATTACAAGTGATTCCTGATGATACTCAATTGCCACATGGTCTTAACTAGCGCCGTTGCGTCTGTTGCACTTAAGACAAGTCAACATCACATTGTTTCTGACATGACCGAGACTGTTATTTTTTCTGTCTACGGTAAATTGGCGAGGATCTTTATCCGAATACTGCCAACGCATTATACAATTGCAACTCGCGCAGTGATTATTCTGTTGTTGCTTCAGCGTAATTATTAATTCAGCATCAATATCAAATTCTCATTGGTTTTTTTTGTCTTGTTGTTTGTAACCGGAGAGTTTTTTTTATTAATGATGCTAACATCAATATCATCCATTGTGATGTCATCATCGAAAACAATTCTTCGAAGCTGATTTATTCGCCGTACTCTAGACACTGCAAGATAGACTAAATTTGACCACTCAATGCGATTATCGACTATCCAAACAATTGTATCAGCGATGGTTAATCCCTGCGAGGAATGCATTGTTGTTACGTAACCCAGTGTCCATGGCGATTTATTAGCACACAATGCGTCTTCGACAACATTGATATCAACCAGCACAATATCATTTAATACTAGTGGTTGTATTTCGCGCTGTCCTGGAATTTCAACTTCAATATTCTGTCGCCGTGTGTCAGCGGGTCTATAACACAATGGAACTTTTATCAGGGGATATTTTTCTTTGTGAAGCTCAAACAACTTTTTCTGAAGTGTGTCTCTGACTATTTTTCTGCTAGCAACTACAAAATCGTTTGGTCTCCATGTGTTATAAAATTCCTCCATTCGAGTTTCAGAAATTATTTCCCTGATTATTTCACATTGGATTCTGTCGGGTTTCAGTCTAATTAATTTTTTAACCTCACTTAATTGTTCATCAAGTGCCCTATAATCGCTATCAATTTCTTCGTAATAGTCCACTAATTCTTTCAGCCACTTATGTGGACCCGCGCCGACAAATGGTGTTGGCTGTCCATGATCTCCGCACATTATCACCGCTGTATTTTTTGGCAGCAGCCAATCCAAGAACATCTTTAATATTTCTGTTGATACTGTGCATAATTCATCCCAAATTATAACCTCGGGGATGAATTTATCTCCCATTCGTTCAGGTGTCCATTTGTCACCACTGTATCTGAAAAAACTATGATACGTACACGCGGAAACGCCTCGTTGTTTTATCTCTCTGGCTAATCTATGTGTTGGCGTCAGCACAATCATGTTTACGCGTCCTCGATATAACTCGATTGCACGCGTCGTTTTTCCTGACCCGCCACAGCCGTTTAAATAAACTGTTTTATATCTACAAATTGGATCTGATATCGGTGGTGCATTAGAACGTTCTGATAAATTATCACCGCGTAAGTAATTACTTTTAATTTGAACATCTGCTGATTCAGAATAATCACGCAGCATTTCTTTTTTAATTCTCCATGATCCCCAACTGCAACTGTACTTGCTTTTAATGTAAAATGAATCAACGGCAACTCTAACCGCAGTGTCAGGAAATCTATTTGTCATTGAAAATAAATTAATACAAGCATAACCCAGCATCGACGACCTCAAATGTGTATACGGGGATTTGTAACCGTCGCTATAAGTAACAACTGTACCCAATTTTGTTCTATCGGACAAAAAAGCATCTTTACGATCCACATATATGTTTTTGGATACTGCATCCGCGATTACAAAGTCGTATTCGGTGTTATCCATAATCAGCCGTGAACAATATCGTTTATAGTCGCATTTTTTTCCTCCCTGAGTGAATTTACCGATTATTCTTCTGCCGAGATCATTTGCTTCGATGTTTCGTTGATTAAATATCCGTTTGGACCACTCAATGATATATTCTTCGTTGGCATCAATATCTTTTCTGGATTCCTCAATTATACTATCAAGACGTTCCGGTGTTGGTAACCAGACATTGATTTGTTTCCGATATGATATAATTGCTTCACTGACTGTCAGCGAAATTAACATTTTTGTATCAATCATGAATCGTAATAACGCTATTGGCAGCCACTTCTTTTCAGACATGTGTCTACCAATCCAAATATAACAACAGCGATGAAGTCCTGTTGCGAACTCAAATGATACTACACGAGCGAATCCAGTTAAATCAAAATTAGGCAGCGGCCCATTAATTGCAACACGAGTCATTTCATGTACGGGGTGTCCAAATCGTTTAAAATACTCAGTACACTCTCCATAACCAAGAAAACTTGCTGGATAATAAGCAACCATATCAACTGAAATGATATTATCACTGTCGTATTTGTTATTCCATAAACCGCCATGATTAAATTCTAAACAACTAGCCTCAATGTCTGGCAAGAATTCTACGCGTGTTGGTTTCCATGCGTTTTTGATTCTTGCAAAATGAGCTGCAACCGACGGGATTGTAAAACAGTTTGTCAATAATTGTTCGTCGTTGATAATTTCATCGGTGGCTTCGCCACACGCCGTTAAAAACCCACTAGCTGTTTTTTCATTTTGTTGTGAAATGCTTCAGTGCGGTATAATTCACCGTTTGGTCTTACAAACTGATCAAACGTATCCGGGTCGTTTTCAATGCTGCGAAGTAACCACACCGACACGGGGTCGTTTTCATCAAATGCGCAATAGTATCGAATAGTTTCTCGTCAACGAGAAAACCGTCCCTGGAAAATTCTTCTCGTAAGAATTCGTCGGGTATATACTTTATTGTTCTGTTTCGTGGAAATATTGTGACCGCGGGCGTCCACGCGTGTTCGTTATGATCAATAATTTTAATTGGGGCTCCCTTTGATTTATATTTTGATTCGTATAAAACTTCTCCGGTTATCGTTGTAACAGTTATTGGAAATCTCAGCGACGTTTCTAATTTTGCTATATCGCTAATAGTCGCTACGCGGTCTTTCACCGTTAATCCCATTGAGCTATTTTGCTACGCCGTAGATCGGTAAGTTTGTTCCCTCGGGGTGCATTTGTAAAATGTTCTGTTATTCGTACTGCTCCACAATTGAGTGGCAAAGCCACTGACGACGAAGTCGCCGGCGACGACTGTTTCATTGGTTTAAGTTTTCTTATATCGGGTTTTTCATTTAACGGATATATCCCATACACAACTGCTGTTTCAGGATATGCTCGTTCATAGTATGGTTTGTCAATTCCAGTTAACAGACCCGGCTTAGAATCACGGCTAACAACGACTGTTTTCTTGTCTTTGAGAATCGGTTCAAATTTGTCTCGTATAATCCAACCGCCTGATTCTACACGGATAATGAATTTCACTCTAAAAAATACTTTTTGTTGCCAAGTTGTGACAACATCATGGCTGCGTTGCTGTCGTTCATGGTGGCATCAACAACGCCATCAATTCGAAATGTTGACCAGCTATGAGATGCGCCGTCGTGTTTGAATTCATTAATACAATCGCGTATTTTATTTATCAAGGTTCTATCCGTTTTTTTGGCACATCTTTGAGGGTTCTATCGAGATTAAATTTAACTTTTTTGAAAGGCTTAATTGCTGATAATCTCTCGAACTCCTCCATCTTATAATTAAAATAAGTATTTAAATAGAAAAATATAGTATAATGAATCACTGCAAGTGGCTAATGATTGGATCAACAACCCCGTGTAATAAATCATGCAGAAGCGAATTCTGTGGGTATCATTTACATAGTGTTCGCAACGGTTCCTTTGGCCCCCTTTAGTGCCTCCGATGTGGGGCTGAGGTAAGGGGAAAATCGCAGTTGTGTCTTGCTAGTGGGGGTAAACGATACAGGGAACTAAAACGCTACTATGACAAACGAATAAAAAATGCAATCATTGATCCTACCGATGACTCCGTCAGCGACAAAATCATAAAAACCCTCAAGATTATATCAAGAGGTTTATAATTAAAGCAGATATAAATTAGACAAATAGTATTATTATACAAATGAGCCAAGATTTCAGACCTCACCCAGTGCTTGTTAATTATGAAGCATCACGTGATGGTGTTGTTAGAAATTGCAGACTAAAGAAGCCGGTTGGATGGGTAAATAATAGAGGTTATTTGATGTTTAGTGCCGGGAAGAAGAGATATTATTGTCATCGATTCGCATACGAATGTCACAACGAATTGATCAAAGATGGTTTTGTGATTGATCACGTTGATGGATTCCCTCAAAATAACAAATTGGATAACTTACGAGTTGTTACTCAAAGTCAGAATACAAAATTAGGTGGAACCGGCAAAAACGCAAAAAAGGCAAAACATGTCAAATCATTTGATACAGAAACTAGCGAGGAGAAAATATTTCAGTCAATGAATGAAGCCAGTAGATTTTTCGATATTTGTAGGTCTTCAATACGATTTGTTGCAGAAGGAATTCAAAAATCGGCTCTGTCAAAGAAAAACTCACACAGGATACAATTTTCATATACATCTGAAACGATTCAAGGGAGATAAAGCCTTTATGGATAAGTCCGCCACCACTCATAACACTCCACTCACTAAGTTCCCTTGTATTTGTGTCGTCTGCTATTTTTACAGGTAGAGAGAGAGGTATAATTGACGTGCGCGCGCACACGTGACTGTCGAGATTTATATTTATAACATCGAAATTACATGCTGTTTTGTGTTACGATGTTTTCACAACTTATTAAAACCAGATAGATATATCAGTGCTGTGTGCAGCCTTGACAAACTTCCTCTGCGCTAAAATATTTGTTCAAACATCTCGTTTCATAAATAATATCATACTAGAAAAGGTGACCTCATACATGTAGACTGCTAATTATTGACGTGGGTATGTGACTGTACAATTACTATCTTCTACGTGCGATTTGTATTTTTCTGTGTGTAAAAATATTTTATTTTCCTTTTTCCTGTATACATTTTTATAAATACAGTGAAAACTCTCTTTTTGTTAATTTGTTAAGTATACATGTCAGGTTATATTGAATCGGTATTTCACTGACGCAGACATGCGTGACTTTCAGTACAAACGTACTTTTGTTCCCCTCCCTGTATATTGATCGGTCACTGACGCAGGCATGCGTGACTGAAAAGACCGAGAATACTATTTACATGATATTTTAAACAACAGTTAAATTATTATTTTTTTTTGTGTACTTAGTATTTTATTTCCAAATACTATGAAATTTCTGTGGATACAGTAAAATTGTCTATTTTAAAAATCTCTTATTGTTAAGTATAATCAGAAGATATATATATATTAAAAAATCTCTATTTTGTATGACAGTTCCGTAGTCTAAACGGTAGCGTGTTTGTCTTGTAAACACAGGTCTATCAACTACGTGTTCGGTCCCCATAGCAAATACATTATTTGATGGCGAAACGAAAGATGTTTTTCTATTAATTGGTGGGTGGGAGGGCGGACCCCCTCAATCAAACCAACATTGCAACTCATGCAATCACATTCTCGGTAGCGTGGCTTGGTGTTTTTTCCAACTCATGCAACCATGAATTTGATTTCATGGGTTGCCATGTTGGTTTGATTTGACCACGCCCACGTCACAAGAACATCCAATCAAACATATACCTTCTGAGAGATCTAATTTAGTGTTTGCTGAGTTAGACCCCTCGCCGGAGATTATTTGTTTGTCAAAGTAAATGGGTGTAAAATAAATGGTATAAATTGATGCAAAAAGCTCTGCATTCACATGAGGAACCCCATAGGGTAGCACAGAAGGGGCTACCGGCTAATAGAAACGGTGTTAGGGTCACATCCGGAATGGATAGCCAAGTGAAAAAACCCTAACAAAGACACAAAGGCCTGAATAAGGGACTCATGAATGAAATGAATTTATACCATTTATTTTGCATTTTTAATGTATTATATAAATAATGGATATCAAAGATGTAAATTGTATAATTGTTGAAATTTCAAATTTGCAAAATCGAGGGACAGTATTATCTAAAGATCTCGACTGCGACAGGATTACCTCGGAATATGAAGACAATGAGTATCAGTCTAGTAAAGGTCGTTATGTTTTACCTAAGATGTACAGGCTTGTGAAAGGAATTCTATAGTCCATCAATGCTTGTTTATACGGTAACGACATTAATGTATTTATAACGCTATTTAGCATCGTTGAAGCAATACGTCAAAAGCTCGGCCAAGAGTATCAAAAACGAGCTGAAATTAGTTCTAAAGTTCGTGATCTTAGAAAAATATTAAACGAGGAAAAACCAGTATCCTAACCACGTGAGCGTTACTATAAAAAATAGGCTTTCAGTAAATTTTCAGTAAAAAATTATTTTTTTAGCGTTTTTTGTACACTCACATAGGATTTTCTCCTGAAAGAATACTCAACAGTTTGGGCTTGCTCATGCAGTTATGTGCGTACTGGATGATCTGGTTGTGGTAGCAAGTAATCACCGCGACGCCTCCATTTTCACGTAGTTGTTGTTGTTGCCACGTCGTTAACAAAAATCGTTCATCGCCGTTCTCAGATATTACAATTCTGAAACCCCCAGCGATGTTATTTCTGAAACATTCGCGGATAGCGTCGTACAGTTTAACCCTGTCGGAGATGGATACGTTAGCTTGATGGTACATTATTTAATAACTCAGCTTTTAATTGTGATAGTTTCACATTTGAAAACTCAGTTCACAAACTATATATGGTAGGTGAATAGCCTATAACTAAATTAGCCCGAGAGCGGCTAGCAGCAATTAAAAAGTTTATACCGGTTCGAGACAGACTTCGCGAGAAACTTCAACAACGACAACAAGCGCAGACTGAATTTTCTGTGTCAAGTGAACAACTGTTTACTCTGATAACAAGTGCGACAAAAAGATGTGAAAAAGTTAACTGAAGCAGCGATATACGGAGATATTCCTGAAAAAGAACGAGCAACGAAGGCGCCGCTGCTTGATACACTTGAAATAATAGCAGCAGAGGCCGAACAAACGCGCTCAGGGATAGAACAGCTATCCAGTGATATAAAAACTCAACGCAAAATTGAAGAACTCGAAGAAGAACAACAAGGTGCAGCTGGAGGAAAAGACTATTCACCTGAGAATATATTTACAGTCGCAGCATTAAATGAAATTAAAGGAAACCATACTGATTCCGAATTAGCTGATTTTGCTAGAGCCAATTTTCCAAAGGGTAAAAGAGAGAATTTATTAAAAGACGAGTTTAAAAGTTTTATAAGAAACAAAGACACTTGGGCATCAAAAATATATTTAGTGAAACGCGGCGGAAATAAAATCTCGGCGTTGCAGCACCCTGGTTATGATGACTTTCTAGCTGCGGTTAAAGGCGGTCCACAACCACCACGTTATACGGAGGATCCAATACCGGAAAAAATAGACATAAAAGCAGAAGCCGGTTCTAAGAAAACAAGCGGAAAAGGATATTCAATTAAAAATCCTTTGGATTTCAACGCAGCCGTGACATGTCCTGGTAACATCCTAAGTGATATATCACTGTTAGAAGTACTTATGGGTGGAAAGCGAGCCGGAAACAACTCCGTCGAGATAATTAATGATATCTGTAGACGATTATTTGCCGGCGGTATCATGGACATTGATGTATATCGAGAACTCATTGCTGAATTAGTTGAAAATCACAGAGACGCCCATGGTTATGATGAAAATCCTATGGATCTTAGCGATTGGTCACTAATTGAAAAACTACTAGTTTTATAACAAGATGATCATACACTACAACCATGATAAACCCGTAAGCGTCTACGTGGTGAACTCACAGTTGCCCGTTTATAGAGCATATTACAGAGATGGTTTCGGCAATACCATTGCGGGGTTATTTACAAGAATGGCTCCCAAAGTGGCGCCGTTAGCTAAACAATTATCAATGAAGGCCATTGATATTATTCGTGATAAGGGAATCAGCGCTGTTGGAAATCTTGCCGGAAAGGCATTTTCTGCCGCGAAAGATAAAATAACATCATTGGTGCGACGACGAAAAAAGCAACCAGTTGTACTGCCATCTACAACAGTGATGCCTGCAAGTGTCAGCAAAGCAATAAATAGCGCAGTGGAAGAAAAATTAGCGTCGTTGGCTGCTTCGGTGACTCCGTCATCCGTGGCTGCGCCGCTGGCGAACAGTAACCAAGATGATATCGCAAACATGATAGCAGGAAGTGGTTTGAAACGAAAACAAAAACTACGATAATTACAAAGAATTTCACAATTGAAAATAAATGTTAATATAATGTTTAAACGAACAGCTGATCCAGCGTTAGATATGGAAGCCCCAGTACCCAAGGACAATTCGGTTCGCGATTATCAATTTTATTCCTATCATGCAATACAAGCAGATATTCGATCGCGAATTGAACTTCAAGTCCATGATACCAGCAAATACTTTCTACCCGCTGAAGCGTTTATCGAAGTAGAAGGAGAACTTGTACGACATACTGATACTCCTGCTGTACCCGCACCGTATCCATATGACACCAAAGTCGGCTTAGTCAATAATGGTATCATGGCGCTATTTGAATCCGCGAGATATCTCATTGACGGAAAAGAGATTGAGTCCATAGAACGTGATGTTGATGTGGCTACAACAATAATTGGGTTAGCAATATATTCTGACGATTATACAAGATCAGCAGGTCCGTCTATGATGTTTGCAAAAGATAATAAAAACACTGCTGGGCACACTCAATTTTTTGTACGACGACCAAATGATCGTGCTGGTCCTCCCGCCCCTGATGCTATCGAGGATATGATTATAAATACTGATCCCCAGTACAATCTAGGAGCTGCAACACGAATAGCAATGTTTGCAGGACAGCGTAGATCGTTTTCATGTGCGATTCCGTTGCATCATATATTTGGATTCTGCAGAAATGTACCAAAAGTTATTTATGGAGCGAAGCATACAGTAGTACTCGTGCGAAAGGGTAGTGACAATGATGCAATCTGGAGAATTTCAGCGGATTCTGCAAATCCAGATGCTGACGCTGGTAAAGTCATTTTAACTAAATTGGTCTTGTGGATGCCAGTATTGACCCCATCAATTACCACAGAACAGCGACTACTATCATTTATGGATGCGGGTGGCAAATCATTGCTAAGTTGGCTAACAACAACAACAGATGTTAAGCAATCAAATATCAATGGTACATTTACATGGAACTTGGCATCACAACAAGGCGTTTCAGCTCCATGTCATATATTTATCACGTTACAGGATATGACAAGAGTGGAATCACAATTACACAGTCATATGATATTTGATCAATTAGGAGTTACTGAGGTCTCGTTGAGAATAAATGGCCAGCAGGAACCATCCGAAGATATACAACTTAATTTCGGTCAAAACCATATTGCGCGCGTGTACCATCGTATGCTGTCATATATGGGCCGTGATCAAAATGTTGATACTGGTTTGCAAATATCGCAATATGATTTTAAGAACTTTTATCCGATCTACTACTTTTCGCTGGAACATCTTGATTTAACAAGGCAATCCGTCGTTGATATACACTTCAGAGCCAATGTCATTCGTGACACTATTGCTAATTATAGAGCGGTTGCTGTCATTCTCAGTGACAAATCAATGCTGCTTGAAGGTGTTGGTGGACGAATGAGAATTGTTGATGCACCAGTGGAAAATATGTAAATGAAACTTGAAGAGTTTCCAATTAGGTCAATTGAAAGTATAAATGTGTTTTACAATAAAATGACAGATAGTGTTGTTAGTGTCAAGCTGACTGATGGTCTGGTCAAGAAATTGCGATCAAAATCCGCTAAAGAATGTGGAACCACAATAACGTTGAAACCAGCGCAGATGTCCGGCGGTACACATAAAATATCATTGACGGATCGTCAACTAAAACATTTCAATGATGCGCTAAAGAATAAGATAGGGGTTCAAATTGTATTTTCAAAGGCTGCAGTCGCCAACATGATAAAATCAGGTGGTATATTTCCATTGTTACCTGCAATACCAGCATTGATTGCAGCGGCTGTCCCAGCGGTGGCGAAAGCGGCTGCGTTGGGAGCCGTTGGGACCGCGGCAGGGATGGCGTTGAAAAAGGCAACTGGGAAAGGATATAAAAAAAGGGAAAGGGTTTAAGACTACCAGGGACTCCATATTCATGGTACAGCGGAAAGTGTCTGAGAATACCAGGAACGGTTTATTAGTTGAAAGCCCAATTCTCCCTATGTCCAATTTTGATTTAATTGATGCTGCTAAAAAACTAGCGATAAAAAACTTCAGAGGTTTTTTTATGAGAGATCAATTACCGAGAAAACCAAACAGCGTTGAAACCGGTATCATCAATCTTGATAACAGCAGCGGATCGGGAACTCACTGGGTTGCATACGCGATTGATCCACGTGGGATTGTCTATTTTGATTCATATGGGTTAGCTCCGCCAAGCGAGTTTATGCGGTATATAAATTCTTCGATGAAACTCAAAGAGTTTCCGATTTTTTATTCCACGCTGCCAACACAACAATTAAATGATCCACCGATATGCGGCCGTGAAGTATTAAATGTCCTCGCGGAGATTTCATCGTCACAGAAACCACCTCATCTGGTTGTAAATAAATACACGAGTGGGAAATTACAAGGTAATTTTAGAGAATCAATAAGTTAAAAATACTAGAGTTTTTACAATAATGATTGATATTTGGGGACGATCTCTGTCAATGTTGAAACCCACCGCGGAAACATCTGCGGGTTCTATCGAGGATGTAAGAAAAATAATTGAAGATGAAATCGCTGAGACGTTAAATTTAGCAAGTGTTGACCCGAACGACATAGTTGTATTTCAAGATCGTCAGGGTAAATTGAAAAGCAGTAATATATCCGCGGATGACATTTTGATACGGCAGAGCGATGCCGCTGAAAACTCTATTGCGCTGTATTCCAGCGGTGGACGACTTAAACCAGGCTCACTTGTGTCTACGATCACCGACGCGATTGCCGCCCACGGCCGTGAGCTGGATGATTATATACTAGGTTATAATAGTTTTCGCAAAAATGTCGTACATAAATTCTTTGGAACCCCGCTTGTGGTTGGCATGACTCTCGCTGAAATTAAAAACTTTCTATCTTTATTCTTTTTTAACAAGGAAGCGGGAAGGATGATGAATGAAAATGAAATCAAGGCAAATTATCTCGATATTTACACGGATATTTCTAAAATAATAGAAAATATTTAAAAGGTACAAAAACCCACTAACGACGTCGTTGTTAAGTTTTTTGGAACCCCGCTTGTGGCAGACATGACTCTCGCTGAAATTAGCGAGTTTATTGGCAAGCATACTCAAAATACCTACGTCGCTAATAGTTTATTTGGTGTCCCAGCTACATCTACGATGACTCTCAAAGATATTAATATGTTTGTGGTGAGACAAACAACACTTAATACCATCGTGGATAAATTTTTGGGGAGAACACCTGTGTCTGAAACCACATCTTTGACAGGCCCGACCCTCGCTGAAATTAAAAAAG
Organism: Unio pictorum; assembly: GCA_030141615.1. Lineage (NCBI taxonomy): Eukaryota > Metazoa > Mollusca > Bivalvia > Unionida > Unionidae > Unio > Unio pictorum. The sequence continues at coordinate 39,919,240 of JARLTB010000021.1, forward strand.
CTATTGACGAACAAAAGCTCACCAGCGAAATTGTTAATAAGTTCTTTGAGGGTTATCAAAGTTACAATATCACGACGACATATTCTGAACTCGACGGGTATTATAAATCCCAAAAAGTTTTGGGATTTGACCTCCTTTTAATTTCATTTTTTAAACGCCGCAATGAAACGATGATGAAATATACCGAAATCAAAAAAACCTATCTCGACGTTTACGACGATATTCTTAAACTAAAAGAAAATTTTGAAAAGTTACAAAAATCCATCAACGACGTCGTTGGTAAGTTTTTTGGAGTCCCACTTGTGGCAGATATGACTCTCGTTGAAATTATCGCGGCTATCAATGAAAGTAAAACTACAGTTAATGCCGTCAAAGATGATTTTACAAAAATGATCGAACGACTCGATTAGGTAAAAATTCCCCACCGCGTAAAAACCGTTGATAACATCGTATACACAGTTGCCAGTGGGACCTTTGATTGGATCCGAGGAAAGGAAAATAGTTTACATTATCACAGCAAATATGGTAGTATACCGGGTTGTTATCGATTTACAATAATACATCGCCGTAAATTTGATTTGGGAGTCGGCCCGGCAATATATATAGGCGGTGTTTACACAGTAACATATATAAACGATATGATACCAGCAGCACCCGACCGAATAAGATACCCTATTAGGATTGATATAACTACATCCGACGAGTCAGTGGTTAGGGATTCGCTACCCTGGACGCTAGAATTTATATCCGGTATTCCCCCCACCGACCATAAATCCGAGTACGCAATCGAATAATTGAAAACACTAGCGGGTTTAAAATAGTAATGACATCGATGAAATCAATTGAACCGATAATAGTCCCAGAGGTATCACAATCGCATCGATATCGATATGATACCGTGAAAGAGTTTTCCGCGAACTTGAAATCACTTTCTGAGCGCTATCGTGAAAAAATGAAAAAATACCGACGCAGCGTAGCAATCATCGACATCACCGTGTACTCGGTGTCCGGTGTGATGGCCAGCGCCGGGGTTATTTTGTCAACGGTGACCATGATGGCTCCGATTGCAGTTCCAATTGCTATCTCCGCGGCAACAACAATTTCGGCATTCGCCACCGCGATAACTAAAAAGTTATCATCGTGTTCTCAGAAAAAAACTCGCCGATTATACAGCTCGCTGTCGATAGATAATTCGTTCATATCCGATGTTGAATTTTCCACGATGACCCAGTTGTATAACTCCGCGATGTTGAAATTGGAAATTGAAGACAGCGTTAACAATAATGTCACTCGAACTGCTTCAACGAATCGCGGCGAATACCACTCCGATACGAACAAGTATGATATCAATAACATCAACAAACCCTGAATTTAGTGTGAACTTCCCTTCTCTGATTCCAGTGCGTGAGATCGCGCTGGCAAAATTACGAGTATATCATAGCTGGCCTAATATCAGATCGGTTGCATTTGGCGGTCAGCAACCCAATAACGCACTGGTGTGAATAAACCCGATGGTACTCCAGCGTGGGATACTGTTTCGTTAACAACTGGATCGTACCAAATTGAGCAAATTGATGCTGGAATTCAGCGTACAATAAAATCAATCACTGGAAAAGAATCAAAAATAGCTATTAAAGTTCATGAACCGACGCTCTCGTCGTCGATCGAAATAAGCACAGAGGGATACATTGTAGATATCTATAACAGCTCGTTAAGAACAGTGTTAGGATGGCCTGAAAAACCACCGGAAAACTCCGCCACCGACTTAACCACAGACGTACATATCATGAAATCAACCCCATGTATCGAGATAATTTATCTGATATAAAAAAGGAAAAATCGCCGATAGATTTATATTTACCAACAAAAACACATTGCAATGGGATTTTATTATTAAAAGAACAACCGACACATCTGTTACTATCTCATTTACGCTAACTGACATCACTGGTTATTTTAATGAAATTAATCAATTACATAAAACACAACTAGAACAACTACGGCAAACAAACTCACAAAAACACGTTGAAATACTAAATCAGCTTGTATCTGACATGGAATATATAAATGAACTAATTATTCAAACAATAACCAATGACAACAGCGACAATAAACAACGATTCCTAACCGGTTACAATATCACAGAAGCCGATCTGCGTAATTTCAAGTTGCCCGGATACAATGCTGAGGAACTAAAAAAAAGATTCAACTGTCCTCCTCAAATATAATAATGATCCAGATGGTGGCGGTAGGCATATTGCCCCGCACAATGTGAATATTTCAACGGTGATTGCGCCCAATTTAACATGTGATGCAATTGAAGGAAGCTATCAAATTAATCTAGAGCAATCAAATCAAGCTCAGCAGGGATATATTCTTTATTCGTTTGCACCAACAGCTCCTCCAGGATTCCTAATTATTGAAAACCCAATTAATCCTGTCTACATGCGATGCCATAATAATTCGTTAACGAGAATTAATTTCCGCCTCACCGACCAGTAGAATAATTTAATTGATCTACAAGATAAGGTGTTAGCGATTAGTTTGTTTGTAAAGTCCTAACGACTGGATCAAATATTTGGTTAACCCCTAGCAGTATTGGGGGGGGGGGGGGCGGATGACATCACGACGAGACCGTATTTTGACTAAACGATGAAAACGGCCTTGGAGTATGATTTTGCGAAAAACTTATGTTTCGAGCAAGTAATCTTTTTTTTTTGGTTGAAAAAGAAGGATTCGAATTAATTCTCTCGAGATGTTTGTTAGATTTCGAGCAAATGATGTCTGGAGCAAATGTCCGATTCGGCCCCCCCCCCCCCCCGCTGCTAAATTTAATAACCCCCCGCCCTTCATCCATTTATCACTTTTCTTATCAAGTTTATATTTTACATAGTCATCGGATAATTGGGTATTCATTTACCAAGTTTGATCGATTGCTGTTTTGAGTTCTTTATTTACGATTATAAAATCCTTGTATAACTTTGATAACACAGCATGATCATTCCGCGATTTCTGAATCATGGTTACATCTTGTTTATTTACTATTTACCGTTTGCAACTCTCCTAACTCGGATTGATTCTTTTCCAACGTTGCCTGAAGTTGATTTCGTTTAGTCGTTAAATCAGTGATTTTATTTTTTATCAAGGTAATATCTTCCAGTAAATTTTTACCCGCACGATATTTATCTCGCGACTCGCGCAATTGTTCAGCGTTACCACGTATAATCGCACTCATCGGTTCACGTGCCCAGACCTTATATAGTCGTGTTAACCCGAATGTATATTCCGCGGCAACTTCATTAGGTTTTTCTAATCCGTGCAGTGCAATAATTTGTTCTAGTTGTTTTTAATGTTCTAGTCTAATGATTTTAAAATTTTTAATAATATCTTTTTCCGAAATAGATATCATTTCATATACACCATCATGGGGGGGGGGGGCGTCGTCTATAAAATCCCAAGCGTATCCTTTTTCTACATAAAGAGTACCACTAAAAACATTACGAGATGTTGCATTTCTTATATCAAGTTAATGATTTTTGTAACTTGGGTTACCATCGCGGTATGATTGCGTGTTCGTTGTACAATCCGACCTTTTAGGTTCAGATGGACGTGGTTTTTCCGGCGGTGCATCTTCAGGCCATTCTAACACGGTTCTGATCGAACTCTGATATATATCCACGACATAGCCGTTTGAGTTCATCTCTATCGCGGTTGACACTGATGGTTCGTGAATCGTTATAGCAATTTTTGACTCTGTTCCCGTGATAGTTTTTATGCTATGCTAGACTTCATTATTGATATCCTCGATTTCATAACTCCCCTTAGAAAGATATACAGTATGCCAATCAAAGGGTTCCATCTGATTTATTATTACTCGCAAATACTAGTGTATCATTCGGCTGTTGACCCGCGAATTGTTCTGACCAGATATTTGACCAACTGTAGTATACTAATAATTGGGCAGGCGCGATTTCCCTTTCTGGAATAGCAGTTGGAATGTTCACGCTGAATTCAGGGTTGGATGAGGTCATTGAAATCATGGTTGTTCTAGAAGGAGTTATATTCGCGGCTTTCTATTGCAGTAATTTCATCGACGATGGCGTTGCCATTTTTATTATTGTAATGATTTTCTAATTTAGCCGTCGCTGTATCGTAGATGTTAATCATCACCGAGAACTCGTTATTGGATATCACTGTATTGTCAATACTAGATGATATGAACGAAGATATATGATAATATGCAGCAGTTGCAATATGTAATTTAATTATATACTCGTGTAGTTTATTTTTACTGCACGTTGATATTTTTTTATTTGCAATGATATTAAGAATACCTGTATATGTTGTTGCTACTGAAACACAAATTGTGACAACTACAGGTGCAATCACTGTTACCGCTGATAACAATATAACCTTTCAAGCAATAACACTTGAAAACGAATATATGATTATATCAACGCGGGTAATACGCCTGATGTATTTTTTTTATGTTCACCTGATACACGTCAACGAGAGTTTTTAGTTTAGTGTGTAACTAGCGTACTTTATGGTATTGATATTCTTGGACATTCATTATAGTTTTTACTTAAATCAGTTGCAAATTATACATACCATGTGACTGACGCTGGTTAGGGGTTATTGTATATATTTCAGTGGATCCATCTTCTATTACGCCACTTACACTGTTAACACCAGTAGATGTACTTGATGACACGTTAAACTGCATTGCTGAAATCAGGGTTAATCTATAGATAACCCTGACATGTGCGGAAGTTGTAACCGTGTTTTTTCTAAGTGTCAGGTGAAAGATCCATGTTCTATCGGATACACGGTATTGATATTTCGGTGATGCGGTATTTAAACTGTATCAAGCCTAGCAGCGATAACAGGAAAATCACTAACGAAATTATCCTGCTTTTGTTTAATCGTGTCGATGGTCGTTTTAATATCAGAAAGTTTCATAGGGACCTCTGGCGATTTTCCAAAGAAATTTTTAATAGTCTCATCAATTTTTCTAAAATGCTTACGGAGATTTGTAAATGTGTTTACGTGAACATCATACTCAACTTGCAGCGTTGTTAGTTTATGGTAGGTTGGTTTTATATTCGTCTCGCAGCGTTTATAGTTTATCGTCGGTGGATTTATATTCGACTCACAGCATTGTTAGTTCATTGTCTACGTAACATTTTGTTGCCGCGTCTAAGCCAGATATTGGATTATGGAGTGTCGTTATTTTATTTGAGTTAATGTCGAGGGGACCTGTCATTGTATCACCAAATTGTTTTATTCCATCATTAATACTATCTAATACAGTTGAAAAAGAACACCTGTTTAATCCTAACGCTGGAATCAAACACCGATATGGAATTGTCGGTTACTCTAATAATTTAACTATCAGGTGAATCAAGGAAACATTACTCGTTTTTAATTTTCCTTGTCTATCTTGAAATACGACTATTCGTTTGGATCTACATTTGCAAGTTTTAACAACTCCGATATTTCGTCGTTAATGATTTTTCACATCCTCTTGTGAAAGTTCTTCAAGCCTTTTTAGTGTCAAAAGAAACCTTCTCCAAATATCAACCTTATACCTTTAAGAGCTCTTTAAAAGTTGTTATTCGTATACTCGTATTGTTGCGTATATTTGAAATAAGTCATTTATATTTTTTTAATGCTTGTTTGTTGGATTTAAATTTGGCATTTTAAGTTTTAAGATTCGTTCATTGAAGGGGGAGGTGACCTGTACTTTAAAGAGTAAACACCAGATGTTGACCTCATTGCTGACCTGGCTTCAGAGTTGTAAACTAGCTTTTAAAATGATTGGTTGGTTCAAAGGACATTATGGAGTTTTATATAAACATCTTTCTATTTTAGCTGGGTCATACGCTGTTTACGTGATTTCTTGAACGTAAATTTGTTCTGAGAGATTCTAGAAAATCGCGACCCCTTTTTTGTTTACGTAAAAAAGGTATATAAACTATGCTTTGGAGCAAGCTATTTAGTAGAAGAAAATTGGGCTGTTAGAATATTAAGTTGTGTCGTTTTGAGTTATTTCAAAATACCTTGTACTGGAAATTATGTCACTTAGTTTGGATTCAAGTGGAATTATTTTGTTATTTATCTGGAAAAGAATTGTGCTCATAGATTTTTATTTACAAGAACTGACTTCATCAAGTGACGTCGTCTTACATATTGGATACTTCGCTGCAATTCGAACTTAGAATTATTTGGACATTTTATTAGCAGGACTTTTGCAGTTTCTCTAGTGGATAATATTTTGAATTATTTTTTGGATTAATTTTGTAATTGATTCTTAAAACCGTAAGTTTATTTTTTCTTTTCTGGAAAATGTTTGTGCTCAATAAATTGTTTATTAAGCTTTTACAAGCTTGTTATTTTCACTCTATCTATGTTACTGTTTATTCGAGCCTAAGCACGTAACATATAAATTGGGAGCTCGTCCGAGATTGAGATAAATTGGAATTTGGCTATAATTTTTTTCAGACAACTTCTGTTTTAAATTTGAATTCCATTAGGTTTTGATTTTTTTAAAATCTTTAGTGAGATTGACAGGCTTGTATTAAAATGACATCTAAAGTAGAAATATTTCTTTCTAATCCTACTCAGGAGCAATTAGATCTTTTCAAAAATGATGAGTTGATTCAACTTGCCAGAACATATGATCTTTCTGAAGTCAAGGCTTCTTTAACGAAACAAGATATCAAAAAGATTTTGTTCCAATATTTGGTAGAAAAGAATGTTTTGGACAAAAGTGCTTCGATTTCGGTCAGTAAGTCTGCATCAGACTCTGACATTAAACTAAAGGAATTAGAATTAAAATTCAAGATGGAATTAGAGTTGAAGAAGCTGGAATTTGAGTTGAAGAAGCTAGAATTTCCAAAAAGGGAGAGAGATAAATAAAAGAGAGAAAGAAGACAATTACAATATGACAAAGAGGAGAAGGAAAGATAATTAAAATATGACAAAGAAGAGAAACAAAGACAATTACAATATGAAAAAGAGGAGAGAGAGACAGGAAATTGAGAAAGAAAGACAATTACAATATGACAAAGAGAGGGAAGAAAGGGAATATCAATATAGAATGAAAGAATTAGAGCTGGCAAGTGAAAAACACCTTCATACTTCAAATCCAAATTTAAGTTTGATTTAGCAAGGAATATTAGATTAGTGCCCCCTTTCAGAGAAAATGAAGTAGACAAATACTTCATTCATTTTGAAAAAGTTGCAGAAAATTTAAAGTGGCCAAGGGAGCATGGGACTCAGTTATTGCAATGTGTACTCACTGGTAAGGCTAGTGAGATTTACACTTCACTGTCTTTTCACCAAAGTGGTAACTATGGTGTGGTTAAAGAATGCATTCTAAGGGGTTATGAGTTAGTCCCTAAAGCTTTTCGGTAAAAATTCAGAAATTACAGAAAAGAAGCTAAACAAACTCATGTCGAATTTGCTAGAGAAAAAGAGCACTTGTTTGATAGATGGAGCTTAGCCAAGAAAGTCGAACAAGATTATCAAAATCTCAAGCAAATGATATTAATTGAAGAGTTCAAAAACTGTGTCCATAGTGATGTTAAAACTTATCTCGATGAGCATAGGATTGAAACCTTGGAAAATGCTGCTCGAGCTGCTAACGAATATTCTTTGACACATAAAGTTAATTTTGTTTATCAGACTTCTACTCAACAGTCTTCTGGCAGAAAAGTATTTCAGCCTAATGCAAGCCTTTTTAAAACTCAAACTAGCACAATTTTCAAAAATTAAACTTCCGAGAAGCTTGATTCTAGGTCCTTGTTTCTTCCGATGTGTACCTATTGCAAAAAGAAAGGGCACGTTATTTCTGATTGCTACAAATTGAAATATAGTCATCAAAATCAAGATAGACCTGTTCCAACTACTCTTATTTATAAGAGGTCAAGGTCACGGTCATGTATTGAAAGCAATACATTTGTTGGGTCTAGTAAACCCCAGTCTGATTTTACTATGGAGAATTATGAACCATTCATATCGAAGGGTTCTATATCGCTCTTGGGTGATTCAGCCAATTCCACCCCTATTAAAATTTTAAGAGACACAGGAGCTTCTCAGAGTCTTTCATTGTCAGGTACATTGCTTTTTTCTGAGAAGTCTTCCTCTAATGAAAGTGTTCTTATTCAGGGAGTAGTGTGCGGCTTTGTTAATGTTCCTCTCCATTGTGTAGATTTGTCATCAGACTTAGTGTCAGGACCTGTTACAGTCGGAACAATCTCGGTTTTACCCGTATTGCTAGGCAACGACTTACCTGCAAACAAGGTTGTGGTTAATCCACTTGTAACTGACAAGCCTGATTTGGATCAGAAAGTTGATCCGATTGAAAAAGAATGCCCTGATAAATTTCAAGCTTGTGCAGTTGCCAGAGCTATGGCAAAGAAAGCTCTTGAGAATGATTTGATGAATTCAGTATTCCTTTACCTGACACGTGCATAGGTCAGGCTTTCCATGAGGTCACTTTTACTACTTGTTTGGATCAATCAGAAGGTATTGATCATAGTGATCCTCTTTTAACAACTCATTCTCTTTATTCTAATCAGGGTGATAAAGACAGTCACTTGCCGTCGAACAGGGAAAAGATCCTGAGATCTCCTGTTTGTTTCAAAGGGCCATAAATAATACTGAAGCCACTGAAGCTCCGGTCTGTTATTTCATTAAAAATGGAATTCTTATGAGAAAATGGAGAATTCCCGAGGTACCTGCTGGTGATGAGTGGTCGGTGAACTATCAAATAGTAGTTCCAAAACCTTACAGACAGGAAATACATAATCTGGCCAATGAAACTCCTTTAGCTGGTCATTTAGGGATTAATAAAACGTATCACAAGATCTTGACTTACTTCTATTGGCCAAAAATCAAACGTGATGTTGCCAAATACTGTAGGTCTTGTCATATTTGTCAATTGGTACGAAAACCCAATCAGAAGATACACAAGGCTCATCTACAACCTATTCCTGCCTTTGACGAACCATTTAGTAGAATTATGGTAGATTGTGTAGGTCCCTTACCCAAAATCAAGTCAGGTAACCAATACCTATTGACCATTATGTGCGCGTCAACAAGGTTTCCAGTTAAACATGTAATTAATTTAATCGTACCTGTCCCACACAGTGAAGGAATATCATCAGATTCTACTGATATTGAAATGTCCAATCTTTGTTATTCAGAAATTATGAAAGATTTAGACCAGAATATTTCACATTTGCAAGTGCAAGAAAGAAATATTATTTGAATATGAGCACGTATTACCAGATTTCCTACAAGGACAAACAAAATTTTTCATGACGTTGAAATTGTAAATTCCAAACCTGTTAAACAACATCCATACAGGATGAATCCACTCAAACAGGAATACTTGAAAAAGGAAATTCAACATTTGCTGGAGAATGATTTTATTGAGCCCAGTAAAAGTGATTGAGTTCACCATGCATACTTGTTCCAAAACCAGATGAAACTTTCCGTATGTGCTCTAGAAAGATGAACAGTGTGACAAAAACAGATTCATTAGCATTACCAAGAATTGACGATTGTATTGATAAAATCGGGAATGCCAAGTATGTCATCAAATTTGACCTTCTGAAAGGATTTTGGCAGATTCCACTAACAGAAAGAGAAAAGGAAATCTCGGCATTTGTGACTCCAGATGGACTTTACCAATATAAAGTAATGTCATTCGGGACGAAAGGGTCATCAGGCACATTTCAACGACTCATGGGTATGATCACCTCTGGTCTAGAAAATTGTGATGCCTATATAGATGACGTCATCATCTACAACGACACCTGGATAGAACATCTAGCAACAATTCGAAAATTCTTTGACAGACTCACTGATGCATGTTTGACAGTTAATTTATCTAAACGTGAGTTATGTTAGTGTGACTTTCTTAGGACATATTGTGGGACATGGACAAGTTAAACCAATAGATGTTAAGGCTGAGGCTATTTCTAAATTCCCTGTGCCTGAAAATAGAAAGCAACTGATTCAGTTTTTAGGTATGGATAGATACTATCGGAAATTTTGTTCCAATTTTTCTAGAATTGCGGAAACCCTGACAAATTTATTAAAGAAGAAGAAGTTGTTTTGGACTCAAAAATATCAGGAGGTTTTTGACAAGTTAAAAGCCATACTTGAAAGAGCACCAGTTCTTGCAGCTCCAAATTTCAATCAGTCTTTCAAATTATCTGTCGATGCAAATGATGTTGGTGTCAGAGCAGTTTTAATTCAAGAAGACAAAAATGGTACTGAACATCTAGTGTGCTATTTTTCAAAGAAATTAAATCAGCACCAAAGAAATTATTCAACTATCGAGAAGGAATATTTGGCATTGATTTTGTTACAACATTTTGAAGTTTGTCTAAGTTCAACTCCTTCTTCGATTATAGATTTTAGTGACCACAACCCTCTTACTTTCATCGGCAAGATGAAAAATCAAAATCAAAGATTACTAAGGTGGAGTTTGTTATTGCAGGAATATAATCTTCACATCCGGCACATTAAGGGAAAAGATAATACAATAGCAGACGCTCTTTCCCGTGTATAACAATATCTTCTATCATATACACTGTGTAATTTATACAAGTTCTTTTAACCTCAGGTGTAAATTGGTACGTGGTAGAAAGAAAGTTTTATTATATAAACCTTTCTTTTTATTTTATGGGGGAAGGTATTACGTATATTTTATATGTCATTTATATTTATTTTTATTGGCATTTTAAGTTTTAAGATTCGTTCATTGAACGGGGGTGACCTGTACTTTAAAGAGCAAACACCAGGTGTTGACCTCATTTCTGACCTGGCTTCAGAGTTGTAAACAAGCTTTTAAAATGATTGGTTGGTTCCAAGGACATTATGGAGTTTTATATAAACATATTTCTTTTTTAGTTGGGTCATACGCTGTTTACGTGATTTCTTGAACGTAAATTTGTTCTGAGAGATTCTAGAAGATCGTGAACCCATTCTTGTTTACGTAAAAACAGGTATATAAACTATGTTTTGGAGCGAGCTATTTAGTAGAAAAAAATTGGGCTGTTAGAATATAAAGTTGTGTCGTTTTGAGTTATTTTAAATTACCTTGTACTGGAAATTGTCAGATCGTTTGGATTCAAGTGGAATTATTTTGTTATTTATCTGAAAAAGAATTGTGCTCATAGCTTTTTATTAACAAGAACTGGCTTCATCAAGTGACATCGTCTTAAATATTGGATACTTCGCTGGAATTCGAACTTAGAACTATTTAAACATTTTATTACCAGGACTTTTGCAGTTTCTCTAGTGGATAATATTTTGAATTACTTTTGGGATTAATTTTGGAATTGATTCTTAAAACCGTAAGTTTATTTTTTTCTTTTCTGGAAAATTTTTGTGCTCAATAAATTGTTTATTAGGTTTTTACAAGCTTGTTGTTATCACTCGTTCTATGTTATTGTTTATTCGAGCCTAAGCAAGTAACAGTATACGACTTTATGGGATGGTTTTGTCGATGCTGATATAACTTCAAGGATGTTAATTTCTTCTCTGCCGCATATTGGTGCGTCAGAATTGTCTTTGTTGCTAGCGTTGAATAACAGCGAGGAAAATTTAATTGTTCTATATAACGCTTAAATTAAACTGGCGGTGAAAACCCGTATGAATCAAAATAAACCATTTCACGCGGATCAATCGCGTATGCAACCCAGTGAGTTCCAGGTCCGGTGCTGTTATCGAGAGTAATGATACCGGTTTCAATGTTGTTTAGTGTGGAAGGTAATTTATCTCGCATACAAAGACATCTGAAGATGTTTATTCTTAATTTTGTAGCAGCATCAAGTAAATCATAATTTGACAGCGGCTTTATTAAACCATCCCTGGTAATATCAGGCCGATTCCATAGCGAGTAAAACGACTGCCTGATAGTCTTAGACCTTTACCTTTTTTAGTACCCGTTCCCAATTGCTCTATTTAATGCCATTCCAGCCGCGGTTCCAACAGCACCTAACGCGGCGACTTTCGCGATCGCTGGAGCGGCGGCAGCTATCAACTTAGAAGAGGAAATATGCCACCAATTTTAATCATGTTTTTGACTACGAATGGAGTGAAATCTAGTTGAACACCAATTTTTGCTTCTGGTGCCTTATTGAAAAGTTTAAGTTGAGTTTTAGTCAACGATAATTTATTTGGACCACCACTGATCTCCCTTTAATGTTATTATTGCCCACATGTGCTTGCGTTTTTTTTTAATTGTAATTGTTTCGCCTGACCAGGACATTAACGCGATTGTATGACATTCCTATAATTCTGCGAATGATCTAATTGTCTACATGTTTTCCACCAGAGTGTCAATGATTCAATCGCCCACCAACACCTTCAAGTGACATCGCCTTATCACTGAGAATGACGGCAATTGTTCTAAAACAGCCAGCGGGAAACCGAGCTACACGAGCTCGAAAGTGCATATAAACGACAGATTGCCCAAATAAATCTAAATGTTCCAACGAAAAGTAATAGATTGGATATAGCGTTTAAAATTCCGCTGAGTTATCTGCAAAGCAATATCACTATTTAGGTCGCGTCCCATATATGTCATCAGACGATGATATGCATGTGCAACGTGATTATGCTCAAAATGTATTGATATATCTTCAGATGGTTATTGATTCCTGTTTATCTATAGCGCAACCTAGGAAACTCCAAGTGTATCAAATACCATTTGATTTCTTTCTTGATTATCTAACCTTTTATATTCCTGAAATGTGATACAAATATGTCGTGGCGCTGACAATCCATGCTGTGATGCTATCTGCCATGTGAATAACCCAGCGGCGACACCAGGAACAGTATATGTAGTCATAGACAATCATGATAACAACGATTTACCACCCTAGTCAATAATACAAAGTAGTCGCTGTTCTTCAGTAATTGATGGAGTCATTACTGGCATCAATAACGATAGTTGTTTGCGTTACTTTACCAGGATCAACTGTGTAATGTCAGATTGCATCGCTATCATCACCTTTTCGTACAAGTACAATTGTATCTTTAGCGCCAAATATAACCTTTTTAGCATCTCTGCAAAATAAAAATATATGAGATAGTGGAATTGCACATGAAAATTCCACATTTTCATTCAACATTGTTCTGCATGCTTAAAATCCCAAATTGTAATTTTCATTCATTGATATTACTGCATCTGCTTCTGCGTTTTCCGCAGCGTTCAATACATTTCTGCTTTCTGGTTGATCATTTGTATCGTTTACTAACATCATTGATGGACAAGCTGATCTTGAGTAATCATCTGAATATCGTGCTAAACCTAGTATTGTTGTCGCTACATCAACATTCTCATGAATTGTTTCAATTTCTCTTCCGTCAATCATATATATGATAACGCAATAAAAACATTATTAACGAAACCAACTTAATCACTAATTCCATAATTTGTATTATCTGCCTTTAAACGTATACCTTCGATTTCGATAAATGCCTCAGCGGGCAAGAAATATCTACTTGTATCCTGAACTTGTAATTCAATTCTTCCATGCGCATCAGATATACGTGCATCATAAGAATAATATTAATAATCACGCACAGACTAATCCATGCGTACTGGTGTGTTTATGTCAAATGCAGTGTTGGATTTGCGTTTAAACATGTTATTATACTTAGTTATCGTCTAAAACGAAGATTACTTCCTGCAACTAGACTGGCAGTTATATTTTGTTCTCTTTGTTTTTCAAGAACACCAACCATCTCCGTCAGTTTTTGATTTACGGCTTGATTTATTACTTTACTGATATTTGGAGGCATAACGTCAGTACTGGGTAATTTTACTGGTTGGACCGCCTTCGGAGAACCTGTTCGAGGTTTGCGTATTAATCTTGCTAACCTATTTCTGGCCACCGAAAATGTTTTACCAGCACGATCACCAATAGTACCAGAAGCTTTATTACGAATAACGTCAACAGCTTTCATCGATAATTGTTTGGCAATTGGCGCCGCCTTGGGATAAATTCTTGTAAATAAATCCTGAATAACATTTTCAAGTCCATTTCCGTAAGCTACTGGTAAACGTGAATTTACCACGCGGATTTGTTGTCGTCGTTGATCGTGTATAATCATCTTATACACTTGTTCGTTTTATCTAAAACAACTAGTCACTGTGGTAATCATCTTCGATTTCATCAATAAGATATTGATAAACATTAATATCTATGATACCACCTTGAAATAATTGTTGACAAATATCAGCTGCTTCATTAATTATTTCTGGAGAATTATTTCCAGCCCGCGTTCCTCATATGAGAACTTCTAACCGGCATACGTCATCGAGAATATTGTTAGGACATGTAATAAAACCACTTCCTGTAGTAAAACCACTTCCGTTTACACCAGGTAGGGTGATGGTTGTCATCGTGATCAAGATTGCTGCTTTGTGGGTGTTGAAATACGTTTTTTTTTATTTCATTAACTCGTTCAACAAAATCTTCATATTCGCGCTTACATTTTCTACTGATTTGTGAAATACCCTTGTGTTCGCCAAATACTTCAGCATTCCAATCGTGTTCTTGAATGGTACGAAATTCTGGTTTTAGAAGGTTACCCCGTAGTTGATATCCCGTCGCAGCATCCTTAACAGGATCGGTCATAATTTTTACACAACCTAGCTGATTAAAATATCTAGTTTTAGTTCTGGTTTAGATAAATCCTCGACAATATTTTTAGCATCACCGATGTCAGCACGTGTTTTGTTGGCAGACACCACAGCTTCGGTAATTTGTTGGGGGTAATGCATCAATAACCTGCTGTGATGCTATGGTAGCCTCAGCGATCTTTTTGGTTGTTTCAACAATTGGTTTAAATAATTGTCCTGTACTTTCTCTAAATTCAACATGAGATTCTTGTCGTTATTGACGTTTTTGTGTGAGGCTATCTCGTACGAGAAGAACTTTCTTTATTGCATCTTGTTCTAACGGAATGTGCTTCTCTGATGTTTGCCATTATCAATAACTCAATTTTTTAATAAGATCGCTGAGTGATATCTTTAGTTCAGGTATTACAAATGTCGGTAACTGTTGTTTGGTTAGTTTAAAATGACTGAGAAATACATAATATGAGGGTTCTCTGGTTCCATAGCGTTTATAATACTCTTCATGAATTACAAAGTCACGAATTTTTCGATTAATATGCTCGATATCGTCCACAATTTGATTTACATGCTGAATTGTTTCTATAATTTGTGGTTTGATGCTATCAGAATAATACTGCGTAATAGTCGCAAATAAATTCTTTAATTTATCAAATGTGCATTTGAGTTTAAGAGTAATTGTGTCTAAAAGAAATTTAAAATATTCTTCTCAGTGAACCAAGCTATTCTTATGTGTCGTACTCAAATAACTTATTAAACAAAGCTCAGTGAGTTTCCATATTCAATCAAAAATTAATCATTGGAAAGAGTTGTACTGTGCTCTGGTTCCATTATTAAAAAATTTCACATCTGTGGTAAATTCATTCCGGACTAGGTTAGGTATTTGTAAAGGGGCCTGATGTGGAATTACAGGCTATCGTAGCACTGTTCTGGTCGACGACATAATCCTTCGAATGTATTTATATCGCGGCTGACAAGGATGGTTAGTGAATAGTTATAGCTATATTTTATTCTTTTCCTGTTACGGATTTAATCCTACGCTAGTATTCATGATTCATATCCTCGATATCATAACTTCCATTTGCTATTCCAGCAAAGATCTAATCGCGGGTTCCATCTGATTTTTTTTGTGCAAATAACAGTGAATTATTTGAATGTTGACGCGCGAATGATTTTGACCAGATATTTGGCCAACTGTAGTATACTTGTAATTGGGCAAGCGCAATTTCGTTTACGGGAATCGCAGTTGGGAAATTCACGCTGAATTCAGGTTACGATGAGGTTATTTATATCATTGGTTTTCTTGTCGGGGATGTGTTCGGGGCTATCTGTTGCAGTAGTTCCAGCGACATTATTAATATTATTATTATTATTTTCTAAATCAGACATCATTGCGTCATCGTATTTACTAGAATCTATTTCTGATTTTGTTTTAGTAGAAGCTGTTGTTTGGTAAGAATAAAGAAAGCCTGAAATTGGTGAAGCAGAATTTGCATTTTCCTTCTATTACTAATACACACAATATAATCATACAGGTTAGAGAATTTTTAATTCGTACTCTATGGAGATTGGAGTTCAGATCCGCTTATAAACGACACGTATCGCCTTGCCTGCACATACCATCCCATATTTCATCACGACTAAGCAAACATCACCAATAAATGATGCAAATGACTAGGTACTTATATGCACTTGTGTGTAGCAGATACACTCATATTACAACCTATAATTCAAAGCTTAGTCGTGATGGAATATGACATCATTATTTTTATTAAGCATTAATTCTGCCTACTGTCATCAAATTGTCTTCTATAAAATACAAGTACTCTCTGGTGAATATTCTCTCTCTCTCTCTCTCTCTCTCTCTCTCTCTCTCTCTCTCTCTCTCTCTCATCCATATAAATGAAATCATATCTACAAGATAAGCAACACTCGACCATTACATATTTGTTAATTATACATAGTATACCAATTTATGTATTAGACAAAAATGAGAGATAATGTATGTACATTAAAGGATCTTATACTCTGAAACAACGCATCATTTCGACATCAGGTGCAACTGTTGTGGAATATCCGCTGATATAAGACCTTGACATACTTTTACACAGGAAACATATGCCGATTCTTAAGTCGCACACGTCAATATTTTGTATAGTTCTTTAAACGAATAAGACGACATTATATCCAAAACTGACTCTTAAATTAAGCTAACGTTTTACAAGAGATTTGTATCGTTTTGTGGTTAACATGTCCAGTGTCGAGTTGGAGGCAACATGCCAAATGTAGCGCGATATATTGGCACGCCTAAAACCCCTACTTCCATGACGGTGACCAAACTGTCGTTTCCGCTAACAAATTATTTGTTTTATGCTCCTTCTTTAATGCATGTATATGCATAATTTGGCCAAGATATTATTTAACATGACTAATGACTCTGAAATTACATTTTGTGCATTTCACCTTCGAATTCTTTAAGGAACCTTAGGAAAATAACAAATATCATTATTTTCAACAGCAAGGACAAAATAATAATAGCTGCTGTCTTTGAAGAGACGTGTATAATTCACTCGAAATGCGAGCTAAAATGTCAGGAACTCTCCGTCTTGATCATAAAAACGGCTTTTCTCTTTACAACGACCGCTTTTAACTAGGTCGAAATGTACCGACGAAACAATTCCTAACGTTCATAATCAGAGAGAACACAAATGTCCGTACATTGGACAATACAATTTATTATTTCATGTCCCTATTCCGTATTGCAACCGCAAGAGCATATTAGATTGTCGTATTTATTATTTAAAAAAAACTAAAATAATAAATACAATTAACTTCAACATTAAGTTTTCTTAAAAGTTGTCGTTTAATACCTTCAAGAAATAGTCGTATGTATAATTAAGATAAATACATTTACTTAAAAAGAAATTTGATTAAACAAAACATGATCAGTCTAGTATAATATGTACACTGAATTATTGCATGCAGAGCAAATTGCATGAAGATTATGAGCACATATGATTAGGTCTGCATTTCCCAAACGAAATCGCCAAGAATGCAATAGACATGACATTGCTGCACATCTTTAAACAACACGCACTCTAACGTCATCGGTATAAAGCAAGATATGCATGTATATTTATAAGAAAATGAATCAGCCCCAGACAGAGTCGAAATAATTACTAGAAGTTGGTTTTCTTTATCAGGAGGCTCATTTGTCTTGTACACTGGAATAACTTGAACATGTCGTGAAGCCTGGCATCGAACATACTTAACTTTTAGCGAATGCTGATATCTCAAATTTATATCTTGACTTTCACCAGGTTTTAAATATATCAACTAATCTACATTGAAAGATGTACGTTCTTGTTTTGATCATGTCTGATTGAGAATTAAAAGCAAATGTAAGATTATTTTGCCGATATCTATTCGTCGTTGATGCATATTTATATACGATAAAGAGTAATAATCTTGCTCAAGTTTGAATTCCATCATAGTAATCTTTTCATAGTGTAGACATTCGAATCACCATAATTAAATATGATGTAGACGTTAATATGTAAGTTCCTCTCTATTCTACTTGATTTAACAGGTTGATTCTCGAAGGTTCGATTTTCTCATAATTATTTAAAGATGCCCCAAAATAATTTTCCAAATTCTTAAGCTCTTATATTTGTACTGGATCTGTATCAATACATTTAATATAGATCGCGCACACACACACACACACACACACACACACACCTTTTTAGAACGAATCACCTATGCCAGGAAGTATCAGTTCAGTCAGCCACGAAAATAAATTTGTTTGAACTTTGCTTGTACAGTTGTAGACGAAAATAGTTTTTAATATGTTCCACCACCTCAGTTCTCCCGAAAATGTTACACAATATAGTTTAGCTTCGTTTATATTTGCAATGTTTCTTTTGTCTTTTTGTGTAAACTACGTGTCTTAATATTCTGACAAATCTAGTATGTCTTAATATGTTTTAAATATCCAAGCCTGGCTGGTCTAGGTAGTCTTAATTTGTTTTAAGTAGTCAAGACTGGCTGGTCTAGTTGGTCTTAATTTGTTTCAAATAGTCAAGCCTAGCTGGTCTAGGTAGTCTTAATTTGTTTTAAATAGTCAAGCCTGACTGGTCTAGTTGGTCTTAATTTGTTTTAAATAGTCACGCCTGGCTGGTCTAGTTAGTCTTAATTTGTTTTAAATAGTCAAGCCTGGCTGATCTAGTTGGTCTTAATTTGTTTGAAATAGTCACGCCTGGCTGATCTAGGTAGTCTTAATTTGTTTTATATAGTCAAGCCTGGTTGGTCTAGTTGGTCTTATTTTGTTTTAAAGAGTCAAGCCTGACTGGTCTAGTTAGTCTTAATTTGTTTCAAATATTCAAGCCTGGCTCGTCTAGTTGGTCTTAATTTGTTTTAAATAGTCACGCCTGGCTGGTCTAGGTAGTCTTAATTTGTTTTATATAGTCAAGCCTGGTTGGTCTAGTTGGTCTTATTTTGTTTTAAAGAGTCAAGCCTGACTGGTCTAGTTAGTCTTAATTCGTTTCAAATATTCAAGCCTGGATGGTCTAGTTAGTCGTAATTATTGTGAGATATTCAAGTCTGGCTCGCCTGGTTAGTCTTATATTTTGTGAATGATTCAAGTCTGGTTAATATATTTAGCCTTAATTTGTGTGACATATTCAAGCCCGGCTGGTCTAGTTAATCTGGCTTCTTATTAAACATTACTGGTGTAATTAGTGTAAATCTTTGTGAAACATTAATGTATCACTGGTCTAATTAATCTAACCTTTTATGTCGTATTCAAGCCTCATGATCTAGTATTCTAAACGCGTGGGTAATATTTAAGCCTGGCTGGTCTAATTAGTTTAATATCTAATGTACTATTTGAAGCATGGCCTGTCTATTTAGCCTAAACTTTGTGTATAATATTCACACATGACTGGCCCAGTGATTGCAAGAGTAGCTCTACTGAGAAAGCAAGGATATACATTTCGTAACATTTCTCAATGTATTTTATTTACGTATGGGTCAGATCCATGCTGAAGAGCCAGTTTTCTCTATGTATTAATTATTCATGTTCATAAATGTCACAAATATGATGATTGAATATATATAGATGGGCCCAGGATTTTATAATCTTGTTCAAACCTCCCCTTCCTGCAATCCACAACTGTAGAGCTTAGGAATTTGAATGGCAAGATTAATGGATATGGGGTTGGAGTTCTTTAATTGTTTACGTACAACCTGTCCGTAAAGGATATCCCTCTCATATGTCGTCCAAACAAAGTATCCTCCACATATAAGGAACATCATTCTAA
Organism: Unio pictorum; assembly: GCA_030141615.1. Classification (NCBI taxonomy): domain Eukaryota; kingdom Metazoa; phylum Mollusca; class Bivalvia; order Unionida; family Unionidae; genus Unio; species Unio pictorum. The sequence goes on from JARLTB010000021.1 coordinate 39,939,229, forward strand.
TTAAATATGTTTTATTTTGGCTAACCTTTACTGCATTAGTCACCTTCTTGTTGACATAAGCATGCATGCTGATGAGTTGTCAGTTCACGTTTATGTGCAACACCGCTGATGCGATGTACCTCCTATCATAAGAGTCAATATTAAAACTGTACGCTATTGATACTTTGCCAATGTTTACCGTACATTTCAATCCGCCCATTTAAATTAATAAGTCATCTTATTAGTAGTTATCTTACTAGTAGTTATCTTACTAGTAGACTGTTTGTTCTTGCAAGGTGAGGATAAATTTATTGGTGATAAACCGTCTCCTCAAACTGCCAGTGTAAATAGATCCAACAATCTCTTATTCGACAATCTGATATACAGCAGTTGGCTATTAAAACCTATTTTGTAAAGATGTTCAGTTCTCCACACAGATTTTGTGTTTGATATTTGGTATATAAGGCACAATTTGGTAAGATATAACTCCGCACCAAAATCGCCAGTCGGGATGCTGGAGTCTCTACTATGACGTCACATCACGAGAGTAACCGAATAGGTGCGGAAATTTTGCATACGAGGTCACGGAAATTCAGCTCTTTGAACATATGCCAATATTTAAATATGGATTGCGGTCGCATATGATACTTCAGAATAAGGTTTTCTCCATAGTGTTGTTAGTATTATTATATATTTCCATTGGTTTCAGATCTCCTTTAATTAGTGACTGCATGCTTATAAATTGCATGTGGTTTATGTACTTTCCACGTTAAATATAATCTCTGAACCCTACTAGTCTTATCAAGCCAGGAATGCCAACGATCGGCCTGTTGAGGCACGTGTTTAATATAATTGTTCTTTTATTGCAGTGGTGAAGCGCCTTCTCATCGCTGTCTGAAAGATTTACAACGCTGGAGTCTAACGTGTTTGTTCTTGCAAGGTGAGGATGAATTTATTGGTGATAAACGGTCTCCTCAAACTGCCAGTGTAAATAGATCCAACAATCTCTTATTCGACAATCTGATATACAGCAGTTGGCTATTGAAACCTACTTTGTAAAGATGTTCAGTTCTCCACACAGATTTTGTGTTTGATATTTGGTATATAAGGCACAATTTGGTATCTGATTTTGATCTGGCCACAGTCGAGTAGCACTTTACTCCTCCAGCAAGAAACTGAAATTTGCGTTAATCAGACGTTCAAAAGCATTTATTATCTGCAGTTATTTTCATTTTGGAAAAGCTGGACCGAACATAGTATATACTTAAATATTAATGTATGTTCAGATTAGGTAATTGGACGAGTTTATAAAATCATATTTAACAATAATGAATTAAATTGATGGTGTCTAAACATTGCAACAAACTGTGAAATTTCTCAATTCCAAACAACATTTTTTGGGAAACATTTGAGCCTTGGTAAGAATCAAAAAGCGTCATGCAGCGAATGGATTTGACAGACAAACCAAAGAAATATGTCCAACTCAGTAAAAAGACCATTTACCTGTGTGGTTTACTTTTTATCGCATTGCCGGTGATTGTAGGAAGCCTGGTCTGGTATTTCACCGAGGTCAAATGTACTAGTTCCGAAAAGGACAATGCTGGTGACGCCTCAACGACAACAACAACAGAAACAACGGTTGCTCAGCCATCGTTGGACGACGCTCCATGGTTAAATTTACGTCTTCCAGAACATATTCAGGCTGTCCATTACGACATTACGTTGTACCCAGACTTTTACAATAACAGCGGATGGTTCTATGGAAATGAAACAGTAGAGCTAAATATCACACGACCGACAAAATATGTCTTGATACACTTTAATTACCTGAACATTACAAGCACTGTTCTTGTGGATAAAAATCAAGAGAGGATTCCGGTGAATCGTACATTTGCATATGCGACCAATCAATTCTGGATTGTAGAAGCGATGAGCGTCATTCGGCCTGGCACCGTTTTCTTAAACTTGCAGTTCGATGGATCTTTAACGAGAGCGATCGTTGGATTCTACAAAAGTACATATATAAACTCCAAAACAAACGAAATTAGGTAAACTATTGTTTTTTGTTATATTTAACGGTTGGATAATGCCAAATCATTTCTAGCTGACAATATTTAATACATCCATGCTAATATAACAGCAATGTTTTTACTTTCCAATGTGTATTTTGTGCGTTTCTGTATTTTGTTTCTTTTTTTAATTTTAGTTTTTGCTTTTTTAATTCTGATATCGTCACGAAAATAATGATGTTTTGAGATTTCTGATTATACGTGTACAATTAAGATATAATTTTCCCAACTGCAAGCTTCCAGTGACAAGGTAGCATTATGGTTTTCACTGTTTCCAGCCTGCTTGGTTTATTTTATACAAGATGAATTTCGATAAATTTCAGTCATGTAGTCTCACCCACCCACAGTGAAAACTTCGTTTATACGATATGTAAGGACGCGAAAATGTCCCATAGATCGAAACAAGAGATGGGATCAACTAATTAAATTTAGGTAACACCAAGTCTGCCATCGTTAGAAATATATGGGGTTCGAATTGTACCTAGATGCTGTGATAAATAAGGTTATTAAGCTCATATACCTCCAGAAAATGTAGGATAATCATTCCTTGTCCGATAAGTGTATTTTTAATTATGTGCTTTGCTTTACGATACAAATGTGCACTTCCTTAAGCAGTAAAATCAGGTATGAGTACAGATGGGTCCGTGTTATGGGAATCACACTAACAATATAACATGGATATTAAATTGGTGTATCTTTGTAAGGTTGTGTGCATCCTGTGTATTCCCAGATTGATTTATGTGATTGTACAGACTGTTTATATACTTAATTACGCAACGTACAGAAAGACGTTACCCATTGTGGAGACAAAGATATTTTCAGACTGTGGTACAAGGAGCTCATTTTCATTCAGATGTTAAGTAAGATTGCAGTACGTGTACTTACAAAATATTATTGTCTACATTACAAAACATCGTTAAGTGGCCCGCAATATTCAATTGGTTGGCGAAAACAAACATTTGAGAACTAGTGGTGTATAACCTATCCTAATGTGACATGAATCCAAAAAATAGATTGTGTGCAATACGGTGAAGGCCGCCATAACATAGCAGACAACTGGCATGTTTTTGGAGAAATTCTGATGTTTTGTAAATAACGAAGTTCAGGTTTCGAATATAGTTGGGGTGGTGAATTAAAATGCTAATTCCAGCTACATGTTTCCTTTGGGTTAGAGATTATTAGTAATGATAAAATACCCTTTTAAATAATTCACGCCTCTAAAAATAACAAAACTGCAATATCGACGTCTCTTCAGAGTCTAGATGTTGCACCAATACGAAATGTTTGTTTTGGGGTTTCCCAGAGTGGTAAAAAAACAGATTCTATGGCTAATATTAACTTCAGTCATCTCCCCAAGTTGAATGAAACCAATACTGAATTGAATCGCGACTACTCAGCATATTATGTAGTGTGAAACTAGCTTAACTAGTACCATCATCCAATAATGCACCAGCAACCATTTTAATATATATATATATATATTTTGCTGGCATGTTAAAAATGCGAGAGATAAACATTCTTCTCAGATCTGTGAAAACCGATGGGTATTTTTTAAGACTTTTACTCTTGCTGGTTTCAAATTAAAGCGAATAGGTCTAATAAAATAGGTTATATATTTTTTGTAAATTTCTATTAAAAAGGTTAAATGTTAGCCAAATGTAACCAGGAAGCATCTGTACTTCAATCCAAATTGGTTGCTCATGCAAACTCATTTCATTTATATACTTATACAAACCGTCAAACTCTTTTAGTACCTGGATTTGCTGTAAACGCAGAATACCATTGGTGAAATTGTGATAATGGTAGACTTGACATATAACACACGAATTGCTGCAATAAAAGAATTGTACAATTTATTTCATCTTTTTAAGTCCGATAATAAAGGCGTGAACTTGAATTACTGACTCATCCTTTCTCTGTAAGTAAGACTGAAAATACTAATGAAATATTAAAGTAACATAATCCTCCGCAAGTAAAAATATCATGTTTTATTGCAATGTGTATTGGTGTTAACATAAACACAACTATGTAAAGGTCCATAGCATCAATACAAATGTTTTAATTCTGATCAAAATGCAGCATTAAACATCCCCTGTACTTTCGTTACACATCGAAAGCAACCTGACTTAAATTCAACCTTCTGTTTTTTACTTTACACAATAATAACAACCCGAGCTAAATGCAACTTTCCCTGTACTTTGCACAGTGACAACTATCTGAGCTAAAGTCGGCCTTCCCTGTACTGAATTTATACAGTGACAACAATCAGAGCTAAAGTTAACCTTCCTTGTACTTACCTTACACATTGACATCTATCAGAGCTAAGTCAACCTTCCCTGTGCATGCTTTACACACTGATAGATATCAATCTGAGCTCAGGTCAGCCTTCCCTTTACTTACTTTACACAGTGATAACAATCATAGCTAAACTCAACCTTCCCTGTACTTACTCTACACTGTGACAACAATCAGAGCTAAGTCATCCTTCATTGTATTTACTCTACAGAGTGATATCAATCAGAGCTAAGTCACCCTTCCCTGTACATGTTTTACACACTGATATATATCAATCTGAGCTCAAGTCAGCCCTCCAGTTACTTACTTTGCACAGTGATAACAATCAGAGCTAAGTCAACCTTCCCTGTTCATGCTTTACACACTGATAGATATCAATCTGAGTTCAAGTCAGCCTTCCCTTTACTTACTCTACACAGTGATAACAATCAGAGATAAGTCAACCTTCCCTCTGCATGCTTTACACACTGATAGATATCAATCTGAGCTCAAGTCAGCCTTCACTTTACTTACTCTACACAGTTATAACAATCTGAGCTAAAATGCATCATATGTTCCCTGTTCTTACTTCACACGGTTGTGACAATGGTGATGCCAGTCTGAGCAAAATTAAGTGTTCCCTCTACTTACAAAAATCGAGATCAATGCAACCTTCCTTGTACTTACTTTAGAAGGTGATGCCAATGTGAACCAAACGCGACCTTCTCTGTACTTTACACGGTGACGACCTCATAAACAGGATAAACGTTTTAAATTTGTTCAGAGGATTTGTTTGCTTGTTGTAGGATTTAACGCCATTTTTAAGCACAAGATAGGCTATTCATGGCTGCCAGTATTATTGGTGGAGGAAGAACCCTGGAAAACACCCGGAAAGAACCACCGTCCCACGAGAACCTACTGGCAAGCTTTCTCACAGAACTACATTAGCCGAATCTTAGACTGGAACCCACGCAGACAGAGGTGAGATGGCAGTGATCCGTAACGGAGAGCGCTTTAGACCACTCGGCCACTCGGAGCCCCCTTGTTCAGAGGAAGATACAGTCTTGCGTAGAGTCTACTATTTCCAGCATAAAAGGGCTGATATATATATATATATATATATATATATATATATATATATATATAGAGAGAGAGAGAGAGAGAGAGAGAGAGAGAGAGAGAGAGAGAGAGAGAGAGAGAGAGAGAGAGATACCAGACTGAACTGGATATCACCAATGTAGAAGGGGCTGGCTGAATAAGTTCTAAAATAATAAAGGTATATGTTCAAACTTTATCACTTCGATGGATCTTGTGTCGGTTATACATATAAAAACATCTTCCGATTCGATGAGCGGTTCAAGATCCAGTCCCAGACATCATCAACTGATATCCAAATTTCCTACTGTTTCAAAGTTATTTCAACAATAAAATATGCGTTTATCCCTATATAAATAAAAGCTTATCCATGTTACGCACAATCTGGAGTCTGTCAAAATAGCTCTGGCTCTTCGTCTTTACACATGTAAGCTAGGAGAAACGATTTATATAAATGGGCCAACAAATGTTTCCAAAGAACATCTATAATCATATTAAATGCCAAATTTGAAATGCCTTCTGCAACTATGTTTAGACATTTGAGCTTGTCAATAAAAGAATTACAATATTCTTGTGACTAACTTAAACTGATCAACAATATAACTCCCGATTGTCTGATATATCTGCTAGACCTCAAATATTCATTATTTTAATGAACTGTCTCAGAGATAAAATAATTACTTTTAACTTACTCAGTGCTTTCTCTAAAGATATGAGTAATTATAAATTCTTTTCTTCATTTTAAACTGCTTTCAGAAGTTACTTGGATAAATATAATAATAATAATAATAATAATAATAATAATAATAATAATAATAATAATAATATTATTATTATTATTATTATTATTATTATTATTATTACTGAATGTAGTAAACTTGTATGTTTGAGTCATGTGGGTCAGTATATATAAATACAATATGTAAAAAGATGTGGCATTATCAATGTGCATTTTAAGAATGTGTTTTATAATTATCACAAATTTATATTAGATTGTTTCATTCTTATGTAAACAAAGCACGAATCCGATATATGCATAGCTAACACATTCCCCTGGTCATCATCCGAACAAGGTATATCCGGAATTATTTTCTTGTAGTTCTGAAATGTTATAGAGCATCTGGATAGTTCAAATATGCCCATTTCAATGGTGTAAGGTCTCTTTGTTTTGCCAAATACTGCAACAAAATGCTTGTTAATATTATAAACTGACATTACACTAAAAATCCAGTTGTGTTGGTCAATATGTTTGTTTATACTCCGTGATGTTAACTGACACAAAAGATAAACAAATGAATTCCAGGTTTTAACACGACATTCTTCATAAAACAAACGAACGCAATATACGCTTATTGTATGTATTGTTGGTATATGTTATGTAAGAGTCATAGAGGTGTATATGTTTGTTTGCTTTATTAGGATTTTTAACGTAGATTTAACAATTTTTCAATCGTATCGCTACGATGTCTGCAGTGAGGCAAGTTATAGTGACGTCTAGCACTGCGGCATGATGCCGCAGACATGTAGCATGATGTCCCACCCAGTCACATTATCCTAACACCAGGCCGACCAGTCCTTACACTAACTTCTTAATGCTAAGCGCCAAGGGAAGCAGCTGTTAGTACCATTTTTATAAGTCTTTTGTACGACTCGGCCGGGGATCGAACCCACGACCTCCCGCTTACGCAGCGGAAACTATAACCACTAAGCCACCGGAGTGGTTTGCAGATTTATGTAAACAAGATATTGTACGATCTTTTCTTTTTTCAAAGTCCCTACAAAACCTTGCCTAATGTTGAAATCCAGAAAGCAATTATTTTCTCTACCTTAGCTTTGCCACAAAATGACTTTTAGCTTATTCAAACAACATATATTGTACATCTACCAATTCAAAATCTGAGCAATAACAATATATTTTGTGTCAATGAGCTCTCGTTACAATTTCGGGTCCAATTTAATCGATATTGGATTATGTTCCTTGTGAAAGTGGTGAATTTGTAATCTTTGTACCGTGACACTGCCACAAAAGGTTTTAAAACTTAGCCCTATAACAAAGAAAGTTATATACGCAGCGGTTCACTTGTGCATGGGCAAACTAGCCAGCTGCCTATGGCCCCAACCTCGGGTGCAACTGGTCCCCATTCAAGTTTTTTGTGTGCTAAAGTACCAAAAAGTAGTCCCGACTCTGTTAACTGTCTTGGAGCCCTGTGTCTCTATGTCTGGGTCTGTCTGTACGGTGTACATGCTTTATATGTTATACAGACATTGTATTGGTCGTTCGAAAATTATTTGCAGACTAATATATCTTTACAAAATGGCATTGCTATATACTATGAGATCTACTTTTCTGATTCCTTTGCATACTTTACGTTGTCTATGTATATTAAGTTCTCGTCTCTTGAATTGTATAGTTGCATCCACAAACCATACATACAAATGTTACCCTACCTTTTCCATTTTGACTATTGTCTTTATTAATTCAATTCTTTGTACTCCCATTTTAATTTTGGATTTATTTTAATGTTTTGCTTTTATGTAAACACTAAATCCAGTCTACTTTACAGTAATAAAAATACATTGGTTTTGGTCTTATTTTTATGCTGTAATCTGACTGGTCAATCAAGTTTTAAATTTTGAAATATTCCCTAAAGTCTGCTTTGTCAAGTAATTTGGAGTAGTAAATAAATAGACGTTTTTGGAATTTTAAATTCATCAATGTATTTAGTTAATTAAGCGTGAGCCAAGCCAGTGTAAAACAACAACATCGAACTAGTATATTTTACTATGACACAGATATGCCACCTTGCCTACTATAAATGCAAAGTTGATCGACCAACAAGGAGCGCGCGCATGTGTGTGTGTGTGTGTGTGTGTGTGTGTGTGTGTGTGTGTGTGTGTGTAAATAGTTGTAAATAGACGCTCAAACAACTTAGGCGACAAGAGCGGTCAGTTGTATAAAGAAGTATTAGAGAGTTGCAAGTATGCGCCATTCCAGTTGCACCTTCTACTACATGAGGTGCGGTTATTCATTGTATTCGTTTTGAAATACGAAATACGTAACGAAATACGACCCTTCGCAGAGTGCACAACCCGTAAACTCCCAAATCAAATATTGATTGGTCCGTTCTTCATTCGAGTCAAGTTTTCTCTGTAGTCAACCTATGAACGTTCTACGATTTTAAATTGATTAGTTATGAAGTAAATGTGAAGCTCAAATTCTACATTTGAGTCCTTCTTCTATCGACTTAATACATGATATAAACTGCATAATAATTTACTTTCCTTTGGCCTCTTCAGAAACAAGTCAGTTTTAAAATGCAATAAAGACATTAATTTGATATAATCAATAACTTAGCGAACTGTATGCTCGCATGTATACTGAAAGGTATATGAGCTTATAAATCAACTTTATTTCACGTTCTGAAACATGAACCACAGCTAAAATATTGGATCTATTTTGGTCCATAAATCAAGAGAGATCTAAGTACATGTACGTCAATTTATACCTGCAATAGTGGCAAATTCTTCGATAATGATATTAGCAATTGTTGAATCTTATGCATTCATTTTTGACGATCAGAAGATAACATGATTTATTGCCATTAAAACCTTTTTATTTCGAAAAAGAACTTTGTAAGTGCTGAATATTTTTTAATTAAATTATCTTGTAACTAAATGGAAGCAAGTCACTGTCGAGCTATCAGTCGATCCAACCGCATTATATACAATATCACCGAATTTTGAAAGTTAATGTCGGAGGAACATACGCATAAAATTCTGATTATTAGATATCATAATTTATTTGAAAAAAAACCTCAGAATATAATTAGGCCTTTAAAACAAGTCAGAATGTGTGCAATAGTTTCCTTTACCTTCATATGATCATTTATTTTGTTTACAGTTGGATAAAAGGTTCCATTAAGACTTCCCACATCTAGGTCCTCTTAATGTGTCTGAGGTTTTAATGTTAAGGAGGTTGTTTACTTCTATATTATTATTTCTTATCTTACCTATCTTGAACTTTATTTTCTTCAGGTTAAAAAAAAATTTAAAATTATTCATTCAAATACAAAATGCTCAATAACACTTTCACACGAAATCACTATTTAAGCAATTTTGCAAATTCATTTAGAGACATTTTGGTATACATATCTGTGAAATAACAAGACTGTTAGCACATGAACACTATTCCAGGCAATTGGATAATCAGTACATTTCAGAATTGGATTTCATTCGGAACTTTATTTAAATTCATTATGGAATACTTTTTCTTTATTATATTTGTCAGAACAGTTATGACTTGGAGATTTAATTCACAATGCTGTCAGATCTTTTTAGACTTTCACACTGTATTCTCGGGGAAACAATGTTGTTGAATTTTACTAAACTTGTTGGTCTTCAGGCTAGCATACAACTTAGTGTAAATATGCAAGATTGACTGGTCATATGTATTAGTGCGTGCAGGCAAGGTAATTATTGTTGCAAACTGAGAACCTGTGTTCCAATCTTAGTAAGAAACAAATGAATATTTCTATAACATGTACCACAATTACACTATTACCGCTCCTGTGGCCTAGTGGTTAGAGCGTCCGCCGCGGAAGCGGGAGGTCGTTACTTCGATCCCCGGCCGAGTCATACCAAAGACTTACAAAAATGGTACTAGCAGCTGCCTCGCCTGACGCTCAGCATTAAGAGGTTAGTGTTCGGACTGGTCGGCCTGGTGTCAGGATAATGTGACTGGGTGGAACATCATGCTACATGTCTGCGGCATGATGCCCCAGTGCTAGAGATCACTATAAACTGCATCACTGCAGACATTGTAGCGATATGACTGAAACAGTGTTAAAGCTACGTTAAAAATCCTAATCAAACAAACAAACAATTACACTATTCACATGTGATAAACCGTTCTATAACAGAAGAAGAAAAAATTAACGGTCAAACAATGTATATGACTGCTGATTAGATAATCAAGGTTCTAGTTCTAGGATTTTTTTCTTCCAAAGATACATTTACATTTTCATAAAGAGATCACCGATATTATGTTCTCTCTTTGTTTGGTTGTTGCAACCATTCATTCAACGCTATATTAGTAAAGACAATGTGATTACTTTTCTTAAATATAAAACGTTTCCTACGTATGCAGACTTCGGCGAAGGGCATTTTTCTACTTCTAAAACTGACAGCAATACTGACCAGAAATAGTGATGTTTGTTGAGGTGCATTGACGTATTTTGTTCCCTCGCAATATTATATGTCGCTCTTACCATCGGAAGAAAACGTTTAGATTAATAAAAACTGATTTTGCAATTAGTTTCTTTGTTGAAGTTTATCATTTTGATGGTCAATTACATGAATAATCTTTCATTTTCTGCAGACATTTAGCAACGTCTAAGTTCCAGCCTACGGACGCCCGCAGAGCATTTCCTTGCCTGGACGAACCGAAATTTAAAGCACAATACACCATAAGAATGGTGCATCTACCGGATTACATAGCTCTATCCAACATGCCAAATGAGGTAATCAAATAAATATGGTGTTTTCTACACTATTTTTAATTCTAGCATTTTGCTTGATGTTTTTTGTTTGATACACTATAAACATAGATATATATTGTATTCTAATAAAATATACTTGATATCGAAACATAATGAAATTCTTCAGTCTTACGGCCATTCAAACTATGGAAAATTGGCATATTATTTTCATTGCGTTTGCAAATTATTGTGTAATACGTGTCATCAGAAAACAAAAGTTTGTGTAACTTATATGTAAGATAAAAAAGCATGCCCTCTCGATTAAAGAATCTGGCATATTTCCGTGCTTCATATCTTTGGGTCCGTACCTTATATGTTTAGGTCTGTATCGTATATGTTTGGGTCAGGAATGTATGGTTTGTTTCCGTTCCTTACATATGGGTATAACTCGCGGTATATAAGTAATATATACAAGTTTGTATACAAGCAATTATTCCTTGACAACCACTAATACAGATCAATACAAACCCACTGGATCAAATTAATGAAAGTTTAAGATTCATATTACACAGAACAACATTAAATATTTTCCTGTAGTGCGACGACTTGAAACTGAACGATGAAGAAATAAATTTATCATGCAAATATAGACATACGTGCGGATCAAGTGATTGATCACTGTCAGATGCATATTCAAAAAAGAAACCACATTGGTGAATTTGAAAATGGTAAAACCTATGACAAGCTAAGTGAAACATTTAATAAAAAGAAAGCGTGCATTAGTTCAAAAACAAAAAAATTAATGATATCGATAAATTAGTAAAATATATTAAGGAACGATTGAAAGGGATGGTATTTTGGGATTCTAGCAAGTACACAATGTAGCAGCTTTAAAAAAGCTTCTTTTTATAGAAGACGACATTAAGTTGTCTCTGTTTTTTTAAAAACCTAATTTTGCTCTATTAAGAAGAATACTTAGTATCATCACCACTATGACGTTTCTTCTGGGTCGCTGTGAACATAAACAAATTGAAAAAGGAAGATACTAATCACATGACCAATCGGATATATGATCAGTACCCTGGGACGTTAAGAGAAAAAGAAATGCTTATATCTTTACTACTATATGACATGATTATTTCTACTTCCAACAATTTCTGAGCATGTTTTTAAATTCATTCACAGAGAGAGAGAGAGATAGAGAGACAGAGACAGAGACAGAGAGACAGACAGACAGACAGATTATTGATGAGTTCACAAAATCATGAGATATGTTTATGTTGTCTTTGTGGCGTACGCTTTAAAAAAAATAATTGCTGAATTACAATCAATGAGAAAACTTCGTACCAACATCTATAACAGCATGATCACAAGTTATTTACTTTAGGATGTCATCGTTGCTTTTATGTTGCATAATGTTTGCTGGTGTGTTTATTTAATTGACGGTTAGAGATAAATACACTGCTTTTGTGAATGTGTCATAGCGAATGTGTCTTAATTCATTGTTTTCATGCGTAGACTTCTGAGATGTATAGATGGAATCCAAGAATGGTCGTAACTAATTTTCAGCGATCTCCAAAGATGAGCACCTATCTCGCCTGCTTCATTGTCTGCGACTTCGCCTCCATGGAAAACGTCACTAAATATGGTACAAAGGTAACCCAATCTTAAAATTCAATTCGACTTTTAATTTTTTAAAACTTGTATTATTAAGATCAAATCAAAAAGTATTAACATCATGTAATTGCCTCTATTAACATTGTCGAGGACCTTGTTCAGTGCTAAATCGCTCTCCTAGGAAACAAAACGTATTATAGATATACTTTTACAAGCAGTTTCTTTACATACTACACACTTTCTCTCTCTCTCTCACACACACACACACACACACACACACACTCATATATATATATATATATATATATATATATATATATATATATATATATATATATATATACATACATACATACATACATACATACATACATACATACATACATACATACACGAAGGAAATTAATGTTTAACTCTTGCTTAGCTGCCTCTTTTATGCAGATCCGGGTGTTTGCGACTCCTGATAGGATTATGCAGGCGCAGTATTCCCTTGACGTAATGAAGACCACGATGGAATATTACCAGGAACTGTTTGGCGTCACATTTCCTCTACCAAAGAATGGTAACAAGCGTACAATCATGATTAGTAAAAATTGTGTATAAATGTACTTTAATTTGACCATTCTATGCACATGTATGAACCTACAACCAACCCACTCACCATTTTCTCAACCAAGACCGTCAACTTGAGAACGAAGCTTCATATATACTTCGTCGCCATTTTGAACTAATTTATTAACTAATTTATTTCCCATTGAATAATATGGCGATAGAAAGAGACAAAATCAAATATTGTTACTTTTTGCTGTAGTAACATATATGATGCACTTAGCCAGAGGCTGCTCGCCATATACATCAGATTGATGTTGTATTCCTAGAAATACCGCCGATGTTATTTCATAACAAAACGGAAAGGGTCTAGCGATGTAATGTCTGATACAACAACTCTCTCTCTCTCTCTCTCTCTCTCTCTCTCTCTCTCTCTCTCAATTTATCATCGTCACAAATATTTTGAAAATAATTATTTATGGAATTATGTACAAGATCTAACTGTTAAGGACCATGAAACAAGAAATCGTTTAGCAAAAATATCTCGTAATTCCTCTAAATTGTAAATTGTCACAAACTGAATGTTACTCTCAACCAAACCAACCTTTACAATTTGCTTTATAAAATCAAATAGTAAAAGCGGCTTGATTAGTTTCCTGAATGCACATTAACACAGCACATTTTGTATCCCTTCAAAGCTAGTTACGATAAGTCTTAGTAATAAACAGTGGTACTATATCCTTGAAGTGATGAGTGATTGGTATAATAGTCTTCAAGTGTCAAGGGATTGATATTAAAAACATCAAGTGTCAATGGACTGGCACTAAATCCTTTATAGTGTCGAGGGATCGGTATTGCAAACTTCAAGTGTCACGGGATTGGTATATATCATTGAGGTGTCAAGCGATTCAAGCCTCAATGGAATATTATAACATATTTCAAGTGTCAAGAGATAGATATTAAAGCCTTCAAGATTGCAAATTATGCCGGTTTCAGTGCTGTATGGATCTTGTGGTAATTGATCTCGCATAAAAACACCTCTACAATTTTTATCGCTAATTTTTAGCAGCATCGAGTAAATCAAAATTTCACAGCGGAGTTAGTAAACTGTCCCTGGTAGTCTCAGGCCATTTCTGATGTACCATGAATACGGAGTTCCTGGTAGTCTTAGACCCTTTCCTTTCACTGATCGTGTCTTTTGTTTTTGTATCCGCGTCCAGCCGCCTTCTTTAGTGTCATCACAGCGGCGGGACCAACAGCTCCGAGCGCGGCAGTTTTCGCGACCGCAAGGGCGGCGGCGGCAATTAGCGATGGTAACGCAACGAGAAGTGGAAATATACCACCTGATTGTATCATGTCTTTGATCGTGGACGCAGAGAGAGTGACCTGAAGACCTGTTTTATCTTTGCTAGCATCATTGCAATGCTTAATCTGACGAGCTGTCAGTGATAGTTTATTCTGACCACCAGACATCTGATTGTGTTTTAACGATATTGTAGTTCCACATTTTTTAGATGAATCCGATTGCAACTTTTTTATCTGATCAGGAGTCATAGTAACACTAACATAACTATATGACAATTTTTTTAATACGATATTGATCTAATTGTCTACGTGTGTATGGGCCACTACACGTTTTCTACTGGCGCATCAACTACCCTCATTCGTCCACCAACACCTTTGAGTAGCATTGATTTGTCATTGAGAGTGACAGCAATTGCTCTGTAATCACCACCAACAGGAGAAGCGGTTACACGAGCTCGGCAATGTATGTCAACGACGGACTGTCTGGTTCAATCAAGATGTTCCAACGAAAAGTAATAAATCGGATATCGATTTATAAAATTTAACTGTGAAATTTTCAGACCAGTATCTACATTATTATCACGTTCCATAAATGTCAGCAAACGATGATACGCGCGTGCTGTTTGGTTTTGTCCGTAATTAAGTAAAACATCTTCGGATGGTTCTTGATGGCCGTTTATCCCCAACGAGACTTCATTAACACCCAATTGATCAAATATCATATGGCTGAGTGTTTGTGAATTTAATCACGTCTTATCCTGTAACACAATAAATATCTGTCGTGGCGCAGAAACTCCTTGTTTTGATGCCAAGTGCCATGTAAATATACCGTTAACAGAAGATTCAAAAGTATCTGTTGTTGTTGATAGCCATGATAGTAATGATTTACCACCTGTATCCATAAACGATAGTAATTTTTCCTCTGCGGTGATTGATGGAGTCATTACTGGCATCCACAGGGAGAGTTTTGTTATATTTACACTACCAGCAGCGACTGGAGTTCCAACAGGGTCTGCTTCTCGCCAGATTGCATTATTATCATCGCTACTTCGCACAAGGACTACTGTATGTTTCGCTCTAAAGATTTCTGCAAAATCCAAAAATATGAGATAGTGGAATCGCGCATGAAAATAATCTACGCGGTCCATGTAGCATTGATACGCTTGTTGCAAACCCAAGGTTGTAAAGAAAATTAACACTTTTTATAACATCAAAGAGGGGAGATGGTCTAGCTTCATGCTCAGGAGAATCAGGTGGTTGATCAGCGACTCCAGTAGCTACTGGTGTCAGTAATTTAATATATTGAATGTGTTCAGCGTGATCAGTAATATCCTTAGCAAACATCATAGATGGACCTGCTGATCTTGTATAATCATCAGAATATTTTTCTAACCTCACTGTTGTTGTGGCAACATCAACATCATGTTCTATAGATTCAATCTCTCTTCCATCAATCATATATCTAGCACTCTCAAATAATGCCATCATACCATTATTGACAAAGCCAACTCAGACATTATCGTCATATGGCGCACCTTACAGTAGTTACAATTTCTTCTTCTACTTCGATAAATGCCACAGCGGGTAGAAAGTATTTGCTGGTATCTTGAACTTGAATTTCGATTCTTGATCGACTATTTGGTTGTATTGCATTATAGGAATAATATTGATAATCGCGTACAGAATCATCCTTGCGCACTGCGGCGTCCATATCAAACACTGTATCAGGTGACGATCTGAACATTTTATTACATATTTCTTGATCTAAATCGCGATCTCGATGACTTCGTGAGGCCACTTCCCGCTATCATATTTGCAGTAATATTTTCCTGATCATTGTTCAGCGATACTATTTTTTGATCCACTGCGTTGTTTATTATTTTGCTAATACTAGCGAGCATAAACTCATTAGATGGTAGGTTTCCCAGTGATTTTATCACCGGTTTCTTTCGTCGTCGAATCAACGCTAATAGTTTTTCTTTGGCGGCGGAAAATGCTTTACCGGCAACATCACCAACAGCGCTAATACCCTTGTCACGAATAACATCGATAGCTTTCATCGATAACTGTTTTGCGATTGGTGCTATTTTTGGAGCCATTCTTGTGAAGAACCCTTCAACGACATTACCGAGACCATCTCCATAATACGCCCTATAAACAGGCAATCGTGAATTTGCAACGTAAGTCATGGTTGGTTTGTTGTGGTTGTAGTGTATGCTCATCTTATTTAAATGCTATTTATCTAATCAGTGATTCAATCAATTAGTCACTATGGTAACCGTCCGCGAGTTCATCAATAAACTCTCGATATACACCAAAATCCATGATGCCACCTTCAAATAGTCGTCTGCAGATATCAGCGGCTTCATTAATTCTTTCCGGTGAAATATTTCCAGCTTGTTTCCCCCCAATGAGAATTTCTAATCGTGATATGGCTCCGAGAACATTATTAGGACAACGAACACGACCACTACCATGATATCCCTTGCCGGTTGTACCTTCTTTTCGATTAAATGGTGACTGTTTTTTTGTATCCTTGCTTGACGTTGTTATTTGAGTTGTTTTTGTCGTTCTTCTCTTTGTTATTGTCGTTCTATAAGTTGTTTATTGTCGTTCTTCTCTTTATTGTTGTTGTTGTATTTTTTGTTGTAAATCATAAGCAGTAATTCCTCTTTTAAATTCTTTATACCCCAACATCACTTTATTTAAACGACCAATCCCTTTGTTTATTTTATATAACCAATCAACCCAGTCATCGCGTTTTATTCTATTTTCTTTATACTCGTTTTTTAAAAGTGCCTTCTTGAATGAAAGCTTTTGGCAGCGAAATCACCAAAGTTATTGTAATCGCTGTTTTTTAATAATTGAAATTTTTGTAGTAGTGTTAGCTTCATCGGTAAATCTATCCACGAAGACGAAAGCACCCTTTTGAAAGTACTGGTACTGTAGCTTTTTCAGAAGCAGTAACACCTTTCTCAGTAGCAGTGACAACTTTTGCAGTAGCTGTAGTTATCGGTTTAAATAATTGTTCAGTACCTGTTGCAACCAGTTTGAAACTCTTGACGTGCTTGCAATTTTTTTCTGACAGAGTCCCATACGGATAAAAATTTCTTCATTGCTTGTAGTCGCTCGCGAGCCAAACTAGTTGTTAAAGATTCTCCGACCACTATTGATAAATTGTTAGCAATTTCTAATGGAACATCCTTGAACATTTTATATAAAGTTACCCCACCCCAACCCCACCCCAGCGACACTTCCGTGTTCATTAATTTGTTTTGGTGACAAAAAACAAAAGAATGATCATACCTGTTCGAGTTGGAGAATTTTTCTCTGAATATAGAATTTCAGCCCATACAAATTGTCAAAAAGGAGTTTGTTCCGTGTGAGTAATCCCATACCTGTCTTGTTTCAGTGTACATGTAGTACAACACAGTAGTATTAGATCTTGTACTTGTTTGTGTTTGGATGTGTTATGTTACGACGTTGGAATAGTAATGTGCATTGCGTTCTTTTCATCATTCACAGTGTTTTCAAGTGTATTGTTCTGCCTAATATCTTTTATCATCTTAATCCTTGAATTTATTGTACGTCTGACCTGGTATTGTTGGCCGAGTTCAGCTCAAACCTTATTGACTGCTGTAAATAACGGAATGAATTTATTTACATCATTGCAATATGCCAGAGATTCATTTACGGCATGCTGAATTCTTTTTATTAACGCATATTGAGAAGGCTAGACGTATTTATTATTCTGAGCGCTATCATCGAAATCTTGAAAATGAGAGAGCATCTGATTACAATCTAATTTAGCTGATAAATGTACTTTTTGATTTTTTAAATTTGAAATCTCATTTATTATCTCATTTATATTTTCGAATTCGTTATATGATATATATACTAAACTTATATATCTAATATATATGAGATATAAAATACAAAAAAATTGGAGGTCAATTTTAATTCGTTTTATATATAGACGGCACATACAAATGCGTAGATAGGACAATACTACCCGTAACCTCAAGTCGAGTGTTCTAGCAAGTTCGGGTACATAAAGGACCTCATGAAGGACCTCATGTGAACTCCTAAAATACCTTCACATGTTACAAGTCCAGAGGTCACACATATAAGACAACACAACCCCATGTGAGCCTCTCAGGTGTTTTCACATCTGAGGAGATCCAGGGTCAACACGAAACACATTCCCCGTGTGAGGATCTAACCCGCCAAATAACGGTCTACAACCGCAGAGGGTGTGCATAGTGTATGACTTCACAACAAAGGATTATATAGGACGGTACAATAAGATATATATATATATATATATATATATATATATATATATATATATATATATATATATATATATATATATAATATATATATATATACGAAAACTAGTTAAAATTGACCTCCAATTTTTCTGTATAAGGACAATACATCAATGGATTATATGATATAGACAATACAACAATGGATTATATAGGACAATACAATGACAATATAACATAACAATGGATTATAATAGGACCATACAACACATAAAAAGGGGCTATATCTACATTCAACTAAACCACTCTACCCCCACAAAATCATCCCCGGGTTGAATGCAAAACAGATTCACACCGTGTGACGGTGTGACGTAGAGTGCTTTTTAGTTGAACGTCGAATGGCTTAAAGCCCCAATATTATAATAGGTAGTTTTGTATATAAACCGACTAATACACGGAAATCAATAGCAGTGGTGTGATTTTTACTCTCTCGTGTACTTAATTGTGATTATTGACAACATCCCAACAAATCAGGATACCTAAAAAAGGTATCAATAAAAACAATATCATATTTGTAAATACTTGTTTATTTAATTCGCTTTCTCACAGAACGAATACGAGATTATTTCCATGAGATCACTGAAGTATTCTCGTAACAACAACAAATGAGTTATCTCTGTTTCAGAAGCTATATACACAAGCCTACACGAGTTATTCCTCTTGGTGTTACATATAGTACAAAATGGAATATAGATGTATGTGAATATTTTATTGTAAATATTCAAACCGATTTCTTTTTTCAAATCCCTTGTAAAGGCCGAATTTTGTATTCGTTCTGCAACGCGTCGAACCAAAGGCTGGCAAATATCAAAATACTTTCCAGCCGCAATCATTGATTGAAATCTTCTTTCTTCGTTAGTTTCTGTATTGAGTGACTTGACAGGTCTTTTAGAAACTGTTTTAGAAGTACCAGTTTTTCTAAATACATTTTCACTGTGAGTGATAGCTTGTAAATTCGATAAAGAATTATCAATTTTATACCATTTATGTGGTAAATCACAAGACCATCTGGGATTTCTCCCATAAACAGTTCATGGACGAATCTGTGACAATAATGATTTTTCTCTTCAGCAGTAAATTAAGGATATCCTCGATTGTTGGCAACACCTAATGGTTTCTTTAATCTGCGGTGTCTGACAACACCATCACGAAATATTTCCTAATCGATGCTCGTAGGATGTTCTTGAAATTCTTGGTTCATTTATATACATATATATTATTTGTCTAATTAATTATATGGTTTATTTATTACTTGTTGAGAATCTATCAATGCATTCCTGAGGTATTATTATGATTTTGTCAGGGATAGAGTCAGGGTCAGAGTTTTTAATTCGCTTATCATAATAGCCCTGTATCGCCTACCACCACAATTCAGACACAGCTGCGACTTACCTCGAACACCCACCCAACATCGTATGTAGAGTAGTGAACCTAAGCTCCCTCGTTGTACACTCTGTGAACGATATCCGCAGAATTCATTTCTGCATGATTTGTTACAAACGGTTACTGATCCTATCATAAGCCACTTACAGCAGTGATTCATTATATATATATATATATATATATATATATATATATATATATATATATATATATATATATATATATATATATATATATATACTTGTTTTAATTATAATATGGAGGAGTTCGAGAGATTATCGAATATAAAACCCTGGAAAAATGGTAAATTCAATCTCGATAGAGTATCCATAGATGTACAAAATAAGGGTCTAATAAGTGATAGAAGCATGATAGGTAAAATCCACGAGGGATTTAATGAATTTAAGCGCAATGGTGCATCTCACTGTTGGTCAACATTTCGAATCGATGGTGGTGTTGATGCTACCATGAACGACCAAAGAGCAGCAGTGATAATCTCGCATCTTGACCAAAAAAATTATTTTTTTAGAGTGAAATTTATTATCCGTTCAGAAACAGGAAATTGGATTATACGCGACAAATTTGATCCTGTATTGAAAGATAAAAGAGCTGTCATTGTGAATCAAGATTCCAAACCAGAAACGCTGACTGGGATTGACAAACCATATTAAAAGAGATCTTATCCTATAACCTCGATTGTTTATGGGATCTATCCGATAAATGATAAACCGAGTATTGAGAAATTAAAAGCAACAAAACATTCGTCGTTGAATTGTGTAGCCGAACGAATAATAGAGCATTTAACAAATGCGTTGCGTCGAAACAAATTGACGCATCTAAGATGTAAAAAATAAACGAATGGGGATTAGCAGTTAGGGAGAGCGGTGCAACAATTCACAATTTAGCCGAACTAGAAAAGATATTAAATTTTCCAATAGCCGTAACGACTATAATATTACACGAATCGAAATATAAATCAAGAGGATCTCCAATCAAAATCATTGACCATAATGCACACGCTTGGACCTCCGCGGTAACAATATTTCCTCGTGATAGAACCATAAAATACTACACGGGAAATTTGTTTGATTTTATTTAGCAGTTAAGTAAAAACGATACTGTGTCAGTGTGGTTATTTAAGAGTTTTGAAAACGTAGAGTGTAAATTCGATCAATTTTTCAGACCTAACGGCAAAATATACCGTCCTGAATCTCTTCACGACGAGATGAGAAAACTAGCTCGTGGTTCATCACCGGATAACGACGAACAAAATTAGTAACAAACTGCTTCACAATACTGGCAGCTCATTTCGCGAGAAAGAAAAAATCAATGGAAACCAGCAAGAGCTAAATTTCTATCAAATATCCAGTCAAGCTGTATCGGGTTTGGTTATGCTTGATTATGGAATACCAAATATGACCCCAAAAATGTTATTTCGGTTGATATGGTTGCGTGTTATCTAGGGAGTTTTCTCGGGTACGGAGAATGCTCTTTTTGTACCGCCTTCGAGTTCTCTCCTGGTTCCTATAAATATCTCACAGTGACATTACCGAGTATTCGTTGTTTTGAAAAATCATTTTACGGGTTTTTGTTCACGAATATAGTTTTTTTTGATGGCGTTAATATGTTTCATATTAATTGTTCGAGTAATTTCATTATTTAACACGGTAATTACACCCGGTAATATCTTGACCCATTCACGAGATCGTGTATCCTGGATAAATTCCTTCGCGTCTTGATATCCAAATAACCGCTCAGCAAGTGTCCGATTAAATCATTCAACAATTGCCTGATCGCGATGTAATGCAGTATGTCCTCGTCTGATGGTGACATTGTGATGCTTCATTGTTGATAACACTGCACATGCCAGGATCAACTTGTAATAGATTTGGCCACTGCAGAGGACCTCGTCGATAACACCTTTCAAACGCAGAAGCTACATCAGTTGATGACTTTGTCTTTAATGGTTCAGCTTGCTTGTGACTACTCGCAACATCAACTACGGTAAGCGCATAATTGTATGTTTATTTATTAACAGTATCATGTGGAAGAAATAATATATCAGCTTGATGAACTTTTCATTAGGGACGCTGACATCAAAATGTGAGAAGTTAATTTGTTTAGGCGGTGGTAGATGAATCTGCCATATCGCCTGTTTGGATAACCAAACCGCCACGGTGGTATTTTTACTTTTGTGGCATTAGCGAGTTTATCCATTGCTGATTTACCCATTCAGTATCCTCTTGGGGAATAATACATAGATTCCATGCTGTTATTAATTACCAGCACCCATCATTAATTTACTTTTCATCGCCGATTTTATCAACCAAGAAGCTAACTTTTCTTTGAAGGATTTATCAATGATAGAATTTAACGCATGAATCAATTTCACATCTGCGATATGTCTGTGTTGCAGATTGCTGCTTTTATAAGCAACATCATGAGCATGACATGCCTTATCAATAGCGTTTATTGGATATTCACCGGATCGGGGTTGGTTTTGATCATCGAGTGGGATATCGAGTCTGGTTCCAGGTCCACAAAAACTATACCCTGGAAGGTGTTTTTCTCCTGGATATTTCGCCCACGGTGTTCCTGGTAGTGTTGCTAGTTTGGCTGCAATATCACCTCCCTTTTTTAACAAATCTAAAACAAATTATACCGCATCAATCACACTTGCCAGTGATAGCTTCTCTGTTACTTTTTATCGTAGTATGTGTTGGGTCAATTGTTGGTGTACGCGTCCTACATTTCACACAATATTGATCGATAATTTAATTATAATAACATGAATGTAATTGATTTTTCGGCGACAAAATTACGAGAACCCGTTAAGCATCATGCAGCGCTACCAAATTCTTTTCGCATCATTATAATCGGACCATATGGAGTGGCAAGACACAGTTGTTACTTAATCTGATAACGAAATGGATGAAATGGGATAAACTATATTTAGTAGCCCCGAGTGTAGACGATCAGCGATGTTACGAGGTGTTAAAGGATTTTAATGAGAAAGAAAAATCGAAAATCGATGAGGATATTATTGAATTTATAACCGATATCAAGGAAGTACCGAGTATTGATGTTATTGATGGAAATATTAACAATTTAGTGGTATATGATGATGTGATGTTAGACAATCAAAAGAATCCCGCTATGATATTTTCCATAGGTAGGCATACAAATACTGATGTGATATATGTTACTCAGAGATATACACAAATACCAAAAGTGATTAGAGATAACTGTAATATTCTTGCTGTGTTAAATGGAGTTGATACGCATACACTACGAAATATTTACCAGACCTGGTGCAGCGGAGATACGGACATAATTCATTTTAGAAATTACTTTAGTCATGCTACATCAAGCCCCCATGGATTTATAACGATAAATTTGCATGACCCTAGATCAAGATATCGTATCGGACTTGATAAAATATTCGGTTGAAATCCTAAAGGATTTTACCATAGCAATGAAATAGTTTGTCTCCGTTAGGTTTGAAACCTCGGTCTATTTACTCTCTCTGGAGACTCTGTCTCTGTAGCAGTGTGAAATAGTTTCGGTTTGTCTGAAATAGTTTCGGTCGCCGTATAGTCTTTATTTTTGTTTGAAAACTTGATCTGTCCACCCTATTTGCTGCTTGTTGGATGAATGTTTCTTAAACTATGAGCATCAACTCCATTATATACATCTGAAATATTACAGTTATCTCTAATTATTTTCGGAATTTGTATGTATCGTTGCGTAACATCAATAATATCTGTATTTTTATGTCTGCCTCTAAAAATTATTCATGCTGGACTTTATTCTTTGTCCAGCATCACATCATCACATACTACAATATTATTAACAAATACATCAAGTTCATCAACGCTTCGTCAATATCGGTTTTAAAATCAGTATCATTATCTTCTTCATTTAATAATTTTGCATTCTCGTTAAAATTTTAAGAACATCGTATCATCTCTAATCATCAACGGACGGTGCTGCTAAATGCATCTTGTCCCATTTTAACCACTCATTATCAAAATAAGCAGTAACTGCGTTTTACCACTTTCATATGGACATATCATAATCATCCGAATATAATTTGGTAATGATGCGTGATGTTTTACTGGTTCGTGCTGTCGTGTCGCTGAAAATCAGTTATATCCATATTATAATTATATGGACTTACATTTTGCACGTTGAAGAGTTAACACTCCAACTACTGATTTAGTCACCGTTACAACAAAAAAGACAAGAATCATATGGTGGAAAATGTTCTGTATGTGTTAAGTAAGGTTTTACGTTTTAACCTAAATCCAGCGGAAAGATGATAGTGATATTGCAACATTATTGTCAAAATTTCCAGGAACTCTGTGGGCTAAATACCCAGGCGAGAAACATCTTCCAGGATAGACTTACTGCAGTCCTGGAACCCGACTTGATATTCGACTTTATGAACAAGATCAACCAAAGCCTGGTGAAAATCCATTAAATTAAATTGAGAAAACGTGTCACGCTCATGATGTAGCTTGTCAAAGTAAAGATTTAGAACAATGACATATAGAAGATGTGAAGTTGATTCATGCATTAAATTCTAAAATAGAGAATTCTTTCAGAAAAAAATACTTGCTATATTCCTAGTAACATTCGAGTTGAAAGGTAAACTAACATTAGGGGCTGGTATTTAATTAACCGATTATTATTATACACTGGAATCGATTTAGTAAAACCCCGAAGGGATATTAGAAAGGTAGAGCAGCAATTAGTAAGCTCGCTGATGCAGCAGGTCTCGAACGTTCTGTTGCTGCAAAATGGTTAGCACGACTGGCAATATCGCAAATTTATATTCCACCACCTAAACGAATACAGCACGCACATTTTGATGTCAGTAAGCATAATGAAGTTCGTCACGCAGATATTTCATTTTACCACATGATACTATCAAAATTGGTAGACATCAAATAACGTACAACTACTCATTGACTGTTGTTGACGTTGCGAGTAGATATAAATAAGAAGATCCGTTATCAACAAAGACAGCAACAATAGATTAGTAGCTTTTGAACAAGGACCCATTTGCCATGGCCACAACTATTACACGTTGATCTTGGCAAAGAATTTCTTTGTTTAGTATCATCTCTGATGAAAACATAATGTCAAAATCAGACGTAGACATAACGCATTTCATCTGGATCAGGCAATCGTTGAAGGATTTAAACGAACTTTTGCTGAGCGTTTTTTTGGATATCAATACGCGAAGGAAATAATTCAAGATACAGATCTCGAAAATGGGTTGCAAGTGTGATAAATGCAATTAATAATGCAATTACTCGAACAATTTCTAGGAAATATATTCATGCATTACAAAACAATATACCAATACAACGACTTCAGTTTCCAAAACAAGCGGTATTAGGTAATGTGACTTCAAGATATTTATATTTAACTGGTGAACATGAAGATGGTAAAAAAAGGTGCGATTAATCCTATTTAGAGTCTTACTACACATACAATGTATAAAGGAAATTTTAGAAGCTGTATTTGCTTCATTAGCGGATGATATAGAATTAAAGAGAATGGTACTTCTTTTTTTAATGCAGTACATACTTTGAATACAACTATCTCAAAAAATACTATAAATGCACGTGTAAGACAAATAAAACGAATTATAGAAAGTGAAAATAGTAACGTTTCCAATAAGTATGAATTAGACTCAACTGAGGGGTCAGAGTCAAAATCTTATCCGAAACAGAACATTTGGTTATTCGTCACGAATTTCACAATTTTTGATAAGGTGTTTACTAGTAAAATTGACGAAAATCTAATCAGTAATAGAGAAAAATATAAATTGTCAGGTCAGACACTTTTTCGAAACAATTAGTTTAGTCCGACTCAGGTAATCGTTTTGTGTCATTCACATTTTATTTAAAGATTTAATTGTAGACTGTGTCCCTGTCGCTGATCACATGCAATATTTGTTTTAAAAATCTTTGATCTTTCAGATTTACTTTTCAAAATTCTGATTATAATAAATTTTGTTGTTTATCGTTTGCAAACCCAAGATTTTTAGTCACAATTCATCGTTTATTTTACCTATGTAAGAAGTTTATTTATCAAAACTAATCACATAATTTCCAAAATCGTGAGGGTCAAACATCGAGAGAGTCTCTAATAGATTTTGGGTATTGTATGATCCGATGTCCTAATTTTGTTGACAAATCGCTCATTTTGTACTATGTTTCAACGAAATATCCTAAAAATCAATGAAACAAAAGGGTGCTAGGATTATTATTGCAAATTGTGTCAACGACTGGTGCGATCACAATTAATGGTATTATTGCTGATAGCTATACACCTTTTCCAGCAATGACAAATGACGCCGAATTAACACAATTATGTCAACTACGAGTACACGTCTGCGATACTTCTATATTTTTGTTTGTCTAAATTTCTATGATAAATTTTAGTTTACATTGAAATTCACGCACCAGATTGTATCTGTACTGTTGCACGTTGATTGACGACTTCATTATATTATGAGTTTAAATCAATTAGAAAATCTTCATATCATTTGTGTGACGCTGATTCAAAAGTACCACTGCAGTGGGCCATTCTAAATGTTTCAGTGGATCCATTTTCTATTATTACACTAAAATTGTTAATGCCAGTGGATATACTTGATGAAACATTAAACTGTACCCGTAAAATCACTCTTAAACTCTATATACCTCGAACATATGTGGTGACTTAAACGTTGTCATTTTGACGTGCGCAGTTGAACGATCCCCACTGTTTTGAGTAAAGGGTAATGATATTTTGTTTCCGACCCTGGACTACATCATTACTTAAACGTAAACGGAAACGAAAACTGAAACGTTGTTTCAAAGCTGGCCGGTGTAGAACAGGAAGAAGAATTTCAGTTATGCCCCTTTCTCCCGTAAGAGATAAACAATTAAAAAATTCGGCCGTTAATTTTGATAACCTGGTGCAAATACATCTTAAATCGTCAACAGTTGTCTCAACTATCCCAGTGACACCATTACGTATTGCATTATTCAATGCCCAATCATTAGGATCACCGGAAAAGCGCACATAAATAGTTAATGTTATCAACGACCAGAATATCGACGTCTTCTTCCTGACATAAACATGGCTAAAAACGTCAGGCAATGCGCCCAAGTGCGCGGATTTAACATCCACCGCTTACTCCATCAAATCATTCCCCCCTCATCACTGTCATCACAAAGAATTTCATGATAAAATGTCTTAAGTACAACATAAACTTCAATTTCTGCCATACATCGTTTGAATTAGCATAAACAGCATTCACGCTGGAACAAAGGTCAGTCCCTTTCTTCTCTAGCTACCGTCCTCCTCCTAGTAGAAAAAACAAGCCGACTGAATCTCTCCTTTTCGAGCAGTTTCCCAATCTTCTGGAGTATGGAAATTCGATAGGTGGCAACCTAATTATTCTTGGAGATTCCAACTTTTACTTTGACTGTCCTGGCTGCTAACCGAAGCGTTTACTTTCAAACTGGACCGTTTTTTATTTTAACTCTCGGATTGACAAAATGAACGCCTTTGCTTCTGTTATGATGTTCACCCTCTCTGCATGAAAATACATTCTAAAACAAGGTAGATCCCCCACCTCTGATACCTGAGTTGCGATTCTAAAATCAGGTTGATTCTCCCTCTCTGCTTCTCAACCATTCAATTCCGATGGACTATGATGTTAATAGTTGGTCCATTTACTATGCTATTATATTAAAACGGCAAATTACCTTATGTCATATGAACAATCTATCCTCCTTACAGGTGCCCAGTAATGCATGTGCAATAACAGCAATACAATGAAAACTGTTTTAAGTTCAAATTTACTTTTGCGTATCATTTACCAATGCATAGGCTTGTGATAAAAATTGGTTTTATTTCAGTTTTCATTATTTTCAGTCAATCAGCGTCTTACATTATTTCAAATACGGCATTTGTATGCTACCACACATTTACATGTCTGTCTTCCATACAATAATACGTTCACTGTAACCTACTGTTAGTGTCCAGGGAAAAATGATAGTGATAGTGCGGTGCAGACGACAAAAGATGAGGTGGAAAAGTAGTTGAAGCAAATAATATCATAAAAATTTTAACCACTACTCATGCATTAAAAACTATCCAGTGTCTGTCTTTGTCACTCGCCATTTTGATGCCCCAAATTTGGAAGACGGTGGGGACACACTGTGTCTGCCTTTGAAACACTGCATATTTTGAGAGGTGGTGAGCCAACCTTTTTTTGCATGATGAAATGGAAATAAAATATATTTCACAAAACTCATTAACTAAGTACATTTAATTAACTAACTAACTAACCACATTTTTACTTTCAGTGATGTGAAATATTCAAACGTACGTATTTATCCTCATGAGGCATAAGAAAGTAAACTAAAAGTACGATAAATCAATGGTTAGAAAGGCGTGCAATCTCTCCCAAGTAATTAGTGCCTTTTGATGTAATAGTACTTACAAGCTAGTTTCTACTAAGGCCGTCTATTCAACAGATATGATTGCTATCCCTGACTTTGTATCCGGAGCTATGGAGCATTGGGGTCTCATCACCTACAGAGAGGTTAACATGCTATATGATGAGACTGAAGCTTCTGCTGCTAACAAGCAGAGAGTCGCCGTAGTTGTCGCCCATGAAGTGGCCCACATGGTTCTCTCTCTCTCTCTCTCTCTCTCTCTCTCTCTCTCTCTCTGTGTGTGTGTGAATAATTCTAAGTTCTAAGGAGTATGAGTGTTATGCCAAGATTTGTAAGAGCATAGAAAAGGACGGAACGCTATGGAATTTAATTTTTTTAAAAATTTATCCAAATAAAATATTGTCCTTGTTTTATATATGGTGCGACTTTCACTAAATGTTCAGAGTCAATTATCCATTCTAGTATTTGCATTACTTGATTCTTTGTAGAATGTAAGTATAGACTCCTATCTGTGTTCTTTTTCCTTTGCATATAATTGGGTTGAGCTAGTAAGTTAGCGCTATATTTTAGTGGTACCATAAAGTATAGAGTAATTCTACCGCGCGGAATAGAGTTATCTTACATTATCTAGATTAAACACTAGACTCAAGAAGTCTCTAATTTTTTAGCTTTTACCTGTATCGTCTTGAACACATTTTAATTGTATTTTTTTATTATAGTGGTTCGGTAACATTGTCACGATGGACTGGTGGGATGATCTTTGGTTAAACGAAGGATTCGCCAGTTTTGTTGAGTACATAGGTGTGAACATTCATGAACCAGCTTGGCAGATGGTAAGATTATTCATAAGATTCCTCGCACGACCACGCGCTACCTGTCTCCAACTATGCACCTCATTTAACCTATGCTTATCATTTGCTTTCAGGAAATACGTTTCTCTACAAGGCACTTTCTATTTACATCGAATCCGTATCCCACATATATTGTAGCTTAATACGATCAATTTAAAGGCGGGTGTTGTAAACTGGTCGGGGTGACCACAAAGGGTAGGTACCATATGTTACAGTTGTGATTATCAAGATGGGGGGACGAGACATTGACATTCTTACGTAACGAAATAATTGATATGCAAAACATTGGACTTTTTGATACGTCACGCAATCTACAGTCACTATCCGATCATTAGCCCCATTACACACCCCAGAACATACCCAACCGAACTAGATGAATAATTCAGTTTAATGTCGCGTTTCAAAGTGTCAAATACTAACCTTAAACAAAACATCTAATGCGATCCCGACAGACGCCGACAGTGGACAGTTAACAATTGTTGAATTCACCCTTGTTAAAATATGCCGTCTCTCAAAAGAGTTGCCCCAGTGTTTAACAAACCTCTTTACAGTATTGTCATTTGTCAAACTTAAACTGAACCTCGTTCATCAATGGCTTATCAATCAAACGAATGGTAACTGTATATTCCTGATTCTGACAAAAATGGAATATGTACTTTACATTACCTGGTGTCAGTTCTGAACCTTAAGGAATGTTGCAGATACTGCTCCTGTGTGGAATATTGATGGACCTTGCGAACACTTGTGCCAATGTGGACAATTAAGGAGCATTGCAGATATTTGTGTCAATGGAGGATCTTGAGCAACACTGCATATAATGGCACCATTTGAGATTTAAAGGATCGCTGCATATCTTTGTGCCAGTGTGGGATCTTAAGGGACATTACAAACGCTGGTTTCAATGTGGGATCTAAAGGAGCATTGCAACAATTAGTTCCAATGTGGGATCGTAAGAGATATTACGGAAAGAAAACACAAAGAAACAATATACTGCTCTTGTAGAGAAAATTAAGAAAACGTATGGTAAGCATAATTTAATTAATTGCATCGATACATATAAGGGTGTGTGGGGCTGAGCAAATGAAATGGATATTAATTTTAGAAGCTGATCTAATTTCTCATTTTTAGTTGGACCAGTTTGTGGTGGAAGACGTTCAACCGGTCATGATCACGGATGCTGGTGTCAGATCCCATCCCATCGTTGTACCGGTCAATCATCCCGATCAGATCAACGAGGTTTTCGATGCCATATCTTATAGCAAAGTAATTATATAAATATAATAATGTTATATTCCCACTTATTTAAAAGAAACATTTACTTTGCAATGATCAATATAATACTAAAAATTTTTTCTTTATTTTTATTTTTAATCAAGTTCTAAGATTCTCATGATTTGCCTAGTTGAACGGAACAACGTAGCTATAGTCGATATAAACGATTTCTATGTTAAACCTATACTTGTAATTAAACTTTAACGGCAAAAACATGATTGGCAGTCGTGTTGCTTTTATAAAGTTTAGTTGTCCAGATATATAAAAGTTAGGATTCAGTTTTAAAAGGCTCGACCTTTGGTTCATTATAATGATATCTACTTTTAAACATACGTCTAAAATCTTTTAAAATACATGGATCAATAAATTGAAATATATCTCAATTACTCACAATTCTGATTGTTTCTTATAGCATCGAAAATATTCCTCATCTCAACAGACATCTTCTATTTACGATAGGGTGCATCTGTAATTCGCATGTCGCAAAGCATCTTGGGGAGGGACACATTCTTTCAAGGAATTGGAAGGTATCTGAAGAAACACGAATGGGGTACTGCCAAGACAGATGATCTTTGGGCTGAGCTCGGTAACGTAAGTACGAAAGATCAAGGAAATTTCAGCAACAAAAAACTTCATCCCCAAAACCATACAAAGAAATAACGAATTAATTTTTCCTACATAGTTCCTACATTTGTTTGTCAGTACTGAACTTTCCATTGTATCAAAATCCTAATAAATCAATGTTTTTGGAAGGCATCTTCACAGATGAACTCGTTGTCAAGTTCTTCTCATAGGCTGTCTAGCATTTTCGAGAAGCTAGACTGTAAAGAAAACAACGTGCAGTGGGCACATATTTCACTTCCGGACAACCATCATCGCCAAAATACACACAGATAACCATACTGTAATAAGCATGTTATAACAAATAAGCAAATGCCTTTAAATCAATAACATGGATGCCTAAACCAAACTTTATCACCACCAGAGTGAAAGGATAAACTAGTTCTAAAACAGACTTGGGCTGCGTTCGTGGGTATTGACGCAATACTAATAACTGTGGCACGAGTCATATTAGGTCAAATTAGTTATGGCCAATTTATGTCTAACTCTTACATTTGCATGTCATACATTTTTCAACCTGCATCATAAAGTGTTTTTGATTTTCATTGCAAAACAAGCTATGTGACAACTGCCATAATGTGTGTAGTGTTGGCGTTCCGCAGGGTACACGTTTTAGACCATGTACATTTTGAGATGCCGAAACGAAATTTCCTAAGTTAATGTCTATCTGAAATTAAGTTGTAATATAAACACTAATACATTAACTTTTAATATAATTTATTTTTAAATTTAATTAATAAACTAAATAAAAATGAAAAATTAAATTTTCGTATGACTTTACAAAGTTGACCGAGGATCAACATTTCAAACAAGTGGTAGAGTGGGTCTGTACTGCTTAAAACATTTTGTCCACGGGTAGTAAAGCCGGATAGCTTAGTGTTACCATTGCAGAAAATCACATTATGCATGTTCAAATGTAAATAGAAATACAAAATTAATATAAAAAAATTACAAGTGCTATATTTCATATTTATTCCCTCAAACGTGCGTACGTGTGTGTGTTCGCGTGTCAGAGAGAGAGAGAGAGAGAGAGAGAGAGAGAGAGAGAGAGAGAGATGGAATGGTAAGGTAGCTTTAACAATTTTCCATTTGTCTCGCTACAATGTCTGCAGTGTGGCAGTTTATTGTGATGTATATCACTGGATAATCACCCAGTTACATTATCCTAACACCAGACCGACCAGTCCTAACACTAACCTCTAGGTCTGAGTCCAAAATGTCTAAGGTTTCTTAAAGCATGTTTATCAGAGTATGTTCAGCCATTTACCGACCAAATAAGTAATAACGTAGTTTGGATGTATATATTAAACACCCCAATAGGACAATAATTTTTCCACATAGACCCTACGTCTGTTTGCCTGGACTGACATTTCCAGGGTGTCCAAATCCTAAAAAAGCATATAAGGATCTACAAAATATTCAAAATAGAGCTCACATAGAAGTCCTTGTCATATGATTTCCAACATTTTGTTAAAGGCTGGACTATAAACAAAACACCTTGCATTGACGTAATAGTTGTGCACTGAGTGTGAACATAAATGAGGGAGTACAGTGGACAATATCTACACCATAACACATGATATATGAAGCTCTTGCCAGAGCGAGGGCATATGTTAAAATGAAAGCTTACATCATGTTACGCCAGGTAAAGAAGCTTAACATTCTTGCTAATGGACTTGTTCAAACAGTGATACACTGAGAGCATTGGACTAAGATAGTCATATATGAAAGCTGGTGTCAGGGGCCTATCACTATGCAGAAAATATTTTTTTCAAATAATATTTTTAATGAAGCATTACTTTAATCAATGGCGCATTATTTTCTCAGAAACACTAAATAATCACCATATGATTTGTACATTTAGAACAAATTACAATTGATTTCATTACTTTCCGAACTGCTTCTGTCTCCTCATAGCAAAATTGTAACATAAAGGTTTCTTCGATTTTTGGAAAAACTGAAAACTTTCAGAATTTATATCCAACTCAGAACATTTTCAACGAATATATTTCAGGTGGATGCAGGATACAGCCTCAATACGATAATGGACACGTGGACCCGTCAGATGGGTCTCCCAGTAATTAACATCACAATACGAGATAAAAAGATCTATGCAAAACAGCAGCGATTTCTGTTAGATAATTCCATGCAGGTCGACCCTTCGGAGTCCCCATTTAAGTAGGATGTGTATAAGTACAAAAGGATATAAGTACTAATTTTCGACTGTTATTTTTTTAAATACAGAACTGATAGTTACATAGCTTTCAAATAGTTCTTATCAAACTCTACAATCAATTGTATATATCGTATAGTTTCTGTTTCCAAAAAAAAATTTGCGGTGGAAATGTCAAGTATAATATCTCAAAACGCACACCTTCAAGAACTACATGGACATGAGTGTTGATGTAGAATGAAGGCTATGATACACAGCGTCCTGCCTCAGCAATTTATTGAACACTGGGAGAAAGTAGAAACCTTTGCTTAAAATAACAATATTTTTTTCAAAACAGAGAATCTGTTGATAATTTGACCATAAAGGGTTAATAAAGTACTACTTATAACAGTATACATGCGCTTTTGTAATTGTAACAACATATATATTAGTTTAAACGCCCAAGCAAGAAAGCCCTTAACTTTATATATATATATATATATATATATATATATATATATATATATATATATATATATATATATATATATATATATTATATATATATATATATATATATATATATATATATATATATATATATATATATATATATATATATAAAGCTGCATATCTTGAGCTGAGACGCATCAGTTTCATTCGAAAATATCTTTCAGTTGATGCCACTAAAATACTTGTGTGTTCATTAGTACTTTCAAGACTGGACTATTGTAACTCAAATATGTCTGCTTCGTACATACATACATACATACATACCTACCTACCTACCTACCTACCTACCTACCTACCTACCTACATACATACATACATACATACATATAGAAAATGGGACTTTCTAGTATTTGCAGTTTGCGTTTTCAAATTATTATTAAACTGTAAATTATTTTCTATGAAAGGTATAAATGGTACGTGTGCCTTGATTACATAACTTCAGACGGTTCGAGCGGAATTCAGTGGATGCCTATGACAGATATAGAAGGTATGTTGTCTCTACCATAAGAATACTGACAAATTCCAGTTTTAACGACCGTATCTTCAGCCATCAAGTTGTTGGAAGCGGTATTTTGGTGTTACACTTGTATGGCTGTCACTATGTTCGTCCGTCAATTATCGTTAATTTTAAATTGTGTTTCGTACGTTTTCCGTACACTTCTATGGTATTGTGGATGCGTCTAACTGTGGGCGGCACTCTGTCACTGAAAGGAGATTAGTGTGACATATTGTTTACGCTTCATTTACTTTGCTTCGTTTTGGTAAGTTAGATTACCGTACACTGCTGGCTGCAAAATCATGCAACTTGTATTCGTCTTTAGATTAGACTTAATAAATATAAATTTGTCCTTTAGTCGCTGACCAATATATCGCGCACCATCACTAGTTTATATCTGCGCTTAAGTTGTCCGGTAAACTCTTCTTTGTATAGTCATGCAACATTTGTTATGTGTTTCACTTGGTGCTTTCGAGTATTCGCGTGCCTTTCTACATTGAATGTGACGGCTAAAAGCCACACAAGGGAGCTAACTCTTCTTGTAATGTATAAACATGAGGGAGAGACTGGTTACCTTTGTATATTCTTCTTGTGCTGCGCTTCAACCTGATCAAACGTATTCGGGTTAACACCTTTTAAGCGCACGATATGGATGTTATTTTTAACACCGAAAATAACTATTTTTATTTGTCTGGAAATTATTATAATTATTCCTGCTAAAAATATATGGGAGCCATGTTGTGGCTTTGTAACGACGACTTTAAAAATTGTGGTATCCTGTAAGTTTCGATAAATGAGAAAAATTACAGCAAATTAAAATATTTTTGAAGTAATTTATAACGAATATAATATATATGATCTCCAAAGACCATTTTCTTAAACTTAATCTTACATAGCACATTATTTTCTAGCAAGATTGATAAATATTACTCATTTTGTGAATTAATTGTCATGTAAATATATATGCTAGTTCCCGATGGCCTAGTTGTCAGAGCGTCAGCCACAGATGCGGTATATCTTTCCCCAAACATTTGCTTTTTTCTTAATATTAATACCTTCTGCAGATGGTTTCCTTGTACAGACTGCATTAGATCAGAGTACATCCTGGATCAAGTTCAATGCAAACCAGACCGGTTTCTACAGGGTAAATTATCCAGACGAAATGTGGCACCGATTTGGACAACTGTTTTTGAACTCTAAACTGTCTGTAAGGACTCTTTTTTGTTTTCTTCTGTATTAGTCTCAAAATAGAATCAAATGCAGGCAGTAACTATCTGCATCAATACATATCAATTATTGCATTACTCAGTTATTTACTGCATGAGTGATCCTTTCCATAAAATATTGTCCTAAGATGACGAAACAGAATGTTATCATTATTCAGGAAAATTAATTGGATAACTACTAAATTAATGAATGCGTTTTTTTTTAGATTTATCAAAGTATTGATACTAATCAAATCTGTATTTATAACGATAAACGACAAAATTGAATTTATATGGTATCGGTCAGGCCGGGAAATATTCAAACGCCAGTGTAAACTGGATTTTTTGCCGCGACACACGGGATAAAATACGAATGCGGTTTTGTAATTATTGTAAGTCGTGGGAGATGGGGTGAGGTACGCGGCATTTGTTGTCACTGTAGTTGTTTTGTTCCGTTTTTCTAGGATGCAGGGGTGTTTGGAGAATGGTGATGAAAGAGCGTTTTTTTTTTTTTTGGGCGGGGGGAGGATGGCTTTATTTTGGGCAGAGCGATTAGGGATGTTTTCCAATTAATTTAACTATGCAGTATTAGTGAACATAAATCCCTATAACTGTTAAGTGGACTTTATAACGAATTTAGATTAGGACTGGTGTTAGTGGTCTGACTAGTTTATCCTTTTACTTTCAACGTTCAAGAGAAAATGCATGTTATCTGCATTTAGAAAGACTTCCTGGTGTATTTGAACACCATCTGGGTATAAACTTGAAAAAGGGAGCTATCGCCAAACAAAGTACTAATTTTCCGGCCTACGCCGATCAAACGTGTCCTCTACTAACTCCGCATGAATATTTAACAATATGGGGATATTATCCCTAATTTTCGACATATCCGATAACATTTTGGCAGCTGCAGTAGATCCATAAAACCATAAAACAAAGACAAAACAAGGTGTGTTGCATCTGTTAGAGGCGTATAATAATAATAATAATAATAATAATAATAATAATAATAATAATAATATTGAGGACTTTGTATAGTGCCTAATCGTTAGAAGCTCTAAGCGCTTTACAACATCTATAATAATATGACTACAAAAAAAAAGATTAAACCACCATGAAATTAGAAAACATAAAAAATGATGAACATTGTTAAGGTAGGAAACGTTATCAGGTCTTTAAGTTTGTTTTTGCAGTCAAACAAGGTGACTGTTAAGATCACTCTTGAAAATGAGCACGGTCTTTGATTCCAATGTCTATGGGAATTTCATTCCACATTGCTGGGCCTTGGTATGCAAAAGAACATTATCCATATGACTTCCTTTTCATAGAATGAATAATGCGTATACGATTGTCAGAAGAGGAGCGTAAGTATCTTGCTGCTGTATACACATGGGTGAGGCCAGATAGATATGTTGGACTGCAGTCCGTCAGTGAAACATAGCACAGAAAACACACCTTGTGTTTGATTCTGGATCGAATGGATAGCCAGTGTATAATACAGAGCAGTGGAGAGGTGTACTATGATCGTAAACTATAAGAATGATCCGAGCAGCTGTGTTTTGCATGTTTTTATGTTCTGGAGCAAATATTGAGACGAAACAGACATATACATACAGTAGTCCAGTCCATCAAGTACTAATGAACACACAAGTGTTTAGTGGCATCAACTGAACGATATTTGCGAATGGAACTGATGCGTCTCAGCTCAAGATATGCAGCCTTGCATATGTTCATGACATGTTGGTACAATATGAGAGTACTGTCCAGAGTAACACCTAGGTTTCGTACTGACTGTGTGAATATAATGTTGCTGTTCCTGGTATTTATTATTTGAGGTAAAGGATGTGAATAAGAAAGGCTAATGTGACGTGATTAGAATGGCCTCAGTTTTATCATCATTCATCTGCAGCTTGTTACGTGTCATCCATGATTTCACATCAGAAATTCACTGCTCTACTCCTTCGATGGTAGAATCAGCTTCATTCCGTTGGCTCGATTTGTATATTTGGGTGTCATCAGCGTACAATTGGTGATATATGACATTTGACAGCGGCTGAGTGTATAGAATAAAGAAAAACGGTCCAAGACAACAATTTTAGATCAACTGAACTTGTGTATATTCCATTTTTAGATATAAGTTGAGTCCTGCTGGCTAGGTAGGACTTCAACCAGAGTCAGATTGTATTGTGAATGCCAAATACATGCTAGAGGTGGTGAATTAACATATAATGGTATATTGTGTCAAATGCTGCAGACAAATCAAGGAGGGTGAATACTGTAATGTTTCCGCTATCTAAAGCAGAGAGAATATCATTAGCTACTTTCAGAAGAGTAGTTTCAATACTGTGGCAAAAGCCATATGCAGACTGTTCGTAGCTAAAAATACTGTTTCAATTAAGATGAGATACAAGTTTGGTCAGCACAGCATTTTTCTAAGATGTTTTATATAACGGGAGATTGGAATCTAGACTGTAAGCACTATTGGATCTAAGCTCTCAAACAGCAGTGATGTTGTAATTGGATCAAGTTCACATTACTAGCGCACTTTTCATCACGATTGTACATACTAAATTTATAGAGACAGTTTCCAATGCTGCTAACGATAGTTATATCCTTTAGAGGGAACATACAAACCATAATCGGGGAGAATCTGTGAAACGGAACCCTCGATGGCGGTTTGGGCGGCAAAACACCCGAAGCTCCATTATTGAATATTAATTTTAACCTCTAAGTGCAAAGAGGTCTTAAAGATTCTTTTCTTCACGGCCAAATGGTCCTAAGCGCTTGCATTTTACTGACCACTCACACCTCATCTCTGTCCACGTGGGTTCGAGTATCGGCCCGACCAAAGTGGTATGTGAGATTCTTTGCCAGTAGTTTCCCAAAGGTAGGTGGCTCTTGTCGGATTCTTTCTAGACCAAATATAATAGTGACCCAGAGGCGTGGCTGGGGGGGGGGCAGGGGGGTACATATGTCCCCGTGCGCCAAGGTACAGGGGCGCCAAAATGAGGCTTACAACGTTACATTATAATAAGTAAACAAGGGTAAAAAATCGGTCACAAGATCGCTGGGGCGCCAATTTTATAGTTCGTCTCTGGGCGCAAAATATCATCGCTACGCCTCTGTAGTGACCTGAATATACGTAGCTGATTATATGGTGAAAGACACTGTTACACCACCAGAACGCCATTCTTTTCCCCGACTGGTATATGTTAATATACGTATTTGGGAGATCAACCTGTGTTTGCACTAAATAATGCGATGCATCAGCGGAAGACTCTCATATATAACTGAGCTGATCACTCCGCATCTTTCAACTACTTGCCACAGTTATGATACTTTCAGTTATCCCGCCCCCCCCCCCCCTGAACCTTGAATGACGTACATGGAAGAAGATACA
The DNA here is from genome assembly GCA_030141615.1 of Unio pictorum. NCBI lineage: Eukaryota > Metazoa > Mollusca > Bivalvia > Unionida > Unionidae > Unio > Unio pictorum. The sequence goes on from JARLTB010000021.1 coordinate 39,978,286, forward strand.
AGTGACAATGAAAATACGAGCAAAGGACGATGGCCACTTGTGCATCTGACAAATCTTGCCCAACTCACGACGACCCATAATATTTCATCTCACCATACCTAGTTTGTATATATAAATATATATATATATGGCACCACAAGAATGTCTTTCTTTGGGGTCTGGTCCAGGACTTCTTGCAGTTGGTCGTAGAAATCCTCTAATTCTTCATCATCATGGTCTGTAGTTGGAGCATAAGCTTGCACAATAGTGATATTGAGTGGTGTTGCCCTCAAGCGTATGATGATAAGCCTGCTGGAGACTGGCCGACAACTCATGACAGTGTTCACAGTGTCTTTGTGTACGAGAAATCCGACACCATGTTCATGTTTATCTTCTCTGCCAGAGTAGTATAGTTTATGGCCATCCTGTGTTGATGTTTCCCCAAGGTTTTTTCATCGTACTTCGCACAGTCCCAGAATGGTCCAATGGTATCTGTTCATTTCGTGTATTAGTTCCTCTACCTTTCCAGGCGTTCTTAATGTCCTGATGTTCCATGTACCAATGCTGATGTTGTTTCTGATTCGGAGTTTTGGTGGTGATAGTGCACCAGTAGCACACTTAACACCTCTGCCCTTGTGCAAGACAAAAGGCGCGGTCCTTGTTCCGGGCGACGACTGATCTAGTATGGGTGAAGGTAAAGTTGTCATTGCATGTGGTGTGTCTTGGGCAATGAACCTGGCGGAGCCCATCCCTCTCCAGGCTGTTGACCACAGCCGAACTCCACATAATTAGTGGCTCGCCTTGGTCCTGGACACATGGCCGTTGAGTCCTTCTTGGGACTTCTCCGCCCTGGGCGGTGACCTTATTGAGAAAGTTCATACGCCCAATCAGGTACTTTGTCAGCACCGTAGCCTTTGGTTATCCAAAACCTAACATGCAAGGCAGCAGGGGACTCGTGGAGGGCGGGGTCGTCTATATCCCGTGCAAATGTGAACATCTGCCCACTGCCCATATATATATATATATATATATATATATATATATATATATATATATATATATATATATATATATATATATATATATATATATATATATATATATATATATATATATATATATATATACTCTGTATCAATGATAATTGATATACCACCATGAGATGTATAAATTATTCATTAAAAGGAATCTAGGCTTGCCTGAAAAATTTATACAACAGGTATTTATAATATTGCATATATTGACAGTTCTTTTAAATCCTTATTCTGCTTTAATTAACATATCTAAATACTCTCTCTCTCTCTCTCTCTCTCTCTCTCTCTCTCTCTCTCTCTCTCTCTCTCCTTTGAACGGCTTGACTTGCATTATAATCATTCGTTGGTCCAGAGACATCGTTTATCGACAAAAGCACTTATTCCTAACGCTAGTATTTTCATGTACTTTCTCCAGTATCTAGCTACAATAATCCAGAGAGAGAGAGAGAGAGAGAGAGAGAGAGAGAGAGAGAGAGAGAGAGAGAGAGGACCATTTGGACAACTTTATATTTAATAATTAATAATTGATTTTAGAACATTATTATAATTTTAAGAAACAACAACAAAGAATTAAAACACAAAACAATATGTGTACCTCGTCACCGACATATTTAACATATAGGCCAAGTTTCGCTGGCTAATGCAGCTATATTATGATACTCTTGATCGATCCAAAGAACAAACCAGATTACTGTAGGTTACTTGGTACAAGTTCAGTTTTAAAGTTTTCATCCAACGCATTATGTTTTTCTCTCTCATTCCAGACGTTTGCTTCTTGTATCATTTACGCACGAGAGGTAAATGAAATAAAGAATTCCAATGAAAGTGTGTGCCAATTTAATATCATTTAGAAAACAAGAACTATTATTACTTTTTTGAATATTTTCTTATGATATTTATGATAATGCCTGCAGTATGATTGGGATGACATTTTGTAAACTATTTGATTATGTCTGAACATCAAACAAATCCGATTTAGCAAGGAATCTAAGTATCGCCGTTGCGCCATTTTCAGGGAAGTAAAGGGAAATATCTTCATTGAGACGCCAACATAACACAGACAGAATATTTCAGCAAATATTAATGTCCGTGTCTTAATTGCAATACCATTCTATTTACTTTTATTCTGTCTCAAAAAAATGCTCATTTTTATTGCTCAATTTAAAACTTTTGACGGCACACACAACCAAGCGTTGCATAGCATGATGGAAAATTTCATATATTGAATGAAAATACAAGGTTATATTTTCAGGTGTGAAATATACGATTGAAACAAATATGAATATGACGTCGTCAGTTCTTATATGTATTTCACACTCAAATCTATGACAAAGTAGATTTGTCCGTGTGTTACATCAGAATCTGAAGCTTTACAATCATTAGAAGTTTTGAAATGACCAAGCTGAATCTTTGTTTATGTAATTCATCCTTAATAATTGTTGATTTTGATTTATAGGTATCACATTAAATATTATTTAATCATTTACGTATATCTAAATGGCAAACTCAAATATTATATTTTAAATAAGGAAAACCTAAAATCTCAGGTTAATATTTAATATGTTTAATCAAACTAATGTTGTACTGCATCTTACTTCTCTTTAAATATCATGGACTCTACTTACTATAAGGTGGTGTGTAATAAAAGAAAAACTATATGAATCTTATGCTTTAATTAAGTTAAATAAGTATATGGCGCATGACTTCCCCTCGCCCTTATAGCATCGACGAATTCCGACGCCATTTATGAAACTGGTTCATCTCCACACTCAAAACATAACGCGTATGTAGTTATCAGAAACCTATTAAATATTACATGGATGAGCTGTCGTTTGATTTACAGACTCCAGTCCAACATACCTATCTGACCTCACCCATGTGTTAACACCAGCAAGATATTTACGTTCCTCTCTGACAATCGTATACGCATCATTTCCAATATGAAACCGAAGTCATGTGGACAACTTTCTTTTGCATACCAGGGCCCGGCGATGCGGAACTTATTGGCCATTGAAATTAGGCACAAAGACACAGTGATCCCCTTCAAGAGTGCTCTTAAAACTCGCCGCTTTCGACTGCAAGAACAAACTTAAAGACCTAATAATGTTTCCTACCTTAAATATTTACAGCATTTTTATGTTTTCTAATTTCATGGTGTTTTGTTTTTTGTAGTCATATCATTATAGATATTGCAGAGCTTCTAACGATTAGGCGCCATATAAAGTCCTAATTATTATTATTATTATTATCATTATTATTATTATTATTATTATTATTATTATTATTATTATTGATACCCGAGTGTTATATCAGTACTTCCATACTGCACGACCAGACTGTAACAATTTGCACGCTGTCGCTGACGATATTCCCAGGTAGAACTTAGCAGTATTGTTCAAGTTCATGAACCAGCATTTGCCACGCGGGCTGAACATCTATCCACTGGAATGCATTACAATGCTGTCATCAATATGTATTTTATGTTCGTAATATGACCGAAAGAATGGGTAAATACAATAATGTTTGCATGCCAAAGTTATTTCAGCAATTAATGGAAATTATTCACACTAACGCTGTATGAAATCTAGTACAACATTTTCGTCTCTATTACAAATTCGTAAAAAAGTAAACCGTTAGTTTATCAAGAGAACGCTTAATATGTACAACACCAATAATAAAGTGGCTTCGCAGCGAACGGGTTTAAAATAAAATTACTTTAAGAATTGTCAAGAAGGTACCAAACGCAGATTTTCTTCTATTAGGACAGCCATATAAAAAAGCAACAACAATAACCTAGAACATAAATGCAAACCACTATAGCATATCAGAAATTTTTATAATACTACCTTAAATGCAGTGTATCAGATTTTTTGCAAATCCCAAGTGTTTTAACACGCATTCAGGCTGTTCATATCTAATCTTATTTGAAAAGTATAAAATGTGCGATATATTATAAATACAAAATGAATTATGTGTTTACAAATGATTCTAATGAAACAATTCATTAATTCATATGATGGCCCCTCGGATAAACATCACCCACGGTAAACGGTGCAGTTTTCCTGCAGACCTAAGTTTGAATCTCCATAGGGTACGAATTGAAAACTCTCTCTCTCTCTCTCTCTCTCTCTCTCTCTCTCTCTCTCTATATATATATATATATATATATATATATATATATATATATATATATATATATATATATATATATATATATATATATATATATGATTATTATTATTATTATTATTATTGTTAAAACTATTATTATTTCCAAACGTAAAGATCATGACGCCTATGGACAGGTCGGGCCTCATAGATGACGCCTTCAATCTCGCACGGGGTGGATACCTTAACTACGGTGTTGCCATGAATATGACGCGATACCTCCACATTGAAGATCACCACTTGCCATGGGATAGTGCTTATCATGGATTTGATTATCTTTCGGATATGCTTGAGATTGACGCAGCCTACATCTATTTGCGGGTAAAATATGATTTCGTTAAATTAAAGAAATTTTGTCATTGCTTTTGAACTAACGTGTTGCCATTCCGCAATTCAATGTATATTGGTTAGTACAGAAAATATATTTCTGATATAACTCAAGAGACATGCTTTGATTTCCTCCAGAAACGACCGTGTTTGTATTTGTTTCCTGTATCTTTACTACGATGTATAATAGCATTGCTACCTTATATCTGTTAATATTTAACGATATTTTTTTAGAGTTTACTTTCCTAACGAGGTTTTGCAAGTTTTTGATTTGTATATCTTCACCACATAATTTTTCATCAGCACCATTTAGCCAGTATTAAGCTAACGTACTATTAATACCGTGGTATATGCATTCGTACCTTGTTGCTGTAGTTTACCGTTTTATCCGTGTTTGCGCTGACCCGATCATGATCATCTCACTCCCGGATCTGCGATCGCATAAATAGGCAGTAGATAATGTTTCGTATTGTCCATTTGAAATTATACGTAAATCAAACAATATTGACCTGATATCCGTACGCATTGAATGCTAGTTGAACTATGTATCGGCTAACCAAAGTTTGGCAATTTAAACTTGCACTTTAGTTAGTTTTGTATTGTCGTAAAGTCTGTCTCCGTGATATTGCTTTGGCAGTTGTAATATAAAAATGATACGGTCATCGTTTCTACCGTTTGCATCGTTTTGTTTGGGCTCTATGCCTGGCATGCGCAATATACGACACATGTGTGTTTTTTACAAACACGTATCCGTCAAGTAGAAAGTTGCACATGCCTGTCTCATCAAATTGTCGTGTCAATGGATTTTGCAATGGTTTTATTTTTGTTTTTCTATTACAGAATTACGTGCTGAAGAAAGTCAAACCAGTTATGGACAAACTAACGTGGGCTGATACGGGAGACCATTTAACTAAGTAATTCATTTGTACCAATATTTGAACCTTAATCCCAGATGCAAATGAGTCAGTGAAAAGGAGATTTGGATAAGCCATCTCCTTTTTAACTATGCAGTTAATAATGTAGCCTTTGACTTATTTGAACCTTTAATAAGTCATATGCATGTGTTTCTTTCAAGAAATAAGTCTCCAATTACTCTTTTTCAGCTTTATTCCAAAAACAATCAACCAAAAATATATAATATACAGGTGTAACAACATCCTACTTTATTTCAACATTGCAAAACAAAACTTCCTTTGAATCTTCCAACAGATAAAGAAAGTTAATATGGTGCCCTGGATAATTACCGAGTAAACCAAATGTTTGCATTTGCTAGATAGCGAGCTCTACCTTGTTGATCAAGGCATTGGTTGTTAGGTAATAACCTTACCGTTTTTCCAATATTTCTCCAAACAATTACATTATTAATTTTGAAAGGAAATGATGGGATATAGAGCATGTAGTCTTCATAGTATCACTGTCATATTTAGCATGCTATGATATAAAGATTAGTTTAAAGAGAACTGGGAATTGTTCCAGACATATATTGGCAAAGACGTTTGTCCTAATACTTTTTTAAGCAGCAACGACAGATTGTGCATGTAATCTGGAGTGGGGTGAGACTTAAATGTCAAGCAAATTACGTTGAAATATGACATTGTGAATACAGTCAATTATGAAAATGCTGCGTAAAGAACTGGCATATTTAGTTGAACATGAATTACCTGCACATTTCATATGTTCAGTGCCCCACAGTTTCTGATTGCTTTATAATGTATTTGTGACTGTATGCACCCTTTGTATATATATATATATATATATATATATATATATATATATATATATATATATATATATATATATATATATATATAAATATATTAACAACACTAGTGACATCAATATTTATATGTCTTTATTCAACAGACAGATGCGTTCAAACATTATCACCCTGGCTTGCGGATTTGGGGACAACGGCTGTCTAGCTAACGCTACAAAACTATTCCGAGACTGGTTGGATGTGAATAATACGTATGTTCTATACGATTCCATCAGAGCAGATATAACCAACACTACTCATTTACCGACGCTCGTTAGATATAATTAAAATTTGCCCTTAGAAAATTATATAAAATTGTAAGTAAGCAATTATTTGCTGATGATAAAAATTGCAAAGATATAACATGAATGATTGTGTCATGGCACTTTATTAAATTCATATTTGTGCACATTATATCAGGAAGCTATCTAATTCTGAACGAGTTCCTTATATCATTAGGCGTATGTCATTTTCAAATCTCTCAAATGTGTCTATGACGAGGCACACATACTATTTTCTGTTTGAATCCTTTATTGTTGTTTTTTAATTCTATAATACTGTTCTAAAATCAAGTAATAATTATTAAATATAAAGTTGTAATGGATGCCACCCCATCCAGTCCTCCTCCTCCTCTCTCTCTCTCTCTCTCTCTCTCTCTCTCTCTCTCTCTCTCTCTCTCATTAGTGTGCCCACATTTTATGGCACGCAAAATCGTTCAAAATGGATGAGCTTGAGCAATCGTAGGATGAACTGGAGCAATCGTAGGATGCACACTGGAGCAATCGTAGGGTGAAGTGGAGCAATCGTAGTTTGTACTTGGAGATATCGTAGGGTGAAGTCGAGAAATCGTAGGGTGAACTGGAGCAATCGTAGGGTGAGATTGGAGCGATCGTAGGGTGAACTGGAGCAATCGTAGGGTGAGCTTGGAGCAATCGTAGGGTGAACTTGGAGCAATCATAGGGTTAATTTGAGCAATCGTAGTGTGAGCTTGGAGCGATCGTAGGATGAACTAGAGCAATCGTAGGATGGGCATGGAGCGATCGCAGGGTGAGCATGGAGCAATCATAGGGTGAGCTTATATAAATATTAATAAACAAAATAAAAAGATACTGACACTTGGATTGACATAGCTTTGAAAAATAAATAATGTTAGATGGTTCAAATCGTCCTAATTCTGCATTACGTCTAGCAATCACACAGTGAAATAAAACTTAAAAAACAAATTGTATTCTTGTTAATGTAAAGCTGGATGTTTTTACGATGCCTATTAGTTTTTATTCTTCTTGCATTCCTCACGATGTGAAATCAAAGAATTGAGAATACTGATGGTTGATGAATTTAAGTGAGACTAAGTTATATCATTCTGATGGAGGACACTAAGTTTTAAATACAGTCTGATGGTAGAGTCTAAATTGCATACATTTTGATGGCAAAGACCAAGTTACATACCATCTTACAGATTAACCTGAGCAAAGTTTGAAGGCAGGTCATTGCCAGTTTGTATTTCATGTTTTCATGGTATAAAATGTAGTTTCAGTAGTAACAGAGCTACTTAATTGTTTTGACATGGCATATTCCAATGTTTTTACTATCTCCACCCCACTCCCACCTCCTGATGGTCCCCAAAACTATAACCCTATTACATGCAATCTGTGTATGAAGATTTTGTGAATTTTCAACTGGCAGTTCAGAAGGAAATATATTTACAGGTAGATGGATTGTATATAAGTATCTCCTGTTCAAGTGTAGGGATAACAGCTATAGGTTTGGACTGCTATGTATTTAATTTTAGGAGTGGGGTACATGACCAATTGCACAAAATATCAGTAGGTGCCATATAATTAAGTAACTATCCTTCTTTATGCTGTCTTGTACAGCACATGCTAGGTATAGGTGTCACTATTGTGATGATGTTACCCTTCTTGTCCACTAGATTTAAAATATTCCATGGAATATATGCTTATATCATCAAGATGTTTGACATTTTTAATGATGTACAGAATCCACACAATTAAGGATGTGATCAGTCGTCAGTTTCAATGATATCAAGATGTTTAATTTTTATGGCAAGCAAGATTTTTTATGATCAAGCTTGGTAAACAGGATTATTAAGGTCTTGATTTACTTTGATTATGAGTGAAATTCATGCGTATTATTTGATGTGGCCTGACTGACTGAACTTGTTACCAATCAAGCAGCTACATTTCTGATCAGATTTAAATCTAGATTATATTTTAATCAAGGTTATTAAATAGTTACCGTATTTTCGCGCATATATCCCGCACACGCAGATAATCCGCACCCTCATATAGCCCGCGGGTTTTGGGGTTTTGTGTAAAAAAATCGTTGGCATAACCCGCACCTTTGTATAACCCGCAACCATAGATATATTTATACAGCTACAATCGGAAATGAAATCAATTACAGGATCACGGGGCTTCGCTGATGTAGCAAACTGCGATTCTGTTTTCCGTTTTGGTGACAAAATATACCATCTGGTGATATTTGTGGCGACACCAATTTTGGCTGATAAAAACCGTATATACAGTCTTGCGTTTGGAGTAGAGAAAATCAAAGGCACCATGACAGGAAACAATGTACTGGAATATATTGTTAAAATAACAAGTCCTTGTCTCATACTGGCAAACCACATTAACAGTGCACTGTTATATCATAATCCGCTAATGATGATATCTGGCCTTATTACTTTATGCAACTGACTAGTCAAAATCCGAATCCGCAGAAGGCGGAAACGTAAAATGAGTACAGTCAAGCAGATGACACTAATTTAAAAACAAATACCAGATGGAAGAAGAAAAAATACGTCTGCTGACACTTCAAAGAGAACTGATTACCTTTGAAGCACTGATATATATAAACAAATAAAACAAATCTGTTTCAATGTTCTACAATTATCTGAAGTTGCCGCAGCAATAACAAACAGGTATTTGTTTCACCCTTTAACTAGAGCCTTTAGCGGCGCCATCATCAAAGTAACCCGACGACCTTTGCTCAATAAAAGTCAGGAAAAACACGGTACACAGTGCTTGTGTGCGTAGGAGCTGTGCCTCAACTACAGGCTACATAAACACGGACATTTTTAAATAATCTTGTATTCTTGTGAAGTGTAGATTCGAGTTTAAATAATTTCTTTCTGTTTAATTTAAAAAATGCCGAAACGAAAGTCTTACACAGCCGACTTCAAGCTAACTGCCATTGCGTATGCTGAAGTGCATGGCAATAGAGCCACAGGCACAAAATTTGATATTGATGAGAGTGTAATCCGAGGTAGGAGAAAAGAAAAAGGAACGTTGGAGAAGATGAATCCACGAAAACGTGCTCGTCGCGGACCTAAAGCAAAGTGGCCTCACCTTGAAGCTGACCTGAAGCAGTGGATCGTGGCCCAGCGGTAAAATTAGGTACCGTAGTTATTTCGATCGAAAACAGAAAATATTGATTATGAAAACGTGACGGATACGAAATTTTAAGTTTTTATCCCGAAATGTTGATTTGGTCCCGATACCGTAAGTTGTTGTAAAGTCACCGTAGTAGCCATAATATCCAACCCTAGCAAAACAAAACTAGAACAATATATGTTATGTAGTTACGTTTTTCAAACAATATGTTGAAATATCATTATGTGTAAAAAAATTGTGATATAGCCTGCACCCTTATATAACCCGCACCCCCCCCCCCCCCCTTGCGGGGTTTGTTAAATCTGGTATAACCCGCGGGATATATGCGCGAAAATACGGTAAATATTTTCAAGATGTTACACCAGTTTGTTCAGGATCAAGTGCCATACATATTAATGAAGTAATCATTTGTCAGACTTTAATGACCAAATTCTGGTTGGAGTTTGGTTCACCTTAAGCTTATATTATCTTTGTCAGACAAATTTCTAATGTATGTCAGATCAGCACATATTAATGACATACCTAGCATCTAATTGGCTGAGGTTGTTGATTTTCTTGATTCAGAGACTATATATGTTTGATCCGGTTCTATAAAACTCTGTAAATGGGTTGATATAAAAAAAGGACATGAATGACTTCAATTATAAACAGGAGTCTGTGCATAGTATGTCATTATCTTTAGAACACATTTTTATTAGTGTTTATCTAGGTTGTGTTCTTTCATAAACCTATATTGTGCAGTTGTCTCCTGTGAAGCCAGCAATATCAGTCAACCAACTTGGGCCTCTTGCTTTTAATTTAGTTCAGAAATATTTTTTTGTCATCACAGTCTTTACAAGTTGTGAATTGTCGATTCAGTTGAAAATGTGAAAATTGAGTGGTATGTTGCAGATTAAAACAAGGTACTGTCTTAAAAACAAAATTTAAAAATGAGTTTCCTAGACAGCCCATATGGGTAAATAATGACCAAAAAATATAGCTATCAAATGAGTGTGAATCTAGCTATGGGAAATTGGTATTAATTTATTCACAAGTACTTAGAGATTGGGCATGGTTATAGACTTGTAAAAAAAGTCAAAATATATAAAATTATTATCTGATCAGACACGAGTTTTACATTCTGTTATGATGCGACCTTTTGAGAAGATGGTTGTAGTTCGCCATAATAAACTTTTTCAATGTAAAAGCTATCAGCAAGATAAGGTCACTTTGTGTAGAATGTATTTGGACAGTTTCTATCAGGTAATCATGTTAACTAAGTTATCAAGTTATGCCTTTCAAGGTTAACATTACCCATCTTGAATATTTATCATGATGCCATTACCCCAGTCCCCAGAAAAGACAAGGAAAAAAAGATGTATATTTTGTCATTTCACATTTTTGTTATCATTAGTCAGCCAATGCCTGTGCAGACATGAAAAGTTCAGTTTTTACCTAAGTGAAAGCTGACGGTTATGTTACCTTTGTATGACACTGCTTTACAGTGACTTTTTGCTGCTCATTTTGACTTTTTACCAAGAAACTTCCTATAGGATGTGTATTATTTACATTTTGTTTTAAAAAGGATTTCATATAGAGTTGGTGTCTTTTCATTTGAAATAAAAAATATAAATCTTATACAACTTTTGGGTTTCTTGTCTTGTTGGGTACCAGATGGTGCTGCGGTAACACACACACTTTAAAGTTGTTCGTTTGATTAAGGGTTTGACACGTTACTGATTTGTAGTAACCAACCAAAACCTGATGGGTTCCTCGCAGTTCTACATCTTCCTCCAAATTCAAGACCGTATCATGTATTTTCTAAATTATTTGAGGAAGACCCTCAAGTTCATATAAAACTAAAACAAAATTAGATTATGGAACTTTAAGGATTTGCTTTAGTTCGATGTCTTCAATAACAGATTAAATTTATTTCGCTTAGAATTTGCACTTTGAATATATTATTCAATTTCAGGTTTTGAGGTTAAGCTGAAGTTTTAGTTTCTTTAACAAAGTTTCTAGGATACTGGTATCATCAGATCAAAATCTGTAATCGACATTAAATAAATACAGGTTAAATTGGTAATTTTAATGCCTAAATGTATTTAATTAATATGTCCTCAAATATGTGTCATAAAAATGGATGAGTTATTTGATTCAAATATCCATTATCAGTAATATCTTGGGCACTAACAAGTATGCAACTATAAATATAAATTTACATTCATTCTAAGGTTGCAGTACGGCCAATGTAAAAGTGATTAGATCTTAAGTAGGTACTAATTGTAAACTCTAGACTTGAAGGACGTTCAAGTTAGTTTATGACTTTTTTCAAACCATCATTGATCAAACAAATCCAATATGAACGTCACAATGCGCTGTTTTAATATGTGTTTTTCCACCAAAAGGTTGAAATCATTCCGCTACATACATCCAAGGTGCTTATTCTGGATTGACAAAAAAGGCCGAGGGCGTTCTGACGAGTAAATGCTTAGTCCTGCAAGTAGGTGTCCCACTTGGAAATTGTTTCACTTGTAGTAATACTTTAAATAATAGTATAAACATTAATTTCTCTTCTAGTGTTTAAACCGTTAATACAGATTCTATAATGACGAATTCAAAACAAGAAACTTTAATACATATATTAAAAAGATTATTTAGAACAGGATGTTGATGATTAAAGGTCTGTAAAGAGCAGTATCTCTCGAGTTGTGTTATTCCTTAAGAATGTATGTAACTTGGTCTCTGCCATCAAAATGTATGCAATTTAGACTATACCATCAGGCTCACTTAAACTCATCAACCTTCAGTATTCTCAATTGTTTGATTTCACTTCGTGAGGAATGCAAGAAGAATTAAAACTAATAGGCACGGTATAAACATCCAGGTTTACATTAACAATAATAATTTATTTTTCAAGTTTTTTTTCACTGTTCGATTACTAGCTTTAGTGCAAAATAGGACGATTTGAAAATTCTAACCTTTTTTATTTTAAACGTTTATGTCAATCCAAGTGTCAGTATATTCTTATTTTGTTTATTTATATTTATATAAGCTCACCCAACGATCGCTCCAAGCTCACCCTACGATTGCTCCAGTTCACCTTACGATTGCTCCAAGTTCACCCTACGATTGCTCCAAGCTCACCCTACGATTGCTCCAGTTCACCCTATGATCGCTCCAAGCTCACCCTACGATTGCACCAAGCTCAGCCTACGATTGCTCCAGTTCACCCCACGATCGCTCCAAGCTCACTCTACGATTGCTCCAGTTTACCCTACCATTGCTTCATTTCATCCTACGATCGCCCCAGGCTCACCCTACGATTGCTCCAGTTCACCCAACGATCGCTCCAAGCTCATCTTACAATTGCTCCAGTTCACCCTACTATCGCTCCAAGCTCACCCTACGATTACTTCATCTCATTCATTTTGAACGATTTGGCGTGCCATATCATTTGAAGTTCTGGATCAATTGTGTGTTGAATGAGCATCAGAAACAAAATACATAGAGCACGTTTTTCAAGTGAACTTTTCTACCTCTTTTATAATAGTATAGAAATGTATTCCTTCTTGCATTTTTAGATACAAAGGTATGCGTATTCAGGTTCATTAGCTATAAAGAATATGGCTTTGACGTTCTTAGTATCATGTGATGATGCAAATACCGTTCATAAAGCAATGGTTCCGCTAATCTACGAATTCTGTTCTTTTAAAATTTTCCATAATTACAAATTGTACCACCTCCCTTCCCGCTGTATATATCGGTATACAATTTAGATTTCTCACTTTCATTTAGTGTGCCCCCAAATCTGCGGGATTACGTCTACAAGTATGGCATGCAGAATGCCGGGTCCGAAGCGGACTGGAGCAAGATGTGGGATAAATACATGGTGGAGACGATACCCCAGGAAAGAATTAAACTTCTGTACGGGCTGGCAAACACAAAAGAAATCTGGTTACTAAACAGGTCGTAAAACTTATTAAAAATAGCAAAGTAATTGACACCTCACAATTTTTTCAATAATTTATATCACAATTTCTGTCTTTTATTGCGAAATGTAGTGCTAAGTGAACACTTTCTGTATGTTGCTGAATGGTTTCACTTTCACAATTTTCAGCTATAATTCAAGACCCAAATAGATAATAATAATAATAATAATAATAATAATAATAATAATAATAATAATAATAATAACAAATTATTGTAAAATTTCTGTGTTGTTATGTATTATTGTTTTTAATTATATCCTTTTTACTTGGCGCAATAACAACATCTTTGATATTTCACTACCCACAGGTATCTGGAACACACCAAAGACGAAACAAAAGTGAGATCTCAAGACTTTTTCAGTGTTATTAGCTATATAGCTTCTAATCCTTTAGGAAGCAGTCTTGTTTGGGACTGGGTTAGATATAACTGGGAATATCTGGTTAACAGGTGAGAAGCTTCGTTAACCATTTGAAATTCATTTTTGAAAAACACTATAATTAATGTTCCCCCGTGAACGATTCGGTGCTGTCGACGTTGTTAATTTATTACATGATGAATTGCCTAATTGTTTGTATTGTTTGTTGTTTTGGCTTGTATAGTATTTTTAGGCTCAGCAACACAAGTAGGTTATGTAGTGCTGAGGAAATGAAATTAAGTTTCTTGCCCTTGAACACACCACAGGATCTGAACCAGGCTGGTTCAATCGTATGATTTGAACTTAAGCTCATTCGGTCGTGTGTCCGGCACGATATCTACTGACCTACCTCTGCTTTGTTGTTTTGAAGTTTAATCCCCCAAAAAACCAGTGGGCTATTGAAATTACGAATTAGCCTAGGAAAGCGGGTATTGAGATAAAAAAAAAAGCATGTTAAACTGTGGGAACTATAAGGAATATTAATTATTCAAAACTTAAAAGAGAAAGATAATTCTGAAGATGGTATAAATATTGTAACAAATAGCAATAATGAAAGTATTAATTCACCAATTACTGAGTCAGAGATTATTAATTGGATTAAACGTCTTAATAAGTATAGAGTAACAAACTTCCGCCTTTCGATAATGTATGAAACAAACATATCAATCGTATTTCTGATATGCCTATGTTTTTGTATGTCTCTTGTGACATAATATTTAAAAATGGTCTGAATCCGGATGCATTCCTTGAAATAATAGTTCGACCAATATATAATGGGAAACGATCCAAACGCTATTTGAAACTTCTAGACTAATCGTGATTTAAACTGTTTTAGTAAACTTCTTACGTGCATATGAAAAAGCCTTCTCAAGTTTTAGATTTGGAGAAATTTGTATTGGTGGCTTTTCAATGATCTTTCTGTTTGTATCAGGATCTCTGAAATTGTATAAACATGCTTTATATTTCAGATTTTCCTTGTCATCGCGCTCACTGGGACGCCTAATTCCCAGCATTCTCTCCAATTTCAATACAGACTTTAAACTACTGGAGGTGAGTCATAAAATAGCAATATATATATATATATATATATATATATATATATATATATATATATATATATATATATATATATATATATATATATATATATATATATATATATAGTTTCACTCCTTCAAAGCACAACATGGTGTTGTATTCATCGGCTGAAGAATAAATTGGATTCATCCGTCCCTTATGTCTGTCACTAACTTTCGTAAATATGCTTTGGTATTTCTAGACTGATTCTCTTCTTTCAGAAACCTTTGCAGATGAGCGAAACTTCTGAAAGAGAGAAAGGTCATAAATACACATACGTCTTCTGAAAAAGTTGGGTACTGATCATTTCATTTTCATGAGGAGGGGTGTGACATTTTGGGAGATTTCTTCGAATTAGATTTAATTTTTATATTGATCTTGACGAAACAAACCAAATATATTCTTGTTGGAACGAGCACTTTTTGCCGTTTACTCCCACCCTACTCCAATAATTATATGCTCGGTCCCTAAAGTGCGTATGAGTTCAACATAATTCATTCCATTCTTAAGATCCAATTCAACATGTAGACTAACGAATAACCTGTTCTTGTACTGTGAGTTAGTATTTGTTTCTAAATATCGTTTCATTTTAAACTAAAGCACAAAACTCCACAGTGTGTAAAAACTAGAGTGTCTGTTTTTGAACCTTCCTTGACACTCATCACACCAGGAACTGGCAGTTTAATTAATACGGTATGTACAGAAAGGTACTCCCCTTAGTGCGTCCTTCAATGTATTACGCAGACATTAAAAGGAATAACAAATATGGATAGCTGAAACTAAATGATTGTAATATGACTTTATTATGTAAATAATACTTACCAAATACATGCCAAATAATTTCATCTCTTCTTTTCAGTCTTAGCCAAAGATAGTGTTTGAATCTAGCTACTTGCTACACATAACATGCTGCAACATATTCTCTCACAACAAACAAATGTAGAATGGGTCAAATGTCATCTATGGTGAAGCAAATTAGTTTCTGTTCACAAGTAAATAAATTGTTAATCTTCTCATTTTAGGTAAAGGAATTCTTTGCCAAATACCCAGAAGCAGGATCCGGCGAGCGTGCCAGAGAGCAAGCGTTAGAGAGTATCCAGGGAAATATTCGCTGGATGAACAACTACAAAAACGTTATCATAAAGTGGCTGCAAGCAAACTCTCAGTAACTTTTCTTGCCATTTCCAATTAAGTTTGTAAATAGAAGATCAAATAAGAAAATCTAAAATCAGAGATAATCTATTTTGCTTTTTTGCTTTTACTGGCGGAGGTGAAACTTTGGTAACTTTATAGACTGTCGATACGTATCTAGAATCGCAAACCACAGAATATATATAACAAGCTCCAGATTATTTTATCATATTATGTATATTATATTTTCTACCTTAAAATATTTTAAATCAATTACATCATGCATTACATCGCGGTTTGAAATTTGTTTGAATAAAAATACAATTCGCTTATGCTAATTTTATTATTTGTAACATTTCAATAAACTATACATATGTTTTTGTTGTTATCTAGGATGATGTCACTTCCACTCCAATCAAAGTTAGTAAAAATTGTACAATTTAGTTCAATTCAATAGCTTATTCTCAAAAGTATATACATACTCATAGAGATGTTATTTAATAAATTTAATCGTTTACATCACTGTCTCTACAAATAATAGTAAACCCAATACTATCGATGACTATTATATTGTTGTGTCTGTAATAAGTCTGCTTGATAAATATAGGAAATTTTTTGTTGAAGTAGTAATAATACGGACTGAAATTTTCAAGTAAAGGTTGCAACGTTGTTCAAGTTTCCAATCAAAACCATGCTGACGAAGCATTTAATCTTAAATTAGCATTCAAGTGCCTAATTCCAGCATTTTTGTTTTTGGCAAACTATTTAATAGCGACCTAAATAAATTATTTGGTAATTTGAAGTTTACTTCAAGAACAATGGAGATAGTGTTAATGATCTTCGGAATGCGTTATTCCTGCGGATAGCCAGAACGGTTGATTCGGATTCTTTATTTTTCGTTAAAAACAACATAAGAATTTACTCTTATCACGAATCAGTGCACCAGCGGTACCGATGGACTCTTATTTATCCAATAGGTACATGGTTTATCAAAGAAAAAAGCAGTTAGCCACACCTAACATCAACGATTGTCTGCCTTGAACTTTACAACGGAATTTACTGGCGCTGTTGTACGGAGCCTCTTATGCGACATGGATGAAAATATTTTTTTTTTCATTTGAACGAAATACTATTTTGTTATTTCGAAAAAAGTTTTTCGTTATTTCGAAATCGTATTTTGACATAACGAAATAGTATTTCGTTATTTTGAAATACTATTTCGTTATTTCGAAATGCTATTTCGTTTAAAAGAAATACTATTTCGTCAGAGGCGTAGTTGGGAAGAGGGGAGGGGATAGGGCAGTGGGGAACAGATGTCCCCTGGCGCAAGACTAGTGGGGGCGCCAAAATGGGCTTTTTAAATAGGTTGTATGTGGAATTTTTTGCTGCATAACGGGTGATGTGACCGTATGCACTATGCAACAATGCATTATCTTTTTCTTCTCTTTAATAGCCGTTGGGTGATGGTGATTTTATAGATGAAAATAATAGGTTTCAGAGTTGAAGGCATGGGGGCGCACAAGTTAATCTTGTCCCCGGGCTCCAAACACTCTAGCTAGGCCTCTGTATTTCGTTATTTCGAAATACTAGTTCGTTCTTTGGAATCGTATATGCAAGTTAAACTTGAAAATAATGCACGTGAAGATTATCGCCCTTTGCATTTTGGTCTCTTCACGTGGAGGTAGATTTTGCAGTAAGCAGTGTTGTGCCCGCGTCTCGTCTTTGATTTGAAAGATACGAAGGTGAGTCAAGTGTAGGCTTAGTCCTGTGTAGGACGTAGATTTAGCAATAAATACATATACGTTATTGTTGTGGTGTTGTAGCCTGCAAACTCCGTATAGTAAAGTATGGGTGTATACTCTTGAACTTAATAGTGCGTGCTTCTCTTAGTAACGTATATTACACAGGACTTTGAAGTACTAAACAGTTGCATAGTGCATGTTTTCTTAGTAATGTATACCACACATGCCACTGAATCATTAAACAGCTGCAAAGTGCATGCTTTTCTCTGTATTGGATACCCCACATGCCTTTGAATCACTAAACAGTTGCGTGGGGCACGCTTTTCTTTGTAATCTATACCATACATACCACACACATGACACTGAATCACTTAGTAGTTGCATAGTACATACTTTTCTCAGCACACACAGGTCTTTCATTCACTGTCTCTGTTATAAGGAAATGCAAGTAAATCTGAGCACCTTTTCTGGATTTTTTCTCTGAGATATTTCATTTGGGTACTGGTCAGAGACCAATTCTCGCCGCATACCAGTTGTCGCCTTATTATTAATGTTTCCTAACTACACGCGAAGTTTTGGTTCCTGTTTAGAAAATAAGAAGATTGATTTAAGCTGACAAGTCCAAACGAAAATAAGCATCAGGTAAGTCGATTAAGTACAGAAAATAACAAAAATCTCCATTTTAACCCCTTACGCCTCCATTTTCTAGCATGGGGAATCACGTGGTACAATTAACATACTCCATTGTCAGACCACTTTACTTCAGCTCCACGGCTGCTTAAGTTCAGATTTACAGCTGCTACGATTCCTGTGGCTGGCTTTACAGCTTGCACCACGTAGACCTCGATTCCTCCTATACTTGGAACGCTCGGGTCCCTCTAGTCATTCTGGACAACACCGGACAATACCGGACACTCCAGATACTGGACAGCTCTACAGCTGGGACACTCCAGATACTGGACATCACCGAGCACACTGGACGCTGGACATTCCATACATCGGGCAGCTCTGTAGCTGGGCCACTCTAGATCCTGGAGATTCCAGATACTCGACAGCACCGGACAACAGCGGACATTCTGGATATTTCCAGACACTGAGCAGCTGAAAACATATTCAGTACCGTGTACTATTTATATCACGCGGGCATACAAACGTAATATTTAACGTTATACACGGTAAGTTATACAGATAATATTATCTACACAATAATTTCAAAACAACATGTTCAGAAATAAACCTTACCTAGATTGATAGGAATCTTACCTAAAAGTGTAGCCTTATATCACTAATATAAAACCTTCGCTAGGTCGTAAACAAGAATATCAACGTGTGCATTTTTTTACATAAACCAAAGCTACAAATAATGCAAACATTGACGTGGTATTACAATAGTGTTATAGTATATACGAGAAATTATTTAAAATTACATACCTCTATAGCTTAAGATGTGCCTTATAGTAGATTGCCGACTGACAAGACTTTTCGTAATGTAAAGAGCTTTACATGCGGAGAGGTATTTGTTAAATTTGTCGGTTACGAGGTACAAATCCATATTGCGTTTGAATCCTTGTTCTTGTTTCTTAAACTAGTATAATGCCCTAAAATCGATTATTCATTATTGAATATACAATATTTCAAATGGTTGACTCCCCATCTCTCTCTCTCTCTCTCTCTCTCTCTCTCTCTGGATCATAGTAGTTAGATATGGGCAAAAATGCACGAAGATACGAGCGTTGGGGATTTCTCATTGTGTCATGCGACAATGATGGTAATGTTAGTCCAGCATTCCAAAGGGGAGAGAGAGAGAGAGAGAGAGAGAGAGAGAGAGAGTCTTTAGAAATGCTAATTTAAGCCGAATAATGACTTAGGTAAACTGCCAGTATATTAAAATATTTTAATTATCTCTGGCTGGTTCGCCATTTCCATTAGTTTAGCTTCAACGCTAATTTGTATAGACCAGTAGGTTAATGTCTGACAGTACAGGTTCAGTGTACAAGAAGCTAGCCATGCTTGCATTAACTTTTCTTCATAAAAATCATATTTCATGTTTAAATCATGAGTGTGTCTTAAATTGTTTGAACAAATGTGAATAAAAAAAACAGCAAAAGAAAATAATCAGCTTATCAATTAGCATATGTGCTTGTGAACAAGAAGAAAAATTGTAGAACTACATTTGTAGCGGACACACTGGCAGGGACGTGAGGAGTTCAATACAGAGTTGCCATGAGCTTATGAAAATTCCATTCGAAGTGCAAATACATCTATTTGTATGTCATATAGATTAAATATCGGCATAGTATGTTGGCTTTATCAATGATATACCTCTCGTGGAATAAATTATTCATTAAAATGAAAATCTAGCAACCTTCGTTTCATTTTAATGAACCATTTATATATCTCGTCTTTTATCATTGATAGTGTATATTATTTATATATATATATATATATATATATATATATATATATATATATATATATATATATATATATATATATATGTGTGTGTGTGTGTGTATGTATGTGTGTATGTACGTACGTACGTACGTATGTATGTATGTATGTATGTATGTATGTATGAACCATTTATAGAACCATTTATATATCGTGTATATATTGTAGAACCATTTATATATCTCGTCATATATCATTGATACACTGTACAATATATATATGTGTGTGTGTGTGTGTGCGTGCGTGCGTGCGTGTGTGTGTGATAGAAAATCTAAATTTCACTCTATACCTATTTGATTCTAATTTAAGCTTACTTCACCCACCTATGTATGTAAACTATTAGTCTATCCATTTTATATATATATATATATATATATATATATATATATATATATATATTATATATATATATATATATATATATATATATATATATATATATATATATATATATATATATATATATATATATATATATATATATATATATATATATACAATAGTTAGGCATTCAATGTATACCTATGTGTATACATCAGCAAGATACTTACGCTCTTTTTCTGACAATCGTCAATTGTATATTCAATGTTCCCACTATGAAAACGAAGTCATATGGACAACGTTCTTTTGCATACCAGGGCCCAGTGATGTGGAACGAACTGCCCATTGAAATTAGACACAAAGACACAGTGGTCCCTTTTAAGAGTGCTCCAAAAACTCACCTTTTTCGACCGCAGGAACAAACTTAGAGACCTAATAATGTTTTGTATCTTATATGTTTTAAGCATGCTTTTTATGTGTTCCAATTTCATTGTTTTTGTCATTTGTTTTTCTGTAGTGTAGTCATATCATTATAGGTGGCGTAAAGCGCTTATAGCTTCTAAAGATTAGGCGCTATACAAAGTCCTCATTATTATTATTATTATTATTATTATTATTATTATTATTATTATTATTATTATTATTATTTTATCCAACAATTGTACCTAGCTTTTCCCGTTAGACCAGTAATTATATTCTCTACTGACAAATATATTTCTCACTGTTGCAATTGCGATTATAAAATCATATTCAGCATCATCTAAAATTAATCGTGCATAATGTCGCTTATGATCATATGGACCATCGTGAGTGAATTAACCGATTATTCTTCCACCGAGATCTTTTGCGGTTTAATCACTGATTTCACGTCTACATTCAAAGATGTCCTTTGATTGTTTAACAATGTAATCTTCAACAAGATCAGGACAATGTTCTTTGCAATCGTTAATAATCTTATCAAAACTAGGATCAGGTTGTGGTAACCAAACTTCAGTCTGCACTTGATATGATATAATTACCTCACTTACAGTCAAAGATATCAGTATTTTACAATCAATCATATAACGTAATAACACAATTGGTGCCCAATATCTTTCAGAGAAATGTCTACCAAACCAAATCTAGCAAATCAGATGGAGTCCTTTAATAAGTTCAAACGATATAATACAAGCGATAGTGGATAGTGGTCCATTTATTGATACTTGTATTATCTCGTGCATGGGATGTCCAAATACCCATGACATTCACCCATTCCGAGAAAACTGCCAGGAAAACACGCGACCATATCAACCGATATAACATCATTATACTCATATTTAGTATTCCATAATCCACCGTGTCCATATCCACAGCAACTTGATTGTACATCCTCGAGAAATTCAAATTGTGCTGACGTCGACGAATTCTTTTCCCGGGCAAAGTGAGCTGCAACTGACGGAACTGTAAAACAATTTGTTAGTAATTGCTCAATATTCTCTTTTGGAAATTTCTGCGCGAGTTTTCTCATTCTTTCAAGAAGAGATTCTTCACGATATATTTCAACGTTTGGTCTAACAAATTAATCAAACTTACATTTTTCCTTGATACAAATAGTTCCATCTGGTCTAATAAGTTCGGTTTTACTTATTTCGTGAATAAAATCAAATATACACCCCCAGAGTCTTTCTCTGGATAAAATCTTACAGTTCGGTCTCGTGGAAATATTGTTACTGAGTTAGTCCACGCGTGGGTATTATGATCAAAGCTATTTATTTGAATTCCTTTTGATTTATATTTCGATTGGAATATTACTCATCCTGTTATTGTTTCTACGGTTATTGGGAGTTTTGATGTTGTTTTTTTTCTAACTCATTAGCATCTTTTATTGTAGCACCGGTAGTTTTGACTAATTCAGCCCACTCGCTTATCGTTCTACGTCTTAGATCAGTTAACCCGTTTCCGCGTATCGCATTGGAAAATTGTTCGATTAATCGCTCAGCGACATAATTTATCCTTGAAACTTTCATTGGTTTCAGATTATCAATACTAGGTTTTTCATTTATCAGATAAATTTCATAAATAACCGCCTGATGATACTATTCTACGGTCCGCCCTTGTATCCCACGAACTTGCAACAGATCACCTCTGCATTATATGCAATCTCGACGTATCATTTCCTAACCCTCCACCTTTATTTGCTACTAAGAGAAACATCCGTATGATAAATAGAACCAAATTAATGTATGCCGTCCAAGACGACCTAACAAATAACTTACATCATACAGCAGAACACCTTGATAAATTCTTGCGTTCATTGCTTGAAAAACATGCCCCAGCCACTAAATGCAGTGTATCAATATCAAAGTGTTCTCCATGGTATAGCAGTGTTAGGGACCAGCTTTGTACTGCTAAAAGACATCGCCGTAAAGCAGACAGGCTTTAGCTTTCCATCAGACTCACTATTCATAAACAAATCTATGAAGCGGCTACAAAGAACGTCACAAGCATAGTCCAATAGTCAATTTAGCCAAATTATCCCACTACAGTACTAAGATCACAGAGAGTTCCAGCTGCAAAGAGCGCTTAGAAATAACTATCAAACTAACAAATGTACACCACTTCCATCTACCTTTTCTCCAGTAGACCTTCCTGACTTATTTGCAATTTCTTCTGTGATATTAGCACAAACCATGAGCGATTCGCTTGACAAAACAATTTCAATAGACCCGTCACCATACAGTTATGATACAGAATTTCAGCGACAGGCATTAGGAGCATACGACTTGTCGCTATGGATTTAGTACGGACAATCTTGATGAAGAGTGCACCAAAGTCATGTGAACTTGGTCCTATTCATACATCACTGCTGCTTGAGTGCTTAGACCCAATATTGCCTTCACTAACTGGTGTTATTAATATATGTATATATATATATATATATATATATATATATATATATATATATATATATATATATATATATATATATATATATATATATATATATATATATATCATTGTTGGAATTACCATCATTTTTCAAAACTGCTATCGTAAAGCCTCTGCTGAAAGACAAAAGAAAAAAACACTTGACCATAACGATTTAAAAAAAAAACTAACGCTCGTTCATATCCAAAATCTTAAAAAAGGTTGTTTTAACCCAACTTGTATCTCATTTGAATTCAAACAGTCTCTTTAGCAATGTACAGTCTGCATATCGCCCTTGCCACAGTACTGAATCTACTCTTCAGGAATTTTTGATGACATTCATTCTGCTTTGTTGGATAGTGAAATGATATATGTCCTTACCCTCCTTGATTTGTCTGCAGCATTTAATACAACAGACCATGATATATATTACTTCACCATCTCCAGCATGTATTTGGCATTCAGAATACTGTCTTACAGTGGTTCAAGTCGTACTAAGTGAACAGAACACACATTGTATCTGCAAATGGAATAAACTCCAACCCAAGTGATCTATGTTGTGTTGTTCAAGATTGGACTGTTTTTGGACATGTGTTTCATTTTATACACTCAGTGTCTCACCATTTGTATGCTGATGAAACCCAAATATACAAGTCTAGCCACCCAACTGACGTTGATGCTACCATCCTTGGAGTAGAGAGGTGCATTTCTGATGTGAAATTATGGATAACATGTAACAAGCTGCATGATAATAAAACAGAGGCCATTCGGATCACAACACAAAGACTTTCTCATTAAAATCCTTTACCTCAGACAATACATATCAGCAACTCGAACATTAAATTCACAGTAGTACGAAACCTTGTTGTTACTCTTGAGGGTACTCTCACAATGCACCAACATATCATGAACATATATAGTGCTGCGTATCTTGAACTAAGACGCATCGGTTCCATTCGCAAATATCATTCAGTTGATGCCACTAAAACACTTGTGTGTTCATTGGTACTTTGAAGACTGGACTATTGTAACTGAATCATGTCTGCTTCGAAACAAAATCTACTCCAGAAACTTCAAAACGTTCAAAACACAACTGTTCGGGTAATCTTTAGAGTACCTTGATCAGAGCACACCTCACCACTGCTCTGTACCATATACTGTCTATCCATTCGATATATAATCAAACACAAAATGTGTTTTCTGTGCTACGTTTCACTGACAGACTCCAGTCCAACATACCTATCCGGCTTCACCCATGTGTATACACCAACAAAATCCTTACGCACCTCTTCTGACAATTGTATACTCATTGCCGCCACTATCAAAACGAAGTCATATGGAGATTTTGCATACCAGGGCAACGAATTGCCCATTGAATTTAGACACAACGACACTTTTTAAAATTCACCTTTCTCGACTGCAGAAACAAACTTAGAGACCTAATAATGTTGTACCTTACATGTTTTCAGCATGTTTGTATTGTTGTCCAATTTCATGGGGGTGGTGGGTGTTTTTTCTTCTTCTGTAATTATATCGTTATCGTTGTTGTAAAGCGCTTAGAACTTCTAAAGATGAGGCGGTGTACAAAGTCCTTATTATTATTATTTTTGTAGTAGTAGTATGTATGTATGTATGTATGTATGTATGTATGTATGTATGTATGTATGTATGTATGTATGTATGTATGTATGTATGTATGTATGTATGTATGTATGTATGCATGCATGCATGTATGTATGTATGAGTGGAAAGATTACAGTCCTCTCTCTCCTGGATGTATCTGCAGCATTTGACACAATAGACCATGATTTATTACTTCACGGTCTCCAGCATGTATTTGGCATTCAGAATATAGCCTTACAATGGTTCAAGTCCTACTTAGTCAACAGGACACAAATTATATATGCAGATGGAATACACTCCAGCCCAGTTGACGTATGTTGTGGTGTTCCACAGGGATCTGTACTTGGACCTGTTCTCTTCATTCTATACACTCAGCCGCTCTCAAGTGTCATAGATCATCACCCAGTGTCGCACCAATTGTATGCTGATGACACCCAAATATACAAGTATAGCCAACCAATTGAAGTTGATGCTACCATCCATGGAGTAGAGAGGTGCATTTCTGATGTGAAATCATGGATGACATGTAAGAAGCTGCAGATGAATGATGATAAAACTGAGGCTATTCTAATCACAACACAAAGACTTTCTCATTCACATCCTTTACCTCAGACAATAAATATCAGCTACACCAACATTAAATTCCCACAGTCAGTATGAAACCTAGACGTTACTCTAGACAGTACTCTCACATTGCACCAACATGTCATGAACATATGCAAGGCTGCATATCTTGAATTGAGACGCATCAGTTCCATTTGTAAATATATTTCAGTCGATACCACTAAAACACTTGTGTGTTCATTAGTACTTTCAAGACTGTACTATTGTAACTCAATTATGTCTGGTTCGTCACAATATTTACTCCAGAAACTTCAAAAAGTTCAAAACACAGCTGCATGGATTATCTTGAGAGTACCTCGATCAGAGCACACCTCACCACTGCTCTGTACCCTACACTGGCTATCCATTCGATACGGAATCAAACACCAAATTTGTCCTCTGTGCTATGTTCAATGACAGACTCCAGTCCAACATAACTATCCAGCCTCACCCATGTGTATACACCAGCAAGATACTTACGCTCTTCTTATCATAATCGTATACCCATTGTTCCCACGGTGAAAACAAAGTCATATGGACAACGTTCCTTTGCATACCAGGGCCCGGCGATGTGGAACGAATTGCCCATTGAAATTAGACACAAAGACACAGTGGCCCCTTTTAAGAGTTCTCTTAAAACTCACCTGTTTCGACTGTAGGGACAATCTTATAGACCTAATCGTGTTTTGTATCTTATATGTTTTTAGCATGTTTTTATGTTTTCCAATTTCATTGTGTTTATCATTTGTTTTTCTGTAGTGTAGTCATATCGTTATTGATAGTGTAAAGCGCTTAGAGCTTCGAAAGATTAGGCGCTATACAAAGTCCTCATTATTATTAGTATTAGTAGTATTATATTATCATCATTACATTGTCAATAAATAAATTCACGT
This sequence comes from Unio pictorum, assembly GCA_030141615.1. Taxonomy (NCBI): domain Eukaryota; kingdom Metazoa; phylum Mollusca; class Bivalvia; order Unionida; family Unionidae; genus Unio; species Unio pictorum. Next base: position 40,005,101 of record JARLTB010000021.1, read on the forward strand.
ACTTACATGCTGTTAAAACACATCAGTATTCTGTATGCTTTTAATGAGTTGTTAATTCATTTCAATTTCCTCTCATGCATTTTTCTTTGTAAAAAATCTCAATATTTTGACATACTACATAATAGGTGTACCGTATGTATATAGTTATAAAATCCTCTACAAACAAGAGGTGTAACCACACATTCAAATGTACAATAGGTATTGCGGCGTACAATGTGTTTCACGTGACGTTGTGAATAAAAGCATGACGTCATGGATATAAATGTTTCTGTCAAAGCGATGATACAATAGATGGAAGAAAAACGTGTTTCTCCTCAAGTAGAACATACTTTTTGTAACTAAAAGTAAGTTTCAATTGGTTGCTTTCATCGCCAAGACAAAAACGATTTACTGCAACTTTTACTGAAGTTATGTATTCATTCATCAACTCTATGATAATTTGATTAACAAACCCTGCAATGTGTATCACTTTATGTGTATTGTTGATGTTGTTATTATTTGTCATTGTTTTAGTAGTAATTGTAGTAGTAGTAACTGTTGTTGTTGTTGTTATTGTCTGTTTAACGTCATCAGTCAGCACATTATAAGTCATACATAGCGGCCGGCGTAACTGTTGGAGAAAGTATCCGCGAAAACTAGTAGTAGTAGTAGTAGTAGTAGTAGTAGTAGTAGTAGTAGTAGTAGTAGTAGTGTATAAACTATTTGTACGATTATTTGTTGAATAGATTTGAAAATTTTACACAGAAAGTTGCACTTCATTTAATGGTTACTAGACAAATTGGTTGTTTTAATGCATTTGTATCTTATGATTCGAAACTATCTAAGTATCCATAGAGTGTTCGCCGCGGAAGCGGGAAATCGTGGGTTCGACTCCCGGCCGAGTCATACCAAAGACTTTTAAAAAATGGTACTAACAGCTACCTCGCATGGCCCTCAGCATTAAGAATGTAACTGGGTGGGATATCATGCTACATGTCTGCTGCATGATGCCCCAATGCTAGACATCACTATAAACTGCCTCACTGCAGACATCGTAGCAAAATGACTGAAATATTGTTAAAGCTACGTTAAAAATCCTAATCAATCAAACAAAACTCTCTCTCTCTCTCTCTCTCTCTCTCTCTCTCTCTCTCTCTCTCTCATTTGACTTTTGCCTTACCTTAAGACATGTGTCTTTCATTTTGGTTAATGCTGAATGCATATAATTATACTTTGTATTACTTAGCCATTTATATACAATAAGGCATCGTTATCACCTGAAATACTAGACTGACTAAAATCGCGGATATCAGCCCACGTCACATCATTAAAATAATTGAAAATAATTTTAGACTCTTTGCATCATATATTTAGCACCAAATCCCCGTCAGTTATTTACGGATGCCAAGTATGTTTAAGTAAATATGATGATATAATTTTAAAGCCTATATTTTCTATCAATCAGCGTAGAAATAGAATGTTAGACTCGTTATACAAACGCCTTTTCAAATATATGGGTATATTGTAAGCAACTAAATATATTTGTCAGTCTGACCGTACCTATATTGCTTTCTAAAGATATGGGTTAAAATTCACTATTGGTACATAATAGATGAGATCGCTGGAAGTTCAAAGAATTACAAAATGTTAATTATATTGACATTGTAACAAAATTGATTTACCAAACTTAAATAACAGGAAGACGCATGCCATGATCAGAGGATTCGGATTACGACTTCCTGTTACCCGTTAAGTACAGGGAAGGGCCAGTTAAAGGAAGTTTATATACAATGAAAAGGCGTATGTAATCTTTTTTTGTAATTAATATATTAACAAGGAAATGAATCCTAATTCAAGGGAAAAAAACATTAATTTACTCTTGAGAAATAGTCTAAATGTGCTGTTTGGAAGTTATCGTTATAAACTAAATCCAATATTTGAAAACTTGAACGAAAAACATTATCAGACGCTTAGAGATAGGATTTGCCCATTTTTTTTCATAATTCTATTTCAAAATTATTTTCTTATGGCCATCATACCAGTAAACAAGAACATTACTTTCAATTATAGAAAAGAAATGTCTATCAATGGCCCAAAGGAGCCCAATACGTCCTGTAGCGGAGAAAATTCAGAAAAGAAACATGCGTGCCAGAAACATAAAAGCAAACCAAAGAGGAACAATAAGTCCCTTGTCGCTACCAGTGACAGCACGTGCACAGCAACTGTACCAGATGCTGATCAACTGACGAGACATAAGCAAAAGCTGGAGGTTGAGAGATGTATGTTGATGCAGAGTGGATTAGAGAGAGGAGTTGACTGGAAGTACTTCCGGAAGTTCAATGAAATCAGAGCGATAGAGCAGAATTTCGGATGCGAAAATGGAACTTCCAAACATAATTTTTCCTCTGAAACAGATGAAAAAAAATTGTTTGATGATGGTAATGGAGAATCAATCATGAATACCTGCACCACTATTAAAAACCTCATTCTAAAGCAAAGGACATGTTTTCCAAACATCAAAAGAAGTACTGAAACAATTGGCCATGCTGGGCAAAAACGTTTTAGCAAATTGAACAAACATGATCCTGCTAAATTGCCACGGATCGACGGCCAATGCACTAATGGCAGGAAATACTCAAATTCTCAGTCAAAAGTCCTCCTAGAGCCTCTCCCATCGGTGTTCTCTCCGTCTCCATCAAATAATAACCACAGACGAAAACGGCGTTCTCGTTCATCGTGTGCATCTAACGATCAAGCCAGAAATTCTGTCGACTGTTCCACTCCTGAGTCAAATGTTCCCTGCACTCACAGATCGCAATGTATATGTAACTACAGGAATAAACACTAGTTATGGAATTTAACCAAATCGTAAATAATATCTCGCAGCTGAAGTACCATCATTCACTGTGTTTTCATATGAGTGGGGTGTATGCCTTTCACATATGTAGATTATAATGGTTAATTCGTTCTTAATTATTATCAAATAATTCCAACGCAAATAGTGGTATCATATCATTAGCAGTAATTTGCAGCTGCTTTTACATCAACACACATGCTAGATAAATGTAGCAATTCAATGAAGCAAATGAAGCAATATTAATGAATTTAATATTTTGTATTCGTTCAATTGTCGAATTCTGGAAACCGAGTATTTGGGATCATCTACAGTAGAGATCGAGAAAAATAAGTCATTTTAAAGAAAGAAAAAGCACGCAAAATTTCATGTTAATAAAATAGTCATTGTATATAGCACCACATTTAATTTATATTTTTTTTTAAATTTTGAATGCACGATTAAATATTTCTTCACATCTTATTTATAATATAGGGGTGGTTCGCACTTTTGGCGAGATACAAGGGATCTAAATGCTTAAAGGAATCGTGCAAGTCGTACATTTTTAGGACATACATTCAACAAAGATAAGGTTGAAATAATATAAAAAAAATTCCTTGACATACTATAAAGTATAGAACTTCCAATTGAAGTCCATAACTTGTTATATTGGCAGTGAGAGAAGATAATTGATTATAAACATAAATGGGTTTTAACTAAAAATTATTTTAGATAAAGTATATTATTTACGAAAATATTGTTTTTCCTCACAGTTTTGACCAATAAATAAAGGTTTTGAATCCTGGTAGTTGCGGTAATTCTAAAAACACTTTGTGCTGGCTCTAAGAGGAGGTATTCCGATCTGAGTCTTCTTGAGAACAGCCATCCAGAAGAAAACAAAATTTCATCCTCTAAACGCGGTCATTTAAATTAAAATGCAGTATGTGCTTTTGTAAAGATGTTTGGGCTATTTTTATTTTTTGTTCCTTGTGTGATTTGTCTTTTTGGATAAATAATAGGATTGATCCCAAGATATCATCGTCAATATTGCTTATATGTAACAGAAAGAATACCGACTCTAAAGCTGACCTTTGTGGAACACCGGCTTAAAATGGTTAAAATTCCTATTTACGTAAATTAAGCCGTACAATCTACTTTCTCTTAGACAGGTTGTCTTTTAGCCATTCCGATAGTGGGTGTCTAGTTTCGCGAATTATTGGTATCTACAATCATACAAATTGAAACGACGACCAAAGGCAAATTTTCATTATTGCTAATAGCTGTATAAATTGTATGGATTGTATCAATAAATTAGCTATGAACAGACTGACCGCGTAGGAAACCTGACTGGTACATGCAATGAAGAAGGTCTTTTAGATTTTTTTTATAGTGTTATTTCATTCATTTATGAAATAGTCAATATTATTGCTTACCGATAACAGAAATTGTGTCCTAGAGCGTTTGATTAGATCTGTCTTACCCACTTGCTTTATGAGTCTGAATATTGTTTTTATTAATTCCAAACTATCTTGTTATATGAATCTAATGAATTTAATATTTGGTGTTCGTCCTATTCTCGAATTCTGGAAACTGAGTATTTGGTATCGCCTACAGTGGATATCGAGGAACTAAGTCATTGAACAAGTAGCCATTATTATTATTTAGTTTCCGAGGCAGTATCCTGTTTAAGAAATAAAAGAGGAACAGTGGAGGAGATGCTATTTTTGACCAAGTTCTTTTATTAGCTTACAATATCGACGTTGGTTGGATCCAATAAATTAACAAGTTATCATTGCTCTTTCTCTATTGTTCTCTTTCTTACATGTTTTGTTTGCAATTTTCCCAGTGAAAAAAAAACATGCTCTTAATAGTGGCATGATTTTGTTTCTTTTTTTCGATCGGTCATTTGATCTGCTTGATTTTCAGATGACACTGCCATACAACGGTTTATCATTAGGCTTTATTCTGACACATTGTCTTGGAATAAATAGATTTTCTTTTCACTAAAAGCTCACATTTTGCGAAACTTGTTATTTGTTGTGACAGTAGCGGAAAACGTAGCAATATTATACGTTAAGTCACATGAACCATCGCTGTCCAGAAGCTGGACCGCTATCGACTGGTAATATATTGTAATGATACGCAAACATATTTACTAAGGAAAACCAAGACTATTATTATTGTGTATTAAATTAATATTTTCAGCAAAATTGATAATTTCATAGATATATGGCCTTTAGAGTCAGATGAGTATTTAATAAATATGTACCTTGAAATAAAGTATACACTTCAAACGTCTTCAAAAAAGGACATGTCATCCTTGTTTATTTTAATTTTATTTTTACATAATATATTTGCTGTGCTTGGGATGATTTGCATTCATACTACGTACTCCACTTGATTGCATGATAAATAACCGCGAAAAATAGGAAAATGAAAAAAAATTAATTTTTGAGATTTCTCAAAAAGATTGGATTGGATGATATAAGTGAAAGCCATAAGGTCATGTGAAACTTCGATACCAAATATTGCAGGTATTGCAGTAATTTTGATAAGTTTATATATATATATATATATATATATATATATATATATATATATATATATATATATATATATATTCTTCTGATAATTGTATATTCATTGTTCCCAAGGTGAAAACAAAGTCATATGGACAACGTTCGTTTGCACACCATGGCCCGGCGACGTGGAACGAATTGCCCATTGAAATGCGACACAAAGACACAGTGGTCCCTTTTAAGAGTGCTCTTAAGACTCACCTGTTTCGACTGCAGGGACAAACTTAGCGACCTAATCATGTTTTGTATCTTATATGTTTTCAGCATGTTTTTATGTTTTCCAATTTCATTGTTTTTGTCATTTGTTGAGTGTAGTGTAGTCATATCATTATTGATGGTGTAAAGCGCTTAGAGCTTCGAAAGATTAGGCGCTGTACAAAGTACTCATTATTATTATTATTATTATTATTATTATTATTATTATTATTATTATTCACTTTATTTCGCTCCTTACCGATAAATATTCCTTGGGTAAATAATTAATTTAATGCCGCGATAAATACATATAACAATCCCTGTAACAGTACACGAGACCAAATACAAGGTGTGATCCAATAAAATCCGGACTGAATGTTACACTACGTCACACTGGAAGCGTTACGTATGGATTGTATATAACTACCCCATCAATGGAACGATTCACTTTCCTTGATCTACTTGTAATGTTATGCTTTTACTGTATGAGTCCCAAGCAATGTACAATCTTTGTCTCGATGTTTGTATGATGGTAACAAAGGTTCGATTGCTCAACAATGAACAAGAATGTACAGACTATGGTAAAACAAAATTATTACTCTTACGACGTACTGTCCGATATACAATTACTGGGAATACCAATCCGACAGAACTTAATTTCTTTATTGTAACATAAGGTTCAAGGAAATGAGCTTTTCATGTATTCCAAATACATGTATGTATTTTGACACATCCTTACATCAAATTTACCCCATACGACTGGAGTCAGTCAGTCTCTTAAATAGGAAATATATCCACCGTGTCGGTCTCTTTATCGCTTGACACGGTATACCGTTCTCTCGCAAGTGGTCGTGTTAGACTAAGAACTGACATTCAAATCGAGGCGTGCTGCATCAGCCAACATCTGCAACAAAATACCATCAGTGAAAGGAGATTCAACCAATTGGCCATTTTTTTTAGTCCAGTTTTTTACATCAAAAGATACTAAAGGTAAGTAGGTACACATTTACATTTAATGATTTCTTTCATTTTATAATAATAGCATGTTGGCCCTTAATTAATTGTCATGCAAAACATGATGCAGATTTTAAATAAAGTGGATAATAATGATGATGGTCTATCAGGGTTTTCTTTTAAATCATGAGAACTGCAGTAGCCATTGACAAAAAATGCTTATGGCATTGTCAGATATTCATCTTTCTTCGTCCGCCTATGAGCTAAAGTTTTTCTTAATACTTCTTCTACGAATTACTTGCATGATTGCCATTTAAAACTCGTCGTATATCGCATTACTGCATTACTACTTAGAAAACATAACCCCCCTAAAAACAGTTTATGTGTACTTACTTTTTCAATTTCTATCATACTGCAGCAGGAATTAACGTTTGGTGCACTTGTCACCGCGAATGACGTTTTGTTCCAATTAATGAGACCGCCCAACAAAAGTGGCAGACGCAAAAAGCAATAACCTGAAAGAAAAAAATTAATACCTGGTTACAAAATTATCTCAGATTACACTCATGACCAGACCAACAAATTGTTCTCCACCTTTTTAATATTTTGACTGGTGCCAGACAAAATATACAAAAGGTGGAGAACAATTTTTTGGTCTACCTCATGGCCAGTTCGGAAATAGGACACCGTTTATGATACTGTCTCCGTTATAGTGCCAATCTGATATTAAAAATGACCATCATGGCAGCAATCTGAAGAAAAAACACTAGTCACTACTGTATTCGTCATAAAAGAAAATTCAGCAGAAGATTTCTTACAAAATTAACTTGGTACAAATGAAAATGGTAACATTCTTACAGCCATTATGATTGCCAAATTAATTTTATATCTTTAATTTTTTTAAGCATGTACGGAGCAAAACCGATCTTGAAAGTACAGTGTGTGTGTGTGTGTGCGTCATATGAATTTTTAACAGTGCTTTAACAATATTTCATTCATATCACTACAATATCCACAGTACGGCAGTTTATAGTGATGTCTAGCACTGGGTCATCATGCCGCAAGACATGTAGCATGATGTCCCACCTAGTCACATTATCTTGACACCAGGCCAACCAGCTATAACACTATCTTCTTTATGCTAGTGATGCAACTGTTTTAGTACCATTTTAATAAGTCTTTGGTATGACTTGGCTGGGGTTTGAACCCACAACCTCCTGCATCCAAGAAAGATGCTCTGACCACCAGGCCACTGCAGTTTGAATTATGGTAATCATGGAACATGGATCATGCTTTCAGCAGGAAGAAAGATGGCCATGACATATGGTTGATTCATTCAAGATTATCAGATTAGCAGATAAGAAACAAGAAATGGCTTTATTATGAATTCATGGAAATTCTTTTGGTCCAAGAGTGTCAGCTCCTTTGAAAAACTCTGTCATTGTTGTTGTTGTTGTTTTTTGTTTCTGTTTCAGCTTTTCTATAATAAATATAAATCCAGTTTTCTTCAGTCTGCAAAGGTTTTAACTATTGGAAGCAGCAGTGGGAAAATGGGTGGGTTAAAGCTGTGTACTGTGTATTTTTGATTCTACACCTTTTAACTTTAAATTATGTACATTAGTTGTACCTTATAACTTTAAATGCTGTATATTCTCTGTTTATTAATGTATTCCAGCTTATTATTACATTTGACTAGTTCTAAAATAAAGAAATGTATGGCAGGCATGATTCAATAGATATTCTTGATGTTTCTATTTATTGAAGAACCAAAGCAGTTTTTTTACTTAATAATAGATCATTTTGTGATGCAAACCTTGCTACTGTTACATTTCAGAGAACAACTGTTTCTTTATGGAAACATAAATACTTGATGACATAAAACCGCAAGTTTTACCAAAATTTTTAATTTTCTTTTGTAATTTGCAAACGTATCTAAATATATAAACAAATGGAATCACAGATGGTTTAAAATTTCGAATCATATGTTCAAGGAGTAAGTTCTTAAATAATCAATAAATTCAAAATGATTTTATGTGTGTAGAATTTTGACATTTCTTATACATATATTATAATTATTATTCTTAACCCACATTCTGTTATTATTATTAACCTTATTAGTATTATTATATTTTGATTTGTTGATATTATTTTGCAACAGAATTCAGAGTGGACAGCAATCTCAACAGAACAGCTTGTCATCATTGAATACTTCAGGCCCGCACCTAGGAAATTCTGGGCCCCAGGCAGCTGACAGAGTTCGGGCCCCTTTCATGTTTCAAATATGTGCGTATATGTGCCTATCTAGCTCGGGCCACTGACAAGTGCCATGGTTGCCCCCCCCCCCCCCCAGGTGCTGGCCTGAATACCTATGGGTTAAAGGGATGACAAGCAAGGGGAACAAATGTAGAATTTTGATATTGGAGGCTGTGTCAAAATCTGGATTAAATGAAAATGATTTGAAGGTAAAACTATTTTGTCATTATTTTGGTGATAGTTTATTATACACAATATATACAAAGCAGTTATTACATTTTTTCCAAAATTTAACATATAGAATTTTCAATCAAATGTGTTTTTTATGTTTATATTTCTTAAAAATTAATGAGCATATTTTAAATCACTGTTACTGCAAACTTTAAAAATTTAAGTGAAAATGAAAGTGCTTCACACAACCATATTGATTAATAATATCAATCACAAAGTTCTTATAGGTGATCATAAGGCATTCAAATGCTGTACAGTGTATAAACATTTTATATTGTCTTGCTCAATATAACTCAGTCATTAACTTCACATGATTACTCTCATTCAACTTGGTGTAAGAGAGGGGAAACATTGATAAAGAAAAGAGTATGTTTTTAGTTTTTGTGCTTGAACACCATTTTCTCAGAACATGATAAACTATATACAGTGGCTAGAATATTTGGTGGAGGAAGAACCCTTGACCCATGGGGTAATAGAGGCAAGATTTCTCACATGCCCATTTTGACAATGGCATGAATCAAACTCACAATCACAGAGGTGAGATATTAATGATTTTAGACCAATTAGCATTCCAGGACCCCTTGTAAGTTAAATAAATTGTCTCTTCTCAATTTGATTAATGCACTGAATATATTTTATCTACCTTGTTAAAAGCTACAAATGGTTACTTTTACTTTTGAAATAAATGTTGCCATTCCCATACTTAACAAAATTAAGTCATGTGGCAAGTTGATATCTACATTTTGTAAATTGCCAATATTTCTTTTCATAAGTTTTGTCTTTGGAATGCATAAGCATAAAAATCAAAATATTTTATAATTCAGGACTGGATTGGAAACACTTCTAGGAAGAAAAATAACCAACATTACAGTTGCCAAAATGTTTTCTATTGCAAAAGTGTCTCTGGATATAACCTGCTTGTTAAAAGCAAAGGTACAGTTGTACTTGTTTCTTTGCCTTGTTAATTGTCAACACATTAATTGCTTAAAATAAAATTGCTTTGTGTAAATTTTCTTTATTTTTATTTTGTTGTTGCTTTTTTGCCATTTTATGGTGCCTTTAATTTTATAAAACAACTGAAGCTCTGGCTGACTTCTGATCACATTAGTAATGGGCTAGAATATAAAGTTTTGATTTTTTTTCATAAACATTAATCAAATTAAAATGTGTTCACTGTATTTGGACTAAAAGGGTTTAATTCACACTTAGTGAAACAAAATATAAATTTTTGCCAAAAGTGAAAATTGTTGTGATTAACTGACACATGTAACATATATCAGCAGTAATTCATTTTAAAATGGAAAATACTTTTACAGGGGTTAATGACTGCTATATATAAGGCCACACTCACATAACCAGAAAAAATATGTAGGTTTTCCCTTCCCCTTTCCTATGGGAATAATTCTCTGAATCCTCTAATCTGTTAATTCCTAATTGTTTTCTCTATCTCTTATTTATTGACATTATCAAGCTATTACATTTTTCCAATGAATGATACAACTGTTAATACTGCTAGAATCCTCCAGTCATGCACTGCATTTTCTCTAGAAATCATTTTAGCATGTATATTGACATCTGTTAAATCCAATAACTGTGTTATCATTAACACTTAAATGATGTTCTCCAGTTATATTTTCAGTCACTAGTGTGTTAGTTATTTTAACTTGTGCTGAATCAGTACTACCTTTGGTAGAAATTACTTCATGCTAAAGGAACTATAAAGTAGATTATTCTATCAGCACAAATTGTCAAACTTAGCTCTTCGATTTAAGACACTTGACTATATACAAAAACTAATTCTGTTTTATTCTTTTCTCATGAAATCAGAGATATCTTGCTTTATTTGCACAGCTTTTTCATACACATATGCAATAACACACCCAAATACATTTCCTGACTTTATATCTTATAGTAACATATGTATATATTCTTGCTAAATGCATCTTGTATGAGTTTATTGATTTACAGATAAATTTTCAAGTATTGCTGACTAGGCAGCTAGATTGAAATTTCTTCCACAAGAAGAAAAAAAACATTATGTTCATGAGGCACGCCAAGTACATAAAGGAGCGGTTTCTGAGGAACCCAAGAAAGCTAGATACTTTCTGCTTAAAAAATTGGCTCATCTTGTAAGTACATTGCAAAATGTATTGTATTCACCTTTTTCATTGTTTTATTTATCTCAAACTTTATAATTTTGTACATAGATTGCTGCCAGTGCGGTAACTTTTGCATGATGGGTAGTTTTTAGGCCCCTAATTTGGGGGTATATGGTCAAACTTGCGATATACCCAGGTTTTATTTACAATGACATTTTCATTTTATTGAAAAAAAATTGTAACCATGCACAAATATCCTGAAGATCTACTACATATATAGTATTGTTAGAGTGGTGTGGGCTTAATACCATACTAGTTTTACTATAAAAAGCAAAATGAGGAAACCTGTAACCCATTAATATCAGATATATAGTATATTGAAACTTTTACTATGTTATGGTAAAGATTAGTTTTAAGAATTAAAGAATGGGAAGGGGAGAGGAACATAGAATGTAGTCCAGATTGTTACCGTGTGTTTTTAAGTTGTCATTGAAATACAGTTTCATGTCTTGGATGATGTTTAGTAGAAGTTGTCACTCCATAGTCGCATTCTACACCAATGTTTTCTGTTCTTGAATAGCTAGTCATATTTATCAAGTTAGTTGATACATTCACATTAATATATCAATGCTTTGAAAGATTTTAAAACTATGATTGAAGATAGGATCAGATGTGATGAAACAATTCAATGAGTGACAGTTGACATTACAATCGCATAAATAAATCTCTCGAATGAAGGCATGCAGAATAAACCTTTATATTATATTTGCATCCTATTTTATAATATTACATTTAAATCTGGGCTGAACAAATTAAATTCATTTAAATTATAGGTTCAAGAGCTCACTTGCCTGCCTATGTTATATTGATAATGAACAAACTGAACTTTTTGCTGGACAGGCATTGCAGTGTTTTAAGGAAAGGCCTCACATCAAACTGGAACTGCTTTCCTATTGCTCAAAAGGTAAGCTTAACTGTCACACTAAATATTTATTCCATCAAATAATTTATTTATTTCAGGGGTTGCAAATCCTCCATTATGAAAATAATAATAATGAGGACTTTGTATAGTGCCTTATCTGTAGAATCTAGTGCTTTAGAACAACTATAATGATATGACTACACTACAGAAAAACAAAAAACAAAAACCATGAAATTGGAAAACATAAAAACATGCTGAAAACATATAAAATATAAAACATTATTAGGTCTCTAAGTTTGTTTATGCAGTCAAAAAAGGTGAGTTTTAAGAGCACTCTTAATAGTCTTTGTGTCTAATTTCATTGGACAATTCATTCCACATCACTGAGCCTTGGTATGCAAAAGAACATTGACTAAATAACTTTGTTTTCATAGTGAGAACAATGAGTATATGATTGTCAGAAGAGGAGCATAACTATCTTGCTGGTGTATACACATGGATGAGGCCAGTTAGGTATGTTGGACTGGAGTTTGTCAGTGAAATGTAGCACAGAGAACAAATTTTGTGTTTGATTCTGTATTGAATGGATAGCCAGTGTAGGGTACAGAGCAGTGGTGAGGTGTGCTCTGATCAAGGTACTCTAAAGATGATCCAAGCAGCTGTGTTTTGAACTTTAAGAAGTTTCTGGAGTAGATATTGTGATGAACCAGACAGAACTGAGTTACAATAGTCAAGTCTTGATGTTATTGGTTTTGTGTGTGTGTGTGTGTAAAAGTTCAAGCATGACATGCTACTTTTTTTGCTTTCTGCATGATGCATGATGCAAGACCCACAAAAAACTGTATTCAGGAGTCGATATATGATTACTTAATTTTAGACAGGGTGGTGTAATTTGTTTATAAGGTTGAGTATTATAATTTGAATGTCTATTATTCTAATTTGAGGGTCCTGAGTTGTCCGATGGAGCTCCCAGATCTCCTTTTATGATACATTACAGTGCATATGTATGTGTATTTATGTAACTTTATTGAAATTTGAATGGCTCTTGCGATAAATTTCTTCTTAAAAGCAACATGGTCACTATATATTTCTGTGAAATTTCATAAAGTATTCAAAGGAAGCTTAAAAAGTTGTGATGCTAATGAAGACAATAATGTAATGGTACTTTATCAATAAATGATATAAAAATGTCTTGTTTAGTTCTAGATTTGCTGCTGTGTTAGTATTAGTTGTATCCTTCCATAACACATTGGTTTCCTCTAAGACTAACTGGTGTTAAAAGTAATTTTTTCCATAACAAATACAGTATGATATTTCACCTAGCAACAGTAATTTATTGCACTCTATTATTTCTAAAAGTTAATAATTAATTAATTAATTCACTTACTCCTCAGTAATATGGAAAACATTATTGACTGCCATTTAAATTTTATTTGATAGGTCCACAACAACTTTTGTAGGATGAATAAAGTTAGTTGTTTTTATTATAATGTTCTTTTTCTGGCCTAGGTGTACATACTTTTTTTGATCATAAGATGTACTGATTATGTGATGTGAGCAAAACATATGTCTGTTGTACTTACTCTAGGGCATTTGTTCACATATTGTTTATTATAAGACCAGGAGATAAACTTTCATACCCGTTTTGTCTTGTGCCTTTTGGCTATAGAGCACTTAAACAGTTGGGAAAATAAAATGACTAAACATATGTAGTAGGATTAGTGTTTTTTGGAAACTTAACTTCACAAACAAAGCTATCTTATTGCATTCTATTTTGATGTCACTATTATAAATGTTATATTTCTAAAATATCCTGGATTATTTATATATTTAATTTTATAGACACTGACAACAAGATGGATGTGAAGGAATTGTGTGGACAATTGCAAGTCTGAAAGTAATTGCTTACTGAGCTTTCAGATTTTCTTTTGGCTAATAAAAAGGAATCTCACTGATCAGTGAATATTTGTCCACAGCAGATATTCCTGAAATAAGGTGGCATTTTAGAAACTATAGTTATATACTATAATTAAAATACTAATATTGCATTGTTAGATATAATTTCACACAAGGTTTATTGAAAAATGAAATAATGATAATTTTCAGTGTGTTATATTTGGATAGTATTAGTGGTTCTAATGCTTTTCAAAACACTTTGATGTGTAATTTATAAATATTTGTCATACTATAGAAGCAGTGTTTGATCCAAATGTGTAATGTGTGCCTTATTTGTTGTAGAGCATATAAGCCTTTCGTGCAGAATATCAGCATTATGTTGTCCTTGGCTCTTTACTTGTGGATTGTGGAACTCAGTAGTCAGCAGGCTGTATATGAGAGTCCCTGATAATAACTTGGGTGTCCTGTTTCAAAAGGATGATAGAAAAATGAAAAGTAAATGGTTATTGTTTTAATAATATTAGGATTGAATTCATAGCTGTTTATAATATCACACACAAAGAAAATATGTTCCAGTAAAAAGAATGTTATGTTTAAACACTATACATAATTTTTAGTCTTACAAATGCATTCCTACAACATTATTTAAAACTCACCAAACACCCCAGTAATAAAATTGTTCACATATACTTTCAATTACTGGGTGTGCTGTGTAGTTATCATAGCAACTTAAATAGAATCGCCATTTTTACCAAGGAAGCTTATTAGAATAAACACCTGGCATTACACTATATATATATATATATATATATATATATATATATATATATATATATATATATATATATATATATATATATATATATATATATGGTATAACGGTACCAATTGCGCAAGTCCATGTGGGTGGAGCTTAAGGTGTAGGGTCCATTGCATGCAGAGATAAACAACAACACAAGCTATGATTGGTGGATTATGTAAGAGTTGTACTTTCTGTTAGGCTTAAAAGAAAGTTTAGCCTCTTGGCAACATGCTAATTCCTAAATAGATCAAATTTTGTATTTTTTATGATTTTTTGAAAATGTAATACACATGACTGAAAATAGGTATGTTGTGACTAGATAACTCATACCCCTGTCTAGTTCCAGCAGAGTTATCTCTCTTAAATGCAATGGAGTACCTGGTTCTGTTATTGTCAAATTGACAAACTAACATTGTTCTCTATGGCAGTGTGTGACATGCATGCTGAAGTAGGATAGAAAGTATATTTATTTCACAAAACATTAGCATTGAGGTCTACGAAAAAACAATTGGTACCGTGATACCATATATATATATATCATTAAATTAAACAGAAGTAATGGAAACAATATTGCATAGAGCATATAACCTACTATCATAGCTCAACATCCTCAAAGTGGTGTTACAAATATTAGTACTAGCAGAATACACATATGTGAAAACAAACCACCAATTCAGAATAAATGTCTATATTAGTAAAGAGTGTTAAATACATGTACCTTACAAGTTCACCCTCAGGAAATAAGTTGAGATATAATGTGGGCTGTCAAGAAAAACAGTTGGCAAATGTATGTTTCCTAAATACATGTTGCTTAAGAATGTTGATTGTAGCAATGGTTGTAGCAAAGAATTATCACACACTTTAAGTATGCATACTCAAATATCACTAATCAAGTGAACCTTTTATTGGTTCATTTTTATAAGTCCATTTCCAGAAAAATAAAAACAGATTTTGCTGACTTATTTTGTGAGTCTACATAGTTATTTTTCTGCACACACACTTTGAAACGTTTATTTTCACTGTAGTGCCCTGTTTAATTCACAACATAAAAGTAATTATTATTATTATTATTATTATTATTATTATTATTATCGGCATATCGAAGATTTTACATAATTGTCAAAATCATACCCAAAGAGATCTTCGATTACATTCATGATTTATATTTGCATCACCACCAATTTAATTTAAACATAACAAAATAGGCATCAATTATTTGCTAATCAATTGCAGGTGCTGGAATACATACTCAAAAGAACAAAGTTTCTTTGAACTGTGGGTGGGTCAGTCCCTTTCACAAGATAACTACAATGATAAGTATTAACTGTTAAATAGTCACACTAACTTCATACCTGTTTATTTAATTCTAGCCTTTGGCTATTATGCGCATTGGCCATTGCTGACAAAAATATGAAAAGAGGGCATCCTGAAGGCATATCATATGGATACATCATTAGAAAATGTTTAATATGTGTCCTTACAAGGAGCCAGGAGGCTGAAACCTTGGATCATAAGAGAAAATGTGTTTCCAGACTATCCCTGTTTTTCATTGCCAACACTAGAACATTTTTCCACCAGGGTAAAAAACAAAAATACAAAAATTCCAAAATTATTTTGTACATCTAATTGAGTGGTTTGAGCCCAGTACTTGAACTGCTTAGTATATCATATATTTACTAATCATTATAATATATATCGAGTTTAAAATAATTTTAAAAAATACCTATCTACTCTAATTTTAAAACAAATGAAATAACCAGGTCATGTGTATATTAATACAAAGAAGTATTCAAAATGTCTTTTGTCTGCTGCTAGAAACTGTTTTAAAGCAATCTTACATGATCTTAAGAGTGCAAATTAAAAATAATAATTGAAAAAATAAAGCAGCAGTCACCAGATCTTAATCAAGTTTTGGAAATCACAAAGGGCATATAAATTTTAAATTTGGTCTGGTTTAGACCGTCATTTTTGTAATTATTTACATGAATGTAAAACATTGATGGACAGCAGAATACCAGTAATTGTCTTTCTCAATGGTGGGAGAGTACATGGAAGAAGACATAAAAAATACTAGCAACTTGTCAAGAAGAGCCATATACACATTCTGGTACTAAAATTATAACTCATCAGAATAGGTGTATATTTTGAATTACGTAAATCTATTTTACTTTTCAGAAGTCTACAGTGTCAAAGCAATCTGTGCACAGAGAAAGATAATAATAATAATAATAATAATAATAATAATAATAATAATAATAATGAAGACTTTGTATAGAGCCTAATCTTTAGAAGCTCTAAGTGTTTTTCAACATCTATAATGATATGACTATACTACAGAGCAACAAATAACAAAAACCTAGAAATTGGAAAACATAAAAATATGTTGAAAACATATAAGACACAAAAACATTATTAGGTCTCTAAGTTTGTTCCTGCAGTCGAAAAAGGTGAGTTTTAGGAGCACTCTTAAAAGGGACCACTGTGTCTTTGTGTCTAATTTCAATGGGCAATTCATTCCACATCGCTGGGCCCTGGTATACAAAAGAACGTTGTCCATATGACTTTGTTTTCATAGTGGGAACAATGAATATGATTGTCAGAAGAGGAGTGTAAGTATCTTGCTGGTGTATACACATGGATGAGGCCAGATAGGTATGTTGGACTGGAGTCTGTCATTGAAACATTGCACAGAGAACAAATTTTGTGTTTGATTCTGTATCAAATGGATAGCCAGTGTAGGGTACAGAGCAGTGGTGAGGTGGGCTCTGATCAAGGTACTCTAAAAATGATCTGAGCAGCTGTATTTTGAACTTTCTGGAGTAGATATTGTGATGAACCAGACAGAATTGAATTACAATAGTCCAGCTTTGAAAGTACTAATGAACACACAAGTGATTTAGTGGCATCAACTGAAAGATATTTGCAAATGGAACTAATGCATCTCAGTTCAAGATATGCAGCCTGAAGGAAAGATAAGAGGCATTTAGCAGTATTTAGTTGAATGGGAGGGATATACTAAGAAGGAGGCTACATGGGAGTCTAAGAGGAATATTCCAGAAAAAATCATAAATAGACTGTGGAAAAAAATCACATAGCATCAACAAGGAATAAAAGTTTATATTCAATATTTCTCACAACTTTGTCTTCTTACTGAATTTATTTTACTGAATAAAAAGTTATTGTACTTTTAGTCATACGAGAATGCCACAATATTTTATTACAAGCTTTGTTCTTGTTTCAGATTCACATTTCCAATGGTTTAATAAGCACACAGTTTTGTTATACCGGTAGTCTCATTTTTAGTTGCACTGGTCATAGAGTATGCAGTGGTTGTTTGATCCATCTTTCCATTATAACAAGTTTATTATCACTACTCCTAAAATACTTGGAGGATTGCCATGAAACTTTATACGCATATCTATCCTATAGTCTTCTTGGTGCTGCTTCAAAATGGTGTTCTCAAGACATCCAATACAGCCTCCATAGCAGTGGTGAAGTGTGTTCTGATCAAGGTAATCTAAAGATTATCTGAGCAGCTTTGTTTTGATTTTTTTTAAGTTTCTGGAGTAGATATTATGATGAACCAGACATAATTGAATTGCAATAGTCCAGTCTTGAAAGTACTAATGAACACACAAGTGTTTTAGTGGCATCAACTGAAAGATATATGCAAATATTACTGATGCGTCTCAGTTCAAGATATGCAGCCTTGCATATGTTCATGACATGTTGGTGCAATGTGAGAGTACTGTCTAGAGTAACACCTAGGTTTCAAACTAACTGTGAGAATTTAATATTGGTGTTGGTGATATTTAGTGTCTGAGGTAAAGGATGTGAATGAGAAAGTCTTTGTGTTGTGATCAGAATAGCCTCAGTTTTATCATCATTCATATGCAGCTTGTAACATGTCATCCATGATTTCACATCAGAAATTAACCTCTCTACTCCATGGATGGTAGCATCAACTTAGTTGGGTGGCTAGAGTTGTATATTTGGGTGTCATCAGCGTACAATTGGTTAGGCACTGGGTGATGATCTCTGACACTTGAAAGCAGCTGAGTGTATAGAATGAAGTGAACAGGTCCAAGAACAGACCCCTGTGAAACACCACAACATAGATCAACTTGGCTGGAATGTATTCAGTTTGCAGATACAACTTGTGTCCTGTTCACTTAGTAGAACCACTGTAAGGCTATATTCTTAATGCCAAATACATGCTGGAGACAGTAAGTAATACATCATGGTCTGTTGTGTCAAATGCTGCAGACAAATCAAGGAGGGCAAGGTCTGTAATCTTTCCACTATCCAAAGCAGAGAGAATGTCGTTAAGCACTTTCAGAAGAGTAGTTTCAGTACTGTGGCAAGGGCAATATGCAGACTGTACATTGCTAAAAAGACTGTTTGAATTCAAATGAGATACAAGTTGAGTTATAACAACTTTTTCTAAGATTATTTTTATATGAATGGGAGATTAGAAACTGGGCAGTAGTTCTTTAAATTGTTATGGTCGAGTGTTGGTTTCCTCAGCAGAGGCTTTACGATGGCAGTTTTGAAAAATTATGGAAATTCCCCCGATGAGAGAGCAATATTAATGACATCAGTTAGTGATGGCAATATTGGGTCTAAGCACTCAAGCAGCAGTGATGTCGGAATCGGATCAAGTTCACAAGACTTTGGTCCACTCTTCATCATATATATATATATATATATATATATATATATATATATATATATATATATATATATATATATATATATACATACATACACACACATTTGTCAGTAACAAAAACGAGGTTGTGACTTTGAAACTCAAATTTTATCATGCTGAAACTTTCTTATAAACTAATCAAACCCAATCTTTTTATTTTTTGTAGTTTTACTTTTTTTTCTATTCCCCTATTAGGACAGGCAATTAAGTAAGCTAGCATATACATTGTGTTGTGACAAGTGGTTTAAAAAAAAAAGCCAACAGCCCCACTCTGGTCCTACATTGTAAGACATCACATTATTTAGGTTTTGGTGCTCCAAAAAACAAAAATATAATATAATCCCTGACTAAAGATCATGTAAGCATTCAGAACAGACCATTTATGTAACGTGCCATTTCTTACAATTTGATTGTGTTTACCTTTAAATGATACTTATTCATTATATTTGGATCCTCATACATCTATATTCTTTTCAAAGTTCATTATTTACATGCGCTGAGAAGTACGTATGGTCAAAATCAATGTTAAAGTGCCTGGACATTTATAGATGATATCAACCAATAGTTATGATCCTGTACAATCAGTATTAAATGTCGCATGTTTTGATGTCAGAATGAAAACTTGACATGTTGGTAAATATATTCGTACCAGCCTATATTGTGATGATTACACTCAACATCACATGCAGTTGATTCTAAGGTACATTAATGTGTACACTCGCCAATTAACTGGTGAGAGTGCACATTAGTTTGGCCCGGAATCAAGTGACTGTGACTCAAAGTGATCTTTTCTTGATCCAGTTTTTAGTACATGGCCAATATTGTAATAGTTCATAGCAAGCGATAATGTTAGTCGGGAAGTTTCTTGAAAACTGTTATGGTGCATTCCTTCAAGCAACAAGATTTACTAAGCTTTAGTTAAACAAAATTATTACCATATTTTAAAACAAGTTATATTTTATATCAGTAAATGCATGTTCATGACCTGATTGTGGGACAAGATATTTTTAAAATATGACTTAAAAGTGACACATCAATTGTTATTTGATTATTTTGCATAACTTATTTAAACTGAAATATTTAGTTATATTTATTCTTATCATACCTCTGCTACATTAATGTAATGTGGCTGAAATTTCATTGGATATGATCTAAGTACACTGCTAATTAAAATGACTGCTGAGCTCCCTTGTGCTAAAACAATCGGCCTGAATTAGTCTAAAGTATACTAGACATAGCAGCTATTAAAATAGGGAAATCAAATTTTGCTATACTAAATAATACCAGCTTCTGAAAGTGCGATGAATCAATTACCACATGTATGAAATGTTTTTAAAAAAGTTTTTTATCCAGTTTACTTCTGAAGTTTAGGAAGTGAAACTGACCATATGGATCTAACACCTTTTGTTAGATGCACATCTGGAATAAGGCCAAGCTGTATACTCTATAACCCATATTACACCCATCAATCATACACCAACATAAAGGAAATTAAAGGTTATTTGAACTATATCTAAGATATACAAGGTCTTTTTAAAATAGCCAGTTTAACGATGAGGAAAGCCGGGTAACTTCTTTTTATTTAAAATTCTAACCACCTATGCAAAATACGAAACTATAGAGCGCCACCTCAGTGTTACACGCTATTTTTGCAGGTATAACGGTACCTATTGAGCAAGTCCAGGTGGGTAGAGCTTAGGGTGTATGGAACCTGGCATTCAGAAATAAACAACAACGCTATGATTGGTGGACAATGTAAGGGTTGTACTTTCTGTTAGGCTCAAAAAAAAAAGTTTAGCCTCTTGGCAACGAGTGAATTTAAGCTAATTCCTATATAGATCATATTTTGTATTTTTATGATTTTTTGAAAATGTGATATACATGACAGAAATTAAGTATGTTGTGACTAGATAACTCATACCCGTCAAGTTCCAGCAGAGTTATCTCTCTTATATGCAGTGGAGTATCTGGTTGTGTCATTGTCAAATTGACAGTCTAACATTGTTCTCTATGACAGTGTGTGACATGCATGCTAAAGTAGGATAGAAAGTATATTTATTTTACAAAACACCAGCATTTAGGTGTATGGAAAAGCAACTGGTATGTTGATACATGCACCCGCTTATAGGTATAACGGTACCAATTGCGCATGACCAGGTGGGCGGTGCATAAGGTGTAGGGTCCATTGCAGTCCAAAGTAAACAACAACACGAGCTTTGATTGGTGGATTATGTAAGAGTTGTACTTTCTGTTAGGCTTAAAAAATAGTTTAGCCTCTTGGCAACATGTGAATTTATGTTAATTCCTATATAGATCATATTTTGTATTTTTTATGATTTTTTGAAAATGTAATACACATGACTGAAAATAGGTATGTTGTGACTAGATAACTCATACCCCTGTCTAGTTCCAGCAGAGTTATCTCTCTTAAATGCAATGGAGTACCTGGTTTTGTCATCGTCAAACTGACAATCTAACATTGTTCTCTATAACAGTGTGTGAGATGCACGCTAAATTAGGATAGAAAATATATTTATCTCTCCAAATATTAGCATTGAGGTCTATGGAAAAACAATTGGTACCGTGATACCTAAAAGGTAATACCAGCTTCACAGTGTATCCATAGCACCGAGTATACATAGGCACCATTTATATACTGTCATAGTGTCATTTGGTTAAACAATGGATATTGAGAAGTTTTTGTCTAATATTGACAGACTTTTACATAGAAAATGTATAAAATCTTCAGAAAATAAGACACATTAGCTTTGGAATGAGGCTTTTGTAACTATACCTATAACACATATAGACTGATGGCTTTGTGTATGTGTAGTCAGCTTCAAGATTAGCATACAAGCAAAAAAAATAAGTTATGTAAAGTTAATTTAGTTAATTTTAGCCAAAGTATTGACTACTTTATGCGCAAAAGATGAAAAATCATGGATAAAATACAACTTTTCTGTTCTTGTAAAGCATGTTATAGACCAAGATAGAGGACATTCCTGGCCAATGTGTAGATAGTTCACTTGTATCATAAAGAATATTCTGGTATAAGTATTTTAGGTAGTTTGCTAAAGATATGGTATTCCTTTTTTTTTTTAATTTTAATTGTCCTGCTCTAATTGTCTTTTTTTTGTAAACTTTTGTGTCTTTAAATTATAAATGCAATTCTCTAGCTAGTTACATAATCATTCTTGAGGTCTCCACTACATATATAATCCTGGATTTTAGGTTCTCGCTTTATCGGTAATACATTTTTGGATAATTTAATTGCATTGAAGTTAATTCTGAACTCATCTGTAAGACATGGAGAATATACAGTGTGAGAAAATGAAAAGTACAAACCTTATGTATACAATTCAGTTATCTCCCTTACATCAGACCTAAAATTCCAATAGATAAAAACCCACAATTTAAGTGAGTTTGTATGAAAATCAAGATAAGTTTTTTTGAATTATCATAGTTGCCCATGGTCTTGATGCAAATTGAACTAGAAGTACTTTAATAATTTTTCCCAGTAAAGTTTAAAAGTTTGAAAACTGATCAAACATGCTTTGTTTGTTGTTTTTTTTTCCTGTCTAACAGAAGCCCATTATTGTTAATTTCTAATTTAGAAGAAATATAACTTATATGCATCTATATTATCTACATTATTCACCCTTTTATATTAGCTAGGAATGAACACCATGTCACCTGATATTTGGTGCCTGTAAGGGATGTTATAGCACAGGTGCCTTGGAATTGTATTTGCACCTATGATCCACTGCTGCCCTATATTTTCCAAGATAATGTTATCAAGCTCTCACTTCTCATTTTTCTCATTGCTGCTTTTGTCTCCTTTAATTCCATTATCATACGCTACATCTCCCATTTAGATACACACTTTTCTCCTGTTTTTAAATCCATTGGACTCACTATACTCATTGTTAAACTTTAGCCTTTTTCTGTATTCAAGTAAACATTTTCACACACAAATCCATGATAACCCCTTACAAAAGCTGTTATCTACTTTATTTGGTGTCAGATTGGCTTATTGCATCAATTGTATGCACTACAGAAAAGAGGGAAGCTTTCTATTTGTATGACAAAGAGGCTGGGTAGCTTGACCTTTGTGTGAGGACTAGAGGTTAGTGACCTCTTGCATATGCAGACAGTGTAAAGTGTTCAAAGCTAATACTTTATAATTAGATTGGGCCATGTCCACCTGTCCTTGTTGTTACTTTCTGTGTTTGTGACACAAATATAAGTCCTTTACTTTATATCAAAATGTCTCTTTAAGAGTAGAACTGGTACATGCTAACTAGTGCATTGACCTTTGACCTTACTATTACATAATATGACATAATGTGATTTATCCCATATCACCAAAGTGAAGTATGATAAGTGCTAATATGAATAAAACACAACTCATAGTTAAAAGAATTCATTTTATTTCAAAAGATGAGTTTGATAGTGAAGCAAAAGTATTAAAACAGGAGTTAAAACAGCTGAATAACATTTCTATACACAATCATATAAAACATAGCTTAGTACTTCATAAAATTGTTTTTGACAAGCGAGACTAAGTACACTTGTTAGTTATATAGTCCCGAGCTATTTCACAGATTATTGGAAAAATCAAGGTTTGCTATAGGTATAACGGTACCAATTGTGCATGACCAGGTGGGCGGTGCATAAGGTGTAGGGTCCATTGCAGTCCAAAGTAAACAACAACACGAGCTTTGATTGGTGGATTATGTAAGAGTTGTACTTTCTGTTAGGCTTAAAAAATAGTTTAGCCTCTTGGCAACATGTGAATTTATGTTAATTCCTATATAGATCATATTTTGTATTTTTTATGATTTTTTGAAAATGTAATACACATGACTGAAAATAGGTATGTTGTGACTAGATAACTCATACCCCTGTCTAGTTCCAGCAGAGTTATCTCTCTTAAATGCAATGGAGTACCTGGTTTTGTCATCGTCAAACTGACAATCTAACATTGTTCTCTATAACAGTGTGTGAGATGCACGCTAAATTAGGATAGAAAATATATTTATCTCTCCAAATATTAGCATTGAGGTCTATGGAAAAACAATTGGTACCGTGATACCTAAAGCCGATTCCAGATTACGCATGGAAGGAAGACACAACATACCAAACCGGACGTGACACGGTGCCGGAACGAAAAAGTGAATGCATGTGTAAAGCTGAATAAATGCACGGACTCGTATAAAATATCTCGTTTGTAAGGCATTCGTAATATTGTAAACTAAAAGCGTCCAATTGAAGACACATCTCAGGTAACGGTTCAAAAGCAAACATACTTAACCGTTAAAAAATAAATAAAAAACAAAATACCCTAGCTGTAACCCCAAACCAAAAAATATTCTACCTTAACAGTTTAGCTGTTTAATTAAGTAAGCACGTAACACTTTATATTGTCATGCAAACCTACATACACTAATTGTATGCCTACTCTCACCTTCGTATGACCTCTTCTTCGGAGACTCTTATCAACCGAGTATTATAATTCAGTATTACAATTATTAAAATCAGAACAAAATCGCCTCCAATTAAAAATGTATACTTGATATTACAAAAACACTTGCAGTTTCTGTGTATATATATATATATATATATATATATATATATATATATATATATATATATATATATATATATATATATATATATATTGCTAGTATAACCAGATTCAATATTAAAACAAAAATTAAGCTATATTTTATTCTTTACAATTAATGTGAACAAATTGAATATAAAAAAAAACAACAAGTTTACTATCAAAAAAGCCGGTAATGTAGAGGTGACCAATTTACATCTCTTTAACTAAATATAAATCAATGTGACTTAACTCTTCTTGCTTCATGCGTTAAGTTGGATTTGATTTATCAGCACAACCAAACTCTTTTAGCTATGCGGTCGTATCAATGGTTCTGAACTTAACATGTAAAGTAAGGTCAATATAAAGATCGGAAAACGTCGTAAAAAAAGACTTTGGAAAATGGTAAATAAAACACTCGAGAAACATAATATTAACAATTAATATAGTTATTGTTTTATGATTTGGAGTATTTTATTATATTTCATTTGAGCAAAAGGCGACTGGAAAACACTGCCCAACTGATAAATGTAGCCGGAAAACACCTTTAAATCTCATAAACGTTCCTCTTACTTACAAGATTTGGTACACTTACTGTTTTTATAATGATCAGATGTTTTGTAAGTTTAATTCACATAATGTAATACTAATACGTTAATCGGGTTTCGGAATTTCTTCTTTTTTTTATAAGTCAATTGACGGGTAGGAGGGTCGATAAAAAGAATCTAAATCGGTGTTTAATCGATTAAGTTTTCCGATGAGGTTAGTTCTTACCATCGACTCCAAATGACCCGAACGGCTGACCCTGTCTGAAGGATTACCAAAGTACCATAAATAGTTCATTTTATACCTGCCATATAACGCTATTTTGCGGAAACCTTTATTCCTGTTTCATTCATAACGACATTAACACTGGACATGTTAACCACAAACGGTTAATTTCCATTTTGGACTCTGATAAAGTCAGATCTCTACTTTCGAACGTGATGATCATAACGTGACCCTTAAAGGAACATGTTCTGGTGATCCATGTTATGACCACAATAGCCATTTAATTCAGCCAATCAGGCGAAGCCTTGCCAAAAATTAAATATAAGTACATGTAGATGGTCTGAGTCCAGACTATCATAATAATTCTGTCCCGATTTTATGGTCCCAATTTAGACAGTATACGGTAGGCTAAAAGCCCAAAGACTACCACAAGGCTGCAATCAATTTTATCTAACTTTAGGCATACGGACCCCCAACTTAACACTATAAGGTAGTCAAACATCCAAGACTCTCAGGCCCAACAGCACAAGGCTGCACACTAAACTAAGAAATAAGACCTAGGGCCCAAAATAATGAATATAAAGTGGTCAAAAACCCAAGACCATCAGACACAGCGGCAACCAATAAAAAGAAAATTAGAAAATAGACAACCAAACTAAAGAAATATAAGGTGGTCTACAGCCCGGACCATCAGGACCGGCGGGGAAATAACCGCAAAGCGAAATCTTAGCTGTCGTATGGGGCTGTATACCCTATTAACTCAAAACAGCACAGAGTTCATCAATTTAAGGGGGACAAGTTTGGATAAAGGGATATGACCGCTGGACCATAACCGGAAAAACATCAGGAGAGAAATAATTTCAAGGAACCCAGGACAAAGAAAAATGATGGCTGGTACGAGGGAATAACCATATGCTGGGACACCATGAGAACAAGATGGCAGCCTGACCTCAAGGGCTACTAAAACAGACAAGAGAAGGCAACACAGAAAAGAAACCGATTGCTTTTATTGCCTGGTTTACAGCGTTCTCATTTGGTACGAGAACCCTTTTCGAACAATCTATTTTACGAAAACTGACTTGATCATTTTTGCACACAGTTCAAACACTTAACAAGCGATTTTTACCAAACAGTGACTATACTTATTTATGTCGCATAGACATTTTAGTATTCAAACTTGTTAGGGACTTAATAATGTACACTTTATACTAGAAATATTGGAAAGTTAGGATAGTTTAACAAATTTTACAACTTCATGGATTTGATTTAATTGCATAGGTGGCTCACGCATTATTTATATTTTCTTGTCCATTACGAATGACTGGACCAGATTTGAATAAAGTAAATTCACGACATTGCAAGCTCGCCGACATCCTTGGACTTAATGGTACCCCTCTTTCTTGCCACAACTCGGATAGCTCCAAATGGCGGAGATATGAATCACCCGCCACTACCTCCACTTGTGCTATTGCACACCATTAACACACCTGATTGGCTGCTAGGGTTGACTGTCTGTTGGGTCTATTCCCACTCACCCAGGATCCTCCATTCTGGTCGATGGCTACTTAATAGCAACCACGACCTGACGACCAAATTAAATAGTACTCCTTGACTTCATAAATGCCTGGGGGAAGCGACACCATTCCTCCCCCATGATTAATTAAATATCCAGCTTTGGTGGAACTTAAAACAGTGCTGTATGCCCCTAGCGGGCGATAAAGCACTATAATTCAACTTCATCATGTGTGCCCAAAATTCGATTCACTTTCAAATTTTTGAAAGCTCAATTTCAATTGTCTAATGCAAATGTCACCAAAACATGACCCTTAAGTGCCCACTGTCAGACCTTCATGTTAGAATGTGAAGCTCTGATTTTAATGAAGCTCTGATTTTAATCATATTGAAATGTAAGTTGTCAATAGAGTTTTGTCACTGTTTTTTTCATAGAACAAGAGTTATGTTTGGAAACTGCTTTCCTTATAGGAGTCCCATTTCCTTCATACATGACCTTTATCTCCGAAGTCTTCCGTGTCTCAGAATCAACTTGTAGACTGTATTTAAGGCATGTGCTACAAAATATAATAACATTTTTTTTAAATTATTTTTTTACCCTTTCTCTTTCTTGCTTTCATTTTTTTCGACTTAGACCATTGATCCAAACATGTATAGAAGTTTTCTTTAACTCAAACGCAAGCCATATTTACATCTTTAATTCCTTGTTACATTGACTTTTAATTTTTTTAAATTATAGATCAGTTTCGTCCAAGCTGACAATTTCCATGCAAATGTTTGCAATGGTTGATGGTGCAGAACTTGAATTTACTGTGGAAATGGACACATGGTTGTATATGTGAAGAACCATGTGTAGGAATGTGTATTGTAACTATAAGAATTGTAATATGTAGGAAACGGTCAAAACTAACTGAATGATATTTGTATGCAGTAAGATTAAGTTTTGGTGACTATTCCTGAATATGCTTTGCTCATCAAAGAAGAAATTTCTGCAATACTGGAATATTTATGTTCCAGTACAAATATGTTTATTAATAACTGTAAGGTCATGCTGTATGCAAAACCAAAAGAATCAAGTTCATCTACAAAGTGTGCTTGATGTCAAAACCTGCACTAAGTTATTACAGTTCTTTGTTTTCAGTTAATTTGATTTAAGAGATGTTGATGCATTTGGTACAAAACAGTAAGTTCTGTCAAAATACGCTGGTCACTATAGATCATAATAATAGACAAGACTGACTTTGATGCATAGAGAGATTTCACATGACAGTAATTCTAGTTATCAGGGCTTAAAAGTTGAAATCATTAATGTTACTTCAGGAACACATTAATCATCTTCAATGTACACTTATTTAAAATCATCATGCAGCAAACTGGAAGTGCAAGGGGGTGGTAGGGTGATTGCATACTATGCAACTTAATGTTATTTCACCAAGCACCGGTCATATTATATAACTAGATAAAGTGAGCAATATAAGTAGAAATTTCAAAGAAAAACATTCTGACAGACTGAATGGGAAAAGAATAGAAAAGCAAATAAAAATAGAGAACTTTAGAACAAAGAGGAAACAAATGCACATTTTGAATCTGCGGTTTCATTTATTTGACTAATTAGCTCATCAAAGTTTATATACATATGTATTAAACTGGTATTAGCACAGTAAATTAGCCTGTACATTATTTCTTTACAAAAGAAACTTTACAAAACTGAAATTATAAAAAGACCACATATACTGTTACATTTTCTGGGTAAAAAAAACAACAATGACCGGAATTACTGTTATACTTATGTTGCAAAATTAGACTGTGTATTACTTTAAAAGACAGTTTTAAAAGATGCATCTATATTCCGTCAAACAACAACAATATACGAGCAGAACTCATGTACTCGCTGAAATGGTGAATGACAAGTGTATTAATAGTAATGAACAAACAGTATCACTCTCATGTATTGCATATGTGTATGTGCGTGCGTGTGATTTAGATTTTTATTGTAGCTTTCATTTTCCAGTCATATTACTATGATGTATGCAGTGTGGCAGTTTAAAGCGATGTCAAGCACTAGGGCACCATGTCATGCTGCAGACATGTAGCATGATTTCCCACCCAGTCACATTATCCTAACAACAGGCGGACCAGTCCTAACACTAACCTCCTAATGCTGAGCACCTAGTAGTTAGTACCATTTATATAAATCTTTGGTATGACTCGGCCGGGGTTTAAACCTCCTGCATCTTGGGCAGATGCTCTAACCACTAGGCCACCACTCATGCATTCCAAGTAATACATAGTTATGATCTCTGTAATAAATAGCAATGCTAACATGTAATCCTAGTAATAAATAGTAATGCTTGCATGTGTTCAATGTAATAAATAGTAATGCTTGCATGTGTTCAATGTAATAAATATTAACGCTTTCATGTATGCACGTAATAAATATTAATATTCACAGGTATTCCAAGTATTAAACTGTAATGCTTCTCGTTATCCACCAACCACTAAGGAAGGTACGTTTTTCACAACTGAACTATCTACATTAACAACACTAATATCTTCACTATATTGCTAAATTGGCTCAGCCCTGTATTTTAATTTTTAACAGGATACTTATAAAGACAAGATAATGTATGTTATTTTCATCATAATAATAAAAATAGCGTATTACTCTCATTTATTCTTAGTAATAAAATGACATATCACAAACGCATATCATGCTAAATAGGTTTGTGCTGAAAAATGTAGCCAGTTATGCCTGTACAATTCATTTGTCTGCTTTTTGCTTCTTAATGCAAACAAGCTTTTGCTCAATTACGTCTACAGTCCCCAAAAATTCAAACTGTGAGAACAAATGAAAAACTGATGTAACTACACAAAAAAGTCAAACCTTCCTTGTCATCTATAAACAAATACAGATACATCTACTATATTTTTTAACTGTCCACCCCAGTTGACCTTTGCTTAATCCTTCTAATGAGATTTGTGCCTAAAATTTAATAAGTTATGCTTTCAAAATATAATTCATCTAGGTTTTGCTTTATCAGGTTAACAGGGTTTTGTCTACAAGGTCTGAAGTCCAAAAAAAGTTCAAAAGTGTATTAAAAACGAATATGAAAGACTTGTCACAGCAGTGAAATCTAATCAAATCCTTTACATCTGCATGCAGATATGCTAGCCACACTTTATTTAAATTACAGCAAAACAAAACAAAAGGTTTGACTTTCCTAATTGTCAAGGTCTGATTCAGCATCTGTGTCATCGACAATATTAGCATCATTTTCAACTTCCTCTTCCTTAGCATCATATACTTCTAGAAGCTGATAAATATCTTGCAGCTCATCATCTGATACACTACTCTAAAATGATGAAATGTTCATGCACTCTATAACATGTTGCATCACTGGCATTTTATTGTGCTGAATTTCTGTATAAGGACTGAATTTTTGGGAAGCATTTGCTATACGTTTCTTATATTGAAGTTTGAGCAACAACAAGCAGTTGATTTGTCCAAGTATAGCTCTGCGTTTTTCCACATCCTGAAGACTAGATATCTTCTTCAGTATTATTACAATAGGCCTTGCATCATTGCTTCCTGATCCTACAAGCGCTAACTTATAATTTGTTTACAGAAACTAATTCATACTTACTAAGAATTTCGAGAACGCTTGTTAGAAATATGCTGATAGAATTTTCAAAGCAAGAACGGTTTTTTGAACTAAGCTGGGAAAAAATCTAAATAAAGCAGTATTCTCAGCTTGAAAATGGCGGTGAGACTGTTGGTGATAGAGCTATTGGCAAAGGAAATGGCGCCAGAGTAGACGATTGATCAGCAACTTGTTCTCTTGAACAGCTTGACACGATCACTTGCGGGAGAACGGTATACCGTGTCAAGCGATAACGAGACGGTAGATATATTTCCTATTGAAGAGACTGACTCCAGTCGTATGGGGTGCACAATTGCATTACTCCTTTTTTCTACTTGTTAATGGTGATGTAAAAAAGATAAAATCTTTCTACTCTGTTTTGGAGCATACAGCGGTATTTATCATCATTATCTTTTTCTTCGCCAGCATCATCATCAAAATATAATTATTACAGTTACTTCCATCACTCCTTCCTGCGACCCACACGCCTTCGTTCCACCCCCACCCCCACCCCAATTAAGCTGCAAATTTTAGCATTGTACAACAGACTGCCTGTAAAATTTCGAAAACGTGTAAACGATCCAATATATGGCTACCACTGAGGCTGGCACTACCAATTCCAGTCATGTATATATTAAAACTTCTTTGCTGATGATGATTGTCTAGTATGAGTTTTCTGTTAACTCACTAAATCCTAGGATGTTTTAATAAAACCTGAAATATACTGAACAAGACATGTGTTGCAAAACCAAATCCTGTCATATTTAATAGAAAATCTATTGAATCAGTCTCCAGCTGCCGAATTATGAATGGGTTTAATTTGACTTAATGATTTAAGGCACAGCAACACAAATAGGTTATTTAGCGTCGAGACAGTTGGAGTAATGTACCTTGAACAAGGACTCTCCACGGTAGCTGACCCAGGCTGATTCATTGAAAGGATGCGATACCACGCCCTTTAGCTAATAAATCCGGCACGCTAACCACTGAGTCAATGCATATGATATTAGCTGTCATCTGTACATTTAGCCTAATGATAGATAGTTGAAATGTTGAGTTCTAAATCGTTTTGACAAACCGGCATGCTTTTGGTTTATGTTACTGTGTACATATTTGACAATTTTTTAAACGTTTGGTATATAATAATAATAATAATAATAATAATAATAATAATAATAATGATAATAATAATAATAATAATAATAATAATAATAATTGGAGTATTAGTATTATCATCATTATTATTATTAATTTTATTATTATTACTATTGTTGTTGTTATTATTATTATTATTATTATTATTGGTAGTAGTAGTAGTAGTACTCACCGTCGTTATACAAATCAGATGCAAGAAAATTGCAAATAAAATATACTATTAATTCCACTGCTTGTTATTAATAAGCGTAAGGATACTGCCCTTTTGATTTTTTGGCATGTTTTTGTTTTATTTATTTAATTTTTTTTAATTTATTTATTTATTTAGAAGAAAGAAAAAAAAGCAATGACAAAGAATATATAAAGTATATCTTAAAACAACTTCTACAGCTACGTAAATTATGTTTTGTTTCTGTTTTATTTCTCTGCCTTTATTATTTTTTGGTAACACATTTTAATGTTCAGATCGATTGGTTAACTGAGTATCCATTCAAATGCAAATAGGGCATGTATCATTAGCAACAATTTTAGGGCTGGGCTTTTTTTTATGATAAAGTGCTGTCGAATGCCTTTAAATCCCTTTAAGCGATTTCCACCTTTGAATTTCCATAAGAACAATCGTGGTAGATCTTAGAGGTACTTATTTCTTCTAAACAAATATTATTGGAGTCATTTTGTAGTATATCTAGGCCTTTCTATACATTTGCAAAATTAGTGAACGAGGATATCAAGGTAAATTTCTTTATAGTTAACGAGATCACCGACTATTTAGACTTGTAGAAATTTTCAGAGTGATTTCTAAGCAAACATGAAAATATTTTAATTCCATTCATTCCATTCTCAGATAGACAACAAAGGAAAAGGCTCAAGTTTATGGTCCAATCCTACTTTATTTCTTATTATATGTTTTCAAACACAATGAATGAATTTATCCACATATTTAGTCTCTGTTCGATCAGTTAACTTTCATTTTTAAATCGTATATCGTTATTTTTTTTATACAACTAAATAATGACAAAAGCAATCCCATAATAAGCTAGGGATTAAAGTAAATGAGATGTGGGTTTTTTTTTACATCCTTCAACCAAACCTTCTGATAAACCGGTAATCACATGGTATTGACTTTTTCAGAAGTGAAGCCAAAAACCAAAATAAAAACAAGATGGCAGGTTTTATATCTACAACTTCCTCGATTTTGGAAGGAAAATCAAGACGCATCACGTAGAAGAAACATCAACCCATGCTTTTAGCAGAAATGTTTCCTTTTAATAATAGTGTTAGATAGAAAAGCAAAGAAAACAAAGAAAACATACTATTGATCGTTTATCTCGCTTACAGTGATGGCCATGGATTCTGTTTCAATTTGTAAATATTATACATTTCCTTTATTTATTTTGATTAATGAATGTTTCTTTTTATTATTACTACAACTGTTCAATAATTCCGTACTATTATTTAAATATTCAAATGAACGCGTGTCAGATGATAGAGTAAACATGTGACCAAGCAAAGAAAGTTCTAATTCTCGTTCTCACTGACACCTAACCGACATTAACGAACACGTTTAAATTCACACACACACACACACACACACACATCTGAATTGCACACAACTTATGCTGAAAATAGTTAAGTTAAAGAGAAACGGGCATTTATTTAAAAAGACTAAAGTCCAAAATATTGTTTATGTGTACCTGATCGAACGAAATTTTCTTTAACAACCGTACGTTCTTGCATGACTTCGCGCGGTGTCTGGCAGCATGCATGTGACCTAGTACATTGTACGTCAGACTTTGTCTCTTTGGTTGCATTGCTGTATAATTAATGATATGAATGGTCCAACGAAATTTCAAACCCATGTAAATTTGTAAGAGAAACAGCAAATCAACATTATAAAAATGTTCAACTACTTTTATTGATGAATAATAAAGTTGTATATATATGCACATTTTAGAATATCAAGTTATTGAACGCAGTGTTGCTTTGCTTTTACTGTTTCTCAAAGGACTTAAACTTCCATTCCCTGAAACTGTTGTATCTCTCATAACCATTTATCTCAAAGCTTTACTACTGATTCGTAGCGATAAATTAAGCTTTTAATTAAAATGGAACATTTTGGACTCGTGACTAGATTGCTAGTACTGACGTATCACAGAAGTACAACTCTATTGACGATTATCAATGTTCACTCTAATTCCAAAAGAACGTTATTGAAAGTGCCTTGATTCAATTTACCATGATATATTATTAAACATTTTATACTGGAGAGGGATTTCACCAGGATTTGGCAAATTAGTCGGGGCTAGAGGAATTTGATTGTTGAGTGATCGAGAGAGAAGGGTAGAATTATGATGAATTGCGTTAGGTCCGTCGGGTTCCCGAGTAATGGTATTTCGAAACGCTCAAATGGAATTAAGAGGATCGGGCGCTAATGTCTAATGATTTTCACCAGTTTCCACAAACAAACAAGACCAGCCTAAATCACCCATATATTTGTAACAGTTTTAGATTTATCGATCAAGGTGTCAAACGATTTTTGATAAATGCCGAGGCTGCGTAGATTTTGACATTACTTCTCCCCGCGTATTAATGCGTTCCAATGACATGGGATTACCTTGGGAAATTTATGTTACCCGAATTGCAATAGAAAGTCTCCGAAAATTGTCAGATCGCTCGGTAGCAAACCCAACTACTCGAATTGAGCATATAAACGAATCTGGATACGTAATTTGCGTGGCATACAAAGGTATTTGCCAAAAAAATATTTACTTATATATGTTATGTGTTTGTGAATATTAAAGGATGAAGCGCTGATTTATTGTTAGGGTTATTTGATATGATATTTTAAAACAAATTATTTAATCTATTTCCTAAACCACTTATTTAATTAAATCTTTCTTAACTATCTATTCAAATTACATCTAAAACTATGTTCTTGTTTCAAATAATTTGCTGTCAGATTGATATAACCAATATTATTTGCAGGTAAAACTCAATTTATTACTAGAGGCAGCCATCAAATATGAAAGACGATATTTACGATTTGTAATAAATTAATTTTGCTTCAAACTTGATTAAAATATTATGATCGTAAAGAAGACATTCAAAAGAATTGGGCACCAGACAAAACCTATTTTCAATCAATCAATCAATCAATCAATCAATCAATCAATCAATCCATCCATCCATCCATCCATCCATCCATCTATCTATCTATCCATCCATCCATCCATCCATCCATCCATCTATCCATCTATCTATCTATCTATCTATCTATCTATCTATCTATCTATCTATCTATCTATCTATCTAGTTTGACAGACAGACAGACAGACAGACAGATAGATAGATAGATAGATAGATAGATAGATAGATAGATAGATAGATAGATAGATAGATAGATAGATAGATAGATAGATAGATCCAGCAATAATTTTGAATGTTTTTTTCTGATAGGTTAACACAAAATAAGTGGACCGGGAATTCCAAAGGCCATTAGAACACTGAACATTTATTGGTGACTGTCTGCACTGTAAGAAAATATATCGGAGTGGGAGGGGGTAAATGTCTTGTCATAAGTTATTAATTTGTACGTATGCTAAGTTCAACCCAAGAATAAACTTCAGAGATGATGACCTGCCGTCATATTACATGCATGCAGATCTGGATGAATGTAGTTAGCAAGAAGTAATCAGTTGAACAAACAACACAGAATGTTATCTGCCAGCGCTTGATGCGACAGCAGATTATGGTATATGTTGCTTGCAGTTGGATCTGTCTAATAATCGAGAATATATGGTAATTGATAGGATAATAGTTTTGACAAGTGATACATTTTGCAACATACAGTGTATATTGTAAAATCTGACAGTTTCAGAAAACCAAGAATGTACAAATATGTTTGTTTGTTATATAATTTAGGAATTAGATGAGTCTGCAAAATAAGCAATAAGTACAAAGCTGGGTCGTCTGACAAATCATAATTACACAAAATCAGCTTTTAAAACACTTTTGTAATTCAGAATTTGAAAATATAATATGCTTTTGGTTTGATTACCTAGTGAGAGATATAGATGTGGCGTAAATAAATCATTTTGACAACTTCCTTAAAGATGACGGAACAGTTTTAAAGCTGTCCTTCAAACTATTTCCCATGGATGTATTGACTGATGTAGGAAACAACAGGCTTTTCTGAGAGAGATGACGAAGTAAAAAAATTGTTTAGGTTGCCCAGATATCACCAGTTTAAAATATATACAAATTAACACACTTTTATATCACTTTAGTTTTTATTTAAATCTATATTTATTCTGCATTTATATATGTTGAGAATTATAATACAAATATACCAATGGTCAAATGTGTTCCTCGTTGCATACGGTTTATAAGTAAACAAAGAATGAACCAATATATAAATGAATGAATGAATAAATAAATAAATAAATAAATAAATAAATAAATAAATAAATAAATAAAAATTCTTTGAATTAATCTAAGAGATGAAATAAATGTATATCATGTAAAGTTTTGTGAATTCATGTCTCCTACACTCTATGATGGATGAAATGAGAGCTTTACCTGTAATAAATGAATTTCTCATATTTTAATTTTAGAAAGAATTAAATAAAGCTTTTATGTACATTAATGGGAACCTAACGGTATAAATTACAATAACAAATACAATAAGAAGTGCTCGGCACTATAACTACTGGTTCAGTGCCAACAATGTTTCTGTAAAACAATTGTCTGCTGCTCATGTTATAATAAATGTATGTATTGTTTTTTAAAGTAGTGTTTATATTAATATAGTTCTATTTGTTATTTTTTCTTATTTTGTCATCTATTTATTTTTTTCTGCGGAGAAACTTTCTGCAACAGTATCTCAAAATTCACAGTAAGGTGGTTTCTTCTTATAGCGAAATGGCATACAATACTGTTTATTTGTCGACGCCTAGTCATTCAACTTTTAACGTTGGATATAGGGACATTGAACATGGAGTTTAAAGAATTTATTTACATCTCAAATTTTTCTTTTTGACGTTGATTAATGTAACTTTCTTTGAAAGTCCTGGTTTTCTCGAAACTAATAGTTTGGTAGATATGACAACAACAGTATGAACGTTACTGTCCATCTCTGAAATATGGTCAATACCTAAAAGTTAGCACCGAGGTTAATCCCAGGGGGGCTTAACTCTTATCAGACGCTTCACTGGAAGTTCCTAGATCTACTCTTTTATTACATTTGTCGCTTATCACAATATTATATATTTCGTTGTAACTACGTTAAATAACAGCTAAGCTGCGAGGAAGCAATGTTTTTTTTGTTTATAGCAATGTCAGCAGGTGCCTGCTTCGGCAATATAACTACTGGTTCAGTGCCAACAATGTTTCTGTAAAACAATTGTATGCTGCTCATGCTGTTCCAACACGATTGTAATTGAAGGAATTGAAATAGTACAACACTCACTGAGACTTTTATCGATAAGCATGCATATATATATATATATATATATATATATATATATATATATATATATATATATATATATATATATATATATATATATATATATATATATATATATATATATATATATATATATATATATATATCACATTTAATTTGCAAACCATTTCAGGCATTTGATTATTTCAGAAAAAAATATATCATTAGATGGATGTAGTAGTGGAACGAACAAAAGTGAATAAATATATATCTAACTGGCTTCCTAGATATGTTACTCTCATGTGACGGACACACTAATGTAATTAATGCCTGCAATTTTTTTTTATATAAAATTTCTGTCAACAAATTAAGCCCCGTGATTTAATAGAAGTCTTAACTTAAAATGTTTGTACATCGTTGACCATTTTGACACAATCCATACGTATTTATTGTATGACACATTATTCAATATTATTTTTCTTATATTATATTATATATATATATATATATATATATATATATATATATATATATATATATATATATATATATATATATATATATATATATATATATATATATATATATATATATATATATATATATATATATATATATATATATATATATATATATATATAGACACATTGAATTATACGACGTCGGGTACGAAATAATTTCCTAGCTTTTTGAATAAATTGCCAACATAATCAGACAGAGAAGAAAGTATGTGTAAGACGTTTAGCCATTTTTCGTTCCGATCAGAACAGAAAATGTTTATCAAAAATAATTTATCGATCCTTGTTTTCCAAACGGGGAAACATGTTACACTTAATGTTGACAGTCATGGACAGAAACCATGCACCTCAGCTAGAAACAAAGCCATATAACAGTTTAAAATACAATTTTGTACTAAACATGATGTCCCTATAAAAATGTTTATGGGGAAGATAGTAAAAACATGTGTCTTCAGACTATTGTAAAGGGGTACCTAAAAATACTCTATAATAATACAAACTATAATAATTATTTCAAATATAGTGCACGAGTATTTACAGTTTTAAAATTGTCATGAAGATAAAACTGAAACCTAACTGAAACTCAAATATGACTGCATTATATGTCCGTTTCATACTCATCCGGATACACATTGGAGTTCATCGGTCTCTAGCCGACTGAGTAAATTCTGAGTGAACCCATGTGGAATTTGGTGGAATTAAATCAATAATTTAGTCATACATCATTTTATGATCCGTACACAAATCATTGATACAAATATTTTTATGTATACACTCATTGCATATTATTATTATTATTATTATTATTATTATTATTATTATTATTATTATTATTATTATTATTATTATTATTATTCGTAGTAGCAGTAATATCATCATCATCATCATCATCATCATCATCATCATCATCATTATTATTATTATTATTATTATTATTATTATTATTATTATTATTATTATTATTATTATTCGGTATCACATTGCAGTCGTCTCATAATACCATTCATGTAATGCCTTCTCCACAAATAGCTTCAGCGGGATAACTTCCTATAGATGTGTTCTTTTTTATTGTTGTCATTTTGATCATTTGACTCAAATCTGAAATTAGGCAAAAACAATTTGGTTCTCTGAACGGATAACGTATTTAGACAGGTCAAAACAGCTTAGAAAAGTTGCTATGATTTTTTTAATATAGCGTATTAATATAGCGTAATACTACTACTACTATTACTACTACTACTACTACTACTACTACTACTACTACTACTACTACTACTACTACTACTACTACTACTACTAATAATAATAATAATAATAATAATAATAATGATAATAACAGAAGGAGGAGAAAAATAAATTAATATAACCGAAGTCGCTGAACCTTATGTTGTCTTTACACAAGTTCAGCCGTCACTCAGTTGCTATAAATAAATGGTAA
Source organism: Unio pictorum (assembly GCA_030141615.1). Taxonomy (NCBI): domain Eukaryota; kingdom Metazoa; phylum Mollusca; class Bivalvia; order Unionida; family Unionidae; genus Unio; species Unio pictorum. The sequence goes on from JARLTB010000021.1 coordinate 40,044,641, forward strand.
GAGTTGCTTCCCTTGCTATACAATTGCTTTTGGTGAACTTACAAGTTATTACAGTTATATAATATTTCATAAAGAGAAATAGGTATACGATGAATTTAGTATTTGCTTCAAGCACAATGGACATCATCTTAGCATGAATATAACTGTCACGCACTACGAAATTTCTGTATACGTGAAAATACTGCAAGAAGACGATGCCTCAATTGAACAGACATTTTCCCGTTTTAATAACTGGTAAATATAATTTACTTCGCAATAGTTCATTTTAGCACATGTCAGCAACTCTTTCAAACAGAGTTGCTGACATGTGCTAAAATGAACTATTGCGAAGTAAATTATATTTACCAGTTATTAAAATGGGAAATGAAGTGTCACCGAGTACACAGTACTAGAGTCTGAAAGTGCAATTTTGATTATGAAATATCATGAAACTAATAAAAGATTTCATGCAATAAATGATTTTATTTTATGTTATGTTGTTAGTGTATTTGAAAGGTTTCGTTGTTGGTTTTTCGTTTGCTTTTTGTGTTTTTGGTTTCTCGTTTATCTGATTTACCTCTTTATCCCAGGAAGTGAAAATCAGCAGGTGGAGCTGCTATCATTATTTTAAGAGTTTCACGTCCACAGTAAGGTCGTGGTATATAATATCCAACCCAAAATTACAAACATCCGTCATACAATAAAGTAGAATGAAAGTTCTTTAAACAAAATTCGAGGTCTTTATTAAATAATGAAGATCATTACTGTGCAAAATATGGGAACTTCCTTTCTTAAATCTCCTTTGCAAAGTAATCAACTGATGAGAGAAATCTTAGTGAAATGACTTGAAAGGATTTTGTCTGTCTGTCTATCCTCATTATTTTGTCTTTTTTATATATTTCTTCATATTATTTCTTTCGTTTAAAATAATTAATTGAAAAATCACATTTCATTGAAACGTGTATTAATTCTACCCCAATGAAATCTGCATTTGCAGTTTTAGTTTTCAATGATATCTTTTGAAAGTAATAAATAAGTAGCTGTTGACGATGAAACTGTGGTTAAACACAACAATTCCTATTGATTGCTACATCAAAATATAAACAAATTGATGTTTATATACTGAACTAAGTATTTTCCATTATGTTTGTCATTAAATGGAGTTCTGATTTACATGATTTAATACCCTGGCATGCAATAGTGCGAACACAAGATCAACACAGATTTGGTAGTATTATTTTATAAATTATAACATCTTGCAGTTAATAAGATGGTTAAAGTTATTTTTGTTTATTCACTGATTCTTCATTTTATAAAATATAAAGAACACTATATAATGACTGACATGTCTCCAGGAAAAAAAAGAAAAAGAAAAGAGTGGTGTATTCCTTGATATCTAAAGTAGGATGTAATAAAAGCCAATAGGTTTGGTTATACTCACATTTATGCATTAAATCACTATGACTTGCTAAGATGCAACTTATCGAACTTGGCCCCGACATTCCTTATCATCTTGGGCAATATATTTTGAGGCATATACAACAACTGATGATCATCTTGGATAGAATTTATCAAACCTGCTGACATAAATCCAATAACAATCTTTGGCATATTGTACATACATTTAGGGCCTACAATTTTATTGAATAACTGAGATCAGTAGAGAATGGGAAAATAACATAACCATGCCTTCATATGAATCAAGAACATTTCTTTCTAGGGCTTGTCTCTGTCACAATAAAATTTTACAAGTCAGTTTTATTCGTTTCTCATAAACGTATTGAAATTAACATGTAATTTTGCAAAAAGGCTGAATCGGTTAACGGCGAATTCATTGTGATTTTAAAAAGAGCTTAAAGTCCTTATCAGCGAATCCTTTTGGTAATCTCGAATAGTCGAGAATCTCATCTTGGCGCTCGCTTAACGCGAAGCACAGGGTGTCAATTGGCCGAAATTAATGGCGCGGTTCTTTTAATATCGACTCTGTAGTACAGATAAATATGACACAATATTGTATCTTCCCTGCATATTCCACTGAAGCTGTTCCATGGAAGCTCAATCCGGTTTAACCCCTGATCTCCCAGGATTTTCTCAAATCCCCAGCTCTCTTCATTTATTATGAATATGTAGACATTAATCAACAAGTGTGCCACGCATTCTCTCAAGATAAACAACGTTTTATTGATTGATTGGGAAATAAATAGGGATCCTATAAAATGCGGGGAAAGTGGAACTTAGAAAAAATCATGGGAGGTAGGGCTGTACTATACGTTGATGGTAGAGTAAACAAAGACATGGGTGATATTTGGTCATTAAACAATGTGCATTCTCATTGCCATTGTAAAGCAATCACAAATTTAACATTATTATATGATACTGAACCTTTTGCTCTAATTATACTGTGGAAAGAAAGCTTAAAGTGCCTTGCCCTAGTAAGGTTGCTGATTTTATGAGTGGGAGTTGAACTCGCACGCAAACGGTCACAACTAACGCCTTAACCACCATACCTCAACCATCAGCTGTAGTTGATTATGAATGTTCAACTTTAATTTCAAAATGATCAATTTTAATTGCATAACGATTAAAACTAATAATGCCGAGAGGTATGTCAAAGATGAAAAGTCTAATGCATCATCTTAGGCAATAACGAATATATACATGGTTCTTGTAGAAGGAAAGTTTGTGTATTATAAGGAAAAGTAATGGGAATCATTAAGCTGTAATGGTGAGACTACCGGCAATAACTGTAAATAAAAAATAAGATACATAAAACATGCATTGAGTAGAGCTCAATAGCTTCCAATTTCCTTCAAGCCAAGAGAGGAATAAAGTCTTGCAAAAATACAATTTTTAAAAATCAGTGGTGTATGTAGATTTTAATTTTTTCAGTTTTATACCAGTCATCACCCATCTTTCCGGTACGTCCGTACGGTAGTAAATGTCTTAATGGTACGGAGTCCCGGCGTACCACTTACTTGCAACACTGCCGCTAACCAACCCTAACAAAGTTCGTAAAATGATAGTTTTTTAATACTAATTCGCATCTGAAATCGAGACAAACTCGCCAAAAAGTGTAATAAAATTAAACCAGAAATTTAGATGTGAGTGAATGTTAACCAATTTAATTAGTTTTTGCTGAGATAAATTGAATTATAGATAGACAGACAGTTTTTGCTGAGATAAATTGAATTATAGATAGACAGACATATATGTTTTCATTTTTGCAAATAGTTTGATATGACATGGGATATGTGTTCGTACAAAGTTACTGATTCTCATTATATGCATCTATTTTATAAAATTATAATGGATTATTCAACGTTTCTTCCACATGCACGAGTTTGTTTTGGTAAGAATTTCAGCACAATATTTTCTGAATAATGAAGCCATTGTAGTTTTCCTGCACGATTGCAAGATATTTTTGGGCTCTGGATCTGTAAGTACTTACAATTTATACATATATAGGCAATGCAACTTTAAACATGTTCCGAAAACATGTCCAATCGATCATCCTTCTAAATCTGGTTGATAACAAAACAAATGAAACTTATATTCACAATACAGTAATTGATATGGTTTATATCAAAGTTTCAGAAAGAATTAAAAAAAAGACCTGTTACAAATGCGTATACATTTTTTTCATAATTTCACTGGTTTGGTTAGATTCGGGCAATTTGAAAATTAAATCACCATCTTTCTGTATGTTTTCGCCTCTGTAACACAATGCTATTCTAATTTCTAAGAAGCTTTTGATATACACGCATATGTGCGAAAAGTCATTTACATGTTGGTATGTCACTGTAACATCTCTCTTTCCTATTTTCAAATATATATTTGAATTTGTACTTCCTAATTGTTTGTGAATCGTTTTATTGTTTAACATTATTAATCTTTTAAAATTGCAATTGAGAACTTTTACATCCTAGTGCTGATTAATTGCTGGTGGTTAATATGAGCCTTTCATGTTTAACACTAAAATTTAGTTTTGGGGGCATTTATTCGTCTGAGAGTGAAAACACGAATTTATTCCTATTTTCCAAACCTGGTGGTTTTTCTTATCGTTCTAACTAAAGATCGGCATCTCTCATTAGTTGGTTGGGCAAAATCATTAGTAAATTAAATATGTTTGAAGTTATATTTAGTCTAATTAGCTTATTTATAAATTGCAATTTGAAATATCATTAACTTGATGTTCCTCGTGACTCAGTTCTAGAATCGGTCCACTTTCTGATTCATATCAGTCATATCGGCGTTAATTGTATAAGTTTTCCATGCCCTATTAGCTTTTCACTTATATTTTTGCTTCAGATGTAACGCATTGCTGGACACAGCGACACGGTGACATACAATCAATGTCCAAATTATACTGACATCAATCCTAACCTTATTTTGGACGGTATCAGTACCAATCTGCTTTTGACCAGAATGATCTAGTTATAACTTTAGGATCGAATTGCAATTGTACTGAACATATAAATTATGCTGTTAGTAATGCAAGCAAACAACTGGCAAATAATACCAGGGTGTTCCTAAAACTGTTTATTCTACCTAAACATTTACTTATGCTTATGAAGTGTGAGATAAAATATTATTTATTAATATGAAACGGAATGGAAATTTTTGAAATCTGTAAGAATAGTTTACAATATATCTCACGTTTATGTAATGAGCAATGAGACTAATTATGTGATGGTATTTCCTTTTGTTGAAACAAGGTGTATGTGATGTAAATGACACTGGCATTACGATGATGATCTTTGCACGTAAACCACATATTAAGTTCTTATTCGTCTTCCTTTAACATGTCGATAATGACCAGCTGGGTTTGACTGGAGTCATACACGACTGCGTTGTCTTCGCTAGGAATGCCTTCCACAAACACGATTGAATCGCCTTGACTTTCTCGCAAGAGGCTGTACACCTATTGCATCTATTTGCAACACATACGATGCGTTGAGGGTGACGGTCGATCAAATGATGTTTATTTTTGATCAACCATTTGACAAACCACTAGGTCTGGGATTTAACATGTTAAAGGGATGGCCAAGAAACAAGTCCTCCCAGCTAGCACGATCTTAACGGTTCGTTGATGACTTTGACAGTGGAGGAAGAGGGGGCATAAACAGAAGATGTAGCCATAGTGAATGTGTTGACAATTTTGACAAAAAATAGAGAAGACAAGAGTTTACATACTTTCTCAGGACACGTGTTTTGCAAGTTAAATTGGAACAACGCGAAAGACACACAAAAAATAGCCTGATAGTTAAATACAGCAATAACATACACATTACAACGATCAAAATGGAACATAAACAAGTCTCTGTACGACATGTTTTGGTAACAATGGTGTCCTAGGGACAACATAGTGGAATGTTCTTAAAGTCTCTACATCAGGTACAGTTACACAGTTGTTCTCTCGGAATGGTCTTTTGGGAATGTCCATGACAGTCCTGTTCTGAAGGGAGTGGATGTCCTCGGTGATGGATTCTTCTTCTGACATTGTGGCTAACACAGGTCATAAAGTTACAGGTTTCACTGGAGTTTGAAATTAGAATCACAACCTATGAGCATAATTGGGCACTTATTTAGTTCAAGTTTCAAAACCACATCTTTTCCAATCATGTACATCTGTCTGGTGAGGGTGCAAGTCACAAGCTACACACACATCGTCGTACATATCTTCAGTACCTAAGAGTTGACGAATCTTTTTTTCCGGTAGAGGTTGAGAAGTATCCAGATGAAAGCATAGGGCTTATAACAAAATGACTCTCTCGTGGGCATTTAAAGGCTCCACTTTCATGTATATTTGTAGGTATGTATTGTTCGTAAAGTGTCAACAAGGTATCGGTTGGTAAATGAAATCCCAGAAAGTCACTACAACACACACTACATGTAGATAACAATTTATGGGACACAGTTTTCGTAATAAATGTTGGTAATCTTCCATCGATTATACATTTTAATTAATTTCCTTCACGAGTGATAACGGTTGTGGCATGGTAGCTCGTACTATACCTTCTTTATGGAAGCAATAACTTATTTATTCTAGAGATACTCGTTCTTTAGTATCGAATGGAAACGGTCCTAAAATTTCCGCTTGAACTAAGTTTACATTGTGTAAAAGAATTTGGTAATCATCTAACTCATCTTCTGGAATCCATTGCAGTATGTCTATCTCGTAGCAATGGCATTCAGAAACATACAAACCCTTTTCACCCACGTCCAGTCCAGTTGAACAAGGTCTGAACACTGGAACACTTTCATCTGAATCAGACCTCTTATAGCATTCAGGTACCCGTGGTTTAAATATCGGTGATATAACGGATGCAATAAATCGTTAAGCTTGACCAACTCTCGGTAAATGCGTTCTTTCAACTCCACAGGCAAACCACGAATGTTCTCATATAAAGTATCCATAATCATGGCAGCCAGTGTTCATACCCAAGTTGAGGGTCACTTCAGAATGCTTCTTATTTGTGTTTGAAATTTTCTCCTAGACCAAATATGACGGAGATTGTGAGTAATTTCTTACCGTTGCCATTCGGGGTAACGGTCGAGGATGGTAATGCAAGTTTCTGATGTAAACTGTATGAAGTTGAATATTTGGAAGACTACACACTTGATCCAGATAAATCTGACGAGTTGGTTGACTTTTTTCACTTTCCGCTTGTGCATTTCTCGACACTAAAGTTCTACAGTTACCAATTGAGATTTTGCTCTGGCAAGTCTCTGCCAAATTTCCTTGTAGATCTTCTCTTGACATTCGTTTGGAAATCCTTTGATATTATTTTTACACGGGGGTTAAATAATTTTCTAGGTGTTGTTCAACGTTTGACTCCTAGCCAAACTGGTTTCTTAAACGACGTGGTATGTCACTTCATTGACTAGGGTACCACTAAAGGTAGGTAGTGAAAATTCGGTTACAATCGAGCATGTTCAAGCGAAACGGAATCTTTCTGTTCCCATTGATAAAGTGACACACCGCAATTGAAACACTTGACTTCTCCCCTTTGCCCAGGTAGAAACATCCGGCTCTGGTTAATTCTTTGGGATAGGTTCTGCCAGCGATTTTGGCCATTTTCCTTTGAAGGTTTGGAATCGACTTTCAAAGTCACTTTATTCATGCAAACACACAGGGAACGAATATTCGTCTTTCACCTGTTAATTTTGATGAGGTACGGTGAAATTCGCAGCAGTTTACTTAGGCTTGCTTGACATCAGTGGAGTGGTAGACGCATGGTCTCACGCAGAGGTCGAAATCCAGTAACGAGTACACGATAGTTAGTGGCATCACTTTCCCATCCAACATGTTTGACACGCAAAGCATCACGTTCCATGGTAGCTGCACAGGTAGTAGTCATAGAAACGTTCACATGATACTGAGTCACAGCGAACGTCATCGCTCTCATCGCAAGGTACAGCATCTCACTCCACTCCAAACTCCGCTTTGCAATTACAATTATAACCGCATGGACACTCCCTTTCCATGGTAGGTGTAGTGGTAGTAGTCAAAGTTGCAAAGTTAACATGATGTGATACTGAATCGCTGAGGTCGCAATGTATGGCACTCCGCTACGCAATTACGATGGTAACCGCATGGACACTTACAGTTTTCTTCCGGACAACATAAATTGCAATGACTGGGTCTTATTCATCCGCTATTAGTCACACTACGGGAATGTATTTATTTTAGAATCCCTGAACTTTAAAATGTATTCATCTTTGTTATTAATCATCTTCATTAATGGAACTACATTAAGTCCTTACGTAGAGACAGCTGTGGTGTGGAACCTCTTAAGGAACACGGAAAACTACACTCAGAGGTATCCGACAAGGCTAACATACTGAATCGTTAATACCAGTCAGTCTTTATGCAATAGGATAAGATTGATATACCAAGCCTACATGGAGATCGTTACCCACCAATGCCTGGCAACAAAGGTACTGTAGATGGTGTTTACAGCTTGTTGCGGAAAATTAACCCACAGAAAGCTACAGGCCCAGACGATCCCATCAAGGATCCTGAAAGATCTAGCAGAAGAGTGTGCACCATACTTGAGTTATATTTATCAGAAGTGTCTCTCAACAGGTTATGTCCCTGATGTCTGATGATACAGCTTTCTTTAAAAATGGAGAAAGATTCAAGGCCATCAATTAAAGAGCCGGTCTCCCTTACATGTATCTGCTGCAAAATGCCTGAACACATCAGAGTCAGCAACATGATGAAACATCTAGATTGCTACAACATCCTAACAGACAGTCAACATGGTTTCCGTGCCAGACGAAGCTGTGAAACACAGCTCATAACCCTAGTGGATGAGCTCGCCAAATCTTTAGACAGAGAGAAGCAGTATGACCTTGCTATTCTTGACTTCAGTAAGGCTTTCGATCGTGTCCCCCACGAAAGACTCCTCCGTAAAGTTCGACCACTATGGCATCAGGGATAAAACCCAGAAATGGATCAGAGATTTCCTATCAGACAGATCACAGAGAGTTATAGTAGATGGACCAACATCAGACCGAGTACCAGTCCTCAGTGGGGTACCTCAAGGGAGCGTTTTGGATCTGAACCAACTAGCACTCTGGGAAATAACTTGGGGTATGTCATTCCACCCAGAAATATGCAGCATCCGAAGAGTTTACATTAAAACAATCACCAATATTGTCCGAATACACTCTTAATCGGCACAAGTGATCCAAAGAGCAAGCAGCAAAATATCTCGGGGTTGACTTGTCTAGAGACCTCTCTTGGAAAAGACACATAGAAAAGATATTAAGAAAGGGAACAGTAACCTTGGTTTCCTGCGCCACAATCTTCTAATCAACAATGAAGAAGTAAAAGGTGCGGCATATTTCACTCTGGTTCTACCAGGTCTTGAGTATTGCCCGACTGTGTGGAACCAACATAATAAAGATCTAATAACTAAGATTGAAATGGTTCAGAGGAGAACTGCTAGATTCACCACAAATACATATCGTAACACTAGCAGTGTCAGTACAATGATGAACCATCTCTAGTGGGAATCACTCGAATCCAGGCGAACAAAGGCCCAGATGACCATGATGTACAAGATTGCAAACAACCTAGTGGACATATCAGCCGACAAATACCTGACCCTGGGATAATAACAAACTAGATAAAACCACAAGACAAAGTTGCAATTAAAGTCAGCATCGACAAATTATTTCAAGTTCAGCTATTCCAAATATAATAGGGACTTGGAACAAATTACCATCACCAATTGCAGAAGCGCCTGACTTGGTATCTCACAAGCAAGAGATTTCCAAAATCACATTTTAATGAACTAGTCAGCTACACATAAGACCTAGTAATTCTCAGGGCTATGCCGGTTGAGGTTTCTATATCTCATTGCCGCTACGATAGCCGAATTGGTCTGAGTATGAAGGAACGAAAACGTACACTGACACTCTTTTACTTATTTATGCCTTTCCTATCATTACTCTCTATACTATCATTTCCGTCTTTACTCTGTATTTGGTACACTATTTGATAGACATTTTCCAAAGGACGACTGACGATTTTGTGTGTGAGTAATCTAACACTTTTGTGCGGGTCGTTGGTAGTCACTTTAAAGTTTTCATCCCGTGCAGACTGCAAGGCTTCCTTCAGTACACTACTAACGTTCACCATTTCACTGTTGCGATAATTGAAAGATAATTTTTTCACTTTGCACTCCTCTTTGTCCTGGTATTTGTACCCGTTATTGTTAGGACCTCCACTAGCATCCACGTAGTAATCGAAAATAACAGTCTGATTCGTGTAGCCCTTGTTTTAATTTTGTGTCTAGGTAAAGTGGAAATTTTCGCACACTTCTAGCAGTTGGTATCCCAGGTCCAGAATGTTAAACAATTCCTCGCTTACCCACGTTCCTGTCATGACGCGTTCTTCCTGGGTTTGCTGACAAGGCTGGTCTTGGTTGCACGTTTTGGCACAAGTACAGCACAAGTGAAACATCAGTCCATAGGAGGCAAGACATTGTACTTGATCAACTTTGGTAATGTCTAATTATGTCCAGGTTAATGTGTTAGGTCAGTAATTGCAGGTGCCATACGGAAAAGTGATGATACTTACACAAGTACAAATACAGCGAACACCCGACTAAGTATTTGATTTCATCTCCATTCTCATGGTTAGCTTGATACAGAAAACAGGTCAACCTTGATCCGTACAAACTGGTATGCGGGTTCAGTGGGTCCATCAGCTTGTAACTTTAAACGATGCGTTTAAACTCGGAATCGGTTTTGAAACAGTGGTTGTACTCATGTTCCGACATGTCCATCACTTGGTATCGTTGCTGTTCGAACTTTAAGCGCTTTTGACAAGTGGCTTCCTACAAGTCGTCCTTAGTCCGTTGTAAAACTGATTTTTTGTGTCATGTTGAGGGTAGCAGATGGAACATCCTGAAATAAGCAATCGCTAAACTCGTACATGATCTGAGGTTTTTTTAAGTCCCATCCATCCATTGAATACGTTCCGAATGTCTGTTTTTCTCCTTCGTTGCGCGCGTTTTGAATCAATTTGTTTTCCTTGTCGCACAAGTAATGTAGTCAGTGTAGGGCTTTGACCGAATATTGTCATTTGGCAAAGTTTGTCGCTTGAAGGCTTTTGAAAGCCAGAGTATTTTCGGGCAAACATCGTCGACGATACACTAAAGAAAACGCTTTGTCAATGGTGCAGGCGTTTTTCAACGAATAATTAATAATTCTCGAAAGTTTCCACAGTAACAGCGTACAATATCCACGTCGGGAAGACACTTCTTTGATATCCGAGGCATGAGTATGGTACCAAGCGTAGAAAGTTTCTCGTTGTTCGGTGTGCATGTTGCAGGAGTTGTAATAGTGAGTCTCAGCAAATGGGGTAGAACGGTGCGTTCATTGGTTTCGGCATTGACAAAGTGCGAGAAATAGCAATTGGCCATTTCTGTCATTTGAAACGTTTCAGGCATTTTACTCAAGGACATGGCCACGTAACTAATCGAATCTTTAAATTGTACTTGCCCTACTCGCACAGAAATAATTTTGGCTATGTGCACAGTCACTCTAGGACGTTCTGTAATTTGCTAGTATAGTATCTCAAAAGAAACTGCGTCGTATCCCTAGAATTGTGAGACATTACCGTAGTATGTCGCTGAAAATCGCCATAACGTTCGTTGTCCTCTTGGTTGCACGTATCGTCCATGGAGTCTAAGATGCCTCAAGCAAAACCGGCTAGTGTGTTTGGTCCTTGACTGATTTTTAACGTCATCCAAGAATTTTGCTACAGGGAGGGCAATGACTACAGGTAGGCTCTTGGATGCACTTCTCGCAAACGCAATGAACCACACAGAAATTAGGACTGTGAATCCTGGTCTCTTGCATGCATTCGAAATCGACAAAGATGAAACTGTCTTTCTTCAGGTCATCATCTTCCTCTTTATGTTAGAATGGTATTATTGAATGTAGCATACGTGTTCCGAGTCCACTATTTGGTAACAAATGTAACATCGTTTCTTTCCTGAATATCCGTGGGCCTTAGCATTATTGCTACGTATGACTTGGCCACAAGTAAGACACAATCACAAGCATGTTTCTTCTGTGAACCTTGCGTCTTCAGATGTTGTTGGTAACAGGCAGGGCTAACAAAAGTGCGCTGACAAGTAGGACAATGCACTCGTTTATATCCATACAGGGTTTTGAGGTCAAATATCCTGAGAACCCATAATGATTGTGTTGCTCTCGGTTGTTATAGCCATAGTCACATTTCTCACAGTAATAACTTTATCCCATGAATACAGTAATACTGCTAATGGCATCGAAATGTTCATCATGATGATAGACGTGAATGTATGTTCCATCTGTGAAATCGTTGCCTCGAAATAACAAGGTTCACGCACTTCTTGAAGATGGACTTTTAAGGTGTTGTGTTGAGCCAAAACGTCTTGCAATTTTTGCATTTCAGGAACTTCACATGGTATGTCTTTGGATATCCCCGCTTGCTGTAACAGGAGTTCTGTTTCATTTCGTTGTTTGGCTGGGTTCGAGTTTGGAGATTTTTGAATATATTGTCAGGCTCTTTTCCATTCTACCATGCCGTTCTTGTCGGCACTACGTACCTGCCCACCACGATAGCACGGGCTAAACCCATCTGGCCTTGAGGGTTCTTAATTCAGATGAGCCTGCGCTTGATGCTGCGAAGGGCGTCTACCAACATGTTTTCTTCGTTGTCGGATCCCTTGGGAAGAGACACTTGTGTCATGAACAATGTCGCTTTTCCATCGGTGATGTGAAATTTGTCGTTAGATTGTTGCACATGTTGAATCTTGTCGAGGACTTTGGAAGGTGTCAGTTCGGCTGAGCTGCTAAACTCGAATCCAAACGAGGGAATTCAAACGATCGTGGTAAATGGAAAGTCTCAAGCGATCATCTTCTTTGGTTTGACATTGCCATTTCAGTGCGGTTAACAAAGAATCCCACACATCGGTGTGAACCCTCAGATTTCCCCAACGTTACATTGGACTTAAACATTAACTTTAAGCTTCACTGTGTAAGTGTAAGCCGTAGTTCTACTTTCGAGAGAAGCGTTTTTTCGTCTCTCGAATGTTGTAGTATTTGTGAGGGTTCACTGGTGGTGGTGTACTTTGGTTGGGTGTAGATTCTCTGGGTTTGGATTCCGGTTCACTCATGTCATCTTCAAACTCGCTGAGTTTGATCCAAGACTTCAGCTACTGTACAAGGCTATAAAACACCTTTGTGCCTCTTATTTTCTTCTACTTTCTCTACATAATGATGCGATCGTTCCTCTTGACTGCAATAAATCAAATTACTACATTTTAAACGCCGTGATCTCCTATGTATCCATATCTGTGTCTTCCCTTTCAGTATTCATTTCACTCTCAAACCGATCTGAACCATTTAAGAGCCCACACAGATCGAACTTCTCATCAGAGCTTCCTGAGATGCCATACGAACGTTTCCTTCAAACAAGCCGACGGACTACTCCCCTCCTTTCGAGATAAAATATCCAGACCATGAAAAACGCACAAGTGCCAGAAGAGACTAAAATCATGATACATATTATTGTTGTACAGTGAAAGAACATATGTATCCAAACTGCGATAAGAAACAACAGGAACATGAGCAGGGGTGAGGTATTCCGAACAGGAAAAAGAACAGGTACCCTCTCAAAGAATAAACCCTAACACGTCAACAAAGACATAAACAGAAGACAAAAGGAAGAGGAGAAGACAAAAACTATGACAGTAAAGAATTTTTTTAACGCAGAGAGAGAGAGAGAGAGAGAGAGAGAGAGAGAGAGAGAGAGAGAGAGAGAGAGAGAGAGAGAGAGAGAGAGAGAGAGAACAAAAACACAGAAGAAATCTATGAACATTTTAAATTGTGTTGAGAGTGATATTGGATTGCACCATTTATGCCAAAGTAGACCGGACAGAAACAATTAAGTGTCTCATGGGGTAAACAAAAAGTGATTTTGAGTTTTAATTGATTTTGGCAAAATTAATAATATCTCTTCTCGAAAGGTGTGGTTGGCCCTGAAAGGACCATTGGGTGTTTGTTTTCTTAATAAAAACAAAACCTCAGGAATGGAAGGAAATCAGCTTTAACTGCATTAAGCCTTTGCCACGGGCAATGCCTACTTCTGGGCTACCTCCTGTCGATGACATGGTAGAAAGATTTGAGGCGGTATCTAAAGCGTAGAAACAGGATTGGGTTCTTTTGCACGGGAATGTCTTTTTCTCTTTGGCCATACTAAAGAAGTCTAATACATTTGCTTGAGACTTCTTACCTCTCTTAAAATGTCTTAGAGTACCGTCATCGTTTGACTTTTAATGTCATCCTTCTGTTATAGATGTTGTTTCTTCTTCTTCTTCTTTGCTTCTTCTTTCTGTCTTTCCCTTCTTGATGCCTCTTCTAGCTGGTATCGAAGGAGAAAAATTATTCTGCTTCTTCTTGTCGCTGTAGAAAGTCCTCACATTCTTCTTTCTGTTTCTGTTTATAATCCTCAAAGTGTGGTATGGAAGGAGATGGTGGCGAAAGTACTGGTACCAGAACAGATTCTTGCGACGATTAGAGAAAATAAGCTAAATCTCAATTAAAATCGGTCTCTTCTAGAAGCAGAATTGTGTTGACTTTGGTAGCCACTGCTGTACTGTCGCTTCTCGTCTCAACAATTTATCGTCTTCTTAGGTTCCGTCCTGTTTTAAAACTGTGTCGCGTGAATTGACTGCGTACAGACGCGAGCGCATCTAGATAGGAAATTAATGTTACATGTTGCTCTCTTCTGATTGGAAGACAGACTCCGAACTGTAACTGAATTTGTAATGCATTTAGGATTGGTGGGAGAAAGAAAACCTCAGTCCGTTTCGATCCGCCCTGCCACTATAAATACCCGTAGTTCACTGCATTCGCTTCACCTGTTCTCGTAAAAAGACTTGGACAAACCTAAAATCGTCTACTCTCGTATCGTCTATGCTGTTCCGTACGGACTTACCTATGTGTGTAAAATCATCATGGACAATCATCCGCATTACACAAAAAATTGTTTCATCGTTTGTATAATTGTTTGTGACTGTATATTGTATGTTGCATGTTCTATGCATAATTTAAGTCTATGTCTTTGTCTACGTCTCACTCTGTGGTCTCAATTGAGGTCAGCTCAGTGTACACCTGTTCCGACAATTGTTGCAACTGTTACCAATCTTCAGTACCGTGACGTCGCCACACCTGTTCCATTCCTATTGTCCTTATACAAGAACCCAACTTTCCGTATAAAGGCGTAATATTTCCCAAGTTAAATTCCCATTGCCCGTATATCCCCCAAGGGGTCTGAAAGATCTTGTCCGTATACAGGCCCAGGGGTGTTTGTAAATTGTTCCGTTAATAGTTTATATTATGTTTTGTAAATCATGTTAAAATAACATTCTGCGTGGACCTGCTCACGTAATAATAGCGAGAGATAGCGAAACATTAAATAGAACGATAATATACATATTACAAAGGCAAATATTTTCATAGCTAGCAGAATTTATGGGAAACATAGAAACTGTATTACAGCGTAGGTTTCTCATGCTGCATGAATCTTCAGCATTTGGTCAATGGGGCCAGAAAGGAAACATTAGGCATACAGTAACTCATACCATCTGTTATCTGTGTTTTTCTACGGCAACTCGACCGCGTTTTTCCGTCTTTGGTTTCAAAATATGCACTTGTGGTAAAGTGTAACGGCGTACAAAATGACACCAACGTTTTGTTGCTACCTACTGGCAGAGAAACATATAAAGAAATTGGATACAGCGTGCTTGCAAAACCTTGGATGTCGAAGATGTCATGAAGTACGTCAGATGTAATTGAATGCTGTAACAAAAGAGAATACAAAGTCATATTTTAGAGATAAACTGTCACGGAACTCACAAGAATTTCAATAATAGTCCTCCCATTCTTGCGTGTTTTTCTACTATATTGAATTTCAAAACTGAGTTATTAACAAAAATATATATTTTATTATAGTTAATATTGCAAAAGACTATGAAAACATATGAGAATATTTGGAGTTGAGTATTTCTCTGTTTATAAACTTATTTGAGCATTTTTCATTATTGTTTTCAGTTTATACATTACATCGGTTAAAATGTTTAATAAATTTCGGAATATCAAACGTTTTTCATTTTTATTTCTGTCAATTAATTCTGTTCTATATTGCCAAAGAAAACATTTTAAAGTCAGGAAACGTTCTGCTGAATAAATGTGTGAAAAGTATTGACAAAAACTTTCATCGGCAACAACAAGAAAAGAGTTGCACGGATAACTAGTATAAAGGCTTTGTAATACTGAAACGTATTAGGTAGTTAATTCATTAGGTCCGTACCTGATTAATTTTCTTATTCAAGAAATTTGAATTTATTGCAATAATTATGTTTTGATTTATTGCACCAGAAGTTTTTAATGACCGTTAATACTCTAAATCTTCAATACATGTGATGTCTACATATAAAAGAAAACACTGTAAAATTCATGAATTTCTTTGAGAAATCGTGCGTCAGTAAAATAAAGTAATTTTGCAATAGAGAGGAACAATCAATCATAACCAATAATTTTGCTCAAAACATGGAGCGAATAGAACCTTGTCGGAATTTCTTTAAAATCAAGTTAATCATCAGTATGGACTGGATTTCAAGTTTGATTATTACATTCCACGTTTGTGATAGATTCCATATTTGGTGCTGTCAATCTGATAGCTGAAGACATGGCGGTACTCGATTCTACTGAATAATATCGACATGCTACCGTACATGCAATTCAACCTATCTGATTGGCTACGACATGATGCTATTGTATGAAAGTGTTCAGATCTTATTAATTCTCGTTTGCAATTTATTATTATCCTATCTATGTATCGATAATTATCTAAGATTGGATACACATTCATAGAATGTTCTTATCCTAACTATTATACTTTGGGAGCTTTCCCTGCATTGGTTGAGTAACTGTTTAATTTAGGATCTTACAAAGCGGGTTTCTGCATATAAATATCTCACTCTGGATTTAACTGAAGCCAATTTATAACACTAAAATATCGGGTTTCCTTGCCCAGTGCTACAATAGCTTTCTTCTGTATTTGAATTGCTGTGTCAGGAAACAATTTAGTTATCTCATATTATTTGTCCAGCTTACATAGCAATTTTACCGGCAATTTGGTATAAGTTAAGTGGAAATAACACAAGTTCCGCGCGCAGGTGTTAGATCGGTCGTATATTAATTATTCTTTCAAAAGCAAATGTTTGTGCAGTATATAAATTTTCATTCAAACGCCTATATGATTTGAACTGCTTCGAAAAGTGTGCATCAATGAATTACAGATATAGGTGTAACCAGTAAGGAGAGTTAAAGTTGACTCTGGGATGGTATTTTACAGTGCAATCAGCGATTTTAAAATGAAGAGTCTGCTTCCAGTTTCATAGGGCAATAATGCAAGTATAAGGTCCTTATTCGGGTTTGAAAGAAATGTTTCGAGGAAATAAATCTTGGGTCCTTTTCCTTTTTTTGTACAAAGTACAGCATATATTCCAAAATTTAAATACGGTGGTCTCTATTTCAATGAAGAAAGCGGAAAGAGGTTTCTAGTTGCGATGAAATCAGAATACTGACTTAAAGGCTATGAAGACAAAATCCAGGCTTCAGTTTCATGAACATCGCATGATAATAATCGTGGTTAAGTTCCTTCCGGTTTATTTGTCTCAGAGAAACGAAAAATGTTATACATGTCCTGAAGCCCCGGAAAAAGTGCATTCGTTTTTTTTTTATCAGGCAAATACTTGGATTTTCTCAAATAGAAGGTCTTTCTGAACTTCTGTTTTGAGAGTAATAAAACCATTTTCAGGTTCATGAATATATAAGATGTCGATTACATTGATTGTACTATCTTATGTGTGAAGAAAATATGTTATCTTAGAGATTATAGTGAATGAAATAAAGCAAAATCGTAAGGTAAGGGGAACATTTTGACAAGAGGACAAGGAATGTCTTTTGTTGGAAACGCTTAAGTCACTAAACCTGAAGTCCTTGTGCCATTTCATTTGGTTCGCAACAAAATAAAAAGGACTGATTTTTGAAATCTATTTTACTGTGCACAGAAAGTACGGGATTATCAAACATTTCAGACGTTTTGGGTTTCACTTAATTGAAACGTTGCCCATTTAACGCTGGTGAAATTATTCTGATGTAAAGTCTGGGCATTTTGATTAGGATAATCACAGTTCTTGAACTATTAATTTAATTGAAAGCATTGTAGAGACTCAGAGAGGCATTCGTGACTCTTTGTCGTATTAAAAATAAAATGCTGCAAGGTAAGACATATTTAACATTACTGATTTGCTCGACGTAAATAGAGAATTTAGATTATTGTGTAGTAAGCGTTAAGATGTAGAATTGTAAAATTATGAAACCTTGTTAATTAACAAACACCCTTGTAATAAATCTTCATATTTTAGTTGTTTTGAAACACCATTACTTATCGAGCTGCTTAAATTTAATATTTTATTTTGTTTTGTTTATTCTGGCACGTAAGTCGTTCGGGCTTCATGCGTATGATCATTATTAAATACTGTAATGAATGGCCTAGTTTAGTATTAAAACAATTGTATATACAAACTTTTCACCTAGCAGGGTATTTCTTTTGTCAGGATTTTCTTTTTGCAAACCGATTGAACAACGAATATATCATATTACTACAATCGTCAAACTGGATTAATAAAAAAAAAATCAGGCAAGTGTCAAGCCTTTTAGTTGTTAGGATTAACGACAAACAATTTCAAATGGATGATAATTGTTTAAGTTTATATTCTAGTCCCTAATGACTGATTGGAGTTCTCTCTCAACACATCTTTCAAACTCTTGAGAGTCCGAAGGGTTCAACGACCAATATTTATAGTTCTATGACCCTCATTCGAGGACGATTAGAGAGGACTTTTTCTGAAGAGTGTTAGGAAAATACTGATTATATTTGGGTTGAGTAATGACTGATTGACAAGCTATGTGAGAAAAAGGCTAATACTGCAAGTCAATCATTGAGAATCCATACGTTAAAAATGCCAAGATGTATATATTTAATACACCTAATGGAAAAAAGAAATTCACATAAATTATTTAACTTATTTGACTGCATTGCGGTATGCACTGAAATATTTAAATTCATACGAATCATTCAAATCATGTATTAGGGCTGCCATATGCATATATTATATTAAAAATATTATATTATAAATATATTTCGTCATCGCTGCGAACAAGTATGATTCAAACAAGTATATTAAAAGTATATGACTGTGCACAGGAGTGAACAAAACATGCGTAATTTTGTTTGACTTGATGTGTTACCATTGACACGTTGGTTAGTTCCTGTAAGGTATAATGCTTCCTTTAATACAGATTTACTGCAGTAAATGTGGATTTATTTGCAAAGTAAGTAATTATGCTGATTTATCAGTGAGTTCGGTTTTGATCTTCATAATTACAAGGTATATCGGAGAAAAAATTCGCTGACCACTGCTGATAAATTATACCTAAGTTTGTTTTTGGTTTGGGGCTTTTTCGTGATGGGGTGGAATGGGGGGGGGGGCTTTTTATTAGTAACATATTATGATAAGCACCTGCTCGAACTTGGAAACCTGTTTGTTGGCACATAGATAACAACGAGTGAAACGGTACTTTTGTAATATGATTTCATGCATTCAGCAAAATAGTTTAGAGTGTATTTGTTTTATTAAAAGACTATATATTTTAACTAACAGTGAATAATGACATTTGCATTTAAACGAGTGCAACATAAACTTTTTTTTATGTTAATAATCCGATTTACGCGAGACTTGTCGTTCATCAGGCTTTGAAACTAAGGAGTTAACTTTTGCACATGTTCTCAGCGATATATACGTTTTTAGTACACAACTAAAAAGAAAGCTTAACAAAGATTATAACTATCATCCAAATCAAAATCGAAAGATCCGGGAGCGTAAAAAACCTATTGAGAGATACTCCACAATCATAATATTGGAGTCTGCTTGGCTATATGCAATCACTTAAGACAGAAAAAGATACGGATTGATAACAAATGCCATTTCATTTAGCTCTTAATGCGTTTGTGGGTAGAGGTGGATTTGTTTCTTTTTTAAAATTCATATCAAAATATCGTTTTATGTTTTCTGTTTTAGGCCCTGTTTCAAATCTTCTGTATATTATTTTTGGATAGTTGAGGAAACAATAGCATACACGGCATCAATAACTGATAATAATATGTACCATACGTTTTGACATTTACAAAGGTGAATAAGAAAACAAGTTTTGCATGTTTCTCTTGCATGTTTAATTGCTTATATATATATATATATATTAATGTGTACATACCTGGTTTCAAATCAAAACGTTCATGGTTACTTCCACGTAATTTAAAATAATAGGGTGGGTATTAATTTATTAATTTTGGTGTTTACAATTTTTGCCTCAATGTGCTCATTGGTTTCTATCAGCTATGCTAACATCACCCCTATCAGTAAATAACTTGCGCCTCCTTTTAATATATATATATATATATATATATATATATATATATATATATATATATATATATATATATATATATATATATATATATATAGAGAGAGAGAGAGAGAGAGAGAGAGAGAGAGAGAGAGAGAGAGAGAGAGAGGGAGAGAGATTGGATTCAATTTTTAAAAAAATACTAGCCATTTATTTAGCTCTATCAAATCGAGGCGTATCAAAAAGTTACCTCAAAAATTCGCTTCTCCATAAAACTATGCAAAATAGCATATCAGTATATACTTATCAACGGTATGTTGCGTACAAGAAGGACAACTATTTTCCCTGAGGGATTAACAAGAGTGGTCGGGAGCGACTCTCGTTCGCTCCTTAAATCAACTTCTCAATTTTGTTCTAGTTTGCCGAGGGATTTATTCCTAGCGATATGTGGACATTTTCAAAGAATCTTTCTTATCAATGTAGTAATACTACGTTTGAAGACAGAACAATGCATCTGAAATTGACCGTTAAAGACTGCAGACAGATAGCCATATTTTCACAGCTGACTGAGGTTTAGCGATATATCTTATAAGAAATTCATACCATATATGACATAGTTAAAATGCTACACACCACTTACAAGCACACCTGCGGATTATACATGATAAAGAAAATGTTTGAGCCACATAAGCACTGAATTGTCCATTTGCCTTTATCTTATCAACGGTGATAACTTTTCGACACTTGCATTTCACTATCAATCACAGCCAACATTCCCTCTAAGCTGCGCGCGTGCGCGCGCGCGCAGCTGCTCAGGCATCCCGGCGCAGCTGAATTGTCAATTTTTGCTCAATCCAACGTTAAATTTTGCTCGTCTCCGTAATGCTTGCGCAGTGCAGCGAGTACTGCACGCACATCTACCTTTCGCTTAGAGGTAACGTTGATCACAGCATCATGTTTAAATCTTTTATTTGTATTTTGGATCATCATGAATATTTTATCAGATTATATTGATGTGTACTCGACATTTAATACCTGAATTTTAAAAAGCTATTATTTACACGAGCACCACAGATCCGATTTTGTACCTAGAAAAACATAATTGTGCATAAACAGTATGTGTTGGGACTAAAATGTAAAAGCAGCAATTATTTTCCTAAAGACCTACTGAATAAATCCTGATATTTATATAAATAATAACTTTTGGGGACAAATCATTTCTAACAGGTAAGTACCTGACATAGTTTACATCAGTGCTAGGTAAAAGCAGACGCCTTAGTCCACCCGGCCTTACGGACTCTTGCTTCCGATGTAGTTTAAGAAAAAGTAGATATGTCGTGCAGTCTACATTATATTAACACTCAAATACTGTGGTTCTGTCAGTTGACTCTTTGAAAGATGCAGTAAAGGCAGAGTATTTTTTTAAAACTTTACTTTAAATGCATTTTGTCTGAATTCAAATATATGTTTGTTTTATAATATGAATATGTAATGCATGTATGTATGATTGTTCTTTACGTGGGATTTCTTGAGGATTTACGGTAAGAAAGTATATATTTACTAACAATTTAATATCTAAACATTTTACAATATGCTTTAGTATTCTTGGGTCATAAAGGCAACCATCTGAAAATGATAATTAATATTAAGGATAAACTTAATATTTGTCCATACACTTGCGATAATTCAAAGCATTCCTCAGTTCAATAAATGTAACTTAACATAAACAAATGTGTACATGTACAATTTTATCATTTGATATTTAGACGGCTTCTCTGTCCTTCTTCCCTGCCAAAGATCACATCGGTTTTAAAGTCAACTGTAAACCAACCAATATTACATCTTTTAGATTGATGAAGACGAGGTTGTGTGCAGCTCAGTTATGTATTATATCTTTATGTTAAAAATGGGTTTCTCACTGACAGAGTTTTAAACGTTACATTGAGAGAGAGAGAGAGAGAGAGAGAGAGAGAGAGAGAGAGAGAGAGAGAGAGAGAGAGAGAGAGAGAGAGAGAGATTAGTTGCCACATATTTAATTGACAAAAGCTTGGCGTTATAAAGGCAACAGCCTCATTTTACACGAAAGACATACAATCAAGAGATGTATACACAAAAGACGAGAGGTGGTAAATTAATGAATTAATGAATCCAGAAAAACCACAAACGAAGGACTACCGACAAGTGGAATCGTCTGATTAATAATCTAAACGCAGAAATGCGTAAAAGCAAAGACGTTTGAAAGTGGTGAGACTTGAGCCAGCAAATTCACCCAGGGCTACGATCCGTCAACGTGTTCCATACCCTTTTCTTTATTACTCGCCCGATGAAACCCTTGCGTCACTGGGAATTAAGCTCCCATTTTTGTAGCATGAAATTGCCAAAGTTCAAAATTGCCTTTAAAAGCCACCTTTTTCTTATCTCAGCAAGCTTGATTTATAGATGCATTCTTAAGTACAATCACCTCTCTCACACCAAACAACAGTATTTGTTTAAAAATATCAAATATTTGTAAAGGCTGCTGTTTTCATGTTTACCAAAAACTCCCACTTCTGAATTCGACCAGTTACATTTACCAACGGACATTAATATTTCGTACAGTTGTAGATCCTTTTTGTCTGATTGTATTAAAGAGCACCAAATAGGTTCGGAATGACTAATACTGATATGGTTTGATACTGATACCCTAGAACACATTCTCTGAAGCCTTAGCGATTGACTCATAGCCGATATTATTGGAGAGCTTGACGATAACGAAAAACCAATGGACCTTTCACAATAGCATCTGTCAGCGGCCCGTATCACTGACTGTACAGAGAGGTGAGTTACGACGTGTTTTTCTTTGCAGTAATACAAAAGTAATGGCCGTATTATAGAGATATTGAATGAAATGTTTGAATTTAGCAAACAGGTGTAAGATTCCAAACCGTTGCTCATGTAGTGGTGAAAAGAGGTGTCATCTGGGACGGACCCCTACGAAGCTAAATGAAAATCAAGCTACGTAGCAAAGATGATTACTGTGTTACCCGCAGAAACAAAAAGTAATAAATAATGAAACTTAATAGAATATATACACTCCAGGAGCAGACGTTGAAGATAAACATATGTTGCAACATTGACATTCCATTCGTATGATTATTTATTCATTTATTTTTCTTAGTTTAAATCAATACCAGTATACATATTCTTTGAGAACTATTTTCTCACAACTTAACTGAGTCGTCTGCATTAAATTATTATTATTATTATTAATATAATATAATATATATATCATCATCATCATCATCATCATCATCATCATCTACTTAGCACAATCTCAAAAATGTAAATAATAACAAACTCCAGTGCCAACCATTTCCAACGCTCTTTAACTCTACCTGTACATGCCATTAGAATAGCCCAACTCAAGCAGACAAACAAAATCAAATTCCCAGTATAGTCACACAGTCCTTCATGTTAAATATGTATGAAGTAATGTGCTACGATACATGATTGTGCTGTTGTTGTTATTGTTGTTGTAGGATTTAAGGCCATTGTTCAGCACACGATAGGCTATACATGGCGGCCAATATTAATAGTGGAGGAAGAACCCCGGGAAAACCCACTAAAGAACTACCGACCCAAGAGAAGCTATTGGCAAGCTTTCACGCAGACGCACATTGGCCGAATCTGAGACTCGAACCCACGCAGACATAGGTGAGATGGCAGTTATCCGTAACGGAGAGCGCTTTAGAAAACTCGTCCAATCGGGGACCCTACCTGTTTCTGTGCATGAACTTGTGTCTTTATTAACAATGCCAATTACAATAAATGAGGACCACATGGCAGATTGGTCAGTCATGGCCAAAAGTGTTATCCTCGTTAAAGGTAATGTATTATTATTATTATTATTATTATTATTATTATTATTATTAATTTTATTATTATCATTATTATTATTATTATTATTATTATTATTATTATTATTATTATTATTATTATTATTATTATTAGAGAATGCTTAAAACAAAACAAATTATTCCGTTTGAATAATTCTAATTCACATAATAGTTTGGAAAATATTTGGAAATTATTTATAACAAAATTAAATAATAGAAGATTTAAAGTGTAATGCTAGGCTGCAAGTCACGATTACTACAGATAAAATAAAACACTGATCTCCGGATAATGTTTATATTAATTTTGCAGAGCCCCTAATGGAATCATTGAGAAGAAGAAGAAACTGACCAATCACAAACAGCTTTCCATAACAATCTTACTTCTCATTGCATAGCCCTGTTAATATTATATTCCAATGTACCCGAACACACGCACACACCCGCATACATACATACATACATACATACATACATACATACATACATACATACATACATACATACATACATACATACATACATACATACATACATACATACATACATACATACATACATAGAGTTGTGTGTGTGACATTGTGATTTGGATTATTAACGTAGCTTTAATTAATTTAAGTCATATCGCTACGATGTCTGCAGTGTGGTAGTTTAGAGGGATTTATAGCACTTGGGCATCATGCCACATACATGTAACATGATGTCCCACCCAGTCACATTATTCTGACACCAGGTCGACCAATTAATATCTTAATGCTGCGCGCCATGCGAGGAAGATGTCAGTACCATTTGTATACGTATTTGGCATGACTTGATCGGGAGTCTATATTAACAGATTGAAACATGCAGAATGGAGAGAATGTTGACATACTTTTATACTACTTTCATGAAATGAGGCTAATGTTTGTTTACATATTGGAGTTTTGGACATGATCTAATTATATATATTAGATAATAGTGATCTATAATGAAAGCCATTGTTACTCGGCCCCAGATAAGCTATTCACTATAATTACATATTTTAAAATTTAAATATCGCGCATGAAGCAAAAGCGACCGTTAGCGTCTCTTTATCACTCGATGAAAGGCAATTTTTTATTGTAACGGCAGTATACAAATAAATTAAATATATATGTAATATTTGAACAATTAAATTTGTTACTGAAATTCATGAATCGTAAAGACAAGCAAGCTCTTTAATCAGTAGCATAGCTCAAGCAACCGTACGTATAAGCTAATTTTGAGAAAATAGGACGAAGGCTGGTCACTAATGACCCCCTTATCTTCACTCGGGGCGGGGGTAGGCCAAGGCCTAGCTATGTTTGGCGGGTTTTGGTAAAATACCAATGTCGACCAGGTACACAACGATACATCCACCACCTACGAAGATAACACTTTCCAATAAGGTCCCTTGTTTTGCCCAATCTATCCATCATAGGTCTGCCTTATCTCCAGAGGTCACGTGGGACATCACGCAACCCGGACACTTTTATTGTCTCTAAAGACTGAAGAGCCTTCTCAATTTCATGATGCCTTTCGTATCTTAGATGAAGAGTATTCTTTTAGGCTTTTCACACTAGCTCGTTTTGAAAAAGATTTGACACATAATCAATTTTAAAGTAGAATACCGACGCATCTAAATGTTTAAAAAGCGCAAAGGTTATGTTTGTCCGTCCGTAATTAATCAATGATGAGAAAAATGTCATATCTGAGTTTGCAATAGTTTTTGTTTAATTTTATCCTTAAGTATTTATTTGGGATACTTATGCATGCATACCATGGTTTGGGCAACCATGGATAAAGTAAAAACTAAAGACCGTCTTATCTCTTCAGACGTCAGTTCTGTTTTTTAATACGAATATATCATGTTTGCAAAATTATATCCTCATTCTGGAAAGTACACAAAATACTTATTACTTCTCTATTTGTTCTCAATATTTTAATAATATATCGGCTAATTACAATAATGAAGTTGTAAGTTTGCATGTAGAATACCAACTGTGTTATTAAATAAAATATGAAGACCAGAACAGATTTAATTCAAGTAGAGTAAAAGCAGTTTTTGAACTTGCATATTTTACTCTACATTACCTATTTATTGGATTATATGTAAATTATAATATGCCTAAAGTGCAACGAATATATTGCAAAACAAACTATTACATTGCAAAATCACTAACCTGGACGTCTACAGGGAGACGGGAGGGCAAGTCATAATAGTGTGTGTGCTCCAAACCAAAAGGGATCTATTCGTATGCTTTCTAATGGATCTTATATTGTGAACACACACACACACACACACACACACACACACACACACACACACATACATACATACATACATATATATATATATATATATATATATATATATATATATATATATATATATATATATATATATATATATATATATATGAGAGAGAGAGAGAGAGTAATGTTTCAGTCAGTTGTTTGAATTTTTTGATGACTTCACGCTTCTAATTAAAATTCTACATTCTCCCGTTTCTGTTGCTTTATTGTTATTAACGTTTCTCAAGCCGGTATGAAATAATATTTAGTCATCCGATTGCTCATCCTTTAACTTTGTCCATTTTAGTTTCCTTATTTGCCTATCATGTTTTCGATATTTGCTAATTTCCTTTTCGATATTTGCCCATTTTGTTATAGATAATTACAGTTGCCCTGCAATTGAAATGGAACGCTTTATTATCGTTATATAGTTTAGATAAAGTTCAAATCAGCTCATTGTATTGATATTATAGAAGTATGATATTTTATGATTTATGTTATTTCCTAAATGTGTCGAAATGGATAGACAGAACAAATATCAAATCATAGAATGAAAGCGATACTTACTGAATGGGTTTCAGACAAACGTGGACCTTGGAAAAATATTTATTTAAACAAGTGCGATAACAGTTAACTTGAATCCATCCCTGAGAAGAAAACAAAGTTTCGGCCCACTGATTTTTTCTAGAATATTATTCTTGCAACCATAAAATTATTAAAGAAAATGTAATCTGCAATCAAATAGCTGCTGCTATCGAAATTATTCTTCTTGCTATTGCTCATGCTGCTAATTGATTTTTTTATGTTTGTTTTATTTTATTCTGTCTTCTCATTTCTCTAGCTATATCCCATATTTTTAATTTCCAAAGATGTTTATATAACATGCAACTTAAGCACCTAAAATTGTATTGTACAATAATGAATTAATTAGTATTTTAATCCTTTTATCCACACTATATGAAGCTCCTCTGAGTTCAAGTTTATGCTATTGGTTCCAACATATATCAAGCACAAATCATCCAATGATCAGAAAAAAGGAAAGCCCTTTGCGTTATCGCTTGAATGGTCCAACAATTTTCGCTGTGCCGTTTGGAAATTAGTAGAATACAATCTTAATCTAATTCTCTTGTTGATGTTTACATTGACTTTTTATATCTCAATATCAAAATAGGACTATATCATAAGCCGCGTGTTGGGTTTAAATTGGAACCTTTTACCCATTGACAGGATTCGGATGTTAATTGAAACTTCTTGTGTACTATTATGCGATTAAATGGATATCCCAACATCAAAGAAACGTCGATTAAGCGCTGTATATGGTAACTTTCGGGGCGATGTTTGCATGAAACGAAGGAGAAAGTTTTAGATTTAATACTGCGTCAAGTGTTACATAATTCTTATTTT
This sequence comes from Unio pictorum, assembly GCA_030141615.1. Taxonomy (NCBI): domain Eukaryota; kingdom Metazoa; phylum Mollusca; class Bivalvia; order Unionida; family Unionidae; genus Unio; species Unio pictorum. Next base: position 40,072,231 of record JARLTB010000021.1, read on the forward strand.
CAAGTGGTTTTTATGCTAGTATATTACAAACATGCACATTTACCAAACAAATTAAAATATAATGTATAAATCTACACTGTTGTTATTGGTACTGCATACAGGAAATCCATATGATTTTTCTTTAAAATCTAAAAAGAACGTTTCACATTCTAAATAATCAAACCACCCCTTCAAACAGTCGCGAAAAGCAAGTGTCAAAAGAAAATACATTCAAAACTTAGACAATGGATGAAAAGATTACATTTTGATTTTAGACATGTAATTGTTCTTTTTTAAAATTTCGTCAACTTTATATCAACATGTTATAAGTAACAATTCAAGTACTGCATTTAATCCACCCACATTCACAGCCATACGTAACAACAAAATATATTCCCCATACAACACTGAGGCTGTTATTTCACAACTTATTTTTACTCACCGCAACTCAGTGGTGTTGCCATTTCAGTAAACAACAGTGATATCGCTATTGGTGAAAACTAAACAAAATTTCAAAAGGGTGTATCCAGAACTATCCCTTTGTATAGCTTATTGTAGTGGTGGGAGCCCAAGAAGAGAGGTCCTCTTAATCGCCTGCACTTTTTCCAGGGCATAATTGTAACCAACTAACTCTAAAGAAAACTTTCTGTAGGTAACGTTCAAATTATATCTCATTTTGTTACTAATGTTATTGGAGTGGGAGTGGATAGGCACCTGTTTCTTTGCTACGTAGAAAATGTTAAACATTATTTTAAATTAAATGGCTTTGTATAGGAACGGATAGAGTGAAGGAAGTCAAAGAATGAGCGAGTAATTTGTCCACCATTCAGGGATGCCATATGCTTTTGAATGCCATCTTTAAGATCATTAATAATTACTGCTGTATCGCGTAAGCCACAAAAAACTCAATATAGAGCAGAACGCGCAGATTCAAGCTGTGGAAAGAGTGTGTTAGTTTGGGTGAGTGGATGGTAAATGTAAAACCCAGTATAGCCAGCAGTAAACCTTTGTTTAAATCTGCTTTAAGACTATTGATGATGATGATGATGCGATTATTATTATTATTTTTATTATTATTATTATTATTATTATTATTATTATTATTATTATTATTATTATTATTATTATATTAATATTATTATTATCCTTATTATTATTATCATTATTATTATTATTATTATTATTATTATTATTATTCAAGATAATAATTATAAAAACAGTTTCATATCGAAAAGAAATTTTTTAATATCCTATGAAAGATAAAGTAATCTGAGAAATTTAATTTTCCTTAGCGTTTTGGAAAATTAGTTTTGTAATATTAACACCTTAATATCTGTTTTTGTTTTCATACTTGTTTACAGATCAAAGCTACATTTAAATTTTAATTCCATTTAAGAATATTTATAGCAACAAATATAACTGTCTCAATAATTACATTGTTATAATGAAGAAGTAAGCAACGTAATACTACTACTAGAAACTTAAAACTTATTACTTATTATCATGTCTATTATCCATTATTATTATTATTATTATTATTATTATTATTATTATTATTATTATTATTATTATTATTATTATTCCTGTTGTTGTGATAGATACTTTTTTCTCTCAATTTCCAATTTAAATGATTATGTTATAGCACAAGCCGCTTAACCTCTTGAAAAGGTGAACACGTATAGCTAGTTATAAACAGGCCTTTCACTGACACTTAATTTGTATTAAATTCAGTAGTGTCAAATTACTAAATCCTCTTAATCTCTCAACAATAGGCATTTGATCCTAATTATATATTCATAATAGATATTGATGAGAAAGAAACTAATTACAAAAATGTAGACTTGAATAATAACCGGTAACCCCTATAAACATAACATTTAATGTCATGATAAACTTTTGTTTGATTTGAGGAATGCACAATGATAAATTAAATATAAAGAGTGTCTAATATATTTCAGGCGAAGATCTGAAATTATTCTGAAAGTTTAACTGCAATTTCCATGCAGCAATCTAATCTATGAGAACCTCAAAACACATTATTAATACAAGTGTGTGGACAGATACTTTACAAGAGAATAACAAAACACTTAAGTAAAATGTAAGCACCAAATCAATGATTAATATTAATTTGTAATTAATTACTAACTTTATTCGATATAATGTTTTTGATAACGAAGTTATAGTTTAATCAGCTGGTTAAGCTAACTTTATATAAACTTTCAAATATACAAGGTTCCAATTTTCTTTCAATTATTCAGTGCGTGTTTTGTATTATCTCTTTTAGTTTCGTTTTATTTTGATTCCTTTTCGTTTTTTTTTTTGTATTGTGTTTGCTGTTGTTGTAAATTTTATCACATTTTGATTGTTATTACGGTTTTAAAGATGGATAGGGCCTTGGTTTCTAAATATCAAAAGTATGAGTAATTGACATAACTGGGTTTCACAATTAAAAAGGTTGAAATTGGTAGAGTTGTTTTCTAACTGATAGTGTCTTGGCGAAAATTGATGAAAATCATAGCAATAATTATCCGATTGTTTATTATGTTACTTAAAAGTAACATTTCCTGAGAATAAGTAAAGAACTGAACAAAGTGAAAAGTAAGAAAAGCGGTCTCTGCACGGAAGGCTTTCACATTTAAGCCAAAGTCGAAAATATATATCGAGATTTTAGAATATTTAGCAAACATCATGCCGAACAAAATATATAGCAGAAAACTTACAGGCAGGAAGAAGATGATGGATTAGATATAACACATGTTCACAAAAAATGGCAGCATCTACGCCTAGAACGAAAACATCCATCAAGATACTAAAAATCGAATCTCTTTTGTTTCCCACGCTTTACGCACAACCCAATTGTTTATTTTTGTCGTGTTTGCTGTTCTTACGGAAACAGAATTCCGGTGTTAATCCCGAAATATATGTGAAAGCACCAAAAGCATAGAAGCAAAACTAGGACTGGAGAGCTTTGCGTGCCGCTTCTTCGTGTGTAAAAGTCAGTTATCTTCATTGTTTGTTGGTTGTTCTAGTTGGAATCCAACCTCACCGACATTCACTTTAAACTTGACAAGAGTCATAAAGAAGTTGAATACAGCAGAGGAAGAAACGTAAAGTAAATAAAACATAATGCAAAGTCAAAATACACATTTAATATAATATTAACAAGGTTAACAATTTATGCAAATTGGAGGATGAAAAATCTTAGTTGGCTTGTTCGTTAACTGAATCCATAAATATTTAATGCCAACTCGTTGTAAGTTTTAGGGGTGGCAAATGGTTTGACCGGGATTATAATGGTCATCGTGCTTAAATAGCAATAAATGAGATAATTATATATATATTAACATGTATGTGAGACAATATTGGTGGCAAGCATTAAAAGATTGTCATGTTCTTGAAGGAAACATTGATTTTTAAAACACATATATTCACCATAAACTCTGAAAGGCGACTATTCAGCATGAACAATACAATACTATTATTCATCTTGAAATCTAAAAGACTACTATTCAGCATGAACTCTAAAAGAGTATTATTTATCTTGAACTTTAAAGACTAAAATTCATCTGGAAATCTAAAAGACTAATATTATTCTTGAACTTTAAAAACTAATATTCAGCATGAACTCTTAAAGAGTATTATTCATCTTGAACTTTAAAGACTACATTTCAGCATTAACTCTAAAAGACTACTGTTCATCATGAACTCTGAAAGGATGTTATTCATTATGAACTCTAAAAGACTATCATTCAGCATGAACTCTGAAAGGATATTGCTCATCATGAACTCTCAAAAACTACTGTTAATCATGAGTTCTGAAATGATATTATTCATAATGAGATATGAAAGGATATTATTCATCATGAACTCTGATAGGATATTATTATTCATGAACTAAAAAAGAACACTATTCATCATGAACTCTAAAAGACTTTTTATTCATCATGAACTCTGATAAATGTTATTCATCATGTACTCTTATAGATTGTTATTCATCATGACTTCTCAATGGTTGATATTCATCATGAACTTTTAAAGGTTACTAATCATCATGAACTCTAAAATACTAGTATTCATCATGCACTCTGAAGGGATATTACTCATTGCGAAAGTCAAAAGACTTTAAATGAACAACCAAATAAGTACTGCATGTAAGGATGAAACAAAATAGACGATCTTGTTTTTTTATGTAGGTATTTGCTTAATAATAATATCATTGACTAGTATATCAAAAAAGTTTGCAAGCAAATTAAAGAATATGCGCCGTATCAAAATGTTTTTTAAAGTGTTTTGGGGGGTATATTGATTGGTTGTATCAAAAGAGATGTACTATGTGTGACCCTCACGACCTAGAGTACAATGTTCTGGTATAATTGTGTGCATAACTCATAATGATGGTGCAATAAACAGAGCACAGAAATAATGAACAGAAAGGAAATGAATACAAAAGCGCAAGAACGTCATAAAATTAAAAGTACATTTTTCTAGACGGTACCCATCACGAAGATCCCAAATTGTATGCTTTCTAATCCAAAACATACCATTGCATCTACATCAATATCCAGCAATATGCCCCAGAAAACAGCATTTAAATCAAAGTCCAAAACCGGTGACCTTTGTCAATGGCTCATTTCATTGGGTTTAATTACATTTTAAGTCAAAACTTGGGTTCTTATCATTTGGGTGTAATTACATTTTAAGTCAAAACTGGGGTTTATGTAACATGATAGCACAGTGTAAATATAAAGACAAAGGACGGATACCGTTGACATTTGACTTGTATTTTTCAACAGGGACTATTTCATCATAAAGCACGATCTACTACTGTTCTGACCCTTATAAAATCGTCAACATATCTCAAAATTTGCCTATGACGACAACATATGTGCTGAAGTTCTCTTTTACATTCAACACCGTAAGGTTGGAAATGAACATTCTAACAAATAATGGATTCACAATGTACAGACAGCATTTGTTGAGGATGATATATGAATATTAGCTAAATCTGATTGGAAATACTAAGACCTCTTTATTTATTTCACACATATTCTGGGCAATGGCATTGCCGCATCGAAACGTACATTAAGCTTTTCATCCATGGCTTGTGATAAAACAAACAATAGCGAAAACCACTTAAATGAAACATTATGTGAAACATGACTTGACCATCACGCCATTGTTATATTCATTTAAATGTCAAAAATATATATTCATTAGTTAATATTAAAATGAAATTTTGCCAAAAATAAACATATCGCAAAATTACAAACGTTTCATTGCAAACCGATTTTTTGAAATAGTCAAAGATTTTCTCAAGAGGTAGGTATTAAGAGTTTAATATAGCTTCCATTGAAAATACTTCAAACAATTCTCAAATTTTTTTAAGTGGAATTTGATAGACAACTTAATTTGAGAAATTGTTATTGACGCTAATGGTACTGAAGGTTTGCAAGTTGCAGATCGCCGACTGGTGGTTCGCTAAAAATGTAGCAAAGCGACACCATAATGATCCTTAGTGTTCTGTGTTTCCTTTTTAAGCATAGAGATCAACCGTGAGCGACAGAAAAAGGAATAAATGGTATGGAGGATGATCGCGAAACACTGATTTACTCCTAACCGGTAACGGATAATGTAGCTCTCCGCCATCAAAAGTAGAGATGGTTTATTGACGCGGCGGCACGCACAATGGCGATCAGTCTGGGTGTGAAAAAAGGAATTAATCCGGTTCTTTGCCACACTTGGTCAACTGCCTAGCAGCAAGATCTTATTATCTCCTGGCAGTGAATGACTTGACGTGTTAGAGAGATATAACACCTAAACCTCGAGACTCCGTCTTAAACGAGTAGTTCGATGTCAAAGTAAAATAATGCAATGTGCTTGAAGTGAGTTTCTCATTATTTGATACTGTATTTTTGAAAAATCAATATTTTAAAATTTATAAACACTTGTTCAAAAAATATAAATATATACATGTGAAACCATGAAAAGTAAAATAATGAAAATAAAGCTGTGTAATATTCACCATAACTTCAATTCGATGATAGTGTGAGTCTTTAAACATTTTCGCAACTACAAAAAAAAATATCGCCGGCCTCAAAGAAATATATACTCAGATGAGTAGATTGATATTTTCTTCGTTTCCTAGGAGTCTTTTATTGCATATATCATTGTGTTTTAATCCTTTTATTAACTGCAGACACCTTATACATTCTTTGTTCCATGCACATGCATAGTTAATATTGAAACATCATGTACATTTCGGAGGATGCGTATTAAGCCGGTCGATAAGTAGGTTTAAGATCCAATCGGGATTATCTCTAGTGGAAAAAACGTGTTTGTCATCAGATGTGTATCCTCCAATAATTGGTTTAGTAACGCGAATACTGATTTGCTAAAGGAGCGCGTTGCAGATATTTTGAACTCATGAGCTAGTGGTGGGTATAAGGTAAATTGTGTATGTGTGTACCATGAACAGTGGAGAGAATGCTGGTATAACTCTATAGTCCATGTACTGTGACTGAAATTGCTTTGAATAATGTACTTGTGAAAATTTTACATGATTTAAGCACATAACCAACTAAATAACTGCTCCCTTGTGCTCAAAATATCAGCCTGAATTGGTCTGATGTACACTATATTTATCAGTTATAATACAATACTAACTTCTGCAAGTGCGAAGAATGATCTACCAGATATATAAAATGTTAAAACAATGCCGGCCTTTTTTTTACAATTTTCATCTGAAGTCCTGTAGGTGAGCCGCTAAGAAAAACGTCACAAACATAGTCCATTTAGCCAAATTATCCCACTACAGTACTAAGACCGCGGAGAGTTCCAGCTGCAAAGAGCTCTTCGAGATAACTAACAAACTTATATCAAGGAACAAATGTACGCCAGATTTGCAAATTTCTTCCGTAACAAAGTACAAACCATTAAAGATTCGCTGGACAACGCAATTTCGATTGACTCGTCACGATACAATTATGATACAGAATTCCAGCGACAACTATTAGGAGCATTTGAACCTGTCTCTATTTAGTACGGACAATCGTGACGAAGAGTGCACCAAAGTCTTGTAAACTTGATCCAATTCCAACATCGCTGCTGCTTGAGTGCTTAGACCCAATATTGCCTTCACTAACTTTATTATTATTATTATTAGTAGTAGTAGTAGTAGTAGTAGTAGTAGTAGTAGTAGTAGTAGTAGTAGTAGTAGTAGCAGTAGTAGTAGTAGTATTTGTAGGATAGAAAATTTCCGCCTTAGGAATCAACTTTATGCAATTGAATTTTAAACAAATTTTATGACGACAAGATTTTAGAAATTTTGATTGCACACATACTACATCAAAATGTGTATTTGTCAAATAAATCAATAAATGCATATTTTTGTTAACATATTTATTGCGCGTATTTATACAGCGAAAATACCCCTGAATGGAGGTGTGTGTGTGTGCTATAGCAACATGACAGAACGCCGCAATAGACTTCAAAGGGTAACATCATTAAACCACAGATTTTAAGGATTTAGCGTTTTCTTTTGAGGGTTTTGCGGAATTGTTTTTGTTTTTTTTGGTGTTGGAATGCATGCAGTTTATTTTGTTGCCAGATGCTGCATGGCGTGTTCGATTGTCACATAATTTCAGCTGTAATGATGTTCATCAATGCCCTTTTTTCCATCATTTTCAAGCATGATTACGAATGTGTTGGTTTCTAGAATCACTACTGTAACACTATTTTTAGTCAATTTATCCATGCATTTTTCGTAAAAATGTGTACCTTTGTCGTAGAGTATAAACGACATACGATATTGTGTGAGTGTGATAGAACATAGGATAGAAACAGATCAATTAAGTTTATATAATAATAAGTTCCAGGATTCGCGTAGAAAACGCATCTTATTTTTAAAAGTTAAAACTTGAAGCTTACTTTTCGCCGTTTGGAGTTCGTTAAAACTTGTTAAAAAATTAGATACTACATGGTCTCATTGTAAGATCTGTTCTTCCTCATATTAATATAGTTATTATTTTTGGAGGGGAAGAGGTAGAGAAAAGAAACATAATATGATAATTTAAAAAGGCCAAAACATGGAAATACGTGATTTGAATAATATCCATATGGGCAAAAATATTTTCTATATGGGAAAGAAATATTTACAAAAGTGATTTCGCAAATGTGGATATAATTGTTCTCCCACCAACGTATCTCATTATCTCATTATGAGATATATAGGAAATTTAAGTATCGAATTGTGATGACAACACTTTCTCAATCATCATCATCATCATCATCATCATCATCATCATCATCATCATCATCATTGTATTGACCTAGTGTGGTCGTCGAGAGACTGTGCTGATGAACATCTGACCAGTTATCACCACTTGTTTCGTTCATGAGCTAATGACTGTGTCGCTGCAAAACCTTTCCTAGTCCATTTTATGATGTTGTCAGACCACTTCTTGCTCTGTCTACCTCTTCTTCTGCGTCCCTGGACAATGCCACACAGGACTGTTGTGGATAGATTACTGGCTCATTTTAAGTTTTCAGACTGATATTCTTGTCTCTCTAGATGGGTCTTAACTTTGACATATTTGCCGTTGCTTGTGCTGCTCGTGACAAAATATTTGCTCTTGACACCTCTTTGGTGAGTATGAAAACAAGATATCGAACTGGCTCACTGTTTCCAGTTCCTGTCCTCTGACATTACTTTTGGCTGATATTTATTTGCCTCGATTTGTCATTAGCTTTGTCTTCACAGCACTTAACTCTATGTCAACTCTGACATACGTTTCATCCAGGTTCTTCACTAAGGTGGCATTGTTGTCGTCACTGTCTGCCAGACCATCAATGTCGTCTGCAAAGTGGAGGCTGGTGATGTTACGTCCCCCAATGCTGACTGTCCTACAGTGGTTTTCCAGGGCTTCACTCATGATGTTCTCTAAGTAGATGTTGACAAATGTGGGTGACAGGAGACAGCTTTGACGTACTCCGACTGTTGCGTGGACCAGTCATCCACATAACCCTGGGTAATTACTGCAATGGTATCTTTGGCGTACAGATGCTTAATGGTATTAGTCGATTTTTTTACCCATGTTGTACTTCTTCACTGTGGTCTTCAATGCCTCATGCCACACTCCGTCAAAAGCCTTTTTGAAATCTATGAACAGATGATAGATGTCTTGTTGATGTTGTGAATACATTTTCACACAGATCTCTGAGATTGAATATTTGTTATGTTGTGTTGGTACCTTACCTATTCTTCAATAATTGTTTCCTCTGCTTGCGGTTTCAGTCTGTTAATAATGATCACCTAGCTGATCCAAAGGATAGTTCTGTAATTTTAGCACAGGTGACGATTGCCTTTTGGGAGGATTGTTATAATCAGCGCATTGGTCCACTGTGTTAGCGATTCACCTGTCTGCCAGAGGTGGCTTTGAGTGACTGAGTGGTCTACAGTGCTCTTCGTTATGGATCATTTCCATCTCACCTCTGTCTGTGTGAGTTCGAATCTCTGTTAAACGAGGTATCATTGGGCATCACACAAATTCAGAATCTCGTCTGTAACCATGGTGTTTTCTTTGGGAGATGGAGGCCAATGATGTCCTCGTAGATGCTGTCATGACTGTTGAAACTGTAGGTCGTCACTTTAACATCAACATCCATCACAAGGAGTGGAGCAAGTTTTCCTCCCATTTTGGCTTTGAATGACTTGCTGATGATAGGGTCATTCAGTTATACAAGACTGAATTTTAGCCTGATATTCTGTGGGTTCTGTGGCTTCTGCCTCACTCGGAAATTTATAATCCTTAGGTCGTGATCGCTCCCAACATCATCACCTGGTAACGTCCTTGATTTTACTCTATTGATGCCCAATCAGTAACGGTTTTGAACCAGTACGTAATAGATCCATTTGGTGCGTGTTGTGTCCAGCATCGTAAAACTTTATGTTGGTACAGGGTTTTTGGCTAGTACCAAGTTGTTGTAGCTGGCGACCTCAAGCAGCCGCCTCCCACTTTCTTTGGTAAACTCTTTGCAAGTATGTCCACAATGATCTTCCTAGTATTTTAGAGCATCTTTGCAAACATTGGCATTCCAGTCAAAACCACAGTTGGTAGGAGTCGTAGTTTGTATCTTTTTTCCCACAAAACCGATAGGCGCAAAGAGTATATGCGTACACTGTATGGGCTCAACGAGATTAATTTAAATCTAATTAGAATTATTACATAATTTACGTCAGACATGATTTTTCATATTATGACATAATATCACGTGATATGTGATATTTGTAATTGCTACATAATCATGTAATCTTTCATGATTCATCCATGCACATGTTTTATTCATATTTCCAGCTCAATATGTCCAGTCAAATTGAAATTAAAATGGTGTATTCGTTGGCGTCCGTGCGGCGATATTTTTAGAGGCTGTGAATCAAACTTTTGCAAATCCCTATTCGTTTTGAAATGTAATCGTACTAATATACGTGAAAAATATTAAGAAAATGTACAAGAAAGGTATGTGATAAATGCATTCATGTTTTGCTCTGATTTGGGGAAAAGAATTTGTTTCATATGGCTTCAGAAGGACGGAATAGTTTTGGTGTATTTATCCATGAATGTGGTGCTACTAATTTATTTGTGATGTTAACGTTCGGATCTTCGACTGCTTTTGTCAAAAGAAAATATAATTGCATCTTTTACAAAAAGTAATGTAATATAACAAATATATACTATCTATGAATATTATGGCTTAATAAACTGCAAACCTATAATATTGACCGCGCCAATCAAGATGAAGTTCATTGGTTCATAAATCTTCATATTTCATATTATGATGTTTGTATTTGATTCAAAAGATATGCATAATATCGGTTTGCAGCAAGCGTGTATTTTGCTTCACGTTAAAACTTTCGAAACCTTTTACGAACGAGTAATATACGCTTGAAATATTTATTTATATATTGAATCCGAATGGATTATTTTAATTACTGCCATTGAATCTATTATGAGCAGATATGGTCACCGTATTGATCTAATGTATTCTAGAGTGTCGTAGAACATGCAATAATGGATGTCCATGCACTCAGAGAAATATCAGTCATTGGAGGCTAAAATCTTAAATAACAAGTTATATCTAAGAAACGATGCATATTATTACCTTTTAATAGAATTCAGCAATACTGTGGATATTGTTTTAGTTAAGTTGTACTAAAAGAGAAAATAAATCTGTTTTTGATTCTGCATCCAGTATACGATTATATTCACTGTATAAATTGATTTTTGTTAAATGCTGCATATACACACACATAGACGCATAGACACACGCATACACAAAACAACCTGTATACGTGTTTGTTCTGAGTCTGAAGAAAGAGTTTTATATGGCATAGTGATACACCGAGGGCATCAAGGTGTGACGTATTCATAAGCCATATCAAACGAGTTCTATCCCTCGACTCAGAACAAAACACAAATCCGGTTTTGTACTTACTGAATACCATCTTTTACTATTTCAACATATTTAAGCTTGACTGGACGAATGCAATTTAGAACAAATTTTGTACTCAATTTGAAACGATGTTTATTACATATGCCAACAATACACTGTGTTCTACCCATTTATAAGAACCTAAATTATGCTTTAAGAAATGTTCCAAAAGTTTTCCACTTTAAGAACACCAAGGTCCATTGCCCTTTATGCCAGTTCAAAGTAAACAAAATTCATTTTGGGATCTCTCTGAACATCATGTTGACATAAACATATATAACATATATGTAAATGGAAACCTTTGATATCTTCAAGGTGCTAAATTGGTCAAATAGATAACTTTGTAACAAACATTCACTGCACTCATTATGTTTCCCATACGAGTGTAGGGCAAGTCTTTGTTTCCAGCCAATGAATGTTTAACATAGCGTAAGTGTCTGGTAGAATAGACAAAGTCTATGTAAACGTCCTAAAAGGTTTCTAGTTAAACAAAACTTGCATGATTCTACTTGGAATGACGCTTTCAACGAGAAAGTCACTTGCATATTTATTTATTTAGATTTAGACTTTCAGTTATGGATGCTAATATTTAATTCTATTTGGTTCACATATTTTGATATGACTGTACAAGACTATTCAAGACTAATTACTTACTTAAGCAGGTAGTAGTTAAACTGAAACTGTCCCATAAACCAGCCATTACTGATCACAACTTTATAAGACTAATCAGTGTGTGTGTGTGTGTGTGTGTGTGTGTGTGTGTGTGCGTGTGTGCCAAGGTAGGCAGTTCGATAAATTGATTGATTGACAAACATACAAGTATACAGACAAATCTTACCGTGTGGGGTAAACGTCATTTTTTCAGCAAACGGTATGCGTTTAAAATCAGTTCTTTTGTTTATAGAAGAAGTAAAATAGGTTTATTTGTGTCAGGATTTTGGAATTTCCTTAGTGCTTTTTGCAGGATATTGTTATTGTTGTGTTGTTGTTGTTGTTATAGTGTATAAAGGTAATCTTTCAGCGGAAAATATGCAATACATTGCTACTGTTTTAACGATCTGTCAATGTAGATAACAAAATTTTTAATTCCAAATCATTGTTTAATATACCTAAAAATTAATGTACGTCGATATTGTTTGTTCAGGTCGCTTATACTCTGCTCCGATCCGAAGTATATCGTACAAAAATGTGTCGCGCCAGCGTGAACACACGAACGCGAGAATTCAGTGAGAAAACGTGATAAATCCTGATATCATAATGCCTGGCCTTAATCATATCAATTACATATTCTAAACATTACTCAAACGTTATTCCTCAACTCCAATTAGAAATTCCCACCCTTTTACAAATCCCTATTGGTGCTTTGGACATGATTTAAATAAGCGAATATAATGTTGGGGTAAAGAAATCCAGGTTGAACAGAAATGCAAATTGGTGATAAATATACGCGTGTCGATTATATATTGTAAATATTTAGTAAAGTTGAAATCTACATTAAACACATCATTATTTGTACAGGCTTACCAAACTTTCTTTTCTATTCATATGACCAGATTATTTACAAAATTCCTTTGCTGTTATGGACGCAGGCGTACTTTGTATCGTAGATTCAATTTCCTTGTCTGATACTATAATTACCTCCAAAGATATCCCATGGAAAGGAGGTTTCTATGTTAATAATGTGTAAACCTCAAATATGTTTTTAAAATATCATGACAGTTATATCAAGAAACTAACATTTTTATAACGGTATATTATTTTAGATAACGAATAATGCAGACACTCAGTCGACAACGATAATGAATGGATGCATGTATGTACGCAGACAGATGGACGAACAAATAAAGATGGAATGAAAACGACATCAGTCAGCCTTCAGTAATAATTGTGCTTAAATTCGAACTTGCATAAAGTACACCATTTCGATTAGCTATGTGGATATGATTCACTTCATGACAATAACCACCTGTCGGAGGGGGTTTCAAATTTATCATGACAACATTTTCATCTGTTTCTGAGCTAAGTCCCTTGTTTATATAAAAGGCTTTTTCCCTCACAAGTGATTGCCTCTATCCCAACCATTTTGTGTTACTCTAGGTCCTAATTATTGTTGACTTTACGCTTTTCAAAGTTCCTCGAGACTCACAATGTGGGTGAACATAGCCATTGTATATCAGGCTGTAAAGATCCTCGGATATTCCAAACCCGCCTAAAGAGATTTATTTCAATGGTGCTGTGTTATTTCATTTTGACTTCTTCCTTTACATAAAAGGTTACGACGCATTCAGTTAATGCTTTAATGCTGTTTGTTGCCTTGTTTGGAAATCGGCATGCAATTGCTGTCAAAATGTTGTATCCATGCACTTGGGTAATAAAGACGCAGATGAAAAGGAGTGCTCGTGTTTATATCTCTACACAACACTGATATGGTATGATGTATAAACTACTTTAATACATGTTCAGAAATGCAATGGGCATAAACTGATATATATCTTTAAACATGTGAGGATAGAAGCATTAGAAATTACAATAAATTTCACCAAGTATATGTAATTTTTAAATCAACCGATATATATATATATATATATATATATATATATATATATATATATATATATATATATATATAAAAATATATATACACACGCAGCCTTGTTCTTTTTTTACATTTACTTGAGTTGACTTGAGTTCGTAACTTTGCAATGAATCAATACGTAAACTGACCATATATTGCCAATTAAATAGACATAAATGACTAGATACAGCCAATCAAATAGACAGAACGGATTAGATACAACCAATCAAACAGACAGAGATGACTAGATACAGCCAATAAAATAGACAGAACTGACTAGATATAACCATTCAATTAGACAGTACAGACAAGATAGAACAAATCAAATAGACATAACAACCTAGATGCAGCCAATCAAATAGACAGAACGGACTAGATACAACCAATCAAATAGACAAAACTGACTAGCTACAGCCAGTCGAATAGACTGAAAATGAAAGGCATCGATCTCAGTTATGAAAATCATCATTATGGGCTTTTTACAAATATCATTACTTCTGCACTGAAGTCATAAACCGTAAATCTGAACGTGGTTTGTATTTGCAGTTAAACATCCAAAAATTATATTTACACACCACATTGTTATAATACCAGTTTAAATGAAAAATTTTACAAAATAAAATATTTAGGATTACAAATCAAGCAGTAAGGTTAAATATCGACTTACTAAATCAAAATTTAATGAAGAAACCATGATCTGCTTTGAATGATATTTAATTGTTATTTGAAAGCAAATATGACGTTAAATACATCCTTTTATCTGGTGTTCTTTTTGTTTGGACATGTTAGTAAAATAGATTTTCAGAGGTGTTAATCGTTGTAGGGTTGGATATTTTATCTTATGCACCCCACCCCACCCCATCACAAAAATAACAACAACAAAAGCAAGCAACTAACATCCAGACATTTTCTGACATCAAACGCGTTTGTAAACAAAGATAGTCTGTGGATGAAACCGATAATGAAGTATATGATGGATATATGCCACAATAATATCTTAGTAATAACATTAGAATGTTTTCCTCATATATTTATATGTATTATCCCGCTGAAAAGGTGACCATTGTAAGACATGAGTTCACCTAAAAACAAGAATTGACGTCACAAAAGGACTGAATTTACATACGTTTGCTTTGTTATCCTGCAATTAACATCTTTGGCGGCTTTAAATAAATCCATCGTCAATCAATTTCATCAATTTGAAGAAATTAGTCATCAAAGTCAATGGTGGTAGCTGTGAAATATTGTCATCGCAACCAAACTTATACCAATATATATGCAATTGACGTGGTTCTTGAAGGTAGAAGTTCTCATTATATATATATAAGTATATATATGTATATATACATATATATATATACGTATATATATGTATATATATATGTATATATACATATATATACGTATATATATGTATATATATGTATATGTATATATAAATATATGTATATATGCATATATATACATATATATATATGCTATACATACACATATATATATACATATATATACATATATATATATACATATATATACATATATATATATATATATACATATATATACATATATATATGCATATATACATATATATACATATATATACATATATATATATATATATATATATATATATATATATATACATATATATATATATATATATATATATATATATATATATATATATATATATATATATATATATATATAATGTTCAGATGTGCACAATGATATCCTTAAATTTTTTTGATTTAGGGTGTATCGAACCCATTACAAAATGAGCGTAAAATCCAGAGAACTGAGTACAACGGTACATGACCAATATTATCAATGAAAGTCGTGTTTTTGTCAGAGTGATCAGATCTTCATATGATAACTTCAGAAATGAGACATCATGAGACTTGTAAACGAAAAAGGTACTGATTAAAATTTCCTCAAAAAAAATATGTCTATTACATAGATTGGTTTGTGGCTGAAAAGACTTTGAAGGGTGTACAGTTTGAGAGGTGAACTGGTTCCCACTTTTTTATTACATGCAATATTTCTTATACATTGATAACGACGTAATTGTCGTCATATAATCGTATTGTTTACCTGTCCTCCGAACAAAACACTTTACAACCTGACGGGTATGCTTGAAAGTTACAATTGGTATCACTTTGAAAAGCAGTTTGCAGTGATGTCATATTATTAGCAATCACATAAAGACATCTGTAACGACTACCAAAAACCAGCAAAGCCATTGAGTAGTTAAACAAGTCCACCATTATGGTCAAATGGATACCACAATAAATTAAAAAGCCTATAATTGACTACTAAATTTATTCTTTGAGGTAAACGTTACACTGATAGATAGATAGATAGATAGATAGATAGATAGATAGATAGATAGATAGATAGATAGATAGATAGATAGATAGATAGATAGATAGATAGATAGATAGATTTTTCGAACTGCCAAGAAGATGAGATCATTGTATGATATCATCAGCTTTAGATGTAATATTTTCTTCGTAGGAAAATAACATCACGAAGTGTTTAGATATTCAAAACAGTATATACTTAAAACATAAATGTGAAAAATTGTATTCACTAGTATATTTAGCCTGCTCGAGACATTTTTTATAACAGAAGAGTTAATATTTTTTCTGTAATTACCCGTCACTAAAATCAGCTTTAGATGTTTATAGGTTTGTATTAAGTATATTATTTGTATACCGTTGAAATTTGGAGTTATAGGAACAAAAATGTCATTGTCAAAAATGTTGCAAATTCTTTTTGTTAGTTGATAAATACATCTCAGATGTAGAAGGTTTGGTTAAACATGACTGCTGTTATAATTTTCGATTACATCATAAATTTCGTGATGAAAGTTACAAACATTTTAACTCTTATATAATATACAAATATCTGATTTGCATGGTCTCGAGAATATTAATGAGTACACTATATTAGGACAATGGGAAACACGTGTAGTATTTTTTTGATGGAATACATGAAAAATATAGATAGTTTTGTTATGCTATTGTACATTTGCCGATGGTTTCATCCAGAAAAAAAAAATTATATGATTTTCTTTTCTCGAAAAACTTAGAGTGAACACATATATGATTATGCTATATTTGTAAGTACAATCATACTACAGGACCTTAAAAAATGAAAAAATTAATGTCGTCAGTAAAACAAAAACCCATTGAAACAAACTTTAAACATATACTCAACATAAATCTCTGAAGCCTAGTTTTACCTAATATAAAATACAACAATTTAGATAAAGACATTCGAAAATATAAATAAAAAATCCAGGATTTCGAGCTCGTGTTTACCTGAAAACAGTTTGGTTACGTCTACAAACCTAAGGACATGCCGACACTTTTAAAACGTAACAGATTTCACTTGTATGGAGATTGTATCCATGTTTCGGTGGTCTAGAATACGAGCCATTATTGAAAACTAAACATGCATTTTTCATGCAATATGGCGTCTCAGGTGGAGGAATTTTCTCAAAAATGTAAATTCAAGCATTCAAAATTGTTCACACTGGAGGTGAAAATCATGAAGAACACTAGATAACGATTATTAAATAACCTTTCGAGATGGTCATTTCTAAACATAAATAACCCATGGAATTTCAATGATGCGTGATAAATATTTCATATTTACTATATTTAAAGTGTTGCAATAACAGAGCTTTATGTTGTATTCATGAAGCCTATCAACTAATGTTTCGCATCATTGCTACCAGAGCATGGAATATATATTAAACAAGTTATAGTTAATCAAATTTGCACTTCCATTAAAAAAAAAATTCGCTCAATAATATAGCTTAGCTAGGTAAATGCATGTTAATAACAGACAATGTTTATAAAACAACAGTGGTATTTAAGTTATAATAATAATTTCTTTATTTTTAACAGCACATTATGATCGCATGACGACAAAGATGTCATAACATTACATAAGACAAAGGGCTAATGGCGGATGTACCCAAATATTTTCAAAGTTATTTTAAATCGCTATGTTGCAGTTGAGTCACATAAAATCAGTTGTTTTTCATTTAAGAAATGAAATCTTACTTTGTTATTCATTTCGTATGAAGTTTGTAAAATTCGCTAATTAAATGTAATTTTTCTCGCATACGAAGCAAATCATTTTTTAAATATTATGTTTACATTGAAATGAAGCGCAACACAAATGACAAAAGCCATTATCAGCAATTAGTGCATAGGATAGTTTCAGTTGTTGTTCGTAACTGAAGGTTTTATAAATAATGTTATTTAAAGAATGATTTTCTGACTAGATTTGCGTAATAGCCCTATTAATTTTTAATAAACATAAGATTCATATATACCATTTAGCAATAATATTTGCATTAATAATTAAGTCTAACTAATTGCTTTTCCAACATTTCACTAATGCAAAAAAAAACTTCCAAAACCTTCATATGATACTATATGGCGCTTTATTCTTTGTTGTAAATCAAGGTTGAACGTGTACATGCATTATTATAACAGCAACTTATTAAGTACTTTTTCATGCATACAAATCCTCCAAAATTATGTTACTCTGTTGCGCTTTGAACAAACTTATCAATGCTGGCGTGAAAACAGTGAATAACGACGAAAACATGAATTATGTACGCACCACAAAGAATGAAAAGTGGATTGGTAAATTATGTGTAATCCCTTAATATGCGTGCTTTACAGCATCGTGAAAGCCAGTGAAAGATTCCGTATGCAATCGTATGCGAAGGATTTCGTGTAGCTGAAATGCCAACGTGCTGTCAATTATCACCAGTTCCATTTCATCTGTTTTCTTTATGTTGATTCGTTTCAGATTCTATATCATTGCTTTAGAATTTCTTGTAACAATTACAGAACTAATTTGTTCCAATGAGACCCGACTTGTGAAATACGAACAAATTACAAAAACAGTCAACAATTACAAATTACAAAAACCGTCAACAATTAGACAACTCGAGACAAACAAAACCAAAAGACATAGGAAAAACTACCGTAACAAATGCCTGTGCTGTTACCGTATAACAAGTTTTTAGATGGGAACTTCCTTAAAGTATGCAAAACAACGCTGCTCACCAACATATGTAGGTTAGAGAAACTTGTTATATTCTTCGTGTTTGAAAACTGTATGATTAGGTTGACTTCGTTTTTGAAAACATATTTTAGTGTGCCTTAACGACGTTCGAAATTTTAGTTATCACTTCATCGAAAACGATTACAGCAATGTGGTGTTAACGATCAAACCAGTGAGTCCGGAAAATATGGCATTCATTAGAGAAAGTGCTTTTGAGTGTAGCTGTGTTAAAGACACAAACTCACATATGCCCCAAACTGCCTCTATTGATGCTTTCAATCATAGGACACGGTCATATATTTTTATCCAGCTGTTGGTATCAAGTATTCTACCTATCAGAGCATATTCCTTGCACAATTTGGCAGTATATATATGATCAAGAAAATTATTATATTCCCCTTTCTTTCACGGTTGTACAATGGGGATCTTTCTTTTTCTGGTGATTGTATGTCAACAAGATGTCAAATATCTTTGTTAAAGTATCGGGAAGATATTACTTGAAAATGAATATTAGAAGTATAATGAAGGATTATCATTGGAATGTCAAAAATGACAAATGAAATTTACGAACAAATGAATATATTTTAGTTAACTAACTTAAAAACGAGTTTTCTTTTCTTAATGCAAAGTAGTCCATAATCATTTGTATTATTGAAATATTAAGTGTTATATAGTGTGGATAACTTCCAAGATTCAAGGAAATTAAATAGAAATGTTATACCAAGATTCAAGTAATTTGAAGTCTATACCAAGTTTCAATGTAACTGAAACGAAATTTATGTGTAATTTCAAGGGAAATGAAATCCACATCAATGTGTAAAGAAACCTAACTCAGCACAAAGCTCTAGGGAACTAAAGTCTACGCTAAAATCTAAGGAAATGACGTCAACACCAAGATTCAAGGGAACTGAAATATTTACCAAACTTCAAAGTAACTAAGTCTATAGGGGGTGTTCACCAGTTATTATGTACCTTTGAGAGAGTAACGTATATAATGGTAAGTTGTTTCCATTTGAATCATGTGCATTGGAGTGAATTTTGGCATATCGCTATGCTATTTTGATGTAATGTGGATGACATTTCTTTATACGTATGGAAATTGTACATGATGCACGAAAACCGCTACCTAAAATGACTGATCCCTTGTGTTAAACAAATCAACCTGAATGAGCCTAAAATACACTATCATTAGCACCTATTTAAATGGGGAAAATGAATCTGACCAGCTAGTAAAACCCAGTGCAGTGGAAGTATAGCCAAATATATTCAATGTAAAAAAAAGACGTTATCGGATCTTTTCTTTACAATTTACCTCTGAAGTTCGGTAAGTGAAAATGACTAAGTGGATCTAGCAGATTTTATAAAGGTGCACATCTGAAGTAAGTCAAGCTATATACTCTATAACCCATATTACATTCATCAATATAACACCGAAATAAAGAGAATTAAACGTTCTTTGAACAATGCCTAAGATTTACAAAGTCTTTTATAAACAGCCAGTATAATCAGTGAGGAATCTCAAGAACATTCTTTTGCTATACGAGTTTAACCCTATGCAGAACGTCACCGTACTAACATAATAAAAACAAAAATCCAGTTTATACGAAGACTGAGGGGAACTGATCTCATCACTATGATCCTAGGGAACTTAAGTCTATACCAAGATTCAAGGGAATTGCAGTGTATAAACAATATTCAAGGAAAGTGAAAGCTATACCAACTTCGTCACAGTATGACTGAAGATGTATATGTAAATAAAATATTGTTAATTTTGGAGATACATTTTGTACTCAGATGGAGAATATGTCATCTCAAAATGATAATTGAATACGGGCCACGTCTGTGTAAAGATGGCCATCGTATTGTATTGAATGCAATGGACATGGCATTTCTGGTGGAATAAAATCAGTGACTATTGTCATGTATATAATTTACATGATTAGAAAACTTAGCTTTATCTCCACTGAAATTGCTGTCCGGCATCCATGGGCTAATCAACTCGAATGAAGTGAAAAATATAAATAACTATGAACATTTGGCCACCTTCCAAAAGCTTGTGTCTCTTAAAAGTAAATCATAATCATGAAACATTTGTAATAATAGTATACATGATATCCATTGTAAAAATTCCAAATCCTAAAATGATTCTCTTATAAACTAGTATTGGCTCCGACTGAATATTCATGGAAGTTTGACTCCATAAAAACGTTTACATTATTATCTCAGAAAAAAAAACTGTGCATATGTGTGGAAATAGTTTATAATTCACCTTAGGACAAATGAATCAAATCAGTTTCAAAGGAATCCATTCGTAATGAATTAAACCAACTCTGGTCAAAATAGAGCATTGTATAACTGGAGAGTAGCCAAGGTGACATGGGGAAAGTGCCTGGTGCTCAAAAGCAAGTTGCTGGTTTACATCTTGCCCATACAAGTTAGGTTTGGATGCCTGATGTGTCTCTAACCAAAATAACTTTACATGAATTCAGATTTATTGGCTTTACATAGTTTTAGTTTGATGTTTAACACCATGTTGACACCATGAATCAATCACTAAAGCGAAATCTTATTTTTTAAGGATAATAATTGTCTTTGTATGCATGGTGATAAGAAGTGCATCATACAAAAGTTTGCAGTAATGGAATAAAGACAGGCATGTTGGTGAACGACAACAAAAAAGAAGCCAAATAAAGTTTTAGTCATTTATATCCGTATTCCCCAATAAATCCTTTCTAAATCCTTTTTTCTGCAAATTTACAAAAATGAAAAATTATTCTGCTCTTTGCTACTTAAAGCAACGTAATGTTCATGTTGTCAGACTTTCAAAGTCCAGTTCCAGATGGCATCAGAGTAATTACATCACGTAATGTTTAAATTCTTTTTTTTATGAATATACCACAAAAGATACACCTCGGTGTAGAATAGTAACATGCATGTATCGAAGAAAAAAAATTATAAAAAAAGGTAGAACATTATCTTAAATATAGTTGGCCGCTATTTTACACCCAGAAACGAAAGTACAGTTTGTTGTTTGCACAAATATACGCGTCACTGCCAACAAAACTGAAGCGTTCTCTACGAGGCTTGACAATGAATGGCGCCTTATTCCCTGCCTACACCAAAGTGCTTTGAAATTCCTCCAATGTTTATTTTCAATCGTTCATTTGGTATTTTACGTTCTGTGGAGCGTTTTAGCTTCGTTTGGGCTGTTTTGTTGAAACTAATTTGTGTCAAGAGACATATGAAATGCTTAAATTGTAAAAAGTGACACAAATTTGTACCCAGTGACCGAAACTGCGTATCAGTGAGACGATACCAGTCTTATCCTACAGAAATTGGTATAAGCTAGTGGATGAATTGAACTAATGTAAACTTAAATTGATCTAGGTGATAAATTCTTGATCGTTGGATTTAAAAAATGAAAAGGCTATTGATACTGATAGAGCACGAGTTCAACTACACATAAGTATCTAAATAACATTAAGATAGTTTATGAATTATGTCAGAATTTTTCATCAAATAAATTGCAATTACATTATTTAGATATTCTCTCTTTTAACATATTCATATTCTATGTCTGTTCGATGCTTGCTGATATTTTGGGATTTAATTTTAAAACTCTCAGTCTCCATATAACATTTTCTTTCTTTACAATTATACTGCCTTTTGGAATCTTTTCATATCTAATGTAGATAAGCTATGCTTTAACTTTCCTGTTGTTGTTTAAGTATATAGTCACCTATTTATAGTGTACGTCTTCTATAGTCAGAACAATTTTTTGTTACATTTAGCAGGAAGCGTTTTAAAAATCATCTTGCCCAATCCATGATTGTAGAGATGATAATAATATTATTATTCTTTTAAAATGCACGTTTCTCACATTTACCAGATATGAATGGGGTAATAGTGTTATTCTCTGTCATGAATATAAGCAAGCATCTGCGCATGCCTTGTGCAACCTCATAAGCATTTATCAATGCTAAAAGGGATAAAACAGATTATCTTTAAGATGGATATTGTCCATAAGTCAGCATATTTGCACATTGGTTGACGGGCAAAGCATTCAAGGGTCTTCGTTTCCACACTATTTTTTCACGACATTCTAAAGAGTCTGACCTGGACAGTTTGTCTGGGAGGTTATAAATATTACTCGTGATGTAGGTACCTAAATTCTCGCTTCCGAGAGCAAATTGATAGATAAGAGAAATTTTGTTGAAGTTTTGTCCCATGTTGTCTCATAGTGTGCTTCCAAACACGGCTGATAAAGCCATCTTTAAGAAGTGATCATGGTTACAGTAGAATTTACCGTCGTGATTTGATAAATGCATGAAACATGGAAATGTCTCTTTGAAGTAATGGAACTATAAGAGGATGATTGATGAACAATAAGATGATAAGTTCAAGACTGCAGTTTAGAGACTCAGTGTTCTGGTTGTTTTAATTTAGAACAAAAGTTATACTATGATTTTATATTTCACAAAATGCCGATAAATCTGATGATTTAAACCTCATAAGCTCTCTCTCTCTCTCTCTCTCTCTCTCTCTCTCTCTCTCTCTCTCTCGTCGCACTCATTATGAGACTTTACAATATGCCAAACGTTGAACTATTAGGTTATAAGATATACTGACAAAGTATAAGTCCAATTGCTGTAATTTTAATTATTAAAATTATTTTGTATTTTGTATACGTAATTATTTTTATTTCTTTAATTCTTTTATGTATTACATTTGTATTTTCTTTTAATATCTTGCTCTTAAAGTGGCTGACATTTGAGTCTGCATACTGCTTCAACAATAATTGTAGCGAAATGTTTTAGCTTAAAGGTTACATTGGGTGATTTTTTTCTGCTAGTGGCGATTCAGAAAATTTTATATTTATCATAAATCGTAGGTCTAAGAATGAACCCTGCATCATTAAAAAAAACTTCAGCTTTTTCTTCAGCATTTGATGGTTCAAACGAGCAATGTAATGACTGAGGAGTTAGACATTTAACGTTAGCCCCTCCCTCCTCAAAGAATATCGTCCAAAAGCAATTATCTACAGATAAGTATAGAGATATATTTTGATTCGATTCACCGTAAGAATATATTGTCTGATGATGTGTGCTAAACATAGGTAGTAAGGAATGTTCAACACAAATTATCATGGAATTGAAAAGTATTTAACATTCAACTATGTATTTGTTTTGAACTACGTAGCATTGAGTTAAGGAAAATGCTTGCCATGAGACAACCAGTATAACTTCGCAAAGCAGATTTCGAAAGGTTAATGCAACGCTTATAATTACCATGCTACTTTTAAGAATAGTTGTTGTCTAAATGTGTTGGTTCCCTATTCTCTTAAAATACTACTACAAATGCTACTACTACTACTACTACTACTACTACTACTACTACTACTACTACTACTACTCTTACTACAAATTATAATAATAATAATAATAATAATAATAATAATAATAATAATTATAATGATAATATAATAATAAAACCAACAATCATAATAATCATAATATTACAATGACACTTTTAATAATGTCATTTTTATAATCATATCATCCTCAATAACAATAATAATATAAATAATATAATAATATTAAATATAACAATATTAATAACAATAAATAACAATATTAATAATAACAATAATGATTTTTTAAAATAATAATAATTAATATCAACATATTATTATTATTATTATTATTATTATTATTATTATTATTATTATTAATAATAATAATAATATCGGCATTTGTAATAGCATATTCAATTACATTCCATTTTTGTTATTTCAATGATTACTACTTCAATATTCGTCATCGTCATGATAGTAGTAGTAGTAGTAGTAGTAGTAGTAGTAGCACTTGTAACTCGTGTATTTCGTAAGTAAGAAAAAATACATGTAGACTGAGCGGCCAAATAAAGTGAGAATTTAAACAGCAAAATGATAAGAACAATAAAGTTTTAATGGAATAGAAAAGTAGTAAGTACGTGTGGAAATTATCATGTACACTACATATGGGACTGATTTATAGTCATAATATAAATACTTAATTTTAAGCTCAGTTTGTACATTCACAACACAAAAATTACACTTTTAATAGACTAATAGCTAAATTATTTTAAGGTTTATTGTAAATATTAAGAAAAATTAAAGTTTTACCTTTTTAATATGTTTTGATACATCTTTAAGGAAAAAAAACAACTTAACAAAGAAAGGAAATTGGTCCAACTCGAGATCTTAAGGTACTGATTCATGGAAATGTTGAGGAATTCGGTGAGACGTCTGACCTACAGTGCTTATGATACTTTTCATAGAGTCCTTTGAGGTGAGAGATAAACAACATTAAATATTCATTCCTCGTCGGCCTTGCGGTTTGTCTCGGACGTTGTTAAGCAAAGACACGGATTATTGCAGACACGCTAATTTCAATTAGACTGTCCACTTACCCGGTCGCGTACTACCCAAAACCCAAACAACTCGTTAAGACAGTGCCCTTATATTTGCAAAAGTTGGCAAATTGGATGAGAGGTCTCTTTGCACTTCTGTTTTTTTATTCACAGTGTAAATACTTGATTCCACTAATAAATTAATTGTTTGAAAATCAGTTCTTCGTTTATTTTCACGTTCATTTCTGGACGTACAAAAATACTTCATTGCTATTGTATTTTTAATATATATAGGCAAATAAAGTCTTCACCAGTAAAACATATCACCATGCCATACAAATATAACGATTGAGGGGAGAGTGAAAAGAAAGAATGAAACTGGCATGTCAAAAACAGGCCTTCCTTTCTCAACCACTTTAAGAGCCATATATTAAAAGAATATACAAATGTAATACATAAAAAAATGAAATAAATAAAAATAATTACATATAAAAAAACACAAAATAAGTTTAATAATTAAAATTACAGCAATTGGACCTATACTTTGTCAGTATATCTTATCACCTAATGGTTCAACGTTTGACATATTGTAAAGTCTCATAATGAGTGCGACGAGAGAGAGAGAGAGAGAGAGAGAGAGAGAGAGAGAGAGAGAGAGAGAGAGAGAGAGAGAGAGAGCAGCGAAACGTAGAATGAGTGGAAATAATGAAGTTTTCGGTGTATAAATAATCAATCATTTAATGAATAAGCAAGATGCATATTATTTATATCAGCCTTCAACGACGGCACCGAAGACAACGATGATGATAACAAAATTAATAACAATATTTATATGATAACACCACAATCACCAACACAACCACCACACCCCAAAAACTACCATCAATAATAATAATAATAATAATAATAATAATATTAATACCACTACTACAACTATTACTACTACTACTACTACTACTACTACTACTACTACTACTACTACTAATAATAATAATAATAGTAATAATAATAATAATAACAATAATAATAATAATAATAATAATATTCGACAATGCGCATGTCAGTAAGTAACGATATTTACGTAGTAGTAGTATTTTGAAAGGCGACTGTAGGATTTCATTTACGATTTTTGTTTCTACACACACACACACACACACACACATACATACATACATATGTATATATATATATAGGCTCAGGAACATTTCACAGCCAAGCATATATTTATGGATGTTGTCTGTAGTGCAAAATAAGAACAATGTTGGTATTTATAGATTGACATCGACACCGTGTACATTCACGTTTGATATAATGTTGATTTTAGGTATATTATACCAGTAGGTCTAATAGCTATATTATACCAGTAAGTCTAGTAGGTATATTATAATTTATACCGGTATATGTGGTAGTGATATGTTCTTTTTTACAAAATACTCTGTTTTTGAATTTTGTACGAGTTAATTGATTTTACTGATCGACATAAATGTGTTTGAACTAGAACGATAGATATGTAGATACGTGAAAATTGACTTACCCCTGTAAGTAAACCATCGAAGAAGAAAATATTTCACCGCTATCCCGTTCTTATGCCCAAATTTCCTAAGTACTAAAACAAAGACTGATAATATAAGGACAATTTCATTTAAGAACGTAACAAACGCATAGTTGTTAGAGTGTGACAAGGACGACTGTTTTTATTTTGCATTTCAACTTCGATTCAAAATGGCTGCTGTGTGGATTAACACGGATTGAGGCACCTGGGTAGCCATGTTAACACACCGACATTTAGCTTAGTGCACAAAAACTAATAGCTTATGAGCTTTGATTCACGTTCAAGACTAAGACGCAATCGGCAGTTATGCAGGGATGAGACTTTGAGAGAAATAAACACCACAAATGTTGGGCTGAACTCGCCATTGGTTGGAAATAATCCAGGATAAAGATTTGAATGGGGAAGGATTTACTTCTACTCCAGCCGATGAAACATCGGTATTTTCTTAACATGGGATATTTATAATATGTTGTCATATTGCTTTGCCCTTCAATAGATCCTGATAACTTGCAGCATCTACAGTTAGTGTGTGCTACATTTACTAAACATCATATAGGATAAACATTCGAGACGCAGGCGCTGAGATAGCAGTATCAGCATACTTTCAGCATCTTTTTTCTCTTTAATATTTCTCTAATTTACATTCTGAAATTTTTGCATTATTTTTTATCGCGGGGAGGGGGGTAGAAATTTATTATAAATTAAGTTTAACTAAATACAAGCTATAATTCCTTCGATGAAGAATATTTATAAATAATTGCATTTTATTTATGAAAACCTGATACTAAATTGTTTCCTTTCCACAATATTTTCAGTTTTGCCTCCCTGTTTGTAAGCAACACTCAGAACATCGAAAAGGATATGGAATATTTGGGTTTATAAAACTTAAGACGAATAAGTCATCTGGGAGTGGTCAAATAATATTGTTTGATTGTTTTCCCTTGTTCTTGCTGTTGCCGTTGCTGTTGTTCATCGCTTCATCTATTCAATTCAAGCGTAACATATTATAAAAGAAGCTATATTTTTGTCTACAGGCTCAAATCATATACTCAAAACGCCACTGTACAAATTTTTTTAATAATGTGTTCTTTGTTTGTATAAATGTCTTGTAGCTATTTTCCGCTTTGTTTTTGTTGTTGTATCTAGCATGACTTCGATTCTAGTATCAGCCCTTTCAGAGTTTCCAACATCGATCCCTCAAGTGCCTTCAGCTGACATTGAGCATTCAACAATATGATAATAAACGTTGCCAATACTTTTCTATTGCATGGCAAAAAGTGTCCTTAACTTTCCCCGTTATGCTGCACTCTTTATCTGTAAATATTTCATTATGCGTGGCAGTTGGCATGTCTTCGAACGCAGTCATTGTAAAAATGATTTCATATATATATATATATATATATATATATATATATATATATATATATATATATATATATATATATATATATTCATATGCACGTTTGTTGCTATGCTTTGATGCAAGCCTTTGTATTTAGAGGAAATATTTTGTTTATAGCTAATTTATTTTGCGACATCGTCAAAACGCCGCAGTCTTACTGGAATATCATCACCATTTTTCAAAATAACTGAACGAATACAGAATGAAATTTGTTTATATTTTACTGCACCCATCACATTCAAGCCTAACGTAGAATTTTCAGAGACATTATGATAATTGTGTTCATTTCGAACGTTATAAACACTTGTGGGAGGGTATATAGTACAAAATACTGAATTTGCATTTCCACAGCAAGCGTCCATGACCGATAGGATTGTTAATTATGAAGGAAAATTATGTACTAATGGTCTTAATAAAGACTGTAGGACGGATATGTAGATAAATGATGTCGTTCAATCAAGAACTTGAATGTGGCATTTGTGATTATCCTATTCATATCCTTTGCTGAAGAAAAAAGAACAATGAAGAAATCTGGATTATCGGCCTTGACTAGCAAGAGAGGCGACATTTTTGGGCCGAAGGCGTGAACATTGCGTCCGATAGGAATGTTCCTCGAAAGATGTGATGCCATTTCTCACATTCTTGCTTTCTCTCGACAGTAAAACGAATTATGGTTCTCTGGTTCAAACGCTCTCTCCTAAAACAGACGACGAATTTGCGAATAATATCTAAACAGCAGACGAAATACCCTATAACTTGCCCATACAAACCACCGAATATCTAAAACTTCACATTTGTTTCGACATAGTCATCGACACGATGTCGGTGTTTACATTTATCCCGGATCATGCCTTAGGTGATCAAAAGCCACCGTCGTAATAAAAAATGAGGCCTTTGAAGCGGTGGATATTAGATCAAATATGTTTGATTTTTTAACAGAAAACTGTCAAATTTGTGATAAAGATTTACTTGTAAAAGAAAGGTAATCTTGAAAAGTTTTTAAAATTTCAAGCACCCAGTAAAATCATGTCAGCACAATAGTAACATTATGGGACGTAATTTTGTCCATCTGGCAAATTCAAGAATGGTCGTTACAGTTTTGAACGATATTAATCGAATAGACGGCTGCATTGTGTTTCGAAACTATTTTGCAAAGAAATATATTTACCTCAGTTCCTAATTTGCACAAGGCATTACACGAGTCTATTGGGATTACATAATATAGCATTTTACATAGAGCATTACACGAGTATGTTTAGGATGACAGAATGCACTATTTTACACAGAACATTACAAGAGATAACATGATAAAATAGTTTACACAGAATATTACACGAGTCATTTACGATGACAGTATATAATTAATTTGTGTATTTAGTGACATTTATCCAAGGAGTAATATATTTCCCTCCAACCCTCTGTTACATCTCTAAGGTCTTGAACTAGTAACATGAAAGTGCGAAAACCAATAAGTTTAATAATATTCGACAAATAATGTAGTCACCTAGAATACAAAGGGAAAATTTAAAAAGAACTTACAGTATTGTGAATTAAATTCCAAATGTTCCCAGAAGTGTTATTACAAGTCCCAGTATTGAATATTTAAAACGACTTCCAGTGGTTCTCCAAACAAATTCCAATCTTGATTGTGTTTTGTACCAATAGCCTGGAATAACGTTGATTTGCTAACAGTCTTGATGTATCACAATGTTATAATTTAAAATGTTTCTTACGAATTCCCAATAATCCTTTCAAATTAAATATAAATACAACTAAACTGATTGCTCTAAAAATTAATATTTAGATAGAAATGTTTAATTCTGATATTGTCCTATAATGTCTGATGCTAAGATAAGATTGTGTAATTCGAATATAAACAACCTTAATCTAAAATCATCAGACACCATAAGAGGACAAGAATGATGGTGCAAGGATCATTTACAAGATATCTAAGTTGTCAACTAGGTCAGGTCTGTTACTAACATTGTATTAAAGAACATGGCAAATATTAAATACACCAGGATTGCCGAAAGGGAAATCAATGTCCTGAACTCAAATCCAAGTAAACGTATTTGCTTACAAATAATATTAATCTTACAATATAATCTACAAACATATAAAACATTTTTAGCGACGTTGTTTACAACAAAAACACATTAGTCAGGTAGATTCAAACTCCTACATTCGAGTATAGACAAAGGCCAATTACACAATACAAATTAAACTTAAATCACAGACCATTTTACACAGAACATTACTTAGGTCTGGCAGGATGACATAAAATAATACTTTACATAGAACATTACATGAGTCTATTAGGATGATAATGCTTTACACGGAGCAGTATACGAGTATATTCCTATGACATAATACAACACATTACCACTTTACATAGGGCATTACACGAGTCTTTTACAATAACAATACATACTTTACACAGATCATTAAACGAGCTTACTCCTATGACAGAATAATACAACAATTTACACTGGGCATTATACGAGTGTTTTAGAATGACAGAATACACCATTAAAAAGAACATTATACGAGTCTATTATGATGACAAAATGCATTAATTTACACGGACCATTACACGAGTCTATTAGAATGGCAAAATGCATTACTTTACACAGACACGAGTCTCTTAGGATAACATAATATAATCCTTACTGTATTCAATGACAACAATTCCAAAGACAACAAAATTGAATTTCGTATCAATTGTTCAATATCAATTTCATTCATGAAAAATAGTTTCCTTTTTTTTTATTCACGTCTCACCATTTGTCAACAATATTGGGTAAGCAAAGAATTGTTTTGTATTTATTCCTTCATTTTAACCGATAACATTAAATGTTAAGGTGCAATATGTCTTGAAAAACGTATGTGTGTATTGTGAAAGCGCATTTCGATTTTGGATTTTTGTAGACTATAAAGGACTCTCTTAACCATTTTAGTTTAAATTTCTTCAAACATTATTTACTCTGCAAAACCATAGTTCATACAATACTTTTGTACTTTGGATTATTTTGGTTACATAACTGCGAAAGAGCATCATTTTGTTAATTGTCTGAAGTTTTAATTTCACAATTCATCAAACTGTCTAGCTATCTATATATAATTTGTCTGACTGTCAGGTGGTTCGAAGAAGAAGGAGCCCCCACCCTGCAACTGGTGACTGGAGACAACCCTATTTGTGGTAGGATGCATCTCATGATAACGTTCTAAATAAGTCCAGAGCTTTATAAAAAGCGACAACCTTTGATCTTGCACTTTAATTTTGTTTCTTTACCATTACTGTTGTTTATGTGCCTATTGGGAACTTTTTGCAACATCAGTACCTCTATTTGTTGTCTGATAGTGCATAATCACTTTGCTGAAGGGGTTGTCTTCCAGACGATTTTGGCAAGGTTAACCTTGATTGTTTTGCTACATACAGTTTCGTCCATACAACGCAGCCAGGATTGTGCTCAGGTGCCTTTGTGTGTATATATGTGTACATACACAGATACATACATACGTACGTACATACATACATACATACATACATACATACATACATACATACATACATACATACATACATACATACATACATACATACATACATACATACATACATACAGAAGAGCAAATAAACTTGTAAATGATATCCCATAGTATGCTTATTCAGTAAATTAAGGAAATGGACCGAATTCATTTATATCTAATAAATAACTCACATGTGCTCTAAGTGAATGAGAACATGATAATTAATTGAAATCGTTTTAGTTGAATGTAAATAATTACAATTCCATTATTTCCCCTCTCTTAATCTATGTTGCGTATATAACTCGTTTGCAACGAGTTCTCTCACGTATGTGTTTTGACATTAAGTTCTCTTTGCTTTTGTTGCTATATAGTGTACTGTAAGTAATTTAATCACAAACTATGTTCATAACTTTTTTGTATTTACGAAACATTTTAACTGAATGAAATCTCTTATGAAGAGGAAATAAAGAAAGTCAGTCAGTCAGTCAGTCATACAAACATACAGTCATCCATACATACATACATACATACAGAAAGTCATTTAGTCATACATACATACATACATACATACATACATACATACATACATACATACATACATACATACATACATACATACATACATACAGTCATACATACATACATACATACATACATACATACATACATACATACATACATACATACATACATACATACATACATACATACATACATACATACATACATACATACATACATACATACATACATACATACATACATATATATATACATGCTTAGATGGATACATACATACATATTTACATACATGCATACATACATATATACATACATACATACACACATATAACATACATACAGACAGACAGACAGTCAGGCAGGCAGGCAAGCAGGCAGGCAGGCAGGCAGGCATGCATATAGATACATACATAAATACATACATACATACATACATACATACATACATACATACATACATACATACATACATACATACATACATACATACATGCATGCAGAAAGTCATTCAGTCATACATACATACATACATACATACATACATACATACATACATACATACATACATACATACATACATGCAGAAAGTCATTCAATCATACATACATACATGCATACATACAGATATACATACATACATACACACATATATCACATATACTTACATACATACATACATACATACATACATACATACATACATACATACATACATACATACATACATACATACATACATACATACATACATACATACATACATACATACATACATACATCCGTGCGTGCGTGCGTGCGTGCATATATACATTTATCTCTGTGTCAGATCTTTTATTGGCTCGAATTCGCCATAAACAGTATATCAGTCTCCATTTCCGATAGATGCCAGCCTAAATTAGGACCAAAAAATTACATATGGTTACCATACTGACCGAAAACAAATAATGCCAGAAAGGATCAAGACTTTGTTTTCCATGTTGTCACAGAAGACCCGGTATTTCTTTTCAAGCAAGCGCGAAGACTTATGCTCGGTAAATGCTGGAGAGAAAGGCAAATAAACATGGTAGTATCATTTCTGTTCTTAATGTTTCAGATGCAGAACGAGATCAGTGATGGTAGGCATATGAGGTTCACGTGCATCAGGAGGTACTATAACGTGACTGTAGTGTAATGATATACGACGTAATGGTCATTTTTTAACATTTTTTTATTATGCAAGGTTTATGATTACAAATATATGTACCGTTTGATTTATGTCACGTGTGAGAAAGTTAATGGACACAGACAAATGAGTTATTGAATGTATCTAACATGAATTTTCAGTTTAACAAAGCAATGTGAAATTTTATGAGAAACATTTTACAACTCTCCCTTTAATCCTTATTTCACAATAGAGGAAGAAAAACAACACTGCCATTGTTTGAAATTGCTTATACATTACAAAGGTTAATCCTAACTTATATTTCAAACAAATTGGCAATAAAGACTTGACTGCAAAAAATGAAATGGAACTGGGCATCAGTATTTGGTGCTTTTCTGGTAATCATTATTTTGTCAACTAATATGTACTGAATAAAGGTACGGTATAATATAAACAAATGACAATATAATGAAATATTAAACAATTATTAAATTCTAAGATTGTATAGAATATTTAACCTTTCAATATGCAGAAATAAATGTATATCAACAATGCTGAGTTCTTAAAAAAATATACAAATGTATAATATTTCCTTTTAACTCAACTACCCACAATCATACCATCTTCTCCATCAATACATCTACCTGACTATCTATTTACTTGCTTACTGGCTTTATTAATTAATCTCGTAGTCAGAATGTTATGTTTTTAAAATTTCAAATGATGTAAGAGAAAAATATATTTGGATTACGAGCTGAAATGTGTCCTAAATATGACAATATGCTATTTATTACGCAACCATTTCACCACTAATTTTTGAGTGATGCGTCCCATGAGCTTAGTGCAGTTGCGAGTTAATCCATCGACAAGTATCAAAATGGAATCTGACAAAAATTCCCGCAGTTTAGAAAACACGAGCCCTGCATGACTGATAGGTGGGATTAGACATATAATTGGTATTGACAGTTTACAAATTATCCCTATCTCAAATTTTATCTTTATCCTTGAAGATGCCCATATATTTCCGGAGCTAGGCAGAAGAGAGTTCTCGCTGCGAGAGGTAGCTCGGCAAACAACTACCTGAAAGCGTGAGCCACGCTACTGGTTGACCTCCGAGGCTCCGGATGGGACACCCTTATCACTGTTTTAGAAATTAAACAATAATAAAAGACAGATTTTATGAGTGAAGTAAAAATACCCATATTTGTTGGCGACATTGAAATCTGAATCCCTGGATATCTTTATTGCAGGTTTTGTAAAATTAGGGAATAAAAAAACACGATGGCAAGGAATCATTGCAAAGACTATAGGGGAAACAATGCGTCGAAAAGGGTACATTCACTATTCACATTGTTTAAACATAGAAACTGGGTTTTTATTAAACATTTTTGGTCGAAACATACGTCATTTTCAAAACAAATCTTTTACTAGCTTCACGTGACTTTCTAGACTCGTTATTTTTTGTTTTACTATTTCACGGCATGACTGACAAAACATTTCATTTGAATCATTTTATTCTGTTGGTTTTATTTGCTTTGTTTAAATATGTGAGAAACATAACTGTCCTTCATCTCATTTCTGTGAAATATGTATCTTTTGCGCAAGGCCTTCAACAACTGATCCACATTTACCATCAAAACATGACATTCTTTAATTTGCTATTTTGATTTGATTTGTCCGTCAACATTTACACTGTCAGTTATTCTCTGGAACTATTTTAAAATGCAAAACATTTTTCACGCTAAGCTAATGACTTTGTACAGACGAATGAAATAGAAGTGAAAGAACTGTGGAATTGCAAAGCAACACATTTGTTTAAGACATATTATGAAGAGCAATCCTAAATTTTAAAACCAATACAAGAATGTTATTTGCAAGATAAGATTTATATTGGAAACTCACCGTGAACTGAAATTGGTTTAGGGCGCTAAACTAGAATATTGTTCCAAGAATGTCGTCTGACGAATTTTGTCAGATGGATAGCTGGGCGATACCGTTATGAACAACGGTTTAAAAAAAATTAATTTTGTGATTAGCTCTAAAATCAGAAGATTCACAAAGACGCTATAAAACACAGCTGCAGTTTGATTTGATTTGTTCTAAAGAAATTTCATTCTCCATGTATACCATTATTAGGTTTTAAGCACTTGAAATGAAACACCGTCAAAATCAGGAAATGAATATGTTTGTGATATACAAAGAAAACTGATTGATATTTACCAAGGCAGTTTATGACTACATCGACAACTATATTGAGGAAACCTCACTGTATGCAACATGATATATTTCAATGTGGCATGTGCTAGTTTAAGATATTGTGCAGCAATTTAAACAAGAAAGGAAACATAAATATTATTTAGCCCTGAGTTTCTCTGGATTGTATTCGTAAAGCTGTAAACAGTTGTGACTTAAACTTTTTATAAATAATTTTTAGATGCAATCTTTCTTTCTCCCTTAAAGCCTCAAAAAGTCAAAAGTCATACTCTTTGCTTGATAGCAACTTTTACCCCCGATAACACAAAAACTGGTTAGAGATGTGAGCTACTTCACATGTGAACCGGGATATTTCACGTCTCACCCTCCAAAATGTTAGGGTCACGCATTTGCTACAATAACACTATTTGCTAAAGCCATATGAGGGAGACAAAAACACTTATTTTCTAAAATCTTTAGACTGGTTCTTTGTTTCATATGCATATATTTAAACGAAACAATAAGTGCTTTTTTCTACACTCCCGCTAGTTGGCCCAAATCAGAACTGCTGTTTTCTGCAAAATTAATTCCATGAGAATATTGTCATATTTACAGATTATTTCATTCTTGAATATTTTTACATTTTAAGATTTCATTATTTCTTTCTTGTTGAACTTCTGTTAAAGCCCAATCCTAAATCAGTAACATTAGCTTTACAGGGGCAAACTTATTGTTATTTTCAAAATGTTATAAGCAAAACAAAGTTCTATCGGGTCATATATTTGTATTTCTTCCATATTTTTTTCTTTAATAGTAAAACGTTAAACATTTGTTAATATGGTCGAATTGTGGTTCGAATCCGATTTTGTTTTTCATCTTTTTTAGACTGGATGCTTTGCATATGGTAAGAGCAGAAGAAATTCATCCTTATCGAATGTTAAGTACGGAGCAAATCACAGAAAAGCTGAACAAAATTCTCAGAACAGATGATTAGCTAAATTAATGTCATATTTCTACAAGGCCAATTTCTTATGAAACAAGCCGTATTGAATTGAGTTTTTCTCGAATTGGTGTTTACTTTGCCCGTCGTCACACACTGGGAGGCAGTTACAGCGTCAGAATAGTTTATGGGGGACGTCTCAGTGTTACATTAGACTCACTCCATCCCAAGACCTACATGGAAGGCTAGAATGCACGAAAGCCACAAGCAAGGAAGCTGTTAATCTAAAGCTAACAGGCAAACGTTTGTAAAGAAAACATAAACAAACATCTAACCCTGAAAACAAAGACGAAATCGTCGGTGATTACAGCATATAAAACTCGGGTATAAAAGGTATATGCGTGTGAAAATGGGGTCAGTGAATAAGATGTACACTTTACACTATCAATGCGAAAAGACTGGTTTGTAGAGAGTGAAAAAAAATAAATAAAAGGGATCTATTATTTATATTTCTTAATACTATATGTTGGTACATTGTGCATTTATTCCATACTTTTACTTTCTTTTCCAACGGAATCTATGTTAAGGCCAATGAGTAAAGCTTCCCTGGGGAAATGTTAACTGAAATGTTATATATACTCTGTGAAGCAACGTCCGTAAATTCAAAGATAACTTCATCAAAAAAGCTAATAATATAAAATTAGTATAAATTATTTCAAATTTTCTTGTGTCTTGTGTCTTGTGAACGTCTACTCGATGTGTAATTTTAAACTGATAAATCGTATCGTGAAATGAATACAACCAATTTGCAAAATTATGCAAGCTTTTCATATCGCACGCTTCCATTCAATAATTATAATTTTTTGTTAAACTCATGGTCATATGAAGAAAAAAAACCAGCTTCATATATATGTAAATCTGGAAGAGTGTATTGCTGGTTCTTTTCTTTCCTCAGGTTGTTAGTAACACAAGAAAAAAATAAGCTTCCACTTTTTTCAAGCAAATAAATCATTCCCTTATAAATATTTCCCGAAACATCAGGTGACTTTATGTGCATGTTAGAAGGACGGACTGACAGATAGATACTAGATAGACAGATAGGTTGATAGATAGGTTGATAGATAGATAGATAGATAGATAGATAGATAGATAGATAGATAGATAGATAGATAGATAGATAGATAGATAGATAGATAGATAGACAGACAGACAGACAGACAGACAGACAGACAGACAGAAAAGTAGGTGAGAGAGTGGGTAGACAGATAGGAAAATTGGTGATCATATCAGTAGATGACTATACAGTTTGTTTAATCCACTCACTATTATTATTATTATTATTATTATTATTATTATTATTATTATTATTATTATTATTATTATTGTTGTTGTTGTTGTTGATGTTATTACTACTACTACTACCAATAATAGTAGTAGTAGAGATAGTAGTAAAGATTTATCTAACTTATAACTACAAAAGAAAATTTTAAAAAAAAAGTGGCAAAAGTTAATTCGCATATGTTGATATGTTTTCAATTTCAAAATACGAATTGACAAAATTTCAAAACGTAAATCTTTTTGTTTTATATGGGTTTATATTCCGTTTCAATATAGCTTGTCATAGTAAGAATATCTTACATTTATTATATATATATATATATATATATATATATATATATATATATATATATATATATATATATATATATGTACAGTGATATATTTAGAATAGCACTAACTAATTTGTGAACATAGTCTCATAAACTCTGTGTTCAAACCTGTAGATAGCCTAAACCGGAAACTGTTATATGAAAATTTAACAACTTTTTTTCTATCTTTTTAATGTGATAGAGGGCAAATATTTCATCTTGTGTTACAATGTAAATGTTTACTCAAATATAGACAATGATATATACCTATACCCCTAAAGACATCAAACTATAGCCATATGTACTTTTCATCTACCCATAAAGGATCCAAATATAGTCAGATGTACTTTTCATATACCCAGAAAGGCAACCAAATATGGCCAAATGTATTTTCATGTAGCAATCAGAATATTATACCGAATTTAAAACATTATTATTTAAAAAATCTTTTAGACTTCACAATGAGGTATTGACGGCTGCATCATAGTCTTTGAATGAATGTATGAAACACTTAATAGAAGATACACATTCTAAATCAGACGCTATCGATTAATATATAAGACTAATAATGATATACTTTAATAATTGTTTCTTTACCTACTTTTCTTATTACTTACTATAATGCACATGCCGTTTACTTTTCTTGTTATTGTGATTGCATGCATAAATTTTGTTTACGTACATAATGTTTAATTCAAATTGTCGGTTGATTCATACTACCATTTTCATCATCTACTATTACCTATTTATATATTTGCTTGCAACAGGCCCATTTCCTAAAGAAGAAAAAACAATCTTCTTCGTGAAGATCATAGTAGATTTCAAACCTTACAGAGTTAATAATAATAATAATAATAATAATAATAATAATAATAATAATAATAATAAATAGTAATAACTATAATGATATAATACTGATACTTGTAATAATTATAATGATTTTGTTGTTATTATTATTATTATTATTATTATTATTATTATTATTATTATTATTATTATTATTATTGATATTAAAAGAAAAACAAAAGTGTCAGCGAATAATTGTAATTTATCTGTGTTGACAAGTAGAAAATAATTCTTTGTTAAGGAATGAAACTGTATTCATTCAGCCTTCCATTTAACTTTAAGGCACAATTTTGATCATATTTCATTATCGATTATCCAAATGTATCTAGTGACAAAAGAATGAGTCGGATATAAGGGAGTTAAGATAAACGATTTAGGCGGGCCACAAATATGGATTTTTCGAGCCGTACTGATGTTTCGTCAGAGTTGCGGATATTTAGGCGGATAATTCACAATTATCACATTTCACCATGTTGAACTGACTGTTCTATTGGAATTTCTGCATTACCTTTTTTCACGAGTCTCTAGTATTTGAAATGAGTGTGACACAGAGGAATAATTTACAGAATATACAATTTGAGTGTGTGGACAAGAGATTTATTCAAGTGAACAAAAATTTAGACGACTGAGGCTTCGTCGAAAAAGTATTCTATATGTAAGCTAACATTGACCCTTTTTTTAGCAAGAAAACCCAACATAATACAAGTTCAAGCAAGCACTAACACACACACACACACACACACATACATACATACATACATACATATATATATATATATATATATATATATATATATATATATATATATATATATATATATATAAAATCGATTTTGCGTTCATCCATGATAAGTTTGTAAGCACTTGCATGTAATGATAGCTTATTAGTCTATACAAAGCAAAACTCTCAACGAATAATTGTTATTCATTAATTTTATTATTTCGTCACATTTGAGACAGCGTGTGCGTCTAATAAATACCTGAAACGTAGCACTTACCCAAAACTGTATTAATGTTCTAGCATATAAGGTTGACATCGTTACAAAACATTTGATCGATCGGCAGTAGAAATAATTTAAGCATCGTATCTTTTGCAATTCAATCTTATAAAACAGCTTCACAATCCAACAATCTGTTTCACTCAATGTACAAATAAACATCCATCATTAAAGTTGCAAAGTTTCTATGAACATCTTATTTAGAAGCATGAATGAAAAAAAGAGTCATATCTAAAATTCACTAAGATATCAAACAAAATATATGGAATGGAAACTCGTCACTGCATGCAAAAGACATAATATTCATAGGTGGACCATTAGCTTTCTCACGGAGAAAGTTTTTTCTCATAATATACTCAGTTCTATTTTACAGAACGGCTTTATCAATCGGTATTTTCATGGCTTTAGAC
Organism: Unio pictorum; assembly: GCA_030141615.1. Lineage (NCBI taxonomy): Eukaryota > Metazoa > Mollusca > Bivalvia > Unionida > Unionidae > Unio > Unio pictorum. The sequence goes on from JARLTB010000021.1 coordinate 40,112,943, forward strand.
TATTATACTATTACATTAACATTTACCTTCTTTATTTTCCCCAGACTTTGTTTAAAGTTTACCTCTCCGTTAATTGCAATTGGTGAACTATCTTGAGAACCAGTCAACTATATGGAACCAAAAGTGAATTTTATTTATCGATTCTTCCAAAGCGAGTCCGCACTATATTTAAAGCCATGGAAACACACAAACGATAAGGTTTCCCACTAATGGTGAAGTAGCCTATCCTCCACTTAAAATCAAACTTTGTCCCAAAACCTTTGCATGACTTCAAAGTCATGCCTAACACAAAGACCTTTTCGCATGAAGAAAGTTGTGTTATTAGCTCCAATATAATCTGTTATAACCAGACGGCCAGCAACGCTCAATTTCCACAAGGTCCACAAATATGCATTTCATTGCATTCCTATCGAAATAAATTTTCCCATGCGGTACGCAAGCATGCCCATACACTCGATGGCTGGAAGATTCGGGAAGACTCATGGACAATCATAGTTGGGGAGAGATGAATATATATTTTTTTAAAGCCGAAGATTATACAGTGGCTCTGTTAATTGTTTAACTGACCCTGCTCTGACAGTGTTTGAAAGGGTTGTTATGTTGTGGATATTTTCAATATAAGTTGGCAAGAGAACAAGACACTTGCCGAAAATTGCCACAAATTCCTTGCATTACATACCATATAATTTTATGTTCTAGCAATAATAGAAATTATTAGTAATTCATTGTCCCAGATTATCTTAACAGTCTCTCCAGCGCTTTAAATCTTTCTTCCTCAGATCTTTTTTCATAACAATTTCTAATTCATGCAAATATTCTTAATGTTTTAATCAAACTGCACCGCCATTTGCCACTGTAGCATACTGACATGCAGAAAACGTAGGCTGCCGTGCCGTCATAGAACTGTATCCAAATGCAGTTGAGTGATGCTTTGCTTTCAGCCTCAGTGTGGCTATACTGCTAGAACACTGGTCCCTATTAGGGCTGTATATGTATGGAGGGGCCTGCGGAGAGTAGCCATAAGCGGATGCTGGATTGTTCATGTTAGTTGGGACCGAAGGAACATTGCTGACCATGCTGGAACTTATACTACTCGAGGGAGACGAAAAACACATCTGTTGGGTAGGCACCACCGATGACAAATGTGGGTTGACTGAATTTAAACCCCACGGGAATGTTTTAGATCCAAGTGGACTAGGTACTTTGGCTGCCCATGTATTGTTGTAGTAGCCGTTGTACAAGCCATCATCAAACGGGGTTTGCATCAATCCTGTAAACTGAGTACCGAATCCAGTTTTGAAAGAGTCCATGTTCCTCTCCCTCTTCCTCCATTTTGCCCTTCTATTCTTGAACCAAACCTGAAACAGACCACAACATACATGGAATCAATTATTTTAATGAAATGTTCCTTTATTTATTCCACAATAGGTTTTTTTTCTAGTGCAAGAAAACTGCTTCGATTATGATGTTTTATTGAATTTTTGTTTGAACAGGATCAAGAAAAATGTTCGATAAACTGGTGATGTATAAAGTGGCTAGACTTACTAACCGTTTCAAGAAGACAATATTTATACCTGCTTTTATTTTGCGTGAAGCAGTGTTTTTTTTTCTGTTACTTTGTACCAGTAGTTATCATGCATTAAAAATGATGTGATAATTTTTCATTATTATTAGAACCGTCTCTCTACAAGAATTATACGACACTGGGTTGAAGAGTGTATCTCGTCCAGATGACTTTAATTTCATACATAAGAAACGATCTAAATTGTTGCATATTTTTTACGTTGCTTATTTGAGGGTGAGGGGATTGAGAGTGGTAATCGTGACCTTCGTCTTCGTTAGTTGTACTAATTTTGATCTTTCTCATTTATTCGGTGTGATGTCTACTGGGAGTGGAGGTTGTCTTTATTATACTTGCTTATATGGTAAGTTACGCTTAATCTAGCGTAAGACTAACTTACTCTATTTAATCCATATTTTCTTTCTTGTACGAATGTATCCTCATTATCACCAAAATGAATTTCACACAGTACACTCTATACAAATAAATCATCGTTGTAATTACATATTGCGGATGATATGAGTAGAGAGAAAAAACCAATAACGTTCACAAGAAAATGTTAATATGAGTTGCAACGTTGTCTCTTGAATCAACTAATTATTTGTTTTTAAAGCATTTATACCTGCATCAGGAATACAGTTTATGGGCACATGCAAACTTTGTTCAAAATACATTAACAAGCCCTTGTTCAGCGTACGTTGCCAATAAAACACGATAATAAATCACGCAAGTTCTTCGCTACTAAGTTAATTACTCAGTCTAATGATTTTAAATTTCCTTCTATTTCACAATAGCTTGAGAAATAATTTCGTCCAACTTGCTAGAGTTCTTTTACAGCCCACTTTTTAAACAAACAGAATGTCGTCATTGAGACATATTCATATATATTGAGGTATTCATAACACACGTTCAGAATGTTGTTGTTTTTGTTGTCTGGGGTTGAACGCAATTTTTTCGTTGTTTTTTTATGATAGTGTATACATGATTGACAAGTATAACTGGTGATGAAGCCTGGAAGATCTAATATGAACAACCGACCCATGGGAAGCTACTGTCATGCTGTTTCACGTACCCATATTTGGTGAGCCCGAGACTAGAACCGCGTGGACAGAGGTGAGGTGACAGTGATCGGCCACACACAGCCCTATTATATTGTTGTTTCTGGATAGTAAACACATTGTTTCATCTAGGAGTTTAACCGTAATCTCGTGTAAAATTCCTCAACGTTAGGTATTATTAAAATTAAACCCCACGTTATCTGAAGAATCATAACAGGAATTCGATGATGTGCCCTGTGTGGCTACAAAAGCAAGGGATGAATTTTCTTTTTTTTGGCTTTAAAGAAGTTATAGGGATATTGTTGGGTCAATCAACTCTACATGTGACTAACTAAATGAGTTAATTACCTCTTCAAATGACCGAATAAAGGCTTCTAATTGATTAATGACACGGATGATGTCAAACATGAACAATGAATTAATAGTTATTCGGCTATCGTCCTATATTTTATTCCTTTTATTATACAATCTTCACGAAAAATGTTTGTATTACTTTGAAACGATAAACATTTGAAAAGGTTTTCTTTCAAGATGAAGCCTTTGTCTTAACTTCGGAAACAGTGTGAGGACGTACTCACTGCATTATAGCAAGCGTGTCTAAACAAATACCTATATCCTGTTGTTGTATTAACTTTTTGTTTAAATGTTCGAAATAAGTAGGGCTTTTTTTAAACATCAATGTTACTTAAAGAAATCGTATTAATGTTTTACCTTAAAAACTTCATTATTAACGGTAAATATAAGTACAAATCATTATAATAATGGGCTTAGCATAAGTTTTTAGTGTACAGCACTGCTACATAATTCTATTTATTTTGGATTACAACTATGATTTATTGCATGTAACTTCCAAATCTTTTTTCACTGTCAGGGGTAACCAGGATTAAAATTTAAGACCAATCTAGCCTAGTCGGATTTTGTATGTTTTGAGTCACTCCAGACGAGGAATTAGCCTATTATCTGGTCATAAATTAGCTTGCTTGGGACCTCTATGAAAGATTTTTTGGGTTCGGAATGAGATTGTTCCACTCAAAACTATCAATTTACACCACTACAGTACCTTGACTGACTAAATTTAAATCTATTGTCTCTCATGTAGCTTGAAAATGTTCTCCAATTAAACATGAAAGTGGTATCCAATTAAACATGAAAAGAGAACTTTAAAAAAGAATAGACAGATAATGGCTATCTATTTAAATAATGAATTTAAGTGGCTTCGAATACATTTACAGTTAAATTTGCTAAAACGACTCTATGACAAACCACTGTTATTGTATGCATATTTTCTGTAGACATCGTAAGAAAAATAGAAATTGGATGAGAATAAATTATGTAATATTTTCTACCATAGAAACATAGAAGTCAGAATGTAAAGCTTATAATATTCATTTCATATTCATTCACTTTAAACACTTGTACATGGTGCGTATGTATGGTTTTTATGGTCATTTGAAATAGCATCTTAGTTAAATTCTATAAAGTTTATCACATGACACAATACTTTGTATCTATCTATCCATCTATCTATCAATCTATAATTCTATATATCTATCTATCTGTCTGTCTTTATCTATCTATCTATATATCTATCTATCTATCTATCTATCTATCTATCTATCTATCTATCTATCTATCTATCTATCTATCTATCTATCTATCTTGCATCATTTTTAAACAGACCTTTGTTTACAACTGTCATCTTCAAATGCCTAACAGTTCGGTGAAGTTTGGCCTTTATGGACATCAAATTACTATTTTATTCCATGCATCAAAATGTCTCTAGCACACTAACTTCAATGCACCAACACTTACCAAGACGTACAGCCCTTAAGAAAATTAGGGTTTCACCAAATACCAAAACGAGAATACTTTAATATGTACATTTAAAGGGTGTGGTTATGCACAATTTATCATTATTTCAATGCACCAAAGTTTAAAATCATTGAATCAAAGTTTCAATTTTACTTCTGGTTTTATGAAACCATCAAAGCAGAACTCTTGGAACCAACAGACAGTTTCAGTCATGTTATCATTCTTTGTGAACGGATGTGCACGTGTATATAATGTTGCAAATAAACTGCAGAAACATGCTTCAAAGCATTACAAACGTGCTTTCTATATTTGTGCCCGTAACATCTGCATACGTATCAAAGTTCTTGCGAAAAGGTTACATTATATCCAATTTCTAAATTAATTAGATTTGCTGGCATCGTGCTGTCTACACATTGAAGAAATATTTCACTTTTTGCCACACTTTTACCTTTTTATTAACAAGCATAAACCATAGGTTGCAGCATCAGTGGTGACAATGAAACACAGCTTCCTAATTTACACGAAAAAGATCTTACTAAATGAATGTTGGACTTAATAGGTAGAGGAAATATTTAAACCATTATTTTGGGTGTAACTAATCAAAATATTGCACAATTAGTACTTGAAAACTGTTAACGAACGCAAGTTAATATTGGACTCACATCGGCGAGCTTTCCTTTTCGTAATAGCTTCCAAAGGAAGAGAACGTTCTTTCCAATCAGCAAGCAATATAATAACGTTATCAATGAAAACTTGTAATTGATGCTAAACATGGCTTACTATTATGGAGATTTCTATATGATAAAACGCATGGCACCATCCAGGAGATCGTCAATCAATACAAAAATAATTTTAAAAAATTAAAATGTTTAATCCATTCTTATAATCAGGTGTATTATCCTATTTATATATCACAAGGGTTGTTTTTAAATTGCTGCATACCTACCTGTTGAAATATTTCAATAGAAGACCTTGAAACTACTCAGAGAAATGTTATTGTGCATCCTTCGATTTCTTAAAAACTGTTTGGTTTTATATTATAAAGTGTAAACTATTTTAGAGGCTTTTTCAACTACAATTTGCTGTCGATTTATATCAAGCATGCTGCCGAATCAGTGACACTCTGTCCAAATCTCCTAAAATTGAAAAGACGAAGTACCTTAACAGGAACAAACTACTTAATTAACTGTATTTTCTCAAGAACATGAATTATGTTATATAGTCAAACGTCATCTATTGGTGGAGCCATACGTTCTGGTTTGCTGCTAAGTATACAGTCAATGCCTAATTATAAACATCCGTGTCCTTTCTAGGAAAGATTTAACAGACGTACCGGGACTGGAAGATTTCTTCACGCAATAAACGGGACAAATATTGAAATGGGATATGCTGCAAAATAATATTGGCATAGAAGCAGCGATTTTTCAGTTGTGGCTATCATCGGTTTACAACTAGCCTAAAGACTAGGTGTAGAGTCAATTATATCGACTACGAAATCTACAACGCTTCTTAAGGGTTAATATACCTTTAAACACCAGCTAATCTTTGACAACCTAATCCATGTCAATAATCCATTTTAATTGAGGAATTTGGCTTCAAATATAAATTATAGTGGTATGCTGAGGAGTGTGAAATCTGAATTTATAAAAGCGCTTAGATTGTACATCAATCATTTCCATCATAATGTAGTTCACTTGTGGTTATGACGATCCTTTAAAAAGATATGAATATGCTGTGTGTGTGAAATATACAATATTAACCGAATGTTATCCGGAACAAACTCTCTTGCCATCTTCAAAACATACTTTAATCGCAGAAATGGAAATCGATTTATGATGAATCATTCACAAATGTATAAATTACCATTCCAATGGTTTAATAACTTTCCAGAATGCCAAAAGGTTCGTTTACAAATTATTATAATGTCCTTTATCATAAGTTTAGTCAAGAAAATAGATCCTTTACTTGTTGCGTAGAAGAGATAATAACAGTAGTAGCAGCAGAAGCAGTAGTCGTAATAGTTGCAGTCGTACAGACAGGAAGACAAAACGAGAATTATAAATAATCCTTACCCTAACTCTCGCCTCAGTAAGATTTGTCCAGGCGGCAATTTCCTCTCTCGTCGCCATGTCTGGGTATCTGTTTCTGGCAAATGTCGCCTCTAACTCTTGTAGTTGTTGGCTGGTAAAATGCGTTCGCTGGCGACGTTGGCGCTTTTTCTTTTTGTCATCATCTGACGCACTGTCATCTGCTTTTGATTTTATATCTGGTGATTCTGAAAAGGAAAATGACAATTTAATTAAAATCACACAGAAAGATGATTCCATACATGAGATATGTTGTATCCGATATTAAAGTCAATGACGTTCGAAAAAAAAGTGAACATGTGTGCAAATGAAAGCTTGACTTATGTTCATTAATAAATTAAGAAAACAAATCACCGTAAAACATGCAATTAAATAAAATGAATACTCAATGAGTACACTGATCGAGCAAATTTACTTCACAATAAATGCAATACAACAGATGAACAAATCAATTGAATGTTTGAAATAATTGAATTATGATAATACATGCAGTAGTGGAATGACAAATAAAACAAATACCGTCTCGGACTTAATAAAGGTTTTCAAAAGATTTTATGTACATTGTCCAAATATATGGTCGCTTACTTTGACAATTATTTATTTTATACTTTTGTGTTAGGGTTTGAAGTGCTTAACGTATGTTCTTATCACATTTCAGTTAAAGCGTAAAAAGTAATTTTTGTATGAACGATTAAACATAGATGAAAACATATTTCTAATGCACATCGAAGTTCAAACATTTAACAAGCTTTTTGTCTATATCACCTAAACATCGCGAAAGAACTCCGATCACAGAGTCAACCCGTTAACCAATAATATTGTCGTTTCTGTATGGATATTTCAAATACGTGAAGCTGGTTTCAGGATGAATTTTGCCCTATAAAAAATGTTTAAGGTTACATTTTGTTCTCCAATTAAATCTTCATGTTGAATTTTGCTCCCCAAATAAGGTTTAAGGTTGAATTTTGTCCTCCAAACAATATATCTGCTTCATATTTGCCCTACATTGTTTTATAGTTGAAGTTTGCCCTCCAAATAATGTAGCAATGTATTAGAGAGTCATTAAAACCATGACTTACAGATACTATTGGTGTGGTTGTATGTGGGCATTTACAGCTATTCACTTCAAGGGTGAGTCTATACATTTTGCTTCAAGATTTCAAAACAACTACGCAATAAACAAAATAGCAGACAAAAATGTACAGATCATTAAATAGATAAATGGAAAGGTAGTTAGTTATTTTGACTCAGAAATCATATACATTTGAACTTCTGATAATACGTTTTTGTGGGAGTTGTTTGCTTTTATGTGGCGAGGGATGTATGATGGGATCTAAATCATGGCTTAAGTTTTCTCGTAGTGTCCAAGTTTCTAAATATTGCTGATTATGTTCCATAGACTAATTCGATGTAACTTAGAAACACAAACAGCCTTTACATATCATGTTCGGTCACTATTAACTACGATTTCTGAGAAAACAAATGCATTAACAACATAACTCTCAAACAATACTGAATTCATAAATGAAAATGTTCAATGCATTTACTGCATACTATTTGACGGCTCTTTCCGATATTTAACTTCTTACACAACAATATCGATGCCATCAATACATTTGCTGCAGCAAAACACCTATATATTTACTGCTGAGAACCCAGCCTTTGCTGAGTGCTTTGGCATAGTTTATTGCTTCAACTTCGAGCGGCATGTTCGCAGATAAAGATAACCCCGTTGACCCATAACAATTCGTAACCTAACAATAATGGCGGACGAACGTGGTTGGAAGAACTAACAAAAGAAAATGTTATGGGCATGTAGCATCTATCCCATTTTTTTGACATGTTTAAACAAAGTACTGGTATATTTATTGGCATCTAGGGAGTACAAATGTACATGAAGACAAACTATCATGATGACACATAGGTAATTTAAGTCCCTTCTTGAGGAGAAAATATTGTTTGTGCAACATTTGTTTATGAATGTGTGTGTGTATGTGCGTGCATGTGTGTGGTTCTGTGTGTGAGAGAGAGATACAGTGAGAGAGTGATTACTAATTATAAATACAATTGATAGCTTTTGAATATAAGTATAATAAAAAGATATTTATTCTGATAATTTTCCGTATTTTTCGATTCAAGATTGTGCGATCAAACCAAAATTGACATTCATGCAAGAAAAAAGGTTACATGCGTGATAAAATTGTTACAGTTTTAAGCGATCAAGAATGTAATTTTACGGGAGTGGAGAATAAAATGGAAGAGGAAAATGTTTACATTTTCAATCGCTCTTCAAACGTAAAACCTTAAATGATGCTGTGATACATAATGGCAATCCTAATAAGTGAATTTTAATGTGAAGAGTAAAGCGTTAATGGTTGCACGTTTCTTAGATAAAAAGTATACCTAACTCAGGTAAATGAAAAGGCTAATATCTTAAACAATGATTCTGTTCTGGAGTCTACTTTATGTTATTGTCATTATAATATAATCTTTTTCCATTTTATATTAAATATTCTGGAGATTAGCTTCGCCCGTTTATTTTAGTGTCATTTAGATTAATAGTATTTTATTTTATTGCATTTAATTTAAATAACCTTAACTCATGCGGTTTAATTTGTTTAATTTGCCGTATTGTACTATTTATTTCATGCCAACAGAAATTCAAAATATGTTATTCTGTTCCATTCATTTCTTTTTAATTTCACAACGATCTTACATTTTCTATTTTTTCATTTGTTTGACCATGATTTCATACGTTCGTTGTCCATGTTTATTTTCCATTTTTTTATATTTACATACAGACGTTTTGACGTTATAATTATTTCACACTAAAACTTCTCAACGGAAAATTATACCTATTTAATTGTACACAGCAAATACATTACAGATCTTCAAATTTGCTAGAACTTTTGTCAATTTTCAGCCCACACATTGAAAAAAGAAACAGAAACCCATAGATATATTTGATGTTTAAATATTCTGATGACTTACTAATACTTTGTTGTCTATTTTTGACATCAGTGATATGCATTAAAACCTTATAGTTTTAAACATTATATCATACCGTTACAAATTCGTAATTACTATTTAAATACAGTTTGGTGTGTTTCTTTTTCAATTTGATTTGCTAATGACTATTATATATATATATATATATATATATATATATATATATATATATATATATATATATATATATATATATATATATATATATATATATATGCATATATATGTATATTTATATATATATATATATATATATATATATATATATATATATATATATATATGTGTGTGTGTGTGTGTGTGTGTGTGTGTGTGTGTGTGTGTGTGTTTGTGTGTGTTTTGCATTACATTAGACATGGTTTATTCTTTCTCATTATAAAAGTAGCAAACGTCTAAAAGATTTTTAAAAAAAACTTGTGGCAATTTTGTATAATTTTGTGAAACATTACTTTTTCCCTCCTTTAAATAAGTAAAATCCTACAAAATGGATATTGAAACAAATCAACAGGCCATTTGTCAAAATAAAATCGTGCTCACTCTGTTATACATATAGATAGATTTTTGAAGACACTTTATGCACAGAAACTTTAATTAAAATAAAATTTTAAAAAATCTGTAAACGAAACTTGCAGTGGACGCTATTTTCTGGAATTTAACAACATATTTTTCAGACGTGTACGTATGTAATCGTAGCTCGATATTGGTACAGAAAATTAGATTTTTGATTTGTGTTATATTTAAGTGTGTGTGACTTTTACTATGTGACGTATTTTAATGCACAAATATCGAGCGATTGATAAATATATTACGTACAAGAAAACAATGACAAAGGTAAGAATTGCATTGAAATTGTTTTATGTAATTCAATAACTCATGTATGTGCCTTTTAATTCTACTGATTTGTCAAACGATACGAAAATCAATTCTTATACAGTTCATGAAATGCTTTGAGACAAAAACAGCCGGCCGCGAAGGAAGGAGTAATTCCCAGAACACCAATGCTATATTTTCCTTTTAAGTTTGAAACTTACACCAAATTTATAAATTATATATATTAGAGATTCTTAAATTAATTGCTGGCTTTATTATTATATAAACAAACTATATACGTTTTCTTGGTGCCCAGAAAACTCTTGACACGAAGTTGTGAAGTAAAGAACGGCGCCAAGATTGAGTTCCAACTACGAAATTCTCAAGAGCATGCTGTGAGTTCCGAACATCACCCACTGAGTTTTTGATGGGATAATAATTCAAGAAGAGAGTGAGAACCTGCAATATTTTCATATTTAATTCCCCACTTGAGATATAATAATTTACAAAGTGTCCCATTATGCAAATCAAAAGAGACTTATGAAAGTCTAAAGAAGTGTAAGGCAACAACTTTAAGTATGGTTCGAGGATTGGAGTAAAAAAGTTGCAAGGAATAAATAAAGGGCAACAAATGACCTCTTGTTGGAGATATCTCTCATTCTTATTAGGTTTCACAGTACTCTTTTAACTGAGATTAACATGTAGAAGAATATAACAAAGAGACAGAAAAGTCAAGCAATGCCTTGTTTCAATTAAAATGTTTTACAACAATACTTGTATTAAGCTTATACATACATACATACATACATACATACATACATACACACACACATACACACACACACATATATATATATATATATATATATATATATATATATATATATATATATATATATATATATATATATATATATATATATATATTATGTTGTAGATTTATTAATATAAGTAATATGGTTTTATTCTATGAAGATTACTGTATGAAAGTTACATTACATGTGTAAACTTATTAGCAGATTTTATTTATTTTACCTTAGTAGGCATATTATCTGACGTATATGTAGCTGTTGGCAATTGCAACGTTTTTAAAAGGAATTATAAGTGCATATATAAATGGAGACTGAAAACTACGTCTCATTACGAAATAACCAGAAAAATAAGCCGGATAAACAGTACTGTCAACAATGCATATCAGAAACAAAAATGAATCTCGGTTGCGTTTTCATTATATCAATAAGAGATAGCTTTTACTAGTCTTTGTGTTTAATATTTTATCACTATCGATACAAAGTATTTCTTGAAGTTAAACAAATAGCTGTTTTGTCAAGTAAAAAAGCGCTGACAAGATTGTTGTGTATAAAGTGGACTCAATTACATTACTAACTACAGGGAATAAAAGTTCCATCAAGTGGTTCAGTATTTATGCATGCATTTTAAGGTAACTTATGTTTACGAATATGACACGAATATTGTTTGCGATATGTTGAAAAAGTGCATACATCTGTTTGCTTAAAAATATTTTGCAGAAGGTACCGTTTGCTTGTAAATTTTAAATGAAAGAATGAATTAAAATTAACGAATCAGTGGATGAATTAGTCAATCAAATATCACTGTTTAAAATAAATTTTATAAAAAAAAATAAATAAATAAATAAATAAATAAGAACTTGAAGGACTAGTCAGATAAATCATTCATTACATTATTCTAATTCAAGTTTGCTTTGTTCAACTGCTATTACTGTTTATTATTATTATTATTAGTAGTAGTAGTAGTAGTAGTAGTAGTAGTAGTAGTAGTAGTAGTAGTTGTAGTAGTAGTAGTAGTGGTAGTAGTAGCAGCAGTAGTAGTAGTAGTAGTAGTAGCAGCAGCAGCAGCAGTAGTAGTAGTAGTAGTACAACTAAAAAAATCCATTTAGGCTATTATCCACTTTAGTCAGTAAAGCATACATATTCCACAAGAAAAAGGATGTAACGTGGGAGCGCGAAGATTACAATAGTCTAGTATGAAAAGCATCGGTATCAATAAAAAAAATATTCACATTTCAGGCAAATATATTTTTCAAATACTACGGTGTTTGAAAATATTTGCATACGAATGGCTATTGCTATAGATATTTAATTCATGCTGTTATTCTTTTATTAAGATACAACCTTTAGATATATATTCCCCATATATGCTAATTTTTCCCCTGTTGCGTATACACGATTATTTCTGAAAATACAACTGATTTTATCGTTTCTTAGTTTATCACGTCTACAAATCGAAACATTATCTTAAGAGAATAATTTATTTTACAGAAACGTTAATCGTATTTTCATGTATTGCTTTCCTAGTAAGTAAAGAATATTCGTATATGGAACATTAAAAATGTAGAACTGACAAATGGAATTGATATGGTGGAGTACATTCATATTATATTTGCTAACGAAACATTAGTTTTATTTTTTATTTTTTTATTTCATATAACTTCATTATGAATTTAAAATTTGAATCACTACATTTGGCAATATCTAACTTATTTGTTTCTTCTTTATAAAAGTCGATCACGTTAATGGCGTTGTTAACAATGATATCTGCAGATTTTAGTACCATTACTGGTCAGTCCTAGGTTTACTATAAAGGAGGCGAGTAATTAATTAGGTGTTCAAGCGTATGGCGTTGTCTAATTCCTCTATAGTGCTGATCATTAAAAAGAGGCATGTTGAAAATGATTACACTAATTAATGTGATTTACATTAAATAAAAAAACGTATCCTTTTGCAACACACGAAATTTTTCTCAAACCACCAATCCATGTTATAGTGTATTGTGAGAAATGTCTTCTACTGAATTAAGAAAATACTATTAATGTTTGTGATTCTACCTGTAATGGTGTTGGGTTTTTTTAAATCCAAAATCTATGGATTTATAGAGGAAATTGCAAATGAAAGACGCGGCGTGGGTAATTTAATTTGCAGTGTATTTAAATCTTGCAAATTAATGCGTGAAATATTAATCAATTTGTTATTTTACTTGCAAATAATTGATGATTACGCATATAACAGAATGAAAGAAGATACATTTTAGATGATGTGTTCAATTCTTATTTGATCTTTATCTCACCTGTTATTTTGTCAGATGGTGAGTCGCTGGAAGTTACAGCAATGCTGGAACTGATTGAGTTCGTTGGGAGGACTTGGTCCTGGGAACCAGTGGGGGTATTTTCCAGATGCATGGTGCCGACAACGGAGGAGTGCGAAGTGTTACAAGTTCCGACAAATTCTTCTAGACACAGTGTATCATTTAACGTGTCCATCTATGTTCCGTTAGACCTCAGAATTGGATCCAGAATTAAGAACAATTACCCAAGTCAGTCGGAACATATGAGATAAATTTTCGTGTTGTATAACATGAGAATCAAAGTTCAGAAAGCTGGCGATTAAATTGGGTAAATAAGCAGAACGATAGGTCACAGAAATCCAACGGTGCCCGATATATGTTCACTTGTTCCTAGCTGTTGAGTCACATAAATGTGTGGCACTTTGGTAAAAGCTCCTTATGCTTGGAATACAATTATGAAAATGTACATTAACTGGTTGAGAGTAGCCTTTTACTTCAAGCCCTGTTTGTATGAGCCTTAATGCATGAGCCCCTCAATACTAATCAACATTTTATGAAGACATTTTGCGACAGCTTCGTATATGAGCATGATCTTTGCGTGACGTCATACAATAGGTGTTTATTTCTCCGATAGCTACTGGAGAGCTATTGGATCGACAGGGATTCTGATTGGCTAATCGCTTTATCTCTTCACGAGTGACATGGCTATTTGCATAAACCAGACAAGCCGTGCAATTCCGGTCTAATTCGCCACAACTAGCACTTGATCCGTCTCTAATACTTCCACCTTCCATTTAATTGTGTTAGATCAAGTAGCCACGAGGCACATCATCCTTAAGTATTATTCTCAATATCGTGGAGCTTACAATTTGAGAAAAAAAACACAGCCCCATCTTAATAAAGCTGATTTAACTTGGATTGTACATAAACTTCGAAACATTAAAGACTGAATCAAACGTAAAGGCATCTTTTGTAAATTTATTAGTTTGTGCAAACATAGGCTTTAAAGAGTTACAATACAACTAGTCGGGCTTAATTAAAACCGGCTAACAATAAGCTTCCGCTTTATCTATATAAAATGAGGTAAATCATTTTGAAGTAACTGAAATGACTTATAAAGAAATTGTGAAAAAGTAACATATTTCAAAGGAAACAGAATACTTGAAAAAAAAGGTTAACTAACTTTTGCTTTGTCGTTTTGTTTAAAAGCAGTGCGCGAAATTATTAGTTTAGCAGAAACTGAAAAGTCGCGAGAATGTATCCAAAATACGCACTTGCGTACATAAGAATGCACACACACATACACACACACTCATATATATATATATATATATATATATATATATATATATATATATATATATATATATATATATATATATATATATATATATATATATATATATATATATATATATATATATATGCATGCATTCTCGCACGCGCGCATGCACACACATATGTACATAAGTACGTATGTACGTACGTATATACATTCGCACATACATACTGAGCCTGCGTAATCGCAATATTTCATGTCAAGTAATACTCATTATTTACTTTCTGTTTTGATATAAATACCATGCTGAGAAATTGAGATAAAAATTAACATTCAAACATCTATACAAAGATTCAACAATTGTTGTAATGTGTGCTGTTTCAAGTTTTCATTTTCCCTCTAATACAAGTTTCTAGAATACTTGCAACGGTAAAACAAAATTGTATTTGTGTTTGCTTAAAGTGACCATTTTGTCGTGTATGAAAATTCTCTCTCTCTCTCTCTCTCTCTCTCTCTCTCTCTCTCTCTCTCTCTGTATAAGCAGCCTTTGTAACACAGACATGCCAGCTACGATTCAAAATAAATATTTTCTTTTCTAGGACGATGAATTGTTGTGTACGATAGATATTATTCATTGCTAACTAAATGAGACAAATTACTGAACTTATAACAAAGTTAATTGTTCAAAAATATCGATGAAACTCATTGTCAATTAAACCTTTACTAAATTAGTTTAATTCAAGAAAACATTATGGCATTAGTCTAAAGTAAAATTCAAAAGGCGTGAACAACTTCCATGTCTTACGCCGACGTTTACTGAATTGCTAACAAATTTATTTTATTGCAGTACATATTATATCATTGATTTAAGGTCAAATATAAAAGTAGTGATTCTATAGTATTTCTCACTTCAACATTTTCAAAGAAAACATTAAGCTACTTCTTTCCGTCTGGACAAAAGACTTTCGCAGAGTTTCTCAACGTTTTAGAATTATAAAATTAATTGCACCTGGAATTCACCTAGAAAACAATGATGTAGAGTATCCAAAAAAAGAAATACTTGCTACAGTCGATATATTTTTTAATCAGTTGCTTCCAATTTTAGTCGCATATCCAAATCGGGTATTCCTTTTCAATTTTCAGTACACACTTTTCAAAAGAATATGAAATTTGTATTTTTATATTTTAAAAAAATATCATGATAGCCAATCAGAAATTACACTCTTTCTTAAAGTCAAATAAAACATATTTTCTGTTCTTGTCATTTTTCTTGAATTTCGTGATATAAACTGACAACAATTGTGTAATAAATATTAGTATATTAAAAAACATTATTATCTGTGATATTTTTGTTGTTGAATAATGGTGAAATTAAAAATATTGATTTCCATTCAACTGATAATAAAATGTTGTCCATCAACAGTTCGCGCTAAATTCTATTTCATCAAAAATCATCACTTAATCTTTCTTAATCTTTCCTAATTTTTCTTAAGTGCATATCACACCTGTGAACTGCTTTTAATTTTCAAAGACTTGATTCATTATAAAAAGAAAAACTTTTTTGTCATTGTTTAAATCACCAATGTGTCAAGGGTTTTATATCAGTCTTGGATCTAAAACCCTCCACGCTCTAGACTTTGCTAGACTGTCTCTTTCTTGAGGGGCAGTAGGAAACAGTAACATGCAGATATTGAAAAGGCGATAAACCTATTGTTTTTCTTTTGAAACATTTAAAAATAATCTAGATCCACTTTAGCTCTGAAACTAAACAAAACCCAGTTCTCGTCTACCAGTGAATTGGCCTATCACAATAAGCACTTTACCCGCAGGCGGTGCCTTTGAGGTCTTTCTATGGGCTTTACAGACGTATTAGAGGTAGGTTGTTGACAACAGTCTTAATAGCTTGTGCCAGACATCCTGATTGCAGTTAGAAATCAGGTAGCCTCGCAAGGAAATTAATCATGGCAGGGTAATGCTGTTAAGTCAGTAGGATTCAGGGCAGTGCCCCGATCCCCGGCACGCTCCGTCTCTTTGCGATCGCGGACAGGCATGATAGTGAGTGAGCTATCGGACTCGTAAACATAGACATGTACACATAAGCAATACACAATGAGCCTTAAATCACCCCAGGTTTAATATGATTTTCATTCCAGCGCCAGATCCTTTAGGTATATCGTGGCTACCGAGAATAAATTGGAAAAAAATGCTTTCATATTAGTCAATCTTGAAACATTATTGGACAAATTATCATTTGTATTTGCACATGGATTATGATAGTATTTATATATTTTGACATGCTGTAATGGCAAATAATTGATTTCCGCCACTCGTATTATACGTCTATTAATTGGGAACACACGCCATAATCCTCATCAAAACTATTCATAATTCATTTGGACATTGGTAAATTTTTATATCAGACTCAAGGCAGTTGTACTGACCATCATACATATGTTCTCTAAAAGAGAAAGAACTGGATATCTTCATAAAATCTAGGTTTGTGGATATCCCAAACCCCATACGCACCACCACCCTCACACCCACTATATATAGTATATAGTATATATATATATATATATATATATATATATATATATATATATATATATATATATATATATATAGTCAGGGGGTATGATAAATGCAATAAAATGATAATGAACAGTACAAAACTCAACTCGATTCTAGCTAGCCGGAGCGCTCACGACTCTGGGTCTTTCTGAAAGGCAAGCACAATCCAGAGACAAGGCAAACAAAAGACACGAAGATGGTAGAAATTAAAAAGGTTTACATAACTATTTCTATGGGAATCTAAGCTTCAAATTGTTTTATGTTTTGACTGATTGGCATCTGCTTGACTCATAATGTACTGTATCTATTTATCAAATGGTTGAGCTATATCACCATCTGTTTCTTATGTTTTTCGTTGCTTAAATAGTAATTACAGGCGAGTGACTGAATAATTAACAAAATGGAAACTGGTCCATCCACGTGTGTCTTTGTTTGTGTGAGTTTGATTTTTTAACGTAGCATTAACACTTTGTCCTATATATCACTATGTTATCTTCGGTGTGGCCGGTTATTTGGATGTCCAGCACTGGGACATCATGCCACGGACATGTAGCATTATGACCACCCAGTCGCATTATCCTTTCAACAGGCCGACCTAGCACAACCCTCTTAATGCCGATCGCCCAGCAAGACAGCTGCAAGTACCTTTTTCATAAGTATATGGAATAACTCGGCCGGGTTTGAACCTGCGACCTCATGCGCTAACAACTTAGGCCACCAGTGTGGACTATGTAAACGTGCTGTCTGTTAAAAGATCCTGACTTTATTTGCATGTGTTTGTCTTTTTCTGGTCTTCTTGATTTTGGCCGATTGGTTTCAATGTTCTAAGGCGGGGTAGAGAGTAAGATTCCTGCACATAAGTACATACATGCATACATACATACATACATACATACATACATACATACATACATACATACATACATACATACATACATACATACATACATACATACATACATACATACATACATACATACATACATACATACGTACATACATACATACAAACGTACGTCCGTACCGTACGCACGCACGTACGTACCTACACACACACACACACACACACACACACACACACACACACACACACATACATACATACATACATACATACATACATACATACATACATACATACATACATACGTACGTACGTAGAACCATACATATATACATACATACAAACGTACGTACGTACGTACGCACGCACGTACGTACCTACACACACACACACGCGTACATACATACATACATACATACATACATACATACATACATACATACATACATACATACATACACACACACGCGTACGTACGTACGTACATACATACATACATACATACATACATACATACATACATACATACATACATACATACATACATACATACATACATACATACATACATACATACATACATGCGCGATCTTTTGTCTATTTGCGTGTCATGCTGGGCTCAGTGATGTCTGGGTGTTTTGGTTCTTAGTTCTGCTTACGATAATAAAGCCGATGGTAGTGCCTACCAGACTAGCTGATAATTATGTGTGCAAGTTTTAAACAAACGAACATCTAATCAAAGCTTCAGACATTGTAAATTGTGTGATGAGCTGTGACAAAATATATCTAATTAGTCTTCACCTTCTGAGATCGTATTGCCAATGACATTACACGTCCATGACATCTCCGTAATATGTGGCAAAAGGAAGGGAAGATAAAGAGATTTTCTTATCATCACATTTTCAAGCATCAACGATGGAATACGATAATTAATGATGAAATTTACGTTGAACAAGTCAATTGCAATTAATTTCTCCATATACTTTAACAAAGATAAAGTGGCAAACGTACATGTATTTACATTACAATCTGTATATTTTGTACACATTATACAATATTTGTAAGATAAAAACGTTTTAGAACTAAAGAATACTTTGTATTCTCTTTTGCATATTTTAGTCCTTGTTTTTATTAAAGTTGTTGATGTTATCGACTCCTTTCAACAGTCATCATATTTATCGAATTATCAGGTGTACAATATGATCTTTATTTGTTTTATTACTTTTATTTCATTTTGCTTTTTCGAATGAAAAGTCAATATAATAAATTTTATTAGTATGGATAACAACATATAAAGTGTATATACTTATAAAATGATATGAGAAAAATCAACACTGTTGGCATTGTAAACTCTGCTTTTAGTTTAACTCATTACGTTTTCCTACAAAAATATATAATTCAACTATTTTTTAAAATAAAATAATCGTTTCGTAAATATTGAAAAGAAGTATCCAAAACTGGATATACATAAATGAAAAACTAAATAAATAAATAATAAATAGATTATTTAAAAATAATATTAGTATAGCTGAAGACAGGAAACAAAACTGAACCATGAATAGATTTAGAACGAGAGAGTGCATGCATATGTAGTTTTCTTTGACGATTTGGCTGTACAACTCTGTGACTGGTTCCATATAATTTAGTGGGCTTGTTATTTTTTTTCACACCGTCAATGACCAGACGGCCAAAGTGCGAGGAATCACTTTCGACCGATCGCAATTACTGACAGTAACCGCCTAATTGTCAAGCATAACGGTTCTGTCATAACCTAGTTCACAGCTTCTTTTCCCATGGGCTCGTATGTCATAAAAGTAAATCCGGACATACTAGTGATTATATCACGGTAATAATTTGCATGACTAAATGTCGCAGAATGTCTTCGGTTCAATGTGCATTCATAAATCATGCATATTTCAATGTAACGGTATACAATTTAAATAACTGACAGCATTAATTCCCCTCCAACTCAACCATTTTGAGGCAAGAAAATGTAACAGTTACTTCATAATTCACCACCATACATATATTTTATTTGTAACTTAAAGTATATTAGAGATCACACACACACACACACACACACACACACACACACACATATATATATATATATATATGTATATATATATGTATATATATATATATATATATATATATATATATATATATATATATATATATATATATATATATATATATATATTATTTATACACATACTGATACTAATCTCACATAAAAATAGTGTTGAAATTATCTCTGGATTTTGAATGTTGAATTTTGATACATACGATATAAAGCAGATTACCCCAACGCACATTATTTTCATAGTGTATACAATGTGTAAATTGAGCCAAGCTATATAAAACGTTTATTTCCTCATTTATTCCTTTTAGTATTACTTTTATTAAGGTCTGATTTTTATCGTTCAGAGTTTTTCTGTCGTAAGTGTTTTCGTCGAGTCGTCTTCCGCTTATATCAGACATGAATTAGATAGCTACATATAGCTGGTAGGTTTTGTTTACTTGCCTCGGGATGTCGACTAAATAGTTGTGCGTCTTAAAAATCGCTATAGTTTAATCCGCCATAATTAGTGCTTTGTGATTGATAAGTTGTGAGAGGAGATTAAGAGCGCGCGCTTGGCGCGCGACTCTTTTTCCCCCTTGGGATATGTTTTTTTTTTATTTTTACACTGCATCGTCCGTCACTCTGCCATGGAAATTGTTTGGAATCTTCCCAAAATAAAAGCTTATGACAGCAGTTCTCAATCCTATCTTCAGACACACTCTGCCGGGACAAGTGTAAAAAACACCAACTAAACAAAACAAACTTTCTTTTCTCGGTTCCGTTTTTCTTGAGAAGATATTTGCAAACCTCCGCTAAACTATACTGATACACTTCAGCAGAGGCACGATTGGCCATGTATGTCTGTTAATATTGATTGAAGGATGCAAGATGAAATGCAAATAACTAGAAATAATGTCTGTCTCAATCACTCTATCTCTCTATTCTAGTCATAACAAAAATTAAAGCAGTCGAAAATTGTTGTGACAGGTGCACGATAATTTCTTTGTCGATCACAAGGAGGCGCTTTCTCAGAAGGGAGCAGTAATTGACTTGAAGATGCACCATGTTTCACATGTTTCGTTTGCAATGTGCTACAATTTCTTCTAGTCCCTTGTGGAGCCATTATTTTCCGCTTTTCGACAATTCGGCAATAAATCACCTCTTACATATGAAGACAATTTTTCTATAGTCATCAATCTTAGACGATTTCTTCATTTATTAAAGGTTGATGATTTGTGTGTTTGTTAAGTATGGCTTTCGCCATGGTTTTGATGGAGCGTAGTCTTATTTGATTAGCTTGCTTTCATTATATCAGTTTGAGCCTCGTTAACCAATTCAGCCAACCCCATTTAATCCGACAATAGGTCATTACGCCTTCTCAATTGTGTATTTCAGAAAATTGATGGATCACCGAAATAATGGCGTGTCATTACGTTATAAGAATGGAACGTTTCCTTAATGTTTAGTTTGTTTAGTTTGTGAAAAATATAAGGTATACGAGGCAGTTTGATGTGAAACCCAACCGTCATTATACTTTATTTATTTGCATGTCAGGACCTTCTCTCATTTAAATTTCCTATAATGACGAGTAATATGAAATGATTTCAACTACTGTGAATCGGTGAATATAACCTGAAGATAGGCAGTGCCATCGATTGCTATAATCCATATATATATATATATATATATATATATATATATATATATATATATATATATATATATATATATATATATATATATATATATATATATATATTAATATAGGTAACTATCATTTGAAAATATACATTGTCATCGGAATATATAATCCTAAGATATACTTTACCATCGGTTGATATAATACGACGATATATTGTAACATCAGCAGATATAACCTGAGGATGAACATATATATATATATATATATATATATATATATATATATATATATATATATATATATATATACTGTAGGTAATTTATCATTTGAAAATATACATTGCCACCGGTAGATATAATCCGAACATATAAATTACCATCAGTTAATTTAATCCGAAGATATCCAAAGATATATAGTATCATTTCATTTGAGATCTATAGATGTAAAACACAAAAATTGCGTTATAAATTTTTTAAAGAATTTGAAATTTTAACATATTAACTACACAACCGTTTTGCGGTCAATCGATAGGCAAAACATAGTATGAATATGTGTCGTAGAGCTTAATGGCACCTCAGCTCAAAGGTGAATCAATGGTGCCAACTAATGTCAGATCTTAAAAACAATGTCAAAATAATTTTACAAAACATTTACGAAGATAGATTCTTTCATGTAAATAAAACCATCGACTACAAGAAGATAACAAATAAAAATGTACAAAATGTTAACATTCAAACAATGTAAATAAAATCAAATACAAAGGTAACACATGTCAAATACGTAAATATTACGGTCACTGTCATCCCACCCACCCTCACCCCCAAATCCTAGACTTTCTCGTGCTTTTACGCTACTTTTATCAAATAAAGTTTGGCCACTTTATTACAAGATGAAAACAAAAACAAACAACAAAAAAAAACAACCAGTCATACAATTTTTTTACTGTAACACCTAACATACAATTTTAAACATTAACAAGAGTGATGTACATTTTAAACGTAACATTAAATAGCCCTAACTAGATGTATTCTCTCAGTGATATTTGCATAGCATAACATTGATTGCGAACATTTTTTGCTTCTAATATCTATCCTTGGTCACAAAGACTCAGAACAGAAACACAACAATAAACTACCATGTATGTATGTATGTATGTATGTATGTATGTATGTATGTATGTATGTATGTATGTATGTATGTATGTATGTATGTATGTATGTATGTATGTATGTATGTATGTATGTATGTATGTATGCATGCATGCATGCAAGCATGCATGCATGCATGCATGCATGTATGTATGTATGAATGTGTGTGCGTGTGTGTGTGTGCGTGCGTGCGTGTATCTATGTATGTATCTATCTATCTATGTATGTATCTATGTATGTATGTATGTACTTTTGATACTGTTACATTAGAAGTCTTTTAATAAAAATGCCTTTTTTCTTAGAAAAGAAATGTTTTCAATATCATGTATGCTGTATTATGGACATGCAGCAGGAAGAGCCGATTCGTATTATTGTTTATCATCGACAATAGTGATGTTGAAAGATTCTATATTGACTTATTCGTTACAAATAACATAATTTTACAGATTAAATTGTTTTATGTGGAATTGCACTAAAGCTATTTTCAGTTTTGTGTTGGAAAAACATCCTCATCTGTTTTAATTTGTTAAATTAGAACAGTAAGCCTATATTAAAGATGTGATCGGGTTGCATGGCTTGTTATAGGAACCAAGAACTTATGACAGTAGTTTAAGATTACGAATTAGTTAAGTTGAAAATAAGGGGGTGGGGGAGAAGTTAAAATACACTGCATGCGAAACACACGCGATAATTGAGTCATTCTCAATAAACAAACTCATTCGTTCGTGATTTGTTTTCAAGCGAATTATTCCGATTATTGATTATAATGATGAGGGTGTAGGTGTCTTGGCTTTGCGGCTGCTAATGCGGTTGCTAATTATGATGGTGAGAGGACCAATTTTAAAAGAAAAATGAAAGAGTACTTATTTACTCATCGCCGCTTATCAAATAGCACTGTACCAACACACTGCATGAATTTGCCCTAAGTTCGAACCAAGGGGATACATTTTACTATAGCTCCATCTGTTCTGGAAGGATTTCTCTTGGGAATCAAACTGACTGGTTTAAAGTATAAAGTTGGTGCAGTTTGACTCCTTAATGCTTGTAGTGGTTCATATTTATATGACGACACCGTGGGTTGTGATGCCCTGTTGAGACCGTCTTCCATGCCTATCGTTACATAAATTGGTGTTATTTGCATGATTCTGGGTACAGGATTAAGTCAATATTTTAGACGAGTATGTCACTGTAAGATCACCATATAAGCAAACTCTCCCATTCGTTATCTAATAAAAAGCCTTCAAGAAATAATTGTAAATGCAACACCTGCCTAGACAAGCATTCTTTGTTTCCACTGCAAAAGATTTAACAATTATTCGTCAGCTTCATTTGCTGAGGATTGTTGTTATTGTTGTTGTTGTTGTTGTAGCGTTTAACGCCATTTTTCAGCATGCAATAGGCTATACATAGCGGCCAGTATCATTGGTGGAGGAAGAACCCGGGAAAAACCCGGAAAGAACCACCGACCCACGAGAAGCTACTGGCAAGCTTTCTCACATAACTACATTAGCCGAATCTTAGACTCGAACCCACGCAGACAGAGGTGAGATGGCAGTGATTCGTAACGGTGAGCGCTTTAGACCACTCGGTCACTAGGGGCCCCTATTGAGGATAGTTACCAACCAAACTAAAATTACTTCGTAATGAAACAAATGCGGAAATTAAAAATCGCTGCTGCATATGATTTGATACTATTTTCACACCTGAACATCAAGCACCATCTAATATTTAATAAAGTTACACATCCACCATCTCTTGATATTTATCATCTATCAATATCATTAGACTTTAGAGCTCTAAAGTCTAATGATATTGATAGATGATGAATACCTGATGTAACTCAGTGCGCCTTGAAAACAAACAAATGCACGGTTGATTATGCATCGTTTGAAACAAATATATAACTACCACTGTGTTTCTCCTGAACCAGCATTAGGGCATATGTTCTCTTCATTAACCAGTAGAATAGGCCAGTCAACTCGGCTATGAGATATATATGACATGCCAAATACGTGTTTAATAAATGATTGTTTTAGGATACTCCATATGCAACTCAAAGATGAGGAACTTTGTTATCTTCAATGAAGACTGATCGTAATTGCTTCAATCAAGCGATACAATTTGTAGCTGTTGTAGAGTATGGTTTAATAATCTTAACGTTTAATGTTAACGTTTCCGGAACTAATTATTACACACTGGAGACTGTCTCGAGTATCTACAAAAAATTAAAGTTTAGATTATGGAGATACAACGGCAAAACGAGACATCAAAAGATCTTCATTAATAAAATATAATTTACTATCTAAATGTTCTCTATCAATGCATCCTATCGGCGGACCGTGCAATTGCGCATACGTCGATAACGGAATAAGGCGCCCGGTCCAGCGTTGATCTGTATCAATCAAGGGAGCCCACTCGAACTGACGTGAGTTTTCTACACGCACTTGAAAAATGACAAAATATAGGTCAATCTAGCTGTCTAACAACTTGTAGCCTCCTTACTTTTAGGTTAATTTCCTCAGATACAAAGTAAAAATATTTATTTGTGTAAATTTAGCCAGACAAAAATATGAAACCTATTTCCATGACTTTAAGCCGAATTAACCTTCAGCAACACCAATTTGGGGCGCACATTTCTATTTAATAAAGTCGTATAATTTAGGGTACATAAATCGTACATGTGACATTGAATCTGCAAGCATATGTATTTGATTGAAAAAAGTATATAAACCAAAGAGAAACAGGGTTGTCTCTTAAAATAAGTCAAAAGAAAAGATAAAGGTAAGATACAACAGGTTGATTAATTTACCACAAAATCTTGATAGAACAAGAACTAATTTTGGAATCTAGGCGGAGCGAAAATGACATCTTTGCAAGAAAGGAAATGTTGGATAGATAGATAGATAGATAGATAGATAGATAGATAGATAGATAGATAGATAGATAGATAGATAGATGGATGGATGGATGGATGGATGGATGGATGGATGGATGGATGGATGGATGGATGGATACATGCATACATGCATACATACATACATGTGTGTGTGTGTGTGTGTGTGTGTCAGTGTAGGTTACCTATTAGGATCATTATGTTAGTCTGACCCAATGACATTATGTTTATCATATTCTTTAGTATCGTTTTAGTAATAAAACTTCCAATTATAACTTATATGGTTCAATAAATGTACTTTTCGCCTTCATCCGGGTACTTCTTTTGTGTCTTAAGTTCCTTTAATATTTAATTTTGTTTACTTGAAGACAAATAGTTTTTTTTCTCCTGAGATAACATTTGGACTTAAAAATGGATTTATATTGATGTTTTCATATTTTGATTCGGGTGAGAGAAAAAACAATTATTCTCTGGACTTGCTCTATAATAATATTCTTGGACATATATATTAACTTGGAATTAATGCGAATTCAAGCAAGAATTTCATGGATTGTAATAATGTTATTCATCAAAAGACTGTTGGCACATCATTACAATTCAAGCCAGTTGTACATTAGTACATTAGAGACTGCGGGCCACTACAGGCACATCAGCACCTTCAGCGTCGGATATTTTTTTGAAATACCACTAAAATGTATGCAGAACATTATTCATTAATTATGTTCACATATTGACTTTGTATTCAACGGAAATAAGTGATTTGTTGAATATTACAAAAGGTTTGTTTCGCTCTTTTCTAGTACTTATTTAAGACTCGAGAGTCGTAATAGTTTATAAATTTCATCAGGGCAGCATACACTTTTATTTCAAACTTGTTCACCTAAAAGTTGTAAACATAAATATTTGTCATTTCTAATATTGTCCAAGCCTTGATCAACTATTGTTTTATACTTATATTTTCTGTTGAAAATAATGAGTATACAAATTTGGTATACAAATATTAGGAAATACCACACTTCAACATAATCATGAGAAAAGACAAAAATACATAGAAAAGTCCTTGTACTTGCAATAACCATGATCATGAGAAACGACTAAAATACATATAAAAGTCCCTGTTCTTGCAATAACTATGATCATGAGAAAAGACTGAAATACATAGAAAAGTCCTTGTTCTTGCAATAACCATGATCATGAGAAAAGACTGAAATACATAGAAAAGTCATTGTACTGGCTATAACCATGATCATCAGTAAAGATTGAAATGCATAGAAAAGTCCCTGTGCTGCAATCAACATGAACATAAGACAATACTGAAATACATATAAAAGTCATTGTGCTCACAATCAACATGACATCGAGAAAAGACTGAAATACATATGAAATTTCTTGTGCTCACAACAATACAAGCATTGTATTCTAACCTGGACCACCAGATCAAGTAGGTCTGGGTTTTAAATATGTTGACAACAACACATTTTTCAGGACAATTCTAAAAATCATGATTTTTTTCTCCAGAAAAATGAAATTCCATATATAATGAAGTGGGAGCAAAAGATAATTTTAAATATGGATAAGATACAAACCGCTTAAAACGTGACGCTAATTGCAACGCAACTCTGCACATGCCTCTTGTAATCACATTACTTCAGCTGTTTTAGTATGAATGAAATGTGATTTTCTTGTACGTAGTAATGAGAGTTTATATATAAGAGAGAGAGAGAGAGAGAGAGAGAGAGAGAGAGAGAGAGAGAGAGAGAGAGAGGTGGACCGACCCAATGTTAATTTTAATTCCAACATTCCAAAATGAAGTGCACCTCTCAAGTCTTCTTTTTGTTATGCAAATTACCTGGCAGTCAGTGACAGACAAACAATAACACTGTTCCTGGTAATCGCCGTAAAATAAGAGAACAAGAGAGCAGTCACATCAACTATTCACCGACTTAATCCAAATTTTATGTTCTCCTAGGTTCGCTTATCCGTGTCCATATGTAGCCAAAATCTGTCGTCTGGAGCCAAACCAAATTTCAAGCAAAATAGCATTCTCACTTCTTCTTCATTTTAAATCAATTTGATTTTGGAAGACGTTTTCTGGTACTGTGGCGTTTGTCGAGTTTCTTGACTGATATTCTCATATGACGTTATAAAACCTGCCCTGAGTAACACTCTTAAAATGAGGCTGTCTTAAGAGATCACGAAGCAGACTATATTCTTATTTTTTGAAGGAAACGAAACATTCGTGTATGTAATATAAGAACTCTACAAGTAAAAGATTACTATAAATCAGGTTGCATTGTCTTTGGCAAAAGTGTTTGCTCAATGTTTTCCCAGGGCAAACAAAAGAAAAATTCCCGAATATTAAGCGGCACAAAAAAGGACTAAATATGTTAAATAACAAGCTATCAAACGGTGTATTTCATGCACGCGCGATACGTTGTAATAATATATATGAACCTCAAGCAAATTTATTTCTAATTTTGAAACATTCTGTAGTCCGTTTGTTTACCCTTTACATTTTTGAAAATCTTTCATTAAAACAATAAACTGCAGGAGAGTTCACTCAATTGATTATTTACTTTTTGAGTGATTTTCATTGATTTAATGTTATATCGAAGTAGCAAGAGGAATATTTCTTAAATATACAAATGAGATTTGAGAAAGAGGAAAATATAAGGTTTCAATTCATTCGTCTCTTTGAAAATGATGTCATTGTAGTTCTAGCCTCGATCCATGTATTGATAATTTAAGTGTATTTCATCTGAAGATGTGTGCTACATTCATTCTATTTCATCTGAAGATGGTTCTACTTTAAGTATATTTCATCTGAAGATGGTACTACTGTAACTCTATTTCATCTGAAGATGGATGTGCTATTTTATCTGAAGATGGGTGCTACTTTAAATGTATTTCATTTGTGGGTCCTTTTTTAAGTTTCTTTTATCTGAAGATGGGTCCTACTTTGTCTTTTTTATCTGAAGATAGGTCCTACCTTAAATTTATTTCTTCTGAAGATAGGTCCTACCTTAAATTTATTTCATCTGAAGATAGGTCCTACCTTAAATTTATTTCATCTGAAGATAGGTCCTACCTTAAATTTATTTCATCTGAAGATAGGTCCTACCTTAAATTTATTTCATCTGAAGATAGGTCCTACCTTAAATTTATTTCATCTGAAGATGGTTCTACTTTAAGTCTATTTCATCTGAAGATAGGTGCTTATTTAAGTTTATTTTATCTGAAGATGGGTTCTGCTTTAAGTTTATTTTATCTGAAGATGGGTTCTGCTTTAAGTTTATTTTATCTGAAGATGGGTTCTGCTTTAAGTTTATTTTATCTGAAGATGGCTCCTACTTTACACGTATTGAATCTTAAGATGCGTACTGTTTTACTTGTATTTCATGTTCATTTGACGAAGGGTGCTAGTTTACGTGTATTTCATTTTCATCTGAACATCAGAGCTATTTTAACTGTATGTTATTTTCATTATGGAGATGGTTTCTACTCTAAGTGTATTTCATTTTCATCTGAAGATGGGTGCTACTTTCAGTGTATTTTATATGAAGATGGGTGCTACGTTAGGCGTTTTTCATGTGAAAATGGGTGCTACTTCATGTGTATTTCATCTGAATATGGTGCTATTTTTGTCGTATTTCATCTCACGATGGGTAATACTTTACACGTATTTCATCTGAAGATTGGTGCTACTTTAGTCGTATTTCATCTGCCGAATGGTAATACTTTAGACGTATTTGATCTGAAGATAGGTGCTACCTTAGGAGTATTTAATCTGAAGAATTTTTGGTGCTACTTTAAGCATATTTTATCTAAAGATGGGTTTTACTTTAAGTACATATTATCTGAAATTGGGTTCTAACTTTAGATGTATTTCATCTGAAGATTGGTGCTACTTTAGGTGTTTTTCATCTGAAAATGGGTGCTACTTTGGTCGTATTTCTTCTGAAGAATGGTGCTACTTTGGTCGTATTTCTTCTGAAGAATGGTGCTACTTTGGTCGTATTTCTTCTGAAGAATGGTGCTACTTTGGTCGTATTTCTTCTGAAGAATGGTGCTACTTTGGTCGTATTTCTTCTGAAGAATGGTGCTACTTTGGTCGTATTTCTTCTGAAGAATGGTGCTACTTTGGTCGTATTTCTTCTGAAGAATGGTGCTTCTTTGTCGTATTTCTTCTGAAGAATGGTGCTACTTTGGTCGTATTTCTTCTGAAGAATGGTGCTACTTTGGTCGTATTTCTTCTGAAGAATGGTGCTTCTTTGTCGTATTTCTTCTGAAGAATGGTGCTACTTTGGTCGTATTTCTTCTGAAGAATGGTGCTTCTTTGTGGTATTTCTTCTGAAGAATGGTGCTACTTTGTCGTATTTCATTTCATGATGTATACTACTTTAAGTGTATTTCATCTGTAGATGGCTGCTTCTTTAATTGTATTTGATCTAAAGATGGGTGCAACGTTAGGTATATTTCATCAGAATATTGTGTGCTACTTTATACGTATTTCATCTGAAGATGAGTGCTACATTATGTGTATTTCAAGTGAAGATGGGTGCTACCTAATGCGTATTGCACCTGAATATGGATGCTACATAAGGCGTTTTTCATTTGAAGACGGGTGCTGCTTTAGGCGTATTGTATCTAAAGATGGGTTCTGCTTTAAGTGTATTTCATCTGTTGACGGTTGCTACTTTAAGTGAATTTGATCAGAAGATGAATGATACTTTATGTGTAAATGATCTGGATATGGGTGCTACGTTAGGCGTATTTCATCTGAAAATGGGTGCTACTTTAGTCGTATTTCATCTGACGATTGGTGCTACTTTAGTCGAATGTCATTTGAAGATGGTGCTACTTTAGGCGTATTTCATGTGATGATGGGTGATACTTTAGACGTATTTGATCTCAAGAGGGGTGTTACTTTAAGGTTATTTTATCTGATGATGGATGCTACCTTAGGCGTTCGTTATCTAAGATGGGTGCCACTTTAATTGTATTTAATCAATTAAGATTGGTGCTACATTAAGTGTATTTCATCTGTAAATGGTTGCTAGTTTAAGTGTATTTGATCTGAAGATGGACGCTACTTAAGGCATATTTCCTCAGAATATAGGTGCTACTTTGGACGTATGTCATCTGAAGATGGTTGTTCCTTTAAGTGTATGTCATTTGAAGATGGGTGCAACTTTAGACGTATTTCGTCTATATATGGGTGCTAATCTAGGCGTATATCATCTGAAGATGTGGTTTACTTTTTTATGTATTTCAGCTGAAAATTGGTGCTACATGAGACGTATTTCGTCTGAGTATGGTTGCTACTTTAATTGTATTTCATCTGAAGATGTGTGCTACATTCAGTTGATTTCATCTGAGGAAGAGTCCTACTTTACTTGTATTTCATCGGAATATGGGTTCTAATTTAACTGTTTTTTATCTGAAGATCGGTGCTACGTAATTGTATTTCATCTGAAGATGTGTGCTACATTCAGTTGATTTCATCTGAGGAAGAGTCCTACTTTACTTGTATTTCATCGGAATATGGGTTCTAATTTAACTGTTTTTTATCTGAAGATCGGTGCTACTTTAAGCGCATTTCATCTAAAGATGGATGCTATTTTAGGCGTATTTCATCTGAAGACGGGTGCTACTTTAGGCGTGTTTCATCTGAAGATATGTGCTAATTTAAGTGTACTTCGTCTAAAGATAGGTTTTACTTTTAGTGTATTTCATCTGAAGATGGATGCTACTTTAGCCTTATTTCATCTGTAGCCCTTGATAGTTGCGTTTCGTCTGATGACGGATCCTAAATTAGGCATATCTCTTTAAACTTAAAGATATTGAGAGTGCATTAAATATTGTCCAAGCATGTTTACATTTGTTTTAATTTATTTTAGTTAGTTCTCATCATATGTAATGCTACAAAATAATGACAATATCATATATGATGAACACTAATTAATATACTTGTACTATATTCTATAGGAAGACACCTTCGATATATTTAAAGATTGAACATTTCTTTTTTAAGGACATTTCAAGACTGCGTGACTGTTTTAATCCCTATAACCTGCTAAAATGTTTCATTGATCAAACAATCTTTTATATCTTCTTGGCAATGAGAAAGATAGTTTTTAAAAATCACATTTTTGTGGAAAACATTGTAAGATGAGTCGTCTTTCGCTAGAGGAAACATTTGCTCTTGAAAATACATTGCCTTAGCTGTTTGAATGTATCAAGTCTAATAGGCGAATCAAAACTGTAACTGTACTCGCAACATAATACTGATCAGGATAATTTTAGTGCTTTTCTTCCAGTACTAAATTCGATTTAATTGGTCTCTAAACTTAGAGAAAACAAATATGCAAAGATTCGTATTCTGTAAGGGAAATTGATTTCTGCAAACACAATTCGAGACTATGAATGTGTTAATTAAGACTGTGTATTGCATATAATACTAGGATATGGTACTATCACTATATAATAAATATCGCGATATATCTACTGTAATAATTTATTTTATGAACAAACGATGATGGGTTTCACAAATACCAGCACAATTTATTATTATTGTAACAATTGGGCTACATCCGTTTGAAGGAAATAACATTAATTCTTTGCAAAGCTAAATACAACCTGACAACAAAGCTAAACATCATGATACATAAAACCAAACCAATTCAGTTGCAGCATAAACTGACAAGCATTACAATTTTTAATTTTTTTTATAACATTACTGTTTCTATCTAGTTTGCCTGTGGATTCAGTGAAAAAGGGTGAAGTTGGGATATATCGCTATATAAAGTTTTTGGTTCAGACAGAAGAAAAATAGTTATTGAAGTTGAAGGAGTTTAGATAATTCAAGAACTTCATATGTCCGAATTTTAAAATATTGTAAATTAACTCCAAATTTCTTATTCGTAGACATAATTGTAACTTTCATCTACAAACAAGTTGACTACACGTGCTTATTGGTATCAGATAAACACTTTAAAGGTTAATTGTGGTCAGAATCTTCCAAATATAAAACTGTAATTCTTTTTGTAGACCTTTATGTGTAGATTAAATACATGTTACTCCTGCCAAATATACCCAACCCCAATTACTGAAAGTTACAGTTGAAATGAACAAAGAGAATTAGATTATGCAAAACCAGCGATTATATTACTTCAGACTCAGCTCTTTATGTATCAGTTGGCTAACATCGTTCTGGAAGAAGCTGAAAATAAAAGACTGGAGAGAAGAAAACAAAAACAAACATTGAAAACTAATTTGTTCTCGTTTACAGTGTACAGATATTTTAACTGTAAACACAGATCTTCATTAAATGTTAGTTTTACATATGTATAACAGAGAAATAAATGCAACAAATATCGATAGAACTTTACGAAATGTTATATTAGGAGGTACGGGTTTACATGTAAATGGAGGGGCGGAGTCTCCTGTGTGCAATGTCAGTCGAGTGCAGTTTATTTTTGAAGAATTATTGTCGATAATTTTTACAATGAATGTGTATCTATCATATTTATTTTCACAAGATGGCTTAAATAATAAACGTTAGGCAATACGTTGTAAATCGTTATTTTGCATTGGATCGCAAAGTATTTTCATAATTGTCACCATTTGTTTTCATTTTCAGGTTTTAAAATTTCAAACAAATTGCTGTTCTGTTCACATCATATCGCAGTTTCAACATCGTCACTGTTCTCTTCATAGCCTATCGCAATTTCAACAGACTTACTGTCCTTTTCAGAGTCTATTGAAGTTTACTTTTCATAATCTATCGCAATTATAATCATTACCACCCCATAATCAACCCTTACAAAAATCTACAATAGAATTCAAACGAATCGTATAATTGAAATTTTATTTCTGTACAATTTACTCACTCTGATCACAAATAATTGCATTTTTCTGGGTAGCTATGACAGCACAATTGGTAACCTGCAAGTCTCATATTCGGTGGGATGCAGGTTCAGATCCTGGTAATACCAGACTAAGTCAGTTAATATGGTATATGTTTGGGCAAGACCAAGCTCATTGACCTAGCCCTAAGCAGAGTTTAATGTGTTGATATGCAGCGTAACACCGATAAATCAACTGTTAAACCGAAATCCAAATAAGGCATTCGTCTTTTATTTTAGTAATTTAATACGTTCGTTATTATTATATTTCCCTAGCTCCCTGCGGTTCACTCTACTCGACGGATACCTTAACATGAACTGATAACTGCGGGTGGCGCATGCACGTAAACTCTCCTCACAAGTTAGTGCCTTTTTTTCTTCACAGGCTCTCAACTTCTATAGCTCCTATTCCATAATTTTAGGTTTTATTTTCATCATGACAGACTCTCGCCCCAAATCCCTTAACACTTGAGAGGACCTGCTACACGCCATGAGTGTCTACATTTCATTGTATCCCACACTCAACCGAAAAAATAATATAAACAAATTGCATAGCCCGTGGGGTGCCATAATTAACTGCTTGAAAATCTTCTTACTGCAAAATTTTCAGTGAAAATAGAAAAATCCCACACATTATTTTCAAGTCATTGCAAGAAAGTGATTTATTTCCATACAAACAAATTATTTGGATATTTAACTAAGTCTTTTAATCTCCTCTACTTCTCGTTGCACGAGACGATCGTTACGAGGGATGTTGCTAATTTATCAGACCGGGACACTCAAAAAGACATGAATATCGAATTATATCGCTCTGTAAACTGCGTACGTAGACCCAGAAAATATGGTAGGAAATTAATCTCAAGAGGCGATTAACAAATCTGTATTGATGGAATAACTCGCTACTTCCTTTTCGTCTTGAAAAGGTGGGGAATATTATGTTTTTGGCGTCTACATTACTAATGAAGAGACGGAATGTCATTCAAAAGGTTATGTCTAGGTCAAGACATGAAAACTGAAGTCTTTGTATAAATAAATGAATACAAAAGTAAATAAATTTTTAAAAATATAATTCTTACATGAAAGGAGTTGATAGATAACTGTTCTATAGTAAATAGGTATTGTGTGAGAAATATGTTACACTGATGCTGTATAAAAGCTTTTAAATTTGCATTAACACTACCACCACATCAGATCATCCCGCTACTGTCTTGACATCTGATTTCGGTTTTTTAAGCCTTGACGACATACAATAATAATATTAAGGCGATACAGTACAGTACAGTACAGTACAGTACAGTACAGTACAGTACAGTACAGTACAGTACAGTACAGTACAGTACAGTACAGTACAGTACAGTACAGTACAGTATAATATAATATATTGTGATGTTATGTTATGCGATGTGATGCGACGTGATGTCAAGTCATGTCATGTCTTGTCATGCCAATCCATGCCATGTCATGCAATATCATGTAATATCATATCATATCATATCATAGTATAGTATAGTATAGTATAGTATAGTATAGTATAGTATAGTATAGTATAGTATAGTATAGTATAGTATAGTATAGTATAGTATAGTATAGTATAGTATAGTATAGTATAGTATAGTATAGTATAGTATAGTATAGTATAGTATAGTATAGTATAGTATAGTATAGTATAGTATAGTATAGTATAGTACAGTACAGTTTAGTATAGTATAGTATGGTATAGTATAGTATTATATATAGGAGGCTGGACTAGTCGCCAACAAATTCTGAATCATGCGAAACAATTATTTCTGAACAAATGAAACCAAAATCTTTGAAAACAATCTCTATTGGGAAATTTCCAGTGCATTAGGATTCTTATTATTGCATAATTCACCTTATATATTAGCACTGAAATCTGATATCGAAAATCCAGATTTTACATTTAAAAGAGGGTCGATAAAAATAACGTCTTGCATGCATTGATGATAAACGTTTCTTCAATTGGTATTAAAAAACATGTTTGAAGTCAAGGCTGACTAAAAATTAATTCAAATGCAAATGAATAAATCAAGACAATTAGACTTATTTTCAAAGAAGAAACTAATTAAAAATATACAACTGTCCACGCTATAAATATCTTGAGTCAATTCAACTAATAATAAACCTCGAAAAACAGTATCCTGAAAAATAATATCCCTTAAAATGGAAAAACGACGAGAATTGCAACGATGTGGACTGTTTGACTTAATACTTGATCCACGAATTTTAGAATTACATAATCTCTCCACTGACGCATCTTCTCTATTTCAAGAGAACAGGTTTCAGCCTTAATGCATTTCCGTATAGTAAGGGAGCCGTTCTATCCCTTGATGCATTCCCACATAGCGAGAAATGCTTTCTCTTCAATTACGTAAGCATTCCCGAATAATAATATGTCACTTCTTTCTTTTCCTTTTTCCTTCCGTGATCAAGATTTTAAAACATATGGACCCCTAAATAAATATCAAAGTTGACTTAAATAATTATCTTTAAAAATGGAAAATGTGGACTTTCTGCGATTTCTTTTATCTGTTTGATTTAAAACATCGACAATTATTTATTTAAAAAAATTAAAAAATAATAATAAACGGCATTAGATTGAAATGACTACTGGTCACCTCATTTAGACTATGAAAAGCGAACGTCGTAGACCGAAGTTGAATATAGTATTATTCTCAAATTTAAATGCGAACGTTGAGTCTATTTATAATTCTTTTTTAATGTTATGTTAAGATTATAATTTTAAACAATACTTTTGAAGA
The DNA here is from genome assembly GCA_030141615.1 of Unio pictorum. Taxonomy (NCBI): domain Eukaryota; kingdom Metazoa; phylum Mollusca; class Bivalvia; order Unionida; family Unionidae; genus Unio; species Unio pictorum. The sequence goes on from JARLTB010000021.1 coordinate 40,149,511, forward strand.
CTCGTGGTTAAGCCCATAATTTCAGCCAGTAAACTCTTGACATAATACTTAAACGTTTTTGAGAGGAACGGGGGAAGGAATTAGAAGTGTCAGAAACATACCCTTGTAGCAATAGAGTAACAGTGGTGGGGGCTGGGGGTGTCGCAAGAAGGGCCAAGAGGAGGTTGTTATTGAGAGAGATTACCAGACATAAGTTTTGAAGGGTGGTGCGCGGAATCTGTTGCTACATTTCATGGGAGATGGTTCTTACCGATGGGATGAACAATACTAACAATTCCTTTCCCTATTGTACTCTGTCGACATTTTTCTTAAATTTCACACATCTAACATTTCCGTCACGTCGAGAAATAACGGTATAACGTCGGAATGAGTTGTGGGAATACGCATTGATATTGATGTGTTTTAGTTTATGTTTTGCGCATGTGCTAAAATAGCTATGTAAACCATATGAAGTTTTAGTCGGTGGTCTTCTGTATTTAAAAAATCATGAGGTGCATTATCATTTTTGCATCAATTGAAAGTCAGTACTATCAACCTTTTATTTTGGACAAAGACTCCATTTAAATAGTCAAAACTTCGGATATTTATCTTGTTTTTTTTATATAAAGATATAAAAAAACGATAGTGGAATATAGTGTAGCTAAATATTATCAAAATAGTACAATATACACGAACATTTTTCGAAATAGTTCACAGCTCGATGTTGAGTCAAATGTTTTATCTAAATGCATATTGATTAACATTCCTCTCTTTTATGAAATGGCTTTGTCTTGAGACATACTTTGTGCAGTTTCGTGTCAATTAACATATTAATTTACTTGTGAATTTAGACAACAGTTTTCAACCAAAACAGAAAATTTAAGAAATAGAAGTTTAGTAAACGGATCAATTTAAGTTTTCCATTTGTACATATTCGCCAGCAAACTGCGCACCTTCAGCATTATCTTATATTTTTGTACAATTTTCAATAATGAAAAGGATAGAATGAAACAAAGCAAATACAACACAAATCCACTCTATTAATTGCTATTTATATTATCCGTTATAAACATTCATGTCTTCTTTAAGGCAACACCCTTGAAGCAAATATTCTTAGAAACATCACTGCCCGTAGCTTTGTTAATCAGCTACAAATGTTTGCATAGTTTAAGAGACTGATTGATTACAAGGAGGAGAAAAAAATAAAGATATGTGATGAATTTCGTTATATAAAGGAAACTAAACTCGGCACGAGATGTTTTCCTCATACAAGTGAATGTCGTTTGGCGTAATAAATACGTATCCACGCGCCAATGACTAAATTAATATTAAAAATCATAATTTAATATACGGTGTAATTTCCTCCTTCCTTTGTACCAATAATCCCCCTGGCTGTGAAAAGTTTATATGGGATGTATTTCATTTTTCCTCAGACAAGTTGGCTTCTTCGCCAATCCTCTTAATACCGCGCATAGTTATCTAACTAGTGGGTGTTCTTCTTCATTGCAGCTCTTTAAGGGGGGTGTATCAATTGATGAAAGAGTCCACAAATGTAAAACTCGTATAGATTAATTCAACACATCATAATGCCGTCTCTTCTGGCAATATTTTTAATTTAAATTTGCATACATCCATGCATGCACCCATCCATGCATGCATGCATTCATTCATCCATGCATCCATGCATGCTTGCATACATACATACATACGCACGTACGTACGCACAAGCGCGCGCACAAACACGCACAAGCGCACACACGCATGCATGCTTCCATCCATCCATCCATTCATCCATCCATCCACCCACCCAACCCCACACACATGCATACATACATACATACATACATACATACATACATACATACATACATACATACATAGCTCGGGTCTGACTTTTAATCCATATTTTAATATTCTGTTACTTGAGGAATAATAATGCTGTTTGAATCTGAACCCAATGTTCTCGGCTGTGTTACAAAAATACACTATTATTATTATTATTATTATTATTATTATTATTATTATTATTATTATTATTATTATTTTAAGATTAGGTTTGTAAGCACTGGCTCATCTAGCGTGGATATGTAGTTGATTCTCCAAAGGAAAGGTAACAGGTACCAAAAGATTACCAGCAGAAACTGAATGTTCGTTCATCCGGTAGATTAGTCCCTTTGATTTAATGCATCAGAAAAATTTATTGTTTTGATGCAGGGTGCCACCGTTTCTTCCCTGCATACACTCGGTGTAGTTATTGTTTATTTGTAAATATTCGCACAGAAAATGTGGAGAGTAACCTAATTTTTCCTCCCAATTCAAAGTAAAAATGCACATTACGAAATGAAAAGAATTTGCCCCCTGATGGATTTGAGTCGGTTCGTCTTGAGCGGAACGTTGCCATACTTACTGCTTAATAGATATAACGTAAAAGTTTTTGGGTCAAAATAAGATCCATATATATTGACAAGCAGTGGGAAAATACGCCATTATTTAACTCCATACAATTATCAAGTTTATTTGCTTAAGAAAATCCAATATATATTTGACCAGCAATCTTGATGTGTATAACATTTATATAATCGGGAATGTCATTTGAATGAATTTACAATAATCCCAAAGTAGTGGTCCAAATTGGTAATTTGCAATCAATAAAAATGAATAGATTTTAAATAAATTATTTCCTCAAGTTACATCTTAACACTCTTAAAAAAATTATCCAACAAACTACTCTTAAAATAGTTATTAAATATATTTGCTTATATCGACCTATATGAATAATAGTAATGTTAGTCAAGCCGTCCAGATGGGAGAGAGAGAAGTATATCATTGATACAGCGTACACACACACACACACACACACACACACACACACACACACACACTAGTAATCCAAGGGATGTGGGTTGGATACCCGCCAAGGTAAGCCTTTTTCATCTCTCTAGTCTTCTGAAAGCATTTAGTTCCAATTTTATCTGCATTATATAGCCAATAATGTGTTCAATTTTCAACAACACCAACAAACAATAGTTTGGATTCTGGAATTGTTCAATTTTAAACTTCCCGAACCAGTCTTATAATAATGTGCAATTGCTCATGTTAGGGAACTCCTGGCGGCCCTATTGTTTGTTATATTTGTTACATCTCAATATATAAGACGGCTATATTAGGAACCTGATTAACCAGATGGAACCATTTCTTCTCCCCATATTTAAAACGTAAGTCAAATATCAATACGTTTTCCTCTGTATCAGGAGAGACATGTAGCCGAAGAGGCGAGCTATATGTATGAAGGACAGCATGTCACAAAACAGGAAGACAACAAAGATAAACCTTTTAAATTTCTACTTTTTGTTCCAAAGTAGTGTATTTGACTTTCAGTTTCAATCTTTAGTCAACAAAACAACTTATTTTATTAGCCGGTTTGTCACAGTGGACCGTAATAGTGTCTGGTTGTGATGAATTGCAAGCAAATGTACAAATAATGCAAATGAAGTGATCTAAAAGTTATTCGTCAAGAAGGTATTATGTCTTTGACTGAGGACAAAGCCAATTTTCTAGTGTAATAACATCACATTGAAATGGTTCCGTCAACCGTATAACTTCATTATCCAGGGATTATGTTGTATCTCCCGCAACATCCATAATGGCCGCGGAATGAAAGCCGGAGATTTAGTTCGCCAATATATGCTAACGTCGTGGTGGGATTCAACGTGGATAGAATTCCGATCTCACTTGAGCGCTGCGGAGTTTTCAGGATCAAACGGTATAGAGAGGTTCCTTAGCAAAGGATGCCTATAATTGAAATAAATGTAATAAAACTATCTTCTTTGGAAGGAAGCGTCTCGTGAAATGATTTATCCCTTTAATCATATTTAGTTCTAACTTATTACTACTGTCTTAGTTTACTAATCCTAACTGTGTTATTGCACCAATACCAGTTCAGTTCATTATTTTGGGCACAATGCAACAATTTTCTGCAACTGAAAATGTGTGTATTTGTGTATCGGCAGATCTATGTCTGTGCAGTTTGTTAGGAGTAATCAGTAGAACAAACAACATAGCCCCTGATCTACAAGAACATTATGCTGTGGCAGATTGGGATCTTTGTTGTTTGCAGTTTGACTTGATTTATAAGTGGGCACATATGGTATTCTATATTTTGTACTGTTGCCCATTATCTTTCTGTCAAAGATCCAGGAAATAATTAATTAGAAAACTGAAAAGGCTAGTGCAAGAGAATTGTACATTTTGATGTTTATTTTGTAAAGCTGGTAATTCCTTTATGTTTAATTTATATGTATTTTTATCCATGTATTGAATCTCTTTCAATTGCCTAATCTTATTTTACAAACACATCCATTTTATGATTTAAGATATCATTTATGTACAAACAAATTGATACTCAGTTATAAACGAAACTTCTATGTACAGACAAATTTAGTTTAATTATGACGTGATTAGTTCTGTACAAAAAATTAAAAGTGTACAATACATTACTAGAAGTACAGTACGCAGTGCACCTTTCTGCAAGACTATGTGACTAATGGAACATTATGTTCTCTAATATGTCAAGGGAAATATGCATTTGAAACAGGGTAAATCCAATACATCTCAAAATCAGGCCAAATTAACATTCAAAGCACCTGTGGCAATTTATAGATTTTAAGATGGTGAATGTTAACAAGAAGGACTATCAAGTCAAATAGGCATGACAATCAAGTGAGAATGCATGATTGTAAATTGCAAAAGCTGGACCACCAAGTCAAAAAGCAATACCATCAAGTGAGGAAACAGGATCACCAGGTGAGAATGCAGTACCATCAAATGAAACAGTAGAACCATTTCAGCGAGACACTATAACCATCAATTTAAAAAGGACCATCAATTGATAAAGTAGGACTATTCAAGTCAGAAGCTAGGATCATCAATTGACAAAGAAAAACCATCAAGAGAGAACGCTTGACTGTCAGTTGAAAAGCTGGACCATTAAGAGAGAAAACAAGATCATCAAGTTAGAAAGCAGAACCATCAAGTGAGATTGCAGGATTAATTGAGAAAGTAAGACAATTCAAGTGAGAAAGTAGGACCATGATAATGACATGACATCGCCGAAATCATGAAAACATACTAGTATTTCCATCACTGCCTTTAACAATTGATTAAATATTGCGCACAGTTTCCATAAATCATAATAGCTGGCACAAGAGCAGTCTTCCTAGAATGTGGGTCAGTTGTTTGACACCTAAAATATAATGTACCTTTGATATAGACTAAATGCAGTGACAATTCGCTAAGATTGATTTTAAATTCAGAAACTTTGACTATTTAAGTGGAAACTATGATGGCCTATCGTCAACTCATTACAAATTAGATTCCATGCAAATATATTTATGTATATTCTATATTTGTGATCAGTGCTAACCATACAGTATATAACTTTTCTAAAACCTTTGCAGTGATACGGTATCATTAGGACTCGAATGATGTTTTACAATAGGATTTTCAGGAGCAATGCATTGAATGCTTGTAGTTAGTAATCTAAGACTGACCATTTTCGACGTTTGTCTTTGTCTGAGCCACCATTGATTGGAGCAACCTCGACAAGAAAATTGTGTAATATAATATAGTCAGTGTAATGTCTTTCATTGTAACACAGCTTCTATTATATAGTGAGTATGGTCATGTTTCCCAAGTAACTGATAGTAGAATTGGGCAGTAGCGTATATTTTATCTGCTCGGAAAATAAACGCACCCGCCAATACATGTGTCGCCCAGGTCAAGAAGGACCACGTCTGCTGTTGTACAACAGGACGGAGGTGACAAGTGTGCTACTTGTACTTTGCATCAAACCAAAGTGAGAGAGAGCATCACCACCGCCACCTGGAACATTAGAACTCTGGCACAAACTGGAAGACTCCAAGTGTTGTTACATGAGCTGGAACTCTACACATGGCACATTCTGCATTCTGTGACTCTGTGAAGTTAGATGGAAAACCCTAGGCGAACACCAAACTGACGATGGGCCCATATTCTCCTATCGTGGAGAGTGGGACCATAAATGGAGTAGGCTTCATTGTAAACAAAGCCATCAAGAGATCTGTGTTTGAATGCCGCCCCATATCTAGCAGAACCATCTCAATTCGTCTGAAAGTATCACCCCATAACATCACAATTATTCAAGTCTATGCTCCAACTACCGATCATCTTGATGACGAAATAGAGGGGTTTTAGAGGAAAATCCAGGTTATTATGAACATGGTCAGTAAAATAAGACATCCACATCACCCACGCAGACTGGATTGCCATAGTTGGCAAAGATACACTAAAAGACTGGGATGATCATTGTGGACCTTCGAGCCAAGGAAAGAGGGAGACGGCTGCTAGAGGTCGCAAGCTACAACAATTTTGCACAAGCCAACAAACTGGGCCAATATAAAGGTTCGCAATGCAGGACATGGCACGCACCAATTGGAACCCATCATAACTACATCAACTACTTACGTTTTCAAAACAGTTACCGGTCTAGCATCAATAGAGAAAAAACAAGGACTTGTTAGGAGTGATCGCGACCTCGTGATTATGAACTTCCGATTGAGGCCAAATACAATCAGGCTCAAATTAAAACTTAAACAACTGAAGAAACCTAAAATCTGCAAATTATTCCATGCCGAAATTGGAGAAACATTTGCTTCACTCGTTGTGATGGATGATGATGTTAAAGTGATGACAGGCACTTTCAACACAGTCATGACAACAACTGCCCAGGACATCATTGGCCTAAAGACAAATCCCTGGGTTACAGGACGAGATTCTGAATTTGTATGATGCCCGAAGAGGCCCCCAAAATACCAGACGCACTACAGAGGCAATGGAGTACCGCGAAATAAACACGAATATCAGAAAATACCTTGAAGAAAGCAAACTGAGGTTTGATTGGACAAAGGTGCACAGCAATAAAGAGCAGTCTGATATAAAATAACAGCAAAGAGGCAGTCCATATTGTGAAAGACCTCATCAGGCAGAAGCAACAAGAGTCAGTATCATTCAAAACAAAAATGTAAATTTTCCCACAGAACCGAGTGGCATTGCATAAACGTGGACTGAGTATTGTAAAGAACTCTACAACCATCAGTCCAAATGAGACCCAAAGGTGCTTGAAGTTCCGAACTCCAAAAATGATGATGATTTCCATATTCTCAAAGACGAGGTGGAGTCAACAATAAAAGCACAGAAGAGTGGGAAGGTATCTGGAGTAGACAACATCCCAGCTGAACTTATCCAGAATGGGGGATAAGTAATAGAGCTACTAACAAACATATGCAACACGATCTAGCAAACAGATGAAAGGCCAACACAGACGACCCAGTCATTGATTATAACAATCTCCACAAAAGGCAATCTCCAGTTGTGCAAAGAGTACATAATCATCAGTTTGATCAGCCCTACTAGAAAGGTGATACTAAGGATGATCTTGAACAGAATGAAGCCACAAGCAGAAGCAATAATCACTGAAGAACGGGAAGGGTTCATGAGTGGAAGCAACACAACATAACATATATTTAATATCAGGGTTCTGTGTGAAAATAATCGCAACATCAACAATACATCTATCATAGATTTCAAAAAGCCTTTGGCAGATTGTAGCATGGGGCATTGTATCCCATAATAAATAAGTACAACATGGGTCAAAACTTGACCAGTACCATCAAGCAGCTGTGCAACAAGGCTACCGGTGCAGTAATTGTTCAAGGTTATGTGGGGGACTCGCTCAAGACAACAGTTGGAGTGCGTCAAGGCTGTCTCCTGTCACCCACGCTTTTCAAAATCTACTTAGAGTGCATCACGAAAGAAGCCCTGAATAACTACTGTGGGACAGTCGGCTTTGGAGAGCGTAACATCACCAACCTCTGCTTTGCAAACGACATTGATGGGCTGGCGATCAGTGAAGACGAACTTGCCACGTTAGTAAAGAACCTGTATTAAACATCTGCCAGATTTGACATGATGAGAAGACAAAGCTGATGACACATAGTGGCAAACATATCTCAGCCAAGATTATTGTCAGAGGACAGGAAGTGGAAACAGTGAGCCAATTCAAATATCTTGGTTCCATTATCACCGAAGAAGGATCCAGACCAGACATTTTTTCACGAGCAGCACAAACAACGGCAGCTATGACAAAGTGATGACCCATCTGGTGAGTCAATAAAAGCTGTTATCAAGACCTCCTCACCACCGTCAAAACGAGAAAGCTGAAATGGCCTTGTCACTAGAGGCAACAGTCCATCCACAACAGAACGTTAGGGCAGCGTCCAGGGTGAAAGAAGGAGAGGTAGACAGAGAGAAACATTGGACTGACAACATCACAGAATGGACCAGGAAAAGTACTTGATTCTAAACTGAATAAACATAAATTGTGTAATACATGGTAAATATTACAGACTTAAGAAGATAATTTTAGTACGCTGGATAAAGGTGGAGGGAATGGACCTTATAAGGCTTGCGGGGGAGAGGCACTAGAAACGCAGCGACGACAGAGCACAGAAGGCGGAAGGCTTCGCGACATTGTTTCTGCATAACTGGATCACTTGTTTATCTTATAATATGCATCAATTAAGTGACTAACGTAAAGTTTCTTATTTTAATGTTAAATGATAACCACACATAAAATGTAAAACAGCTTATTCTTTTCTAACCGATAACATCTAAAATAATTCAGATATGTTTTTTTCTCCAATCCAAATATTCGTTTGGACGAAGCAAATTACTGGTAAAGTAAGATCGTTGTGCAATTGTTGAAACATTCAGTTTTGCTTTTGCATCTTGATCAATTTCGTATTTACAGTCATAAAACTTCGTGGAAATATTACTCTATAGAAATACTGCTCACACGTTATAAGGCATGTCACACTGACCTACATTCAAGTTCTGAAGATAGCTTAAAATTATTTTCATTTAACCCTCTATTTTTCTATACCGAAGAATTATTTATAGTTATGAAGCCTGTAAGATGCGTTCATTTCAAAGACATGTATACAAAACCTTTTAAAAAAAAGGTCACATGAATTTATTTTTCTCTTTGTCCAGTGACTATATTCAATTTATGGATGAAGCATACGAGAAAACCATTCCATTTATCCTTGTTAAAACTATTGCCTATAGTTAATTTCTTACATTTCAATTTATGATATTTTGATTTTGCCTTTTCTTTCCATCCTTTATAATTGGTATATACCGAAAAGGGATTTTCATCTTAATTTTGTTTAGTTCACTGCATTTTGCCTTCATCTGATTCTGAATTTTCTTATAATATTTACTGTCATTTTGTCATGATTATCGTTTGTCGAATCCTATCATTCGGAACCGAATCGGAGAACTCCGAAAGAGTGTTGGCTTGTCCACTAAAATTTGAAAGCAATGTGAGTCGTGTCCCTAATGTTACTTTCCAAGTAGAGTCGAACCCAATGTTAGTTACCAATAAAGGAACACCGACTTATCATAAAACTAATAATCTGACCAAGGTGCAAAAGGAAACAAATTTGAAATATATTTGCATTCCATACTGTCAATCGATAATTTTCAACTTGTTCTATCCTGTTTATGCAAACAAAAGATTTACCCAGGAGTTAATGCAGGATGAGGTAGCTGGAAAACCCGAGTTCTCAAGAGAGAGGTATTTCGTCGAAACATCAAGTAAAAAAAGGTCCATTCCAAATAATTAAATTTATATTGGTCATCAACTGAACAAACTCAAATCTGACCGATTCTATAAGCAACTTGATGTTAGAACTAAAGAATAGCACCAGCGCTAAGGCCAGTCATTTATCTCCGCATGTTTACTTGTTGCTTATAGACTTCTGGAAAATAATCACGAGGAATCATATGCGACAATTCTGATGCATGTTATCTAATTAATGTGACAATTACAATGGTTAATTTGTCTACTACGTGACAATAACAATCGCATAAGTTTGCCCCAGATATGTGCACATATCTGTTTGGTTTGCATTAATATCTAATTTACGATTGGATCTGTACCATTAGCAAAAACGGCAATATAAGTGTATATGTCAGAATACAATTCGCAAGCTAAACTGAACGCGTCTGAGTACGATAGTGAACTTGTATTTTAGCTAAAATGTATGAGTCTACATGAGTTTGGTTAAGGTAGTATCAATATTAGTGCGAAACAACTGACGTAAGCACATTTTCATATATTCAAATAATTGTCAGTCAAATGGTTGGGGAGAAATTTCTCTTGACACAGTTCTTCGTGCCCAACAGATCAAGGGTAGTGAGAAATGGTTGGTTCATGCACAAATGCGCCATATTTTTTTTCTATATATGTTTCTTGCAAAGAACTTTAGCCCCGAAAAAGACTGATGGGGATTGTAATATTTGATCCTACAAGTTTGTCTACAATAAAATGTATAGCCTGACAAAAGTGGTCTATCCTGGGTGTATTCCGATTAAAGTAGCTCTGGGATATTCTTACATTAAAATTAATCATCATGTGCGGTCAGCGTGATTAAAATGTATTATTGAACGAATATACCTCTCTCTCTCTCTCTCTCTCTCTCTCTCTCTCTCTCTCTCTCTCTCTCTCTCTCTCATAGGTCCACATTATGTCTTTATTGAAAGCTCCTGAGCACATGTGTGTTGAAGCTCATCCCACCCCCAAATAAAAAAATATATAAGGTATTAAGTACATTTTTCTCGTAGATTTAAACCAGATCATAAAAAGTAAATTCCTTTAAAAAACTTAAAGACATCCGCCGATTACACAAATAGATAAATAGTTAGTGATTAGTCTCAACGTGCCCATGTATATAGTCAGTTTTACTTAAATATTATCTTTACATTGTATATTATGTTACTGAGTGAGCCATTCTATCCCCGGAGAGGAGATACCCGAACATATATATATATATATATATATATATATATATATATATATATATATATATATATATATATATATATATATATATACACACGCCACATCAACTTCACTTGTTTTCCTAGCTACATCTTTGATGTGGCAATCTCGTCTAGCATTATTAGAACAATGCAAGTGTTTAGGGTGTGTTTATGTCTATATCTGTGAGAACAGGGTTTACTTTGGATGATCAAATGGATCCAACCACTAGGCCACATCAGTGGTCACTGTATAAGCCTTTAATTAAAATGTGTGTTTTTTTTTTCTTCAGTCACATCGCTATAATGTCTGTAGTTTGGCAGTTTATAGTGATGTCTAGCACTGGGCCATCATGCCGCAGACATGTAGCATGATGTCCAATGCAGTGACATTATCCTGACACCAAGCCGACCAGTCCTAACACTAACCTCTTAATGCTGAGCGCCAAGCGAGGCAGCTGTAATTACCATTTTTATGTCTTTGGTATAACTTGGCCGCAGATCAAACCCACGACCTCCTGCATCCCACGCCGACGCTCTAACCACTAATTAAAATGTACATGTTGCCATGATTGTAATTTTATGACGATATCGCTGTTAAAAGCAAACCGTTGGGACATAATAAAGCATCACTTTTTAATGTTTTTCTAAACTACGTTCCATGCAACATCTCCAGTTGCATAGCGGTTAGAGCGTCCGCCGCGGAAGCGGGAGGTCGTGGGATCGATCCCCGGCCGAGTCATACTAATGACTTACAAAAATGGTACTAACAGCTGCCATCAGGATTTAAGACACGAACTAATTTAAGCCATCATTATTTAAAACTCGAAGGTATTTAAGATATCAAGTGTTGAAATTTGAAGTTAAGCATATAGGTATTATCACTTGAAGTAATTTGTCATTATGAGTTCAAGATTAAAATAATTTAAGCCTAAACATTTCAAAACTTGAGTAAAGAGATAATTAATTATGAGATTAGCCATATGCCTTACGCTAGAGTGAACAGGTTTTTTATTTACATTATTTGTAATGTAATGAATAAATAGAAGAAAAACTATAGGAAGCATGCTTTCAAATATAAAATGACTTTTAGCTAATTATTCTTCAAGTAAATGACAATGATTAGAACTTGAATAACATCTATACTAGAAAGAAAACAAGGCATGTGGATCAATATATAAGAATCGGGTTACATGTGGATACAATTGTTCACAGAAAAGGATCGGGTTATATGTGGATACAACCGTAAACAAATAAGAATCGGCTTACATGTGGATACAACTATATACAGATAAGAATCGGGTTACATATTTAAACACAGGTCATTCCATATCTTCTTTGTTTAGCATCATGAAGACAATGATAAGATATACACTCCACATATACAACATAATAGCGTGGCTTAAATAATAATAAACTTACACGAAGTTGCAGTTGTGTGCAAGAGCATTACTTGAAACGGTGGAGTATTTGAAAACACGTTTTATGCCTCCAAAATTTTCGTCAAGTTCTATTGCGCCATTTAGCAGGATCTGTGAAACGTTTTTCTGTTATTAGTAACTGCAACCATATTTGAATCTGATCAAAACCACTTACACAAATTCAAAGTTCTTCATATCAGAATGCTTTATCAAATTTGATCAGTTTGCTCTGCGATATTTGAAGCAGTCAGATAGACATTTTGTGCTCATTTTAGTAACAGCAGCCGTATTGGATGGCAGATTAGCATCACGTGCATAATATTTAAAGCCATTTATGTCAGGATGTAAATTTGATCAAATTTTATAATGGAGTTTTATAAGCAGTTGGTTTAAGGCTTATATATCTTTTTAGTCATGGCTACCATATTTGATGGTGTACTAACATCATTTTTAACTGGAGGAAACGTTTATTTAAAGTTGTATTTCCATGTTTGTTTGTTCGCTTGTTTTAAGAAGTGAACATGTGCCTTCTCTTAGCAAATTATTTAAATAAATGGGAGTTTGCATGCATATAAATACTACTACCGTTCTTATATAAGCAAGACAATTATAACAGAAATAAAATACACAAATATCGAACGAGAACATGTACATATAATAAACAGAAAAGTTGCTAATAATCTGCTTGATAGACTGACATCATTTTGTAGTGTATTATCTGTATATTCTCTGCATCAGATGAATACATTGATTCGTGGATAGAGAGATGTTTTGCATTTGTTCCTATAATATGTCGAGGCAAACTTTATACCACAGTAGTTGAACTACACCTACTGCACCCTCTTCACAACCACCTGAGTTACAAAACTAACATTCATTTCAAAATCTATTTATAGGTCTAACCTGATTTCCCACTCACAACCCCGCTGAAGTGTTGCTCTAACTTGCCACATAATAACGATCTTCAAATAAATAAATTGTAACTGTATTACCTACCTCCACCCGAGTCTTCTCCATTAACTTGATGGTCCATTTCGTTTCTCTTCATTCCCGTGTCACTGGATATATGAATGACTAAAATGGCCAAATATTACTCCTTTATTCTACTTCAATAATCTGTTTTAAACACTTTCAGATCAATTGAGGTGTAAACAATAATCCGCAAAACCAACAAAGTGATTTTCATATCACACAGTTGACCGCATGAGCTCTCAAAATCCAGAGCAATATTTTCAATTACTTTCCCATGAAACTTCCAATAATTCACCCACTACATAAGGCAAAATTAATACTCGGGGGTCTCCTATTTGGCTAATATTTACACATGCAATATTCGAATTATTTCTGCCTCGTACGAGACGAATTGCACACCTCACAAACAACTAATGCAGTTAGTGAAATAGAACTCACCCATCCCAATGTTTTATAGCGGAACATAAGCGCAGAAAAGCTCGTGAAATCTTTTCCTAAACACCAAAAGTCCCAGTATTATAAGGAAATTTAATTTCGTAAAGAATACTTCATAATTGCATTAGCGTATAAGCGGGGAAGATTTGGCCTAAGCACTGGACTTAGTTCTGAACTTGCTAACAAAGAACACCAAATCCTAATTTCTCAAGAACTTTGGAACTCTTCCGGAAAATTGAAAGCTGGTTGTTTTTTCATGTTGTGATGTAAGTTGGGATTTTAGATTGGTCAATAATATATCTAACTTTAAAGAACATGGGTTAAAGCTTCTTATGATCAATTATCTGATAGAAATTCGTGGATTTTATACGCGAAGCCTCAACGCAACTCATTCCCAAAAATCACTATTTCCGCTTGATCGCATCTGTCATTTCCAAGCCGGGATCATAAACGCATTCCCCTGGCATTTGTAGACGACTGCAATCAAAGATGCCCCAACAAGGATATTATCATACAAATGGGTATTTAGAGGCGAAATAGTCGATATGCTTGCAAAACGATTTATTTTGAAACTTATAATGGTCTTGCGCTCTGTCTTTATTTGGCTAATTTGTTTCTCGTCTATCAGGAAGAAATCTTGATGGAAATAAAATGTGTTTTGATATCTATGCGCGATAGTAATTAAAGGTCAATTGAGGTTGAGTTTTGCAAAGAGACAGGAATTTTACCACCAGAAAATCATTTTTATTTAACGTGGACATGTTTTCTTTTCAGACATTTTTGTCTGTTATAGTGAAACAATGTTCTGTCATCCAGCTACGTGCATGCATATATTACATATCTTTTTAGGCTTTGTATCGTATATGTCAGAGGTTAACCGGCGACAAAGTAATTATATATATATATATATATATATATATATATATATATATATATATATATATATATGTATGTATGTATGTATGTATGTATGTATGTATGTGTGTGTGTGTGTGTGTGTGTGTGTGTGTGTGTGTGTGTGTGTGTCTCACATGTGACTGTCTTTCAAGTGTGCTAACTTATTACACCAATATAATCACAAATAAGTGTGTTACCGAGGCATTCGGCTGTAGATCGACCATTAAGAACGACACGGCAATATGTTTTACGTGATCTATGAATATGACCAAATGAAAACCAGTTGAATTATTAAATAAGTATCATAAATAAGAAATCATAACTATTTGATATTCTTTTTAATTTCTGATATGTCCTAGCTTAATCCGAATAAAACATGTTAAGTCGTGTTGGTATGCATCGTGATTGAATGATAAATTAAGATGACAATTTGATCAAAATCGGTGGTCTGCGCTTGTTTTGTCATTTTTGCTTGTCAGAAATCACAATATACTTCGTTCAGAATCTATTACTATTCAAATGATGCATTTTTGTGTATTTCATTTTCGGCCGTCAGATATATCCTTCAGTCAATTAATAATAAGATTAAACAATCTAAAGGTCACTTAAAAATATGACACAACATAAAATAATGCTTATCAATTCGACATAACAATGTCATTCAGAAGCACAATGTGTGTAACTATACATATCCTTAGTTTCATATTCGTAGTCTATAGAGTTTGAATCTCGTAAGGTAATAGCATATACCACTTCCTCCAGGCATCTCGTTATATAAATTTTATATGTAATGAAAACTCATGTGAATGTGATTTTCTGTGTTTATTTCATATTAAGCCCTACCTGTATTAGTGTCATAACTCAACACCTTAACAATCCAATGTCACACTAGCATTTTAAAGCAGTGCATGACATGATTTAAAGTGATAAAATATTGCTAAACGCTGTGTATTAAATGTAATATGTAATGGAATGAACAGTTATTTGAAAACATATTTATTTAAAACAATGTCCTCAAAGCATTTTTATATAAAAGTACAAATTCAGTGAAAACTACAAAAGAGGTCAAAGTACCCATAATGAGTCAGTCGATGGATGGACATTGATATAGTAAAATATAATTCATGGTGCCATGTTATAGTATTTGTTTATGTAGACATATAGCTTGGCAGCTTGACAAGTGTCTTTTGTGTCGCTTCTATTTCAACTTTTCCATCACGGAACGAAGTGTTGCAAAAATATATGTATTTCAAGAAATTCAAATATTCCTGATTTGACATAATATACTAAACTGAAAAAAAAAAAACAACACATTTTCGCAGGCTAATGTTATATTAAACAAATCTCACTAATACCAAGTAGAATATGTCGTAATTTTCAATATGTTTTAAAACCATTTTTTACAAAGTCAGTTCAAGCGCTAGCATACTTAGGTTCCTCTCTCACAAATATGCATTTCTAACTGAACTCTTCTCTCCTTTCGCATATTTCCTATTAAACGAAATGCTTTTCTCTTGATATAACCAGAGAATTGTACCAATTAATTTAATTTATTTATCTTAGTTACTATAGCAAATGAATAGAAGTTTAACCCATTTTTGTTGGGAGAATAGCCAGGAACGTTTTGTTTTCGACAAGTAAAAATCGCTTTTAGCTAAAACGCGTTGAATGATATCAGAATAGTCGGAACTACCTGCCATCACAATTATGGTCAGTCTACAAATTAGCACGCTGCATGACTAAATACAACATTTGTAACACCAAAATTAGAGTTATAGCACTCGAACACTTACGAAAAGCCCAAATACAAAACACAACAAATAACACAGAAGAAAACAAGTGAACATACGAGACCCTTCAGTGTCTTCTTGTCTCATGATTTTGTACTTTGTACATTTTCTGTATTTATTGCTGCTTTTGTTCCTGTATTTGCGCATGTGTGTTACTGAGAAAGGTACCTGTAGGTTGCAAAAGTGAAAAGGCCATCCATTATCTATCTATCCATCCCGCCCTACCTCCCTGCCTCACCCGCTCCCTCCCTCCCTCCAATCTATCTATCTATCTATCTATCTATCTATCTATCTATCTATCTATCTATCTATCTATCTATCTATCTATCTATCTATCTATCTATCTATCTATCCCTGCCTCCCTCCCTCCCTCCCTCCATCCATCCACCAAACCACCCACCCACCCATTTATCTATCTATATGTGTGTCTGTCTGTCAGTCTGTCCGTCCGTCCATCCATCCATCCTTCCATCCATCCATCCCTCCATCCATCCATCCATCCATCCGTCTGTCTGTCTGTTTATTTTTGCCAGTGCATTTGTTTATTCTGCAGGATAAGAGTTTACATATATATCAGTTTGTAATAATGTTCCTGGATAAATTAAATCGTGTGCAGAATGGCAAACAATGCAGTTTTAAAAAACTTGAACGTATGTAGAAATTTAAAATTAAACAACATCGTTCATGTTATACACATAATGTATTGTTTCAAGTATACAAGCAAGCTGCAAGGAAAACTGAACGAACTTTGCATGTTAGGATCATTGAGCATTTTAGGACATACGAATTCAAAGACGAACGAGACATCTGATTTCAGGCATACCACTGCAAAGACAAATACAGTTTGTCTAATTTCGGACATTCGACGACAAATGAAACATCTGCATAAACATGTTAGTACAAAATGAAGTAAAAGATCATTTTAGATTGATTGACAATGAGAACAAAATACCTAGGTCAAAATCGGAATAGAGAAGAAAAAAGGTAATCGTTTAGAAGCTGTAATTAAATTTGAAATTCTACAGAATAAGTTATGTAGTTTTGTACATTATTTTATTAAATTATGTTTGTTTCTTTACTAAGATCTTTTAAAAGCAGTTTTTTCTAAACTTTGTGCAGAATCTTTAAAATAGATTCAGGCTGATCTATCTACTTTCTCTGTATCTATTTATCTATCAACAATTTCTGAAACGAAATACGATCTTTCAAAAAAGTATGAAACTTAGGAGCAGAAATACAAGAAATGAATACTCACTATACCCTAACTTTAAACAGTAATATTCACTATACCCTAACTTTAAACATTAATACTCACTATACCCTAACTTTGAACATTATTACTCACTATACCCTAACTTTGAACATTATTACTCACTGTACCCTAACTTTAAACATTAATACTCACTATACCCTAACTTTGAACATTATTACTCACTATACCCTAACTTTAAACATTAATACTCACTATACCCTAACTTTAAACATTAATACTCACTATACCCTAACTTTGAACATTATTACTCACTATACCCTAACTTTAAACATTAATACTCACTATACCCTAACTTTAAACATTAATACTCACTATACCCTAACTTTAAACATTAATACTCACTATACCCTAACTTTGAACATTATTACTCACTATACCCTAACTTTAAACATTAATACTCACTATACCCTAACTTTGAACTGTGTATTATGGCAAATAATACATAAAACAGTATTATATTTGCTTTAGTTTCTCTATCAAAATTCAAGCAAATAATATTTGTCGTTTTTTTTTACGCATCCCGTCCACAATATCTAAATTTGCTATCACTATAGAAAAATAATAATATCGATCACCGGGAAGCTGCGCTCCCAGTACTTCCCGCTAGTTATCGTTCACTGGGATTAAAGTTAATCCCTATCGGGGTCTGGCGTGATTAGAGGAGTAATGAGGCTAGAACGAGCGTCAAATCGCTCGACTTCAATTTGATTAAAATTATGTGAATAGCGACTATGGGATCAGGAAAAGACGTGTATTGAAGGCAAATCGATGCAAAATAACATATTATGGCGAGGCAAGGACGCTCATTATTATACTTGTTGATCGACAATTTCGCCACAATAAGAACTAATTCTGAATTACCTAACTGCAGGACATCAACTTTCGCCGTAGCTCTACAAACTAAATGGGCTTTTAATTGTCGCAGAAAGTTGATTTTGCTGGTATAAATTGCTCACGCCTATATGCTGGAATCAAATCAGCTCGGATGAAATAGGCAATTAAAATGAGGCGTCTGGTTGTTAACACTTCTGCAGAAAATATTGTATCCAAACCTAATTTAAATGTTAATCGATATTTGTGAAAATACATGATTGAACTATATACGATTTTTTATTTTTTTTTAAAATGTATTTATTTATTTATTTATTTTATTTATTTATTTGAGGGTTTGGTTGTTCTTACATTTTTATTTATTATTCAGCATACCCTTTTAAAGACATTTTTTTTCTTTGTCACTTTTTTATGTTACCTTACACGTCTTTCTTTATCTTCATAGCTGCTTCTGGTCTGCCTATTTGACTACATTCATGCTTACCCATAATTAAACTCAGCCTGGTACACGGACCACTATACTGTCGTCATTGGAACTAATCATATTACTAATGAGTTTAGTATGAGGATGCAGTCGAGCCAAGCTCCTTCTTTTTCTACAGATGATTGGAGAAATCACCTTAACTGTTTCAATTAAGTTGCCATCCTACTTCACTTTAGACTGTGCGCGTCATTATTTTTTTATATCGATCATGAATTTAAGGTCATAAAAGAAACGTGTGTTTTTGTTCAAGATATTCTTCGGATAAACCCACATAAGAAGTTTTATCAAAGCCTACCCATTTTTGTATGGACTATACTTTTTACAAGCTCTTACAACTCACAAATATAAATCAATACTTTTGAGCTTGAAGTCGAGTGCCAAATTTCGAATTTGACTGATAGCCTGTTGCAAATTGGACACATATTTTAGTCAGGTTCCATTGGTATATATTACTACAAGTAATTTTTTTTAACGTTGATTCTAAAACAAACTTCAATAAACTTTTACATTAACTGTCAGGTCTATCCAACACTGCATCTGAATCTTTCTCAGTGCATTGCTGAGTATGTGATCAAAATACATTCCTATTTGTTCACCACCAGTCTAGATTAAACATCTACGCCTCTTTCATTGACCTCGGACGACGCTGATATTTATCTGATTGAAAATGTGATAAAGATGCATAGAAAGTTTCATAAAATCCCAACTAATAATTGTATATTTTAAGGATTATATTGTTATAGTTGTTACCATTTGTTTTATCAAATTTTATTGCGTAAGGAGACTACAATAACAACGACGACAATACTACTATTAATAATAATGTCTTGTAGCGTTATTATTATTATTATTATTATTATTATTATTATTATTATTATTATTATTTTGAGGGGTATACGATCAATCTTGCAATAGCTTCTAAGCATTCACACACAAGATCTGAGAGACAGAAAAGTATAATCAATGTGTCTTGCTTAATTTGAAATTTTACACCTAGAACCAAACTTGATTTATGAATAATTAAAATATTAAATATAGTTGTATTATTCGTTTGTATTAATTTAATTATCTGAATTTGTTGTCATTCAATCTGGAATGTCAGATGCACTTTTTATAAAATGTGTATATTTCAGACGTAACTCATATATAAAAATTAAGCCAGAATCGAGATCGTTGTTTGTTTTCCTTTCTTTTCTGTTGGTTTTTAGTTGTTGTTTTTCTTGCTTTTATTAAAAGTATTCTGTGGTCTTTATCACTTATTTTCATTTATGCAAGGCATGCACCACGTGTTCCTTCTTAATATGAGTTGAATTCTTGGTAAAAGTCACTGTGACACGAACATTTGGTCTCCATTTCCAAATAAGAATGTGCGCTATGCAAAGTGTATCTTAGATCTCCTTGTTTCACAAAGTTTGTTTTGATCTCTAGATAGAAATAAATGGTCATTTCAAGACGATTGAAGGTGGCCACTTTAACGATTTAATTCAAACTGTTCCAAATTAGTGTTCCCCACATTATTTATTGATATCGGTCTCTTTGAATCAAGGCTGTTTCACAATATCCCGCATTTATAATATTGAACTATTTGCTTCTTATTATACCCAATAGACCAATTAAACACAAATAATGAATAAAACATGAAGCTTTAACCAAATAGCACCACGTGCCAGCAGTCATCAATAGATGGTGGACATTTTATAAATTTGGACAAGACAATCTTACTATAATCTGATCTCAATTTTATTTCTTTGTTTAGCGCAGAACATCTCTTAAACCAAAAATTTCGTGCTCGATACATTTATTTTTGTCAAGGAGTTTCGGCTCAAGATGTAATCTCGCAAAAGAGTCGGATCAGAGGAATAATTTGACCTTCCAACTTTTCACTTTGGGTCCGTTGCTTGTGGGTCAGCGGTCATCTAGTGGGCCAGAACTCAAGTGGACCTCAAGTGTCCATCTGCCATTTTCACCACAAGCTCTCGATCACCGAGTGCCCAATGTTCAACACCTATTTTAAAAACAGAAAAACTTGGGACAACTGAATAATAATAATAATAATAATAATAATAATAATAATAATAATAATAATAATAATAATAATAATAATAACAACAACAACAATAATAATAATAATAATAATAATAATAACAATAATAATAATAATAGCAATAATAATAACAACAATAATAATAATAATAATAATAATAATAACAATAATAATAATAATAGCAATAATAATAACAACAATAATAATAATAATAATAATAATAATAATAATAATAATAATAATAATAATAATAATAAAATAATCTTTTTTAAGGAAACATATTTTTATGAAAAAAGTAAAAGATTTATATTGGATTTTGAACCGCCATTAATAATTATTTTATACCTGTAGAAAATATGATTTGTTTATTTATAATCACCTGCGAAGAATCAATATATAACTACGCAATGGTTAAGATGAAATTTCGTCCATGAAGCGGAAGCGTACTATTAGTACAGATGAATAGACTATTTCTTTTCTGTTAGGTAAATTTGAACGAAAAACTCCAAACTGATGAGAGTTATTTTTAGGTTTCTTCCTAGAAATATTGCCAGTCATATGTTTTTGAGATAGAACAATCATGTAAGTGATGATGATAAATGTACCATTTATATATATAGACGGAACATAAAATAATATCATTTATTTTGTGACTATCCAGTTACTGCTCTGAGAAGATCCCTACCCATTTGTTTGTGTTCGTAATACACCGGATTAAGGTAAAGGCTTCTTACTTTATATAGCTCATTAAATTTGACTCGTAATTAGGGATGGAGATGGGAGTTGGGAAGTTCTTTCTGAATTACCAAATCGTTCCTGATTGCATTAAAAGTCAAGGACTGAGAAAGGCAGATGGTGAAAGATCCTTCGTTTTATTACCCTTCACATGAATATTACGACCTTTATAAGTGATTGCTATATTTATGTAATTTCTGATAACAACAACAACAACAAAATCTAAAAATGAACATCACTAAGAGAGAGAGAGAGAGAGAGAGAGAGAGAGAGAGAGAGAGAGAGAGAGAGAGAGAGAGAGAGAGGGGGGGGGGGGGGCTATGAAATATTCACCTTCATCGTTTAAAAATGAATTCACTAAATTCCATCAGTCACTCATTGTCTATAGAACTCGCAATACGAATGATATGGGAACCGGTCTAGAAATGGGTGAACATAAAACGAGTTTATATATCGGTTTGGAAGGCCATGGTTCCTTTATAAGGAAAGTGAACTATTATTACAGACTTGAGTTCAGAACATTCATTACTAAAATTAGCACCTGACTCTTTGGAGCGGAATTGAAAACATGTATTGCCAGAAAATATCACGGCTTATATGGCTTTCTCTGCAAAAAACTTGCAGAAAGTATATATCTACACTGATAAATATAAAATTGATCGTGAGCATTCCGAATTTTAAAATTATTACATTTTTAATATCACGATATTTCCACAGGTTTATAACAGGAGCTGAATTCAATCCGCGAGTCCTTCTCTACCGAGTCATTCGATGAATAGCTTTATTACGGAAAACACGACTGTTGTCGTTACAAAAAGTAAGGATATTTCAGTTACCTCCCTTACACCGATATTGTTGTAAGATAGCCATGAACGGAGACCACCCCCTCCCCAGAAAACAAACAGAAAAAAAAGAAGAAACAGAAAAGTTAACGAGGAAAAAAGAAGAAAAAGGCAAATGATTTAAGTGCTGTAATAATACAGAATAATCTGGAAATAAAAGCATAATCCCTTGAAATAAGGTTCTAAGTATAAGGGGGGGGGGGGGTAGTATACGGAAAATGGGAAAATGCATTACAGGCGACCCTCCTCCCTCCCCACCCCCGGTCACGAATACGGATAAGATTTTTTAGACTAATTGGGCACGTTTCCGGACAATGGGAATTTAACATAGTGAATATTGAGCCAGTATACAGACAAGGGAAAGTTGGGTTTAATAGCAATGGAACCGGTGAGAGGACGTCACGGTACTTGACATTGGCAACTATGTTGCGGGGGTATTACCTGAAAACGCGCTACTCTAGGTAAACACATTTATAATACATATATGAACACCAATCCATCACATCTAAACATAAAATCGACTAAAAACATTTTAGGCATGAAAATAAATGTATCCGAAGCAAATATAAAATATACAATCAACTAAACAAATTTAGGTAAGAGAGAGAATCTCTTTCCTAGACAGTGGAATGGTGTTGAAAAGGGCCATTGTGTTGTTATACTTTTGTTAATACCATACTGTTACCACAGAGGCAGCGCAAAGATTTTCTGACTTAGATGAAGACTCTCTTCACACAGCATTGTCTCTCAACATAAATCATTCTTTTCCAAACGCTCGTTTCGGTTATCCGGATGATTGTTCATGATGATTTGACATACATGGGTACGTCCGTACGGAACAGCATCGACGATACGAGAGTAGATGATTCAATGTTAGTTCACATCTTGTGTCGAGAACAGGTGAAGGGAATAAACTGAACCCCGGTTATTTATAGTGGAAGCGCGGAACGAAACGGGCTGAGATTTTTCACCAATCCCAAAACTAGTTACAAAAGTCAGTAATGGTGCGGATTCTATCTTTCAACCCGAAGAGAGCTGCCTCTGACATCACATTCCCTATATAGATGCGCTAGCGTCTGTCTGTGCGCAGTGAATCAATGCGACAGAGTTTAGAAACATGACGGAAACTAAGAAACTATGCATTGGGCTGTACCGGCCGTGGAGACGAGAAGCGATGGCATAGCAGCGTCAACAAAAGTCAATATCAATTTTAATTTTAACTTATTCCGGCATCAGTACCATCGCTACGTTCTCCTTTCTTACCATATGTCGATGAATTTAAACCGAGACAGAAAGAAGAATTAAAGAAATTTATGCAAAAGCAGAAAGAAAACAAAACAACGCTTTTTCTTCTTCAACAGCAATCACAAGAAGAAGAGGCAAGAAGAAGGAAATGGCAGGAAGAGGAGGTAAAAGCAGCAGAGAAGAAACAAGTTCTATGAGAGAAGGATGACACTGAAAGTCAAAACAGTGACGGTACTCTTATACATTTTAGCAGAGTTAAGGAGTCTGAAACAAATGTATCAGACTTCTTTAATAAGACGCCAAAAGACCTTCCCGACCCAAACAGCCCGACCCTGTTCTTATACCTGAGATACGAGCCCTAGTGATTTCTACCAAATCGTCGACAGAAGCAAGTCCAGAAGTAGGCCTTGGCTGTGGCAAAGGTTTAAGGCAGTTAAAGCTTGATTGCTTACTGTTCCTGATTTATTTTAGGTTTTAAAAAAAGTTAAACACTTAACGGTCTTTTTCAAAGCCATCCACTTCCTTCGATAAGAGATAGTAAAACCTTTGCTAAAAGCAATTAAATCTAAAAATCTCTTTTAAGCCCCATGATGAACGCGTGGGATTGTGTGAATGTAGGTCTTTATTTTGAATCAAAACCAAGAGACACTTACGTTTTCTGTCTGGTCTAGTCTGGTAGAAATGTTACAATCAATTGAAGTTAAATATTTCAGGTCAGACGTACCTTTGGAGAAGAGTTCGTCACCGGGGTATGGCATTATTTTTTAACCAGACTGAAACGGTAATGTGCAGCCAAAGACTACGATCGCTTGAGACGTTTCATTCCGTTCGAAGTCCCCCATTTGGATTGAGTTTAAGCATCCGGCAGAATTGATACCTTCCAAAGTCATCCATACGATTCAACACGTGCAACTATTCAACGACAAGATTCACATCCATCTCCTATTCAAAAGCGGCATTGTTCATGACCCACGTGTCTCTTCCCCAAGGGACCGGAAGCTGAAAAATGTGTTCTGGGTGAACGACCTTCGTATGCCGATAAAAACGGAAAAGTAAAGAGCCAGGCAAACTATTCAAAAATCAAACTGAGCCAAACAACGAAGAGAAGAACCCCCAATATAGCAAACTGGCATATCCAAAGACACACCCTGTGGCATTCCTGAAATGCAAAAATTCCAAGACGTCTTGGCTCCATGCTACACATTGAAAGTACATCCTCACGATGTGCGTGAACCTCTGTTGTTTCGAGGCCAACATTTAAAAGACCGAAAATACATTCACATCTATCATCACGATGAAGATTTTGATACCATCACCTGTATCGCTGCATTCCTGTGATACAGTTATTATTGTGAGAAATGTGGTCATGGCTATAACAATCGAGAGCAATACAAACATTGTGGATAGAAATTTAAAGTATGTTTGTCTATAATCCCGGCTTTAACGAAGGACAAGAACAAGTGCATTGGCCTACCTGCTACCCACATTTGAAGACTCAAGGTTCACATCGAAAAGGTGCTAGTCAGCTGCTGAGATTGTGCAATACTTGTGGACACGTGATACCTAATGCCAAGGCTCATGGCTGTTCATGAAAAAAGCGATGTCACATTTGTTACCAAATAGTGGACTTCGAACATGAATGCTAAATTCAAAATACCATTCCAAACATAAAGAGGATGACGATAACTAGAAGAAAAGCGATTGCATCTTTTTCTATTTCGAATATATGATAGAGACCGGCATTCACATTCCTAATTTGTTTGTGGCTTCTCGAGCGTGCAAGAAGAGCATCCAATAGCCTATTTTTTGTCATTTTCCTCAATGTAGCAAGACTCTTGGACGACGTGAAAAAATATTTCGAGGACCGAACACGCTAGCCGATTGAGCCCAGTGGATCTTAGACCCCATCGACGACAAGTGGTCATTGAACATTACAGAGATTGTCATAGCCATGCCACTGTTACGGCTTACAATTTCGCTGGATACGATGGGCCGTTTCTGCTCAGATGCTATACTGAAAAAACTACCGAACGTCAGAAAGTGACTTTGAACGGAGCCAAAATCTGTTCCATACGTTAGGGACAAGTACAATTTAAAGATTTACTTGAGTTACTTTACTTTAAAGATTTACTTGGGTATGTCTTTGAGCCGAACGCCTAAAACGTTTGGAATGACAGAAATGACCAGAGGCAATTTCTACACGTTTTCAATACCGAAGCTAATAAACACGCTGTTCTGCCCCATATGCTTATGTCACAAATGTCTCATCTGCTAACCCTCGACGTGGCACTAAAATCAAATTTTACAACGTACCATGGAAGACTTCTCCGAAGCCACTTGTAAACAGTGCTTGAATTTACAATAGCAACGATCCCGTGTTTAAACGTATCGTGAAGGGTTAACAGCTGGTGTACCTTTTATCCCATGGAATAGTTTCTACAGAGGACGGACGAATGCCACCTATATGGTGTACCAAACGATGAGGAGAAAGGAGAAAAAATCAAATACTCTAACGTGTGTTCGCTGTATCCTTACGTGTACAAATACTATTACTTTCACGTAGGGTACATTTGTGCTTACCCAACACATCGATCTGGATTGGACAATATGAAGGATTGATTAATTGTAAACTCTTGCGTCTCACTAGCTTGCACCATCCAGTTTTACATCACCACTGCCAAGAAAACTGATGATCCCCTTGTGCTGTACTTGTGCTGAAACTTCCAACCAAGACAGACCTTGTCAGCACACAGAGAAAGAACGCGTTTTGACGTGAATGTTGGTCAGTGTAGCATTTCCTAAAACTCTGTATCTGTGATACAACTGGTAGAAGTTAACGAAATTTAACACTTTCCCAAGACAGAAAAATACCACAAGGGAGACAAAACTCAGAAAGCTATTTTCAGTGGATTCCAAAATGAAACTGACACAAGAAGCCAATGGATATCTTTCATGGTGCCACACTCCAGAAGACCAAAATAAATTATTAAAAAAATTTGGAACAGGAGGGGGTCTATTTATACTACGTGTAGAAAGAAAATGAACGTGCTTATTTGTCAACGTGACATTAAATTGCATTTGAGATAAAATTGCACAACGACTGTGTTTACCCACGACGGAGTACTTGACAGACCCTTCCCACTTCTTCCAGATGATTCACAACAAAACCAAATAAAGAAAACACGGAGACGTGATTCCTGAGGACTTGATCGTGGTCAATTACGAAGACGAACTGGACTTTGTTTAAGCTGACGAATGTGGAAATATCATCACTGCGGACCTCTGGTATAACCTTTGAATCCAATGGAATGACTACAACAGACTTTAGTGACTTACAAATGATCAATGGAACTACATCATTGACACCAATAACGAAATCCTCATTTACCTCCTAATCTTCATTTGATAGAGATGTCTAGTTACGACACGAATTGCAAGCGTTTATGGATCGTAACAATATTTCAGAAACGGAAAAAATTGCAACCATATGATCCAGTGTTGCAAAGCCTGCAACTCGTTCACCAGAAACAGCTCTAACAAATCTGAAAGATTTTAAGGATCCCGATGAAATGTACTTCACTACAGCGACCATCGACCATCGGTCAAGATTGACGCAGCCTCAGGGATGCCCGAGGAACAGGCAGTACGAGAAGTCTGTCAAACACTTACACCTCCCATCCCTTGTAAGATTGCAGCGTTCTATCTGACTTTTCCACCACCCCTCAACGAGCAAAAACTCGAAACTTGGGTTTTAAAAGATGACGTCCACTTTTCGTTCGACAAAAGTGAAAAATAAAAAAGGAAACTAGAAATAAAACAATGAAAGAAGACAAAACCATCTATTATCACCACTACCACCACCAACGCCAACACAACTCTCGACTTCTTCTTCCATAGCACGTTGGATACCGTAAAGCTCTTTACATACCACCAACTTGCCTCATCCAAATCAGCAACATCAAAGAGTGGGTGACATATTGACGAGACATGGAGAAGGTGTTAGCCTGTATTTACTATGATCCATCCCATTCAGAAGGTTACGGAGTTGTTCAGAAATTGTATCGTGCTGCTAAAATCTGTATGTAAAATCTTCGTTTACTTCAAGTACAATGATGGTGTACACTTAACACAAATCCATTCGACGAAAGATTTCCAGAAGTCGCACCCGAGTGGAAGACATTGATCATCAATGGCAAGCCGATTCAGTCAATGTCTATCACTTGGCCATCTACAATCGTGGCTACAAATACTTATTATGTGTCATTCACATCTTACAATTTGATTGGGCCGTATCATTAACATACGAACACTGAATTAGTGCGTTCACTCCAACTTGTATTGAAACAAAGTGGTCGTCGCCTTCTTCAAATGGAAAACCTACAAATTCACCGAATTTCAGAACCATGCTTTACAAAAATAATTAACGAAACGTGATATTCATTTGTTTGACCAACGAGAATCCCGAAACCACATCCAGCGTCGTGCAACGTTTCCAACGCAGTTTGAAAGAACGCATGTATAAATATTTTACGCATCGACACAATCTCACTTACATTAATCCAAGTGTACAACCAATCTTATATTCTGAGCATCGGATGTACACCCGAAGAAATGACTCCCGAAAATGAAGTGGCTTTGTTTGAGTGCCCGTATTGTACGTCTGTCCCCACGAAAAGAGAAATAATGGCACCAGGAGATTTGATGCGCATTGGCAAAGTTTCGACTAAGGTTACTTACACAACTGAACCACTGAAATGTTTCGTGTCACTGGACCAGTGCGTTAACGTTATCCTGCCATCTATACATTAAAGACATGAACCGAGAATTGTTAAAAGGAACATTTTCTTACCCGAGTTATACGAGTTATAATGCGTGCTTGAAAAAGACGAATTGTACTACATCGAAAGTATTCTCCAGCGAAGAACCCGAAAGTGTTAAAACAACATGTCAAAGAAGTAAAAGTAAGTTTGAAAGGATATCATCCAGGTTTTGATTCTTGGAACGACGCATCGCATGTCATCTATATATATATATATATATATATATATATATATATATATATATATATATATATATATATATATATATATATATATATATATATATATATATATATATATATATATATATATATATATATATGAATGTTTGTTTGTTTGTCGTATGCGTTCCTATATTCCTATACCGTTCATCCGATTGCGATAAAACTTTGGTGAGTTGTTCTGCGCACGCCCGCGAAGGTTTCTGAATTAGTACAACCATTTAAATTGTACAGTTAACAGATGTGTGTATTTCATATAGTTTTGCGACATTTACCGTGTGTTCGCTGTGAACTGTAGGCGCCTTAGATAATCGCGGTGTGAATTTGTAATAGTTGAAACAGACGAGCAACGGGAAGCAAGATTGCAAACCGTTCAAGTTCGCACTGCTCAAGCCCGATCACTTTCGCAAACACTTTCTTTCAGTGGCATGGTAACGCATGCCAGGATTAAAACACAAACACTTTCTTTCTTTGAGTGGCATTGCAACCCATGCCGGGTACTTGCTAATCGAATATAAAAATAAGTGACCATGATGCCTTCTACACATCCTCAGCTGCCACTACACTTGTGACCACTTAGTTACCCTTTTCTTCTATGCTAGATCTACAAAGCAACTCTTGACAGTGTGGTGTGGAGAACGTGTTTATAAATAGCAAGTCGTCATTTTCTGCCAAATCTTTGTAGTGTGATGTGTCATCGTTGCAGCTAATGCCACTTTAGATTTGCTACAATAATATCAGTCGCGACTTAAACAATTGCAATCCTCTTTTAGACTCCCCTCTGTCTTTGAGTGACTCCTCGAACAGCAGCAGAACTCTGGAAGTATGAACAACAATAACCAATTTTAATTATAGCGCTGAGAAGTGACAATTCTATGAGGGTGTTTCCCAAAAACACATTATGCTGTTTCACAGCCAAATTACCTCAAGCCATTTAAATGGATCACAAAGCTCATTGGGAAGTGGCTTTGGTGCAAATGATCTACCCTACACAAATCAAAAACATCGTTGTAACTCAAAACACGTACTATATCGAAGTCCTGAACAAAGAAGTGGAAAAAGAGTCGAATACAATCAGGTTTTCAGGCGATTCAAAGAATCATCATGCATTCCGTTACTAAGCCTATATAGTGACACTTCCGTCATGTTATTAATTTAGCAGTGAACATTTGGTTAACACAATTGCTGACAGGTTCGAGGCAGCGTTTGGCAAAACCCTAATCAGATCCAAAAAGGCGTTACGATTGAGTTCTACAACGGGGCTGGATGCCTGTTGATGTAATTTAATAATAATAATAATAATAATAATAATAATAATAATAATAATAATATTAATGAGGACTTTGTATAGCGCCTAATCTTTCGAAGCTCAAAGCGCTTTACACCATCTATAATGATATGACTACACTACAGAAAAACAAATGACAAAAACAATAAAATTGGAAAACATCTAAACATGCTGAAAACATATAAGATACAAAACATTATTAGGTCTCTAAGTTTGTCCATGCAGTCGAAACAGGCGAGTCTTAAGAGCACTCTTAAAAGGGACCATTGTCTTTTTGTGTCTTATTTCAATAAGCGATTCGTTCCACGTCGCCGGGCCCTGGTATGCAAAAGAACGTTGTCCATATGACTTCGTTTTCACAGTAGGAACAATGAGTATACGATTGTCAGAAGAAGAGCGTATGTGTCTTGCTAGTATGTACACAAGGGTGAGGCTGGATAGGAATGTTGGACTGGAGTCTGAAGTGAAACATAGCACAAAGAACACATTTTGTGTTTGATTCTGTATCGAATTGATACCCAGTGTAGGGTACAGAGCAGTGGTGAGGTGTGCTCTGATCGAGGTACTCTAAAGATGATCCGTGCAGTTGTGTTTTGAACTTTTTGAAGTTTCTGGAGTAAATATTGTGGCGAACCAGACAGAATTGAGTTACAATCTTGAAAGTATTAATGAACACACAAGTGTTTTAGTGGCATCAACGGAAAGATATTTACGAATGGAACTGTTGCGTCTCAGTTCAAGATATGCAGCCTTGCATATATTCATGACATGTTGGTGCAATGTGAGAGTACTGTTTAGTGTAACGTCTAGGTTTCGTACTGACTGTGAGAATTTAATGTTGGTGTTGCTGATATTTATTGTCTGAGGTAAAGGATGTGAATGAGAAAGTCTTTGTGTTGTGATCAGAATAGCTTCAGTTTTATCATCATTCATCTGCAGCTTGTTACATGTCATCCATGATTTCACATCAGAAATGCACCTCTCTACTCCATGGATGGTAGCATCAACAACAGTTGGGTGGCTGGACTTGAATATTTGGGTGTCATTAGCGTAGAATTGGTGCGACACTGGGTGATGATCTATGACACTTGAGAGCGGCTGTGTGTATAGAATGAAAAGAACATGTCCAAGAACAGATCCCTGTTGAACACCACAACATACGTCAACTGTGCTGAAATGTATTCCATTTGCATATATAAGTTGTGTCCTGTTCACTAAGTAGGACTTGAACCACTGTACGGCTATATTCTAAATGCCGAATACATGCTGGATACCGTGAAGTAATATATCATTGTCTATTGTGTCAAATGATGCAGATAAATCCAGGAGAGTGAGGGCTGTAATCTTTCCACTATCCAAAGCAGAGAGAATGTCATTAAATACTTTCAGAAGAATAGTATTCCGTATTGTGGCAAAAGCGATATGCAGACTGTACATTGCTAAAAAGACTTTTTGAATTCAAATGAGATACAAGTTGGGTTAGAACAACCTTTTCTAAGAATTTTGATATGAATGGGAGATTAAAATCTGGGCGGTAGTTCTTTAGATCGTTATAGTCAAGTGTTGGTGTCTTCAGCAGAGACTTTACGATGACAGTTTTGAAAAATGATGGGAATTCCCCCGATGAGAGAGAGAGATATTAAAAACATCAGTTAGTGAAGGTAATATTGGGTCTAAGCACTCAAGCAGCAGTGATGTCAGAATTGGATCACATTCACAAGACTTTGGTGCACTTTTCATTACGATTGTCAGTGCTAAATCAATAGAAACAGGTTCAAATGCTCCTAATGGTTGTGCTGAAATTCTGTATCATAACTGTATGGTGACGATTCAATTGAAATTGTGCTGTCAAGCGAATCTCTAATGATTTGTACTTTGTCACGGAAGAAATTTGCAAATTGGTCCGGAAGGTCTACTGGAGAGAAGGTTGTTGGAAGTGGTGTACGTTTGTTCCTCGACATTTGTTTGTTAGTTATCTCGAAGAGCTCTTTGCAGCTGGAACTCTCCATGATCTTGCTAAATGGACTATGTGACGTTTTTCTTAGCGGCTGCATAGATTTGTTTATGCATAGTGAATCTGGTGGAATGCCAAAACCTTCTGCTTTTCGGCGATGTCTGTTAGCAGTGCGAAGCTGTTCCCTAACACTGCTATACCATGGAGAACATTTTTTTTTATTGATTCTCTGCATTTGGTGGCTGGTTCATGTTTTTCAAGCAATGAACGCAGGCAGTTATCAAGTTGTTAAAAAGTTCTTAGGTTTTCTTGGATGTCATGCATGCATTTGGTTCTATTTATCATACGGAGGTTTCTCTTAGTAGCGAATAGAGGTGGAGGGTTAGGGACTGATACGTCGAGATGGCATACAATGCAGAGATGATCCGATGCAAGATCGTGGGATACAAGGGTGGATTGCAGAATATTATCACCAGGTCTATAAAGAAACCAGTATAAAATGTGACCAAGTTTATGGGTGGGTTTATTAACTGACTGTTTAGGATTGAAAACATGAATGGAATTTAGGAGTTTTGATGTGTATGGTTTTCCAGGACAGTGAAAGTGAAAGTTGAAATCTCCAAGAATAATTAGGTTACCACTTATCGAATTTCCATACTCCAGAAGATTTGGAAACTGCTCCAAAAAGAGAGATTCCGTCACTTGTTTTTTTCTGCTAGGAGGAG
Source organism: Unio pictorum (assembly GCA_030141615.1). Taxonomy (NCBI): domain Eukaryota; kingdom Metazoa; phylum Mollusca; class Bivalvia; order Unionida; family Unionidae; genus Unio; species Unio pictorum. The sequence goes on from JARLTB010000021.1 coordinate 40,182,384, forward strand.
GGTGGTAGAGATAGAAAAATGGACTGACCTTTGTTTCAGTGTGAGCGTTGTTTGGACTAGTTCAAACGATGTGTGGCAGAAATTGAAGGTTGTGTTGTACTTAAGGCATTTAATCATGTAATTCTTTGTAATGACAGCAATGCCACCTCCAAGAGAATTGCGGGGGAACTACTTGATGTAGTAATCGCTGGGTGTTAAATCTGGACACTTAGGTTCATCGCCTGATGATTGCAACCATGCTTCTGTCAGGAAGAAAACGTCGATATTCTGTTAGTTGATAAAATTAACTATATCTGTGCGATTTTCCGGTGATCCTACTGATTGAGCGTTGAATAATGCAATACGTAGTGGTATCCCTGAGACAGTTGACACAACGGTTGACGATTTAAAGGAATTTGAACCAGGTTATCAAAATTAACGGCAGAGTTTTTAAATTGTTTATCTGTTACGGACGAAAAGGAGATAACTGGAATTCTTCTTCCTGTTCTACGGCGGCCAGCTTTGAAACAACGTTTCTTTTTTCGCTTCCGTTTACATTTAAGAAATAATCAATGCAGTCCCCGTTCGTTCAGTCTTGAGCACAATGTAGTATTAAGAGCCAAGGCGTGGTCATTTATTGCAATTAATGGGGGTCCATCATAATGTAAGCGGGTTGACTGGCGATCACGTGATGGCGGGTCATTCAAAAACAAATGACGTCTTAACAGTGGAACAAAACAGCTGAGAAAATTTGTAATTCTTCTCGTTTCCAAAAAAAGGAGATGAATTAACACATACGAACTGAACAGCCAATGATGAAGCACAATAATGTAGACGAAGATAGACAAAAGGCACAAATACCATGAAAAATAGCACAAAATCGGAAGTGCCTTCCTCGTGGAGTTAAACGATGGCGACCATCTTTCCGGAAATTATACCAAACCGTTGTCCATCAGGTTTAATGGTAGTTTGTTTGAAATGTTGGGTGGACATCCACAGATGGTCGCACGTAATCGGAGCACATCATCAACAAATAATATACATTTGTGCAGGGCTTTTGGATCCCCTGTAGAACTGAACGAATGACTAAAATTCATGTTTGTGTACTCCGATGTGGTGGGGTACATCATGTTGGGACACACCTCCGTACAGAGAATGCGTGTCTTTCCTTTCAAATTGGATTCTACTACGGTCACTGACGAGGAAGGTGTTCAAATTTGTACAACCTCATTATTCGTCCGAACGTAAGTTGCATTTCAACACTATCTACACTGCTATGAAAAGAGATTTGGGACAAAATATTCCATTATCCAAAAGGAAAGTCACGGGAAATTCAATTATCCATTGTAGCGAGGAATCTCTCGATAACGAAGACATGGTTTACTAAATATGTTAAGTCAGCCTTTCATTCGATGTTAAATCAGCCTCTCATTTGAAACCAATGGTGACACGAGCATTGCACACATTGAAAGATGCCGCGTTGATGTACACAATTAATTGCTCCAAAATGGCACCATCAACAAACAAAACCCTAATGACGCGTTCTTGAGAGCAGGCAAAAATGTCTTGCTTCAAACCGATAAGGAGATTATGGGTCAGCAAGAAACTCCTATAAATGCAATGGACGCTGCTAAGTCAGTCATTCATGCTTCCCTGATGCCACAACAAGGAAAAGGCAAAACGAGACGACAAAGACACCCCTTGATAGGACTTCACACCCCCAAAGATAAAGATTAAGAAAAGAAGAACTGTCAGAGACTTAGAAAATTTTGATAATTAAATACATCATAGAGAGAAAGAAACAAAACTGATGCATCGAGACTCTATCACCTGCTCCAAGTCTGAACTAGATATGTTTGCCACGTCGCTTAGTATGATGACAATGCCAATAGGTCGAATTTCATCCCATCTCTCTTTAATGACGGCATCAGCTCCCATCGAGTTTGAAATCAAAGGACATTGAAGATTACATTGATCTGAACAGCAGTTATTTCTACATAAAAATCAAAGTGAACGATTTGGACGGTAGTGATCTAGATGCCGATGAAACAAATCAAACAATAGCTCCCGTCAACAATTTCATGCATTCCTTGTTAAGCAACGACATCCTCAACTTTATGAGACGAAACGCCCAGAAGAAACGATTCAATAATGTGAAATCACAAGGCACAAATTCCATGGTGTGTGGACAATGTTTTGTGTATTTTCTTCATCAATTCGGTCTTGGATCATCTTTAGAACATTAGTGGCTTATTTTGACATTAACTCTTCTAGAAACGATCAAAAAGTAGATCGCTGGTTTTCCTACCATTATGGCTGTTGTTTTTCTATAGCAAGGAAACGTAGTGTATATCAATGGCCCAATGACTTCCAACAGTGGAAATCTAATTGCACTTTACATCATTGTCAACATTGTCCGCGCTTGAACCATATAAAATGATGCAGTCTCCAGTCGGACAATCAACTGATGACTCGTCAACATATGAAGTTGCCTTCTAATTTAGTTAAAGTGCATTTGTAGAGGAGGTGACACTAAATTACTATTTATAGCAATTTAGAAATTTTGGGCAATCACCCACTCAACACACATATACCAGAGCAAAATTCTAATTAATAAACTGATATTCTCAACAATTGTTTCTTTAACATTGTTATGTTCTAAATGGTGTTGGATCGCACTGCTGTGTGGTGCTGCTACCACCCAACAATGTTAACTTTGTCCGTGCACACACACACACACACACACACACACACACACACACACACACACACACACACTTGTGTTAACGAAATAGTCTCATATGTCTTTGTTTTAAACCATTCACTAATACGGAAAACAATTTCAATGAATATAGAGGACATACATTTAGATATTACTTGTCACATCGTGCCAACACACAACAACATCGCACTAACCAACCGTACTGAAAACGATAGGGTATGTTATCATGACAATTATAACTCCACGAGTGACACTTACTCACGTTGTGAATTCGTTGTAAAGCACTGATTATATATAGATGTACATGATTTGAACATGTCCTAAATACTTTGCTAAACTTCGTTTTCTATGACTGCTTTAAAAATAAATGTCTTTCTGCCAACAATGTACTATTTTTTTTATTTTTTGTGAGATAAGTTCATGTTAATAAGCGCCAAAACGACTCTTCGTCGAAACGGTCGCGCCAAATGGCGGCGCCAAAACGTTGTTTTCTCAGATCATTGGCGAAAAGATGAGACCACATTCCGATTGACTCATGACATTAAATGAGGTACGAAAGTATGTTACTGGAGCATAGGATTTAAAAGTATATAATAAAAATGAAAACCGACGTTATGCATTTATTAAAAAATGCCAGAAACAGAGATTCATGTATTTACGAATACTTTCTACCTTTTATATAAGATACTGTTACGTATAATTGATTATATATATATATATATATATATATATATATATATATATATATATATATATATATATATATATATATATATATATATATATATATATATGTTTTAATTGAATATTATTTGTTGTCAGTTTTAAATTATCTGTTATTTTTCATTACATGCTATTGTAAACCCCATAATAAATCCCAGTCTGATTTTATTATTTAGAGTTATGAACCATTCAAATTGAAGTCTTCTATATCGCTCTTGGGTGATTCGGCTAATCCCGCCCCTATACAAATTTTAATGGACACGGGAGCGTCTCAAAGTCATTATTGTCAGGTACATTGTCTTTGTCTGATAATTGATCTTTTATTGAGAGTGTTCTTAATTAGGGAGTAGAATGTGGTTTTGTTAATGTTCCTATCCATAGTGTAAATTTGTCATCAAACATAGTATCAGGACCCGTGACAGTCGAAACAGTTTCTCTGTTATACCCATATAGGACATTCATTTATTATTAGGTAATGACTTAGCTGGAGATCAGGTTGTGGTTAATCCACTTGTAACAGACAAGTTTTGTTGGGATCGGAAAGACGATCCAATTGAAAACGAATTCCTTGATTTATTCCCAGTTTGTACAGTTACCAGAGCTATGGAAATGATAGCTCTTGAAAATAATGTTGATATGGCATGTATTCCTTTGACTGACACGTGTATTGGTCAAACGTTTGATGAGGTCACTTTCTCGTCTTGTTTGGATCAATCAGAATGATGTATTGATCACAGGATCATCGTATAACAACCCATTCTGTTTACTCTAATCGTGGTGATACACGACAATTAAAAAAGTTATTGAGATCTCGTGTGTGTTTCAAAGAGCCATTACTGAAGCTGAAGCCTCTGAAGAACCTGTCTGTTATTTCATTAAAAATGTAATTATTATGAAACAGTTGAGACCCTTCAATGTACCTGCTGGTTTGAGTGGTCAGTGAACTTTCAATTTCCAAAACTGTACAGACAGTAAATACGTAATCATGCGCATGAACCTAATTTGGCTGGTCATTTAAGGTTTAATAAGACTTATCACAATACTCAACTCAATTGGCTAAAAATCAAAATTGATTTTGCGAAATATTATAGATCTTGTCATACTTAGGAAAACCAAAATCAGAAGATACATAAAGCTCATCTGCAACCTATTTAACAAACCATTTAGTAGAATTTTGGTAGATTGTGTTGCTCCCTAACTTAAGACCATGTCAGGTAACCAATACATGTTGACCATTATGTGTGAGTCAACAAGGTTTCTAGACGCAATTAATTTATAGAATTTTAAATCTAATACTTTAGTACAAGCATTGATCAAGTTTGTTTATTCAGTTTGGCCTTATTAAATCTGTTTAATTGTTTTAAAGGTACAATTTTAGCTCTGGAGATCTGTCTCTCTTGCTCATTCTTCAAACTTTTCTTCAAGTTCGATTTTACGGCCCTTACAAAGTTAAGAAGAAATTCAATGAGTATAATTATAACACTAGTGCAAGTAGGATCTAAATAAATTATAGGAGTACCAGTATATTGAAAGAGATAGCCATGTTAAACATGCATTTAGCTTAGTTGTTCATGTTCCACTCAGTAAAGACTCAAGTGAAAGAGTATCATGGGATTCTATTAATATTGGAGTGACAAATCGTAGGAATTCCCACGATTCTCAGACAATTGAAATTCAACGAAAACTGACGATTTCTCATTAAAGCTATTGAATCTGAAGATGTTGAATCTTCACTCACAGTTTCCACTCTAGGTACATGCCATTTCACTAGCCTTACTTGTATAGAGTAGTCCGAAATAAAATTTCCTACGTCTATTGATTTATATCTTGTCTAAAATATGCTTGCAATGATCCATTCCGACAAATAGTTTGATCTCTAGACGAAGTTATGAGCGTGAAGGATGATAGGTAGTACACTAATATGGTTATCTAAAGGACTTATTTACATGTTATCTGATTGATTTTTCGTAGCATGGTATAGGCGTAACCCGGTCCTTATCCTTTGTCCGCAATGTCTTTAGCTTTGTTTGTTAGTTACCTAACCTAAATTGATATATACAGGTTCGTCAGCAAGGAAACAAAGAATTATAAGGTTTGCAAAAAGCAGTTGATACAATCAATATAAAAGCTTCCAAGATCGGTCCATGGTAAATATACACTTAATTTGAAAAATTATCCTTAGAAATTTTCCGTTAGTGGTCTGATGATGTCAAAAAAATTAATCTCTCTCTCTCTCTCTCTCTCTCTCTCTCTCTCTCTCTCTCTCTCTCTCATTGTTTCTATCATTTGCATTTATGATTAGTTAAAAATATTTATATTTTAAGAAAAAAATGATTATCTTAAAAATAACCAAAAATAAATTATGAACCTGCTTTAAATATCAGAACATATTTTTAAATAAAATATATTGTCATTAATTTGTATACTTTGAATGTAGAAGTTATAATTTGTCCCAAGCAGGAATCGAAATGTACTACTAGTATCGTAACCAACTAGTTAGCTTTCATGCACCAGCATTTTAACGTATCTAGTTATGCAATGATCTCTTTTCTGCTTGAACTAGCTAACGTAAGATTCATCCTTATTCTTTTGAGAAATAATTCAAGTGTTCGCACTGAATGGAACAGTGCTGTCAGCTTCTAAAATAATCGTGGTACGAGAAAACGTCATTCATTCATATAGCTAATGCGGTGTTCTAAAATACCATTGTATTATCTTTTCTTGTCGATATGACGTGTAGTGCCGTTTCTACTCAATTATAGAGATTGTTCTGATGACTACAGCCCGTAAATGATCTTCTTAGCATAATAACAGTTCTTTATGCCATCCTCTTAATGCTGTTGAAGGCTATCTTCATAGATGATACAATGTTGTCATCTTAAGATACATTGTTTCTCGTTAATTTGATGTGAATGTCAGTACATACGTGTAGTATGATCGAAGATTTGATTTTCAATGGATCCGAGTAATGAACCTAAGAAAGATATTTTGCTTTCCTTGAAGTTCATGAAGTTCGCATAAATTGTTACTCGTGGTCTTTGCAGTTCTTTAACAAACACTCGTTTCACATTTTGTTTTGTTTATCTGTCCAGTATCATGTTTGTTTTCAGTCTAGCAATTTGCAATTCTTGTGTCCTTCGTCAGTCGGACATCTTTCATGTCTCTTCTTGTTTAAGATGGGGTTGTCGCTCAGATACCAGTACGTAGAGTGCAGGAGCATCTAGTCCTCGTTTTGCCCTTTGGCAGGCATAAAACTATGCTAGTAATTAGAAGGTGGTGTTCAGTGTATTTCCACAGTTGGAAGAGCCCGTTTGTCATTCACTAAAGTCAACCAAAAACTCTAACACTGAGTCAACAATAATTCCGATCCGCACGAAATTTGGTGTGGTGACCCCGTTTGGTTGTGCAACCCGGATTTAGTCTGAGAGATCAAAGGTTCTGGAACAACAGAAGTGCCTGGTAGGGAGGTTCTTGATGGATTGTTAAAAATGCTGAGAGGTGCAGATCAACTTTGTCACTCTTGATCCATTTGCTAGGAATTGCGGACCAGAAAAAATCGTGGCAATAGAAATATAAAAAAAGAGAAACTATTTCAGGAAAATCCTAAAGGATTTCAACCGAAACCAATTCAGGCAGACCAAAAAAAAGAGAAATGGTTTCGGTTTGTCACGCTATACAACCCGGCACCGATGTCGCTGCGGAGACGAATTGTTATGGTAAAACTATTTACGATTTCAACCAAATATTTGATCAAGTCCGACACGATATCTTGATCTAGGATCATGCAAATTTATTGTTACAAATCCATGTGGGATTCACTGAGCGTGACTAAAGAAATTTCTAAAGAGATTATAATCCATATCACCACCGCACCAAGTTTGCCAAATATTTCGTAGCGTATGTGTGTCAACTCCGTTGAATACAGCAAGAATATTGCAGTTATCTCTGATCACTTTTGGTATTTGAGTGTATCGTTGAGTGATATATATTACGTCAGTGCTTTTATGCCTGCCTCTGGAAAATATCCTAGCGGGATTCTTTTGATTGTCTAACATGACATCATCATATACCACTATATTGTTAATACTTCCATCAATATCATCAATGGTCGGTGCTTCCTCGATATCGGTTATAAACTCAATAATATCCTCATCGATTTCTGATTTTGCTTTCTCGTTAAAATCCTTTAACACCTCGTAACATCGCTGATCGTCTACACTAGGAGCAATCAAATATAGTTTATCCCATTTCATCCATCTCATTAATTATCAAATTAAGTAGCAGTTGCGTCTTACCACTTCCAGATGGTCCGATTATAATCATGCGAATAGAATTTGGTAGCTCTGCATGGTGTTTAACTGGTTCTCGTGTTTTTGTCGCCGAGACATCAATTACATTCATGTTATTATAAATAAAATGGATCTATATTGTGTGAAATGTAAGAAACGTATTAGCACAAATGAATCGACGACGATTACAACTAAAATAACAGATCAGCACTAGCTGGTAAGTGTGTAGAATGTGGTACAAAAAATTTCGATTTGTTTCTATGAAATCTGGAGATGTTTTTAAACAAAACGAGGAGGTGATATTGCAGCCAAATTAGTAAAACTCCCAGGAACACCATGGGCAAAATATCCGGGAGAAAAACACCTTCCATGGTATAGTTATTGTGGACCCGTGACCTGACTCGATAACCGACTAGATGATCAAAACCATCCCCGACCCAGTGAAAAGCCAATAAACGCCATTGATAAGGCGTGTTATGCTCATGATGTTGCTTATAAAAGCAGTAATCTGCAACACAGACATATCGCAGATGTGAAATTAATTTATGCGTTGAATTCTATCACTGATAAAGCCTTCAAAGAAAAATTGGCTTCATGGTTGATAACATCGGCGATGAAAAGTAAATTGATGTTGGGTGCTGGTAGTTAATAACATCATGGAATCTATTTATTATTCTCCAAGAGGATACTAGAGGGGTAAATCAGCAATCAGTAAACTCGCTAGCGCCGCAAAGGTGAAAAATACCACTGCAGCGGATTGGTTATCCAAACAGGCGAAATGGCAAATTTATCTACCACGGCCTAAACAAATTAACTACTCACATTTTGATGTCAGCGCACCTAATGAAGTTCATCAGACTGATATATTATTTCTGCCGCATGATGATGTTTACAAATACGCGTTAACCGTAGTTGATGTTGCCAGTCGATACAAACAAGCAGAACCTCTAAAAACAAAATCATCAACTGAGGTGGCTTCTGCGTTTGAAAGGATCTATCTACGAGGTCCTCTTCAATGGCCAAATCTATTACAAGTTGATCTTGGCAATGAATTTCAGGGTGCAGTGTTATCAACAATGAAGCATCATAATGTCACCGTCAGACGAGGACATACTGCATTACATTGCAATCAGGCAATTGTTGAATGCTTTAATCGCACACTTGCTGAGCGGTTATTTGGATATCAATACACGTAGGAATTTATTCAGGATAAACGATCTCGTGAACGGGTCAAGAGACTACCAGGCGTAAGTACCGCGCTGAATAATGAGATTACTCGAACAATCAACATGAAACCTAACACGATTAAGAAAAAGTATATACCCGTACAATCGCAAAGTGATTTTTCAAAACAACCAATACTCGGCAATGTCACTGTAAGATATTTATATGAACCAGGAGAGCTCGAAGGTGGCAAAAAAAAGAGCTACTGATCCTATTTGGAGTGTTACTGCACATAAAATATCTAGTATAACAAGATCTACGGGTAGACCGCCAGTCTATAGATTGGATTCAACTGCTCCTCAGCGAGGATTTACTCGTGAACAATTACAAGTGATACCCGAGGATACTCAATTACCGCCGCGTGATCTTAACTAGCGCCTCTGCGTCTGTTGCACTCAAGACAAGTCAGCATCACATTATCTCTGGTATGACCAATAATGCTATTCGTTCTGTCTACGGTAAATTGGCAAGGATCTTTATCCGACCAACACCAACGAATTATACAATTGCAACTCGCGCATTGATTATTCTGTTGTTGTTTCAGTGTGATTATACACTCGGCATCAATATAAAATTTTCTGTTATTTTTTTCTCCTGTTGTTTATAACCAGAGAGTTTTTTTCTGATTATATCATCGCTGACAATATCACTTATTGTAGTGTCATTATAGTCTAAATCAACTCTTCGAAGTTGATTTATTCTTCGTACTCTGGACACCGCAAGATAAACTAAATTCGACCACTCGATGGGATTATCTATGATCCAAACAATTGTATCGGATATAGTCAACCCCTGCGAAGAATGTATCGTCGCTGCGTATCTTAACTTCCATGATGATTTATTAGCACGCAATGCATCTTCGACGACATTGATATCAACTAACACAATATCATTTAACACTAAAATCTGTTTTCTTGACTCTGCCAAACCAGGAATATCAACTTCGATATTTTGTCTTCGTGTATCCTTAGGTCTATAACACAGCGGCACTGGAAGTGTTGCAAATTTTTCTTTATGCGTGTTAAATAACTTCATCTGAAGTGTATCTCTGACTATCTTTCTACTTGCCACTATCAAATCGTTTGGTCTCCACGCTTCCCAAAAATCATTTAATGGGGTTTCTGAAATTGTTTCACGCGCTATTTCACACTGGATTCTATCCGGTTGTAAGCTGATTAATTTTTTGAACTCGCGTAATTCATTATCAAGTGCTCTATGATCAGTACTGATTTCTTCATAATAGTCTACAAAATTCTTCAGCCAATTATGTGGAGACAAACCGACAAATGGTGGTGGCTGACCATAATCGCCACACATTATCACTTTTGTATTCACTAGCAATAACCAATCGAGAAACTTTTGTAATAATCTAATGACACTGTGCATATCTCATCCCAAATGATGATTTCAGGAATATATTTTTCGCCCATTCGATCAGGAGTCCATTCGTCACCTTTCCATCGAAAGAAACTATGATAAGTGCAAGCATTACTTCCTCGTTGGTTCATCTCTCTTGCAAGTCTGTGTGTTGGTGTTAGAACAATTATGCTTGATTTCCCTCGAAATAATTCAATCGCACGAATCGTCTTCCCTGACCCACCAAAGCCGTTTAAGTAACTGGTTTTATATCTACATATTGGATCGGAACACGACGATGCATTAGATAGTTCTGATATCTGATTATTTTTCAAGTAATTGTTTTCAATTGTAACATCTGCTGATTTGGAGTAATCACGTAGTATTTCTCTTTTAATTCTCCATGATAACCAACTCTCGTCTGAATTAGTGAATTCAGTTACTGCTTCTTTATATTTTACGTCTATATAAAATGAATCAGTGGCTACCTAACTGCGGATTCAGGAAATCTATTTATCATCGAAAGTAAATTAATAGAAGCATAAGCCAGCATATACGACCTTAGATGAACGTACTGAGGATTTTCTCCGTCGTTATAAGTAACAATTGTACCTAATTTGGTTCCATCGGATAAGAAAACGTCTTTACGATAGAAGTATATACCCCTAGATGTTACATCTCCGATTATAAAATCGTATTCAGCATCATCTATAATCATCCGCGAAGAATATCGTTTATGGTCGTATTTTCCACCTTGTGTGAACTTACCAATTATTCTTCTACCGAGATCTTTTGCGTGTTTATTTCTAACTTCAAAGATTTCTTTGGACCATTTCACGATATATTCTTTGTCGAGATCGGGGAATTGTTTTTTGCTTTCGGTGATTATACTATCTAGACTATCGGGTTGTGGTAACCAGACTTCAGGCTGCGCTCGATATGATAGAATTGCTTCACTGACAATCAGCGATATCAGCATTTTAGAATCAATCATATACCGTAATAACGCTATTGGCATCCAGTGTTTTTCAGAGATGTGTCTACCAAACCTAACCGAGCAAGGGTTTAAATATAGCAAACCAGAGAGAGGCAAAAGGACATTCACACCTTTCGTCAGTAGGACTTGCAATTACTTTCAGCGATGAGTGGAATGTGGTAAAAGTCGTCATTTGAGGGTCTTGTCGATTTTTTGCTTCGGGACTAGCTATTGACAACTTGTGGCAAAAAGTTATATGTGTTCTTGATTGAAACGTCCTTCATGAATATATAGCTCGATGAGGTTCTCGGAATGATGGAAATCAGGTCAAGGACCAAAGAACCAGGGATCCTGAGAAACCTGGTGTGGATAAATAGTTAAGGCATAAGGACAAGCAATGTTTCAGTTGCAAAGAGTGTGGTCATATCTCCCCCAATTGTCCTAAACGGAAGGGACCAGTCCAAAGAGTCGCGGTGTCCATTGAAGGCAGACGGTCGGTAAATCAAAAGCTCGATGTTTCTCAGCAGGCAAAGCAGGATGCAATACACGAGCCAGTGGCGAGTGCTGAGATCGGTCAAGATGCAATCCAATCGATCGGCACGTGTATTTTTCCCGAGGCAAGGGTACCGACGACAAATGGCGCTGTTAATGGACAAGAAGTAACTGTGTTACGAGACACAGGGTGCACTACTGTAGTTGTGAAAAGGAGCCTAATCCGCCACGATCAATTGCTTCGGTTTAAATCGCCATGTAGCTACTAAACACAACAATTGACCACGTTCTGCTTGCAAGGTTAGTTATCAAAACACCTGTCTTGACCGGAACCATGGGAGCTCTGTGCATAGCCAGCCCGATCTACGAACTTACGATTGACAATGTACAGGGATCCTCTATACTCCCAATCATATCTGACTTCAGATTTCCGATCACCCAAGCAGTGCAAACTAGGGCTCAGGTAAAGTAAGAAAATAAACCTATACGTACATTAAAAGTACCAGAAGCCATTACTGATATATTCCGCGACTATGTACTAAAGGTCACGCATGAGTCGAGTATGGCGGGTAATTTAGGTATAAAGAAAACAATGGATGGGATATTAATAGAAATTGATCGACCTGGTGTCAATGGCGACATAGCGCGTTTTGTCGCTCGTGCTATGTTTGCCAGAAGACTATATCTAAAAGTAGAATAACTAGAGTACCGTAGGGTCAGATGCCCTTGATATAAAATCCGTTGAAAAGAGCGGCCATTGACAATATAGGACCTATATTTCCACATTCGGATAAAAAAAACCAACACATATTGACATTGGTAGATTAGGCTACTAGAAACACCGAAGCCATAGCGTTGCCATCGATTGAAACGGAAGCGCTCGTAGACATGTTCACCAGGGTCGTATTGTCCGAATAGGTTCTTACGGATTGTGGAGCCCAATTCACCTCAGATCTCATGGCAGAAATTAGTAGGTTGTTGTCCCTTAAACAGTTGCGCACAACATCCCACCACTCTATATACAATGGGTTGGTAGAACCATTCAACAAGTGTTGAAGCAAATGTTGCGACGGATGTGTGCAGAAAGACCTAAGGATAGATACCTAAACGCAGTTTTGTTCGCCTATCGTGAGGTTCCTCGCGAAAGCTTAGGCTTCTCCCTGTTTGAACTATTGTACGGTTAGACAGTTCGTGGTCCTAACCCGTAAATATAACTACTAGTGACTGAGAGTTTTAACTGAATTGTGCCCAGTGGATAGTACTTATCTGTGTCTTGATCCTTCTCATTCGCTTAGATGGGAGAAAGAATTATTGGGATATTGTGGGGTGCCAATAGATAGAGCAGCAGTTAATTCATGAAGCACTCGTTGGCAGCAAATGAGTTTGCAAACTCTTGCTATACGGTGCGTTATGTACTTTGCTAAAAGATCGATGCTTAACTGTAGCATATTTACAAACACACAAGTTTAGCCATAGTCGTTACAGCGTCTGCCTTGGATGCGGGAGGTCGTTGGTTCAAACGCCAACCGAGTCATACCAAATAATGATAAAAATGATGCCAGTAACTGCCTCGCTTGGCGCTCAGTATTAAACGCTAGTGTTAGGACCGGTCAGCTTGGTGTCAGGATTAAGTGACTGGGAGGAATATTGTAATACATGTCTGCGACATGATGTCCCAGTGCTAGACATCACATAAAACTGCCGCACAGCAGACATCGTAGCGACATAACTGAAACATTGCTAAATCTGGTGTGATGGGTTGTTACGCCGCTACTGTTGTAGGTGTAGTATTATGGTTGGGGTGGGGTGCTCCCAATATATTAATTAAATTACTATAGAAGTCCAACCCAGTCCCCAATCAGCAATGCCGACAGTTAAATTAATGAGTACACAAAAAGGTGAAATTCAAATGAATAACACCTTAATACAATTCAATAGTCAAATGATAATAATTCCCCAATCACTCTTCTTACTCTCGACCAAGTGATGTCTTATTGCAACATTTGATTTATAGTGTGAGATAGTTTCCCCACCCTCCTTGTTTTCTACTCATCTGTATCTTTTCTATCCCGCCAGTACCTTCTATACTTCCGACTTCTTTTCTAACTCGTTCTCCTCATTGACTGATTATTCTCCAATTTCTACTCCTCGGCTCCTTATCTGACTAGACCTCGATTCATAATCGTTTTATCCACCTGTCTTTATTCCGTCTCCCTCCTAGAGATTCGGGACTAAATTGTACCGGAAGTTTCTCTCCTAAACTTCCTTTACGAAGCTTTGTCTTTCTTAGAATTTCATGTTTCCCCGCCAAATTACGAGTGGGTTCCTCTTAGTATTGTTTTAAAAACGTCGGCAATTACTAAGTTCCTAGCTCTAAAATACAAAATCAAATTCGGATTGAAATGGTGACAAACCCCTTTTTCATTTCCAGTTGGATATCGATTCTACCATTTTCTATTCATCTTAGCAGACAATGTAAGGGTCTTTTGTTCTTGAACAAACTTTTCAACGTCCACGTGTGACTTTTACACTCAACAAAGCTGGATTATCGTAACTTTACGAAGAGTACCAACTATAACCGTGGTGTCTGACATATATGCATGACTTCTAACCAGTTCTTTGTTCCTTTGACTTACGCAAATGCAGGTAGGGCACCGTGACTCCCCTCCCCAACTCTTCAGAATCAAATCGGGATTTTATTTCCCAAATTTGCTTTAAAATCGTAGCGACGCTGTACGCTGACTACATATACAAATATACACACAACATACGGTTATCAACAGAGCGATCTATATCATGTCAGCGCTCCTACTCATGAAATCAGCGCCTATGTATCCTATCTACATATTTTACTGCTGTAAGTACATCGACTATCACATCAAAGGTCCATTCGACAATTTCGCCTGCAAGAGATGGGCGATGGCTTAATGGTCAACTTCCAGTATGAACACCCGTCCGTACACGTACTAGACTTCGATTCACAATCGACTTATCAATATGTCTTTATTCCGTCTCCCTCCTTGAGAAATGGGATTAAATTATATCGAAAGTCTGTCCCATAAGCTTCTTTAGGAAGCTTTGTCTTTCTTAGAATTTCCTACTTTTCCCCGCTACATTACGAGTGGCTTCCTCGAAGTATTGTTTTATAACTTTCCAGCACGATGTTTGGGCAATTTCTAAGTTCCAAGCTCCAAATTCCTAATTAAATTCGGATTGAAATGGTCTCTCAAGTCCAGCTGGATGTGGATTCTAAAATCCCGATTTGATTATGAAGAGTGGGGGAGGGGAGTCACGGTGCCCTACCTGCATTTGCGTAAGTCCACTCTGTTCTATTCAAATTAGAAGACAAATCCCCAGGTCGTCTGTAAGCATGGTGAGATTTAAGACACCTGTACGGGTCCATTGTTCTTGAACAAAACTTTTAATGTCTATGTGCGAATGTTCACACAGAAACAAATCTGGATTCTTTACAAAGAGGCCAACTATACCTGCGGTGTATAACATCTATACATAGCTTCTAAAAAACTCTCTCTCTCTCTCTTTCTCTCTCTCTCTCTCTCTCTCTCTCTCTCTCTCTCTCTCACACACACACACACACACACACACACACACACACACACACACACACCAATATGTACAGGATTTACAACTGTATCAATCTAGACTTCTGTCACGTTTTCAGTGACGTTGATACATAATTGAAGCAGACTATCAATTCAAATATTCGAGAATTTATACAAACAACAACACTTGGACATAATGACTAGATCAGTGATACAACGTGTCAAGAACGAAAAATACTCGATTATATAGTGCACACATATAATACCTTCAGCGCGTCTTGTGAAGAACAAGTATGGTCCTTGTAACTTATGTAGAATGAATATATAGGATTTAATAATGATAAAAGTGAGAGCACGTACTTTATTTTTTTTGTCTATATAGTGATATCGCAAACATATTTTGAATAAACAAAACGTTTTTAAAGGGAAAATAGTTTTCGTTTCCTGTGGCTTCAATGCACGAAGACGTGTATCGGTTTACTCAATGTTAAGTTTAGTTATTGATCGATCAATGCTATGCCCCATTGCTAGGCATAACTATAAACTACGGCACTGCAGACATAGTAGCGATATGACTGAAAAATTGTTAAAGCTACTATACAATCCAAATCACACACACACACACACACACACACACACACACACACACACACACACACACACTTAAGTTGTTTTATTGTTTGCTAAGGGATGATTGATTCCATGCAGCAGCTTATTGTGGCAGTTACCTCCCTTGGACCGATATAGTGAAAAGACCGATACAATAGCCAAAATGACTGACCAATCTAAATTATTTAGTTCAAGTCTACCTTTCGTAGTAGGATAATTTTCACTTATAAATAAACAACACATAAACAACACAGTAACTCAAATCTATATGTCATATGTGCATTGCGCAGTTTGGTAATAAATTGAAAACGAAAGTATTTAGTCAATGTTTATCTTTATTAATCAGGACAGCTAGAATTTGTCTTAATTTTCGTAACTTAACTTTCGTTAACATATTACTTGTTTCTTTATTTCTAACAAGTTTGTGCGAACATATTACAGGTACATAACTGAATATATGCCAACAAAAGATGACAAAACTAAATTCAGATTTCAATAATTTAAACAAATATCACACCAATTGATTGACAAATGACTTAAAAGTATATTGAGAAAACCGAAAAATGTCAAACGTTTACGTCCACTAAAGCCTCAGAAACCAAAAATTATTTTTCCGATAAGAACTTTTTTAATTCAAAATATGTTTGCGATATCATATCAATTACTCTACTGACATCGAGAAAATAAATAAATACCTGCTCTCACGGTTACCATTACTAGATTGAAATAAGCATTGACATTTACAATACCATCCGTTAACTATATAGATATGTATGTTGTACAGCGAGATTTGAAAGCGGGGAGAGAAAAAAATTTCAGATATATGCAACGTATGTGAAGATAATTCTTTCTCTCGTTGTAATCTACTAATTTCATATATTTCATTAGTATTTATTAAGATCGTTATGTACTTTTAATAAAAAGTGCGAAAGAAAAAAATAATTAAAAAAAATATATAATAAAACAACGATATTTCTAACACATTGTTTCGCATTCTAAGAAGCTAACAAGTTTGTGTGAACATATTATATACAAAAGGCACATAACTGAATATACGCCAACAAAAGAAGACAAATATAAATTTGGATTTCAATAATTTTCACAATAGAATGTGTATTTCGATGGGCACGAATGCGTGACCAAAAGAAAACGGTAATGGCTTATCTGATGATATTAATGTTTTGTGTGAATTTACATAGCTAAGAGAATATGCTATGCTAATGTCCTTGTGTATTAATACATGTATCTTTTACGAACCAGAGGGAATTACCCCAGTGCGGTTGGTCTGAGTCTCTGGGAGACAAAAGAGAAAAAAGAACGGAGGCAGAAGTTAGAAAGACTGTAGGGAAAGGGAGTACCAGTCCAGATAAGGAACATATAGATGAGTAGGAACACAGCACAGGAGGAAAATCTATCACACTAAGTCAGATGATGAAATAGGCCGTCACTTGGTCGAGTGAAAGACGAGTGATAGGGTTTAAATTTGAATTTTATTTGATAGATGAATGTTATTGAATTATATTAAATTGTTGTCATTTGGATTTCACAGTTTGTGTATTCATTAATTTATCTGTCGGCATCGCTGACTGGGGGGTCTCGAAGCTTGGCATCTCTCTATCACTACTTCAATTTCTGACAAAAACGAGCCAGGGTGGGTCTTCTGAAATAATTTAAATACTATTGGGAGCAACCCACCCCAACCTATACAAGAAAACCTATATACAAGCGACCATTATTGTTCTTCACAATCCGCATTCTTGACAATGTTGTTTCACTAACGTGGCGCTCTACACATTCGTAGTTTGCATTTGAGTTTTAAAGAAAAAGAATTTTCCACGATTTCTTCACTGATTAAATTTGCTATATAATAAGGACTTTGTATATATTAGGTGTTGTTAGAAGAACGTTTAATTCCCTTATTTTTTATGTATGATTGATGGGTCTAATTTAGGTTCTAGAGTATACAGTTTGGGCTCACTTAAGATGTACTTGTATAAACAAACTGCTAAGGTCATTTTCACTTCCTGGACTTCGGAGGTAAATTGTAAAATTAAACGATAACCTTTTGTTCTTTTCAGATATTTTGTTAATTCGTTCATTGCACTTGCATAAACTGCTATTACCTACTTCCGCAAAATTCGTTTTCCCTATTTTCATAACTGCTAAAGTTAGTGTACGTTTGATTAATTCTGGTTAATTGTCAAGCACATGCGAGCATTCATTTTGTTACACCATATTTTTGTTATACCATGTACTTAACTCATGTACAATTTCAACAAGTACAGTATCCAACGAAATGTTACTAATGCAAACGACTTCACCTTACATACGTCACTCTCTGAAAAGTACATAATAACTGGTGAGCATTAGAGTGTATCCCCATGGAGTTATAATTATTGCCATTTGTATTAATATTGGCTCATTTTGTTTCTCTTCACTGCATTTTAGAATTTAAATATCTTTTAATTCCAAAATCTGCTTTAGTTATGAGGCTGCAGCTAGAATGAGAAGAGTTATGTCTGTTGTCATTGTATGGAATACGGCATAGACTAGTGGGTAACTAAAAAGCTCTGTGTATAATTACATGTAAACATCTTGTAATAAGTTCACCTTTCGCAAGGAAGATGCTATCAGTTATTGTTAGAACTCGCAATAATGTATCTTTTTTTCATTGTCAAATTAAACTGTATGGACAAAATGATAACAGCAGAACAGAATTAATTGCATAGTGTTTAATATTTTGTTGTTTTTCTCGAATAAAATATTAAATAGTATCATATGGTCGTGGTTTATATCAGAAATATTTCAAACCAAATTAACAATTTAGTAATTAATGACATATGAAAGAGCTTTAGCTCCACATGAACAAGTCACCTGCAAGTGTCATATTTGCACAAGCTCACACGACCGACATGATTATGGAATAATTAATGTAACCTTTCATGGGAAAAGAAATATTCTTTTGGCTTATCAACTAAAGTTCTATGTAGAAACTATGGTAAAATCACTACATCTCAGTGTAAGGTATTACATAGGTGTCATACAAAACCATGCATAAATCCCAATCATTTATCACTTGAACCAAAATGAGTAAATATGGCTAGAAATGCCAGGGCAAAATGGGCTATTGGAGATGTATACTGTTATAGTCAGGTACATTTAATAATTATAACATGTGTTAATTTAAAAGATTTAAAGTGTATGAATGTTCATTGGTTACAAAATTATGTATTGAATGGCAAACATTCAAGTTTGTATACATTTTCTGTTGCATTTTGTTTGCATTTGATGTAGTGTATACTTGTGCTAAAGACTCGATTTCCTCTCTCTCTCTCTCTCTCTCTCTCTCTCTCTCTCTCTCTCTCTCTCTCTCTCTCTTTACTGTTCTTTAATCTCGTTCTACCATTTACTGAAATACTGGATCAGATTGATTATAAACAACTCCACGAGACCTAGCCAATAACAGTGTATACTTTCCTGTACAATGCATGCACAGAGCTATGAAGGGCTGAATGACAAGGCATCAACACGTCTGCCCCATACTGTCTTTGGTGCATCTGTAAAAATCCTATTGTATTTGTGTCTAGAAGGCATGAAATTTTACTTAGCTTGACATCTGAGACAAAATGTCTTAAGATAGATTCAAGCTTTGCAATATCATCCAAAAAAAAGATTTAAATGTTTACCATATCGAAGAAATTTTCATGAATATGATGCTAAATGGGCAAAGCGGTCTAAGGATGTTTTTCGACAATTTCCATGCTTATTACTGAAACAATGAATACTATTTTGGACTGCTGACTTTACCTTTACCAAAAATGCATCTTCAGAACTGAAATGTCGTTGTATGCGTACAAGTACAAAATGTACTCTTCTCCTGATAGCAGTTGGCAATTTTTGCTGACAGAGATGTCTGTCCTTACCAGGGAAGGGACCAAGTAAATATAGTTGTAACATATTTTTGAAGTGTGCTCATTGCATGCACGTAGCATGTAAATTGATTTATGGGTCCCAGAAGATTAGCCGAATGTTCCCTGACAATTTGTCATGCTGAGTCAGTGCATCGCAAGTTAACGAATCAATCTTTAGCATTTTTAACACTTCAAGCTTTTCTTAAATTTTCCTTTGCTAATTAAGTTTCTGTGAAGGACATCGAGTCTTCGTGCGAGGAGGTTTCCTTTGCAGTTTAAGTGAATGCATGTTTATTTTTCCCCACATAGCTTGTGTGCAATAGACACACAGAGTGGACGTTTTTTGCTTGGGGAATGTTCCATGACTATAGCTACAGACTGCGTGGCAGACTCACCCCCACTTTGTGGTCTGTGGTTGTAACGAAGTGTCTGTCTGTACATTAATGCCCTTGTATGTTAGTTGATTAACCTCATGAACAAACGTTTGATTTTCCACTAAAGCAGATTCATTGACAGATATTATCATAATATAAATGTTATTAACTTTTTATATAAATAGCCACAAGAAGAAGGTTGAATATTGAGACAGGATATAATGAATCTTCGGTAAGTCACTCCAACTTTGGTAATGTAGCAAGAAAGTGCGAACATCTCATTTAACTCATTTAAATTTCCTGTGAAAGGCAGCGCCTGTTCTGCTTCTGCAGATTGCAGTTTGTACATTTAACTGTTACAAAGCACACATTACTTGAGTTTTGCTTCTATACATCTGTTGATTATATCGCTTGCAATTTCCAACTTTTTCAAGCATTATGCGCAATGTTTCCAATGTCATATTATGTTTTTTATATGTTGATAACTGCATTTCCATAGATGTTGTGAACATTATTTGCCTCATGTGACCCAACAATGACGCTTTGTTCATTTTATTTCTCCTTTTCAGGGCGACGTTTGGATGGGGATTGATTTGGACCACAGGAACATAGTGATTCTTCGTATACATCAAATCTTGGGCGCTTTATTTGTGGGGATGCAGAGCCGGATTGCAACCTGATTGGTCACTCTTGCATACTCGTACACCATAGTCCCATGGTTGACTGTGTTGTGTGAACTCTTGTGGACGCCTAGATATTTTCTTATTTATTCCTGCAGCCATTTTGTTTTAGGAAGTGGCTAATATAGGTTGATGTAATATTAGAGTCGTCATTGTTACCAATTGTTCCTGGTTGTGATGGATCTTCGACAGTATGTGACATCATAGTCAGGCTGGGGCTTGAAATTATAAGGAAGCAACCCACCCACCGTTTATGTATAAAAGTCTGCCTTTTTGGAGGTTCTTATTTATTTGAGTAGGACAAATTAAGGGAAAAAATACTTTGTAGAACATAATTACACAACATTTGATGACAATAGTGATTCATCATTTGGGATTTTTAATATGTTTTTCAAACCTCATGAACTTATATAATTTATACTTTGTAAAACATTATCACAGACACAGTGTTTAAAGATAAAGAGAATTTCAGTTATTAAGTGTTTAGTTAACTTGTTGTACAGTACATGCACATGGTACATCGCATGATACCTTTTAAAATTCAGATTGACTGTCGATCTACAGGGATTTGGTTTATAACAGTATGCATTGTGCCTTGAGTCCAGGATATAATATCTGGCCAAAGGCCTTACATTTGTTTGTGGTGGATAATGTTGCTACTTGCCATTGTTTTATGACAGTATATTGTATTATATAAAAGAATAATGGAAATGTTGTCTGGTGGGTGCTACTGCCTTTGCCTTACCCTCTGGAACTGTGATCTCTTGGGGGATAGTGACCTGTTTTTCCCTATGGAACAGTTGTTTGTTGTGGGGATAGTTCCTTTTCCTTTCTCTCTGGAACTGTTGTCTTGTGGATGATACGGCCATTTCCTTTCCCACTGGAACTGTTGTCAGGTGGGTGATGGTGCCCTTGCTTTTCACACTGAAACTGATGTCTGGTGTGGGGGATAGTGTCCTTATTTGTCACTCAGGCACTGTACCTAACAGGTACCTACCATGCTGATATTATTATTGTATGGCGATGTTGACAATTTATTGGGGTTGCATACATTTTTAACTAAATATGTTCTTTTTTAACATACAAAAGCACATGCAATCATGACAGAACAGGAAAACTCCAAGTTTTCAGTTTGTGCAATAACGGATGTTTGGGAAAACACAAATATCCAGTTATTTACTTTAGGTTGATACAATGATTTATTTTTCAGCCCAAGAAAAGTAATATTCACTTAGGTCATAGTCTGGGGTTAATATCAATGCATAACAAACGTTCAGCTAAAAGTAGTAGGCTTTTAATTAATACTATGTTCTGTTAATTTGAATACGGTAGCTTCCAATTTGAATGACATCCAACCCATTAACATGTGGCCACTACTTTTTATGGCCATAATTTCCTGGCACCAACAAATTTATGTTTATACGTACTCATTTTTTATTGCTACTTATCTGCTGCAGCCAGTGGCAGCATATTACTGCAAACATGTTAAATTTACCCCTCACTAGCAGACCTAACTTAAATAACTTTAATCCGTTGAAAAAGGTAATTAATCTTGTTCAAACCGTTTTTTGTTTGTTAGATGTCAGGTTTTTATCACTGATAATTGTTTGTGCAGGGCAGTGGCAGATGCTTTATCTGCTCGGGAAATGGACGCAACTGCCCATACACGAGTCTCATGTTGCCTTTTAGGTCGGTTTTTGGTTAGCCAAATGCAAAGGGAGTAAACCTTAAAGGACAATCTGGAGTGGAGACCCTAAGGCAGTTAGTTGGACGATGCACTATATCCATTTCTGGCAACTCCTTGGTCTGAAGAGGGATGGGATCAGCCAGACAACCTTTGCCAAATTCACCCTGATAATGCTGGACAAATTTGAAGTTACCATACCGGATCCGTCGACGCCCGCAACTGCCCTTGTTCACCAGGACGGAAGTAACAAGTTTGCTACTGGTACTTTGCATCAAATCAGAGCGAGAGACAGCATCGCCATCGCCACCTGGAACATTAGAACTCTGGCGCAAACTGGAAGGCTCCAAGAGTTGGCACATGAAATTTAACACTACACACGGCACATTCTGGGACTCTGTGAAGTTAGATGGAAAGCCCAAGGAGAACACCAAACATAAGATGGGTATATATTCTACTACAGTGGAAAGGTGAACAAGTCCATAAATGGAGTAGGTGTCCTTGTAAACAAAGTCATCAAGGGATCTGTGCTTGAATGTCGCCTCATATCTAGCAGAATCATCTCCATTCGTCTAAAAGCGTCTCGCTTTAACGCTACAAGTATCCATGTCTATGCTCCAACTTTTGATGGTGATGACGATGAAGAAATAGACGAGTTGTATAAATCCAGGGTATTATAAGCATGGTCAGTACAAAGGTTACATTCATCATCCAAGGAGACTGGAATGCCAAAGTTGGCGAAGACGCTCTTAAAGACTGGGATGATCATTGTGGACCTTCTTGCAATAAGCTTACCAATGAAATAGGGAGACGGCTGCTCGAAATCGCAAGCTAAAACAACTTTGTACGGAGGCAGAGGTTGGACTGGAGGGAATTGGAGTACCAGTCTAGAGAAAGATAATTCAGATGAGTAGGAA
The DNA here is from genome assembly GCA_030141615.1 of Unio pictorum. Taxonomy (NCBI): domain Eukaryota; kingdom Metazoa; phylum Mollusca; class Bivalvia; order Unionida; family Unionidae; genus Unio; species Unio pictorum. The sequence goes on from JARLTB010000021.1 coordinate 40,205,883, forward strand.
CACAGGACAGGAGACAAGTCTAACACACTAAGTCAGAGGATGAAATAGGCCATAACTTAGGCGAATGAAAGACAATTTAAAAGTTTTAAATTTGTATATTTTCTGAGAATGACCATCTATTATTGTATGATATTAAATTGTTGTTTATTTGAATTTCACATTTTGTCAGAAAATGAAATTGCCTCTGACGTATTTGTTGTCGCGCCCTCGTTAGCTGATACTAATTAAATCATATCATATAACAATAATGGTAGGAGAGTCGTTAACATCTAGATTAGCTCAAGAGCGATAAGAGGCAATCAAGAAATTTATCCCCGTGATAGATTCTGTCAGACAAAAAATTCAACAGCGACAGGAATCTCAAGGTGATTTTTCAATAGGTGCTGAGCAAATTATTCAAACCCGTTACTACAACCACTAAGGAGGTTATATATGGAAAAGAAGGAGAAGAAGTAAAGAGAGGTGTTCTGCCTGAGCTTGAAAGAATAGCAAAAGAAACTAAACAAATATCAGAACTTTTACAAAATCTTCCTGGTCTAGCAAGACTTCAATTTGGTCCGAAAAAAACCGATGAAGAAATAGTCGAAGAATTACGTAATAAATTTACTGAAGATATTTTAACAACAATCGATAAAAGTGAACCGAAAGATTTTATCGAATTTGTTGCTACGCGTTACGAAGATAAAAAACGAGTGTTGAAACCGGGGCATAAACATATATTTAAAATATGTAACACTGGGCTGATGTGCTTTATAAAATTCAAACTAAAACAAGCCGAGTTGATACAAAAGTGCACCGTATATAGGATATCTCTGTGCGGTAGATAATGTATATGGTCAAGATGAAGAACTTAAAGAGCAAGACATAGAAACACTACAACAGCGAAAAGAAAAACAAAAACGGCAAAAAATGGAAGAACAAAAACAGCAAAAATGAAGAATAAAAACAGCGAGAAGAAGAACTAAAATAGCAAAAACAACAACGGAAGAGACAAAAATCTTTAAAATATGAGCCTTCTTTACTTCAACAAGAAAGAATAACAGATGATGTATTATACAGATTAGGGCTTGGACCTGAAGAAGAATCTGATGATGTGCAAGGTGCAACTGGTTATAGTGGTAAGGGATTTTCTCAAAGTGGAACTCACGGTAGTGGTCTTGTTACCTGTCCTAGTAATATTCTCTCCGACAAAGCACGATTAGAAATTCTTCTAGGGATTAAAGAAGCTGGAAATAACTCACCGGAAATAAATAATGACGCCGATGATATATGTAGGCGATTATTTGAAGATGTCAGTGTATACCGAGAATGTATTGATGAACTACTTGGCGCTGTTGGTAATGTTGCCGGTAAAGCATTTAATGCGGGTAAGGAAAAAATAACATCACTGATTCGAAGACGAAACAAACCACCAGTGGTAAAACTAAATAATAAACCATGCGATACAATCAGATTCCAGATCTAGAATCGAACTTCAAGCTCAAGATACAAGCAGATATGTCTTACCCTGTGAAGCTTTTACCGAAGTAGAAGGAGAACTTGTAAACAATGTTACGACTAACCACCATATGACGCAAATGTTCGAGTTGGTTTTGTCAATAATGGTATTATAGCGCTGTTTAGTAGAGCCACATATATGATTGAAGGAAAAGAAATTGAATCTATCGAGCATGATGATGATGTTGCCAGAACAATAATTGGTTTAGCTACATGTTCAAATGATTATACAAGATCGGCTGGATCATCTATGATGTTTTCGAAGGGTATTACTGATAGCGCTGAAAACGCTTCGTATATTATGGGACAATCAAGAAATAATGATGGTAATGCTAATGCTGATGTTGAAAGCATAATTATTATTGCTCATAATAATTACAACCTAGGATTTGCAACACGTTCCACTATCTCATAATTTTGGATTTGTTAGATACGTTATCTTTGCAGCGAAACATACAGTAGTTCTCGTGCAAGAAAATGATGACCTTGATGCAATCTGGGGAGAAGCAGGTCCTGATGCAGCTCCATTCGCTGATGGTAAGGTAATTCTGAAAATAAAACCTTTCACTATGGATGCCAGTAATGACTCCATCAATCACAGTAGAAAAAGAAAATTTCTATCCTTTATGGATACAGGTGTTAAATCATTGATATCGTGGTTATCAATTACGACTGATACAATTATTAGTTCTGTTGATGGTATATTTACGTGTAATATGGCATAAAAACAGTATTTTTGTGCCTAGGCATATATTTTTGCGATACAGGATATTACGCGAGTAAATAATCAACTGCGTAGCCACATGATATTTGTTAATGAGGTTTCGTTGAGGATAAACGGTTAACAGGAATCATCAGAAGATGTTTTACTTAATTATGACCAAAACCACATAGAACGTGCATATCATCGCTTGCTGAAATTTATGGGACGTGATCAAAATGTAGATACTGGTCTACAAATATCGCAATTAGATTTTAAAACCCAATATCCGATTTATCGCTTTTCGTTGCAACAGCTCGATTTAGCCAGGCAGAGTGTTGTTGACATACACTTTCGAGCTCGCGTAGCACAACTTCAACAGGCTGCTCAAGGCGCCGCACATGGTTATTACAGAGCAATTGCCGTCATTCTTAGTGAAAAATCGATGCTACTCGAAGGTGCTGGTGGAGGAATGAGAGTTAATGATGAACCAGTAGGAAACATGTAGATAATTAGATCAATCTCGTATTAAATACAATGTCATATAGTCACGTTAGTGTTACTCTGACTCCTGGTCAGATCAAAAAGTTGCAATCGGATCCAGCTAAAAATACGGGAACTACAATAATACTAAAACACAATCAGATGCCTGGTGGTCAGAATAAACTATCACTGACAGCTCGTCAGATTAGGTATTTCAATGACGCTAAAAATGATTAAAAAGAAGGGGTTTAATTTACTCTCTTTGCGGCCGTGATCAAAGACATGATAAAATCAGGTTGTATATTTAAACTTCTCGCTGCGTTACCAGCGCTGATTGCCGCCGCGCCCGCAGTCGGGAAAGCCGCTGTCACAGAATTAGGCGAAAATTTAATTTATTTTCTAATTGAATTACAAACTAATTTCACCATTTTTTTTTCTTTCGTCGTACATGCGTTACCTGGGGTGAATAAGTGGTTTTCTCCAAGGTAAGCGGCGTGTAACGATTTGCATGTGCCTGACTTTAAATTACATGAAGTCCGGAACATTAGATCACGGGGTGCACGGTAATCTTGCCGTGATTTCTGCTCACCTATTTGAGGGTATTTAAGGCAGAATATTATTGATAAATATTACAGTGGTAAGAGCCCTCGGGACGAACCACTTAAAACCCATAATATTGATTGATAAATATTACGGGACCCAAAAGTATCTTATCACAGGATAGATAGCTCGTCTTTCAATCTCCAGCCAAAGGGCTGATAACATCTCTGATAACATCTCCATTATAACAGAATTGTTACCGAGAGGATGGTGGATTAAATGAACAACACAAACACAATATGTGAAAGAAAATATAAATTTATGAAATAAATTATTAATGAAAAATAATGATGTATCAACACAATAACTCATGCGTTCAACCCACAATTACACTCACAACCATTCACAATACATGAATAAATGAAATACTAATACAAAATAAAACACAGATACAAAGGAATCTCTTGAACTATACACAGATCCAAGGAACCTTTACAAAAGTTATATTAACGCAAGTATAAATTACGATAATAAACACAAACATCAAACTATACTATCGCACGTATAGATTGCGACAACTAGCACGAACATATACATGTATTTAATCAAGTTGCTAGCTTTTATTGAGATTCATGCAATGCTTTGAAATACTATTGTGATTTGAAGTAATCATGTAAATACAACAATGTATTGAATTGTACTACAATTGCAACACACACATGTGTCTCGATCCTGTATAACCGTACGATTCACCACCTGTTGAATCGCCGCCCAGCTTCCCCGAAAACCTAGGGTTGACTCAGTACTTTTATCGGTCACTTGCCCTTCACGGATCCACCACAGTTATACGTACAGACAGCACAAAACATCTACTAGAACCAACGTTCCTCAATACCCTAGATGCCACCCCGGATGTTTACAACTCTAGACAGCTCCGACACTCGGACTTCTAGATTTCCGGATATTTACACGTCACGACAGATGTAGACGGACAGACAATCTGACAGACAGACAGTCAGATACTTCAATTCGATTGCACAATAAATCAGCAACAATTTCAGCTACGATATCAGAGATGTTATCAGAGATGTTATCAGAGATGTTCCGCAACAAATCATCTACAATCTCAGCTACGATCTCAAAGACGTTATCAGTGATGTTATCAGATGTTGTCAGCTACAATAAAGAAACCAAACTAATAATAGTTTTATTTTCTACAACAATCTACAACTTAGATTACGCTATTGCATTTAAAGTCTAATAGTGACTAGTAATTCCAAATATTCCACGTTTAAAATCTGCATTGTAATAAAGGCATCATTATATGAAAAGATAAACTGAATAAGATTCACAATAAAACGAAATATAAATTTAACACTCACCCCTTTGGCTGGAGATTGAAAGACGAGCTATCTATCCTGTGATAAGATACTTTTGGGTCCCGTAATATTTATCAATAATATTCTGCCTTATATACCCTCAAATAGGTGAGCAGAAATCACGGCAAGATTACCGTGATCTAATGTTCCGGACTTCATGTAATTCAAAGTCAGGCACATGCAAATCGTTACACGCCGCTTACCTTGGAGAAAACCACTTATTCACCCCAGGTAACGCATGTACGACGAAAGAAAAAAAATGGTGAAATTAGTTTGTAATTCAATTAGAAAATAAATTAAATTTTCGCCTAATTCTGTGACAGCCGCCTCGTTAGGACAGGCTGAAACCGCTGCTGGTATGACATTAAAGAAAGCGACTAGGCAGAATATAAAAAATAGGCGATCCGTAAAATGAAAGGGTCTAAGAGTACCAGGGACTCCATATTCATGGTACAGTGGAAACGGCCTCATTTTGCCATGGACGGTTTACTAAAACCACTGTCGAATTATTTTGATTTACTTGGTCCTGCTAAAAACATACGCGATCAGAAACTTCAGAAGTGTTTTTATGCGAGATCAATTACCACAATAACCAAACAGCGCTGAAACCGGTATTATTAATCTCGATAACAGCACCGGACCTGGAATTCATTAGGTTGCATACGCGATTGATCCACGTGGAATTGTGTATTGTGATTCCTACGGGTTAGCGCCACCTAAATAATGTATGCGTTATATACACCAATCAAAATTGCCTCACAAAATGTATATCTGTTATTCGACGCTACCAACACAGAAAATGACCGACCCACCAATATGCGGCCAAGAAGTAATAAATGTACTTAAAGCTATATCAACATCAACTAAACCACCTATAAAGCCGTGCACAAATACACGAGTGGTCGCATTTTAGAGAAATCTTAAAATATAATGATTGATATTCACAGGAGAGCTCTCTCGAGCCTGAAAAAACCCACCGGGGAAATATCTGCAACAAAAAATGTAATTGTTTTTATCGAAGATGAAATATCTGACAGATTAAATCTTGCAAGTGTGGATCCAAACGAAATAGCCTTATTTCAAGACAAACAGGAAAAATTGAAAACAAGTAATGTTTCCTTGAATTATATTCCAGTAGGACTCAATGGAGCAACCGAAAATTCCATAGCGGTGTTTGATTCTACTGGTAAGATTAAAACAGGATTCTTTTTTCAACTGTGATTGATAATAATATTAACAAAAATCCGGTGACACAATGTCAGGCGAGCTCAACATGAAATCGAATAAAATATCCGCACTTGGTAATCCAACATTGGACAGTGATGCTGTGACAAAAATGCTCGTTGCGAGACGAATATAAAACCACATATGGTAAACTAACAACTTTGCGAGTCGATTATAAACCCACAGGCACTAAACTAACAACACTGCGAGCCGAACATGATGTTCATGTAGGTGCATTTGGAAATCTTCGTAGGAATTTTAGAAACATTGATGAGACCTCAGATAATTTATATTGATACTATTAAACAAACACAGGACAATAGTGATTTTCCTGCTATCGCTGCAAGGCTTGATAAAATTAAATACATGTACCGCATAAACACAATAGCAATACCGTGTACACTACACATTACGGATCTTTCAGCTAGACACCTCAAAATAACATCATACAAGCTACTGCAGATGTCAAGGGTGTTTATAGACTGACCCTACTTTCACCGTTACAGTTTAATGTGTCATCGAGTATATCTATGCATGAATTAATACCGCAAGTGCAATAATAGATAAGGGTGTCATGAAAATCTTTAAAATAACCTAGCATCAGTATCAATCACATAGTATGTAGAATTTGTAATTAATTTAAGTAAATAGTATAATGAATGTCCAACAATATCGATACGATCAAGTGCGCGAGTTTCAGACTAGACTAAAAAATCTTATTCACGAGTATACCGTAAAAATAAAAAGTACAGCAAGCGTATTACCCGTGTTGACATAATTGTATATTTGATTTCAAGTGTTATTGCTGGAACGGGTATATTGTTATCAGCGGTAACAATGCTGGCACCTATAGTTGTCACAATTTGTGTTTCAACGGCAACAACAATAACAAGGGGTTCTTAGCATCATCACAACAAAAATATGCAGATGCAGTCAGAATAAACTACACTAGTACATAATTAAGTTACATATTGCGTCCACCGCATATTCCCAATAATCTTTATTGATATCATCTAGTCTTGATGACACACCAATATCAGATAAAGAGTTCACGGCGATGATAAACATCTACCACACAGCAACATCAAAATTAGAAAAACATACAATAATAACAATGTCATTGACATCGACAACGGAATCACTCTAACAAATAGGAATACAACCCCGCAAAAGGCAACCATGATCTCATTAACCTCATCTAACCCTGAATTCAGTATCAATTTCCCCACTGCAATTCCGGTAAGGGAAATCGCACTAGCAAAATTACGAGTATTCTACAGTTGGCAAAATAATAGATCAAAATTATCTGGTGGGCAGCATCCGAATAATTCTTTAGTGTTTGCGAGAAAAATAAACCAGATGGAACTCCATATTGGATTTTTGTTTCTATTGATCGAACAGATCAATAATGAATTCCAGCGTAGAATAAAATCCATTAAAGGAAAAGAATCAAAAATTGCTATAACGGTTCACGAACCAACATTATCAGCCGCGATTGAGATAAACTCGTCTTGTTATGTCGTAGATATCTACCAGAGTTCGATCAGAACAGTGCTAGGATCGCCTAAAATCCCACCACCTAAATATCAAATGCCGCGAGAACCAACCTTGAATGACTTTACCACAGATGTGAAATTTTTTTATAGCAGAATCAGAGTACAGAGAACCGATTTGGAAAAGGGAATTATTCCTGATTCTTTCTAATGACGAAAAATTATCCACCAAAATTAATGATCTGTTTACGAGTACTTTTATAGGGCATAATCTTAAAATGGTTGTAAATGAGGAGTATACTAATAGTTTCCGTGAAAGAATAAACCCTGAACTCACTCTCTCATTTGGTAGATTAAGGGATTTATTTGTTAGTGTTACACAGCATGATTCTCAAGACTTAAAACAACAAATTATCGAAACAGTACAGCAAATAATAAACGATATCGAGTATATTAATCTACGAATTCGTGATCTAGTGGTACATTTTATAACTGTTCAATCGCATCATAAAAATTTGTGGTTTCATTCAGATATTTCTTAATCACTATAAAATAACCGAAGAACAATTACAGACATTTGCAATACCTGAACTTGCAACGGAACAACTAAAGAAAACGCTAAGCGATCTTATCAATCAAAACTTTCCTCTGATACTCGGTATATGAAAAATAAATACCCCCTATGGACATCATCAAACATAATAATGACCCAGACGGAGGCATAGGACATATAGCGCCTAGAAATGTCAATATATCATCAGTGATTGCAGTAAATCTAATATGTAATGTTATTGGTGGAAGTTATCAAATAAATCTCAAAAAATCAAATCAGGCGCAGCAGGGGTACATTTTATATTCGTTTACACCACTGTTTCACTGTTAATCGTTCAAGAACTTAAACTCGTATATATGCGGTGTAATAATTATTTATTAACGAGAAAAAATTTTAAACTCACGTATCAATCCAATAACCTACTTGACTTGGGTGGGGAATTATTACAAATAAGTCTCTATGCGAAATCATAAGACTCCAAGTGTGGTCGTACTTTCATTTCGAATAAATTGCTTGAGTTGTCTAACACGGGAGTTAATGGTATTTTAAGTTTCATATTGATTCGATAAATTAGCTCTTACTTTTTTCTACTGCGGTAAACAAAGGTACGAACTTATTTATTACGCTGTTTATTAGCTAGTGAAGGGTTAACGGCTTGTTGTATTTACTTAATGAATTTATATTGACACGGTAGCGCATATCTGTTTCTGATGTTATGTTCTTCTAGATATTGAAAGTCAGAAAGGACAATCTAATTTCTCTGATAACTGTATTTATTGATTTTTCAAATTTGTAGTAGCAGAAATTATATCACTGATATTTTCATAATTCATTACATCATAAATATAAAGAAAAATAAAAAATATATATATACCAACAACATAATCTCCACTCGTTTTATCACGCTTAGAGATATAAATTAACGACCCCATGTGAACAACTATGGTCTCCTATAACATCTTAGAAAGTCTAGGGGTCACAAATTTAAAATACAACCCCATATGAGCTCCCAAGGTGTCCTATGACATCTCAGTAGGCTCAGGGGCAGCAGGAAACACAGCCCCCGTTGTGAGATCCTAACCTGTCAAACAACATATATAGTAGGACGGCAAAGTACATAAATATGTAAACCTTAATTAAGGACGGCACAAACACAAACAGAGGTCATTCTTTTAATTCAACAGATTTTTTGCACACCCTCCCCCATGAAATTAATTCCCCGGGGTACAAAACAGTACCCACACCATTAACGGCATTGGAGGAGAGTGTGTATTTTCTTCTGTTGAACTTTGAGCTTGGGGCGGACCCCCAATTATATCGAAAACCTTATGATCGGTACCGTTGACAATAATGCCTGTTAAGAGATTCGAACGCTGGGCCCCGGGACGAGACTCAACCGCGTGAAAGATTACGCTATTGTTCAAATCTGGCAAGTATATATTTTGAAATTATATATAGTATACATGTATATATATTCGCAGCTGAAATAAACTTAACAAGTATATATATTCGCAGTTTTACAAAATGTAGTCAAACTAAGGTATATAAAAATCTACAACGGTGAATATATATCTATTAATAATTAACGAGAGATCCATTCACGAAGGGCAGAAACTCTATCAGGTACACACAGTTATCTCCCTTTGGTAATGTTTTACTGCATATAAGATGTAAACCGAATTTTTGCCGGAATGTTTTTGAAAAGGCGGATTAAGTAATATTTCCTACAGCACTCTGTACCGAAGGCATACAAATATCAAAATACTTGCCGGCCGCATTCATTGATTGAAATATTAATTCTCCACCCTTTTCGTTATTAATTTTACAGGTCTCTTTCCAACCGTTTTAAAAGTACCGGTAAGACCACGGTCGGTATTTTGACTATGAGTGATACCTTGAAGATTGCATAAATTATTGTCATTTTTTATACCAATAATGTTGTCAGTCACAAGATCATCTTTCATCACCCAAAAAGAAGCATTCGTAGATGAACCTATACCAATGATATCTTTTTATCCAACAGAAAATCTAAGATAACCAGTATTTCTGACAAACCCCACTGGCTTTTGCAGCCTGGGGTTTCTAACTACATCATCGAGTGATGCTTCACAATTGCTGATCATTGGATGTGGTTGAAATTCTTGGCTCATTTACATATAATATATTATTTGTCTAATTGATTATTTGTCTTAATTATTGTTTGTTGAGAATCTTGTAATATAATCCTCGGCGGATCTTATGATTTTGTCCTTAACAGAGTCAATATCATTATTTATTTAATCATAATAACGCTTAAACTCTCTGTTTCGCTTACCACCACAACTGAGATACAACTGTGTTTTATCTAGTATTCCAACATCGCATCGTATACAGGGTTTCGGATCTAGGATTCCTCTTCGCACACTCTGTGAATGATATCCACATAATTCGTTTCTGAACGATTTGTTACAAGGGGTTACAGATTCTATCTAAGCCATTTACAGTGATTCTCTATATAAAATACTTTCATTTAAATACTTGTTTTAATTATAATATGGAGGAGTTCGAGATATTATCCAAAATCAAATCCTCGAATATTTTTTTAAATTCAATCTCAATTTGAAGGTGAGGAGGGTAAATTCGACAAATTTGTAAGACCTAACCGTGAAATATACCGTAAGAGATCTCATCACAGCGCGATGAAAAAACTAGCTGGGATATTTTCAACGGATACTACCCAGCAATTACTAACAAACTATTTACAGTCCTGTCAGTTGCAGATCATTTCGCCGGAGAGTGAAATCTTTGGAAGCCAACACGATTTGAACATCTCTCAAATGTTCAAGCTGGCTGTGTAGAATATGGACACGGTGGATTCTGCAATACCAAATATGATTCTAGAAACGTTATTTCTGTTGATATGGTTGCGTGTTATCCAGGAAGTTTCCTCAGATTTGGAAAAAGTGCTAGATATTTCAAACGATTTGGACATCCAACACACAAGATGACGCGAGTTGCGATTAATGGACAAATACCGATTTTGATCTAACCTGATTCGCTCGTGTGGTATCATTCGAATTCGCTAAAGGACTACATCCGTGCTGGTTTGTTTGGTTTGGTAGAAATATATCTGAAAAAATACTTGGTACCAATAGTGTTATTGCGATATGTGATCGATTGTAAACTACTGATATCGCTGATTGTCGGTGAGGCAATTATATCATATCGAGAGCAGACTGAAGTTTATTTACCACAATCTGACAGTCTTGATACAATTATTAATGATTACAAGGACAATGTTCATTATCTTGACGATGACTATATTGTTAAAATATCCAACGAGATCTTTAAAATCAATAATAAAAGTGCAAAGGATCTCGGTAGAAGAATAATAGTTAAATTTATCCAAGGTGGAGCATATGATCACAAGCGGCATTATTCACGATTAATTCTAGATGACGCTGATTACGATTTTGTATTCGCGGATGTAACAGATACAGATATATATATGCCAGTCGTAAAAATGCCTACTTTTCCGATGAAACAAAATTTGGTACAATTGTTAACTACATCGATGGCGACTTTCTTCAATACATACATCTAAGATCGTCTATGCTGGCTTATGTTTCTATCAATTTGCTATCGATGATAAATAGATTTTCTGACACCGCAGTCAGAGTTGCCACGGATTAATTCTATACTGATATCAAACATAAAGAAGCAGTGGCTCGTTTTACAAAATCTGATGAGCGTTGGGGGTCATGGAGAATAAAACAAGAAATGTTGCACGATTATTCTAAATCAACAAATGTTACGATTGAAGATAATTACATGAAAAAAAAAATCAAATATCAGAGCTATCGAGTGCAAATTCGTTATCCGATCCCATATGTAGATATAAAACCGTTTACGTAATGGTTATGGAAAAACAACACGAGTGATAGAATTGTTTCGAGTGCAGTCAGACATAATTGTGCCAACATCCACATACAGAATTGCCAGAGAGATAAAACAACGGGGAATTAATTCATGCACTTATCATAGTTTCTTTCGGTATAAGGGTCACGCATGGACATCTGATCGAAAGTGTGAGAAATATATTGCAATGATCATTATTTGCGATGAGATATGCACAGTGTCGTTAGATATATTACAAATGTTTCTTGATTGGTTGTTACTGACAAATACAGCTGTGATACTGTGTGGTGATCATGGGCAGCCACCACCATTTCTAGTTTGTCTCCACATAATTGGCTGAAGAATTTTTTTTATTATTATGAAGAAATTAATACTTATTATAAAGCACTTGATCCAGAATTAAGTGAGTTCAAGAGATTAATCAGATTACAACGGGATAAAATCCAATGCGAAATAGTGTCATTGTGTTATAGACCAGCTGATTCACGAAGACAGAATATTGAAGTTGATATTCCTGGACAGACTGAAAAACAAACTCTCGTGTTAAATGATGTTGTTCTGGTTGATATTAGTGTTGTCAAAGATGCATTGCGCGTTGACAAATATCCCTGGACACTAGGATACGCAATGACGATACACTCTTCTCAAGGGTTAACCATTTCTGATACAATTGTTTGGATCGTAGATGATCGCATCGAGTGGTCGAATTTAGTTTATCTCGCAGTGTCACGAGTTAGAAGAATAAATCAACTTCGTAGAGTCGTTTTAGATTCTAATGACACCACAATCAGTGATATTGTCAGCAATGATATAATAAGAAAAAAAACCTAGCTGCCTATAATCAAAACGACAACAAAATAATAATAGAGAACTTGATATTGATGTAGGATTTATAATGACGCTGAAACAAAAACAGAATAATCACTGCGCGAGCTGTAATTGCATAATGCTATGGCAGAATTCGGATAAAAACAATCCTCGCCAAATTACTGCAGATAGAAAATATAGCCGTTTTGGTCATATACGAGAAAATTTTATACTGGCCTGTCTAGAGTGTAACCGACGCAGAGGTGCTAGTTAAGTGATCGTGGCGGTAATTGTGTATTTTCGGGTATCACTTGTAACTGTTCACGTGTAAATCCGCGCTGAGGAGCAGTTTAATCCAATCTGTAGAATGCATGTTTACCCGTGAATCTTGTTATGTTAGATATTGTATGTGCGGTAACACTCCAAATAGGATCAGTAGTTCTTTTTTACCACCTTCAAGTTCACCTGGTTCATATGAATATCTCACAGTGAAATTACCGAGCATTTGTTGTTGTGAAAATAATTTCGTCCATTTTGTACAGATATATAGTTTGTTTTGATCGCGTTAATAGGTTTCATATTTGTTGTTTCATTATTTTGCTATCACACTTGGTAATCTTGCAACCCATTCATGTGATCGTTTATCCTCGATAAATTCTCTCGCATATTGATATCCAAATAACCACTCTTCAAGTGTTCGATTAAATAGTTCAACAATTGCCTGATCGCGGTGTATTGCAGTATGTCCTTGTCTGATGACATTATGCTGCTTCAATAATGATAACACTGCACCCTGAAATTCCTTGCCAGGATCAACCTGTAATAGATTTGCTACTGCAGACTACCTTGTGGTCCAAGTCCTCGTCGAAAAATTTGTTCAAACGCAACAGCTACTTCGGATGCCGCCTTCGTCAATAATGGTTCAGCTTCTTTATATCTACTCGCAACATCAACTACAGATAACGCATACTTGTAAGTCCGTTTCTTGACACTGACAGTATCAAGCGGAAGAAATAATATATCAGCCTGATGAACTTCATTTGGAACGATGACATCAACATGTGCGAAGTGAATTTGTTTAGGCGGTGGTAGATAAATCTGCCATATCGCTTGATAACCAGTCTGCTGCAGTAGCTGTTTTCACTTTGCCGCACTGGCGAGTTTATTAATAACTGATTTACCTCTCCAATATCCTCTTGCGGAATAGTAAACAGATTCCATCTTAATATTAATTGTCAGCATCTAATACCAGTTTACCTTTCATCGCAGATATTACAAACCAGTTAGCTAATGATTCCTTGAAAGATTTATTTGCTATAGATCAGTGAATCAATTTCACATCTGCGATATATTTATGTTGCAGATTGCTACTTTTATAAGTAACATCATGAGCATGACACGCCTTATCAATAGCGTTTAATGGATATTCACCTGGTCTTGGTTGTGTCCTGGCTGTCAAGTCAGATATCGATTCTGGTTCCAGGGCCGCATTAATTATATCCTAGAAGATGTTTCTCTCCTGGGTATTTGGCCCATGGAGTCCCTAGAAGTTTTGTCAATTTTGCTGCAATATCACCTCCTCGTTTTTTTTAAAATCATCACCCGATTTCATATAAATAAATATAAATTTCTTTGTACCGCATTGTACACACTTACCGCAAGTGCTGATCTGTTATTTGATGTTGTAATTGTTGTTAAGTCGTTTGCGCTAGTACGTGTCTTGCATTCCACACAATAAAGATCCATAATTTTTTATAATAACATGAATGTAATTGATTTTTCAGCGACAAAAGCACGAGTAATTTCTAAGCATCATGCAATGTTACCATATTCAATCAGAATGATTATAAATGAACCGTTTGGATGTGGCTAGACGCAGTTGTTACTTAGTCAAATAATGAGATGGTTAAAATGGGACAAATTGTATTTGGTAGCACCATCTGTAGATGATCAGAGATGTTACGACGTACTCAAGGATTTTATCGAAAATGCAAAATCGTTAAACGATGTAGATGTTTTTGAATTTATCACTGTTATGGATGCAGCACCGAGTGTTGATTCCATTGATGGACCTATTAATAAATTAGTAGTATATAATGATGTGATGTTGGATAAACAAACGAACCCTGCCAGGATATTTTCCAGAGATAGACATAAAATCGCTGATGTGATTTATGTTACTTAGAGATATACACAAATACCAAAAGTGATCAAGGATTACTGTAATATTCTTGCTGTGTTTAATGGAGTTGATACACACATATATATATAGAAATAGTCAGCAGACCTGGTGTAGCGGTGATATGGATTATAATCTCATCAGAAATTTCCTTAATCACTCTAAGTCAACACCACACGGATTTATAATGATAAATTTGCATGATCAAGATATCGTATCAGAATTGATTTTATATATATATATATATATATTTTTTTTTGTTGGGGGGGGGGGGTGTCTGAAATTTTTTAGGGTTCACCCATTCATTTCAAACGTGGCTAAAAAGTATGTTTGTAGGGTTCACCCACTCTACTACTTAATGACAACATTGGCCTCCATCGCCCAAAGAAAAAGCCCGTGGTTACAGAAGAGATTCTGAATCTGTTTGATGCCCGAAGAGTCCCCAAAAGCTACAGACACACAACAGAACGAGTAGTAAACAAGAAGATCAGAATCATCTTGAAGAATACAAAAGAAGATTGGATTGGACAAAGGTACACACAAATAGTGAGCAGTTTGATTAAGAATATTAGCAGAAGGGTATTCCCAATTGTGAATGATCTCACCAGACAGACGCATCGAAGAGTCAGAACCATTCAAGACGAAAAAGGAAAACCCTCATAGAAGCAAGTGACATTGCAGAAAGATGGACTGCGTATTGTAAAGAACTTTACAAACCTCTGTCCACATGAAAGCCAGATGTGCTTGACGTTCCAGACTCCACAAATGATGATGATTTCCCCATTACCAAAGAAAAGGTGGAGTCAGCAATACGACCACTGAAGAATGGGAAGGCAGCTGGAGTAGAGAACATCCCAACTCAACGTATCAAGAATGGTGGGTAATCAATGATAGAGACACTATCAACAATCTACAAGATCTGGCAGAGAGGCGATTGGCCAACACGGTGGACCCATTTACTGGTTATAACATTCCCCATAAAGGTAATATCCAACTGTGCCAAAAATAAAGAAATATCAGTTTAATCAATCATGCTAGTAATGTGATGCTGAAGATCATCTTGAACAGATTGAAACCTTAAGCAGAAGAAATAATCGCTGAAGAACGGGCATGTTTAATGAGTGGAAGAAGCACAACATAACAAATATTCAGTCTCAGGGTTATGTGTGAAACGTACTCGCAACAAGTCATCTTTCATGTGTTCATTGATTTCAAAAATTCTTTTGACTGAGTGTGGCATGAGGTGTTGTGGGCCACAATGAACATGGGTCAAAAGTTGATCAATACTATCAAGCATCTGTACGCCAAGGCTACGATTGCAGTAATTGCTCAAGATTCTGTGTGGGACTGGTTTAAAAAAAAACAGTTGGAGTACGTCAAGGTTGTCTCCTGTCACCCATGCGCTTCAACGTCAACTTAGAGCATATAATGAGCGAAGCCCTGGAAAACCCACTGTGTGACAGTTAGCATTTAAGGGCGTAGCATCACCAACCTAACCTTTGCAGACGACATTGATGAGCTGGCAGGCAGCTAAGACGAGCTTGCCACCTTAGTGAAGAATCTGGATGAAACATCTTTCAAATTTGACATGGAGATAAGCGCCGAGAAGACACAGCTGATGACAAATATTGGCAAACAAATCTCAACCAAGACTAAAATCAAAGAACAGGTATTAGAAACAGTGGGCCAATTCAAATATCGTGGTTCCATAATCACCAAAAGAGATCAAGAGCAGCAATTTTGTCACGAGCAGCACAATCAACGGAGAGACACGAATATCTGTCTGGAAACTAAAATCAGACTAATGAGAGCAATAAACATCTCACTCTTTTTGTATTCATGTGAGGCATGGACCCTGGCAACAGATATACAACGAAGATTAAAGGCACCTGAAATAAGATGCTACAGAACCATCCTTGGCATCTCATACACGGACCACATCACAAATGAAGAAGTACGTAACACCACTGGCACAAGGTAGGCCATTTTATGAAGACCTCCTCACCACTGTCCAAAAGAGAAAGCTGAAATGGTAGGACGTGTCACTAGAGCCAACAGTCTATCCACAAGAGTACTGCAGGGCAGCTTTCAGGGTGGCAGAAGGATAGGTAGGCCGAGAAACAAAGTGGACTGACAACATCACGTAATGGACCAGGAAACGTTTGGCTGTGACACGGGCATTGTCACATGATCGCGAAAAGTGAGGGGAACTGATCTGATGTTCAGCAGCACAGTGCCTAAACGATGATTTATTTGACCATATAATGCAGTCAACGTATATATTGGATCTTTAACATTTTTCCTTTTGTCAAACATTTTATGAAAAATCCTCGTGCTGCCATTGGTTTATCAATCTGCCGGTGTACTCAGTAGCGTACTAACAAGGGTGAGAGAGCGGTTGTCAGTTACCATGGGGTGCCAGAACAGCTGATAACTTTTTTTCGAAATGACCAAATTTATATGTTTGTAAATATGCTACTCTTGTGTCTCGATCTTTCAGCAATGTACATAACGCACCGTATAACAAGAGTTTGCAAACTCAATTGCTGACAATGAGTGCTTCATAAATTAACTGCTGCTCTATACATTGGCACCCCAAAACGCCACGATAATTCTTTTTTCGCATCTAAGCGAGTGAGAAGAATCCAGACATCGATAAGTAATATTGCCCGGGCAAAAACCAGTTAAAGTAGACGTTTATGTCAAATCCGTAAGTCACTAGTAGTTACACATATGAGAAGGGTCATTGGGGATTATGCTTTTACAAATACCTGTAGTAGGGAAGCGTTAAAGTGAAAGCATTCTGCAATTTACATAGATTAGAACTGAAGATTTAAAATGATCAAAACGTTTTTGTCATGATCAAAACATACTTGAAAATCTAATCAATAATTTAAGACTCCATATTTTACATTTTTGTTTATGGTGATACACACACATCGTGTGTGTGTGTGTGTGTGTGTGTGTGTGTGTGTATATATATATATATATATATATATATATATATATATATATATATATATATATATATATATATATATATATATATATATATATATATATATATATATCTGCCAGAGGCATGGGCGATATTTTTGTAAATCAAACAGGGTTCAGAGTTGTGTTTGTTTTTAAACAATAGCCTTTTTCTCAATAATTCGCCTTTCTTTATCCTACAACTAAATCCATCCCTCTAATATTATCGACTGGTGTTTATCCTTGATTGTATACACGAACATGATAAGTGCATGCCATTAACGCGATTATCACTACTCTGCTTTTCGTTCTTTATCACTTTTGATGATGATTGTTAATATATCGTGTCCATGTATAAAATATACACGTGTGGATTATTTAATGTTTTATTGAAAGTATATCCGTGTGACCGATTACGAGGTTACAAATTGTTTCGTGGAACCAATTAGTCGACACGAATATATATTAATACAAACGGGATAACGTCAACATTTTACACTTTAAACAATGTTTGGATGTAAGATGTTTAATCGTACATCAACACGATTATGACCATATGCTGTAAATTACACATTAAAAACTGTAGATACTCTAAAGAAAATAATAGATGAGCCAAATACCAGAAACGTTTACATGTCATTCTCTTTTAGTACCTAATGATTATTGATATATAGGTATGATTCATAGACAAATGGACAAATAAATGAGTATGAATAGTTAACAAATATGAAATTGAATATGAAACATTAACGAATATATAAATGAGTTCGTAAATGAGTTATAGTATGATAAGTTAATGCATATATAAATGAGTATGGAATCGAGTATGACAGTTTAAGGAATATGCCAATGAGTGTCAAAATAAGCTCAATATCCGTTTGAAGTAACAATCCTGATCAGAGACTTGTGACATGCAAATAGGAATGACATCCGTACAGGTATGGAGTTAAGTATAACATACTTATGAGTATGCAAATTACAGTCATATACTTGTATGCATATAGTGTGCATGGCACTCATGGGCAATTAAGAAATATAGAAAAATAAATGATGAGGAGCAATATCAGTGTAACACCATACAATCAACGACAAAAAATATTTTCCCTGCTGCGGGCACTGATTTTAGCGCACCATTTTCATAACATTTCCTGCTGCGCAATAGTTTCTAACCTTTAGCAACCCAGCAGTCTACCCATATAAATGTGTATGTGTCAGGGTGTGTGAGGAGCGGGTAATTTGTACATTTCATAATTTTGAAAAAATATCACATAATCCTTACTCACCTTTGATATTACGACTACTTTTATTGTGACGTATTTCTTTCGTAAAAATGGACTGAGCTTGTATAAAAAGAATATAGTATTAGTATTAATCTTGAACTAAACTAATTTCATTTAGAATCCAACAAAAGTTTGTTGATAAACTTGTAAATCTCTGACATGAATATTAAAAGTTATATGTAAGATCCACCAATGGTATCTCTAGTAAAATGCAATGGAAAATTGCATGTTTGCCACTTGTAGCAACAAACAGTTCTTTTGTCTGGTACCATATCTCTATTTCTAAGTGAAATGCAATAAATACAAAGTTAATGGTGACCAGTGACAACGTTTGAAACACTTCGGCTCTAAACGTGGGAAAAAGTATATGGGATGCTGATGCAAATCTTTGTTATGCTAGAGCACATGACATGATTATATTTAATATTAGATTAGTAAAAATCTAGCTAATATAGACTCATTCCAAATGTATACGCTTGTAAAGTTTTTTCCGTCTGTTATATTATGTCGGCTATCAAAACGCCTGAATTGTGGACTATTGATTGATTCGAAGAAATAAAACACACATCTTTCCTCATTTTTAAGTAATAACTGACTTAACATTAGCGATCGAGTGGAATTTTCAAAGCCCCGCATTTGATAGCTAAACTTCAAGGATGTCTTACAGAAGATTAAAAAGGCGTCAGCCAGATCATCTACGTAATTCTTGGGCAAATAAGTTGAGTGTAATCTTTCTTGTCAAGAAACTTTTTAACATTATCTTTTAAGTATACAGCAGCAAATAAAGTTGTTTCCGTCTATTATATGATGTAGGCTAAGAAAAATTCTGACATGGGGACCATTGATTAGAAAAAAACACCACCACACATCTTTCTTCCTTTTTATGTACTAATTGACTAAAATTACGAAAGAGGTAAATTTTCAAGTACTGTTGTTAAAAACTTAACTTTAAGTATGCCTTACAGATGATAGTAAGGGGCCAGTCAGATCATGCAAGCAAACCTTCAGCAAATAATTTTGAGAAAACTTTCTTTCTTCTCAAGAAAACTTTCATCATATCTTGCCAAAACGACAGAAATTTATATTTTAGACTTCATTAATGTTTTTGTACACTATCTGATCATGAAAAAAGGCACGAATTGCTAAGATTTATAGAATCGTTCTTTTGGTGGTGAATTATCCAACTATATTTGCTGATAATTGCATGACACATCTCTTCCGTGTGACATAATACTGACAGATGGTCTATTTTACAGGTATTAGGCTACAATGGATTTTAATAATCCTTAGACTTTATTCCGTTGTGTCTTTAAAGAACTTCCTTTCTTTCTTTTGATTGGATGTAAAAACCAAATCAAACCAAGTAATTAATATAAACAGAACTTTAAAGTTTCAAAAGGTATCCATTTATGTAATAATTTGCAGGTTCCATTAAAACGTTTTGAAAACAAACTCAAACAGTTATACACATGAATCGTGCAAATCGTCACTGACAGAAGACACGTGACCTATTTAAATATTGGCTATATAGTGACGTCATAGCAGCTACGCACCACGACAAACAGAAAATTAGTTAGTTTATAAGCTCTAATTTAAATATAATGCTAAAAGCGTTTAAATATAATACTAAGAAAGTGTTTAATAAGTGATTTCAACTCTCCACACCTATATATGACTATAGAAGGTTGGGTGCAACTTTGCTACCTAATTAGACAGCAAGCTTGCCAGGGTCTCATAATTAGAATATGAATTCTGTCAATCACCCACCCACCCCACGCACACACACCCCAGAGCTAAATTCTAATAGATAAGCCCACGTTCATGGCAATCTTGAGTTTAAAATTATGTTCAAAAGGGTATTGGATCCTCTACTCTTTGACTATGCTACCACCCAACGATGTTAACTCGTTTCATATTTCGTTTGAAAAACAGTCACTAATAATTCAAATCAATTTCAATCATTATATGTAGGAAATAAATTTAACAAACAAGTAACTACCATAAAATTATTGTAAATTACGGAACATTATATTTATCAATGTAGAAATGCGGTTTATTCGCTCAGGTTCACTCTAGTCTCGTGCAACTAAACTCTCGATTCTTCGTTTGAATATTCACCTTACGAGACAGGTTGAATGAGACAACACAATCTATTCATAGACAATCGGAACACCTCATGACTTTTCTAACTCTCTTTCTCTGTCCATACTTTTAGAGGGAGCTACCCCACTGTGAGGAGTATGAACTTGTTTTATCTCGGATATACTTCGATGGAGTGACACAGCAACAAAAAAACGTAACATCGCTGGAAAATGGTGGACAACTCAGTCACGGGACAAAATAGGAAGGAACAAATAGCCACATCAAAAGCCTGATGAAATCCTTACGGAATTATTGCACAAGTTCAGTAACGTAATATGAATAAAGAAATTTGGGAATGTGGTTTTTACAATAATAAGCCATTGATGTTATTTCGCTTGTAATATGAGATGCGCACATGACTTTATTAAAATATAATAATTTTCATTACACGCACCTGCTACTTTTTATATGCATGTATATGCGGCTGCTACTGTAGAATATCCGATTTGTTTTCTGAAAAGGTCCGACAATGTTCCGATTGACTTGTAGCTTATTAAAATATGTAATAAAATGAAAATCGAAGTTGTTTATTAGATATAAAGAAATATTTCACTCGTTAATTGGAAACATTTGTATTGTGTAGTGTAATGTCACCACTTCAGTCGTGAAATATTTCCTTACCTCGGTTGCAAACAGAGAAATTCGTGTATTTGCAACCACTGTTTTTATATTTTACATTACTGTAGTACTATAGTATCAACCGTGCTTATCTTTGAGTCCATACATGCTGACAGTGCTGTCTTTAAAATGTGTCAGCAAAAACATTTCACCGTTCGAATCGAAACATATTCCTAACGAAGACTTATCCATTTCCTGCGTTATGATCTGAATTAGGGAGCCTTCAAAAGAAAGTTGAAAAATATTCCTGGATCCAGATCCCACCAAATACACATTATCATCCCTATCCACAGCAACACCTTGAGGTTCTAATAAATTCCGATGTTTATAAGTAAAATATCTCTTTCCATCGAGACCAAAACAATGGAGAGAATCATCTTTCAACACAGATATAAACAGACGGGTTTTGAAGGTATTAAGAGTTACATGAGTTTGTTTGGAACCGTCACCACGAAACTTACGGTAGTATTTCTCCCTCCCATCCAGGTGAACAACACTCCAATAATACTTCTTGTCATCGTCGCACGGTCCTGATACTATGATCTCGTTTTGACTCACAGCTGCAAGCCCATAACAACGGCGCTTGGTTGTAATCGTTCTAGTTTCTGTTATTGTGCCGTCTCCAATGGACAAAAATTGTATCTTTTTTTGACAAGGTAACGATACAGCTATTTCACTTTCTCCAGCAACGCATACATTGAATGGAAAATCACTAAAATTGAAACTGGTCACAAAATTTAACGAGGAGTCCAGGAGACAACATCTATTGTTGATGCAGTCTGCTAGAATCACGTGTTTGTTGGACAAGAAAGTCACACCTGAATACCATGGACACTTGGAGTCCGGGCCTTTGATCTCTTTGACATAAGCGACTTCTGCCTTGCACCCTTTCAGCGGTTTAAATCCCTCAGTTATATCTTTCTTACCATCTATTCTTTTAATGTACAGTTGTCCGATTTCACTCCTTGGAGTTTTTGATATGGACGTAAGATGTGGATTCATATCTAACTCCAACTCCATACTGTCAATGTTCTTATACCTATCTTTCATTTGTTTCTTGAAAAGGTCAAGTTGGCTTCTCACATTTCTGGACATAAGGATTATCTGCGACTGAGTCGCATTTTCTCTCATACACCCTAAAACAACATCTGAGTTCCTAATTGCAGTAATCCAAGCATTGCATTCTTTTTGTATTTGTTCTACTCTCTTCCTTTCGCTCTCGTAAATTCTTTCTCCATCTACCTTTACTCTTTTCTCAAGGTCGTCAAGAGAATTATTAATTGCGACCTTAATTGTTCGTATTTCATTTGTCAAATCCTTTACACGTGATTCGATTTTCTTCATGTTTATCTCGTTAATATCGGTAAATTTCTTCAGCTGATCTGAAACATTTTGTATCTGCTTGGATGTTTCAGATGAGTCTGCTAATTCACTATTCAGCTGAATCACATCAGAACAATTTCGATGATTATTACTAAAGCAATTGTCACACAATGGGAGCTTATGACTTTTGCAGTAAAGTCCCAAATTACTCTGATGATGTTCTGCGCATTGAAACACTGAACTATGTTTAAGAATGATATCCTGCTTGCATGCCAGGTCCTTATATTTGAGAATAGGATGTGTCCTCGATATTCGTTGGTTACTGTGGGATTTAGAGCATTTCTTGCACAATCCCTCTTCACATACAACGCAACAATCTTCAACAGGAGACGTGACATTATCAGCCCGACAAACATCACATGCTATGTCTGCATTCATCCTCGCTTTTAACAGCAAAGACAAAATAATTATGTTAATTGGAAATAAATACACCCATTTATCCACGGTACTATCTTCTGCGGAAATAACGATTTTACATACCGAGCAACTGAATTCCTTCTGCGATCCACTTGTAGATGCAGTACTTATTATATGAGACTGTAAACAGTCTTGGCAGAACGAATGAGAGCATGGAAGTCGTCTGGGGGACCTAAATACTTTCAGACAAAGAGGACAGTTTAAATCCTTAGACACGATAAATTCAATGAAATCTGATGAATTGTCAATCGAAGCCGAATTTGAAGGTAGCAAATCTTCACTCAAAGTTTCCATTTTAGGTCCATGCCATTACACTTGTTATACGCGTACAGAATAGCCTGTAATACAAGTTCCGGGTATATCTATTGGTTTTTATACACCATCTAAAATTCGGCATGCATTTATCCATTCCAACAAATAGTTTAGTCTCTAGACAACGTTTATAAGCGTGAAGGAAGATCAATAGTACACTGATACCGTTATCAAAAGGATTTATTTTCATGTCATCTCATTGATTTTTCGTAGGTTGGTATCGGCGTAAGCCAGACCTTATCCTTTGTCCGCAGTGTCTTTAGTTTTGTTTGTTAGTTAGGTCACCTAAATTATACCTACCGGTTCGTTAGCAAAGAAATAAACAACAAAATAGTTTGCAAAAGTAGTTGACACAACTAAAATAGACGCATTCGAGATGGGACCATGGTAAATATATGTTTACAGTATTTAAGATGTGATTTAGCTATGTAAGATTATAAAATTTGATATTTAGTCTTACACTTCATTCATTTACACAGCAAGTAAAATGTGAAGATATATTGTTAGATATTTTACGTTGGAGGTCAGATTTAAAACATTATTCAATAGTAATGATGTTAAAATGTCTTCATCTCCCCCCCCCCCTCTCTCTCTCTCTCTCTCTCTTTCTCTCTCTCTCTCTCTCTCTCTCTCTCTGCTATTATTTAGGTATAGTTATAAATATGTATATTTAAATACAAAGAGTTAATTACAATTAACAAAATTTAAAACATGAAGCTAATTTTAATATACGTCAGTGATAATTGCAGAGTATATGTATTTGTTATTTGAAATATATTGCCATTAATTTTGATATCCTGTATATAGAAGAATAATTGATATTAATAGGTTAGTAACAATATATGAAAGGACTACGAAAATGATCGGACAGGCTATGGAGTTATAATTCATCCCAAACAGGAATCGAACCTATGCTTCTAGTATTGTAACCTATTGGTTAACGTTCATGCACCAGCATCTTAACATGCCCATCCTTGTAATCATCCCCTTTCTGCTTGAACATGCCAACGGCCGATGCATCCTTATGCTTCTGAGACATAATTCATAGTGTCCGCTTTGACTGAAAAAGCTTAGTCAGCCTCTGGTCACTGTGTGCCCCTCAGGCTTTATAGACGTTCCACTGGTAAAGAGTCTACATTCCCATTTGAGAGCACATCACTTGCTTTCTAGTTGGACGGGCCAGTCTTATCTTGTTTTCCACTTAGGCAGTCGATCAGTTGTCTCTTCAATGACTCATGAGTAAGGATAATGTTGAAATGTTCTACCCAACTTTGTAGATTCTTTTCTTTGTCCATGGGAAGTGTGGTACTGTCCCTGCTTAGATTTGGAGATCTTTCGGATGAATGTGGCCCGTAGCTTATCGTCCTGTCCTAGCATCATAAACGTTCTTTATGTCAATGGTATCTGCATCGGAGTTATCTGCCTCAGTTATGATTATTTACAAAAGTCATCTTTATGTTGTTGAAAACTGCTTTCTTACATGATAAGGTGTTTATCGTTCATTTGATTTGTGTGTCAACAGTGACATGTTATTGGACAGACGAGTTTTGATGGAGCCGAGTACACAGAGCCTAAGAAAGATGTCTCACATTTTTCTCAAAGTTTATGAAGTTCTCATAAATTGTTATTCGTTTTCTGTACAGTTCTTCAACAAATACCTGTTTCACATTCTGCTTTTTCATTTTGTAGAGATTTAGAATCTTTCAGTCTAGCATTATGTTTATTTTCAGTCTATCATTCTGCAATTGTTCTGTGCCTTGTCACTCAAACATCCTACATGTATCTTCTCCTTAAGAGGAGATAGTAATTGAGACACCTGTACTTAGAGTGCTGTAGCATCTGTTCATTTTATTACATTTCGGCAGGTAGATGACTATGTTAGGGATTAAAAGGTGGTGTTTAGTGTATTTTCTCAGTATAAGGAGTCCGTTGTTGCATTCACTGAAAGCCAGCTGAACAAACTCCTGCATTGAAGTCACAAATATTTCGAATCCGCATGAAATCTGTTCGTGCTGACTCCGTGTGGTTGTATAGCCCGAATGCTGGCGAGAACGATACAGAAATATTCAGTATAAAAGTTCAAAGGTTCTGGAACACACACACACACACACACACACACACACACACACACACACACACATATATATATATATATATATATATATATATATATATATATATATATATATATATATATATGTATGTATGTATGTATGTCTGTCTGTCTGTCTGTGCCTGTGTTTTATGTCATTATATGTATCGCAATCTAATACACCATTATGCTTGTATATTGACCATACGGGTTAATTGATTACTTTGAGGACATTTATTGATAAATCCCTACATCATTTATATATTTTGTATACATTGAAAACTGTATTAATAAATCCCATGATTTGATCAAATCAGTACACAGACGACTTGAATTGTGATTCCGTGTTTTGAAAACTTTGATCGTATCTATTAAGAAACGAGACCATTTTATTACATCTGTTATTGAATTTTGTGTCCATGAGTTTGGAGGGGTTTTCAGTTGTTATAGTTCAGTATGAGACGTGAAAGTTAAGGTCGTCATTATCATCATTGCATTGTATTATAAATAAATATCTCATTCACACGATTGTGTTAGGTAAGAAGCCACATAAATTAATCACTAAACAATATAGTTTTATAATTGACATTAAGGTCAGCAGTGTTGCTCGATAATGTTGCATCCCAAAGAAATAGTCTATTTACTGAGAAACCATACTAAGGAATTTCCACGAGCAGCATTTTCTTTAACGTACATAACATAAAGATAACATAGCACGAGATACTTAATTTCGTTTCGACTTTTGCTCTATGTGATACCGTATATGTCTGATAAGTACTGCTAAGTAACGCTTAAGTCATTGTGCTAAAAATTGCAGAGTTAGAAATGTTCCAACTATGTATGTCAAAATCGTGAGAAAAAAAATGGGAGGAAATAATTTATGTTAAAGAAATATTATTATGAACTACAAACAAGAAACGAACAGGCATTGCCAATCCAA
Organism: Unio pictorum; assembly: GCA_030141615.1. Lineage (NCBI taxonomy): Eukaryota > Metazoa > Mollusca > Bivalvia > Unionida > Unionidae > Unio > Unio pictorum. The sequence continues at coordinate 40,232,795 of JARLTB010000021.1, forward strand.
ATGCGACAATGCTCTGTTATATTTCATTCATTATTTGTTCAGTAATGAAAGAAATATATTTTAACATTCAATAGTGACAGGTATTTATTTAAGGCAGAAACAATATCGTCATTGTTGAGTACTTGAAGAATTGTGCTTTACTAAGAACACTTTGATGCTATTAAGAGGTAGAGAAAGAGAGGTGTATTTTATGATCGAGTGATTATTGGTGCTTTATTCAGACTCACTTTATACCCATGCTGGTACAGGTTATTAAAATCTTAGGTTTCTTCCCTTACAAGATTAGTTTAACATACCAATAAATGTGTTTATGAATTATGTAAACAGCGAGTTTAAGTATTTCTAAAACCACATCGTAGCACGCCCTATTATTTGAATCCCATTAAGAAATTACCATGTAGCAGACATTACAAAATTTGTTAAAGCAACTGAGACATACAGTCTATGGACAAGTAACTAAGCATGACATGTCTTGTTCATCTCTTCTTAATAACATTAACACTTTAATTCTGCATAGGTTTGTGACTGATAACTTTCCAGCCAACGAAAACTGCTGTGACGAGAAAGCCAGCTTGCTCCATGAACCGACATGAAACATTAATTTAGATATAGCACCGATGTCACATTATGCCAATTTGGAAATGTAAACAGATTGCATTAATTATGGCTTGCACGCAGTAACTTTCGTATAATATCTAAATATGGTATAGCAAGCCATATTTGGAAAGCGAATTACCGTGAGAATTTAGTATTAAAATATAATTATTTTACCTTATATAAGCTTACTAATTTTATCATTATCCCAACTTACAAAAGCCATAACTGCAAGGCATAGGACCACTCCTCAAACATGTCGAGGCTACGTCATTTGTTAAAATGTATGACATGAGCTAGAGGAGACTATACAAATAAGACCGTTTGACCTTACTAATGTATACATTTAGGAGTTTGTTTATATTAGGCTGAAGGCGCCTCAAATCTATGCATAAAAACCGTCGCGTGAACCGTTATATACTCCGTTCCTTGATGCCAGGCAATGTAATCCTCGCGTGATTCGATAAGAGAGACAACTTTGATGGGTATGATATCTTGAGCATATCCGCTTTGTGATATCTGTAGTTATCTCTTTATTTTCAGAACAGATTTTAGCTGCATTTTGTTAATACATCAAGCCTAGACACAACAAACAAAAATGGCAGCTTAAATATATTCACAAAAATCATATTTGAACAAGTCAATAAAAAGGTGAATGTTCCTACTAATGACAGGTGTGATATGTTTGCGAAAGATACATAAGGACAAAATTGTTGTTTACTTTATATTATCAGAAATAGATGCACACGTTGTAAACGATAATGCGGTATTCTCAAAGATTATCTCATCCATTTTGGTTAGCAGCCAATCATAAAATATGAAGTCAGTTATGGAAGCACTTTTATTTTGAGTTTAAAGTCAGTACCTAGTAACTTCAAACGAAAGTGCTATTCTTAATCATTCTCGGGGTGGATTTCTCAGACAAAGGTTTGCGTTTTGTAAATTGCATCATCCCACAAATTTCGTCATTCTATGTTTTCCTGAGGAAAGCAAGAAGTCTTGACTCTTAGATCAATAGCAAGTATTCTCTCATAAAAACGGAGAAGAAAGCAAGGTATTGTGTCTTAGTTCAAACAATGTTTCTTTGATATGAACCTGAAGATAATTGCTTGAATTTTACTTAATTTCACGCATTTGTTCTTGATATGAGACTGAAGATAGTTCATTGCATTATTTGTCTTTAATGTTATATGACTCGTGTATTCTAAGAATTTCTTTTATTCTTTTCTTGTTAGGACTCTTGAGATAAATGTTAGAACTTATTTATTTATATGTCGTTCTATTCACGTATGTTAGGAACTGGGTATTGTTAAGTATATATGATGTTTATGCAGGTGAATTATTAGGCGGTTAGGACAAGAAATGGCTTTTTTTAAATTCATTTGTATCGCTAATTTGTGAAATATTTTAACTCTTAAATCGGTTTAATAACACTGAAGCAATAATAGGGACCATGTTTTTTTAATTGTTGAACGTATGCGTACGTGTGTCCCATACTAATAAAGATAGGGATTCATAGTTTATAATGCATGGGGTCTAATTGTTAATTATATGAGGACAGAGTAAACTTTTAGAAATATGTTATATTACTAATATATTTAATCCAGCAGTATAAAGACAAAAGTACGTTATGGTATGCAAAGGTTGTGACATGGAACCATATCAGAAGTTAGCGATTTTTAGTAATACTATATAGCCAAATTATGTAGTGAAACATATATGAAATGTTAGCTCCTTCCTGTGAGTTATGTAGAACAGGAATCTAGCTGCATTATCTATTTTATAGTCAATTTTCGATGTCAGAAGTGTTACTATACATGTTAACTCCAATCGCCAAGCTGCATTGAATATGGAGTGCTCAGCATCCAGATCAGGTTATGCAGACAAGCTGGAGAAGTTCAAAAAGCTCACTCTAATTTTATGATGAAATTTCTTAAATACGTATAAATGGTCCAGCTAATTGCATTTATAACTGTTGGTAATTATGTTCTAGTAGTATTGTATCCTTTAAGTGCCTTGCATAATGTTATGTTTGTTGTTCTAATTAACTAAACTGATATATTCTGCATACGGGTCTCACTTTGTTCTGTGATATATCTCTAGACAGATATCTATTTTTTCCATCAGTCGATTTCATATTTTTATTATTTTTATTATTCACTCTATCGGGGAGATAACACGGGGTCGACCATATATGTATGTATGTATGTATGTATGTATGTATGTATGTATGTATGTATGTATGTATGTATGTATGTATGTATGTATGTATGTATGTATGTATGTATGTATGTATGTATAGTTCTGTGGATAGCCTTTTCTCTGTCAAATTTTCCCAGTTCTATTTAGTGATCCTGACCTATAGGGGGTTTCACGGTTACTAGTTCACCAGAAGGCGTATCGCCATCAGTGCAGCTCACTTCTGGATAGTTCAATAATTAAAGATGGCAGAAGTAGATCAAGAAAATGCGACAAACCGCTCACATTTTGCAAGCAAGAAATTCTATCAATATTTGATCCAATTGTTGTTGCATCTTTAATTATTTTTTCACTAAAACCGTGAAAATCTCCTAAATATTTACTTTCCCTACTTTAAGAATATCAATTATTTAAATTAAATACACTGTCCATTTTTATATTATACCTGATAATATAGATTCATAATCCATAATTGCAGATACATGTGTAGGAACATTTTATATTGCTCTCCGATTTAAAACATTTATTGCACATTTTGGCTGCATAACTTTGAAGAAAGCAAACTCAACAACTTGCTTTTTTGATATGTTGATATATCCTTCTTTCTCAGTTACTTTCGCAAGGCTAATAGTTCGTTTATAACACGAGTTAAGAAAATTATAACACAAGATCGATAAGAAAATTATAACACGAATTCAATACGGCAGCTGATCAGTAATGCTAAATATTTTGTCAGAAAAGTGTTTATTTTATATTTTAAAAATGGAACAGTATATTAATTTATTCAGATGAACTTGACAAAGTAATAATTACATTAACTATCATAATGATACAGAACTGTAATTAATGCTGATGGAACATTTATTCATATTTTAGTGTAAAAATTGTACAATTTACAGATTAATGACGCTTTAACTTGTTTCATTTTCTGTCAGAATTTTGCAAAAACAAGTATCGGACGGTACATGCAATAACTTTTAAAATAGCTGGGGTCTTTAAACAAGAGTTCTGATTGCCACCTGCAAATTCATTTAGAACAACCTTCTTAAAATTAGATTAATTCTGTTTAACTTTCCTTGCATCAAAGATGTAAATTTTAAAAATACAATTTTTTCATAGATTTCGTCCTATTACTGTGGTTCGTCTTTAAAATCGATATTAATCCACGTGACTGGATGTAAAATTGCAAACAGTATGATTTTTAAAAATAGAGACTGCTTGTAAGAAAAAGCCCTAAAAGTCAATAATAAATGGATACTAAAAATATTCATCTTTGTTCTCTTTATCTATCAGTCACTCGTCCTATCTTAGCATCATATTATATTCGTTTTTAACCTGAAGTATGTTTATATAATATACGTATGATAACACATTCATTCGAAGATATACATACCTATGCATCAGATGAAATGAGACAGACAGACATACAGACAAACAGGAAGATAAGTGAGAACCGAAAATGTCCTATACATGCACAACGTGTCTAACATAGATATTTCTCTAAATTGTATGCTCTAAAATTTACATCTGTTCAAGGAAATAAAATTAAAATAATCATCAAGGTGACTCGTACGTGCGCCTGTCTGTTCCAGCAGTGATGACATTTGGGCATTTTGAAAGAAACTGAAGTTATTTCACGAAAAGTTTATTAACATTAATAGAAATGTAACAGTTTAAATCAATAATAAAAGAACCTTAAGAAGTTAGAATTTTTCTGTTGTCGTTCAACATCAATTTACTGTTATGATTAAAGCTGTAAAAAATAAACATATTTTCAATATTCTTCAAGCGAGATAAATTGCAAGAACGTTTAACGCAGCGATTTACTTTTGCACAATCAAATAATACAAACTAGTACATAATGTAGTAATCTAAAAGATAATGAAGATCTGAAATGGGCAGACAACATTTATTTAAAAGCTGGCTAAAACGCAAGTTAGTGAAAAAAATTACAGATATAACAACAATTTATCAAATATTGATAGAATTTCGTTTCAAGCTAGTGAGATATCGATCCTGCTTGCAAAACGTGAGCGGTTTGTCACATTTTCTTGATCTACGTCTGCCATCTTTAATTATTGTACTATCAGGAAGTGAGCTGCACCGATACGCCCTCTGGTGAGCTAGTAAACGTAAAACCTCCTTATAAACAGATCATCACTTGTGTTCTCATTTGATATATTTACATTTATTTTGAATTTTGAATATTGAATTTTCCGGCAAAGACCGTGTACTAAGTCTTATTTTATTTTAAAAATTACAAGGAAAAAACATTGTTTTTAATGGCTGTCTTTTTTGTGTCGTTCTTTGCCCTTTTTCTATTTATTTATATTGAGAAAGACTGTGTCCGAGACGGTTCCATACATTTTTTTATTTTAAATTGTACATTTCCCACCTCGAGTTGGGTCGTCTCTATTTATTTATATTTATGCTCGTAAAAAAAAATGTTTCTCAAATGTGTATTTGGCCCTTTAATCAGGGATCCCTGTGTAGTGTGGGAGTGGCACAGAGAAAGAATAAATGCAAGATTGCATGGTTTTAAAAAGAAATCACAAGCAACTTTTACCTTGTTTTATTTTGGGGCATGCGTATTGGGAAACACTCAAAAATCCTATGATAATCCCTACTTATTGTATTAGTGTGTTGTTTGCATTATGTCCCTCTAAGTGGATTTATTTCCCGGCTCTTTCACGGGCCGGCTCTTTCACTTAGCGTAGCGCCATGTGATTTAGCCCCGTGACATCCTCATCTCGTACTTTCCACTTGAGGTTCCCTGCCCCCCCCCCCCCTCAATTTTAGGTCATACTCTAGTTGTGTTTATCAGTAATTATGTTTTGCCCGCATGCCCTCATATTTTCCATTATAAAATCTGTGATGTTGTATAAAAAGTTCTTGCTAAAGTTTCCGTCTAGATATAATATGTTATTTTGTTTGTATAGTTGAATTGCCCTTACTGTTAGTGTTAGGTTAACTCTTTTATTTCTATTCGTTTTACATTCGACCATAACATGTGTTTTGTAAATGTGTGTATTTTACACAGTCGACATTTAGGCGCTACCCTGATCACATGCCGTCTCATTACAACCTCTCCCGTCAACCACGCATTATGCATGTATTTGAAGCAGAGGCTTTGTATTTTTAACGACCCTAACTTGACCCAGTTTACCCAGGTCCAATTCCAATTGATTTTTATGTGTTCATGTTCGACTTTGTTGTCCTATTTATTGTGTTGCCTGTAAGCCATTTGTATTTTTTTTTTTTGTATCTATTTCTCATAGATTTCTGTTATCCCTATTTTCATTTAATAGTCCTTTAATTGATCTTAATTTTCGGGGCACTTCTAATTGTTTTGATAAGCTATTGTTTATATATATATATATATATATATATATATATATATATATATATATATATATATATATATATATATATATATATATATATATATATATATATATATATATATATATTTCTCTGCTTAATAGAGAATCCAATATAAATAAATAAATAAATAAATATATATATAGTAGTTTTGATAAGCTATGGTGCCAAGGTATTTTTGGCTCTGCTTTAATTTCCTTAAATCTGTTTAGAATGTTGATGTATTTATTAAGGACGATGTTTAGGAGGGCGATGCTCACCCCCACCCCCCACCCTTTTCCGTCCTTATATAATGTGTCCTGGTTTATGTAGTGCGTTTTTAAAGCCCATAAGTATTTAATAATTTCGTTATGTATAGTTTTTAGATATTCATATTTTATGTCTATCGATTTTAAAATATAGTTTAAGTGTGCATTCATATAGTCTTTTTGTTACGTTCCATTAAGCACAATGGGGTAAATTCCCAGGTTTTCACAGTTTCATTTAGTTTTTGCCTGATCTTTTTGAGGTTCTGTTTTTCCTCGCCCTTTCCAAACTAGACTCCTAGGGCCTTTACTTGGTCTTACATTAATGGAATTGGTACACCACCTTTCCAGTTTCCTATTAGTAAAATTTCCATTTTCTCAGGATTTATTTTCGACCCTGATACTTTTCCAAATAATTCAAATTCCCGTAACATTTTTTTCATAGGAATTATGGTCTGGTACAAAGTTGGTGCAATCATATGCATGTTGTAGCATTTTAACCTCTTCTATTATATTTAGACTCTTCACCTTTTATTTCTGTATTTAATCCTATTTTAATACTTAGAATTTCTATCGCTAACATGTATATAGCATCGATAGTGGACATCCATGTCTCACTGATCTCTTTATATCAATTTTTCCTGTTTAGGCCCCATTTACCTGTACACACGAGTTTATGTCCCTGTATAGGAATTTAGTCCAGTTTTGAAGAAAACAAAATCCAAAGCCGAATTGTTCCAGTGTTTTGTATAGGTAGTTTTGTTCTAATATGTCAAGGGCTTTTTCCTGATCAAATAGTACCATATAGTACCCCTTTGACCAATGATGTTTATATTTTCTATTATCGTCCTAATGCTTCATATGTTATTTTATATATCACTACCTTATGCCCCACGTGTCTGATTTATGTTTATTATCATATCTAAGCTTTTGGTACCCTTTCTGCTAATATGTTACTAATTATTTTATAATCTATCTTAAGGAGGGATATTGGCCTCCAGTTCATTAAATCCTCCCCATTTACTTTCTCTTTGCATATTAATGTTATAATAATAATAATAATAATAATAATAATAATAATGAGGACTTTGTATAGCGCATAATCTTTAGAAGCTCTAAGGGCTTTACAACATCGTTAAAGATATGACTACACTACAGAAAAACAAATAATAAGAATCATAAAATTGGAAGACATAAAAACATGCTGAAAGAATATAAGAAACAAAACAGTATAAGGTCTCTAAGTTTGTTCCTGCAGTCGAAAGGTGACTTTTAAGAGCACGCTTAAAAGGGACACTGTGTCTTGTGGTCTCATTTCAATGGGCAATTCGTTCCACATCGCTGGGCCATCGTATGCAAAAGAACGTTGTCCATATGACTTTCTTTTCATAGTGGGTACAACGAGTATACGATTGCCTGAAGAAGAGCGTAGGGATCTTGCTGGTGTATACAAATGGGGGAGGCCAGATAGGTATGTTGGACTGGAGTCTGTCAGTGAAACGTAGCACAGAGAACAAATTTTGTGTTTGATTCTGTATTTAATTGATAGCCAGTGTAGGGTACAGAGCAGTGGTGAGGTGTGCTTTGATCGAGGTACCTTAAAGATGATTCGAGCAGCTATGTTTTAAACGTTTTTAAGTTTCTGGACGAACGATATCGTGACGAACCAGACAGAATTGAGTTAAAATAGTCCAGTCCAGAAAGTACTAATGAACACACAAATGTTTTAGTGGCATCAACTGAAAGACATTTGCGAATGGAACTAATGCGTCTCAGTTCAAGATATGCAGCCTTGCACATATTCATGACATATTGGTGCAATGTCAGAGTACTATCTAGAGTAACACCTATGTTCGTACTGACTGTGAATTTAATGTTGGTGTTGCTGATATTTATTGTCTGAGGTAAAGGATGTGAATCGGAAAGTCTTGTGTTGTGATCTGAATGGCCTCAGCTTTATCATCATTTATCTGCAGCTTGTTACATGTCAACCATGATTTCACATCAGAAATGCACCTCTCTACTCCATGGATGGTAGTGTAATGAACATTACCTTCATTACGAATTTACAATGTAATTACTATGCAATATTTCCTAGATGAGATATGTGCTTTATGTAGGGTAATATGTATAACTTACTTATTTAGGACACGTCTTTCAGCGTTTAGCAAGTGACTTTTGTTACCTGCATTGTGTATTGGAACACGCTGATTCATGATGTTTTGACACGATGTGATAGACAGATTTGGTATGTATTGTAACCTTGTATGAATAGTTTATGCGTATTTTACATGTTAGTCATAGCAGTACAATGGAAATTACCTCGTATAAATGTATAATTCCACCAGGACATGGTCAAATTATTCTATAATTCCAATGTTTGGCTGTGTACTCGCCGTCAAAATACGTACTAATCCGCCATTTGCACTCTTTTGGTCAGCGAGCACTATGAAATCTGATTGGCTATTGGTCACATGACCTTTTCCTATAAATAGCACCACGTACATGTAATAGGGGCTGGCCCTAAAAAGGTTAATTTGGCCTCATTGGTGCCTCCGCCAACAAACTTATGACCAAACATACCTATCATTGACAACACTATTACATATATGTCGCCCAGACATCCCTAACTCACAAAATTTGTTAAGCTTATATATATGTACGCTAATGTACTAGTATCTTTCGGATAATAGGACAATAAATAACAATTCTACGACTTAACTATTGACATAATTGCTCAGGTGGCTAACACAACATTGGGTATTAGGTTGTCCATTATACAACTGGACTGAATTTGAAATAAGTGCGGCTTCTTTCGTTTCAGGTGTGGGCGGCATGCGTGGCCTTGCTGTCTTTCTCTTTGCGTGTTTACGTGTGTGCTGGCTGGCCTGCCAATCCTGGTCCTTTTCCGCCTTTTCCTCGTCCCGACCCATAATCTGCAATCCGATTGGTTGAAAGGGTGTGTGTGTGATGGTACTATTCCTACCCACCTATAAGGGCTTACATTTATCCCGATAGTTACTTTTTAGTAATTCGGAATAACGCCCAAATTAGTAAGTGCACATATGTGCATATAAACATCCTGGGGGGGGGGGGGTAGCGACCCCCTCCCGGGGACATATAAATGTCTGGCGATATGCCAGATCTAAAAGTAGCCCATATGACCCTTGTGGTCGGCGGCTACTATAAAACACCACAGTCAGTCAGTAATAGGGGCTTCACCGTTATCTTGTCCAGCGTTCAGAGCAGACGGAAGCAATGCATCGGGTGACTTGTATCCATTCAACTATATTATAATGTCTCAAGCTATGTTGGATAAACATAGTCAGGTTGCAATGGTTAGTTCAAATGAAATTTGATATGCTTGCTTGAGATTACGGGGAATTCCAGAAGTTATTTATTATTCATGAGGTGACGTCTGCTATCGTATTGGCTGATATGATTTCACCTTCGGTGAATTATCACCGCGATTAATCTATGTAAAGTGAAGGTGAGAGATAATTACGATAAATATAATCCTTGGAAACATACAAATTGTTCCCTCGGCAACTAATATATAAATTATTAACGCTACTAAACCATCACTCTCCACCTTCGTTAGAAGGTGACTCACGTTTCACCTTCACCTTACAAAACTCTTCACCTTCAACACCTGAAGGTGAATACTTTACCTTTTTCACCGCCCCACTTAAGCAACTCCATCTTGTACGTCCATAACGTTAATTCTATGTAATATAAATCATCATAAATATATTCTTAAAGAGGTGGAGAAGGTGCAATTATATTTGAAGCTCCATTGCACCTTCCCCCACGGGAGTCGATTACCTTTGTCTCCCGTGATTCTCTGGTTTACATAAGTCTGGCATTAAATCTTAAATTTTTATGTATATGTAACTGTATTGACATTCAATAATTGCATGTTCACCTGCTGTTGTACTTGAGGTAATTTACAAATAAATACTTTTGATATTGATTCTATACGGTCTTGTATTATTCTTTCTAATCAAACGCTAGACAGGAGAACCCAAAAGTATTCTAGCCGGAAACGGCGTAACAATTGGTGGCAGCGAAGTGGGATTATACATCCTGTATTCTAGTGATTAGAAAGAATTTTAATTTGATATTTGTACTAATCCCTATAAAGCAACCAGACAGTATTTTAACCCTATTTTAATTATACATATTTCACCAAGATGGATGATTCAGGTGAAGCTATAATTAACCCAACCTCGCTCCCATCTTCAGATGAGGTACAGGAAAGAAATAGCAATAATTACTCCTTTGTCGACGAAGAAAATGAAAGTTTGTCATTGGCAGTGACTGGTCTCAGTGCAGAAGTACTAAATAATGAATTGATCTTGATGAAAGATGAAATATGTAAAAGTGTTATGGAAATACAACAAAAAACTTCTAAAACTTTAAGTGAAGTCAAAAATCAGTTAACTGAACAGATAAATCAGCTGAGACAAGATTTCGGTCTTCAAATTTCAAAATCGGAATCAAAGTTGAATGCACGGAAAGTCATTCTGCATCAAGTACACTAGGGCACTCTCCAGTTGATCATGCGTCTGGTATAAATATGAATCAAAATCAAGATTTTCATTATTCACGGTCTGACAGGTCAACCAGGGCTAATAAACAAAATTTACAAATGAAACCTCAGCAGTATGATGGAAGCGAGGATTTGGATGAATACCTTGCACAATTCCAAATTTTGGCGGAGATAAATAAATGGGATTATACAGCCATGTCACTTTACCTGGCAAGTAGCCTGAAGATCAACGCATGAGCATTGTTGAATGAACTTAGCGAATTTCAGCGACGTGACTACGACACACTCGTACACGCGTTGAATACTCGATATGGATCGGTTAATAAGGCAGAAATGTACCGAGCACAATTGCAAACCCGAGTTCGGGGTAAGACGAATCTTTGCCAGAATTAGCCCAGTCAATAAAAAAATTGACGGGAGTCTTATCCAGGAGCTAGTTCAGCTATTACTGATATTCTATCACTCGATCATTTTATTGATGCCATATCCGAGTCAGACACAAGACTGAGGTTGCGAGAAGCGCGACCAAAGGACATAAACGAAGCTGAAACATTGGCCATTAGATTAGAGACTCATAGATTAGCGGACCGACAGCGCGGACGCTCTATCCGACTTGTAAATAAAAGTAATATCTCTGATGCAGAAAGCTTATCTGACACAAAAGGGGATAGTGAGGATGATAGCATCTGCAGCATGCTACATAAAGAATTTGACTGTTTCAAACAAGAAATAGGAAATTTAGTAAAAGAAGTAAGAAATCTATCAAATTCAAACAAACAGTAGAAGCAGTTTAACCACGATAAAAATAACTCGAAACGTCCGAATCAAAACCGAGGCAATTATCGGGAACACGGCAATTGGAAGTGGCGGAATCAAAACGGCCCACAACATTTACACAAAGAGAATAAGGTTCCCGAGGGGAGTAACATCACAAAATGTCAGGGAAACTTTTAAACGTCGAGCTCGATGGCCTGAGGTCGACGGATCCTAATGGGTGTACCAATAATTTGACAATTGGTAATTCATTTGTAAATGAGGAAGGTCTATTTGAGAGCGCAAAAGTGCAAAACATGCCAATAACTTTATTGGTGGATACCGGAGTGAATGTTACAATTTTAAGCAAAGACTTTGTTGACAAGCTTGAAAAAACATCGCGCCCCGATATCTCACCTGTAAATATAAGTCTAGTAACAGCCACGGGTGAAACATCTCCTTTTTTGGTGCGGCTATCGTATATATCCATATTGGAGAACATACATTTAGGCATAAGGCACTAATAGCTGATATTAAATCAGAAGGAATTTTAGGAATTGACTTCTTAACATCTAATCGCTGTGATGTTTTACTGAGTAAACAATGTATCCTAGTAAAGGGTAATAAAATTCCATGTTTTAGATACAGCAAGGATGTTCAGTACACTAGCTGCAGGACAGCGGTCACTGAGAAGGTTATAGTCCCACCAGACAGCGAAGTGTTGGTACCTGGGAAACCGATTAAAATCATATCTAATAAAAATTTGGGTCTCGTATCACCGATTTCAAATTTCACAGAGAAATGTGGTCTCCTTGTCGCTAAGGCCCTGGTGAACCCTTCTCGTGGATATGTGCCTTTGCGGGTAGTGAATTTAAGCGACGAACCGCGTATTATCTACAAAAATACAGTTGCCGCTACTTTAGAATGCATAGAAGAATATATGGTAGAATCACCCGAGAACGTTAATGCCGTTACAGCTATGGAAGGCAGTAAATCCACGCCTTCAGAACTCCCTGAGCATTTGATAAATCTCTATGACGAGAGTAGCACGAATCTAAATGGCGTGGAGAAGGCTGCGTTGAAGTATCTGCTTATCGTGGAAAATATGCCTCGTATACCTCGATGATATTATTGTCTTTTCAAAGAATTTCGAGGGGCAATTGGATAATCTGCGCGAGGTATTTCGAAGGATATGCGACTCAAACTTAAAACTCAGTCCTCAAAAATGCAAACTTTTTCAAAAAGAGGTATCATTCCTTGGATATATAGTGAATGAAAACGGAGTTCATACAGATCCCGCAAAAATATCGGCAGTGGAAGACTGGCCCATACCCAAAACCCTAAAAGATATTAGATCATTTTTGGGACTCTGTTCCTACTGAAGACGTTTTGTGTATCATTTTGCTGATATTGCCCGGCCGTTGCACAAACTAACTGAGTCTGGTCAAACTTTTGACTGGTTAGAAAAGTGCCAAATCGCATTTGAGACCCTAAAACAATGTTTGACAAGCGCTCCCATCCTTTCTTACCCTAAACAGGAAGGTCTATTTATTCTAGACACTGACGCTAGCAATGAAGGTATGGGCGCTGTTTTGTCTCAATAACAAAATGGAGTCGAAAGCGTGATTAGTTACTTTAGTAAAGCTTTCAGTCGAGCAGAGAGAAGGTATTGTGTAACTAGACGAGAACTACTAGTAATAGTATGTTCCGTCAAACATTTCCATCACTACTTGTATGGACGTTTTTTTAAGGCCCGCAGTGACCATAGTGCTTTAAAATGGCTCCTCAATTTTAAAAATCCTGAAGGGCAAGTAGCCCGATGAATTGAAGTTTTATCTTTGCATGATTTTACCGTTGAACATCGCCCGGGACGTGTTCACGGTAATGCCGACAATCTTTCTCGAAGAACGTGCTTCGAGAACGGTTGTAACTTCTGTACAAGGGCAGAAGAGAGGTTTCTGGATCTGGCAGATGAAAAGGATCGAAGTAGCCTCGACCGAACTTGCGAACGAGCATATAAGGCGCGAAACCGGTAATTCAACAGACGAGCTATACGAACGAGGCGCAGCTGGCGAGAAACCGTGCAATTCTCAAAACAGTTGCGGAGGTGTAGGCGTTGAAGATTGCATTGAGAAAGACACAAGTATATCGGTTGACGGTAGATTGCATGGTAACAGAAATCGAACGTAGTTATGGCTCGAGATCACATTTACTCACCGATGTGAATTTAACCAATTCAGTACAATCTTGCACTCGGTCGGGTAAGTTATATGACCCGATATATACAGAAAGTGAAAAGATAGAAGGCGTGAATGAGGGATTCTTTTCCAAGGAAAAGATGAGAGAGTTGCAGAGGCAGAACTTAGTGCTTTGTCATGTTAGGGAATGGAAGTTAGAGGAGCAGAAACCTTCTTGGGCACAAATTTCACACCTAGGTGTGGCGGTCAAATATTATTGGGCTCGCTATGAGTCGTTGTTTTTGCATGATGGAATTCTTTGTCGGAAATGTGAATCAGATGCTGGTAAGCATATCGTCTGGCAAATAGTGCTACCTAGTTCGCTAAAATCTTTTGTACTCGAACAGTTACACAATTCGATAACAGGTGGTCACCTTGGGGTTAAGAAAACCCTCTTAAAAGTTCGTAATAGATACTTCTGGTATCGGCAACGCAGTGATGTGGAACACTAGTGTAAAGTCTGTGACAAATGTGCTTCAAGGAAGTCTCCCTTATATAAGTCAAGGGCACCAATGCAACAATAAAATGTTGGAGCTCCGTTTGAATGACTTGCGTTAGATATACTTGGACCCTTATCGACATCTATGAAAGGTAACCGCTATCTCTTGGTGGTAGCAGATTACTTCACAAAATGGACAGAAGCAATCCCCATTAGAAATCAGGAAGCCGTTACGGTTGCCCGAAAGCTTATTGAACGGGTTATATCAATCTTCGGAGTCCCGATGCAAATCCACTCCGATCAAGGGGCGAATTTTGAGTCTCGTGTGTTGAAAGAGGTCTGTAATATCCTGGGTATTTAAAAAACAAGGTCCACCCCATTACGACCTCAATCTGATGACATGGTTGAACGTGCTAATCGAACTATTGAGAATATTTTGTCTGCCTATGTTTCAGAACAGCAAAAGGACTGGGATGAACATATATATCTAATTATGCTGGCTTACAGATCAGCTGTTCATGAGAGTACAGGAGTCTCTCCCTATGAAATGATGTTCGGACGTCAGGTGTCATTGCCAGTAGATTTAGTTTTAGGCCGTATTGAGGCCGAAAAAGAAAATGAAAACTTTCGAAGTGATTATGCCTATGAACTTTGCCAGAGAATTGATAAAATTCACGAGTTCGCACGTGAGCATATCAAACTATCGAGCGATCGAATGAAACGACAGTATGACTTCCGAGTCAGGAAACCCAATTTTAATAAGGGTGACGCTGTATGTCTGTATTATCCTCATCAACCTAAAAGCAAATGTAAAAAGTTACAATGTGACTGGGACGGTCCATATTTGATCACTTGTAAATTGAACGATGTTCTCTATAGAGTCCAGAAGGATAGCAGAAGTAAACCGAAAGTGGTTCACTCTGACAGACTCAAGCCTTACTTAGGTCAAAATAAACGAAACTTGTTATTGTCGTAAAGCAATATAATGTATACTGATAAATGACCAGAAATATACAAAAGCTGTTTCATTTTGTTTCGTTTTGTTTTCCAATCAAATGCTGAATGCAAATGTATTTTTTTAGTAGTAAAGGCATAGCCTAAACAAGATTACTTACGATGCCTACATCTTCTTTGCAGGTGACTGTGGCAGTGTGCACATTGCAAAAATGACTTTGAGAATCCCTCCAAGTACTGTGTGGAGAGGCATATGTTGGAAAGACACAGTGGCTTTGGATACCAATGCTCCCCGTGCAAGAATGTCTTCCCTAGGTCATTTGCGCGCCATTCATGAAGCAAAAGAGGTCTGAATATAGCTATGGCCCTCGTTAGAAGGACGACAATGGAAAGAGGCCCTGAAGTTGAGGCCCCGTATAAAGCGTACGCCCAAAACTGTAAGAACAGTGTAATTCCTGTCAAGAGGAGGTTTTCCGAGGTAGGGGGAAGGCAAGAGAAAAACCTTCACAGAGCTCACTCACATATAAGTCAACTCTGGCAAAAGGATGATCGATCACCCTCTCCCAAAAGATGTAAGTCATCAACCCCTTTGAAACGGATTACCGTCATCGAAAAATCGCATCAGACCTTTACAAAAGAGCTAGCATCACCACTCAAGCAGCCCAAGGTGAAAAAGGGAGGAAATTTTCAACCTAATCCATGCAATCTACTAGAAACATCCTATGTCAGGTTACACCATCCAGGACCAGCTTCTGATGCAATCAGCCCTCCAGTTCAGGAGGAGGATGCCATTTCCATACTGGCTGAGGCGGATGATGACTTAGGGAGTATCCATACTGAAAGTCTGTATTCACCCAAACCTAGGACACCAGCCAAGGCACCAAGTGTGGCTTATATACCTACCCCGACCGAAGTTCTTAGGGTTCAACAGATGAAGCTGGCCCAGGATAAGAGAGTCATACTGAATGTTGGTGGTCAGAAGTTCGAGACATCTGTCTCAACTTTACAGAAGGATCCATCATCCGTTTTGGCTTACATGGTCATGCCAGACTCTCCTCTGAAACCATATAATACCGACAGCTTCATAGATCGTGACCCAAGTTATTTCAGACACATTCTAAATTATCTCAGAAATGGAGGAGGAGACACCACTAATACTTTGCCACACGACCTAAGATACTTAAGAGAACTACGAAGAGAAGCCGAATTTTACAGCCTACAGCATTTCAGCCTACTTCTGGAGAGGAGACATGCTATCCCAACCATCCGAAAAGAGGAATAGATTGAATTGGATCGATTGGATTAATTATACTGAATTAAGACAATTATACAAGTCTGTATTAGCTATTGTATCAATTAATGAAGAGATGGTAGGGTTATAATAGTTTTATATATGTATATATACAGCTGACTGTATTGATCTTTGCTTAAGTAGCAGCAGGGGGGGGGGGGGGGCGAATCGGACATTTGTCTGAGACATCATTTGCTCTAAATCTAACAAACATCTCGAGAGAATTAATTCGAATCCTTCTTTTTCAACCAAAAAAAAACAAGATTATTTGCTCGAAACAAGTTTTTCGCAAATCATACTCCAAGACCGTTTTCATCGTTTAGTCAAAATACGGTCTCGTCGTGATGTCATCGCCCCCCCCCCCCCCCCGCTGCTATGGGTTAACTGAATATTTGATCAAGTCCGATACGATATCGTGTCCGAGGATCATGTAAATTTATTGTTATAAATCCATGCGGGGTTGACTGAGCTTTACTAAAGAAATTTTTAAATTGATTGAAGTCCATATCGGAACACCATATCTGCCAAATATTTCGTAACGTATGTGTATCAACGCCGTTAAACACAGCAAGAATATTACAGTTATCTCTGATCATTTTTGGAATCTGAGTGTATCGTTGAGTGACATATATCACGTCGGTGTTTTTATGCCTGCCTCGGGAAAATATTCTAGCTGGTTTTTTTGATTGTCTAACATCACATCGTCGTATACGACTAAATTGTGAATGCTCCCATCAAGGTCTTCCACGGATGGTGCCTCGTCAATATCGGTTATAAATTCAATGACGTTTTCACCTTTAATTTCTGATGCGTTTTCATTAAAATCTTTAACACTTCATAGCATCGTTGATCATCTACGCTAGGAGCAACTAAATACAACTTATTCCACTTCATCCATCTCACTATTAAATTGAGCAACAATTGCGTCTTGCCGGATCCAGATGGCCCGATTATAATTGCGCGGATAGAGTTTGGTAGCGCTGCATGATGCTTAACTGGTTCTCTTGCTTTAGTCGCTGAAAATCAATTATATTCATATCTCTATACATAAATTATGGATCTATATTGTGTGAAGTGTAAAACGCGTACTAACACAAATGATGTGACGACGATTACAACTAAAAATAACAGAACAGCACTTACTGGTAGGTGTGCAACATGTGGTATAAAAAAGTTTAGATTTATTTCTATGAAATCTGGAGATGTTTTAAAAAAAAACGAGGAGGTGATATCGCAGCCAAATTGGCAAAGCTCCCTGGAACCCCATGAGCAAAGTACCCCGGAGAAAAGCACCTTCCAGGATATAGCTACTGTGGCCCCGGAACACGATTAGATATCAGACTTGATGATCAAAATCAGCCCCGACCCGGCGAGTATCCTATAAATGCTATTGATAAGGCGTGTCATGCTCATGATGTTGCATATAAAAGCAGCAATTTGCAACACAGGCATCTCGCGGATGTGAAATTAATTCATGCAATAAATGCTATTCCTGATAAATCTTTCAAAGAAAAATTGGCTTCATGGCTGGTAAAATCAGCTATGAAAGGCAAATTGATGATGGGCGCTGGTAATTAATAATATGGAATCTATTTATTATTCTCCAAGGGGATACTGGAGGGGTAACGCTGTAATCAATAAACTCGCCAACGCCGCAAAAATGAAAAAGGCCACTGCGGCTAATTGGTTATCCAAACAGGCTATATGGCAAAATTATCTACCGCGTCCTAAACAAATCAATTTCTCGCATTTTGATGTTACCGGACCCAATGAAGTTCATCAAGCTGATTTATTGTTTTTACCACATGATAACGGTTACAAATACGCTCTAACCGTAGTTGACGTTGCGAGTCGATACAAACAAGCAGAACCGCTAAAAACAAAATCATCACCTGAAGTTGCTTCTGCATTTGAAAAGATTTATCGACGAGGCCCTCTACGCTGGCCAAATCTGTTACAAGTTGATCCTGGCAAGGAATTTCAAGGAGCTGTTTTATCAGCGATGAAAGATCACAATGTCACCATCAGACGATGGCATACTGCACTACATCGCGATCAGGCAATTGTAGAACGATTTAATTGGACTCTTGCTGAGCGGTTATTTGGATATCAATACGCAAAAGAATTCATCCAAGAAAAGCGATCCCGTGAATGGGTCAAAAGGTTACCAGGGGTAGTTGCGGCGCTAAATAACGAGATTACCAGAGCAATCAATATGAAACCTAACAACGCAATAAAGAAAAAGTATATACCACAACCACAGCGGGATAGCGTTTCTCAGCCAATTCTCAGCAATGTCACCGTGAGATATTTATATAAACCAGGAGAACTCGAAGGTGGTAAAAAAGGGCTACTGATCCTATTTGGAGAGTCACTACGCATAGCATATCTACTATAACACGATCAACTGGTAGACCTCCAATCTATAAATTGGATTCAACTGCACCTCAGAGGGGTTTTACACGCGAACAACTACAAGTGATTCCTGATGATACTCAATTGCCACCGCATGGTCTTAACTAGCGCCATTGCGTCTGTTGCACTCAAGACAAGTCAACATCACATTGTTTCTGACATGACCGAGACTGTTATTTTTTCTGTCTACGGTAAATTGGCGAGGACCTTTATCCGAATACTGCCAACGCATTATACAATTGCAACTCGCGCAATGATTATTTTGTTGTTGCTTCAATGCGATTATTAATTCATCGTCAATATCAAATTCTCGTTGTTTTTTTTGTCTTGTTGTTTGTAAGCGGAGAGTTTTTTTATTAATGATGCTAACATCAATATCATCCATTGTGGTGTCGTCATTGAAAACAATTCTTCGAAGTTGATTTATTCGCCGTACTCTAGACACTGCAAGATAGACTAAATTTGACCACTCAATGCGATTATCGACTATCCAAACAATTGTATCCGCGATGGTTAATCCCTTCGAGGAATGTATTGTTGTTACGTAACCCAGTGTCCATGGCGATTTATTAGCACGCAATGCGTCTTCGACAGTACTGATATCAACCAGCACAATATCATTTAATACTAGTGTTTGTCTTTCGCGCTGTCCTGGAATTTCAACTTCAATATTCTGTCGCCGTGTGTCAGCGGGTCTATAACACAATGGAACTTTTATCAGGGGATATTTTTCTTTGTGAAGCTCAAACAACTTTTTCTGAAGTGTGTCTCTGACTTTTTTTCTGCTAGCAACAACAAAATCGTTTGGTCTCCATGTGTTATAAAATTCCACTATTGGAGTTTCAGAAATCACCTCCCGAATTATTTCACATTGTATTTTATCGGGTTGTAATCTGATTAATTTTTTGACCTCACTTAATTGTTCATCAAGTGCCCTATAATCGCTATCAATTTCTTCATAATTGTCCACGAATTCTTTCAGCCACTTATGGGGACCCACGCCGACAAATGTTGGTGGCTGTCCATGATCTCCACACATTATTACCGCTGTATTCTTTTGCAGCAACCAGTCAAGAAACATTTTTAATACATCTACCGAAACCGTGCATATCTCATCCCAAATAATAACCGCAGGGATGAATTTATCCCCCATTCGTTCAGGGGTCCATTCATCGCCCTTGTATCGAGAAAAGCTGTGATAAGTACAAGCGGAAACGCCTCGTTGTTTCATCTCTCTGGCAAGTCTGTGTGTTGGTGTTAGCACAATCATGTTTGTGAAATCCGTAGGATTTTTCCCACGAAATAACTCAATCGCGCGAGTCGTCTTTCCTGACTTGCCACAGCCGTTTAAATAAACTGTTTTATATCTACAAATTGGTCCTGATATCGATGGTGAATTAGAACGCTCTGAGAAATTATCACCGCGTAAGTAATTACTTTTACTTTCAACGTCTGCTGATTCAGAATACTCGCGCAGCATTTCTTTTTTTAATTCTCCATGATCCCCAACTTTCATCCGAATTAGTGAATTCAGCAACTGCGCAACTGTACTTGCTGTTAATGTAAAATGAATCAACGGCAACTCTAACCGCAGTGTCAGGAAATCTATTTATCATTGAAAATAAATTAATACAAGCATAACCCAGCATCGACGACCTCAAATGTGTATACGGGGATCTGTAACCGTCGCTAAGTAACGACTGTACCCAATTTTGTTCCATCGGACAAAAAAGCATCTTTACGATCTACATATATGTTTTTAGATACTGCATCCGCGATTACGAAGTCATATTCGGTGTTATCCATAATCAGCCGTGAACAATATCGTCTATAGTCGCATTTTTTTCCTCCCTGAGTGAATTTTCCGATTATTCTTCTACCGAGATCTTTTGCTTCTATGTTTCGTTGATTAAATACCCGTTTAGACCACTCAATGATATATTCTTCGCCGGCATCAATATGTTTTCTGAATTCGTCAATTATACTATCAAGACGTTCCGGTGATGGTAACCAGACATTGATTTGTTTCCGATATGATATAATTGCATCACTGACTGTCAGCGAAATTAACATCTTTGTATCAATCATGAATCGTAATAGCGCTATTGGCAGCCACTTCGTTTCAGACATGTGTCTACCAATCCAAATATAACAACAGCGATGAAGTCCTGCTGTGAACTCAAATGATACTACACGAGCGAATCCAGTTAAATCAAAATCAGGCAGCAGCCCATTAATTGCAACACGAGTCATTTCATGTACAGGGTGTCCAAATCGTTTAAAATACTCAGTACACTCTCCATAACCAAGAAAACTCGCTGGATAACAAGCAACCATATCAATTGAAATGATATTATCATGGTCGTATTTTTGATTCCATAAACCGCCATGATTAAATTCTAAACAACTAGCCTCAATGTCTGGCAAGAATTCTACGCGTGTTGGTTTCCATGCGTTTTTGATTCTTGCAAAATGAGCTGCAACCGACGGGATTGTAAAACAGTTTGTCAATAATTGTTTATCATCGTTGATGATTTCATCGGTGCCTTCGCCACATGCCGTTAAAAACCCACTAGCTGTTTTTTTCATTTTGTTGTGAAATGCTTCAGTGCGGTATAATTCACCGTTTGGTCTTACAAACTGATCAAACGTATCCATGTCGTTTTCAGTGCTGCGAAGTAACCACACCGACACGGGGTCGTTTTTACTCAAATGCGCAATAGCATCGAATAGTTTCTTTTCAGCGAGAAAACCGTCCCTGGAAAATTCTTCTCGTAAGAATTCGTCAGGTATATACTTTATTGTTCTGTTTCGTGGAAATATTGTGACCGCGGGCGTCCACGGGTGTTCGTTATGATCAATAATTTTAATTGGGGCTCCCTTTGATTTATATTTTGATTCGTATAAAACTTCTCCGGTTATCGTCATAACTGTTATTGGAAATCTTAGCGACGTTTCTAATTTTGCTATATCGCTAATAGTCGCTAATAGTCGCTCTGCGGTCTTTCACCGTTAACTCCCATTGAGCTATTTTGCTACGCCGTAGATCGGTAAGTTTGTTCCCTCGGGGTGCATTTGTAAAATGTTCTGTTATTCGTGCTGCTACACAATTGAGTGGCAAAGTCACTGACGACGAAGTCGCCGGCGACGACTGTTTTATTGGTTTAAGTTTTCTTATATCACGGCTAACAACGACTGTTTTCTTGTCTTTGAGAATCGGTTCAAATTTGTCTCGTATAATCCAACCGCCTGATTCTACACGGATAATGAATTTCACTCTAAAAAAGTACTTTTTGTTGCCAAGTTGTGATAACATCAACGCTGCGTTGCTGTCGTTCATGGTGGCATCAACAACGCCGTCAATTCGAAATGTTGACCAGCTATGAGATGCACCGTCGTGCTCGAATTCATTAATACAATCGCGTATTTTATTTATCAGGGCTCTATCCGTTATTGCCCGTTTTGGCACATCTTTGAGGGTTCTATTGAGATTGAATTAAACGTTTTTGAAAGGCTTAATTGCTGATAATCTCTCGAACTCCTCTATGTTATAATTAAAACAAGTATTTAAATAGAAAAATATAGTATAATGAATCACTGCAAGTGGCTAATGATTGGATCAACAACCCCGTGTAACAAATCATGCAGAAGCGAATTCTGTGGGTATAATTTACAAAGTGTTCGCAACGGTTCCTTTGGCCCCCTTCCGTGCCTCCGATGTAAGGTGGGGGTAAGGGGAAAATCGCAGTTGTATCTCAGTTGTGGCGGCAAACGTTACAGGGAACTAAAACGCTATTATGACAAACGAATAAAAAATACAGTCATTGATCCTACTGATGACTCCGTCAGCGACAAAATCATAAAAACCCCTCAAGACTACCCTGATAGACTTATAATTAAAGCAAATAATAAATTAGATAAATAGTATTATTATACAAATGAGCCAAGATTTCAGACCTCACCCAGTGCTTGTTAATTATGAAGCATTCCGTGATGGTGTTGTCAGGCATCGCAGACTAAAAAAACCGGTTGGACGGGTAAATAATATGGGATACTTGATGTTTACAGCCGGGAAGAAGACATATCTTAATCACAGAATAATCTATGAAGCATTTTACTCAAAATAACAAATTGGATAACTTACGAGTTGTTACTCTGAGTGAGAATGCAAAATTAGGTGGAACCGGCAAACACGCAAAAAGGGCAAAACATGTCAAAGCAATTGATACAGAAACCAACGAAGAAAAAATATTTCAATCAATAAATGAAGCCAGTACATATTTTGATATTTGTAGGCGTTCAATACGATTTGTTGCAGAAAATATAACTAAATTAACTCTGTCAAAGAAAAATGGTCATAAAATAAAATTCGTATACATCTGAAACGATTCAAGGGAGATAACTCCTTTATGGATAAGTCCGCCGCCACTCATAACACTCTACTCACTAAGTTCCCTTGTATTATGACGTCAAAGGAATTTGTGTCCTCTGCTACACCTGTAGAGAGAGTTATAATTGGCATAGGCGCGCGCACACGTGACTGTAATTTAGTATAATACATAGTTTCGGTAGAGTTGTATTTATCAACTTTTAACATTTTTTTAAAACTTTTTATTGTTGCTTGGCTAAAACCGCACCATTTAAACAGTTGTATTTATTTAGACTATCTACATTCAGCTATTTATACACTTTTAGTACAGACGTTCTTTATAATCCAGCCCGCTACCTATGTTCGCTCAGCCGGAACGTGCATGAAACACTAGTGTTTTCCATTCATTGAAGTAGGTGGGCGTGGTTAAAATTCCTCTGTATACAGCTCTTTGTGATCTAATCCATAATGCATTTTGTTTAGAGAATTAGAACAGGGAGAATACACGCTGTTATCTAACAACTGTATTATTTTGTTTAGTGTTTTATTTAAATATTTTGTCTCATTTAAATGTTGTGAAACAGCATTAATAAGTAATTCTAGGATATAAAATAACACACCCGTGAATCAACGCTGCTGTATTAGTCACCTTATATATGTTATGACTCGTAATAAGCTTGGGGCTTTCGAAAGCCAAATCCTCCGATCAAAACTAACCAACGCCATTAACCCGGGCGTGTGGTTGTCTTTTATCAATCATGCAACCTGGTTAATTTAAGTTGGTTGCTTTAGATTGGTTGGATTGGCCGTAGAAAATCTGCCCCGTCGTATCATGTTTGTGCTGTCTATGTGCCGTCCCACCATCCACATCACAAATTCCATCATCGTTTCATTGAATATACCATCCTTAATTAAGTTAATTAAGTATATGTTATGCCTAAAATCTGCCGCAACACTCGAGTGGAGACATATACGGCATTGTACCGTCCATTAATTAAGTTAATTAAGTATATGTTATGCCTAAAATCTGCCGCAACACTCGAGTTTTGATATATACGGCATTGTACTGTCCATTAATTAAGTTAATTAAGTAAATGTTGTGATGTCCCCCAAGCATATCTTCTGGGTGGTCTAAGATGATGTTTGTCACCTTAGGCCTCCCTTTCGGATATGTATGCTTTGAGGTTTGTTGTGATGTCCACCAAGCATATCTTCTGGGCGGTCTAAGATGATGTTTGTCATCTTAGGCCTCCCATTCGGAGATGTATGCTTTAGTGTTCCCTTGGGCTTGCATGGCACGCCCACCATCACATCACAAATTCCATCATCGTTTCGTTGAATAATTAACTTAATTAAGTATATGTATGCCTAAAATCTGCCACAACACTCGAGTGGAGATATATACGGCATTGTACTGTCCATAAAACAAAACGGGTCAAAAACGACCCCCAATATTTTTTAATAATTAGAGGTAAAATGTATTATATAAATAATGGATATCAAAGATGTAAATTCTATAATTGCTGAAATCTCAAATTTGAAGAATCGAGGGATAGTATTATCTGAAGATCTCGACTGTGACAGGATTGCCTCGGAATATGAAGACATTGAGTATCAGTTTAGTAAGGGTCGTTATGTTTTACCTAAGATGTACAGGCTCGTGAAAGGAATTCAAAAGTCCATCAATGCTTGTTTGTACGGTAACGACATTAATGTATTTATAACGCTATTTAGCACCGTTGAAGCAATACGTCAAAAGCTCGGCCAAGAGTATCAAAAACGAGCTGAAATTAGTTCTAAGGTTCGTGATCTTAGAAAAATATTAAACGAGGAAAAACCAGTATCTTAACCACGTGAGCGTTACTATAAAAAATAGGCTTTCAGTAAATTTTTCCGTAAAAAATTTATTTCTTTTAGCGTTTTTTGTAACACTTGTTACACTTGTCACATAGGATTTTCTCCTGAAAGAATACTCATCAGTTTGGGCTTGCTCATGCAGTTATGTGCGTACTGGATGATCTGGTTGTGGTAGCAAGTAATCACCGCGACGCCTCCATTTTCACGTAGTTGTTGTTGTTGCCGCGTCGTTAACAAAAATCGTTCATCGCTGTTCTCAGATATTACAATTTTGAAAACCCCAGCGATGTTGTTTCTGAAACATTCGCGGATAGCGTCGTACAGTTTAACCTTGTCGGAGATGGATACGTTAGCTTGATGGTACATTATTTAATAACACAGCTTTTAATTGTGATAGTTTCACATTTGAAAACTCAGTTCACAAACAATATATGGTAGGTGAATCGCTTACAACTAAATTAGCCCGAGAGCGGCTAGCAGCAATTAAAATGTTTATACCGGTTCGAGACAGACTTCGCGAAAAACTTCAACAACGACAACAAGCACAGACTGAATTTTCTGTGTCATGTGAACAACTGTTTACTCCGATAACAAGTGCGACCAAAGATGTGAAAAAGTTAACTGAAGCAGCGATATACGGAGATATTCCTGAACGAGAACGAGCAAAGAAGGCGCCGCTGCTTGATACGCTTGAAAAGATAGCAGCGGAAACTGAAAAGACATCAGCGTTGTTACAAAAAAAAACACCTGGTCCGAAAAAGACCAATGATAAAATAGTAGATGAATTACGCGCGCGATTTAACAAAGAAGGGTTAGCAGCAATTGATAAGACTGACCATGCAGAGTTTCCTGCACATGTTGTTACGACGTATGAAAACAGAAAAAAAATGTTAAAACCAGAACAGCACAAGTATGTAAGAGGTATACAACATTGGGGTAATATATTTTACAAAATTGAAACTGAAACAGGTAAAGTTGACAGCGACAATGCGTCATATATTGAATATCTCAAAATGGTGAGTACAGTGTATAATAAATACGAAGAACAAAAATCACAAAGAAAAACCACAAAGACTGCAGCGGCAGCGACAACAACCTGCAAAAAATATCTTTTTCACCTGCTAAACAAGAAGAATCTCAACAACAACTACCACAACAAGCTTCGCTTGGACCTTCGCCTGGACCATCTGATCGAGATGATGATGATCCTTTTAGTTATTTACAAAGAACGGATTTAGAAAAACTGGAGGAAGCACCTGATTATAGTAGTGGGGAGGGATTTTCTAAATCTCAGAAATTGCCAGTAATTTCAGGTAGTGGTCTAGTTAGTTGTCCTGGTAATATTCTCTCGGATATATCACGGTTAGAGGTTCTCATCGGAGGGAAACGAGCCGGAAATAACTCACCGGAAGTAACTAATGAAGCAGCTGATATCTGTAGACGATTATTTGCCGGCGGTATCATAGGCATTGATGTATATCGAGAACTCATTGCTGAATTAGTTGAAAATCACAGAGATGCCCATGGTTATTACAGCGATTGATCACTAATTGAAAAACTACTAGTTTTATAACCAGATGATCATACACTACAACCATGATAAACCCGTAAGCGTCTACGTGGTGAACTCACGATTGCCTGTTTATAGAGCATATTACGGAGATGGTTTCGGCAATACCATTGCGGGGTTATTTACAAGAATGGCCCCAAAAGTGGCACCGTTAGCTAAACAATTATCATTGAAGGCCATTGATGTTATTCGTGATAAAGGAATCAGCGCTGTTGGAAATCTTGCCGGAAAGGCATTTTCTGCCGCGAAAGATAAAATAGCATCATTGGTGCGAAAGAAACCAACGGTGCTGCCATCAACTACAGTGATGCCTTCAAAAATCAGCAAAGCAATAAATAGCGCAGTGGAACAAAAACTAGCGTCGTTAGCTGCTTCGGTGACTCCGTTACCATTGACGGATTCGCCGGTAACAGATAGCGCTATCATGAACGCGATAGCAGGAAGTGGTTTGAAACGAAAACAAAAACGACGATGATTACAAAGAGTTTCACAATTGAAAACACTAGTGTGAATAGTATAATGTTTAAACGAACAGCTGATCCCGCGTTTGATATAGAAGCCCCAGTACCCAAGGACAATTCCGTCCGCGATTATCAATACTATTCCTATCATGCAATACAACCCGACCTACGATCGCGAATTGAACTTCAAGTTCAAGATACCAGTAAATATTTTTTGCCATGTGAAGCATTTATTGAAATTGAGGGGAAACTCGTAACAAATGTTGCAGCTGATACCCCATATGCAGATAACGCAAATATCCGAGTTGGTTTTGTTAATAATGGCATAATGGCGTTATTTGAAAGTGCAAGATATATCATTGATGGAAAATAAATTGAATCAATAGACCGTGAAGTTGATGTTGCAACAACAATAATCGGACTAGCAAGATATTCCGATGATTATACAAGGTCGGCTGGTCCATCTATGATGTTTGCAAAGGATACCTCTGATAACGCTGACCACCTTCAATACATTAAAGTGTTGACAGCACAAGATACTGCAGAAGCAAATCAACAAGAAGCAGCTAATCCAGAACGTCGAGCTAGACCCGGAGCTGCGTTTGATATTCTCGGAGGCGTTAATGGTAATTTCAATTTAGGATTTGCAACACGAAAAGGAGCATTGCAAGGACAGCAGCGATAATTTTCATGTGCGATTCCACTCCATCACATATTTGGATTCTGCAGAAATGTCAGAAAAGTCATCTATGGAGCCAAGCACACAATCGCGTTAGTGCGAAAAGGCAATGACAATGATGTAATTTGGCGTACCGGTGCCGCTTATGGTAAAGTTGTTTTGAGTAAAATAGTATTGTGGATGCCAGTAATGACCCCATCAATTACCACGGAAGAGCGGCTACTTTCATTTATGGACACAGGTGGCAAATCATTGATAAGTTGGCTAACAACAACAACTGATGCCAAAGAGGATAATGTTGCTGATACATTTACATGGCACCTGGCATCAAAACAAGGCGTTTCAGCTCCACGTCATATATTTATAGCGCTGCTGAATCGGAATCGATTAGGCTCCCAAGAACACAGTCATATGATATTTGATCGGTTAGGAGTCAAGGAGGTTTCACTGAGAATAAACGGACAACAAGAACCATCTGAGGATATACATCTTAATTACGAAAACAACCATATAGCATGTGTGTATCATCGCATGCTGTCATTTATGGGCCGTGATCAAAATGTTGATACTGGTTTACAAATATCGCAACTTGATTTTAAAAATCTATATCCGATTTATTACTTTTCGCTGGAGCATCTTGATTTAACAAGGCAATCCGTCGTTGACATACATTTTAGGGCTCGTATAGATCCAGATGGTGTTAATTATAGAGCGGTTGCTGTTATTCTCAGCGACAAATCAATGCTACTTGAAGGGGCTGGCGGACGAATGAGAATCGTTGATGCACCAGTGGAAAATATGTAAATGAAACTTGAAGAGTTTCCAATTAGGTCAATTGAAAGTATAAATGTGTTTTACAATAAAATGCCATATAGTGTTGTTAGTGTCAAGCTGACTGATGGTCAGGTCAAGAAATTGCGATCAAAATCCGCTAAATAATGTGGAACAACAATAACGTTAAAACCAGCGCAGATATCCGGCGGTACACATAAAATATCATTGACGGATCGTCAAATAAAACATTTCAATGATGCGCTGAAGAATAAGAGAGGGGTTCAAATTGTATTTTCAAAGGCTGCAGTCGCCAACATGATAAAATCAGGTGGTATATTTCCATTGTTATCCGCAATACCAGCATTGATTGCAGCTGCTGCCCCAGCGGTGGCGAAAACGGCAGCGATGGCGTTGAAAAAGGCAACTGGGAAAGGATATAAAAAAAGGGAAAGGGTCTAAGACTACCAGGAACCCCGTATTCATGGTACAGCGGGAGATCCGTGAATGGATCAGGTCTAAGAATACCAGGAACGGTTTATTAGTTTAAAGCCCAATTCTCCCTATGTCCAATTTTTATTTAATTGATGCTGCTAAAAAACTAGCGATAAAAAACTTCAGAGGGGTTTTTATGAGAGATCAATTACCGAGAAAACCTAAACGCGTTGAAACCGGTATCATCAATCTTGATAACAGCAGCGGATCGGGAACTCACTGGGTTGCATACACGATTGATCCACGTGGGATTGTCTATTTTGATTCATATGGGTTAGCTCCGCCAAGCGAGTTTATGCGGTATATAAATTCTTCGATGAAACTCAAAGAGTTTCCGATTTTTTATTCCACGCTGCCAACACAACAATTAAATGATCCGCCGATATGCGGCCGTGAAGTATTAAATGTCCTCGCGGAGATTTCATCGTCACAGAAACCACCTCATCTGGTTGTAAATAAATAAACGAGTGGGAAATTACAAGGTAATTTTAGAGGATCAATAAATTGAAAATACAAGTTGCGCTAACAATAATGATTGATATTTGGGGACGATCTCTGTCAATGTCGAAACCAACCACGAAAACATCTGCGGGTTCTTTCGAGGATGTAAAAAAATAATTGAAGATGAAATCGCTGAGACGTTAAAATTAGCAAGTGTTGACCCGAACGAAATAGTTGTATTTCAAGATCGCCAGGGTAAATTGAAAAGCAGTAATGTATCCGTGAATGACATTTTGATACGGCAGCGCGACGCCGCTGAAAACTCTATTGCGCTGTATTCCAACGATGGACAACTTAAACCAGGCGCACGTGTGTCTACAATCACTGACGCGATTGCAGCCCACGGCCGTGATCTGGATGAGTATATACGAGGTTATAATAATTTTCGCAAAAATGTCGTACATAAATTCTTTGGAACCCCGCTTGTGGTTGGCATTACTCTCGCTGAAATTAAAAATTTTCTATCTTTATTCTTTTTTAACAAGAACGCGGGAAGGATGATGAATGAAAATGAAATCAAGGCAAATTATCTCGATATTTACAATGATATTTCTAAACTAATAGAAAATCTTGAAAAGGTACAAAAACCCACTAACGACGTCGTTGTTAAGTTTTTTGGAACCCCGCTTGTGGCAGGCATGACTCTCGCTGAAATTAGCGAGTTTATTGGCAAGCATACTCACAATGCCCACGTCGCTAATAGTTTCTTTGGTGTCCCGGCTACATCTACGATGACTCTCAAAGATATTAATATGTTTATGGTGAGACAAACAACACTTAATACCATCGTGGATAATTTTTTAGGGAGAACACCTGTGTCTAAAACCACATCTCTGACAGGCCCGACCCTCGCTGAAGTTTAAAAAGCTATTGACGAACAAAAACTCACCAGTGAAATTGTTAATAAGTTCTTTGAGGGTTCTAAAAGTTACAATATCACGACGACATATTCTCAACTCAACGCCGCGATTAAACGATGATGAAATATACCGAAATCAAAAAAACCTATCTCGACGTTTACGACGATATTCTTAAACTAAAAGAAAAATCTGAAAAGGTAAAGATTCCGCATCCAGACATAGGCGTTATAAATATCGTGTATACGGTCAATCATGGAACCATGGATTGGATAAGAGACGTTTATACTACACTGTCCATCGGTATCTGGGGTGTCAGCAGCAGGGGGGGGGGGGGGCGATGGCTACAGGCCAACATGGGTCGATGGTATCTACAGGCTAACGTAGATCTCTATCGATCAATTTAATATGATCGCGAACGGTAAAACCTACTCTGGTGGCACCGCGATGTTAATTCTCAAGGGTCACGGACAAAACTTTAATGTCGTCGCGGTTGATAGCTCCACCGTTAGATCAAAAATAACTTGGTGTTTAGAATTTTTAGATGATTTTTCCGGCTGAAGCTCTATACCTATAGCCCCGCAACGATGGCGAATAATTGAAAACACCAGCGGGTTTAAAATAACAATGACATCGATGAAATCAATTGAACCGATAATAGTCCCAGAGGTATCACAATCGCATCGATATCGATATGATACCGTGAAAGAGTTTTCCGCGAACTTGAAATCACTTTCTGAGCGCTATCGTGAAAAAATGAAAAAATACCGACGCAGCGTAGCAATCATCGACCTCACCGTGTACTCGGTGTCCGGTGTGATGGCCAGCGCCGGGGTTATTTTGTCAACGGTGACCATGATGGCTCCGATTGCAGTTCCAATCGCTATCTCCGCCGCAACAACAATTGCGGCAGTCGCCACCGCGATAACTAAAAAGTTGTCATCGTATTCTCAGAAAAAACTCGCCAATTATACAGCTCGGTACCGGGTGGTATTTGACGCGTACTCGAAATTATCCGAGTTGATCTCGCTGTCAATAGATAATTCGTTCATATCCGATGTTGAATTTTCCACGATGACCCAGTTGTATAACTGCGCGATGTTAAAATTGGAAATTGAAGACAGCGTTAACAATAATGTCACTCGAACTGCTTCAACGAATCGCGGAGAATACCACTCCGATACGAACAAGCATGATATCAATAACATCAACAAACCCACAATTTAGTGTGAACTTCCCTTCTCCGATTCCAGTGCGCGAGATCGCGCTGGCAAAATTACGAGTATATCATAGCTAGCCTAATATCAGATCGGTTGCATTTGGCGGTCAGCAACCCAATAACGCACTGGTGTTCTCGTATAAGAATAAACCCGATGGTACTCCAGCGTGGGAAACTGTTTCGTTACCATCTGGATCGTACCAAATTGAGCAAATCGATGCTGAAATTCAGCGTAGAATAAAATCAATCACTGGAAAAGAATCAAAAATAGCTATTAAACTTCTTGAACCGACGCTCTCGTCGTCGATCGAAATAAGCACAGAGGGATACATTGTAGATATCTATAACAGCTCGTTAAGAACAGTGTTAGGATGGCCTGAAAAACCACCGGAAAAATCCACCACCGACTTAACCACAGACGTAAAATCATATCATGAAATCAATTCCATATATCGAGATAATTTATCTGATATAAAAAAAGGAAAAATCGCCGATAGATTTATATTTACCAACAAAAACACATTGCAATGGGATTTTATTATTAAAAGAACAGCGGATTCATCTGTTACTATTTCATTTACGCTAACTGACATCACTGGTTATTTTAATGAAATTAATCAATTACATAAAACACAACTAGAACAACTACGACAAACGAAAACACGTTGAAATATTAAATCAGCTTGTATCTGACATGGAATATATCAATGAACTAATTATTCAAACAATAACCAATGACAACAGCGACAGTAAACAACAATTCCTAACCGGTTACAATATCACAGAAGCCGATCTGCGTAATTTCAAGTTTCCCGGATACAACGCTGAGGAACTAAAAAAACTGTTAGAAACAATATCAAGGTGCTACAAACACTAGATTCAACTGTCCTCCTCAAATATAATAATGATCCAGATGGTGGCGGTAGGCATATTGCCCCGCACAATGTGAATATTTCAACAGTGATTGCGCTCAATTTAACATGTGATGCAATTGAAGGAAGCTATCAAATTAATCTAGAGCAATCAAATCAAGCACAGCAGGGATATATTCTTTATTCGTTTGCACCAACAGCTCCTCCAGGATTCCTAATTATTGAAAACCCAATTAATCCTATCTACATGCGATGCCATAATAATTCATTAACGAGAATTAATTTCCGACTCACCGACCAGTCAAATAATTTAATTGATCTACAAGATGAGGTGTTAGCGATTAGTTTGTTTGTAAAGTCCTAAAGACTCGATCAAATATTTGGTTAACCCATAGCAGCAAGGGGGGGGGGGGGGCGATGACATCACGACGAGACCGTATTTTGACTAAATGATGAAAACGGTCTTGGAGTATGATTTGCGATAAACTTGTTTCGAGCAAATAATCTTTTTTTTTTGGTTGAAAAAGAAGGATTCGAATTAATTCTCTCGAGATGTTTGTTAGATTTAGAGCAAATGATGTCTCGGACAAATGTCCCCCCCCCCCCGCTGCTTAAGTAAATCAATTTTTTTAGTTCGTGATACATTGCATTTGCATGTAAATATTCATCATTGTATCCACTTTGTCATACAACAGTATGATGTATTTTTTTTCCTCTTACATAGTGTTGAAGAGTACATTTAACTATATTTTATTTTTCATTAAGTGTTCTTGACTTTCGGTAGTAACGTCTGTCAAAAGACGTTGCAATTTTTGTAATTTTTACTGTATGTACCTGCTTATGTGAGTACTCAAAAGCTAATTATATTTCAAATATGACCAAAACAGTCTTTAAAACTGTTTCTGCTTTGATGCTAAATGCTAATTCATCTTTAAATATTAAATATATTTCGGTGTATGTGCCGAAATAATGTGTTCTTAACATTTATGCTATTCTTGGGAGCTTTAGGGACCAAATGCCTTTAGGAAGGGGGCAGTGTAATGAACATTACCTTCATTACGAATTTACAATGTAATTACTATGCAATATTTCCTAGATGAGATATGTGCTTTATGTAGGGTAATATGTATAACTTACTTATTTAGGACACGTCTTTCAGCGTTTAGCAAGTGACTTTTGTTACCTGCATTGTGTATTGGAACACGCTGATTCATGATGTTTTGACACGATGTGATAGACAGATTTGGTATGTATTGTAACCTTGTATGAATAGTTTATGCATATTTTACATGTTAGTCATAGCAGTACAATGGAAATTACCTCGTACATGGTCAAATTATTCTATAATTCCAATGTTTGGCTGTGTACTCGCTGTCAAAATACGTACTAATCCGCCATTTGCACTCTTTTGGTCAGCGAGCACTATGAAATCTGATTGGCTATTGGTCACATGACCTTTTCCTATAAATAGCACCACGTACATGTAATAGGGGGCTTCACTGTTATCTTGTCCAGCGTTCAGAGCAGACGGAAGCAACGCATCGGGTGACTTGTACCCATTCAACTATATTATAATGTCTCAAGCTATGTTGGATAAACATAGTCAGGTTGCAATGGTTAGTTCAAATGAAATTTAATATGCTTGCTTGACATTACGAGGAATTCCAGAAGTTATTTATTATTCATGAGGTGACGTCTGCTATCGTATTGGCTGATATGATTTCACTTTCGGTGAATTATCACCGCGATTAATCTATGTAAAGTGAAGGTGAGAGATAATTACGATAAATATAATCCTTGGAAACATACAAATTGTTCCCTCGGCAACTGATATATAAATTATTAACGCTATTAAACTATCACTCTCCACCTTCGTTAGAAGGTGACTCACGTTTCACCTTCACCTTACAAAACTCTTCACCTTCAACACCTGAAGGTGAATACTTTACTTTGTTCACAGCCCCACTTAAGCAATTCCATCTTGTACGTCCATAACGTTAATTCTATGTAATATAAATCATTATAAATATATTCTTAAAGAGGTGGAGAAGGTGCAATTATATTTGAAGCTCCATTGCACCTTCCCCCACGGGAGTCGATTACCTTTGTCTCCCGTGATTCTCTGGTTTACATAAGTCTCGTATTAAATCTTAAATTTTTATGTATATGTAACTGTATTGACATTCAATAATTGTACTTGAGGTAATTTACAAATAAATACTTTTGATATTGATTCTATACGGTCTTGTATTATTCTTTCTAATCAAAAGCTAGACAGGAGAACCCAAAAGTATTCTAGCCGGAAACGGCGTAACAGTAGCATCACGTTCAGTTGTGTGGCTAGACTTGTATATATGGGAGTCATCAACGTACAATTGGTGAGACACTGGGTGATGATCTATGATACTTGAGAGCGGCTGAGTGTATATAATGAAGCGAACATGGCCAAGAACAGACCCTGTGGAACACCGTAATATAGATCAACTGGGCTGGAATGTATTCCATTTGCAGATACAATTTGTATACTGTTGACTAAGTAGGACTTGAACCACTCTAAGATTATATTCTGAATGGCAAACACATGCTGAAAAGAGTGAAATAATATATCATAGTCTTTTTTGTCAAATGTTGCAGACAAATCAAGGAGGATGAGAACTGTAATCTTTTCACTATCCAAAGCAAAGAGAAGAGTAGTTTCAGATCTGTGGCAAGGGCGATATGCAGACTGTACATTGCTAAAATGACCGTTTGAATTCAAATTAGATACAAGTTGGGTTAGAACAACATTTTCCAAGATTTTTCATATGCATGGGAGATTATAAACTGGGCGGTAGTTCTTTAAATCGTTATGGTCCATTGTTGGTTTCTTCAACAGAGGCTTTACGATGGCAGTTTTAAAAGAGATGGGAATTCTCCCGATGAGAGAGAGAGATATTAATAACATCCGTTAGTGAAGGCAATATTGGGTGTAAGCACTCAAGCAGCA
This sequence comes from Unio pictorum, assembly GCA_030141615.1. Lineage (NCBI taxonomy): Eukaryota > Metazoa > Mollusca > Bivalvia > Unionida > Unionidae > Unio > Unio pictorum. The sequence continues at coordinate 40,268,492 of JARLTB010000021.1, forward strand.
GTGATGATGGAATTAGATCAAGTTCACAAGACTTTGGTGCATTCTTCAACACGACTGTCCGTACTAAATCAATAGAGACAGGTTCATATGCTCCTAATGGTTGTCGCTGAAATTCTGTATCATAACTTTATAGTGACGAGTCAATCAAAATTGTGTTGTCAAGCGAATCTCTAATGGTGTGTACTTTGTCACGGAAAAAAATGTGTAAATAGGTCCGGAAGGTCTACTGGAGAGAAGGTAGTTGGAAGTGGTGTACATTTGTTCCTTGACATTAGTTTGCATGTTATCTCGAAGAGCTCTTTGTATCTGGGACTCTCTGTGATCTTAGTACATAGTGGGACCGTTGTTCTGCTGTAGGATGTAAGTAAATTGTTAGGTTTGCTTGGATGTCATGCATTAATTTGGTTCTATATATCATACGGAGGTTTCTCTTAGTAGCAAATAAAGGTGGAGCGTTAGGGACTGATACGTCGAGATGGCATATAATGCAGAGGTGGTCTGATGCAAGTTCGTGGGATACAAGGGTGGACTGCAGAATAAAATCATCAGGTCTATGAAGAAACCAGTCTAAAATGTGACCAAGTTTATGGCTGGGTTGGTTAACGGACTGTTTAAGGTTGAAAACATTAATGGAATCTAGGAGTTTTGACGTGTATGATTTCCAGAAGTCAAAGTGAAAGTTGAAATCTCCAAGAACAATTAGGTTGCCACTTATCGAACTTCCATACTCCAGAAGACTGGGAAACTGCTCCAAAAAGAGAGATTCAGTCAGCTTGTTTTTTCTACTAGGAGGAGGGCGGTAGAAACAGAAGAAATGGTCTGACCTTTGTTCCAGTGTGAGTGTTGTTAGGACTAGTTCAAACGAGGTGTGGCAGAAATTGAAGGTTGAGTTTTACTTAAGGCATTTAATCATGGAACTCTTTATGATGACATCAATTCCAACTCCGCGAGAGTTGTGGGGGAACGACTTGATGAAGTAATCGGTGGGTGTTAAATCCGCGCACTTGGGATCATCGCCTGATGTTTTAGCCATGTCAGGAAGAAGACGTCGATATTCTGGTCGTTGATAAAATTAATTATTTCCTACTGATTGGGCATTGAATAATGCAATACGTAGTGGTATCCCTGGGACAATTGACACAACGGTTGACGATTTAAAATGAATTTGAACCAGGTTATCAAAATTAACCGCCGAATTTTGTTTATCTATTACGGGCGAAAAGGAGATAACTGGAATTCTTCTTCTTGTCTTACGCCGGCCAGCTTTGAAACGTTTCTTTTTTCGCTTCCGTTTACATTTAAGTAATGATGAATGTAGTCCCTGTTCGATTAGTCTTGAGCTCATTGTAGTATCAAGAGCCAAGGTGTGGTCATTTAATTCAATTAATGAGGGTCAATCATAGGGTAAGCGGGTTGACTGGCTATCACGTGATGGCGGTTTATTCAAAAACAAAAGACGTCTTAACAGTGGAACAAGACAGCTGAGAAAATTCTAATTGTTCTCGTTTCCAAAACAAGGAGATGAAGAAACACATACGAACTGAACATCCAATACATGTTGAAACACAATAATGTAGACGAAGATAGGCAAGAAGCACATATATCATGAAAAATAGTACATAAACGGAAGAGTCCTCGTCTAACAGTTAAGAGACGAATGATCCCGAATGTTATGATCCCTTCCCTCATGCTTTGCGTCATATTTTTATTCCCTAGTGCAATATTATTATACAACCATTTATATACTGGCGACAGCTCTCCACATAATATTTTATAGAATTCTGCTGAGAGTCCATCTCTACCTGTTGTTTTATATTTTTGCTTCTAAATTTCCCATTGTTCGTATAATTTCTTCTTGCGTGACGAAATCCTCACATAAGCTTTTATGTTCTGTGGATATCGTCTCGCATTTTGTCTCTTGTAAATATTCGTCAGTTTGTTTGTCACTTATGTCTTGTGATGTATAGACTTGTATCTATTTTAGTATTTTGTTTTTGTGTTTTGTTACTCCAAACCCTTTAATATTAAGCGATTCTAAAGTTTTTTCTCCCCCTCTTCTTAATTTTTCCTTTTTGTATAGACCATCTGCATTTTTTTTATTGTTTTGTAAATTTTCCTGCTTTAATCTCCCTCCTTTTATGTTCTTCCCTTTTTATTTTATACAGTTTTTTCCTCTAGTGTTCTTTTTAATGTTCTGCATTTTACATATCTTTATTAAATTTTCTTTCGTCTTTTTCTCTAATTTTATTTTCCCTATCCTTAATTTTGAAAAGAATGCTGCTATAGTTTTGAATTTCCCTTTTAAAATATCCCATTCTTTGATTTTGTCCAAATTCTCCTTATTTTAATTTTTTTATTTCTTTATTAGTTTCCTGCTCAAATTCTATGTTATATAAGATCTTGTTGTTTATTTTCCTTTGTCCCCTGCCCCATTTAATCCTATTTATTTTCCCTATTTTACGTATATTAATGTATGGTCCGAAACTTTGTAATTTATAATTCCTGCTTTTAAATATTTATTTGTTCCCAAAAGTGTCCCCCAAAATTTATCTATCCTACTCCACTTGTTATCTTTGTATCAAATGTGTATTCCACCCTAGGCATATTAAATATCCTGTATATGTCAGTCAGTTTCTGTGTCGTCATTATTTGTTCCATTTTTGTCCTGTTCTGTCTATGTTACCACCTTCCCAATTTAAATTCCCTCCTAATATCAAATTTCACATAGTGTATTTCTCTAAATATTTGGCGTTTTCGTCAATAAATTCCTGTTTCTTATACCTATTGTTTGGAATGTGTACATTGATAAATTTTTATCCCACCCATTTCAATGTGTACTAATCTCCCCTTAAATAATTTCCCTCCTCTATTCTTTCCCATTTAACCCATCCTTTATTTTTAATACATACGGCACCTCCCACCCCCCTCATATCTTTCCCTATGAAGTCGTTAGTATTTATAATCCTGTCCATATCCCTTTTCCCCATCTGCTTTCAATTCATCTGTTAGTCTGTTATGTGTCTCTTGTATAAATAACATGTCATAATGTTCTAATGTTTTTAATTTTTCTAAATAAATTCCTATTTGTCCCATTTGCGTTTATAGACAGCAAACGGAAGTTTTCTTCTCCATGACTATCCCAGTCTGTCGCATTATTTATATCAGATTATTATGATTGTTTTTCTTTTTTTATTGTCTAACTAGTTTTGGTTTTATCTATTTATGTTCATATATTTTTTCTGGGGACAACGCGTCATACCCTATCGTATCATTGCTACATCGCGACTGGCAAAAGTCGTTTGTGATGATAGATGTGTATAGTGCATCTCTGTCTGTATTGTTTTCCGTTAGTCTTGTCCCGTCAGACGCGCTGTCGTAGTCTGTTTCTCCAGTTACTCCATCACTTTCTCCGTTTTCCTTGGACTCTTCATTGTCTTCTCTTCTTCTTTTTTTTTGCTCTCCTTTTTTTCCTTAACTTGTTCTCTGCCCGCTTCATCTTCTTCTGCCATATTTATTTCTACGCTTTGTTTGGTGTTCTTGATATTTTCTGTTGATGAAATTGATATTTTAATGGCCTTCCTTTTTTAAAATTCATTTTCTTTGGTGTCATTGGTGTTGATGTAGTGAGGGGTATCGTTCCTGATAGATCCCCCTATGTCTTCCTCTTCTTCTATCTCCTTTCCATTTTTTCTCAGTACATCGAATCTGTTTTTGGTGGTAATATGCTCTTTTCCTGGGGTCTTAGCCATTGTGTTGCTGGGGCTTAGAACGTCCCTCCACTTATCGGTACTTGAATGTGTATATGTTGTTACCTCCTAGTTTGGCCTTGTTATTTTTGCGGAGAATTTAGGACTTGTGACGCAACGGCATCTGCATAAGTATTGGGACTGTCGTTTAGTTTGGGTTCTGCTATTCCCTTCTTGCAGTCCCATGGGCCATGACCGGTTTGCCCGCATCTAAGGCAACTCCGGTCTTCCTCGCACCCCCTGTACCAATTTTTGAGTTTAAAACCCAAGACGTAAAAAGAAACATGGAGATTTGCTTGGCCTCTTCTCTGGTCATTGTTACTATTCTGCCTCCAGTCTGCATGGGGGCAAAGCCCCAGATAGTTTCCATCGTGTGATAATTTATATTGGCTCGCAACCTTTGCTGGACTATGCTCACTAATTTGCACGTGTCTATCTCGAGCGGGAGTCCGTTCACATGCACTTCGACAGTCTTTTGGGACCACCTCTCTCAAATGGTGGGGCCTTCCAGAAAAGGTGTCTTCGCGTCCTTAGGATACATCATATATTTGTTCAGACCCGCATTCTGGAGGGCCTCGAGCTTCCCAATATTGTGCCTCATCGCATGCAATGTTGCTACGATTTCCTCCTGCCGTGGTGTTCTGCCTTTCTCTCCAAAATCCAGTACCTGACATCCACCTGAATGGAAAGCCAGCAGGACATTTTTCTGTATTGTAGTCCTGAAGTAGTTATTAAGCTTAGACTTCAGTGCTTTTGGCGGCACATCTACCCCTCTGGTGCCCGCATTGAACTCCAAGTTTATGACAAGCAACTGCTCGATGGTCATCCCGTCTGTAATGTCAATGTCAGTGTCGGGTCTCACACTACTACACATCTGGTCATTATTTTTTATTTTCATTTTCCTTTAAAACAAGCCGGTCCATGTATATGTCTAACTGAAAAATTCTTTTTACTTCTACTTTAACTTTTAAATTGGGCAGATATTTTCTGTCCAAAATTGTATCTAATAAAAGAATATAATTTTGTCTACTTTACTTAGTTGATAAACAACATTTCCTTTGATATCTAACAAAAACTAATCTTACTAATTCGCACGATTTTCTCTAAGCAACCTGAAAAGAAAAGTGAACTAATTGTACTTCTCCGTGTGTGTAATCCGTACTCCTTATTGTGATTATAAACACTAACTTGACTTCTCAACAACAAGTATGTCAGTGTTTAAAGGTACAGATTAGACAAAAAAGTATCACTACAGTTTATTTCATTAGAATCCAATAAACAACTTGTATATGACTGGTAAATTTACAAGTTCTACCTATTAAGTGTGAACTTGAACTACTTTCCATGATCTGTTGAAATTTACATAAACGAAGGGCCAGATTAGGTCAAGTGTTGTGAGTGTGGGGGTGACTTTTCTCAAGAAAGAGTTCCAAAGTAAAAGAGATATCATGTACATAACCCCTAATAAATAAATAAAATACAGCATGTACATAACCCTTAATAAATAACAAATACAGCATGTAAATAGACTCCTTATAGATAAATAAAACAGCATGTACATAACCCCTAACAGACAACTAATACAGCAAGTACATAAAGTCATAATAAATAACTCATACAGCATGTACATAAACTCATAATAGATAACAAATACAGCATGTATATAACCCCATATAGATAACTAATATTGCATGTAGATAAACTCCTAATAGATACGACATTCATTATGTACATAACCCTTAAGAGATAACTAATGCAGCATGTACATAACCTTCTAATAGATAACAAATACCGCATGTACATAAAACTAATAAATAACTAATACATCATATACATAACCCCATATAGATAACTGATAACAGCATTCGTATGACCCTACTAACCAGCCAATACAGCATGCAGATAACCCCTGAGAGATAACTTCTACATCATTTTGTTAACTCTTAATAATAAAATAAACATTAGTACATAACCCCTAGGAGATAACTAATACAGCATGTGCATAACCCTTTAAAGATAACTGTTTTGTTTGTTTTTAACGGCGCACCAGCACACTTACGCTATTTAGCGCCATACAATAGGTTTTACTTATATATGTTTAAAATCCTAAAAGGTTTTATATCGACCAGCGACATAGAATAGTTCAAAGTAAAATGGTAAGATGTTGGTAACAGTAAAATATGAAGCTTCCCAATCAACGGGAGTGTAAATGGTGTATATGGATGAAAAGATGTTGAAAAAAAGAGGCTGTATTTGCATTAGATAACAAATATTATAGGTGATGGCATACAAGTTATATTTTAAAATAAAGATTTATTTCCTTCAGGAAATCTAAAATGCAAGTGATTTGTATAGCATCAGAAAGTTCCTTCATGTCATGTACATTATAGTATTTTTCACGAATAGGTTGCAGGTCGGAACACTCTGTCATAAAGTGTTTAACAGTGAATGGTTAATTGCAAGAAATGCACTCTGGTGGATCTTCACCTTTTAGTATGTGGGAGTGGGTAATGTATGTATGACCGATTCTGATTCTTGCAATGACAACCTCCTCCCTACGGATGGTTCTGTAGTAAGGAGTCCTAGAGATGACTAATACAGCGCGTAAAGATCCTAAAGAGATAACTAATACAGCATTTACATAACTCTGAATTAAATAAAACAGTATTACATTATCCATACTACATAGTTAACAGACATGTGTATAACCCCTAATGTTCTGTCCTCTTGTGTAGTCAATATCATTATTTCAGGTAGGCATTGTCCAATTTGAAATTTTTTGAATTATAATAATATATAATATTTACCACTTCTGATACTCGATAACGAAATGGATTATTTGTGTCTATTGTGGGTATCTCGATATCAACAGATACGTTTTAACTTATGATATTGACTCATTGTTGGCTGTCTCTTGGGTCTACGTAATATTTAGGTAGTAATGGCTGTCTGTTGGACCTATATCATATTTAGCTTGTGTTTCGTCTTTTCTGTTTGTTTGTTAAATACTATACTTTTGCCAATTATCTTTCTATACACCTGATGTATTTTCGCGGGGAAAGGGTGGGAGAGTTCAACATTATTGTTGCGCAGTTGAAACTCATAGATTATACAGTTTGCATTAATATACAGACACACAGACTCTCTCTCTCTCTCTCTCTCTCTCTCTCTCTCTCTCTCTCTCTCTCTCTCTCATTTTTTCTTTCATCTGTGCAGTACTATTTTAAAAATTTCTTCAGGAAATTTCGTATTTTATAAACATTGCAACATATGCTTACCATTTTCAACCTAACATTTAATACGCCCTTATAAGTATACCTTCCTTTGTTAAGATTTTAACGGCAACTTAAGCAAATCCTTGGTCAGAGGATTTATTTATGTTTGTTACGTTCCAGTTAAAAATGTTTTGTTTGTAGATTTATTTTAAGTTATACCTTCGATGTTTTAAAAAAAATGCTATTCTCAGATATATGGTGATTAAAACGGCTAGTGCTACTACCTGCCTGTATATTGCAGCTGGTTAAAAATTCTTGTAAATAATAGATTTAGGTCAAACATAGGAATTATCAACCCAATGATTGATAAAAACCCCATCTGTTGAAAAGACTTGACACTTTCAGTCACATATACGTTAAATACTGTTATCATCACACATATGAATTTAGAGCTGGAGGTGCATAAGTATATTGATCCTAGCTTTTTCTGTTTTGAAATTATCAGATGTAAGCTTATCATCAATTGAATATATTTAACCAGCCGTTGCTCGTAAAAATGATAGTCACTAACGTATTGGTATTTTAAGTCGAGTTAATTTAACTACGTAACTACCTTATGTTACTCGTTCGTTTTATCCATGACCAAAGCTCACAGTGCATTTTTTACATTTGGGTTTAAATATTAATATATATAATACAAACAATTGCTCTCCCTACCCGCCCCATCTCCACTCCACCTCCACGCACAAGAAAGAATATACGCGTGTGCCCAAAAAGAGGGCGTTCATAAGATTGGGAAAAAATACAGAAAGAAAGAAATAATATATGCAATTGATAAGCTATAGTATTATTCAAATTTGTATAGATTTTAAATGAATTTTCTTCAGTTCGAAAGTAATTTATTATCAAATGGTACTTTTGAATTATGCCCTTTCTGTTATTTTTAAATTGTATTTCCGTGATTTAAACATTGTATATTTATTATTAGATGAATTGTCATAAACATGACATCTTTTTGGAATCGTTGTCTTTGGTAGCTTATAATGTATTGATATACCTTTCTCTCTTTTTGAAACTCGTTTTCCTTTCTTTTTTTTTTTTTACAGTACTCATTAGAACAAGTGTTTCCATAACTTTCATTTCCGACATGTCTTCTCTTTACCCAATTCAATTTCAAAATTTAATTTTCCTAATAATTAATTTAATTTACTTGCACGTAATTATTAATTTTTTGTTTTGTTCATTTTACAAGCTTTTTGTAAACGAAATTTTAAGATACAAGAGGAAAAATAAAAACATAAGCAAAGGCAGCATGAAAATGTTACTTCGCAAAAGCCATCCGACTTTCGTAGAGTTCATTTTGGCAGACAACATGGATAGCAGTGATGGGAATTTAACGAAGCCCACGCTGAAGGTTTGAGGGATGAACAATGATAGTCCCAAACTTCACAGAATGATACAAGCGTGCTATCAGCAATACAAGATACAAACCTTACGTTGAATATATATATATATATATATATATATATATATATATATATATATATATATATATATATATATATATATATATATATATATATATATATATATTGATAGTTAATAGCTTGGCTCTTTAGTTTCATGCTCACTTGGGTAAAAGTAAAGATACTTCTTCCAAAGTCTCCAACGGTGTACCCTCTAAACACGTGCCGTCCACGTCCCATTTTTAAACGACATTGAAACTTGCATTGAATAATTAAACCAAATCATGCCGAAGGCATTGAGTACCCGAGATGTGTTCAGCGGATCCCTCTCGCCATATGTTCATGGAAACATGGTTTCGTCTTTTATTGAAATTTTTAGCATAAAAGGGCATATGACTTGTACTGATTTCCCAGAGTAATTAGAAAACACACCACAAAGAACAAATATTGGTATATCAATACATTATAAGCTACCAAAGACAACGATTCCAAAAAGATGTCATGTTTATGACAATGCGTCTAATAATAAATATACAACGTTTAAATCACGGAAATACAATATAAAAAAAACAGTAAAGGCATAATTCAAAAGTACCATTTGATAATAACACACCACAAAGATTACAAAGATGCGAACAAATTGATATTTGGACAGACGTAATTTTGAAAAAACGATCGATCTCTATATATTTGTTAAAGCATTTATCATGATATCGAACTTAAACAACAACGTAATAATCGTAATATAAACATTAATTGTCAAAAGCAATAAAGGTAACTGAAGAATAAGTTAGTTTCATGGGAAAATGGCACTCCACTTGTAGAGAAAGTTGAGACTCTCCTTGTTACGTGCTTAGGCTCGAATAAGCAGCAACACAGAAAGAGTGAAAACTAACAAGCTTGTATAACTTGAACAAAGAATTTATTAAGTACAATTATTTTCATAAAATAAATAAATTTACAGTTTTAGAGAATCAAATCCAACATTAATCCAATATGGAATTCACAAAAATAATCCACTAATGAAATTGCAAGAGTTCTGATAAATAAATGTTCGAATCTTGACGATGTAATTCAAAATGGCTGACAATGGCACGTGATGCAGTTCTTGTTTTATTATCATCCAAATGAAATTATGAGCACATGTTTTCTCCTCCAAATAGATAAATAAATCCTCTTGCTTCAATGAACTGACACAATGTCCAGAACAAGGTAATTAAAATTAACACTCAAACATAAAAACACAACTATTAACTTTATAAAAACTCAGATTCTACTGAACTGTTCTATCCCAAACAACGATTCATAAACTTGTTTTCTTAAGTAAACAAGTGATCGCGTGATTTCATGGAAGTTCATGGAAAGGCCACTGAAATAGGCTGCCTTCACTAAATCACGTACTCAAAGAAAGATCTAGATATTTCCTACCCCCAAGAACTAAAAATAAAAAGTTGTCCTTGAAATTAACCAATAGTTTTAGAAGATTGTTGACAATGTCTAAAGAAGGGTCAAGAATTAGGTCAACAAGCCAAGGTCAACCTTTGTTTACAGCTAGAGTCTAGGTCGGTCTGAATTTTCCAGAAAAATCTCCCAATTAATGAATATTAAACCCTAAATTACAAATTTGGATTTAACAATTAAAAAAAATAAATAATTTAAATCCAATAGACATAACATCCTTCAGCACATATTAGCATACACTACCATGATACCTAAAATACTGAACCATAAATCCACGAGTGCGTGAAAAGCAGGCTCTTGTCCAAATGAGAATATTACTTACTAGATCTGACAGGCACTGGTGATGTCATATTCTATTGACTTTTCCATTCCTTAATCAAATTACAATCGCAGAAAACAAAATACACCATTTGGAACATATCGTTTTTAAGTGTAACTGTTACTAACAGGAAATGCAAAATTTCCGTTGTCAGTGTTATGTACAGGACGACTGATTCAATACAGTAAGCTAACTGTAACAGTTACCTCCCTTGGACCGATACATGGCAAAAAAAAATCCTGCCAAACGCCAGACGAATAGGAATTGTTTAGTTCAAGTTTATCTTTCGTTGTAGGATAATGTCCACTGATAATAATAAAATCAACTCTTTATATCATATGTGTATTGTGCATTTGTGTACTAAACTGTATTCAATGTTTTCATTATCAAACAGGACATCTATAACTGGTTTTAATTTTCGTACCTTAACTTTCGTTAACGTATTATTTGGTTAACAAGTTTGTGTGAAAATATTACATATAAAGGTACATAACTGAATATATGCCAACAAACGAAGACAAAAATGAATTTGGAATTCAATAAGTTAGCAAATATTGCGCTAATTGATCGATCAATAAATAAATATATATTGGAATTCAATAAGTTAGCAAATATTGCGCTAATTGATCGATCAATAAATAAATATCTATTAAACTTTAAATCGATGAATGTCAAACATTTACGTGCATTGAAGCCTCAAAAGCCTAAAATTATTTTGCCGATTAGAAAATTCTGTTTATTCAAAATATGTTTGCGATATCACACGAATTATTTTCCAGAAAAAGAAATAAATATGTGTTCTTACTTTTATTATATCTAATTTGAAAAACGTCGACATTTATAATAACAGCCGTTCACTATATAGATATATATTTTGTACAACGAAATTAGTAAGGTGGGAGAGAAAGAATAACATAAGTGTGCAGCACGTGTAACGATAATCCTTTCCTTCGTTTCAATCTACTAAATTCATATATTTAATAAGTATTTATTAAGATAGTTATGTACGTTTAATAAAAATTGTGAAATGAAAATATTCTTTCGTAGCAAAAGTAGTAAAGGAGCGATATTTCAAACACTAAGAAGTGACCAGCAGTAAGTTAACAAGTGCCAAGTTAAATCCTTTTTTATTGGCACGAGAAAATTCGACATTTTGAAATTACTGCTACTGACTCCCAGCCACTCGATCTTGACTACCTTTTTTTTTTGTTTTTCATAAGAAGAGCTGAAGGTAAATGTTTCTATATTTGGTTAAACTTAATTATATGTGTCTTCTATATAATCAAGCATTTCTCGTTCTTGACATGGTTGTTTTACTACTTCAGTTAGTATGGTTAAAGTGTTGCTTCCTGTATCAATTCCCCGTTGTTTGAACTGATGATCTTTATATGGATGTCACTGAAAAGTGACAGAAGTTTTGGTTGTTACAATTGCAAACCCTGTTCTAGTTAACATATACACATAATAAGTATCAGTCTTGTGTGTGTGTGTGTGTGTGTGTGTGTGTGTGTGTGTCGCAGAAGAGAAACCGAGTGGATATTGGATTAAATGAATAACTCAAACACAATGTGTGAAAGATGGAAATTTATGAACTTAATTAGTAAAGAAAAATATATGATGTATAAATAAAATGATTCTCAGACGCTCTCAATATATAGTGGATTCAGTCACTCTATACTAACATTCACACACTGAAAATAAACCAAAAATATTATATCTATCTGATATACAGATTCAAGAAACTTCACTTTCAAATAATAGTATGCAAAAAGATAATCACATAATTTCACGAATAGACTAAGATTGAGATTTAAACAATCTCAAGTTTTCTAATACGTTTCAAATGTTCTGCACTGTAAGTGAGATTAACAAATCTCCTGGAATACAACTAAGATTCAAAATAATCTCATGTAAATAAAAATGTACCAACTGAAACGACAATTGGACCAAACATATCGTTCTTGACCCTTGTAAAGTCAGTCACACGATTCACAAACTGATAAACCGCAGTTTCACCGAGTCCTTGGGTTGGCCCTACTTGCATCGGCCGCTCGCACCCTTCACGGATCCACTATATGAACATACAGACCCCATACATCACCCTTGTATTAGCTACGGCTACAGTCGTGGCTCCACAACATGAAGAGACATACGTACATACATATAGACATCTAGATAGCTCTACTCATCAGCTGAACTCGTCATCTAGCTAAATTCGCCATACACTCATACGCCATAATGAGCGTAACGAGGCTGACCCTCGTTACGCTCATTAGCTACAATAAAACTAAACTGGTAATAATAATGAGTTATGGAAAATACTAATACATTGAACTCTTAATAGCAACTTGAAATTCACAGTTCACAACGTTTCAAATCTGCGTTGTAATAAATGAATCTTTACACGATATGAAAACACAAACTCAATAAACTACGCATATCAAATGAAATATAAATTTATCACTCACCCCTATGGCTTAAAAACTACAATGTAGAACTTGCACCCCCGACAAGATCCAGAACGACCAGTGTGTCGGTTATAAATTGATCTTGCTTAAAGCCATAGGACAGTGAGTAATATTCAGGGTAAAATACCCGTGCATATCGTGATTATAATGTCCCTCGCCTCAAGTAATTTCCGGCGAGATACATTGGTTCCGGCGCTTAGCTGAAAAAAAACAAAACACTTGTTCACCCTAGATAACGTTGTACGCATGCACAACGAAAAACAGTCAAATATTCGTGAGACATAACCAAGTTATTTGTTTACCTAATTCTGTGACAGTGTGTGTGTGTGTGTGTGTGTGTGTGTGTGTGTGTGTGTGTTGGACTTTCAAAGTGGCTTTAATTAGTTTTCAGTCATATCGCTATGATGTTTATAGTGACGTCTAGCACTGGGGCATCATGCAACAAATATCTATCATACTGTCCCACCCAGCAATGCAGCCACTGGAACCATTTTTATAATTCTTGGTATGACTTGGTCGGGGTTTGAACCCGCAACCTCCATCATCCGAGGCAGACGTTATATCCACTATTGTTAACAATATATATTTCGATATGTATTTAATTAGTTTGCACGCGCATGTCTGATCTTCAACATTTGTCCTTATCAAAATTCCTTTTGCTTTTCAAAAATGACCGAAATTCTGTGTTGTAATTGTGTTACTCTCAAGCCAACACCTTTAAAGGCATGCAACCTAAGTAAAAACGAATGAAATTATATATTTAATTTTTCAGTTCACGATTACTTAATTAGATGAATAATTACGATTCAGGCTGTTTCTGAGGCCGAAATCAAGCTAGTATCGGAAATTTTGTGATAAAAAACGCGATTCTGAATTATTGTCTGCAGACAAAAATTCGCTGTTTGCCACGCCTATATTCATGTAACCTCTGTGTTGACCTCTCCCGAAGATTAAGAATTTTAGCCATACGCAAAAACGTGTTTACAAAAATAATGGCGTGTTCACAACTAGATCGAAAACCAAAACTTAGATTCTGAAAGGAGGGGGGGGGGAAGCTCTTTAGACAAATTATGGCAGCACACGCATATGTATTGGTGACCAGCATGAACGATGGAATAAAAAGAAGTCCACTTTGAGACTGGAAACTAATCCAGAAGTCGCCAAATTCTTGCTGGATACTGGTGAGTCTCAATTTTGCAATGAACAGTCAAGTTTTTATACCGCTATTTTATATCTGTATTGTTAACTCTTTATCAAAACTCTTAAAATAACATATTTTATATAAACTGGCATTATTCCATTTAACTTGAAATAAAATGTCACAGCCTTGCAACAATATAGCTGAAAACCGCATGTACGTACATCACTGCTGCTATTTTTGAGGCTATCAAAGGGGCATTACTGATCATCATTTTCGCTCGCAACCATAAGACTTTTATTTAGAGGCAAGCAGTCACTTCTGTTTTGTTTTTGTTTTTAAATTTAAAAAATTATATATAATGTAAATGGTGATGGCTGTAAATGAAAGTAATGCAATACAGTTAAGTATATATTATGCATACTATTATTTGTAAAGTATATAATATTATTGTGTCTAATAAAACATTTATTTTCCCTTGCTATATTAGGTAATGAATTGAATGGCAGTGCAAGGAAAACATCAGAAAAATGTCACAGAAGATATGGCCACAACTACTACACCTGGGCCAACAATTCATAAGATACAAATTCCTGCTGTGTCTGATATAACCACATCATAATCAGATATGGCATGTGTGTAAGTATTACTACATTTTTTAAAAATTTTATGTATATTTACTTGTTTACAAATATTTTGGTAGATGCACATCTAAGGATTTACCTGGAAATGTATCATTCTATATTAGTTTAATATTTTGCAGTTGGTAAAGATTGTACATTTTGTTAAAATGTGGTTTGTTTTATTTAGAATAATATTTTTGTTGTAAATTGTTTGTTGGCATATGTCTATTTTTGTTATTGATATGTTCCTCATCATGCTGTATGTATTTTAGTTAAAGGGCCTCAAGGGAGAATAGTCTTTGACTAAATTAGTCACCCCTTTAAATAAGTTATTATTATTATTTCTTGAAGCATTATCATTCAGGTCATAATAGCCAAGATAAATGATAATTTCTTTTGATACAAAACTAAAGATTCCCAAGTTCAACATTAGTATTTACACATTTAAAAATTTTATTTTAAGAGATTCAGTCTTGTCAGAAGTTGATGGAAAAGTCTAAAAGTTTTATCAACCCATTTGAGAAAGAATACTAACAAAAAAATTTGTGATACATACATTAAAGGGAATATTTGAGTTAAGTATACTAAAAAAACAACCATTATGATGCATGCATGATATATGTAACTAAACTAAAACTAATGTTTAGTATTGTATTGGTATTTGTGGATGAAACAGAAAGTTGCTCCCACAAAAGCTTTCTTTTCTGTGTATTATCAAAAAAGTAAAAATTGTGTATTTACAATTTATCTTAAATATAGTATCAATGCATAATTGAAATAATGAAGATATACTGGTTATCACAGAAAGAAAATGAATACATAGTATTATAAATACAAACCACACTGAGGCCATAGTTATGGTTTGTCCATTTAATACACATGGAGAGGGCAAGGGGGATTTACCCAAATGCATATGCTTGTGTATGGGGGTGGGTGGTCTACTGATAATATACGTACACATATACCTCGATAGTAATTTGTCTAATATGTAACCTGTTGACTGGGTTCAGTTGGTGTTTGAGTTTTAGTGGACAATAGACAAACTTTTTAAAGTTATGCTGCTTATTTCTTTGATGCAGCCAGACATTCAACATTAGTGGACTATCTGTTACATTAAATACATCTTATTGTTAATCCTTGATCTTTTCTGTGTGGATTGAATATTGGCTGTTCTACAGAATGGGGAGGGCAATCGCATGTATGCAGATGGTGTGTGCGTAAATAAAAAGTATGCATGTGTACAGGGAGGGAGGGGTCAAACTTTGCCCGATTTTTGCACACATGTCCATAGTTGGAATCAGATTTTGTTTCTGGACTTTTTACTTTTTTGCTTGCATTCTAATTCACACCGGTCTGAGCTATACACATACAGGTGAACAATTGCAAAAGTAAGATAAATTGGGGATGGAAGTAAAAAGTGACCAGGAGGAAAATGATGGGTCAGAAGAAGAAAATACTCCCACTTTTACCCTTATGCCGAATGATGTTTCTAGCACACCTAGGTGTATATCTAATCAAATCTCTTGGAAACAGATGTATTTCAATGTATTCAAAATTAGCCCACAAATGCGTCCCCTACCCCAAGGTGACAAGGGAAAAAAAATAGTATGGGTGGAATGAGTTGATTATTCTCTGCCTGTATAAGGCTACTGTACATTGGCATTTTCATCGAAACAGATTAATGGGGATTTATAAATGTTAATAGTTCTCTGCATTTGAATCAATTTTTTTATTTAGTCATTTTACTTTGTTTCAGAAGTACAGCAGAACTGGAGAATTTCCAGAAGTTTTGATTTTATTGTATGCCTCCAAAAGACATTCATATAAGCCATCAGCTTTCAGAGCTAGGAATCTGTTGGCAGCTCTTGATTATAACAATCATATTGACAGAGATGTGATTGTAAACACAGATGGAACAATAAGGTAATAAACTTTATTCTTGTTAACGTAATAATTCATCTTTGTTAAAATATTAATGCTTTACCTGAAAGTTGATAAACCATCTGTTTGTGGCACAATTTTATCTTTTACAAAAGACATTTTTTAAAATAAATTTCAAAAACCAATTTTGGTTAGAATTAGTCTAATGTAATTAGAAAATTCTGTAAAGAATCTAAACATTTTTATGATATATGGATAAGGTACAGATTTGCTATTTTTACATTTTCATCTGTAGCAAAATGATTTGTTACATGTAATTGTATGCAGTTTTTATTTGGACTTTTGAGAATTAAAAAAATATAAAATGACATTGTCAGTGAAATGTTTGCATTTTCTTGTCAGATACCAAAGGTCATTCAACAAAAAAGTGAGAGATGGTCTGCATACCCAAAGAAATCTGATCAACAGTACCTATATATTCCAGAAATAAATATGAAAAATATTGAAATGAGGTTAGATGATAGAGTTGGCATGAACCAGCCAGTTGTTTTGGACATAAATGATCCTAGGTGAATATCTGATGTACTTGCTCCAATACCACCACCACCTACAGAAGAGATTGTTACAAAGCAGAAATCTCATTTTAAGTTAAAATGATTTAGGCCTTTTAGTCAGGTAACACCTGTTGATATCAAATTGTTATGGAGAGACTATTCTAGTGATTGTATGGTAAGAAATGATCCCTACCATGGACCCATATAGACTTTGACTAAGTCTTTCTTGAAGTGCCTACCATGAGCTGAAGTCCAGCATCTGTTTGATTTCCAAGTAGCAGTATATCTTCGGACCACAGACCACTGTTGATTATGTTCTTAAAGCTTTTTAAAAAAAACATGCATTTGAACAACAAGATGTAAGACCTTTTCTAACTTTTCATACCCATTGCATTTATACTTGTCTTATATGTATGTTTAGATTGAGGTAAATGCAGTGTATTTTGGCCATATGATGTATAAAAAGCACAACAGAGGCTATACATTGTAAATCATTTAATCTTATAGAAGTAACAAGATTAAAATCATGTAATTACAAGTCTGTATTATTGCGTAATAAAGTACTTTTTAATAATTTTATTTTCTAAATGTTTTGTGTAAAATTGCAGTCAGAAAGATTTCTAGTATACTTTGAAAAAGAAAAAAATGTACATTGGAGCAAATGACTTCAATCCATACTCTTCATCTTGATTTAATTGCTCCCGCTAAACATGCCATTAAAGGTTCACATACAGTTTTAAACTGATTTTATAAAGAAAAAAATGCTGTTAACTTTTGTCTTTTTTTAATTAAAAAAATAAATAAATTAGAAATGATATTCACCGACTATATTTGTTAAGAAATTACTATGTACATACTGGTGTTGACCGTTCCAGTGGCCTAGTGTTAAGAGCATCCACCTCATATGCAAGAGGTTGGGGTCCTTGATCCCTGGCCAAGTCATATCAAACACATAAAAATGGTATTAACAGCTGCCTCATTTGGTGCTCAGCATTAAGAGGTTAGTGTATGGACTGGTCGTCCTACTGTCAGGAAAATGTAATTGGGTGGGATGTCATGCTACATGTCTGCGGAATGATGCCTCAGTGCTAGACATCACTATAAACTGCCACACTTCAAACATCATAGCAATATGACTCAAAAATTGTTCAAGGTATGTTAAAAATCCAAATCACACACACTGTTACTATTTTGAAACAGAATTTGGCATATTTTCATCACTGTATAGTAGGCCCAATTTCATGAACTTGAGCAGTGATATATTGTTGCAAACAGGGTTAATGGTCAGTTAGCAATTAAAACACCCCTGTGAATGTGTAAGAGTTTGTCTGTGTAGGCTAATTAGTATCAACACTGGTAGCATGACTCCTGCATTCCTGAATTTGATATGTATATCTGAGCCAGTTTTGCATGGTACTTTGTACATTATATATACTAATCAGTGTGTGTGTGTGTGTGTGTGTGTGTGTGTGTGTGTGTGTGTGTGTGTGCCTAGCTACCCTAATTTTAAAAGAAATGCAATAGGAAACATACATGGGGGTGAGGGCATGGGCTTAATTTCAATATTTGTTCTCTGCAGTAGTTTGTTTAGGTGATGTACTAAAGTTTGGCATTGAGTAAATGGTAATCACTTTTGTCAAAAGTATAAAAAAAAACAAGCACAAGATACTAAAACATCAATATAATTTCTATAGAACTGTCTAGTATTTTGGAATGGGATGTCTGTAATCAATCTGTTATAGTAATGGTACACTAGTTTCTCATATAAAATGTCTCTGAGAGACAAAGAGAAAGGAAGAACGGAGGCAGACATTAGACGGACTGGAGGCAATTGGACTACCAGTCCAGAGAAAGATCATACAGATGAGTAGGAACACAGGACAGGAGGAAAATCAATTACAGTCAGATGATAAAATAGGCCATAACTTGGTTGAGTTAAAGACGAGTGATAGGGTTTTAATTTGAGTTTCATTTGAGAGATGACTGTTATTTAATGATATTAAATTGTTGTTTATTTGACTTTCACATTTTGTGTATTCATTAATTTAACTGTCGACACCACTGACTGGGAGCTCTGAGCATTGCATCTCTATCACTACTTCAATTCCTCATAAAAACAAGCCGGGAGGTCTTTTGTAATAATTTAAATAATATTGGGAGTACCCCACCCAACCTAAATAACACGGAAAATCTCTATATATTATATGCCATAATTATTCTTAGATGATATCCTTCATTTTTATGCCTGACTGTACTCTTGAATTAAAGTTATGTCTGTACATGCACATTTGTACATATATAAGTTTAGTACATTTCATAATATATAACAGTTATACAGTGTATGCAGTTGTGTACATTCACCTGGGTATTTATATAAAGGGTATAATTATTTCTATGGTAAATGAACACATTTAAAAAACTGAAAATTTGATGCATTTAATCGGTGTCAAGTATATTTGATTTAGTTGTAATAAGACGGCTGATGATGCACATATGTGATATAAGCATTCAATGCTGCTTTTGATGAACTAGTATTTAAGTCTTAAAAACCTTATTCTGTTTCCAGAGCCAATATTTTTTCACATGTAATTGAAATTGATGAGCAGTATTTGGATAGAATAGTATCCTAGTGTTTGTAGTTCTGTTGATATTTACAAGCCAATCTTTATTCATGAAACACTGCAACAAGTTTTGCTTTCTCAACTCATGACTATGCGTTATTTATCATTTAACTTAATGTGTTACTGTATAATGTATATGCACAATTAAAATCATGTTCACCAGTGTACTTTTGTTGTTTACATCCTTTGCATCCCAAGACAATGCTAGTCAACTTCAATTCATGTTTTTAATAAGCAGTCTCCTCACAGTTGCTTTCAAAACATAGCCATGCATATAAATGTAATCATTCTTTAGTGGGTAGGTAGCTAAAACAATGTTTAACAAAACTTGTTCATGCAAAAAAAAAAATTGCATACTACAATAGGAATGCTTTATACAACTTAAAATAAACATAAATTTCATTATTCACACATCATATCATTGGATAGATCACCCAAGTCTTCCTTGAGTAAATCCAAAATGGTACTGGCCAAAATTATTTATCCATTATACGCCATGCAAAACAGCTTGGAATGACATGTCTGTTGCCAGTACTTAGGTATCCATTAAGTCCATAAAATAAATTGCCTATTAGCAGTATGCAATTTCCCCCGGTGGTATTATCTTCTTCTGCTGCCTTTTAATAGTGGTTCTGATTACAATGATACAAATTATCACATTTTTAGTTGGTTTATATTACAACGTAACAATCTCACAAACACGACAAGTAAACACTTTCAAGAATCGCCCCTTAAAGGAACCTCTTATTGTCAGGATTTTCCATCGTATTGACTTTTTTTGCCTACTTCTTGTAATTTATCATATATAATGAGAAATCTATAAGCAATACATATATCGTGGGTGACTATAAAGAACTAAGGAGAAGGACAGACGAAGAATAGGGCAATAATTACTCAAAAGCGAAACATATGCTTACCTCGACTTCACGTGACACTTCGACTACGGAGAATATCGGTAAATTCCGTTTCTGCATAATTAATTAGCAATCCGTACAGAAAATCGTTATATTTTCATTGATTAAACTTACAGATGTACATTTTTTGAAACTGAATGACCTGTAATTACTCATTATTTCTACTATACTTTTCATAATATCATGCATTTGCAAGAACAAAAAAGTCGAAAATCTAGGTTGTATGCCTTTAAACAAAGTACTTAAAGAAGCTGTATTATAAGAGCTTGCAAACTCAAGCACGTGCTTCATGGAGAAAATGCCATTCTGACTATCGACTTTCTCCACCATCACTCCACCATCACCCCGATATTTCTCTCTCGCATCAAAACTAGTGAGTTGGATCCATACATCGATCAGTACTATTGCCTGATCTCAAATCAGTTACAATATACGCATATTTCCAAATATTTCCATATTCGTCAGATAACCTCTAGTAGTTAGATTATGGGAAGGGTTATTAGGGATTATATCTTTATAAATACGTGCAGATGTCGCTAATTTTAAATAACGCCGCTTTCTGTAATATCGGCATTTTGATTTTTGTCAGTTGTGATTTGGACTGACTCGTGTGTGTGTATTGCTAACTGTATATTGCGTTCGGTAGTGGTCGACGACTTCAAACTTCAAAACGTTACACCAAGTGTTGCTGAAGGATGGTTTCTCGAACTAACTTATTTGCGTGGTGTTTAATTAATTAATAGAAGGAAAAAAAAACGACTCGTGGTTGCCATGTGCAAGGTTGCGAGGATTCGGCGAAAATTCCTCACATCTTTATATTGTTACTATTGTAAAATAATAAGAGTTAGATTTTATTTTGGTTTAGAAAAGCAAAATTCGGAAGAGCTGTTTTGATGAAAATGTGCATTTTAGAATATTTTAATAAATTTATTTTGTTAACATTATGGTATCTGTACATCTAAATAGTAATACGTTTGAGGTGAAATTAATGGGGCTAATGTGGAAAGACATATATATATAAAATGGTGCTTGATTGAGTAAAAGAATTTAGATGCCAGGAAATGGCATTAAATGTAGGAAAATCGTAGCCGAGTACGGCTCCGCATAAAGGCCCTGATGGGGAAGCTCTCTCTCTCTCTCTCTCTCTCTCTCTCTCTCTCTCTCTCTCTCTCTCTCTCCAAAATTAGTAAAGATCTTGGAACACAGTTTAGTACTTTTATTTACGATATTACCATAAAAGATACTAAATTAACAATCCATGATATAAGAAATTCTTTTTTGAATTTGATGATTCATTAGCAATGTTAATTCTCAGTTTCACTCTTCCACGCACAATCAGTGATGGTACGAAAAAGGGATTGAAGCGCAGGGGGGGGGGGGGGGGGAAGGGGGAATTGATCCTGGGCGCCAGGTAAAGGGGAGAGAGTCGAGTTATCTTGTCTGTATTTAAACTGAATGTTTCATAGTATTTTACTTACACCTTAGTGTAAAGAGGGCAATTCTCTCCACAAAACGTATCTTTTGTATCTCTATCTCCCTTTCAAATATATATATATAAATATATATATATATATATATATATATATATATATATATATATATAAATATATATATATATATATATATATATATATATATATATATATATATATATATATATATATATATATATATATATATATATATATATATATATATATATATATATATATATATATAACCGAGCCATTATTCTAGAATAGATCTTGCAATTTGAATTTGAGTTTCCATGGATTAAACAAAAATTGTGAATGCCTTAATAAACTGTTCCATTACATACACTTAGAAAGTAAACTGACCAAGATTTAAAAAAAAAATTAAATTAGTGTATCTTAACATGAAATTAATTGGTTGACTGACACAATGTTTACTCTGTCAACTGGACCACAGTTTAATTTAAAAGCAATGTCTCTTATAGGAGAATGTCGGTACAACGGTTGGCAAATAATCGGAGCCTTTGACTTTATACAATCAATATGTCCATTATCGTGGAAACGAAATCACAATTATACTGATCAAGTCTCCATGGCAACGAAAATTATATGTACGTGCGATTCGGCCACGTTTCATTTGAATCTTATCTGAATATAAGTGTAGCATTAGAATATTTGTTTTTAAACTATGTTATGTTTATATTATTTATTTATTTTTAGAAAAAGTACACTTCGTTTTAGTGTGAGATTTTATTCAATCCCATTAAAATCGTACTGTGCACCAGTCCTGATATTGACACATAAAATCTCTCATGAGTTCATCAACCCCACAAAATATAAAACTGTATAGATCAGAATAGTTACTAAAATGCTTGCCTAAATTGCCAACATTAATGTGCATTTTCTTTCCTATTAAAAGGTTTCCTGACTCTTTCAAATTAAATTAACTTTTTCCAGCATGTCATATAAAGTTTGTCCTTGGACAATCACAATAGCACAACCACTTTATTTCCCTCTCCAAATATCTGGACCAAATTATTAATTCATATTCACAAATGACAAGACTAATTAATAAGATCAATAAATAGCTCTCTCATAGTTATAGATACCTTCTGTTGCGTAATTCCATATTTGCACATTCTCGGGCGCACTCACCTATCCGAGTAGCGCTCTCTCCACCTGCATTTAGCGGGATTACAACATTATCTCGCAGAGCTGGAGACCCCGGCATGGTTTTGACCCTTTGGGTCCATGCATGATATGGAATCAAGCATGATAGATTTGTTATGCAAAAACATGAAAATAATATAATTACTGATAAGTCCTCTTCTGACTTGGTTAAGTGGATTTTGTCTCTTGTAAGAACTCTTTCGTCGCGCAGTCGGATTTCGACAGGTTTGGCGAAATGTCAAGTGATCTCTACCAATAGCCTAGTTTCAACTTCCGTCAATCTGATAACGAGATGTTTACCATATATTTTCTTTTCATAGCAACCGCGACTGCGATTTTTTCTTCTGGTGTCAAGTATTATGCGCTAGAGGATACATGAGAAACCATTAATTATATCGGACATTTGCGTGTACGAGTATACACAAATTAATAATATTGGACATGTGATTGAAAGCACATACAAATTATAATATCCGACACATGAGTGTAAGAGAACGTGAAAATTATTTGAGTGTCCAAGTACACACAATTTAATAATATCGGACCTTTTAGTGTACAAGTTTACCACCGAAGAGTGGGTTCTTTGAGTACAGAGTTTCTTCCATCCAATTACATCGTTGGATAACTTTAGTTTAGTTTAGATATTTTGAATTAATATTTTCTATAAATGAATAA
This sequence comes from Unio pictorum, assembly GCA_030141615.1. Lineage (NCBI taxonomy): Eukaryota > Metazoa > Mollusca > Bivalvia > Unionida > Unionidae > Unio > Unio pictorum. The sequence goes on from JARLTB010000021.1 coordinate 40,292,215, forward strand.
ATGGTATGCCACAGGAAAGATGGCGAATTATGGCTCGAATTTTTAAAAATAAAAAATGAAATCTTCAAAGATTACAGTTAATGTCTGGTGTTTATGTAACACTAGATCTTTGACGTTGAAGGACAAAATTAACTTGAGGTTAAATATGTAATAAATGCAGACTTTAACATAAACGTTATATAATTCTAATTATAAAACTCATAATATAATAGGTATGAAAATTACTCCCGCGAGTTCTTAAAAGTTGTTTTGAGCGTCAGATGACCTAACCGATGACAGCGGGTGTCCAGCAGGCACCCTACTGGTCTTGTTATTCCGCTATCATCTCCTTCTTATGTCATGTTGCATGGCAATTGTTTGTAAGGGCGACTGACTGTGATGAGAAAATTTCTCCTTTCATGATAATTGTATTCTCCAAGTGCGATGTATTTTGCTAAACAGTATCCATATTTCCACTCTGGAAGTAGATATAACTTTGCAAGCTTTTAAATTTCTTCCTTTATTTTCCATCTACTGCTTTCAGTGAGTATAAATAGTTGTAAATATCGCCATAATAACATTTGGCTACTCTCTCGTTTCGTCAGTCCATTTATTAATATTGCAAAATACATCAAGCATTAAAGAGAGAGAGAGAGAGAGAGAGAGAGAGAGAGAGAGAGAGAGAGAGAGAGAGAGAGAAAATTAATTCAATGAATTTAATATCAATACGCCCAAGGACATGATGAAGATTATGTTTTTGATACCTACTATTGGTATTTGTATTTATTACAAATAAACTAATTTCAAGTTAGTTCTTTTTGGTGATGGCCAGCATCAGTATGTATTCATGTGCATGAAGATTTACATTTGAAATTAAACGCCAGGTAAATCGCACTTTCTTCATGCATAGATTGAAGATAATGGTGAAAATAAGATAGCTAATATATCTCTTTATATTTGTAAAGATATAATTTCCGGGTCCAAGAAATAATTTAAATTTGTCAAAAGTCAGTCTAGCATACATACGTACGTACATACATACATCCATCCATCCATCCATCCATCCATCCATCCATCCATCCATACATACATACATACATACATACATACATACATACATACATACATACATACATACATAAAATTAAAAAAAATTATAGTTTGGATAGTTGAATTAACTTATTATGACAGCTAATTAATTTGGATTCAATTTCTTTAGGCCTCCTCCTCCTCCTCTTCAAAGTGATCCTATATGTTCATTCCTCTTGATCCCGTGTGACGCCTAATTTGTTAGGATATTAATTAGACGGGGTACGATTATTTGAAATTTCCGAATTGTTGGAAAAGGGACCTTAAATTGTTCGTTAAATCGCGAAATAATAATTAGGTTGATTCGTATACTAAGCCAGTTTTATTTCAAATTTTTCAGCACACGTTACATTGTAGTCAGCATACCTATTGGATGAAGAATTCAGGAAGATCTGTGTATAACCACCAACGCACGTGAAGCTACTTGCAAGCTTGTACAAATACTCATGCTTGCCGAGACCAGACTCGAGCCTACGCAGACACAGGTGAGATGTGAGTCATATGTATAGGCAAGCTTTAGTTAGGTAGACCACTCGGCCATTCGGAGTGCATGGTAATAATGAAATAAGTGTTCATACACACTTCTTGCAGATACCTTCACAACACCTGCTTAAAGACCAGCATGCACCGTAGATAGAAATTATAATAGGCAGGGTTGGACTGACAGCCAAACTACTCTACCTCACATGGAGGCCTTTTATACATTTTAGATCTGTGCCCCGCTTCCTACCCCGAAGATCCTGGGAAATTTATATTTTTCTCGATGAACTCGTCTACATCTCACCATGTGCAACTTTATTTTTCTACTGGTTGGATAATATTTGCCGTGCTAAACCTTTTCAGATATAGCACAAATTTATAACAATACAGTCTCTGAGGAGCACCAATATATATATTTTTTTTAAATGCTTGCAGTTTTAACTAAATGTAGAACATCCACTCTTAAACAATTCATAAAAGACCATAAAAACAGTTTTTATTATAGCCCAAACATTTAGTGCAGAACCGCTCCGGTGGTCTAGTGGTTAGAGCGTCCGCCTCGGAAGCTGGAGGTCGTGGGTTCGATCCCCGTCTGAGTCATACAGTAGACTTAGAAAAATGGTACTAACAGCTGCCTCGCTTGGCCCTCAGCGTTAAGAGGTTAGTGTTAGGACTGGTTGGCCTGGTGTCAGGATAATGTGACTGGGTGGGACATCATGCTACATGTCTGCGGCATGATGCCCCGGTGCTAGACATCACTATAAACTGCCTCACTGCAGACATCGTAGCGATATGACTGAATTATTTTTAAAGCTACGTTAAAAATCCTAATCAGAGAGAGAGAGAGAGAGAGAGAGAGAGATGAAGGGGAGAGTGATTTTCCTTATGTTTAAAATTTTATTTATTTATTTAATATTTAGATTTTATTTGAAAAATGTATTTACGAAAATGAAAGTATACTTTTTCTTTTTATTTAAATTACACCATTTTGCGAATAAGGAAGCTGAAACATGAAAACACAATGCACAGCGTTTTGCTGCAACACACCTTAATTCAGTAAATCACAGAAGCAAACTAGTTTTTCTGGTGTAAATCCAACAAGGATATTGTAATTACAACGGAACACAAAGGCGAACTACAACACATTTTGCAATCCTAAAGAAGCTGCATGTTGCTTGGCACGCATTCGCAAGCTTTCAATGCTCGAAGTCGACATAACAGTGGAGTGGGAAGGAACAGTACATGTTTTAACCGATGAAGCCTGGAAATCAAACAAAGGTCTCGGAGAACCGAACGGAGATAAATGACGCTGATATTGGCATCTATCAATAGCAGGGAATTGTAGGAATGTAGAGCCAGATATGGACTTGTCTAGACTTGCTGGAGCACCAAACAGGGACGATATCAATTCAGCGCCACCTGCTGATGGAATTAAGAAAGAATTAAAACCAAACGATTGGTATGTCTGATCAAACGTCACTTTCATATCTGACAAAAAAACAACAACCAGTAGTTAACAATTTAGATATCCTTTATAAGAAACTGCTCTAATTGACGAGACAAATTAGTTTTAAGAAGAAAAGAAAACCATAAAAATAACGAAAAATCAAGAGACCTTGCTTTGCACTAATGAGCAATTAAAAAGAAAGGGAAAATAGATGGAACCAAACTGCATATCATGAGTTCAGCTATTTCTATTCCATGCAAATAAAGAATGCTTAAAAAAAAACTTAATCAAATCTTGTTACAGAGGTCCAAAAATTAGGAAACGTATGTAACAGATGGTAGAAAGAGCACGCTATATATATATATATATATATATATATATATATATATATATATATATATATATATATATATATATATATATATATATATATATATATAGATAAGAACATTATCTCATTTACAAACAGGAATTTGAATAAAATCAGCATGAATATGGAATGTTCTCTTGATATGATTTTGAATTATCTATCATCAAGGAAAGATTTCACAAAATAGTTTTAACATTTTGTTTTTAACTGAAAACTATGCATAATGCAGCTTGCAGACGAATACACGAATCAACAAGTGAACTTTGTTTCCGAGTCTGCGCAAAGATTAAATTTGATCAAGCGTAGAGATACGCATATGCCTTTGGGCCAGACATGCTCGGATAATATATGAAACTAATCTTTTACCCAGACTCGAAACAAAAAAGCATGTGGTTTTATAATTATTATATAACGCCTCTTTTACACCAATCTGATTAAAATCTTGTATCAGTAGTCCGACGTGGAAATTTAATGCTAACAAATAATGGATCATGTTCTATTGACCATTTGATTCGCCAATTAAATCACAACTTTCATTTCTAAACGTGAAACGCATCATTCGGGAAACATCTGTACATAACACTTCGTTTACGCTTGCCAAATATTGTTTGCGTCTATACACTGTAAACATGAAATACAAAATAAATTTGAATTTAAAGAGGATGGATTCTGCTTATCTGAGATTAGCGACGTAGTGACATCAGTGTAAACTACATATTTTTAACCTGTGTATGTAATATGAAACTGAGGATTGAATATCTGGTGTCAAGCATGTAAGATTAAACTGGTATTTTATAAAGTTCGTTTTTATAATGAGTTTACCTGTTCTGTACGATAAATCGTCATCCATGATCTCATTGATTTGATGCATGTTATGTTCAATCTTTGATTCGACTCCTTTTGATGATTGCTCCTCCGTATCATAAGCTGTGTCCCCTTGATCCAAAATGCAAGACATTAGTAGCATCATGGCATTGCGCTTAAGGTAACGTCGATATTAATGTATATGGTTATAACATGAAATGCACAATAAACCAAAATAAATAGTAAATTCAGAAGCTGATTCTGAAAAAGGTTCAAATCTGTATGAAATTCTGACGGGTATTGCTGGCACAAAATTAACTAATCTGAGGCATATGTATGTATGTATGCATGTATGTATGTATGTATGTATGTATGTATGTATGTATGTATGTATGTATGTATGTATGTATGTATGTATGTATGTATGTATGTATGTATGTATGTATGTCTGTCTGTCTGACTGACTGACTGACTGACTGACTTTATTTCCTCTTCAATAGAGATTACATCAGATTAATCAAATTCAGGATAATACAAAATCATGAAATACAACACAAAAGAATATAAATGAAACAAATTGGAAACGTATACCAGTGTAATTATCAATGTAGTTCTTTCTACATGACATATATGTTTATGCATACATACATACACACACACATACATACATATATATGTACACACATATACATACATATATATTTACACACCCAAACACATATTTACACTTACATATATACACACATATACACATATACACACATTTATACATATATATGATGAACAGCATGAAATCCTTCTCAAAGGAATAAAGATAGCAAAAGGTGACACTCGTATATTATATGAGCCAGAGAGCATTATATCTCCGTGATCTGTAATACATCAAAATTGCGGAATTTGACAACAGCAGAATATTTGTTTATGTTTGTTTTGTTTTAAATTAATTTATTTATTTATCTAGATTAACTACTTATTATTGCTGTTATATTATGACATGTTGGTTGAGAGTAGGGCATGCATTTTATAGTAAAATGAGTTTATGCTTTTTGCCGTTACCAACATGAGTTTATCCCACACATCATCGTCGATAGACAACAAGCAATCTACTCTGCTTCCAAGAAGTGTCTCCAATAGTATATCGTCTTCTTGATTAAATAAATTAACCCCGTCTCTCACCTCTAAAGTGTCAATCACCCTCTCAAAGAAGACGTTTCGTTCTTCAAGGAGCTTTTCACAACCTAAGATAAGATGTTTCGCTCTGTATGTATGTATGTATGTATGTATGTATGTATGTATGTATGTATGTATGTATGTATGTATGTATGTATGTATGTATGTATGTATGTATGTATGTATGTATGTATGTATGTATGTATGTATGTATGTATGTATGTATGTATGACTGACTGTATGTATGTATGTATGTATGTATGTATGTATGTATGTATGTATGTATGCACGGTACTAACTATATAGCGCAGAATAAATTTCAGTTTAAACAGTTAACAGTTTTAAAATAGCTTTTGGTAGATAAACCCTTTAAAATAAAAGCAAAAGTGTGATTGAACAATATAGAGGAAAAAGTAAAGATAATACAAGTTTAATATAAAAAGTATATTAAATAAAGTTACATTAAAGTGACATGTTTAATAAAAACAAAATCGTATAGAGTTTTATTGTATGGAACAAAGTTTGTAATTGCAGACTAAATATGGGAATTAATTATAAATACATCTCTTTATAAGGTTGTTTTAGGTTTGGTGAAAACATACTATTCCTGGTGAGGAAATTATCATGTTCAGACTAAAGCCTTTAGAATATGCAACTTATAGTTTGTCTCTGGTACTGAAAATATGTTCTCAATTGTTATTTCTTTTAACCCATTTCTTCACATTGTAATTTGAGACAGCGATTTGATGAATTTTCCTATTCATAAGTTGTACAATTGTTCAAAGCTCACGTGTATGTAATTCTCTGTTTAAACAGGACATTCATTTACGACCATTGTATGGGAGGATGATGAAATAAATTACATCGTTTCAAAGTAGTAACGTGCATTGCTAACAAATACGAATTGAGTTGATATTTAATAAATGCAATAGTAATATATCATTATTATTTTTTTTTTTAAAGTTTTAACAGACCTGATCAAGAAATATAAATTCAGAGAGAAAGAAAGTCAGAGATATACAGAGATAGAGAGGTGTTGTTTTGGTATAGGTGTTTGCAGCACAGCAACACAAGTAGGTTCTTTAATACCAAGGAAGCTGGAATAATGTGCCGTGACCAAGAATGCATCACAGTAGCCGATCTTGGCTGATCCAAACAAAGTTAGGCTTTAAAACATTGAGCCACCCTGATCCCTCTCATGATATAAGGCAGGTTGCATAGAGCCTTTCTTGCATCCCCCAATTCAGAGAGAGAGAGAGAGAGAGAGAGAGAGAGAGAGAGAGAGAGAGAGAGAGAGAGAGATCACTTTCACTATTATTTTGATCTTTCATCTCATTGCCTTGTTCTCATGCAAATAACACAGGTTTCATTTACCTGGTTGCTTTTTATCCTACATTTGCCTTTTACAGAATATACAAATAACAGTTTAGGAATTAATCTGTACGATTCACATATTTTAAAAAAAACTTCCAGACTAAATGATTTTTAGTAATATTTAAGCAAGCAATCATACTTTTTGTTTCCTCTGGCGAAACTGTATCAGATATTTCATGGGTTGCGTTTATTTCATTGGAAAGCGACTCCACGTCGATATGAGCCTCGCTTTCAAGGTCGGGATTTTGGGAAATAGATCCAAGAGCAGAACTAGTTGATTCTTCCTTTACGGAAACCTGTGTAGAAACAAGATTGTCGTTTTCTTGTGCCAAATGTTCTTTTGTACCATTCTGTTGCTTGGAAGTTGTCGCTTGATTATCTGATTTGGAAAAACCCTTCTGTTTCTTACGGAATTTAGCTCTTCTGTTTTTGAACCAAACCTGTAAAATACCAAATATCACACATTGAAATATTCAGGAAAGGAAGTATTTAGACAGTATGGCCCTCGTTGCATTTTATCTTTTGCAACTGTATTGTTATATAGTTGTAACAAATGAAATGGCAATATCTTCTCAGTTAGTGTTGCAGCGAATATGTATTAGCGTGTAGTAAAACCTCAACCATGCACGAATCATCCACATCACTCTCTGATGTGACAGAAAGACTTATATTAACTATTAAATATATCCCATCCATGCATTTATATCCCTATTGAGTTTGGTCGTAATATAATGGTGAAATGTTCCATACTCCCTTATGGACCTTACCAATACAATAGAATTACAAAGGTACCAGTATATAATATATATTTGATAAATCTACTATCCAAGAACATAATATTTACATTTTGGCAAAGGTATAATTTTAGTCCAGGACTTTGCATATCTGAATGCATAAGCTATACTCAAAGGGTATTGCGATATTCATCGAGACTGACGTAATTATTCCGAGTACATGGTACTTTAGGATATCATTTACAAAATCTTTGATGGATTTCTTCCATTTCTTCCACATATTAATACACCCCATATTTCTGAATCGTAACGTACGATTGGATTCACACAAGTAACAAGTATCTTCCAAATATGAGTTAAAGTCTTTCCGAGCAGTGAAGAATGATACTCGTATTCATTAATAAGAAGCGCTGAATCATGACTAGGTCATTAAATTAAACTTACGTATAATTTCCCGATTTAAGACGCTTCAAAGCCCCATTATTTTCCTGCAGGAATTCAAAAATGACTCGTAAGGATTCACCGGATTCTAAAAGGCACCAATGTCTAAAAGGGTATTTTTTTTTTTATTAAATTGGTTATTTCTAGAAAGATTGCTGCTTTTATATTTGCTACGTGTCCGTATCGTAATTAATATTTGATAATATTTTGTACACTGGATGTAGATCTAATTACTTTTGTTGTAACTTCTCACTAACAATTAATCTAACAAGATTTATCGATGTGTTGTGATACCTGTATTCTAGCCTCAGGAAGATTGGTCATCATGGCGAGTCGTTCGCGCATGACAACATCCGGGTAATGCGTTTTCTGAAACGTTTTCTCCAGAGCTGAGAGTTGCTGATTGGTAAATGCTGTTCGACTTCGCCTCTGCTTCCGGTGTGGGCCATACCTTGCTTCGAATATTATATCTACATGAAAAATATACACACGTGTGGATTTATCTGACATTTGTAAATTTTTTTTCACAGGTAATAACTATGGACATCTTGTAACTCAAATTAAGGAATAGCAACACAAACATGTTGCTGAAATTTGACCAAAATACTTGAATCACTTGTATCCAGCTAACTGAATTTTCGAGAGCATGTTTATATCAACAACTTGTTGATCGCATTCTCATTTCATGATGTCCTTAATTTCTGGTATATTATATTATATTATATTATATTATATTATATTATATTATATTATATTATATTATATTATATTATATTATATTATATTATATTATATTATATTATATTATATTATATTATATTATATTATATATATATATTCTTTATTTATGAGTTCTTACCCTAATATATCAGCACATATTACCTATCTAAAGGAAGAATTGAAAATAAATATAACGTTTCTAAACCTGTACAAATGCTTTAACATATTTATAAAACATGTATCACACAACTTTGAAAAGCGACATTAATTTTACAATGAGTTGTGCGTACATATACCATATTAGATAAAGATGTAATTACTGAAGAAAATACCTAATAAAGTTGCTGAATTTTCATATTTTATAACATTAAATTTTATAATAATGGAAGAAGAACTGCTGCGTAAGTGGGAGAAGGACGAAAACAATACTGAATAAGTTTTAATCTTATATTTTCCACAATCTCAGACAAAATTCTTTTTACTTTTTTTCAATGGAAGCACTGTTATACAAGGTAATATTTAAAAATGGCTCTAGATCAAGAAATGATACATTTGAGCATAGTGAGATCGTACTTTCTAATTACAATGATTATTAGTGTTATTGCAGTGCATGAGCTAATTAATTGATAAAATATATTACACATTATCTGTTTGGTTTTTCGTTTCAACATCTGTTCATCTAAAAGGAAAATATGTTTAACTTTATTTTACTTCCTTTAAAAACAAATATATATATAATAAACTGTAAATATATTCTAGCAGAGTTTGCAAACCTAATCTGATCGAGATAAATTAAATAACATTTTTTAAATTAATTTTTTTTTTTTTATTTATTTATTTTCCTACTAACCTGCAAGTCTTTCTGCCCATGTGAACGGATGGAATGGAGGTGCGAAAGATGTCATCTGCGGTTGCATAGGATAATAAAATGGTGTCTGCACTGATGGAGGAAAATGGGAAAAATTCATGATGGAAGAATGTCTAAGATAAGGCGACTGGGGTCCATCAAAAGCTTGCATTTCCTCAGTCCTGTATCTTCTGAAATCTTTAAAACGAAAGGTTCTACTTTGAATTAAAACGAAGGTAATCAATGTGGATTTGACACTCCAGGTTCTTTTTTTAAACAATTATATTCCCATTATTACAAAAAGAATTATTTAAAAGTATAGGTAGTTGTTTATGACTATCATGCTGTAGGAATAATTTAGTAAATGCACGCACGTATATAATATTCAATTTAAACATGAATGTCTTAAACAAAATTGTTTGAATGCTCTTCAATTACTAAATCATAATCAATGTATTTGGAACTCTGAATTGAATAATTTTATGTCAGATTGAAAAAAGTAGGAAATGCTACTTATTACATCGTTAAAATGTGTCACTTTAAAACTTACCCATGGATCAGAGAATTTGTTCAGGCAGCGGTATTATATACCCACCCCTAAAGAGCGCAGTTTGTCAATTTCAGTTTGAATCTTTTTATTTAACGAAACCCAGTGATAATGAAACTTGGAAATTAAGTATATGTCATTGATGTAGATTCATGTTTTGAACCTTTTTAGTACATGCAGACTCTTCGAAATCTATTTCATGAATGAAAATGAATCTGATAAGGTCTATGCTAAAAATTTGTGGACAATTTCAGGAAAATGAAACTCACAAAATGAATAAATTAAAAAATAAGAGACCGAATTAACATTACACTCGACATTTATATACAAGGAAAAAATAGCTACATTAGCTATTCTTTTTCGTGAATTGTTTTGACCAAATTCGGTACTTTTGTAGCTCTAAAACTCTGAATTTAGTTAAGGTTAATTATCTCAAGAAATTTAGAAGAAACACTATTTAGATATATACATCATTGGTGTAAGTTTTGAAGGAGATTGACTTGGAAGTTTGAAAATGTCAGAAACAGTCTACATCTGACAAATACAGACAGTTTATTCTCACATATACTCTAAAATCAGACCTTGTTTTTGATCATGATACCATTGTTAATCTGACTTTATTTTAATCGAAACGGTATCGGATATTTATCAATATGTGACATACTGCAAGACTGTGGAATGCTCTAAACTTTTCCTTAAAGGTATATCTTTTAAACTGGCTTGCCATCACATTTGTTATTTTGGTTTTTTTTACATAACAAAGCCCTAAACTTCACAGCCTTTACAGAAATAACAGAAGTGGTCCAAATATCAAATTAAGTTTCATAACGTCATTCACAAATGAAATGAGGATTTATAAAACTAAAACATTGATATAACTTGTTTCATTAAAAATACAGTATATAACTATTTCATTTGGAATTTGCAATTCATGTTTAGTTGATCTGTCTCTAAACCACGGAACTCGACCAGATAAAATACAAGAAAGCAAGTAAATATTAGGTGAAACGTAATCTAAACCAGTTCCTGGATAACAAGTATCAGTTAAGACCAACTGCATATATTTCAACATTTTTAAAGAGTTGACAGATCCCGTTGACCTGGCAATTCAGACTAGTTTTTTTGTTGTTGTTGCACCGACATATAAAAATTTCAATTGCAGCTACAGAAAAACAAATTCCTAGTACCAAGCGCTTTTAAAGTGCACCAACGTTTGATACATACTTAGCACTAAATTTACAAAGCATGAAGTGGTTTTGAAAAGTGAACGTATTGACCATGGTAGAAAATACAAAACTGATATGTAGATTTTTGAGCATATTGCTTTAAGAATTATTTAATAAAAATATTGTTGGATAATAAAGCAATACTTTGGTAAAATTTGAACGCAGAAGTACCGCCAAACCAGCCTTAAGTGTAATATCGCTCAAGGCGACTTGGTAGGAAGTTTTTTTTTTCTCTTAGTGTACAGCTCTTAAATACCAGTTACCAGTAAAACAGCAAAGGGACTTAAGAGCCCTCAGTTTTAGAAATATATGATTTTCTTAGCAAGCATACAGCTAAACAAGCACGATGCAAGTGACCCCCTTCCCCTTAAACACTTACCAAATAGTAAGTTCTGCCGCTAGTGTTCCGTAAGCTGGGTTTTCAATGGTTTCGCGCAGACTTCTACTTTACTTTCGCCGGTGTTACATGTACATACTAACTCGCTTGGTAAGAAAACCTAACAAAATTGTAATATGTATATTCAGCGCAGACCTTCTTTAAAAAATCTTGTCGAAAACGTGATAGATTAAGAATTTGTCAGATTTATTTTTCAATCCATTTCACATTTCTATTTTCATGTTAAGTATTACCACCCGCGAGTAAAACTCGCACATGCCACTTAGGAAGTCTTAGCAGTATTTCTTCTCACTAATCTGTTTGTCTAGGTGTTAACATCAGGTCAGTTTTGGTGAATAATTGACATTACCTTATTTACTTATCTGTTTAGCACGGACTCTTGAAATGTCCGATGAAAAAGGAATATTTACTGGCCCAGCAAATAGTCGAACGTTTCGTATTTGATCTTCTTTATGATTGAGTTCTCATTGAAAATCTGACGTGGTGATGATTGAAGAAGCTATACACCCACAACGAGTATTGGTATCAAGTTACAGAGAAGTGAGATAAATCAGTACGATCAGATCTGTTGAGTTTAAAAACCGGTAGCTAATGACTGAGATCTTCAACAACATAGCAACTCTCCCAGCCACAACCCCCACGCACACACAATGGTAGGATCATCACCATCATCACTATCATCACACGACATTTTCGAACTTTTCGAGGTGAATAAAGAGAAGTAAAATTAAGAAAACAATAGCACGGATGAATAAGGCATGACATTAAGAAGACAACATTACATCTACTTCTAAGGAAAACATTAGAAATTTTTAATTTTTTGTATGGAAAAATGCTTGTTTTGGGACCATAAAGATTTTAGATACACAGAACGACACCTGCATATTTTCAAGACTTCACAAGCGTTACTATTATAAATAGTAGTATTAGTAGTAGTAATAATAATTGTAGTAGTAGTGGTAGTAATAGTAGTATTTTTAGTAGTAGATCTGAGCATCCAAGTAAAACGGTCATGCCTTCTATAAAAGTGTAAGTTAAATTCAGTTAATATCTAAGGACTTCCTTTAACAGTTTTATATATTGCAGCGTACATCGAAAGGAAAGATATAAAAAATGTTCACTTTTAAACTACTATTTTTAAAATAGAACATTACAAAGAAATTGGCACGTAGAGATGCGCAAGTTAAAACTATGCTCTCCAAGATAGGAATTAAAAAGTTATACATTGACAAAACTTCAGAGAGAGAGAGAGAGAGAGAGAGAGAGAGAGAGAGAGAGAGAGTTGGGACAAATCGACTGAGTTTATGTAAATTATTTTTCAAAAACCTGTCTTTATACTTAATCTCTTTTGGGGTTTCTTATTACATTCACGTAAATTTAAAAACCAAATCAGAAAAAAATAGAGAAAAAGCGTAATATGTTCAGAAATATTATTTTGTTACATAGTACTGAACCAAGAAATATATAAGTAATTACTTTTACTCAGTTATCTAACTCACCTTTCACAAAGACTTTCGGTTTCTCTGTTTAAAGTTTCTTATTCAATGACCGGCAAAACCCTGTATGAGACAAACGATACTCATACCCGAGTATTATAATTTGTAAATTTTTCAATCTGGATTATGAAACCCAATATTTAATTAAGAGTTACGTAGTCGGAGGTATAAGTGATTTGTTCGTCTCAAGTGGAATCAAGATTAGAAAGCACTGGAAAGCGTGGACATTTCGCCGGTAACGTGATGGTTGAACAGCTAGTGTGTAGCATTTGTTGTTTTTATTGTTACTTTTTTCTTGTAAACTTGTTAATACAGCGATATCGGCAGCCACTTCAAATATCACTCTTCGTTCGCGGAACCGAGAGCGTCTGGCATTTCGACTGCGAGAAACGGATCGCGGCTTCAAACCGAAACACTTTAAGTGCGGGATTAGGGAGCAGTGACATGTTTGTAAACCGTCCATTAAGTACTTGTCCAATACCAAGTATATAATTTTGTCAAAATATTTACCCTAAATATACTCGGATTAGACAGCGTCAATATTATCATACAGACTATTACTGAAGCCTATGATTTAAATATCTCACTTCTACTCCTACATCCTACGTCCGCCAATAGGTTGAATTTCCGATCTTCAGAAATGGCGATGCGATTTTTCTGAGTAACTGAACGTTGCTTTCCATTTAAGCATATCCAGTTTCAATCATCAGCAACGTTCTACAGCAACATTATACACACACTTTAATGGTTAGCTATTAATATATAATCAAGTTCGTGTACATCATATAACATCAAAAAATCTGAAAACATTTTTTTTTATTAACTCACCTTTTAAAGAAAATTTGCAGATAATCTATTTTTCCCGCTGAAATGACCAATTATACAAGAGTATGATCGGACAAAATTTTCGAAGTACCAGCATTGATTGTTATATTTGAGAAGAAATCTTAACTCAAAGGCTTCACTCTCCTGCTTCAAAATCGTTCCCTTGTATTGCAGCGAACATTTAAACTTGTCGACTTTTAAATAATTTCCAAATTAATATTTGCCATGGACGCCAACTAGAACTTCACTCTCGGTCACCAGCGTAGCCTTTGACCTCAACTATGTGGGAAGCGAATTAAATTAGTACTGATATACACATGCCGATGGTAAAAACGTAGTTGATTTGCATTTACGAGGTAAATTTTGCATAAAAAGACGCAAGAGTACAAGACCATGGAGAAAATAAAGTCAATACAGGTATTCACAACTTAGTATCATCTAATAAGAATTACATACATACATACATACATACATACATACATACATACATACATACATACATACATACATACATACATCTAAAAGACAAAGAAATGGCAAACAGATTCTTACAATGTGTGATTAAAATTAATTACGATATGTTACAGTAGAAGGAGCAATTTGTTTTTAAAAACGCGTGTTAGAACATGCAATGAACAAACAACAAACAAACATAACTATACATCTGGGTATATTTTAGGACGAGTTCGATATCAGTAAGAGATTAATCAATCATACATGAGACCCATAATTGGAGATTAAGAAGCATTTAAGAAGGTCCATCGGGCGCATAAAGAAAAGACCCTGCTGTACCAGCAAACTGTATCTTTAGCTTTCCTTTAAAATAATTCAAATGTAGTTATTTTGCATCAAGTGTGAACGGCAAAATGACTAAAATTAGATTATATCAGAAATTAAGGTGGACATGGTACTGACACCAACTGCACTTTGATGTAGCGACATTTTGAAGAGAAGAAAGTAAAAAAAAAAAAGCAATTTTTTTATGGTGCTGTTTTGTAGCTGTTTTTGTTGTGATTATTGTGCTAGAATAAATTATAAAATAACACACACACACACACACACACACACACATATATATATATATATATATATATATATATATATATATATAGTGGTAACATACTTGTCGCTGAAAATAAGTTTAAAAATAAAATACACAAAACAAATGATATACTATGACAATTGTTCTTTCAGTGAAACAAACTATTACCATTTACATAATAACAACAATTCCATATGACCTGTCTCGAGATATCATGTTAATTACAATTGTTAGAAACTTTTTAAATTCCGTAAATTTAAACCATCAGCTATGTTTAATCTAAAGGACCATATATTTAGGTTAATAAATAAAACAATTGTAAAATGAATTTGTTTCTGATAGGTTTCCTTATTTGTTTTTTAAACCAAGATGCATATATGTACTTAGTGTATCCATTACATCACACTGAAATACTGACGGAGGTAAATTCTTTATTATCTTGTTCGGCTTCTTCAAAACAAATATGCAAATGGCAGAAGCAGTTACATTTTGCTAAACTTGACACAACACATTGTCTTACGCCACTTTAAAGCACAATGTTATGATCTTCCTCATTCCGTACGTCCATTTCCAATTTAATTTCCGCCCAATAAAAATAGTTCTCAATCATCTACCGTAACCTATGTTATAAATAACTTTCTTTTGTGGTAGTGAAGAAGCTTTACGATGTCGGGGTCCAAAGTCAAAATTCAAGGTGAATGCGACAAAGAGATGGAAATTATCTCCAAATGGCATTAGGTTTACACGTGAAACCTGGACCAAACTTTGTGAATTGCTTGCACTTCTGGTATGAAAGAAGTCTATTAACGTTGAGCTTGCAAAATCAAAGCTCAAGGTCACTTACTGAATTAAAGAAACGATTTCCGCACACAGCAGCTCTATACAAGAACCCTAGCCCAAATATGACAAACGTCACTTCGGATAAGAAAGAAACCTGTCATTTTTGGACTGAACAAGTCAAAGGATAAGGCCACTGTCATTGAAAGAATAAAATTGTTTCTGCGAGATAACTTTAGTTCTGCATAACATACCTGGACAACACATTGTGATTAGCATGCACATGGAACAAAATGAAAGCATATTTATTTAGGAGACAACATGTGAAGGTCACTGGCTAAAATATAAACATGTTTTTTTGCACATATATGTCAGTAGTCAGGTCTGTGCCTTCGGCAAGTCTGTAGATGAATAACACTTTTTAGTATATAAATAAAATAGGGAAATAAAACACGCACACAAACTAGTTCTAGATGACATACCATGATCAGAGTTTAAGGAAGGTTTGCACTTGAGATATTGAAGGAGGTTTTGAGTTTTGGAGTATAGTTTCAAGGTTATTAAGAATGAAACAAAAATGGGTTTTGCACAATAAAATTAATTATAATGTTCATAAAACTTAAGGACGGCTCTTACTTAAGTAAGACAGGAACATAAATAGTTTAGGTTGTAATAGTCTAAGGTCAGATCCATGGTAAATCTATTAGGACAATAACGTTTTTATTTGCCCGGTTAGTTTAACTCAGGACCGCACATGTTATACAGGTCATTGAAACCTGTTTACCAATAATCTCCAGAGACATACATGCCTTTCTAGTGGCTACGACAAGAGCTATTAAATATAGGTAAGTCATATATATATATATATATATATATATATATATATATATATATATATATATATATAACCTACGATATTAAACACGGGGAGGGCGTACATAGTACCTATGACAAGAGCTATTAAACATAGGACGGGTGTTAGGTACTGCAGAGTACGTAGTACTCGTGTATTTTTAATTTTAAAAAAAAAGGATCTCAACAAGTATTAAAAATCTTCTACAAAGATTTAGTGACTCCTGTAAGCGTGCAAAGTTTTAAAAACAAACGTCACAAAGTTTCAAAGCTGATTTATAGTTTAAAAATTTGGTCATAAATCTTTCAACTCTATTGTATTGTTGATAAGTATGTCATCTCTTAGTTTGTTACTTTTACCCTAAGTCACACATTATTGTGACGAGAGGTTAATTTCGTTGTTTCTAGAATGGTGCATTATTAGTAATGTTGGTTAATTAATTACGGATCTCGTATGCGTCATCTGTTAAGTGCGCTAACACCAAGGAGTCGATGTCTATGAATAACACAGCATCTCAAAGTAAAAGGTGGGAAAAGCATGTCTTGTAAAATTCACATTTTCAAATGAAACTAGTCAAATATCAACACTTAAAACTTTGTTGTTTTTTTAATTTAGTTGTCGCCGAATGGACATCGTTTTTGTGAATGTAAGAAATATGTTACAAAGAAAAGTGAGTAAGCTCAAATTCTTGACTATTTGTGCTTGCTTTCCTTAACAGACTTTAATTTTAGCTTTAATAAAGTTCTGTGACTTTAATCAGAACGTTTTTCAAAATATTGGCTAGGTACACCTTGTAAATTATTAATGCAATTTAAAAATATGAACTTGTATTAAAATGACTTGTCACGATTTGCAATCAAATATTGTACGATTTAAAAATAAGAGAAAAAAAAAAAGGAAATCGACAGCAAACTTCGTTACGAAATATTATCTCGGGCCCATAGCGACATAAAAGACTTAGCTACACAGGCAGACCAATTACAAACTTCATACTGATCTCAGGAAAAGATAAGTATTTACTTGCTGTTGAAATAGGCATTTCTCAACGTGTGGGTAAATTTATGCGCATATCTTACTGTAACATGAGCTGAATAAGCTATAAAGAAGCATTTTCGTAATCTTTAAACAAGTACTTTACCACAATAAATCGTCAATCATTTGAAAAACTCTGCCATCATGACAGGTCGACACCAAGGCGTAAGAACCAATAGCGGATTAGGCCAAGATTTTGCGTTTCCAATCCTCTTCGAATTGTTTGTTCCTCTTAGGAAACAAACATTGTCTTGACTTGTCATCCATATTCGATGGCCACCTACAAACTTTAGAACTGACATTTTGCATAGTGGAATTTAAAATTAAAAACTAACATGTTTAAGTGAAAATCTCAAGCAAATTTTGCATTTGCATTAAGAGCTTCGCAGACACAAACAATTCTCTACGGAAACATACAATTTAAAACCTTTCACGAAATCTGGCTTGGCTTTCATAATACATTCAAAACATGAGATCGTGCTCAATTGATAAATCTATCAACACACACGCACAGGCATACGCACACGTACACACACTAAAATGCATACAAAGTCAAATATAAGGTCAGTATTTCACTGTTAAATAACAAACGACCTACTTGTTTCAAAATGAAACTTTATTATTATCATATCGTAGTCAAATAAAAAAGGGTAAAATTTCAGAAAATATTTTAATCAGAGTCCAACTTTTATGAAAGCAGACCTGTCAAACAATAGCATTTAAGCAGTGAAAACAAGAATATTCGATTGTATAGTTCATTATTTGAGGCGCCCTTTACAACACAGGACACGTTGGGAAAAGCATAAAGATTCGGGTCGAAATTGTCGGTACGCAAAAGTGCTGAAATAAATACGAAGATGAAAGGCTGAGATCAACTAGTGGTTTCCAACATGTGATCCGCGGCCACACCCGCTCACATTCCCTTCGGAGAGTTGTTGGTGCGGAGTTAATCCATGGAAGACCGCGGGTTTATTCCAATGGGTGTGCATTTTCTCAATTAAATGAGCCTGAAAGTACAATTAATATTATGTGGTGATACACGAAATGCTTTAAAGTTACGAAGGGGTCCTTACAGTTGAAAAGGTTAGGAACCACTACAATAAACATAAACATTTTTGAACCACGTTTCAGTGGTACGAAACGGCATGTTTCTAACACAGCCGATGTAGAAGAACCCTGCGAAACAGCTGGATTGGTACGAAACAGAACGCAACAGATGGCTTTTGGGAAATCAGTAAGGTGATGGAGATGAAATGAAACGGAGTAAAATTGAACAACGAAATAGAATGACAGATAACTAGTGCACTATTTAAAGTTTTACTATCTAAACTGCATTAGTGACTTGGTGTTATTGGAGATGGCAATTGTTATAGTCAAACACTAAAGTTTCTGCATAAATCAGTGCACTACAAACATCACTTTAAATTTTCACAGAACTGCATAAAGGCTCAGAAATATATTTCACTTTTTGCAGTACAGGTACACAATAACAAGAATATTTTTTATAATGCTACATTGCATAAAACTCTTCCATTTCGCTACATGTAGTTTTATTTCTAAAACCCCATGAGAAACACCCTGAAACACACAATTGCCCAGTTAAGGCCAACCATCCTCCAAAAACGTTGCCACACTACCGAACCACCCCTCCGCTAACAGGTACCCGAAATACTCAACATTTCCATCACACGCACCGGCTCATAAATCTTCCACCTTGACACACGTCTGGAAGAACATACCTTCATACTGCTTTCATCTGATTTTTGGCCAAAATCCGTTGGCAAATATTCACTGAAGGGAAGACAATTCGAAAACCGTCAAGCGGATGGACATGCACTTTTCCAGTGCATGAGCAGCACACAAAAATGTGAAGTTCAACGCAAATATCTATTTAAGGATAATCATCTGCTAATTCATGCAGAGATGCTGTGCATGGGGAGTATTCTGAGAGAGACACTGAAGTACTGTTAACTAATAATTATTTTTGTTGTACAGTGCAATAATATTGGGAGCTTTCATAATACTCGGATAGTGTTGTTGTAGGACTGAATACAGGTCTCAAAATTGTCACCTCATTAGTTTTTCTGTTTCGTGTATTGAGCTTCAAGGGTCGGCAAAATGTGAAACAAATGCAAATCATACCAGATCCCTTTGTCTACCTTTATTTTTGCATTTACATTCAAATAAATATTTTAAGTTCAACAAGGTTCAAATGTACAAGAGTAATAATAAGTTTGTAAAAAATATAATTTAAAATATTTTTTAAAAGTGTTACTTGAGTTGTCTTGGTCTAACATAAGTGCAATTCAAAATAAAACAAGATATGTTTAAAGTGAACAATTTAATCTTTCAAATGAAGTAAATTAAAAAAACTGTACAATGTTAATGAATTGTCATTTAAATGAAATTATCATACTTAATTTCCATTTAGAAACAAATGTAAGTAATCAAAAAGCATATACTATATGCAACATTAAACCTAATATACAAGATCAAAATAATATCCTATCTTAACAAGAATATTTTTTTCAGTTCAGTTAATCCTGGCCCTGTATTTGTCTGAAGAAATAATTTTCTCAAGAAATTAATACTTGATTGACATGTGTGATCTGCAAGACATGTACATTAGATTTTCCATCTGATAGCTTTGTAGTAATAACAACATTGTAATGCAAATTCTAATTCATGTTACATTTAATATACATCTGCATTCATGGTTACAATTCTTTCCAACACAAAAGAAATTATAATTTTGATTGGATATTTATTAACAATTTTAATCCCAAAATTTTAAATTCTGCAGGTACACATTACACCCCACCCCAAAAAGAAGCTTTGGACAACACTAGAAAAAGTGGTCATAAAACAATTAAATTGCTGAAAATCTCATATATGCTCCATCCATTTATTTTTCTTACACCATTAAAATATTTATTTTTACAAAACGATTGCATGCACAACATTGTTAGATGAGGTATAGATTTGGCAGTATCCATGTATCTTTTCACATGGCATTGTTATACTTATCCTTACATTGACTATTGTCAATCAAGAGTGCACAACCCCATAAAAGGACCAAGTAAAACCAATATACCAATCAGTATCTTTCCTAAGGAAATTTTAATCTCCAACTGAAAATTTCCAAGTTTATTTATTTCACACTTTTGTGCAAGAACAATGATCATGTATTTCTAATATCTGGCATCAACAATTGCAGTATCCTTTGTCTGTGTTGCAACGACACCATTTTGAGCTCATGTTTTAATGGCATCCTTAAGATTCAGCAAATGTTTCTACAAGAGACTGACCCAAGGTTCATAAAGTAAATACTGTGTAGAAAATGTCCACATAGTTTATTTGGCAACTTTCTTAGTAGAGTTAAACCATACTAAATTTATCATTTAGAAAATTAAAAAAAATGAAGTTCTTCAAGATGTAACAGTGCTGAAATCGCAATTGTTAAAACAAGCAGAATTATGTGAAAATTTAGTGAAAAAAATCTGAGGAGGTTATCAACAGTAAAATCTGAGAGGACCAAACACCATATGTCTGTATTGTCACTAGTTGTTGACAACATACCATATTTTGTATCATTAGTTATGGCCACTAACTCTTGTTTATCTAGCTTGAACTATTTCATAACTGGAAAAAAGATTTAACTTACAGATACATGTAAATGTATAATTATATCCTATCATAGTTGACGGTATTAAAAAAACTAACAATGTAAGCATTTCTTAACCATTAGTCAACAAAGTTTTTATCAAAGGTTTGAAATTTTACTTTTGCAAGTGGTGCTATTCCAGTTTACCAACTTGATTCAAGCACTGCAATCCCACATGAAACTTACAATTATTTTCTCATTTATACACCCTATGATAAGATGGAGAATTATGTGAGGAAACGTTTCTATAAGTTTCCATATCTTGCATTAAGGGAACTTGTAAATATGGGATGCAAACTACATGTACTTGTTTGACTGCAATAAATATATGGCACAAAACAAATTTGAATAGCATTCTAACACTTCACTTTTCAGCTTAAGGAGATGAGATAGGAAACTTTAGTATATCAAACTACAAAACTTTGGCATATAATAATATCTCAACCAATCTCAGACTAAAATTTAAAAAATTTCATTGGCTGAGCAACTCACATGGTAACCAAGTATGAGATCATACCTGGTTAGTAACCACCCACACCAGGTATGTTCTGGTTACATCCCTTGTCCAGAAATGAAAAATAGCAAAATTTGAACAGATGTGAAATAACAAAAAGTTTGACTTTGAAGAGATTATAAGAACTAGCAAAATGGCTTTTAATTTTGCAGTCAGATGATCTGAAGAGAATAACATCAAGAAATATTTTCAATCATCTGATGAAGTCCTGCTAGTTGAAGCACTTTTATGTGGATCTGCACAAAACGGTGAGTGTCTGTTTCAAAGTTATAACTGTTGAAACTGTATTAGATATTCACTTTAATTGTCACATGCATCTTTAGTTCATTCTTCAGCAAAAAATATGACATCCGATATTTGACTTAAACTGATTCAAAATGAATGCATTGAGGACTGTAATGTAGAAATCAGCTCTAATTTATCTGTACATTTTAAGAATGACAACCCTGTGGCTTGTTTAATAAACTGCAATATGATGGAAGATTCAACTTAAGCACAAGCACCAATGAAAACATGCACATTATATTTAAGAGAAAATATGAAGTATACATGGAAATAAAAAAAAAAAACTCGTTTAAAATATGTGAATAAAATAACCAATGACAAAAAAAAAATGGTACAATGTAAATGATCATGAATCATAATGGGACATTATTCTGGAATTCCCAGACTCTCTTTCTTTTGATCAAATTAGCCAACTTCTCCCAAACAATAAATGCCTGCAGCAATGGGGTCTAACAATGAAAGATATGCTATAATATTGCACTGTTAATCTTGAGTCTTTAATAAATGTCCCAGAGACTGAAAACTATCTTATAGTTATACTAATTCTTCAATCAGGGCAACCACAACTACAATACTATTAAAAGGCATGTTCAACTTAGCAGAGGTTATGTCCATGACTTGCAACAAGAATGTATTATTTCTAACAGTGTATCAACATAATCAAGTGAAAGAAATGTTTTTAATCGCATAAACGATGACAAGAAATAAAGTATCAAAAGAAAATGTTTCATTCATACCTGGTATATTTTGTTCAGCTCTGGCTTATCATCCTGTCAATACAGGGATCTTAAATTATAATAAGATTTGTCCCATTTCTGACAGTCATTACAGAGCACCCTGCTTGTGTAGACTTGAATGAAACTTTTTTATAAATCTTGATGATCCACATATAAGAAAACCAAATTCAAACATCCCACAATTTACATTCATGCCTCTAATAAGTGGAAAGACCATTTGAACATTCAATTTAAATATCAATATAGACTTATGAATTTCAAACTGCTACTGGTAAAAACTCAAACAGAAGCATGTCACCTACTTAAGTTTGTAACTGTCGTTAGTGAAAGAGTAAGATTTTCAAAGGGAATTTTGAACTACATGTTAGACACCTTATACTACCATATCTTCCAATAGCAGACAAATGCTTGTTAAAAAAATCACTTGTTAATTTATTTTGACATATAATATCAAATGACTGATTATTGTGTGAACTTCTTTCAGTTTTGTCAATTTGAAAATATACATAATAAAATACTGCTGTTATCATCAGCTGCACACTATTTAATTAATCTTTTCACAATTAGGCTTTTGTTAGGTAAATATGTTCCATAGTAACTTAGTGACATCACATGGAATTATACTGGATGATATATGACCATATCTGATATAATACTACTGGCCTCAAATTCACTAAAACAAGACTGAAGTTAGGTATGACTTAAAAATTATCAACATGCTGTTTTAATTCAAGACTTGATTCAAGGCTTGTGTTGGGGAAATTAAGCCCTGATTTATCAATTTTTAGTAAGACTAAAATGTCAGTGATCAAAAATATTGCTTGATTCTTAACTTAAAGTTAAGTCTAGGCTTAAATCATATCACCAAAATTCAGGTCTGGTATCATCCCATACTGTGTCATTAAATGACTATGTAGCATTTAAAACAAAAGTTTCCACTGAATACAGCAAATAAAAGTTTATGGTTTCCACAAATGTGAACACAAAATCTCTACCTTGGCAACAAAACTGCTGCCTAAATATGTTACCTCTCTCTTGTCATTCCTAACCAAGATAAAAATGAATCTACTGTCAATTTATATTTGATGTACAATATTATCAGTTTTTAAAGCATAAGCAATGACACATTTTAAGAAGACCATAAATGCAAGACAAATAAATTAGCTCAGCTAGATCCATATTTATACCTTACTATAAAGTTGTGAAGTAAGGAAAAGTGTATATGGCTTAATATGCAATAGTTTTACAATGAATGATTCAACACAAATCTATCCTAATCAAATTATTATAAAAGGAACAACTGATAAATGTCAATTATTTTCTTTCATTTGCTATCAACAGAAAATGGAAAGCATCATTTATACAAGAATTTTCTCCAGAATGTTTCACTTAAGAGAGATATATTTTTGATTCCTATAACAACTGCTTTATGAGACCATAGCTTAATAAACATAACCAGGTAGTTTGACCTGTCAACAATCATTACACAGAAGCAGGAATAACATGACTTGTGTCAGCAATACAATTATATAGTATATTTAAGCCCTCCTCCTAGTTAGTGACCTATACCTTTAATCTTCTGACCCCAAATGTCATGTTCCTTCATTAGCCTAATGTATATGCAAACAAGTAATAGAGTCGGGTTCCAGTCTGTGATATAAAAACTAATGTAATTGCAAAGCAACCATTTTTCTTCCAGTCAGTGACCTCAGCCTTTGGCTTTTGACTCAGAAAATAATTTCTTACTGCAAATCCAGCCATCCACAAGGTTTTGGAAATTGTATATCATGGATAACTCAAGTATTGTGTTTAAGTTTTCCTCTTTCAGGCAGATGACCGTTGAGATTTTCAGTCTGAAATCAATTGTTCCTTCCTTACCCCAAGTGCACAACAAATACTGATAACCGCAGAGGGTGGACGAATCAAAATATGCTATTCTATCAATCACAATGACCTTCATCTCTGACCTTTTATTCCAATACTCATAGTGTTCTTCCTTACCCCAAGTGCAAGCTATCCAGAAAATTTGGTAACTGCAGATCGTGGGAAAATGTGATTATTGTGTATAAACCAAATTGACTTTGACATTTAAGCTTTTGGCTTTGAACTCAGCGGGGTTCTTCTTTACCTCAAGTACAAACCATCCACAAAGTCTGGTAATTGAAGACAGTGGACAAATGGATAGTCAGAGAGGTAATGTCATAACATGATATGCTTGGTCAATTTATGACTGTTAATAAAAAGATGGAAAATACAAGATGTGATAAAATAAAATGTTACTGTTAATATCTGCAAGCGCTCACCCAATATGTGTATTCACTTGCCAGATGGGAAACTGCTCTCATTTATATTAAATCTCTTACATCAGGGTGAAAAAGTTCAGATATAATTGAGTAGATATATGGCAGAAAAAGGAATTTAACTCCGCTAGGAAAAATGGTAGATGGTCATTTATTTCATAATGATGGCTGGAGATAACTCCATTATTGAAATACTTGCATTTTTATCTTAATGAAGGTGGAAAGGTTTAAACATCAAAGGCAGACTGGATATAAAGGAGAAAAGAAAACTAATTAGGTTAATAGGGTTCATATATCAAGGACTGTATTTGCAGGAAAAACTTCTGGGTATGCAGGAACTTGTTTCTTGTCTTCTGAGGGTATCAAAAGATGGCTTGCAGTTTTTATATGCAGAATTGTGCAATTAGTACTTGAATGGATAGAAACGTTTTTAGACTTCCATTTGTAGCTTAAGCTTAAGAAAACTTAACATTTAAGGTTAATAAGCTGAAGATGACTCCCTGGTATTTAGAAATGCATACATGTATTCAGGTCTGAATACATTATATATCATGAACAGGGTATACAGGCAGAAATGTAGCTGGTGTGGCTAGAGAGACAGGCATCTGTAGCTGACTCCCTACTGCTATTGAGGGCACTGGTTGTGGACCTTGGCTACTTGATGGCTGGGTGCTTTGGACATCACTGGGCCCTTAAATGGAGATATACAATATTTTAGGAGTAATACAAGTTCAAATGTATACTACAAATAGCAAAAACGTAACTTTTTTTTATCAAACCTGCTGATTCAAAATAATAACTCTAGGGTGACTGGATGGTTGTTGTTGTTGTTGTTGTTGCAGTGATTAATGCCATTTTTCAGCACATGATAGGCTATACATGGCAGCCAGTGTTAATGGTGGAAGAAGAACCCGGGAAAACCCTTGGAAAGAACCACCAACCTAAGAGAATCTACTGCCAAGCTTTCTCACATACCCACATTGGCTGAATCTAAGACTCGAACCCACGCAGACAGTGGTGAGATAGCAGTGATCTGTAACAGATAGCGCTTTAGACCACTCGGCCACTCTGGGTCCCTAACTGGATGGTTGTAAAGACAAAGTTACATCAAAGTTACCCAAATGTGGTGCTTCCATCAAGGTAGGCTTGACATAAACTGATAGAACCCTACAAAAAATCATGTCCTATGCATTTATTATATGACTGCATACATGGGGAAGTAGTATAAAGATAGAGTTTGAAATATTGAAGAATAAACAATAAAAATAAAGAATATGTATATCCACTATTTTCATAAAAGCCAAACAGAATAGTTGAAGAAGGTTCAAGATTATGATTATCAAGTCATGTACTAAATCCTTTCCATTAAATACACTGAATAATGTTATTTTTGGTCATGCACATTTAATGTATTTGCCTTAAATTAGTGTAAATTGTGCTGCTGCATCAAAAGGCATGGTTAAATGTACATGTAATCAAACTAAATTAACAACACAAAAGATTTATGTGAACCTGAGGATGCAAAAGCAGATGGCAAAGTAAATAGGAGTCATTAGGATACTGCTTTAGTAGAAATTTCCCACAATGCTTTTGTTTGCAAACAATGTTTGTCAAATACTTTAAGGTCTTTATGCCTGAACGCTATATAATTGTGGTAAAATTCTGTTGAGGTTTTGCAAATTAGGATGTTTAAACGTTTTTTTTTTCTTCTTCAGCATGTGCAGCTATATTTGATGGTGGAGCAAAATTTGTTAGGCCTTCTAGCTAGTTTTTTTTCAGTAAAAGGTGGTCATATTTTGCTGAGCAGCTATTGAGAAGTTGCAAAAATAATACACTATTTTAGTAACAACAGCGGTCAGTATTAATGGTGGAGGAAGAACCTGGGAAACACCCCCCAAGAACCACCGACCCAAGAGAAGCTACTGGCAAGCTTTCTCACATACCCAATGAGACTTGAACCCATGCAGACTGAGGGAAGATGGTAGTGATTCATAACAGAGAGCACTTTAGACCACTTGGCCACTCTGGGTCCCACAGTGATCCGTAATGGAGAGCGCTTAAGACCAATGGTAATGGTGGATATAATTGTGGATAAGAATTGTTTATAAAAAAAAAGGAAACTCCTCCATGCCAAGATGCACTCTGCCAGATTTGGTTGAAACCTGCTCAGAAGTTATTTTTAAGGCATTCTGAAAGTACCCGATATTGACTGATAACATAATACACATGCAGAACAATCTATACTTGATGTTGGGCTAAACAATTACCTCACTTCACAACTGGTCAAATTCTATTAAGCATTATTTTTGTTTTATAAGACAATCAATTTTTTCCCCATATTCTTAAGTAAATATGATCTTATTTAATAGCAGATCAGCCTTGTTTTATCAAATAAAATTAAACCCTGTCATGTCAGGATGCTCTCTGCTAAAATGAAGAAGACATTTAAAATTTGCAATGTTGATAGCTAACAGATGATGCATGAAGAACACATTCCAGATGCAGGCAATACTGAAAGCCATGTGAGGTAAGAAAACTAACAGTTCTGTATGAGATGTGAAACAAGTTTTCTGGATATGTTCTATTGTTAAACAAACTAGTTCTAACAAGAAAAAAAACTTAGAGAAAAATGCTCATTCTGTCATCAAGCAATGAAAGTAAATCAACATCATCTTTTCGAATTAATCAGGACATTGCCTACCATACCTCAAACCAAAAGTTTTTTTACTATGAATCCTACTCAGTGGTATGTACTTCACTGTCCAGATCTGAACAGCTTTTAGTTCATGTTGTTATAGACCATGCAATCAATGAAGAATTTTATCATCAATGCATCTTATTTTTAGTTGAACTACATTGAATATACAGTCAGAATTTATTTCCATTGAACTCCCGTCTATTTTCTTGTTATTATTGGGTTTATGGTCTCCAAAGATCATTATAATTTAGCATTTACACTGAAGTTCATTGTTTTTTGTTGTTTTTGCTAAAACACATCCATTTCTTAAGTAGAGTTTTATGTATCTGTATCTGAGAGTGTTAATGGAAGAGAACTACTCTTGAAGGATCTAGTCCTAATAAGAATGTGCTTTAAAAAAACTGGAAATGCATTAAATAAAAATGACAGCAATGAATTTATGCTACATAGAAGTACATGTATAATCACACATGTAATAATAGTAAATATGTAGCTGAAGTGTATGTCAGGTAATGTTATTTCTTTTTGAATTTTGTTTGAATATATATATATATATATATATATATATATATATATATATATATATATTGGAGATTTAGTATTGGATATATGTTGTTGTTGTTGTTGTAGGGCTTAATGCCATTTTTCAGCACATGATAGGCTATACATGGCAGCCAGTATTATTGGTGGAGGAAGAACCCATGAGAACCCACGGAAAGAACCACCGACCCACAAGAAGCTACTGGCAAGCTTTCTCATAGAACTACATTAGCCAAATCTTAGACTTGAATGTACGCAGACAGAGGTGAGATGGCAGTGATCCTTAATGGACAGCGCTTTAGACCACTCAGCCACTCAGGGCCCTAGTATTGGATATAGAGTCATTGATGATGATGTCATTTCATGAATGGTGGTTGTTTATGTCCTCCTCAGCAAGAAGAATGTCATAGGGTGAAAACTGTTTTGTAAGTGTAAATAACCTGATTATGAACTATCATGCAAAAGGGATTTTGACCATGGAAATACAGCAGTGACCTAAAAATAATTGATATTTAATTAGATTCATAAACTGCATTTGTGTTCTTTAAATTTTCATTCACATAGTACATGTCTTTTAATGTCTTAGTAACTGAATTTTGTTACCTACATTGTGCATGCTATCTCATGATATTTTGACATAATTGACATTGTTAGTCATAAAATTATGATGAAATCATCCTATACATATATAATTTATCAGGTCAATTTATTCCAAAATTCCAATGTTTTGCCATGCAATTACTGCCAATAAGTAAATTCCAATGTTTTGCCATGCAATTACTGCCAATAAGTTTTAAACTATCATTTGCACTCCTTTGGTCAGTGAGCACTATGCAATCTGATTGGCTATTGGAACAATATCTCTTTAGCACCATGTACATGTACTGTGCAGTGTCACAGTTATGCTGTCCAGTGTTCGGAGCAAATGGAAGTAAAGCAATGGGTGACACTGTACTAATATCATCTATTCTATAATATCTCAAGCTATGTTAATTAAATGCAGTCAAGATGCAATGGTTAGTTCCTACATAAATTTGATATACTTGCTTGACAGTACAGTGAATAGAAAATTTATTTATTATTCATCAGGTGATGTCTGCCAATGTACTGACTCATATAATTTAACCTTCAGTGAATTATCACCACAATTAACCTAATTAAATGAAGGCAAGAGATCATAATGGTTAGATTATTCTAGAAATCATACACCATTCCTTCAGGAATTGACATAGAAGTATACTTCAGTAGTGTTCAATTGTAATAATAATAATAATAATAATAATGACTTTATTTAAAGAGGGTAACACAATTTGCTAAGAACTAATCTACCTTGAGGCCCTCATACAAGGAATTTATTTAATTCAACAGCATCTCAGAAGCCACTGGATATATTGGGTTTGGAAGATGGAAATAGAGTGGGCATTTCTAATCTCAACTGGAATACTATTCCAGAGCAAAGTTCCAGAGTATTGGAAACTTTTCTTAAATAATTCCTTATTTGGTTTGGGAATTTTATACTGTTTTGTAGATATTGATCGCAGGTTGGGTGTATTACCAGGTAGCCTATACTGGAATAGGGATTGTAAATATTCAGGAGCACTATTATTGGATATCCTGTACATTAATTTGGCTTTTCTTAAACATATTCGGTCTTTAATAGGTAATATTTTTAACTTACCAGCTAAATTTTCCTTGCTTTCTTTCTGGTTTGATATTAGCCTTAATGCTCTTTTCTGAATTTTTTCCAACTTTGATATGTTTTTATCATTTGAATTACCCCATACTGTATTACAGTAGTCAAAATACGGTTGTATGTAACTGTTATAAAATAATTTTCTGTGCCTTTCAGGGATAAAATGTCTTATCCTACTGAGAAGCCATAAACTTGAATTGACCTTTTTACTGATATGTTTGATATGATCAGTCCATGATAGATTATTATCTACCAAAACACCAAGTAGTCTGTCGTGACAGACCATTTGCAAATTTGTATCCTTCCATGTTAGACATAGTTCATTGCTATCAAGATTTTTCCTTTTTTTCCTTGTTGAGATAAGTAATATTTTAGTTTTACCAGTATTTACTACCATGCCATTGCATGTGCACCAGTTTTCCAGCTTGTTTAATGCATTCTGTAAAGAGATTTCGAGTTCATGCTTTGTGTTTTGGATGTCTGATAATGTTGTGTCATCTGCATAGAGATCTGTAGATGATATCGAGTCTCTTAGTAAAAGTGGTAGGTCGTTAATAAATAAAATAAATAGTAATGGACCTAGAATTGAGCCTTGTGGCACTCCATATCTAACTGTTTCAGGTTCGGACAGAACGTTATTTATATAAACATGTTGTGTTCTCTCACTTAAGTATGAAGTAAACCATCTAACTGTTTTTTCATCGCATTGGTAGATTTTTAGTTTCTTCAAAAGGATTTCATGATCCACCATGTCAAACGCTTTCCTGAAATCTACAAATACAGATCCTATTATTTTACCTTGGTCAAGTGCTTGAAGCCATTTATCAGTTAGGGAGATCAAGGCAGTCTCACATGAATGTTTCTGTCTAAAGCCTGATTGATTAGGGTCTAACAGCAAGTGTTTGGTTAAATATGACATGAATGAGTCATGGACATGTTTTTCAATCAATTTTGACAAGGTTGGTAGTATTGATATTGGTCGGTAGTTATCAGCATCATTCTTAGATCCAGATTTGTAAATAGGAGTTACTTTTGCAGTTTTCCATATTTTGGGGACAGATGAAGTTGCAATACTTAAATTGATTATGAATGTTATGCTATCTAAAATAGCAGAGGCAGAAGATTTAATGAGTCTTGGACCAATCTGATCAAGTCCTGTAGCTTTTTTGGTATCAAGTTCACTGAGACATTTTTTAACAAAGTTTTTTGATACTGGTGGTATAGAGAAACATACTTCCTTAGAGATTTTGCTGCTGCAGAACTTTTTCAGTTCACTAAAGTTGTTTTCTATCACTGGTTCTTTTAACTTTGTGGAGATACTGGTGAAAAAATCATTGAAAACATTTGCAATGTCAGTTTCATCAGTGACTATGGTGTCATTTACCAGAAGTGAGTTAATTTTACTTGTCTGATTGTTGTGTGTTCTTCCAGTGAGTTCATTGAAGACTTTCCAAATGGAGATTGTGTTGCTCTTTTTGTTTTCAAGCAATGACTGATAATACAACTTTTTAGCTATTTTAATCATACTTGTTATTTTATTTCTCCATACTTTATATTTTGCATGGTTTCCCCTAGCCTTGAATTGGTCTCGTGTTTTCATAGCATCTAGTATTTCAGTAGTAAGCCAATTAGGTTGGATTTCATTCTTTACTCTATGTACTTTCAGTGGTGCATGCTTAGAGACTACATCCATAAATAAGTCAGTCCACACTCTCAGAGCTTCATCTATATCATCCAAATTTTGGATCATATTCCATGGAACTTTAAATAGGTCATCAAGAAACTGTTCTTCATTAAATGTTTGAACGATCTGTAAGTGATCGTTTTGTGTGTGTTTTTCTTAACTCTCTGGCATTTAACCTTTCTTGTCAAAAAAGTAGGATAGTGGTCACTAAGACCAACATTTGGTACATTAACACAAGCCACATTGTCTGGTAGGTTGGTATAAATGTGATCAATAAGAGTGCTTGATTTTTCAGTTACCCTTGTGGGCTCATTTACCATCTGGACTAGGCCTAATGATTCAATAAATTCCATCCAGTTGTCCCTTATTTGAGTGTTGAGAAGGTCCTTATTTATATCACCAAGTATATATGTTTCTTTCTCCTGTGCAAGAACATTTTCCATTTGTTTCAAAAAATCATCATTCCAGATTGCTTTGGAGGAAGGTGGCCTATAAATGAAACCAATTAGGAATGATTTAGCATTATTTTGAAAAATTTCCACCCAGACACTCTCAATTTCATGTGACTCCAAGTCAAGTCGCCTTTCTGCATTTACATCTTCTCTAATGTATACAACAAGACCTCCCCCTGCTGTCTCTCTGTCCCTGCGTAATGGTTTTATTGTAGCCTTGACAGTGAAATAGATTATCATTGTGGTTAGCATTTAATTTAGTTTCAGTGAGTCCTAAAATATGTATATTATTTTCTTTAGAAAACAACATTAACTTAATCTGTTCTATTTTTCCCAATATACCTTGTATATTTAGGTGACCTATGTTAAAACCTTTTGAATTTAGTTTCATATCGATTATATGTATGTTATCATGCAGTGGGGCACACAATGAGATTGTCTCCATACTACTTTTATCATTCTGACATCCTATTTCTGTATTTAAATGCTCATATATATTAGCATTTTCAAAGTCACATGCATACCCTGAAAATCTGTTAGTCTTTGTATTGACAATAGTGTGCAGTGAATAGTTTGAGACAAGAGTGTCACTTGGTACATTTAGATTTGTTTTTGTAAATGAAGCATTGGCATTCTCCTCTTTGCCAGCTTCCTAGTATGTATAATACAATGCTGTACAGAGACTTTGTTTGTGTCCATATTTATGGCATCTGAAGCACTCAATCTGTTTGCAATGACGGCATACTTGTGTCATGTGCCCAGTTTCTCCACAGTAGAGACAGTACTCTTCATTATAGTGTCTGAAAATGGGGGCAAACATGTTAATGTTTCTCAGTAGTTGAGAGGTTCCTTTACTGCTTAGATGAATTTTGTCTCTGTCGTAGAGTCTTAGGTTGACGTCCAGGTTCTGAAGAAAGAAAGATGTGTATTGTGGAATGTACTGTATGTTGAAGTCTTCACATAGGTCAATTATGAGATCATTTATTATTTTCACCCTGGTGTCCACACGAGGAGGTAGACCTGATATCATTATTTTACATGTATCTGGACTGCAATACCTAGCAGCATAGAGTAGACTTTCAAAATCTGTTCTGATTTGATTTAGTGACCTTCCCTCACTGGCATCATTTCCACCTACTAAAATAATGATATGGTTATATTTGGTAAGGTCAGAATTCATTATTTTGTCTGTGATGTTGTTGATTTTTGCACCTCTTAGAGTCTGGACATCTGTTTTAAAAAGTCTCCTTGGAATTATAGTTTTCAGTATGGAGGAGCCAATTATTAGAGTTCTTTCTTTCTTGGCTTGTGATTTCATCTGTTGGACTCTGGGTTTGTTTATATCAGACACATCTCTTGAAGGAAGGGGTGCTGAAATTGATGTTGCAGTTGTGTGAACTGATCGAGCTGATGTTGATGTTGACACATTTGTCTGAGTACTTGGAAATGCAGTTGTTGGTGCAGGTAGCAGACTTGTCTTAGCTGCGGGCCATGGGTGGACACTTTCTGCTGTTACAGGTGTGACGTGTGACTTGGAGGAGGATACTATTGTTTGCAATGCAGGTTTACTTAGGGTATCAGTTTTTAAATACATGTTACATTTTCTCTTGGTTGGTATTGGGATTGTCTGCGTCTGAGCATCTGACATTGTTGTTATTTGGGAGTCAGTCTGAATTGCTATTTCACATGAGTTTACTTGCTCATCAATCCTTCCCTGTGCTGACTTAATAGCATGTAACTGCAGTTTTAATTCTTCAATTTGGGCCTCCAAGTTCCTAATTGTTGTTTGATGTCCACACATGGAGAAATCATTAAGGTTTAAGCCATCACTGCTGTGGTCATGATTTATGGAGCATGTAATTTCCTGACACTCCCCAGGGGTGTTAATTTTATTGCCTGAGTCATCTAGGTCAAAGACTTTAGGAGCTGTTTCATGTTTGGTACTACATCTAATTACTGGTGTAGATAATGTACTAATTGGGCTGTCATTGATTGACAGGCATAACCTTTCCTTAGTGTTATGCATAGGGGTGGAGGAGATGGGCTGAGTGGTAATCTGTTTTACATATGTTTCTTCCTTCAGGTCATGGCAGGCAGTGAAAAAATATTGAAGCCAAATCAATTGGCTTTTTCCCTGAATATGGAGTCTACTAGTGGCACTGTAATATGTTATAGTTACATGCAGATTTTTCTCCTCATCATGTAATTGGAAAATTTGACCATTTTGCTTGATGTTACCATGTTTGATCTCTAGATTTTTAAGCAGAAAGGTATGGACAGCACTTATCATGTGAGGGGAAACTGTAATTGTAACACTTTGAAGATTATATACAACATGCAGAAATTCTGGCTGTTGTTGGCCTGGTACATGTACATTGCTGTGGGTCATATTGAATTCTGGTTCATCATTTTCATGGTCCTGTGGATTATTTGTAGATTCCAGATTTTCTGTGGCATTATTACTCATCTGAGAAGGTAAGTTGAGATAATGAGAGCTGAATCCTGAGAAGGAGTTAGATGAATCTGAGCTCAGGCGAAAGTTAGAAATCCAGTTTAAGGTTTTGTTTAGTGCAGCCATTTTGAACAAAGTCCTTTGTTTGATCCTCTTGATTTATGTCTTTGTTCCATCAAAGTTCACACAGTTTAGTTGAATAGAAGAGGCACAGAATGTTGCTAATTCACTCTTGCATATGTTATATCACATATAAGTTTGCTTGTACAAAATTTAAAGGCAGCATTTTGGTAGCCATGTTGGATAACCTTAAAATCCTTTGTTTTGAACAGGTTTCCAAATTCACTTGAATAAATGAAAATGTGCACATTGAATCTCACTTACTTTAACATACAATTGTCATAAATCCACAGTATGAAGTATGGCAATAGGTATTAGCATATTTAACACCAGTTTTTTACACTTAGTTACTTTACCATCTCTTGTCACCTTCATTAGAAGGTGAACTTGCATTGCACCTTCACCTTACAATATTTACCACCTTCAGTACCTGAAGATTAAGACTTCACATTCACTTAATTCACTCTCCAAACTTAAGCACCTCATGTCTTATACTTCCATAACTTTAATTCTAAATGATATAAGTCATTTCAAATATATTCTTTAATACACTCAAAGTGGTGGAGTAATTATCTTTGAAATTCCATCACAGTCCCCCATGGCAGTAGATCAGTTGTCTCCTGTGATTATCTGGGTGATATAATAAGTCTAGTGTAAAATATTACATGTGAATTAAGACATGCGCTGAGCATGAACTGCTAATCACCATTACAGTCTTCCACCTCCCTACCCATAACTGGACATCATGTATGCACCCTCATTCACAGCCCTGGCACCTCATTGACTACATCCTTGTCAGGAAGAGGGAGAGACAGGATGTGTGTGTGGCCAAGTCTTTGTGTGGCATTGACTGCTGGACAGACCACTGCCTCATCATCACCAAGCACAACATTCACATTCAGCGCAAAAGATTCCCACAGGGAAAGAAGGCTCATAAATGACTAAACATCACCAACCTGAAAACAACAATCTCTCATGGATGTCCTGGAATAATGTCTGAAATTCACCCCTATCAACAATCAGAATGTGGAGACCGACTGGGCGGCATTCAGTGAGCTGGTCTACAGCACAGTTTTTGGATTCTTAAGATCCCCAACCAGAAACCATCAAGGCTGGTTTGATGTGAACTGCGACGAGATCAAGCAGTTGCTGGATGAGAAACACTGCCTCCTTCTACCTCAACAACCACCTATAGGGAAGATACATAAACAATATATGCAGAACTGTACAGCAGAAACTCGGTCCAATGCAAGACACATGGCTGAGCAACAAATCTGATGAGATCCAGTGCTATGCAGACCAGCATCACATGAAGAACTTCTACAATGCCCTGAAATGTATGGACCTACATCCTCTGGATCATTCCACCTTCTCCGTGCAGATGGGAATACACTAATTACTGACAAAGAGAAGATTCTTCAATGATGGGTGTAACATTTTGTGTCCTGATTCGCCCTTCATCAATCAAGGATGAAGCTGTCAGTTGTTTTTCACAATTACCCATCACCTAAGCACTGGATGACCCTCCAACCTTGCTTGGGACCAAGAAAGTGATGTATCTGCTCTCCAGTGCCAAAGCACCTGGTTCAGACTCCATCCCAGCTGCAGTCTACAAGGACAGGGGCAAAGCCCTGATAGAAATGCTCTACCAACTGTTTTTACTCATGTGGCAGCATGAGCCGATCCAATAGGAATTCAAAGATGCTTCCAAAATCCACCTGTATAAGTGCAAAGGGAACAGTCAGGTCTGCAACAAGCACCAGTGTATATCCTTACTCTTAAATGCAGGAAAGATACTCGCCAGAATCCTAATGAACCACCTCACTATACACCTTGACCAGGGACTACTGCAAGAGAGCCAGTGTGGATTCTTAATAGAATGCGGGACCAATGATATAGCGTTTGCTGCGAGGCAGCTACAAGAGAAACATCAAGAGCAAAACACTGACCTTTTCTCCATCTATGTTGACTTGACAAATGCCTTTGATACCATCAGCAGAGAAGGCTTGTAGAAGGTAATGGCCAAGTATGGATGCTGAAGAAAATTTATATCCATGATGCAGCATTTCCATGACAGCATGCAGGAAAATGGAGAAACATATGAGCCATTCCCAGTAACCATGACTGCGCCCTCAATGCAGGCTCAGAAGTTGACCTGCAATGCAGTGTTGAAAAGTTCTCTAGCTCCTGCACAAGCTTTTGTCTCACCATCAGTACCAAGAAGAATGAAGTTCTGCATCAGCTGGCCCTGGAAAGTTCTATGTTGAGCCGAACATCATAGTCAATGGCCAAAAACTCAACGCAGTGAACACTTCACCTACCTTGGCAGCAAATTGTCACAGAGCATCACTACTGACATCTAGGTGAACCTTCACATTGCCAGAGCCAGTGCAACTATGGGCAGATTATATGCCAACATCTACTCCCCACACTACTTTACACATGTGAAATGTGGACAGTGTACCAACACTACACCAGGAGCTCTGGAAAATCCATAACATCAAGTGGCAGGACAAGGTTCCAGGCACCGAGGTACTCACCCAAGCACATCTACCCAGCATCCACACCATCCTGATGCAGTGCCAGTAATGCTGGGCAGGACATGTTGTATGCATGTCAGACAACCGGCTGCCTAAGAGTCTCTTTTGTGGTGAGCTACAACAAGGGTCACAGCAATCCCATGGAGGTCAGAAGAAATGCTTCAAAGACAATTTGAATGCTCCATTGAAAGTGTTCAATATAAACCCTGACTCCTGGGAGCAAACAGCAAGTGATCGAGTCACTTGGCGTGCCTTCGTGCACAAAGCCTCCAAGTTGTGCGAATCTAGCAGGACAGCAGCCACAGAACTGAAGGGTCAAGATAGAAAAGTATGTGCCATCAACCCCCCTGGAGATGTCCCCCTGTCCCTTATGCAAACAAACATTCTGTGCAAGGGTTGGTCTTATCAGCCACCTGTGCACATAGAAGAGAACCAGCTATTCCAACCCTCGGATGACTATAGAGGTTCATGTCGAAATGACAAACAAACAACAACAACGATGACAATATATATATAATTTTCAATTGCAATTTATACAACATTAAAAAATCGCACTGCAAATTCACCTACTGTAAGGTACAGGCCATTTAAAAAAAGGGGGTGGGGGTAGCTGTGATTTTCTCTTTAGCATTCATATTTTGTTTTCTCTCAAGATAATATTTTCCCTAATAACATCATGTATATAATATGGTGTTATTTTGACATAAATCAGAGTATGATGATTTTTTACTGACAGACTGAAATAAACCCCAAAAGTATCAAGATCCAGACACAGAACATTAAACTGTTGGTCTCTAATACAGCTGTGGTATATCATGGGACATTAATGTGGTATGTTGAGAAATACTGCAGTAGACTGCAGTGAAAAACATTTCTGCAGTATCCAGCTCTGATGTGAATTATAAGGGTCAACTTTTAATAGCAAAACATACCATTGAAAGCTATGATCATTGTAAATCATGAAAACATCTGCACTTGATTTGTTTGGTTGTTGTTGTAGAGTTTAATGCCATTTCTCAGCACACGATAGGTTATACATGGTAGCCATTATTAATGGTGGAGGAAAGAACCACCAACCCAAGAGAAGCTATTCACAAGCTTTCTCACATACCCACTTTGGCCGAATCTGAGACTTGAACCCACACAGACAGAGGTGAGATGGCAGTGATCCATAACAGTGAATGCTTTAGACCACTCGGCCATTCGAGGCCACCCCCTGCATTTGAAACAGCCACACAGTACTGAGTATGTTTTGGTGGGGATTAAGTGAACCTTCACAAAGGAAACATATAGTATTCATTGTACAATAAAATGAGATTTTTATATCTTCTTCTTTGAAGATTTTTGTTGATACACAGATTTTGTTTCAATTGAGGAAATAAACCAACAATTTACCCATGCAAAAAGAATTGATAATACAGAGAGCATTAATGATCCCCACACAAAACAATTTCTTAATCATCATTTAGGCTCTGTATCAATTAAAGTTGGGAGCTGCTGAAAATCAGTCACTAGAGTTCTGGACCTGTAATTCAAGGGTTTTGGGATAAACACACACCTAGGCTAATCCTGGTCAGCTGTCTCATGTTGTCAATGGGAAAGGCATCAAACTCCCATTTTTCTGGCATGATATATAGCAAATAATGTAGTCAAAATGCTGTTATTATGTGGACATAATATAGCGGCCTAACAAGGAAATAGAGGTTAAGGGTGGAATGGATACTGGAGAAGGTGATAGGTGAATACTATTGACCATTTGAGACATTATGTTGAATTAATAATTCTTTGTTAAAAATGAAACCAAAAAAACCCCCCACAACATGCTGGAGGAGTAAGGAGAATCAAATATCTATAAAGTATCAAAGCCAAAGGCAGAATGGGTGGGTGGGTGGGGGTGATGCACACAAATGAACTGTGAAAGAGCAAAGAAGCAATTACATGTAATCCATACATATCACTGCAGATTTACCAAGCTTGAAGCATGCTGTCATAAATGTCATCTGTACTTACTTGAGACACAACAAATGAAATTGTAGTACCTTTCATGACATTAGAACTTAGTAACAAGGGCACTAAGGAAGATTTTGTGCCAACTGTCATAGTGCTATTGGACACACCAGTCCCAATTCCTTCATGACTTTGGAGAGGGGGACGGAGGAAGTAAGATGAAGCCATGGGGAGCTCTTGCTCTCTGCTCCCCTGGCCTATAGATGTGCTTATGCCAGCTGTTACATCAACATCAGACATCTGTGATGCCATTGTATCTGCAGATAAGTATAAAGCCATACTAGATGGAGTTTTATATTACTACATGTATTAATAAAGCTATTCACAGCAGTTCTGAAATAGTTTCTTTTTATTATTTGCTTATTTTTGTAAGGACTTCTTTTCTGTATGAACAATCAGTGATTCTTGTTTAGAATTTAAATATACTGTATATACTCGACTATAAGTCCAGAAATTTAAGACTAATTTTTAACCTAAAAACCTAAGTTCTACTTATATTTGAGTCAGAAACAATGTGCCTGTTAAAATCGACGAGAATTTTCAGCGTCGTAAAATTATGCACAATTCAGCCAGCGTGTACATACCGGTACACATAATACGTGTCGGCAGCTTAGCACCGAATGGTTTGTATTGTACTTAGATTGAAATAAATATACCCAGTAATTTGTATTACATATTTATATAAAATTAATCTTAAATTTATATTAAACTTAATAAATAAAACATATTCTTAATGGAAAAAAAATAAATTTACCAAGGTTCGACCATGCTTCCTATAAACAGATTCGACTTATACTCGTGCCATTGATTTTGGATGCTATTTTTACAAACTAATTACACTTCGACTTATTCTTGAATCGACTTATAGTCTAGTATATACGGTAATTACTTTAAAAGGGCATTTTTATTATAAATCATGTTTCTCCAAAAATAATTAGGATTTAGAGACAAAAATATTCTTCTTTCACGACATAATAATAATAATAATAATAATAATAATAATAATAATAATAATACCATACCTGCTACTATTACAACTACAGTGGGTGATTCATTTATACAGGGAATACTACCCTATGAGGCCCACATAAGAAGAAATATCAATGTACATACATATTACCAAAGTTAATAGTAATTACTAATTTAGTTCAACATGTCTTTAGCATCATAAATATTATATTATATTATAATCTATGAGTAACACATACACATAAAAATAATCTTTTCTGCAGATTGTACATGCAGTGCAAGCTTATTCCACATAATTTGTATCAGAATACTGCAAGTTGTTTATTTGCTCTGTTCCTTGTTTCATGTAACCAAGGTTTATGTGTGATGCTGATTTCAACTTATAAAGCATTGAATACAGCCTGATTAAATCCAATGCATGTAATCATTTATGTTAAAGAACTGCCCTGTGAAAATGTATCCATTTATAAGCTTATATATAGTCCATATCATATAAACCATAAAACAGCATGTGAAGAAACTCATCCAAGATACCATAATTGTTGTCTCTCTTACCAACAATAAAGTGGCTACCTGTAAATTGCATGTTCAGTTTCAGTTTGAAAGAAACATTAACAGCGATACTAGAATCTGCACTGAGATTTAGAGATTCATAGTAATGTGACTGGGTAAGTATTCTCAGGAGAAACAACTTTATGATAAAATTCTCTTCTTCAACAAATGTATTAAATAATCATATTAATGAGAAGCTTTGGTAATTGGAGAAGACATTGCATGCTGTTATTTTTCAGAGGAAGTATGACTGGTGTGTTTATGTGAAGGATGAAAACCACTCCCCTCTCACTTTGTAGTACAACTGAGGGACACAACAACCTTGACATCTTGAAAGGTAATGAGAAATTTGGTAGCAGTTAATTCCCAAATAAAAACTGCAATCAGTTCCAGTGAAAGCTGTAAATTTAATGTGGGGGCTGAACTATCATTAATGGGGTTTGGAGACCATCTGGGCAGTTGCTAGCACAAGGGTTAGCAGCCTATTTTACATAGCGTGCCATTTTTTCTTGTTTAATTTCAAAATGAATGAGAGTGTGCCACAGTAAGAGAATAGCACTGTTAAAACTGATATTTTTGGCTACCCCTTGTGTGCCACCTTGTAGAATATGTGCAATAGTAGGTTGCTGATCCCTGTGCTAGAACTCCCACCAAATTCAGTTATCTTCTCTGTGATGTTAGTTCACAAAGGCAGAAGAGAGTTGACTAGAAATACCAGCTGACAACCTAATGATGTCTCACATAGAAATGCTATATTCTGATGTGATGTTTACTGAGATGACTCATATCACATCAGCAGAAATTTTCATAAGGCATTTTGTTATGTGTCCAAGTATGCTGAGAGGATGGCCCACCAGAGATAAGATACTAAGGCTTGCAGAGGGATCATGCTTTCCTGGTTTTACAGAGAAAGAGTCATCCCTGGGCCCCTTCTGTGCTTTCTGTACATTTCAATAATTACTGGAGAGCACAACCTGGCTCTCTCAGAGTTGCCTCTCTCAAAGGATTGATCAAGAAGTGTGAGAAAATAGTATTTTTATTTATATATAGACAGCAACCTGTTCATACATATGAACCCTGTTAGCATCAATAGAAAAACTAATGCATTAACTGAAAAGTCATACAATTCATTTATCTGGCAGGCTGAAGTTGGTGCTATTAAAAACATGTATTGTATGATAATGTAAGGGCTTAAACATGTTGGGGTCGAGCTATATCAGAACCCAAGAGTGGTTCCATCTGGGCAACAAGGTGAATAACTGGGATCAATTCAGAGTCTTCCTCACTCTGAGATATCACAGGCATTGCTCACTGATCTGCAGCAAATCATGCAAGGGGTATGTTTGGTATTA
This sequence comes from Unio pictorum, assembly GCA_030141615.1. NCBI lineage: Eukaryota > Metazoa > Mollusca > Bivalvia > Unionida > Unionidae > Unio > Unio pictorum. The sequence goes on from JARLTB010000021.1 coordinate 40,334,424, forward strand.
CATAAAAGTCTATTAAAGTGGAAACAAATATCCAAACAGGAATTTGTTTAGTAGTAATGAAATTCTGCCCAAAACATTCAAACCAGTAACAAAGCTACATCAAATCACATTATACTGAAAACCTGAATGAAAATTTTCAGTCATTCCTTATAGTTTTAACCCATTTTATCCTGAATACGACTAAGGTTAATGCCTCATTCTATCCCGAATATACCTGTGGTTGTAGGACATGAGACAGCTGACCATTTTATCCTGAACACGTGTTCTACATCACAAATATTTGTTACTTCTTCACCAACACAGGAAATTGTTAAAGCATGCATGCGCAGTGAAATATTTTTAAAAAAGTGGTGGAAAAAGAAAATGTTGGCTTGAAAATCGATCAACAAAATGATGAACAACTCAGATGTAAACATGAATGTTGACAATGAGGGCAGCGACACTGAAGTTGACAATTTTGATGATTCTGGTGATAATACAGACTTAAATGATGGGTTAGACTTGAATCAAGTTGATGAAAGCGATGATGCATTGCTTCGTGCACTTTTCAACAGTGATTCCAAGAATGAAGCTGACATAGTAGGCATTCAAAAGGAATGGGTCTGGGATGATTTTTCACCTCGGTTGCAGCTATGATTTAAATTGATCGAATCTCAATTTTACTGACATAGTGATGATGTGGACTTCAAAATTGGGACAAAATCAGTATTGATTAATTAGCTTTATCATTCTGAAAGATTTCTAGGAATAATTTGTGACAAGTTTTCATGAGAAACAGCACACTGAAGTGCATGCTCTTGAGTGTGAAGTAAACAAATTGTTCCTGGTGTCCTATTTTAGTAAAATTATTATAACTTTTGAACCAACAGTGCTAGAAATTCGGACCAAAATACTAGAAATAGAATTATATTTATTTTATTCATATACTATTAGGACTATGTTATTCAACTTCATGAACAAAATATTCACTGAATATCAAGGTAAGTTTTTAAATGTTTGTTTTTCTTCCCTTTCAAGTCATAGTTCAAAATACTTTTGTAAGCATGTACAAATGATAACAAAACATATATCACTGTGTTGCAAAATGTATTACATTTTCAGCGATAGTTTTATCTACTTTAAAATAGAAATAACAATGTTACAACATTTTTTTGTTTGTTTGTTTGTTTGATTAGGATTTTTAACATTGCTTAAACAATTTTTCAGTCATATCACTATGTCTGCAATGAGGCAGTTTATAGTGTTGTCTAGCACTGGAGCATCAGACCAACAGACATGTAGCATGATGTACCACCCACCAGTCACATTATCCTGACACCAGGCTAACCAGTCCAAACACTAACCTGAGCATCAAGTGAGGCAGCTGTTAGTACCATTTTTGTAAGTCTTTGGCATGACTCGGCCGGGGATTAAACCTTGACTTTTCACATCTGCGGCTGATGCTCTAACCACTATGCCACATGAGTGGTTTACAACATTTTTAGAAAACAAGGTAAAGGTCATCACAATCTGTGCTGTATGATGTTCTATTTTGCCACAATGTATTTAGAATTGCTTCTCAGGAATAAGGCACTGCAGTTGAAGTAAGGATAAAATGGGTTAATATAAACTTGATCTACATAAATTACTTCAATTTACAGTATCTATGTGAAAAGCAAATTTTACATAAATTGTTTCTCTGAGAATACTTACTCAATCACATTATGTTTGGAATATTAGCCTATTGCCTTGCAAATCCAGCCCAAATAAAAGACAAAAATCATCTTTTTGTCTATATCAATAGACAAAGGGCAAAAACCGTTGAACATTACATCCCCTTGGCACCATCAGGTGTCACTAGTTTATAGCTGAGCAAAATATAATGAGGATGCTCACATGGCAGGGGGGTTGGGAATAATTTTAAGTAATATGATTGGTAATTATTCTTGGAGAAACATATTTTTAGGAGAATAAGCAATAGGAGGAGATGATGGGTACATGACCACTACCTCAGGAGTCCTTCTGGGAAGAATGATAACCAATTTTTCTTATTATATAAGCAGCACAGTCTGGAGGCACTTGACCTGTGACCATATCAAAAGGTTAAAGAGTTGAATACTGAAATCGTCTTACCTACAAAATTTTAGTGGCGAATCCAGCAAAGCTAACAGGCTAGTTGGGTCTAGTGGCCATCTATGCTAACACCACTGGACTTACCAGATTCAAGGTTTACCTCTGTGATACTAAGTCTCTCAAAAAGGTTGACTCTGAAAGCTAGCCAACAGCTTCTATTTTGTCTCAGTTGATAGCAGTGTGTTCAAATGTTAGACTCACAGCGATGGCTTGAAGCTTCTCAGTAGTGATCTTCATGAGGTGACTGATCTGGTGAGATGTCAGAGTACACCAAGCAAACAAACGTACTTCAACCATGAAGCATGGGCCTGAGAGGCAATATCCCTTGTTCCATTTGACACCAGAAGGAAGAGGTGTTCGCATGTGTCATGAATTATCTCCGTGTACTTCAATAGAAGAAAGCGAGTGATGACTCTTCAGTTACTGACAAGTGGTAACCCATTTTAGGCTACAAAGCCTGGTTGTGTCAAGAGAATCTCAAAACACCCTGTATGATGGAAGCTAAAGCTATCAGGAAACAAGACTTGTATGATAATTATTTCAGTGAACTGTAGACTAGAGGTTTGAATGCAATCAAATCAAGCCATGTTAAAATCCAGGTTGGGTTCCTATTATGGTCAACTGAGACCAAAAAGGTAGAATAGGTCTAGTATTATGGATGGAATGGGAGCCTTTGATAGAATTGGGGCCAACTGTTTCTCCTCAAAGAGCCTGAGAACAAAAGTTGGCCAATTGAGGGATTGAGGCATGCAGAGGGATGATATTGCTGGTATGGCAACAGTACCTGAAAATATGCCACTTTCCAAGTAAGCCTTTAGAGTGGAGGACCTTTGTGCTCTCAAGATTCCCCCCTACAATCAAAGGTTTGAATTGTTTGTCTTTTAAGGCTGTCCTGATAAGAATAGATCTGTGATCCAGGACTTCTCTCATCAGCATGTGGCAAACATAATCATCTTGCCATTCTTACAACATAACTTCTGGATTATTTTTGGTCTCAGCACCTTAGGAGGGGAGGCAAATGCCACCAACTCCTCTGAAATGAATGACAATACACCCATGGACCATGCTTTTGGGTCTGGTACTTGAGATACGTAAGTAGGTAGCTGTGATTCCACCTCATCACAAAGAGGCCCCATAGTGTGCAAATCAGAGTGATGACTGATTGATGAAGACACCATTCTATGTGAATTACTTGACCTTTTCTGAATAGAGTGTCAGCCAGGACACTGAGTCTGCTGGGAATGTGTCTGATTTGTATGTTGAAATGGAGATTGTTGCACCAACATAGTAACTGTGAATTTAAAACATATAGGTCAGGTGATTTCGTGCCAACCCGTCTGAGGAGATAAGTTGCCACAACTGAGTTGTTGGACTAAAAGAGGACTGTTTTTTCCTCAGAGTTGATCTTTGCAGAAAGGAAAGGTGTTGATGACTGCATTCATTTCTTGGGTGTTGATAAGTGTTGGTCTTTCCACTGGCACCCACATTGTGTTAGTGAAGGTTGGGAACTGGTGGACCCCCAAACCATGCATACTGGCATTGTTACAAACTGCTATTTACATTTGGGGCGTCATCAGTGGCATTACATGATCAGCCAACCTGGTTTGCACCACTAAAGCAGGAAAAATCAAACCTTGGGCATTACCATGACTGTTTGATACAGGTGGCCTGAAAATGGGTGGCATTGTGCTTGCAATGTCTGCATAACAAACCTCAGCTAAGCAGGATCTAGTCAAATGCCACATTGAATAATCCAGGGAATTATAAGCACTGTCTTGCTGAAATAATAATAATAATAATAATAATAATAATAATAATAATAATAATGAGGACTTTGTATAGCGCCTAATCTTTTGAAGCTCTAAGCACTTTACACCATCAATAATGATACGACTACACTACAGAACAACAAATGACAAAAACAATGAAATTGGAAAACATAACAAACATGCTGAAAACATATAAGATACAAAACATCATTAGGTCGCTAAGTTTGTCCCTGCAGTCAAAACAGGTGAGTCTTAAGAGCAATCTTAAAAGGGACCACTGTGTCTTTGTGTCTAATTTCAATGGGCAATTCGTTCCACGTTGCCGGGCCCTGGTGTGCAAAAGAACGTTGTCCATATGACTTTGTTTTCACCTTGGGAACAATGAGTATATGATTATCAGAAGAAGAGCGTAAGGATCTAGCTGGTGTATACACATGGGTGAGGCTGGATAGGTATGTTGGACTGGAGTCTGTCATTGAAACATAGCACAGAGAACAAATTTTGTGTTTGATTCTGTATCAAATTGATAGCCAGTGTAGGGTACAGAGCAGTGGTGAGGTGTGCTCTGATCGAGGTACTCTAAAGATGATCCGTGCAGCTGTGTTTTAAAATTTTTGAAGTTTCTGGAGTAAATATTGTGACAAACCAGAAAGAATTGAGTTACAATAGTCTTTGAAAGTACTAATGAACACACAATAGTCTTGAAAGTACTAATGAACACACAGTCATATTATCGAACCAGACAGAATTGAGTTACAATAGTCTTGAAAGTACTAATGAACACACAATAGTCTTGAAAGTACTAATGAACACACAGTCATATTATCGAACCAGACAGAATTGAGTTACAATAGTCTTGAAAGTACTAATGAACACACAAGTGTTTTAGTGGCATCAACTGAAAGATATTTATGAATGGAACTGATGCGTCTCAAATCAAGATATGCAGCCTTGCATATGTTCATGACATGTTGGTGCAATGTGAGAGTACTGTCTAGAGTAACGCCTAGGTTCCGTACCGACTGTGAGAATTTAATGTTGGTGTTGCTGATATTTATTGTCTGAGGTAAAGGATGTGAATGAGAAAGTCTTTGTGTTGTGATCAGAATAGCCTCAGTTTTATCATCATTCATCTGCAGCTTGTTACATATCATCCATGATTTCACATCAGAAATGCACTTCTCTACTCCATGGATGGTAGCATCAACAACAGTTGGGTGGCTAGACTTGTATATTTGGGTGTCATCAGCATACAATTGGTGCGACACTGGGTGATGACCTATGACACTTGAGAGTGGCTGAGTATACAGAATGAAGAGAACAGATCCCTATGGAACACCACAACATACGTCAACTGGGCTGGAGTATATTCCATTTGCAGATATAATTTGTGTCCTGTTGACTAAGTAGGACTTGAACCACTGTAAGGCTATATTTCTGAATGCCAAATACATGCAGGAGACGGTGAAGTAATATATCGTGGTCTATTTTGTCAAATGCTGCTGATAAATCCAGGAGAGTGAGGACTGTAATCTTTCCACGATCCAAAGCAGAGAGAATGTCACTAAATACTTTCAGAAGAGTAGTTTCTGTACTGTGGCAAGGGCTATATGCAGACTGTACATTGCTAAAAAAAAAACTGTTTGAATTCAAATGAGATACAAGTTGAGTTAGAACAACCTTTTCTAAGATTTTTGATATGAATGGGAGATTAGAAACTGGGCGGTAGTTCTTTAAATTGTTATGGTCCAAGTCCTGTTGGAAACACACCCAATGAGCTTGACATTTCTGATTATGTGAACACATGGAAGTCCCACCAGATTCCAGATGGGATAAAATATTCCATGCCTAGATGGACAAAATTCTGTGAAGGATGGAGGAGACTTTTCTCAGTTCACCAGCAAGCCTAGATCATCTATATGTTAGGCGATCATTCCTGCCTTGTCGAAGAATAGAACTTACCAAATGTTTATGGGGTTGTTGTCCAGGTACACTGCCATCAGTGCAGATGACATCGACTGGAACAGGGAAACAACATAATCCATAATTTTTGTAAAATCCTCTGGGCTGATGGTGAGACCAAAGGGAGATTTCTGAGCTGATAAAGTGATGAAGTTAGCAAAAACAGAGAAAATGTTCATAATACGGGGTAGATAGGGATGTCAAAGTATCAAGACTGAAGGCATACTTATCACATCAAATGGAGAGGCAGAGAGAACTCGCTGTCTCCATCTTAAATTGGCTGAGGCCAACTCCAGCTGATGATGGGTCTCAATTTGCTGTTTGCTTTTGGGAAAAAGAAACAGTCTTGACTAAAACCCTGAGGATGAAAGTCTTTGCACAAGCTATACCGGCCTTCTTTTTCTTGTGTGACCCTATATATTGTTGTAGAAAGGTAACCTCCTGATCTGTGTCTCTGTAAAGAAGGGAGAGAAGGGAGTGGATCTTGATAAATAAACCAAGCCCTTCCAAATGACCAGGATCCTATCCCACCCAACCCCATTCCAAGGTAATAGGGAGATCCAGTGAACTGTTATGTATTTTTGATTTAAATAATATATTTATTTTTGTCAGATTCAAATTTGACATTTTGGATTAAAAATTCATTCATTGGGAAATTTTTCTAGAAATTTTCACTCTACAAGCAAACAACAGATGTTAACCTCATTTTCTGACCTTGCTTCAGAGTGTAAACAAGCTTCTAAAATGATTGGTTGATTCCAAGGGCATTAGAGCTTTATTTTAAAAATGATTGGTTGATTTCAAGGACATCTTTCTAGATCATACTGTATACGTGACTTTGCGAGCATGGGCTCATTCTGTGACCTTCTAGAAAATCACGTTACCCTTTTCTGTTTATGAAGGAATCAGTATATAGCTGTGTTTTAGAAGCTAATGGTTCAGTAGTTAGTCTGGGCTTTAGAATACAAAGATGTGTGTGTTATTGTTTGAATGTAAATTATTTCAATTCGTTTGGGATCAAGAGGAATTTATTGTGTTATTTATCTAGAAATTACTTGTGTTCATTTGAATTATAAAAAGACTAAAACTGACTTCATCATGTGACATCGTCGTCCATATTGGATAACATCATCAAGATTTGAACTGGGAACTATTAGGACATTTTATTATCAGGACTCTTGCAATTCCACAAGTGGATTATATTGTGAATTCTTTTTGGATTAATTTTTGGACTTGATTCTCTAAAACCGTTTATTTATTTTCTTTTATGAAAATATTTGTAAATTGTTTGTTAAATTATTATAAGCTTGTTATTTTCACTTCTTTCTATGTTACTGCTTATTCGAGCCTAAGCACGTAACAGAACTCAAAATTTGGTTCTTTACCACCTCTGTACAATTGCTCCTATGGATCAATGCTGGTGCACATGTGACTGAGAAGATCCCATCCTGAGGCTGCTTTATCTCCCTTCACAGTGGCAAGGGCTGAGTGGTTTCAAATGACCATTTGGGTTAGGCAGAATTGTGGAGGGGCAATTCCTGAGCTGTCTGCCTCTGAACTTACTCTAATTTTCGTCCAAATCAATGGTGACTCAAACAGAGTCATCCAGAATGTGAGGGTATGACAAGGTTTGAGAAATGTGGATCACAGAGATGTTACTGATTTAACGAGAAGGTCCCAGTGACGGCTGACGATACTGGTGTAGTATTATTACGCATTAGATCCAATGGATCAAGTACAAACCCCATGTGTTAGAACCTACAGACCCAAAGACCAGATGGACTTATGTCAACTGAGCTGAAGAAAATTCTAGAATAATCCCCCTATGAGTCGGTATAACCAACAATGAACCATAGACTGTCTTCATTCAATTAATCCATCTTTCCTTCCCTTCGATGCTGATTAACTATGGTACTGAACATGCATTTCATGCATTCAGTAAACACTTCAAAAAGCATAGATTAGCACATCAGTATGTGACTAACTAGCTAATTTGGTAGCCCAGACTATCTCTGACCACGTATTACAGATGTTGCAAGGGGCCCCAAGTGGCTGAGTGGTCTAAAGTGATCTCTGTTATGGATCACTGCCATCTCACCTCTATCTGTGTGGGTTCGAGTCTCAGATTTGGCCAATGTGGGTATGTGAGAAAGCTTGCCAATAGCTTCTCTAGGGTCAGTGGTTCTTTCCAGGGTTTTCCCGGGTTCTTCCTCCACCATTATGACTGGCCGCCATGTATAGCCTATTATGTTTTGGAAAATGGTGTTTAATCCAACAGCAACAACAACAGATGCTGCAAATCATTGGTGCACACTTAGTATAAGCAAAAAAAAAGTCGTGGAAGACCTCCATGCTCTGAAGTTGCATAAATATTATTTAAAAGATTCTGCTGAAATGACACAAGAAAGAAAGGAAATCATAAATTAGTAATTCATAAAGTTGCTAACTCACTAATAAAGATATATTCCCCATTAATAATGTGGGAATCAATAAAGTCAGTGTCACAGTTGAAACTTAAGAACTATATTTGGAACTAATACATATCAAGTATTTAGTTGACTGTTTTACTAAAACTACAAAGATGGGAAAAACAGCATATAAATTTGCAATGCAGCAAAGTTAAAAACTCACTAAAACTAACTCAAACCAAAAACTGAGCACACAAAAAGGTAAGAGTCAAGCTAACTTGTAATGATTTGCAGAAGTCAATGATATCATGGTGTAATGTGGTCTAAAAAGGACTATAGGTGACAAAATCACTCCAATCTGGCAGAAATTGTAAAACAAATGTATACAACATGCAGCACAATGATTAATCCACACAAAGGAATGTTGGATGAGTCAATTAGAACAAAATAGCTTGGACTGTCAGATTATAAACTATAAATTATTCAATCCAGTAGTGAAGCTAAAAATTGGCAACACCTGATAGTGCCTAGGAAAGGTAATGGGCAAGAGCTACTGCCCTTTATCTATTGATATAGACAGAAATGATGTTTTCGTCATCTAGTAGGGCTGAATTCACCAGCTTGCAGTCTAATATTCCTAATGTAATGTGATTGGGGAACGTATTTGAACTAGAAATAATAAAATAAAAATTATTAATATTTAGCCTGGAGAGCACTTCAAACAACCTTTCATAACTATACAGAAGAGTCACTGTTTGCAGTATTTGACTAATCAACAGGAGTTGTAAAACCATTACAAATTTCCCAATGCAAAATAATAAAGCACAGCAAAGCACTGTTAAGCTTAAGAAACAAAATAGTTTGACTATTGCTAAACAGATTTACAGCTTTTGCAACAAAAGGAAGAAAATTTAAAAATTAAAAAAAATGCTTGACGCATTGGAAAAGGGAAAACTATATATATTCTTATTGAGGTCCTTGATACAAAATAATTCAGGTAAAGGAACTGTTCTTTGGCGGAATGTATTGGTTGTATAAAATGGTGTTCTATTTACTCGTATTAATCCATTAGAATTTACTGTAATTTGATGGTGTTCTATTTACATGTATTTATCCACTAGAATTAACTGTACTTTGATGGTGCTCTATTTACATGTATTTGTCCACTATAATTTACTCTAATTTGATGGTGTTCTATTTACATGTATTTATCCACTATAATTTACTGTAATTTGATGGTGTTCTATTTACATGTATTTATCCACCATAATTTACTGTAATTTGATGGTGTTCTATTTACAGTGGGACCCCGCTATAACACGGTAGTTGGGAGCCATAGAATCCGACCGAGCTATGAACCGAACCGTGTTATAAGCAACCATGTACAATACCAACACATTTTTGGATTTAATTGCGGGGGTGGGGTGGGGTAGGGTACATCAAGATGGGTGCAAAAATGCATGGCACAATTACCATTTTTGATCAATATATATTAAATGAGAAAAACATTTGCTGTGGTAACAGAAATTGCAGATTTAATATACTACTTTATTCAGAGAACCATGCATTGGTACAAACACGTGTCTAATTTATATATACATGTATAATCTATTGCATGAAAAGAGTGACCAGTGAATCTTGTAACATACACTAAATCCATAATACAAATATTTCCATCGAAAATATCCACACAAGGATGTAAAATATTCAATAATTTTGTCACAGATCATTATGTGACTGAATTCAATGAAAAGAAAATAAAAAAATTATGTAACGGGTGTACGTAATGAATGATGAAATAGTACATGTCCGTGGATTAAATAATGGAAGCTAAAGTGTATTCTTATAATAACTACATGTACATCTCAGGATCTTTCTGTCTCTGAATTCAGTCATTGTAAATTTCAGGACATTTTCCCACCCAAGCTCCTAGTCAAAGTCCTTTGAACTTGCCGCCCAGCTATTGCGTCATGTTCTTTTGATGTACTCTAATACAGCAGGCAGAACTGGCTGTATTTTAACCACTGAATTATGTCACTGTTTAGCTCGGCAGTTCACTTTGATGATAAACAATGTACTTAAATTGATTGATTTATATATTCTGGTGAGAATCTTTTATCAACCTCCGCATTGGCTATTGCTTAGTTGTGTATGAAATTAAGAGAACATATATTGGAGATTATTAGAGCAACGATTGTATTCAGAATGCATTCAAGACAAACACAAAGTAGACACGATGGCTTCATTACTCAGGAATCAGTAATTATAATATTGACACTTATGAGCTGTAATTTTTCAACAATAAACAAATATCAAAGTTCTCAGTAGGCCCTGCAATTGGTTCGTATTTCCGACGTTTATTTTGGCACAAAACTAGAAGAAATGTTGATAATACATTTTCTACACCTTCTTCGCACTGTTTAGACGAATATGAGAATGATAATTAAACTCTGGACTTTTTTTTTTTGTACTTAAAAAATTTTTTTTTTTTGGTCGTTGAGAAAAATACCTGTAATAAATTACCCGAAATTTCGGGAGCCATGCCACGACCGGGTTATATCCGAATTCGGGTTACAGTGAGGCGGGTTATAGCGGGGTCCCACTGTACATTTATTTATCCATTTGGATATACTGTGATTTGATGGACATATTTAGAAACTTGGTGAGTTTAATGTGAAGTACCATTATACAGCATGTACTTATCAAACATGCAAACAGAAAATGAATGAAATTTTGATACCATTGGAATCTTTCGGCATGCCAATTCCTTCAAAAGGATCTGCAATTTGGGAGAATGCTTGTGAAGTGGGCTGAATCTGAAGAGGTGTGATTTGAGGATAGAGTATGGTTTGCTGAATAGGTGGCTGAATAGGTGGGGACAACAATGGCTGTGAACTAACTGCTGTTGGAACTGTATCTGATCCACCTTGTCTGTCTATTCTTGATTGCTCTGCAAATGAAAAATTTCTTATCATTAAATAGCTGTAAGACAATGAACTGTTATTTTCAACCTACCTTCACTCATTAGATGGGTCAAGAGTAATTGCAAAATGTAAATAAATACAAAACATTAAAGACAATGAAAAATTCTCCATACATTTCAACTTGACACTGTCTCTAAATAAGACTTGCATTAGAAAGTCACCAGCAAAAGGTTATTAGTTTAAAGTAGTTCTATGTGGTCCCTAAAAACAAGTCTCAATTAAAATAATGACTATAAGTATAATAGGATGAGGTTTACATGTATAATTGTTTATCTTTCATTTAATTTCTCCTTTTTTTAAAGAAGCAAGGCACCAAATTTTCCTATAAAAATGTTTCTTCACAAATATTAACCCAATCATACCTTAGGAGAACTAACACTATCTTGTAAATCCAGCCATTCCAGATACTATGTTTAGTGAAAGGGAGCTAAAAGTTTTTTGCTGATCTATTTGGTGGTCAGACATATAACACTTGGTGGCACAGTGTAAAACTATCCCAATTATTACTGTAGTGGTAACATGCACCCTATGAATTAAACTGGGGTGGCTAGGAGGGTGTACATGTATTGTGATGAGTATTTTTTTAGAAACATTTCTACAAGGAAAAATTGGTTTTGAATATGTTAATCAATCTTAATACCTTAGGAAAATAGGTAAACGCTTGAGGGAGGTACATCCATCCTCTTATCCTGGAGATACCGTCTCTGGTCTCCTAAGGTAATGAGACAGCTTATAAGTAACCCAACTGGAGGAGACTCCCTCTGTCAGAGCAAGGCTTCAAATAGGGATAAAAGCACCTCCTACTTCAGTACAAGTCCATCTGTTGGGGTGCAGCTTCAAAGGGAAATAGACTTCCCCTTACAACTCAAGTAGAAGTCATGAAGCCATATCTTAGGAAGCTGTCAATCAATATGGAAGAGAGACCAATTAAGCTGTAGATATAGGTCCTACAAGTTCGAATTGGACTTCGGGATGACAAATCTTAGAGATAAAAGCTGGAGTATGTGGACTCCAATCTGCATCCCACAACCTGAATGATATTGGTTAGCAAAAAGTTTGGTCTGATGCTAAGTTGGTGGCAACTGCTCGAAACCGCTTGTGCAAAACTGCATAAAAGTCCATTGACCGGGTTTTATTTCCCTATTATCTGAGCTGATAACCATTTACTCCTGGATGTGATATTCTGTTCCAACTGATACTACCGTCCTTTAATGAGATGTAGAAAAAGGCATGATCTCCCTCAATGCAATGGCTCTAGTTGTACTAATGTATCACCTGAAAGCCCAGACTGAGTCTTGTAGATGGCTTTTAGTTGATGTGTCCAGATAAAACAGCGTGTTTGGGACAAAAGTAAAGTTACACATGAAAGAGATGTTGTTCTCTGCGATAAAAGAGGATGCCATCATGAATAAGACTAACTCATCTTGTTGTAACTTGCATGTAAATCAGGTCTACTGATGTTGTATGTATTTTGCGAATTCTGCCTGCAGTTGCAAATACCATGAGGAAGCAGGTTTTGTATGAAAAGGGTGTGGTGCAGAGATGCCACTGAAAATGGTTCAAAAGGTGTCTATCCAGCCAGGTTAATACCTCCAAGATAGGTTCTGCTTTTGGCCTAGGGTTAACATTTTTGGCCGTGTATACATGTGAGAAAATCAGATAATTTCTGGGTCTATCCATTATCCTTTTTATGATGATGATGATGATGATGATGATGATGATGAATGGTATTGGTGATCATGCAGCATCGTACTCAGTGATAACTTGCTATCTTCACAGAGCCAGAAGAGGAAGCTAGCTAGTGGTATCAATGCCTGCAGAGATAAGATATGTTCATTTGCACATTACTGGGTGAAACTATGCCATCAACTTCATATGCTTTTAGAGTGGATGACCATTGTGCCTGCTTAATTCTGAGGGTATTGTTTAGATGATCCAGACTTGTGAGTTCAGAGCTCTGGATAAGGATGAAACAAATGCCATTGACATTACACAAGTATATGAAGGATAACATGAATTCTATTGGGTTTCCAATGTAAGATTGATGAAGCAGTTAATCCACAACTCCTCTGGCAGAGTGTTGGTATGAGGATGAGAATATAGGCTGATTTCCATTCTTTCTGTTTCATGTGGAATCAGAGGTGTTGGTGGGTTGGTGGATGATTTTAGGATGGTCCAATCCAACGACAGTGTCCACTGCCCAAGCTGCTGGGTCTGAGACATAGGAGACAAAGGATTTTGTTTTGGCATTCCCAATCATAGCAAACAGGCCCATCAATAGTTGTTCCCATCGGGTACAGATCTAAGTGAGAACTGAGGCATGGAGAATCCATTCCTTCTGTACAAAGTTGGTATTTCCATGACAATGTGTCAGTCAGTGTCTTGAGTCCCTGGATATGGTGAACCTGTATGGCATGTTCATGACAACACCACTTCAAAAAGTTCCACACCATAACAAAAAGGTCTTGTAACTATGGTCCTCATTGTTGAAGATAAATCACTATTGTAGGATTGACTTCCTCCTTGTTGTCTGAGACAAGTCTCACATCATGATGCAAAATTCTGGGAACTGGGGTCTTCCTTGTTGTTGAAGATAAATCACCATTGTAGGATTGAGTTCCTCATTGTTGTTTGAGACAAGTCCCACATCATAATGCAAAATTCTGGAAACTGGGGTCCTCCTTGTTGAAGATAAATACACAAAGGTCAGGGGACTGGGGTCCTCCTTGTTGCTGTAGATAAATCACCATTGTATGATTGAGATAACCCTTGTCATTGTTATAAGTCACCACTTTTGTGTTGTTAGATTGAGAACTCCCTTGCCATCTAAATATTCTTTCCCCCCTAGTGAAAGGTTTCCACAATGGCTGTCCTCTCCAGAATTATTGATATGAAAATGTAATTCCTGGCGAAAAGCATGCACCACTGGCATCCCAAAATTGTTATAGTGGGTGGGCTCCGCAACCTTTTGTACTTGCATCAATACAGACTGTAATTTTGAGCTGGTGGACGTGTGGATACATATCCGCTATGAGCAATGTTAGGTTGCTCCCAATTCTGAAGATAGTACCTCAATTAGGTGCAGACGAGATGGTCCAGTGGGCAAACAAAGGGACTCCATTTGTGCAGGACAAACAGTAGCAATTCAGAGGAAGGAAAACTAGACCCAAAACATGCTACCATGTGTTGTTTCAATGCCTGATCATGAGGGTGACAAACTATGGTGCCTGTGTATTTAAGTTCATACCTAAGTGAATGAATTGTTAAGATGCTAATAGGTCAGCTTTTTCCTTGTTGATGAGAAGTCAAAATTGGTAACAAGAGCTATCATGACTGGTTAGAGCTAATTTGCTGATGCTGCTGTCATAGAAATTGTATGGACATGTACCATTACTCAATTCATCAGAGGAAGATGATGCATGTAGATCACAGGAACATCTTGAAAGCCTTATTAATAGAGACAAGAAGGTTCATGCCATCTAAACCCACAGTTACGGCAAATCATGGATATCGTTCAAAATGTGCTGTGGAACTTCCAGTGGGAACTTAAAGGGCATGGATTGAGGGTGCAATGGTCGATGACCAGACATAGAGTCGTTGCCATTGGGATAAAAAAAAAGATGTGGAATGAATGACAGAAGTCTCACAGTGCTACATGAAATTATTAGAGCTTCGATAGGATGGAATTATACATATATAAGAAGTTCTTCAGAAACTCCAGACATAATACACATGTAAATAATGCAGACCTGCTAACACTGAAAAAATTCTAAATCAGGAAAATCAACATTAAACATTACGAAGCAGGGTAAAAATATCAGGAGGTACAAAAGTAACATTTATGTATCATGATAAAGATGTCTACTTTTGTTATTTCAGTCCATTGCATGTTGCAGATTTATATTTCTGCAAAAGTTCATCATTTATGTGTCTTTGGTTGCCTAATTTGCTAACAAGAATAGCTTTTAGGGTTGATGCTGATAGGCTGGCTCTTTGGCTAGTTCTGTTTTTTTTTTTTATACCATGGAAAGTACAGTAGTCTCCCTCTGGAATGGCTCCCCAGGCACCAACAAGTTTTGTATTCAAAAGTACCCCTCAAGAATGGCCACCCCTCTAACGCAATCAGTGGCCTGCATATTAGTATAAAAATGTGAAATGTTCCTCTAAAAGTAGCCACTTCTTTTTCCAAATGTATCCAGATTCAATAAATATATTTGTATTGTGATATAATGTAAGTACTAATCAGATTATCTCTATCATCTATAAATGTCTCATAGTGCCAAGTTTCCGTTACTGAAAGAAATGTTGGCTAAAGTACATGTAACAGTAAGATTAATATCATATTATTGTCTAAAAAAGCCAATATTTACAGGAAATGGGCTCAACAATGTTACAGTAGAGTTGTGGGTTTCACACATGTGTTGAGTTCTTCTCTTTGTTGATTACAACAGCACATAACTGTCAAGATCATAACAGCATCAGCATAGGCTAAAATAGATTTTGTAAATTAACACACACACACAGAGAAATTAACCTTGAACAAAACAGACCCAAAAATCATGTGACAACACATTTTTTGCTAACTTAATGAAGATGACATATTGTTCACTTGACACAAGTTTCATCTGCATAATTAAATCACATACAGTTAGCAACATCCAAATAAATCATTATCAAACATTAACATGTCATCACATAAACAGAGACATATTATTGTATAAGAAAGTCTGTTATTCTACATGATGACATCAGGTGAGGTGAGGAGGGGGTACTTTACAAACAATTTTATGTAGAAAAGACTTGAATACAACAATTTTATGCTGAAAAGACTCGAATAAACAACATCATAACTGAGAAGGAGTGGAAAATGGAGTACCAAGAATAAGAATTAATAATGTATATTCAAATGAAATAAGTCAATTATTATAACAGTAACCTTTTAATAAGTAATGTTACTTTTAAACGAAGATATTAAATGAAGATATTAAATGCACTGAAGTATGTAGTTTTCTTGCTACATACATTACATATACATCTCACAAAGAATTTAGTCCCCCTCTTGATAAGCCACCATTCTTAAAAGGCCATTTTCATGGTGCAGAAGGGAGGATGGCCATATAAGAGGGGGACTACTGTATTGAACAGTTGGCCAGATCCATCCTTTTTTCCTAAGAGCAAGCCAGTGATGATCTGCTCTTTCCATATTTCAATGATGTGCTCATCAGTGTTGACTCATCCAGGCCACCACATTGTATTGGGAGCTGCTTTGAGCAACATTTGGCAGAATGCATGATAGGCCCCACAAGTCGATGGATGAATGAAAACAAACTGCTTCTCTCATTCAATCCTACATTTTCATCCAATTTCTTTTTCTTGCCTGGTAAAATTCATCAGTTGCTTCAGTTTCTTTTTTGTTTTGCTTTTGAGCAGGAATCGATGATGTGTGAGGAAAAGTGTCTTTTATGAAAAATACTGAGACATTACTTTGGACCATCTACACTGTTTGTAGCCGATTAAGTGTATTAAAAAAAAACACATCTGAAGAACTCGCTAACGTCTCTGATCCAAATTAGCATATTCATGTACAGTTTTCCAGAGAAGCTGTATATAAACCATGCAGGCTGTACAGTTTGCCAAAGCAAATATTTCTAAACTGAAATCACACTAATTGGAAGAAAATGAAGTTTACTGGAGATATGTTGTGCATATGTACTTTCAGCAGAACTGCCAGACAACAAGTGCATTTTTCTAAATTAAAAGTATGGACAGAGTAAGGAATGATTTGAAATTTTTTAAGTTATGTACAGAATAACCCTTTACCTCTGAGTGTATGGTTTTTAACCCTTTTGATAACATGTAGCAAAGTTAGTCAATGCAGTGTGCTATAAACTGAACAACTGTTACCGATTTATTTCTATACACAAAGGCCTGCCTGTTAACTTTTCAGCAGTGTAGTATATGTTATGTTAAACATCAAATTGAACCAGTTTACATTTTTGGTACATATATATTATGTATAGAAAAATTTAAAAGTAAAATCTGATAATAGTAGTCTATTTCATGGAAGAATTTTTTATGAGCTTTAAAATCTTGAGAGAACTGATTCACTAATAATTCGGTGAAGCCGTGTGACCAACCAAAGCTGCCATTTTTCTGCAACTACATCACTAAATCAACTGAATTTGATAATTAATAAAAACTAGTTGTGCCTACATCAATTTCAGAGCCTTTTATAGTTGTGATTCTAATCATGAAAATTCTAGTAAGTACTGAATGAAATCCGTGGTCTCCATTTTGTGGAGTGGAGAATATGACACAGTTAATTTAAGTAGCAGATTTTGACTAGATCTTAAACAGCAACCACATAATGTGATGTAATGGTCATTCAAACCAATGTGTGAAGTATCTAATAGGGGGTTTTCTCTGAAGATGGTGCTATGGAAACCTGCTCAAAATGGCTGTTTACAGCAGGCATTGGAAATCGCTTCCACGAGAATGGCTCTTCCATGTGAATCAGGCATTTCCATGAGGTAAAGGGTTAAATAATTTCCATTAACAATGTAACTGAACTACATAAATACTTTTTGAAATTGAAAGTGGTATTACAATTAGGAGTAGATTAGCTGACAATAGTTTTGATTAAAAAAATGTGTAGCTGAAGTTGTTCACAAAACTGTATGCTTTTTGCATCCAGCAATATAACTTCACCTGGTGGTTCATGCGCTCTGAAGAGCTCATCCTTCAGATGAGGTAGGAATGTGTCAATTCTGTCCCATGTCAGTTTCCACAGCTGGGATTCAATCCCATCCCCCGTATGGAAGATTCCTGCTGTATCCATGACAAGCAACATGTTCTTTAGAGACTCTGGAATAGCCTCGGTCTACAAAAAACAGCATAATCAAGGCAAATTATAATTAGCTTTTGGTAAAGAGTAAACTCTGGACACACCGAATCACAACAGATCCCAAAAGTAATTGTTTTATTCAGATTTCATAACAGCAAGAAAACAAATATTTTACTACCACATAAACCGAATTCAAGGAAATGATTTATCAATTGTTAAGCTGTGATGTCCAGTATTTCTCTTATACAGTATTTTAGTATGGTGACATTCAAGCAAGGTGTAAGCGAGTCACATGGTGACTATCAATACTCAACTTGGTAAAACAAAAAAGCAGAAAACCTCTACTTCTAAATTTAACCTGCAAATATCTATTTTATCCAAGATATATTAAATTGTCTTATAATACATATAAAGGAAATATTTTATATTATATATAAAGGAAACATTGAGTTAATGTTTCTCCAAAACTACTTACTTCATCACAATCACATTTAAAATTATTCTCTGCTACCTTTGAATCCAGTCCTCACTTAAAGTGAAAGATGATAAAAAAAACTCTTTTGATCAACATAGCATAAAAAACAAAGGGAAGTAACTATTACAGATCAACTCTCCATGTTTCTTCAAGGTTGCTGCTGGAATCCGTGATGTTTACCAGTTAAAGCTTGAGTGAAATCTGTAACAGGTTTGTTTCATTTATGGGGAAAGGTAGAAGGGAATTTGATTGGAGAAATATAATTGACTAAATGTTCCTTTCTCCATCAAATATATTACCTTAAAAATTAACAAAAGAACCGTGTCTGTGATTAGGATTTTTAATGTAGCTTTAATAATTTTTCAGTCATACCGCTACGATGTCTGCAGTGAGGCAGTTTATAGTGATGTCTAGCACTAGGCCATCATGCCGCAGACATGTAGCATGATGTACCACCCAATAACATTATCCTGACACCAGGCCAACCAATCCTAACACTAACCTCTTAAAGCTGAGTGCCAAGCGAGGTAGCTGTTAGTACCATTTTTGTAAATCTTTGGTATGACTCGGCCAGGACCTCCCTTTTCCATGGCAGATGCTCTAACCACTAGGCCGCCAAAGCAGTAACAAAAGGACTAAGGGGAAAGTAAATACATGAATATCCAACCGCTAACCTTGTCACTCTATACGAGTACAATGACTACTGGATGGATGAACTTGTAATAATGAGAAGTTAGTACAATCCAATACTAAGGGCACTCCCTATAGGATCTTGTACATGGCTATTGCCTTCATTTAAAAAGTTTCCTGTGCAACTCCAGCAAAAGTTGTGAGGTCATGCCCTGGGTTGAGCTGATGTAAATGTGACAACTGTCAAGACCAGTGGCCTAACATGATTTATCTACCTCCTTGCAAGACCATGCCATGCAACAAAAAAATTCAGCTGGTGAAAAGTGGACAGTGCAAGCCAGCCAAATGACTCTGCTAAGTTTCAAATTGGTACATTATATTTGAAAACCAAGCTTGTAGAAATTGTATTTCATGAGCTGAAATCTTTAAGTTGTGTCTAATCATGTGAGAGTTCAGAGTACATCACTTTAATAACCCCCTTCATTCAAACAGCCAGCACTTGTGGGGTTATGGTTGTCATTTCTGAATTAAATGGTAGGAAGAGTCCTTTATGGCTGTCATATTCACTTCAGATAATGTCAGAGGGGCCAGAAAACGTCACCCTTCAAGACAGGTTGATCAAGGAGAACGAGCAGAAAGTTATTTGTCGATTGCCTATCTGCGGTAACCTGTTTTTATAAACAAAACCATGTTGCACCATTAGTAAAATAAAGCCATCAGAATGGCTTTAGTTTCAAAAGATCATGCAGAGTGTGAAGGAGGAATTCTGTTCTGGACAAGGAAGTAATACTGGTGACCTCAGCTGCTTGAGTAAACCACCATTGTTGTGAATGACATCCTATAGCATATGGTTGATAGGTTTACAAATTTATGGTTTAACTGGAATGATTAGGCAGGTCCGTGTCACTGTCCTCATTGACAGGGGGATTGTTTTCCTTTTGTATGGTCTGCATTGAGGGGTAGAGCTGCATAAAAATGGTTCAATTTTTTGGTCTGAGTCATGTCCAGCATGAAACATAGATTGGGGATTACAATTTTGTTAAAGTCTGTTTGACCTGGCCAAATGGTTCCAAATGTGATGCATGCTTCCTTTTTACTGCAATAATAGATAAGGTGATCCTTGCCAGTTATGGTGTACTGGTTATAGAATGCTATCGTTTTAGGAACTGTCGAGTGACATGCTTTCTGCCAGTCCGAGAGAACAGATTTATGAATGCAAAACTTGCATTTAATGTCTGGGCAGCTAAGATGGTGTGTGATATTTAAATTGCATTCCAATTCAGCCAACATAATGGGAAGGTAAACCTGCACGTCCAGCTTCAACATTTATTGATTCAAGTAAGGATGGTGATAGAGACTTATGACAAGTGAATGAGAGAGAGGATTATGTCTCATTGTGAAAGCTTGACTGCAATTGCCATTAGTTAAGGGTATTATTTATTGATCAAAGAAGAGATTTGCAATAAAATGTTAATTATATCAAAGTCAAAACAGAAAAACAGAACAAGCACTTAAAAGATATGAATCAATTTAACTGAGTCCGTGACATTCAACTTTAAAATTGAAAATAAGTTTCTATATTTTATATATTTTGTATATTTGTATGACTATAATGAAACAATAAAACTAGTTGACCAATGGTCTGTGGTCTTCACTTTAGCTCGTACTGAGACGTAATTTTTGTTGATTAAGAAAACATCAAAGAGCTTCTGAACTCATTTTAAAATCCATGTGTTTTGTTGCGGTGACAGACAAAACTTAATAAGGAGAACTAATTAATGATAATCTTTAACGGTATGGTTATGAAGTCCTTTGTCCATTTGTTAATAATCACCAGTAGATGTTGTAATGACAATAAGAGACCTTATGCATCAATCATTGTATTTTCTCACCAACAATTAATAATAATAATGATAATAAAGAGGACTTTATATAGTGTCTAATCTTTAGAAGCTCTAAGCACTTTACAACATCTATAATGATATGACTACAAAAAAAAACAAAAACAAATACCATGAAATTAGAAAACAAAAAGTGCTAAAAATATTTAAGGTTGGACACAAAAAAGGTGAGTTTTAAGACCACTCTTAAAAAGGATCACTGTGTCTTTGTGTCTAATTTCACTGGGCAATTCATTCCATGTTGCTGGGTCCTGATATGCAAAAGAACATTGCCCATATGACTTTGTTTTCATAGTGGGATTAATGAGTATGCAATTGTCAGAAGAGGAGCGCATGCCAAGTATCTTGCTGGTGTGCACACATGGGTGAGGTCAGATAGGTTTGCTGGACTGGAGTCCATCAGTGAAACATAGCACAGAAGTTTCAGAAGTAGATATTAAGACAAACCAGACAGAATTGAGTTACAATAGTCCATTCTTGAAAGTACTAACAAACACTCAAGTGTTTTAGTGGCATTAATTAATTATTAATTTCTGAAAAAGTAAAATGGCACTATGGTATTTTCGATCTTTTTTGCAATATAAATCTTTGTAGTAGAATTTTTATCTTCGATAACTTATTGGATTTAAAAAAAAAATACAAAGTGATATGTATGAACAATTATGATACATGTACATTTAAATAATTATGATTTTGATAACTAAATTGTGCCCAAAGAAATAAATGGCAATGGTATGAAAAATACACGAATATGATAGACAATGTCAACAGGTGAATAAAATGCGTAAAGATGAATAATTTCTCTGGGAAAAACAAAATGCTGCATAAACCAAATATATCAACCTTTGTATTATGACACTAAAAAAAAAAAAAAATTGCAATGGATTTTTTTGATGCCACTGTACACAGTTGCAAATCAAAGTTTATACTTGAAAACATTCAGGATACAGTTGGTCAAAAAGCCAGAACAAGTGGAATTAATATATAAGAGTTACTTCTCTTCATCTATACAGATGGAAAGTAATTTTTTCTTCTTTAAGGGTGGGCTGGATTCAGCGGTTGTAGGTAATAATTTCCTAATGTTGTTATGATTGGATAATGAATTTGATAAGAAACATGCACAATATCCTCCCCAAATAAGAAAATCTATTTGAATTAAGCACTGCTGATTTGTCAGCCTTTGTCAGGTTTGGAGGGAGGCACATGGGAAGTAATTGTTACAACTAATGCACATCCTGGGCAAAGATTCTACTGGGTTCAAGACAGTCATAACATTCTGTATTTCTAAATGATCTGCCTTATGATATCAAATATTTTATTTTACAATTTCATTATCAACATAGCTTACTGTAAGCTGTTCAAAATTGAATTAACTGATTTTTCTCAAATACTTTTCGATATTTACAGACCAGTGTTAACTTAAGAGTAGGAACTCATGATGGTTACATGATATGAGCCTAAACATATGACATTCTGTTTAATGTAAAGAAAGGTGTAATAAAAAATGGTAAAAGAAACTCAATATCATTTGTTTTATGGTCAAAAACAATAGTACCGAAATTTGAATCATTAATATGAAATTTTCAATCAAAAACATTCTCAGTACACTGAAAATAACAATATTTGATGAAATTTTGATCAAAGAAAATGTCACTAATGTGTCTACTTGTTTTATTAAGTGAATTTTGAATTCAAATTTTATCTTCCAATTTGATTTCAATGTAATACAAATAAATGTAATATACTCTTTTGTATCAAGAAGTGAGAAAATGTCATTCTACCATCACAGCTCTGCAAAGATTTCTGTGAGAACATAACTAACTGCCAAAAAGAGGGCCCCGAGTGGCCGAGTGGTCTAAAGCACTCTCCGTTATGGATCACTGCCATCTCACCTCTGTCTGTGTGGGTTTGAGTCTCAGATTCGGCAAATGTGGGTGAGAAAGCTTGCCAGTAGCTTCTTGTGGGTCGGTGGTTCTTTCCCGGGATTTTCCCGGGTTCTTCCTCCACCATTAATACTGGCCGCCATGTATAGCCTATCACGTGCTGAAAAATGGCGATAACCCTACAACAATAACAACAAAACTCAACTAAAAGCAGACCTGCTCTGTATTATCACAATTATCACATTCATTTTGTATCAAATCAAGTATAGGGGGTTAAAACGCACAAAAATCATACTCATGTAATAGTTTGCAGTCATGGTTGTCTGTCAACAAATTTAAACTGATCAATCAAAGGCAGTTATAAAGAAAATATAATTAATATAATTAAACTGCCATAAATTAGCCTGCTTACTCACAAATATGATCAAAGATAGCAAAGTAACCAAGCAAAATAAGGGTGGCCGAGTGGTCTAAAGCGCTGTCCATTACAGATCACTGCCATCTCACCTCAATCTGCGTGGGTTCGAGTCTCGGATTCAGCAAATGTGGATATGTGACAAAGCTTGCCAGTAGCTTTTCGTGGGTTGGCGGTTCTTTCCGGGGTTCTTCCTCCACCATTAATACTGGGTGCCATGCATAGCCTATCTTGTGCTGAAAAATGGCGTTAAACCCTACTACAACAACAACCAAGCGAAATAGCAAATGGTAAATAAAAAGCTTTGTTACACAGTTATAGTCCATTAACTCATTCGGCCCCGATGCCGCCTGTACGCGTAATGCAGTTTCTGCATTCAACGGCCGATACCGCCTTTTTGTGAAATTTTTGTCTGCATTCAATGGGCGGTACCGCTGCTCGGCGGTCCGAATGTATGGTCAAAAGAAAGTGTCTGATTTGTTACTATTGGGGCTTTTCCTAGCATCAGACCCACTTGTAGCCAATCAGAAATGAATTTACGTTCATTTGGGCAAACTTTAAATATTCGGAAACCAAGGATTACTACTTGGGATCCGTTTCAATACACGTTTTTTTCTCTTAAAAAATCGTAAAATGATGGCGGATGCACGAGTGGTTTTTGATGGCGGTGAGGGCGAAAATGAGGAGTTTCTCGTGTTTGATCTTGAAAATATTGAGTAATTAGAGGAGAGATATGTTCGACAGTTGGATAATTTGCGAAATTTCGAATGGGACATCGAAGATTCTTGAGATTGAATAGTCAGAAAAAGCGGATGCTGATAGCGAAAATGAAAGAGTGTCTGCCGATCTAGCAGATTGGAGCGATCGTCTTCTGTCTATCCATATCAATGATTTTTGTGGAATGAATCCTGGACCTACAACATACAATGACAAATAGACAAGGAAAAAAGAGAAATCTATCTTTTCTCACTTATTATTTTCGGAGAAACTGTACACGGACATCGCAAACGAAACCAATCCATATGCTTAAAAATGCACATTGGTATCACCGAACAAACGTAGTATCCAACCTGCAAAATGTGTTTACTGAACAAAGTTCTATCTTAACCAAAAACTGGATGTGAACATTGCCAAGTAATGTATGTACAAATTGTTTCAAACCATATCACATATTAAATTTTCCTGGTTTATTTTCATGGACTTATGTGCTGATGATGTGATATTCCTAACAATCTTGCACATAATTTTGTAAAATAATGTATATTTGTAAAATAATGTATAAATAAATTGTGAAAGACTTGGAAAAATAGAAAGAAAAATACATCACTGTGTAGACAAATTAATTTGGATTAATTGGTGAAATTATCATGGATTAATATTGGATATAAGAAGAGAAATTAAAGTAAATGTGAAGGCATGAGCATGATTTCTACAAAATTTTCCAAACAGGTAAAACACTCTGGGGCACAAGCAGCTAGTCACAGCTTAGTGTGGCTGGGGCACAGTAACAGTGTTACTGAAACGTCTCTTGGGGCTGAAAGAGTTAAGGAAAAGTAAGTACAAGAGTTTGGAGTGAACTTAAAATTCCATAATTGATACTCAGAGGTTTTCTCAAGGATGAGAAGTTTAAAGTATTACTCTCAAATAAATCATGGCATTTTACTAATGGATCAATTTATAAAAAATATTTCAATGTTAACAGTTGTTGAAAATCAAATTGAATCAAGTTTCAATGTTAACAGTTGTTTAAAAAGTATACACAACTAGTTTTAAAAAAAAGAATCTTGTTTTGTTCTGAATGAACAACAACAAAAAGGAGTGTTGTCATGTACAATCTAGACTGGGGCCCCAAGTGGTCTAAAGCGTTCTCTATTATGGATCACTGCAAGGACCGCATAGATTATTTTCATGAACAATTCCATTGTCTCATAATTTCGGATTTTGTAGAAATGTTAGAAAGGTTATCTTTGGAGCTAAACATACAGTTGTCCTCGTAAGCGAAAATGATAAATGATGATAATGAAGCAATCTGGCGAGGTGCTGGTGTTGCTGCTGCTGGTAGTGTAAATATAACAAAACTTTCATTGTGGATGCCAGTAATGACTCCATCGATCGACATAGAGGACAAATTACTATCATTTATGGATAAAGGTGGTAAATCATTGCTATAATGGCTAACAAAAACAATGGATATTATGGAGAGTTCTATTAACTGTATCTTTACTTGGCACATGGCATCAAAACCGGGTGTTTCTATGCTGCAGCATATATTTATTTCGCTACAGGATAAAATACTATTAAAGTCACAATCGCGCAGTCATATGATATTTGACCAACTGGGTGTTTCTGAAGTCTCGTTAAAAATAAACGACCAACAAGAACCATCCGAAGATATTTTACTTAATTATGACTAAAACCAAATAGCACGAGCATTTCATCATTTGTTGACAGTTAAGGGATGTGATCTGAATGTAGATACTGGGCTGCAAATATCACCATTAGATTTTAGAAACCGATATCCAATTTATTACTTTTCGCTGGAACATCTTAATTTAACCAGAAAGAGTGTCGTTGATATACACTTCTGAGCTCGTGTAAATCGGGGGGACTATTGCCAATATCAGAGCAATTGCCATCATACTAAGCGATAAAGCGATGTTATTCGAGGGTGTTGGTGGATGAATGAGGGTAGTTGATGCACCTGTAGAAAAATGTTACACAATTGGATCCCACTTATTATTATAAATGTCGTATAGTCACGTTAGTGTTACGCTGACTACTGGTCAGATTAAAAAGTTGCAGTCAGATTCAGCTAAAAGATGTGGAACTAAAATATTGTTGAAACACGATGAGATCACTGGTGGTCAGAATAAACTATCACTGACAGCGCATCTTATTAAGCATTTTAATGATGTTAAAAAAAGATAAAAAGGTTTACAGGTGACTCTTTCTGTCGGTGCAATCAAAGACATATTTAAATCAGGTGGTATATTTCCACTTTTAGCAGCTATACCAGCATTGATTGCTGCTGCCGCCACTGCAGTCATGAAAGCTGCGGTGTTAGGAGCAGTTGGAACAGCAGCAGGAATGGCACTAAGGAAAGCAAAGAAAGGTTACCAGGGACTCCCTATTCCTGATACAGCGGAAAAGGCCTGAGATTACTAGGGACAGTTTACTAAAACTGCTGTCAAATTTTGATTTAATCGATGTTGCTAAAAAATTAAGAATACAAAATTTCAGAGGTGTTTTTATGCGAGATCAGTTATCTTCCACATTAAACAACATTGAAACCGGTATTATTAATCTTGATAACAGCACTGGACCATGTGGAATCGTTTATTTTGATTCATATGGGTTAGCACCACCAAAAGAATTTATGCGCTATATACAACAATTAAAATTTCCAATCTTGTACTCGATGCTACCAACACAGACAATAACCAACCCACCAATATGCGGCCAAGAAGTAATTAATGTGCTTGATGGTATATCATCATCGACTAAACCTCCCTATAAAACTGTACACGAATATACGAGTAATCACTCGAGAGCCTAAAAAAAAAACACTGGCGAAATTTCATCAACCAAAGATTATTTTTTTTTATCGAGGATGAAATATCCGAATTATTAAGGTTTGCAAATGTGGATCCAAATGAAATATTCATATTTCAAGATAGACAAGGAAAATTAAAAACGAGTAATGCTTCCTTAAATGATATTATAGTTAAAATTAATGAAGCAACCAAAAACTCCATAGTGGTGTTTGATTCCACTGGTAAGATTAAAACAGGTGTTCTTTTTCCAACTGTGTTAGTATTAATGATCAAGTAAAAAAATCTGGTGATACCATGACAGGCAACCTCGACATGAACTTGAATAAAATAACTGCACTTGGTAATCTAACAGTGGACAGTGATGCTGTGACAAAAAACTATGTAGATGTCGTAGACAATAATCATTCAACGCTGCTAGCTGGATATAATACCACCGACGATAAACTATCAATGCAACATGCCAAATATGAAGTTCAAATAACCGCGTTTGGAAATCTTTGTAGGAATTTTAGAAAAATTGATGAGACCGTTTGATAATTTCTTTGGATAACCACCGAATATCCCCATGAAACTTTCTGATATTAAAACAACCATCGACATGATTAAACAAACACAGGCTAATATCAATGGTGATTTTCCTGCTATCACTGCATGGCTTGATAAGATTAAACTACCGTATTAACAAAATATCAATACGGTGTACTCGATACAACATGGATCTTTTACCTGGATGCCTCAAAATAACACTTTTAAAATTACCGCTGATGTTAGTGGTATCTATAGATTAACCCTGATTTCACCATTACAGTTTAACGTATCAAGTATGTCCACAGAGAAAATAGATAAGGGATCCACTGAAATATTTACAATAACCCCCAGCAGTGGCAATTTAGCATCAGTGCCAATCACAAGGTATGTAGAATTTGTAACTGATTTAAGTAAATAGTATAATAAACGTCCAACAATATGGATACAATCAAGTACGCAAATTACAAACTAAACTAAAACATTTCATTGATGTGTATCTGGCGTTGATATAATTGTTTATTCGGCTTCAACTGTTATTGATGGAATGGGTATATTGTTATCAGTGATAACAATGTTGGCACCTGTAGTTGTCACAATTTGTGTTTCAGTGGCAAAACAATTACAGCGGTTCTTAACATCATTGCAAAAACATATCCACATGCAGTCAGAATAAACTACACGAGTATATAATTAAGTTACATATCGCAACGGCTGCATATCGTTGATATCATCTAGTTTTGACAATACAATGATATCATCTATGATACAGCGACATCAAAATTAGAAAAACATAAGAATAACCATGATCTCAATAACCTCAACTAAGCCGGAATTCAGCGTGAACTTTACAACTGCAAATCCAATAAAGGAAATGGCGCTTGGAAAATTACGAGTATATCACAGTTGGCCAAGTATCCGGGCAGAAATATTTGGTGGGCTGCAGCCGAATAATTATCTGGTGTTTGCAAATAAAAATGATAAGGATGAAAACCCTGAATGAACGTTGTTTCTATACCATCCGGTAGTTATCAAATCGAACAGATCAATAATGAACTCAGCATAGAATAAAATCCATTATGTGAAAAGAATCAAAGATAGCTATAATAGTCCAAGAACCAACATTATCAGCCGCAATCGAGATAAAATCTCCGGGCTATGGCATTGATATTTATCAGTCATCACTCAGAACAGTGTTAGGATGGCCTGAAATTCCACCACCTGTTTATAAAAAACCGTGAGAACCAAACTTGAGCGATTTTATCACAGATGTGAAAAAATTTATAACACAACCAGAGTACAGAAAAACGATGTGGGAAAAGAAATTAATCTTTATTTTATCTAATGATAATGCCCACGCGTATTAATAATTTATTTGTGGATGATACTACAGGGCTGTGTTTTAAAATGATTGTAAATGAGGGGTATATTAATAGTTTTAGAGAAAGAATAACTCCAGAACTCACTCGCGCATTTGGTAGATTACAAAATTTACTCATTAGTGCTACACAGAATTATTCTGACGACTTTAAACAACAAATTATCGAAACAATTCAGCATTTAAATCAAATAATAGACGATATAGAGTACATTAATCTAAGAATTCGACATAGAGTAATAAATTTTATAGATGCTACCACATATAATAATACAGATATATTCTATTCAGAGAAGGTATTTCTTGATCACTATAAAATAACCGAAGAACAGTTACCAACATCTGTAATACCAGCACTTGCAACCGAACAACCAAGAAATCACACAGTGATCGTATTGCGGAAAACTTTCCTAAAATACTCGCTGCATGGAAAAAATATCCCCAGGGGTATCCTCAAGCATAACAATGACCCAGATGGGGGTGGGAGACACATATCACCTGCAAATGTAAATATATCCTCGGAGATCACAGTAAATCTAGTATGTGATGTTATTGATGGAAGCTATCAAATTAATCTTGAAAAATCAAATCAGGCCCAGCAGGGATACATTTATATTCATTTACACCACTGGCTCCATCTGGATTTTTAATTGTTCAAGAACCAGTGAATCTTATTTATATGCAGTTTCATAATAATTTATTACGGAGAATAAAATTTAAACTCAAAGACCAATCTGGTAATTTAATTGACCTTGACAGAGATACTTAACAAATAAGTCTATGTGAAATCTTGAATGCCAATCTGCATTGATGAAATCGTGCAAAAACAAAAATAAATAAAAAAAATATTTCAGTCACATAATTGTTTTCTTCTATAAAATTAATAGCAAATTGGTCGCCTTGATGAAATCAACCTTTCAGAATTAGTAAATTAAGTAGTAAAAAAAAATATACTCTGAATAAATATTTCTGTGCTCTGACTCACTTTCGTTTCATTATTTAGAAGCCATCTTAGTTACCGGGAATTGGGTTTGTACTTTCGCTTTGTATCATCTTTTTTATTTGTCTTACACGTGAATTAATGTTTTTCTTTGTTTCATATTGTTTTGATAATTCTGCTCTTATGTTTTCTACTGCGGTAAACACAGGTATGAACTTGGATTTCCTTAATGAATCTATACTGGGATGGAAGCGTATATTTATTTTCAGATTTAAGCTCTTGCAAGTACTCAAAGTCAGAGAGGATTTTATCGCAATCTATCTTATCTCATAATTGTATTCCCTGATGTTTTAAATTTGTAATAGCATATCACTGATATTTTCATAGTTGATTAATATAATAAATATAACTTTAAATTAAACTTTTTACAAAAATAAACAGTAGCATGATGAGTGGTTGTCATTCACTGGATCCCTTTTATTGGCCTTTGTGTTTGTGTATTTAGCCCATGGAGTCCCTGGTAATTTTGATAATTTTGCTGCAATATCACCTCCTCATTTTTTTAAAACTTGATTTGTCACCTGATTTCATAGAAAAAAATCTAAATTTCTTTGTATCACATTGTAGACACTTACCGGCAACTGCTGATCTGTTATTGCTTGTTGTAATTTTTTTGTTAAGTCATTTGTACTAGTAAGCATCTTGCATTTCACACAATATAGATCCATAATTTATTTATAATAACATGAATGTAATAGATTTTTTAGCGACAAATGCACAAGAACCTGTTAAACACCATGCGGAGCTACCAAATTCCATCAGAATGATTATCATAGGTCCGTCTGGAAGTGGAAAAACGCAATTGTTACTTAATCTGATAATGAGATGGTTAAAATGGGACAGGTTGTATTTAGTGGCACCATCTGTAGATGATCAGAGGTGTTACGGTGTGTTAAAAGATTTCACGAAAACACAAAATCGTTAAATGAAGATGGTGATGATATTCGATGAAGCACTGAGTGTTGATTCCATTGATGGATCTATTAACAATTTAGTAGTGTATGATGATGTAATCCTGGGCAAACAAACAAACCCTGCTCGGATATTTTCCAGAGGTAGACATAAAAATATTGATGTGATTTATGTTACCCAGCGGTATACGCAAATTATTAAAGTGATCAGGGATAATTGTAATATTCTTGCTGTGTTTAATGGAGTTGATACTCACACACTTAGAAATCTTCATCAGACCTGGTGAAGCGCAGATATGGATTATAATCTCTTCAGAAATTTCGTTAGTCATGCTAAGTCAGTCCTACATGGTTCTATAATGATAAATTTACATGACCCACGATCAAAATATCTTATCAGATTTGATAAAATATTTGGTTAAAACCGTAGCAGCAGAGAGGGTGTGACAATGAATATGCGTCTCGAAAGTTAGAAGCCTTATTTCTGTTTTTTGAAACTATTTTCTTTGTTTTTGGAGGAGGCCTTAGTTTAAGAAATAGATGCCTCTAACATTTGGTCTGCACACCTTCTCTGCTGCTGGCCGCCATGTATAGCCTATTGTGTGCTGAAAAATGACGTTAAACCCTGCAACAACAACAACAACCTAGACTTAAAAGCACATGGAGTAAAATTTTTATTTTTTTAGAGGTTGGGTATCTTGAAAATAAAAGTACTTTATAAGAAAAAGTAAACTTCATTATTATAAGAGCCTTACTGACAAATATTATGGTTTTCTTGATATCCCCTTCTCAATGTTTTAGAGTCCCTCTGTAACTTGTGCCCTTGCTTATACTGCAGTCTGTGTTTTTGGAATGTTATCATAGTGAGAGCTGTTAACTGCAAGTGGGAATTAAAAAAGTACTTGCTAAACAACAGGGGTTCTTTTGCTGACAGAGAGACAACTAAATAAATATTCCTTACTAATAAATCACTCTTCTTGTCCACTTTCATATACTTGTCCATGAAGTCCAGTATGGTCAGCCAAAGGGCAGTGAAAGTGCTAAGGGATAACAGAGGACTCAAGTGCTGTAAGAATACCTAAAATAACAAAATAATCAGAGTATTTGAATCTTTCATAAATTAATAAACTAAATGATTTATCAATACTGCTGACACAAATAATTTCCAAGATTTCTTCTAACTTCTTGTATCTCAATAATTTAATATTAAAATAAAGACAATAATACAATATTTAAATGAAGACAATAATACAATATTTGAATGAAGACAATAATACAATATTTGAATGAAGACAATAATACAATATCTGAATGAAGACAATAATACAATATTTAAATGAAGACAATAATACAATATTTAAATGAAGACAATAATACAATATTTAAATGAAGACAATAATACAGTATTTAATGAAGACAATAATACAATATTTAAATGAAGACAATAAAACAATATTTAAATGAAGACAATAATACAATATTTAATGAAGACAATAATACAGTATTTAATGAAGACAATAATACAATATTTAAATGAAGACAATAATACAATATTTAAATGAAGACAATAATGCAATATTTAAATGAAGACAATAATACAGTATTTAAATGAAGACAATAATACAATATTTAAATGAAGACAATAATGCAATATTTAAATGAAGACAATAATACAGTATTTAAATGAAGACAATAATACAGTATTTAATGAAGACAATAATACAATATTTAAATGAAGACAATAATACAATATTTAAATGAAGACAATAATACAGTATTTAATGAAGACAATAATACAGTATTTAATGAAGACAATAATACAATATTTAAATGAAGACAATAATACAATATTTAAATGAAGACAATAATGCAATATTTAAATGAAGACGATAATACAATATTTAAATGAAGACAATTCTTAGTCATATAAAGAGACTAAGTGACTCACAGACAATGCAAATACAAAATCAGTCAAGAGAACAGTTATTTACCTTACAAAGTAATGTAGCGGCTCTCATCCTGGTTTCCTCCAAGCCTGTGGCTTCCACCTCATTTAAGTTCTCCAAAAGTTTTACAAGCAGTGGGAACAAGATCTGAAATAGTTGCATATTTAGCAAAAGCCATGAAAAAGAATTGCATAATTAAATGTTTTTTCTTACCAATAAACTACATTTTAATAGCAACACAAACTTACCTTTAGCTATCGTGTAGCAGACTTCAGTTACATAAGTAGGCTGATGTCTTCAACTGTTCAAAAAAAAACAAAAAAAAAAACAAAGCATACATGCCATTTGAAAGAGAGATCCACTTTAGAAATTGTTGGCATCCATCTGGGCCATGCCAACACTTTACTGTGCTAATAAGCAGTGGTGGAAGGAAAAAAAGATGAATGGGATCAACCAAATGCTGAATTCATACGGTCCTCCAAGTAATAATGATTTAGGTAGGACTGTTAGGCAGTGAAAGCAAAACCTCTTGGACTTCGAGTTTCATAAAAGAAAAGTCTCAATCAGTAAGGGACTGATAAGCTCTATCTGTTGATAAACCACTGCGAGATAGTGGAAGCTGAAATATCAATGAAGACCTCAAGAGGAAGGAAAAATCATTTCCTACCGTTTGTTTGGACGGAAATGCTGTGCCCTAATTTGATATAAAAGCCTAACTTGATCATCACCAACACACTAAGAATCTCTATAGGTGATGGAGCTTCAGAAGGTAACTGAGTTTTAGCTAAAATTCCTGAAGGACATCAGATAAAAACATAATTGTGATTATTGTGATTAAACCAGAGACAGCCAGTGCCAAAAGACTCTTCATGAATCATCCAGTGTCCTTTTCCAGACACCAAAACATGTCAAAACATTCTTGAGTGCAAGGTCCTGAAAAGAAGTCTGACTCAAAGGTTCACAGGTGATTTTGGTTAAAGCTCCAAATGCCACCATTACATGCAAAAAGTTGTATATGCCAAATCACTCGAAATATTACTGAATTTTGAAAGATATTGATGCAAAACGTTGTATATGCCAAATCACTTGAAATATTACTGAATTTTGAAAGATACTGGTCCTAAAATCATTTGGTGCCTTTAAAACTAGATTGTATCTATGCTTCATCATTTACATTCATAGGATTAATCCGATGCAGTTTAGTGAAATCTGTGTCAACTGATTTCGGTTGAAAGCTGAAACAAAAAAAAAGTTTGATGATCCTTATGAGATATTATTCTCAGTTACATTGTTCCAAAATAATGATTAAAATTAATGAAAAAGTCAAGCATACTGTTTATGATATGTGAATAAATTTATTTAATTTCCAACTCAGATCCACAGAAAAAAAATGGGCAAGCCTCTCTTCATGCCTTCTCGAGAAAAACCTGATAATGATGGGGATTTACACTTCCTGCCATCTCTCTATAATTATGTACATCTGGAATCAGGTAGATTCCAGAATTCATGAGTCCACAGTGTACAAAAAATACAACGTTTCTTATGTGAGCACTTTGAAAATAAGAGGCATTTTGGGTGCAAGTCCCAGAGGCCCTTCTTGTAGCAACACTTTCTTACAGACCTTCTTAAAAATTGTTCTCTGAAATAAGTTTTTTTATAAAGGTATACAACCTAAGATTTTTTACTTTTTTGTTCTTGCAAATGCATGATATTATGAAAAGTATAGTAGAAATAATGAGTAATTACAGGTCATTCAGTTTCAAAAAATGTACAACTGTAAGTTTAATCAATGAAAATAAAATGATTTTCTGTACGGATTGCTAATTAATTATGCAGAAACGGAATTTACTGATATACTCCGAAGTCGCAGTGTCACGTGACGCGCGTCAACAAATATGATGGAAAATCCGGACAATAAGAGGTTCCTTTAAGGAGCCATTTTTGAAAGTGTTTACTTGTCATGTTTATAAGATTGTGTTACGTTGTAAGATAAACAAACTAAAAATATGATAATTTGTATCACTGTAATCAGAACCGCTATTAAAAGGTCTCGCTAAAGTTGCTTCTTAGGCTCAGAATAAAGTTGATTTTCTTGTGCATTTGCATTACCACCTCATGCTCATGAGTCATGTATCTGATAGTCGATGTGATTTGCGCATTTGTTTGTATATTTACACGTTTGCTTCATTGCATAACACAAAAATTAATATTTTCCAACATAACAATTAATGCATTTATTTTATTTGGAATATTTTTTACTGACAATTTTATAAAAATGTCTGCAGGACTTTGACCTGGTTGTTTTAGATGAAGTCGTGCTCCTTGTTGCACAGAGGTATATGCAAGATGCCCTGGCAGCAAAAGAAGATAATGATTACAACCAGGCGAAAAGGCATACTGCTAATAGGCAGTTTATCTTATGGACTTAAAGGATACCTAAGTACTGGCTACAGACATCTCATTCCAAGCTGTTGTGTATGGCATATAATGGATAAATAATTTTGGCCAGTACCATGGCTTTACTCAAGAAAGACTTGAATGATCTGTCCAATGATATGATGTGTGAATAATATAATTTCTGTTGATTTTAAGTTGTATAAAGCATTTATTTTGTAGTATGCATTTTGTTTTAGCTACCTACCCACTAAAGAATGATTATATGTATGGCTATGTTTTGAAAGCAACTGTGAGGAGACTATTTATTAAAAACATAGGATGAATTGAAGTTGACTAGCATTGTCTTGGGATGCAAAGGATGTAAAGAACAAAAGTACACTGGTGAATATGATTTTAATCGTGCATATACAGTAACACATTAAGTTAAATGATAAATAATGCATATTCTTATTGAGTTGAGAAAGCAAAACTTGTTGCAGTGTTTCATGAAAACAGATTGGCTTGTAAATATCAACAGAACTACAAACATTAGGATACTATTCTATCCAGATACTGCTCATTAATTTCAATTAATTTCAAAAACAAAATGGCTCTGGAAACAGAATAAGGTTATTAAGACTAAAATACTAGTTCATCAAAAACAACCTTGAATGCTTATATCACATAGGTGTATCATCAGCCATCTTATTAAACTAAATCAAATATACTCGACACCAATTAAAAGCATAAAATTTTCATTTTTTTAAAAATGTGTTTATTTACTATAGAAATAATTATAACCTTTATATGAATACCCAGATGAATGTACACAACTGCATACACTGTAAAACTGTTATATATTATGAAATGTACTAAACTTATACAAGTACAAATGTGCATGTACCGACATAACTTGAATTCAAGAGTACAGTCAGGCATACAAAACTAAAGAATATCATCTAAGAATAATTATGGCATATATAGAGGTTTTCCATGTTATTTAGGTTGGTCCCAATATTATTTAAATTATTACAAAAGACCTCCCCCTATGCTTGTTTTTGTGAGGAATTGAAGTAGTGATAGATGCAATGCTCAGAGTCCCCAGTCAGTGGTGCCGACAGTTAAATTAATGAATACACAAAATGTGAAAGTCAAATAAGCAACAATTTAATATCATTAAATAACAGTCATCTCTCAAATGAAATTCAAATTAAAACCCTATCACTCGTCTTTAACTCAACCAAGTTATGGCCTATTTTATCATCTGACTGTAATTGATTTTCCTCCTGTCCTGTGTTCCTACTCATCTGTATGATCTTTCTCTGGACTGGTAGTCCAATTGCCTCCAGTCCGTCTAATGTCTGCCTCCGTTCTTCCTTTCTCTTTGTCTCTCAGAGACATTTTATATGAGAAACTAATGTACCATTACTATAACAGATTGATTACAGACATCCCATTCCAAAATACTAGACAGTTCTATAGAAATTATATTGATGTTTTAGTATCTTGTGCTTGTTTTTTTTTTGTACTAAACTTATATATGTACAAATGTGCATGTACAGACATAACTTTAATTCAAGAGTACAGTCAGGCATAAAAATGAAGGATATCATCTAAGAATAATTATGGCATATAATATATAGAGATTTTCCGTGTTATTTAGGTTGGGTGGGGTACTCCCAATATTATTTAAATTATTACAAAAGACCTCCCGGCTTGTTTTTATGAGGAATTGAAGTAGTGATAGAGATGCAATGCTCAGAGCTCCCAGTCAGTGGTGTCGACAGTTAAATTAATGAATACACAAAATGTGAAAGTCAAATAAACAACAATTTAATATCATTAAATAACAGTCATCTCTCAAATGAAACTCAAATTAAAACCCTATTACTTGTCTTTAACTCGACCAAATTATGGCCTATTTTATCATCTGACTTGGTGTGATAGATTTTCCTCCTGTCCTGTGTTCCTACTTATCTGTATGATCTTTCTCTGGACTGGTAGGTACAATTCCGTCCAGTCCGTCTAACTTCCGTTCTTCCTTTTTCTTTGTCTCCCAGAGACTTTTATATGAGAAACTAGTGTACCTTTACTTTAAAAGATTGATTACAGACATCCCATTCCAAAATACTAGACAATTCTATAGAAATTACATTGATGTTTTAGTATCCTGTGCTTGGTTTCTATGCTTTTGACACAAGCGATTACCATTTACTCAATGTCAAACTTTAGTACATCACCTAAACAAACTACTGCAGAGAAACAAATATTGAAATTAAGCCCACCTCCCACCCCCATGTATGTTTCCTATTGCATTTCTTTTAAAATTAGGGTAGCTAGGCACACACACACACACACACACACATACTGAATAGTATATATAATGTACTAAGTACAGTGCAAAACTGGCTCAGATATACATATCAAATTCAGGAATGCAGGGGTCATGCTACCAGGCGAAGAAACTTTGCCCTCTTGATTTTTTAGATGTAAAATGATTGGTTGTACTTTATACCTTCCTTGATGTACCCATTAAGTTCTGGCAGTGTTGTAACCCAAGGCAAAATGTCTTACACATTCACAGGGGTGTTTTAATTGCTAACTGACCTTTAACCCTGTTTGCAGGAATATATCACTGCTCGAGTTCATGAAACTGGGCCTACTGTACAGTGATGAAAATATACCAAATTCTGTTTCAAAATTGTAACAGTGTGTGTGATTTGGATTTTTAACATACCTTGAACAATTTTTTCAGTCATATTGCTATGATGTTTACAGTGTGGCTTTTTATAGTGATGTCTAGCACTGAGGCATCATGCCGCATACATGTAGCATGACATCCCACCAGTTAAATTATCCTGACAGTATGACGACCAGTCCATACACTAACCTCTTAATGCTGAGTACCAAATGAGGCAGCTGTTAATACCACTTTTATGTCTTTTGGTATGAACTTGGCCAGGGATCAAGGCCTCCACAACCTTTTGCATCTGAGGTGGATGCTCTTACCACAAGGCCACTGGAACGGTCAACACCAGTATGTAAATAGTAATTTATTGTTAACACATATAATCAGTGAAGATCATTTCTAATTTATTTCTTTTTTTTTAAAACAGAAGTTAACAGCATTATTTTCTTTATAAAATCAGTTTGAAACTGTACGTGAACCTGTAATGGCAGACATTCCTGCACCTGTGATAAACCACTTCATTACATTGTATTCTTAAAAAATTGGGCAAATAAATTCAGGAAAATATATAATTTAATGAAAACAAAGTCTAAATATTTTGTGTTAGAAGATTTAGCTTTAATATTTAATAATGTAGTCAGAAATATGGGACAATACTATGTTGTGGAATTCGAAACAATGTTGTTAAGCTCAATGCTGTTTTCTGATGTAATTCATTTTCATGAAAAAACATACATACATACATATGCATGCATGCATGCATACATACATTATATATATATATATATATATATATATATATATATATATATATATATATATATATATATATATATATATATATATATATATATATATATATATATAAGCAAAAGCTCTTTAAAGCAATGAAAATCATTGCTATCAGTATTTAGGCAAATAATAAAGCTATAAATATGCAGTCCTAATATTGGATGTTTGTAATAAATCTAAAAAGTGTGTAGTTAAATAAAGATGCATTCACATGGCACAACACATGTTCTTTGATGGGTTTTGTGTTGGAAAAAAGGGTCCAGTTCAGTTACATATCAATTTTAATGCTTCAGTATGTTTGTCTATTGATAGGTACAGTAATGTTTAGTGGGAGCAATGAAATCAAAATGAAGAGTATGGATTGAAGTCATTTGCTCCAATGTACATTTTTTTCTGCTTCAGAGTATGCTAGAAATCTTTCTGACTGCAATTTTACACAAAACATTTAGAAAATAAAATTATTAAAAGGTACTTTATTATGCAATAATACCGACTTGCAATTACATGATTTTAATCTTGTTACTCCTGTAAGATTAAATGAATTACAATGTATAGTTTTCTGCTGTGCTTTTTTTAAAAAAATACATCATATGGCCAAAATACACTGCATTTACCTCAATCTAAACATACATAAGACAAGTATAAATGCAATGGGTATGAAAAGTTATAATAGGTGTTACATCGTTTTGTTCAAATGCATGTTTTTAAAAGCTTTAAGAACATAATCAACAGTGGTCTGAAGATAAACTGCTACTTGGAAATCATACAGATGCAGGACTTTGGCTCATGGTAGGCACTTCAAGAAAGACTTAGTCAAAGTCTATATGGGTTCTTGGTAGGGATCATTTGTTACCATACAATCACTAGAATAGTCTCTCCATAACAATTTGATATCAATAGATGTTACCCGACTAAAAGGCCTAAATCATTTTAACTTAAAATGAGATTTCTGCTTTGTAACAATCTCTTCTGTAGGTGGTGATGGTATTGGAGCAAGTACATCAGATATTCACCTAGGATCATTTATGTCCAAAACAACTGGCTGGTTCATACAACCTCATTTCAATATTTTCATAATTATTTCTGGAATATACAGGTACCATTGATCAGCTTTCTCTGGGTTTGCAGACCATCTCTCCCTTTTTTGTTGAATGACCTTTGGTATCTGACAAGAAAATGCAAACATTTCACTGACAAGGTCATTTTATTTATTTTTTAGTTCTCAAAAGTCCAAATAAAAACTGCATAAAATTACATGTAACAAATCATTTTGCTACAGATGAAAATGGCAATATAGCAAACCTGTATCTTACCCATATATTATAAAAATGTTTAGATTATTTACAGAATTTTCTAATTACATTAGATTAATTCTAACCAAAATTGGTTTATGAAATTTATTTTAAAAAATTTCTTCTGTAAAAGATTAAGTTGTACCACAAACAGATGGTTTTATCAACTCTCAGGTAAAGCATTATTATTTTAACAAAAATGAATTATTAAGTTAACAAACAAGAATAAAGTTTATTACCTTATTGTTACATCTGTGTTTACAATCACATCTCTGTCAATATGATTGTTATGATCAAGAGCTGACAACAGATTCCTAGCTCTGAAAGCTGATGGCTTATATGAATGTCTTTTGGAGGCATACAATAAAATCAAACTTCTGGAAATTCTCCAGTTCTGCTGTACTTCTGAAACAAAGTAAAATGACTAAATAAATAGATTCAGATGCAAAGAACTATTAAAAATTTATAAATCCCCATAAATCTGTTTTGATGAAAATGCCAATGTACAGTAGCCTTATACAGGCAGAGAACAATCAACTCATTCCACCCCTACAATTTTTTTTCCTTGTCACCTGAAATGGAGGTTGGGAACGCATTTGTGGGCTAATTTTGAATACATCGAAATACATTTGCTTCCAAGATTTTTTTGCTTAGATATATGTCTAGGTGTGCCAGAAACATCATTCGGCATCTGCATAAGGGTAAAAGTTGGGAGTTTTTTCTTCTTCTGACCCATCATTTTCCTCCTGGAAACTTTTTACTTCCAATCCCAAATTTATCCTACTTTTGCAAATGTTCACCTGTCTGTGTATAGCTCAGACCAGTGTGAATTAGATTGCTAGCAAAAAAGTAAAAAATCCGGAAACAAAATCTGATTCCAACAATGAGCATGTGCACAAAAATCGGGCAAAGCTTGACCCCTCTCTCCCTGTACACATGCAAACTTTTTTTTTTTTTACATACACCCCATCTGCCCTCCTCATTCTGTAGAACAGCCTATATCCACACAGAAAAGATCAAGGATTCACAATATTATGTATTTAATATAACAGATAGTCCACCAATGTTGAATGTCTGGCTGCATCAAAGAAATAAGCTGCGTAACTTTAAAAAGTTTGTCTATTGTCCACTAAAACTGAACCCAGTCAAGCAGGTTACATATTAGACAAATTACTATCGAGGTATATGTGTACATACATTATCAGTAGACCACCAACTCCCATACACAAGCATATGCATTTGGGTAAACCCCTCTCTTGCCCTCTCCATGTATACTAAACGGACAAACCATAACTATGGCCTTAGTGTGGTTTGTATTTATAATACAATGCATTCATTTTCTTACTATGATAACCAGTATAACTTCATTCTTTCAATTATGCATCAATACTATATTTAAGATATATTGTAATGACACATTTTTAACTTGTATGTTCATATACAGCAAAGAAAGCTTTTGTGGGAGCAACTTTCTGGTTCATACACAAATACCAATACAATACATATATATATATATATATATATATATATATATATATATATACACACACACACACACACACACCGCTCCCTCGATAACTCGCGCCCTGATAATTCACAAACCCTCTTATAACGCGATGTCCTGTGTGGATCCAGGTTATTTTAAAGAATTTTTTTTTTAACAAATGAAGAAAATCGTGATCAGAACTGGTGAATGAAACCTTAATATATCGCCTGTTTTATAGTAAATGGCGGTTAGTGCCCAAAAGTTACAATCAACATCGTGAAATTTTCAGGTTTTAATAAGGAATCACATATTTTGTTACATTTTATCAGAAAAAATATGTTCTCAGTT
This sequence comes from Unio pictorum, assembly GCA_030141615.1. Taxonomy (NCBI): domain Eukaryota; kingdom Metazoa; phylum Mollusca; class Bivalvia; order Unionida; family Unionidae; genus Unio; species Unio pictorum. The sequence goes on from JARLTB010000021.1 coordinate 40,376,104, forward strand.
CACTGTAAATAATAATACTGTATATGTATACGGCGAAACAGCGATCAATGAATTATAGTAAATGCTAACAGGTGGCAACACTGAATGAAATGAATACTAATTAAATATGTCTTGTCAGGGGAAATTAGTGTTTTAATCTTTTCATTGTGTTGCAGTGTAAGCAGTATAATCGTTGCATGTTCTTTTATATTCAAACATGAAAAGAGTCAATTGACCGTCACATCGATGTCCACGAGCACATCTGTGAGAAACTAAGTGCCGGCTGCGTTTTGATCGACGACTTGGGGAAGTGTTTGTTGCATTGTAAAAATCAATTAAAATAAACCTGCTTTGTTTTATCACGTTAAGTCGGTCTTTTGTATCAAATCAGGTAAAAGACGTTTAATACAAAAGTTCAAAGGAATGCAAATCCTACATGCATAAACTCTTGTGGTCAATATCTTGTCTCAACATCAATCAAATTAATTGGACCAATCGAACATGGTTTCAAATAGTATATACTTATTGTCATTAAAGTATATATTAATCAGTAATTTATCCTAATCATTTGTAAATGTGATCATGGAGAGCAAGGGAATCAAGCGAAAGGCGTACTCGGTGAATGAAAGCTTACTGTCACACAGAGGGTTCGTAATGGTGAATACAGATCAAAAGTTTGCAGTGAACTTAAACTTGCCGAATCAACACTCAGAGGTTGGCTCAAGGATGAGCAGAAATTTCGGGATTATTTGCATGAAGTTGATTCTGATGATGGATTTAAATGGAAACGGGCACGCACTGCAAACGACACAGATTTAGATGATGCTGTGTACACCTGGTTGTGTTCCGATTTCAGGAACAATTCTCAAGGCCCAGGCAGAGAAAATGGCCCAAACTATGGATACTGATTCAGATTTCATGGGAAGCCATGGATGGCTTTGGAGATTCCAGCGCCGACATGGAATAAAACAAAATTCGTTGTCGGGAGAGATACGCTCAGCAAATCAGGTGGCCGCATCTAGTTATCCTAACCAACTCCATGAGATACTGACCCGTGATGGATATACAGACGACCAAGTTTATCATTGTGAAGAGGCTGGTCTATTCTATCGGATGATTTATTTTATTTATTTATTTATTTTATTTTTTTACATGTCTGACGTTTAGACCCATTAAATTCATAGTTGGTAATGGTTTATCTTTGTGAATTTATTTTTTTACATTTTACTCTATCTATCTATCTATCTATCTATCCATCCATCCATCCATCCATCTCTATCTATATCTAAGTATCTATCTAGTTGTCATTTTTCGATATGAATGTTATATTTTTTGATAAAAGAAATCTCATTCATTTTGAACAAACAATAAAACTTAGAATGTGTTCAAATCAACACAAAAAGCAGTGACGTAATACACAATGTGTTTAGCGATACACATGTTAAGAGTACCAATACCTCGTGGAATAATGTTTGTTTTTACGATCTTTTCAAGATATTTTATCCAGAAATTAAAGGTAATTTATAAAGAAAAACAAACTACACTTTTATAAAGAAATATTTATTCAGTTATTTTCAGCACAATTATAAAACGAGTATTTAATAAGGCACTCCCCCTTCGCCTCTCTCTGTCGATCTCCCATCTCTTTATTATTATTTTTTTTTTGTTATCGGTCCCACGGTAACTCGCGCCCTCATTTATAGTGCGGTCGATGTTTTTGGACCCCGTTGTGTGCGAGTTATCGAGGGAGCGGTGTATGTATGTATGTATATATATATGTATATATATATGTATATATATATATATATATATATATTATGCAATTACTTTTAGTTTAGTTACATATATCATGCATGTATTATAATGGTTGTTTTTTAGTATACTTAACACAAATATTCCCTTTTTATGTATGTATCACAATTATTTTTGTTAGTATACTTTTTCAAATGGGTTGATAAAACTTTTATACTTTTCCATCATAACACTTTCCTTCTCCTTAAGCTTTTCAACTTCAGACAAGACTGAATCCCTTAAAATAAAATTCTGAAATGTGTAAATACTTATGCTGAACTTGGAAATCTTTAGTTTTGTATGAAAAGAAAGCATTATCATTTATCTTGGTAATTATGATGGGAATGATAATACTTCAACAAATAATAATAATAATAATAATAATAATGATAATAACAATAACAATAACAATAATAATAATAATAATAATAATAATAATAATAATTTATTTAAAGGGGTGACTCATTTAGTAAAAGACTATTCTCCCTTGAGGCCATTTAACTAAAATACAAACAGCCTGATAAGGAACATATCAATAACAAAAAAGACAAATGCCAACAACCAATTTACAAAAAAAAATATTCAAAATAAAACAAACCATATTTTAACAAAATATACAATCTTTACCAACTGCAAAATATTAAACTAATATAGAATGATACATTTCCAGGTAATAAGTACATTCCTTAGTCTTTTTAGATGTGCATCTACCAAAATATTTGTAAACAAGTACATATACATAAAATTTAATAAAATGTAGTAATACTTACACAGATGCCATATCTGATTCTGATGTGGTTATATCAGACACTGCAGGAAAATGTAACCTATGAATTGTTGGCCCAGGTGTAGAAGTTGTTGAAATGTCTTTTGTGACATTCCTCTCTGTTTCTGATGTTTTCCTTGCATTCATAACTTATATACTATACAGCAAGGGAAAATAAATGTTTCATTAGACACAATAATTATATATACTTTACAAATAATAGTATGCATAAAATATACTTAACTGTATTGCATTTCTTTTATTTACAGTCATCACAATTTACATTATATATAATTTTTATTTTAAAAAAACAGTACTGACTGCTTGCCTCTAAATAAAGTCTTATGGTTGCGTGCTAAAACGAAGATGATCATTAATTCCCATTTGGTAGCCTCAAAAACAGCAGTATATATATGTCATGGAGTACATGTGGGTTTCAAACTTTTAGCGATATTGTTGCTGGGCTATGACATTTTATTTCAAGCTAAATGGAATAATGCCAGTTTATATAAAATATGTTATTTTATGAGTTTTGAGAAAGAATTACCAATACAGAAATAAAATAGCGGTATAAAAACTGTTCATTGCAAAATTGAGACTCACCTATCCAGCAAGAATTTGGTGACCAATGGATTAGTTTTCAGGCTCAAAGTGGACTTCTTTTTATTTCATCGTTCATGCTGGTCACCAGTACATATGCGTGTGCTGCCATAATTTGCCCAGAGAGCTTTTTTCCCCCATCCTTTTATAACGTACGTCTCCGCATTCAATATAGTTGCGTACGCCATTATTTTTTTAAACACGTGTTTGCTCATGGCTAAAATTCTTAATCTTCGGGAGAGGTCAACGTAGAGGTTACATGAATATAGGTGTGGCAAATAGCGAATTTTTGTCTGCCTGACAATAATGAAAAATCGTGTATTTTATCAAAACATTTCTGATACTGTCCTGATTTCGGCCTCAGCGACAACCTGAATAATAATTTTTCCACTAAATAAGTAATCACGAACTGAAAAAAGAAATATATAATTTCATTCATTTTTACTTAGGTTGTATGCCTTTAAAGAAAACAATAATAACAACTAATTATTTTCACATGTTGGAGGATATATTCACATCAAATGGACAAGATTTTGACACAAAAAAGTAAAATCTACACAACAATGATGGGCAAGTTATTGCTGTATTAAAAAAGCATTCATTCTACTCAGGTATGAGGTATTTGTGTTACTTATAATAGTTTAACCAAATCTAACATTAATGCTCAACAACATTAGGCAATATAATAAACTGAGTCAATTCTAGACAACTATAGTTGGTCAAGCTGTACTCATGAACACAATATATGTGATTTGGTTGACAAGATTTTGAAAATTTGCACCTTCAAAAAAACTGTCTAAAGTCAGGAAAACAGTTTTGCCATTATTTAAATAAAGGTAAGGAAGTTGGCTAAAAACATTGTGTTTATGGCACCATCAAAGCAGCGTAATCAAATCATTGTAAAGTTGGCATTATGTGATTCACAACAGCTGGGATGAAAAATCAAAATTATTCTGCTTTCATATAATGAACAAAAAAGATCCTAATACAAATGTACAATAGGAATTACATCACAGCAAAACATAAAAAAAAAGAACTAAACAATAATGGAACCTTGTTATCATGAATTTACAAGCCACCATAAATGTTGTCACACATTATATTAGTCACAATCTTAACAATAATTGGAAAGGTTTACTTTGCAGCCTACACTTTTCTCGTTGCATAGAGTGAGACAGTTACATGGTATCACTTATTATACAGTTCTATATTATTATTATTGTATTAGAAATAAAAGGTGGATTCAGCAATATGAGCACTGAAGAATGGGAAGGCAGCTGGAGTAGACAACATCCCAGCTGAACTTATCAAGAATAGTAGGGAATCAGTGACAGAGCTACCAATAAAAATCTGCAACAATATCTGGCAGACAGGCGAATGGTCAACACAGTGGACTCAGTCATTGATCATAACACTCCCAAAAAAGGCAATCTCCAGCTCTGCCGAAATTACAGTACTATCAGTTTGATCAGCCATGCTAGTAGTGTTGTTCCAATTATCGATTATAATCGATCATCAGTTGGTTGACCAGATAATTGATTGTGAATTCCATAATCGATTGTGTGTAAAGGGAGACTACTTTTAGGTGAATGCAAAGCACAAAGGTTAGTAAAACTCCCAGCCACTAAAGCTGACCTGAAATTTATTAATTCCCTTCACAACTACAAATATGAAACCTTATGATTCATAATTAGGAACATGTAGTCATTATTACATGGTCAAGTTGTTAAATTGTTGAGTTAATACATTTAAACACATTTTGTTGATTTGTTTCAGTCAAATTGCAACATCTTTTGTAGTATTTATAAACAATGACAAACAAGAAAAACATGTCCTTCTATACTTTAAATTATACATACATCACATGTGAACGAAAGAATTTCAGGGGATTGTAGCAGTATTTCAGTTACATATGATTGATCAGCCATAAAAAGTTGCGTTCAGTTAACAAAGTTGTAGAACAAAAGTAACACACAATGTAATATTATTGTCAGGTCTTTATACATGTCATAAAGAGATTACTCCTGTACATTTATAATCATATTTTTGAACTCTTGATCAAAGATAAACTGTTTAACAAAAATTAAAATTTGATCTTAGTAACCGATTATAATCGATGATCAGTTGGTTAAGGGGAACCGATTATCGATTATGAATTTCTGACCGATTCTCATCACAACATGCTAGTAAGGTGATGCTGAAGATCATCTTGAACAGACTGAACCCACAAGCAGAAGAAATAATTGCTGAAGAACAGGCAGGGTTCCGGAGTGTAAGAAGTACATCAGAACAAATATTCAATCTTAGGGTTCTGTGCAAAAAGTAATCACAACATCAACAAGACATCTATCATGTGTTCATAGATTTCAAAAAGGCTTTTGACAGAGTGTGGCATGAGGCATTGTGGGCCACAATGAAGAAGTACAATATGAGTCAGTACCAACCAATACCATCAAGCAGCTATATGCCAAGGCTACCAATGCTGTAATTGCTCAAGGTTCAGTGGGGGTACTGGTTCAAAACAGTTGGAGTATGGCAAGGCTGTCTCCTGTCAACCACACTTTTCAATATCTACTTAAGAGTGCATCAAGAGTGAAGCTCTGGAAAACCAGTGGGTCAGTCAGCACTGGAAGGCATAACATCACCAACCTACGCTTTGCAGATGACACTGATGGGTTGGCACGCAGTGAAGATGAGCTTGCCACCTTAGTGAACAACCTGGATGAAACATCTTACAGATTTGACATGGAGATAAGTGCTGAGAAGGCAAAGCTGATGACAAATAGTGGCAAACAAATCTTAACCAAAATTAATGTCAGAGGACAGGAACTGGAAATAGTGGGCCAATTCAAATATCTTGGTTCCATCATCACCGAAGAAGGATCAAGAGCAGAAATTTTGTCACGAGCAGCACAAACAACAGCAGCTATGTCAATGCTAAGACCCATCTAGAGAGACAAGAATATCTGTCTGAAAACTAAAATCAGACTATTGAGAGCACTAGACATCCCAATCTTTTTGTATTCATGTGAGGCTTGGACCCGGACATCAGAATTACAATGAGGAATCCAGGCAATTGAAATGAGATGCTACTGAACCATCCTTGCCATCTCTTACATGGAGCACATCACAAATGAAGAAATACATAACACCATCAGGCACAAAGTAGGTCAGTAAGTAGACCTCCTCACTGCTGTCAAAAAGATAAAGCTGAAATGGTATGGCCATGTCACTAGAGCCAACAATCTATCCACAACAGTACTGCAGGGTAGTGTCCAAGGTGATAGAAGGAGAGGTAGAGAAAAAAGTGGAGTGACAACATCACAGAATGGACAAGGAAAAGTTTTGCAGAGACACGGGCATTGGCTCATGATCGAGACAAGTGGAGGGAACTGGTCAGATGTTCAGCAGCACAGTGCCTCAACGACCACACTTGGTCAAGAGATTGATGATGATGATGATGATGATGATGATGATGATGATGATGATTGGAAGAAACATTTATCAAACAATGTGCAGCAAACTGTACACCAACATATGAATTTTCCCATATTTTAATTTCTTCTGACTTTTTTAGTAATCCCCCAAACTTTTCTTTGACAAAAATTGAATAATTTTTTATTTCAAATGCATTAGTTCTGATATTGGTTGGATGTATATGGGTTTGATTATTTTATATAATGTGAATTTGAACTTCATTTTAATTTAGTCTCACCTCTGACAAGTACAAGTCAACCAAATATTAACTGATTTATTATATGTACAAGCACAACCAAAACAAAAACGTTTGCTCCATATGATTTACATTTCATTCTTTTCCAAACTTTTAGGTTCAAAACCATTTTACCATGCAACCATTTAAATATCACAGAAAACCTCTCATAGAAATGATGTGATCAAAATGTTATGATCAATTGTCAGTTTCCTAACCAATCAATGACCTTTAAATATATCTATTTATTCATATGTCATCTTCCCAAAACTAGAACTTTCACAAAGCCTTCAGTCCAAAACACCAAGAATGGTGCAGAACTAAATTTAGACAATATTGACAACATACATCATAATCAATTTAATTGGTAACTTCACTGAAAATGATCCATAACTAGGAGGCTGGTACTTTGCAATGGCACAATTGTGCTTGATCTAGGAGACTGGAAGAGTCCATTTTTAAGGATGGACTACTAAGTCTAAAAATTAAGACCTACATTGCTACAGGATGCAACTTTTATTTGAATATGTAAAGTATACAAATAAGCATTTAAAACTGTCAGCAAAAATATTTTCAAGATAGCTGCCACGTTGGTCATAATGGATGTCAGAGTAACATAATTTTCATTAGAACCAACAAGATATGATATTAAACCTGTTGGTGAAAACATTTGGTTGATGTGACTATCTGTCTAGAAGTAATAGGTATAAACAACATTTTCAGGTCAGCTCAGCACCATTTATATATTTAGGACCAACCAACTAGACATCATAAGAAAACTTTAAGTGAAAACTGCAAACTGATATGATTTTCCATTTATAGGCAGAGTAGCAAGTAATAAGATGGCTGCCATGGTGACTATACTGGATATTAGATTGGCACCATTTTGCATTTAGGACCATCATTAACAAATAAAAAGCTTTTAATCCAAAAATTAATTCAGGAACTATCTTCTAAGTTGGCACCAATACTTACATATCTCTTTAACAATCTTTGGACATTTTCTATGTCCCAAAAAATTGGTCTCCATCAAATATATGCTCACTAGTCAAAAAAGGAAAACACGTAATGGCCAGTAAATTACTGCTCAATCTCACTCGCCAGTGTTCTTTGCAAAGTGCTTGAATATATTATCTGTTCTAACATGAAACACTGATAAACAATATGCCATTCTGAAATAACACAGCTGTGAAACACAAATGTGTTGTGCTGATGATGATTGGGTTAAACATTTATAATCAAAGGAAGACCTCCAACCCTGATGAGACCATCCCAGTAAGGCAGCTGATTTTGGTTCGTAAGTTTGACCAGTTTTCAGCAAGGTATAACAAAATATCATAAACTGCTATAATTGTAAAGCTGTAAAATGTATTTACAAGATTGGTATTCCAAACAGGCAACGATGGAAACATTATGTTCAACTAAAAATACATGTAGACATTATTTACTACTAGTACAGTTGCACAAATTTCAGTTTCAATCCCTATACAGCTCAATGGCTTGTTGATATCTCTCAACATAACACAATTTTTCAAATATTTCTTTTCTAATTCACATGGTGATGGCAACTGCATCTCCCACCATGAGGCATATTCAAATTGGCATGTGATGTCAAATAAACATAACTTTTGTCCTTTCCAGCTTTTATTCACAAGTAATCTATAAATATTCCTTTTATTCCTCTGTGATAATTATACACACTTTACAAAAGGCTTATTTTCCCTTTAATCTTCAAATGTATTGTTTGCTGGATGTCTTATTTTTAATACAAGTTCTATAATCAACAGTTTGATCATGAAGACACAAAGTTATTACAAAATATGTGCAGTTTCAAGCATCAAAGGTACTGCTGTAAAGGTGGTATGAAACCTGATCAAAATCAAACACGAATGAACAAATTTATCCAAATTTTTCAGCAACAATCATTTTTCCATAGTATTTGCTTTTAATCCAGAAGTCCATATTTTAAGGGTCATTTTCTTAAGACTTGCACCAAAACCATACGGGTTGGCATGACTGTCAAGGTCACCAATTCTTAATTTAACTCAACAATTTTGCAGTCTTATAAAGCCTGCAGTGTGGCTGTTTACAGTGATGTCTAGCACTGTGGCATCATGCTGCAGACATGTAAGCATGATGTCTCACCAAGTCACATCATCCTGACACCAGGAAATCTAGTCCTAACATTAACCTTTTAATGCTGAGTGCCTAGCAAAGCAGCTGTTAGTACAATTTTTTAAAAACGTTTTTGGTACAACTTGGCCATGGTTCTAACCCCACAACCTCCAACATCTGAGGTGGATGCTCAAACCACTAGGCCACCGATGTGGGGTGGTAAATGGTTCCAAATCTTGTTGGTCCGAAGTAGCTTCAGAAGTAATGGACCAGTGCTCTTTTCCTGGCACATAAATCATGATTGAAATTGATTTGGAAATTTGCTGTAACAGCTTAATCCAGATCCAGTGGGATAGTGAGATATTACAATATGACAGCAATAAACAAGGTCTGTGAGCAAGAAAATGGGGCATGTGATTCCATCCTAACAAACACAACATAAAGCAAATGACAAGAAAGATAGTCCATAAAACCAGTAAGTTATATACATTTGAAGATAATGCTGTGAAAAACCTTAAATTATTTAGGGTCACAATCACAAGTGAGCTGAAATGAAACCTTCAAATTCAGACTTTGGATAATTGTGGCTCACACAAAAAGGTGTAAAAGACCAGACCTAATTATTATTGGCTTTAAGCATAAATTGTTAAATTCAGAAATTTTAGGATTATTTACTGGACAAATATTTGTGTGTGCCAGTTCACTTGAGTGACAACTTGTTCAATAATGTGTGATCTTCAATAGTCCACTGTAGTTCATGTATATTATACTGTTTTTCATTGGCAATTGTGTCTCAAGTGATAGTTTCAAAGTTCATTGAGTTAAAGTAAGTACACATAAAATAAGATGTGCTTTAATGAGGATCTAAATTTTTTGACAACAGTTTTGTTTGAAGGGAGAATTAATCTGAAACAGGATTAAAATTAAATTCTGTTTAAGGTATCATTTCTTATTCATTATTTCATGTTCAGTAACAGTTTTTGAATACCTTTTGACTTTTTGTGCTCTCTATAATACTTAATTATCTTAGAACATATCAATTTAAGGCACTAGGTGGAAATTATGGCAACCAGATGACACTATATAGATATGTGTACACTGAAACAAAATAAAATGCTTTATAATTCTTCATTTTGAAAGGGCAAATTAAAACAAACGTGGAAAAGCTAATAGATTACAGAAAAAATGTTGATTTATCAAATAAATTTGTTGATTTCAAGGAACATGGTTTTTAAAAAAAGATGGTGCTATTTATTATATCATACATAGCTAATTTTTCACTGGGTCTTTCGATCTGGTTTAGGGCAACAACATCCATGAAAATTGGTGTCTCATAAAAGTTAAGGATACCCTAGTAGTTTAACTAAGTAGTGATAACAAATTTGTGCTAATGGAAACATGGATGACAATGAACTGGTCTTGAGTTAAAAATTATTTGGAATTTGTACATTGTTCAATGTCAGTCTAAATCCAACTTAAAAGAGAATTTTCAACATATCATAAACATTTCAAATCTCTTCGTCTGTCATGCCAAAACAAATCATTAAATTTCATGACTTGAAAATTTTACATTTTGCCTGACTGCAAAAGACCAAAATTATAAACATTTGGACATCTCCAGTGTTATAACATTTTCGTAAGCAGGTCAGAAAAAAGCAACAAACCTTAATTTCAGTGCTATAGCTTTTATCATAGACATAAGGTTTAGATGATAACATTGAAAGTTTGCTTACTTTGTTAAAGCATGCCTCCCATTCAACTGCTGACAAGGTTTGTAGATCATGTACCAATAGTGCCCTCTGGAGGTAGGTGAGAGCCTGACTGCGGACGTGTTTACGGGTGTCGCAGCAAAGTCTGGCTATTCCTGTGAAAGATTAAAGAGTAATGTGACTAATGTTTTATTCATTAACCTAAAGTGCACATCAATAAAATATAATGTTATTTTTCTTTAAAAAAAATGTATACAGTGTTTTTCATTTGTGAAGAACACTTTCAAAGTCACCTGGATGTTAAGAAATATCTGATAGAAACATGGTTTCAAAGACTGAATTCATTTTTCATGGAATACCTATTTTCATGGGTTTTGTAGTAGTTACTCTAAATTTAAATACCTACAAAAATAGCAGTTTTGCAAAATGCTCAAAAATGGTACTCCTGAAAGTAAACAAACTCAACATCTTACACAATGGAAACATATAATGGTAGTGTACTGTTGAATTATGCACATATCATTGATGTCACATCATCTTAAGTGTTTTCATGATATCTAGCCATTTGAAAAATTTACATATTTCACCAGATATCAATACAGAATCAAATGTAGATAGGGGAACATCAGGTACACAAATGCATAAAATGTCATGCAATGAGGAATCAGTTCAGGTTTAATTCTTCTTAGACATGCAAAATCCAATGAAGTCTGTGATCCTCAATTTTGTTATGAGGCACAAATTTAAAAGAGGCTGGTTGTTGCCTCTTACACTAGTTGTCTCATCAATGACTCAATGCCTGTGACAAATAAGTGGTCCACAACCAGACACTTCCATCTCAAGCTGACCAGGTGTAATGTTGCCTTTAGTACTGGTAATATTACTTTCACTAACATGGGTGTGGATATAAGTGTGAAACATTATGATGCCCCCAACTACATTTGATAGCAACAAGGTGCCAATTCAGCACAATGCATTCCATCATTCTGGACTTGCAACATATCTCTTTGCTCACAAGATTCCTTTGCAGCATGTGAACCATTCCATCATTCTGGACTGGCAACATCTCTCTTTGCTCACAAGATTCTTTCACAGTATGTGAACCATTCCACCATTCTGGACTTGCGACATCTCTCTTTGCTCACAAGATTCCTTCACAGTATGTGAACCATTCCATCATTCTGGACTTGCAACATCTCTCTTTGCTCACAAGATTCCTTCACAGTATGTGAACCATTCCATCATTCTGGACTTGCAACATCTCTCTTTACTCACAAGATTCCTTCACAGTATGTGAACCATTCCACCAGTCCGGACTTGCAACATCTCTCTTTGCTCACAAGATTCCTTCACAGTATGTGAACCATTCCATCAGACCAAGACACTAACACTGTGCTGCAAAATATAACCTAGGCATGTCTTATGCTTTAAGCCTCTTGCACTGAATGCATGCAGTGTCTCAATAAATCTGATAGCCTGATGCCAATGGACCCTCTAATTTTAGATCAGGCCCATCCTGTATTCTAAGTGAGGTGCCTATCAGGCTTGAAACAAAATTTCAAATTTGCCTGAGGAAACTTTAATCACGTTGATCAAATGTGTGAATGTATATTCAAGATGTTGATATACCTGCCATAACACAGTGCAATCTAAATCAGATCACTACTTTCCTACATGAAATTGAAAACAGATTTTAATCAAATTGAAGTACAGCATGTCATGCTACAAATACAATTTTATACTCCTAGACCCCCTGACAAGATCTTATTTTGAGAGAACACTATTTTTAGTAATTTTAAAAAATATAAAAATAAAAGAAACAAAACAACCACTTTCGGTATATGCCCTTTACATGTAGCATGTATAAACATATAGTTTTGATTGGAGCTGATGTAAAACTATCCCTTGGACAATTTAAATGGCAGCAAAAAAGGCAAAGAGGTCAGATACGAAAAAATTATTTCACCAATTACTTAACTGACTGAAAATAGCTAGTGAGATGTGTTTGAATGTCGTAGTGGGCTTGTCCACTGTGCTAATCTGAATAGATAGGATCAGGAATGACAATGTCTAAGCTATATGTATTATATTATTGACAAGTTTGTGAATAGCTGTAATGTTTCTCTGAAGTTGGATTTACTGCATATATAGCATGCAAAGCATGATCATTTCAACTGTTGGAACAGTGTCCAGGTGTAACTAATTTTTTAAACTGATTTAGGAAGCAATTAGTTATCAGGAAAGCTCAACAAAAATAAATTTTAGAACTCTTGGCTAATGATGTTTTACTTTGTGAAGCATGCCAGAATTTAAAAAAAATGATAAGGGATTACTGGGTGTGGGGTGCTATTAAGTTTTGCACATAATGCAAACATCACATCAACATTATGTCAACTTGGGTTCTGACCAGGATTTACTTGGAGAATCCAGCAGAAAAGTTTGAACACCACATGACCATCCAGTCCCTAGTGAGTGCAGTGAAGAACACTGATGACACATGCATTACCTTCAAACCCCTTTAAACCCTATTGAATTTATTTTTGAATTGTAGCTATTGCAATGCTGTGTGGCAATGTTAAAAGGGGGAAATTCTGTGCATATGGGAATTGGAGTCTGGACTTGTGTTGGAATTTCAGTCAGGTCTTTGAGTTTATTTAAGTCACCAGCACTGGGCCTGTGCCTAGCAAAATTATTTTTTGAGCACTGGCATGTCATTATCACTGTTCATCACTTTCTGACATAACATGAATGAATATTTCAGGAAAAACCAATATGTGAGAAAATAGTCTAGCATGTACTATAACAACTTACAACAGGCACCAATACTACTATTTTAGAGCACAAATTACAAAAAACCCATGCTAATAATGAGTGCAACATGTAGTTGTTTTTGTTGTAGGGTTAAACACCAATGATGAGTGCTTTAGACCACTCTGCCATTTGGCACCCCGCAACATGTAGTAAATACATTTATAATCAATGCTCAATACAATGTTGACTAAGTTGTTGGATAATTGAAAACCCCCACATTGTTTTGACTTTGAAAGGCACAGGTTACAGTGTTGACTGCATCTAACAAAGTCTAAAAACTCTGAAAACAAACATAGCCATCTAGTGGTGGTTATGGGAGGTAATGGGAAAGTGATTCTTTACTTCGTCTATAGACAAAAATATTTAGTCTTTTCATTATTACTGGATTCAAGAGATAAATGAGGTTCTTTCTCAAGGTTAACATGATTGATAAATGCATTCAAAAGCACACAACAAAAAAAAAAAAATCTTTTTTTCAATGACCTTGACCTTTAACTCAAAATCAATAGGCTTGTTCTTATCACTAGTGCAAACTAGTAAACTAAGTTTGGTCCAGGTCTATGAAGTAGAACTAATGTTACTGTACGGCAACCATTTTTCTTCTTTAAGTCAAGGTGAACTTAACATGTGACATTTTGACCCCAAAATATAAAACCTTCTTTACACCTAATGCAAGCTATTTACAAAGTTTGGTAATGGTAGCTGATGGAGAGAGTTATTATGCAAAATTGAAATTGGGAACTGACAAACAGATCTGAGCCTTAGGGTGGGCTTAAATACATTATTTACCTTGATAATGGAAGATGAACACATGCTCCTTTTAACAAATACAAAAAGAAAATGGTATGTTGGTCAGTGAATATTTTCTGTATGATATAACTCTTAAAATAACACTGGCTTCAGACATGAGTTTGGTCTTCCATAGAAAAGCTGAAAACATTTTAAGGGGGATTTGGAGGTCCTACACCAACGGAACAGCTGTTAAGGAACAGCAACCTGATCCATGGGTCTAAGGTGCCAAAGGACCCCAGCCAAAATTGCATTTACACTCATAACATTTGCTCCTGGTGCAACTTATGATCATAAAATAAACCAAAAATAATCATTTTAAAAACTAATAAACTTACAAAAAAATTTCAACCTGACTTCAATAATTTCACAATATTTATAGCCAAATGAATTTGTTCTCTAATACAATTGATGCTGAAGTTATTTCATTTGCATGTCAGTGTTCACATCATAATTAGATCACAATAATTTGTCAATTTTTCCAGATATACTATACTTCTCTCTTTTCATAACAATTCTGTAAAATAAATACCCACATACATCAATTATATACTATATAATCTCAAACATTCACTTGCTTTTTCTCCAACTGACACAACCTGTTGTGATATGCCAGTCGAGCTCTTTTTATGGCTTCAGCAAAGATTACTCTAGCCTTCCTTTTAGACACCAATGATTTTGTTTGCTCAATTTGCAATTTCATTCCCAATGAGAGACTATTTCCTTTCAAGCTGGTGCACATATTCTGACAGAGTGCAACATCTGTTCCCCCATGTAAGAATTCTTCATTCTTGAAGTAATTAACTGCACTTTTTCCAGATGAAATCTGAGCTTTGATTTTTCCGTATGCAGCTTCTTTTGTAGGTCTGGTGCTGTTCCAAACTCTTCCAACCATGATTACCTTAATTCAGATATTTCTTGCAGAGTTACAAAATACCAGTCCTCCAATGTTCAGTTTTTCATATAAACTGACCATCTAACTTTCAGTCTACTTTTCACTCCAGCCATTCCCATTTCCATATGTTTTTAAAACCTTTATCTAATCTTTTCCTGCCATGCTCTCTCTAACATCTTGGAATGCCATGTATTGCAAGCATTCTTATTATTTCAGTTGCCTTCAGTTTCCATTAATCGAAGATTCATTGGATGAACTTAAACCTTTGACCAATCAGAATACTCTTTATGAGAATCATGTGTTAACTAATATATGGAACAAATAATTTACAAAGGTCGTTGCGGAATGTGACTGGACAGATCATTTCTAACAAACTGGATCAGAAACAAGCATTATTAAGAAAAATCTGATTCAAGTCAGGAAAAATGCAGAATTTCACTTTAAAATATAGAAAAATCATGTATGTGGTTTCCACAACAAAAGAGCCTTTCCTGTCAATACAGGAGAATTTCCAAAAGATTTTCAAAAACCTCACACTTTTAGATAACTTTATAATTTTCTTTTCAAAAGACAGTCACTGCAATTGTTAAAAATGTTTAAGAATTTCTATTGTTATTATTTAATATGAGACATAAGCTGCAATGTAATTTTATATCTAACATTTCCTAGAGCACTATGATATATGTAGAAGCGATATCAAAAAAATTACATCATAATGTGGGATCCAGGGTGGCCAAGTGGTCTAAAGCACTCTCTGTTTTGGATCACTGCCATCTTACCTCTGTCTGCGTGGGTACGAGTCTCAGATTCGGCTAATGTGGATATGTGATGAAAGCTTGCCAGTAGCTTCCCTTGAGTTGGTGGTTCTTTCTGGGGGGTTTCCCAGGTTCTTTCTCCACCATTCATACTGGCCGCCATGTATAGCTGTCTATCATGTGTTGAATAATGGCATTAGACCCTACAACAACATCATAATGTAAAGATCACTTTAGTTTCAAGTGTTGCAGTAAGTGCTGATTTTTCAAAAACAGTCTCTCTGTGTAAAGGAGATTTAAACCTTGTTATTCTAGAAAATTCAATCCTAACCAGAGAATAATAAAAACACAAGATTTATATAAGCTGGCTTATGTTACACTTTTACACTGCCTTGAGACTCAGCTAATCCAAATCTATGTACTACCATAGCACAAATTACCCTGTAACAAAGGACACCAGCACTTGACCCACAGTGACCTTGTCCCAGCATCTATGACCTCCAACCCTTGAATTTGCTGCTGTTCTTCTTCTGCCCAGGACTTGAATATTTTGGCTGCACCAATATGAAGTGTATGCATCAGATCCAGAAGCTGAACTGACAAAGAGTGAAGTTCCGAGGAATAAGCAGCAGCACCATCTTCATCCTCATCATCAGAACCACCATGGGAATTTAAGTGTCCTGGTGAAGATCGTGACTTTTTTATTTTACTTTGCTTACGTGACTGCCTGTGTTTTAATTGAAGCTTCCAATCCTTTCCAGGTCTATTGTTTGGATGATTTTTCTTATGACCTAAAGTGAGATGGGAAGGTTAACAGATGACCAACAGCAGTCACCGAGTTATTCTGAAAATGAATCTAGATTTATAATTTGTGATGGTTCTTTTCATAAAAGAAACAGTCAAATAAGAACATAACATATTTTCACCAGGATATTTGACAACTGAGTTACCCAGGTTGCTAAAAGCTTTATCTTAAATCATCGCTAAAATGTGTTGATTTGTCATAAAATGGATACTGCATTGCAATTTTATTATCTTTATATATACATATATATATGCTATTGTCATGTTTCAAATTAAGAAAGAATTTGAATTTATATTTTATAATTTTTTAAAATTAATTTTTGGATTAAAATTTGTATTTGTTTCTTTGACAATATTAACCTGATCATAACATTTAAGGAGTATGACCACTACTTCCAAAATTCAAAAAACTTGTCTTCTGAAGCTGTTCTTAGTCATGAAAATACGAAAATTCATCAGCTGACCTAGGCAAGTAATGGACAAATGTTCTTTGCCCTAAGTTGGATTGGCTCTATATCCCATCCATACTTCAGTTACTCCTGAAGCATATATGCACACTGTCATGTTCTGAAATGAAACTGAGGGGAAACTGGGAGGGTGCGTTTATATTATGGTCAGGTAAGTATTATTGAACAAACTTGTGCTAATGGTCAGCAGACCGATGGATGAAAGTCTATGCCATAAGCTCATCTAGTCAATGATCACTGAAACTAACCATAATCCCACCAGTGTAATTTATATTGAAAATTATGAAAAATTGCACTACACTGAACTACAAAGGCACTTCAGTATGAAGTATAATTGTTAAGTTAGCAAAGAATAACAATGAACCAGTTGGTTACTTAATAATAACCACCAGTCAATTCAATGACACTGATTGAATCACTGCATAAAGAAGCTGACAAACAAGGAGATAAATATTCATCTTGAATAAAAGTAGAGTGTTAGAAGTTAACGTTAACAATTAGAGTTTTTCTGTACAGCACTATAACCAAGGAAACATTTTCATCTGGCTTCCATTTCAAGCAAGTAACCAACCTGAAGTTAGTTGTATCATCTTTTTCTTGGTTTGGAAGAGATGCAAGGTAGTTGATGTACCCCCCCCCCCAACTATGATTCAGTAAAGTATCTAAGAAGAATGCGCATTACATTGAATCTCATTCCATTTAAATTCAGCCATCCTAAGATAACACATACAACTCTTGACAAGCTCTTCTACTGTACTCTAGAATACTACCAAATAAATTAGTCTTGTGAAACTACAATACACACATTCATTAGAAAACCGTTATTGGTAACAACAAAACTTAACATAATATAAAATGTATTATAATGCTTTAGTGAATTTATTCATTTGCTCTTCAAATATCTCAAAATAACCAATTAGTCACTCATTTAATAAATTTCATATGCTATACAATAAATACTTATTATATACCTCCATTTAAACTGGCCTCAGCAAATGCACGTATGGCATGAACACAGCTTTCAAAGTTGAGTGGTGTGACATGAGCAGCATCCCTTACAAGGAATGAGAGGGTCTCGGAGGCTTTAAGAAGGGATTTTATATCACAGTAATTAAGTTCTTCAGGCAGCTCTATACTATATTGATTGACTGGGATTATTGGGATTATTTTCTTAGTCTGCTGTTTTCCTTCTTCATCCTGATTTACCTAAAATTGACAATAAATATTAAACCAATTTTAAATGTTTATGTAAAGGTGTTGACTGCATATATTATCAATAGTTATATCAAGAAATTTTTGTTTTTTTTTGTATCTTCATATCTGAAAGAAACTGCTCTGGTGGCCTAAGAGGTTAGAGCATCAAACTCAGATGAGGGAGGTGACAGGTTCGAATCACGGCAGAGTCATACCAAATGGTATTAACAGCTACCTCACTAGGTGTTTAGCATTAAAAGGTTAGTGGTCAGCCTGGTATCAGGATAATGTGACTGGATAGGACATTGATGCTCTATGTTTGCAGCATGATGCCCCACTTCTAGACTTCACTATAAACTGCCAAAATGCATCAACATCATTTGTCCAATAATGTAAGTCTTTAAAACTTGGTAAACTTTCTGTCAAAGCTTGGTTAATTCTCCTCAGCAAAGTTTTGAAAGAAATTTGTTTGAGTGTTTTCACACATTTTCTTTATGTCCTTTGGTGATGGAATTAACTTGGTAATAAAGTGTGTTTGATTTAGATTTTTAGTGTAGCTATGATGTCTGCAGTGTGGCAGTTTACAGTAATGTCTAGCACTGTGGCATCATACTAGAAACATGTTGCATTATGTCCCACCCAGTCACATTATTCTAACATCAGGCCGACTTGTCCTAACACACATCTCTTCATGCTTAGTGCCGAGCAAGGCAGCTGTTAGTACCATTTTTTAAAGTCTCAGGGATGATTTGGAGGGGGTTTGAACCTGTGACCTTTTGTATCTGAGGAGGATGCGCTAGGCTACCTGAGTGAACAAGTTTGTAATACGGTAAACCAGTTTTGGTTAAAATAAAGAAAGGTTTAAAATAAACATGGAATTATAATTAGATGTAAACAAAGTAAATACAAGTGTTACTGTTGATAAGCAAATAAACAATTTCTATTTAAACTGCAACTGATTCAGGAGGAGCATTGCACTGTAATTGCAATGTTGAGTAAAAGCTTAAATTAATAAATATCCAGAATACTGGTGACAACATAATTTGGGCAACAGGCAATATGTAAGAATTACTTTCCTCTGACAATATCTTATGTGGACAGAACAACTTGTTTTCTTTTCTACTTGGCTGGATTCAGGACACAAGAAGTTTTTTTTTGGGTGAATAAGCTATCATAGGAAGTTAATGTGATCAAAAGAGGTGAAGGCTTTTTAAAAAAAAATGCCACATACTAGTAACCAGCTTCCATTGTCTGGTACAGGTCTGAGTTCAAACTCTTCATACTTTTGTCCTACCCTCTCATAGACCTCACTGTCAGAGAGATATCCACGGTCGCTGCTACCAACTGTGACTGCGGAGGAATTCTGCACTTCACTGTCACTCTGAGCACCTGTATAAGTGTACATTCAGATGTAACCAAAATACAAATTATGAAATGTCTATATTCCAGTATTATTACTGTATAAGATAGTCACATCCTTTATATTTCTTTTGGGGACACTCTACAGATATTACAAACTTCTTAAAGAATGACAGGTGTAAGGTAAAATTGTTTTCCAATTCAGGAATGATCAAGTGGAGCTATCAGTTTTTTGTAAGGTGCACATCTGAATTAAAGCCAATCTGTTACAATATAACCCTAACTATATCCATCAATCATACACCAAACCATTAGTCATACATTAAAATAAAAAGACTTTACAGATCTTTTAATGATACCTATTTTATACAATGTCTTTTCCCAAAGGCAGGATAACCAGTGAGAAAAACCTGGAAAATTCTTCTTTAAAAATATAACCTTATGCCAAATATGAAACTGTGGAATGCCAATGTTGAAGATTATGAGACTGAAGAGCAAACATAATGCATGAAATGATGGTCAGCACAAACCTTGCTACTCTATCAAGAACTTCTAAGAACATCAGACAATATCTTCTGATAAGTTAATCAAATTTTTAGTAAGATAAATTAAATATCATATACTGCTACTGTCAATTTAGAAAACATTAAAGTGTGATCTCATGCAGCAATAAATATGTCCAACTATTAAGTCTTAAAATAAGCTAGGACTATAAAGACCTTCAGTACAGTTTTAATAACTTCAATTCCAAACCAAATCGAGCTCAGTGGCTTTTTGTTAGATGTCTCAACCTGACAAGCTTTTTAAAATTTCAAATCATCGCTAACACCTAAAGATTTATTCAAACTGACACACTGTCTAATAAACGATTTTTATTTCTTTCATGGAATCTGAATATTGTTATGTATATCTGATTTGATATATATTTGTTTTAATTTAATACTAATAATGTTACATGCTACTGTAATGTAAATTTATTCACTAGAGATGATGTTATTTCTGAAATTCGGTGGACCTGAAATTTCTTTGGTAAACAAGTAATGTTGACCTAGATCCTGGCCTTAATTCAAGATTAGTGGTAGGGGCCCTGAGTGTCTGAGTGGTTTAAAGCGCTCTCCGTTACGGATAACTGCCACCTCACCTCTGTCAGCGTGGGTTTGAGTCTAACATTCGGCTAATGTAGTTATGTTAGAAAGCTTGCCAGTAGCGTCGCGTGAGTCGGTGGTTCTTTCCAGGGGTTTTCCTGGGTTCTTCCTCCACCAATAATACTGGCCGCCATGTATAGCCTATTGTGTGCTGAATAATGGCATTAAACCCTACAACAACAACAACAAGGTTAGTGGCAAACACGTAAGTAAACAGGTTCCATTTTTATTTTAAAATGATTGGTTTTTGTCAAGATCAAGATTGGACAAGTGAATTTGATGTAAACAAATTTTTTATTTTATTTTAAAATTATTGGTTTTCTCAGGGTCATTTGAGGAGTACATGATATAAATGTTCACTTGACTACTTCCTCTCACCTTCATGATTGCACAATCTGGGGATTTATTTAAAACTGTGTATTGAAAACAGCATTAAACAGTATCGAGAAATAAACAAGAATACCAGAAAAAACTTAAAAAGCAAAAGAAGAGTGGATTGGACAAAAGTGCACAGAAATAGAGAGCAGTCTGATAAAGAATAACAACAAAAAGGCATTCCAAATTGTGAAAAACCTCATCAGACAGAAGCAACCAAGAGTCAGTACCATTCAAGACGAAAATGGAAAATGCCTTACAGAAGCAAGTGACACTGCAGAAAGATGGATTGAGTATTGTAAAGAACTCTATAACCATCACTTCACAAGAGACCCAGAGGTGCCTGAAGTTCCAAACTCCATAAATGATGATGATTTCCCCATTCTCAAAGAAGAGGTGGAGTCAGCACTGAAGAATGTGAAGGCAGCTGGAGTAGACAACATCCCAGCTGAACGTATCAAGAATGGTGGGGAATCAGTGATAGAGCTACTAACAAAAATCTGCAACAAGATCTGGCAGACAGGCAAATGGCCAAAACAGTGGACCCAGTCACTGATTATAACACTCCCCCAAAAAGGCAATCTCCAGCTATGCCAAAATTACAGAACTATCAGTTTGATCAGCCATGCTAGTAAGGTGATGCTGAAGATCATCTTGAACAGACTGAACCCACAAGCTGAAGAAATAATCAGTGAAGAACAGGCAGGGTTCCAAAGTGGAAGAAGCACAACAGAACAAATATTCAATCTTAGGGTTCTGTGTGAAAAGTAATCACAACATCAGCAAGACATCTATCATATGTTCATAGATTTCAAAAAGGCTTTTGACAGTGTGGCATGAGGCATTGTGGGCCACAATGAAGAAGTACAACATGGGTCAAACGTTGACCAACACCATCAGGCAGCTGTATGCCAAGGCTACCAGTGCAGTACTTGCTCAAGGTTCTGTGGGGGACTTGTTCAAGACAACAGTTGGAGTACGGCAAGGCTGTCTCCTGTCACCCACGCTTTTCAACATTTACTTAGAGTGCATCATGAGCAAAGCCCTGGAAAACCACTGTGGGACAGTCAGAATTGGAGGCTGTAACATCACCAACCTCCGCTTTGTAGATGACATTGATGGGCTGGCAGGTAGTGAAGATGAGCTTGCCACCTTAGTGAAGAACCTGGATGATACATCTTCCAGATTTGACATGGAGATAAGTGCAGAGAAGACAAAGCTGATGACCAATAGTGGCACACAAATCTCAACCAAGATTAAAGTCAGAGGACAGGAACTGTAAACAGTGGGCCAATATCTTCGTTCCATCATCACGGAAGAGGGATCAAGAGCACAAATTTTGTCACGAGCAGCACAAACAATGGCATCTATGTCAAAGCTAAGACCCCATCTGGAGAAATCAAATTTTTTTTAGTAAATTATGTTTCTCCGAGAATACTTACTCAATCACATTACTTCAGGGATATAAGCCTGCTACCTCACGAATCCAGCCCTACCAAAAGACAAAAATTCGTCTTTTCTGTCTATGTCATATAAACAAAGGGCAATAACTCTTGCCCCTTACCTCCCCTTGGCACCCACTAGATGTCGCCAGTTTTTAAGCTGAGCAGTATATAATATACGAGGATGCTCGCATGGCAGGGTGGTTGGGAGGGTTTCTTAGTAATGTGATCGGGTAAGTATTCTCTGTGAAACATAATTTACTAAAAAATTTGCTTTCTCCTTTGAATACATTCCCCAATCACATTACTTTAGGAGAATAGGTAATTGGAGGAAGCAATGCAGAGCATCCGACCTCCACCCCGGGTATCCTCTAGGGAATGATGGCTGGATTCCCTATTTGAACGATAACCCATTCTCCTAATTTTAATTAGCAACACAGCCCAGGGTCACGTGATATGTGATCCCTTTATACGGTTAAGAAGATAGTTATTGAAATCTTCTTACCTACAAAAATTTTCTGGCGAATCCAGCGAAGCTAATAGGCTGTGCTAATTGTTGTAAATGGGTCTGGTGGGCATCTGGGCTGCCAACACCGGACCTACTAGATTCAAGGTTTGCCTCTGTGAGGACAAATCTTTGAGATAAAGCTGGAGAAGGTTGACTCTGCATGCCAGCCAACAGCTTCTATTATATCTCTGATAGAAACATTGCGTTCGAATGCAAGGCTCGCTGAGATTGCTCTAATCTCATGAGCGGTAATCTACATGAGGTGACTCTGATCTTGTGAATCTTCAGAGTACGCTGAGCATATAACCCACTTCAGCCATGAAGCAAGGGCTTGAATGGTGATATCTCATTTCCCAGCTATCACCAGAAGAAAGAGGTGCTCGTATGTGACCTGACTCACCTCTATGAGTTTAAATGGTGCTAGAGTGCACAAACAGGATCTTGCATGGCTGCTGCTAATGACTTATCTATAAAAGAAAGTGAGCTAATGATGATTCCTTGATTGGCAATGGATGGTGACCTATTTGTTTTTGGCTACGAAGCCTGACTGTGTCAAGAGGACCTCCGAACCATCTGATCTGAAATGAAGATAGTTCAGGTCACTGGAAAGGACCTGTAACTCACTCAACCTGCATGCTGAAGCTAAGCCTATCAAGAAACCCAATTTGTATGATAGTAGCTTTAACGAATTGTGGGCTAAAGACTCAATACTGTCTGAATTGAACCATGTTAAAACCCAGGACAGATTCCATTTGGAAACAGGATGAGGGATATTAGTCGATTGAACTCTAAAGTGGCTAAAAGATCTGACAGATCTTTGTCATGGCTGATATCACATTTACCATAATGGCGGAATGTGTCTGATATCATGGAGCGGTAGCATTTGATAATAATTGGGGCCAACTGTTTCTCCTTGAAAGCCAGAGAAAAAGTCGGCCAGTTGAGGGATTGTGACACTCATAGGAACGATGTTAATGATATGGTACCAGTCCCTGAAAACATGCCACTTGCCCTCGTAAGCCTTCAGAGTAGAGTGCCTTCTTGCTCTCGAGATTCTCTCCACAATTGAAGATTTAAATTGTTTGTCTTGTAAGGCTGTCTGGACAAGAGCCAAGTTTGAAGATAAAGACGGTCTATCGCTAGATTGAGTAGATTGGAGACCCAAGAGTTGTTCCATCTGAGAGGTGCAATCAGAATCATCTGACAGTTATGACCCCTTAACCTCTGGATTATTTTCAGTACCAATACCGTGGGAGGGTAGAAGAATGCCCACAACCCTTCCCAGCTGATTGACCAAGCATCCACGGCCCAAGCTTCTGGGTCTCGAACCTGTGAGACGAAGGTGGACAACTTGCGATTCTACCTTGTTGCAAAAGATCGATCATCAGACATCCCCAAAGTGTGCAGATTGGAAGAAAGCCCGATTGAAGGAGTGACCATTCCGTGTGAATGGCTGGACAGAGTGTCAGCCAAGAATGTGTCTGATTTGTACATTGAGGTTGAGATTGTTGCACCAATGTAGAAACTGCCAGATCAGATTGCACAGGTCTGGTGATTGGTGCCCCCTTGTTTTGAGGAGGCAAGTCACCACCACAAAGTTGTCTGACATAAGGAGGACAGTTTTCAATAAGAGTTGATCCTGCCAGAAATGAAAGGCATTGATGACAGCCTTTATTTCTGAAAGGTTGATGTGGAGAGGGCTCACCCCTGGCACCCACATGCCGCTGAAGGTATCAAAGTCCGGCAACAGGTGGGCACCCCAACCATAAGTACTGGCGGTGGAAAATACCATTATCTCTGCCTGGGGTATCTCCAGAGTAATCCCTGTTGACAGTCAACAGGGGTTGTGCCACTGACTCAAGAATGATCTTATCTCTAGTATGATCATTATTGTGTGATTGAGGGGACTTAAAAAGGGCGCCATTACGCTAGTAACGTCCTTTGTAAAGGGCGCATAAAAAGACGGCCGAGCGGGATAAAGTCCGCTGCCGCATTGAATAATCCAAGGAGCTGCAAGAACTCTCTCGCTGAAATGCGCATCCTGTTGGAAACGGACTCTACGAGTTCGACTATCTGGATGATTGCAAACGTGAGGAAGTCTTACCAGTTTCAGATCGGTGAGAAACTCCACACCCAAATGGACCAAAACTCTGGGCTGGACAGAGATCGGACTTTATCCAGTTCACGAGAAAGCCTATATGAAGTAAAAGTGATACAAGATCGTTTCTGCCTTTGAGCAGAGTAGAACTTAACGTATGTTTCTGGAGGATGTTGTCCAAGTATACTGCCGTCACTATAGATGAAGTTGAGCGGAACAGGGTGACGACGCAATCCATAACCTTGGTACAAGCCCAAGGGCTGATGTTGAGGCCAAAAGGTATGACCTGGAACTGATAAACCGAGTCCCGACAAGCACAACGGAGAAATGTCCGTGACTCGGTGGATAGGGATGTGAAAATATGCGTCGGTCATATCTAGACTAACAGCATACCCATTGGATGGATTGATCACGCCATCGCCACATTGAATTTCAGGGATAAAATGTATTGGTTGAGGCGGCTCAGGTCGATGAACGGCCTCTGGATAAGAAACAGCCATGAATAAAACCCAAGCTATTGCAGATTTTTTTTTAAAAATATATAAAGGCATCCTTCTCCCGATCAGACAGTACGTCCGTGAAGAGGGGAGAGGACAGGGGAGGGGATGGATAAATGAAGTCCAAAGTCCCTCCGAAATGACCTGAATCACCCAAATGTTCTGAGGTAATAAAGTCGTCCAGTGGTCCTGAAATTGCAGGAGGCGGCTGCCCACAGGTAGGCAGTCTGCTGGCGGTGGACAGGGTATGTCAACGTCTAGAGTTAGGAGGCTTGAAGGCGGAGAAACTTGGGTTCTTGCCGCCTCTGTATGGTTGCCTCCTAGCTTGATTAGACTGTTGGCTCCCAGCATTGGGATGGGATCTATACTACACATTTGATTGTAGGGATCCTTTTTTCCCTGGTCCGCCTATCATCCCTCCGCTGTGTCAGGGGATGATTGTTTTCGAAACGCCTGCGAAAGTTGGGCGACGAGTTGGAGAAGCAGTTCTTGAGCTGCCTGCCTCCAACCTTTTTCAATTTTCCCCCAAAGAGAAAAAAGGTGACCCAAACGGAGACATCTTAAAAGCCCAAGTAGGATGGGGCTTGAGCGATGTGGACCACCTATATGTGTCACATCATATCAGGTCGAAGTTGGCAGAAGCAGTCAACGCATTGGCCATGGAATGGTGAGCTGCCCTGTTAATAACTCTAGCAATCCAGGCTGTCACTTCACAAGTGTGGTCATTGCCAGATTTGCCTAGGGAGTCGGAAAAATGGCTAGTGAAGCCATGTTTAACATTGAAGACGTACAGCTTGCATATCTGTATAGCATACCAGGGGACCTAGATGACGCAATTCTGCCATAACTGACACTTTCATTAATTCTCCCTTGTGGAGAAGCCGTGAACATATGGGCGGCCGGCACTGCTGGCTGGTTTGTCTGGCAAATGGTCGGCTTGAATGTCGGCGACGGTCTGGCTATCACCGGTACCGGCCGCTCCAAACGCCTGGCTGGACGGACAGATTTCTCACTAAAATCTCCATCATAGTACTGATATATTGCTGGCAGTACAGCTGGATGGACGGATTTGTCACTAAAATCCCCGTAAATTATAGTTGGTCGGCCTGCTTGAGCAATAAGGTCCCGGTACTGGGACGGCACTGCCGGCTGGTTTGTCTGGCGTGTGGTTCGCCGGAATGTCAGTGACGGTCCGGCTATCACCGGTACCAGCCGCTGCCATGGCTTGGCTGGATGGATAGATTTCTCATTAAAATCTCCGTAATAGTGTTGGCATGTTGCCGGCGGTACAGCTTGATGGGCAGATTTCTCACTAAAATCCCTGTAAATCATAATTGGTCGGACCGTGTTACAATACGATGGGATGGCTGGACGGCCGGTGCGGTGACGGCGAGATTGCATAATGAAATGGATTCGATAGAACCGGTAAAACCCCATGCGTCCTGACTTACAGACCCGAAAGCCATGCTCGGACATGCGGGGGCACTTACGCCCACTGGGCAGCCTAAAATTGGGGGAACACTCCCCAAATGTACCCAATGACGCATCTGTTCAAAGGAGGAATGTTGTACCATGTCAACATCATTTTCCTCCATTGCCACATTGCCAACACCCTTTTTGCTATTCATGCATTTGTTGTGGTCATTTCTACTGAAACGACAAAAGATGAGAAACAAAGCACAAATTAACAATTCAGCACGGTATTAAATCGATAATACCATAACCGTTACTAACGGAGTAAGCAAAATTATTCAGTGCCGTGTTAACTCGTAATGACAACACGAGTACAGCCATTAGCGTGTTGCAACAGGACGTTCAAAGACGAAGTCTACTGAAACTACAAAAGAAGATAAACAAAGCACAAATTAGCAATTCAGCACGTTATTAATTCGCTATTACCATAACCATTACTAACGGAGTAAGCAAAATTATTCAGTGTCGCGTGAACTCGTAATGACAACATGAGTACCGCCATTAAATAGTCGCAACTTGGTCGTTCAAAGAGGAAGTCTACTGAAACAACAAAAGAAGATAAAACAAAGCACAAATCAGCACGTTATTAATTCGCTATTACCATAACCGTTACAAAAGGAGTAAGCAAAATTATTAAGTGCCGCATGAACTCGTAATGACAACATGAGTACCACCATTAGTGTGCTCTGTCCATGTTGCAACCTGGTAGTCCCATAAAGGTGACAAAGTCACTCAAAATTTGAAAATATTGTAAAATAATGTATACAACCTGTAGAGGAATGATTATCCAACACAATTATTCCAATTTAACTTCGGATGGTCCGAATTTACACTAATATGGCTTGGATTCATTGGAGGTCTAATTGTACGCGTTTACACAGTACAGCGAAGCTTAAAAACTGGCGACACCTAGTGGGTGGCAATGGGAGGTAAGGGGCAAGAGTTTATCTTTGTCTATATGACCTAGACAGAAAAGACGAAATTTCGTCTTTTGGTAGGGCTGGATTCACGAGGTAGCAGGCTTATATCCCTGAAGTAATGTGATCGGGGAATGTATTCAAAGGAGAAACAAGAATATCTGTCTGAAAACTAAAATCAGACTATTGAGAGCACTAGTCATCTCAATCTTTCTGTATTCATGTGAAGCCTGGACCCTGACAGCAGAATTACAACGAAGAATCCAGGCAATTGAAATGAGATGCTGCAGAACCATCCTTGGCATCTCTAATTTGGACCATTCACAAAAGAAGAAGTGCGTAACACCATCAGGCACAAAGTAGGCCATTATGAAGACCTCCTCACCACTGTCAAAAAGAGAAAGCTGAAATGGTATGGCCATGTCATTAGAGTCAACAGTCTATCCACAATAGTACTGCAGGGTAGTATCCAAGGTGGTAGAAGGAGAGGTAGACAGAGAAAAAAGTGGAGTGACAACATCACAGAATGGACCAGGAAAAGTTTTGCAGAGCCACACTAGGTCAAGAGACTGATGATGATGATTAGAAACAGATATGATCTTTGTTTTAGTGAATATTAGTTTGGGGCTTTTACAAATAAAGTGGTCACTTTCTTTTGTTGCAGCCAGTCTTTGAATCCAAATAAACTTTTCTTCAGTTCACCAGAAAGTTAAATCTTGTGATTCTACAAAGTACTATATATAAACACAAATCAGACTTCACCATATGTCATTGTCTTCCATTTTGGATTTTGCAACAGGACTCAGACTTGGATCTAAACTCGTAACAATATTCCTTGATAATCTTTGGTGCTGATCATTTGAACTTTATAAGAAGCTGATTGCCCCATTCACCTTCAACATTTTGCTAATCTAATAAAAGCAAAATTTTTTACGTTGTGCACAAATTGATTTGAGTGGGAATTAAGAGGCAGGTCTGTCTTATTGTGGATCTGAGAAGAAAAAAAGCATGCTTTAGATAAAGATACTACTTGAGTAAACATTGGTGATTAATTAGGATTCATAAATATGTTAATTGCAAACTTGGGCTGACAAAAATTCAACAAATCATGGTATTAGCTTCCTATGTTTATAACAATGAAGTTCGTCAAATCGTGTTCCAGCTTTTAAATGAAATCGATTCACCCATGGAAATTGCCGATCAACCGGATTAATACGTACACATGACAAATAGATGGGTTTTTCAGTTTGAGTGAGAAATTTCATGGCTCCTAATGTGACGACACATTGATATTAACTGGCTTTGATGGAAACCAACAATGTTTAGGACCAATACCTTTCAAGATTTTATATTATTTTGATGATCTGGCACATTTTACATTTTTGCATTTAATGGTGGTGTTGGGGCTTTAAATTGTAACTGTAACCTGATTAGAATATACATTTAAATCAAACATACAGATGACAGAAGACTGCCAAAACCGATTTTGGTTATTGTCAAGATCAAGATAGGACTAGTGAATTTGATGTCCATATGCAATCTGTTGTGATATACTATGTATAACATGCTACTTATCATTATAAGAATATGAATTTTATGCAATGATTGATTTGATCAGACAAAGAAAATATTTTAAAAACTCATTTCAGTAAACAATTTATAACAATTTCTCTGTGTGTGCCAATGTACAAAATCTATTTTAGCCTATGATGACCCTGTTATGATTATAACAATTATGTCTGGTTATAATCATCAAAGAGAAGAACTCGACATAGGTGTTAAACCCCAAACTCTATCATAACAGTACTGAGCCCATTTCCTGTAAACATTGACTTTTATAGATAATGATATACTATAAATCTTTAGTCGACACTTTTAACAGCGACTTGACACTTGGAGACGTGCATCTACGATAGAGATAATCAAAATTGCTGACCTTACGTCAAGATTTGAATTAATTATTGGTTCTGGATACATTTGAAGAAACAAAAGTGGCTGATCATGAGGGGGACATTTTTCATTTTTTGTACTAAAATGCTGGCCGCTGGTCGCGTTAGAGGGGTAGTTGCTCTTGAGGGGTACTTTTGAATACAAACTAGTCGGTGCCAAGGGATTCTGGCCGTAAAAAGCGGGTGGCCGCTGATTAGGGGTGCCGTTCAAGAGGGAGACTACTGCACTCCATTTTCCTAATATATTTTCTGGGACATTCATGAATTTGACGGCAAACTAATTTTGTTTCTGTGTAAAACATTTCATTTTAGAAAGACTATTTTTCACTTACCAGCTTCATACAGATCCTTTGCAACATCATCTACCCCTTGACACACTTGTAACAAAGGTGGGGGATTAGCCCCTGCCCCCACCACTTCTAAAAGTGTAAACAATGTATACCAGTCCTGACCACTATGAATATTAGCAGCATTAGTCCGTAACAACTCATGAAGTCCATATGCAATCTGTTGAGATATACTATGTATAACATGCGACTTCATCATTATGAGAATCTGAAGTGAAGTAAGAACTTGTGAAGCTATTTCTTCACGTCGTAACAATCGAATTGAAAGTCTCAAAAGTCCAACAGTGGCTCTTTCCACTAAGAATGTATGTTCATTTGCATTTACAACAAGGCTGTATATGTGATCTCGCACTGGCTGCCATATTGGTGTCGCTCGGTCCCTGGAAATAAATAATGTTTTCTGTTTTCATTAGCATGATTGAATTTTTTTAAATATTCTTACAAAAATAAATGTATTTTGTCATTTTGTATGTAAATAAATTTATCACTGACATACAAAAGTGCATTTACTACTATAAATACATATTGAGGTTGCCGCCTAAAATACAGACCCTAAAATACTGAAAGGTCTAATTCAAATGATTCTCTAATACAATATGTGATTTTTCTATCAGTGTTCTAAATCCTGTGATTCACTTGAATCATAATTTCTTCTAAAATGTTTAGTTGCAACACTTTTTGAAATGATTGATATTCTGAGATATGATTCACTTTAAATCAAGAAAACTGAACAGTTTAGACTTAAATCTAGCATCTTTGTTTTTTCTGGATAAATTAACTTACTGACAAATCTCTAAGTACTCTAAGTACATCTCATGTTTAAAACTACAGATATTCAATTTTATGGCAATAGTGAACTCCCATTTGTCCATAACATGTCACTTAGAACTTTATCAGATAAACCCAACTGACAAAATAAACAAATACTTCTAACAGATTTTGTAATTATAGATTCATGTACAATTGTTTGACAAGGTAAGTCACTTTATACAAAAGTCAATGGATTAACCTGAGAGATAAATAAATACTACCAACAGAATTAGTGAATCAATTTAGATTTAAGTCTACATGTATGATAATGTCTGGCACTTCAAAAACAAAGTCATCAAATTCACCTAACAAATAAACAAATACCTCCCTGAGACTTTGTATTCATGAACATCTGTCAGAAAACATCCATCATTTAAATAAAAATCATCTGATTAACCTGAGAGCTAACAACTACTACCAACAGGCTTTGTAATGTAAACTGATATACATGTGTGTAAACAAGAACGAGAAATGGATGTACTTTAGAGAGACCTTTAATTATGATTAATGTGTGCTGAAATTAATATAACATTCATTAACTGCCATATAACTATGTACTGGCAGACATGTAGCACTTTTGACAGCTCCGTAAAAACGATCATCTTACACCAGCAGACAGTTAAAGGAGCAAGAAATGAAATTTATTTAAGCATAAATTGTAATATTGCTGGTTCATTTTACAATGATGATATTGCTTGTTCATTTTACAATGATGATATTGCTGGTTCATTTTACAATGATGATATTGCTGGTTCATTTTAGAATGATGATATCATCATTGTATAATGAACCAGCAATATTACAATTTATGCTTAAATAAATTTCATTTCTTGCTCCTTTAACTGTTTGTTTGGTTTGTTGATGAAAATAAGTGAATGAATAGTAATCTGGATATAAAAGAAACAGTTTCACTGTTGGGCATGATTCGGTCAGCTCAATGCCTCACAGTGAAAGCAAGAGATATTGCATTCACTAGGGAAATTCCATTTAAACTCCAAAGTCACCAGGTCAAGACCTAAAAATAGCACCGCACTGTAGAGAAGTGAACGACCTTTATTTTCATACAAGTTTGAAATATATATGTTTAAATTAAATATTTTGGTAAGCATTAAAATAAAAGGTTAATTTTTCCGGCTAAATATCTCTGCCAATTTCTTAAATTAATATATGATACCTATATGCAAAGGAAAGCCCAAGTTTTTTTTAATTTAATGATATGCATGGCTTCGAGATTGCATTAAAGGCAGCCAATCGCAACCATGTAAAGCGTTAGGTCATATTCAAATATTTTGAGTCACACGCTGTGAGGTGATTCCGAATTAAATGGCTGACTTCACATCGACAAGTGATCCAGATAATAGTCTCGTCTGAGAGAAATTGCAACAGCACATTGGTAAGTATTGTTTTTCTTGCTTTTCCAAACATTTATGAATATTTCTACTCCTTTCTATATTTTAAATGGTGTATGCATACTGCGACAGGAAGTTTACAATTGCCATGTGTTAACCTATCTTGCATTCTAAGGTTGCAATAATGATTTAGTTTTAATAAATAACAACTACCTATATTGATTCGATGAATTCGTAAAGTGAGTAAATAATTAATCATTCTGTTCATAAACATTTTATGTAGTCCTTGTTTCTTTGCTCATTTCCTAACAGTTATTGGACGTTTATAAACCCGATGTTGGTTTCTCTCTTACGATGTATCTCTTCTGTCTGTATCAAAATATTTCTTGGTCAAAGTTTCCTTGTTAATTTTAGTTTAGTATCTCTGGGAAATTAATTATCATACACCAATTGTAATTAATCTCTGTATATCTGCCTGTTTCTTTGCTATATAAATTAAAAAAACAAAACACATTTCCATCCTCCCAATCAATGTCATTTGGTGTTATGCATAAACATATCAAAACATGTTTTAGTAAAACAAAACAAAATGTGCTCACAGAGTTAAAACATATACAATTCTATGACCTGAAGATCTCAATCAAAATATACAAAAATAAATAATGTACAATTTTGATTTATTATTTTTAAGTTTCAACTGTTGAAGAAAAAATTTCAGTTTCCCAAATATTGCACTGGTTTTACAAATTATTAACTGAGTTGTTTTGCACTTTTACAGAGAATGACTTCCACCATATGTCTAGGTGGTTGATTAAAAAGGGCAAAAGGAGAAAAATAGCCCTTAAGCATCAAGAGCAAGATGTTATCAGCTATAAGTTTTTGATCCAGCTCTATCAGCTTAAAAGTAAATTTCGCGTCACTTTCAATCAAATTCAAGAATTTTTTGAAAAGATTTGCTCAGTCCCATGTCATGTTGATCTTGGGCATGCAAATTTGCAGAAGGAGATACATCATGTGCTGAGAGCTGCTGGTGGAGCAAATTTAGAATCTATTTCTGAATCGGATGCTTTGTTATTTTTTAACTACAGTGCAACCCACGACTAGGAGAGACGTAATGTCAGACCTTTTGTTAAGCAGTTGAACTTGAAGTGGCATCAGATTGAGATTTTGATATGCAAAGCTGACGGGGTATTTTCCAAACATACATGACACTTTAGTATTGAATTTGCTATTTAACATGCCTTTTTCATTTCAATAAAATATTGTTATTGCTTGTGCTCTTCTGCACAGTGCAGATTTTACTTTTTTGTGTGGTTATATGTTGACGTCATGTGAATTCTGCCCAGGGGGTGGGGAGATGTTTTTAAAAAAAGTGTTTTAAATACTCTGAATATAGAATCATTAGATAGTTTACAGTAATCTGAACACAATACAATTTAAATTTTAAAAATTGATAAATAAATGGCCAAGATATTGAATTTTTAATATTTGCAGCTGTATTTGCCATTGACCAATTCAGTGAAGATCGTTAATTTTGGAGGTCTGCTAAATCGTTATTTCAGAAAACTGAGTTCCCCCCAAAAATTGAGCCAAGTCTCTGTATAGAATGTAAGAGATCTGGAAAGTTACAGACTTAAAGTGTAGTTAGTTTCAATATTATCAACTACTTAATTTGGCCATTTATGCAATTTGACAATTTTGAAGAAAATCACAGCATTTTATGAAGATTTTTACCCATAACTTTTGAACGAGATGAGGTAGACGTATAATCTTTGTTTTTGTTCTATTAGATTGATAAAGATCTATCTATTGGTTATAAAATCCACACAGAATTTCCAAGTTAAAATTTTGACTGCCAGAACATAATATAACCCAGTAAAATGCTGGTTTACAAAATGAGGCCAATTATAAAAAAATTCAATTAATGAATTAATAACATATTTCCAAACGACACTTAAGTCAGAACATTAGATAAATCTGTAGCATCTGATGAAACAAATGAAAGAGGGGATGAAAACAATAGCTGCTTTTAGTAGAGATCAGATAAAGTCATGTTGACATTAATATGCTACCACAGTAATGGCTATGACCCCACCTTTCAATGCAGTCTGTACTTTTCCAACACAATTCAAGGTTCAACCAGAATATCTACTAAAGTCTAGCACCTTCCCCACAAATAAAATGACTCCCACTCCGATAGTGGGTCTATCAGGTTGAGTTTCAAAGTTTGAATATACTTGTGGAAAATAAAAACAGGATTTCAATTAAATGCCAGAAATATCAAACGATGTAGAGTTCACTAAGCTTTCTTTAAAACATAGATGATACATTCATATAACTTTTAATACTTATTTGGCAAGTACACTAAACTCTAAATGAATTTTCAATGTCAAACTTACAGATTACTTAGATTAAGCTGTATATATAAATGTACACAAGTAATTGCTACACCTTGATCTCAATCTTCCTTCATTAAAACATGAAATTTTGTTACAACTCAGGTTCATTTATTTCATATCAGATCAATTAAATAGAGTTTAAACATGAACTGTTTAATGCCCCAAAATGGCCATCTACATTTGGGAGTATTATGCAACTGCTATATTAACAAATACATTTTAATTATGTACCTGTTTTGTAGAACACATTTGACTAGCAATTCAAAGAAAAATACTGCAGCATCTTCATCATACACTGTTCCTAAGTGAACATGTCCTTCTGGACCCTGTGAGGCAAACACTAGTGCCTGTAATACAATGAAGCTGAAGATAACAAAATTTACAGAATATTAAAATTATGAAATTCAGAAACACTCTCTGCAGTAGTTTTGTTCTCTTCTATTAAGTCAAACAAATCTGAAATGATGTACTGCAAGATTTTGCAAATATGAGTGAGACAAACACATTACACACTCATCCTATGTTTAATAAACCTCCATGTAGATAAACAAATTTGTGTGTAAAAAACACATTTTTCCTTTCAGTGACAATGATCTTTGACATTTTGACCCCAATATCAACAGACTTATACCTTATTCTATGTGTAACCCAACCATAATGTTTGGTCCATGAATGTGATTTAAAACTGACGTTCTTGTGCAGAAACCATGTTTATTTCCCAGACTTTCAAAGACCACAAAGTTAACATAGATTTCCAAGACCAATTTTTGAGCTTTGACTTCTAAGTCAATATTAGGCTTATTCCATACCCCAAGCACAAGCCATCCACAAATCATAGATGAAGGAAATTTTAAGTTAATATATGGAAACCATTTCTTATTCCTGTGACCTTAATATCTGACATGTTTCCCTAGAATCAAAATGTCTTCTTTTATTTACATCCAATTAAAACCCACAATTTCTTAGTGTATGATAATAACAATAATGATAACTCCCATTAAAACCTACATTATCAGTGTGTAATATACCCAATAATATTAAAAGCCCCCATTAAACTCCACAATATCTTAGTGTATGATGTTATAGCCTATAATGATAAAAGTTCCATTAAAACCCACAATGGCATAGTAAATGATAATAAACAATAGTCCTATTAAAATGCACAAAACAAAAAAAAATTCATATCACCAAGAGCTCTTAGCTAGAATTCATTAAGAATTTTATGATACAATAAATGGATAAAATGAAAAGAGAAATCATGACAAAATTATTTAACAAGTGAATAAAAGTAAAAACAAGGTTGGTAAAACAAATCTAGTTTAACATTATTTTAATTGTATTTTAAATTGTAACCTAAAATATTAAAACTTTATCCATGCCAGTTCAGAAAATCTGTCTTTATGTAAACCAGTGGTTTCCAAACCTTGTTTGAGCCACTGCCCTCTTGGTTATCCTCTGTGCCCCCAATCTTACCCAGTAACAAGCATTATTCAGCATTAGTGCCCCCCCCCCACCCTCGGTAATCCCACCGCTTGCAAGGAGGTGGCTGAGATGACTTTGGGAACCACTGAGGTAAACTCTATTAAAGACAAACTGCTTATAAAGGAACATTAATAAAGTCCTTTAATAATTTCACTTAAGCATTACATCTCATAAAAAGAAACACCCATCAATCAGGGAAAAAAGTTTGTATTCTTTATAAGTCCTTTATATACAGGTCATGGTGTATTTATGTACCTTCACAAGTTCCTGTAGAGACTCTTCTGTCAGAAATTTGGTGTCATTTATGAGTTGTTCTAGGCAACAATCACGAATGCAGGCCTGTGCCACCTTTGTTGCTTCGAGCTCTTCTGGTGTTGGTCCCTTAGTATTGGCAGGCTCTGACATTGTGAAGTATGAGTAAAAGCTACTTAATACCCCCGTTTCAGACCTAGAATGAAGTATAAAGGCACATTCAAAACACAGGTGAACACAAAACATTATTTATGTGGTTAATAGACTGATTAGAACACTGTCTGTGTACATCATTAAAATGCTCGATCTTTAGCAGAGTATACTGTGTTCATATTCCTGGATTTTATTTTATCAGATAATTAAAGAAACATCTGCATTTTCTGAAGTGAAGAAAAAAATACACCCTTCATTACTTTAGGCTTGTTTTATAAAATGCCTTAAAATTTCTTCCTAAAGATATTTTTTAACATTTTTAGTGCAGCCATGTCTTGGTTAAATACAATTATTCCAAAGAAGTTTTAGATTCTGAATTCTTTAAATAATTTTACAGTGCATTATTTTCTGATTAAAAGTTTAGGTTCTATTCAAATCAGTGTTCTTCCACTCCTATTTATTTTGGATACCATGAATTTGTATTTATTTTTCATTTTCTGTAGTTTTACGAAAAATGAACTCTGTCAGAATTAAATTCATGGATTGGGGAATGAGTCCTTTTCTTTTCACATAAGGCTCATTTTTTATTGGGTCTTTTTAGCAATCACAAAATCCACAAAACATTAAAAATTATGAATTCACAGCATTCCTTGCACTGCTCAAAAATATACTAGCAATTTTACATTTCTTGTGCTACACAATATAACTATATTTTGACCAAGATTCCAATGATATACAGAGCATCATAAAAATTATGACTGGAAATTCCCCGTCAAACTTCACTAGCCATGGGTTGTCTTTCCACTTCATTCCACATCTGCAATCCTTAGCATATGTAGCTTAAACATAGTTCTGCTATTTGTATGAAAAAACAAAAAAACAAATGTTGCATCTCACTTTATTGACACTAAACCATTTACAAGTGTTTATTTTGGAATCACTGACTTTGCTGTATTAAATAACTAATTTAAGGAACAGGTTCTTTTATTGGTTAATCACTTTCAGCTGCTACTGGCAATAACTCTTTTATCTGCAAGAAGGCCCTTATTCAAAACATTGTTTTCATTTATATATATGTTGAGAATTTCACAAGCAACATAAAATAATTTTTTTAACCTGAGTAGAACCTTTGCAGAAGCTAGTATTAATTAAGATTTATTAAGACAATAACTTCAGTGTATTGATAAGATAAGACAACTGCTCATCAAACTCATAGCATATGATGTAAATTGTGAGTATTAATTATGCTGCAATCATCAAATGGAAACAAAATAAATAAGACTAAATACACAAATCTTGCCTGGTATTTTACAAGAATCCACTTTTGTTTATGATAAGGTTTACATATAACCTTATGGACTTGACCACATAATACCCACTTCATCTTCAGTAAATGTGTTAATTGTGTTAATTTTTCTAAGGATAACAATTTATAGACAAGTAGAAAAAATGGATAGTAATAATATTTTAATGAATAACTTGTGTGATTTATACTTGAATCAATCATGGGAACAACTTTATCTCCAAGACATTAAACTGAAGAGATAGCTTATGTTGAACCATTTTTTTCTCTTTATCACGCTCCCATATCCCTTTTTTCTGGATTAGATTCTATTTTTTCATTTAATCAAGCAAATCGTGAATCAACAACATACAGTTACTGTCTGAAACACTATTTTCTGAATTAAATGTTTATACTTTCATGAACATAAAAGTGCTAATCTGATGGAAGGTCAACAGAACAAGACCTTGCACTGGTGTCCATGAGATCTCCATTATTGAGACTTTGATTTTTAATCAGGTTGAAAATGTTTATGTCTAAGCTGGGAAACTATTCAAAACTTACAGAAAACACTTGCGACCCACAGTGCTTCAGCATTTTATGAAATGTACTGTAAATGGATGAAGACATGTCAACAAGAGCAATGATAATGATAAGTATTTCAGTTTTCTTTCTAAAAAATTTTTGTTTGTCTTGGAAATAAGTTTACCTCTGAGTTGTCTGAATCTCTTCTTTTATGATGGAAATCTTTCCACTTGGGTTGACAAAATCTTCTGCCTGAAAAAATAAAAAGATGAATAAAATAAAATGTTATCTGATCAACATATATTTTGCTGTATTGTGGAACCATATTTGCATAATGTGTCAACATATCATGGTCAATGTTGCTTGTTGAACCAATTACGGATTATAAATTGCATAGACCCAGATCTGCATGTGCATTATGCAACAACAGCTCTTCTTTCGTGCAGTTTGTAATTGGACCCAACTTTTAAGATGGTATTCAGCTTACAAATGCTGCATGAAAACAAACAATAAACTATTGATGATGTGTGAACCTGTACAGAATTCATAACTGATTTTCAATACTAAAAGTTGCTGTAAATTCAGTCTGCATTATTTTAGAAATCTAAATTGTAAATTAAGACTAGTAAGTCAAAATGGGCACCTGCCAAAAATTATTTTGTGACAAACATAATATTAAAATACATTTTTTTAAATATAAAATCATTCTATGTACATATTGAGGTAAAAGTATTCAAATCCAGAGAAATTATTCTCTTTGTCATAAACTTGTACATATTTTTATTTACAATCAATAAATCCCTGGATTTTTCCTCCAACAGATATACTAGCTGCCACATATAGTGTGTCATCTGCTGAAAAAATGCATTATACAAACAAACCCAAACAATGTTGTTGTAGAGTTTAATGCCATTTTTCAGCACAATATATGCTATATATGGTGGCCAGTATTAATGGTGGAGGAAGAACCTGGGAAAATCCTCAGAAAGAACCACCGACCCACAAGAAGCTACTGGCAAGCTTTGTCACATACCCACATTGGCTTAATCTGAGACTTGAACCCACACAGACAGAGGTGAGATGGCAGTGATCCATAACGGAGAGTGATTTAGACCACTTGGGGCCCCAAAAACAAACAAACAATTCTTATCTATACATGCTGAACAAAAGCAGCACCCATTGTGTTTTTTTAAAAAAACAACCTAGTCCATTTTTTCAATCCAATATCTTGTTTTTTTTTTGTTTGATTAGGATTTTTAACGTAGTTTTAAAAATAATTCAGTCATATCGCATTGATGTCTGCAGTGTGGCAGTTTAAAGTGATGTCTAGCACAAAGGCATCATGCTGCAGACACGTAGCATGATGTCCCACCCAGTCTCATTATCCTGACACCAGGCTGACAAGTCCTAACACTAACCTCTTAATGCAGAGCGCCAAGTGAGGCAGCTGTTAGTATCATTTTTGTAAGTCTTTCGTATGACAGCTGGGTATCTAACCCACGACCTCCTGCTTCCATGGTGGATGCTCTAAACATTAGGCCACCAGAGTGGCCCAATCCAATATCTATTCCAAATTGATGGATTTTGACAATCAGAATCCACACACATATACAGTGGGACCCCGCTATAACCCGCCCCGCTATAACCCGAATTCGGATATAACCCGGTCGTGGCATGGCTCCCGAAATTTCGGGTAATTTATTACAGGTATTTTTCTCAAAGACCAAAAAAAAAAAAAAAAAATTAAGTATAAAAAAAGGCAAGAGTTTAATTATCATTCTCATATTCGTCTAAACAGTGTGAAAAAGAACCTGTAGAAAATGTATTATCAAATTTTCTTCTAGTTTTGTGCAAAAATAAACGTCGTTAATACGAACCAATTGCTGGGCCTACTGAGAACTTTGATCTTTGTTTATTGTTGAAAAACTACAGCTCATAAGTGTCAATATTATAATTACTGATTCCTGAATAATGAAGCCATCGTGTCTGCTTTGTGTTTGTCTTTAATGCATTCTGAATACAATGGTTGCTCTAATAATCTCCGATATATGTTCTCTTAATTTCATACACAACTAAACAATAGCCAATGCGGGGGTTGATAAAAGATTCTCACCAGAATGTATAAATCAATTAATTTAAGTACATTGTTTATCATCAAAGTGAACTGCCGAGCTAACCAGTGACATAATTCAGTGGTTAAAATGTCAGCCAGTTCT
The DNA here is from genome assembly GCA_030141615.1 of Unio pictorum. Lineage (NCBI taxonomy): Eukaryota > Metazoa > Mollusca > Bivalvia > Unionida > Unionidae > Unio > Unio pictorum. The sequence continues at coordinate 40,417,069 of JARLTB010000021.1, forward strand.
GCTTGCTGTATTAGAGTACATCAAAAGAACATGACGCAATAGCTGGGCGGCAAGTTCAAAGGACTTTGACTAGCAGCTTGGGTGGGAAATTGTGCTGAAATTTACAATGACTGAATTCAGAGACGGAAAGGTCCTGAGATATACATGCAGTTATTATAAGAATACACTTTAGCTTCCATTATTTAATCTACGGACATGTACTATTTCATCATTCGTTACGTACATCCGTTACGTAATATTTGCTATTTTCTTTTCATTGAATTCAGTCACATAATGATCTGTGACAAAATTATTGAATATTTTACATCCTTGTGTGGATATTTTCGATGGAAATATATGTATTATGGATTCAGTGTATGTTACAAGATTCGCTGGTGAGTACACGGTGTTGATACTCTTTTCATGCAATAGATTATACAGGTTTATATAAATTAGACACGTGTATTACCAATGCATGGTTCTCTGAATAAAGTAATATATTAAATCTGCAATTTCTGTTACCACAGTAAATGTTTCTCATTTAATATATATTGATTAAAAATGGTAATTGTGCCATGCATTTTCGCACCCGTCTTTATGTACCCCCACCCCCACCCCCACCCTGCAATTAAATTAAAAAATGTGTTGGTATTGTACATGGTTGCTTATAACACAGTTCGGTTCATAGCCCGGTCGGATTCTATGGCTCCCAACTACCGGGTTATAGCGGGGTCCCACTGTATATGTTTTCAAAGTCTTTATATACCACATATACTTGCTTCTAACTCCAACTGCAAACAATATAGACCTTGATCTGCAATTGCAGAAGGTACCAGTTGATCAGAGTCTATGTTTGTTCTAGAGGTAAGATCTAACAAACTACATGGACCCATATTTGCAAGCTATTTATGTGACAGCAGATCTGGTGTCTGTGTGTTTTGCTGCATGACAATTTCAGTGCTCACCTCTACCATAGGTTTGGGCAGTAGTTTGGCCCGATACAGCTGTAACATACAATCAAGAATGTTCTTCCATCCTTCCCGAAGTATATTGCAATGTCGATGAGCAAGCCCAAACACTGTGCGAGCAGCTAATTGAGCTTTAAAATTGCTTCCAAAGGAAACTGGAATGGCTTCTGGACTCTAGAAAAATCAAATTCTGAATATGAAAGCAGAAATCATAGAAAGAAAAGTGAAAAGTTTTAAGATAATGGAACTAGTTATAAGGCTAAACATGGATGTATCTTAATTCCCAAACTCAGACTTGAAAGGAAAACAAATTACTGGCAGTATTTTAAAGGACTGAACATAATTTCTCTCCCTCTGTATTTCTTTTACTGCACACACACAAACACACACACACACACACACGCACAAAATAAATTTCTAATTATCGGTATTAAGCATTTCCTATACAGGGCTACACATGCTTAGGTTATGTAGGCTTTGAAATATTCTTTTTTTCTTCAAAAAGTCTGATTTTCTGTCTTAAGAGCCACAAGGATTTTTCCCCCAGCTATTTTAAAACAACCTGATATAACCTAGTTGTGTGTGTCCTCATTAATACATCTTATAAATTTAATTCTTTACCATAGTCTTGCCATGCATGTTTACTCACCTCAGCTGCACTGAGAAGGGTTGTGAACTTGCACAAGGAGATAACGAGATTGTCAAAAACATCACTCATACAATAATGAGCAGAGATCATGGCACATTTTCTGTAAATATATACAAAGTAATTAAGATGAGAAAGGCTTTTGGGAACATCACTGTACACACCACTCAAAAATAACTGAAGCATGAAATATAAGTCTCAATAACTTATTTGGGGCAAAGGACAATGTACTCGCTCAGATTTAATCTAGAACAATGTAAGACCATACAGTAAAATGTGTACGTGAAAGTGATCAAGATGCAAAAGTGAACTGGTTAAGCACTTTATGAAACTTTTTTCATGAACTCTTGAACACATGAAATATCAATTCGTAAACCATAATCTGAGTCCTGAGACCTTTACCTATGGAGAGCTGCTAGGTCTCAATTTGATTTCTCAAAGTCTCATGCTCTGGGGCTTAAGTAATTTTCAACATCTGACAACACATACAAATGTAACTTAAGCCAAAAAATCTAGTGACAGACAAAAGAAGCACTATATGCTGTTTTTACACACCTGCCATATTCCCTGACAATGTTGGGGTCTTTTTGGACTCAAAAAGTGTGTTTCAAGGTGGCATTTGACCTAAAATAATGACATTTTCCAATTGAGAATAAGCCTATATAAAATTGCCTCTGAAGCATTTAATATACTTGCAAACTCCAAATAGTAGGATAACTTAACATTGCCAATATCACCATCGCACACATGCCCACAAACACATAAGCACAACTACAAAGACATAAAAAAAAAAAAAAAAAACACTACCGTATTTTCTGGCCTACAAGTCAATACTTTTTTACTTGAAAGTCAGGTCTTCATCTTATACTCCGAATCGACTTATATATGGATTGTGTCATTGAAATTGCATTGACTTATATATTGATTACGGTATGCTATTAAAATTGCTCTAAATTCGACAGTATTGAATATAGGTCACATAGAAGTACAAATTTTTGTTAAATTACTAGTCAATAAATTGTCAAAAACTAATATGACTGTGTTTATATTTATAAGTTTTGTCATTTATTTTGCATTCTGCATATATTTTCTTATTTCTCAAACATAAAATAAAAGAAAACAATAACTGGTAAAAATTTCACCGGGCTGCATAGCACACTTACAGTCTATATACTCTGTAGTGTACTGTACTAATTCAAAGCATATTGTTTGTTCCTAAAAAAAAGATTGTTTTATTCATCCTTTTTAACCATACCTCATTCTTCCTGATCACATTTTAGCAATTGGTCCATCAATATTTAATTTTCAGTACAGTGTTGGACACACACGAGTGATTACCCCCATAGCATTTTGATTGATCTAATTAATCCTACAAAGGGATGTAATACATATCAACTCGAGCGTTCTATGATTATTTATAAAATAATGTAGATCATGCTTTCTACTGAATCCCCCAAATCATATGTTTCTAATTGTATATGACAACATTTCTCAAATAAATATGGTTTAAACTAACTTAAAATCAGATATATATGGTAGATGGACTACCTGTACTCATAGATAATCAGTGATCCATTTTTAGTTTCGCAATTCAGTTTAAAGCAGATTGTAATGTCAATGCTTCACCTATATTAATTCTTAACTCTTTGATTATATACCCATAGTTGATAAATTGGTCTTTGGTTTCCAACAACAATCAAAGCCAGTTGCAGCAATTGTTTAAACCTCGATATTGGCTTCGGCTACTGATAATAGTTACCATATTGCCGGTACCCCTTTGTTCTTTATCATTAATCTGCATCAATTACACTACCCGTTTTTAATATCAAGGGGATTAAGAACCACAGGAAATGGTGCCCACTCACTTCTCTGGATATAAATAATGAATTTAGCCATGGGCATGGTCTTCATTGCTATAGTAAGGGCACAATTTATTGAGTTTGGTATATTTTGATCAATCTTTTCAGTTATAATCATTCATATAAATATCCATGTACAAATCATACAACTTATCTCACAATGCCTCCAGTCAAAACATGCAAGTTATACACATCGGCTTTTAAGGTGGAAGTTGTAAAGTTCGCAGAAGAAAAAGGTGGGAATATGGCTGCTCACAGGAAATATGGTGTAAGTGAAAAATGTGTCCAGGATTGGCATAAAGCTATTATTGCATTATGCACTACAAAAAAAAAAACAAAGATAGCAAATCATGGCTGCAAAGCAAGATGGATTAATATTGAGGATAAATTAGAAGAATATGTCTTGACACAAAGTGCTGTGTGTCATGGAATGAACTCTGTTGATCTCAGACTCTAGGCAAAGGAAATCGCAACTGAATTAGGAATTTAAAGTTTTAATGGAAGTGTGTCATGGTGTTATAGGTTCATGAAAAGAAGGGGACTCAGTATAAAACAACATACTACTTGTTGCAATGGATATCATAATTAAAACAAATATGGTTTAAACTAAACTAACATCAGATATATAGTGAGTGTGCACGTGCGTGAGAGTGAAAGATGAAAAAATTGTCCTTGTACAAGACCGTTCTTTATTCAGGGCAGTTTTCATTTGTAGCTTTTGCAAAGAAATAAAGAATATTTTGAGTTAACTGATGATTGTGATAATCCTCATGTATTACGAGCCTTCTATATTCCATTATCAATGAAAAGACACCTCTAAATCAACAATTCATTCTTGTTTTAATTACAATGTACATTGTCACAACAACTACACGGCTATGCAGTTTTATTTACACTGTAATTAAACATGCTTAGCGCTTTGGCTATAACTGAAACCTGATTAGGGCAAGAATCTACAGAATAGGTCAAATCAGCAAGGCTGCCAGTAGGGAAATGAGGCTCTTTTTAGGGAAATGAAAATCTGTTCATATTCTATTGAACCCATTGTCCCTACATGTTTTATAAGCATGTTAGCATCGGTAATGCAATTTCATGATTGCCGGTAATATGGAATATCATACAGTGATACCATTACTAGTGTAAAATATGAAGCCAAGATACTGACCTGGGCTTGTCTTATACTCCGAATCGACTTATATATGGATGAAGGATGGAAAATGTACAAAATTGGTGAATACACTGCATCGACTTATAGGCAGGAAAATATGGTATACAAATTTACTGGACAGTGAAATGCTTTATAAATTTGATGCATTCTTTGCTTCTCTCAATAGTTCAGTGTCTGTGTGATTTGGACTTTTAACATAGCTGTAAAAAAATTCAATCATATCACTAACATATCTGCAGTGTGGCAGTGTTTAGTTATGTATTGCACTGGGGTATCATGCCACAGATATTTAGCAGTCAAATTGCCCTGACACCATGCCAACCACTAACCTTTTAATGCTAGTGCAAAGCAAGGCGAGTGTTAGTACCATTTCTGTTAAGTCTTTGGTATGACTTTTGTTCCCAGCAAGTTCCTCCAGGAAGTTACCCAACACAAATGAATTATGCTATTCCAGTGAGTGTACATTATCTATGTGAATTAGCCTCACATGCTGTCCCATACTTTTTCAAGGACTTGATACTGCATCATCCTAGCAATTCTCAGCCTATGAAGTCATCTGTGAAATGGTGGCTGCTTATCTCTGAACACCTTACCTTTTAACTGACACCATGATAATCTGCTGTATAAAGTGCCTCAGGATAACATTACATGGTCTCTAAGCAAAGACTGTTTACTGCTTATACATATATGCTTCTTATATGTATAAAGATTGTCCGAAAATGTCTTTTTTTCCTGATAAAATTATTGAAAATTGTGCTTTTCAAAATATGACTGTAGGAGGGGTGAAGTGGGGTGGGAGTCCAAAAAACATTTTTCACATGACATTTTGTATTATGGTAGGTACGTAATTATGCCCATCATGTTCATGGCAATTTCAAATCTTTTTCAAGTCATAATAACCTGTTTGACTTTGAGATTAACTGAATGGGAAATCATAAGATGACAAACTGTGAAGGTTTTATTAAAACAACATTTTTTTTATAAAAATTAAACAAACACAATCTTTTTTGTTGCTTTTAACAGTAAACCTAGACCTATCTCACTGAACTGTCAGCAGTCATTACCTGTTTATATATGTCATTATAATTCACAGTCCTTAAACCATTCTCCTACATACTGCCTGACCACGAATTCAATAATAAGGGGCCTTATCCTTAAATTTATTCTGATGATTGTATATATTAATAAAACCTTAGCCATATCTGTGTTTATGGTATTTCAACTGACAGTTATTTAACTGCAGAGTAAATTATCCATATTTGCCTCCATGTCTGCTTTTCCAAGATCCATATCATTAGTTGAAGCCAATTCCAAAGATAATGTATCACAATGATTTCTTATAGCCTGTAAGCCAGATTAGCCCCTGGTAATGACTGTAACTTAATGTAGGAACCTGCAGTCTTGCAATGAGAAAGGATTATACTGAACTGCATCTAGCTAACGTCTTAATGTAAAATATAGTATATGTTTGAAATCAGAAAGTGCCGATGTTATTTTCTACCATTATTTTCTAGTTACCACATTATGATTCTGAACATAAACAGAGGGCAACCATTTACAATTTTTCATTTGTCAATTCTGAATGTTTAGTGACAAACTGGAGCCTTGTTCTGCATTTATTACAAGATTTTCGAACACTAAGGAGAAGCCTGCTCTACCTTTTCCAGATGCAAAATGATTAAAATTATAATCCCAACCCCAAAAAAACCCATGAACCTGAAACTATCTGGATTTCACAAAATGTCTTTGTGTGACCAGACCTCAACATGAAAATACAAGTCCAACCTACTTAAAAAACCAACTATTTTACTGCTGCACCAGTGTATATTATATGTTTTTAATTTTAATATATAAGACTAATTGTTTGAAAAAGAGAAATGAAGGTAAATCATTTCAGTCTGTGCCTACATGTATGTGTATACCCACATGCATATGATATATGAAAGACTGACCTGAAGCCAGACACAGCTTTCTGAATAATGGCTTCATCTCCGCTTTTGTCAAAGACAAATGATAGGGCAGCTACAGTGGGGCCCCAAATGAGGGTGAACAGGTCATGGTCAAATATTCCTGTGGGTGTATGCAGGAAGATCCCTTCCTTTGTGGCTCCTCTCTTCAGTAGCACCTGGAAGACATATAAATCAAGGATAATCATCTGGATGTCTACACAAACATGTAACTGCTGGGGGCAAGGAGGTTGTTTACCTGCAATGGACTGGCGTCTTGTACATTTATGAAGCACCACAACAATGAAACTGGGACAGACACCACTCAGAATAACCACTAGTGGGTTTGGGGAGACTTTAACTAATAGCAATACAAAGCCTGAAGTTCTGGAGTTGTTATGGCAACAAAATCTTGCATATCAATCAAGTAAAACAAGCCTATCATGTAAGAATCTTCAATGACATTTCCTAGGTGGACAATCATATTTCAGTAAATTTTACAACCCAAATGTAGTGCATTTTTATAAAACAAGAAATAATATGCTCTAATATTTCCTTTAAAAAAAATTAGATCCTAATGTTATGTGTGCTCAGAAAAGTAATGAAGCACAAAATTGGTGACACTGGTGGTGCCAAGGGGAGGTAATGAGCAAGAGTTACTGCCTTTGTCTGTTGAACTAAGAAAGAAGATTTTCATCTGTTAGAACTGCTCGATTAATGATCTAGCTGGCTAATATTCCTAATGTAAAGTGATTAGGGAACATATTCAAAGGGGAAACTGCATGGTTATACAAGTACCAATTCAGAAGTAGCAATAACAAAATACAAAGATTGCTGGTGTGGCAGCTATAATGAATCACTAAGTAGCACTATTTACATTTTCAACCACTTAGGCCTGTGCTATCGGACCTGCAACCCACAGGCTGATTTAAATGGCCTGCCTGAGCTCAAGCATTTTTTTGGTGCATTTATGTGAAGAAAAAAAAAATTTAAAAATGAGAGTCCACTGCTTAGTCTCACAGTACATCTTCTTTAACTGGTACATAATTGTGAATAATTTTTTTTATAGTTGCTGCTTTTGTTTTCTGTTGTGCCCTTCAGATCCAAGAAAATTATTTCAGTGGCCTATGGTGTCAAAAAGGTTGGTCAGCACTGACCTTGACAATGGCATGAACGTGTGTGTAAGGTTTCATGTCAATCCACCAAGTAGTTTCTGAGGAGCATTTATAAGACAAGTGGAAACCCGCTGTAACGCGATAATTGGATCGCATTAATAGCCAGTCGCGTTAATGCGGAGTTTTATAATATTTAAATTTTTTTCAGCAAACACCACATTGGCATATATATATATGTCTAGTAATGTCTAATGTAAAAGAATCGTGATATTGGACGAATATTAAATGGAATGCAGTAATAAGACTTTTTTTAAATAATGGACAGATAATATATTTATGTTTTTTGTTTTTTGATAGTTTAACGACATTTTTCAGCACAATATATGCTATACATGGCGGCCAGTATTAATCATGGAGGAAGAACCCGGAAAGAACTACTGACCCACGAGAAGCTACTGGCAAGCCTTCTCACATAACTACATTTGCCAAATCTTAGACTCGAAAACACGCAGACAGAGGCGAGATGGCAGTGGTCCGTAACGGACAGCGCTTTAGACCACTCGGGGCCCCGATAATATATTTATAGGTTATTACTTTGCAATAAATAGTTTTACTAATTTGTATTTTTTCCTCTCGAAAATAAATTGTTTACTATCATGTCGCCGTAGCATACTGTTCATCCATAATGCATGTAATTCAAAGCTGTACTGATTAATGGACCCTACTCATAATCGGGCGAATTATTAGAACAATTGGTATAATTGGTATCGTCAGAAATAATCGGTGCCATGTAAACAAATTTTAAATATAAATTTCCAAAATATAATTTCAATCATAACATTCATCTTGACATGGCTTGAATTTTAAATCAGAATTAAATAATGGAAATTAATGAATAAACATTTGATTTGTAGGTTAATTGAAAGACAATATATTCTTAAAAGTAAATATTTTTTAAAACACTTGCTGTAAAGTTATGCTAATACCGTAAAGCATAGTTGTTGTTTGCTTTGATGTAAGCGACCTGTCAACTTTCACGCTGGAATGAAGAAAAATAACTCCTGATTTTTGGGGTCACTCCATGATTTCATAATATTTTGCTGAGAACTCCCAATTATTACATTATGTCCTCAATTTTCATTTTCTTCTTAACAAGAAAAATCCCACATGTTCTGGTGTGTCTTCTGTGAATTATTGTTGTGACGAAATAATTGCTCTTCTATAAAGAAAGCGCATCTTCACTACATAATTTAATGATTATTTTACCTAAAAAATAAAAAATAAACCAGAATAAAAAATAAACCATAATAAAATCATCTACAATTAATTTCAATCTCAAGAATGATCACTACGAATGCTTAACTCCATATGCTACAACGCCATTCCCATGAAAGAAACTTGCACGAGTGAACATCTGGCATTTTTATACCATATATACCAATGTTAATTACCATCATTAAATTAAAAGAAGGAATGAAATACATACCACGAAGCAAATGTGTCCATAAAAAACTAATTCAGAATAAATGTTTTATAATAAACAATACTTTATCCTTTACAAGATGACAATAAGGGTATACAGTCGGATATACAAGGAGGGGAAAATATTTAATGCCACAAGTATGGTTCCGTGAGGCTGGCTATTTTGGTACTTGGTGTTCAAAAAAATTGTGAATCCTTTATTTGCCAATCAAATGTTGGTGACTGCATAACACACAATAGTGTAGAATGTGGTTTCAGTGAATTACGAAGGAGGGCCAATCATGTTCGATAATGAATAACTTTTAATTAGTCACGCTGGCTTTCTTGCTTGGTTATTTAAGACTAATCTTTAGCTATTTTGCAGTTTGACCACAGCTGACCAGATTATGAAAATAGGGCACATTACAGGGAGAAATGGCGATTCTTTTTGCAAAATACATACATATTAGACCAGGAAGATGGATCAATATTTAGTGAAAACCAAGCTTTAAAAATACCACGAAAAACCTCCCGACTTTAGGTTCCAATCTCTATATTATTCTTTATTCAGTCTCCCTACTTGGCTTTTAAAAAGTTCATAGGCATACCTTACTATTACAGTAGAACCCGTTTTGAGAGACCACCTCCTTTGCCAAAAAATTATGGTCTTTTAAGACAGGTCACAATAAATTTGTGCATTGAGAATGTGGTCTCTCAAGACAGGTGGTCTCACATAGCAGTGGTCTTTCAAGAAAGGTTTTACTGTATTACCACTCTTCATGAACATGTAAATTATGATGGTAATGTGCCTTGTACAATCAAACGTGCATACCTATTTAAAAATATTACCTCAATTTGTAGGATTGCTTATATCACTGAAAATGAGTAACTCGTGAGAGGTGATTCATTGTAAATGAAACAGCTCTTAAGGACAAGATGAAATGTTATCTAGAAGAATACAATTTAAATCAAAACAATGAATAAAGCAAAATCTGCATCTAATATGTTTTGGAATAAATAAGGATTTAATTAACGCTATACATGCTTCGCAATGTGTAAGTACTGTACATTATAGTGCATGGTCTCCCTGGTAAACTCAACCAGCCCGCAAATTATAAAGTCTGTATTTACCTTTATTTAATTTCATGTTGGGGAAATAAAAAAATATGCACATGCAAAATAATAACAAAATCAATTATAGTACGAACCTTTCTTTTTATTTATGGGGGAAGGTGTTACGTATATTTGATATAAGTCATTTATATTTATTTTTATTGTTTGTTTGTTAGATTCAACTTTGGCATTTTAAGTTTAAGATTGTTCATGGGGGGGGGGGGTGACCTGTACTTTACAGAATAAACACCAGGTGTTGACCTCATTTCTGACCTGGCTTCAGAGTTGTAAACAAGCTTTAAAAATGATTGGTTGGTTCCAAGGACATTATAGAGCTTTGTATAAACATCTTTCTATTTTAGTTGGTACGTGAGTTTTTGAACGTAAATTTGTTCTAAGAGTTTCTAGAAGATCATGTGACCCCTTTCTTGTTTACATAAAAACAGATATATAAACTATGTTTTGGAGCATGCTATTCAGTAGGAGTTGGGCTTTTTAGAATACTAAGTTGTGTCGTTTTGAGTTATTTTAAATTACCTTGTACTGGAAATTATGTCAATTCGTTTGGATCAAGAGGAATTATTTTGTTATTTATCTGGAAAAGAATTGTGCTCATAGAATTTTATTAACAAGAACAGACTTATCAAGTGACATCGTCTTCCATCTTGGATACTTCGCTGGAACTTGAGCTTGGAAATATTTGCACATTTTATTACCAGGACTTTTGCAATTTCTCTAGTGAATAATATTTTGAATTAGTTTTGGATTAATTTTGGAATTGATTATTAAAACCGTAAGATTATTTTTCTTTTCTGGAAAATATTTGTACTCAATAAATTGTTTATTAAGTTTTTACAAGCTTGTTATTTTCACTCTTTCTGTGTTACTGTTTATTCAAGCCTAAGCACATAACAATAGGCATCTTTAATCTTGTGTCATTTGGATGGCACTGTATTACCAGTCTCTGACCAGATGTAATGATAGCTGATGGAACTTTCCTGGGTATCTTTTGCAGACAAAGTGTGTGTGAATGTGTGTACCAACAAAGCATCAAAAACTACACTGATGATGATTATTTTACATGAAGATTCAAGACACTGTACTCAGAAAAATTCATATTAAACTTCAATTTTGTCTTCCTCTTGTTTATTTGAACATATTGAGAAGACTTGCATATGTTACATGATGTTGCATATGTTACATGATGTTGTAGAAGTATATTTCATATAGGTGAGGCAAGACTCATGATTATTTTCACAAACCTTGTACCTCTGACACTTATTACATTCTGTCATTATTGCTTCTGAAAAGACAAGAATGACAAAGAACAACAAATCAAAATATGAAAATTTGCAACAACACCTATAATATCACGAAAAATCAAAATCAACTTTGTTTGCAATTCAAATCTACAGCATCCACATCTGATGCTGTAGTATACCTGTTTCTGTAAAATCCCAACAAAATTTACCAATCTTCTGTGAACACTTGAACACATACTAATCAATAATTAAAGATAGATGGTTTGAAATCACAAGGACTCTTGAAAGATATGATCATGTACTATACCGTAAAAAAAAAAAAAAAAAAAAAGTTTTCATCTTGTTGGAATGATTGGTACCAGGTCGACCAGTAACCTCTTAATGCTGAGTGCCTAACAAGACAGCTGTTAGGACCATATTTTCAAGACTTTGGTATGACTCAGCCAAGGTTCAAACCCAAGATCTTCCACAAATGAGGTTGTATCTCTAACCACTAGACCCTAGATCTGTAGTTTTATAATTAGTAGAGCAGCGGGGGGGGCGAATCCTACATTTGTCCGAGACATCATTTGCTCTAAATCTAACAAACATCTCGAGAGAATTAATTCGAATCCTTCTTTTTCAACCAAAAAAAAAAAAGATTACTTGCTCGAAACATAAGTTTTTCGCAAATCATACTCCAAGACCGTTTTCATCGTTTAGTCAAAATACGGTCTCGTCGTGATGTCATCGCCCCCCCCTGCTGCTACAGGTTAATAATTTATTTCAACCAAACATTTGATCGAGTCCGATACGATATCGTGTCCGAGGATCATGTAAATTTATTGTTATAAATCCATGCGGGGTTGACTGAGCGTTACTAAAGAAATTTCTAAATTGATTGAAGTCCATAACGGAACACCATGTCTGCCAAATATTTTGTAACGTATGTGTATCAACGCCGTTAAACACAGCAAGAATATTACAGTTATCTCTGATCACTTTTGGAATCTGAGTGTAGCATTGAGTGACATATATCACGTCGGTGTTTTTATGCCTGCCTCGGGAAAATATTCTAGCTGGTTTTTTTTGATTGTCTAACATCACATCGTCGTATACGACTAAATTGTTAATGCTCCCATCAAGGTCATCCACGGATGGTGCCTCGTCAATATCAGTTATAAAATCAATGGCGTTCTCACCATTAATTTCTGATGCATTCTTGTTAAAATCCTTTAACACTTCATAGCATCGTTGATCATCTACGCTAGGAGCAACTAAATACAACTTATCCCACTTCAACCATCTCACTATTAAATTGAGCAACAATTGCATCTTGCCCGATCCAGATGGCCCGATTATAATTGCGCGGATAGAGTTTGGTAGCGCTGCATGATGCTTAACTGGTTCTCTTGTTTTAGTCGCTGAAAAATCAATTATATTCATATCTCTATACATAAATTATGGATCTATATTGTGTGAAGTGTAAAACGCGTACTAACACAAATGATGTGACGACGATTACAACTAAAAATAACAGATCAGCACTTACTGGTAGGTGTGTAACAAGTGTTATAAAAAAGTTTAGATTTGTTTCTATGAAATCCGGAGATGTTTTTTTTTAAAAACCAGGAGTATCGCAGCCAAATTGGCAAAGCTCCCTGGAACCCCATGGGCAAAGTACCCCGGAGAAAAGCACCTTACAGGATATAGCTACTGTGGCCCCGGAACACGATTAGATATCAGACTTGATGATCAAAATCAGCCCCGACCCGGCGAGTATCCGATAAACGCTATTGATAATGCGTGTCATGCTCATGATGTTGCATATAAAAGCAGCAATCTGCAACACAGGCATCTCGCAGATGTGAAATTAATTCATGCGTTAAATGCTATTCCTGATAAATCTTTCAAAGAAAAATTGGCTTCGTGGTTGGTAAAATCAGCTATGAAAGGCAAATTGATGATGGGCGCTGGTAATTAATAATATGGAATCTATTTATTATTCTCCGAGGGGATACTGGAGGGGTAACGCTGCAATCAATAAACTCGCCAACGCCGCAAAAATGAAAGAGGCCACTGCGGCTAATTGGTTATCCAAACAGGCTATATGGCAAATTTATCTACCGCGTCCTAAACAAATCAATTTCTCGCATTTTGATGTTACCGGACCCAATGAAGTTCATCAAGCTGATTTATTGTTTTTACCACATGACAATGGTTACAAATATGCGCTAACTGTAGTTGACGTTGCGAGTCGGTACAAACAAGCAGAACCGCTAAAAACAAAATCATCACCTGAAGTTGCTTCTGCATTTGAAAGGATTTATCGACGAGGCCCACTACGCTAGCCAAATCTATTACAAGTCGATCCTGGCAAGGAATTTCAGGGTATGGTTGCATCTACAATGAAACATTACAATGTCACCATCAGACAGGGGCATACTGCGTTACATCGCGATCAGGCAATTGTAGAACGATTTAATCGGACTCTTGCTGAGCGGTTTTTTGGATATCAATATGCAAAAGAATTCATCCAAGAAAAGCGATCCCGTGAATGGGTCAAAAGGTTACCAGGGTTAGTTGCAGCGCTAAATAACGAGATTACCAGAGCAATCAATATGAAACCTAACAACGCAATAAAAAAAAAGTATATACCACAACCACAGCGGGATAGCGTTTCTCAGCCAATTCTCAGCAATGTCACCGTGAGATATTTATATGAACCAGGAGAACTCGAAGGTGGTAAAAAATGGTCTACTGATCCTATTTGGAGTGTCACTACGCATAGCATATCTACTATAACACGATCAACTGGTAGACCTCCAATCTATAAATTGGATTCAACTGCCCCTCAGCAGGGTTTTACATGCGAACAATTAAAAGTGATTCCTGATGATACTCAATTGCCGCCGCATGGTCTTAACTAGCGCCGTTGCGTCTGTTGCACTCAAGACAAGTCAACATCACATTGTTTCTGACACGACCGAGACTGTTATTTTTCTGTCTACAGTAAATTGGCGAGGATCTTTATCCGAATACTGCCAACGCATTATACAATTGCAGCTCGCGCAGTGATTATTCTGTTGTTTCTTCAACGCGATTATTAATTCAGCATCAATGTCAAATTCTCGTTTTTTTTTTTGTCTTGTTGTTTGTAACCGGAGAGTTTTTTTATTAATGATGCTAACATCAATATCATCCATTGTGATATCATCGAAAACAATTCTTCGGAGTTGATTTATTTGCCGTACTCTAGACACTGCAAGATAGACTAAATTTGACCACTCAATGCGATTATCGACTATCCAAACAATTGTATCCGCAATGGTTAATCCCTGCGAGGAATGTATTGTTGTTACGTAACCCAGTGTCCATGGCGATTTATCAGCACGCAATGCGTCTTCGACAACACTGATATAAACCAGCACAATATCATTTAATACTAGAGTTTGTCTTTCGCGCTGTCCTGGAATTTCAACTTCAATATTATGTCGCTGTGTGTCAGCGGGTCTATAACACAATGGAACTTTTATCAGGGGATATTTTTCTTTGTGAAGCTCAAACAACTTTTTCTGAAGTGTGTCTCTGACTATTTTTCTGCTAGCAACTACAAAATCGTTTGGTCTCCATGTGTATTACTCCATTGGAGTTTCAGAAATTATTTCCCTGATTATTTCACATTGGATTCTGTCGGGTTTCAGTCTAATTAATTTTTTAACCTCACTTAATCGCTATCAATTTCTTCATAATAGTCCACGAATTCTTTCAGCCACTTATGTGGACCCGCGCCGACAAATGGTGGTGGCTGTCCATGATCTCCGCACATTATCACGGTCATGTTTTTTGTCAGCAGCCAATCCAAGAACATCTTTAATATTTCTGTTGATACTGTGCATACTTCATCCCAAATTATAACCTCGGGGATGAATTTCTCTCCCATTCGTTCAGGTGTCCATTTGTCACCACTGTATCTGAAAAAACTATGATACGTACACGCGGAAACGCCTCGTTTTATCTCTCTGGCTAATCTATGTGTTGGCGTCAGCACAATCATGTTTATGCGTCCTCGATATAACTCGATTGCACGCGTAGTTTTTCCTGACCCGCCACAGCCGTTTAAATAAACTGTTTTATATCTACAAATTGGATCTGATATCGGTGGTGCATTAGAACGTTCTGATAAATTATCACCGCGTAAGTAATTACTTTTAATTTCAACGTCTGCTGATTCAGAATAATCACGCAGCATTTCTTTTTTAATTCTCCATGATCCCCAACTTTCATCCGAATTAGTGAATTCATCAAATGCGCAACTGTACTTGCTGTTAATGTAAAATGAATCAACGGCAACTCTAACCGCAGTGTCAGGAAATCTATTTATCACTGAAAATAAATTAATAGAAGCATAACCCAGCATCGACGACCTCAAATGTGTATACGGGGATCTGTAACCGTCGCTATAAGTAACAACCGTACCCAATTTTGTTCCATTGGACAAAAAAGCATCTTTACGATCCACATATGTTTTTGGATACTGCATCCGTGATTACGAAGTCGTATTTGGTGTTATCCATAATCAGCCATGAACAATATCATTTATAGTCGCATTTTTTTCCTCCCTGAGTGAATTTTCCGATTATTCTTCTGCCGAGATCTTTTGCTTCGATGTTTTGTTGATTAAATATTCGTTTGGACCACTCAATGATATATTCTTCGTCGGCATCAATATGTTTTCTGGATTCGTCAATTATACTATCAAGACGTTCCGGTGTTGGCAACCAGACATTGGTTTGTTTCCGATATGATATAATTGCTTCACTGACCGTCAGCGAAATTAACATTTTTGTATCAATCATGAACCATAATAACGCTATTGGCAGCCACTTCTTTTCAGACATGTGTCTACCAATCCAAATATAACAACAGCGATGAAGTCCTGCTGTGAACTCAAATGATACTACACGAGCGAATCCAGTTAAATCAAAATCAGGCAGCAGCCCATTAATTGCAACACGAGTCATTTCATGTACAGGGTGTCCAAATCGTTTAAAATACTCAGTACACTCTCCATAACCAAGAAAACTCGCTGGATAACAAGCAACCATATCAATTGAAATGATATTATCATGGTCGTATTTTTGATTCCATAAACCGCCATGATTAAATTCTAAACAACTAGCCTCAATGTCTGGCAAGAATTCTACGCGCGTTGGTTTCCATGCGTTTTTGATTCTTGCAAAATGAGCTGCAACCGACGGGATGGTAAAACAGTTTGTCAATAATTGTTCGTCGTTGATAACTTCATCGTTGATGATTTCATCATCGGTGGGTTCGCCACTGTTGTTGCCTTCGCCACACGCCGTTAAAAATTCGCTAGCTGTTTTTTTCATTTTGTTGTGAAATGCTTCAGTGCGGTATAATTCACCGTTTGGTCTTACAAACTGATCAAACGTATCCGTGTCGTTTTCAGTGCTGCGAAGTAACCACACCGACACGGGGTCGTTTTTACTCAAATTCGCAATAGCATTGAATAGTTTCTCTTCAACGAGAAAACCATCCCTGGAGAATTCTTCTCGTAAGAATTCGTCGGGTATATACTTTATTGTTCTGTTTCGTGGAAATATTGTGACCGCGGATGTCCATGCGTGTTCGTTATGATCAATAATTTTAATTGGAGCTCCATTTTTGTTATATTTTGATTCGTATAAAACTTCTCCGGTTATCGTCATAACTATTATTGGAAATCTCAGTGATGTTTCTAATTTCGCTATATCGCTAATAGCTGCTCCGCGGTATTTCACCGTTAACTCCCATTGAGCTATTTTGCTACGCCGTAGATCGGTAAGTTTGTTCCCTCGGGATGCATTTGTAAAATGTTCTGTTATTCGTGCTGCTACACAATTGAGTGGCAAAGCCACTGACGATGAAGTCGCAGGCGACGACTGTTTCATTGGTTTAAGTTTTCTTATATCAGGTTTTTCATTTAACGGATATATCCCATACACAACTGCTGTTTCAGGATATGCTCGTTCATAGTATGGTTTGTCAATTCCAGTTAACAAACCCGGCTTAGAATCACGGCTAACAACGACTGTTTTCTTGTCTTTGAGAATCGGTTCAAATTTGTCTCGTATAATCCAACCGCCTGATTCTACACGAATAATGAATTTCACTCTAAAAAAATTCTTTTTTTTTTGCCAAGTTGTGATAACATCAGCGCTGCGTTGCTATCGTTCATGGTGGCATCAACAATGCCATCAATTCGAAATGTTGACCAGCTATGAGATGCACCGTTGTGCTTGAATTCATTAATACAATCGCGTATTTTATTTATCAGGGCTCTATCCATTATTGCCCGTTTTGGCACATCTTTGAGGGTTCTATCGAGATTGAATTTAACGTTTTTGAAAGGCTTAATTACTGATAATCTCTCGAATTCATCATTCATATAATTAAAACAAGTATTTAAATAGAAAAATATAGTATAATGAATCACTGCAAGTGGCTAATGATTGGATCAACAACCCCATGTAACAAATCATGCAGAAGCGAATTCTGTGGGTATCATTTACAAAGTGTTCGCAACGGTTCCTTTGGCCCCCTTCTGTGCCTCTGATGTGGGGTGGGGGTAAGGGGAAAGTCGCAGTTGTGTCTCAGATGTGGCGGCAAACGATACAGAGAACTAAAACGCTACTATGACAAACGAATCAATGACCCGTTCAATGACAAAGTCATTAAAACCCCTCAAGACTACATCGATAGACTTATAATTAAAGCAAATAATAAATTAGATAAATAGTATTATTATACAAATGAGCCAAGATTTCAGACCTCACCCAGTGCTTGTTAATTATGAAGCATCCCATGATGGTGTTGTTAGAAATTGCAGACTAAAAAAACCGGTTGGACGGGTAAATAATATGAGATACTTGATGTTTACAGCTGGGAAGAAGAAATATCTCTGTCACAGAGCCATCTATGAAGCATTTTATGGATTAATCGAAGACGGATTTGTGATTGATCACGTTGATGGATTCCCTCAAAATAACAAATTGGATAACTTACGAGTTGTTACTCAAAGTGAGAATGCAAAATTAGGTGGAACCGGCAAACACGCAAAAAGGGCAAAACATGTCAAATCATTTGACACAGAAACCAACGAAGAAAAAATATTTCAATCAATAAATGAAGCCAGTACATATTTTGATATTTGTAGGTCTTCAATACGATTTGTTGCAGAAAATATAACTAAATTAACTCTGTCAAAGAAAAATGGTCATAAAATAAAATTCGTATACATCTGAAATGATTCAAGGGAGATAAATCCTTTATGGATAAGTTCGCCGCCACTCATAACACTCTACTCACTAAGTTCCCTTGTATTATGACGTCAAAGGTATTTGTGTCGTCTGTTACACCTGTAGAGAGAGAGATATAATTCACATAGGCGCGCACACGTGACTGTAATGGAGTATAATACATGAGTTTCTGTAGAGTTGTATTTATCAACTTTTAACATTTCTAAAACTTTTTATTGTCGCTTGTCTAAAACTGCATCATTTAAACAGTTGTATTTATTTAAACCCTTAGACCATCTACATTCAGCTATTATACACTTTTAGTACAGACGTTCTTTATAATCCAACGCGTTACCCATGTTCGCTCAGCCGGAACGAGAATGAAACACTAGTGTTTTCCATTCATTGAAGTAAGTGGGCGTGGTTAAAATTCCTCTGAAAACAGCTCTTGGTGACCTAACCAGTAACGCATTTTGTCTAGAGGATTAGAACAGAGAAAATACACGCTGTTATCTAACAACTGTATTCTTTTGTTTAGTGTTTTATTTAAATATTTTGTCTCATTTAAATGTTGTGAAACAGCATTAATAAGTAATTCAAGGAAATAAAATAACACACCCGTGAATCAACGCTGCTGTATTAGTCACATTATATATGTTATGACTCGTAATAAGCTTGGGGCTTTCGAAAGCCAAATCCAACAGATCAAAACTAACCAACGCCATTAACCCGGGCGTGTGGTTGTCTTTTATCAATCATGCAACCGGGTTAATTCAATTGGGTTGCTTTTGAATGGTTGGATTGGCCGTAAAATCTGCCCTGTCGTTTCATGTTTGTGCCGTCCCACATCATTACATCACAAATTCCATCATCGTTTCATTGAATATATCCATCCTTAATTAAGTTAATTAAGTATATGTTGTGACGTCACCCCAAGCATATCTTCTGGGCGGTCTAAGATGGCGTTTGTCACCTTAGGCCTCCCTTCCGGAGATGTATGCTTCGGGCCCATGGGCTTGCATGGATGCGAAGGCACCCAAGGAGTTCCAAGATGCGTGTTGTGCTGTCCTTAATTAAGTTAATTAAGTTAATTAAATAACCTTTGGGTCTCTCTGACGTCATAGGGCGCCAGCGAGATTGCCAAATAGGGTTTTCATGTATGTACTGTCCTTAATTAAGTTAATTAAATAACCTCTGGGTCTCTCTGACGTCATAGGGCGCCAGTGAGATTGCCAAATAGGGTTTTCATGTATGTGCTGTCCTTAATTAAGTTAATAAAGTAACCTCTGGGTCTCTCTGACGTCATAGGGCACCAGCGAGATTGCCAAATAAGTGTTATTTTTTTTAATAATTAGAGGTAAAATATATTATATAAATAATGGATATCAAAGATGTAAATTCTATAATTGTTGAAATTTCAGATTTGAAAAATCGAGGGATAGTATTATCTAAAGATCTCGACTGCGACAGGATTATCTCAGAATATGAAGACATTGAGTATCAGTTTAGTAAGGGTCGTTATGTTTTACCTAAGATGTACAGGCTCGTGAAAGGAATTCAAAAGTCCATCAATGCTTGTTTGTACGGTAACGACATTAATGCATTTATAACGCTATTTAGCACCGTTGAAGCAATACGTCAAAAACTCGGCCAAGAGTATGAAAAACGAGCTGAAATTAGTTCTAAGGTTCGTGATCTTAGAAAAATATTAAACGAGGAAAAACCAGTATCCTAACCACGTGAGCATTACTATAAAAATAGGCTTTCAGTAAATTTTCAGTAAAAAATTTATTTTTTTTAGCGTTTTTTGTAACACTCACATAGGATTTTCTCATGAAAGAATACTCATCAGTTTGGGCTTGCTCATGCAGTTATGTGCGTACTGGATGATCTGGTTGTGGTAGCAAGTAATCACAGCGACGCCTCCATTTTCACGTAGTTGTTGTTGTTGCCGCGTCGTTAACAAAAATCGTTCATCGCCGTTCTCAGATATTACAATTTTGAAACCCCCAGCGATGTTATTTCTGAAACACTCGCGGAAAGCGTCGTACAGTTTAACCCTGTCGGAGATGGATACGTTAGCTTGATGGTACATTATTTAATAACTCAGCTTTTAATTGTGATAGTTTCACATTTGAAAACTCAGTTCACAAACAATATATGGTAGGTGAATCGCTTACAACTAAATTAGCCCGAGAGCGGCTAGCAGCAATTAAAAAGTTTATACCGGTTCGAGACAGACTTCGTGAAAAACTTCAACAATGACAACAAGCGCAGACTGACTTTTCTGTGTCAAGTGAATAACTGTTTACTCCGATAACAAGTGCGACCAAAGATGTGAAAAAGTTAACTGAAGCAGCGATATACGGAGATATTCCTGAAAAAGAACGAGCAAAGAAGGTGCCGCTGCTTGATACGCTTGAAAAGATAGCAGCAGAGACCGAACAAACGCGCGCAGGGATACAACAGCTATCCAGTGATATAAAAACTCAACGCGAAATTGAAGAACTCGAAGAAGAACAGCAAGGTGCAGGAAGAGTCTATTCACCTGAAAATATATTTACAGTCGCAGCATTAAATGAAATTAGAGGAAACCATACGGATTCCGAATTAGCTGATTTTGCTAGAGAAAATTTTCCAAAGGGTAAAAGAGAGAATTTATTAAAAGACGAGTTTAAAAATTTTATAAAAAACAAAGACACTTAAGCATCAAAAATATATTTAGTGAAATGCGGCGGGGATAGAATCTCGGCGTTGCAGCACCCTGGTTATGATGACTTTCTAGCTGCGGTTAAAGGCGGTCAACAACCACCACGTTATACGGAGGATCCAATCCCGGAACAAATAGACATAAGAGCAGAAGCCGGTTCTAAGAAAACAAGCGGAAAAGGATATTCGATTAAAAATCCAAAGGATTTCAACGCAACTGTGACATGCCCTGGTAATATTCTCTCGGATATATCACGGTTAGAAGTACTTATGGGCGGAAAACGAGCTGGAAACAACTCCGTCGAGATAATTAATGAAGCAGCTGATATCTGTAGATGATTATTTGCCGGCGGTATCATGGGCATTGATGTATATCGAGAACTCATTGCTGAATTAGTTGAAAATCACAGAGATGCCCATGGTTATGATGAAAATCCTATGGATTTTAGCGATTAATCACTAACTGAAAAACTACTTGTTTTATAACAAGATGATTATACACTACAATCATGATAAACCCGTAAGCGTCTACGTGGTAAACTCGCGATTGCCTGTTTATAGGGCATATTACGGAGATGGTTTCGGCAATACCATTGCGGGGTTATTTACAAGAATGGCCCCAAAAGTGGCACCGTTAGCTAAACAATTATCAATGAAAGCCATTGATATTATTCGTGATAAGGGAATCAGCGCTGTTGGAAACCTTGCCGGAAAGGCATTTTCTGCCGCGAAAGATAAAATAGCATCATTGGTGCGAAAGAAACCAACAGCGACGAAGTCGGTGGTGAAACCAACAGTGCTGCCATCAACTACAGTGATGCCTGCAAAAATCAGCAAAGCAATAAATAGCGCAGTGGAAGAAAAACTAGCGTCGTTGGCTGCTTCAGTGACTCCGACGCCATTGACGGCTTCACCGGTAACAGATAGCGCTATCATGAACGCGATAGCAGGAAGTGGTTTGAAACGAAAACAAAAACGATGATGATTACAAAGAGTTTCACAATTGAAAACACTAGTATGTTAATAAAATGTTTAAACGACAAGCTGATCCCGCGTTTGATATGGACGCCCCAGTGCCCAAGAACGATTCAGTTCGGGATTATCAATACTATTCCTATCATGCAATACAACCCGACCTACGATCGCGAATTGAACTTCAAGTTCAAGATACCAGTAAATACTTTTTGCCATGTGAAGCATTTATTGAAATCGAGGGAAAACTCATAACAAATGTTGCAGCTGATACCCCATATGCAGATAACGCAAATATCCGAGTTGGTTTTGTTAATAATGGCATAATGGCGTTATTTGAATCCGCGAGATATCTCATTGATGGAAAAGAAATTGAATCAATAGACCGCGAGGTTGATGTTGCAACAACAATAATCGGGCTAGCAAGATACTCCGATGATTATACAAGGTCGGCTGGTCCAACTATGATGTTTGCAAAAGATACTACTGATAACGCTGACCATCTTCAATACATTAAAGTGTTAACAGCACAAGATACTGCAGCAGCAAATCAACAAGAAGCAGCTAATCCAGAACGTCGAGCTAGACCCGGAGCTGCGTTTGATATTCTCGGAGGCGTTAATGGTAATTTCAATTTAGGATTTGCAACACGAAAAGGAGCATTGCAAGGACAGCAGCGATATTTTTCATGTGCGATTCCACTCCATCACATATTTGGATTCTGCAGAAATGTCAGAAAAGTCATCTATGGGGCCAAACACACAATCGCGTTAGTGCGAAAAGGCAATGACAATGATGCAATTTGGCGTACTGGTGCCGATGGTGGAAAAGTTGTTTTGAGTAAAATAGTATTGTGGATGCCAGTAATGACTCCATCAATTACCACGGAAGAGCGGCTACTTTCATTTATGGAAACAGGTGGTAAATCATTGATAAGTTGGCTAACAACAACAACTGATGCCAAAGAGGATAATGTTGCTGATACATTTACATGGCACCTGGCATCAAAACAAGGCGTTTCAGCTCCACGTCATATATTTATAGCGCTGCAGAATCGGAATCAATTAGGCTCCCAAGAACGCAGTCATATGATATTTGATCGGTTAGGAGTTAAGGAGGTTTCACTGAGAATAAACGGACAACAAGAACCATCTGAGGATATACAGCTTAATTACGAAAACAACCATATAGCACGTGTGTATCATTGGATGCTGTCATTTATGGGTCGTGATCAAAATGTTGATACTGGTTTACAAATTCGCAACTTGATTTTAAAAACTTATATCAGATTTATTACTTTTCGCTGGAGCATCTTGATTTAACAAGGCAATCCGTCGTTGACATACATTTTATGGCTCGTATAGACCCTGGTGGTGTTGATTATAGAGCGGTTCCTGTCATTCTCAGCGACAAATCAATGTTGTTAGAAGGGGCTTGCGGACGAATGAGAATCGTTGATGCACCAGTGGAAAATATGTAAATGAAACTTGAAGAGTTTCCAATTAGATCAATTGAAAGCATAAATGTGTTTTACAATAAAATGCAATATAGTGTTGTTAGTGTCAAGCTGACTGATGGTCAGGTCAAGAAATTGCGATCAAAATCCGCTAAAGAATGTGGAACAACAATAACGTTAAAACCAGCGCAGATATCCGGCGGTACACATAAAATATCACTGACGGATTGTCAAATAAAACATTTCAATGATGCGCTAAAGAATAAGCGAGGGGTTCAAATTGTATTTTCGAAAGCTGTAATCGCCAACATGATAAAATCAGGTTGTATATTTCCATTGTTAGCTGCAATACCAGCATCGATTGCAGCGGCTGCCCCAGCGGTGGCGAAAGCGGCAGCATTGGGAGCCGTTGGGACCGCGGCAGGGATGGCGTTGAAAAAGACAACTGGGAAAGGATATAAAAAAAAGGGAAAGGGTTTAAGACTACCAGGAACTCCGTATTCATGGTACAGCGGAAAGGGTCTGAGAATACCAGGAACAGTTTATTAGTTGAAAGCCCAATTCTCCCTATGTCCAATTTTGATTTAATTGGTGCTGCTACAAAACTAGCGATAAAAAACTTCAGAGGGGTTTTTATGAGAGATCAATTACCGAGAAAACATAAATGCGTTGAAACCGGTATCATCAATCTTGATAACAGTAATGGATCGGGAACTCACTGGGTTGCATACGCGATTGATCCACGTGGAATTGTTTATTTTGATTCATATGGGTTAGCCCCACCGTGCGAGTTTATGCAGTATATAAATTCTTCGATGAAACTCAAAGAGTTTCCGATTTTTTATTCCACGCTGCCAACACAACAATTAAATGATCCGCCGATATGCGGCCGTGAAGTATTAAATGTCCTCGCAGAGATTTCATCGTCGCAGAAACCACCTCATCTGGTTGTAAATAAATATACCAGTGGGAAATTACAAGGTAATTTTAGAGAATCAATAAATTGAAAATACAAGTTGCGCTAACAATAATGATTGATATTTGGGGACGATCTCTGTCAATGTTGAAACCCACCGCGGAAACATCTGCGGGTTCTATCGAGGATGTAAAAAGAATAATTGAAGATGAAATCGCTGAGACGTTAAATTTAGCAAGTGTTGACCCGAACGAAATAGTTGTATTTCAAGATCGCCAGGGTAAATTGAAAAGCAGTAATATATCCGCGGATGACATTTTGATACGGCAGCGCGACGCCGCTGAAAACTCTATTGCGCTGTATTCCAGTGACGGGCGACTTAAACCAGGCGCACTTGTGTCTACGATCACCGACGTGATTGCCGCCCACGGCCGCGATCTGGATGAGTATATACGAGGTTATAATTCTTTTCGCAAAAATGTCGTACATAAATTCTTTGGAACCCCGCTTGTGGTTGGCATGACTCTCGCTGAAATTAAAAACTTTCTATCTTTATTCTTTTTTAACAAGGAAGCGGGAAGGATGATGGATGAAAATGAAATCAAGGTAAATTATCTAGATATTTACACGGATATTTCTAAACTAATAGAAAATCTTGAAAAGGTACAAAAACCCACTAACAACGTCGTTAAGTTTTTGGAACCCCGCTTGTGGCAGGCATGACTCTCGCTGAAATTAGCGAGTTTATTGGCAAGCATACTCACAATGCCTATGTCACTAATAGTTTCTTTGGTGTCCCGGCTACATCTACGATGACTCTCAAAGATATTAATATGTTTATGGTGAGACAAACAACACTCAATACCATCGTGGATAAATTCTTGGGGAGAACACCTGTGTCTGAAACCACATCTCTGACAGGCCCGACCCTCGCTGAAGTTAAAAAAGCTATTGACGAACAAAAGCCCATCAGCGAAATTGTTAATAAGTTCTTTGGGGAGTATGGCCCCCAAGATATCACGACAAACTTTTTTCACATCGACCTGTATCTTAAAGACCAAGCACAGCTTAGAGCCAGAGACCTTCTGATTTCATTTTCTTCTAACAGGGAGCCGAGGAGGGTAATAGATCCTACCAGAATCACGGTAAATTTTCTCGATATTTACGACGATATTCTTAAACTAAAAGAAAAATCGGAAAAGGTAAAGATTCCGCATCCAGACATAGGCGCTAAAAATATCGTGTTTACAGTCGATCATGGAACCATGGATTGGACAAGAGACGTTTATACTACATTGTCCATCATTCTCTTTGGAGGGGGTGAGGTGGGGAGCGATGGTATCTTCAGGCTAAAGTGGACCGATGGTATCTACAGGCTAACGTGGATCTCTATCCATCAATTTAATATAATCGCGGACGGTAAAACCTACTCTGGTGGCACCGCGACGTTAATTATGAAGGGTCGCGAACAAAACTTTAATGTCGTCGCCGTTGATAGATCCACCATTAGATCAAAAATAACTTGGTGTTTAGAATTTTTAGATGATTTTTCCGGCTGAAGCTGCCATACCTACGACATCCCAACCCATCTACCCACCTAACACCCGCCCTGGCCCCTTAACGATGGCGAATAATTGAAAACACTAGCGGGTTTAAAATAGTAATGACATCGATGAAATCAATTGAACCGATAATAGTCCCAGAGGTATCACAATCGCATCGATATCGATATGATACCGTGAAAGAATTTTCCGCGAACTTGAAATCACTTTCTGAGCACTATCGTGAAAAAATGAAAAAATACCGACGCAGCGTAGCAATCATCGACATCACCGTGTACTCGGTGTCCGGTGTGATGGCCAGCGCCGGGGTTATTTTGTCGACGGTGACCATGATGGCTCCGATTGCAGTTCCAATCGCTATCTCCGCGGCAACAACAATCGCGGCAGTCGCCACCGCGATAACTATAAAGTTATCATCGTGTTCTCAGAAAAAACTCAGTGATTATACAGCTCAGTACCAGGTGGTATTTGACGCATACTCGAAATTATCCGAGTTGATCTCACTGTCGATAGATAATTCGTTCATATCCGATGTTGAATTTTCCACGATGACCCAGTTGTATAACTCCGCGATGTTGAAATTGGAAATTGAAGACAGCGTTAACAATAATGTCACTCGAACTGCTTCAACGAATTGCGGAGAATACCACTCCGATACGAACAAGCATGATATCAATAACATCAACAAACCCACAATTTGGTGTGAACTTCCCTTCTCCGATTCCAGTGCGCGAGATCGCGCTGGCAAAATTACGAGTATATCATAGCTGGCCTAATATCAGATCGGTTGCATTTGGCGGTCAGCAACCTAATAACTCGTTAAGATTTTTGTGGAATAAACCTGATGGTACTCCAGCGTGGGAAACTGTTTCGTTACCAACCGGAGCGTACCAAATTGAGCAAATCAATGCTGAAATTCAGCGTAGAATAAAATCAATCACTGGAAAAGAATCAAAAATAGCTATTAAAGTTCATGAACCGACGCTCTCGTCATCGTTCGAAATAAGCACAGAGGGATACGCTGTAGATATCTATAACAGCTCGTTAAGAACAGTGTCAAGATGGCCTGAAAAACCACCGGAAAAAACCCCCGTTGTCTTAACCACAGACGTACAATCATATCATGAAATCAATCCCAGGTATCAAGATAATTTATCTGATATAAGAAAAGGAAGAATCGCCGATAGATTTATATTTACCAACAAAGACACATTGCAATGGGATTTTATCATTAAAAGAACAGCCGACTCATCTGTTACTATTTCATTTACGCTAACTGACATCACTGGTTATTTTAATGAAATTAATCAATTACATAAAACACAACTAGAACAACTACGCCAAAAAAAATCGCAAAAACACGTTGAAATATTAAATCAGCTTATATCTGACATGGAATATATCAATGAACTAATTATTCAAACAATAACCAATGACAACAGTGACAATAAACAACGATTCCTAACCGATTACAATATCACAGAAGCCGATCTGCTTAATTTCAAGTTTCCTGGATATAACGCTGAGGGACTAACAAGAATTGTTAAGATTATTATCAAGGCGCTACAAAAATCAGATTCAACTGTCTTCCTCAAGTATAATAATGACCCAGATGGCGGCGGTAGGCATATTGCCCCGCATAATGTGAATATTTCAGCGGTGATTGCGCTCAATTTAACATGTGATGCTATCGAAGGAAGCTATCAAATTAATCTAGAGCAATCAAATCAAGCTCAGCAGGGATATATTCTTTATTCATTTGCGCCAACAGCTCCTCCGGGATTCCTAATTATTGAAAATCCAATTAATCCTGTCTATATGCAATGCCATAATAATTCGCTAACGAGAATTAATTTCCGACTCACCGACCAATCAAATAATTTGATTGATCTACAAGATGAGGTGTTAGCGATTAGTTTGTTTGTGAAATCATAAATGATTTTCGTCCTAAGGACTCGATCAAATATTTGGTTGAAATAAATTATTAACCTGTAGCAGCAGGGGGGGGGGGGGGCGATGACATCACGACGAGACCGTATTTTGACTAAACGATGAAAACGGTCTTAGAGTATGATTTGCGAAAAACTTGTTTCGAGCAAGTAATATTTTTTTTTTTTGGTTGAAAAAGAAGGATTCAAATTAATTCTCTCGAGATGTTTGTTAGATTTAGAGCAAATGATGTCTCGGACAAATGTAGGATTGGCCCCCCACCCCCTGCTGCTAGTAGAAACAAAATCCATACATTGAATCTGATAAAGTCCCTCAACAAAGATTTTGTAAATGGAACTTGTTTAGTTTACACAGTTTAGTAAATTTGGTGGAACAAACTGTTTAACTCCCAAACAAAAGTGCCCCTCCCCAAAACACAATGTAGAAATGTCTCTATCTAAACTATGTACTAGATTGGTGCCCTCTGCTGTATTTTGTCTGATGCAAACTTTAAGGTAATTACCTTCCACAAATAATTTTCTCTGACTAGACCTGAATGCTCAGCTGGCATGACAATTTCCTCATTTCTGGAAGAAAAATCATCTTAGTAAGTAAATACATACAGAAATGCATTTTAAGTCTAAAGATGCAATGATCAACTAAGAACTGAAGTAAACTTGTAAACTCTTTAAACTATCTTCAGCCAAAGTTAAACATATTTGGACAACAAATGTATAACACAGAAGAAAGCATCAAGTTAATAACTGGTAATAAATGGATAGTGCAAATAGGTTTCATAATCATGACTGGCAACTGAGATACAGCAATCACCAGCCTATCATGTGATACTAGGATTGCAATAAAATTGTTGTTGGATTTATTGACTGAGTCACCAGCCAGTCTTGTGATATTGGGATTGTAAGGAAATGGTTGCATGATGCATTCAGACTGACTGAGTTACCAGCCAGTCATGTGACATTGGGTTGTGCAATGAAATGATTGTGTATGTATTCTGACTGAGTAAACATTCAATCATGTGCTATTGGATTATGCAATGAAAAACTTGTGAAAAGCCAGCCGGTCAAGTGATAGTGTGATTGTGCATTTAATAAATGGCTGTGTGATATATTCTGACTATGGCTTAATAACAAACTAAAACCTAATTTCCCTGTTTTATGTCTACAAGCAACTACTGTAACACTTGAGAGTGAACTAGATCACAACATTAAAATTATTCTACATGCTCTGGATACAATTCCTTATACAAACATTTACTTTTGCACCATTTTTTAAAAAGAAAATATCCTTTGTTTGCAAAAAAAATTTGCAAGAAAACTTTAAAGTAAATATTCTCAATGCAAAACATTTTTGGGTTCAGTTTGAATCTGAGTGACTTTGGAGTAAACATGCCAGTGTGACTAGAGTGAGCATTTTTTATCATGTAACAGTCTGTAAATTACAAGAACAGGTGGTGGTAATTACTACTGATTGACTTATATTTGTTCCACTTTGTAACCTTACCCCTCAGTAACCAGGTCTCTCAGTAAAGTTGTCCCTCCATAGCCTGTAACCTAAGCTCTATGAAACCTGGTTTCTCTGTAACTCAACCTCTCTGTAACTGGACAACAATTTTATATCAGTCTCAATTTAAGAAGTTCTACTGTTCACATATGTACAATTTATCAAACAACTCACTTGATTGCCTGGTATATTTCCTCTAGCATTTCATGCTCAAAATCCTGACCACCATTGGTCTTAGCAAGGTTCTTCTTGAACTCCTGTTCAAAGGAATTCATACATTTATTAACAACAAATACATACTTGAATTTTGACTCTTTTAGCCCACTAAAAACAGCTTTGAAATTAATCCAATGGAAAAATCAGTGCAAAGATTCAAATGCTATTTTGAGAAATATGAAATATTTTTCTAAAATAAATAACTGGTGTGTGTACTAATTTGCACATATGAATACATTTATATGCACTTATCATATTACAATTTCAGGAATCTACATTTAACTGCAAATAAATGGGATGCAATCACTTGAGGTAAAAGTCACAACTGTCCAGCCAGAAATCAATCTCCAAACCTACACATTACTGGTTTCTGCAACAGTTCAAATTTGCTCTTATCTCAGTCAATGGAACTAAACTAGTCTTGTGCAAATAACATAACAGTACCTCCTTTATAATTTTTCTTGTGGTTATGATGACAAATATTATGTGGCCTTCTTATAATTAGTAGAAAGATAATGCAAAACATTTTGTGCATGCGAACAATTACATGATGTGAAAAACAATGGATAGATAATTGATTCTTAAACCAGCGACAAATATGCACCTTCTAACTGTTTCACTGAACACCAGTGATACATTTAACTTTGACAAAACCCGAATCCATATAAAAGTCTGTATTAAAGCTGCTTCAATTCATTGTTCTAACATTACCTCAACAGTCATGGGAATGTTTTGTTTCTTGACGTTGTGATTATGTTGATCTACATTCAGCATAATGACAGCATAAGCCAGTGTGAAGGCAGCATCAGCATTAGCAAATGGCTCTCCATTGGATTTCTGTTGTATGCAAAGTTAAAAAGTGTACATTATGTAATGTTTCAAAACTAAAACTAAAATTTTAATATAAAATAATGCAAAAAAATGAACTGATGCCAAAGTGTTAATAAAAAATGTCTATCTTTTATACAGATTGAAAAAAGATCATTTATATAAATGCACATGTGCATGAGGACAGAATAGCCAACTCAATTCAACTTAATTTTAGTTGTTTCCACTTAATAATTGTTACAAAACTGTTAGGACTTTATGGTCTTAAAAATACCTGAAAGAAACAAAACCAACAAGTTTTGGGAAACTAAAAAAATAATTGAATTTTCTAACTTAGAAAATGAAAATTGAAGAGGAACTTGGAGTATTATAAATTCAATATGAAATAGTCCAAAAGAATGTCATGTTCAGAATAAATTTAAGGTCATTGAATGTGCTGATGTATCACAATGACATTCTCCAGAACTACTGTGAACAAATCGGATAGTCCCAGAATATTAATTTAGTCCCAAGTCAAAGAACACTGAAATTCAAATTAATGATCCAAACAAATGGTTTCCTCTCAATATGTATCTAAACAAAACATGAAACACATTTGCAGACCTAAATTAAAACATGGAGAATGAATAAACTAATCAACAGTCATACTTATATACACTCCTACAACAACAACAACAACACAACATCAAAATATTTTCCTACCTAACCCATGTCACAATTCTTCCTACCATGACCAATGTCCCAACACCCACATCAGAACAGAACCCACCCCCAATGATCCATCTAATGGGAAATCACCTCAAACTTGTACATAGGTTCATTATTAAGATTAATTTTTAAAACATTTGTTAAAACCTCATGATAACTCATATGCAATTGAGAGAGATGTGCCAAAAGTGAAACCCACAAGACAGATATACATAACACATTTTACTCAGTGAATGTAAATAAATCTAAACCTCCAGTACTGACTCTTGGAAGATATTCACACTGATAAACATATCTGGCAACCAATCTGAAATTAAATCATTTACAATTTCCACAAGCACAATATCCAAAGAAATTTCAGCCACAGTACATTAAATTAACACAAGAGGAAGCCAATTTTCCTTCCACTGTGCATGTCATAATTGTAAACATCTTCACCTTACACCTGCCACTCTCTCTGAATATCTATGTAGACTGCCACCAGAGAAACCCCATGACATACTCATCAGGAATCACATCACAATTATTATTTCTAGTTCAGCACCCACGAATGTAGTTCTAGTCTATTTTTAGAACATTTTTTCCTCTCTCATTTTGGTGGTGATAGAAGAGTTATATGGATGCATTTTTGGTAGGGATGTAAAGGTAATTGTTTATTCTTGAGAATATGAGCTGAGAGAGTGGTTGTCAGTGTGTAATTTGGCGACAGTGCACATGGAGTAATAAGGCCTTGGTGATGATCCGGAAGTGAAATCTGTGTTCTGTGTACATGCTGTTCTGTTTACAGTGCAGCCGCTCAAAAAAATGCCAGTGAACCCCTGACAAGAACTTCACCGTGAAGTCATCTTTGGATGTATTTTTGATTAACATATGATTTGTATTGATTGTCACACAGTTTAAAGGTCAGTACTGAGAAATATATGTAGATAACATATAGTAAAATTAATTGTGGTGCATGTCCATCATCCATTTATTTTAAGTGGAGCAGTGACAAGATTATGACAGTTGTTGCAGCAGCCATTACACTAGATGTACAACTGGCACCATTTTCATATAGCCATCCATTGTGAGAGGAATAGAGTAATTACTTTTCATTCAGGAGAAGTAGGAACAGCAAGAGTATTGGAGATGGCTGATAGATAGCCCTTAATGGTTGATACTGTGTAAACTATCTCCTCAAAGAAAAATGGGAGAAAATTGACAACTGGGGGAAAGAGAATGCTTTATTAAAAAATATAAACCTCAAGTCAATTACTTTCTAGATCTGGCAATCTTGCTCAAAAAGTGATCAAGGAAGATAGATCAACTGATTAAGGCCTGACATGAAGATGGCAAATCTTACAATTGTTGTGCAAAAGGGACAGCAAATCCCTACTCAATTGAATTTCCCTGAGATCAACAACCTTGATCATGTGGACCACTTGGGAGCTGTCAAAAGGAGCATAAATTTGAAAGTCCCAACTCACTGAAGAACCTGATGGATTATTGTTCTGAAAGTTGGGAAAGCAGAGGTGAACAATTGATCCAACGTTTGATTAAAGGTATCTGATTCCCATGCCTTCTGATCTGGAAAAGAGTGACATGATGAAGGAAGTTGCTCAATCTTCTTGTGAGAACATTTACTATTGGTTTCATATAAATGAATGTCTCTGCTACTGTCTGGTGCAAAGACATTCTGTAAGGACTGCTCACTTCAGTTTGTGTAGGCTGTCGGTTAGAATATTTTCTTGTACAGAAATGGTGATCTCCAATGAAGCTGTCCAATGGAGGAGGTTTCAGACTTCCTAGCAGATAGTAGGAATACAAATGATCCCTTCACACTGGGGTGTGCTGCAATTGATGTGTTATCTGTAGCAACCACAACACTGATGTCTTATGTGGTTGAAACCCCAGTGAATTCCAAAACAGTCAACATTTCTATATTGTTGAGGTGAATCAAAGATTCTTCCAAAAACAACAGGTCTTGCAGAATTATCTTACAAGATATAAAGCTGTGTCTGAGGTGTCTCTAAAGGAGGGATTATGGTTCTGATCTGTAAACTTGAACTCTGGTTAGAAAACTGTCATGACCTTTTTACCTACTCTCAGTGATGAAATCTGAATCCTATGGGGATCTGAGAATGATCATTGTGAGGTCTCCAGCTGGCATAAAGCAAGAACTGCTGAGGCTGCACATGAAACCTTTTTAGGGAACTATTAAATTTGCTGACCCATTCCGAGTCCCCAGGCAAGAGGATAAGGTGAGCTGACAAAGAGGTCTTTATATTCAGTCTTCCAACAAGGGTGAGTATTTGTGAGATTCTGCTACAGGGAACCTGAA
Source organism: Unio pictorum (assembly GCA_030141615.1). Lineage (NCBI taxonomy): Eukaryota > Metazoa > Mollusca > Bivalvia > Unionida > Unionidae > Unio > Unio pictorum. Next base: position 40,451,003 of record JARLTB010000021.1, read on the forward strand.
CTGTCCATTGACAAGTGAGAAAATACATTCCCATCATAATGAAACATTTGAGAAGTGATCAGATCTAACTTGTCCTGTGTGAAGATTAAGCCCAGACAAGTAAGTCTTTCACCACAGATAAAGTTTTCACTTTGCTCCAATTGATGTCTTCAAGGTAGCATCTGAATGAAGGTCAAGAAGATCTGCAGACAGCTTTAGGATCCTGCTTTAAATGGCGGAGATCTTCTTGCGATGAAGCAAAATAAGTATATAATTCTTGCTGACCTTACAGGCATGGTCACTTTCCACTAAGTCCCATAATATGTCAGGCCAAAGACAATAAATAGGTCAACCTTCCATGTGTACACCTGCATTTGATGCTCAACTGGTTGGTTGGTTCCTATCAAGTCATTTATGGCTGATTTAACCACAGCCTAAAGTATACTAAATGCTGAATGGAAATATATGAAATAACAAAATGAAATGGAGCGAACATTGTATCTGTAATACTCATAACAGTTACTAAAAGAAGGATAAAAAAAAAGGATAAAAAATAAAGCAACTCTTCGCTTGCATGGCAGTCATTCATATGTGATAGTTTAAACTTACTTATAACTTGTGAGAAAACAAAAGAAGCAACACAAAAAGGATTTATTCAACACCAGACATACTAAAAGATGACTGAAATTGTTAAGCATCCAAGGAACACATGAGAACTCCAAGAGAAAGAATGATGATATTCAAACGGGTGGAAATTGAATAATGTATCAGATTGGGATAATTTTTTTATATCTTCAGTTATTTATTAGATGAGGGAATATGCACTTTGGATATAAGATTAGTACCTGGGAAAAACTAAAGCAATGCGACAACAGTGTAAACAAGATTTTCAAGACTGCAGTGGTGGATAATATATATTTAGATAGTCAAAAATATGAAAACAAGAAGTGTTTTAGTGAAAACTTCATGTTGATATGACCATTTATCAAAGTGAAGTAGAAGTACCAAGATTTTAAAGATGGCCACTGGTACCATTGATTATTCAAAAGTAGAATTTTAGTGAAAATTTAATGTCAATACAACCTTCAGAAGTATTGATCAGATTGTCAATGTGGCAGCCATGATAGCTATGTTGTTTGTCAGACTGGCACTAGTTTATGTAGGACAATTGAAACATTCTATGAAGCCTTTAGAATCACATACTGATATAACTATACAAACAAGCACATGTATACCCAATACATGTACAAACTCACTTGTCCCATAAGGAACACCTATTAGTGCATTAGAAATAAATACAATGCTAAACATTAACAAATTCAATTAATTTCTGTACCACAACTACCATGATGAGGCCACAAAAAACTATCTTTGTAGAGTGAAGAGAAAGTGAGATTGAAAACTGAAAATATTGCACCATGACCTTGACCTTAAAGACAGTTTCCAATTTGGTATTTGAATCCCTTTAAATGATAATTTAATAGCATTCAAAATCCATACCATAACAACCTTAAATTGCTCTAAAGTTACCAAGCCAAAAGAAAAATGTGAGAAAAAATAAAATATTGAGTCAGAACCTTGACCATGAAGACTGGACACTACATGTCTTTGTTGATACTCAAGCATAAAGCATTTTATCCCATAACAGAAGATAGTTTAAATATTAAAAAAGAAAAGGAAAAGTTTAATGAAAAACATAACATGTTAAACAATTACCTTTATCCTGAAGACAGGACCCCAAATATGGTGCATGACACATCTTCTACTAATACTAAACATGTATAGCAAGTGTCATCCCTTAATTTTAACTGGCTTTAGAGTCATAGGATGAAAGGAAAAGTGCGATGAAAAAAAAAAGAAAGTACTGAAATGTTAACTTGACCTTACTGATAGAACCTAGCATGCAACACACCTCATAATAATGATGTATAACTGTATCAAGTTTTATTCATCAATCACAAATGGATTTAAAGTTATAAAATGGAAACAAAAGTATGAATGACAAATCCAGATACTTAATGTTATGAAGTAAAAATATTTTCATTCCAAAATTTGTTTTTGTATAAACATCCTTGTGGTGGGAAGTTTGTCAAATTGGCAACATAATTACATACCAAGTGTCCAGGTCATATTTATGCCTGGGGATAATGACAGATAAAAATTCTCAATACAAATATTGAATGCATAAATATTCAATCATTTATTGAATAACTGAAAAAAAACACTCGGGTATTTTTTCTACTTACATGCCAGTGGTCAGCAAAATGCTCCAACAATCGCGATATCACTGGAGCCTCACCAGGGAGACGAAAAGTTTCCAAATATAATCTTAATGCTTCATCAATTCGCAACTCCTCAAAAACAAAGGATCTGTCAAGTTAAAGAAAAGGCATCTTTATGATCCTGCAGGAAGGTAAGCCTTATACGACAGTGACCTAAATGTAATTAATCTTGACTACCACCTCAATTTATGGTCCATACGATAGAGTGATGAGAGTATTGACAATAAAATAATGTAGACATTATAATGTTAAAATTCAACCAAAACAGTGCATGGATTAACAACATTTGTGTCCATGAATGAAGTATCTTCAATAGCCACGTTTGTGTTTACAATAAGAGTAGCTTTCCAATTTAAAGAACCAACGGCTGAGGTGGAGCTTGAGTGCTGTTGTTCTAGGATTTAATGTCATTTTTAAGCACAAGATACACTTTACATGGTGGTCAGTATAACTGGTGGAGGAAGAACCCTGGAAAACCTCGGGAAGAACCATTGCCCCTTGGGAAGCTACTGGCAAGCCTTTTATATACCCATGTTAGCCGAGTCTGAGACTCGAATCCACGCAAACAAAAGTCAGATGGCAGTGATCCAGAATGGCGAGCGCTTTAGACCACTGGGTCACTCAGGGCTTCAGAGCTTGACTGTGCAATATTAACAAGAACCATGTAATTATTGCAAAGCTCCACCTTTTTCCTGAGACCTTTTATCTTCTTTCCAACTGACATGCTCAACTATCAAACAAAAAATTACAGTTTAACCTATAATTTCAATCAATCTGCTACTTGGGTTTTGTCAATAAAAGTTTCATTTAACAAGTGAATATTCAACTGAATTATTCATTGTGGTAAAGCCCCACAACTAAACCTAGATATTCCATTTGTGCATTTCATTTTAGTTTATTTTATACAAGGGCTCTTTTTGCAGAATGATAGTGTGACATATTTTATACATGTCCATAACACAACAACTCATAATGAATAATGGTTTCAATGTAAAATTATCATGCTCTTAAGCCAAACCTAGGATTTATCATACATGCTGACAAAATTTAACAGATAACAGATCAGTCCATTTTCATTGTTGCTACCAGGACCAAATTGTTCTACTTTATAGCCTGTGTCTCAGGTATCCCCTAAATTTACGCACTTTTCCATCATAGAAAAGATGCACTATCCATATTGAAACTCCTTTTTCCAACAATTGTCTTTCAACACCTGAAAAATAGACAAATGTTGTCTAACCCAAGTATGTCCACCTTTACACACTGAAAGTCATCACCTCGATGACATTTTTAGCATCAGAGAAACACAATGCTGGAAAATAAACAGGTGTATACTGCATACTCTGATTGGCTGTTGTTGTTGAAGGGTTTAACAGCATTTTTTAGCACATGATAGTCTATACATGGTGGCCAGTACTAATGGGAGAGCAAGAACCTGGAAAACACATGGAAAGAACCACCGACCCATGAGAAGCTACTGGCAAGCTTTCTCACATACCCATATTGGCTGAATCTGAGACTTGAACTGACACATGCTAAAGTGAGATGGCAGTGATTTGTAATGGAGATCGCTTTAGACCACTCTGCCACTCAGAGCCCCTATGTCTGATTTGTCAGAGTGTACTCATAGTCAAAGTGTTATTTATAAGTGATATAAACCATGCACCAATCACTAACTCAATGTATGCATCTGAACATGTTAAATTGTATGAGCATGCTTTTTCTTTATAATTCAACAAAATACTGGCCTGATATGTGCCCTTTATTTACCGAAATTAAAACCTGGTGCATACACTAAGTTAAGTCCATGATCTATCTACAGCCATATCAATGTTATTCAAATTCTACCTATTTCTTAATGATTGCTAAAAAAAAGGGATCAATCACAGATGATGTGTGCAATCTGCATGACACAACAAACAAGTGGTAAGGCTTTTATGATTGTCATACTGGCCAAGAAGGGCAGACTGTCTCTACTGTACTAATAAGTGCACGGTATAATTCACGAGCGAAATGGTGAGAATTTAACAAAATTATGGTTCCTGTTCTACAAACTATTGGTGGTAATTTTGTTCTAAAATTAATTTTTATTAAAAAAAAATAATGCTAATTTTATTCTGAGGGAAAAAACAGGAAGCTTTTATAATAGTTCAAGCTGTTAAATAGCTTACTACTGAACTGTACAATATGCAGACAAGCTGTACATTTTTTAATTTACCTACTGATTTATTTACTTCTTTATTTAGCTATACTCAATGATACTATTCTATTTTCTTCACAGTGTGCAACCCCTATATTGATGTTGCACTCACACTTTAGCTACTTAGGGGGTACAAAATCCCGTGATCTAAGAAAGCAGTGGCATCATTGTTTTACCAGAATTAAACTCTTGGTTTGTATGTAAAAATCATTTAAACTCAAAATTAATTTATCTAATCATCCAGTATTTACATCTGATATTTTAACATTATGTTTTTCATAGCAACATTTGTAACACTATAATTAAAATTCTAATTAAAACTTACTTGACAAAAGCCTCCAAAATTGAGTCATTTTTCCTGTCACTGACATATTCTCCAATCATTTTCTTATCGAGCTTTGGATTCTCTTTAAGCAAAAGGACAACTTCCCCATAATCTAAAGGTGTCTTGAGGAACCCTTGTTCCTGCAAATACTTGATTCCCTTGCCTGGTTTGGCATTGAACTGTTCTGTCCCTGTGTGATAAACCTGTGGAATAAAATATCACTTTTGTGTGGGGTGCATCAATTTTCATGGATTGTACGGTTGCAACTACTTTGTGTCAATCTGTGAAGATTACAGAATCTGAATATTTAAGGAACAACTTACTGTCAATCTGTGAAGATTATAGAACCCTCTTCACCCAATCTTAGAATTCAAATATACAAGGAACTACTTAATGTTAATCTGTGAAGAACATAGAAACCTGTTCCCAAACCTATCAACTGAATATCCAAGGAACTAGTTACTGTCAATCTGTGAAGATAACAGAACCCTCTTCTCCAATTTATTGAATATCCCTGGAACTAATTACTTCAATCTGTGAATATAACTGAATCCTCTTTCCCTGTCCAAGAATGTGAAGATAACAGAACCCTTTTTCAATCTATGAAGTTAAGCTTTGATGAAAGCCACTTTTGCAAGATCATAAAATGAATGTCCACAAATAATATTCTTCACATGATAAGCATTTTTCTAGAGATAAATCAGCAGATCAAACCACACTGCCTCTCTTTTAGAGTGCCAAGCTGTCAGACTTAGTGTAATATATGTATACAAGAAGCCAATCAGATTGTCAAAATTGGTATTACAAGCAACTATATACCATGAGTATTCTGGTGTAAATGCCATGGTGATAAGATATTCTGTTCAGGATAAGTTGTAATACCTATTTTCAAGATGGCTGCTACTGGTGGCCTTCTGCGCAGAACCTACTTAGAACCCATTACACATCAATAACTATTTGGTGAAAACCTCATGATGATATGAATTTTCTTTCTTCAAGCACAATTACAAGAAACTTTTCCAGATGCATGCTGTGACTGCCATTTTTACTTGGGACCAAATAGATATCATGAGAAGTGTTTTAGTGAAAACCCCATGTTGATATTACTAGCTATCCATGTACAATAAATAGTGATAACATTTTCCAAATTGCTGCAGTGGCAGCTGTAATAGATGTGTGAGTACCAACATTTACATTTAGGACCAACTAGACCTTGGAATGAATGTGTATGCAACATTTCATAGCAATCCTCCAAGTAGTTTAGGTGTAACAACAACCAATGTATGCTAACGAATGGACAGATGCTGCTCAACAGATGAAAAAACATATCATAAGCTCCTCTTTCTGGTCTCAAAAGCAGAGCTAGAAAAACTGCAAATGAGGGGGAATAAACTATCATAGAATTAACTACAAGACATAAGAATATAGGATACTGAGACAAAGTTAAGTACCCTTTTCTTGTGCTTGATAGCCATGAGTTCATCCTGAGTTGGTATATGCCCTGTAATTTTCATCCTGTTGGGGCGAATCTGTGGACCCTTCCTGCCTTCCCTACCTGTACTTCTGATTGCTTTACTGGTCTCTGAATAAGGAAGGGTAAACCAAGTTTGATCTGTAAATACATGTACTAACAAGGTCATCAAAGGATCTGTGTTTTTTATTTTCTACTAACTTCACTGCCTCCTCATCCACAAAAGTTATCATTGCAAAAATCAGAATTGGTCATTATAATGTAACCAAATTCTATATCTTAATGGGTAGATCAACCAAATGCATTTCCTAAAACAAACTTTTCACAATGAAGCACTTTATGGTATATTGTTTTTATCTCCAACCAACACATGATCAGTACTACAATGTAAAACAAATGAATGAGCTTTCTAATACAATAATGTGATTTGTAAAGCTGTACCGATTAATCATCCGTACTCATAATCGGGCCGATTATTAGAACAATCGGTACCATTTATATTGACATCACTTATATCGACAAGCACCTATGTCGACAAAAAAAAACAACAAAGTCCCAGACTTCCAGTCCCTTGGTCTACTATTACTACCAAATTGTTATGCTTATGTCGACATTGAGATAAAAGATAAACGTACATGTCGACAGAAGCCCTTGGTCCCAGCTTGAACAAATCCTTTGTTTTCTAATCATTTATGTCGACAAGCTGCCATTTCTAACCCATACTTTGTTCAACAATTAGTTGATCTTGCCGCCAGGCTTTAATGTCATGGTCGGATAAAAAAAACAAAAACAAACACCCTAGACTTTTGTTTGGGCCTATAAAGCTGGCCTCTCGTGACAACTTAAACGAAGTGAAATCTTATCAATTCTAGCATTTTCCAAAGAATGCACAGAGGTATTGCTAGGATTTTAAAACTAGGAGTTCAAGAGTACCACCAGTAAACGTTGCATTCCCCTACCAGAAGCAAATTGGGCATACCTGAAATGGCTATATTTCCATACGAGTAGAAACAGCGGTTGCCGTAGAGTTTAATTTTCAAACTTCTTTACAGCACTGACATGTAGCCCTTGTTTGTCCATTAGAGTGAGAGTGAATTGTTATGTCAAGATAAGGTCTTATTCCAAGCACGAAGTTAGGCATCATACATAGTGTTCTAAGTGAAATGTCAGTTCTAGCAACTTCTAACACTGTCAAATTTCATTACAATATTCGCCAATTAGCCGTTTAACCCTTCTTGTTAAAATTTGCAAACAGCATTTTGTCTAACTCTCAACATGTCTTGATTTTGAGGTCACAAGCACTACTTAGATTGCTACACTTGGAAATGACAACAATAATGACGGCGAAAGTTATTCATTTGATGTACTCTTATACACAAGTATATCAATGGGTCATTTTATCTCTGAAAGCAGTCATATCACATTTTCCCACCACTCTGCAGCTAGTCAAGTCTTTGATCTTGCCGCCTATCTTGTGGGTCATGTTCTTCAGATGTACACTTATAATGACAACATGTACATCTGTGGGTCTTTCAGCAACTGAATTTTCTGATTGTAAAGAGCTAAAATAATCAGTTGATCAGCACATTTTCCCACTCAACAGGTGGTCAAAGCAGGGCTAGCAAGCCCTTAAATTTGCTGTCCAGCAAATTGATGCGTACTGAGAACTCCCGTATACGTTATTTGTCTGAATCCCAGATATAAAAAAGCGTCCAAATATGCATGATTACGCTTTTCTGAGACCTCTGAAAGTGATCAGTGATTAAAACAAGTTTATTTTGTTGTGAAAGTTTCGTTTTTAAACTTTATTTACATTTATGATGGCTACCAACTGCAGTGTAAAACAAATTAAATTTACAGTCTCTGGAAACTAAATATCTGGTTGTTAAGGAAATTGAGGGCTTAACATCTCACAAAGAGGTTTGTGAAATTTTTTTGCTTAAAAATAACACCCGTTCAGGAAGGATGAAAGCTGCTGAGTATATAAAGAAATACTATGTTGAAGGTAACTGCTCCCCAAAGGAAGAAGCAAAAGACTGCTACATTTGAAGACGTGGAGGAAGCCACAAAATGGTTCAATGAAACATTTGCGAAAAAACTTAGTGTGGAGAACTTCGCTTCAACAAGTGGCTGGTTCAGTGGCTCTAATGTTTGTCATATCATCCGATACAAAAGTATTTGTGGAGAATACATGTACTGTTGACATCTTTTCATTTCCATGTGAATAGCACCATCCCCTTGGTAGCCTTAACAAGATGGGAAGAGACTGACCAAAATCAAGGCCAATTTAAGTACATGTACATGAAGCATGTAAATAACAACTATCCAGCCATGTGCTAATGCCAACATTGAATATAGTAGTTTCTCGTATCAGGATGTGATCGGTGCAATATTGTATTCTGGATTTTATTACACAAAGGTAACCAGAATGTAATTTGTCAATATACAAGTGTATTTCACACTGGTTCTCTCTTATGTACTCAAAATTTCCATTTTTTTCTCAAAAAGTGTAAATGCTACTAACTGACGACGGGTCACTCTTTGCAGATGTATATTAACTTTTCTCTTTTAAATCAATTATAGTACTTTATAACAGTTTAATAACTGTTGGGTCACTGAAAGTTACTTTTTTAATATGCCTATGTCTTAAGACATGGAAAAAATTATTGTTTCATGTTCCAAGATTTATAGCCGTTACAGTAGTCGACAAAAAGACCTAAAAATGGTAAAGCTTAGACATTGGCCCACGGTTAAGCTGACCCCCCCCCCCCATCTTCCAGGCCTTTATTTTTTTCCTAAATTATTGAGCTTATACACGAGTATATATACTGTGATAATGAAATAATCGGTAGCGTAATCGGTATCGGCAATTTTAATAATCGGCCATACGTGGTATCAGCATAATTGGCAAAAAGTGACATCGGTACAGCTCTAGTGATTTTTAATTTAAATTTCTTTAAGAACATTGATATTCCAAAATATATGTGTGCAAATGCTACTTCATTCAAGTAAATTTAACCAACATTGTGTGCTATCAATCACACTAATTACCTTGATACACACCATTTACACTCCCAGTCATTTTATTTCTGTCCTTTTATAGCTCAGATTTTGATATGATTTTATATTGCCATAAAGTGCTGGTATGCTATAAAACCACAATAAATCAATCAATCTTTTGTTCCTGACTTCCATCATATTTCCATCAATGGAATCATTACATGTAAAGTCTTTGACATTTACTTTATATAAATGTTGCTTTAACAAGGGTATAGTAGATAGAACTGTATGCATATATTGTAGCTAATCTGATGAGATCAGCTAAACACAAAAGCTTTTACTTTTTCATTACAATATGAAATTTATGGTGCTGTCAGCTTTCTTTGTTGTTGTTGTTGTGTATTACTAATTGTCATAAATGCCTGCACTTCCATTGAAACAAAGATGCTGAACCCTACTGGCTGTAGAGCATGTAAGTGGTGTATCCAATTAAGTTATCTATCTTTCCAATGTAACAGTTATGTATATCTGAATTAATTTATATTTATTTTAGCTTAATATTTTGTTGGTCACCTTTAAATTTTTAAAATTCTATTACATGGTATTATAATAATATATTATAATAATAATCTTGTTTGGCAATTAACTTCCGGAAAGATGGCTGCCATCGCTTAACTGCTTGACGTAGGCTCTTTTGTTTTTTGTTCTATTTTTCATGATATATGTGCTTGTTGTCTATCTTCGTCTACATTATTGTATTTCATCATGCAATGGCTGTTCAGTTCGTATGTGTTTCTTCATCTCCTTGTTTTGGAAAAGAGAGCAATTAGAATTTTTCTCAGCTGTCTTGTTCCACTGTTAAGACGTCCTTTGCTTTTGAATAAACCGCCATTATGTGATCGCCAGTCACCACACTAACACTATGATGGACCTTCATTAATTGCATTAAATGACCACACTTTGGCTCTACATTGTGCTCAAGACTAAACAAACTGGGACTACATTCATCATTACTTAAATGTAAACGGAAGCGAAAAATGAAAAGTTTCAAAGCTGGCCAGAGTTGAACAGGAAAAAGAATTCCAGTTATCTCCCTTTCACCCATAACAGATAAACAATTTAAAAATTTGTCCGTTAATTTTGATACCCTAGTGAAAATTCATCTTAAATCGTCAACCGTTGTGTCAACTGTCCCAGGGATAACACTACGTATTGCATTATTCAACACCCAATCAGTAGGATCACCGGAAAAGCACAATAGTTAATTTTATCAACAACCAGAATATCGCCATCTTCTTCCTGACAGAAACATGGCGAAAAACATCAGGCAATGAGCCCAAGTACGCGGATTAAACACCCACCGCTTACTCAATCAAGTCGTTCCCTCACAACTCTCGCGGAGGTGGAATTGCTATCATCACAAAGAATTCCATGATAAAATCCCTTAAGTACAACACAACCTTCAATTTCTGCCACACATCATTTGAACTAGTCCAAACAACACTCACTGGAACAAAGGTCAGTCCATTTTTTCTGTCTCTACCACCCTCTTCCTAGTAGAAAAAACAAGCTGACCTGAATCTCTCTTTCTGGAACAGTTTATGAATTTTCTGGAGTATGGAAATTTGATAGGTGGCAACCTAATTATTCTTGGAGATTTCAACTTTCACTTTGACTGTCCTGGAAACCCATACACATCAAAACTCCTAGATTCCATTCATGTTTTCAACTTTAAACATTCAGTTAACCAACCCAACCATAAATTTGGTCACATTTTAGACTGGTTTCTTCATAGACCTGATGATAATATTCTGCAATCCACCCTTGTATCCCATGAACTTGCATCAGATCACCTCTGCATTATATACATCTCGATGTATCAGTCCCTAACCCTCAACCTTTATTTGCTACAAAGAGAAAATTCTGTATGATAAATAGAACCAAACTAATGCATGACATCCAAGAAAACCTTAGAACTTACATCCTACAGCAGAACAACTTGATAACTGCATGCGTTCATTGCTTGAAAAACATGTCCCAGCCATCAAATGCAGAGTATCAATAAAAAAAAGTGTTCTCTATGAAGCTGCTAAGAAGAACATCACAAACACAGTCCATTTAGCCAAATTTTTTATCCCACTACAGTACTAAGATCATGGAGAGTTCTAGCTGCAAAGAGCTCTTCAAGATAACTAACAAACTAATGTCAAGGAACAAATGTACACCACTTCCAACAACCTTCTCTCCAGTAGACCTTCCAGACCTATTTGCAAATTTCATCTGGGACAAAGTACAAACCATTAGAGATTCACTTGACAACATAATTTAAATTGACTCATCACTGCTTGAGTGCTTAGACCCAATATTGCCTTCACTAACTGATGTTATTAATATCTCTCTCTCATCGTTATGTTACGGCTATTTGATTTAATTTATTTATTTTTAATTGTTAAATCCAAATTTATCATTTAGGGTTTAATATCCATTAATTGGGAAATTATTCTAGAAAAGTTTAGGCTGACTTAGATTGTAAACAAGTTTTGACCTTGGCTTGTTTGACCTAAATCCTGACCTTGCTTTAGACATTGTCAACAAGCCTCTAAAACTATTGGTCAATTTCAAGGACAACACTTTTATTTTTAGGGTGGGAAGTGAATGATTTCCTTCTAGAACATTCCATTATTACGTGACTTGGAGAAGGTAGCTTCTTTCTGTGACCTTCCAGAATCACATGATTCCTCTTGTTTACGAGGGAATTACATATATATATAGCTGTGTTTTGGAGGCTAACTTTAGTAGAAATTTGGGCTTAAAGATATTAGTTGTGTGTATTTCATGTTTGAGTGTTAAATTTTATTATTTTATTCTGGACTTTGTGTCAATTCGATGGAAAAGAAGAATTATTCTATTTATCTGGAAAAGGACATATGTTTATGATTTTCATTTGGATGATAACAAAAAAAAAACAACGAAACAAGAACTGCATCACGTGACATTGTCAGCCATTTTGGATTACATTGTCAAGATTCGAACCTGGAACTATTAGAACATTTATTTATCAGGACTCTTAAAATTCCATTAGTGGATTATTTTTGTGAATTCTATATTGGATTAATGTTGGATTTGATTCTCTAAAACTGTAAGTTTATTTATTTTATGAAAATAATTGTACTTAATAAAATCATTGTTAAAGTTTTACAAGCTTGTTAGTTTTCACTCTTTCTGTGTTGCTGCTTATTCAAGCCTAAGCACGTAACAGTTAGAATTCCCATCATTTTTCAAAACTGCCATCGTAAAGCCTCTGCTGAAGAAACCAACACTTGACCATAACGATTTAAAAAACTACCATCCAGTTGCTAATCTCCAATTCATATAAAAAAATCTTAGAAAAAGATGTTCTAACCCAACTTGTATCTCATTTGAATTAAAACTCTTTTGAGCCATGTACAGTCTGCATATCGCCCTTGCCACAGATCTGAAACTAGTCTTTTGAAAGTAATTAATGAGATTCTCTCTGCTCTGGATAGTGGAAAGATTACAGTCCTCACCCCCCTTGATTTGTCTGCAGTATTTGACACAATAGACCATGATACATTACTTCACCGTCTCCAGCATGTATTTGGCGTTCACAATACAGCCATCCAGTGGTTTAAGTCCTACTTAGTCAACAGGCTGCAAATGGAATACATTTCAGCACAGTTGATCTATGTTGTGGTGTTCCACAGGGATCTGTTCTTGGACCTGTTCTCTTCATTCTATACACTCAGCCGCTCTCAAGTGTCATAGATCATCATCCAGTGTCTCACCAATTGTATGCGATGACACCCAAATATACAAGTCCAGCCACAAAACTGAAGTTTATGCTACCATCCATGGAGTAGAGAGGTGCATTTCTGATGTAAAAAATCATGGATGACATGTAACAAGCTGCAGATGAATGATGATAAAACTGAAGCCATTCTGATCACAACATAAGACTTTCTCATTCACATCCTTCACCTCAGACAATAAATATCAGCAACACCAACATTAAATTCACACAGTCAGTATGAAACCTAGGTGTTACTCTAGACAGTACTCTAACAATGCACCAACATATCATGAACATGTGCAAGGCTGCATATCTTGAGCTGAGATGCATCAGTTCCATTTGCAAATATCTTTCAGTTGATGCCACTAAACCACTTGTGTGTTCCTTAGTACTTTCAAGACTGGACTATTGTAACTGAATTCTGTCTGGTTCGTCACAATATCTACTCCAGAAACTTCAAAAAGATAAAAACACAGCTGCTCATATCATCTTTAGAGTACCTCGATCAGAGCACACCTAACCACTGCTCTGTACCCTACATCTGATATAGAATCAAACACAAAATTTGTTCTCTGTGCTATGTTTCAGACTCCAGTCCAACATAATAATTACCTATCTGGCCTCATCCATGTGTATACAACAAAGTTCTTTTGCACACCAGGGTCCGGCAACGTGGAACAAATTGTCCATTGAAATTAGACACAAAGACACAGTAATCTCTTTTAAGATTGCTCTTAAAACTTACCTTTTTCGACTGCAGGAACAAACTTAGAGACCTAATAATGTTTTGTATCTTATATGTTTTCAGCACGTTTTTATGTTTTCCTATTTTATGATTGTTGTTTTTTGTTTTTCTGTAGATGTTGTAAAGTGCTTAGAGCTTCTAAAGAGTAGGCGCTATACAATGTCCTCATTATTATTATTATAATTTGGAAAAAATTTCATCAGTGTGACTTGACTCTTTTTGTAAACACCTAACGCTGGCCTAGATCCTGACCTTAATTCAAAATTAGTAACAGCCATGTAAACAAGTTGGTTTTTTTTTAAAATTTTATTGTGGGATTAATAAGAGTGAAATCAAGCTGTAGTAATACATTACCTTAGGCTTGTGGATGGCTTTTACCTTGATTTACAAGTCAATCAGTGAAGTAAACAATTTTTGAACACTTTATTCTTAAAGTAAAATGATTGGTTTTTGAAGGGTCATGTTAGGAGTATGTGATATAAACATGATCACGTGACCATTATGCAGGTACCTATTTGCATCTCAATTTACTTCATAACCTTTGTCTTTAGAGAAATAATCATAGTTCGGCTTTTTATCATTATGTCAAGTTTGTTTCTTTGTGACCAGTTTTCGAGCTATATGTTAACTTTTCTTCAGATTATTTGGATTTTAAAAGACTAATTTGTTTCTCTGAAAATAATTGAGTGCTCATAAAGAATTCTTGGATGAAGACATTTCTTAAAAGTTTTATTCGGATTTCCAACACCAGAGTGTGATTTTTTATGTTTCTACAAGGAACTGTAGACAACAGACTGTACAGGATACAGCATATGCCATCGCCTTCCATTTTGGAATTTCATCGGGACTCAAACTTGAACACATCAGAACATTTCATTACTAGGACTTTTGAAATTTAATTTGTGGATTATTTTTGGATTTAATTCTTAAAACCTAAATATGATCTAAAAGGTAATGGAATGATGACATACATTAATAATAAAGTATCTTTTCTTTACATGACCCTTTTAAATAGTATTTATTTTTTAAAATAAATTTTGTATTTTGCTGTATATAAACCCATTATCTTGAACTCTAAGAATGAAATAATAATGTGAATCACAAATATGCAAGCTATTAAAGTACCAGCTCATTTCATTTCAGGTTTGAACTAGCTGCTTCTGTTGGTATAGTGTGTCTGCCTGAAATATGACTTTCAATGTGGGCATGTCATTGACAAAACCATCTGAGAAAATCCCAAACCAAGAAGCAATAGTTTGGGGATTTCAGCACCATCCACCTGCAGAGACAATCCACCACAGTGGAGTTGTCAGCAAGAATGAGTACACCCTTTTCAGTCAGTGTCTCCTGCCACAATTAAATGGAACACACTATGGCCATCATCTGATTTGAAATATGCAATCCTAAAAAGTCCATAATCAGCTGTCTGTCTGAGATGAGGGAAGGAGATGGGCACTACAGCCTGTCAAGCTGGCATCCACATATAAAACATAATTCCTACAGTTTGAACCCGCATGAGTGAGCCAAATGAGATTCTTCTATTTGGCTAAAATGTGACCTTGTGGATTCTTTGTAGGCAAAGGATCATTTACCAACAGAATCATCTGCAAAGGTCCCATAAACAGACAACACTACAGATTCTCAAATTGATACCTATTCCATGGGAACTTGTGAGGTACCAGGTTAATGAGAATATGGATATTTGCTTTGGACACATCAAGACTGTGTGTTTTGTTTCATGAAACTGACAGCTGTAAATATTTTGCGGTCTCCGTTATGATGTGCTGTGCAGCAATTTCTGGGAGTAAAATTCTGGGAAGACTGGTTTCAGGACTAATTCTAATGCTTTCTTTATAAGCAAATCTCTATCTACTGTAACAGTGGAAGCTTGATAAGAGAGAGAAAAGAACAATATATCCTCCAGTTGTTGTTATAGGGTTTAACACCATTTTTCAGCACAACATAGGCTATACATGGTGGTCAGTATAAATGGTGGAGGAAGAACCATAGAAAACACCAGAAAGAACTAATGACCTACGAGAAGCTACTGGCAAGCTTTCTCATATACCCACATTGATGGAGCATGAGGCCAGAACCCACACTTAGATGAGATGGTAGATATCTGTAACGGTAAATGCTTGAGACCACTTGGAGCCCCTCCAGTTGGAACAGAGTGCTGTGGAAAGTCTGTCATTTCCTTCACTGACATAAATATTCATACACAGTCTAAACTGTAAGGATGATACTGTGTTGACACCATGCTTGGTTAAAATAGCCTGTTGTCTGTGTAGAAGATTTGGCAAACCTGCAGTTCAACCAGATCGCTGGACTGTTAGGTTGGCAACCAGGATGGAATAGAGCATAAGGTATTTGACTTGTGAACTGAATTGTCCTGTGTAACCAGATTGCAATCCCACAAAGGGAACTTTTACCCAGCGAGTTAGTAAATGGGGCAAATCCAATTTGGTATCCTTGAAGTCAGCAGTTGATTTCCATGACAAGAATCTGGCCAGCTCTTCATATGCAAAGATTTCTGACACATTTTGTTGAATAGGATGTCATATATGCCACCTGACAAGGGCTTGAATGCTAACAGCTTCTGTGGAGTCAGGTGCAACTATTGCCACTGGTGCAAAGTGTCCCACATGTTTGCTAGCAAATAAAAATTTTGAAGGAGACTCAATACATCTCAATTCTGACAACTTGAATTGCAACCTCATTTTGCAGCCTTTGAGTTGTTTTTTTTTATCAAGACTCTGTACCATAGCCCATTTACTCATGAAACACAAGCGCAACATGGATGAGATGACAAGTATTTTGTACAAGCCAGGCATGTGTCATGGTTGTCATCAGAAATTTTAAAACATTTACATTTTTTTAAAAAACATTTTGAGTTTATTTCCTTCATTTTAAATACATTTTGTACTGTATCTTCCAGCCCATAAGTTGATACTTTTTTTACTTGAAAGTCAGATCTTCATCTTATACTCCGAATTGACTAATATAGTTTATATAAGTTACGTTCGTAACTACAGGTAATAAAATGAACTACAACATGGATGTGCTTTCAATTATAATAAAACAAGCATGGACTGTTTATTCAGCTGTGTCAACTGATAACAGAATATAGCAGTGATTTTTCAGAAGTAAAATCACAAGCATTGTAGCATCAGTAATGCAATTTCATGATTGCCAGTAATATGGAATATCATACAACGATACCATTACTAGTGTAAAATATGAAGACAATATATTGACCTGGCCTTGTCTTATACTCTGAATTGACTTATATATGGACGAAGGATGGAAAATTTACAAAATTGGTGAATTCGACTTAATACTCCAAATCGACTTAGAGGCTGGAAAATACTGTACACAATATTGATTACATTGTGCCAAAGAAATTAAACATTAGAGAGAAAGGACAAATAGAACACAATATATATACAAAGTACATATAATTTGGGAAAAACTTGCATACTGAGAACACCTATACAACAGCAATGCATAAATCCAAATCTACTCCAGTATATACAGCAAATTCAAGATAGAACTCTCAAAAATAACAATTACTGAAAAATGTACATATGTCACTATCAGCCATCTGACTTATTCAAGCACAACTGTTATAAGTGAAAACTCAAATGTGTAAGAGTTACTTCCATATATAAATATCTTTCTGGGAGAGAGAGGATTTTAGAAAGAGGAGTTTATTTTTCTTAATGGTAATGTGAGAGAGTAATATATCTGATGGTGAAAAAGGTCAATCTATTAATCCATCAGTACTGTATGACCCTTTCCATTGCAACCATCCACAATGGATTAATGAAGCTAGAATGTAGTGGGTAAATTAGGTAATGTGTACCTGCATGACCATCCTTCCATTGTTGAATTCTCTGTGCAGTATGGAAACCACTGGTAGGAGGACCTGTGATTCTTGAATCAGATGTTGTGAGGCCTTCTGATTCTGCCTTATTTACTTCAGATGCTGCAACATCATGGTTAAAAATATATAAGCAATCTAATATACTCTTTTACTTGATTTAAGATTTGGCCAACAATTCATGTTTAAAACATAATGAACTTATTGTTTTTGGATTGAGTGTAGCAGCAACTGCCATTATCAAATATGAAATCAACAACGTTAGGCATTCTTCCCCATGCATATGTTGAGTACATTTTGAGCGTGATTCACAGGACCTACAACTGATAACAACAAATGGTACATGTCCATGTTTAAAAATAGGGGTCTAAATGTATGTATACTGGCTATTGCTGGAACATAAAAAGACTACATATGAAAATAATTGTCTACTGCATGGAGTGGCTCTGACACAAATGACTAAGAATAGTGCATAGGCCAGATATATTAATAAAAAGTGCAGCTAATTTTGGACACAGACAAAAACCAACAAGCAAAAACTCTGGTTAAGCAAGGAAGGTAAAGTCTTCTGTTGGTGCAGTAGAGACACTTTTCTCTGTCTGAAATGGTATCAGATAACTTGATAGTAATGGCAGACCTGCCAACCCTGACGAGACTGTCTCAGTAAGACAGATGATTTCTTTTGTAAGTTTGACCAGTTTTCAGTAAGGTGTAACAAAATATCACAACTGCTACAGTCCTACCCGTTTATATCGACATCGCTTATCTCAACAAGCCGCCTATGTCGACAAAAAAGCAAAGTCCCGGTCCCATGGTCTACTATTACTATCAAATTGTCATGCCTATGTCGACGTCGAGATAAAAGAAAAACGTATGCGTCGACAGAAGCCCTTGGTCCCAGCTTGAACAAATCCTTTGTTTTCAAAATGTTTATGTCGACAAGCTGCCAATTAAGACCAATACTTTGTTCAACAATTAGTTGATCTTGCCGCAAGGCTTTAATGTCGCGGTCGGATGAAAAAGCAAACAAACCCATAGCAGCACGTTTTCTCACCACTCTGCCGCTAGTTAAGTCTTTGATCTTGCCGCCTAGCTTGTGAATCATGTTATTCAAATGTACTCTTACAATGACAGCATGTACATCTGTGGGTCTTTCAGCCACTGAATTTTCTGATTGTAAATATATCAGCACAGCGAAAAGGATCAATTGATGAACACAATTTCCCAATCAACAGGTGGTCGAAGCAGGACTAGCAAGCCCTTAAATTTGCCGTCCAGGAAATTGATGCGTACAGAGGACTCCTATATACGTGATTTTCTGAATCCCATATATAAAAATTGCTTGAAAATACGGATTACACGTTTCCGAGACCTTTGAAAGTGATCGGTGATTTTCGCTGTGAAAGTTTCGTTTTTAATTTTATTTACATTTACGATGGCTACCGACAGAAGTGTAAAACGCAAATTAAATTTACAGTCTTTGGAAACTAAATATCTGGCTGTTAATGAAGTTAAGGGATGAACATCTCGCAAAGAGGTCTGTGAAATTTTTTCATTTAAAATTAACAAGTCCAGGAAGGATGAAAGCTGCAGAGTCTATAAAGAAAGACTAAGTTGAAGGTAACTGCGCTCCCCTAAGGAAGAAGCAAGACTGGTACATTTGAAGACGTGGAGGAAGCATCTAAACGGTTCATGGTTCAATTAAGCATTATCGAAAAAGCTTAGTGTGGAGAACTTCGCTGCAACAAGTGGTTGGTGCAGTCGCTCTAATGTTCATCATAACATCGGATACAAAAGTATTTGTGGAGAATACATGTACTGATGACAGTTTTTCATTTCCCTGTGAATAGCCCCATCCCCTGGGTACCCTCAATAACATGGGAACAGACTGACCGATATCTAGGCTGATTTAAGTACATGTACTTGAAGCATGCAACTAGCAACTAGACAAACACGTGCTAATGCTGACATTGAATCTCTCATGTTTTTCATATCAGGATTTGACCGATGCAATATTTTATTGTGGACTTTATTACACAAAGGTAACCAAAATGTTATTTGTCAATATACAAGTGTATTTCACTCTAGTTTTGTCCCCACATACTAAAAATTTACATTGTTTTTTTCAAAGTGTAAATAGTGATGACTGGTTACCCCTTACTGAAGAATTTAACTTGCATTTTTTTTTTGTTGCAGACCCCACCCCCCCCAACACTTATCTCGACATCCGCTTATCTCGACAATATTTCCTCGGTCCGGAGGATGTCGAGATAAACGGGTAAAACTGTATTGTAAAGCTGGAAAACATACTTAATAGTTCGATATTTAAGACAGGCAGTGATGGTAAACATTATGTTTAACTGAAAAGTACACATATACGTTATTTATCACTAGTACAATTGCACATACTTCCAAACCCTATGCAGCTCAATGACTTGTTATTTTTTTACTTGATGTACCATATATACCCGCACATAAGCCAAAAAATTTAGGAAAAAAATAAGGTCTGGAAGAAGGGTGGTCGGCTTATCTGCGGGCCAAGGTCAAAGCATGAAATTTATAATGGTTTTTTCCCTAGATTTCCAGTATTTATTGTTTATGTCGATCGGCGAAGATGAGATCACATGCCTAATGATGCCACATGACTCATAAGAACTGTCCTGTTGGGAAGTGAAACAATTATTTTTTCTCTAACTTAAGTGGTAGGATAATGAATGAAAAACATGTTTTAACGTACTTGACGTCTATTTGACATGTCCATCAACCAGAAAATACAGCCATACGTGTTATCTGAACCACGGAAATACGTGTATTTTCCAAAAGAACCACCATATTAGTAATCTCTAGTCAAGTATTTAACCCTTAGCTAATCAGTAATCATTAAACTCTATGGTATTGTACAAATGCATGCTAGCTTATTTCTGCATAAATATGAAAATAATCTGCATAAAAAAAATAAAAGAATTATGATACTGAACGTATATACGACAAACATTTTGATATGAGAGTAGAAATACATGTACAAAAGTCTTAAAGAAACAATAGCGAGAGGCTCCATAGGGGTGTGTTGCGTGCACGCTTAGGAAGGGTAAAAAACAGTGAAAGATACAAGTCAGCATGAATAATTGTAAAACTATAAATTTGTGGGATTTCATAGATAGGTGTTTTAGACGTAATAGGCAGCCACAGTTTATATACAAATGTTGTTTAGTTGTTTGTAAAGCAAAGAAAGTGGTTTGTTAGCGGTAGAGTGTTGTACAATAGCTACCATATGCTCAATCTGTGGTAAATGCCTCGTGGATAATAGGTTTGTTTTGTTGCACAATGTCAATGACTTTAGTAGTACATGCCGACTCTCAGATGTATTGTTTACTGAGATACGGTAGTGGACACGGTTTCTGCTCAAAATTATAAACTGTCACAATACTTGAATAATGTCCACGCTGAAACCAATCATATTTTGATCAATTGAATCACAGTACCAGTAATTTTAAAAAAACATACAAATAAAAAACAATGATGAATAATTATCAAATACAAATTGATAACCAACCACACATGGAATTAATTACAGGATAAGGTATATAAACAGTATACTACCACAAAAAGAAATTATTTCAGTTTAATCTCTCTAGAAGTTTATATTCAATTCAATCAGATAAAATGAATAGTATTGGAAGTAAAAGAAGGCGTTCTGCTTATGATGCAGAATTCACACTTAACCTTACTGAATATGCAGAAACAAATAACAACTGTGCTGCAGCACACAAATTTTTTGTGAATGAGAAGCAAGTACGGGAATGGCAGCAATTCGTCTATGTGTTATGCAGATGGCGAAAAATTATAAATATAAGTTGGCAGATTCAAAATTTGTTGCATCAGCCAGCTGGTGTTCTCGTTTTATGAATCAAACTATCAGATGACCATGATGACAATGATGACATGTATGATGAAAGCATGCCCGTAACAGAAACCGAGTTTTGTGAACTGTTTGGAGAGTCTGATACAGAGCCCAATTTTGAAGGATTCTAAAAGTGATTGAACTTTTATAATTCATGATTTTAGAATGAGGATTAATTAAATTTCAATTAAGACTTAACACTTAAGAATTGTTTTTATTTCAACATATAAATTAGCTTTCTTACTTTCATTTTATTTAATAATGTGATTTGCCTAATTAAACATATTCAGAACTCACTTTGTGCATCTTGTGATGTACCGGTTGTCTAGAAATTATGGGTCGGCTTATACACGGGTCATGCACTTTATAACAGTTTTACCAATTCAGTTTAGGAGGGGGGGTCGGCTTATTCATGAATGGACTTGTATGCGAGTATATACGGTAATTCTTCGGACAAAAATTTCCAATCCACAAGATGGCATGTGATGTCCAACAAATGTAATTGTGTCCCTTCCTGCTTTTATTCACAAGAATCTGAATATTCCTTTTATTCTTCTGTGTTTATTATTAACAATTTTTAAGAGTGGCTTATTTTTCCTTTCATCTCCAACATGCTTCACTTGCTGGACATCATTTTTTGTAAATTCCATAATCAACAGTTTGCTCATGCAGACCCTGTACATGACAAAATATTTGCAGTTTAAAGCATCTGAGGTACTACTGAATTAGTCTGGTTCCCTGAGTAATTCCACTAATTCTAATATGAAACATGGATCAAAGTGAAACATGGATGAACAAATTATCTGGATTTGTTGGCAACAGTAAGTGTTTTTTAGTTTTTGCTTTTATTCCCTAAGTCAATATTTTAGGCTCATTTTTATAAGTCTTAAGGCTAAATCATATGGGTTGGCAATTCTGTAATGGGCAGTTGCAATGTTCACATCATGCTTGCTGTTTCTGTATACAAAATATGTATCCTTCCTCAATGGCAGAAGCCACTATGCTACCTTGAGACTATTCAGTAACATGATTATTTGCATAAGCAAAGAGGTATCCATGTTGGCCAAGTGGTTATACACTGTTCATTCAAATCATGCACTGTCAGCAGTATGTTTTACCGTATATACTCGACTATAAGTCGATTCAAGTATAAGTCGAAGTGTAATTATTTGGTAAAAATAGCGTCCAAAATCGACGGCACGAGTATAAGTCGAACCCATAAAATCAAGTTGAGTTGACATGTAAAAGTTTTCGTACCCAAATTTGCTTAAAATCGAAATTAACCATTCAAAATAGGCACAAAGCATGTAGTTACGGTATACAATTGAAAATGCCTTAAAAATGAAAATACTGTTTGGTCACATATACACAAAACTGCTTATGTGTTGTATTCTGAGATGGCAGAAAAAAAAAACAAGTTTGATGCAGCACTGAGATAGGTTGAAGCTGTCAGGCCAAGAAGTATTCATAAATCATATTAAACGAGTTCAATCCTGAAACTTGGAACAAAACATGAATGCGGTTATGTATTTATTACATATCTCTTTTTTGCTTTCTACAATATTTTTAGCTTTATTGTATGAATGCAATTCAAAATGATTGGAGACTTTTAAATGTTTAATTAACTGCATCTAAATGTATCTATGCAAGGTTGCCAAAGAAGAAACTCAAGTAGTTCAAATCTGGGTGTGTGATATAGAATTATGAACTGAACAACTATCAAACATCAGATCAATCATGTAAGAATAAATGGGTTCATTAAGACTTGAAAAGAAGCATAATCTGTTTACCATCCTCCTGTGCATCTTGCTCCTCCTTTCTCAACTTCGTGGCACTGAGAATTCGGCTGTGACAGTGCTGCTCTATTCCATCCACAACTGTCAAGAGTGCATCCAAGGAGAGTAGGTGAGTGGAGTAAAGTCCTGATACTGGAAAGGCATTCTAGGAGAACGAGATGCAGTAAAAATAGAGCTAAATAAAAATCTTTTAAAATTTATACATTGGCCCAAAAGAATTAAGTTATATGTGCCATTTTTTTCTAGTTTTTGAGATCTTCCATATTTTAAGAATACCTATTGAATGCATATGGCTCTTTTATCATTTTTATACAAAGTTAAAACTCTGATGTTACATTGGGGTATAACTCCATGAACTCTCATTATCATTTTAAAATCAGAAATAACCCAAATAATTTTTAAACAAGTACATATTACCATTTTTTAAAAAGGTAGTTAGGCTGCATGTAAGAGTATACTTTCACCTTAGATATTTTAAAGATAAATCGAATACTTATAAGGCTTCTCAAGGATTTACAATTTTTTTATTTGTGCTGTAATAAATGTATGCTGGTTGCTGAAGTAAATAATTTTTTTACTCAATGATTTGTCTGTTGACCATGCAAAATAAACTTTGACAACTGATATAGTCCCTGAACAAAAGCCTTCTTGCCTTTACATTTTGATAAACCCTTAAGTATGTTCTTAAAAGTTAAATCAAAATACACAACTTATGACAAAAGATACACTGGTTTTATTTAGCTTATAGCCAGGATCAGTGTGAATGATGTACTCGAAACCCAAAAAAACTGTCAAGTAAATGAGAAAAAATACTGAACTTATGGAAGAATAGATTTACATAAATTATTGGGTTTTCCATTTTCTTCTATTTTTAACTTTAACTATTCAAATTTTGTGTGAAAATTCAATATTTGGGGTCTTTTGTATAACATCCTATCCAGAATATATATATATATATATATATATATATATATATATATATATATATATATATATGCATATCTGGTGGGCTTTCATTTCTGTCATAAGATCTGGTCTACTTTAAGATAGAGGTACATCCACACCCACGCTCTTCAAATCAATATAAACCCTCTAATTGTTACTTTTAAAAGTAGTGTTGTTTACTCCTTAAATGGCTTGGAACAATTACATCTAATGTAAAAAGAACGTTTCAAGAAATGAAAAAAAATTTGTTTGTTTCAAAATTAAAGAATTAAGTATATCACTGTACACTACTCTTGATTGTTTCAAAGTTAAAAAAGGTATATCATTATACATTTACATAATAATTTTGTTTGTTTCATAATTAAAACAGATTTATCACTTTACATTATTAAGATAGTTGACAAAGTAAACAATGTGAAGATACTAGGAGTAACCATTAACATAAGTCAAACAGGAAAAACATTTAGGCTATGTCTATCGGTCGCCTCATGCTTATATACATTCAACGATTTACTGTTCAACAAAATGGGAAATTTGAAATTATTATTATTATTATTATTATTATTATTATCACACTTCAAACACAATACTAGCCATATTTTCCAGAGAAAATCAAATTAAGTGCATTTCACAATGAGGCAGCCAACCTAGATACCCATTCCCCCACCAACCCATAAGAAACAACTCTTATTCTGACTTTGGACAGTAGTTTAGTCAACTCCTCAAACAGGTTGGAGCAATACAGATCACAGTCATAGTTGAGGTAAAGCTCTGTGACCAGTCCAGGGATCCTCCAAAGCTGTACAATGGACTCCAGGGCAATCTCCTTGGTCTCGTAGGTAACCTTAGGGGAGTCAGATGTGATCAATTCTGACAATTTGGTCAGGTACATCTAGGAAATTTTAAAAAATGTCATAAATTTAACATGCATGTAGATCATATTATCCAAACAATAAAGTTGTAAGCACACTGGATATCACACTAGCAATCAAAGTCATGCAATCCATTTTATACATTGGACAAATCCCCAACTAGACATGGGTCCATGCTATGTGCAATTGGATCTGACTAATTAACAAGCATATATGGTACCATTCCAAGTAGACTGGTTCCCTGCTCAGTATGCTCCCTGCGTTGCACTCTGCTATACTAAGTCTGGCGGACGCTGACACCATACTGTCATGTGATCAAAACAAATGGACTCAGATATAGAGAATCTAGTTAATCTTAACTGTAGTACATTTATTCCTTTAATATTTTCTTTCTTAATCACACAATATGAACTTTACTAATACTTTTGATTTTAACTATAGCATTCAATCTTAACCACCAATTTGTCATATAATTTATTTTTTACAAATATTTTTATTAGCAAATTAAGATAAATGGAAAGGGAATATTGCACATTTTACACAGCGTCATCTCAGAGATTCCTTCTTTAATCGATATTAGGTGATGTACAAGAACTAAATATAGCCAAAAATTAAGACAAAAATAATAAAAACTCTTTTATGTGTGGGGTGTATGTGTGTAACTATTGCTTTACAAATGTTGCACACTTCACACTAAGTCAGCTAAAGTATTCTAGGTGCAGCAACATCTTTCATCCATTGTGCATTGATATTGATATCTTACTTTTAAATTACACCTCAAACTTTACCAAATATCAGGATTGAAATAACAACCCTATTCCATGAGGGGGTGAATGTGACAATATTTTTTCCAATATTGTACATTGAATCTTCAACAAAAAATTTGCTAGATTCCATTTGCAATCAATCCCTTGATATCTTTGCATCAAAACTGATTTAAGGCGACAGAAGGCAGCTTTCGCTTGCCAAAGATCAAAATCAAAATATCTTTTCTTCTATCAAGGTGGTGGTTGGGTGGGGGGTCCTTAAGTGGGTCGTCTGAGCAAAGCAATAATGATTAGATACAATTACATGTGCATGCCAAAATTTGGAATCAAATCTTGATGGTGTTAATTTTTATACAAATTTTAAATATTTACTTGTATAAATGAGAACTTTAATATTATTTTATATTTAATTAATTAATTTATTTTAATTAATTAAAAATGAACTAAAAACACAGAAGCACAATACAATTTGTATCATGTTAAGGCAAGTTAAGTGCCTTTTCTAATAACACATAATGATTATAATTTAGGTAAAAAAATATATCAGTATCAATGTAAAATTGTTTAAGTGGTGGCATAGCAGAACTTCTAACATTACTCCACTCAAACTTAAGTCTAGAAACCCCTCCCCCAATAAGGTTGTTTGATGGTAGTTTTAGCTCCAACTCCCAGTTTTGAGATTTGTTTGGGCAGCTGCTAAACCACTTTTGTGCAGGAATCAATTGCAAAAGGACATTTTAGGTGACAGTCTGAAATAATGTTCAATTATCAGCCTCACCTGCTCATAGAATCTTTGGAATCTTTTAACAATTTACACGATGCAGTACAAATGCACAGTATTGAACCAAATATTGTCACATTCATCCCTTCATGGAATAGGGTTGTTTTTTCAAACCTGATATTTGGTAAAGTCTGAGGTGTCATGTGAAAGCGAGATATCAATATCGATGTACAATTGATGAAAGATGTTACTGCAACCAGATTATTTTAGCTGACTTAGTGTGAAGTGTGCAATATTTGTAAACCAATCAGTACCCTCCCTCCCCCTGTGTAAAAGAGTCTTGATTGTTGTTGTCTTAATCTTTGGCTATATTTAGGTTCTCATACATCACCTCATATAAATTTCAATGTACAATATATCAAGGGCTTGATTAGAGAAGGAATCTCTGAGATGACGCTGTGTAAAATGTGCAATATTATCAAACTACCGTTGTGTTTACCCTTTTCATTTATCTTCATCTACTAATACAAATATTTGTAAAAAATATTTATATGACGAATTGGTGGTTATGAATGAACTAATATAATGACTGCTATAGTTCAAATCAAAAGTATAAGTAAAGTTCATAGTGTGTCATTAAGAAAGAGAATATTAAAGGAATAAATGTGCTACAGTTAAGATTAACTAGATTTCTCTATGTGAGTCCATTTTGTTACGGCTATTGGATTTAATTTATTTATTTTTTATTGTTAAATCCAAATTTGTCATTTAGGGTTTAATATTCATTAATTGGGAGATTTTTTCTAGAAAATTCAGATTGACCTAGACTCTAGTTGTAAACAGGCTGAACTTGGCTTGGTTACCTCTTTATCTGACCTTGCTTTAGATTGATAAACAGGTCTTTAATACTATTGGTTAATTTCAAGGATAACTTTTATTTTTAGTTCTTGGGGTGTAGGACATATCTAGAATACGTGACTTGCTGAAGGTAGTGACCTTCCATGAATTTCTAGAAAGATCACGTGATCACTTGTTTACTTAAGAAAAACAAGTTATATAGACTTGTTTGGGATAGAACAATTCAGTAGAATTTTGGGCTTTAAAATTAACAGTTGTGTAATTCATGTTTGAGTGTTAATATTAATTATTTTGTTCTGGACTTTGTGTCAATTCATTGAAGAAAGAGGATTTATTATCTATTTGGAGGAGAAAACATGTGCTCATAATTCATTTGGATGATAATTAAACAAGAACTGCATCACGTGACATTGTCAGCCATTTTGGATTACATCGTCAAGATTCGAACCTGGAACTATTAGAACATTTATTTATCAGGACTCTCGCAATTCCATTAGTGGATTATTTTTTGTGAATTCTATATTGGATTAATGTTGGATTTGATTCTCTAAAACTGTAAGTTTATTTATTTTTATGAAAATAATTGTACTTGATAAAAATCATTGTTAAAGTTATACAAGCTTGTTAGTTTTCACTCTTTCTGTGTTGCTGCTTATTCGAGCCTAAGCACGTAACAATTTGTTTTGATCACGTGATAATATGGTGCAACACAGGGAGCATTCTAAGCAGGGAACCAGACTACAATCCAAGCAGCTTTTGGCATGTCTTTATAGGTTATTACATTTTTATATTGTTTTTTTCTGACCAATTTAGCAGATCATTTTAGGTGTGTAGTATTGCTCCCATTCACTGCATGCATTTGTGTCTTTAAATATATAGTACAGTAGATGGAAGATGAATCTTGGATGAACCACTGACCCACAGGAATTTAATGCTAGCTTTATCAAAATCCATTTTAGCCAAATAGTGACACAAACCCATAAAAACAGGTGAGATGTGAGTGATCTATAAAGGCAAGTGCCTTAAAACACTTCCATTTACTTACATCTTGTATTGATTATAATATGAACCCATTTGTCTCCTATAATATGTTTGGAAAAAAACATATCTATCTTTCACAATGGATAGCTCTATATGAGGTCCATGAATGACATCAACAGTAATCAACAGTAATATTTTTTATGATGTATCATTCTTATAACATCAATGACATACTTTAACATTACGACATTGAGATCAGTTATTTGACTCTTGAAACGGTGCTTTTTTATTTGATAATTTAAAGAAAATGTAAACTGAATTAAACAAGCTTTTCATCTCTGAGTATTCCTGGGAAATACAAAACTGTAACAAATAACCTAATAACAAAATGCACAAAGTGATGTCCAACAATACTGAATGGAAATAGAATAATATTTGACCCCAAAATGTAACAAAATAAGCAGTTATTGTTTTAATCACATCAAATGCAGAATAGCCTTTAACTGTGATAAGATTTCATAATGGGATAAAATGCTAATTCAAAGCAAAGTGATGTAAACTATTTCAAAGCTAGGAATATAGAACTAAGCCAAGGTGGCTCAGTGGTTGAAGTGCTGGACTCACAATCCAAATGAGTTTGAAGCCTGGATCAGCTACTATGGTTTTAAATGTATGAGAATTAGCATGAGTGGTATAGATTTGTAAAAAAATCTGAATTTAGACCTTGCAGATTCTGCTTCAGGAGATATGTGGCCTCCAAAGATCCATTTTCACGTCATGAGAAAGCTAAATAAATATTCATGCACCGAAAGATCAAATGTGTAGTTGATGGGATGGGTTGATGAGGTATAATGCTGGAGTGGATTAAAGAGGCTTTTTATCTAGTAAACAATTTTAAATTTATTTTTTTTCGTTTAGAGTGCATTTACTGACATGTAATTTTCTAATGATTTAAGAAGTGTCCCGTATCTTACGACTAAAAAACCAACAAGGTGTAACTGAACATACAGTGTACAAAAAGTGACTTTAAAAATTAATTATGGTGACCCAACAATTATGGTTTCCCAACATATATGGTAAATACAGCAGTTGGTCCACAATGAAATTGGCACAGATATGACCTCCAAATATGGCTGACACAGCAATTATTATGAGAATCTCTTACTATTCCTCCTAACCAAAAGTTCATATCAAGAGAGGATTTTCATTTATACAGTTCTTGCAATACTTTGATGGTAATATTATAAAATGCTGCTAATCAAACCTCCAAAAATGGCTGCTTTGGTGACTACCTCGAAAATCATTTTAGGCTAACTTCCCTGACATGATGGCTGCATCGACATGAGCTTTTCACTAAAACAAGATGGCATCATTTTCATTTAAGAACAACTGGACATCATTGGAAGTCTTCTGGGAAAATCCCACATTAAACGACTTTCTGTTCAAGTAGAGTTGTTATAACTGGACCTTTATGATAGCTGCTATTGTGGCATCATTTTTATTTAGGATGTGCTAGACATCTAAGTAGTATTTTGTAAAATCCACATGCTTTTATGACCATCCATTCAGGTGTAGTAGAGGTAACAAGATTTTCAAGATGGCTGCTAGGTCAGCCACAATGTACATCACACTGGCATCATTTTTATTTGGCACCAACCAGAAACAAAAATGTAGTTTACTGAAAACCCTATATTGAGATGACAGTCCATTTAGGAGTAGTGAAAAGATTTTCCAAATGGCTGCTATGCCTATGGTAGCCATATGGACACCAGATATGCATCATTTCATGTAGGACCAACTAGAAATCATATGAAGTTTTTCAATCAAAACTCCATTTTGATATGGCCATCTATTCAAGGGGTATAAAAACATGCTGAAGATAACTGCAGAGGTGGCCATAGCCGATGTCTGAGCAGCCCCATTTTCATTTAGGACCAACTAGACCATGTGATGAATGTGTCTGTAAAGTTTCAATGTTAACCTCCATATAGTTTAGGAATACTAGCGGCGATAACAATCTTCTGGTGTATGACAAACAGTGCTCAATACCATCTCTAGTCATAGCTAATTATTCCTTCTCCAGTTAGTATTGGAAGGCAAGAATTGCAAAGAGCATGATGCCAGGCTGACTAATAAGACACAGAAAATATATGGAATATCTTCTTCATTTGACTTGGGCCTAGCGTGCTCAATATCAAAGTGGGTGGGAGAAGGGGATCTTTACAATGGTAACAGCTAAGTATTACATAATTACAATTAGTTTTATCCTGTAAAAAAACAACAACATTTTAATAGCAGTTAAACAAAACCTGCTACTACTGAATTACTAAATTTACAAATTAGGAGGGAGGCATATGGTCTCAATGAGATCAAGAAGAGATGGTGGAGTTGTATAGGACACACCCTACATAAGCCACCAACCAACATTACCAGACATGCATTAAGGTTGAACCCTCATGGCAAGCAGAGAAGGGGAAGACCAAGAAATACCTGACATGACCTTAAGGCAGACATCACTAAGATGAGTTATACCTGGAGTCAGCTCAAGGGGATAGCATAGGGCAAAAGTCTCTGACAATCTTTTGTTGGTGGCATATACCCTGGCAGGAGTGACAGGAATAACTAATTGAACATATGGTCTCAAAAGTCCTGTATAAAAACAAACTTCATATACCTTTATGGTAAGAGTATTCACTACTGTAGGATAGTAGAAGGCGGGCCCAGATTCTGTGCTATTACTATGCGACAAGAAAAAGAGATCAGAAAGATGTGGGTCTGACCTAATGGTGAAACCCTTAGAAAAACTTACAAATGTTAGAAAGGGTTGTGGGCTGTGGACACAAAGTATCTTCTTTCCTCAAATACGAAGAAATGTAAATCCGCAACTGTGCTTATAGGGGGACAGCTGGAAACAATGTGTTTCTGATGAAACAGTTATAGAAGATTCTCCGCAATGCATTACAAAGTCTAAAAGCATATTGCCTCCTAGTCTGGACAATGAGATGCCATTCTTACATAAAAACTGGTTCTGGAGGATTGATGGCATGAGATAAGCCAAATGTGAAGATGGAAAATGTGCAACCTGTCATGGTTCCAAGCCCCACATGTGCTGCCAGTCTCTTCTCTGATATTACACTGGGGTTGCCTACCTACAAATCAACATAGTCATTGAACCTTGACCACTAGGCTTGCAGGGGCCTACCTGAATTGGCCGAGAACTGAATATCATGATTTGGTGGTGTACCAGCATAATTATTTTCATAGGGAGGAAGGCATACCTATATATATGATCTCACCTGAAACACAAAGTGTTCACTGCTCAGGTTCCCTTATACGCTGAGACCTGAAATAGTAGTTTGTTGTACAGTCTTGACTTTGAACAAGTCTAAAATGGGTCTCCTCCTCAGTTGGAAAAGGTACTCTACTATTGACTGATGCAGATATATTTATGTTTGGACTGCACAGACCCCTCCGGACAGACAGCCTGGATATTTCTCTTGTCTGGAATATGGTGGTTTCAGAGAGTGATCTCCACTGACTCTTCACACAGAAAGAGGTTACTGACTTCCATGTCAATAGAATATGCATAAGGAACTCCTGACATATGTTGTTGTGAGTTGACTATAACACAGTGAAACCATACGAGGTCAACATACAATCCTGCCACAACACTGCCTGCATTTCCAGTTGGTTAATATGGAGGGCTGCTTCTTCCAGGGACCAAAATCCCTGAAAAAATACATCTTCTGGTTCAAGGTAAGAACCCAATCTTAAATCTAATGTGTCATTGTATGTAGAGGAGTGGTGATCATGGGGTGGGATTGGGTGGGGTGGGTGTGAATTCAGACTCTGGACAAAACCTATCACAAATTTGACATTACTTAGGGTTATTGTGCAATCTCCAGTTTGCAATAAGCTGGAATAGAGCAGGCACTAGCAGAGTTTACCAAGGGGCTGATGAGGAAATATGTTCACCGCCAATTTTAGAGTTCCCCTATGAGACAGGTCAATTTGAGCCAACAATGAGATTGTGGCTTGAAATGTTGTTATGAGGGTCAGGATTTGGTTGATCACGTTATGAGGAATATGAACCCTCTATTCACTGGTGAGGAAATTAATCCTCATAATTATATAATAAGTACTCAGAAATGATGACATCCAACTTCTCTAGGCTGAGATTAGGACAGAGATGAGTCACATTCGACCAACAAAGGGACAGTTCTTAAAATAGAATCTTAAAATTTTGTGTATAAAAATACTGAAGGATGGGAACCACTAAAGACTTTAAGCGGGCTGCATCTACTCAACCTGGTAGAGGCTCTGAGAGCAGAGGTGAGGCCAAATGGTAGAGCTCAAAACTGAAATACCTCCTGGTTTAGACAAAACTGAATGTATTTTTTTGTGGCAGGAAGATAGAAATGTGAAGGTATGCAATCCTGACAATTGACTGTGTATGCCAAGTTACAGGGTATCATAGTGCTCTTGGCTGCTGGCAGTAGTCTCCATCTTGCAACATTCTTCCTGAGGAATTATGAGCCAAACATTTCTGCCCTTTTTATACCATAAAGATTCCAGATTTTTTTATGGTTTATCGCCATTTTTGTAGCACAATATAGGCAGGCTATACATGGCAGACATTATTAATGGTGGAGGAAGAACCCGGAAAACTCCCGGAAAGAACCACTGACACAAGAGAAACTACTGGCAAGCTTTCTCACATACCCACATTGGCCAAATCCAAGACTCGATCCCATGCAGACAGAGGTGAGATGGCAATGATATGTAACAATCAGCGCTTTAGACAACTCAACCACTTGAGGCACCAATTCCAGAATAAAGTCTTTTTTTTTTTTTGACTGCATCCCATTACGGAAAGGTGCATAGCCTCTTCCCTTACTTGAGCCACTTTGGACTGGTGAAAGAAGATTGAGTATTGTGAAAGGATACATGTTACCGAAAATGAATCTGGTAGCCATAAGGTGGAATAGATCCACTCATCATCTGTGATGCCCAACAAAAGTGCTGGGGAAAAAAACAGGACAAGTACCCATAGAGCTGGGAAGATGAAGATACTGTTGGATAAGGTGAAAATCCCTAGAGCCAATGCCCTCTCTCCCTGGGGAAGGGGGAAGAATCCAATGACTTTCACTCTTGGCCTTCATGAACACCTCACCCAGTGAATGATTGGCAGGAGGAAGATTGGAACTGAGGATGCTTTTGAACCTGCTGAAGTAGAACCTGTTTGAAAAATTTGAGTGAAGATCCCAAACAGAAGTTAGGGCAGTCACACCTCTTGGCCTATTTTGATAGACCCAGATACCACCGCTACAGACCTGCATTTGATGGTCTTAAATCAGAGGGCACCAGATCTCAAAACAGTTACTCCACCTCAAAGGGTGCAAACCATAAAAGCCTTCTTGCTGTTGTACAGCAAGAAATTGGATGTCTTTGTGGCAGCACCCCTTAGGAATACATGATGTTTTGTCTTCACTAAAGCATTTAGCTAGTGCTGAAACAAAGCTGGAGATAATGATTCCTTAGTAAGAAAATTAAGGAGGCTGAAGAAAAAAAGAGATTGGCATTTAAGTTTCTTTTCTCTAGAGAGGAAGCCATAAGCTATAAGGCTTCCATAGCTTTCAGTGAGAGGTGAGCCTAATTACAGCTGATATTCCCTTCCATAACACCTCACAGTCCAAGGTTGGGTCTTAAGAGGCCAAGCTAAACAATGAACTCATTAGACAAAGGCAGAAACCCAGTGATCTAAACAGAAATGGGAACAGAACACCCCTTCTGCAGACTGGTGAACTGTCAACTCCTGAAAAACATCTTTGTAAGCCCTCAAGACCACTCAAAGTGGAATGATGAGACAAAACTTAAAAGCAGTCACCTTAGGTGAATGGGGTTGCAGATCATGTTTATATCAACAAAGGGGTGAATGATGGTCCCCATCCAGACTGGAGGTGATCGAGAATATTTATGACCTGTCATATGAATCCTACCTTGACAGAGAGGAACATCCATGCTGCCACTAGGGTGACCTTACTTCCTGAAAAGGTTGACACCCCACATCTTGTAGGGATTAAACTGAAACATGGGAACTGTGAGATGTGAATCTTCCCCCACTCCCAAGCCATGGGAGTACATTTGTGTTAGTAAAACCTGACTGCCTATCCACAAAGGGATTAAAACAGTAGCATGAGAATGGGATGGAGGTGAGGTATATATCTGACCCCATTCCCAAACCTGAAGTAGACAACTAGTGATGACTTTCCACAAAATGCCACACTTTGTCAGAACAAGACAACAAATCGGACATCACAATATGGATGAGCAATATTATACATGCAGTACAAGTCATCCAAGGAAAGAAGAGAAATATACTCTGTATGTTAGCTATGATAAAGGAGTCAGATTGGGATCATATTCTTTTCAATTCTGTCCAATACCAATTAGAGGAGAGAATACTTAGCGGTGGATTGAGATTCTCAATAAAGGAAAATCAATACAATAGTACCAGGTCATGTTTGTGTCAGAAGAGCATCATTTTCATTCTCAACCAACTAAGTACTGCTATAATAGTGTTTAAGTTAAAAACCCATGTTGATTAAATATCCATTTTGGTGACATGAAATTATTTTTTTAAACTGTTGGTATGCATAGTTTTGAAACAGTAGCTGTTAAAGCTTTGAAAGTTAACATCTGTATCATTTCTATTTAAAAACAACAACATATAATGACAACCGTTTAAATCAAAATACCATATTGATCCAACCATCCCATCTAAAGTGGTAGTGTTGACAAGTGTTCAAGATGGCCACATTCCATCTAGTCATCCTAAGAGGCCTTTGAGTGAACACCCCATATCAATATTACCTTCCACTCAAAAAAGGCAATGAAGCATTAACAAAATTTTCAAGACTGTCACTAAAGCAGCTATAATTGATGTCCTAGGGACACAATGGATTAACTATAGATCATAAGAAGTCATTTAGTGTCAATAAGACCATCCATTCAAGAGAAGTTGCAAAAAGATATTCATCGTATCCATTGGTGGATATATTTGATGTCAGATTGGAATCATTTTCATTAGGATCAATATAACATTATAAGAAATCTTTCATTGAAAACCCCATGATAATAAAATCAATAATTCCAATGAAGAAGCAATAGTAAGATTTTCAAGTTAGCCATTTTGGCAAACAGACTGGGTGTCACTTCAGTACTTAATTTCAGCTTATAAAAAAACTTGAAGCGCAAACCCTCTATGACCATTCATTTAAATAGCCATATTGCTGATGTCACAAAAGTTCTTTGGTGACAAACCCATACAGAAAAGCTCTTCAATTCATTTTCATCCACCATTTTCATTTACAATCAACAAGAGATCATAAGAAGCCATGTGGTGAAAACTC
Organism: Unio pictorum; assembly: GCA_030141615.1. Lineage (NCBI taxonomy): Eukaryota > Metazoa > Mollusca > Bivalvia > Unionida > Unionidae > Unio > Unio pictorum. The sequence continues at coordinate 40,486,952 of JARLTB010000021.1, forward strand.
CATTATCATATGACCATTTATTTCATAAAGTAGCTGTAACAAGATTTTCCAGATGGCCACAACAGCAGCCATATTGGATGTAATATTGGCACCATTTTCACTCAAGGACCGCTAGACATCATAACAAGTCTCTCAGTGTAAACATTGTCTCAATATGACCATCCATTCAGGAGTAGGAGTAGTAACATAACTTAAGATGGCTGTTGTCGCAGTCATATTGGATATTCAAACATGATTAATTTACTATAGGACCAATAAGACCTTGGGATCAATGTGTATACAAAGTTTCATAGCACTTCTCCAAGTAGTTTAGGATTATGTAGTGATAAAAACGTATTAATGAACAATAACAGACAATGAATAACAGATGACAAGCAACAGGCCATCCCATAAGATATTCTGGTAAAAGTATAATTATGAATCAAGCCAAACTTAGCACAGAGGTATATCTTGAAAGTAAATGAGACAAGTTATAATATTCTATCCTTGATATCAAGTTCATGGTTAAAGGCCAAAACCAATATCTTTTGTACTGCACCTGTCTTGCCAACATAACAATTTAAAACAGAAATACACTTTGGTTACCTACTCTCAGGTATATTGGAGTTTCTCAAGAATATGCGAAACGACTTCATTACTTTACATTTAAAACAAACAAATGGCAGAAATAAACAGGCCCGTCATGATTTCCTATAAAGTGTTTATGGCCAGTAGCACATCAGTTCCTTTCCCAGTCTCCTATTAGTTATAAGTTACAAACTTAGCAACCTAATCATGTTTTGTATCTTATATGTTTTCAGCATGTTTTTATGTTTTCCAATTTCATTGTTTTTGTCATTTGTTGTTCTGTAGTGTAGTCATATCATTATTGATGGTGTAAAGCGCTTAGAGCTTCGTAAGATTAAGCACTATACAAAGTCCTCATTTTTATTATTATTATTATTATAATGTACAGTACAACTTTGTTTAAAGGTCAAGTTCCTTGTACAATAACCTCTCATATGTAACCAGAATCTGCTTTTATCATCTCAACAGATTTAAATATTTAATCATTAACTTTTATTCATCATCTAAAACCCTGACAAAACACAACTATTGTTTTGTTGGCTCCCTGAATGTCACACTGCACTTTCTAATGTGTTTTTACTGAAATGCTGTGAATTCATTTATTAAATGATTTTGTGATACACATTTCCTCAATATTAAATTAATGGAAGAGTTCAAATTGTTTCTATAAAAGAATCATAGTAATTTGGTCTTTAAATTTGTGGTTTGTAGCAAAACAAAACCCTCAGATATTGGTACACAATGAAAAAATGTATGGACTGCACAAAAAACAACAGACAATCCATATTATACCTCTAATTGAAGTTTAAGATGACTGCGAAGTGACTCAAATAAAAGGAAGCAAACTCGTAGTGAGGCTGCAAACAAGGATAATCTCTCGGACTGCAATAACTGCAATAGAAAGTAAATTTAATTAGCCAGTTAATAATAAATCTGAAGAGAGGAAAAAATGTTCAGGATCCAGTTAATAGTGCAAATTCCAAAGGGAAATATGGTGTTGTCTGTAATGTGAGAATGAAATCCAAAGTAAAAAATTTCCTGCTAAATTAAATTTCACAAAATAGATTGTAACAAATGTATAAACACAGTATTAGTAGGTTCTGTCAATTCATTGTTCATTGTTGTCAGATCATAACTTCTACATAATGAATATAGGATAAACAGTCACTGTAGCAGGTAATTCTCCTTATACAGTACATGTCCCACTTTCATATTTTTCTCAGATACATTTAACGATATTATTTCACTTGTGGCATGCAGTAAATGATTTCATCTGCCAGCTCTATAAGAAAAAAAGATGTTTCAGTAGTTGACAGCAGATAAGTACCTTATGGTATTTCATATCTTGCATTTTTATTTTATATAATATTAATATTGTTGCAATCCACAAAATACACTGCATGTCAAACTATTTCCTAAAACCTACCATTAACTGATATATCCCAAGCTATGCACACTGCAACATCTTATCCAATGAAAACAAGATTACAAATAGTTGCACATTATTTCCTACTGCACATTTACTACTATGTTTGTAGATACATTGAGTACAGAAACCATTTTCTTTCACTGTTATGATTATATGGTGATACATTAAGTTACAGAAAGAAGCAAAACCAGCAAGGTTTGTAAAAGTTGACGAATAATTTAATTATCAAAGTTATAAATGAAATTGTGATAGGAACTTCTTCTTCATGAGGTAATTCCCAAATAATCTGACAAAGTTCTATTGAAGTCCAAATAATTAAAGTGATATACACCTTCATGAGTCTATTATGAATATATGTCACAATATCTCACAAGACAGATCTTATTACTCAATTGAATAATTCAAAATATCTATTCATTTGATCTACCTTATCCAACAGAAATTATCTTAATTCTTTTATGGTACCACCTGACCGATCTGCCCAATGGGAAAAAAGCAGAACTTGTAAACAAATTTTCTAATAATTTTACTAATAGTAATTGGCAACATGTGTAAGCATCTATTTATAGATCCTACGGAATTTTATCATCTGTTAGAGAAGACACTATGCACATAAAAAATCCGGCTACAGATAATAACTTAAATTTAAAACAATGAATACAAATTTAAAAAATTGGACAAAATCCTCTACCAGAAGTTTAAAAATATAAATATACATAACAGTTACAATGACCCTGACCTTTCAACTTTTAAACCTAAAATCAATGGACTTCTTCTTAATCACAAGTGACATACATGCACAATGCTATGACAAGGTATGTGATATAGAGCTAATAGTACTGTGGTAAAAAATGTAATTGATTTATGTCATAGCAACCTTGACTTTTGACCACAAAATCAATAAGTTTTCCATACACCAATTTTAAGCCTGTCACAAAGTTTGGTCCCAGTATGTGATGCAGAACTAATGTCATAGTGCGGAAATCATCTTAATTCTTTCTGGCAGTTACCTTGACCTTAAAACATTTGATTCCTCAACTGATAGGTTATTCCTTACCCCTGGTGCATTCCTTTCACAGTCATTGCAGATTGTGAACTGGTACTACTGTGCAAAAATGTTTTTCTCTTCCTTTAGTCACAACAACCATGACCTTTTACCCCAAAATTTCTGTTTTTTTCCTTATAAAGTTTAAGTCAACCACAAAGTTTGGTAAATGTAAATGGTACAGTGTATAAGCAAAATTCAGTAACAGACAGAGCCATTATATAACACCTTATAAACAGCATTAATAAAAATCACTCATAATGTAGGAGTGACTCAACATTAGTAACAAGCTAGTGTAGGTAAAGCCCACGAAACTACCCAACAGCAGTGACATGTGACCAACTGACTTTCATTTCATGACTGTATCCCATGGGAAGAAATGACACATTGTATCTAATACCTGGTAGGCAAAGTGAACCTTAAAATGTTTAAAGGGCCATCCATATTACTGGAAAGATATAGTTTTAATATTGTAGCAATACAAAGAAATAGGCAATGGTTTATTGTAATTATTTCAAACATTATATGGTATAATCCATACAGATCATTTAGGTGTTCAGTACTATTTCAGTAATGGGTTTAATTTTCGATGATTACATGTACCTTTAAATGGTGATTATTCACTTATTTTGATCTTCACATCTCCGTAATCATTTAGGTCATTATTTTACGCTTCCCAAGTAATGGCAAAAATCAATGGTAAAGTCACAGGACAATTTTGATGCAGTCAACCTTAAAGTGTGATCCAGCAGAAGCCTGACTGAATGTCACAATAAAAGTTTCAGATCCTGAAAAAGTTCCTTCAAGCAAAATGATGGCTTCCATGTCTAAGAAAAATATTTCCCAAAATACTGTAATTCTGTTATCAATGATATATCAAAAAACCTTGTAAATTAAGTTGATATACATCACAAATAGATGACACAAATTTAATCTTTATACATTTAAAAAATAAAAGAAGCACTGAAAATATCCATTAATCTGTGTGGCTGCATTTTATTTTGAATCCAAGGCTGCCAACAGAAAACTTGAGTCTTAACTAAAATATCAGCCTGTGTCACATGCACAAGTATTTATCTTTTAGCAGTTGTGAAATGTGTAGACACAAAAATAGAAAATACATTTTCTTCACTATTCAGTAAATGCAACACTGCTGACTTTTGAGAGTATCATCATGCATGCCCTAATAAATGGTTTCCCTTAGTGATATTTGACTGGTTAAAACCGCTTATTAAAGGTGACAGCTTGCTATTTCAGTGACTCTAGGTTAGTAAATAATAAAACAAATATGGCCACCTATTAAGCTTTTATTCTGAACTGTGATCAATACACTGCATTCAACACATTAATTATTGATTAATTGATTAACTGCTGCACTGAATACAAATTGGCTTCTAACCGTTCTGGTGGCCTAGTGGCAAGAGCATCTGCCCCAAAAGCGGGAGGTCGTGGGTTTGATCCCCAGCCAAGTCATACCAAAGACTTACAAAAATGGTACAAACAGCTGCCTCACTTGGCACTCGGCATTAATAGGTTAGTGTTAGGACTGGTTGGCTTGGTGTCAGGATAATGTGAATGGGTGGGACATCATGCTACATGTCTGTGGCATGATGCCTCAGTGTTAGACATCACTATAAACTGAAATGCTGCAGACATTGTAACGATATGGATGAAAAATTGTTAAAGCTTGATTAAAAATCCTAATCAAACAAACAAACTGGCTTCCCTAAAAAGTAGATCCATCACATATTGACCATTAAGTTTTATACCCAAGAGTGAGATTGTCCAGGCCTATTTGAAAAACTACTGCAACAATTAATCTGTTTCTTTTGCTCACAAAATGATTAAAAGCTGCTCATGTGGCCCATATTTCAGAGTGGAATTATCATTAAAAATAATTACACAATAAAACCTGCTATGAGTGACCTCTGATCAATTTCTGACCACAGCGGTAATTCACAGATCGATTTTGTTACCTAAACACTCTGCTATGAGCAACTACCTGCTGAACACAACCAATGACAGCAATATATTGGTAAAATATGCATTAAAAAAAATGTGGATAAACACAACTGACCTTTATTTAATCCCTGTAAAAACCAGCTCATACCATTCTAAATAGGCTGGCTACCGATGTTAGACTTTTTTGTTAGCTTGCTTATAGTGTATTATAGTTTTTGTCATAAATCAGACTAAAGTATATGTACATTATTTCTTAGTCTGGTTCCTTGCTTCGTATTCTCCCTGCATTGTTCTCCACTATTTATATAGCGATGAGCAACACTGGAATCATACAAAGCAGGTGACCAGACTAATCATTCGCACACTTAGCCAGCTTCCTGGCCTTATCATAAAACTGAGCATCTCTATCAACAACTGTATTGCAAGAACAGATACCAATGACCTATATAATATGTAATCATTTGTTACAACAATTGTTCTGATAAAAAAACGAACAGATATAAGTCATTCATTTTTTTTTTATTGTCTGTTTGTTAGATTAAAATTTGGCATTTTTAAGTTTTAAGATTCTTTCACTGAAGGGGGAGGGGTTGACCTGTACTTTTACATAGTAAACACCAGGTGTTAACCTCATTTTCTGACCTTGCTTCAGAGTGTAAACAAGCTTCTAAAATGATTGGTTGATTCCAAGGACATTAGAGCTTTATTTTAAAAATGATTCATTGATTCCAAGGACATCTTTCTCGGTCGTGCTGGTTACGTGATTTCTTGAACGTAGGTTTGTTCTGATAGTTTCTAGAATATCACGTGACCCCTTGTTTACGTAAAAAACAGGTATTTAAATTATTGTTTGGGAGAGAACAGTTCAGTAGAGGTTGGGCTTTTATAATATTGTGTCTTCTTTTTGAGTTATTTTTTAATTACCGTGTACTAGAAATTGTGTCAATTCGTTTGAAGCAAGAGGAATTATTTTATTATTTATCTGGAAAAGAATATGTGCTCGTAGATTTTCATTTGGATTATTGTCATAAAACAAGAACTGACTGCATCATGTGCCATCGTCGTCCATATTGGTTTACATTGTCAAGATTCGAACTGGGAACTATTAGGACAGTTATTTATCAGGATTCTTGCAATTCCACTAGTGGATTATATTGTGAATATTCTTTTTGGATTAATTTTTGGACTTGATTCTCTAAAACCTTAAGTTTATTTATTTTCTTTTATGAAAATATTTGTACTTAATATATTGTTTGTTAAATTTTACAAGCTTGTTTTTTTCACTTCTTTCTATGTTGCTGCTTATTCGAGCCTAAGCACGTAACACTATCAGCTCTTGAGTAAATGGTTCTGTTTCTGGATGAGTTAATTTCTTCTTTTTATTTCATTAATTGTTAGATATGCAATGCACATGTATAGATTTTTCATATTTTCCCACGTTCAGTCAAAATTGTCTTTACGTTCGCTATTACAACTGAGTACTAATAATTTTAAGACATAGAACCTTAATAACAGTGGTGAAATTCAGAAATGATTTCATATGCTAAAATATGTGATCTTCAAATGTATATGTGATTTCATGCTTAATGATAGAAGTATATCTTTATTGCTATATAATATTGTTTTTAGCTGAAAGCATACAATATTTTAACAAGAACTATCAATAAAGTATAGAATATATGTTAAATGACTGTGGTCATTTTTCTTGAAATTGTTCTAAAATGGGACCTTGGAAACTGGTCTTTTTGTACAAACCTACTATGAGAGACAACTTTTTCTTTTTTGTAGGCCCAAGGGGTGGTTTCTCGGAAAAGTATTACTATATTAACATTTGCACCAACACCAAAACACTTAAATATCATCAATTTCCATTTCCCTAGCTTTCTTCACAACAGATCTTTTTCAGCTGCATTTTGCATAAATGCCAATTAAATGAGCCATTATAGTAAAATTTACTCCTTGGACTTGTTCAAAAGAAAGCAACACTTAATAAGATAGCCAAAGTCCACCCTTGCCTTTGTTATATAGTGTGTATGATCCAAACATGACTATACTATCCTGTGTAGCTCCTGTGCATTGGTTTTAACTAAGCGAGTTGATCAAATGATATTTAAAAAACTTCAATCTGTAAATAAACTCTAATTACAAAATCTTCACCTTGAAATGATACATACTTATTTTAATGCTGATATGTAATGCACTGTAATTTGGAAAAGTGTCTGAACTTACAGCTAGTGATTTCTGAATAGCGCTTTCAGCAGCAGAGAGGGCGAACAGACCGAAACTATTTCAAGCAAACCGAAACTATTTCAAACAAAGTCCTAAAGGATTTCAGGCAAGAGGGTGAACAGACCGAAACTATTTCAGACAAACCGAAACTATTTCAAACAAAATCCTAAAGGAGTTCAAACAAACTATTTTATGCAGACAAAAAAAAGAGAAATGGTTTCGGTTTGTCACACTATTGAGACTCTGTCTCCAGAGACAAAGTCTCCAGACAAACCAGGCGCTGATGGGGTTGTGGAGACGAATTGTTTTAATCGAATATTTAATCAAGTCTGAAACGATATCTTGATCTCGGGTTGTGCAAATTTATCGTTACAAATCAATGTGGAATTGACTGAACGTGACTAAAGAAATTTCTAAAGAGATTATAATCCATATCACCGCCGTACCAAGTTTGCCAAATATTTCGTTGCATATGTGTGTCTACTCCATTAAATACAGCAAGAATATTGCAGTTATCTCTGATCACTTTTGGTATTTAAGTGTATCATTCAGTGACATATATCACATCAGTAGTTTTATGCCTACCTCTGGAAAGTATCCTAGCTGGATTCTTTTGACTGTCTAACATGACATCATCATATACGACTAAATTGTTAATACTTCCATCAATATCATCAATACTCAGTGCTTCCTTGATATTGGTTATAAATTCAATAATATCCTCATCAATTCTGCTTTCTCGTTAAAATCCTTTAACACCTCGTAATATCGCTGACCATCTACACTAGGGGCTACTAAATACAACTTATAACATTTCATCCATCTCATTATCAAATTAAGCAACAACTGCGTCTCGCCACTTCCAGATGGTCTGATTATAAATCATATGAATAGAATTTGGTAGCGCTGCATAAAGCTTAACTGGTTCTCGTGTTTTTGTTGCCGAAAAATCAATAACATTCATGTTATTATAAATAAATTATGGATCTATATTGTGTGAAATGTAAGAAACGTACTAGCACAAATGACTTGACGCCGATTACAATTAAAAATAACAGATCAACACATGCTGGCAAGTATGTACAATGTGGTACCAAAAAATTTTGATTTGTTTCCATTAAATCTGGAGATGTTTTTAAAAAAAACGAGGAGGTGATATTGCAGCCAAGTTAGTAAAATTACCTGGAACACCATGAGCAAAATATCTGGGAGAAAAACACCTTCCAGGGTATAGTTTTTGTTGACCTGGGACAAGACTCGATATCCGACTCGATGATCAAAACCAACCCAAACCCGGTGAATATCAAATAAACGCTATTGATAAGGCATGTCATGCTCATGATGTTGCTTATAAAAGCAGTAATCTGCAACACTTACATATCACAAATGTGAAATTAATTCATGCATTGAATTCTATCACTGATAAATCCTTCAAAGAAAAGTTGGCTTCATGGTAGATAAAATTGGCAATGAAAAGTAAATTAATGTTGGATGCTGGTAATCAATAACATCATGGAATCTATTTATTATTCCCCAAGAGGATACTGGAGGAGTAAAGCGGCAATCGGTAAACTTGCTAGCGCCGCAAAGGTGAAAAATACTACAGCAGCGGATTGTTATCCAGGTTCATCAAGCTGATGTATTATTTCTGCCACATGATGGTGTTTACAAGTATGCGCTAACCGTAGTTGATGTTGCGAGTAGATACAAACCAGCAGAACCTCTAAAGACAAAATCATCAACTGAGGTGGCTTCTGCGTTTGAAAGGATTTATTGTATGGGTCCTCTGCATTGGCCAAATCTATTACAAGTTGATCCTGGCAAGGAATTTCAGGGTGCAGTGTTATCAACAATGAAACATCATAATGTCACCATGAGACGAGGACATTCTGCATTACATCGCGAACAGGCAATTGTTGAACGATTTAATCAGACACTTGCTGAGCTGTTATTTGGATATCAATATGCGAAGGAATTTATTCAGGATAAATGATCCCGTGAATGGGTCAAGAGATTACTAGGCATAGCTGCCAACCCCCGAGCACAAAAATACTGATTACTTGTGACAAAAATACTGATTTTCAGGAAGAAATACTGATTTTTTAAAATTTTTAATGCATATGTAATTTTACGTATACAACCATCAGTAACTGTGTCTTACATAATTATTTAATGTCAAAGAATCACGTGTTGCACACTTGTACGATTTGGAGTTGCACCATGTTCCATTTGGGTGCCCATTCAGAAGGTGCAAGAGTGTAATACTCAAATACAAACTGTTTATAGGAGCCCTTTCCACGCCTCGTTTCTTTTTAAATCATTGATTCCAATGTACCAACTTTCATTGATTATCTCAATTCTGAGATTTATTTATTGATCTGTTTTCGTTCAAGCATAAGAGTGATCCTTGCGATTTTAATGTCTGGAAAACGTGTGAAAAATAAATCGCCAGCAACAATATTAACTGAAAAAGGAAGGTTTATTTCTAAAAGAAATTTAATAAATCAAATTTTGATCGATGTACATTAAGGTTCTCTCTGGCATTTATCTACGTCGTAAGTTCAGGCTGAGCTGTGTGTGATGAAACAGGAAGCAGATGTTTATTAGCTTTTTCGTGCTCTTGCATTTCATGGGCGTCTCCATGCCCAATAGCGAAATCACGTTACACACTTTGCAAAACGTCAAGTTTTTTCTTCTGTTATGTTTTCACAAATCTAAAAGACAGCACAAATGTCTTTCCAGTTGTTTCCTTCTATTTTTCCTGGAGAAAATTCAGAATATTCCGCTTTCCTATTTAACATGGTTAGAAGCTGAATATTACGAATACGAGATACAGCAACAGCGGTAACTATTGCAAAATCCAATATGGCGGATAACGACAGGCATGGTAGCCTCGATTTCGAATGAACCAATCGTATTGTAGAACTTTATTCGTATACACAAGTGATATATTATATCAAAATTGAACCAAATGCCCGTTCTAAACTGACAATTCCAAAGAAATTTTATTATTATTTTTTTAAATTAGAAAACGTATTTTTTGCCAAAAAAACGTACACCCGTATTCAGGTCCAAAATACGGGACAAATACGGAAAAAACGGGACAGTTGGCAGCTATGACTAGGCATAATTACCGCACTAAATAATGAGATTACTCAAACAATCAACATGAAATCTAACAATGCGATTAAAAAAAGTATATACCCATAAAACCACAAAATGATTTTTCAAAACAACCAATACTCGGCAATGTCACTGTTAGATATTTATATGAACCAGGAGAGCTCAAAGATGGTAAAAAAAGGAGCTATTGATCCTATTTGGAGTGTCACTACGAATAAAATATCTAGCATAACGGGATCCATGGGTAGACCGCCAGTCTATAGATTGGATTCAACTGCTTCTCAGTGCAAATTTACTCGTGAACGATTACAAGTGATACCTGAGGATACTCCATTACCACTGCGTGGTCTTAATTAGCACCTCTGCGTCTGTTGCACTCAAGACAAGTCAACATCACATCATCTCTGGTATGACCTACGCTGCTATTTTTTCTGTCTATGGTAAATTCGCAGGGGTCTTTATCTGGCCAACACCAACTCATTATACAATAACAACTTGCGCAGTGATTATTCTGTTGTTGTTTCAGTGTAATTATAAATTCAGCATCAATGTCAAATTCTCGTTCATATATTTTATCATGTTGTTTATAACCAGAGAGTTTTTTTCTGATTATGTCATGGCTGGCAATATCACTGATTGTTGTGTTATTATAATCTAAAATAACTCCTCGAAGTTGATTTATTCTTCGTACTCTGGACACTGCAAGATAAACTAAATTCGACCACTCGATGCGATTATCTATGATCCAAACAATTGTATCGGATACAGTCAACCCCTGCGAAGAATGTATCGTCGCTGTGTATCCTAGCTTCCATGGGGATTATTCAGCGCACAATGCATCTTCGACAACACCAATATCAACCAACACAATATCATTTTTCACGAGAATTTGTTTTTCACTTTGTCCAGGAATATCAACTTCGATATTCTGTTTTCGTTTACCCTTGGGTCTATAACACAGAGGTACCTGAAGTGTTCATGTTCTTTATGCGTGCTAAATAACTTCATCTGAAGTGTGTCTCTGACTATCTTTCTACTTGCCACTATTAAGTCGTTTGGTTCCACGCTTCCCAGAAATCATTTAATGGGGTTTCTGAAATTATTTCACGCGCTATTTCACACTGGATTCTATCTGGTTGTAATCTGATTAGTTTCTTAAACTCACGTAATTCATTATCAAGTGATCTATGATCAGTATTAATTTCTTCATAATAGTCTACAAAATTCTTCAGCCAATCATGTGGAGATTTCCCTTTAACTGGTGGTGGTTGACTATGATCGCCACACATTATAACTTTTGTATTCGATAGCAATAACCACTTGAGAAACTTTTGTAATACATCTAATGACACTGTGCAAATCTCATCCCAAATGATGGTTTCAGGAATATATTTCTCGCCCATTCGATCAGGAGTCCATTCGTCATTTTCCCATCGAAAGAAGCTGTGATAAGTGCAAGCATTAATCCCCTGTTGTGTCATCTCTCTTTCAAGTTTATTTGTTGGTGTTAGCACAATCATGTTTGATTTCCCTCGAAATAATTCAATCGCACGAGTTTTCTTCCCTGACACACCACAGCCGTTTAAGTAACTGGTTTTATACCTGCATATTGGATTGAATATCGAAGGTGCATTAGATAGTTCTGATATCTGATTATCGAAGGTGCATTAGATAGTTCTGATATCTGATTATCGAAGGTGCATTAGATAGTTCTGATATCTGATTATTTTTCAAGTAATTGTTTTCAATCGCAACATCTGCTGATTTGGAATAATCACACGGTATTTCCTTTTTAATTCTCCATGACCCCCAACTCTCGTCAGAATTTGTGAATTCGGCCACTGCTTCTTTATGTTTTATGTCTATATAAAATGAATCAGTGGCGACTCTAACCGCGATGTCAGGAAATCTATTTATCATCGAAAGTAAATTGATAGAAGCATAAGCCAGCATAGACGCCCTTAAGTGCCTATACTGAAGACATCCAGTGTTTTTCAGAGATGTGTCTACCAAACCAAACATAACAACACGGATGAAGTCCTTTAGCCAATTCAAATGATAACACACGAGCGAATCAGGTTAGAACAAAATCAGGCAGTGGTCAATTAATCGCAACACGGGTCACTTCATGTGTGGGATGCCCAAATCTTTTAAAGTACTCAGAGCATTCTCCATATCTGAGAAAACTCCCTGGATAACACGCAATCATATCAACCGAAATAATACTTTTGGGGTCATATTTTGTATTCCATAATCCACCATGGCCATATTCCACACCGCTAGACTTGATATCTGATAGAAATTCAGCTCTTGTTGGTTTCCATAGATTTCTCTTTCTTGCGAAATGAGCTGCAACTGACAGAATTGTAAAAAAATTTGTTAGTAATTGTTCGTCGTGTTCCGTTGAAAAATCATTAGCTAGTTTTTTCATCTCGTTGTGGAGGGCTTCAGTACGGTATATTTCGCCATTGGGTCTTACAAATTGATCGAATTTACCCTCTTCATCTTCATCAAAAGTCATCAATGGTGACGAAGTCACTAGGACCACTACCATCTATGAAAATTAAGCCTGCGAGTATTAGCAAAATAATAAATAACACAGTGGATCAAAAAATAGCATCACTGAACAACGATGGATATGACACTCAGGGGAATATTACTGCAAATATGATAGCGGGAAGTGGTTTGAAATCACGAGCGAGATCGCGATTTAGATCAAGAAATATATAATAATATGTTCAAATCGGCTCTGGACCCAGCGTTTGATTTAGATGCCCTAGTACCCAAGAATGATTCTGTACACGAGTATCAGTTCTATTCCCATCATGCAGTACAACTGGATCTTCGATCGAAAATCGAACTTTAAGTCCATCATACCAGCAAATACTTTCTACCCGCTGAAGCATTTATCGAAGTAGAAGGAGAACTCGTAACAAATGATGCTGATCATAATGATCCAGCATATGCAGATGACCTAAATATCCGAGTTGGTTTTGTCAATAATGGTATCATGGTGCTATTCGAAAGTGCTAGATATATGATTGATGGAAGAGAAATTGAATCTATAAAGCGTGAGGTTGATGTTGCCACAACAATAGTGGGGTTAGCAAGATATTCTTTTGATTATACAAGATCAGCGGGTCCATCTATGATGTTCTCTAAGGATATTACTGATCACGCTGAACACATTCCATATGTTAAATTACGGTCACCAGTAGCTATCTCATCTGATCCACAACCCGATTCTCCTGAACACAAGAATAGACCAGGTGCTGCCTTTGATATTATAAAAAGTACTAATCCTAATCACAACCTAGGGTTTGCAACACGTGTATTAATGTTGCAAGGATGGCGTCAACAATTTTCATGCGCGATTCCACTACATCATATTTTCGGATTTTGCAGAAATGTTAGAAAAGTTATCTATGGAGCAAAGCATACAGTAGTACTCGTGCGAAAGGGTAGTGATAATGATGCAATCTGGCGTGGTGCTGGTGTTGCTGCTGGTAAAGTCATTATATCAAAACTGTCATTGTGGATGCCAGTAATGGCTCCATCAATCACCATGGAAGAAAGATTACTATCATTTATGGACCATGGAGGAAAATCATTGGTATCATGGCTAACAACAACAACAGATACCATGGATTCTAATATTGATACTACACTTACATGGCACCTGGCATCAAAACAAGGCGTTTCAGCTCCACGTCATATATTTATTGTGTTATAGAATACTGCACGATTAAACCCTCAGGAACGGAGTCATATGATATTTGATCAATTAGGTGTTAATGAAGTATCACTGAGGATAAACGGCAAACAAGAACCATCAGAGGATATACAACTTGATTACGGAACCAGCCAAATAACACGCACATATCATCGTTTGCTATCATTTATGGGATGCGATAATAATGTGGATACTGGTTTGCAAATATCACAATTTGATTTTAACTACTTTTCGCTGAAACATCTTGATTTAACCAGACAATCCATAGTTGACATACACTTCAGAGCTCGTGTAACTTGTCCAGCTGCAGGTGGTGTTATCATTATCCCGAATTACAGAGCAGTTGCTGTCATTCTCAGTGATAAATCAATCTTACTCGAAGGCACTGGTGGACGAATGAGAGCAGTTGATGCACCAGTGGAAAACATGTAAATATGTAACAATTAGATCAATCTATTAAATAAAATGTCATATAGTCATGTTAGTGTTGTATTACTCCCGGTCAAATTAAAAAATTGCAATCGGAATCAGCTAAAAAATTTGGAACCACTATATCGCTGAAGCACAATCAGGTGTCTGGTGGTCAGAATAAATTGACAAGTCAGATAAAACACTTCAATAATGCTATCAAAGATAAAAAAGGTGTTCAGATCACTCTCTCTGCAGCCACGATACAAAACATAATAAGATCAGGTGGTGTATTCCCACTTCTCGCTGCGGTTCCAGCATTAATTGCAGCTGGTAAAGCCACCGCGTTAGGAGCTGCTGGAGCTCTTGGTGCAAAAGCAGTACACAGCATTGCTCAATCATATGAACCAAAAAAAGGGCGAGGATACAAAAAAAAGGGAAAGGGTCTAAGACTACCAGGAACTCCGTATTCATGGTACAGCGGAAAGGGCTTGAGACTAGGAACAGTTTACTAACAATATCACGAGAACCTATAGTTCCAATGTCAAATTTTGATTTAATCGAAGCTGCTAAAAAACTAGCGATAAAAAACTTAAGTGTTTTTATGAGAGATCAATTACCACAAAAACCAAACAACACTGAAACCGGTATCATTAATCTCGATAACAGCACCGGACCTGGAACTCACTGGGTTGCATATGCAATTGATCCGCGTGCAATTGTTTATTTCGATTCACATGGGTTAGCGTCGCCTAAAGAGTTTATGTGTTATATACGCCACTTAAAAATTCCTATCTGGTATTCCACGCTACCAACACAGGAAATGAATGACCCACCAATATGCGGCATAGAAGTATCCTCAACACTATTTCATCATCAGGAAAACAACCCCATAAAACCGTACACGAATACACAAGTAATCGCTTTTTAGAGAGAAATTATATAAAATAACATGACTGATATTTTTAGGGAAGATCCCTGTCAAGCCTGAAGAAAACCACAACGGAAATATCTGCAACCGGTGATGTGAAAAAAATAATCGAAGATGAAATATCCGAGATGTTAAACCACGCAACTGTTGATCCCAATGAAATAGTTGTATTTCAACATTGTCAGGGGAAATTGAAAACTAGTAATGTTTCCCTGGATGATATTTTAGTTAAACGATGTGACGCAGTAGAAGATACTATTGCGTTGTTTTCCAAGGAGGGTAAACTCAAACCAGGTGTACTTGTTTCGACGCTCACAGATAAATTAACAGTACTCTGTGATAATTATTCATCAACGATAGAATTATTAAAAAAACTATGTGATGAATATGACGTTCATGTAAATGCTTTTACGGCATTACAAAAAGCTATTAACACTTTTCAGGTCCCCTTAAACGATTTCTTTGGGAGATCCACAGGTTACCACACCACAACTCACGGAGATAAAAGCAGCCATTGATAATTTGATAAAATTGTGATCAGATTAGGATACTCATGTATCTCAATTTACTACGTTATGTAAAAATTTTAACAGGACCGATGACGCCATTGATAAATTTTTTGGTAAAAAAATTTGAAACCCGATGATGTTAAAATAGATCTCGCTGATATTATCACAAAACTCAATGAAATTACAGCGATTAATCAGCGATTAGGAGTTATTCGCGAAGAGAGCATTTTCAGATGCAATCGCGGAAATAAGAAAGTCGATCGAAGATATTAAGAGACCAACGATGCCATCAAGGATGATCTACCAAGAATGATAGAAAAAAATTGAAAAAATAAAAATTCCTCATGAGAAAACCAACAATGTTTTATACACGATTCAACACGGATCATTTACATGGACACCACAAAATAACATATTAAATATCACAGCGACCGTAAAAGGTATTTATCGATTAACACTAGTGTCGCCGACTCAATATTTCATCAACGAGTTCATCTGGGGTAAACAATATGATATCAACGATCATCGACAAGGAAACAATTGAACAATTCACAATATGTCCACTGATAATAATTTGGCTAGGGTTTCAGTAACATGGTATGTGGAATTCGTAGCGGATTTAAGTAAACAACTTATTGAAAATGCCAGCGTTTTTATTGCTAGCAATTTGAAATCTGTTGTAATAAATAAAATGTCATCATTGGCAACGTCACAGCAGTATCGCTATGATCAGGTCAGAGAATTTCAAACTAAACTCAAAACACTCACTGAGGAGTACCAAACAAAAAAAAAAAAAATACAGACGAAGAGTTACTGCAGTTGATGTTACCGTGTACTCAGTATCAGGTGTAATTACCAGAGCTGGTATTATACTCTCCTTGGTGACAATGGTTGCTCCGTTAGCTGTTCCAATTTGTATATCAGTGGCGACAACAATTGCTGGGATAATTTCAATAATAACAAAAAAAAATATCATCAAGTAGCCAGCGCAAACTACAAGACTATGTAGTTAAGTTCCATGTTGTGTCAACCACGTACTCGCAATTATCCTCAATGATATCATCCTCCCTCGATGACACATTAATATCCGACAGTGAGTTTTCAGCGATGGTACATGTTTATGATTCCACGATGTCAAAATTAGAAAAACAACACGAATAAAATAACAATGGCAATATTGCAAGAACTTAAACGAATAGCGGAAAATACCACCCCCGTGAAAAATAGCACGATCTCAATAACCTCAACCAGTCCTCAATTCAGTGTGAATTTCCCTACTGCGATTCCAGTGAAGGAAATAGCACTAGCAAAATTACGAACATACCATAGTTGGCCTAACATTAGATCAAATCATTTGGTGGTCAACAACCGAATAATTCCCTGGTGTTTGCGAATAAGAATAAACAAGATGGGACTCCAGACTGGAACGTTGTTTCCATACCATCTGGGTCCCTCCAAATCAAACAAATCAATTACGAATTTCAGCATAGAATAAAATCCATTACTGGAAAAGAATCAAAAATTGCTATAACAGTTCACGAGCCGATGTTATCATCCGCGATTGGGATAAACTCACCCGGGTATGTCGTAGATATCTATCAGAGTTCGATAAGATCCATACTAGGATGGCTTGAAATACCCCTCCCCCCCAAGAAACCGTTAATATACCTGAACCGAAAAAATCTGATTATATTTCCACAAAGGAAGATTATCATGGTTCCAATAGTAAATGTCATTTAATCACCGACTTTAGAAGTTATCTTTTATCATATTGGTTACTACTGGTTTACATCATATAATAAATATTAAAAATGTTGACGAACAGTTCATATTAATGAATAATGATTTTGAAGGAATTAAAAATCGAATCGTAAAATCAATTAGTACAATTTCGCCCGATCCAGATAATGAGTACATGGAGGTATGTAACAAAATTATCGACGATATGGATAAATTCAATTTACTAATTATTCAACAAATATTAATTGATAATCATCCCCAAACTAGAATTGAATTTGCGACAACATATAATATACGCGCTGAAGATATCCCGGATTTTAAATTACCCGGATATAACATCCCAGCGTTAAGAAAATCTCTCAATGATACCATCAATGATGGTTTAAAAAAAATTCACAACGAATGGAAAAAAATAATACAACCACAAAAAATTATCCTCAAACATAATAATGACAGAGACGGAGGCGGGCAGCATATTGCTCCTCAAAATGTGAATATATCCTCGGTGATTGCAATAAATCTAGTATGTGATGCTATTGAAGGAAGCTGTCAAAAAAATCGCGAAAGATCAAATCAAGCCCAGCAGGGATATATTTTATTTTCATTTGCACCAACAGCTCCTCCAGGATTTTTAATAATTGAAAATCCAACTAATCCCATCTATATGCGATGTCATAATGATTCATTAACGAGAATTAATTTTAAACTCACCGACCAATCCAATAATCTGATTGATTTACAAGAAGAGGTTTTACAAATTAGTCTGTATGTGAAATCCTAAAAGGATTTTCAATTTGTCTCCATAGCGCCATCAGTGCCGGGTCTATATGGAGACTTTGTCTCTGGAAAATAGCATGACAAACCGAAACCATTTCTCTTTTTTTTTTGTCTGCCTGAATTGGTTTCGGTTTGAAATCCTTTAGGATTTTGTTTGAAATAGTTTTGGTTTGTCTGAAATAGTTTCGGTCTGTTCGCCCTCTCTGTTGCTCTTTTTGTTGTGAGATCACCTATCATTAAATCATTAAAGTTCTTAAGCTTTGGATCGAGTGTGGTGTATCATGTGATGTACTCTTAAAAGATCATGCTCTGAGAAATAATATTTTAATCATATAATGGTTGATCTCTAAATTCATGATGTATTATTACTACTAGTTTATCTACATGAATAAGTTAAATGTTAATTATCTGATTTATTATATTCATTTATTTAATTTACAAGGATTGTTTATAAAGCAGAATGGCCCCTACATGTGTACATCTTGTATGGATTTATCTTCTAATCTCATTTATCATCAGATTTCTTAATAACAGAAAATTAAGAACATAAACTTTATAATCACACTTATCTAACCATCCGCTTCTGGAATAGTGCCAATTTTGTCTCATACCAATAGATATCCTTTAATGGATGTATACTGAATTTTAAGAAGTGCCTTCTACACACAACTCATTTAGAAGAGTTGATTATTCCTAGCATAATTGCCTATACATGCTGTCATCTCACATTATCAAGTAATTATGGACCAATTGATTGTATCTTTCTCTATCTCTAAACCATACTCTGAAAATAAGAACAATTTTTTATTACCATAAACAAGTTCCTGCACATCTCGTCCTTGACAAGACAAAGCAATGAGTTGTACTGACTGATATAGTCAGCACCAGTCTCCAAAGCAACTGTAAGCAAACTAAGGCCCATATGGATCATCACATCAGTGTTGTGGCGATCTAGCAGATTGGTCAGTGATATCAAGAAGCGAAACAGTTCTCGTACACATGGGAGATTGTAGGGTATTAGTGGGCCACTCCCTGTGAAAATAAATGTTTCCAAAATAATTGTAACATATATTCAATATGAAGTATCTGAAATGCATTTATGACCAAGTCTTTCATCTTTGTCTAAATTTGTAAGCATTCTATATGTGAATATTTTATGATGCTAAAAACATTTAATTTAAAACTTACTTTAATATCATGATTGATTGGAAGCTTCACATCAGAGTGGTGAATGGAGATTTTTGTACTTTCACAAAGATGGAAGATCACAGCAATCTGCAGTCACACAAGTACTTAAGTATACTGAAGTATAATGCAGCTGTCATCAAACAAAAGTTATCCAGTACAAAACTCATGATAGATGTGATCAAATAGAACAGATGGACTGGACAACACTATAAATCTACTGAACTGGAGTTGGCCGGAGCATGAAAATAACATGAAACAAGGAACCAGTCCAATTATTATGCATAAATATTAGTGAATTCAATGTATATGAAACCTTCATGAAATAATTATTGGTAAAAAAAAAAAAAGAGTGAAACGTTACCCTCTCTATGATGTGGGTGGGGTATGAATTTGACCCCTTGCTGATTTACAAAATTTTCTGGTGATGCAGGAACATGGATAACCTCAAGAGCTTCAACAGGTTCTCCAGGATGGTTTTGTGAGTCACCCTCAATATTCATCTCAAGTTCACTGCCTGAATGTATGTAATAATTAGGAATGGTCAATGAAAGGTGTTCTGATGATGACCGATATCCCTCAGACAGGTCAGTTTGAGAAGCACTAGGCTGGAGATGTCCTCCTTGACAATCCTGTTCAAAACCATCATCACACTTCGTGGAACTCTAATTCAAATGAGACAAAACTTCTTTCATAAATTTTGCAATATCCATGATAGCTGGCCAATAAAATTAAATAATGCAAACATAGCTTTGTGATAAATGACGAGTCCATTCCGAAAACAAATACTTTTGACTTACAACAATTTCTTCATTCTAAACAAAAACTACACAATATTTCTATAATTTAGAACTGAATAGAACTTAATTTGATGTGAAAATAACTAAATTTACCAAATGATTGCTCTTTTATTCCAATAAAACCTGTGACACTGACTTTATTATAATCCAGCCTAAATTTATAATATGTTAATATGTATAATAATAAACAGATATTGAGGATTTTTTTATACACCAAAGAACACAAGTACAACCCTTCTACAACAACAAAAAGCAACTTTTCAACCAAAATTAAGAAAATAAATACATCACAATTTTTGTTTTACACTTTCAAAACACTTATAATAATAATTTTTCAATCTATTATAAAATGACATCTAAAAATATCAACAGCACAATTTACAGGAGTGATTAACCGGAAAGATGGACACTATTGCTTAACTGGCTTGATGCAGCTCTTCCGTTTTTGTGCTATTTTTCATGATATATGTGCTTGTTGTCTGTCTTCGTCTACATTATTGTGTTTCATCATGCATTGGCTCGTCATTTCGTATGTTTCTTCATCTCCTTGTTTTGGAAACAAGAATGCCCAATAAGTATGATCACCAGAAAGGTACACAGAAATAGTTAATTTCAACTACCAGAATATTTCCATCTTCTTCCTGACAGAAACATGGCTGAAAACATCAGGCAATGAGCCCAAGTGCACGGATTTAACACTCACCACTTACTCAATCAAAACGTGGCCCGCAACTTTTGAGCAGGTGGAATTGCTGTCATCAGAAAGAATTCAATGATAAAATGCCTTAAGTACAACACAACCTTTAATTTATGCCACACATCGTTTGAACTAGTCCAAACAACACTCACACTGGAACAAAGGTCAGTCCATTTTTTTATGTCTCTACCACCCTCCTCCAAGTAGAAAAAACAAGCTGACTGAATCTCTCTTTTTGGAGCAGTTTCCAAATCTTCTGGAGTATGGAAATTCAATAGGTGGCAACCTAATTATTCTTGGAGATTTCAACTTTCATTCTGACTGTCCTGGAAACCCATACACGTCAAAACTCTTAGATTCCATTCATGTTTTCAACCTTAAACAGTCAGTTAACCAACCCACCCATAAACTTGGTCACATTTTAGACTGGTTTCTTCATAGACCTGATGATAATATTCTGCAATCCATCCTTGTATCCCCACGAATTTGCATCAGATCATCTCTGCATTATATGCCATCTTGGCGTATCAGTTCCTAACCATCCACACTTATCTTCTACTAAGAAAAACCTCTGTATGATAAATAGAACCAAACTAATGCATGACATCCAAAAAAACCTAAAAACTTGCTTACATCCTACAGCAGAACAACTCGATAATAGTAACACCACTAGTCTTTACACAAACTCTGTTGAGTTTTCAAAATAAGTAGTGACTATTTTGTTTGTTTGATTAGGATTTTTAACCCAGCTTTAACAATTTTTTAGTCATATTGCTACAATGTCTGCAGTGTGGCAGTTTATAGTGATGTTTAGCACTGGGGCATCATGCTGCAGACATGTAGCATGATGTCCCACCCATTCACATTATCCTAACACCAGGCTGACCAGTCCTAACACTAACCTCTTAATGCTGAGCACCAAGTAAAGCAGCTTGTTAGTACCATTTTCGAAATAAGTAGTCACTACTTAAGATCAATATTAATCTACTATTTTATATTTAATAATCCAAATGATGAATAGGATGTGTTTAATCTGATATTTTTTTAAGATTTTTAATCAGAAAATTTTACTTCGTAAAATTTGACAAAACTTGACATTTAATAATTTTCAGACCCTAGTTGTATTGAGGACTATTCCTAAATGTATATATTTAAGCTGAACAATTAAAATCAAGTGGCTCTTGTAATTTTTGAAAAAAAATATGCCTTCCATCACCATTGTAACTATGATACAGCATTGAAAAGATTAAAGAAAGTTGTATGGAAATATTCTCACCTCAAAACCTTTTGTGATATCTATGATACCACCTCCTTCAACTGGGGTTGTAGCAATACTCTCACGACTTGCATTGACATAAGCTATACCATTATCCACCAAACTGTCTTCCTCAGTTTTTCCTCCCTCACTTATGATGATGCAGGGATCTGAATCCCAGCGACCATCGGAAACTTCGGCACCTTCATTAGCCCCAATGACATTCTTGTCCTCTTCTGGTAGGTTTGGCTCCACAGTAGCTGTAGACTTGATGTTAGAGGGAAAATTGGATGGAGGATTGACTTTCTTTTGTTTAAGCTTTGGGGACTTCTTTCTTTTTCCTAAATGAGATTGATCTACACGACCAGTCCTCATTTTCAACTAAAATAAATAAAATATTCCTTGTAGTATATTAAACAGAAATTTCTAGCATAACAACCTTACACAGGCACCAAACCATGAATAATTTAATTCTTATACATGCAAACAAGGCTGATTCCCTTTTTTATCAGCTTAAAAGGAATGTACGGAAAATATTAATGTCATTAATTCCATACACTACTTAAAAGATGTATCCTCTTGCAAAGAAATTATTAAATATGAAAATTCATAAAGAATACATTTTTAATACATACTGCATGGAGGGCTCAAAATTAGCAGAAATCCACAATCTTAAAGCATGTAAATTAAATTTCCTGACAATAATAGTTCTCAGTATTTCAATATTAGTAAAATTTGTTTTCAGTGTTGTTTATCTGTCAACTGTCCCAGGGATACAACTACATATTGCATTATTCAACGCTCAATCAGTAGGATCACCGGAAAAGCTCAAAATTGTTAATTTTATTAACGACCAGAATATTGATGTCTTCTTCCTGACAGAAACTTGGTTACATTCCGCAGGTGATGAATCTAAGTGTGCGGATTTAACACCCAGCGATTACGCCATCAAGTCGTTCCCCCGCAACTCTCGCGGAGGTGGAATTGCTGTAATTACAAAGAATTCAATGATCAAATGCCTTAAGTACAACACAAACTTCAATTTCTGCCACACATCGTTTGAACTAGTATAAACAACACTCACACTGGAACAAAGGTCAGTCCATTTTTTATGTCTCTACCATCCTCCTCCAAGTAGAAAAAACAAGCTGACTGAATCTCTTTTTTTTGGAGCAGTTTCTAAAATCTTCTAGAGTATGGAAATTCGATAGGTGGCAACCTAATTATTCTTGGAGATTTCAACTTTCACTTTGACTGTCCTGGTAAACCATACATGTCAAAACTCCTAGATTCCATTCATGTTTTCAATCTTAAACAGTCAGTTAACCAACCTACCCATAAACTTGGTCACATTTTAGACTGGTTTCTTTATAGACCTGATGATAATATTCTGCAATCTACCCTTGTATCCCACGAACTTGCATCGGATCATCTCTGCATTGTATGCCATCTCGACGTATCAGTCCCTAACCCTCCATCTCTTTTTGCTACTAAGAGAAACCTCCGCATCATAAATAGAACCAAATTCATGCATGACATCCAAGAAAACCTAACAACTTTCTTACATCCAACAGCGGAACAACTTGATAACTGCCTGCGTTCACTGCTTGAAAAACATGAACCAGCCACCAAATGCAGATTACCAATTAAAAAAAAGTGTTCTCCATGGTATAGCAGTGTTAGTGACCAGCTTCATACTGCTAAAAGACATCGCCGAAAAGCTGAGAGGCTTTGGCTTTCCACCAGACTCACTATTCATAAACAAATATACGAAGCAGCTAAGAAGAATGTCACAAAGATGGTCCATTTAACCAAATCATCCCACTACAGTTCTAAGATCACAGAGAGTTCCAGCTGCAAAGAGCTCTTCGAGATAACTAACAAACTAATGTCAAGGAACAAATCTACACCACTTCCAACAATCTTCTCTCCACTAGACCTACCAGATCAATTTGCAAATTTCTTCGATGACAAAGTACAAAAAATTAGAGATTCGCTTGACAGCACAATTTCAACTGATTCGTCACCATACAGTTATGATGCAGAGTTTCAGCGACAACTGTTAGGAGCATTTGAACCTGTTTCTATTGATTTAGTACGGACAATCATGATGAAAAGTGCACAAAAGTCTTGTGAACTTGATCCAATTCCAACATCACTGATGCTCGAGTGCTTAGACCCAATATTGCCTTCACTAACTGATGTTATTAATATCTCTATCTCATCAGGGGAATTCCCATCATTTTTCAAAACTGCCATCGTAAAGCCACTGCTGAAGAAAACAACACTGGACCATAACGATTTAAAGAACTACCGCCCAGTTTCTAATCTCCCATTCATATAAAAAATCTTAGAAAAGGTTGTTCTAACTCAACCTGCATCTCATTTGAATTCAAACAGTCTTTTAAGCAATGTACAATCTGCATATCGCCCTTGCCACAGTACGGAAACTACTACTCTTAATGTATTTAGTGACATTCTCTCTGCTTTGGAAAGTGGAAAGATTACAGTCCTCACTCTCCTGGATTTATCTGCAGCATTTGACACAACAGTCCATGATATATTACTTCACCATCTCCAGCATGTATTTGGCCTTACAGTGGTTCAAGTCCTACTTAGTCAACAGGTCACAAATTATATCTGCAAACGGAATACACTCCAGCCCAGTTGACGTATATTGTGGTGTCATAGATCATCACCCAGTGTCGCACAAACTGTATGCTGATGACACCCAAATATACAAGTCTAGCCACCCAACTGAAGTTGATGCTACCATCCATGGAGTAGAGAAGTGCATTTCTGATGTGAAATCATGGATGACATGTAACAAGCTGCAGATGAATGATGATAAAACTGACGCTATTCTGATCACAACACAATGACTTTCTCATTCACATCCGTTACCTCAGACAATAAATATCAGCAATACCAACATTAAATTCTCACAGTCAGTACGGAACCTAGGCGTTACTCTAGACAGTACTCTCACATTGCACCAACATGTCATGAACATATGCAAGGCTGCTATCTTGAATTCAGATGCATCAGTTCCATTCGTAAATATCTTTCAGTTGATGCCACTAAAACACTTGTGTGTTCATTAGTACTTTCAAGACTGGACTATTGTAACTCAATTCTGTCTGGTTCGTCACAATATTTACTCCAGAAACTTCAAAAAGTTCACAGCTGCATGGATCATCTTTAGAGTACCTCAATCAGAACACACTTCACCACTGCTCTGTACCCTACATTAGCTATCAATTTGATAGAGAATCAAACACAAAATTTGTTCTCTGTGCTATGTTTCAATGATAGACTCCAGTCGAACATACCTAATAGGCCTCACCCATGTGTATATACCAGCTAGATCCTTATGCTCTTCTTCTGATAATCATATACTCATTGTTCCCAAGATGAAAACAAAGTCATATGGACAACGTTCGTTTGCACACCAGGGCCCGGCAACGTGGAACGAATTGCCCATTGAAATTAGACACAAAGACACTGTGGTCCCTTTTAAGAGTGCTCTTAAGACTCACCTGTTTCGACTGCAGGGACAAACTTAGCGACCTAATCATGTTTTGTATCTTATATGTTTTCAGCATGTTTTTATGTTTTCCAATTTCATTGTTTTTGTCATTTGTTGTTCTGTAGTGTAGTCATATCATTATTGATGGTGTAAAGCGCTTAGAGCTTCGAAAGATTAGGCACTATACAAAGTCTTCATTATTATTATTATTATTATTATTATTTATGCTATCAAAAGTAATTTTGAAAACAATTGGAATAATTAGATGCTGTCCAATTTCCTTTGACGCTAACTGCCATCTTCTCTGCAATTCAATTACCCCTATAAACTTAAGCATATAAAGGAATAGACAATAAGCATATAATAAAATTAGATCCATAGCAAAAAAGATTTGAAAATTCCAATGACAGTACAATATTGCATCTTACTTAAGATTTCACTGGAAAAATCAAGCTTCTTAGAGTCATTCACTATCAATCAGCCTAGCCGACTTGCACCATAAGTCTGCCTACTGATTTCAAAGCTAGTGAAACAAACACTAACTTCTTACCAAACTACATGTTCTCCAGTCAAGTCATCTCCAGTAGGTGCAACCAGTGTATTGTGTTTATTATTTCAAGCCCATTTACAAATCGGGCATCAGAACCTGCCCTTGCTTAGTTATTTTAGTGATGAATACTGATACCACTCAACAACATTATTTTAAAAACCAATATGGAGTCAGTTAAATAGTGCTGCACCTAGGTCTGTGTGGGCCTGCAGTTTACCCTGATGTTTTTCTTGATGTCCCCAAAATTCTAACCCACTGCAACCCTTTGGGCAGTACTTTTGTCTATTACAGTTCTGAGAAAATTCACAAATTTCCCTTAGATTATATCCATTTTGAAAGCACATCAAAATAAAAAAAATTTGGACTGAATTCCATGTCCTAGATCACTTTTCAATGTTCACACTAGCATAGGTGAATATGAAATGTATAGGAGTGGCCTATTTATGATGTTATCCTCTTGAAGGAAATATCATAATCAGCTGATGTCAATACTACTAAGAAGGATTGTGATAAATTATCAAAACTGGTACCCTACCATTATTTGAAGAATAAACATTGTTTGCATAGCAGCAAAAGCAAACATGCAATCTGCTTGAAAATATAACCTGTGGGATTTGTGCAATTCATTAATACTTTCCAGCTACTTAGCTCTTTTTATGGCAGAATCAAGACTAGCTCTATCTTCAGAACTAGAATTCAATTTCTCATTTGATTGCTTACTGAAGAAATGAGGATGTCACACAAGTTTAGTTGATTTTGCCATCATTATTACAGTAAACTTGCTCTGTGGCTACTTAAATTATTCAACAGAGCTTTTTAATATATGTCACTTGAATACAAGATTCAGTAATGTAGAAGACACATCTTTTAAAAATTTCACACAGGACCTTAACATCGTTCAGACCAACACTGCATGAAAAGTTACACCTGACTTACCATTTGCAGCCTAACAAAACTTGTTTCTATATAAAATGTAATATGATCAAAGTGACACAACGCTAAAGGAAGTGACATAATATGAGAACGTTTGAATAAGAGACATGTTTACCTTCTTCATGTTGGCACTCCATTTTGGATCCTCTTTAAACTGTGGTAATCTGGAGAAAAGGAGCTGAACCATATCCATCAAAGTGTGTTCAGCAGATTTCCGCAGCAGCTCTAAAAAATTTGAAAAGGTCAAAAATATTTATTTTCAGATGAATTTTCATAAGAATACACTTAAATACAGCAAAATGACATCTGGAAAAGGTTAATATCTGCCAATACTAAAATTATACAGCAAAAAGTATTTTATTTACAATCTAAATTGTGGCAAATGTTCTCATACTTCCAAGACCATACTCATCTATTCTATGACCTTAGCCATAACCTAGAAAATACCAATTTTTCTTGTAAAATTTAATAATACTTGCTCAAACATAATGCCTTTTAGTTAGGAGTATTATAATTACCCCTCAAATCCAGTTCTCCTAGCTACACCTATTACCTATGGTAGTTAAATGTTGTCTGGCCAATGTGGCAGTTAGCAGCAGAGGAGGCGAATCAGACAACGTTTTTAAACAAGTTTTCAATGGATTAGGGCTTAAAACCCAATCAAAACGGCTACAAATCAATGAAACAGGCAAAAAATCAATGAAATCAGTCAAAAAAAAATAATGAAATCAAAAAAAAGAATGCCTCCATTTGCCAAATGGAGACTTAGTCATTTTTGTCCGAAAACATGATCCTGCAGGGTTTTCAAAATGAGTAAAAACTCTTCAACCGAATATTTTATCAAGTCCGATACGATATCGTGTCCTAGGATGAAAGTCCTTAGGATGAAAATCCTTTTAGGATTTCACAAACAGACTTATTTGTAAAACTTCGTCTTGTAAATCAATCAGATTATTGGACTGGTCAGTGAGTTTGAAATTAATTCTGGTTAATGAATTATTATGACATCGCATATAGACTGGATTCACCGGGGACTCAATTATTAAAAATCCTGGAGGGGCTGTTGGTGCAAATGAATACAGAATATATCCTTGCTGAGCTTGATTTGATCGTTCGAGATTTATTTGATAGCTTCCTTCGATAACATCACATACTAAATTAAGCGCAATCACCGATGAAATATTCACATTGAACGGAGCAATATGCCTGCCGCCACCATCTGGGTCATTATTATGTTTGAGGATTTTTATTTCCGGTGATGTTGCTTTTTTCCATTCGTCATGGATTTTTTTGAAACCTTCATCGATGGCATCATTGAGAGATTTTTGTAGTTCTAAGATATTATACCCTGGTAGTTTGAACGCATGAATATCTTCTACGCGTATATTATACTTCGTTGCAAATTCTGTTCTCGTTATAGGATTACTGTCACCTAATACCACTTGAATGATTTGCAAATGAAATGTTTCCATGTCATTGATGATTTTGTTACATGCTTCTACGACACTGATAAATTCATCTCGGGTGAGAGAGCCGGATTTAAGAGATATTAACAACAATGAAAAATCATTATTCATCGCTGTGAAGTTTTCAGTGATTTTCTCTTCTTGAGTTGTGTAATATATTGGGTTGTTGAATGTTTTTCACTCCAGTGAAAACTATCAATTCCTTGTATTCTTTATAACTCCTTATTGGATTATTAGATTTTCCCCTGTCGGTGATATAATCAGTTTTTTGTGGTTCAGGTGGTAAATTAATGGTTTTCCCCTCGGGTGGTAATTCAGGCCATCCTAGTATTGTCCTTATAGAACTCTGATAGATATCTACGACATAACCATCTGTGCTTATTTCAATGGCAGATGATAGTGTCGGCTCATGAACCGTTATAGCTATTTTCGATTCTGCTCCAGTAATGGATTTTATTCTACGCGCGAATTCATTATTGATTTGTTCAATTTGGTATGATCCGGTTGGTATGGAAACAACGTTCCAGTCTGGAGTCCCGTCTTCGCGATTCTTATTTGCAAATACCAGTGAATTATTGGGTTGTTGACCACCAAATGATTTTGATCTGATATTAGGCCAACTGTGGTATACTCGCAATTTTGCTAGCTCGATTTCCTTCACTGGGACCGGAGAGGGGAAATTCACACTGAATTCTGGATTCGTTGATGTTATTGAGATCATGCTGGTTTGTACTGGGTTTGTGTTCTCCACTATTTGTTGAAGTAATTCCATCTGTGTTGTCATTGTTATTATACTGTTGTTGTCGCTCTAATTTTGACATCGCAGAATCATATATATCTACCATCGCTGAAAACTCACTATCTGATATAATTGTATCATTGAGAGATGACGATATCAATGAGGATAATTGCGAGTATGCAGTGGATACAACATGAAATTGAATTATGTAGTCTTGTAGTTTCCGTTGGCTGCATGATGATATTTTTTTTGTTATTATTGAAATAATTCCCGCGATTGTTGTTGCCGCAGAAATGCAAATTGGAACAGCTATCGGGGCAATCATTGTCACTGAAGACAGTATAATACCAGCTCCGGTGATTACACCACTCACTGAAGTGGTGAATACACGGTAACATCAATTGTGGTAATTCTCCTGCGATATTTTTTAATTTTCATTGCATACTCCTCAGACAGGGTTTTGAGTCTATTTTGATATTCTCTGACCTGATCATAACGATACTGCGATGATGAAATCATTTTTATTTTAAAAACGCTAGCGTTTTCAATTACGATTTCAATTGAAACCGTTAGTGAAATTGCTTTGCAATTTTCAACTTAAATCCGCTACGAATTCCAAATACCATGTTGTTGAAACCCTAACCAAATTTTTATCAGTAGATGTTATAGTGAACTTTTCAGTTGTATCCTTGTCGATGATCGTTGAAATCGTATTATTGACCCCGGATGAACTCGACGATGAAATATTAAATTGAGTCGTTGTCACCAGTGTTAATCGATAAATACCCTTAACGGTTGCAGTGATATCTAATTTGTTGTTTGTAGGTGTCCACGCAATTGATCCGTGTTGGATCGTGTATACTATGTTGTTGGTTTTCTCATGAGGAATTTTTGTTTTTTCAATGACTGTTATCATCCTCGAAAAATCATTTTTGATGGCTTCGATGAAGTTTTTCGTCTCATCGATGGATTTTTTTATATCCGGAAGTTTTAGTTCAATTTTATCCAACGGGGTTCCAATAAATTTATCAATGATATTTCTACGGAATGAGGTAAACTGTTTTCCGTGTTCTTCACTTTTAGATTGAAGTGCTGTTAGTTCCAACACAGAATTTTTTAACTCATCGTTGAGAGTTTTTAATCGATCTGTAATCGTCGAAAAAAGAACACCCGGTTTGAGTTTACCCTGATCGGAAAATAACGCAACAGTGTTCTCGATTGCATTTCGTTGTTTAATCAAAATATCATCCAACGACACATCACTAGTTTTCAATTTACCCTGTTTGTCTTGAAATACAACTATTTCATTAGGATCAACACTTGTTAAGTTCAACGTCTCAGCTATTTCATCTTTAATTTTTTTTTTTATATCACCCGTCGCAGTGTCATCGGGTTTGGGTTTCAAAGATCTCCCCCAAATATCAATCATATTATTTTATACATCTCTCTCTAAAAAGCGATTACTAGTGTATTCATTTACGACAATGTGTGGTGGTTTTCTAGATGCTGAAATAGCGTCAAGGACATTTAATACTTCACTGCCGCATATTGGTGGATCATTCATTTGTTGTGTTGGTAGCGTAGAATACCAAGTCTTCATTGGAAATTTTTTATGTAACGCATAAACTCTTTTGGCGGGGCTAATCCATATGAATCAAAATAGACGATTGCCCGTGGATCAATAGCGTATGCAACCCAGTGAGTTCCAGGTCCGGTGCTGTTATCGAGATTAATAATACCTGTTTCAGTGTTGTTTGGTTCATGTGGTAATTGATCTTTCATAAAGACACCTCTGAAATTTTTAATCGCCAATTTTTTAGCAGCATCCATTAAATCAAAATTGGACATTGGAACCATCGGTTCCTCAATTAATAAACCGTTCCTGGGATTCTCAGGCCCTTTCCGCTGTACCATGAATACGGGGTTCCTGGTAGTCTTAGACCCTTTCCACTGTACCATGAATACGGGGTTCCTGGTAGTCTTAGACCCCTTCCCTTTTTTTTATATCCCTGTCCAGTTGCCTTCTTTAGTGCCATTCCTGCTGCAGTACCAACGGCTCCTAACGCCGCTGCTTTAGCCACTGCTGGGGCTGCTGCTGCAATCAAGGCCGGAATCGCAGCTAACAACGGGAATATACCACCTGATTTTATCATATTTTTGATAGCAGCCGCAGAAAGAGTAATCTGAACACCTTTTTTTGCTACAAGTGCATCATTGAAGTGTTTTACTTGACGAGTTGTCAGCGATAATTTATTTGCACCACCAGTCATTTGATTGGGTTTCAGCGTGATTGTGGTTCCACATTTTTTAGCTGATTCTGATTGCAATTTTTTTATTTGACCGGGGGTTAACGCAACACTAATATTACTATATGACATTATACATAATTGATTGATTCTAAATCGTTTACAATTTCAATGAAAAATCGTTCAAAGATTTTCCACTGGTGCATCAATGATTCTCATTCGTCCTCCAACACCTTCAAGTAACATTGATTTATCACTGAGAATGACAGCAACTGCTCTATAATTAGCAATAGCACCACGAAGCACATTAGCTCTAAAATGTATATCAACAACAGATTGTCTTGTTAAATCAAGATGTTCCAATGAAAAGTAATAAATCAGAAATATAGATTTTTAAAATCAAATTGTGATATTTGCAGACCAGTATCAACATTTTGATCACGTGCCATAAATGACAACAACCTATGATACACGCGTGCAATATGATTTTCGGTGTAATTAAGTTGTACATCTTCAGATGGTTCCTGCTGGCCGTTTATTCTCAGTGAGACGTCTTTAACACCTAACTGATCAAATATATGGCTGGAGAGTTGACTGCCAACTCGTGTGTTATCCTGTAACGCAATAAATATATGACGTGGCGCAACAACACCTTGTTTTGATGCTAGGTTCCACGTGAATAACCCGTTAGTATTTGATTGCTTCACATCTGTACTTACCGTTAGCCAACTTATCAGTGATTTTCCTCCTTGGTCCATAAATGATAATAATCGTTCTTCTGCAGTAATTGATGGAGTCAACACTGGCATCCACAATGATATTTTTGTTAAATTGACTTTACCGGCATCATCATTTACATGATCTGCAGCTGGGTTTGCTGGAATCCTCCAAATTGCGTCACTATCATCACTCTTTCGTACAAGCGATACTGTATGCTTCGCCCCGTAGATAACTTTTCTGACGTTTCTACAGAATCCAAATATGTGATGCAGTGGAATCGCGCATGAAAATGATTTACGCTGCCCTTCCAACATTGAAATACGTGTTGCAGCTCCTAGATTGAAATTAACATCGTTGTTTATAATCATATCCTCGGCATCAATATTAGTGGTACCAGCATTATTCTTTGGTCGTCTTACAACAAATTGATTTCCTCCAGCGGTATTTTTAACATCTTTTGCAAACATCATAGAAGGTCCTGCTGATCTTGTATAATCATCAGAATATCTTGCTAGCCCGATTATTGTTGTAGCCACATCAACATCACGATCTATCGACTCAATTTCTTTTCCATCAATGAGATATCTAGCACTCTCAAATAGCGCCATGATACCATTATTGACAAACCCGACTTGAGTACCAACTGGATACGGTGCTGGTACAGCAGTAGTATCAGCAGCTGTTACAAGTTCTCCTTCTACTTCAATAAACGCTTCAGCGGGTAGAAAGTATTTACTGGTATCATGGACTTGAAGTTCAATTCTTGTTCGACTATTTGAGTCTATGGCATGATAGGCGTAATATTGATAATCGCGTACAGAATCATCTTTGCGAACTGGGGCATCTATATCAAACGCTGGATCACGTGACTGTTTGAACATTTTATTCTATTTATCAAAGTCTAAATCGTGATTTTCCATTTCATCGTCGTAGTTTTCTAAAGCCACTTCCTGCTAATATATTTGCAATATTGCTTTGGTCGGGGGTTATCAATGATGGCAAAGCCATCGACGCTAATTTTTCATCTACTGCGTTATTTATTATTTTACTAACACTTGCAGGCATTTCGCAGTATGCGGTAATGGTTTCTTTTATCGTCTAACTAATGATGTTATTTTCTTCGCAGCTGAAAACGCTTTTCCGGCAAGATCTCCAACAGTACTAATACCCTTATCACGAATAACATCAATGGCTTTCATTCCTAGTTGTTTAGCTAACGGCATCACTTTTGGAGCCATTCTTGAAAATAATCCTAAAATGGTATCACCGAAACCATCTCCGTAATATGCGCTATAAACTGGAAACCGTGAATTAACTACATAGACACTGGCTGGTTTATCATGATTGTAGTGTATGATCATCTTATTATAAAAACACTAGTGTTTTCAATTGCTAGCAATTTTTCAATTGTAAAACAATTTTTCAATTAATCACTAGTGATTTCAGTCACTATGATACCCATTTTCCACTAAATCGTTAATGAAATCTCGATATGTTTTCATTAATTATTTCCGGTGAATTATTTCCAGCTCGGAACCCTCCGATTAGAACATCTAATCGTGATATATCATTGATAACACTATCAGGACATACCCTACTTGGGGTTCCTAATCCACTTCCGCTATAACCAGTTGCTTCATCCAGTTTTTCTAAATCCGTGGATTGTAAATAACTATCATCATCATCATCAGGTGGTAGTTTTTTAGGAGAGAAAGATATTTTCTTTGCAGGTTGCGGTCTCTTTCTTTGCAATTTTGGCGTTTTTTGTTGTTGTTTAAACTCTTCATATTGATTATACACTATACCCACCGCATTGATATATTCAATGTATGATGCACTATCTGTCTTAATCAGACTTTCTTTAGTTTTGATTTTGTAGAATATATCAGCCCAATGAGTGAAATTCTTAACATACTTATGATGTTCTGGTTTCAACCATTTTTTTCTGTTTTCATAAGACGTAACAACAAGCGCAGGAATTTCTGTTGGATCAGTCTTATCAATTTCTGCTAACCCTTCCTCGTTAAATCTCACGCGTAAATCATCTACTGTTCTTTTTGATTCCATTTTTTGTACAGCCTGTTTTGTTTGTTCAGTTTTCGCTGCTTTTTTTTCAAGTTCACCAATAACAGATTTCCCCGTCTCGTTGCTGTGGTTACTGGTTTAAACAACTCTTCAGACCATAAAGCAAAATCAGTTTGTAAACTCTGTCGTTGTTGCAGTTTATTCCTTACAGAGTCACGAATTGGTACAAATCTCTTAATTGCATCTAATCGTTCACGAGCCAATCGGGTCGTTAATGCTTCATTGACCATTATTTGAAATCGCAAACAATTTTTCAATTGCAAAACAATTTTTCAATCCCGACCTAACACCACCGTGCAACTCTTTTTTTGACATTTTAACAGCTCTATCAATGATGGAGCAAGTGTCCAAATTGTATATAAAATATTAATTATGACACTTTCCCCACTTTTTTGACATGTCGGATGATTTTTAACACGGTCATGGAAGTGTTATTTTGACATTTTAAGGGTGTTATCAGGTTTGAAGGAAGTGTGGAAATTCTTATAAAAATAATTAATACCACACTTCCTTCATTTTTTTTTACATCAATGACATGTCGGATGATTTTTAACACGGTCATGGAAGTGTTATTTTGACATTTTAAGGGTGTTATCAGGTTTGAAGGAAGTGTGGAAATTCTTATAAAAATAATTAATACCACACTTCCTTCATTTTTTTTTACATCAATGACATGTCGGATGATTTTTAACACGGTCATGGAAGTGTTATTTCATCATAAAACAGCTTCTATCATCGATGAAGGAAGTCACATAATTGTATATAAAATAAATAATACTGTGACTTCCTTCATTCTTTTTTTGATCAATCTGACATATCGTCCATCAATTTATTCACTGATTTTTGACATCCCCCTTGAGGGTCGGCTAAAAAAATGAAAATCTTTTGAAGGTCGGTTACAATCAAAAAATGATAAAGGGGTCAGGCAATCAAAAAATGATAAATGGTCGGGCAATCAAAATTGTTCATTTTCTTGAATTAACGCCCGTAGGTTTCTAATTTTAGAATTGACCTCCTTTTTCAATTCGTATTCGTTACCCAATTCTTTTCGTATTCGTTCTACGATAGTATATAACGGAACAAACACACTGATGTTACTGGAAAATGCAAGAGAGTCCCTAATAGAATTCTGAATTCTTTTGATGAGTGCATATTTCTTTGGTAGCATGTATTTGTTAGTGCTAACCCCGTATTCTATATCCTGAAAATCTGACTTGATTTGATCAGGATTCAAACCATCCATAGTTCAATATTATGACTTTTCAATTTTAAAATTTCAACTATGATGCTACTCATATTTTCAGAATTCATTATTCTATAACAATGACATATCTCTAATTGAAAAATATGACGCATTAGACATAACTAAATTGAATTTTCTGTCCGGTCTTTTTTGAAATAGCCGATCGATAAATCCCCCCTGCAACTTTTTGTACAGAAGTCGGACAAATATTGAAATATTTTCCGGCTTCATTCATTGATTGAAATATTTTCTCTTCGTTAGTTGTTGTATTCAAAGATGTCACAGGTCTCTTCCCAACTGTTTTGCAAGTGCCAGTCCTTCCTCGTTTCAAATTCTCACTCTGTGTGATAGCTTCTAAATTATCCAATTTGTTATTCTTTGGATTAGAATCCTTGTGATCAATAACAAGACCATCCTCGATCAATCCATTGAAACATTCAAATATGAAACGATGATTGAAATATTTCTTCTTTCCAGCGCTAAACATCAAATACCCTTGATTAGTCACAAAACCGACCGTTTTCTTCAGTCTACAGTGTCTTACAACACCATCACTGGATGCTTCATAATTTGTACTCACAGGATGCTGTCTGAATTCTTGGTTCATTCGTATACTATACTATTTGTCTAATTCATTGTTTGGTCTAATGATTACATCACTGGAGAATCTTTCAATGTAGTCTTGGGGAGTTCTTATGATTTTATCCTTGACGTTGTCAGGGTCAAGGACTTTTTCAGGGTCATAATTTCTGATTGATTTTCCATTTTTTATTCTGTTATCATAATAACGCTTCAATTCCCTGTATCGCTTTCCACCACAAGCAATACATAACTGCGATTTCCCCCTGACCCCAACCCCACATCGAATACAGGGTAACGGACCAAGGCTTCCACGTCGAAAACTTTGCATATGATACCTACAGAACTCATTTCTGCATGATTTGTTACACGGGGTTACTGATCCAATCATGAGCCATTTGCAGTGATTCATTATACATAAATCTTTCATTTAAATACTTGTTTTTAGTATAGCATGAGGGAGTTAAAGAGATTACCGAAAATAACACCCTTGAAAAATGCTCAATTCAATATTGATAAGGAGTTTAAGAGATTATTGAAAATTATTCCTAAATTTAATCTCGATAAACCAAAAAAACGTCCAAGAGACGGAAACATGAAGGAGTTTAAGAGATTATTGAAAATTAATCCTAAATTTAATCTCGATAAACCAAAAAAACGTCCAATAGACGGTAACAAGAGATTATTGAAAATTAATCTCGATAAACCAAAAAAACGTCCAAGAGATGGAAACATGATCGAGTTTAAGAGATTATTGAAAATTAATCCTAAATTTAATCTCGATAAACCCAAAAAACGTTTAATAGACAGAAACATGAAGGAGTTTAAGAGATTATTGAAAATTATTCCTAAATTTAATCTCGATAAACCAAAAAAACGTTTAATAGACAGAAATATGAAGGAATTTAAGAGATTATTGAAAATTATGCCTAAATTTAATCTCGATAAACCAAAAAAACGTAACAAGAGATTACCCTGGAAAAATGCTCAATTCAATCTTGATATAGTTTCTAATACACCAAAGAATAAAATTCTTGATAAAGCCATGATTAGTAAAATCAGAGACTGTTTTAATGAATTCAAGCGTGATGGAGCATCTTATTGTTGGTCAACATTTCAAATTGATGGTGTTGTTGACGCTACCATGAATGATGAAAAAGCAGCAGTGATAATTTCACGTCTTGGGGAAAAAAAGTATTTTTTTCGAATAAAATTCCTTATCCGTGATGATGGAAAATGGATCATTAGGGATAAATTTGAACCCATTCTCAGGGACAAAAAAACTGTCACCGTGAATCAAGATTCCAAACCAGGAATTTTGACCGGAATTGATAAACCATACTACGAAAGATCTTATCCTGTAACAGCAGTTGTTTACGGGATATATCCGCTCAATGAAAAACCTGATATTTCAAAACTAGCACCCATGAAATATTCGACAGGGCTCAATTGTGTAGCAGAACGAATAATGAAACACTTCACAAATGCGTCCCGGGGAAATAAATTGACTGATCTAAAATGAAAAAAAATAACCGAATGAGAATTAATGGTAAAAGAGCATGGAGCAACAATTCAGGATATAATTAAATTAGAAAAATCATTAAGATTTCCAATATCAGTAACGACAATAACCGGAGAAGTATTATACGAATCGAAATATAAATCACAGGGAGCTCCAATTGAAATTATTGATCATAACGAACACGCGTGGTCATCTGCAGTAACAATATTCCCACGGGATAGAACTGTAAAATATATCCCCCAAACTCTGTTTGGAACCGAAGAGTTTTTTTCAGAGCAGAAATTATTTGATGCTATTTACCATTTGAGTAAAAACGATCCTGTGTCAATGTGGCTATTTCATAGTACTTCAGACGAAGAATGTAGATTTGATCAGTTTGTAAGGCCCAACGGAGAATTGTACCGTACTGAAGAACTACATAATCAAATGAAAAAACTAGCTAGTGAGTTTTCACTGGAAGGGGAAGAAAACGATCAATTATTAGCAAACTGTTTTACACTACCATCAATTGCAGCACATTTTGCTAGGAAGAAAAACGCGTGGAAACCAACCCGAAGTGAGTTTTTATCAGATGTCAGATTGTCCTGTCTTGAATACAGCCATGGAGGGTTATGGAATACAAAATACGACCCTGAAACCGTTATTTCCGTTGATATGATTGCGTGTTATCCAGGAAGTTTTCTTGGGTATGGAGAATGTGAGAAATATTTTAAACGATTTGGACACCCCACACACGAAATGACCCGTGTTGCAATTAATGGACCACTGCCTGATTTTGATTTAACAGGATTCGCTCGTGTATTATCATTTGAATTGGCTACAGGACTTCATCCGTGTAGTTATCTTTGGATTGGTAAACACATGTCTGAAAAACACTGGATGCCAATAGTGTTGTTACGGTATATGATTGATTGTGGGATGTTAAAATCATTAATTGTCAGTGAAGCAATTATATCCTATCGAGCACAGAAATCAGTCTGGTTACCACAACCCGATCTAGAAAAAATAATTAGTGAACAGCGAAAACTGTTTCCTGATTTTAATGAACAAAATCATGGATTGGTCCCAACAATTATTTGAAATCAGAAACAACGAAGCAAAAGATCTTGGACGAAGAATAATCGGTAAATTCACTCAGGGTGGTAAATACGATAATACAAGATATTCTTCACGGTTAATTATAGACAATGCTGAATACGATCTTGTAATCGCGGATTTAACGAATAAGGGCCTATATGTCAATCGTAAAGACGCATTTCTGTCCAATGGAACCAAATTAGGTACAATTGTTACCTACAATGATGGATACAATCCGCAGTACACACATCTGAGAGCTTCTATGCTTGGTTATGCTTCTATAAATCTGTTTTCAATGATAAATAAATTTCCTAACACCGCAGTTAGAGTTGCCACTGATTCATTTTACATAAATAGCAAAACGGCTGATTTTATAAACGGTAGCAAGGCTACTGGCAATGAGAATTGGGGGTCATGGAGAATTAAGAAGGAAATGCTTCATGATTATATTCAATCAGCAGATGTTACAATTGAAAATAATTATCGGAATCTCTCTGAGATTCAATCAGAATTTTCTAATGCACCACCGATTTCTGATCCAATATGCCGGTATAAAACAGTTTATTTAAACAGCTGTGGTGGGTCAGGAAAAACAACCCGGGCAATTGAGTTATTTCGTAGAAACGCTAGCGTTTCCAATCCAAATATGATTGTACTAACACCAACACACAGACTTGCAAGAGAAATGATACAGAGAGGGGTAAATGCCTGTACCTATCACAGCTTTTTCCGATGGAAGGGGGATAAATGGACTCCTGAGCATATGGGAGAGAAATTTATTCCTGAAATTATCATTTGGGATGAAATAGACACAGTGTCATTAGATGTATTAAAAATATTTCTTGAGTGGTTGTTATTGAAAAATACAAAAATCGTCATGTGCGGTGATCACGGCCAACCACCACCATTTGTCGGTGCATCCCCACATGAATGGCTAAAGGGTTTTGTAGACTATTATGAAGAAATTGATACCGATCATAGATCACTTGATAATGAATTAAAAGAATTGAAGAAACTAATCTGATTACAAACGGATAAAATCCAGTGTGAAATAGCCCGTGAAATAATTTCGGAAACTCCAATGAATGAGTTTTGGGAAGCATGGAGATCAAATGATTTGATAAGTGCAAGTAGAAAAATAGTCAGAGACACACTTCAGATGAAGTTATTTGAATTGCATAAACAAAAATTTGCAACACTTCCAGTGCCTCTTTGTTATAGGCCTTCGGATGTTATAGGCCTTCGGATACACGAAAACAGAATATTGAAGTTGATATTCCAGGACAGAGTGAAAAACAAATTCTGGTATTAAATGATATTGTGCTGGTTGATATCAATGTCGTTGAAGATGCATTGCGTGCTAATAAATCCCCATGGACGCTAGGATACGCAGCAACAATACATTCTTCGCAAGGATTGACTATATCCGATACAATTGTTTGGATGGTAGATAATCGCATCGAATGGTCAAATTTAGTCTATCTTGCAGTATCCAGAGTACGAAAAATAAATCAACTTCGAAGAATTGTTTTAGATGATAATGACACAACAATGGATGATATTGATGTTAAAATTATTGATAAAAAACTCTCCGGTTACAAACAACAAGACAAAAAAAAACGAGAATTTGATATTGATGCTAAATTAATAATCACTTTGAAGAAACAACAGAATAATCACTGCGCAAGTTGCAACTGTATAATGCGTTGGCAGTATTCGGATAAGGATCCTCGCCAATTTACCGTTGACAGAAAAAATAACAATCTCGGTCATGTCAGAAATAATGTGATGTTGACTTGTCTTGAGTGCAATAGACGCAACGGCGCTAGTTAAGACCCCGTGGTGGTAATTGAGTATCCTTGGGTATCACTTGTAATTGTTGTCTAGTAAATCCTCGTTGAGGGGCAGTTGAATCCAGTTTATAGACTGGAGGTCTACCCGTAGATCATGTTATACTAGATATCTTGTGTGCAGTAACACTCCAAATTGGATCAGTAGCCCTTTTTCTTCCCCCTTCAAGCTCTCCTGGTTCGTATAAATACCTCACAATGACATTACTACCAAGAATTGGTTCTTTGAAATCTTTTTGTGGTTTTTCAGGTATTGACTTCTTTTTAATCGCATTGATAGGTTTCAAATTAATTGTTCTAGTAATCTCATTATTCAGTGCGGTAATCACAGCTGGTAATCTTTTAACCCATTCACGGATCTTTTTTCTTGGATAAATTCTTTTGCGTATTGATATCCAAATAACCGCTCAGCAATCGTCCGATTAAATCGTTCTACAATTGCCTGATCACGATGTAGCGCAGTATGTCGTCGTATTGTGACATTGTGATATTTCATTGTAGATAACACTGCACCCTGAAATTCCTTGCCAGGATCAATTTGTAATAGATTTGGCCAGTGCAGAGGACCCCTTCGATAAATCCTTTCAAATGCAGAAGCAACTTCAGTGGCCGATTTTGTTTTTAACGGTTCTGCTTCTTTGTATCGACTTGCAATATCAATTATGGTTAGAGCGTATTTGTAACCGTTGTCATGTGGCAAAAATAATATATCAGCCTGATGAACTTCATTGGGTCCGGTCACATCAAAATGCGAGAAATTAATTTGTTTAGGCGGTGGTAGATAAATCTGCCATAGTGCCTGTTTAGATAACCAATGAGCCGCAGTGGTTTTTTTCACTTTTGCAGCGCTAGCGAGATTATGGACTGCTGATTTACCCCTCCAGTATCCTCTTGGGGAATAATAAATAGATTCCATGTTGTTATTAATTACCAGCACCTAACATCAATTTACTTTTCATAGCCGATTTTATCAAAAATGAAGCCAATTTTTCTTTGAAAGATTTATCAGGAATAGCATTTAACGCATGAATTAATTTCACATCTGCTAGATGCCTGTGCTGCAGATTACTGCTTTTATAAGAGACATCATGAAGGTGACAGGCCTTATCAATGGCGTTTATTGGTTCTTCACCGGGGTTGGGTTGGTTATGATTATTGAGTCTGATATCTAATCGTGTTCCGGGGCCACAGTAGCTATATCCTGGAAGGTGTTTTTCTCCAGGGTATTTTGCCCATGGGGTTCCAGGGAATTTTGCCAATTTGGCAGCGATATCACCTCCTCGTGTTTTTTTAAAGGTCCCTTGGGTTTAGAAACAAATCTAAATTTCTTTGTACTACATTGTACGCATTTACCAGAAAGCGCTGATCGGTTATTTTTAGTTGTAATCGTCGTCAAGTCATTTGTGCCAGTACGCGCCTTACACTTCACACAATATAGATCCATAATTTATATATAACAGCATGAATGTAATTGATTATTCAGCTACCCGACGACGGGAACCTATTAAACACCATGAAATGTTACCGAATTCAATTAGAATGATTATAATCGGACCATCCGGATGTGGCAAAACACAATTGTTACTTAATTTGATAACAAGATGGATGAAATGGGACAAATTGTATTTAATAGCCCCGAGTGTAGACGATCAGCGATGCTATGAAGTGTTAAAAGATTTTAACGAGAAAGCAAAAGAATTTGAAATCGACGATGATTTTATTGAATTTATTACTGATATTGATGAAGCCCCTTCTGTGGAAGACATCGATGGAAGTATTAACAATTTAGTCGTGTATGACGATATCATGTTAGATAATCAAAAAAATCCTGCTAGAATCTTTTCCCGAGGCAGGCATAAAAACACCGACGTGATATATGTCACTCAACGGTACACACAAATACCAAAAGTGATTCACGATAATTGCAATGTGTTGTGTGTATTTAACGGAGTTGATACTCATACACTATGAAATATTCATCAGACTTGGTGCAGCGGTGATATGAATCATAATCAATTTAGAAATTTCTTTAGTCACGCTCAGTCAAAACCACACGGATTTGTAACAATAAATTTAGCAGACCCTAGGACACGATATCGTATCGGACTTGATAAAATATTCGGTTGAAGAGTTTTTACTCATTTTGAAAACCCTGCAGGATCATGTTTTCGGACAAAAATGACTAAGTCTCCATTTGGCAAATGGAGGCTTTCTTTTTTTTGATTTCATTATTTTTTTGGGACTG
Organism: Unio pictorum; assembly: GCA_030141615.1. NCBI lineage: Eukaryota > Metazoa > Mollusca > Bivalvia > Unionida > Unionidae > Unio > Unio pictorum. The sequence goes on from JARLTB010000021.1 coordinate 40,530,126, forward strand.
ATTTCATTGATTTTTTGCCTGTTTCATTGATTTGTAGCCGTTTTGATTGGGTTTTAAGCCCTAATCCATTGAAAACTTGTTTAGAAACGTTGTCTGATTCGCCTCCTCTGCTGCTCAGTTTGAGTGATCTCCCTTTGATATCAGTACACATCTCCCTCTACAACTAGCACACAACGAAGTCCACAAACATAGACTGCACTATAAGCAAGGGCCAGAGTTACAGACAGACCTCCAAAAAAAAACTGCTTTGATGAAAAAACGCACGGGGGGGGGGGGGGGGAGCATTAGTGAACTGGACTGTTTTATGACTGAATCCTCATTTTACAATTATGCCAATAATTTTTAAAATAACATGCTTTATCTAATTAAATTTGTTATTCTGTTTAAATAAAATTTATTTTCAAAATCATTCAAACTGGTTTCAACAACCATCACATGTTAGCGAAAAATCTGCATTATATCACTGCCTTTTGTTTTCTTGACAAGTCTGGTTCACATAGTGGTGTTTAATAGTAACCTGCAAAATCGTGAGTCATTAAAGCAGGGAACTGGACTAAATGTTGATCCATTACTAAATGAGATTACTTTTTTCCAAAAAATCATCTACATAGAAACTCAATTTTTGTGTTGTTCAAATAATACAATATTGATGTCAAGATTTCATTGGAAGTAATAATGAAAATTCTTATCATCCTTGAGGATATCTCTAATTGCCAGTTCAAGAATTTTCTGAAACGTCCAGATCTTTGAAAATCAAGCTCTTTAATTTATGAAGTATTCATTTTGCTAGGCTGCCTTGCTATCAGTTAAGAAATAGTTAACAGCTGGGGTATTCACTCTGTTGGCCACCTGGTCTAAGTGAGCCTACTTGGATGAAATAACCCTAAAGAAAATGCAAGAGAAATTTGTCTCTGACCTCCTTCTAATGGCTTATATGACATCATCTAGGAACGTTTCTCTTGAATGCAACAAAATGTAGCAGCTGCCCTAACTTCACGAGTTGAAATGTGTAAAATATTCATATAATTTCAGGTCAATTCTTCAGATGCAAAACAGATAACCTATCCTATCTAGGACAAAAGAGCCTACACTGAGATGTCAGCCTTTTCTTCACTCATAGGTAACAATAGATAGAATTAACCTCATTACACTGGGTCATTTCTTTTCAGGTACAACTTCAGAACTCTCCCTGGTCCTGAGGACAGCCTTAAGATGGAATAAAAACTTGACCAAAGATCAGAGAGAATGTTCTTTTGTCCTGTATCCTCTCTGTTGTGATGATGCAGTGTGTCTGAGAATGTGGAATAGTAAAAAGTATTATTGTGATTAGAGCCGTTTTCCTTCCAAAAACCAAATCAAACATTCCCTATTTGCAGTTGTTGAAGTTGCTGTTGTTACTGTAGGGTTTAATGCCATTTTTCAGCACAAGATAGGCTATACATAGCGGCCAGTATAACTCGTGGAGGATGAACCCTGGAAAACCCCAGGAAGAACCACCAACCCTCGAGAAGCTACTGGCAGGCTTTTTCATATACCTGCATTAGCCGAGTGTTACGTGCTTAGGCTCGAATAAACAGTAACATAGAAAGAGTGAAAATAACAAGCTTGTATAAACTTAATAAACAATTTATTGAGCACAAATATTTTCCAGAAAAGAAAAATAAACTTACAGTTTTAAGAATCAATTCCAAAATTAATCCAAATATAATACAATATATAAGCCACTAGAGAAATTGCAAAAGTTTCTGGTAATAAAATGTCCAAATAATTCCCAGTTCGAATCTTAGTGAAGCATCCAAGATGGAAGACAATGTTACGTGACGAAGTCAGTTCTGGTCTTATGAAATTTAATGAGCACAATTATTTTACAGATAAATAACAAAATAAATCCTCCTGATCCAAATAAATTGAAATAATTTCCAATACAAGGTAATTTAAAATAACTCAAAACAATACAACTTAATATTCTAAAAGCCCAACTTCTACTAAATAGTTCGCTCCAAAACGTAATTTATATACCTGTTTTTACGTAAACAATGAAGGGGTCACATGATCTTCTAGAATCTTGTAGAAAAAATATACGTTCAAAAACTCTCATACACACCATATGACCCAGATGAGAATCAGTTATTTTAACTCTAAAGAACTAACAGTAGAAAGATGTTTATAACAAAGCTCCATAATGTCCTTGGAATCAACCAATCATTTTAAAAGCTTGTTTACAACTCTGAAGCTAGGTCAGAAATGAGGTCAACATCTGGTGTTTATTTGTAAAGTACAGATCATCCCACTTTAAAAAAAAAAATCTCCCAATGAATGAATCTCAAACTTAAAATGTCAAATCTGACAAACAAACAATTAAAACAAATATAAATAACTTAAATCAAATTTACGTAACACGAGCAAGAGACTTGAACACACGCAGAGGTGAGATGATAGTGATCTGGAAAGGTGAGTGCTTTAGACCACTTGGCCATCCCCACCCCATTTGTGGTAATGAAGCCTTAAGCAGAGAAATGGATTTCTGCTTACATAATTGTGAGAATTCTCTACTTCTGCTTGTAAGCTTTTAAAGTGGAGAGTCTTCAAGCTTGGGCTCATCTCCCCAAGACTTATTCTGCTAATTACTTCTTGCTGAGAGCTTCTATATGATCCTGATATGAAGGTTTAACAGCTCTGAATTTAAGTAAAATGCCTGTCATTGTGGTTTCTTGAGTAGATGAAGAAATGTCTATATGTCCGTGAGAGTACTGCTGTTAGATTTATCACATTGTTTATCTATGACTTTACCACTTCTGGAGAGCAATCATCAATCAACACTCCAATTTCCCAGTTTTTATAATATCTTTGGACTTAGAGGTATTTGAAGGAAAGCATATGCATGCAAATCTATGGAAAGAGCATTGATGGCCCATGCCTTTAGATCCAGGACTGGTGAGACAGAAGTTGTTAGTTTTGCATTTCATCTCGTCAAAAATAAATTCACCATTGGTTGCCCTTATTGGAAAAGAGCAGAAGTGAGAAGAACTGATTTAACCTCTTTCCATCAGTTAACAATTTGTCCCTGCTGTTAAGGTGTTTGCCAGCATCTGCTGTTTAGTACCCATGCCATTCTCAAGACAGACTCGCTCACATGTCATCTGGAAGTCATAGTGGAAGAAGATGAATTGCTTTCTGTTTGTTGGAAGATTTGATAGAGACCAAAGTCCATCATGGAACCTACTGACATGACATTTATGACCAAATGCTGTGCATCATTAAAGGCCTTCCAGACCATCCATAATGAGAAGTGGTTTATATATTCCAGGGACTGCCAATGTTTCTACAACTGAACATCATTAGGTCTAGCAACAATGATAGAGCATGTGAGCAAACTCCCTCACTTTAGAAGGATGTGGAAATACCCACACCTCTTGCACAATCTGAGATGGCAGTGGGAAGATTATCTAAAGTGATAGCAAACTATACCAGCAAACGGATGAAATTGGGATATGGTAACTTTCAGAGTGGCATGTTCCATCTCTGGATTAGTTGGTTACTAGGGCACAAAAATGAATATTAGATGCAATGATGTACTATAGTGAGTATGCTAATTGATGAGAGTGCCAGGATTCTGATACTGCACAGATATACTTGACAAAAACATTCACTCCTCTAACTTTAAGGGTATGATCAACTGTGGTGTGGATCTGTTGTGATCTGAAATATACAAATCCAATTATGGTAGAACAATGCCATTTTATCTTACATGATGGTGTCCAGTCCTTTAAGCTGGAACATGTTATAGGGATATTTGATATACATAATCTGTCTCTGTGTGACAAGACAATATCCAAGTCATTTTCATTTGGTACTGACCTTGCTTGATTGCAAGTAAAAAGATACAGCAAATATCAAACCAATGTGAACTGTGATATTCATCCAACATGAAATCATTGAGGTGACATCAGCATTAAGACTCAAGGAATCAACATTTCTCAAAGTGTGCTTCTGTGTTTTCCAATTTTGTTTTGATTGTGCTCCAAGTAAACAGGCACAATGATTTTAGCCCATCTCATGCCTAGTATGCAACGCATGCATGCAAGACATGCATCATGGTTCTTATACACACCTTTCCACTGTTTACCTCATTTGTGCTTAATCCTACCCTACCCAGTGCTGAAATCTGGGCAGACAATAACATACAGGTGAAGACAGAAACAAAATCTGCTTTATGATTTCAAGCAGTAGATGTTACCAAGATACGACACTGTTTTGTGAAGCTACATGTTAAAATGGGCCAAAATGGCAGCCTATACAAGCAACAATAGTGAAGCATTACTGTCCATAACTATGTTGTTAACAATATATACACAATATATGGTGTAACCTTGCCTAAAAGAATGGTGTTAACTGACTCCCCATACAATGAATGTCTCTGAAGTGTCATTTTTAATAACTATGAAGTGGACACTATAAAATATAAATTATCAACTAAAACCATACCTGTATGTATAAAGACAAAACTGAAATTATACAGTAAAAGACATGCAGAATCAGCTTCATGAATTGATACAACTGAGTTTTCTATTGCATAAATATGACCTGGGCATCATTATAAAATTAATGACATGAATGCATCAATCTATAAACCTTTGCCATGAACAGCAAAACTTACACACCGGTAGTAAACTACAAAATATATGTAAATGCAACCTTCTTTTGTTATAAGAGTGTCATACTAATAATGATGATGTGTAGCATCATTAATTTCAGAATACAAGCATGAACAGTAGCTGGAAAAAAAAAAGATCCATGCTGCAGACATGTAGAATGATGTCCCACCCAGTGACATTATCCTGACACCAGGCATACCAGTACTAACCTTCTAATGCTGAGCACCAAGCAAGGCAGCTGTTAGTGCCATTTTTGTAAGTCTTTGGTATGACTCAGCTGGGATTGAACCCACAACCTCCTATTTCCACGGCAGATGCTCTAACCACTAGACCACTGGAGCTGTCTGAACTCAAGTAAGTGAAGAACAAAATATATGCTATGATGACCTTTTTTTGTAAGGAGGGAGTAGTGATTATCTAGATCAATTCTCTTATAAAGATTTAGGATTCTAAACAGGATAGTATGTACTACACATTCAAAAAAAAAAACCTTATGGTTTTAAGCTTAATGTGAAAACTATTTGAAGCCAGCAAAATGTGATATCTAGGTCACAGTGACCACCTTTCTGTATGGTATGGTGAACAGAGATGCATATGATCATCTAGTTTTTGATAAAGTCTGAGAAATACACTTAAACAAAATTTTACCAGATTTGTTTACATACAATGTTAGCCCCTTTCACATGTGGTTGATACTGTGATATCAATTCCAAAGGCTTGTCTAGGGCCTTGGAACTTTATCTTAAAAGATAGACTGGTTGAAATGAATTGAGACAATCTTTTGTACATGTTTTCATATGTAAAATTGCTGCTGGTGTTGGCAGTATAACTACTCTCTTCCACTTTAAAGAGGTGAGCTAATGATAGTATTGTGGAGATACTTGGCATTCCTAGTTTTGTTTTGATTGGATCAGGTCGTGGCAACTAGATAATTAATGGAACTGGGCCTGTGTGCAAAGTCTGATGACAATCAACTGATGCTAACTAAGGTATAGCTCAATGCACCACTTTATCCCCAACCTGGACACTACTAAAATCACTGAATCTGAAGTCATACTTTTAGACACTACCACTTACCGCTGAGCCTCATTTCAAAGCAGATCCTGAAACAAGACTGCATAATCTCACAGACTGACTCATTGGTAAGGAGGACACCAGCTGAAGACAGAAGTAATGTCCTCAACACCTGAAGAATTAAAACAGTTAACAGTTATTCTATCATTGTCTCTTTTAGCATTCAAGTCCTTTCTTTTAAAACTCATTAGAAAAATGACCTAACTACTAGCAAGAAACTACTTCCAACACTGATCTGGTGAAACTTCAGGCACAGCATAATCTACAGTGTAGCACAACATAAGTTCCATGCAATAATTCATACTTGCTGGATTCATACAATTTGCAGTCAACATTATGTATTTTTTAAAATAAGCATGGCTGTGCCTATAGTCTACTGTCAGATGATAGTGTTTGTTGAAAGGAGACTAAAAAGCATTTCAGACTTGAATTGCTTATAAATATTACTTATTACATAACCTCTCCCTCAATATACATGGGTCAACAAACATAGACTGCACTATAAAGTTACCACAGGACATCCAAAAATTGAAGAAACAAAATTTTGACAGTGATAAAACGGAGTGGGAGGGGAGGCATTAGAGAACTGGTCTGTTTAATGACTGAATCCTCATTTTACAATTATGTTGATAATAATGTATAACAACACACTTTTTCAAAAATTAAATTGTTTGTTATTCTGTTAAAATAACATTTATTTTCAAAATGTCCAATGTGTGAAAGATTGTTCCAACTGGTTTCAACAAGCGTCACATGTACCAGTACACAAAAAGTCTGTGTATAACATCACTGCTTTTTGTTTTCTTGATGAATCTGGTTTCCATAGTGATGTTTAATAGTATTCTGCCAAGTCCATAGAGCAGGGAACTATACTAAATGTTGATACTAGATTACTTTTCTTCCAAAAACACGACATTTATTTTGTGAGGCAATCATCATTGATGTCAAGATTTCATTGGAAGTAATAATGAAATTTCTTATCATCCTTGGAAGATATCTCTATGTGCCAGTTCAAGAATTCTCTGAAACTTGCTTGCATACACTGGTCCATATCTTTAAAATCAAGCTCTTTTATTTATGAAGTATTTATTTTGCTTGGCTGCCTTGCTGTTTTTTTTATATCACAGTTATAAGAGTTGGTTAATTTAAGGTAGTTTATGTTACATGCACAATAACATTCATTACAGTGTTCAATTGATCAAATGAAGTGAGTTCACCAACATACCACCAGGGCTGCTATATTTTAAGTTTGTAGGATTTTCATGCCATTTAACTATATTTTTCATTCCACCTCCATTATTTGATTCAAAAGACATAATTAAAGTGATAATACAAAGGAAGCCAGCTTTTAATTCAGTGCAACAATACAACAAATACTTCTGCAAGTCAGTTATCCAAACATAGTCGGCACTTAATTAGGTTCTCTGAGAAATGCTAGCAGACACACTGTTATGAAAGATTGACACATTTAATGTTTAATGACAAGAGGACACATTTAATTGATAACAATTACTTAAAGAAACTAAAAGATCCATTTCATTTGATAAAAATTTTATTAAATTTGTATTTATTTATTAAAGTACTGCCTCCACTTGGCATAAGTATCATTTTCATTGATCGAAATATTGTTATTTGCTGTGTACTAGGAATGTTGAATGTTGTATGTAAAGAAAATTAAAAAAATTGTTTGACCTTATTTTAAACTTGATATTTCATAATACTGATTAAAATTTCCAGGTCCTATCTACCATTTTCAATGATAAAAATGAACAATATATCAAAGTTTCTCTTACAAATTTTGATTTGTTATTTTCTTCAAGTTCAACAAATAAGGATCAACTTTGGGGTTATTTTCTGGTTAAAAAATGGGATCCACGCCATGATTTATCGAGGGAGTGGTCATTGTTCATATGCTAGTATGATAAAAGAAAGGCAGTTTTGAGAAAAAATGTGTTAGTTAATTATTAATTTCCTCTGTCATTTCCACAAACATTACACACAGATAAAATGGGACATTACTAAACAACATAACATGACATTCAGTCTGCACATGGTACACTTACTATCCTGTTGTGAAAAAAACATCATGGAATTTTTTGAAGTTAATCAGGATGCTTGCTAAGGATTCTGTAACAATGTTACATGACATGCACAAACCAGTAATCCACATGATGAGTTACAAAATAAAATTATTCTTTAAATGGGTAGCAAATATACTTAACACAAAGTGCAGGGTTGTTATCACTGCTCAATTCCTAAAGTTAGGACTAGAATCTATTTGAAAAATGAAAATGTACCAACTTCTGTTTCGAAATTTAAATATCGATATGTAAACAGTAACATTTTTTTAGAATACTGTTGGTGAAGAGCATATTCTTATTAATTTTTGTTAAATAATCATTTCAACTACCATGTTTGCATTATTTTCTTTATAAAATCAGTTTGAAACTTTAAGTGAACATGTATTGCTGGATATTGCTGTGTCTATGAAAAAATAAATAAATAATTGGGTAAATATTTAAGGAAAATATATAATGCAATGAAAAGAAAGACTAAGCAGATTCAGCCAATAATTAATCATGAAAATCAGAAACTTATGGAATAATGTTATGTTGTGGAATTCAAAAAACTGCTGTTAAGGTCAAGTTTGTTTTCTGGCCTCATTCATTTTTGTAAAAATACAAAAGGACAATGCATGTCATTACTACAAGAATGCATGCTAATAAACATAAACTTGGATGCCCCATTAATGGATTATTATGTATGTCATTACCACCAGCATGCATGCTAATAACCACAAACTTGAATGTCCCATTAATGGATTATTAGGTATGTCATTACTACCAGTATGCATGCTAATAACCATAAACTTGGAAGTCCCATTAATGGAATATTGTAAGGAAGCTAGAAAGTAGATGGTTATATTAGGAAATCCCTCTTTCTAAAGATAGACACACTCACATGGAGTCTAATTCACTCATATAATGACTTGAATGTTTCAGCATGCTCTCTATGATTAGTTACAGTAATATTTTATCGGCAACTGTACAATAAAATTATTATGAACAGTATGGTATAGAGTCATCTTTGCATTTGCTCCAATGTACATGCTACAGAGCATCTGTATATAAAACTTCCAGAAAATAAAATAAAAACAAACTTTATAGCAACCGCAGCATCTGATAAACAATAAGAATGAAAATGTTTCCTCTGACATCAAGTGCTTAGTACAGAAATCACTCTAAGCAAATTGACATGCCACTGAGAATACATAAATGCCAAGAGATGCATAACAAATCTATATTCTATATTGCAAATAAAACTAATGCAAAATAATATAAATCTAGGACTATATAAATATTTTAAAGTACATGTACAAGAAATTAAACCATTATGGTGGAATTGCATATAGTGTGGATTAGCCGACAAGCATTATTCTTTAAATTCTGCCTGCTAGAGAGGTGAGTCAATGAGGTTCTATATATAGGTTTAAAAGAGGTTTTATTCAGCCATGTAAGAACCCCTAGTGGATTCCATTTCAGACACAGAACCAAAGCTTTCTGTCAAGACTAATCAAAGTTCATACAAGAAAATTGGATTCACCTTTGTTTTGACTTATATCCTCTATTCCATGAATACAAAATGTTTTTCTGATCATAGAATAGTAGCTTTTGATAATAATTGTGACTAGTTTCTTCTCTTCAAAGAGCAATAGGAGTAAGATAGCTATTCTTTACCAAACAATGGTAGAAAACTCTCTACGTAGTTCCATATGCTTTCAAAGTGGTGGAACATCTTGTCCTGATGAATCTGTCCACCATTTGTTCTGAGCACTGTTTTCAGTCAGGGACCGCTTGGTATAAAAGAAGCATGCAGGTTAACTCATTCGGCTTTGATCCCGTCTGTTGTATTATCCGGTTTCTGTATTCAATGGCCGATCCTGCTAGTAGTCGAACTTTGTTCACTAAATTCAGTGGCAGATCCAGTCTTATCTCATTTTTAATGTGTTAGATACAATGTCTTTGATCGGTTACAAATGGTTTTTTTTCCAAGAATCAGATAAATATTAACCAGTCAGAAACAATTTTACTTTCTTTTGTGCAAATCTGAATTGTTCAGAAACCAAGGGTTACTAATGGAGGACAGTTTCACTATACGTGTTCTGTTCATGAAAAATATTAAATGATGGCGAACATAAGACTTTTGATGATAGGAGATCTAAAATGAGGAGTTTGATCTAAAAAATATTGAGCAAGGAAAGGAAAAATATGTTCGACAGTTAGATATTTTGTGAGCTTTAGATACGGACCTAGATGTTTCTAAGACTGAATCGTCAGAAGAAGAGGATGCTGATAAGAGTTCTTGCAGATCTAGCAGACTGTAGCAATCATGTTAATTTTGAAAAAAGTGTTAGTGTATAAAAAAGTTGTGAAAGACCTGGCAAAATAGAAAAAAGATACATCACTGTGTAGACAAATTCATTTGGAATAACTGGTGAAATCTTTTATTGGATATAAGAGAAATTAAACTAAGAGTGAATGCATATGCATTATATTTACAAAATTGTCTAAACATGTAAAACTATATGAGGCACAAGCAGTTAGACACATCTTAGTGCTGATGGGGCAGAGCAGCAGTGATACTGATAACAGTGCTGGGGCAGAATAAGTTAAACAATTTCAGATTCAAATGAAACAACTGCATTAGCATTTGGCTGAGCTGGTGAGGAAAAGTCTATGATTTTTTACACTGTAGTTCATATAGTGTAAGTTGCTCATTCATTTATCTCTGAGACTGGAGAGGCCAACGTAATTAGCCAATCACAATTTCTTAAGACTAAACCAACATAGAAACACTTGAACCAGGTGTCCTCTCATTTGTTAAGATGAGGCCTTGTGTATCCAGATACTAGCAACTCATGGTCTAACAGGCAGAATTTCATTCTCTGGGACAAGATAACCATCTGCAGTAGTCTTGTAAATAGGTGGCCCATGATGATCTACTGCCGCAATGAGACCCAATATGAAAATAAATTTATGGGCAGAGATGTGATTCTGAGAGAAATGTACACAACATCAAAATGATTCTTAGGTGACAGACCCAGTTCACATGCATTTTGAAATCCATGCCCATGTAGATCAATACCAGGATGACCCACAAGTATTTAAGGCAAAAACTTTCCATTTCCATGGTGATTTGTTTGAGTCTATATCACATCTGTTCTGGAAAGATGGCTGCTATTGCTTAACTGCTTGACACAGGCTCTTCCATTTTTGTGCTTTTTTCATGATATATGTGCTTGTAGTCTATCTTTGTCTACATTATTGTGTTTCATCATGCATTGGCATGATCTGTTTCTTCATCTCCTTGTTTTGTCTAGTTCCACTGTTAAAACGCCCTGTTTTTTAATAAACCGCCATCATGTGATTGCCAGTCAACCCGCTTACGCTATGATGGACCCTCATTAATTGAATTGAATGACCACACCTTGGCTCGTCATACTACATTGTGCTCAAGACTAAACAAACTGGGACTACATCATTACTTAAATGTAAATGGAAGCAAAAAAAGAAACAATGTTTCAAAGCTGGCCAGTGCAGAACAGGAAGAATTCCAGTTATCTCCCTTTCACACATAACTGATAAATAATTTAAACATTTGGCAATTAATTTTGATAACCTGGTGCAAATTCATCTTAAATCGTCAAATGTCCCAGAGATACAACTACGTATTGCATTATTCATTGCCCAATCAGTAGGATCACCGGAAAAGCGCACATAGTTAATTTTATCAACGACCAGAATATTGACATCTTCTTAGCGAAAGAAACATGGTTAAAACATTGGGCAATGAGCCCAAGTGCATGGATTTAACACACACCGCTTACTCCATCAGGTCGTTCCCCTGCAAGTCTCGCGGTGGTGGAATTGCTGTCATCACAAAGAATTCCATGATAAAATGTCTCAAGTACAATATAACCAATTTCTGCCACACATCGTTTAAACTAGTCCAAATAACACTCACTGGAACAAAGGCCAGTCCATTTTTTATGTCTCTACCACCCTCCTCTTAGTAAAACAAACAAGGTGACTAAATCTCTCTTTTTGAAGCAGTTTCCGAATCTTCTGGAGTATGCAAATTTGATAGGCGGCAACCTGATTATTCTTGGAGATTTCAACTTTCACTTTGACTGTCCTGGAAACCCATACAGGTCAAAACTCCTACCGGTAGATTCCATTCAGGTTTTCAACCTTAAACAGTCGGTTAACCATTCCACCCATAGACTTGGTCATATTTTAGACTGATTTCTTCATAGATATTATGATAATATTCTGCAATCCACCCTTGAATACCTAGAAATGGCATCAGAGCGCCTCTGCATTATATGCCATCTCGACACTTCAGTCCTTAACCCTCCACCTTTATTTGCTACTAAAAGAAACCTCTGTATGATAAATAGAACCAAATTAATGCATGATATCCAAGAAAACATAACATCCTACAGCAAAACAATTTGATAACTGCCTGCGTTCATTGCTTGAAAAACATGCCCCAGCCACCCAATGCAGTGTCAATAAAAGAGTGTTCTCTATGGTATAGGATACAGCAGTGTTAGGGACCAGCTTCACACTGCTAAAAGACATCGCCAAAAAGCTGAGAGGTTTTGGCTTTCCACCAAACTCATTATTCATAAATAAATCTATGAAGCCTCTAAGAAGAAAGTCACATAGTCCATTTAGCCAAATTATCCCACTACAGTTCTAAAACCACGGAGAGTTCCAGCTGCAAAGAGCTCTTCAAGATAACTAACAAACTAATGTCAAGGAACAAATGTACACCACTTCCAACTACCTTCTCTCCACTAGACCTTCCAGACCTATTTGCAAATTTCTTTCATGACAAAGTACAAACCATTAGAGATTCGCTTGACAACATAATTTCAATTGACTGAACACTATATAGTCCTGATACATAATTTCAGTGACAACCATTAGAAGCAATCAAACCTGTCCCTAATGATTTAATACAGACAATCATGATAAAAGTGCACCAAAGTCTTGTGAACTTGATCCAATTCCAACATCACTGCTGCTTGAGTGCTTAGACCCAATGTTATTAATATTTCTCTCATTTTTCAAAACTGCCTTTGTAAAGTCTCTGCTGAAGAAACCAACACTTAACGATTTAAAGGACTACCAGCAAGTTCTAATCTCCCATTCATATAAAAAAAATCTTAGAAAAAGTTGTTCTAACCCAACCTGTATCTCATTTGAATTCAAGCAGTGTTTTTAGCAATGTACAGTCTGCATATCGCCCTTGCTACAGATCTGAAACTAGTCTTCTGAAAGTATTTAATGACATTCTCTCTGCTTTGGATGGTGGAAATATTACAGTACTCACCCTCCTTGATTTGTCTGCAGCATTTGACACAATATACCATGATATATTACTTCACCTTCTCCAGCATGTATTTGGCATTCAGAATATAGACTTACAGTGGCTCAAGTCCTACTTAGTCAACAGGACCCAAATTGTATCTGCAAATGGAATACATTTCAGCCCAGTTGATCTATGTTGTGGTGTTCCACAAGGGTCTGTTCTAGGACCTGTTCTCTTCATTATATATACTCAGCCACTCTCATGTGTCATAAGTCATCACCCAGTGTCTCACCAATTGTACGCTGATGACACCCAAATAAACAAGTCTAGCCACCCAACTGAAGTTGATGCTACCATCCAAAGAAAAGAGAGGTACATTTCTGATGTGAAATCATGGTAGACATGTAACAAGCTGAAAATGAATGATGATAAAACTGTGGCCATTCTGATCACAACACAAAGACTTTCTCATTCACATCTTTTACCTCAGAAAATAAATATCAGCAATACCAACATTAAATTCACACAGTCAGTACAAAACCTAGGTGTTACTCTAGACAGTACTCTCAACATTGCATCAACATGTCATGAACTTATGCAAGGCTGCATATCTTGAGCTGAGATGCATCAGCTCCATTCACAAATATTTTTCAGTTGATGCCACTAAAACATTTGTGTGTTGATTTGTACTTTCATGACTGGACTATATTGTAACTCAATTCTGTCTGGTTCATCACAATATCTACTCCAGAAACTTGAAAAAACACAACTATTCGATCATCTTTAGAGTACCATGATCAGAGCACACCTCACCACTGATCTGTACCCTATACAGAATAAAACACAAAATTTGTTCTCTGTGCTACATTTCACTGACAGACTCCAGTCCAACATACCTATCCAGCCTCATCCATGTGAATACACCAGCAAGTTACTTACGCTCCTCTTCTGACAATTGTATACTCATTGTTTCCACTATCAAAACAAAGTCATATGGACAACATTCTTTTTCATATCAGGGCCCAGTGATGTGGAACGAATTACCCATTGAAATTAGACACAAAGACAGAGTGGTCCCTTTTAAGAGTGCTCTTAAAACTCACCTTTATTGACTGCAGCAACAAACTTAAGAGGCCTAATAATGTTTTTTTTTTATCTTATATGTTTTCAGCATGTTTTGATGTTTTCCAATTTCATGGTTTTTGTTTTTCTGTAATGTAGTCATAACATTATAGATGCTGAAAAACGCTTAGAGCTTCTAAAGATTAGGCGCTATACAAAGTCCTCATTATTATTATTATTATTATCTGAATGTCTGAAATGGGTGTAATGAGGACTGCATAATTTTCTGAGATACTAATCTAGTGGAGATAAATTGAGATCCTTATCTCCATGCACTTTGTCATCAGTGACCCTTGGGAACTCATCTGAAAAATGGCTTATTGGTTCATTTCCACATCTGTTGAATCCTTTATGTTTCTTTGGTCTCTCCACTTAAATGAGGTTTGAGCTATCTGTCAGCCCGTTTCTGACTTCCTCTATGTGACCAAAGATGATCAGGTTGCATGTCAGTGGCTGTAATCTATGTGTGTTCTTATAGTGCTCCTTAGGGAAGATGGAAGCTGAAAAAGCCATATCATTTCATAAGCTGTAACTGATTATATGGATCAGCAAAAATGTGTTGTTTGGCTCAGTTCAAAACATATGCCATCTGAAAGAATGACTTTCATGCATGGCAAATGGGATGATCAATGAAAGATTTTTGGCTTTGTTCAGAAAATGAAATATATCCATGGTTACCTGTGTGAGTATGGGTTTCAATCCAGTTGTTGTTTTAAGGAAGCAATTTTACTTCATTTGAACTCAGTAATGTTCCTAAACCCATAGCATGATGACTGGGACCTCAGTGTAAAAAATGTACAAGTCAAGTTTAAAAAAAACTTGTTATAATTTTACAGTATTCATCACTGCAAAAGAAAAGGTCTACTGAAGTTCTCTATTTAACTGTGCAATAAATTGGCAATAGAACCAGACTCGGGTAGCTGTTGGAATGTCTTTCTTGGCCAATAGATCAACAGATGCAGGAGCTTCAAAACCTATCAATGATGGAAATATTGGACAAGGAGATAAAAGCTCAGAAAATGTGGGTAACAAGCAAAATATCTGTTTTATTGATACATATAAGGCTGAGTATTTTCTGGACCTCATCCGATCATGTAGAAAAGATGGCATGTTTAAGTGTGATTCCTCAAAGACAGTGCAAGGAAACTGAAATGACAAATACTGCAGAAAATGTGATGCAACTGGCAAAGCTAGATGTGATGGAAGGTATCTAAGACTGGGAATTCTGCCAAGTTATGACATCACCAGAACTTCCATGGGAAAATTTCAATGGTCTCCTTGTGGTATTGAAGATCCAGGAAGACTGATGCATTGCCTTATATGGTACCTGCTCATTGCAGAATTAGGGTTGCTGCAAGAGAAGTCTGTCCAAAATAGCCTGCAGTACATGGTTTTGCCTGAGCCAGTTACTTCAACTAGTTTCTGTGAATTGTGTCCTGAAGCCAGTACAAGAAACAAGATTACAATATGTATTTCTGGAAGCAGGCATAAATTTCAAAGCTGGCATTATCAGAAGCCACATCACATCTGGTGTCAAAAGCTAATAATGGCTATCCTGGGAAATATCATCATAACCAGTATCAGGATATGCCAGTATGTCCATCACTGGTGCAGATGGGTTAATGTAGCAAGATGATATAGGATGATGAAGTACAACCATGAAACTTTTTCTGTTAATGGAGGCAAGGACAGTGCTGTTGCTATATGTGAAGCTTGTTATGACCAAGACTTCTTAATTTTCATCTGGATATTTTCACCTTCAACAGCTCTGCTAACTGAAAACTGTCAACCAAGGCTGTTGTGATGGTGATACTGAATGATGTCTGTCTCTTCACTAGTATGTTTCCTCATTTTGTATCTCTTGCTGATTTATATGTTTGGAGAAGACAAACTGATCATTCTGTACACACATGACCATTATAGCATGAACTGCATCCCATACAATTGAGACAGATTCATGTTTATCTTACACCAGCTTCAAATTTTTTTCATCAAATTCTGCCCATCTTGTTGAAACCAAGGTATACACAGTTGAAAAATGTCCAAGTGTTACTTGAACATGCTTTGAAAAGAAGCCAATAAAAAACACATCTGCCTAATATAATTATATTACCAACCTTAGAGTACATTTTAATAGACATCACTTTACATTATTCATACACCATGCCAGACAAGTATGTAGCTGAAGAAATGAGATATTATAGACCTTTTGGGCATATTATGAAATGGTGCCAGCATGAATATGAAAGACAAATTGAAAATAAAAAGTGTAAATGCTTTGTCCATGATAGCAATAGAGCAACAAATAGAAACATAACTGGAGTATACATACTTGTGAGAACATTCCACAGAATCACTGGCATGATATAAAGGCACATTGGGATTTAACAATATATATATAATAAAAGCATGCTTCCTCTCGAATGCATAAATAGTAATTGACTTACAAATGGGAATTGGTTATATCCCTCTTAACATTAGGAGATAACTCTTATCTGACTATCTGAAATAATGGCTTGCACATTTTGTTGCTAAAAACAAGCTAAGGAAGCAGGGCTGGATTTGCAATGTAGTGATTGTATTTACAAAATATTTACTGGGTAACACAAACCTAAATCAGTAATGGAAGTAGAACTTGGCAATGATTTTGACAGACTGTATGCATGCATGTAGAAGAATATTAACAAGGGATTTAAAGAAGGGGACATAACTGTGAACAACAAATGGTATGCAAATGTTCATACAATCAATACTGATGCCAAGCTCTGTTGCAATTCATCAAAAGCTGTGGGACTAGTTACACATACAAAAATTACTTAATATATAGGAGACACAAGTAAAACACTGGGAACACACAGGAGAGAGAGATCAGATTGCAATTCACAGCAGGCCAGAGATATGACTACTGCAATTCACAACAGGAGAGAGAGAGAGACAGTACTACTGCAATTCACTGCAGGCCAAAGAGACAGGGCTACAAACAATTCACAGCAGGACAGAGACATGACTACTGAAATTCACATCAGGACAGAGTCATCACTGCAATTAACAGCAGGATGGAGAAACTTGACTGCAATTCACAGCAGGACAGGGAGATGACAACTGTAATTCACAGCAGGACTGAGACATGACAACTGCAAATCACAGCAGGACAGAGACATAGCAACTGCAAATCACAGCAGGACAGAGACATAACTGCAAATCACAGCAGGACATAGAGACATGATAACTGTAATTCACAGTTGGGCAGTGAGACATGGCTACTGTTATTTACAGAAGATGTATCTATATAAGACCCAAACATTTTCAAATCATTTTGCTCAACACAAATTTTTTTTTTTTTTTTTAAATGAATCCTCAAACTTAAATTTATTGTTTTTATATAAATCCTAAAAATAACTACAAAATGAACAGGCTCTGTGAAGCAATATTTTCGTTACACAAAATTTTAGTGTAAATGCCAAGTAATGCAAAGCATATTCTAACCTGTATAAATTTATTGTCTTTATATGAATCCTACAAACAACTACAAAACCAATTGGCTCTGTGATACAATATTTTCAATAAACCAAGTTTTGGAGTAAATGCCAAGTAATGCAAAGCATACTCTAAACTGCCTAACACTCTACAACCAAAGAAATACAGATATAGACATACAAGGTAAATATGCATATTATTACAAAATTATAAAAATTCTTTCTTACATGTAAAATTTTCATGAGGACTACTTCATCTGAACCAGGGTCTGTGCCTACAAAGCGTGCATGTGTAACTGCATCTGCAATATTTTCTATTGCTAGGGCTGCTAAGTCACATCGTGGATCTGAAACATAACATTTTATTCAAAAGGACTGAAAATCTGGAGAAACCTAAACCAAACCGTCACTTTAGTGTTTAATCTTTACATTTGAAAGAACCTGACAGATAAATGGACAAACAGCTATGTCAGTTTTCAAAACCATTTGTTCAAGGGAACAGCATATTGGAAAAAGCACATGTTCCTCAGGAACTGCACATGCAATTGTCTAGTGATCCAATCAGAAAAATAAACATTGCATTTGCTAAGTTGTTGAAAACATCTGAATTTCTTACTGGTGTAAATATTTTGAAACTGCTTTAAAAGGTTTTTTGCTTCAAATGGTCAGTTAATACAGTTAACATAAATTTTATTGAAATGAATTTGCATGATTCCAATGACAATGGATATGTGTTTGTATCAAGTAAATAATAGATATTATTTACTTACTAGTTATTTTTAAAGTAAGAGAATGTGTACAGCCTTCTAAGAGTTGCAACTGTTACCCCACATGCCTTTAATTATGGGTGGTGAAATTGTTAAATGTGGGGGAAGGGCATAAATATACTTAATTAAATTTGACACAAATTCCCTGAGTCACTCTGCCTGAGATATTTAAGACTAATGAAGAGCTTTCAAAGTGAAAGGTACAAGGAAATGATAATTGTTCATCTCTAAGAAACAAGTGATACTTCAATAATTTTTAAAAGACTTCAACTGGATATATACAGTTAGTCATTTATTTTTATGGGGTGTCAGTATATTATGCTTCCATAGAAGGTGACATTTTTTTTACCAATCTTGGATGATGCAACCTTAGGGGAGTAGGTTCTCATCTTTTTAGGTTGATCCATTGTTTTGTTACATATTTAAATCTGTGTTCAGATACAACCATGACATCTGCAAACATTGATGCATCACAAATAAAGTGAATTCACATTCAATATTGACATGTAAAGCAGACCTGTCAACCATGACAAGGGGCCCTGAGTGGCCGAGCGGTGTAAAGAGCTGTCCGTTACGGATCACTACCATCTCACCTGTCTGCATGGGTTTGAGTCTCGAATTCGGCCAATATGGGTATGTGAGAAAGCTTGCCAGTAGCTTCTCGAGGGTCGGTGATTCTTTCCGGAGTTTTCCGGGTTCTTCCACCATTACACTGGCCGCCATGTAATAGCCTATCTTGTGCTGAAAAATGGCATTAAACCATCAAAACACAAACAAACAACCCTGACAAGTCCGTATCAGTAAGGCAGTTGATTCTTTTCCATAGGATTGACCAGTTTTCAGGAAGGTGTAACAAATATAAATAACTTATAATTGTAAAGCTTAAAAACGTAATTAAAACTACCAAGCATCGATAATAAACAAGTTCAAGTTAAAAGTTTATAAAGTATGTATAGACTTTGTTTACCACTAGTATAGTTGCAAAAATTCTAGTTCTAAACCCTATGCAGCTCAATGGCTTGTTGCTGTATTTCAGCTTGAGATAATTCTCGGAAATTCTTTTCCATTTCACATGACAACATCAATCATATCTTCCGCCATAAGACATACTCAGATTGGCACATGATATTCAATAAACGTTACTGTGTCCTTTCCAGATTTTATTTACAAGAATCTGAATACTCCTATTTAATCTTTTTATTTTTTACACTTTTCTAGAAGCTTACTTTCCATTTCATCTAACATACATCATTTTCTGGACACCATTTTTGAAAATTCTATGATCAACAGTTTGATTGTGCCAACGCTTTGCATAAGCAAATAGGTGCAGTTTAAAGCCTCCGGGGTGCTGCTGTAAAGTTTACCATGTTTACTGACTAATTTCATTAATTCTTAGATAAAACATGGAACCAAAGAAAACAGATAAATTATTTATCAAAATATTTCAAGTATAAGCCTTTTTCCATAGTTTTTGCTTCTATGACCAAAGTCAATATTTTAAGGGTAACTTTTGTAAAACTTAAGGCAAATTCATAAGAGTTGGCAGTTCTGGTAAAATCTGCTGACCAGACAAAACCTTATATCATAGTGTATTTTTCAAGATACTTATGCTCCTTGCACAAGGTAGGTGGGAAGGAATGTACAAGCCATCCTACAGGTGCTTGTAAAATAAATGCCAAGCCACACGTATATACTCACCAACAAGTCCATAAGACAGAATTTTGTTGACTGAAGTAAGAGCCAGTCCTGTTATAGGCCCTGTTGTATCTTCTGACCTTATGACTTCCAGGAAAGGACTTAAAAAGGCATTGGGCTCCAACTCATCAAGTTCTGGAATAAAGAACAAATTTATGGCAATAATATTAATGAATAAAATTTAATTACACAATACATGTAGGTCATTATATAATAGGCCACAAAAACTACCCCAAACAAAAGTATTTTTCATAATGAGATATAAATAATTTGGAAGCCAAACTTTTACAAAATTTTCAAGGTAATTATTTACATGATAAAGGAAACATTATTTAGAAATTTAGTTATGACTGAAACAAAATATACTCAATACAAAGACGGAGCTAAATGACAGTAAACAATTAGCATTTTGGAAGCATACAAATAAATTAGCACAGTTCAGTTACAATGCACTACTTAGTTTCATGCATATTATTCAGATACTTTTCCCATTACCATGACCAGCATCCATGCGAGGTCCCATCCAGGATCCAATACCCATGTGAGGTCCCATCCAGGATCCAAAACCCATGTCATTTCATTATGTTAACAAATTATCATACCAAAATATAACCAATGTCTCTCAATAAATGCAGGCAGTGTTCAGAGAGTTCAGATTACAAACAAAATTGTAAAATATTTATGCCCTGTTGTAAACTGACCCCTAACATCAAATGTCATCCACAAAGAGCTGTATCAATGTTCCAAAGCCTTTGTTTTCAATATTCATCTGCATGAAACACCATAAAAAAGATAATCATTCCATCCCAATTGTGCCCATGGAATTCAGGCCACAAGAAGAACCAAAGACAGGTGCACGGAAGAAAAAAATCTAATCAAAATACATCAAGTAGAAAACAAAAGCCAATCCATATTTTATAACGGTATACAGAATTCAAGACTTATCACCTGAGATGTTGTTCAGTACATCTTTCAACTGGGAAAAGCTGCTAAGCAGTGGATCCGACTCATCAAGCTGTACAAAAAAAATTAAAAAAATCAATCAATTAATCTATCAATAAGTCAATAGTATATACAACTTTACCACATTACAGAAAATTAAAAATAAATAAATGCAGCACAAATACAAATAAAATGTGCAATTAATATAATAAAGAAATGAAGAGTGAATGTTAATGAAATTAATTGAATTAACACAGACTAAAATGATACATGCAATTTTGTTTTAGAAAGCATAAAAATCCAGACCAATGAAAGATGAATGAAAATAAAATGCAAATAAAAAATCAATTTAAAATCTACATGTATATGTATGCAAAATGTTCAAGTCTTTTTGCATGATAATCTGTGATCAGATTATTATAAAATCTTCCAATTTTTCACAAAAAAAAAAATTCAAATTTTTTTTAATAACAACCAATATTGTAATGACATCATCAAAACTTTCATTTGAAGGAATGCAAGATATAATGACAGCATCACAGGTAGTTATATCTCAAAACTTTCATGTGATGGAAAGAAATATGCAATGATGTCATCACACTGGTAGTTGTACCACAAAACGTTCATTCGAAAGAAAGAAACTAAAGTAATTACAACATCACAGGTAGTTGTATCTCAAGCCTTCATTTGAAGGAATAAAACTAAATTAATGACAACATCACAGGTAGTTGTACCTCAAAACGTTCATTTGAATGAATGCGAGATATAATGACATCATCACAGGTAGTTGTATCTTAAGCTTTCATAAGAAGGAAATAAATATGCAATGATATCAACACAAGCAGTTGTACCTCAAAATTTTCTTTTGAAGGAAAGAAGTAAAACCATTTAAATAAATGTCTAATAAAGACAAATTTATGAAATTATATCTTTATATTTATTGCAGCTACATTTATATTTATGTATTAAATTAAATGCAGACTTTTGATTTTTATGCATTTTATCTTTTAGTAAAGTATGTGTGTGTTAAAAAACAGGAAACACTTTAATAATGTTCAAATCAGATATGCAAACTTTGGTAACTGCATCTCAAGTGTAGGAACATACAAGGAAATGAAAAATTGAAGTCATAAATACAAAATTAGACCGGTTTTGCTACTGCAAAACAAATTGACAATATGCCAACACAAATTAAAATACAAGCATTATAATGAAATATGAATACAGAATAAATGCAAAGAAAATACAAGTAAATTTGTCCATTTCAGAACTCTGTATGCATGAATCATAGTGTCTGGAAGCTGTCATTTGTCACTCACTGTCTTAATTTGATACATGCTGAAAGATAAGTATAATGGGAAAAGAGAAACAGCAAAATTTATGTAAGCATAAATATTATCAAAAATAAAAGACAGAGTAAAAAAGGTGAACAAAATATTATATTTAATAATTATTTACTTACAACCTTGTCAATGGTGTTCTACAAACTGCAGATAACAAGTATATCATCCATCTCAGTACTGAATAGCCACATTATTGCAACATGTCCATTATACTTGCTCCTGTTTAATATACTTCCTGCTTGGCATACCTCTAAAAACTCAGGAGACACAGATTTATTAGCTACCTGACATTGATCTTGCGTTGCCTCTTTTTGATTTCATCCTCTACAAGATGCTGGGTACCAGTGAAATAACCATGTCAAATTCATTTTATACAAAGGCACTTTGAAATAAACATGGTCTATAGGACTGTGCATGACAGGTGTTTAGTTTGAGTGCACACCGACAATATTATTGTTTTATCCAAGTAAGTAACCCTGACTTTGTGTCAGTTTTCTTTTTTATATATTAAAATAAAACTTGTAATACTATGTACATGTATCTCCAGTTAACAACATATATAACTCCATGCGTGTGTGTGTGTATGTGTGTGTGTATGTGTGTGTGTGTGTGTGTGAGACAGTACTTTCAGATTTTACACAAAATCCTAAAGCTGCTGCTTGTCATCATAGGCATATCCCCATACCATGTAAATCATACTTAGTTTTGCTGCAGTCAGATTTCTGGCAAACAAATAAGCTTATGAAACTTAAGAGAAAAAGTATAATTTCTAAAAGCTGTTAGTAATCTCATTATGACAACCACAATATCCATATATTCAAAATACAAATATTACCCTATTTTCAAAATGTATTCAGACTAATTGCAAAATCTTGACTCACCTGATGTCCATGAGAAGTCCATCGTGATGACCGTCGCATTGCCATGACAACAAGGGAGATCTCTCCCTGGACAATGAAGATTCCATTCTTTAGAGAATTCATACCTACAGTAAAATAATCAAAAATTACATGTTTGACCCCTCCAAACAAGAGCATTTTGAAGGAATTTGACAGTTCAATGGCATTAAGTAAACTAGCAAACAAAACCAACCCAAAGGAATATCACAACAACATCCATATATTATACTGTATTTCAAATAGTACATACCCTGGTATAATCTTATTTTCCTTAGAGTGCCAGGGTTGGAGATATCAACAGTAGGATATCATTTTTGTAAAATATAAATGTGATCACAATTAAGTTTCCTATTTTGTTTTCTAATGCATGCTATTCATGCAAAGTACCTATCTGAATAACCTGATAACTAAGATGGTATATTAAAATCTGCTTTGAATAGTCTATGCAACAAAACATCATTTATGACCCAAATCATCATTGATGGATGGAATGTATTATATTATCATAATTTTTTAATAGACAACATAATGTAGAAAGCAGCTGCATATTTTTAAGAAAAATTTGTGTTTCAACACTACTGGCCTTCATGTATAATTACTGTTGTAGCTGAGTAAAGTCTGCAGTTGAAAAAAGATTGTTCTGAAAACAAATAGAAAAACTGGAGTTCAGTCTGGGTACTAGTTTCCTTAAACATAGTGTTGTATACTACTTACTATAAACCAATCTGAAGTAAATATACTATCAACCATGATTGTAGAACTGACCCCATTACAATTACCCATGCCTTCTTTAAAGGTAGCCAAGTTATATAAAGAGGTTCCTCTTGTTTCCTTATATGTTGTGAAAACCCATTAGAATGCTGAAAATGCAGTAATGAGATAATGAAAGTACATCTTGTTTATGGTCTACAAACTTGATACATAATAATGCCTGGGGTGAATAAGACCTTTGTCTCTTTAAAACAAAATTACTAACATTTTATAGGCAAAATAGTTCAACTATCAATTTCAATGTTCAAACAGTTTGTCCCCTACTCATTTTACTTTTATTAAAACCCAAATCTGAAGCCAACTGGAAAGATATTGGAATTTATGGCATCTGCTCACAATAATGAGTCAATTACATCCCTTGTTTATCAAGTTAATAAAGTTATGTAATGTGCAAATCAAGTTAATCCATTTACTCCATGGGTTAATTGAGCATTCATATTTTACCTCTGATTATTTTTGCTTGCATTTGTGGTCAACTTAATTTTGACTTTTAATTTAAACTGTGATATTTAATTAGTATCGCATGTTGCATTGTTTTTCCATTTTTGAGTGTTATGTTTACATAGAATTTTTGTATATCAGTACCTGCCTTTTGTCATGATTATGATTGAGGGTTGTGAATGGAGTTTTGCCTACCTGAAATTTATCATGCTTTTTGAGTAGTAAACAAGATGTTTACAAGAATTTGAGTTCAGTGGTTAAAGAAATTTTCCATGGAAACATGGAACATATTACCACAACTACATTGCAGTTTTGGTCAAAAGTTAATTTTATAAATAGAACATAGTAAACAATTATTTGTTCCTGTTTTATGAGCAGTCTGCAGAACCATTCAGAATTATCTTCAGATAGTATCTATGTGAAATGTCATAATTGCTATATGAACTTATTCTGAGATGATTACATGTCATATTATAACAAAAACCTATAAATAAATAATAATATATATGTGGTCATTATGAGTATTGTTCCTTCCTTTAAATATTGCTAAATTCCACCCTGAAAAAAAATGACTTTCATATGCAAACCTATCACAGGATTTCTTATCATAACAGACTGCTGGAACAAGAAGTCAGTCTGTCTTGGTCATCACCCCTACCAGGGTACAGGCCACCCCCAAAAGACCTATGTCCTATACCATCCCTTCAAGCTGACTCCAGGTGTAACCCAGCTTAGTGATGTCCACCTCAAGGTCACTTCACCAGGTGTTTCTTGGTCAGCCTCTTCTCTGCTTGCCTTGAGTGATCCACCTCAATGCCTGCCTGGTAATGTTGGTTGGCAGCTTACGTAGGATGTGTCCTATCCAAACCCACCTTCTCTTCTTGATCTCATCCTCAACCAGAAGTTGGGAGATTCTCTGCCACAGGTTTGCATTGCTGACAGTGTCTGGCCAGCGGATCTTGAAAAATTCTCTTTGGCAGCTGTTGATAAATATCTGGACTCTTTATGATCGACTTGGTAGTTCTCCAGGTCTCTGCTACATAACACTAGGACTGACATTGCTGTTGAACAGTCTTATCTTGGTAGTCAAGGAAATTTCTTTGGAGCTCCAGGTGTTCTTGTGCTGTATGAAAGCTGTTCTTGCCTTTTGCATCCTTGCCTTGATGTCTGTGTCCTTGCCACCCTGCTGGTTGAAATCCTGTCAAAGTACGTAAAGGGCTCCACCATTTCCAGGGGACATCCTTGCAGTGTGACTGAGTTGTTACTAACATAATTGATCTTGATGATCTTGGTATGGTCTTTGTGGATGTTACGGCAACATGTGCTGATGTGGCTGTCAGTATATCGGTATTGTCCTGCACTTGCTGCTGACTGTGGGACAAGAGTGCTAGGTCATCGCCAAAATCCAGGTCAAGTTTACTCCACAACATCCACTGGATTCCATTTCTCCACCCATTGGTGGATCTCTTCATAATCCAATCGATGGCGAGAAGGAAAAGAAACAGTAACAGCAAGCATCCTTGCCTCATGCCAGCCTGCATTAATCTGCAGGACATTTTGTTATGGATGTTCTTGATCAGGTTCATCAGTTTAATTAGGGATGCCTTAGTGGCGAAGAAGTTTCCAGAGTCCAGAGTGTTCCCGGTCCATGTTGATAAATGACTTCTCATAATCGACAAAGGTAATGTACAGCAAAACATTCCACTCCAATGCCTGCTTGACAATGATGCGAAGAGTAAAAACATGTATTTGGTCCATACATGATCTGTTCTGCCAGAAGCCCACTTGTCTCATAACTGGGGTCGACGGCTTCATTTATGCTCTCCAAGAGGACCCAGTTGAAGACTTTGCCTGGTTGTGACAGAAGTGTGATACTCTTTAGCTGAAGAAAGTAATGAGGTCAAATTTCTTTGGGATCTTGATGAGGCGTCCCACCTTCCAGTCATTTTGGTGTTTCATCTTCTTCCCAGATGTTCTCAAACAGGGGTTGTAGCAATTACATTGATGCCTCTAGGTCTGCTCTTAGGTCTTCTGCTGGGATTTTATCAGGTCCAGCTGCCTTGCCATTCTTCATTTGGGTGATAGCTTTCCTGATAATGTCTCTGCCACAGCTTATGAGATCTCCATTGGCTGGAGAGATTTCTAGCTGATTTAGTGGTGCTTGTTTGACAGTTCTTCAAAATGTTATGCTCATCCATTCATTTGGTGTTCTGTACTTGCCATGATCTTTCCCCGCTTGTCCTTCATGGGTCTCTCTTGTTTTGCTGTACTTGCCAAACAGATTCTCTGAGATGTCGTACAGCTTTTTCATGTTTCCACATCCAGGCGATTCTTCTACCTCTGCTACCTGTCCTTCAACACAGTTTCTCTTGGCTATCAAAGAGTGGTCTCCCAATACAGTCATTAATGAATTCATTGTAATCATTATAATCTACTTAGCTGGATAAAATTTAGATTTAAATGAGATGGAAAAGTGGATACCTTAGCTGGTGTTATTGTTGTTGTTATAGGGCTTGATGCCATTTTTCAACACAAGATATCCTATATATGTCGCCCAGTAATAATGGAAGCAGAACCCAGAAAAAACCCAGAAAAAATTGCCAACTCACAAGAAACTAATGGCAAGTTTTCTCACATACCCACATTGTTGAGACACGAACCCACGTGAACAAAGGTGAGATGCAGTGATCTGTAACAGTGAGCGCTTTAGACCACTTAGCCACTCTGGGTCTATAGATACATCAGTCACCTTCCATTTGTATTTCACAATGCTTCTGTACTCTTACATGCAGTGTTAAACTTTAATTCATCCTTTGACTGAAATATTAATAAAAATTTGAGAGGCTTTACAGGGCAGTATGTTTATATCTGGTGGAGGAAAAACCAGTGAATACCTTGGTAAGAACCATAATCCTGTGGCAACCTAATGGCACGCTTTCTCAAAAACCCACATTGGTATCAACAGCATATAGCATTTTCGGTCTTTCTTGCATAGATTGGTAACCCTAAACAACAATTAAATGATCCAAGTTAAATGCTATTATCTTCAAGTTAGTATTTTCAGTTCTGCAAAAATAGATTCTGTTTCACACCACTCACAAACTGCTTTTCCTACACCATCTAATTCCACTATTCTAGTCCAAGAGAACTGATTCTCTCCAGCTCAGGTCTCTCAGTTCTTACATTCATAGTTCTGCAATCATTTTTATCATCCACTGTAGCTGACCTTTTATTAGCATTTGCATCATTTTTATCACATAGTCCATTTCCCAAAAAATGAAAATATATTCTACTATTATGAGTCAAAGTACTTTTCTGCTTTCTTTTAAATAATGTCTACTCATAACATAGTGGAATAATCAAATTCCCATGTACTGGTTAGAAGTACCAATCATCATCATTATTATCATTATTACTGCTATTATGATTGCATTGCAATATTGGAATAAAAATCAAAGAAAGCATTGATTACTTTCCTGTAATACCTGGTGAAAGTGTCTATCAGCTGCGAATTTCACATGTACTTGACCTGGAAGCTTGGGTCCACAAGAACACTGACAACAATTTTAAAATAAAATTCAAACCACTTTGAGTAAATAATCTATCAAAATGTGCTCATTTTGTTCTTATTTTTATATTTAAATTTATCTTATGATTTTTTGGGCAAATAAATGATCAGCACATCAAAAAAAGGTTTATAAGTTAAAGATTTCATCAATGAAAAGACGATGCTTTCACTTCTGCCAAATCAGAGATCCTATCAAAATAAACGGACATAAAATTGTATTACTATATGGGATTTAAAGATGTGTACAATATGTGTGGCCTAGTGGGTAGTCTCTCCTGTGATACAATAACAATAAATTCTAATTATAAACAAAACAAATAGCAGGCTCTTATCAAATAGAGACTTTCTTACTATAAATATTACACAGTATCTCCTTCACCAAGCAAGAGAAGATCACAATGTGGCATCTCTCCAGCTAAAACAAATCTTTTTTGCCTTGGAATTTTGACTGATCAGTTAGAATATTTGCTTTATCATAACTATAGCCATGTGTCAATAGTTGTCTAATTGGATGAAATCTATAACATGATCACAGACATTTCTATGCCAGCTGTAGATTAATTATGATCACCTAATATAGAAATGATACAACAGTGAAACACTACCATAACACAATAGTTGTGTCCACTCATTGTCTAACGCATCATGCAATATTGAGACAAGTCAGTTAATTGAAGAAAATATTGCATGTGTATACCCTATTCTACATGAAACTTAAGGAGCACAAAGCATTAGGTTTCAGTTATGGTTGACAACTTACACTGATGCATATGAAGCAAGAAATACTTGAGACCATGATCAGAGGTCTCACTAGGATTTTAAAACTAGGAGTCCAGGACTCATGTTTTGGTAACAATTGGAGTCCCACCAGCAAAAGTTGCAGTCCCATCCCAGACAATGTTGAACTTTGCAGATTAAAAGAACTGATGGTTGCCATTGCATTTAATTTCCACATTCTTTATAACACTCGCAAGTATACCTGTCGGTGTATTCGGTGTGTCTGGTAATTCTGCACAAGGATGTCATTTCTGTAAACAATGGATCACATGTTGTTTTGGTTGAAAGTTCATTTTTGGCTGAAATGTCAGAAAGAGACCAAAGTAATGTACTTTATTTCCACAGCCTGATGAATAAACATTACATCGTTTGAAAGCTATCTGCAGAATAGGCCGCCATATCTTGAGTCATGGATTTATAGGGGTGATAGCCTAATTTGTCCAACTTTGTATTACTTTGAATATAATATTCTGGTGATAATTGCAACTTTTCAATTGGTAAGCATTGCAGAATTTTATTTTCGTCAATTGAATTCGGTATGGGTTTTGGTGACTAGATGCATAGAATAGCCTGACAGTGGTGTAACTCTTGTTAGTCCTTCAGGGTGAGACTGACTTTTGTCAATGCAATGAATGGTCGTATTCCAAACACTATGCCAGGCATCACACTCTTTCTTACACTTGGCTACTATCCCATCCAAACTCAGTTCTAGAAACTTCATTACTCTTCTGCATCTCATTAAAATATTTGTCAGTTTGCCATTTAACCCCAAATACCAGATTTGCAAACAACGTTTTTTCCAACTCTTGATATGTCTTGATTTCGAGGTCAAATGCACTATTTATTTGGCTACTATCAGAAATAAACACAATAATGGAAGCTAAAGTTCTGGTGTACTCGTATATTATAATAACCACATGTACATCTCTGGATCTTTCCGTCTCTGAATTCAGTCGTAAATTTCAGCACATTTTCCCACCTAAGCTGCTAGTTGAAGTCTTTGAACTTGCCGCCCAGCTATTGCAACATGTTCTTTTGATGTACTCTTATAAATACAGCCGACACATCTGGGGGCTATTTTAACCACTGAATTATATCATTGTAACTATCAGCAAAGCTAAAATGATTAAGTAATCAACATATTCTCACTCAGTAGGTTGTTGAAGCAGGGCTGGCAAATCTTTGAATTTGCCTCCCAGCTATTTGCATGCATATGGAGGACTCCTATACTGGTGATTGTCTGCGTCCCAGACCAAATATTTGCATCCAAAAACGCATAATTAAGCGTTTCTGAGACCTCTGAATGATGATGTATTTTACGTTCTTTTCAAGAAAACCATGCACCAGTGTGTGTGTGTGTGTGTGTATGTGTATGTGTGTGTCTGTATCAGGCAACTGAGTAATATAAATAATTAGATGATGTTTTTCTTGCTGTTTTAAGGTTCATCACCATTGTTCAGTATAAGGCTACATATGGTGGCCTGTAAAAATAGTTGAGGAAGAACCAGGTAAAACCCAGAAGAACCACCAACCCACGAGAAGCTACTGGCAAACTTTCTCAAGTATCCACACTGGCTGAGCCCGTTACTCAAAAAAACAAAAACAAAAAGACAGAAATGTGATGGCAGTGATCCGTAATGGTGAGCACTTTAGACCACTCAGGGCTCCAATTAGAGGAAGTGTAGTTAACAAATGTTCTCACTGTATTAATAACACTGTATTAACAGTAATCATTACAGAGTTCTCACTAGGATTTTAAAACTAGGAGTCCAGGACTCCTAATTTGGTAAAAATAGGAGTCCCACCTGCAAAAGTTGCAGTCCCACCAGCAAAAGTTGCAGCGCCCAGAAAAATTCTGAAGCGACTAAATGGCCATTAAAATGCCCGGAATAAACAAATACAAAACTTTTATCAGTTTTACATGTATTTCTTTGCAATTATTTATTATTCTTTAAAACAGTATGTATTAAAATCTATATCATGTACAAATATATTCTGAACTACAATATAGTTCACTTTCGTCTATGTCGCGTTTCGCAAAATTTTCTGATGCTTGGCTTTGGATCATATTCCTCCACACTAGGTCCCTCTTCTTTGACTCTAGCAACTTTAGCACAGTTCTGAATCTCGTTTAAATCTTCCTCATTTTTTCTTTTAACCCCAAAATACTTGTCTAGATTTGCAAATGGCATTTTATTCAAGTCTCGATGTGTCTTGGTTTCGCAATATGCAATATTTATACAGCTACAATCGGAAATTAAATCAATTACAGGATCACGGGGCTTCGCCAATGTAGCAAACTGCGATTCTGTTTTCCGTTTTAGTGACAAAATATACCATCTGGTGATATTTGTGGCGACGCCAATTTTGGCTGATAAAAACCGTACATACAGTCCTGCGTTTGGAGTAGAGAAAATCAAAGGCACCATGACAGGAAACAATGTACTGGAATATATTGTTAAAATAACAAGTCCTTGTCTCATACTGACAAACCACCCTAACAGTGCACTGTTATATCATAATCCGCTAATGATGATATCTGGCCTTATTACTTTATGCAACTGACTAGTTAAATTCCGAATCCGCAGAAGGTGGAAACGTAAAATGAGTACAGTCAAGCAGATGACACTAATTTAAAAACAAATACCAGATGGAAGAAGAAAAAATACGTTTGCTGACACTTCAAAGAGAACTGATTAGCACTGATATATACTAAACAAATAAAACAAATCTGTTTCAATGTTCTACAATTATCTGAAGTTGCCGCAGCAATAACAAACAGGTATTTGTTTGACCCTTCAACTGGAGCCTTTAGCGGCGCCTTCAATAACAAACGAACCATCATCAAAGTAAGCCGACGACATTTGTTAAAAAAAAGTCAGCAAAAAAACATCTCAAATAAAAGCATTGCCTCATTTTTCACAGTGATTAGAACATATTTATTGTGTCGCAAAACATTCCTGTATGCAAAAGAAGAAAAAAAAAGAAAGAAAAAACGTGCGTACGGAGGACTCGTGCATGGGCGATTTTCTGCGTCCCGGACCAAAAGTTTGCGTCCAAATACGCGTAATTAAGCGTTTCCGAGATCTCTGCATTAATTGCATAAAACCTGTTTGAACCATAACTTCTTAGAATTTTTCCCCTAGCTTCAATCTGAAACCAGGTTGTTTCTTCTTAAATATGATGATACAAACCTGTGAAACAATGTAAATTCCAAAGCATTCATATATGTTACACTTGTAAAAGTAAAAAATAAAAATAATTTTTTTATGAAAATAAAATGTTAAATTTTACTTCATACTTTAATACTAATTATCTTTAACCAAGGTATATTTAAACCTGATTATTGAATACACTGTGATTTAACTGTCATCAAGAAACTTCCAAACAAAAACTATTGATCTCTATGGTCTCTCACGAAGGTGGTCATGTGCTAAACCTGGTACAAGAAAAGGGCACTTCAGGTGGATTTGTCACAATATACGGTAGTACAAATATGTTAATCAATATGTATAGCTTTCATTATGACAAAATAGCAAGTGATATTCATTCTGGATTTTACCCGATCACACTGATTGGTTCATTTTGTCCAAAAAATTGTTTACATACTTTAACATTAGATTTTGCCATATGCACTTCTTGGGGCATTTAAATAATGACCTTCCACAAGAATATGGTCTGATATGACTTCAAATGAAGTTTAAACTTGCCAGATAAAGGTATCTAGAATCAAATTCTAAAAACTGACACCCATTACTGAAATACTAGCCACTGCTGAATGCCTACATGATCTGTGGGACTTCTACTGTAATTCTAGCCATACAAAGTAGTGTTCACCTATGTCAGGGTATTTTACCACTACAAGTTTGATGGCAGTTCAAAAATGTATTAAAATGTTTTTTACTCCGAAAATTTCAGAATGAAAACAAAACTGACTGCTCTAATAGCAGTGGATTAATTATCGTTAAATTACCATAATATAATATAGGTGCTAACAGAAGTTAGTTAAGAGTTTTTATGCTCATTTAAAGTCATGTGGCGAAAATAATGGTGTAACTACGAACGTTGTTTGATGAACCTTCAAGCTTAAGAAATTTACTAAATCATTTAGCAAATAATGCATCAAATGAGTGGGTGTTAACTTGTATGCAAATATGAAAAGAAATTCAAATGCACAGACGAATACCAATCCTCAATATTATCTTGACTCCACCTTTATTTTCTCATTCTGAAACTAACAATTAGAATTTGTTTTTAAAAGTTTTTTTTGAAAGACACTGCAGTATTGTACAACGTGTAAAATAACGTTAACCTGTGGAAAACCGAATGACAAATCCATTACTGTACTGTATTCTATATGACAGTTCTGTCACTTTTCTTCGTCAGAATACTTTACCTGCTTATTAGCTTGAAACGATTTAAACCGTAAATGAAGAATTCAACATTTTGTTGGTGCTTTTATCTCAAGCAAACATGGTTGTATTACATACAGGACACAAGTGACAGTTGATTTCGATAATTTCTCCGTGACGTGGTTAGAAGACGGTCTGTAACTTCGTAGTGATGAATTATCAAAGGGACGCAACTCTGTTGGTGTCATTGGTTTTGCCGATGTTACTTGTAACAAGTCTTGTTTAGGTTCTAATCAACAGTAACACAGATTAAGTGAAAACAACAAGCTTTGTAAACTTTAACAAATAATTTATTTCCCTGGAAAAACAATGTAAATATTAAAAGAAAAATAAATTACGGTTTTAAGAATCAAATCCAAAAAAAAGTTCAAGAATAATCTATGAATTTAATTTTCAAAGTCCTAGTAATAAAATGTTTTAATGGATTCAAGTTTGAGTCCCAACGAAAATCTAAGTTGGAAGACGATGACGTATGATGTATCCAATAATGTGCTTATCTACAATTCCTTGATGAGTCACAAGAATTAACACTCCGGCGTTCGAAATCCGAATAAAATATTAAGAACTATCTTCGTCCAAGACTTCTTTATGAGTACTCAAATATTTCCAGAGAAATGAATTAGTCTTTTAAAATCAAAATAATCTGAAGAAACTTTAACATAAACTCGAAAACTAGCTAACTAAAAATAACTTAATACCAAGTGTAAAACCCGAAACTGAGATTATTTCTCTAAAGAGCGAGACTATACAATAAGCGAAGACACAGTTTTGGAAATCCATGAGGACCACGTGATCATGTTTATGTCACGTACTCCGAACAGGAAATTGATGAAACCAATCGTTGTACAAAAGAAGAAATTTTTTAAAAAAATGTTAATTTCACCAAACTTTTTACAAGTAGCAGCAGAGAGTGTGAACAGACCAACATTTATAAGCGTCTGTTTGGCAAACTAAGGCTTCCTCATAAATGCTTTATAGAAGCGTCAGTTGGCGAAACAGAATTTTAAAAAAAAGACGCCAGAGTCGTTGTCGCGCCACTCTCTGCTGCTATGGGGTCAAAATCTTTTTAGGATTTCAACCGAATATTTGATCAAGTCTGATACGATATCTTGATCTAGGATCATGCAAATGTGTTACAAATCCATGTGGGATTCACTGAGCGTGACTAAAGAAATTTCTAAAGAGATTATAATCCATATCATCGCCGTACCAAGTTTGCCAAATATTTCGTAGCGTATGTGTGTCAGCTCCGTTGAATACAGCAAGAATATTACAGTTATCTCTGATCACTTTTGATATTTGAGTGCATCGTTGAGTGACATATATCACGTCAGTGTTTCTATGCCTTCCTCTGGAAAATATCCTAGCAGGATTCTTTTCATTGTCTAACATCACATCATCATATACGACTAAATTGTTAATACTTCCATCAATGTCATCAATGCTCGGTGCTTCTTCGATATCGGTTATAAATTCAATAATACCCTCGCCGGTGATTTCTGCTGCCTTTTCGTTGTAATCCTTTAACACTTCGTAGCATCGCTGATCATCTACACTCGGGGCTATTAAATAAAACTTATCCCATTTCATCCATCTCGTTATTAAATTAAGCAACAATTGTGTCTTGCCACTTCCAGATGGTCCGATTATAATCATGCGAATAGAATTTGGTAGCGCTGCATGATTCTTAACTTCAAAACAACCAATACTCGGCAATGTCACTGTTAGATATTTATATGAACCAGGAGAGCTTGAAGGTGGCAGAAAAGAACTACTGATCCTATTAGGAGTGTTACTGCACATAAAATATCTAGCATAACAAGATCCACGGGTAGACCATCAATCTATAGATTGGATTCAACTGCTCCTCAGCGAGGATTTACTCGTGAACAACTAAAAGTGATACCCGAGGATACTCTTAACTAGCACCTCTGCGTCTGTTGCACTCAAGACAAGTCAGCATCACATTATCTCTAGTATGACCTACGCTGCTATTTTTCCTGTCTACGGTAAATTGTCGAGGATCTTTATCCGACCAACACCAACGCATTATACAATTGCAACTTGCGCAGTGATTATTCTGTTGTTGTTTCAGTGTAATTATTAATTCGGCATCAATATCAAATTCTCTAGTACTTTTTTATCCAGCTGTTTATAACCAAAGAGTTTTTTTTTATTATATCATCGCTGACAATATTACTTATTCTTGTGTCATTATCATCTAAAACAACTCTTCAAAGCTGATTTATTCTTCGTACTCTGGACACCGCAAGATAAACTAAATTCGACCACTCGATGTGATTATCTACCATTCAAACAATTGTATCGGTTATAGTCAATCCCTGTGAAGAATGTATTGTTGCTGCGTAACCTAGCGTCCATGGGGATTTATCAGCGCGCAATGCATCTTCAACGACGTTGATATCAACCAACACAATATCATTTTTTACGAGAATTTGCTTTTCGGTCAAGCCAGGAATATCAATTTCGATATTCTGTTTTCGTGTATCCTTGGGTCTATAACACAGCGGCATTGGGAGTGTTGCAAATTTTTCTTTATGAAAGTCAAATAACTTTATCTGAAGTGTATCTCTGACTATCTTTCTACTTGCTACTATCAAATCGTTTGGTTTCCACGCTTCCCAGAAATCATTTAATGGAGTTTCCGAAATTATTTCACGCGCTATTTCACATTGGATTCTATCCGGTTGTAATCTAATTAGTTTCTTGAACTTGCGTAATTGTTCATCAAGTGCTCTATGATCGGTATTAATTTATTCATAATAGTCTACAAAATTCTTTAGCTAATCATGTGGGGATAAACCACAAATGGTGGTGGTTGGCCATGATCGCCGCACATTATCACTTTTGTATTCGCTTGCAATAACCAATCAAGAAATCTTTGTAATACATCTAACGATACCGTGCATATCTCATCCCAAATAATGACTTCAGGACTAAATTTCTCACCCATTCGGTCAGGAGTTCATTCCTCACCTTCACATCGAAAGAAACTGTGATAAGTACAGGCATTAATTCCTCGTTGTTTCATTTCTCTTGCAAGTCTATGGGTCGGTGTTAACACAATCATGTTTGATTTGAAAACGCTAGTGTTTCCACGAAATAATTCAATCGCACGAGTCGTCTTTCCTGACCCACCACAGCCGTTTAAGTAGACGGTTTTATATCTACATATTGGATCAGATATCGGCGGTGCATTAGATAGTTCTGATATCTTTTTTTTTCAAGTAATTGTTTTCAATCGTAACATCTGCTGATTTGGAATAGTCATGCAGTATTTCCCTTTTAATTCTCCATGATCCCCAACTCTCGTCAGAATTTGTGAATTCAGCCACTGCTTCGCTGTGTTTTACATCTATGTAAAATGAATCAGTGGCTACTCTAACTGCGGTGTTAGGAAATCTATTTATCATCGAAAATAAATTGATAGAGGCATAACCAAGCATAGACGCCATCAAGTGTGTATACTGAAGATTTTTTCCATCGTTGTAAGCAACAATTGTACCGAATTTTGTTTCATCGGACAAGAAAGCTTTTTACGAGTTACATATATACCATTAGATGTTGTATCCGCGATTATAAAATCGTATTCAACGCTATCTATAATCAACCGTGAAGAATATCGGTTATTGTCGTATTTTTCACCTTGTGTGAATTTACCAATTATTCTTCTACCGAATTCTTTTGCTTGTCTATTTCTAACTTCAAATAACTGTTTGGACCATTTCAAGATATATTCTTCGTCGAGATCAGGGAATTGTTTTTTGTTTTCGCTGATTATACTATTTAGACTATCAGGTTGTGGTAATCAGACCTCACTCTGAGCTTGATATGATATTATCGCTTCACTGACAATCAGCGATATCAGCATTTTAGAATCAATCATATACCGTAATAGCACTATTGACATCCAGTGTTTTTCAGATATATGTCTACCAATCCAAACATAATAGCACAGATGAAGTCCTTTAAACAATTCAAATGGTACGACACGAACGAATCCAGTTAAACCAAAATCAGATAGTGGTCCATTAATCGCAACACGGGTCATTTCATGTGTGGGATGTCCAAATCTTTTGAAGTACTTAGCACATTCTCTGTACCCGAGAAAACTCCCTGGATAACACGCAACCATATCAACCGAAATAATACTTTCGCGGTCATATTTTGTATTCCATAATCCAGCATGGTCGTATTCGATGCAGCTTGATTTCATATCTGATAGAAATTCTGCGCGTGTTGGTTACGATAGATTTCTCTTTCTCGCAAAATGAGCTGCAATCGACGGAATTGTTAAACAATTTGTTAATAATTGTTCGTCATGATCTGTTGAAAAACTACAAGCTAGTTTTTTCATCTCGTTGTGGAGGGCTTCAGTGCGGTATAATTCTCCATTGGGTCTTACAAATTGATCGAATTTGCCCTCTTCGTTTTCAAAACTGTAAAGTAACCACACTGACATAGGATCGTTTTTACTTAACTTGTAAATAAAATCAAATAATTTCTCCTCGGGGGAGAATTCTGGGGAGAACTCCGCGGGTAGATATTTTATTGTTCTATCTCGCGGAAATATTGTTACTGCAGGTGTCCACGCGTGTTCGTTATGGTCAATAATTTTTATTGGGGATCCTCTCGATTTATATTTCGGTTCATATAATACATCTCCTGGGTGCTAGGACAAAATGTCCGCGGACAAAATGGCACGGACAAAATGCCATGTGGACAAAATGTCAGTGGAAGTAATGGCACGGACAAAATCATATGCGGACAAAATGTCCGCGCTCCAAAAATTTGCGGAAGAAAATATAAGATGGAAAAACCAATGAAAAAATTCACTAATCTATTTATTCAAATTTAGTCTAACTTTATTATAATAATTATATCTAGCCGAATTAATAAATAATGAAGTTAAACAACATTAATGTTTAAAACAAGTGCAATGTCTCCTAAATATGTAATTGGATCTCGGTTGTTGCAGTCGGTCACCATAGTGTGCAAAACCTCGTTGACGCGGATGTATGTTTTCTTTTTCTTCCCAGCCGTTGTTCCCAGTTCCAATTGACGACGAAGAAATTGAGTGCTGTGTTGTTCCTGTTCAAGGTTCCGTGCAAGTTTGGTCGTGATCGGATGCGCGAAACCGACAACATTGTTGAATGCATTGTGCCAACCCTCGATTGCGTTGTTGCTGCGTAGACAACGATGAAGAAGAAAAAGAGACAAAACGAATATTGGTTTTATTAATACTATTTTCAATGGTTAGTTCCCCTTGATTATTCACGGAAGAATGTTTTTCTGGATTTTTTTTCTCCGTGCCATTATGTCAATTGACATTTTGTCCACATGACATTTTGTCCCTGCTATTTTGTCTCTGCCATTTTGTCCGTGCCATAAAGTCCACTGCATTTTGTCAACATGATATTTTGTCCGTGCCATTTTGTCCGTGACATTTTGTCCGGCCACTATCGTCGTTACTGATATTGGAAATTTTAGTATTCGTTCTAGTTCTGCCACATTTTTAATCGTTGCTCTATTTTTCTTTACTGTTAGTCCCCATTCATTTATTTTTTGCGTCTTAGATCCGTCAATTTTTGTTTCCACACAACGCATTTGTGAAGTGTTTTATTATTAGTTCTGCTACACAATTCAGCGATGACAATTTCATTGCTTTTAATTTTTCAATACTCGGTTTATTATTTATCGGATAGATTCCATAAGCAACTGCTGTTACAGGATAGGATATCTCGTAGTACGGTTTGTCAATTCCAGTCAGTATTCCTAGTTTGGAATCTCGACTCACAGTGACAGTTCTTTTATCTTTCAGGATGGGTTCAAATTTATCCCGAAAAATCCAATATCCTGTTTCTGAACGGATAATGAATTTCACTCTAAAAAATACTTTTTCTTGTCAAGATGTGAGATTATCGCGGCTGCGTTTTCGTCGTTCATGGTAGCATCAACACTACCATCAATTCGAAATGTTGACCAACAATGAGATGCTCCATCGTGCTTGAATTCATTAAAAAATCACGGATTTTACCTATCATGCTTCTATCACTTATTAGACCCTTTGGTGTATCTACGGAGACTCTATCGAGATTGAATTTAGCATTTTTCCAGGGTTTAATTTTCGAAAATCTCTCTAACTCCTCCATATTATAATTAAAACAAGTATTTAAATAAGAAAATTATTATATAATGAATCATTGCAAATGGTTGATGATAGGATCAGTAACCGCATGTAGCAAGTCATGCAGAAATGAATTCTGTGGATATCATTCACAAAGCGTTCGTCGCGGAAGTTTTGGGCCCTTCCCTTGTCTCCGATGTGGAGTAGGAGTGCGTGGTAAATCGCAGTTGTGTCTGAGTTGCGGTGGTAAGCGATACAGAGAGTTGAAGCGTTATTATGATAAACGAATTAAGAATTCCATCAATGACTCTGACTCTGTCCCTGACTGTGTCAGCGACAAGATCATAAGAACACCTCAAGACTATATTTATAGATTCCAAAGTAATAATTAAAACAAATAATAAATTAGACAAATAGTATTTAGTATACAAATGGACCAAGAACTTCAACCGCATCCTGTGATCAGCAATTATGAAGCGTCTCGTGACGGTATTGTCAGAAACCGCAGACTGAAGAAACCAGTCGGTTTTGTAACTAAGCAGGGGTATTTGATGTTTACTGTTGGAAAGAAGGCATATTATTGTCATCGTTTCGTATATGAGGTGTATAACGGATTGATCAAAGATGGTCTTGTTATTGATCATATTGACAGATGCCCTAAGAACAATTTTTTTATTGAATCTACAAGCTATTTTTCAGAGCGAGAATTCCAAACGAGGTGGAACTGGAAAATACTCAAAAAACGATAGACCCATACAATCATTTAATATAGAAAATAACGAGGAAATAATATTTCAATCAATTAATGAAGCTGGTAGGCTTTTTGATATTTGCAGTACCTCCGCACGATTTGTTGCAGAGAACATAACCAAGACGGCTGTCTCCAAGACAACCGGACATAGAATTCAATTTACATACATCTAAATTTCATTTGGAATTATATGTATATAACAGCAAAGGGAGATAACTCGTGCAGGTATATGTACGGCTTATGAAAGAGTTACAGATCTCAATGGGTTTTGTGTCAACAGATTTCGATGGTTTTTTCCAATTAAATTCCATTGGTTGTTTTTAACTGTTATGATTCTCAGTGGAGATATAATCAATAGGGAAAATTATCTGTTTTGTAAGAAAACGAATCAAATACGCGGAATTTACAAACATTTGTTTTCTAGTTTTTAGTGTGAAAGAATAAAATCGCACACCTCTGTCATTGGCTTTCATGTACTAAACTGGCTTATATACCATGCCGTCTATTATATGATTGGGGATTTAGCGCCGAAGCTCAAGTCATGTGAACCAATCATATATCACACACTATCACACCGTGTGTGAATGCTTTTTGTATTCATACAACCTGTTATGATTTTGAGTGGGTTGTATGATTGGATTAATATGGCTTGAGTGTAGGACCCGCCCCGTCATCCATTTTCATCCATTCATCCATTCATTCATTGTATAGAATCCAGTCATTCATTGCTTGTATATAATCCATTCATTCATTCATTGTATATATATTAAACGAATCAAACACGCGATTTACGATTATTTCAAATATGAAAATGAAGTAAATAAGTTTGTCCCGTTATTTACTATCGTGGAAAAAATCAGGAAAGAATTAGGAAATGAATATGAAATCAAACGCGCAGTTAATTCAAAAATCAAGAATATTAAAATGGTTATCCGCCAAACTGAAAATTCTCCTTTGATTCAAAAGACCCCTTTGGTCACCTCAACACAGTAAAAATTCTCACTATGAATCATGTATAAATACCCATACCTGTGTCTATTGTATATACTTGCAAACAAGTATTATGCGCTTACTCAACCAGAACAAAATTCTATGCGGGTTTTTAATCAACAGTGGCTTTACACGGAAGTAATAAAAAACACTGTAGTGAAATCGGGGTGGGTGGGAATTCATGGATTTATTTGTTAATTGCTGAAAATATTTCAGCAATTTTTTTTTTATTATTGATTTTTTGGTCATTTTAATCATTTTTTTGTTGAAATTTTTTTGTTTTTGTGGTGTTCTCTAGTCATTTTTGATGATTTTTGATGCATTTTTGATCTGAAAAATAGAGTAAACTAGTCGACGTTCTCTAATTGAATCAATTAGAGATTTTTCATATTAAAAATCATTTTATGATTTTCACGTAAAAAATGCATCAAAAATCATCAAAAATCATAAAAAAAATCCTGATTTTATCATTAAAAATCACTTTATGATTTTCGGGTCAAATGGTCGACGTCCTCTAAATGATTCATTTAGAGATTTCTCATTAAAAATCATTTATGGTGACTTCGTCACTGCATTTACATCGTACATTAATTAATAATGGTAAATGAATCTCTAACGACTAAATTAGCGCGCGAAAAAATTTAAACCAATCCGTGGTTCAGTTAGAGAGATATTGCAAGCTAGACATAGTCAAGAGACTGATTTATAACAGGGACTGAAGAATTGTTTAAATCCATCACTTCAACTACCGAGATCTATTTTGGGAGAGACTATTGACGAACAGGATAGAAATAAGGGTATTCTCCCGTTGTTAAAACAGACAGATGGAGATAACAACAACCACAGAGTGATATTACTAAAAATGGAGTGTTTCTTTAATGGATAAATTTACTGAGGGGGCTAGAACACTAATAAAACAATTTCAATTATTTAAGAAATAAGGATTATCACGCTTTTGGTGATTTTGCTGCTAACAGCTATCATTCAAAAAAGGAGTTTTTAAAGGACGAGTATAAAGATAGTGGAATTAAACGTGATGACTGGTTTGATTGGTTGTATAAAATAAACAAGGGGATAAGAGGGAGATGAGGTATAAAGAATTTAAAAAAGGAATTAGTAATCATGATAAACAACAAATAGAAGAACGACAAATAGAAATATAAGAACGACAACAAGAAAGAAAGCGCCCAACACCTACACGAAGACAAACACGAAGACAGATAAAACAAGAAAAGGATATACCACTTGAGGTTGATTTAGAGAGGGAGAGTCAAACACCAACACGGAGACAAAAAAAACAAACAAGAAGAACCCCAGTTAGATACATACCTTGACCAACTCAAACATGATGATGATGATAATGAACTTTTAAGGTATTTACAAAGTCAGGAAAGGGATACACAGGGTGCAATTTGTTATAGTAGAGGGGAGGGTTTTCCTCAGAGTGGAACCCCAAGTAGAGTTAGAAACTCCGTTTCAGGTAGTGGTCTAGTTAGTTGTCCTGGTAATATTCTCAGCGATATAGCACGATTACAGGTTCTTATAGGAGGAAACCGAGCTGGAAATAACTCATCGGAAATAATTAATGAAGCAGCTGATATCTGCAGGCGGTTATTTCAAGGCGGCATCATGGATATTGATGTATATCGAGTGTTTGTTGACGAACTAGTCCAAAATCCTACGGATTTTTACGGTTATCACAGTGACTAATGTATTATTTATCAACAATAATCAACTATATGATATAATCAA
This sequence comes from Unio pictorum, assembly GCA_030141615.1. Taxonomy (NCBI): domain Eukaryota; kingdom Metazoa; phylum Mollusca; class Bivalvia; order Unionida; family Unionidae; genus Unio; species Unio pictorum. Next base: position 40,573,089 of record JARLTB010000021.1, read on the forward strand.
CAATTTTCATTGTATAAAATTGCCAATGGCCTATAACAACGCAAGGCATATTCCGATATGGTACATAATAATCTATATAATCAACCCAGTTAAATATTTTTGTTTTATACCAATCATATTCAAAATATCTACTATTGGTTACTAAATAATCTGTGAATTTTTGTATTTGTAAACTCTTTTTTTAAATTTTTTTATCTAATTAAAAAAAATATCATTCCATGCTAGTTCTTCAATCTTGCCACCTCAGACCTCTTCCTACATAAAAACGTAATTTATCATAATATCTAATATTGTAATTTATAAATCCCCAATGTGCCATCATTTACAATATTAGATAAATATCATTTAAATAAGCTGATCATACACTACACCCACGATAAACCAACAAGTGTCTACTTAGTAAATTCACGATTGCCTGTTTATAGAGCGTACTATGGTGATGGTCTCGGCGATACCATTGCAGGGTTATTTGCAAGAATGGCTCCAAAAGTAGCACCAATCGCAAAACATATATCGATGAAAGCCATTGATGTCATTCGTGATAAGGGTATTAGCGCTGTTGGAGATGTTGCCGGGAAAGCGTTTTCAGCCGCGAAGGATAAACTAATGTCGTTAGTTCGACGGCGAAGGAAGCCACTGATGAAGTCATCGTTACCATTTACGGAAGTAATTCCTGCGAGTGCTAGCAAAATAATAAATAGCGCGGTGGATCAGAAATTATTATCATTGGCGACCAGCAACCCAGATGATATCGCAAACATGATAGCGGGAAGTGGCTTAAGATCCCGACCCAAATCGCGATTTAGATCAAGGAATATATAATAAAATGTTCAAACTGACACTTGATCCAGCGTTTGATATGGACGCCCAATGCGTAAAGATGATTCTGTACGCGATTATCAATTCTATTCCTATCAAGCAGTACAACCAGATATTCGATCAAGAATTGAACTTCAAGTCAGTAAATACTTTTTACCCGCTCAAGCGTTTATCGAAGTAGAAGGAGAAATTGTAACAAATGTTGTAGCTAATACACCATATCCAGTTGGTGCTCAAGTCGGTTTTGTTAATAATGGTATTATGGCGTTATTCGAGAGTGCAAGATATCTGATTGATGGAAAAGAGATTAAGTCGATAGAACGCGATGTTGATGTTGCCACAACAATAGTAGGGCTAGCAAAATATTCCGACGATTATACAAGATCGGCAGGCCCTTCTGTGATGTTTGCAAAGGATGTTAAGGATACTGCTGGAAAAATTCCATTTATTGTAAGACAACCAAAGAATCGTGCTGCTCCTAATCCCGCTAATAATGATGAAGTCGCGGATATGATTATAAATACTGATCCCAACTACAACCTAGGAGCTGCAACACGTATGTCAATGTTGAAAGAACAGAATCGACGATTTTCATGCGTGATTCCACTACATCATATAGTTGGATTCTGCAGAAATGTTCGAAAAGTTATATATGGAGCGTAGCATACAGTAGTACTTATGCGAAAAAGTACTAACAATGACGCAATTCGGAGGATTCCAGCAAATTTAGATCCAGTACATGTAAATGATGATGCCGGTAAAGTCATTTTAACAAAAGTATCATTGTGGATGCCAGTAATGACTCCAGCACTCGCCGCAGAAGAACGATTACTATTATTTATGGATACAGGAGGAAAATCATTGCTAAGTTGGCTAACAACAACAACAGATATTAAACAATCAGCTGTTAACGGTATATTTACATGGAGCCTAGCATCACAACAAGGTGTTTCAGCTCCACGTCATATTTTTATTGCGTTACAGGATATGACGAGGGTTGATAATCAAGCACGTAGCCATATGATATTTGATCAATTAAGTGTCTCGCTGAGAATAAATGGCCAGCAGGAACCATCTGAGGATATACAACTTCATTACGGTCAAAACCATATTGCACGAGTTTATCATCGTCTGTTGTCATATATGGGACGCGATCAAAATGTTGATACTGGTCTACAAATATCACAATATGATTTTAGTACCCTTTATACGATCTATTACTTTTCGCTGGAACATCTTGATTTAACGAGACAGTCCGTCGTTCATATACACTTTAGAGCTACTGTGGACCGTGGTGCTATTGCTAATTACAGAGCAGTTGCTGTCATTCTCAGCGATAAATCAATGTTACTCGAAGGTGTTGGTGGAAAAATGAGAGTAATCGATGCACCAGTGGCAAATATGTAATTGAAAATCCTTCGGATTTTTCACACTAGTGTTTTTCCAAAGTAGCAATTAGATCAATCTGTTATTAATATAATGTCATACAGTGTTCTTAGTGTTACGTTAACTCCTAGTCAACTCAAGACATTGCAATCGGAATCAGCTAAAAAATGTGGAACCAGGATAACGCTGGAACACAATCAGATGTCTGGTGGTCAGAATAAATTGTCACTGACAACTCGTCAGATAAAACATTTCAATGATGCTTTCAAAGATTAAAAGGGTGTTCAGATCACACTCTCTGCAGCTGCGATCAAAAACATGATAAAATCAGGTGGTATATTTTCACTGTTAGCTGCGATTCCAGCATTAATTGCAGCTGATAAAGCGGCTGAGTTGGGAGCTGCAGGAGCTCTTGATGCAAAAGCAGTACAGAGTATTGCTCAATCACATGAACAAAAAAGGACGTGGATACAAAAAAAGGGAAAGGGTCTAAGATTACCAGGAACCCCGTATTCATGTTACAGCGGAAAGTGCCTGAGACTAGGAACAGTTTATTAACAATATCGCCGATGTCAAATTTTGATTTATTCGAGGCTGCTAAAAAAAACTAGCGATAAAAAACTTCAGAGGTGTCTTTATGAAAGATCAGTTACCGGCACAACCAAACAACGTTGAAACCAGTATAATTAATCCTGATAACAGCACCGGACCCGGAACCCACTGGGTTGCATACGCGATTGATCCGCGTGCAATTGTTTATTTCGATTCATATGGGTTAGCGCCGTCTAAAGAATTTACGCGTTATATAAACCACTTAATAACTCCTATCTGGTATTCTACTCTACCAACAAAGTAAATGAATGACCCACCAATATGTGGCATAGAAGTATTAAATGTCCTTGACGCTATTTCATCATCGGGAAAACCACCTCATCGGGTCGTAAATGAATATACTAGTAATCGCTTTTTAGAGAGAAATTATATAAAATAACATGATTGATATTTGGCGGAGATCTTTATCAAGCCTGAAAAAACCAACCGCGGAAATATCTGCAACCGGTGATATAAAAAAAATAATCGAAGATGAAATAGCTGAGATGTTGAACTTAGCAAGTGTTGATCCCAATGAAATAGTCGTATTTCAAGATCGTCAGGGTAAATTGAAAACGAGTAATGTTTATCTTGATGATATTTTAGTTAAACAACGCGGTGTAATGGAAAATGCTATCGCAGTATTTTCCGATCAGGGTAAACTCAAATCAAGTATACTTGTTTCAACTATTGTGGATGCCCAACAAAAACTACAATCAGAATACAACGATCATAGAATTAATTTTGGTCAATTACAACAGAGTATAATTAATAACATCGAAACCCCGATAAATAATTTCTTCGGGGTTCCACGTTCGCAACCCGAGTTGCATATCATACACGTAAAAACTGCTATCGATAATTTGGCAAAATTGCGATGCGAGTATGACGCTCATGTAGTTCAATTTGGTAATCTACGTAAAATTTTTTAAAAAGACTGATGACGCCGTCGATAAATTGTTTGGTAAAGATGATATTAAAATGGATCTCGCTGATATTATCACGAAACTCAATGAAATAACAGCGATTAATCAGCGAATAGAAGCTATCAACGTTGATATTAAGACGACCAACGATATCATCAGAGATGATATGCCGAAGATGATACAAATACTTGAAAAAACAAAAATTCCTCATGAGAGAACCAACAACCTAGTATACACGATTCACTATGGATCATTTGCGTGGACACCATCCACTAACATTAAATATCACCTCGGACGTCAAAGTATTTATCGATTGACACTAGTGACACCGACTCAATGTAATATTTCATCAAGGAGTTCATCTGGGGTCAACAATACGATATCAAAGATCATTAACAAGGATACAACTGAACGATTCACAATAGCATCCACTGATGATAATTTGGCCAGGGTTTCAGTAACATGGTATGTGGAATTCGTAGCGGATTTAAGTAAACAACTAAATTGAAATCGTAAACGATTTGAAAATAAAATGTCATCAGTAATGATTTCATCATCACAGTATCGCTATGATCAGGTCAGAGAATTTCAAACTAAACTCAAAACCCTCACTGAGGAGTATCAAACAAAAATAAAACAATATCGACGAAGAATCACCGCAGTTGATGTTACCGTGTACTCGGTGAGTGGTGTAATCACCGGAACCGGTATAATAATCTCATCGGTGACAATGATTGCACCGATAGCTGTTCCAATTTGTATATCCGCGGCAACAACAATCGCGGGAAATATTTCGATTATAAAAATAATATCATCATGCAGCCAGCACAAACTGCAAGATTAAGTAATCAAGTTCCATATTGTATCAACCTCGTACTCGCAATTATCCTCAGTGATATCGTTGTCACTCGATGATACATTAATATCAGATAGTGAGTTCTCAGCGATAGTACGTGTTTATGATTCCGCGATGTCAAAATTAGAGCGACAACATGAGTATAATAACAATGGCAACATCGCAAGAACTACTTAAACGAATAGCGGAAAATACCAACCGGGCGAAAACAAGTATGATCTCAATAACATCAACCAATGCTGAATTCAGTTTGAATTTCCCTATTCCGATTCCTGTGAAGGAGATAGCGTTAGAAAAGCCACGAGTGTATCACAGTTGGCCTAACAGTAGCATTTGGTGGTCAACAACCGAATAATTCCTTGGTATTTGCGAGTAAGAATAAACCCAACGGTGAACCAGACTGGAACGTTGTTTCGTTACCATCTGGGTCATACCAAATCGAACAAATCAATAATGAATTAAAGCGTAGAATAAAATCCATTACATGAAAAGAATCGAAAATCGCTATAACGGTTCATGAGCCGACGTTATCATCTACCATTGAAATAAACTCGCCCGGGTATGGAGCAGATATTTATCAGAGTTCGATAAGGACAATACTGGGTTGGCCTAAAGAAAACACCTGGACAAGAAACCGTTAATATACCCGAACCAAACAAATCTGATTATATCTCCACGAGGGAAGATTATCGTGAGTATACATTTAGTGGACCTCATTTAAAAAGATTAAATTATTGGGTACTACTAGATGAAGGTTTTAGTAGGCCGTATTTTGTACTCAAAAGAACCGATAATGATGAAATATATTATGGGATAGATGAAGGAGATGTTAATAATCAGTTCACAACAATGAATAGCAATTTTGAGAAAATTAGAAATTTACTCATAACAGCAATCAGTACATTTACTGTTAACCGAGATAAAGTCATCGAAAACATGGAGGTATGTAATAAAATTATCGCCGACATGGATGAATTTAATTTACGACTAGTTCAATTTATATTAGGTCATGATCATCCTACAACGAGAACAGAATTTGCAGCAGAAGTATAATATACATGTAGATGATATTTCCACGTTTAAGCTTCCAGGATATAATGCACCAGAATTAAAAAAATCTCTCAATAATGATATCGATGATGGTTTCAAAAAGATTCAGGACACATGGAAGAAAATACCACCATCACAAACAACAATCCTCAAACATAATAATAACCCAGACGGAGGCGGCAGGCATATCGCTCCTCAAAACGTCAATGTATCCTCGGTGATTGCATTGAATTTAGTATGTGATGTTATAGAAGGAAGCTATCAAATAAATCTCGAGCGATCAAATCTGGTACAGCAGGGATATATTTTATATTCATTTGCACCAACAGCTCCTCCAGGGTTTTTAATAATTGAGGATCCAACTAATCCAGTCTATATACGATGTCATAATGATTCGTTAACGAGAATTAATTTCAAACTCACTGACCAGTCCAATAATCTGATTGATTTACGAGGTGAGGTTTTATAAATTAGTCTGTTTGTGAAATCGTAAAGATTTTTACCCCATAGCAGCAGAGGGTGGCGCGACAACGACTCTGGCGTCTTTTTTTTAAATTCTGTTTCGCCAAATGACGCTTCTATAAAGCATTTACGAGGAAGCCTTAGTTTGCCAAACAGACGCTTGTAAAAGTTGGTCTATTCACACTCTCTGCTTCACAAGTAAAGAGGCACGTATTTCAAATACACCGTTGATTTCATTCTTATCAATCCCACATTACAAATGAATAATTAAAAAACGTTGTTTACTTGATTCTCAGTCAAGGTCAGGAATTAGGTCATCTTAGATACAACGTTCCTAATCTTAGGTTTTCGAAAAACTCAACTGAATTTCTCGAAAATATCAGCTCTAGTCAATAAAATTACATTACAATAGCATGTAACGAAAACTATATGTAAAAAAACTAACAAACAAACAGTTATCTTAAATAAAGTATTAATTAAATCAGATATATGTAACACTTCCTCCATAAAGGAAAATAAAGATTTTTATGATAAAGCTTTCCTTTTGCCATACATTAAGTATGCATGATGTTAAAGGAAAACATAAGAAGAACTTTTATGAATTATGCACAGTATATATGAAATAATGCCTTTCTAAACACGGGAAGGTGCATCGACTGTTAAATTATTTTCCCCTTGATGTGACAGATGCCAAATTTCATTCATGTAACAACAAACTCTACCTTAGTAGTCTTTGATTTTTATTTATCATGTTGCCGATGAAAGTAATGATCACTAAACACAATAATCAAAGAATGAGCTGAACTGATGTAAACTTCAAAATGTTGTAATGCCAATATTACAGCCAAAGATTCCTTTTTGATTGTTGAATAATTTATTTGATGCATAATTGTTTTGTTATCTAGAAAAATACTACACTGGATAATGAATACCATTTTGATCTTCTAGAATAAAAACTGCTCCAACCCATCAGCACTTGCATCAACAGATGATTTAAATGATGTGCTGAAATTTGGAGTGATAAGAACTAGCAAGCTTTTTAGTATGGCTTTTAACTTATCAAAGGCTTCCTGACATTTTTAAGTCCAAAGGAACTTGTTTGTGTTGCACAATACATTTGTTAGGTGTTCAGCAATTATGTAACCAATTGAACAAAATTTCCACTGCAGTTATGTCAAACCATAATTTCACTTTTGACTTGAACTGCTTCGTGCCAAATTCAAGCACACTAGGCTGGAAAGGTCCATACCCGATATTAGAACTTTGACCAACATATTTGGGAAGGCCAAATTGAATTTTATCTAAGGTTTTAGATTTAATATTCCACAAAGGAATTGCCTCTAGAAACGATGTTTGCTTATATTAAGATAAGGGACGAATACAGTCTACCATAATTCTACTAAATGGTTTCTCAGATCCAAGACTAGGTTGAAGATGAGCCTTAGGGATCTTCCGATTGGGTTTTCCGACCATTTGACAAGTACGACAACATTTACAGCATTTGGCAACATCACTTTTGATTTGGGGCTATGGAAAGTGAGTCAAGATCTTGTGCTAAATATCATTAATTCCTAAATGTCCAGCCAAAAGCGTTTCATGGGTCAAACTAAGTATTACCTGTCTATAAGGTTTTGGAACTACAGTTTGATAGTTCACTGACCACTCATCACCATTAAGTACCTTGAGAGGTCTCCATTTGTTTCATAAGAATTCCATTTTTAATGAAATAACAGACATGTACTTCAAAGGCTGCCAGTTCATTAATGGCATTTGAAACAAACAGGAAATCTCAGCATTTATTTCCCTGTTTGACGACAAGTTATTGTCGTTTATCACCCAATTAGAATAAAGAGAATGAGTAGTTAAACGAGGATCACTGTCATCAATACATTCTGACTGATCAAAGCTAGGAGTGAAAGTGACCTTATCAAAAGCCTACCAATGCATGTGTCAGCTAAAGGAATAATTTCCTTATCAACATCATTCATTCTTAAGAGACTTATTTCCTACTGTACTCACTGGTAAGGCACTCTGGTCTAGTGAAAGTGAATTGTAAATATCATTAGCCTTACCAGCGAGTACACGTTGTAATAATTGAATCTAGTTGTTCTCTTAGGCACTTAAAACACTCAGCATTTCTTTCAAAACGAAAGAAATTATTGGTGTACTTCTTTTTCCAGAAAAATAGGTACTAATACTTTTTAAAACATCAAAAGTAGGGAAGTGTTTTCGATTTGTCAGCTCTAATTATCTTAATTTAAAATGAAATTCCTTTTCATCCATTTCCGATTGTAAACGCATTTGCTCTTGTTCTTTCTCAAACTGCATTCGTCTTTCTCTCTTTATTACTTATCTAAATGTATTTGTATTTCTTTCTCCTTTCTCTCTTTTTGTAACTGTATTCGTCTTACGTCAAACTCTTTCTGAAATCGCATTGGTCTTATACTCATCTCTCTTTCCATTTGTATTTTTTCTATCTGAACATGAACCTGTCTTATCTCTAATTCCAACATTTGGAACTGTATTTCAATTTTCAAAACTTCCATCAACTCCTAGGTAAAATTAAAAAACAAATTATCTACTTCTATTGATTTTGTAAAAAAAAAGCTTGATGATTTCATTAAAGATTTTAAATTAGAAAATAATGCTTGGGATTTAAATTTGGTCATGATCGATTCAGATTTTTAAAAAATACAAAGTTCTGAAACATGTTAGTCAAAAATTATAAATCTAAGGACGAGCAACCTGATTTATTTTGTTACGTGATTAGGTTCTTATAAACAGTGACTAAGAAAAAGTGAAAACAGCAAACTGCTTACAATTCAGCAAATAATCTATTTTCTTGGAAAACCAGGTAAAACTTAAAAAATTATAACTTACGGTTTTAAGAATTAAATCCAAAAATATTCAAGAATAATCCCAGAGTTAAAAGTTTGAAGTCGTAGGAATAAAATCTTCGAAAAGAATGAGTTCGAGTTCAGAAAAAAATCAGAATGGAAGACAATGCTGTATGAAGTAGCCTGTATAGCAATGAAGTGTCAAAACTTATTTGTTAAACCACATAATATCATACGGTGTTTTAATTTCGAATACAATTTCAGTAAATGTCTTTGTCCAAGAATTAATTCCTATTTCAGTTACTTCCAGAGTAAATTAATCTCTTAAAATCCATATAATTTGAAAACAAATTAAAATAAAACTCAAAACCTGATCACACAACAGAAAACACGACTTCAAAGTGGTTTTAGCCCATCTCCAAAATATGTCTCAAAACATCACTATTAAATATAACTAATACGCAGTTTATAGAAAAGCGAGAATTGAAAATAGAGGCTGTTTATATACCTAAAGTCACTTACGCTTAGATTAACGTTGATACAAACCAATCGTTTTGCTCCGATAATAAAATAAAAATAAAAAGTTGTGTATTTGCCTCGGTGATTTCTGATTCAAGGTCAAGAACTAAGTGAAAAATAGAAACAGTGTTTATATTATTAGGTGTTGATAAAGGAGCCAGGTCAGACTGAACATTTTGAAAAAAGGCCAAATTAGGTTATAACGATTACATTACAATAGCATGTAATAGGATTTGTAAAATAATCAAAGCTAACAAACCCACATTTAAATCAAATCAAATATAAATTAAATTAAATCCGATATACGTAGCAATATATATATATATATATATATATATATATATATATATATATATATATATATATATATATATATATATATATATATATATATATATATATATATAAGATCAGTCATGTTCTAAACATTTTTCAAAGTGTATTCATTAATATCCTCTAAAAACAAACATTATGCTTCGGCAGATTATAGACAGTTAATACATTAAATCTGAGCAGATAAATAGTACGCAAGAATGATGGCAAGGATAACTTATTCAGGATCTGTTCCAGATATAAAATATACACATTGTTCACTGCATAATATAAAAAAATATAAAATTCAAGAAAATTCAAACGTACCGTTTGCTCCTGACCCATAAAATAAAAGTCAAAGAACTGGATTAGCTGATATAATCTAAGCATCAGTAACATCTCCATGAAGAGATACATATCACAGTTTCGCATCACACTGTGACAGACTCAGCTAAATTGTACCGTGTGGATTACAACATTTAGTTGTGTTATTTATTTACTGCATTTCTTAAACAAAAACATACCAGAGTTAGATATGTTAGATTCTGACTATTGACTAACGATACATCCCGTTTGTTTGTAAACTAGACCCTCTCTCCTCCGATTTCAATGATGTGATAATAAGTGCACAAGACTAAGTCAAGTGAAATTATTGATTTATAATTTGTAACATGCCCAAATGGTACATATACTGGCATCCCCTGCACATTTCATGCCTAATGGACTTCCCTTACTAAGACGGCGACATAATGCGTACACTATAGGCTTTTTGTTTTTACATCAGACAACATAATAACGTAGTTCATCCTGTTCGATAACTGCCGTATAATACCGTATATTACTAAAACGTTGAAAGCTTGGAATTTTATTCCTTTGCACACATGCCCATTTAAATTAAACTGCTTTTCACAGATGAACTTAGAAATTAAACCGCTTATTAAATCCACTTGTAATGCAAATTTGTTGGTGTCATTATTTTCTTCTGCTTGATTCGACATTGCAAATATCGGAAACAGACGACTTTTTGTAGTTGTACACACACACACACACACACACACACACACACACACACACACACACACACCTCTACTGAAATGGACTTGTCCAGGAACTGGAAATTGATCTCAACGATGGCAGTGTTAGGGAAACTCTACTCGCAGTCAGGTTAGAAATTATAAATTATAAATCGTTGAATGAGCAGCAGAGAGGGTAAACAGACCAACTTTTATAAGTGTCCATTTGTTAAACTAATGCTTCGAACGAAAATGAAACAAACAAGCAAATGTTCGCTAAACTACTGTCTCTAAAGTTCGAGAGTCCCTAAAAAGGCAATCCCCAGCTGTGCCAAAATTACAGAACTATCAGTTTGATCAGCCATGTTAGTAAGGTGATGCTGAAAATCATCTTGAACAGTCTGAACCCAAAAGCAGAAGAAATAATAGCTGAAGAACATGCAGGGTTCCGGAGAGGAAGAAGCACAACAGAACAAATATTCAATCTTAGGGTTCTGTGTGAAATGTACTCACAACATCAACAATACATCTTTCATGTGTTCATAGATTTCAAAAAGGCTTTTGAAGAGTGTGACATGAGGCATTGTGGACCACAATGAAGAAGTACAACATGGGTCGGAAGTTGACCAACACCATCAAGCAGCTGTATGCCAAGGCTACCAGTGCAGTAACTGCTCAAGGTTATGTGGGAGACTGGTTCAAGACCACAGCTGTGAGTACGGCAAGGCTGTCTCTTGTCACCCCCCCCCCCCCTTTTAAACATTTACTTAGAGCGCATCATGAGCGAAGCCGTGGAAAACCATTGTGGGACAGTCAGCATTGGATGATGTAACATCACCAACCTCCGCTTTGCAGACGACATTGATGGGCTGGCATGCAGTGCAGATGAGCTTGCCACCTTAGCGAAGAACCTGGATGAAACATCTTCCTGATTTGACATGGAGATAAGTGCCGAGAAGACAAAGCTGATGACAAATAGAGGCAAACAAATCTCAACCAAGATTAAAGTTAGAGGACAGGAACTGGAAACAGTGGGCCAATTCAAAAATCTTGGATCCATGATCACGGAAGAGGGATCAAGAGCAGAACGTTTTTCGAGCAGCACAAACAATGTCAGCTATGTCAAAGCTAAGACCCATCTGGAGAGACAAGAATATCTGTCTGAAAAGTAAAATCAGACAGACTATTTAGAGCACTAGTCATCTCAATATTTCCGTATTCATGTGTGGTCTGGACCCTGACAGCAGAATTACAACGAAGAATCCAGGAACTTGAAATGAGATGCTACAGAACCATCCTTGGCATCTCTTGAATGGACCACATCACAAATCAAGAAGTGCGTAACACCATCAGGCACAAAGTAGGCCATTATCAAGTCCTCCTCACCACTGTCATAAAGAGAAAGCTGAAATGGTATGGCCATGTCACTAGAGCCATTAGTCTATACACAACAGTATTGCAGGGTAGTGTCCATGGTGGCAGTAGGAGAGGTAGACAGAGAAAAAAGTGGAGTGACAACATCACATAATGGACCAGGAAAAGCTTTGCAGAGACACGGGCATTGGCACATGATCGAGACAAGTGGAGGGAACTGGTCAGACATCATCATACACCACTAAATTATTAACAAATCCGTCAAGGTCATCTACAGACAACGCGTCATTGATATCAGTAATATACTCGATAACATCATCACCGTCCTTATTTATCGTCTTTGCATGTTTATTAATGTCTTTTAACACTTCGTAGCATATCTGATCATCCACAGATAGAGCAACTAAATATATGTTATCCCATTTCAAATATCTCATTATCAAATTAAGTAACAGCTGGATATATCAATCGTAGATGGACCTATTATGATCATCCGGAAAGAATTCGGTAGCGCTTCATGGTGTTTAACCGGTTCTCGTTTTCTTGTCGACGAAAAATAAATTACATCCATGACATATAATAAATAATATGGATTTATATTGTGTGAAATGCAGGGCGTTGACCCCCCCCCCCCCCACAAACACACAATTAAATTAACAACTATTACAACAAAAGAAATAACCAACAGGTAATTGTGAACACTGTGGAACAAAGAAATTTAAATTTTTTCAAAACAGTTTTTAAAAATCGAGGAGATAATATTGCAGCAAAATTTGGACAACTAACGGGGACTCCGTGGGTTAAGTACTCAGGGGAAAAACACCTTCTAAGATATAATTATTGTGGTCCTGGGACCAGACTTGATATTCTACTTGACAATCAGGATCAACCAAGACCTGCTGAATACCCGACAAATGAAATTGATAAAGCATGTTATGCTCATGATGATGCTTATAGTAACAATCTGCAGCATAGACATATCGCAGATTTAAAATTAATTCACGCGTTAAAATCCTATCTTGAGTATTACCACGCACTAAATTTCCAATGTAGTAAGATCTTTGGGTCAGCCTCTAATATACAGATTAGATTCAACTTCTCCTCAGCTACCTGATGATACACAACTATCACCACCATCACTTAACTAGCACCTCTACGTCTAGTACATTAAAGACAGGTCAACATCGTATTTTCACGTGTATTACCAAGACTACTAACTTTCTATGTACAATAAATTGTCTTGGATCATTACTCGAGTATTGCCACAACATTACTGTGTTTTAGCTCACACAATGATTATTCTGTTGTTATTGTTGTTTCCGCATCATTATAAATTCAACATAAATATCAAAGTTGCGTTTTTTTTCCTCCACTTTTTTTATAACCAGCTTGTTAGTGTTAGTAAAATTTACAATAACCCTCCGCAAATGAATTATTTTTTCTAGCTCGTAATACTGCGAGATAGACTAAATTTGACCACTCGATACGATCATCATAATACAAACAACTGTATCAGAAATTGTTAACCATTGAGATGAGTTGATTGTCATTGCGAATCACAGTGTCCATAGGGATTTGTTAGCGCGTAGTGCATCCTCGACACCACTGATATCAACTGCGACAATATTATTCAATACCAGATTCTGTTTCTCTGAAGATCCGTGTAAAACAACTTCAATATTCGTTCTTTGTGTATCAGCTGGTATATAATATAACGATACAGGCAATTCCTCACGTAACCTTGACCGCCATATTGTACACACAATTGTCTTTTCCATCGGACTACAACACCGCATCGTAAACATGGTTACGGACCTAAGCTTCCTCTCAGCACACTTTGTAAATGTTATATATTCACATAATACTTTAATACATACTTGCAAGGAATTGCAGGCTCTATCATCAGACACTTTCACCGATTCTGTGTTTAAGTAAATGTATATATATATATATATACTTTATGGTATGGATAGTCTGAGAGATTATGAAAAATCAAGCCAATAAAATCTCTGGTTGAAACGAAGAATAAAAATGTTATTAATAAAATTCATGATGCCAAGAAGGAATATTGACTGGTATTGACAAATCGTATTATGAGCGAGCATATCTCGCGCTCAATCCAGAATTAAGCGAGTTCAAGAAGTTAATCAGGTCACAGTCGAATAAAATTCAGTGTGAAATAATGCGTGAACTAATTTAAGAAACTTCCATAAATGATATTTTGGATAAATAGAGACCAAACGATTTGATTGTAGCAAGTAGAAAGATAGTTTGTGATAAACATCAACATCAATTATTTCAGTTACATAAGGAAAAGTTTTCAGAATTGCCTGTACCATTATGTTATAAGCCAGCTGAAACACGAAGACAGAATATTGAAGTTGAAATTCCATGACAGACTGAGAAACAGAATCTCATGTTTAAACGATATTATTACAGTTGATATCAATGCTGTCGAGGATGCGTTAAAAGACAAATCTTCATGGAGTCTAGGATATGCAATAACGATACATTCATCTCAGGACTTAACTATCTCTTATACAGTTGTTTGGATTATTGATGATCGTATCGAGTGGTCAAACTTAGTCTATCGCAGTTGAATATAATATGAATATTGCAGGTCTACCCGTGGATCTTACTATATTTGATATGTTGTGTGTGGTAACACTCCAAATAGGATCAGTCGCTCTTTGTTTACCACCTTCAAGTTCATCAGGTTCATATACATGTCTGACAGTAACACTACCTAATACTGGTTGTTTCGAAAAATCATTTCGTTGTACAGGTATATAGTTTTTCTGTGATTGCATTAATGGGTATCATCTTGGTTGTTCGAAAAATTTCATTATGTCATGCATTTATCACACTTGGTAATCTTGCAACCCATTTTCGAGATCTCTTGTCCTGATTTTTTTTTCTCGCAAATTGATATCCAAATAACCGCTCAGCATGTGTTCGATTAAATCGTTCAACATATGCCTGATCACAATTAAATAGCAGTACATTTGTTCAAACGCAGAAGCTACTTTTGCTGCTGTCTTTGTTGATAATATTTGTATGTCACTCGACGTCGAGTATCATCTGGTAAGAATAAAATATCAGTCTGATGAACTTAATTTGAACATTAACATCAAAATGCGCATATTCGATTAGACTATAATAAATCAGTATATACTATCCTCATGAACTATTATACATAAATTACATAATCCATAATACAATGAATTACCAGCACCTAATACTAATTTACCTTTCATTGCAGATCTTACAAACCAGTTTGCTAATGATTACTTGGAAGATTTGTATAATCGAATTTAGGGCACGAATCAACTTCACATCTGCAGTATGTCCTTGCTGCAGGTTGTTGCTTTTGTAAGACAAATCATGAGCGTGACAAGCTAGACAATAAAGTTAGATATATTGAATATCCTCTATCTGGTATACATAACAGTCGTCTATGATCCAGTTGCCTCTGAAATCAACTCATTGAGGACTTTGTGAGATAGGCTGTCATCAGATATCCAATAAGTGAAATGTGTCCCTATTTGGTAAGTTGTATCTGTGAGAATCACAAATAAATACTCTTGTTAATCGTGGAAGTTGATTCCACTATGTAGATTCTCAGGACGGAAATCTCCATGTTTAATATAACATACATTAGACCTATACAATTAAAATTTGGCTTTATCTTTACAACAAGGCCAGTGATTTCCATATGAAATGCATATTGTGCGCAAGGGCTCAATTACCGAATTCCATTACCTGTGTTATATGTCCTGAATTTCGTAAACTATCATGATCATGTTATGCAACACTGAATTAGCCTTTATATGAACAGTTGATACAAGAAAAACCCAAAACACAGCTTGGGTGTCATTCAAAATGAATACAAACGTCCACTTACACAAATTTGATATTGCTCTCTTTTTCTTTATTTTTTCGAGTTCCTGCGCTCTGTTGTTCCATCTACAAGAGGCACAACTAAAATAAATTCAGACTTGAGCACTGTATGGTGGCAGTCCAGGATTACAGTATAGCGCAAGAAACACCTTATTGCAGTTTAAATAAAGGTGCAATCGATCATGCACGCTAGTAAGGTGATGCAGAAGATCGTCTTGAAGAGATTGAGTCCACAAGCAGTATAAATAATCGCTAAAGAACAGGTAGGGTTACGGAGTGAAAGACGCACAACAGAACAAATATTCATTCTTTGGGTTCTGTGTGAAAAGTACTCGCAACATCAACAAGACATCATGTGTTTATAGATTTCATAAAGGAGATTAACTGAATGTGGCATGAGGCATTGTGGGCCACAATGAAAACGTACAATATGGGTCAAACGTTGACCAGTACCATCAAGCAGCCGAGCGCCAAGGCTACCAGTGCAGTAATTGCTGAAGATTCTGTGGAGGACTGGTTTAAGACAACAGTTGGAGTACGGCTAGGCTGTCTCCTGTCACCCACGCTATTCAAAATCTACATAGAGCTCGTCATGAGCAAAGTCTTCGAAAACCACTGTGCGACTGTCAGCATTGGAGGGCGTAACATCACCAAGCTACGCTTTGCAGATGACATTGATGGGCTGGCAGACAAGGAAGACATGCTTGCCACCTTAGTGACGAACCTCAATGAAACATCTTCCAGACTTGACAGACTGATGATGATCATGATGATGATGCAATCAATTAATTGTTTAGTTTCTTACTATGGACAAATGAAGTCCTACCAAACGTAGCTCTCACCATTCAGTAATCTGCAAATAGACAATAATCTCAGTGTTGTATGGAAATGCTTTATTAGTCGTTAACATTATCCAATATACAGAAATACCGCTCGAAAAACCGGTATAATCATATTTACCAATAGGTGCAATAGCTTTGAGACCTATCAGCTATTGTAATAGTGTGAAGATGTGTTTGATGGCTGATTGTGAATTCAACCAAACGACGAATCACAGTTGATATATCAAAATGCACATATCTTGATCCTCGGGTTCTTTTCAACAGTAAGTCTATAAAAAAATATGTTTGAAACCAGATAAACCTCTCTATCTGTCTGTCTGTCTATGTCTCTGTCTGTCTGTATCTCTGTCTCTATATATATATTATACCAAGGACCTACTCGATGAACTACGAGTTGAATATATGTATTTATTTTAAATATCGTTTGACCGTGAAAAGTATATATTTTTTCAAAACTTCTTGAAACATTCCTTTGTATGACAGTGTTCAAACTTATTTTAAAAGACGTTTGATAGCTAAATAACCTGATTACTATATCTTTGATTGTCTATAACTCATTTATTACCTCAGTATGCGGTATAACACTAAAGAGGCTGATTAGACGAAACAATTAGTATCTATTCCACCTTTTAATCATTTAAAAAATGTAGAGTCCAGGACCATAAACTGAAGGTCCTGGAAAAATAGTTACCTAATTCCGAATATGAACGCTAGTAACAACAACGTTTCAATAAAATGATCAAAACCAACATGAAGTGTATGACAATACGATATCTCGATAGAATGTTTTAACCTTCCGTAGATCGATTTTGGATGCTTCTTGCGAAAAAAAAGTGCGTCATCGGTTCAACAGCTATAATATTGCATATACCTTTACAAGAAATACAGTTGATCTGAATGCATTATTTTTAATACGTATATTGTTGGGAAATACGCATCAACATTCATCATGATCATGAATGCAGACTGCTGGCATATTTACGTTGCACAATGTTAAACCAATAAAATAAAATAAAAGGATAAGCACTCCAATATTCGACACTGATATGTCCCAACACACATTCACAAACCTCCCAAAAAGTATCACGATTTGCAGAATCCGATAACGGTTGTGACAATTGCTGTAAAGGAAATCAATTATAATCGTAGAGTTAAAAAAAAACAATGCCGAAAATGACTTAGTCTCACTTAAATGGTAAATACAATTATCCTGATTTAAATGTCGCTTTCACACGTAAGATACAACATATTTTGATTCCGAAAGCAAGAAATTACTACATGATATTAAATTTAAATTATCATACAACATTACTAGAAAGTAGCCACAAAACTCAGATAATCTGCGCAAATCATTTCCTACCTTGAGTCTATCACGTGGACCACTGAATCAATCGGCCGTGTCTTTTCTAACAAAAGTGCTAGCCTTCCACTACGTTTAAGCATGGTTTGTCGCACAGGATCAGTATGTTTTTCGAGAAACCTTTACTTCTGGAGGTTACTCCGACCTACACCTTTCACATTGTATCTTCCAAAGCAATAAGTATTTTCTTGTCTCAAATTTGTGAGGTATTACAGAGAGATGTGATATAAAACTTGCATACTTTTTTTGAAGGTTGGTTTTCTTTTTGATTAAAGTGTTATCCTCTCAGATGTATGGCTTTCTATTATTCAGTTAATACGGGATTGAAAACTCCAGATATTTGTGAAACATAATCTCGGAGTATCTCTTAAGACTAGTTACCGAATATGAATACATGTCACATTTACGTGATTTACAAAACTAATGGAGTCACAAGCAAACGTAAAGTTGTTGTGGAGAAACTGTTTTCTTTACTTCAATGTAGTGCGACTTCCGCCTTTGATCTTTTGAACTCCAAATTGAAAGTTACCTGCTCTTTCATATCGCCGAGTTGTGCTTACTTATCTTGAGTACACAGTTGAAACAAACACTGTGGCATCACATAATGTGTAAATTTCAGTCACGCCGAAAAACTAACTACTTTTTGTCTTGAACAATAACATTTTGTATTATTTGTTCTTCTAAAGTACATGAAAAATTGGAATAAAGTACCATCTGACATCAAAACAAAGCCCGAGAATAACATTAAGCACTTTTAAACGAAACGAAATAAAATTACATAATTTATTAGCATATTTCCAGTCATTCTCAAAGCTTAAACCTTCTTTTCAATTAACGCACCACTATCCGTCTATTCTTCTCGGTTCCTTCCATTTTTAATTGTTTTTTTTGTGTTAATAAAATCATTCTGTAGGTACAGTTTGTTATTCCGTTTTAAATTTTTATGTTCTTAACGTGTACTTGAAATATACTAAAACATATTTACATCTAGAGGAGAACAGTTCAACATTTTTGTATTTGCGGTCCCTTCCATTAGGTATTATTACTATCTTAAGATGACCGTCTTTCATAATCTTTCTGTCCCGTGCTTTTTTCCAAGTTTGAGTTTACTCTTATTTGCATCATTTCATTTGATTATGGTATAAATATGCCTTGATTGAAAGCAAACCTAATTTCAAGCTCCAAAGTGTTAAATAATAACACAAATATTATTTTCAAAGTAAGCATGTATATATCGTATTAGTTCCTGAGTGTTACAAAGAGCGAATGAAAAATTACGAAATAATATATTCCTGCAAATGTATTGCATTAATTCAGTTAACAATATCAGACGATAGCTCACTGCACTTTTGTAATTTAGATATTTCTTAGTAAGTCTTTGTAAGTCATCAATAAATACAACTGCTACAGAACATTTCTTTAGTGGTTATTAACTTATTAGCATCATATTGAAATACATTATGTAAAAATAAATATTGTTTAATGTCAACATTAGATTTTAGTTTTACTGTTAATTAAAAATTTCAAAATGATAATGACATTCAGTTTGGATACGATACACAAACGCAGACCATCGACATTTCCTCATCTAAATATAATGCATGTCGACGCGTAATATGTTCACGTGACAAAAGTAAATCATAACCTCATCTGCAAACTGCGTGGGAGTAGGTATGTATGCTTTCACATACATTAACGTTGAATTAATTGACATATGTTGCTAGCCATATAAATGCACGAGTATCGCATGTGATGATGATATAAACATGTAGAATAATGCTTCTTTCAACGTCAACATTTATGATTTTGACGTTGGTACCAAACGTAGCTGATTGTGTAAAATTAGGACTTTTAACGTTGCTTTCATACGTGTTTCATTCATATTTCTACGATTTGTACAGTGTGGCAGTTTATAGTGTTGTCTAAGACTGGCTTGAGATTGGCTAGTGACACGATAAGATGGGTAACTTGATCAATGTTCAACAAAATATATTTAGTTATTAAAATGATTCAGCCTAGATCAGGAAAAAGGTCAATAACGTCCCTTGTTTTGACCTTACACATTGCTAATAAGGGTACGTTTATCAATTCGCTAGGCATTTCCATACATTGAACAGACTTAAGATGCATGAAATAATTACATTGACCTATGGGATGAGATCGCTGGTTTATATGTTTCCTGGCTGTGACTTTAAACCTGAAACTGAAGTCATCGATATGGTATATTTAATTATGATTTATAATTGGCTCAAGCATCATTAAAGTGCATTCATTAGTTTAGACTGTATGCTTTCGAAGATGTACAAGATCCCTAACTTAAACTTTCACATTTACCCTGCTCTTGCAGTAACATTTTCTCAGTAACAAGAAGTCCTTCAATGTTGCACGTGACACAGCATTTTTATACATGTTGAACTCATCTGCGACTACCTTGCAATCTCTCCAGCTGTAACAACATTCTCCACTGGACGGACAAGTTTTAGTAAACGTAACAACCATGTTTTGTTCCCAATTTAAGATAGGTGTTAAAATGCATAGTCATAATTTAAGTCGCTACAAGCAGTGGTCATCCATTTACCTTAAGCATTAAATGCATGGTATATCAGAAACGTTCCTGTATCAGTGTCAAATTCGTATATAATGAACAAAATATTAAACCACTAGGATTATTTCAGTACACCTTACAAGCAGAATAATGCTGGAAGATTTTATTCGAAATTACACAAGAATCCGTGGACACTAATTCAACATTTTCTTCAATGAACATTTAGGCTGTCACTTGTACAGATTGCAATGCACTGAGTGTAATCAAACGTGGGACACAAAATATCTATAATTACGTTAATAAGATCATAATATATCAACATAATTCAGACATATATTGCTAGGGGTATGGGTTGATATAAAGCAAAACAAATTATAAACATTATTCATACTTTTATCGCGAGAATAAATTCCAAGTTTTAAGGCCTAATCAACGTCACAACAACATTGCTATGACCCATGGTCTTTTATGAATAGAAATGTAGTTTTGAATATAGCAACTATATCTAGCTATACAGTGGTGAGTTAAATAGTACACGTTACAAGACACAGTTTTGCATGAGAAATACGAAGAAAATTGACACAGCTGACGTTATTGATATAACTAATAACTACACAATTTAACGATACCGACAAGAGTTATTGTTATTTTCTAGAAATATTATACTTTTGTTACAGCGATTGACACATCTGTCTGGGCTGTTTTTCACATGAAAATACGTTTTAATTTGGAACATAATTTTAATGGTTACTTTATCTGACATGGAGTCATCAGTTTCTATGCGCAGCCTCAGTTGCTCAGCTAGATATTCATTAATATTATATGCACTCTCAGTGTTGTTGTAGATATTACGAATATCACGTTGATTCGTTTACTTCCATGAAAGTTTCGTTTCAGATTCAGCGAACTCGTTCACATCCAGCGTTACTATTATTTTCTATACTTTCAAACGAACGAAATCACTGCTTACGTACTTTCAGAAAAAGAAATAATCAAGCCAAATGCGTCTACTACAAGAGTGTACACGACTTGTTTCCAAAATAGATTATATTGCACTATTATATCTTTAGGCAAATATGTCGTAATCGTGCTAGCAATATGAAGGTATTCAGTATAGTAAAATACTGTACCATTCTGACAACGGAAAGTTAACGAACAAAAAAGTACAAATAATAGTATATCCGTTGGATGTTAACGCATCTTGGTTGATCTAACATGAAATGCATGAAGAGGATAACAAGGCAACGCTGGTATTCTAACAGGACCTTACTCCTATTTTAAAATGACGTGAACGTGCAGTATTAAAACCCAAAACCTTACTGGTATTTACATTAGTCAACACATTTTCGGGATACTACAACTCTTTATTCATTAAAGAAATATATTCGCCTTCAAAATTGAAACGTGTAACATTGTCGTAACCTGACGAGTAAAGCTGATACCGTTTTCAAACCGATAATCATTGGAATTAGTTACCCGCCTTAGTCGAAATAATAAACTTTCAAATGCAGAAAATGATGGTTCAATAATTTTGATAGTTTAAATTTCAAAATTGGACATGCTATGAAATCAATGGAAATATGTTTACTTCTACAGTTGATCAATATGAAGAATTATATTGCTATTGTCGTCCTGACGGGCCTTGTCATCGTGCAGGGATCCCCATCATTTGAAGAAGTCCTCGAATATAATAAGGAACTTGACAACAGTAAGATACGTACCTTATCTATTTTCTTTTGTTATTGGTATTATACTGATACGTCCTCTTTGTTTCTCTCTTTTCCACAGGAATAATTGTATCGAATGTCTGTATAGGTTTTTATTGTACTATTTACGTAAGCATTTTCTCCAAATCCTATGGATGCAGATCAAGTCAAATATCAAGTAAATTTATGAATATTGATCAACCGAATGCGACATTTAGTTGTAATATTTATGAATACTGAAGTTTAAGATCGGATGTGTAAGTAAGTCTCTTATGTCCGTAGTAATATGGGCGATCTGGGTACAATGGAAAATCCAGTCAAAAAGGGCTTGGGACCTTCTGGTGCCAAGATTTCTGGGTACAATGGAAATCCCAGTCAAAAAGGGCTTGGAACTTTTTGGGACAAAAGGTCGTGGGACTTCTGGTGCCAAGGGAAATTGAACATGGGAATATTGTTTGGGACCTTCTGGCGACAAGGGAAATCGAACATGGTGGGACTGTCTAGCGACAAGGGAAATTTAACATGGGAAATATTTTTGTATTTGTATTTGGGACTGCCTAGCGACAGGAGAAATAGAGGCAAAGAAAGCTAACATCTTTTCGAGGCATATGAGTGGCCCTGAAAAGGGCCTTTGGGTACTTCTTTTATTTTCTACTGTTGTTCCACCACCTTTTGATTTTACCAATGATTCCATTTTTCTTCTTCTTTTCGTCCTCAAATTCCAGTCAGGATGTCCCATAGCTCTAAACTTCTCTTGTATCTTTATCCAATTGTTATTTAATCTTTCAAATTCCTCTTTCTTTTTTTGTTTTCATTGTCCTTTCTCTCCTTTCTCTCCTTACTCCAGTTATCTTTTATCTTCTTCACTTCTTCTAATAGCTTCTTTCTCATCAGTTCTTCAGCTTTCTTGAGCTTGTCCAAACCATTTTGAACATGGGGCCACTCTGTCAAGATATTATCCATAAAGTACTTTACGTTTTCGACAATATCTATCACTTCCTTCAATGTCCCCACTCTAACATAGGGTGGGTTAATGCAGCCTCGTAACTTTTCGGCTTCTTCTTCTAGCATTCCTTCTAAGATCTCCCTGGCTATTTTCAGTCTTTTTGCAAAGTCCAGGCTGTTCGTAAACTTCCATTCATTATGTAGTTTTTCCACTACATATTCCACATCTAATTTCCAGAAATAGCTATGTCTTAAATTGTTCAATAAAGTTGATGCTGTCACCATCTTATATGGTTATTCCGTGGAATGGTTCTAATGTCAGCCACTTGATCATGTCAATATCACACCATTTACAATCCACACGCACGGGGAAGCAGCCAAAACAAACCATATAATTTACTATCCAATATCACACCATTTACTATCCAGACACACACGGAGAAGCAGCCGAAACAAACCATATAATTTACTATCCAAAATCACATCATCGACCATCCCCCAAAAAGTTAGTGTTTATAATCACACTACTCGTCTCTTATACCCATTGGCAATTTGAACAGTCTCTTTTCTAGACATTTGGTTACCCCTGAGAAGGGCTGTTTTATAAAACTCGAAAAAATGCACATGGCTAATGCTGGTACCTCCCAGACCTAGCCCCATACACACATCTCCTACTCCAATCGTTCTCCCAATTCACTCTTGTAATTGAGAGTGCAGAGGAAGCTTGAGTGACTTCACTATCCCAATCTTCCGTTTGAGGGATAGTTAAAGTCTCTTCATGTCTTCCTCTATTCCGCAACCGTGGATGAAATTGTGGTTGTTGCGGCTGAGGCTGTGGTTGTTGCGACTGGGGCTGTGCCTGTGGTTGACTTGCTGCTTCTGGTGGTGGAGTTGTCCTCACCTCAGGTTTCCATAGCCAGCTCGTCCAGGAGACGTCTAGCATTCTCCAGGTGCATTTGAAGCTCCCTAAGTTTGTTCAGTCTGCTCATCTTCTTTGGTCGATGTGATAACGATAGGTAGACAGACTGACTAAATTTAACAAGTTATTTGAAAAATAAGTTGTGCTTATAGATGCACTTCAAACAAAAGTAAAAAGAGACTGTGATTATAGACTCTCTTCTATTTTTTTCTAACTTCCTCACATACCATTAGCAAATTGAATTATTAATTCTTTTAAAGAATATTGGGTAGCCCTGAAAAGGGCTGTTTTTTGTGTGTACGAGGAGGGATGGCAATATTTTATCGTCTAAGATTGCGTCCTCGTCTGGCAACAGGATAGGGTCTGCTTCTTCGGAAATAGAAAGAGAACTCTTTCGTGTCAACACGACAGTCGACAAAACTTCTGTCTGGTTTCTGCTGCTGTTGTTGCTGCTGCTGTTCTCTCTGCTCTCTCTGCTGCTTCTGAAGTCTATACTTCTCAGTCCATTTTTCTTTGTCTTTTTGAATTTCCTCTCTGAAGAGTTCTTCTATGAGGTCTTCCGTTACTTGTAGCATTCTAACATTCTCTATCTCTTCAGGCTTTGGCATCAATCAGATTGTGTCTGATATGATGCAGAGTGTCGTAAGCTTCGTTCAGCTTAGCTAGTCTTGAGCACATCTTCGTAGGAGGATGAGTCAAACAATGGATGACCAGACTGGAGACTACCCCTGCTTTATATGGTTCAAGCGCGGACGCGATAGAAAACACCCCTCTACGGTTTAGGGTCGGAGACGTTTGGATAATAATAATAATAATAATAATAATAATAATAATTATAATAATAATACTACTACTAATAATAATAATGATGATGACTTTATTTAAAGAGGGTAACACAATTAGCTAAGAACTAATCTACCTTGAGGCCCTCATACAAGGAATTTATTTAATTCAGCAGCATCTCAGAAGCCACTGGATATATTGGGTTTGGAAGATGGAAATAGAGTGGGCATTTCTAATCTTAACTGGAATACTATTCCAGAGCAAAGTTCCAGAGTATTGGAAACTTTTCTTGAATAATTCCTTATTTGGTTTGGGAATTTTATATTGTTTTGTAGATATTGATCGCAGGTGGGGTGTATTACCAGGTAGTCTATACTGGAATAGGGATTGTAAATATTCAGGAGCACTATTATTGGATATCCTGTACATTAATTTGGCTTTTCTTAAACATATTCGGTCTTTAATAAGTAATATTTTTAACTTACCAGCTAAATTTTCCTTGCTTTCCTTCTGGTTTGATATTAGCCCTAAATGCTCTTTTCTGAAGATTTTCCAACTTTGATATGTTTTTATCATTTGAATTACCCCATACTGTATTACAGTAGTCTAAATACGATTGTATGTAACTGTTATAAAATAATTTTCTGTGCCTTTCAGGGAGAAAATGTATTATCCTACTGAGAAGCCATAAACTTGAATTGACCTTTTTACTGATATGTTTGATATGATCAGTCCATGATAGATTATTATCTACCAAAACACCAAGTAGTCTGTCGTGACAGACCATTTGCAAATTTTTATCCTTCCATGTCAGACATAGTTCATTGCTATCAAGATTTTTCCTTTTTTTCCCTGTTGAGATAAGTAATATTTTAGTTTTACCAGTATTTACTACCATGTCATTGCATGTGCACCAGTTTTCCAGCTTGTTTAATGCATTCTGTAAAGAGATTTCGAGTTCATGCTTTGTGTTTTGGATGTCTGATAATGTTGTGTCATCTGCATAGAGATCTGTAGATGATATCGAGTCTCTTAGTAAAAGTGGTAGGTCGTTAATAAATAAAATAAATAGTAATGGACCTAGAATTGAGCCTTGTGGCACTCCATATCTAATTGTTTCAGGTTCGGACAGAACGTTATTTATATAAACATGTTGTGTTCTCTCACTTAAGTATGAAGTAAACCATCTAACTGTGTTTTCATCGCATTGGTAGATTTTTAGTTTCTTCAAAAGGATTTCATGATCCACCATGTCAAACGCTTTCCTGAAATCTACAAATACAGATCCTATTATTTTACCTTGGTCAAGTGCTTGAAGCCATTTATCAGTTAGGGAGATCAAGGCAGTCTCACGTGAATGTTTCTGTCTAAAGCCTGACTGATTATGGTGTAACAGCAAGTGTTTGGTTAAATATGACATGAATGAGTCATGGGCATGTTTTTCAATCAATTTTGACAAGTTTGGTAGTATTGAGATTGGTCGGTAGTTATCAGCATCATTCTTAGATCCAGATTTGTAAATAGGAGTTACTTTTGCAGTTTTCCATATTTTGGGGACAGGTGAGGAGGTTCCAATACTTAAATTGATTATGAATGTTATGCTATATAAAATAGCAGAGGCAGAAGATTTAATGAGTCTTGGACCAATCTGATCAAGTCCTGTAGCTTTCTTTGTATCAAGTTCACTGAGACATTTTTTAACAAAGTTTTTTGATACTGGTGGGATAGAGACACATACATCCTTAGAGATTTGCTGCTGCATAACTTTTTTCAGTTCACTAAAGTTGTTTTCTATCACTGGTTCTTTTAACTTTATGGAGATACTAGTGAAAAAAAATCATTGAAAACATTTGCAATATCAGTTTCATCAGTGACTATGGTGTCATTTACCAGAAGTGAGTTAATTTTACTTGTCTGATTGTTGTGTGTTTCTCCAGTGAGTTCATTGAAGACTTTCCAAATGGAGATTGTGTTGCTCTTTTTGTTTTCAAGCAATGGCTGATAATACGACTTTTTAGCTATTTTAATCATACTTGTTATTTTATTTCTCCATACTTTATATTTTGCATGGTTTCCCCTAGCCTTGAATTGGTCTTGTGTTTTCATAGCATCTAGTATTTCAGTAGTAAGCCAATTAGGTTGGATTTTATTCTTTACTCAATGTACTTTCAGTGGTGCATGCTTAGAGACTACATCCATAAATAAGTCAGTCCACACACACTCTCAGAGCTTCATCTATGTCATCCAAATTTTGGATCATATTCCATCGAACTTTATATAGGTCATCAAGAAACTGTTCTTCACTAAAATGTTTTAACGATCTGTAAGTGATCGTTTTGTGTGTGTTTTTCTTATTTCTCTGGCATTTAACCTTTCTTGTCAAAAAAGTAGGATAGTGGTCACTAAGATCAACATTTGGTACATTAGCACAAGCCACATTATCTGGTAGGTTGGTATAAATGTGATCAATAAGAGTGCTTGATTTTTCTGTTACCCTTGTGGGCTCAATTACCATCTGGATTAGGCCTAATGATTCAATAAATTCCATCCAGTTGTCCCTTATTTGAGTGTTGAGAAGGTCCCTATTTATATCACCAAGTATATATGTTTCTTTCTCCTGTGCAAGAACATTTTCCATTTGTTTCAAAATATCATCATTCCAGATTGCTTTGGAGGAATGTGGCCTATAAATGAAACCAACTAGGAATGATTTTGCATTATTTTGAGAAATTTCCACCCAGACACTCTCAATTTCATGTGACTCTAAGTCAAGTCGCCTTTCTGCATTTACATCTTCTCTAATGTATACAACAAGACCTCCCCCGCTGTCTCTCTGTCCCTGCGTAATGGTTTATTGTAGCCTTGACAGTGAAATAGATTATCATTGTGGTTAGCATTTAATTTAGTTTCAGTGAGTCCTAAAATATGTATAATTTTTTCTTTAGAAAACAACATTAACTTAATCTGGTCTATTTTTCCCAATATACCTTGTACATTTAGTTGACCATATGTTAAAACCTTTTGAATTTAGTTTCATATCGATTATATGTATGTTATCATGCAGTGGGGCACACAATGAGATTGTCTCCGTACTACTTTTATCATTCTGACATCCTATTTCTGTATTTAACTGGTCATATATATTAGCCTTTTCAAAGTCACATGCAGACCCTGAAAATCTGTTAGCTTTTGTATTTATAATAGTGTGCAGTGAATAGTTAGAGACAAGAGTGTCACTTGGTAAATTTTGATTTGTTGTTGTAAATGAAGCATTGGCATTCTCCTCTTTGCCAGCTTCCTAGTATGTATAGTGTCTGAAAATGGGGGCGAACATGTTAATATTTCTCAGTAGTTGAGAGGTTCCTTTACTGCTTAGATGAATTTTGTCTCTGTTGTAGAGTCTTAGGTTGATTTCCTGGTTCTGAAGAAAGAAAGATGTGTATTGTGGAATGTACTGTATGCTGAAGTCTTCACATAGGTCAATTGTTCGAGAATCGTTTTTGAAAATGGAGTTTCACTGTGACTTTCCCTTTGGTAAATGGAATATTTTGTCAGAGTTCTCCTTTTATAATGTTGACACTGTCGAAATACGACTTACTGACGGGCAAATAATGAGAATGTACAAATTCGCGGTGAACTTGATAAGTATTTCCACCTTCCTCGTCAGATTCTTCGGCAGAATCCACTTTCAAAGGAATTACACGCAGTAACGGTACAGTGGTGTGTCCTACCACGTTGTACTCCACCACATCGGAGTACACAAACATCAAGTTGAGTTCTCGGTTCATTTCTACAGGGAATCGAAAATATTTCGCAAAATCCGAGTTAGTGGTTATGAATGGCATTTCATTTTTCTTGACCACCATCCTTGGGTTTCCACCTAAAATATCATACTATTCAGGACAAAAGATAATAGCCATCATTTTATCTTCTGAAAATTTCATCATTAGGCGACGAGCCACTTTATGGTACTCAAAGGTAACACTTTTTTTGACTTTCTCTAGGGCTTTACCAAACAAAGCATTGAACCTGGTAGCAAGTGTAGTCACTAAATGTTGACCACTAATATAATAATCAGCAGGAATGGTGAACACACAGGTGGTCCCTTTAGTTTGTGGGTAATCTGTTTTCTTTGTGTCACTGCCAGTGATACCTCGTTCGTCTAAGATTTTTTGCAATTGCTCGTCATACACTAGTACTTTGAAAGTGTTTTGATTTTTGACGTTTTTTTTTATTTGTGTCAGGTGTATCATTTCCACTAAAGCCACTTCCCAATGAGCATCTTGATTCAAATGAATTGTTTGAGGTAATTTAGCCGTGTAACAGCACAACGTGTTGTTAGGAAACACCTCCATGGAACTGTCACTGGGTAACGTTAAGTAAAATTGGTTAAAAGTGTTGTTCATAATTCCAACGTTCTTCTGTCTGAGGAGTCACTCAAGGTTAAAGGAGTGTCTAAACGAGGATTGTGATTGGAAGGGTGACTGTTAGGAGAATGACTAACGTTGGACGCAAGACTCCCAATATTGTTAATGTTGTTCCCGTTTGTAAGAGTATTTCAGGAAAGGATTGTGAAGAAGATAACCGATGCAACTGCTGAGCAAAATGGTCCACAATTGTTTGTCTCCTTGTTGCAAACTCAAATTATCAATGGCTGCACCGATGACACAATACACCACAAAGATTTGACAGAAAAAGACGAGTTACTTTTTAGGGACAGGTTCTCCACATCACATCCACAAGGGTTGCTTTTGTAAATTTTGCAGAGAAGAACTGGGTGAAGGAGTAGTCACTGTGGTCGCTGAAGCTGTATTAAAGGGCATGATGGTCACTTCTTTTTATAGTCGATGACTTGCGAAGCGTCAATCCAAGAATCAAAACTAGGAGGATATCCTTTCCAACGTACTTTGACTTCTTTGACACGATGTTTTCCTACTTTACAGGTTCTTCGTTCGAGAATGCTTTCTTCTTTTTTGGTGACACGTTGTAACTCAGGAAAGTAAAATGTGCCTTTTAATACTTCTCCGTGCATGTCTTCCAATTTATAGACGGTATGATGACGATCACGCACCCGTCCAGTAACATGAAACAATTCGGTGGTCCAGATAGGTTAGTAATCTTTGTCGAAAGTGCATTTGGTTTTGCCAATGCGAACCCAATCTCCAGGAGTTAACACTTCTCCACCTTTCTTGGGGACAGCCATCGTCCGGGACGTACCAAACAGGCGCTCAAAAACAGTCACTTCGTTGTCAGGTGTCACATCTTGTGGGGTACGTCCAATGCTTCTATGGTAAGATTGATTGTAGGCTTGGACTATGTGCGGTAAGACGTCGATGTACTTGAGAAGAGTGTTTTGATGCGTAAAATATTTCCACATGCGTTCTTTCAAGGTACGATGAAAACGTTCCACGATACTGGCTTTGGTTTCAGGATTTTCGGTGGTGAAAAAATGAATGCCACGTTTCTTTAATTCTCGTTGGAAAGCTTGGTTCAGAAATTCGGTGCCTTTGTCGGTTTTCCATCGAAGAGGGTGACGACCACTTTGTTTCAACACAGTTGCAAAGCTCGTACTAACTCTCCGCTCGATTTGGATGTCAATGGTACGACCCAGGCAAATTTAGAAAAGACGTCGAAGACAAAAAAAGAAACAAATATTTGTGGCCACGATTGTACTATTGTAGGTGGCTAAATGAGAGAAATCGGCTAAATCGGCTTGCCATTGATGATCGATGTCTTCCACTTGAGTGCGACTTCTGTGAAACTTTCGTCGAATGGGTTTGTGTAAAGTGTACGTAGCTGCTTCTTGTAACCATCGTTGTACTTCAGGTAAACGGAGCTTTTTCAAGCGACTTTTTGCAGCACGATACAATTTCTGAATGACTCCGTAATCTGCAGGGTGAGCTGAATCGTAGTAAATGTTGGCTAATACCTTCTCCATGGTTTTGTTAATAAGGTACCCACTCTTCGATGATACTGCTTTGGGTGGGACGAAATGGGGGCTGTTTGGAAACGGTATTACGTGTCCGATGTGCCACAGGAGTCGACGTCGAGGGTACTGGAGGTGGTGGCAGTGGTAAAAGTGGTAATGGGATAGCTTTGGTCTTCTTTTTTTCTCACTTCTGGTTTCCTTTCTTTTTCACATCTGTCGAAGGAGGAGTGGCCATCATCTTTTTAACCCAGGTTTTGAGTTCTTATCGTTGGGGAGTGGGGGAAGGGGTCAACAAGGAAGTTGGAATCTTACTCGGAATGGGAGTGGCAGTGGGTGTTTGAAAGATATCATAGGGTTCATCTTCCTTGGGTAATGGTGGGGTGACGTCTATTTGGCCACTGTAGATTGTGAAAGCGACTAGCTTTTTGATGAAAGAGTTGCAGTCGTTGCAAGAGTTGACCGTACTTCTGCGATTTTTTGGTTTCGGACAAATCGTGGAGGTAGTCCTTTCCTTTTCTTTCCTTTGTGGAGCGAATAAGAATGTTTTCTGCGAGGTGCCATCTTTGCTTGTTCGTTCCACAATACCACTGACGTCAATGACTTGGAACACACACCCTTTTATCTTTTTTTGTTGTGCTATCACTTGATTTATAATTGTCTTCACTCGCTCTCTTAAAAAAGGAGGCATACAAAATCCTTCGCGTTGCACCAACATCTTTTTCTTTTGACGGACGGGTATTTTCTTTTGGACCCTTTGACGAAGAACGTGTCGATGCTTGGTTTTAAGCGTTTTGTGGGATGACGAGATCGTCTGTTTCCTTTTCCTTTTTGGAACGCCGAGGGTTGTGGAGTGTACGTTTGTGAGGAGGCATCATTGGAGTGTTCAGCAGTAGCACAGCAAATACTGATTCCCGTTGTTGTCTTCAAGTGATTTTTGTACTGGAATGCGACGCCACTGATTATTTTTGCGTCGTATCAACTTCATGACTGGTAACACACGTCGTGAAGGGGCTCGCAATGAACTAAATCGGGGCAGTTCATGTTTGAACAAATCCAGTAAACTCTTTAACATGAAAGATCTTTCTTGGACTTTGACTTTGGGGGCAGGTATTTTGTGAGCAGCTGCTACTGCCGCTAATGTAGACGAGGGTGTCACCGGTGGAGGAGACGTTTTGGGAGACGCAGATTTCCAATGTTTCATCAAATTAGGAAGAACGGGTGTCAAATTGGATTTGGCTGGCATCAAGTGGAAGCACCTGAGGCTACTGGAAACGCGGTCACTGGTGATGCAGGTTGTGGTTTACGAAGGTAAGGTTGCGTCCTGGCCAAAGTTCCTCTTTTGCGGGTGACAGCTTTTTTCTGTGGACTTTTCTTTTCTGTGTTTTGGTCTTGACAATATTGTTCTATTTCTGCGGGGTTCGTTTGGCTTTTTTTTTCTTGGGGTGAACTTTGGAAGCATTGGAATCCCATTTTAAAAGGGAACGAATGATGACACCTCCTAGAGAACCACTACTTCCAGGTTTCAATATGATTTGCTTTTTGATTTGAGTGTCGATGCGAGGGTCGGCCAGTTGCGTCAAGACTACTTCATTTCTGTCAAAAAAGCGTTTGGTTTGATGTGGAATGTGAATGATACCTTGCAGTATTTGACGTGTTGTTACCGTAAACCATCGTAAGACTTCTTTGAGACTGGCTTCTAAGACGTGAGCACGTATTTTTGGATTTCTTTCGCGACTGATATCGTACAAGGCACGAATCAATTTGATGGGAAGATGAGACTGAAGGGTCATGGTGACGATGTATGAGACAAGGTCAAAGTGACCGAGGTTTTTATAGATTTTTTAGTGGTTCATATTGTTATGTCGACGACGAGGATTTGTACACGACAGGTCCTCCGTCTTGACACCAGTCGTGAAACAAATCGGTACGAAATCGCAAATAATCGGGAGTGGTGGGTTTTATATCCACGAGTAAATAGGCGTGTGGTGTTTGAGTGGCATCATCGGACGCATGAGTCAGCCAAGGTGTTCCTAACTGTTTGGCTACGACTTGCACTTGTGATTTATCTCGAGGACTTTTAAACAAGACCACGTAATGAGCATTGAGACTAATGGTACGATAGGCTTTTTTACTTTGTTGAAACAAATTGTTTTGTAATATAAATGACACTGGCATTACGATGATGCCCTTGACGCGTAAACCACAGTTTAATTTATTCTTCGTCTTCTCCTAACATGTCGTCAAAAATGACCAAATGAGTTTGACTAGGGTCAGACACGATCCCATCGTCTTCTATAGGAATGCCTTCCACAAACACAATGGAATCACTTGACTTTCTTGCAAGAGGCTGTGAACGATCGATCAAATGATGTTTATGTTCGATCAAACGTTTGACAAATTCGGTTTTGCCTGAACCGCTTGGTCCAGCAATTAACATGTTAAAAGGATGACGAATATACAAGGCCTCTCAACTAGCATGATCTAAGTGTTCGTCAATGACTTTGAATGTCGAGGAGGAAGGAGTAGAAATAGTAGAATTAGCCATAGTAGTGTAGGGTATGACACTAATGACACAAAAACAGCAAGACGAGGTTTTTATACTTTTTCAAGATACGTTTCTTTCAATGCATGTTTAAATTGAAACAACACGAAAGACAAAAATACATAAAAGCCAAATTGATAAGTACAGGAATAAAATAAACATCGAAACGATCAATGTGGCATATAAACAAGTCACTGTACAACATTGTTTGGGTAACGAAGGTGTCATAGAGGTAGTGTGTAATGTTCTTATAGTCTCTACATGGGGTACAGTGATATAGGTGTCCTCTTGAAAGGGTCTTTGTGGGGGAATGTCCATGACAGTAATGTCTTGAACAGACTGAGTGTCCTCGGTGACAGATTCTTTTTCTTTTTCTTGCACTGTCACCAACAAAGGATTAAAAGTGACTTTTTCCACTCGACGATGGATTTTACGAACACAACGCATGGGCATAATGGGATGCTTCGTTTGTCCAAGCCTCAAAATCCGAACTTTTCCAGTCACGTGCATCTGTCCAGTGAGGGTGTAAATCACAAGCTACACCCACATCCTCGTACACCACTTCCGTACGTAAAAGTTGACGATTCTTTTTTTCCTGTAGAGGTCCAGACGTATCCAGATGAAATCGTGAGGCTTTTAACAGAATGAGTCTCTCGTGGACATTTAAAGGAGTCAACATAATGTCTTTTTTATAAGTAGCGTTCGTAAAGTGTCCACAAGGAATCGACAGGTAAACGAAATCCCAGAAAGCAAGTCACTAAAACACATTACACGTCGACCCCAATTGATGGGACACAGTTCCTGTAATACGTTTTCGTAATCCTTCACCATGTAAATATTCTCATTGATATACTTCCACGGAATATGTTTGATCACAAGTGATAAAGGTTGTGGCATGGTCGTTCTATTTTATACTTTTTTATGTCGAAAACCATAAGTGTATATTATACACAGAATGATTTTAAAAAAATTCCAAAAGCGAAAGTGATTGATATAATGTGTAATTTCGTTCCACTGCCATTCAGGGTCACAGTCAAGAATGATAAAAGAAACTTCATATGTAAACGAACTAAATTCGAATCTGTGGAAGGTAGACTTGATAAAGAGCAATCTGACACGTTGGTTGATTTTTGTCACTTTGCTCTTGTGAATTTCACGACACAAACGTTCTACAGTCACCCATTGAAATTTTTCTTTAGCAAGGCCCTGCCAAACGTCCTTGCATATCTTCTCTTGCAATACGTGTGGTAATCCTTGAATATAATGTTTTAGAGAGGGATTATATATTCGTCTAGGTTTGTCTCCAACCCAAACTAGTTTGTTAAACGACATGACCTAGTATTGTCACTTTCAATCACTAGGTCCCACTAAAGGTAGGTATTGACAATGCGGAGACCATCGAGCGTGTTCCAGGTAAGCGAAATCTGTTCCCACTCGTAAATTGACACACCACAACTGAAACACTTGACTTTATCCCCTTCGCCCAAGTATAAAAATCCGGCTCTGGCTTATTCTTTAGGAGTTGGTCCAGGCATATATTTTGACCATTTATCTTTGAAGGTTTGGAATCGACTATTAAAGTGACAGTACTCAGGCAAACTCGTAGGGAACGAATATTCGACTCTCCTCACTTCAGTTCGATCCAGGTAAGGTGAAATTCCTAGGAGTCCACGATAACGTGTGGCATCGCTTTTACATCCTTCACGTTTAACACGCACAGCATCACTTTCCATGGTATATATGGTATCACGGTACCAATTGTTTTTCCATAGACCTCAATGCTAATATTTGGAGAGATAAATATATTTTTTATCCTAATTTAGCGTGCATCTCACACACTGTTATAGAGAACAATGTTAGATTGTCAATTTGATGATGACAAAACCAGGTACTCCATTGCATTTAAGAGAGATAACTCTGTTGGAACTAGACAGGGGTGTGAGTTATCTAGTCACAACATGCCTATTTTCAGTCATGTGTATCACATTTTCAAAAAATCATAAAAAATACAGAATATGATCTATATGGGAATTAGCATACATTCACATGTTGCCAAGAGGCTAAACTTTTTTTAAGCCTAATATAAAGTACAATTCTTACATAATCCACCAATCATAGCTCGTGTTGTTCTTTATTTCTGAATGGTATGGACCCTACACCTTAAGCTCCACACACATGGACTTGCACAATTGGTACCGTTATACCATATAGGGGTAGTAGTCACAGCAAAGTTCCCAAGATGTCCTGCTGAATCGCTAAGGTCGCAGCGTCTGGCATCACTACAATCGCAAGATTTAGCATCTCACTCCACTTGAGAATTCCCAAATTTGAATGATGCCTGTTTAAATGGATTCATCTTCTGTCGTTTGGTCTTTGTAGTTACAAATGAACTATTGGTCTTGGACAATGTCCCTTTTTATATGCTGACCCAATCTCGACGTGACCGTACGGTACAGTGAACTGATTGGGAAGTCGTACTATTTTCTGGTACACGATTTGATAGACTTTTTCCAAAGGTCGGCTGATGATTTGGTGTGTGGGTAAACGGACGATCTTGTGTGGCTCGTGGGTGGTCACTTTAAAACTTTCACCCTGTCTAGACTGTAAGGCTTCTTGAAGCACGTTAAAGTTCACCACTCGACTGGTGCAATAATTGAAAGTCAATCCTTTCACTTTACATTCGGTATGCATTTCTCCTTGTGGGTCTCGGTATTCGTTGCCGTAATTTTTAGGACCGCCACTTGCAAAACATAGAATCTTGTCGTCGGGATGTTCATCGGTCCAGACTCCTAAACGGTTTCCTTCGATGGCAGGGTTACACTGGTTCGGTAGGTGAATGTAGATGCAACTGTCCGTGTCAAAATGCAACACACGGTCTCCTAACAGTTCTAACACTTCGTACAATTTTAAGCAAGCGTGGGCTGTCGAGTAAGCCGCAATTATGACATTTCCAAATTCGTCGGCTTCTACCAAGTCTAGTTCTTCTTCGTAAATGACTAAGATCAAGTCCTCACGAATGACGTCCACGTGTTTCATGTATTTGGTTTTGTCGTGAATCATCTGGATGAAGCGGGAAGGTTCGGACAAATACTCTGTCTTGGGTAAAGATGGTCGTTGTGCCATTTTACCCCACAAGCAATTTAATATCACTTTGGTAAACGATCGCCTTCCTTCGTTTTTTTTGCGATGTGGTCTAAAGAGATGCCTAGTTGCTCCCGATATTTTTCTTTGAATATCTTTTGGTCTTCGGGAGTGTGACACCAGGAAGGATAGCCGCTAGCTTCTTGTTTTAGTTTTAATAAGGCATCCAAGTTGTCTGCAAAAATACCTTTCTGTGTCTCGTCGCCCTTGCGGTATTGTTGTGTCTTGGGAAAGTGGTAAATTTCGTACACTTCTAACAGTCGGTATCCCAGGTCCAGAGCTTTAAACAATTCCACGCTAACCCACGTTCCTGTCAAGGCACGTTCTTCCTGGGTGTGCTGACAAAGTTGGTCTTGGTTGCACGTTTCGGCACAAATTCGACACAAAGGAAACATCAGTTTTCCTTGGCAATGGTGAGGTAAAACGGGGTGGGACAAGTCTGTGGGAGGCAAGACTTTGCACTTGATCAATCCTTCGTGCTGGCGTATGTGGTCCAAGTCAATATTTTCTGTCATCAATTCTGGATGGCCTACGGGAAAGTGACAATATTTGCAGATGTAAGGATACAGTGAACACACGTCCAAGTATTTGATTTCTTCTCCCTTCGTCTCGTCCACTTGGTACAGCAAACAGGTGGCATTCGTTCGTCCTCCGTACAAACTCTCCCGGGGGTTCAGGCGGTCCACCAACTTGTAAATTTCTACGATGCGTTTAAACTCGGGATCGGTTTTCAAAACGCTTATCGTGTTCCCTTATTTCCACTATCCTTGCTGTTCTAACTTCAAATGTCGCTGACATGTTGTCTGATACAAGTCTTCCATGGACCGTTGTAAAAACAGAATTTTGTTGTCACGTTAAAGGTAGCACATGGGACATCTGTGAAATAAGCATCCGTTAAACTCGTACACGATCTGAGGGGTTTTTAACTCCCAGCCATCCACCGAATACGTTCCGATGGTCTTTTCGCCTCCTCCGTTGCGAGCGTGTTGGATCCATTTGTCTTCCTTGTCGCACAAGTAATGTAGCCAGCGCATGGCTTTGACCAAGTATTGACGTTTGACAAAATTCATCGTTTGAGGACCGATGACAGCTAGAGTATTTTCAGGCATGAATCGTTTTCGGTGCACTAAGAAACATGCTTTGGCGATGGTACAAGCTTCTTTTAAAATATGAATCCCTCCGTGTTCCATGAACAATTCTCGAAATTTTCCACAGCAACGTCTTAAAATGTCCACGTCAGATTGACAGTACTTTAACATTTCTTCTTGAAAGTTAAAGGGGTCCGAGGCGTGAGTCTGGTACCAAGCGTGGAAAGCTTTTCGTTGTTCGGTGCGCATGTTATCGGGGTCTTAGTCGTCAGCCTCATGAAAATGGGGTAGAACGGCATGTTGATTGACTTTGGTATTGAAAAAGTGTGGGAAATAACCTTTGGCCATTTCTGTCATTCCAAACGTTTCAGGCATGCGACTCAAAGGCATGGCCAAGTAACTCATTGAATCTTTAAACTGTACTTGTCCTACTTGCATAGAAATAATTTTGGCTCCGTCTAAAGTCACTTGAGGACGTTCGGTACTTTGTTCCGATAGTATCTGAGCAGAAATCGTCCATCGTATCCCGAGAAATTGTGAGCCATTACCGTGGCATGGCTATGACAATCTCCGTAACGTTTGATGTCTTCTTGACTACACGTTTCGTCGATGGGGTTTAGGATCCATTGGGCAAAATCGGCCAGCGTGTTTGACCCTCGAAAGATTTTTTCACGTCCTCCAGGAATCTTGCTGCAGTGAGGGCATAGGTTATTGGATGCACTTCTCGCAGGCACGATGAGCCACGCAGAAATTAGGAATGTGAATACCAGTCTCTTGCATGCATTTAAAATAAAGAAAGATAAAATTCTCTTTCTTCTGGGTATCTTCTGGTTGGAGTTGGTGTTTTTGATTGAAGCATTCGTGCTCCAAGTCCACGATTTGGTGACAAATGTGGCGTCGTTTCTTCCCTCGACAAATGTGAAACTTGGCATTACTTGTACGTATGCCTTGTCCACAAGTAGGGCACATTCTCAGAAGCAGACAAGTACTTTTTTGCTGTGAACCTTGCATCTTCAAATGTTGTTGGTAACAGGGCAATGCACTCGTACTTGTCCTTTGTCCAGACAAGGTTGAGAGGCCAAACATCCCTCACATTTCGATCCACAATGCTTGTGTTGTTCTCGATTGTTATAACCATAGTCACATTATTCACAGTAGTAACCGTATCCCAGGAATCCAGTGATACTGGTAATGGTATCAAAATGACCATCGTCATGATCGACGTGAATGTATTTTCCGTCTTTAAAATAGTGGCCTCAAAACAAGAGAGGACCACGCACGTATTGAGGGTGTACTTTCAAGGAGGTGTAATGTGGAACCAAGACACATTGCAATTTTTGCATTTCTAGAATACCGCAAGGGGTGTCTTTGGATATCCCCGCTTGCTGTAACAGGAGTTCTGATTCACTTCGTTGTTTGACTCGGGCGATCGTCGAATAGTTGTCCAGGCTCTTTTTCATTCTATCGTCTCGTTCTTGTCGGCATACGTTTGTCCCACGACGATGGCACGGGGTAAACACATCTGGTCTTGAGAATTGTTAATTTGGACGAGGCTTGTTTTGGTGTTGCGAAGACTGTCCACCAATAACACTTTTTTTGCGTTGTCCGGTCCCCTGGGGAAGAAACACATGGGTCATGAACAGTGTGATTTTGCCATCGGTGATGTGAAACTTGTCGTTGGGTTGTTGCACATGTTGAATTTGTCTATGACTTTTTAAGGTAATAATTCTGATGGACTACTAAACTCGATCCAAACAGGAGACTTCAAATTATCGTGATGAATAGAAAGACTCAAGCGATCGTCTTCTTTGGCTTGACATTGCTGTTTCAGTGCAGTTAACACAGAATCCCACACCTCGGTAATGAACCCTTTTGTATTCTCCAAAGGTACATTGGACTTGAAATCTTTAAACTTTACTGCATACGTGTAAGCCGTTGTTCTAAATTTTCAAGGGGCGCGTTTCTCCGTTTCTCTAATGTGATAGTACTTTTCAGGGTTTACTAAGTGGTGGTGAACGTTGCTTGGACGTCGATTGTCTGGGTGTGGATTCGGGCTCACTCATGTCATCTTCAAAATTACTGCCATGAATTTGAGTCAAGATTTCAGCTACTGTGCTAGGCGATACATTACGTTTCTGTCTCTTACTGTCTCGCCTTTCTCAACAACATAATGCGGTCTTTTCATATTGTCTGCAAAAAGTCAAATGACTACATTTTAAAGACCATAACCCTATATAGTCATGTCCGATCCGTGCATATATAAAGGGTCAGTGTCTAACCTTTCAGTATTCATTTTATTCTCACATTGACAAGAACGATGGAAGACCCTAAACAAGTTGAACTTCTCATCAGAGCTTTACGTTTTGTCATACGAAAGTTTTCTTCAGACAGGCCGACGGACTACTCTCCCTCCTTTCGAGATAAAAGTCAAGATATTTGCTATAGCTGTAAGAAGAAAGGACATTGGGCTACAGAATGTCTAGATCGTGAAAAAAAAGATACCAATAGAGACAAAAGTTGAGATACCTGTTATCATTGTAAAGAGAAAGGACATTGGTCTCCAAACTGCCCTAAGAAACAACAGGAACAGATGGAGGTGGGGGAGAGGAATTCTGAACAGGAGGAGGAGTAAGAGGTACCCTCCCCCAAGGAAGAACCCCGACACGTTCACAAAGACAAGAAAAGAAGACGAAACGAAAGTGAAGAGGAAGTAGAAAAAGAAAAACATGTGACAGTAAAGAAATTAAAGAAACAGAAAAAGTGAACAGAATAAACTTATGAACTTTTTAAAGTGGTATTGTGTTATGTTATAATGTGTCCTTTGGTTTTGATTTTATAGAATAAGAACCTACACTCTCACAATCATTCACTCACACGTACATCATGGGTTTAACAAATAAAAAAGGACTTTTGAGTTTTCATTGAATTAGGCAATTGAAATAGTATTTCTTTTCGAAATAATTTGAGTGGCCCTGAAAAGGACCGTTGGGGTTTTGTTTGTTTAAAACAAAACAAACTCAGAAACTGGACGTAACTATCTTTAGTTGTCTTAAGCCTTTGCCACGGCCAAGGCCTACTTCGGGACTGGTGGTTCCTGTCAATGATTTGGTAGAAATCACTAAAGGTGGTATGGCAGACGTAGTCACAGTTAAATTGGGTTGTTTAGCTTGAGAAGGTCTTTTTCTCTTCGGTCGTGATAAAAACGTCTGATACGTTTGTTTCAGACTCGTTAACTTTGCTAAAATATCTAAAAGTACCGTCGTGACCGTTTGATTTTCACTATTCTCTTTCTGTCCTTGGTCTTCTTTCTTCTCTGTTGCTGCTACTGTTTCTTCCTGGTGTTTCCTTCTTGCTTCTTCTTCTTCCTGTTGTTGAATAAGAAAAGCTTCTTCTTCTTCTACTTTCTGTTGTTGTAAAAATCGCTCCAATTCTTCTTTTTGTCTCTGCTTAAAATCATCGACGTGTACATAAGAAGAAGCAGAAGGCAACGAAGGTTCCGGAATAAATTCTTGTGATGTTAAAAATTCCACAATATCCCAGTTAAAATCAACTTCTTATGGATGTAGATTTGTGTTGACTTTGTTAGTCACTGCTGTCCCATTACTTGCTGTCTCCACTACTGACTCACCCCAATTGATTGTCTTCTTAGTGTCCGACATCATTGACAAGTCTGCCGCATCGATTGACTGCGCACAGACGCTAGTACCTCTATATAGGGAAGTTGACGTCACTGACTGCTCTCTTCCGATTGGATGACTGTGACTGGCTTTTGTAACGCACGTTTGTATTGGTGAATACTCTCAATCCGTTTAAATCCGCTCTTCCCCTATAAATATCCGCAGTTCACGGTATTCGCTTCACCTGTTTCTCATCACAAGACGTGGACCAACGTATAATCTTCTACCCTTGTTTCTACCATGCTATTTCGTACTGACTTACCCATGTATGTCAGATCATCGTGGACTATCACTCATATGACTGATACAGCCTTTTGGAAGAGAAGAATATATGTGGAGAGGCAAGGTTATTTAAAGAGAGTTCTCATCTATGGCCCAACAGTGAGGAGAAGTTTAAGGAAGAGAAGAAGATCTGTGAGATGTCCTCTGTGTTAACAAGATACTGTTGACATTACACATAACGGCCCTTTTCAGGGCCACTCATATGCCTCGAAAAGATATTAGCTTTCTTTGCCTCTATTTCTCTTGTCGCTAGACAGTTCCAAATACAAATACAAAAAATATTTCCCATGTTCAATTTCCCTTGTCGCTAGACAGTCCCACCATGTTCAATTTCCCTTGTCGCCAGAAGGTCCCAAATAATATTCCCAAGTTCAATTTCCCTTGGCACCAGAAGTCCCACGACCTTTTGTCCCAGAAGGTCCCAAGCTCTTTTTAACTGAGATTTCCATTGTATCCAGAAATCTTGGAACCAGAAGGTCCCAAGCCCTTTCTGACTGGATTTTCCATTGTACACAGATCGTCCCATATTACTACTTATGTCGCAACAATTTCAGCAGGTACACAAACTATCAATTCGCAGTTATTTTGGTTTCTGAAGCATTTTTATAATTGCCAATACTTGTATATTGCTTTCTCTTTATGTGCGCGACAAAACTATATACTTACATCTGTAAAGCTATATTTTATAATACATACCAGAAGATCATTTCGAATTTGACCATTTACTGTCGTTTTCACCATGACTACAATTGTTGTTTTAATACCTGGATATGGCTGATAGTAAAACTCTCATATTGTATAATCTTATTAATACTATCCTGTATTCACCGTTGTTCATTCTTTGAATCAACTGGGCAAACAAAGTTCATTTACATGACCACTTGACTGGCAATTACCTTTATGCGATGTTAGGAATGTTCAAAGAGATTTTGCATAAATTCAGGTTGTCATCAATACACTTGTGCACAGTTTTGTTTTACCACCTCGTTTTTTTAGCAACATTATATAAGTACAATGATCACACAACGGTTGCTAGCTGAAATGTTTTGCCAGGATTGTAAACACACTTTTAATTAAACATTGGTAAAAATTCAACAGTCGAGATTAAAACAATCCTATGACTACAGAAAGCTATATCTTAACTTACACTCCATCAAGCATTGAAATTTACACTTTGTGTGTGTGTGTATGTGTGTGTGAACATTAAATACAATTTATCTTGTGGATCTTGTAGTCTATACTTGCAACGGAACTTGAATATACCACACTTAGCAACCTATTTCAGCTATATCCCCTAATTCAAATTTTAAGCTTGTGTGTGGGGTTCCATCTTTGATCACAACAGATTACATTGGGTCTCTATGATTGAATTCAACAGTTGCCTGCGAAGGCGCATAGTAACAGTAGGGGATAATTAGGTCTCAAGCAATCAGTGCAAACTCTGACAGCACTCATACTTTGTTAGAATGTAATAATGTCTGAATGTTTACTGTCTTCATTGTCTTGTAAGCGTGTCATTCTTTCTTTCAAAGCTGGCCGGCGTTGAACAGAGCAGCAGAGAGGGTGAACAGATCAACTTTGATGGCGTCAACGAGGCTTCCTTCTCGTAAATACTTAATAGAAAGGTCTATTTGGCAAATTGAGGCTACTTAGTAAATACTTAATAGAAGGGTCGATTCGTCAAACTAAGGCTTCCTCGAAGACGCCAGTGTCGTTGGAACTCACCCTCTCTGCTGCTATGGTTTAACGATTCTTTACGATGAAAGTCCTTAGGACTTTACAAACAGACTAATTTGTAATACCTCACCTCGTAAATCAATCAGATTATTGGACTGGTCAGTGAGTCTGAAATTAATTCTCGTTAACAAATTATTATGACATGGCATATAAACTGGATTAATTGGATCCTCAATGATTAGAAAACCTGGAGGAGCTGTTGGTGCAAATGAATATAGAATATATCCTTGTTGAGCTTGATTTGATCGCTCGAGATTTATTTGATAGCTTCCTTTGATAACATCACATACTAAATTCAATGCTATCACCGAGGATATATTCACATTTTGAGGAGCGATATGCCTGCCGCCTCCGTCTGGGTCATTATTATATTTGAGGATTATTGTTTTTTGTGATTGTGGCGATTTCTTCCATGCGTCATGGATTTTTTTGAAACCTTCATCGATGGCGTATCTAAGAGATTCTTTCAAAACTGAGACGCTATGTCCTGGAATTTTAAAATAAGGAAAATATTCTATGTGTATATTATACTTTGTTGCAAATACTGTTCTTGTTTTAGGATTATCGTCACCTAATACCTCTTGAATAATTCGCAAATTATATGTTTCCATCTCGTCGATGATTTTATTACATGTTTCTACAACGCTGATAAATTCATCTCGGGTGAGAGTATCAGACTCGAGAGATACTAACAACAGTGAAAAATCATTAGTCATCGCTGTGAAATTTTTAACGATTTTTTCTTGTCGAGTTTGATAATATCTATTAGCGCGATCGTCTATTCCAGTGAAAAATTTCAACTTATT
Organism: Unio pictorum; assembly: GCA_030141615.1. Lineage (NCBI taxonomy): Eukaryota > Metazoa > Mollusca > Bivalvia > Unionida > Unionidae > Unio > Unio pictorum. The sequence continues at coordinate 40,617,436 of JARLTB010000021.1, forward strand.
GTATTCGTCATAACTTTTTACTGGATTATCAGATTTTATTCTGTCGGTGACATAATCAGATTTTTGTGGTTCGGGTGTTTGATAAGCTGTCCGAGGTGGGATTTCAGGCCACCCCAGTATTGTTCTTATAGAACTCTGATAAATATCTACGACATAACTTGGTGAGTTTATTTCAATCGCGGATGATAGTGTTGGCTCATGAACTGTTATAGCGATTTTCGATTATCGCCCAGTAATGGATTTTATTCGACGCGCTAATTCAGCATTGATTTGTTCCATTTGGTAAGACCCGGATGGCAACGAAACAACGTTCCAGTCTGGAGTCCCGTCTTCTTTATTCTTATATGCGAACACCAAAGAATTATTCGGATGTTGACCGCCAAATGTTACCGACCTAACATTAGGCCAACTGTGATACACTCGTAGTTTTGCTAACGCGATCTCCTTCATGGAAATCGGAATAGGGAAATTCACACTGAATTCAGGATTCGTTGATGTTATTGAGATCATGCTGGTTTGTACTATGTTTGTGTTCTCCACTATTCGTTGAAGTAGTTCTTGCGGTGTTGTCATTGTTATTATTATAATTATCCTGCTCTAATTTCGATATCGCGGAATCATAGATATGTACCATCGCTGAAAACTCACTATCTGATATAAATGTGTTATCGAGCGACGACGATATCATCGAGGATAATTGTGAGTACGCGGTTGACACAATATGAAATTTAATTACGTAATCCTGCAGTTTAAGCTGGCTACATGATGATATTTTTCTTTGTTATTATCGAAATAATTTTCGCGATTGTTGTCGCCGCGGAAATACAAATTGGAACAGCTATCGGAGCAATCATTGTCACCGAAGATAGTATTATACCAGCTCCGGCGATTACACCACACACAGAGTACACGGTAACATCAACTGCGCTGACTTTTTGTTGGTATTTTTTTTGTTTCATACTCCTCAGTGAGTGTCTTGAGTTTAGTTTGAAATTCTCTGACTTGATCATAGCGATATTGAGATACCGAAGGTACCGTTGATGATGACCTTTTATTTTCAAATCGTTTACGAATTCAATTTAGTTGTTTACTTAAATCCGCTACGAATTCCACATACCATGTTACTGAAACCCTAGCCAAATTTTTATCAGTGGATGTTATCGTGAACGGTTCAGTTGTATTCTTGTCGATGATCGTTGATATCGTATTATTAACCAAAGATGAACTTGTTGACGAAATATTAAATTGAGTTGGCGTCACTAGTGTTAATCGATAAATACCTTTGACGGTCGCGGTGATATTTAATATCTTAGTGGATGGTGTCCACGCAAATGATCCGTGTTGAATTGTGTATACTACGTTGTTGGTTCTCTCATGAGGAATATTTATTTTTTCAAGTATTTTTATCATCTTCGGCATATCATCCTTGATAATATCATTGGTTGTTTTAATATCAGTGTTGATAGCTTCTATTTGCCGATTGATCACGGTTATTTCATCTAGAGAATTTTTTTATATCCGCGAGTTTCATTGTGACCGTCGGTGGATTTCCTAAAAATTCTCTAACAACCTATTTCGAAGTACATTAAAATCCTTTTCATGCTTTTCATACTTGTTTTCAAATTGGTCAATTTTATAATCAAGCTCAATTAATCTATCCTTGGATTTTTTTGTTGATGGTAAATTCGGTGATATCACTGCTGGTTCGCCGAAGAAAGCCATAATTGATTTTAATTCGTCATTGACAGTCTTTATATTGTCCATAGAGATTTTTATTAATGATAAATTCGGTGATGTCGCTGGATCACCAAAAAAACTTAGTATGAATTTTAAATCATCGTTGAGAGTTTTTAATTTATCTGTAATCGTCGAAACGAGTACGCCCGGTTTTAGTTTACCCTGATCGGAAAATAACGCAACGGAGTTCTCGGTTAAGCCGCTTTGTTTAGCTAAAATATCATCCAGGGAAATATTACTAGTTTTCAATTTACCCTGACGATCTTGAAATACAACTATTTCATTGTGATCAACACTTGCTAAGTTCAGTGTCTGAGCTATTTCATCTTCGATTATTTTTTTTATATCACCGGTTACAGTGCCATCGGGTTCGGGTTTCGTCAGCGCTGATAAAGATCTCCCCCAAATATTAGTCATGTTATTCTATATAATCTCTCTCTAAAATCAGTCTCTTTGATTCCAAGCGACTGCTAGTATATTCATTTACGACTTGATGAGGTGGTTTTCCTGATGTTGAAATATCGTCAAGGACATTTAATACTTCGTTGCCGCATATTGGAGGGTCATTCATTTGTTGTGTTGGTAGCGTAGAATACCAACGAGGAGTTTGTAAGCGGTTTATATAACGCATAAATTCCTTCGGCGGTGCTAATCCATATGAATCGAAATGAACAATTGCACGTGGATCAATCGCGTATGCAACCCAATCGGTTCCGGGTCCGCTGCTGTTATCGAGATTAATAATACCGGTTTCAACGCTGTTGGGTTGTGCCGGCAACTGATCTTTCATAAAGACACCTCTGAAGTTTTTTATCGATAGTTTTTTTAGCAGCATCGAGTAAATCAAAATTGGACATTGGAGTCAAAGACTCTACAACCAAAGATTCCTCTGGAGTTAGTAAACTGTTCCTGGGATTCTCATACCTTTTCCGCTGTACCATGAATACGGGGTTCCTGGTAGTCTTAGACCTTTTCCCTTTTTTATATCCTTTTCCAGTTGCTTTATTTAGTGCCATTCCTTCCGCCGTACCAACGGCTCCTAACGCTGCCGCTTTAGCTACCGCTGAGGCTGCTGCCGAAATCAACGCTGGCAATTCAGCTAACAACGGAAACATACCGCCGGTCTTATTCATATTGTCGATTGCAGCCGCAAAATGTTTAATTCGAATTCCTTTTTTATTTTTGAGCGCGGGACTAAAATGTTTTGTTTGACGATTTGTCAGCGACAATTTATTCGCCCCGCCGGTCATCTGTTCAGGTTTCAACGTGATTGTAGTTCCACATTTTTCAGTTGCTGATGATTGTAGGTTCTTAATTTGATTTGGATTTAGCGTAACACTAATAACATCATATGACATATATAATAACAGATTGATCTAAATGTTACATATTTTCCACTGGTGCATCTATCACTCTCATTCTTCCGCCAACACCTTCGAGTAGCATTGATTTATCACTGAGAATTACATGAATCGATCTGTAGTGGGGAATAGCATGATCACCAATAGTAACGCGGTTTACACTGGCTCTAAAGTGTATATCAACGACATATTGTCTTGTTAAATCAAGATGTTCCAACGAAAAATAATAGATCGGATATAAATTCTTAAAATCAAACTGTGATATCTGCAAACCAGTATCAACATTTTGATCGCGCGCCATATACGATAACAATCTGTGATATACACGGGCAATATGGTTGTGAAAGTAATTAAGTTGTATATCCTCGGATGGTTCCTGTTGGCCGTTTATTCTCAGTGAGACGTTAGTAATACCAAGTTGATCAAATATCATATGGCTGCGTTGTTGATTATCAGTTCGTGCGGTATTCTGTTTTGATGCTTGGTTCCACGTAAATAACCCATTAATATCTGATTGTTTAACATCTGTAGTCGTTGTTAGCCAAATCAGCAATGATTTTCCTCCTTGATCCATAAATGATAGTAATCGTTCTTCGGCGCCAATTGATGGAGTCAACACTGGCATCCACAGTGATAGTTTTCTTATATTGACTTTACTGTCATAATCATCATCTACATGATCTGGACGTAAATCTGCTGTAATCCTTCAAATTGCATCATTGTCGTCGTCACCCTTTCACACGAGTGCTACTGTGTGCTTTGCTCCATAAATAACTTTTCGAACATTTCTGCAGAATCCAAATATATGATGCAGTGGAATCACGCATGAGAATGATTTACGCGCTCCTCCCAACACTGACATATGTGTTGCAGCTCCTAGATTGAAATTGGGATCGATGTTTATAATCATATTCTCGATATCAGCATCAGCATGACCAGTGTTATTCCTTGGTCGTCTTATAATAAGTTGACTTCCTTCAGCGGTATTTTTACCATCCTTTGCAAACATCAAAAAAGGGCCTGCAGATCTTGTATAATCGTCAGAATATCTTGCTAGCTCTATTATTGTTGTGGCCACATCAACATTGCGATCTATCGACTCAATCTCTTTTCCATAGAGATATTTTGCACTCTCGAATAACGCCATGATCCCATTATTGACAAATCCGACTTGAGTGTCATTTGGATATGCTGTATCATCTCTTCGTATAAGTTCTCCTTCTACTTCGATAAACGCTTCACAAGGCAAAAAGTATTTACTGGTATCATGAACTTGAAGTTCGATTCTTGATCGACTATTTGGTTGTATTGCGTGATAGGCATAATATTGATAATCGCGTACGAAATCATCCTTGCGCACTGGGGCGTCCATATCAAACGCTGGATCAGGTGACCGTTTGAACATTTTATTATATATTCATTGATCTAAATCATCGTCGTGATCGTTGACGACCACGTCGTGGTTTTTTTAAGCCACTTCCCGCTATCATATTTGCGATGTTGTTTTGGTCGTTGGTTACCAGCGACGCTAGTTTCTGATCCACTGCGTTATTTATTATTTTACTAACCGACGCAGACATCTCTGCTGTAGATGGTAGTGGTCCTGGTTTCCTTCGCCGTTGAACTAATAGTACTAGTTTATCCTTCATGGCGGAAAAAGCTTTCCCAGCAACATCTCCAACAGCGCTAATACCCTTATCACGAATAACATCAATGGCTTTCATTGATAATTGTTTTGCTAGCGGCGCCACTTTTGGAGCCATTCTTGCAAACAACCCTGCAATTGTATCACCGAGACCATCACTATAGTACGCTCTATAAACTGGAAATCGTGAGTTTACTACATAGACGCTGGTTGGTTTATCATGGTTGTAGTGTATGATCATTCTTATTTAATTGTTATTTATCGATGACTTCGTCATCAGATTAGTCGCTATGATAACCATGATGGTGCAAATCCGTAGGATTTTCCACTAACTAATCAATGAAATCTCGATATATATCAATGCTCATGATACCACCTTGAAATAAGCGCATGCAGATATCAGCTGCTTCATTAATTATTTCCGGTGAGTTATTTCCAGCTCGTTTCCCTCCGATGAGTACTTCTAATCGTGCTATATCACCAAGAACATTACCAGGACAACTAACTAGACCACTACCTGGTACCCAACTGGAAAATCCCTCCCCGGTTGCACCCTGTGTATCATCATCATATTGTAAACGCCCAAAAGGATTATCATCATCATCCCATTGAGGTTCTTCTTGTTTTTTTTTGGTCTTGGTTTTGGTGTTATGCGCTTTCTTTCTTGTCGTTCTTGTTTTTTTATAATAATCAAATTCTCTTTAGAAGGTTCTATACTCCTTCATCCTTTTATCTAAACCCCCAGTATTTATTTTATACAACGCATTAGCCCAGTCAATGGGTGATACTGGATCGTCTTTATACTCGCCCGCTAAAAACTCCCCCCTTGAATTATAGTTGTTAACAGCGAAATCACATAAATTGTATTCATGTTGTTTATTTATTAGTGTTTTAGCAGTCTCTGTAAATTTATCCACTAAAGAAACACTCATTTTTTTGGACTAGGAGGAAGCGGAGGGGGTTTTGTTAACAACGCTGATGTTTTTTCAGTTTCCGTTGCAATTTTTTCAAGTATAGGAAGTACAGGAGCTTCTTTTCTTGATCCTTCTTTGGGAACATCTCCGTATATAGCTCGCTCAGTGGCTGATATTATCCCTTTCGTTGCCGTGGTAACTGGTCTATACTTTCTAATTGACGCTAATCTTTCCCTCGCTAATTTAGTTGTCAAAGCTTCGTTTACCATTAATAAAACAGTAAAGCAATTTCCAATTAATGTACGATGTAGTCATTTTGTCATCATCAAATAATTTCTACGTTTTAACCCGACTCAGATAGACAGGCAATTTACTTCCTTGTTCATTGATCAAACCTGGTATTGATTACAGTTGAGCGCACATACCTTCCATTGTATTTGCAACATCTGTCCATGCAGTGATGATTTATAGCGAGAATTTTACTAACGCGCTATACATGTCAAATCGTTAGTAATACAATCAGAGGTATCCAGCAGGGTTTTTTCATTTTCTTGAATTAACGCCCGTGTCACAGAATTAGGCGAAAATTGAATTTATTTCTTCTTGAATTACAAACTAATTTCACCATTTTTTTTTTGTTTCGTCGTACATGCGTTACCTGGGGTGAATAAGTGGTTTTCTCCAAGGTAAGCGGCGTGTAACGATTTGCATGTGCCTGACTTCGAATCACATGAAGTCCGGAACATTAGAATCACGGGGTGCACGGTAATTTTGCCGTGAATTCTACTCACCTATTTGAGGGTATATAAGGCAGAATATTTCTGATAAATATTACGGAACCAAAAGTATCTTATCACAGGAAAGATAGCTCGTCATTCTATCTCCAGCCAAAGGGGTGAGTGTTAAATTTATATTTCGTTTTATTGTGAATTTTATTCAGTTTATCATTTCATGTAATGATGCCTTTATTACAATGCAGTTTTAAACGTGGAATATTTGGAATTACTAGTCACTATTAGATTTTAAATGCAATAGTGTAATCTAAGTTGTTGATTGTTTTAGAAAAAACTATTATTAGTTTTGTCTCTTTATTGTAGCTGATATTGTAGCGGAGCATCTCTGAAATTGTTGCTGATTGTAGCTGAACGTCTCTGAACGTATCTGATTGTAGCTGAACGTCTCTGAACGTATCTGATTGTAGCTGAACGTCTCTGAATGTCTCTGAATTGTAGCTGAATGTGATTAATTGTGCCATTTGATTGTGAGATCAAATTGAGGTATCTGAATGTCTGTCTGTCGGATTGTCTGTCTGTCTACATTTGTTGTGATGTGTAAATATCCGGAAATCTAGAAGTCTGAGTGTCGGAGCTGTCTAGAGGTGTAAACATCCGGGGTGGTATCTAGGTATTTGGGAACGTTGGTTCTAGTAGATGCTGTATGCTGTCTGTACGTATAACTGTGGTGGATCCGTGAAGGGCAAACGGCCGATAAAAGTATTGGTCAACCATAGGTATTCGGCGAAAGTGGGCGGCGATTCAACAGTTGGTGAATCGTACGGTTATACAGGGTCGAGACACATGTGTGTGTTGCAATTGTAGTACAATTGAATACATTGTTATATTTACATAGTTACTTAAAATCACAATAGTATTTCAAGGGATTACATGAATCTCAATAAAAGTCAGCAACTTGATTAAATACATGTATATGTTCGTGCTAGTTGTCGCAATCCATACGTGCGATAGTATAGTTTGATGTTTTGTATTTGTTATCGCAATTGATACTTGCGGTAATATAACTTTTGTAAAGGTTCCTTGGATCTGTGTATAGTCCAAGAGATTCCTTTGTATCTTTGTTTTATTTTGTATTAAGTTTATTCATGTATTGTGAATGGTTGTGAGTGTAATCGTGGGTTGAACGCATGAGTTATTGTGTTGATACATCATTATTTTTCATTAATAATTTATTTCATAAATTTATATTTTCTTTCACATATTGTGTTTGTGTTGTTCATTTAATCCACTATCCACTCGGTAACAATTCTGTTACAATGGTGTCAGAAGTGGGATCGCTGGGTTAAGTGAACTGTCAATCATTTTTGTGAAAGTATACATTTAATGTTTATATTTGAGCGTGACCTTCTTGACTAGATAATACTCAAGTTGGGGTTTATTTTTTATTAGTTTATCTAGGTCCGTGTGTCCAGTATAAATGTATTTTAAAGCATTGGTTTGGTTACCTTCATCAAGAAGATAAGGTCAGCCTGTGTTATATATATCTATATTCATATTACAATTGTCATGTCATCCCTTAAGGACTTGGTTGCCTTAGGCAAAGAATTTGGGAATGAAGGTGAAAGTCTAAGAAAATTTATTCAGGAAGAACAAGCCCGGGAAAGGGAAGAAAGGGTAAGGGCAAGGGAATTAGAAAGGGAAGTAGAAATGGAAAAAGGGGAAGCCAAAGAAAGGAAATGGGCCTTTGAGAGGGAAAAGATAGAATTAGAGAAGCTGGCCGAAAAGGACAGGATAGGATGGGAAATGGAAGCTTAGGAAAGGCGAATAGGGTTAGAAGAAAAAGCAAAGCAACGGGATCATGAGTGTAAGGTATAATTAGCAACATCTGGAAGAGAATACGATTCTGCCACTAACAAATTAATGGGCCCCAAATTACCTCCCTTTGACGATGAAAAAGATAACATGGACAGTTATCTTCATCGGTTTGAGCGATATGCCGAAAACCAGAAGTGGAGTCAAAATGACTGGGCACTGCATCTTAGTGCTCTATTAAAAGGTAAAGCACTGGATGTATACTCACGACTTCCTAGAGACGATGTGTTTAAGTACGACGTCCTAAAGGAAGCACTTCTCAAAAGGTACGAGCTCACTGAACAGGGTTTTCGTAAAAAGTTCAGATATAGCAAGCCCGATAAGGGAGAAACCTTTGGTCAGTTCACCGTTAGAATTGGGAACTATTTTGAGCGGTAGATTGAATGCGGCAAAGTGAAGGGTTGAGTGATTTCTTGCTCAGAGATCAATTATTTAATACAGTTGGGCGAGAATTAGATCAATTTCTGAAAAAAAGTGGTGAAAACTTTTGAAGGGTTGACTGATTTCTTGCTCAGAGATCAATTATTTAATACAGTTGGGCGAGAATTAGATCAATTTCTGAAAGATAAAGTCCTCACAAACGTAAAAGATATGGCTAAGCAAGCCGATTTCTTTGCCGAAGCTCATGGGGGAACCCAGAACGTGGTTTCAAAAGATTTTAAGTCTGAAAACCAGTCTGCAAGACCGATGTCTAGGGAGCTTGTGAAATCAGCTGAGGCAAATAGGTCAGTTAGGAATCCAGGTATTCAGCGTCTGCAATGTTACTTGTGTAATGCATGGAGTCATTGTAAAAAAAACTGTCCTAAAAGAAAGGGACTTGTACATAAGGTAGCATCGGCTATACAAAGTAGAGGTATATCCGATAATATCGTACAGGTAGAACCAAGTATTCATTCGCTTGGCACGTGTCTATTTCCCGAAGCGCGTGTACCAACCGCGAGAGGGTTTGTCAACGGTCGAGAAGTCGTAGTATTACGTGACACTGGTTGCACGGGTGTAGTGATCAAACGTAGTCTCGTGCAGGATAACCAAATGCTCGGGTGGGAGTCCCCATGATCAGACGATCGGTCGCATTCCCGTAGCAAGGATCACGGTAAAAACACCTTTCCTAACGGGAACTGTTGATGCCCTTTGTATGGAAAACCCTATTTACGATCTGACGATCGGTAATGTTGAAGGTTCCTTTGGCCCAGGCAGTCGAAACACGAGCGCAAACACGGCGAGAGAAAACCGCGTTTCATAAATTAATAGTCCCTGAATCGATCTCAGGAATTTCGCGTAATGAGTTCAAACAAGAGCAAGAACGTGATAAATCCATCAAAACAGTAGTTGAGAAAATCGCGTCCGGCGCGATTAAACACTGCAAGGGTGGGGGTATCTCGAGATTCGTACGCAAGAACGGATTAATTCATAGGGAATTTAGCGCTCGGGAGGGTAAGAAGTATTGGCAAGTGGTCGTACCCCAGAGATATAGATCTCAAGTACTTAGGGTGGCGCATGAGTCAAGCATGGCAGGACACCTAGGTAAGGCTAAGACCACTAGCAGGGTAGTCGCTGAATTGTACTGGCCCGGTGTTAATGGCGATGTCACACGGTTCTGTAGGTCGTGCGACGTATGTCAGAAAACCGTATGTAAGGGAAGGGTCACAAGTGTGCTCTTAGGACAGATGCCATTAAGAGATACACCGTTGAAAAGAGTGGCAGTAGATATTGTAGGACCAATTCACCCAGTTACCGAAAGAAAGAATCGGTATATTCTTACTCTGGTTGACTACGCGACCAGATACCACGAAGCCGTAGCGTTACCAACTATTGAAACGGAAAGGGTAGCTGAAGCATTAGTTGATATCTTCAGTAGGGTAGGGGTGCCAGAAGAAATCCTCACTGATTGTGGTGCCCAATTCACCTCTGACCTCATGGGTGAAATAAGTAGGCTGTTATCCATCAAACAGCTAAACACTACCCCATACCATCCGATGTGCAATGGACTGGTAGATAAGTTTAATGGTACCCTGAAAAGCATGCTACAAAAGATGTGCGCGGAACGTCCGCACGACTGGGACCGTTATTTAAACGCTGTTCTGTTCGCGTACCGTAAAGTACCGCAGGAAAGTTTGGGGTTTTCACCCATCGAACTGTTGTACGGTAAAACAGTTCGAGGCCCGATGCGGATACTACACGAACTATGACTGGTGATGTCGCGAACGAGGAAATAAAAACAACTTACCAGTACGTGTTAGACCTGCTAAATAAACTTGAGAGTACATGCCAGATGGCACGGGACGAATTAATTAAGTCGGGGCGCAGATATGCCAAGTATTATAAGCGCAGAGCGCGAAATAGGAAATTTCTTGTAGGAGATCAGGTGCTATTGCTTCTTCCAACGAGCTCAAATAAGTTATTAGTCCAGTGGAGAGGTCCCTATGAAGTTAAAGTGGTAGAAGGTGACATGGACTATAAAATTGACATGGACGGTAATTTAAAGACATTCCATGCTAACATACTCAAGTTGTACATCAAGAGACAGAGCGACAATGTCAATAAGGGGAGTTGAAAATATAGGGGCAGACTACTTGAGTAGGGCATGATGGGAAATTTGTATGAATTTGCCCAGTATTAAAATCCAGATTGTAGTATAACCAGTGTAAATGTTGTAAGATATCATCAGTAGTTATTTTTCTTCTATTCTGTGTTAGTTTTAAAAATGTGTACATTTCTATTCTTAGGGGGGAGGTATTGTCACAGAATTAGGCGCAAATTGAATTTATTTCTTCTTGAATTACAAACTAATTTCACCATTTTTTTTGTGTCGTCGTACATGCGTTACCTGGGGTGAATAAGTGGTTTTCTCCAAAGTAAGCGGCGTGTAACGATTTGCATGTGCCTGACTTCGAATCACATGAAGTCCGGAACATTAGAATCACGGGGTGCACGGTAATTTTGCCGTGAATTCTGCTCACCTATTTGAGGGCATACAAGGCAGAATATTTCTGATAAATATTACGGGACCAAAAGTATCTTATCACAGGAAAGATAGCTCGTCATTCTATCTCCAGCCAAAGGGGTGAGTGTTAAATTTATATTTCGTTTTATTGTGAATTTTATTCTGTTTATCATTTCATGTAATGATGCTTTTATTACAATGCAGTTTTAAACGTGGAATATTTGGAATTACTAGTCACTATTAGACATTAAATGCAATAGTGTAATCTAAGTTGTTGATTGTTTTAGAAAAAAACTATAATTAGTTTAGTCTCTTTATTGTAGCTGATATTGTAGCGGAGCATCTCTGAAATTGTTGCTGATTGTAGCTGAACGTCTCTGAACGTATCTGATTGTAGCTGAACGTCTCTGAACGTATCTGATTGTAGCTGAACGTCTCTGAATGTATCTGAATTGTAGCTGAATGTGATTAATTGTGCCATTTGATTGTGAGATCAAATTGAGGTATCTGACTGTCTGTCTGTCGGATTGTCTGTCTGTCTACATTTGTTGTGATTTGTAAATATCCGGAAATCTAGAAGTCTGAGTGTCGGAGCTGTCTAGAGGTGTAAACATCCGGGGTGGTATCTAGGTATTTGGGAACGTTGGTTCTAGTAGATGCTGTATGCTGTCTGTACGTATAACTGTGGTGGATCCGTGAAGGGCAAACGGCCGATAAAAGTATTGGTCAACCATAGGTATTCGGCGAAAGTGGGCGACGATTCAACAGGTGGTGAATCGTATGGTTATACAGGGTCGAGACACATGTGTGTGTTGCAATTGTAGTACAAATGAATACATTGTTATATTTACATAGTTACTTCAAATCACAATAGTATTTCAAGGGATTACATGAATCTCAATAAAAGTCAGCAACTTGATTAAATACATGTATATGTTCGTGCTAGTTGTCGCAATCCATACGTGCGATAGTATAGTTTGATGTTTTGTATTTGTTATCACAATTGATACTTGCGGTAATATAACTTTTGTAAAGGTTCCTTGGATCTGTGTATAGTCCAAGAGATTCCTTTGTATCTTTGTTTATTTTGTATTAAATTTATTCATGTATTGTGAATGGTTGTGAGTGTAATCGTGGGTTGAACGCATGAGTTATTGTGTTGATACATCATTATTTTTCATTAATAATTTATTTCATAAATTTATATTTTCTTTCACATATTGTGTTTGTGTTGTTCATTTAATCCACCATCCACTCGGTAACAATTATGTTACAGCCCGTATATTTCTAATCTTTGAATTAACCTCCTTTTTCAATTCATAATCCCGGCCCAATTCTTTTCGTATTCCTTCCACGATAGTAAATAACGGGACAAACACACTTACGTCACTACAAAATGCAAGAGAGTCCCGAATAGAATTCTGGATTTTTTTTTATCAGCGCATACTTCTTTGGCAGCATATATTTGTTAGTTATAATACTGTATTCTAAATCTTGAAAGTCAGACATAATTTGGTCAGGGTTCAAATTATTAGATAATTTAATATCTTGGTTTTTCAATTTTGAAATTTCAGCTATAATCCAATTGATATTTTCAGAATTCATATATGATAATACATATTTCTAATACAAAAAAACACACAAAAATTGGGTCAATTTTGACCCGTTTTTTAGACAGCACAAAGCCATTATTACAGTTTTAGGGTAGTTTTTAGGCATACATGTTAAGGACAGCACAATGCCGTTACTACGGTTTTAGGGTAGTTTTTAGGCATACATAAAGGATGGATATATACAATGAATGATGTCAATAAATGATTATACAATTCCATTCGAGTGTTTTGGCAATTGTATAGGGACAGCAAAAACATGTTAAAGACAGCACAATGCCATTACTACGGTTTATGGTAGGTTTTAGGCATACATAAAGAATGGATATATACAATTAATGAATGATAAGGGACAGCACAGGGGAAAATACGACATATAACAATGAATAAATGGATGGATATATACAATAATATTGAATTATGACACTCCTACATTCAAATTGCAACCGCATATACCCCCACAAAGTCACCCTGGGTTGAATGAAAAATCATTCACACCACGGCTCGGTGTATTTGGTATAGTGGTTGCAATTTAAATTTGGGAGGTGCCCACCCCCCCCCCCAATTAAAACCATCTGTCGGCACCATCTGTCGGCCAGTATGGCACCGCGACATACGATTGAGCTAACGGTTCTTATATACGGTATACGTTTTGAATATAATATATAGGTAAGTTAGTACAATCACTAGCGAACAGGTGTGATGTACAATGAATGACGTCAATGGATCGATCACAAGCCACAACTGATTGAATGAACAATCCATATACCTTTTGTGTATGAAACAAAACCGAATACTTGAAAGAAAAGAAAACCACAAAAAAAATAAAAATACAATTATTTGTAAAACACTACATATTTGATTCGTTTTCTTACAAAATAGATTATATTTACACTGAGCTAACGGTTCTTATATACGGTATACGTTTTGAATATAATATATAGATACGTTAATATACAATGAAAGGATTACAATAAATGACGTCAAATGATTGATCACAAGCCACAACTGACTGAATGAACGAATCCATATACCTTTCGTGTATAAAACAAAACAGAATACTTGAAAAAAAACACAAAAAATCCAATTATTTGTAAAACACTACATATTTGATTCGTTTTCTTACAAAATATATTATATTTCCACTGAGAAATATGACAGTTAAAAATCGGAAAAAACCATTGAGATCCATAACTCTTTCATAAGCCCTAAACATACCCACACGAGTTATTTCCCTTGGTGTTTTATAGAATAATGTAAAAACATGAATTAGATATACAAAATCTTTTGTCCAGTCCTTTTTTGAAATAGCTGATCGATAAATTCCCTCTGCTACTTTTCGTACTGAGGGTACACAAATATCAAAATATCTACCGGCTTTTTTCATAGATTGGTATAACATCTCCTCGTTAGTTATTATATTAAAAGATTTTACAGGTCTCGCTTTTTTTGAGTATAGTCCAGTTTTTCCATATATAGTATAATCACTCTGTGTAACAGTTCGTAAATTATCCAATTTGTTATTCTGAGTATTGGAATCAATGTGATCGATAACAAAACCATCTTCGATCAATCCGTTATGACATTCATACACGAAACGATGGCAATAATATTTCTTCTTCCCAGCGCCAAACATCAAATACCCCATATTAGTAACAAAACCGACTGGGTTCTTCAGTATGCGGTGTCTGATAATACCATCACGGGATGCCTCATAATTGGGAATCACGGGATGCGGTTGGAATTCTTGGTTCATTTATATACTATACTATTGTTTGTCTAATTCATTGTTTGGTTGAATTATTACATTACTTGGAAATCTATCAATGTAGTCTTGGGGTGTTCTTATGACTCGGTCAAGGACGCTGACACAGTCAGAGGTAGAGTTATTGATGGAATTCTTAGTTCGTTTATCATAGTAACGCTTCAGCTCTCTGTATCGCTTACCACCACAACCGAGACACAACTGTGATATTCCTCTCATACCAACCCCACATCGTATGCATGGTAAAGGCCCATAACTCCCGTTACGTACACTTTGCATATGATACCCACAGAATTCCTTTCTGCATGATTTGTTACACGGGGTTACTGATCCAATCATAAGCCATTTGCAATGATTCATTATATAATAAATTCTCTATTTAAATACTACACTTGTTTTAATTATAATATGAAGGAGTTCGAGAGATTATCGAAAATTACGCCTTGGAAAAATGCTAAATTCAATCTCGATAGAGTCTCTGATACACCAAAGGGTAAAATTCGTGATAGAACCTTAATAAGTAAAATTCGTGATTGTTTTAACCAATTCAAGCGCGATGGAGCATCTCATTGTTGGTCGACATTTCGAGTTGATGGTAGTGCTGATGCTACCATGAACGATAGAAACGCAGCAGTGATAATCTCACATCTTGGGCGAAGAAGGTATTTTTTTTAGAATAGAATTCATTAAACGTTCAGACACGTGAGATTTGATTATTCGGAATAAATACGAACCCATCCTGAAGGATAAAAGAACTGTCACTGTAAGTCAAGATTCCAAACCAGGAATTCTGACTGGAATTGACAAACCGTATTACGAGAGATCTTATCCTGTAACAGCAGTTGCTTATGGAATATATCCGTTGAATGATAAACCGAGTATTGAAAAACTAAAACCCATGAAACTAGCATCGCTGAATTGTGTAGCAGAATGAATATTAGAACACTTCACAAATGCGTTGCGTGGAAACAAATTGACTGATCTAAGACGTAAAAAAACGAGTGAGGACCAACAGTGAAGGAGCGGGGGGCAACAATTCAAAATGTGGCAGAGTTAGAACGAATACTAAAATTCCCAATATCAGTGATGACGATAACAGGCGAGATATTATACGAACCGAAAAATAGATCGAGAGGAACTCCGATCAAAATTATTGATCATAATGAACACGCATGGACATCTGCAGTAACAATATTTCAGCGGGATAGAACCATAAAATATATACCCTCAGAGTTCTCCGGAGAAGAGAAACTATTTGATTTTATTCACCAACTGAGTAAAAACGATCCTGTGTCAGTGTGGTTACTTCACAGTTTTGAAAACGAGGAGGGTAGATTCGATCAATTTGTAAGACCCAATGGAGAATTATACCGCACTGAAGCCCTCCATGAGGCGATGAAAAAACTAGCTAGTGATTTTTCAACAGTGAACTCGAAGAGTTTCGACGACGAACAATTACTAACAAACTGTTTCACAATTCCGTCGGTTGCAGCTCATTTTGCGAGAAAAAAAAACACGTGAAAACCAACGCGAGCTGAATTTCTCACATACATCAAATCAAGTTGTATATAATTTAACCACGGTGGATTATGGAATACAAAATACACCGCTGAAAATATTATTTCGGTTGATATAGTCGCGTGTTATCCGGCGAGTTTTCTCGGGTACGGAGAATGACTGAATACTTTAAACGATTTGGACATCCCATACACGAGATGGCCCGTGTTGCTATTAATGGGCCACTGCCCGATTTGGATTTAACCGGATTCGCTGGTGTGGTATCATTTGAATTGGCTACAGGACTTCATCCGTGTTGTTATGTTTGGATTGGTAGACATATCTCTGAAAACACTGGATGCCAATAGTGCTGTTACGGTATATGATTGATTGTAGCATGCTGATATCGTTGATTGTCAGTGAAGCGATTATATCATATCACGCGCAGACTGAAGTCTCGTTACCACAACCCAATCTAGATAGTATAATCAGCGAACAACGAAAACAGTTTCCCGATCTTGACGAAGAAAATATCGTGAAATGGTCCAAACAGTTATTTGAAGTTAGAAAACAAGACGCAAAGGATCTCGGTAGAAGAATAATTGGTAAATTTATACAGGGTGGAAAATACGACAATAAACGATATTCTTCACGGTTGATTATAGATAGTGTTGAATACGACTTTATAATAGCGGATGTAACATCTAAGGGTATGTATGTGGATCGCAAAGACGCTTTCTTGTCCGATGGAACAAAATTTGGTACAACTGTTACTTACGCAGACCGAGAAAATCTTCAGTATACACATTTAAGGTCGTCTACGCTAGCTTATGCTTCTATCAATTTATTTTCGATGATAAATAGATTTCCTGAAACCGCAGTTAGAGTAGCCACTGATTCATTTTATATAGACGCGAAACACAGGGAAGAAGTGACCAAATTCACTAATTCTGACGAGAGCTGGGGATCATGGAGAATTAAGCGGGAAATACTGCGTGATTATTCCAAATCAGCAGATGTTACGATTGAAGATAAATACCTGAAAAATAATCAGATATCAGAACTATCTAATGCACCGCAGATATCTGATCCAATATTTAGATATAAAACCAGCTACCTAAACAGCTATGGCGGGTCAGGAAAGACGACTCGTGCGATTGAATTATTTCTTGGGAAATCAAACATGATTGTACTAACACCAATACACAGACTTGCCAGGGAGATGAAACAACGAGGAATTTATGCCTGTACTTATCACAGATTCTTTCGATGGAAAGGTGACAAATGGACTCCTGAACGAATGGGTGAGAAATTTATTCCTGAAGTCGTTACTTGGGACGAAATAAGCACGGTGTCGTTAGATGTATTACAAAGATTTCTCGATTGGTTATTGTTAGCGAATGCAAAAGTAATAATGTGCGGCGATCATGGCCAACCACCACCATTTGTCGGTTTATCGTCGCATAATTGGCTGAAGAATTTTGTAGACTATTATGAAGAAATTAGTACTGATCATAGAGCACTTGATGAACAATTACGCGAATTTAAGAAACTAATTAGATTACAACCGGATAAAATCCAATTTGAAATAGCGCGTGAAATAATTTCGGAAACACCATTAAATAACTTCTGGGAAACGTGGAGACCAAACGATTTGATAGTAGCGAGTAGAAAGATAGTCAGAGACATACTTATTTGAATTGCATAAAGAAAAATTTGCAACACTTCCAACACCGCTGTGTTATAGGCCTTCGGATACACGAAAACAGAATATTGAAGTTGATATTCCAGGACAGCGTGAAAAGCAGAATTTAGTGGTAAATGATATTGTGCTAATTGATATCAGTGTCTTCGAAGATGCATTGCGCTCTGATAAATCCCCATGGACGCTAGGTTACTCAGCGACGATACATTCTTCACAGGGATTGACTATGTCAGATACAATTGTTTGCATGGTAGATAATCACATCGAGTTGTCAAATTTAGTTTATCTCGCAGTGTCCAGAGTAAGAAAAATAAATCAGCTTCGAAGAGTTGTTTTAGATGATAACGACACTACAATAAGTGATATTGTCAACGATGATATAATCAGAAAAAATCTCTGGTTATAAATAACAGGATAAAAAAATAACAGAGAATTTGATATTGATGCTGAATTAATAATTACACTGAAAAACAGAAAAATCACTGCGCGAGTTGCAATTGTATAATGCGTTGGTGCTGGTCGGATAAAGATCCTCGACAATTTATCGTAGACAGAAAGAATAGCAGTATTAGTCATACCAGGGATAATGTGATGCTGACTTGTCTGAGTGCAACAGACGCAGCGGTGCTAGTTAAGACCACGTGGCGGTAATTGAGTGTCCTCGTGTATCACTTGCAGTTGTTCACGAGTAAATTCTCGTTGAGGAGCGATCAAATCAAATCTATAGATTGCTGGTCTACCCGTAGATCGTGTTATACTCGATATTTTATGTGCGGTAATACTCCAAATAGGATCAGTAGCTCTTTTTGTGCCACCTTCGAGTTCTCCTGGTTCATATAAATATCTAACAGTGACATTATCGAGTATTGGTTGTTTTGAAAAATCTTTTTGTGATTTTACAGGAATATTCTTCTTTTTAATCGCATTATTAGGTTTCATATTAATTGTTCGAGTAATCTCGTTATTTATCGCGGTAATTACGCCTGGTAATCTCTTGACCCATTCACGGGATCGTTTATCCTGAATAAATTCCTTAGCATATTGATATCCGAATAACCGCGCAGCAAGTGTCCGATTAAATCGTTCAACAATTGTCTGATCGTGATGTAGTGCAGTATGCCCTCGTCTGATAGTGACATTATGATGCTTCATTGTTGATAACACTGCACCCTGAAATTCCTTGCAAGGATCAACTTGTAATAGATTTGGCCAATGCAGAGTACCCCTTCGATAAATCCTTTCAAATGCAGAAGCCACTTCAGTTGATGAATTTGTCTTTAGCGGTTCTGCTTGTTTGTATCGACTCGCAACATCAACTACGGTTAGCGCATACTTGTAAACACCTTCATGTGGAATAAATAATATATCAGCCTGATGAACCTCATTAGGAACGGTCACAAAAAAAATGCGAGTAGTTAATTCGTTTAGGCGGTGGGAGATAAATTTGACATATCGCCTGTTTAGATAACCAATCCACTGCAGTGGTATATTTCACCTTCGCGGCGCTAGCGAGTTTACCGATTGCTGTTTTGCCCCTCCAGTATCCTTTTGGAGAATAATAAATAGATTCCATGTTGTTATTAATTACCAGCACCTAATATTAATTTACCTTTCATTGCCGATTTTACTAACCTTGAAGCCAATTTTTCTTTGAAGGATTTATTAGTAATAGAATTCAACTCGTGAATTAATTTCACATCTGCGATATGTCTATGTTGCAGATTATTGCTTTTATAAGCGACATCATGAGTATAACACGCCTTATCAATAGCGTTTATTGGATATTCACCCGGTCGGGGTTGGTTTTGATCATCGAGTCTGATATCGAGTCTAGTCTCGGGTCTACAATAACTATACCCTGGAAGGTGTTTTTCTCCTGGATACTTTGCCCATGGTGTTCCCGGGAATTTTACTAACTTGGCTGCAATATCACCTCGTTTGTTTTAAAAAATTTAATTTTTTTGTGTCGCATACTTCACATGTACCAGTTGTCGCGGTTCGATTATTTTAAGTTGTAATAGTCGTCGGTGTAATTGTACCAGTACGTGCTTTACAATTCACGCAATATAAATCCATATTATTAAAACACAAATATCAAAATAGGTTGCTTAACAAATATAGATATTGTAGCACCGCAATCGCAACAAACTTCGATTAGTAGTTTTTTTTTGTTTATCTTTCGTACGTGTTTTTTATAAAGTCTGTTTCAGTACCTGCTTTACATTTCATGCAATATGAATAGTTACCTTTGGCGTCGATGGTTCGCTTAACAAATGTAGTGTTTGTGGTGCCACATTCGTAACAAATTCCAAATAGTACTTGTTGTTTACCTTTTGTAAGTAATTCTTCGACGGGATCTGTTTCAGTATACATGTTACATTTCACACAATATAAATCAATAATTTATTTATATTATATGAATATGAATGTAATTGATTATTTAGCTACCCGACGACGGGAACCTATCAAACACCATGCGATGTTGCCGAATTCAATTAAAATGATTATAATCGGATCATCTGGAAGTGGCAAGACACAACTGCTACTTATTTTGATAACGAGATGGATGAAATGGAAGAAGTTGTATTTGGTCGCCCCGAGTGAAGACCATCAGTGATGTTACGACGTGTTAAAGGATGCTAACGAGATCGCAATAGAAATCAACGACGAAGATATTATTGAATTTATAACAGATATCTAAGAAGCAGGAGGAAGCCTCGTTGACGCCTAAAAAGTTGGTCTGTCCCCCCCCCTGCTGCTAACAGGAAAAAGAATTCCAGTTATCTCCCATTCGCCCGTAACGGATAAACAACTTAAAAATGCTGCCGTTAATTTAAATAACCTGGTTCAGATTCCTCTTAAATCGTCAACCGTTGTGTCAATTGTCCCAGGGATACCACTACGTATTGCATTATGCAACGCTCAGTCAGTAGGATCACCGGAAAAACGCACAGAAATTGTTAATTTTATCAACGACCAGAATATTGACGTCTTCTTCCTGACAGAAACTTAGTTACATTCCGCAGGTGATGAATCTAAGTGTGCGGATTTAACACCCACCGATTACTCCATCAAGTCGTCCCCCCCGCAACTCTCACGGAGGTGGAATTGCTATAAATACAAAGAATTCCAACACAAACTTCAATTTCTGCCACACATCGTTTGAACTACTCCAAACAACGCTCACACTGGAACAAAGGTCAGTCCATTTTTTCTGTCTCCACCGTCTTCCTCCTAGTAGAAAAAACAAGCTGACTGAATGTCTCTTTTTGAAGCAGTTTCCAAATCTTCTAGAGTATGGAAATTCGATATGAGGCAACCTACTTATTCTTGGAGATTTCAACTTTAACTTTGACTGTCCTGGTAAACCGTACATGTCAAAACTCCTAGATTCCATTCATGTTTTCAATCTTAAATAGTCAGTTAACCAACCTACCCATAAACTTGGTTACATTTTAGACTGGTTTCTTTATAGACCTGATGATAATATTCTGCAACCCACCTTTGTATTCCACGAACTTGCATCGGATCACCTCTGCATTGTATGCCATCTCGACGTATCAGTCCCTAACCCTCCACCTCAATTTGCTACTAAGAGAAAGCTCCGTATGATAAATAGAACCAAATTCATGCATGACATCCAAGAAAACCTAACAATTGTCTTACATCCAACAGCGGAACAATTTGATAACTGCCTGCGTTCATTGCTTGAAAAACATTCCCCAGCCACCAAATAAAGAGTATCAATAACAAGTGTTCTCCATGGTATAGAAGTGCTAGGGACCAGCTTCGAACTGCTAAAAGACATCGCCGAAAAGCAGAGAGGCTTTGGCTGTCCACTAGACTCACTATTCATAAACAAATCTACGAAGCCGCTAAGAAGAACGTCACAAACTTAGTCCATTTAGCCAAATCATCCCACTACAGTACTAAGACCACAGAGAGTTCCAGCTGCAAAGAGCTCTTCGAGATAACTAACAAACTAATGTCAAGGAACAAATGCACACCACTTCCAACAACCTTCTTTTCACTAGACCTTCCAGACCGATTTGCAAATTTCTTCGATGACAAAGTAAAAACCATTAGAGATTCGCTTGATAGCACAATTTCAACTGATTCGTTACCATACAGTTTTGATGCAGAATTTCAGCGACAACTGTTAGGAGCATTTGAACTTGTACGGACAATCGTGATGAAAAGTGCACGACAGTCTTGTGAACTTGATCCCATTCCGACATCACTGCCGCTTAAGTGCTTAGACCCAATGTTGCCTTCACTAACTGATGTTATTAATATCTTTCTCTCATCAGGGGAATTCCCATCATTTTTCAAAACTGCCATCGTAAAGCCACTGCTGAAGAAACCAACACTGGAGCATAACGATTTAAAGAACTACCGCCCAGTTTCTAATCTCCCATTCATATAAAAAATCTTAGAAAAAGTTGTTCTAACTCAACTTGTATCTCATTTGAATTTAAACACTCTTTTAAGCAATGTACAATCTGCATATCGCCCTTGCCACAGTACGGAAACTACTCTTCTGAAAGCGTTTAGTGACATTCTCTCTGTTTTGGATAGTGGAAAGATTACAGTCCTCACTCTCCTGGATTTTTCTGCAGCATTTGACACAATAGACCATGATATATTACTTCACTGTCTCCAGCATGTATTTGGCATTCAGAATTCAGAATATAGCCTTATATATATATATATATATATATATATATATATATATATATATATATATATATATATATATATATATATATATATATATATATATATATTTCAACAAACACCGAATAAATGGCAATCTCAAACCAAATGAGATAAGCCAAGCGTATCATATTTATTTATATAGCAATTCCCTATCAGTCTACTATTATGGTGTTATTAGGTTATAATGACCTTAACTATAAGTACACTCTGAAACGTTATAAATAGTATTTACCATCATTTGAGACAAGATAGATAGTTGTTGCTTTGATTATTAAAAATCAAATGACAATCGCAGACGTAAACAAGAAAATGTATCTTTTTCCGATAAACAACAAAGGCAAATATTCCAAAAAACATGACTAAACTTGATGACCTGCATTAAAGAAGCTATTTAATATGCGGGCAATAAGTCCTTGATAAATTTTACAGCCTGAAATAATAATGTTCAACGGAGATTGTGTCCAGTTTTTGTAACGTTTAAGGCAAGATAAATATATATTAATTTTGCAATCGACATTTCAAGTATCCGACAAATAAAACAATTCTAGCTACAACGTCTCTAATACAATACAAACAGTGTACGGCGTTTTTCGGCTTTGTGAATATTTGCTTCCCCGTAGAGCAATAAACACCAAACGTTTTTTCCTGTTGATATTATTTCGAATATTTGCGTGTGTGTGGAGGGATAGGTGAATACAATATATATTTCTTGTCATTCATTTCATACATAAAATTACAAAATGTATTATTACTTCTTTGGTGCGAGTATGTTTCAAAATAAGTGTCACTGGTTTATTTTTTTCGTTCCTTTCGGTTGATTTACTATATATTCTCAGATATCAGAATAATCGATAGAATGCTTAATGTGCAAGAAGTTCGTGTAAAAAATATTTTACTTGGTAGGAACACAGCCAGGTGGATAGTAACACGTCTCAAATACAAGCGTATCATCATTGTAATTAAATATCAGAATATAAAAGTCATCTTCTTTTTGACAGAAACATGGCTAGAAACCTCAGGCGATGAGCCCAAGTGAGCGGCTCTAACACCCATCGGTTACTCCATCAAGTCATTCCCACGTCAATCTGGCGGAGGTGAAAATGCCGTCATCACAAATAATTCGATGATAACATGTCTTATACAGAACACAAACTTCAATTTCTACCACACATCGTTTAAACTAGTCCAAATAAAACTTACAATGGAAACAAAGGTCAGTCAATTTCTTTCTGCCTCTACCGCCATCCGGTAGAAACAACTACTTTCGAGCAGTTTTCTAATCTCCTGGAGTTTGGACATTCGATAGGTGGCAACCTGATTATTCATGGAGATTAAAACTTTCAACTCGAATGTCTTGGAAACTTGTACACATCAAATCTTCTAAAACCCATTCATGTTTGCATAATAAAAAAGCCATTTAACCAACCCACCAATAAACACAGTCACATTTGTCACTGGATTCTTCTTAGACGCGATGTCTACGGTCCACCCTGGTATTCCACGAATCGGCATCATATCACCTCTGCATTATATGCCATCTGGACATATCAGTCCCTAACCATCCGCCTTTATTTGCTGCTAAGAGAATTTTCCGTATGATAAATAGAATCATACCAATGCATGAAATCGAAGCACACCTAACAACTTTCTTACCTCCTAGAGCCGAACAACTCAAAAATCGACTTCGTTCATTGCTTGAAAAAATGCCCCAGCCACCAAATGAAGAGTATTAATTCAAAAGTGTTCTCTGTTAGGGATCATACTCGCACTGCTACAATATACCGCCGTAATGTTTTCTCACTGCACTAGTAAGATTACGGAGAGTTCTAGCAGCAAAGAGCTCTTCGGGATTACTAACAAACTAATATCAAGGAGCCAACGTACACCACTTCCAACTACCTTCTCTCCAGTAGACGTTCCAGACCTTTTTGCAAATTTCTTCCGCGACAAAGTACAAACCACTAGAGATTCGCTTGACAACACACATTATATTGACTCGACGTCACTTAACAGTTGGAATACCGTATTTCAGCCACAACCGTTAGCAGCATTTTAAACTGTCTCTATGAATTTAGTACGGGATATCGTGACGAAGAGTGCACCAAAGTTATGTGAACTTGATCCAACTCCAACATCACTGTTGCTTTAGTGCTTAGATCCTATATTGCCTTCACTATCTGATGTTATTAATGCCTTCTCTTATCCTATTAAGTCCGATCAATTTTCATAACTTTCATTGTAAAGCCTCTGCTGAGGAACCCAGCACAAAACCATAACAATTGAAAGAACTACTGCCCAGTTTATAATCTCCCCATTAGTATAATAATTATTAGAAACGGTTCTTCTAACCCAAATGTCATCGCCTCCGAATTCAAACACTTTTGTCAGCAATGCGTTGGATAGCGGATAGATTACAGTATTCACCCGCATTGATTTGTCTGCAGCATTTGACACAATAGACTATGATATATAATGCACGGTCTGCCACAGTACGGAAATATTAGCATCATCAATATTAAATTCTCACAGTCAGTACGAAACCTAAGTGTTACTCTAGACAGTACTCTCACATTGCACCAACATGTCATGAACATATGCAAGGCTGCATGTCTTGAATTGAGACGCACCAGTTCCATTCGCAAATATCTTTCAGTTGACGCCACTAAAATACTTGTGTGTTCATTCGTACTTTCAAGACTGGACTATTGTAACTCAATTATGTTTGCTTCGTCACAATATTTACTCCAGAAACTTCAAAAAGTTCAAAATACAGCTGCACGGATCATCTTATAGAGCACCTCGATCAAAGCACACCTCACCACTGCTCTGTACCCTATACTCGCTATCAATTCGATAGAGAATCAAACACAAAATTTGTTCTCTGTGCTATGTTTCACTGGCAGACTCCAGTAAAACATACCTAATAGGCCTTACCCATAAGTTTAGACGAGCAAGATACTTACGCTCTTCTTCTGTCAATGGTATACTCATTGTTCCCACTGTGAAAAGGAAGTCATATGGACAACGTTCTCTTGGTTACCAGGGCCCGGCGATGTGGAACGAATCGCCCATTGAAATTAGACACAAAGACACTGTGGTCCATTTTAACAGTGCTCTTAAAACTCACCTTTTTCGACTGCAGGGACAAACTTAGAGACCTAATAATGTGTTGTATCTTATATGTTTTCAGCATGTTTTATGTCATCCGATTTCATAGTTTTTTCATTTGTTTTTTTGTAGTGTAGTCATATCATTATAGATAGTTGTAAAGCGCTTAGAGCTTCTGAAGATTAGGCGCAATACAAAGCCCTCATTATTATTATTATAGTTATTATTATTATTATTATTATTATTATTATTATTATTATTATTATTATTATTATATTACTTCAACGTCTCTATCACGTATGTGGCATTCACAATATATCCTTAAAAGTAATGAAGTAACTGAAAAAATCTAAGATGTATTTCACAGCAGTGATAAAATGAAACCCGGTATTTCTATGTCAATGATATATGATACTATTTGCAATTGAATACAAAGATACGGTGATACAATGACTGGTTCTTTTAACATGACTAATAATACAATTTCTGGTTTTTGAAGAATAAGGATCAAACGATGAAGCTGATACAAAAGAAATACGTCGACGTTAAAAACCTCCCACTAATGAATTCGTTCACGATAATCTGGTATCGAATAGATACATTTAGATCTGATTATAATAATCATGTACAATTATTTATGACGTTTAGATAAAACAATAATAGAAACATTGATGAATTTTTATATGTCAAACAGTCGTTGATATTAAGCTCTCTGACATTACAAATATCACCGACAGCGTATTATATTAGGTAACGGCTGGACCAGAAGTGTGTTTACCATCTAATAAATGTATTAAACACCACACTGAGGTTACATGTATATACAGGATTTCTGTACCAGGAGTTACAATATTTATGGTATTTACAATTTCGCGGCGTTATCCACTAATGTTTTTTCTTTTTATCTTTGTTAGTATTACTATATCAACATAACGAAGTAACGTTTGAAGTGGAATAGAAGAAAAGAAAGTCAGCTTGATATACTATTGGTGTTTTGAATTAGTCGCTAAACTGCCACCAACTGAGTATAATGAGCTTACCTAATCAAACCGTTCAGCGTTTTAGATATAATCAGGTACGTGAATTGCAACCAAACTCAAAATATCGTTGATGAGTGTACAGTAAAAAAAAAAATCTCACAGTGGTGTTGTCGTTGTTGATAATATTGTGTATTCGGTGTCATCTGTTATCGCTGGAACCGTTGTATTGTTATCAGTTATAACAATGGCATCAACATAAGTTGTAACAACAAACGCTTGCATTAGTAATATCATTGCAAAATAAATATAGACATGTTCAGATGTATAAAGGAATGACTGGATAAAACAAGTTATATACAGCGACTCTAGCATGCTCCAAATTATTCTCATTGATATCAATAAGCCGTTAGCGATGGAATAACATCATAAAGCAACGCAGGAACTTCTGCAACATATCGTCTTTAATACAAACCAATACAAAAACAACGATCATATCAGCAAGCGAGGCGAAACCTTAGTTCATCGTAAACATTCTTAATGCTTTTCCAGTAAAGGATATTTTTTTTGCTCAATTATGAGCATGTCAATGTTGTCTGAATTTCAGATCAAAATTATTCGGTGCATTGCAAGAAAATCATTCGCTGATATGTGCAAATAAAAAACATAAACAAGATGGAACCCCCAATTGACAGTTGTTAGTATTTCTAAAGGTAGTTATTAAATCGAATACATTAATGATGAATTTCAGATTACCAAAAGAATCAACACTAGCTATTACTGTTCATGATCCAAAATTTATAAATATTATATATATATGTATATATATATATATATATATATATATATATATATATATATATATATATATATATATATATATATATATATATATATATATATATATATATATATATATATATATATATATATATATATATATATATATATATAAATAAATCAGCGATTCGATCCGTTTTAGAATCACCTGAAGTTCTACCAGAAATATATGGACCATAATAACCAAGCCAAGGTGATTTTTTATCACAGATGATTTTATTTTTATAAACATCACAAAATATCGAGAAAAATATTCAAGTTCGAACTGGTGTTGTGTTTCTTTATTTATACTTTCTGTGGTGAGATGTCTTACATGAACGTTTATAAATATATTCTGATCCTAATAATTCAAAGAGCAACCAATCAATCACTAAAATACGAAATTTGTTTTTGTCGTTATCACATCATTACAACAATGATATAACAGAAGAGATCTTTGAGTTAATATATCTAAATCAAATAGATAAAAAACAAAGAATATAAAGGGAAAAAATAATCTTGTATGTGATGTAATTGATGGAAGCTATAAAAAAATCTTGAAGAATCAGCATGAATATATTTTCAATACATTTACTCCGCGTGAATTTTGAATTGTACAAGAACTTATCAATGATATTTATCTACGACGTCATAATTGGTAATATTATCACGAATACAATTAAACATTACTAACCAAAGCTGACACTGTCTTTCTGAATATAAATTTGCATGTAATATCGTAGAATCGTTAACATCTTGGAAATAATAATAATAATAATAATAATAATAATAATAATAATAATAATAATAATAATAATAATAATAAAAATCATTTTGATTCAAATCCCAGGCTTTTTTTAAAAAAAAAACTGATTCTTCTAGATTTCATGAATTGATTAGGGTAAGATGGTACTAAACTTAAAAAATGAGTAAAATTTCATAGTCTTTGTAGGGTCAAAACTCAAGCTATTATAAATTTTCGGAAAACATTATCTGAAATGATATTTTATCTATCCCATTTTCTATTATTGATTTTCAGCTGATTATGAACAAAAATTAGAAAAATATTTTATTAAATTATCAAAACACAACTGAAAAATTGGCTGATTCTAGACCTTTTAAAATTTGCTTATCAAATTATTTTGTACTGACAAATTGACTAAAATCAGTAAGAAAACGATAGAGTTTGATCAAAATTCATCGAAATTTAAGATGTTTTTTTTATGAACATTCAAACCAGAAAAAGTTAATTTAGGAAACATTATATATTTATTCGGAAATATTACACGTGCTATTTATTCTCAATGAGTTGTGACAGAAAACTGACATTCACTTTCACAAATGAATTTATCCCTGATTGCTGACATTATCTGTTTTACGTTGTCTCACATGTGTATTGATATTCACTTTTGTTTCATATTCATGACATAAATTTGATGTCATTTATTCAATTGGCGTATTAAAGCGAGACGAATTTATCAACCATCAACAGTTAGCAAAGATTGTAACAAAGATTGTTGGAAAATCCTAGTCAGTCTATACTCCGAAGGTAGTGTGTCTTCAAATTTACGCTTCTGCAAGGTTTCAAAATCGCCAATATTTTTTCAGCTTTTTCTATACAGTCATGTTTAATTTTTTAAATGCAGACAAAATATCATTACTATTTTCTATATTCATTTGTCTGTATATATGTTTTTGTTTGAGCTAATATATTTTGATAGCCCAAATAAAGCTCCCTATTCATCTTTCAATGTTGCAAATGATAGCTTCGGTATTTGAATTGTACTCATTGTGTAGTTCCTTTGACTATACATGTTGGTTTTAGCTACATCTATGCGGTCCATAAGGTTAATCTTCCTGTGTATCCAAGTTTCTAGTTGTGCTTGTATTTTAATTAGTAACTCTGTAATGTGCTGCCGGTTATCAAAGGTTATTAGTACAATATTGCACAAGCCGCTGGTCAGAGGTATTGCGCAACTTGTACAAACAACACTCGAAACCGCCTCCCGCTAATTCTCGTTTATCTAAGGAATGACCTCTACGGTGTAATATGCCCGTTTCAAATGGATATAGTAATCTGAAAACGGTATCTTGAACAAAGACAACACACGAGCCCCGTAAAGATAAAATATGAATTTAGTTAAAATACAATTAAAAGAAGAATGGCACAATAAATTACAATATTCTTTCCTTCTGACGATTCTTCGTTCAGAAGTAATTAAAAAAAACCCCCGAAGCTTTAAGATAGCAGATACGTTAATTACAATTCAGAACACTAATAAAATAGATGAATTTAACCGTTAATGACTGATAGTACTTTCATCATGGAATCGAATGTTCATTTAACATTGGACTGTTGGGTGATTCTCAATGACCTTGTTCGTTGACTGGGTTTTTCTTTTTCCTGCGTGCGTCCGACTTCAGCTTGCCGTTTGATTGAACGGAAATTCCACACTCTGACTTCTTACTTCTTTTTTTCTCTTTCCCTTTGACTTCTCGCTGATTCTCACTCTTTCCAAAACAAACTATTTTCCTTGTAAAAGAAAAGGGTAAAACGCCCTAAGTATCTCGTTACTTTAAGAGTTGCGATTGTCCGTCCGTCTTCATGTTCGTACAATCAGATCTTACTATCAGTGTTATCATTTATACGGCTAACAAATATTACACAAGTCTTCAGATCAATAGAGCTATACTGCTAATTATCGACGTCAGAATTTGGGAAAGTCATATATTCCCGTAAATCATTACGTAAAGTGAGGCAATATGTCATGACACACAATCCATATTCACTAATATGATAGATTAAAATTAATGTAACACTTTCCAATCATAAATGTACACGGCGAGATTTTCTATACCACCCATTTACCTACCTAAGTATATAAGGTAAAAAATGCTAATTCAGAATTCAAAAATACATTATTAAATCACTGTAAAACCGACTATCCATACAAAAATATGAACACATCATGCATCTGTAACAAAGAAACATATCAAAGTACGTTATTAAATCAATGTAATACTAAACTATTTGTATCATAGTATCGATACATTATGCATCTATGACAAAATAAACATCATATACATTACATCATGATAAAGGTGAATTTGAGTTAAATACCTTGTGTTTTTGGCGTCTTACAATCGTTCCACATTCAGTTTCCCGGAACCACAATTAATTTACGAACGTCTTTCTTTCAAAGACGTACGGAGTCTTCTCCTGTGTTGGAATTAATAATTCTGACCGTCTCTTGCAGAGGTCTTCCTAGACTGACTAACCTCGTTTGATAGGTAGTATATATTTGCCCGATTCTGGAGTTCGACACCACCCCCCCCCCTTTTCCTCTACATTTGACCAATCGGAATAAATGCTATTCTTACGGACCTTTTGAAAACCGTCTATCAAGATGCCAAAAATGCCACTTAGGGTCGAAATGTCACCTTATCATTTGTTTCCAATCACTCTGACAGCTCTACGCGAGGAATCATCTATTTTACGCGTGTCAAACACTCAGTCCGCTTTCACTCTAAATATTGTAACAGTCTGACCGAGGTAAACTAACATTCTTTTCGTTCCAAACTCTACTCCAAGACAGTTAATTGTCGGCGAGCCTACGAATTAATTACTGAATTTCACTGACGAAAAATTTGGCACTTGACAAACTCACTATAGTTTTAATGATTACAATTTATTCAAAATGTTATTATTACAGTGTTTTACTCTTTTCCTAATTAGATTAAGGGGCAGACCGTTTTGATTGCCTCTCTAGTTTCTGTTAATAAGATCTGTCTTGTCACGATTAATTGTCGAATCAGATGCTTTTCTCAAATTTTGTGAATTCATGTTTTAAGTGTTTATAGGAAAATCCGTCTTTGGTAAGGTTTATTCAGTCATCTAAATGCATTATAGTTTTGAATTCTCTTTTCAAATGTTGTATTTTTATTCCCTGAATATTGTCATTTTGATTAATATTTATGCTCAGGAGCAGAAGAGGTGGCGAGCACGTCTCGATTTACTAGGTTATATTTGCTAAACTAAGACTTGTAAGAGGGGACGAACCCAACTTGATCTTTAAGGTTCCATTTGGAAAACTAATACTTCTTGGAAAAAACGAGATTATTTCGATTTAGTATCTTCCATTTACAAATCTAAGCCTTCTTGGAGAGGACCAGCCCAGTTCGATTTATAACATTCCATTTGTTAAACTAAAGTCAATAACGCCACACCAAAGCTTCTAACTAACCGAGAAGTTCTCTCAATGAGAGACTGACGGTTACTGGTTTTATCCCCTTTTCTTCCTCAATATTTTATACACACGCGAGTTAACCCGAATTAATACTTATTTCTTGTTCACGCCCCCTTTGCTGCTGTAAATTAGATCATTATTATTTCTCAATACTATGATATCAGAATCTTACATAAAAAAAATTAGCGTCTAGAGCGACTAAACGCATTTAACAAATTCATATAATTCCGTGATTCTGTTTGGCGAAAATTACAAGAACGTCAGGAATCTCAGGTGGATTACGCAGATAGTTCTCGAGGAGAGCGGACGTGGTTTTTGTGAAATGAACAGGTCACGCATTAGTCGGATTTACACAAAAGGATTATTCCCGCTGAAATCAAAAGGAGTATTTTTTGTTCATAATTTATCACTTTGTATATCACTTTTTCATCCATTAGCATTAGATTAAATATCATGTTTCACTCCACTATATATTTTGCATTAGATGCTGCACAAATATTTACATATACTAGTTTTTTGTTTAGTCCATCATTATCCTTCTTTCGTTAAGGCGGAATTTGAACAAGGGTATATGGGGGGTACAAATGTAGCGTCATCCTTTCCTCAGGGGGAACACTTAAAGGGGAGTAGGTCACGCCTACACTTATATTTCGAAGTAAAGGTAGAGGACAATGTACTGCTGGCTTACCATAGGAGGGGAATCCAGCTAATAGATTTTTTTTTGGGGGGGGATGATACGGCGCCCAAGCAAATCGAAATCTTTGCCGCATTACAAGCCAAAAGTCTAGACATAAGCAAAATTGCAGCGCTCCAAAATGCTGGACCGAAAAGGTTTATGTTACACCCAGTAAACTAGGATGTGTCACTATTGAATTGCGAGACATTCAAGGTCAAGGGAATGAACGCGCACGAGAGGAAATTGGTCCCAAATTAGTGGAAGTGCACTTCTATGGCCTACCTCTACAAATTGAGACGCATGAACTAGAGAACAAATTGTACAATAGGTTCGAAAACGAGGCCATGGAAACAGACAGGAAAACTATTGGGGATATAACAACATTACAACAGGTGTAAGGATTGTCAAAACCTCGAAGGAAGAGGCCAAAATGATACCGGCATTTTTTTTTACTGTATGGCTTTTAGACTGCGCACCTGGTACAGAGATTGTGAAATGGATAGGAAGTGCCCAAAATGTGAGGAGTTGGGTCATGGCCCGTGGGACTGCAAAGGGCAGCCAGCACATAAAAAAGAAAAAACATACGCGGATGCAGCGGCAGGAAACCTTGAGAGAACTAAACCAGAAGAACCAAAAGAACAAGTGGAAGAGGAAGCCAATGAGAAAACCCCAGAAGGATTGGAGAAATGGGTTGATATTCTCACCCGAAATAAAACGGGGAACAAGACTCCAAAGAGATAATACCCCAGTTTGAGACCCACAACCCATTTTAAGTATTTCCAAATGAGGAACCGTCAGATCTAATCAACAAACTGGAAAACATGAGCCCTATAGAAACTTCCACCCCTAAAAGGACTGTAAGGAAAACTAAAAAAAAAGAAAGCTGTGAATCTATCTACCTCACTGGATAAAACACAGAAGAAGGGAGTGCAGAAAGAACAGGGGACATTATCACAGTCATGGGAAGAGCATGGAACAGGAAAGAAGAGGGAAGGAAAGAAAACAAACCCCCAAGAAATAGCCCAAGATAACGCCCCTGAAAATGCCCAAGATGCACCAGAGAAAGTAGAAGAAGAATACACGGGAAGCACAATAGATGCCCTAAATTAAACAACCCCTGAAGAAATGGTCTTAGGGGATAAATCCACTGATACACCCTATACGTCACAGGTTACCAGTGACTTTGAAATCTTAAACAGTACAGTTAAATCAGCTAAAGATGATCCGGGATCCCCTCAAAAGGGGGGAGTATTAGGGTCCTAACAAAAACACTAGATATTAACCATATAACCACTAGAATAAGCGGCCATCTGGTACGAAACACACAAATGGAAGAACAAAACTTATGCTTGATGTCCTTAAATATAAATGGTTTCAATAAGGAAAAAGTACAAAAACTGACACAAATAGGGGATGTTGACCTACTGTTTATACAAAAAACACATAACGTACTAACGGACGAAATAAAAAGAACAATTAGAAAGAGAGATGGACTGTATATTCATTACTAATAACTATGTAGGAAGGGATAAAGGAGGAGGGGTAGCAACATTCATCAAAAATTAAAGGGGCTGTAAATGGGAAAGGATAGATGAGGGGGTATTCTTTAAGAGTAGATTAATACATTTAAAAGTGGGAAACAATAATTATTTAAATATATATATGCCAGTAAAAACAAATCTGAAAATAGCCTTTGCAGCAAAACTGATGGAATACTTGGAAAACTACACAACAGAGAATTTGATCATAGGAGGGGATTTTAAGTGGGTATGGGACGAAGTAGATAGGAAGAGACAACTGACGTACAACGATATAAATAATAAGGACATAATAGAACACCCTATGAAATCCTTAAACCTTATTGATATTTACAGACGTTTAAATATGCCAAGGGTGGAATACACTTACACATATCAAAGAAATAAGGGAAGTAGATTAGACAAATTCTGGGGCACATCATTAGGAACAAATAAATATATAAAAGCAGGGATAATAGACTATCATATTTCGGACCATAAACTAATTTATGTGGAAGCTGGGATAAAAAATAGAACTAAATGAGGGAGGGGATCATGGAAGTTAAACAATAGAATATTAGAAAATGAGTGATTTATAAAAGAGATTAAAAGGGAGATAGAAGATTTTAAAAATAAAGGGAATACAAATATTATAGACGAATGAGATAAATTAAAATTTAAATTCCGGGAAATAGCGATGTATCATTCAAAAAATAAGGGCTAGGAAATTTAAATTAGAAATAGAGGCTTTAGAAAATTTGATAAATACAACAATAATCCAGAGCATCAAAGCAACACTAGTTGCAAGGTTAGCGAATTTAAAAAATGAACAACACAAGGGAAGTGACATTAAAGCAGGTATCTTTACAAACCTATATGAAAACGCAGAAGGGTTATATAAAAGGTAGGAACTAAGAAGGGGGGAAGAACATTAGATTCTCTAAACACATGGAGAGAAGTACTAACGGAAAAAACTCAAATATTAAATTACATAAAGAGTTACTACAAGGACCTATATACTTCACAGAGAATATCAGACGAAGATAAAGAAACGTACCTACGAGAGACAAATTGTGAGAAAATTACCTCAGAACATAGAAACAAATGTGAGGAATTTATCTCACAAGACGAAGTAATAGCGACAATTAGGAAATTATCGAAAAACAAATGTCAAGTGCCAAATTTTTTGTCAGTGACATCCAGTAATTAATTCGTAGGCTAGCCGACAATCAATTGTCTTGGGGCAGAGTTTGGAACGGAAAGAATGTTAGTTTAACTTGGTCAGACTTGGTACAATAATTAAAGTGAAAACGGACTGAGTGTTTGACACGTAAAATTATGGGATTACTCACGTAGAGCTTTCAAAAATGATTGAGACAAATGATAAGGGATATTTCGATCCTAAGTGGCATTTTTGGCATCTTGATAGACGGTTTCCATAAGGTCAGTAAGAATAGCATTTATTCCGATTGGGCGAATGCATAGGGTAAGGGGGTGTGTCAGACTCCA
This sequence comes from Unio pictorum, assembly GCA_030141615.1. Lineage (NCBI taxonomy): Eukaryota > Metazoa > Mollusca > Bivalvia > Unionida > Unionidae > Unio > Unio pictorum. The sequence goes on from JARLTB010000021.1 coordinate 40,652,792, forward strand.
GAATCGGGGAATATATACCATGTATCAAACGAGGTTAGTCAGTCTAAAAATTTCTCTGCAAGGGAGAACTGCCACAAGGACTCCGAGGGTTCGTTGCAAGAACGACTTCGTAAAATTGGGTTCCAGTTAAACTGAATGTGGAACGATTGTAAGACGCCAAAAACACAAAGGTATTTAACTCAAATTCACCTTTATTATGATGTAATGTATATGCTGTTTATCTTTGTCTTAGATGCATAATGTATCGATACTACGCTACAACTAGTTCAGTATTACATTGATTTAATAACGTACTTTGATATGTTGCTTTGTTACAGATGCATGACGTGTTCATATTTTGTATGGATAGTCGGTTTTACAGTGATTTAATAATGTATTTTGAATTCTGAATTAGCATTTTACCTTATATACTTACGTAGGTAAATGGGTGGTGTAGAAAACCCACCTTGTACATTTATGATTGGAAAGGTTACATTAATTTGAATTTATCATATTAGTAAATATGGATTGTGTGTTATGTTATATTGCCTCACTTTACGTAATGATTTACGGGAATATATGACTTTCCCGAATTCTGATGTCGATAATTAGCAGTATAGCTCTATTGATCTGAAACCATGTATAGAATTTGTTAGCCGTAGAAATGATAACACTGATAGTAAGATCTGATTGTTCGATCATGAAGACGGACGAACAATCGCAACTCTGAAAGTAACGAGATACTTAGGGCGTTTTACCCTTTTCTTTTGAATGGAAAAATAGTTTACTTTGGCAAGAGTAAGAATCAGCGAGAAGTCAAAGGCAATAGTTTATTTTGGCAAGAGTGAGAATCAGCGAGAAGTCAGAGTGTGGAATTCCCGTTCAATTAAAGGGCAAGCTGGAGACGGACGCACGCAGGGAAAAGAAAGAAAAACCAGTCGACGGAAAAGGTCATGTTGAATCACTCAACAGTCCAATGTTAAATGAACATTCGATTCCTTGATGAAATTTACTCTCAGTATTAACGGTTAACTTCATTTATTTTCATTAGTGTTTGGGTTCTTTGAATGTATCCATTATTTTAAAGCTTCAGTATTTGTATATTTTCTGAACTAAGTGTATTCAGAAAGAGAGAAATTGTAATTCACAGTGTCATTCTTTTCTTAATTGTATTTTCAATTAAATTCATATTTTATCTTTATGGGGGCTCGTGTATTGTCTTGTTCAAAGTACCATCTCAGATTACTATACTCACTGACCGGGCATATCACACCGTAGCGATCATCTCCTAGATAACGACAATTAGTGGAAGGCGGTCTTCAAGTGTTGTTTTCCAAGTTGCGTAATACCTCTGACCAGGCCTTGTGCAATATTGTACTAATAACACTTTGATCACCCGCAGCGCCCGCGTTACAACAAATCACCAGGGAGAGATGGACTCTCAGCAGATTTCTATCAAAAATTATGTGGGGAGTTCTCGCCTATTCTTGAATGGTTATATAATAATATTGCATTAAGGAATATTGACATGTCCAACACAATGAGGGAGGGAATGATAACAGTAATATACAAAGAGAAGGATAATAGGGATGAGATTAAAAATTGGAGACCCATCTCACTCCTAAACATTGATTATAAAATTATAAGCAAAATACTAACAGAAAGGGTCAAAGAGTGTCTTGACCAAATTATAAATATAAACCAAACTAGCGGGCCTAAGGGATGGGATATACAAAACAATATTTTAAATATTAAAACTATTATAGAACATATAAATATGACAGGGAAAAATAGTGCTATGGTACTAATTGACCAGGAAAAAGCTTTTGATTGACTTGAACAAAATTACCTATATAAGACGCTGGAAAAATTTGGCTTTGGAATGAATTTTCAAAATTGGACCAAAATCCTGTATAAGGATATGAACTCAATTATACAGGTAAATGGAGAAAAAAACAGAGAAATTTGAAATCCAAAGATCCGTGAGGCAAGGATGCCCACTATCTATGCTATTATACGTGATAGCAATTGAAATACTAAGTATCAAAATTAAGAACAACCAAGACATAGTAGGGATAAAAGTTCAAAATATTAAAGAAGAAGTGAAAATGCTGCAGCATGCGGATAATTGTACAAACTTTATCCAAGATGGAAATTCCTACAAAGAACTAACAAAGGAATTCGTCGAATTTATTAAAGTGCCGGGATCTAAGATAAATACCGACAAAACAGAAATTATACTGATAGGAAACTGGAGAGGTAAAACACATAAACACATGGGTTACCTCGTCCACTGATTAAAGGCAGTATAAAAACGTTAGGTATAACTTTCGGAAAATATGAGACACAGAGAAACTTAAAGGAAATCAGGGAAAGTATACAAACAAATATGCGAATCTGGGCGTCTGTGCCAATATGCCTTATGGAACGTGCACAAGCTGCTAAAAACTATATGTATGTGCATCTTAATTATAAATTCAAAACAATAGACATAAAAAATGCATTAATTAAAAAAATAGATAACGAAATTATCAAATATATATGGGGCTTTAAAATGCACTACACAATCAAAGAAACTTTATATAGGGAAGGGAAAAGAAGAGACCTAGGCCTCCCTCACCCGACCCTAATTAAATACACCAACATTCTAAACAGGTTTAAGGACATTAAATCAAAGCCAAAAATAGCTTGGCAGGGGCTCTATATTTATTATTTTGGTTTCTCTATGAAGCAGAGAAATTACATGTATAGGAACAATAAATTAGTTAAACTTCTAAAGGTGCCAAGAAAATTAAGATCAATAAAAGAATTACTTTTCAAATATAGAGATGCTAAAGTCCTATGGGAAATTGACACTAAATCTACATACAAATGGCTCACACAACAGACAATAAATAAGGACAAAAATAATGTGGAACACAAACACATAAATATCATTTGGGATAGGGCCTGGGGAAACTGGATCAAAATAGGATCGCAAAAAATGAAAAATATCCTGTTCAAATACATGCATCATGCATGGCTGACAGGAGAAATAGCAGTGAGAAGGCATATGATCGTAGTGTCGCCTAAATGTCCACTATGCAAAAATTATAGCTTTTCTAAACTACACATCTTTACCCAATGTTGTATTACCAGAAATGAAAGGAACATGATAATTAAGTCCATTAACGAAAGACAATCGTACAATATAAAAAATCTACTATACTTAGATGGAAATTAGCAGCAGGGAGGGCGAATCTGACAACCTTTTATAGAGGCGTCTATTTAACAAACCAAGGCTTCCGCCAAAATTGTAAAAAAGCGTCCATTTGGCAAACCAAGGCTTCCTCCAAATCGTAAAAAAAACAAAGTCGTTGTCGCACCCTCCCTGCTGCTATGGGGTTAAATATCCTTGAAATTTCTAGTAATTTAAGATTTCACAAACAGACTAATTTGTAAAACCTCACTTCGTAAATCAATTAGATTATTGGACTGGTCAGTGAGTTTGAAAATAATTCTCGTTAACGAATCATTATGACATCGCATATAGACTAGATTAGTTGGATCCTCAATTATTAGAAACCCTGGAGGAGCTTTTGATGCAAATGAATATAAAATATATCCTTGTTGAGCTTGATTCGATCTTTCGAGATTTATTTGATAACTTCCTTCGATAACATCACATACTAAATTCAATGCAATCACCAAGGATATATAGGTACAATTGTTTCATACATTGATAACGAGTCACCGTAGTTTACCCATTTAAGAGTTACTTGGTTCAGGTATATTTGCATAAATGTATTATCGATGATTTACAGATTTTCTAAACCCGTGATTGGAATCCCTAAGGATTCTTTCTACTTAAAAAAATGTTTAGAATTGTTGACTTAATGTTTTGTTAAGTACTGCTTACGATGTATCGTGGGTCAAATGGAGAATAAAAAACAAGAAAATTTACATCATTATTATGAATATACCGATGCTCAAGGGCATTTATTAAAACATTAATCAATTATCAAAATTGTCACCTGCTTCGTGAGCGTATGATCCTGTGACTAGACATAATACAGTTTGTATCAATTAACCGGGATGTTCTGGTAAAAGCTAAGGTGTTTTAATTATTTCGATGGAAAGGAGATAATTGGACTTCTGAATCTATGGCTGAAACATACATTACAAGTATCATTATTTGGAATGATTTATGCACAGTATCAATATATATATGTAATGATGTATATTTCGTTATATATATATATATATTGATTGTGTTTTTACAAAAACACCTCTGTGATACTGTACGGCGATCAATCGACACCATTTGTCTGATTGTCTCCGCATGAGTGCCTGAAAGGATTTTTAGATTATTATAGTCAATAAACTGATGATCAAAGAGCACTGGATACAGAATTAGGTGAGCTTAAGAAATTCATTGGACAGCAACCGAAAAATGCGCGATATAATTTCAGAAACAAATGTAAACGAATTTTTGAATTTTGGAGACTCTATGATTTGATAGTTTGTGATACACTTCAATAACAATTATGTTCGTTACATAAAGGAAAGTTTTCAAATATACCCGTACCATTATGTTATCGCTCAGCACATATACTCAACCAAAATATTGTAGTTAATATACTATGATCGTTAGAGAAACAATATCTTGTATTAAATTCTTTTGTTTTAGTTCCTGTCAGTGTAGGTGGACAATACGCAATGGACGCAAGGTTAAGCAAAGACAGTCCATTCATCTCGAGAATTATCTATTTCTGATACGGTTGTTTGGGTTGTTGAAGATCGTATCGAATGGTCAAATTTATATTTTCTCACGGTGTCTTGAGTCAGAAGGATATCTCATTTGCGGAGGATTATTGTACATTTTACAGACACTGCTAGCATCAATAGCGAAATTGTTAGCGATGATAAAGAATGGAGAAAATTTCCGGTAATAAATAATGTGTCAAAATGTTACGTCTATTGGATTTAAAGTATTTATTTTTAATTGTCAGATCAGAATTTGTCATTTTGGGTTTTAAAATTCATTAATTGGGAGATTATTCTAGAAAAATCGCTATGACCATACTTTATCTGTAAACATGTTTTTGACCTTGGCTTGTTGACCTAATTTCTGACCCTGCTTCAGACAGTGTCAACAAGCTTTTAAAACGATTGCTTAAAATCCAGCGACATCTTTTTATTTTGGGGGTAGGAAATGACTGATTTTCTTATCTTTCCTTGCGTACGTGTTTAAATAATCGTAAATTTTTTCTATGACCTTCTATGAATTTCCATAAATCACGTGATCACTTATTTACGTAAAAAAACAGGTATTTAAATTATTGTTTGGGATAGAACAATTCAGTAGATTTGGGCTTTATTATTATTAAGTTGTGTCTTCTGTTTGAGTTATAATTTTAATTACCTTGTAGTGGGAGTTGTGTCAATTCGTTGTAGCAAGAGGAATTATTCCATTTATCTGGAAAAGGACATGTGTTCATGATTTTCATTTGGATTTTTTTAAAAATAAGAACTGCATCACGTGCGATTGTCAGCCATTTTGGATTACATCGTCAAGATTCGAACCTGGAACTATTAGAACATTTATTTATCAGGACTCTTGCAATTCCATTAGTGGATTTTTTTGTGAATTCTATATTGGATTAATGTTGGATTTGATTCTCTAAAACCGTAAGTTTATTTGTTTTATGAAAATAATTGTACTTAATAAATTCATTGTTAAAGTTTTACAAGCTTGTTAGTTTTCACTCTTTCTGTGTTGCTGCTTATTCGAGCCTAAGCACGTAATATAGAAATTGGGGACTAGCTTCCGGGATTAAGATCTGAGATAAATTGGAATTTAAATTTGAATTTAACCTAGTTTTTGAAACTTTTAAATCTTTAGTGAGACTGACAGGCTTGTATTAAAATGACATCTAAGGAAGAAATATTTCTTTCTAATCCTATCCAGGAACAATTAGATCTTTTTCAAAAAAAATGAGTTGATTCAACTTGCCAGAAAATTTGATCTTTCTGAAGTCCAGACTTCTTTAACGAAACAAGATATCAAAAAGATTTTGGTCCAGTATTTGGTGGAAAAGGATGTTTTGTGACAAAGTGCTTTGATTGCGGTCAGTAAGTCTGCATTAGAATCTGACATAAAATTAAAGGAATTATAATTAAAATTCAAGACGGAATTAGAGTTGAAGAAGCTGGAATTTCAGGAAAGGAAGAAATAAAAGCAAATTGAATTACAAAAAGAGCAGATGCAGATTGATAGAGAGAAAGAGGAGAGAGAGACAGGAAATAGAGAAAGAAAGGCAATTTGAATTACAAAAGAGCAGATGCGAATTGAGAAAGAAATTAAAATGAAACAAATAGAGCTGGCAAGTGGGGGTCACCATCATACTTCAAATTCAAATTTTGATTTAGCAAGGAATATTAGATTAGTGCCCCCTTTCAAAGAAAAAGAAGTAGACAAAAATTTCATTCTTTCTGAAAACGTTGCAAAAAATTTAAAGTGGCCAAGAGAGAATTGGACTCAGTTACTACAATGTGTACTTACTGGTAAGGCTAGTGAGATTTACACTTCACTGTCTGTTCAGCAAAGTAGTGACTATGATGTAGTTAAAGAATGCATTTTAAGAGGTTATGAGTTAGTTCCTGAAGCTTATAGGCAAATATTCAGAAATTACAGAAAAGAAGCTGGACAAACTCATGTCGAATTTGCTAGAGAAAAAGAGCAGTAGTTTGATAGATGGTGCTTAGCCAAACATGTCGAACAAGATTATCAAAATCTCAAGCAAATTATATTAATTGAAGAGTTCAAAAACTGTGTCCATAGTGACGTTAAAACTTATCTTGATGAGCATAAGATTGAAACCTTGGAGAATGCTGCTCGAGCTGCTGACAAATATTCTTTGACACATAAAGTGCCTTTTGTTAACAAGACTTCTACTCAACAATTTTCTGGCAGAAAATTGTTTCCGCCTAATTCAAGCCCTTCTAAAACTCAAACTAACACAACTTTCAAAAATCAGACTTCAGAGAAGTTTGATTCTAAATCCTTGTCTCTTCCGACGTGTACCTATTGCAAGAAAAAAGGTCACGTTGTTTCTGATTGCTACAAATTGAAAAATAGGAATCATAATCAAGACAGACCTGTTCCAAATGCTCTTATTTTTAAGAGGTCAAGGTCACAGTCATGTATTGAAAGCAATACATTTGTTGGGTCTAATAAATCCCAGTCTGATTTTAATATGGAGAATTATGAACCATTCATATCGAAGGGTTCTGTATCACTCTTGGGTGATTCAGCCAATCCCACCCCTATTAAAATTTTGACGGACACAGGAGCTTCTCAGAGTCTTTTATTATCAGGTACTTTGCCTTTTTCTGAGAAATCTTCTTCTAATGAAAGAGTTTTTATTCAGGAAGTAGAGTGCGGCTTTGTTAATGTTCCTCTCCATTGTGTAAATTTGTCATGAGACTTAGTGTCAGGACCTGTGACAATCGGAACGGTCTCGGTTTTACTCGTTGAGGAAATCGATTTATTGCTAGGCAACGACTTAGCTGGGGACAAGGTTGTGGTTAATCCACTTGTAACTGACAAGCCTACTTTGGATCAGAAAGTTGATCCAATTGAAAAAGAAGTATATATTTCAAGTTTGTACAGTTACCAGAGCTATGGCAAAGAAAGCTCTTGAGAATGAAGTTGAAAAAGACAGTATTCCTTTAGTTGACACGAGTATAGGTCAGGATTTTGATGAGGTCAATTTGACTTCTTGTTTGGATCAATCAGAAAGTTTTGATCATAGTGATCCTCTTTTAACAACTCATTCTCTTCATTCTAATCAGGGTGATGATCTAGAGAATGATGTTGAAGTAGGCAGTATTCCTTCAGCTGACGCGTGTATAGGTCAGGTTTTTGATGAGGTCACTTTTACTCTTTGTTTAGATCAATCAGAAGGTATTGATCATAGTGATCCTCTTTTAACAACTCATTCTCTTAATCAGGGTGATAAACGACAGTCACTTGTCGTCGAACAGGAAAAAGATCCTGAGATCTCCTGTTTGTTCCAAAGGGCCATAAGTGAGACTGAAGCCACTGAAGTTTCTGTCTGTTATTTCATTAAAAATGGAATTCTTATGAGAAAATGGAGACCCTCCGAGGTACATGCTGGTGATGAGTGGTCAGTGAGCTATCAAATAGTAGTTCCAAAATCTTACAGACAGGAAATACTTAATCTGGCCCATGAAACTCCTTTGGCTGGTCATTTAGGGATTAATAAAACGTATCTCAAGATCTTGACTCACTTCTATTGGCCAAAAAACAAAAGTGATGTTGTCAAATGCTGTAGATCTTGTCATACATGTCAAATGGTAGGAAAACCCAATCAGAAGATACCTAAGGCTCATCTGCAGCCTATTCCTGCTTTTGACGAACCATTTAATATAATTATGGTAGAATGTGTAGATCCCTTACCCAAGACCAAGTCAATTAACCAATACCTGTTGACCATTATGTGTGCGTCAACAAGGTTTCCAGAGGCTATTCCGTTGAGGAATATAAAATATAAAACAATAGTAAAAGCTTTGATAAAATTTTTACTCAGTATGGCCTTCCCAAATCTATTCAGTTTGATCAAAGTTCAAACTTCATGTCTGGAATTTTCCAGCAAGTTGTGAATGAATTGGGCATTCAGCAAGTCAAGTTAAAAATGAAACAATGGTTGGAAAGAACTACAAGGGAGAGAAATTTTGAGTCTGATAATGGAGTTGTGTTACTCTTGTTTATTCTTCTAACTTTTCTTCAGATCAGATATTACGGCCCGTACAAAGTTAAGAAGAAAATGAATTAGTTAAATTATATCATTAGTGCTCCTGGGTTCTAAATATATTATAGGAGTACTGGTATATTGAAAGATATAGCCATATTAAATATGTAATTAATTTAGTTGTACCTGTCCAACTTGGTGAAGGAATATCATCAGAATCTACCGATATTGAAATAATGACTGATATTGAAATGACGAATCTTTTGCAATTCAGAAATTATGAAAAATCTAGACCAGAATCTTTCACATTTGCAAGTGCCAGAAGAAAAAAAAAACGAATTGGAGCAATTATTAATTGAATATGAGCACTTATTTCCAGATATTCCTACAAGGACAAACAACATTTTTCATGACGTTGAAATTGAAAATTCTCAACCTGTTAAACAACATCCATACAGGATGAATTCACTCAAACAGGAATACTTAAAAAAGGAAATTCAATATTTGCTGGAGAATGATTTTATCGAGCCCAGTAAAAGTGATTGGAGTTCACCATGCATACTTGTTCCAAAACCAGATGAAACTTTCCGTATGTGCATTGATTATGGGAAGGTGAATAGTGTGACAAAAACAGATTCATTCCCATTACCAAGAATTGACGATTGTATTGATAAAATCGGGAATGCCAAGTATGTCAGCAAATTTGACCTTCTGAAAGGATATTGGCAGATTCCACTAACGGAAAGAGCAAAGGAAATCTCGGCATTTGTGACTCCAGATGGACTCTACCAATATAAAGAAAATCCATTTCAATGTCTCATAAAAATGTTTATCTCTGGTCTAGAAAATTGTGACGTCATCATCTACAACGACATCTGGATAGAACATCTAGCAACAATTCGAAAATTCTTTGACAGACTCACTGATGCATGTTTGACTGTTAATTTATCTAAACGTGAGTTATGCCGTGCTAGTGTGACTTTCCTAGGACATTATGTGGGACATGGACAAGTTGAAATGTTGAGGCTATTTCGAGATAATATAATTGCAGACGCTTTTTCTTGTGTATAACAATTTATTATACTGTGTAATTTATATTAGTTCTTTTAACCTCAGATGTAAATTGGTTTGTGATAAAAAGAAAGTTTTACCATATAAACCTTTCTTTTTATTTTATGGGGGAAGGTGTTACGTATATTGGATTTAAATTATTTATTTTTAATTGTCAGATCCAAATTTGTCATTTTGGGTTTTAAAATTCATTAATTGGGAGATTATTCTAGAAAAATCTCTATGACCATACTTTATCTGTAAACATGTTTTTGATCTTGGCTTGTTGACCTAATTTCTGACCCTGCTTCAGACAGTGCCAACAAGCTTCTAAAACGATTGCTTAAAATCCAGGGACATCTTTTTTTTTTAGTTCTTGGGGGTAGGAAATGACTGATTTTCTTATCTAGATCTTTCCTTGCGTACGTGTTTAAATGATCGTACGTTTTTTCTATGACCTTCTATGAACTTCCATAAAATCACGTGATCACTTGTTTACGTAATAAAACATGTATTTAAAGTATTGTTTGGGATAGAACAATTCAGTAGATGTTGGGCTTTATTATTTTTAAGTTGTGTCTTCTGTTTGAGTTATAATTTTAATTACCTTGTAGTGGGAATTGAGTCAATTCGTTGTAGCAAGAGGAATTATTCCATTTATCTGGAAAAGGACATGTGTTCATGATTTTCATTTGGATTATTTAAAAACAAGAACTGCATCACGTGCGATTGTCAGCCATTTTGGATTACATCGTCAAGATTCGAACCTGGAACTATTAGAACATTTATTTATCAGGACTCTTGCAATTCCATTAGTGGATTTTTTTGTGAATTCTATATTGGATTAATGATGTATTTGTTTCTCTAAAACTGTAAGTTTAATTATTTTATGAAAATAATTGTACGTAATAAATTCATTGTTAAAGTTTTACAAGCTTGTTAGTTTTCACTCTTTCTGTGTTGCTGCCTATTCGAGCCTAAGCACGTAACAAAAAATAAACACAACCTTGATCTTGACTCTGAATTGATCATGACATTACAACAACTATAGAATAATCATTGTAATTGTTCTGGTAGAAATCCTCCTTGAGGAGCAGTTGAATCTAATATGTAAACAGCTGGTCTACCATACTTTAAATTGTATATGTATTTACACTCTGAACAGGATCAGTCTCTCGTTTTTACCAGCTTCAAGTTTATCGTGTTCGTACGGTAACACTGCCTAATCCTGGTTGTTCTGCACAGTTATGTCGTTGTATTTGTATATGGTGTTTGTGATTGTATTCGTACGTTTCATAGCTATGGAACGAGTAACTTCATTATTTTATGCAGCTATCACACTTGTCAGTCGTGCAACCCATTCACGAGATCCTTATCTTTTCAGATTTTGTTTATTGATATTTACTTTGCATATTGATATCCAAATAACTGTTCAGCGAGTGCTTGTTTAAATCGTTAAACGACTGCTTGATCAAAATGAATTGCGATATCTCATCACATGAATTTCACGTCATGTTTTTTTTTTATCAAAGATGATACTGCCCTCAGAAAGTCCTTGCCAAGATCAACCTGTAATACTTCTCCCAGTCGCAAGGGTCCTCGTCATTAACTCGTAATTTGTACGTACCTGATCGATGTTTATTGGTTTAATAGTATCATGCGGTAAAAACAAAACATCCGCCTGATGTACATCATTAGGAACGCTGACATTATAATGTGCTTACTGAAAATATATCGATCACATTGCCATATTGCTTGTCGTTCTAAACAATTTGCAGCTACAGAACATGTAACATTTGCAGCATCGGCATGTTTACTGATAGCTACCCTAACTATCCAATATCCTCTTGGGCTACAATGAATCAATTCTACTATTTTATAATAGGTTCATTAATTACCGTCCACGATGATAGTTAACCTTTCAACGCAAATCTTACCAACCAATAAGCTAATGATTCTCTGAAAGATTTTATTATGGAATTTAACGAATGAATGAATCAGCTTCACGTCTACAATAAATTGTTGTTGTAAATCTGTTTTATACATTGCATCACGACGTCACATGCTTGATCAATGGCATATATTGGATACTCTCCAGGTTTGGATGATCGTGTTCGTCACGTGATGTATAAAGTCGGCTTCCAGAAAACTCAAAGAATGCAATCATGACAATATAACGATAGCATCAAAAGAATCTACATGGCATGTGTGTCTTTGTATCATGTCAACGCACAAGACGTATGAGATCACAGTCTGCAAATGTGGAGACTACATAAATGAAGTTTGGAATATTTTCAATATGTTGTTGTTGTAAATCTAGTTTAAACGATACATCATGAACATCACATGCTTGATCAATGGCATGTACTGGATACTCTCCAGGTTTGGATGATCTTGTTCGTCAAGTGATATATAAAGTCGGGTTCCTGAAAACCCTAAGAATCCAATCATGTCAATACAACGAGAACATTAAAAGAATCTACATGGCAAGTGTGTCTTTGTATTAGGTCAACACACAAGAAGTATGATATCACAGTCTGCAAATGAAGTTTGGAATATTTACAATTACTTCTCTGAACTGTTTCTGAGGAACCAATGCCTACAACAATGCTTTGAAAACAAGTGGCACAGCAAAGATTGTTGTAAGCAAACGTTATATTCATGTATGTAGCCAACTGGAAAAACGGGTGATGTTGACTAAGCATACTTTACAGTAGACAACTGAAAAGTGAAAGATCACGATGATTTAACTCTAAAGTAAAGAGGCAGGCATCTGTTCAATGTAATTAAAATTATTAGTATACAAAATATACTTCTTTTTATTCAAGTTTTCTATCAATGCCATTTTCATCTAATTACCAATGCAATAGCCATATCAAGAAGCATTTCCAATACCAAAAATTGAATACAAATATAATTCGCTTAGTTCAAATTTTAGTATTCATCCACCAAAATATTCAGAGGGAAAATCACAAAGAAGCTTATGTTAAAGAACGGTTAATGCACCTTGCTGAACATCTAAATGATGAAAAATTCACGTAAACATAAAACAAACATAAAATAACATTGAGGACATGGATACCTGAAATTCGAAAACATATATGTATCCAATGCCTATATATTATTGTTTGAAAGATATTATGAGACTGAAAAGGCAGTTACTGTATCGAAAACGTACTAGATCATGAATTATACCAGAGGATTACTGGTAGTTAAAAGACGCATGTTCAGCTAAATATCTATGTTGTTCTTGAAGACGTCTACATGAAGAAAGGTACTTTATGTTGTGTTTAATGTTTGAAACATTTTAGTTATGTATGTACAACACAAAGCCATGCTCATAACAAATGTAATATAATTTTATGAATTTGAACTCATGCATGTTATATTTTTAAATGATAAGACGAAATATAGATTAAAGAAATGGTTAAATATATTAAAAAGTATATTGATATGTGTAAAACTACATTAAAAATTACGTACTTTCAAAACATAAATGGACTATTCTTTACAATTACATTTAACCGTTTTTGAATTGTTCAAGGATGAGATTAATAGTTAATGATTACAAGAATTATGTGAATTTAAAGAAACGCTATATTGACAAATATATTTAGGATCATAAGTATAAAAACGACTTGATATTGGAGGCGTTAAAATAGTATGACGATGCCAATCACTTACTGGTGTTAAAAATTTAGCTTCGTCCTGAATTAAATTTTTTCCTAAATGTCTTTGCACTGTACCTTATTTAATGTGAATCATAAAGAGCAATGATGAACAGATATCACTTTTCTAAATGTTTCAATTCAGTCAAAAATTATTGAAAGATTTGTATGAGTCGATTTGTAAATATAAATCGTTGACATTATGTCTGAATAGACCTTTTTATCCATTTTTCTCATCTTTGTTGCAAATTTATCATTAAAATATGTTTCTATAACTATTAGTCTTATTATTATCAGACTCCATTTCAGTGGTTGCGACCCAAATCAGGTTGTGAGAAAGTTTCAAAGGGTCGACAAAATGTGTTTAGGGTCACAACAAATGTTACAAAAAATAGAAAATGAGGCAAAAGGCTCATATTATTGTTATTGTTGCGGTAAATCTGTTTTGGTTGGAACCATTGCTTTACGTTATTCAGATTCATATGGAAAGACACATCTAAGTTAGCAATGAATGGTTTAAAACCAGAGAGATATGTTTTACTGCTTACAACGTAGCTATTGCACTTGAAAAACATATACCATTTTCATAACTATTTTAAAATTAAATTATAAAATCATAAAACCGAACACGTGTCCTTCAAAATTAGAAAATATAAACTTTGTAATGCTCCTTTGTCCCTGGTGGTTATATTTATAGAGAATATTTCTGGTTTGATTCTGGATATAACCTGATATTTATAAATGTCTAGAATATTTTAATTTTTTTAAAACCTTGGCCAACTATTTGATTATTATATATGTATATCAATATATATATAAATAATATCATTTTAGACAGATGTTGTCTTCCTTGAATATTCATGTTCGTTCTGATTCTAGCATGTGTATAATTGGAAACAAAGTAGTTATATTAGATTCCCTTTTTAGTAATAATGATTTCTGCAGATTTTTATACTATTTACAATGACTGTTTGGTTGAGTCTGAATCGTATTAAATGTGGCAATGACTTTGTTTTGTCTTAGATATCATACAGTGAACACTTGTTTGAGGACAATTACTTGATAAATGCTGAAATTGTTCCTTGCTTATATTTTCGTCTCTTATATTTTCAATCGCAGCACTTATAAAACCAATTCACAATGATTGCATGTCTTGCTATGACATTGCTGTTGACCTCCTAAAGAAAATATCATGTAAAGGGTTTTACAAGGTCACTTCACAGAAAGTTATAACTAGTTGTTGATTAATCGACTTATCAGATGCTTTAACGTGCCTTTTATCATCCTGTTTGAAGAGTGTTGCTACTTGAGTTTGCCGTAATGAAAGTCCATGCTTTCGGTGTATTTAGTTAATGGTCCTTAAACTTACAGTTTTTGAAATATTTTTATAGGTTTCTATATAATCACTATATACAATGACTCCTCTAACGTGCATCAAAATAAATATACAACATTCGCTCGTTCTATTGTATTATAGCATTTCGCCACATTCGAAAAGGCAAACTTAACTTTATTTGAGTGCTACAATATCAGATGCATTCGTTATATCTTTAAATATTGGATTGTCACAGATGTATCCTGTTCCTGTTGAGTTAAAATGTTTCTCGCGTTCGTCTTCTTTAATCAGAATTTGCATATTTAATTAAATTACTAAGCAAATAAATGTAGTCTGTAACTTTAGGAAATCATTAGCCTCGCATGACACTTCCATCATAATTTCAGTTGAGCTCCTTAGTAAATTATTGACCTTAAGGGTCACTCTCATCAAATTTTTGTGATAAACTCCTCAGAAAATTTTGCGATGGCGTCCAAAGTACCCATCGTATATGGTAATGTGAGAGTTTTTAAGTTTTATTATTTTTATTTGCATGCATCAAATAGGGCATGTTTAAATGTTTGTTAAGCTTTATGCTTTTTAGTCTATATTTGGAAAATAGTTGGATCTAGCTACATTTATGGTACTTTGGCATCAACAATATATGCAAACTTTCAGGCAAAAGAAAATGGGTAGGAACCATAAACACTTGACTTACAAATTTTAAAGAGAATGCACCATCAGCCTTGTATAATAATAGCATAGTTTCTAGTCCATGTGGCGACAAATGATAACTCCCTATCGTTGCCTGACTTAGAAAACTATCACAAAGTCAATCGTGTCTACAAGTGTAAATAATGAAGCCCCTAGCAGCAGAGGGGGTGAATCAGACAACATTTTTAGACAAGTTTTCACTGAAATCACGCTTAAAAACAATGAAACCAATGACATCAGGCAAAAAAATCAATGAAATCAGGCAAAAAATAATAATGAAATCAGGCAAAAAATAATAATGAAAAATCAATGAAATCAAAAACTTTTCAAGAGATTACAACGTCGTTGTCACTCACCCTCTCAACCGAATATTTGATCCAGTCCGATACGATATCGTGTCCGAGGGTCATAGGACGAAAATCACTACGACTTTACAAACAGACTAATCGCTAACACCTCGTCTTGTAAATCAATCAGATTATTAGACTGGTCAGTGAGTTTGAAATTAATTCTGGTTAATGAATTATTATGACATCGCATATAGACTGGATTCACCGGAGACTCAATAATTAGAAATCCTGGAGGAGCTGTTGGTGCAAACGAATATAAAATATATCCTTGCTGAGCTTGATTTGATCGTTCTAAATTTATTTGATAGCTTCCTTCGATCACATCACACACTAAATTGATTGCTATCACCGATGAAATATTCACATTGAACGGAGCAATATGCCTGCCGCCGCCATCTGGGTCATTATTGTGTTTGAGGATTTTTATTTCCGGTGATGATGTTTTTTTCCATGCATCATGAATTATTTTAAAACCGACATCGATGGCATCACTGAGAGATTTTTGTAGTTCTAAGATATTATATCCTAGTAGTTTGACTGTTGGAATATCTTCTACGCGTATATTATACTTCGATACAAATTCTGTTCTCGATAGGGGGTTATTGTCATCTAATATACCCTGAATAATTTGTGAATGAAATGTTTCCATATCATTGATGATTTTGTTACATGTTTCTACAACGCTGATAAATTCGTCTCGGGTGAGAGTACCGGATTTAAGGGATATTAACAACAACGAAATATCGTTATTGAACGCTCTGAAATTTTCAGTGGTTTTACTCTGTAGAAGTGTGTGGTATCTTTTATTAGTGAGGGTATCTATCGTTTCAAGAAAAAAATTCAATTTGTTATAATCTCTATAACTCCTTATTGGATTATCAGATTTTATCCTGTCTGTGACATAATCAGTTTTTTTTGGTTCTGGTAAATCAACGGTTTTCCCCGCGGGTGGTAATTCAGGCCATCCTAGTACGGTTCTAATAGAAATTTGATATATATCTACGACGTATTCTTCTGAGTTTATTTCAATGGCAGATGATAGTGTTGGCTCATGAACTGTTATAGCTATTTTTGATTCTGCTCCAGTAATCGATTTTATTCTACGCGCGAATTCATTATTGATTTGTTCGATTTGGTATGACCCTGTTGGTATCGAAACGACATTCCAGTCTGGAGTCCCGTCGGGTTTATTCTTATTTGCAAACACTAAAGAATTATTGGGTTGTTGACCACCAAATGATTTTGATCTGATATTTGGCCAACTATGGTATACTCGTAATTTTGCTAGCGCTATCTCCTTCACTGGGACCGGAGAGGGGAAATTCACACTGAATTCTGGATTCGTTGAGGTTATTGAGATCATGCTGGTTTGTACTGGGTTCGTGTTCTCCACTATTTGTTGAAGTAATTCCATCGGTGTTGTCATCGTTGCTATACTCATGATGTATTTCTAATTTTGATACTGCGGAATCATAGACACGTACCATCACTGAGAATTCACTATCTGATATCGTTGAGGTTATTGAGATCATTTTGGTTTTTTCTGATTCCATCGGTGTTGTCATTGTTATTATACTCATGTTTTTGTATTTCTAATTTTGACATCGCAGAATCATATATATCTACCATCGCTGAAAACTCACTCTCTGATATAATTGTATCATCGAGAGATGACGATATCAATGAGGATAATTGCGAGCATGCAGTGGACACAACATGAAATTGAATTATGTAGTCTTGTAGTTTCCGTTGGCTGCATGATGATATTTTTTTTGTGATTATTGAAATAATTCCAGCGATTGTTGTTGCCGCAGAAATGCAAATTGGAACAGCTATCGGAGCCATCATTGTCACTGAAGACAGTATAATACCAGCTCCGGTGATTACACCACTCACTGAATACACGGTAACATCAATTGCGGTAATTCTCCTGCGATATTTTTTAATTTTCATTGCATACTCCTCAGACAGGGTTTTGAGTCTAGTTTGATACTCTCTGACCTGATCATAGCGATATTGCGATGATGAAATCATTTTTTATTTTAACAACGCTAGCGTTTTCAATTACGATTTACTTAAATCCGCTACGAATTCCACATACCACGTTGTTGAGACCCTAACCAAATTTTTATCAGTAGGTGTGATTGTGAACTTTTCAGTTGTATTCTTGTCGATGATCGTTGAAATCGTATTATTGACCCCGGATGAACTGGACGATGAAATATTAAATTGAGTCAATGGTGTTACTAGTGTTAATCGATAAATACCCTTAACGGTTGCAGTGATATCTAATTTGTTGTTTGTAGGTGTCCACGCAAATGATCCGTGTTGGATTGTGTATACTACGTTGTTGGTTTTCTCATGAGGAATTTTTGTTTTTTCAATGACTGTTATCATCCTCGAAATATCACCTTTGACGCCTTCGATGAAGTTTTTGGTCTCATCGATGGATTTTTTAATATCAGGGAGTTTTAGTTCAATTTTATCTAACGGGGTTCCAATAAATTTATCAATGGCGTCGGTTGTTGTTTTTGTTGCTTCGTTGATAACCTTTTGATCATCAACAAACGTTTTAATTTCAGCGATAGATGGTGTAACTACAATTGGGGATCCAAAGAACTTTTGAACGACATTTCTACGGAAACTATTGTAGTTTTTTAAATGATCGTCAAATTCTTTATTGTATTCAGTGAATTTATCTGTAATAGTCGAGAAGAGTACACCCGGTTTGAGTTTACCCTGATCGGAAAATAGCGCAACGGTATTCTCGATTGCCTTTTGTTGTTTAACTAAAATATCATCCAACGACACATTACTAGATTTCAATTTACCCTGTTTGTCTTGAAATACAACTATTTCATTCGGGTCAACACTTGTTAAATTCAACGTCTCAGCGATTTCATCTTTAATTTTTTTTGTTATATCCTTGATAGAACCAGGGGTTGCAGTGTCATCGGGTTTGGGTTTCAAAGATCTCCCCCAAATATCAATCATGTTATTGTAAAACTCTTTCTCTCTTTAAAATCGTTTCGATTTCCAGCGATTACTAGTGTAGTCATTTACGACAATATGAGGTGGTTTTCCCCTTGGGTTACTCAAGGAGTTAGAAATAGCGTTAAGGACATTTAATACTTCACTGCCGCATATTGGTGGGTCATTGATTTGTTGTGTTGGTAGCGTAGAATACCAAGTCTTCATTGGAAAATTTTTTATATAACGCAAAAACTCTTTTGGCGGGGCTAATCCATATGAATCGAAATAAACAATCCCACGTGGATCAATAGCGTATGCAACCCAGTGAGTTCCAGGTCCGGTGCTGTTATCGAGATTAATAATACCTGTTTCAGTTTTGTTTGGTTGATGTGGTAATTGATCTTTCATAAAAACACCTCTGAAATTTTTAATCGCTAGGTTTTTAGCAGCATCCATTAAATCAAAATTGGACATGGGAACCATTAATAAACCGTTCCTGGTAGTCTCAGGCCTGATCCGTGAACGGATCTCCCGCTGTACCATGAATACGGGGTTCCTGGTAGTCTCAGGCCTTTTCCGCTGTACCATGAATACGGGGTTCCTGGTAGTCTCAGACCCTTTCCCCTTTTTTTATAACCCTGTCCAGTTGCTTTTTTCAACGCCATTCCTGCTGCAGTACCAACGGCTCCTAACGCCGCTGCTTTAGCCACCGCTGGGGCTGCTGCTGCAATCAATGCTGGTATTGCAGCTAACAATGGAAATATACCACCCGTTTTCATCATATTTTTTATAGCAGCCGCAGAAAGAGTAATCTGAACACCTTTTTTGGCTGCAAGTGCATCATTGAAATGTTTTATTTGACGAGTTGTCAGTGATAATTTATTTGCACCACCAGTCATTTGGTTGGGTTTCAACGTGATTGTGGTTCCACATCGCTTAGCCGATTCTGATTGCAATTTTTTGATTTGACCGGGAGTTAACGCAACACTAATAACACTATATGACATTATACATAATAGATTGATTCTAATGGAAAAATCGTTCAAAGATTTTCCACTGGGGCATCTACCACTCTCATTTTTCCTCCAACACCTTCAAGTAGCATTGATTTATCACTGAGAATGACAGCAACCGCTCTATAACTAATACCACCAGGGGTTACACGGGCTCTAAAATGTATATCAACGACAGATTGTCTCATCAAATCGAGATGTTCCAGAGAAAAGTAATAAATCGGATAGAGACTTTTGAAATCCAATTGTGATATTTGTAGACCGGTATCCACATTTTGATCACGTGCCATAAATGACAACAATCTATGATAAACTCGTGCAATATGATTTTCTGTGTAATCAAGTTGTATATCCTCGGATGGTTCCTGCTGGCCGTTTATTCTCAGTGAGACCTCTCTAACACCTAACTGATCAAATATCATATGACTTCGTTGTTGATTGCCAACTCGTGTGTTATCCTGTAACGCAATAAATATATGACGTGGCGCAGCAACACCTTGTTTTGATGCTAGGTTCCACGTGAATAACCCGTTCAGCTCTGATTGCTTCACATCTGTACTCACTGATAACCAACTCAACAACGACTTTCCCCCTTGGTCCATAAATGATAGTAATCGTTCTTCTGCGGTGAATGCTGGAGTCAACACTGGCATCCACAATGATATTTTTGTTAAATTGACTTTACCGGCATCAGCATTGTGATTTGCAGCATCCGCTGGAATCCTCCAAATTGCGTCGTTATCATCACCCTTTCGTACAAGCGATACTGTATGCTTCGCTCCGTAGATAACTTTTCTGACGTTTCTACAGAATCCAAATATGTGATGCAGTGGAATCGCGCATGAAAATGATTTACGCGCTCCTTGCAACATTGCGTTTCGTGTTGCAGCTCCTAGATTGAAATTATCATCTTTGTTTATAATCATATTCTCGACCTCAGCATCACTATTATCACGTTTTTTTGGTCGTCTTACAACAAATTGATTTCCACCAGCGGTATTTGTAACATCTTTTGCAAACATCATAGAAGGTCCTGCTGATCTTGTATAATCATCAGAATATCTCGCTAGCCCGATTATTGTTGTAGCCACATCAACATCACGATCTATCGACTCAATTTCTTTTCCATCAATGAGATATCTAGCACTTTCAAATAGCGCCATAATACCATTATTGACAAAACCGACTTGAGTACCAGCTGGATACGGTGCTGGTACAGCAGCAGTATCAGCAGCTGTTACAATTTCTCCTTCGATTTCAATAAACGCTTCACAGGGCAAAAAGTATTTACTGGTATCATGGACTTGAAGATCAATTCTTGCTCGACTATTTGAGTCTATGGCATGATAGGCGTAATATTGATAATCGCGTACAGAATCATCCTTGCCAACTGGGGCGTCTATATCAAATGCTGGATCACGTGACTTTTTGAACATTTTATTCTATTTATCAGAGTCTAAATCGGATTTTCAACGCTAGCGTTTTCTAAAGCCACTTCCTGCTATCATATTTAGGTCGGGAGTTAAAGCCATCGATGCTAATTTTTCATCTACTGCGTTATTTATTATTTGCAGGCATTTCTGCTGTAGACGGTAACGGTTTCTTTTTTCGTAAATCACTTCGTGATTTTACTAATGATGTTATTTTATCCTTCGCAGTTGAAAACGCCTTTCCTGCAAGATCTCCAACAGTACTAATACCCTTATCACGAATAACATCAATGGCTTTCATTGATAATTGTTTAGCTAACGGCATCACTTTTGGGGCCATTCTTGAAAAGAATCCTAAAATGGTATTGCCGAGGCCATCTCCATAGTATGCTTTATAAACTGGAAACCGTGAATTAACTACATAGACGAGGGTTGGTTTATCATGATTGTAATGTATGATCATTATTATAAAAACAATAGTGTTTTCAATTGTTATTTAATCGCTGTGATACCCATCTGCTAACTCGTCAATGAAATCTCGATATGTTTTGATATCCATGATACCGCCGGCAAATAACCGTCTACAGATATCAGCTGCTTCATTAATTATTTCTGGAGAGTTATTTCCAGCTCGGAACCCTCCTACAAGAACTTCTAATCGTGATATATCATTGATAACACTATCAGGACAGAAACTAATCCTTGAATTTTGCAATCCACTTCCGCTATAACCAGCTGCTTCATCTAGTTCTTCTAAATCCGTGTTTTGTAAATAATCATCATCATCATCAGGTGGTAGTTGTTGTTTTTTAGGAGAAAAAGATATTTTCTTTGCAGGTTGCTGTCGCTTTCTTTGCAATCTTGGCGGTTTTTGTTGTTGTTTTAACTCTTCGTATTGATTATACACTAGATCCACCGCATTGATATATTCGATGTATGATGCACTATCTGTCTTTTTTTGACTTTTTTCAGTTTTGATTTTGTAGAATATATCAGCCCAGTGAGTGAAATTCTTAACAAACTTTTGATGTTCTGGTTTCAACATTTTTTTTCTGTTTTCATAAGACGTAACAACAAGCGTAGGAATTTCTGTTGGATCAGTCTCATCAATTGCTGCTAACCCTTCCGCGTTAAATCTCATGCGTAAGTCCTCTACTGTTCTTTTTGATTCCATTTGTTTTGTGTGTTCAGTTTTCGCTGCTATTTTTTCAAGTTCACCAATAACAGATTTTCCCGTCTCGGGAACATCTCCCAGTAAAGCACGCTCAACCCCTTTCGTTGCTGTGGTTACTGGTTTAAACAACTCTTCAGACCCTAAAGCAAAATCCGTTTGTAAACTCTGTCGTTGTTGCAGTTTATTTCTTACAGAGTCACGAATTGGTACAAATCTCCTAATTGCATCTAATCGTTCACGAGCCAATCGGGTTGTTAATGCTTCATTGACCATTATTTGAAATCGCAAACCATTTTTCAATTGTAAAACACTTGACATGTCAGATGATTTTTAACACCATCATGGAAGTGTTATTTTATCCTATAACAGCTTCTATCAGGGTTGGCGAAAGTGTCATAATTGTATATAAAATAATTAATACTGACAGTTTCGCCACTTTTTTGACATGTCGGATGATTTTTGATACGGTCATGGAAGTGTTATTTTATCCTATAACAGCTTCTATCAAGGTTGTTGAAAGTGTCATAATTGTATATAAAATAAATAATACTGACAGTTTCAACATTTCTATTTTGATCATCTATCACTGATTTTTTGACATTTTCTCTTGAAGGTCGGCTAAAAAAAATGAAGGTCGGTCACAATCAAAAAATGATAATGGTCGGGCAATCAATGGTCGGTCAATCAAAATTGTTCATTTTCTTGAATTAACGCCCGTAGGTTTCTAATTTTAGAGTTGACTTCTTTTTTCAATTCGTATTCGTACCCTAATTCTTTTCGTATTCCCTCTACGATAGTATACAACGGAACGAACACACTGATGTCACTGGAAAATGAAAGAGAGTCTTTAATAGAATTCTGAATTCTTTTGATGAGTGCATATTTCTTGGGTAGCATATATTTGTTAGTGCTAACTCCGTATTCTATATCCTGAAAATCAGACACAATTTGATCAGGATTTAAGCCATCTGATAGTTTGATATCCTGATTTTTCAATTTTGCTATTTCAACTATGATGCTATTCATGTTTTCAGAATTCATTATTCTATAGCAATGACATATCTCTAATTGAAAAATATGAAGCATTAGACATAACTAAATTGAACTTTTTGTCCCGTCCCTTTTGAAATAGCCGATCGATAAATCCCCTCTGCAACTCTTTGAACAGAAGGTGAACAAATATCGAAGTGCCTACCGGCTTCATTCATAGATGAAAATATTTTCTCTTCGTTAGTTATTGTATTCAAAGATTTCACAGGTCTCCTCCAAACCGTTTTGCATTTTCCAGTCTCTCCTCGTTTGGAATTCTCACTCAGTGTGATAGCCTGCAGATTTGATACAGAATTATTCTTTGGATTAGAATCCTTGTGATCAATAACAAAACCATTTTTGATCAATCCATTAAAACATTCAAATATGAAACGATGATTGTGATAGTTCTTCTTTCCAGCGCTAAACATCAAGTACCCTTGATTACTTACAAAACCGACCGGTTTTTTCAGCCTACGGTTTCTTACAACACCATCACTGGATACTTCATAATTTGTAATCACTGGATGTGGTCTGAATTCTTGGTTCATATATACTATTCTATTGTTTGTCTAATTCATTGTTTGGTTTAATGATTACATCACTGGAGAACCTTTCGATGTAGTCTTGCGGAGTTCTTATGATTTTGTCAGTGACGTTATCAGGGTCAAAGACTTTTTCAGGGTCATAATTTCTGATGGATTGTCCATTTTTGATTCTTTTATCATAATAACGCTTCAATTCCCTATATCGCTTACCACCGCAATCAATACACAATTGTGATCTTCCCTTAACCCCAACCCCACATCGAATACAGGGTAACGGACCAAGTCTCCCATGTCGAAAACTTTGCATATGATACCTACAGTACTCATTTTTTCTGCATGATTTGTTACACGGGGTTACATTTCCCATCATGAGCCATTTGCACTGGTTCATTATATATAAAACTTTCATTTAAATACTTGTTTTATGTATAGCATGAAGAAGTTCAAGAGATTGACTTCGAAAAATGCTAAATTCAATACCGATAGAGAGTTTAAGAGATTGTTGAAAATCAGTCCTAAATTTAATATCGATAGACCTAAAAAAACGTCCAATAGACAGAAACAACGTCCAAAACGTCCAAGAGACGGAAACATGAAAGAGTTTAAGAGATTGTTGAAAATCAGTCCTAAATTTAATATCGATAAACCCAAAAAACGTGTAGTAAACAGAAACAAACGTGACAAACGTCCAAAACGTCCAAGAGACGGAAACATGAAAGAGTTTAAGAGATTATTAAAAATCAGTCCTAAATTTAATCGCGATAGACCCAAACAACGTCCAAAACGTCCAAGAGACGGAAGCATGAAGGAGTTTAAGAGATTATTGAAAATCAGTCCTAAATTTAATCGCGATAGACCCAAACAACGTAACAAACGTCCAAGAGACGGACCCTGGAAGGATGCTCAATTCAATCTTGATATAGTTTCTAATACACCCAAGAATAAAATTCTTGATAAAGCCATCAGAGACTGTTTTAATGAATTCAAGCGTGATGGAGCATCTTATTGTTGGTCAACATTTCGAATTGATGGTGTTGTTGACGCTACCATGAATGATGAAAAAGCAGCAGTGATCATTTCACGTCTTGGGGAAAAAAGTCATTTTTTCCGAATCAAATTCATTATCCGTGAGAATGGAAAATGGATTATTAGGGATAAATTTGAACCCATCTTGAAGGGCAAAAAAACTATCACTGTGAATCAGGATTCAAAACCGGGAATTTTGACTGGAATTGATAAACCCTACTACGAAAGATCTTATCCTGTCACAGCAGTTGTTTACGGGATCTATCCGCTCAATGAAAAACCTGATATTGCAAAACTAGCACCCATGAAATATTCGACAGGGCTCAATTGTGTAGCAGAACGAATAATAGAACACTTCACAAATGCGTCCCGGGGGAATAAACTCACTGATCTAAGACGAAAAAAAATAACCGAATGGGAACTGACAGTGAAACAGCATGGGGCAACAATTCAGGATATAACCAAATTAGAAAAATCATTAAGATTTCCAATATCGGTAAGAACAATCACCGGTGAAGTATTATACGAATCGAAATATAAATCACAGGGAACCCCAATTGAAATTATTGATCACAACGCACACGCGTGGTCATCTGCAGTAACAATATTTCCACGGGATAGAACCGTAAAATATCTCCCCCAAACAGAAGAGTTTTTTTCAGAGCAGAAATTATTTGATGCTATTTACCATTTGAGTAAAAACGATCCTGTGTCAATGTGGCTATTTCATAGTACTTCAGACGAAGAATGTAGATTTGATCAGTTTGTAAAGCCCAACGGAGAATTATATCGTACTGAAGAACTGCATAATCAAATGAAACAACTGGCTAGTGAGTTTTCTGAGGACGGGGAGGAAATCGAAGATCAATTATTAGCAAACTGTTTTACAGTACCATCCATTGCAGCACATTTTGCTAGAAAGAAAAACGCGTGGAAACCAACACGGAGTGAGTTCTTATCAGATGTCAAATTGTCCTGTCTTGAATACGGCCATGGAGGATTATGGAATACAAAATACACCGCTGATACCGTTATTTCAGTTGATATGATTGCGTGTTATCCAGGAAGTTTTCTTGGGTATGGAGAATGCAAGAAATATTTCAAACGATTTGGACACCCTACACACGAAATGACCCGTGTTGCTATTAATGGACCACTGCCTGATTTTGATTTAACCGGATTCGCTTGTGTGGTATCATTTGAAATGGCTGAAGGACTTCATCCGTGTAGTTATCTTTGGATTGGTAAACACATGTCTGAAAAACACTGGATGCCAATAGTGTTATTACGGTATATGCTTGATTGTAAGATGTTAAAATCATTAATTGTCAGTGAAGCAATTATATCCTATCGAGCACAGAAATCAGTCTGGTTACCACAACCTGATCTAGAAAAAATAATTAGCGAAGAGCGAAAACTGTTTCCTGATTTTAATGAACAACAAATCATGGATTGGTCCCAACAGTTATTTGAAATCAGAAACAATGAAGCAAAAAATCTTGGACGAAGAATAATCGGTAAATTCACTCAGGGTGGCAAAGATGACAATACGAGATATTCTTCACGATTGATTATAGACAACGCTGAATACGATTTTGTAATGGCGGATTTAACGAATAAAGGCCTATATGTCAATCGTAAGGACGCATTTATGTCCGATGGAACCAAATTGGGTACAATTGTTACTTACAATGATGGATACAATCCGCAGTACACACATTTGAGAGCTTCTATGCTCGGTTATGCTTCTATTAATCTGTTTTCGATGATCAATAAATTTCCTAACACCGCAGTTAGAGTTGCCACTGACTCATTTTACATAAATAGCAAAATGACTGATTTTAAGGCTACTGGCAACGAGAATTGGGGATCATGGAGAATTAAGAAAGAAATGATTCATGATTATATTCCATCAGCAGATGTTACCATTGAAAATAATTATTTAGAAAGCAATCAGTGTTCAGATTTTTCTAATGCGCCACCGATTTCTGATCCAATATGCCTGTATAAAACAGTTTATTTAAACGGTTGTGGTGGGTCAGGAAAAACAACCCGGGCAATTGAGTTATATCGCCGTGGAAACGCTAGCGTTTCTAACATGATTGTACTAAC
Organism: Unio pictorum; assembly: GCA_030141615.1. Classification (NCBI taxonomy): domain Eukaryota; kingdom Metazoa; phylum Mollusca; class Bivalvia; order Unionida; family Unionidae; genus Unio; species Unio pictorum. Next base: position 40,679,929 of record JARLTB010000021.1, read on the forward strand.
ACCAACTCATAGACTTGCAAGAGAAATGATACAGAGAGGGGTAAATGCCTGTACCTATCACAGCTTTTTCCGATGGAAGGGAGATATATGGACTCCTGAGCGCATGGGAGAGAAATTTATTCCTGAAATCATGATTTGGGATGAAATAGACACAGTGTCCGAAGATGTCTTAAAAATATTTCTTGAGTGGCTGTTATTGAAGAATACAAAAGTCGTCATGTGAGGTGATCACGGCCAACCACCACCATTTGTCGGTGCATCTCCACATGAATGGCTAAAGGGTTTTGTAGACTATTATGAAGAAATTGATACTGATCATAGATCACTTGATAATGAATTAAAAGAGTTTAAGAAATTAATTAGATTACAACCGGATAGAATCCAGTGTGAAATAGCCCGTGAAATAATTTCGGAAACTCCCATGAATGAGTTTTGGGAAATGTGGAGACCAAATGATTTGATAATTGCAAGTAGAAAAATAGTCAGGGATACACTTCAGATGAAATTATTTGAATTGCATAAACAAAAATTTGCAACGCTTCCAGTGCCTCTTTGTTATAGGCCATCAGATACACGAAAACAGAACATTGAAGTTGATATTCCAGGACAGAGTGAAAAGCAGATTCTCGTATTAAATGATATTGTGCTGGTTGATATCAATGTCGTTGAAGATGCATTGCGTGCTAATAAATCCCCGTGGACGCTAGGATACGCAGCGACGATACACTCTTCACAGGGATTGACTATATCGGATACAATTGTTTGGATGGTAGATAATCGCATAGAATGGTCGAATTTAGTCTATCTTTCAGTATCCAGAGTACGAAAAATAAATCAACTTCGAAGAATTGTTTTCGATGATAATGACACCACAATAGATGATATTGATATTAAAATGATTGATAAAAAACTCTCCGGTTACAAACAACAGGACAAAAAAAACAACGAGAATTTGACATTGATGCTGAATTAATAATCACTTTGAAGAAACAACAGAATAATCACTGCGCAAGTTGCAATTGTATAATGCGTTGGCAGTATTCGGATAAGGATCCTCGCCAATTTACCGTTGACAGAAAAAATAATAGTCTCGGTCATGTCAGAAACAATGTGATGTTGACTTGTCTTGAGTGCAATAGACGCAAGGGTGCTAGTTAAGACCATGCGGTGGCAATTGAGTGTCCTCGGGTATTATTTGTAATTGTTGTCTAGTAAAACCCCGTTGAGGGGCAGTTGAATCCAGTTTATAGATTGGAGGTCTACCCGTAGATCGTGTTATACTAGATATCTTGTGTGCAGTAATACTCCAAATAGGATCAGTAGCTCTTTTTCTGCCACCCTCAAGCTCTCCTGGTTCATATAAATACCTCACAATGACATTACTACCAAGAATTGGTTCTTTGAAATCTTTTTGTGGTTTTTCAGGTATTGACTTCTTTTTAATCGCATTGATAGGTTTCATGTTGATTGTTCTAGTAATCTCGTTATTCAGTGCAGTAATCACAGCTGGTAACCTTTTAACCCATTCACGGGATCTTTTTTCTTGGATGAATTCTTTTGCGTATTGATATCCAAATAACCGCTCAGCAAGGGTTTTATTAAACCGTTCTACAATTGCCTGATCACGATGCAGTGCAGTATGCCCCCGTCTGATAGTGACATTGTGATATTTCATTGTAGATAACACTGCACCCTGAAATTCTTTGCCGGGATCAATTTGTAATAGATTTGGCCAGTGCAGAGGACCTCGTCGATAAATCCTTTCAAATGCAGAAGCCTCTTCAGTGGCCGATTTTGTTTTTAACGGTTCTGCTTCCTTGTATCGACTTGCAATATCAACTACGGTTAATGCGTATTTGTAACCGTGGTCATGTGGCAAAAATAATAGATCAGCCTGATGAACTTCATTGGGTCCGGTCACATCAAAATGCGAGACATTAATTTGTTTAGGCGGTGGTAGATAAATTTGCCATAGTGCCTGTTTGGATAACCAATGAGCCGCAGTGGTTTTTTCACTTTTGCAGCGCTAGCGAGTTTATGGATTGCTGATTTACCCCTCCAGTATCCTCTTGGGGAGTAATAAATAGATTCCATGTTGTTATTAATTACCAGCATCTAACATCAATTTACTTTTCATTGCCGATTTTATCAAAAATGAAGCCAATTTTTCTTTGAAGGATTTATCAGGAATAGCATTTAACGCATGAATTAATTTCACATCTGCTAGATGCCTGTGTTGCAAATTGCTGCTTTTATAAGCGACATCATGAAGGTGACACGCCTTATCAATGGCGTTTATTGGTTCTTCACCGGGTCGGGGCTGATTTTGATCATTGAGTCTGATATCAAGTCTTGTTCCCGGTCCACAGTAACTATACCCTGGAAGGTGTTTTTCTCCGGGGTATTTTGCCCATGGGGTTCCAGGGAGTTTTGTTAATTTGGCAGCGATATCACCTCCTCGTTTTTTTTTAAAGGTTCCTTGGGTTTAGAAACAAATCTAAATTTCTTTGTACTACACTGTACGCATTTACCAGAAAGCGCTGATCGGTTATTTTTAGTTGTAATCGTCGTCAAGTCATCTGTGCCAGTACGCGCCTTACACTTCACACAATATAGATCCATAATTTATGTATAGAGATATGAATATAATTGATTTTTCAGCGACTAAAACAAGAGAACCAGTGAAGCATCATGCAGCGCTACCAAACTCTATCCGCGCAATTATAATCGGACCATCTGGATCCGGTAAAACGCAATTGTTGCTCAATTTAATAATGAGATGGATGAAGTGGGATAAGTTGTATTTAATTGCCCCTAGCGTAGACGACCAAAAATGCTATGAAGTGCTAAAAGATTTTAATGAAAACGCTTCAGAGATTGCTGGTGAGGATGTTATTGAATTTATAACCGATATTGACGAGGCACCATCAGTAGAAGATCTTGATGGAAGTATTAACAACATGGTAGTATACGACGATGTAATGTTAGATAAACAAAAAAATCCTGCTAGAATATTTTCCAGAGGCAGGCACAAAAACACGGATGTGATCTATGTCACTCAACGCTACACACAAATACCAAAAGTGATTCGCGATAATTGTAATGTGTTGTGTGTGTTTAATGGAGTTGATACACATACGCTACGAAATATTTGGCAGACATGGTGCTCCGATATGGACTTCAATCAATTTAGAAATTTCTTTAGTCATGCTCAGTCTGCCCCACACGGATTTGTAACAATAAATTTACATGACCCTCGGACACGATATCGTATCGGACTGGATCAAATATTCGGTTGAGAGGGTGAGTGACAACGACGTTGTAATCTCTTGAAAAGTTTTTGATTTCATTGATTTTTCATTATTATTTTTTGCCTGATTTCATTATTATTTTTTGCCTGATTTCATTGATTTTTTTGCCTGATGTCATTGGTTTCATTGTTTTTAAGCGTGATTTCAGTGAAAACTTGTCTAAAAATGTTGTCTGATTCACCCCCTCTGCTGCTCCCCTAAAACAAGTTTTATACAAGCAACACCTCAAAAAATCACTAAGAGAAATGATGTCTACTAACATTTAACTCAAATAGAGGCAAATCAATGAGGATTATGTAAGTAAAGCAGACGATAATGAAGAGGCAAACATATTTTTTTAAAGCATTCCAAAGGTTTAAATTAGGTTTGGAATATGTTTTATGTGTGATGAACGTCTTTTCAAATTACGACTGGGCCACACAAATATATAATAGATATGAAATAGGGTCCCTTTGGTAACTTATGTGAAGACAGAGAATAAGAACGATTCAAACAAATGAAAAATAACCAATGTTCTAGTAGAAAGGTAAATAAATAAACACGCAAATGTCAAGTAATTTGTACTCAACAACGTTATAAAGCGTATGTTTTATAAATTTTGAATCGAACTCTTAAGTCTAAAATGCGGTACAATTTCTTCAAAATAAAAACCACGAATGCTTCGATATGTTACAAACTATTTGATGGATACTATGGATTACCGCTATTTTTCTACAATAGATGTGCTAAGTACGTCCGAATATGTTTTGGGTTAGAAAGTTGGGATCTTATTATATAATTTTATTTTTGCTAAAGGCTATCTTCCTAGTGGCATGGCAGCATATGTGATACAGTAAAATAGACTACTTAAAGAGACAAAATAACGAGGCAACATTTAATGAAGAGAATTTCCTTAATACGACAAGGAAGGTACCTTTAAAGCGGCGAAATCTTTTTGAAAATATAGTATTGAATGGCTAAACCACGTGCTGGTAAAAAGTAATGATTGGAAGAAATGTAGATGTTATTTTAAAACATGTATTGTCTACATCATCCCCCCTCCCGTGTACCTTGAAAAAAGTCATAAAAGCATCGTGGAATTTTGATGAAAAGATAGGATATTACGTTATATTCATTGATTTATATTTTGCTAAATAAAATGAGGCGTTGAATGAAATTGCACATCAAAAGCATATTATACAACATATACGCGTGTTAAAAATACATTGAAGTTAAAGTTTCTTTATATAAGAGTGAATAACAAAAACACCAAACATTAGCCCACTCAAATATGTCGAAACATATTTTTCAAAATGTTTATTTCATTAAAAAATCGTATCATATAAAGGCACAAAGTTTGCTTCCTACAAACAAAAGGAGAAAGACATGTTCATCCATATCTTCTCCTTCCTATACAATGAATATATAAAACAATTCAAAAAAATATTGTCTCAACACATCTACAAGACATGTTTATTAAACATTTAACTGACATTTATTTCCTAGCTGAAGACAAACATACATTAATTTATTTGTTTTTGTGATGGTCGATTATTTTGTAATGGTGTTCCTTCCATTTTCGTATTTTCATCATTTTCAGAGTTATATAATCTATTCATGTGCATTCAACGGAGTTTATTTTGAACAAACCAAGACATTTATCCATAGGAAAAACTGTTTTTATTTTGACATCCTGATTAAGATATGTATGTAAGACTGTACGGTACACAACTAAAAACTTAAAGATCATGATCATTCAACTGTAACATATCTAACTGGTCCATAATATTTCTAGAGTAATTTGAATTACAAAATAGGAACAATATGTTCCACCATTTTGATCGGATTGCAAAATAATTAACAAAATCATTGTTTCTGGAACACCTGCCACACTTCTAACTGAATTGCATAAGGATTACCTAAAGTCCTTACGTTTCTGTGCGAATGGCGGTATCAAATAAAACGGTCAAATATTGTGTTTTTATTATGCAATTAAAAGTCTAAATAGTAACAGTAGAAATATGTACCGATTTGGGCAAAATATTAAGTTAATATATAAACATTATTTGTCATTGGTAAATCTTGAAAGGATTCTGGAATCTGGTATATTATATTCCTTGCCTCCTTCTTAAGTATAATTTTTCAGCCCGACGAATTAGACCCTAACTGATTGCTGGAACTTTGAGTAGTGCATAATAATAATATATTTGTTTTCTTAGGATGGTGGATTATAATTTCAAAAATTTGATTTCCTTCCGTGTTGTATTAACTCGTTAAAACGTTACAGCTTTAAGACGATAACAAGGCAAAATACACAGCAGCGAACTGTTGCATGAACACAACATTTGCATAAATATCATACAAAGTACTTAGGCAGATATAGCTGATATATGCTTTCCCTAGCTGTGACTTTAAACTTTGAGTTGTTCGAAGATATCTAGAAAGCAAGAACTTGAAGATGAATAACGTGCGTTTAACAATGATTGCACTGACAAGTATTTCTTTACTGTTGTTGGAGTTAAAGCTATGTGTTTGATTTATCAAGACACCATTGCCGTTTTCAAGGAGTTCAATTTGAAACGTCACTTTCAATCTAAGCACGGTAACTTTGGAAACAAATTATCAAAACAAGAACTGCAAAAGAAAGAATCTGAAAGAATTTGCCAGAAAGATGGTTGTGTTGTTTGCATCAACCGACATTTTTTAGCAGATTTTCTCTACTATGAAAAAGTCAACAAATAAAAAAACCGATCAATTCTCACAGATTTAAATATTCACTTAGTTTTAAAGATCAGCACGAGCAGCTTGTCACCAAATTTTGAAAAACTGGTCAATGAATGTGATCAGTTGTATCATTCACATTGACTTTATTTATGTTACTCTGTTTATCCAATACGTGTGTTTCTTTTGATTTTTAAGTTTTCAAATATTAACAACATATTAACGACTGAAAATTAATTATGATGTTATTTAGAAAAACCTTTAGTTTTTGCTATTTCAAATATTTGAATTTTTACTTAATGAACCATGAGGCCCGCTAAAGTTGTAAATTTGTGTATGTGGCCCATGCACTGGAAAGTGTGTCCACCTCTGCTTTAAACTGAATAAAATATGGCTAGGTATCTCTAATTAATGTTCTTGTAACTGGTTCAACTTTTATTTTAAAAATTTTCATTGTTCAACAAACGCTTCGCTTCAGAAAACATACCAAGTTACAATATTAGAACTTCCCTTTCCTTGATGTCAACTTAACGTTTTGTCATGAATTGTCCACATGAGTAGTATTATATATTACTTCTTGAGGTCACTAAGACCTAAACCTTATACATCGTAACTTATACGTCAAATGGTATCTTCCTTGTCTCAAATGCATCTAATTTGTGCGGTTAATTGAGATATGTGATCTAAAATCTACATACCTTTTGTGGAAGTAAGAGATAAAGAAATCAAGACATTTGTGAAACTTTACCTTTTACCTTGAACTTAAAACTTGTTACCAAATATCAACATATGTCTTCTTTATTTTAAGAGTACGTGATTTACACATTTATATATCGAATCGCGTAAATAAGTCGTGTGGAATGTGTTTCTTTTCTTAGTATGTGGGATTTAGCCATTAGAGTTTTGAACCCCAAATTCTAAGGTGTATTTAGTGCGCTAAACATAATCTACTTGTCACATTAGGTAGCGATAGATTTTGAAGAAGTACCATATGATATAAACGGTGATCTTCATGCTTGCAATGTTGAACCAAACATCGTGGTTTTTCAGAATGTAAACATTCAATACCATCTGAAATAACAACTAACTTTCTGTGTGAAAATACGTGACACTATCTCTATACTTGCGAGCAGTACTCAGCCCTGTTGTGTTTGTGGGAAAGACTAAATCATAACAGACACATGGACAATGTTCACACTTAAGGGTAGGAATACATATTATGATCAAAATATATGAAATCATCTTTCTATCAGGCTGTTATCTGCACTGCATATTACTTTCGGCTAGTACAACAATATTAGGTTGATTTGTAAATACTTTGCTTGTGCTTACGACGCGTTATTTATGTTAGTGTGACTCAACTAGCATACATAATGTGCAAATGGATGGATAATGAACTCCAAAGCTGCAGACATAACTTCACAAAATATATGAAAAGATTAAAATACAAACCCCGGTTCTAAAATAATACATTGATATGTGAGATATGTGAAAAACACAAATATGTACAAAACGTTTCAAAGCTTTGTAAGCTATAAAAAAAGTTATATAAATTATTTCCACACCACGAAACGTTGTCTATTTCATTGCTATGGAGGGAATGATAAAATGAACGGTAAAGGGGTTATACATCTATACGTATGCCTGTCTCAAACTCAGTTGCTTATCACTTCAGTCACATCGTCACTTAAATAATGACCTGTACCAATACTCGCTCATTTGGTCTTAAAATATATCTTTCATATACGAAAAACGTACATTTAAACCAAATGGATACAAAGCTTTCAACAGAAAGATTTATCGAGGTCATCAATTGAGCATTTAACTCATCTGGCTAGGGTTAGTTTCGGCTAGAGGGAAATTAATGAAGCAGCAGAGAGGGTGAACAGACCACCCTTTTCCGACAAAAAATTGATTGAATCCTCAAAACGGAAAATAGAGCCTTCCTACGAAAACTCATATTTTAAACCCCCTCCCCAAAAAAAAGTCTCCATTTAGCAAACGGAGACTTTACGATTTTTCAATCAATTTTGGTCTCAACGATGTGGTCATCACCCTCTCTGCTGATACAAGTTAACAAAAATAATAAATGATTTCAACCAAATATTTGAACGAGTCCGATACGATATCGTGTCCGAGGATCATGTAAATTTATTGTTATAAATCCGTGCGGGGTCGACTGAGCGTTACTAAAGAAATTTTTTAATTGATTGAAGTCCATATCGGAACACCATGTCTGCCAAATATTTCGTAACGTATGTGTATCAACGCCGTTAAACACAGCAAGAATATTACAGTTATCTCTGATCACTTTTGGAATCTGAGTGTAGCGTTGAGTGACATATATCACGTCAGTGTTTTTATGCCTGCCTCGGGAAAATATTCTAGCTGGGTTTTTTTTGATTGTCTAACATTACATCGTCGTATACGACTAAATTGTTAATGCTCCCATCAAGGTCATCCACGGATGGCGCCTCGTCAATATCAGTTATAAAATCAATGGCGTTCTCACCCTTAATTTCTGATGCATTCTCGTTAAAATCCTTTAACACTTCATAGCATCGTTGATCATCTACGCTAGGAGCAACTAAATACAACTTATCCCACTTCATCCATCTCACTATTAAATTGAGCAACAATTGCGTCTTGTCGGATCCAGATGGCCCGATTATAATTGCGCGGATAGAGTTTGGTAGCGCTGCATGATGCTTAACTGGTTCTTTTGTTTTAGTCGCTGAAAAATCAATTATATTCATATCTCTATACATAAATTATGGATCTATATTGTGTGAAGTGTAAAACGCGTACTAGCACAAATGATGTGACGAAGATTACAACTAAAAATAACAGATCAGCACTTACTGGTAGATGTGCAACATGTGGTACAAAAAAATTTAGATTTGTTTCTATGAAATCCGGAGATGTTTTTAATAAAAACAAGGAGGTGATATCGCAGCCAAAATCTGCAAAACTCCCTGGAACCCCATGGGCAAAGTACCCCGTAGAAAAGCACCTTCCAGGATATAGCTACTGTGGCCCCGGAACACGATGAGATATCAGACTTGATGATCAAAATCAACCCCGACCCGGCGAGTATCCGATAAACACTATTGATAAGGCGTGTCATGCTCATGATGTTGCATATAAAAGCAGCAATCTGCAAAACAGGCATCTCGCGGATGTGAAATTAATTCATGCGTTAAATGCTATTCCTGATAAATCTTTGAAAGAAAAATTGGCTTCATGGTTGGTAAAATCAGCTATGAAAGGCAAATTGATGATGGGCGCTGGTAATTAATAATATGGAATCTATTTATTCTCCGAGGGGGTACTGGAGGGGTAACGCTGCAATCAATAAACTCGCCAACGCCGCAAAAGTGAAAAGGGCTACTGCGGCTAATTGGTTATCCAAACAGGCTATATGGCAAATTTATCTACCGCGTCCTAAACAAATCAATTTCTCGCATTTTGATGTTACTGTACCCAATGAAGTTCATCAAGCTGATTTATTGTTTTTACCACATGACAACGGTTACAAATACGCGCTAACCGTAGTTGACGTTGCGAGTTGATACAAACAAGCAGAACCGCTAAAAACAAAATCATCACCTGAAGTTGCTTCTGCATTTGAAAAGATTTATCGACGAGGCCCACTACGCTGGTCAAATCTATTACAAGTCGATCCTGGCAAGGAATTTCAAGGCGCTGTTTTATCTGCGATGAAAGATCACAATGTCACCATCAGACGAGGGCATACTGCACTACATCGCGATCAGGCAATTGTAGAACGATTTAATCGGACGATTGCTGAGCGGTTATTTGGATATCAATACGCAAAAGAATTCATCCAAGAAAAGCGATGCCGTGAATGGGTCAAAAGGTTACCAGCCGTGATTACCGCACTGAATAATGAGATTACTAGAACAATCAACATGAAACCTATCAACGCGATTAAAAAGAAGTCTATACCTAAAATGGAAATTCGAAGAATTTCACAAAAAGATTATAGCGTTTCCCAACCAATTCTTGGTAGTAATGTCACTGTTAGGTATTATATGAACCAGGAGAACTCGAAGGTGGTAAAAAAAGGGCTACAGATCCTATTTGGAGTGTTACTGCACACAAGATATCTACTATAACACGATCAACTGGTAGACCTCCAATCTATAAATTGGATTTGACTGCCCCTCAGCGGGGTTTTACACGCGAACAATTACAAGTGATTCCTGACGATACTCAATTACCACCGCGGGGTCTTAACTAGCGCCGTTGCGTCTGTTGCACTCAAGACAAGTCAACATTACATTGTTTCTGACATGTCCGAGACTGTTATTTTTTCTGTCTACGGTAAATTGGCGAGGATCTTTATCCGAATACTGCCAACGCATTATACAATTGCAATTTGCGCAGTGATTATTCTGTTGCTGCTTCAAAGTGATTATTAATTCAGCATCAATGTCAAATTCTCGTTGTTTTTTTTTTGTCTTGTTGTTTGTAACCGGAGAGTTTTTTATCAATAACTTTAACATCAACCCCGACCCGGCGAGTATCCGATAAACACTATTGATAAGGCGTGTCATGCTCATGATGTTGCATCCAATTTATAGATTGGAGGTCTACCAGTTGATCGTGTTATAGTAGATATCTTGTGTGCAGTAACACTCCAAATAGGATCTGTAGCATCATCCATTGTGGTGTCATTCTTCGAAGTTGATTTATTCTTCGTACTCTGGATACTGCAAGATAGACTAAATTCGACCATTCGATGTGATTATCCACCATCCAAACAATTGTATCTTATATAGTCAATCCCTGTGAAGAATGTATTGTTGCTGCGTAACCTAGCGTCCACGGGGAATTATTAGCACGCAATGCATCTTCAACGACGCTGATATCAACCAGCACAATATCATTTAACACTAAATTCTGTCTTTGAAATCCTTCGGATTTTGGTCTTGGAATAACAACTTCTATATTCTGTTTTCGTGTATCCGAAGGCCTATAACACAACGGTACTGGAAGTGTTTTAAATTTTTCTTTATGCAATTCAAATAACTTCATCTGAAGTGTGTCTCTGACTATTTTTCTACTTGCAATTATCAAATCATTTGGTCTCCACGTTTCCCAGAAATCATTCATTGGAGTTTCTGAAATTATTTCACGCGCTATTTCACATTGGATTCTATCCGGTTGTAATCTAATTAGCGCTTTGAACTCGCGTAATTGTTCATCAAGTGATATAATCAGTGGTAATTTCTTCAAAATAGTCTACAAAACCCTTTAGCCATTCATGTGGGGATGCACCGATAAATGGTGGTGGTTGGCCGTGATCACCGCACATGACGAATTTTGTATTTTTCAATAACAACCACTCAAGAAATGTTTGTAATATTTTCAACGATACTGTGCATATTTCATCAAAAATTATGATTTCAGGAATGAATTTATCACCCATTCGATCAGGGGTCCATTCATCGCCTTTCCATCAAAAGAAACTATGATAAGTACAGGCATTTACCCCTCGTTGTTTCATCTCTCTGGCGAGTCTGTGAGTAGGTGTTAGGACAATCATGTTTGATTTTGAAACGATAGCGTTTCTATGATATAATTCAATTGCACGAGTTGTCTTTCCTGACCCGCCACAACCGTTTAAATAAACTTGTATCTACATATTGGATCAGATACCGGTGGTGCATTAGAAAATTCGGATTGAATCTCATCACACTTTAAGTACTTTTCATCCATGGTAACATCTGCAGATTCACACTACTCAATTAAGCGTCTCCTTTTTAAATCTCCAACATCCCCATTTTGCCTCCGGATCTGTGAATTTAGCTACATCTGATTTGTATTTCTCGTGGATATACATAGAATCAGTGGCTACTCTAACTGCGGTATTAAGAAATCTATTTATCATCGAAAATAAATTGATAGAAGCATAAGCTAGCATAGAACTTCTCAAATGCGTATATTGTTTAATATATCCATCACAATAGGTAACAATTGTACCTAATCGTCTTCCATCGGATAGGAAAGCGTCTTTACGATTTACAAGTTTTCCCTGTTTCGTTAAATACGTTACAATAAAATCGTATTCAGCGATGTCTATGATCAACCGCGAAGAATATTTTGCATTGTCGTATCTTCCACCCTGGGTAAATTTACCGATTATTCTTCGTCCAAAATCTTTTGCTTGTTCTTTTTTAATTTCAAATAACTCCTTAGACCAATTCATGATTTGTTCTTCATTGAAATATGGAAACTGTTTTCGCTGTTCGCTAATTATACGATCTAGATCGGGTTGTGGTAGCCAAACTTCTTTCTGAGCTCGATAGCATATAATAGCTTCGGAAACAATCAACGATATTAGCATACCACAATCAATCATATATCGTAGTAACACTATTAGCATCCAGGCCTTTTCAGATATATGTCTACCAAGCCAAACATAACTACACGGATGTAACCCTGTAGTGAGTTCAAATGATATCACATGAGCGAATCCGGTTAAATCAAAATCAGGTAATGGCCCATTAATCGCAACACGAGTCATTTCATGTGTGGGGTGTCCAAATCGTTTAAAATAGTTACTACATTCTCCATACCCGAGAAAACTTCCAGGATAACACGCGGATATATCAATTGAAATCATACCGTCACGATGGTATTTTGTATTCCACAGTTCTCCATGACCAAATTTTACGCAACTCAATTTAACGTCCTCGAGAAAATCACTTTGTGTTGGACGCCATGAGTTTTTTTCTCTTGCGAAGTGAGCTACCACTGATGGAATTGTGAAGCTATCCGTTAATAGTTTTTCATGGAATGAAATCTCTTTTGGATTTTCCGATGAAAATGGAAATTGCAAGGCAAATTCACTAGCGATTTTTCTCATTCTGTTATCTAATTCTTCAACGCGATTTAATTCACCATTTGGTCTTACAAATTGATCAAATCCTATTTCGGGATCTTCATCACTTCTAAGTAACCACACTGACACAGGATCATCCTTACACAGCGTGTGAATAGCATCGAATAATTTCTCATTATAAAAAACATCCCCGACGAACTCCTTAGGGATATATCTCACGGTTCTATCTCGTGGAAATATTGTTACTGCAGCCGTCCACGCGTGTTTGTTATGATCAATAATTTTAATTGGAGCTCCTCGCGATTGATAATTCGGTTCGTATAATACTTCTCCGGTTATTGTCGTTACTGATATTGGGAATTTTAATGATGCTTCTAATTTAGCTATATCAGAAATCTTTGCACCGTGTTATTTCACTGTCAGTTCCCATTCGGTTATTTTCCTACGTCGCAGTTAGTTTATTTCCTCGTGATGCATTTGTGAAGTGTTCCATTACCCGTGTTGCTACACAATTCAGTGAACTAGAATATTTCATAGGAGCTAGTTTTGCAATATCGGGTTTATCATTTAACGGATATATCCCATATACAATTGCTGTTACATTATAAGATCTCTCGTAGTATGGTTTGTCAATTGCAGTTAGAATTCCTGGTTTGGAATCTCTGCTTACAATGACAGTTTTTTTTTTATCCTTGAGGATTGGTTCAAATTTATCCTTGATAATCCATTTGCCTTCGACTTCGATAATGAATTTTATTCTGAAAAAATACTTCTGATGGGAATTGCTTTGCAATTTACCCTTGAATTTCCAGCCAAGATGTGAAATTATCTCAGCTGCTCTTTCATCGTTCATAGTAGCATCGATGTTGGGTACATTGACATCTTCATCAATAATTCGAAATGTCGACCAACAGTATGCTGCACCGTCTCGGTAGAATTCATTAAAACACTCCCTGATTTTACCTAGTATAGTTCTATCACCGATTAGACGTTTTGGTATATCAGAGACTCTATCGAGATTGAAATTAGCATTTTTCCAAGGCTTAATTTTCGATAATCTCTTGAACTCCTTATCAAGATTGAATTTAGTATTTTTCCAAGGCTTAATTTTCGATAATCTCTTGAACTCCTTATCGAGATTGAATTTAGCATTTTTCCAAGGCTTAATTTTCGATAATCTCTTGAACTCCTTATCGAGATTGAATTTAGCATTTTTCCAAGGCTTAATTTTCGATAATCTTTGGAATTCTTTCAAGGTATAATCAATGAATTTAGTATTATTCCAAGGCTTAATTTTCGATAATCTTTTGAACTCCTTCATATTATAATTAAAACAAGTATTTAAATAGAAAAATATAGTATAATGAATCACTGCAAATGGCTTATGATTTGATCAACAACCCCGTGTAACAAATCATGCAGAAGCGAATTCTGTGGGTATCATTTACAAAGCGTTCGCAACGGTTCCTTCGGCCCTCTCCCATACCTCCGATGTGGGGTGGGCGTTAGAGGAAAATCACAATTATGTCTCAGTTGCGGCGGCAAACGATACAGGGAACTAAAAATACCGTCATTGACCCTAACGATGACAAAATCATCAAAACCCCTCAAGATTATATCCAGAGGTTTATAATTAAAGCAGATAATAAATTAGATAAGTAGTATTATTATACAAATGAGCCAAGATTTCAGATCCCATCCAGTGCTTGTTAATTACGAAGCCTCCAGTGATGGTGTTGTCAGGCACCGCAGACTATAAAAACAGGTTGGATTTCTGAATAATATGGGATATTTTCTGTTTAGTGTTAAAAATAAATAATATCTCTGTCATAGAATTATTTTTGAATGTCATAACGGATTGATTAAAGATGGCTTTGTGATTGATCACATAAATGGCGTGAAGACTGATAATTGTCTTGAGAATCTTCAATCCGTCTCGCAGCGCGATAACCTTTTAAAAAGCAACGATGGTAGGCACTCAAAACGCCCTAGGATGTCAAATCGTTTGATTTAGAAACCAAAGAGGAGAAAATATTTAAATCAATAAATGAAGCCAGTAGATACTTTGACATTTGTAGGTCTTCAATACGATTTGTTGCAGAAAATATAACTAAATTATCTCTGTCGAAAAAAAAATGGTCATAAAATAAAATTCGTATACACCTGAAACGATTCAAGGGAGATAAATCCTTTATGGATAAATCCGCCGCAGCTCACACTCTACTCACTAAGTTCCCTTGTATTATGACGTCAAAGGAATTGTGCTGTCTGCTATTACCTGTAGAGAGAGTATACCTTGATTAGGCGCGCGCACGTGACTGTAATGGAGTATAATACATAGTTTCGGTAGAGTTGTATTTTTATCAATTCTAAAACTTTTTATTGTCGCTTTGGCTAAAACTGCATTATTTAAACAGTTGTATTTATTTAAACCATCTATAATACACTTTTAGTACATACGTTCTTGATAATCCAGCGCAATACATATGTTCGCTCAGCCGGAACGAGCATGAAACACTAGTGTTTCCCATTCATTGAAGTAGGTGGGCGTGGTTAAAATTCCTCTGTATACAGCTCTTTGTGATTTAATCGATAATGCATTTTGTTTAGAGATTTAGAACAGGGAGAATACACGCTGTTATTTAACAAATGTATTATTTTGTTTAGTGTTTTATTTAAAATATTTGTCTGTTTTAAATGTTGTGAAACAGTATTAATAAGTAATTCAAGGAAATAAAATAACAACACCCGTGAATCAGCGCGGCTGTATTAGTCACCTTATATACGTTTTGACTCGTAATAAGCTTGGGGCTTTCGAAAGCCAATCGACCAATCAAAACTAACCAACGCCATTAACACGGGCGTGTGGTTGTCTTTTGTCAATCATGCAACCGGGTTAATTTAGTTTGGTTGCTTTAGATTGGTTGGATTGGCCGTAGAAAATCTGCCCCGTCGTTTCATGTTTGTGCTGTCTTGTGCCGTCCCACATCATTACATCACAAATTCCATCATCGTTCCATTGAATTATAATCCATCCTTAATTAAGTTAATTAAGTATATGTATGCCTACAATCTGCCGCAACACTCGAGCGGAGATATATATGGCATTGTGCCGTCCCACATCATTACATCACAAATTCCATCATCGTTCCATTGAATTATAATCCATCCTTAATTAAGTATATATGGAATTGTGCCGTCCCACATCAATCGTTTCATTGAATAATACCATCCTTAATTAGGTATATGTAGTGCCGTCCCCCAACTTTGGGCTTACTTGGATGTGAAGGCAACCAAGGTGTTCCAAAGATGTGTTGTCGTATATGTAACCTCTGGGTCTTTCTGACGTCATAGGGCGCCAGCGGGATTGCCAAATGGGGTTTTCCTTAATTATCTTAATTAAGTACATGTAGTGATGTCCCCCCAAGCATATCTTCTGGGCGGTCTAAGATGGTGTTTGCCACGTTTGGCCTCCCGCCGGAGATGTATGTTTCGGGTTACTTCGGGCTTACTTGGATGCGAAGGCACCCAAGGAGTTCCAAAGATGCGTGTTGTCACATACCTCTGGGTCTCTTTCACGTTATTTGACGCGAAAGGGGTTTCCAAATGGGGTTTTCAGTACAGCATATACATGTACTTAATTAAGTTAATAAAGTAGCCTCTGGGTCTCTCTGACGTCATAGGGCGCCAGCGAGATTGCCAAATGAGTGTTATTTTTTTTTAATAATTAGAGGTAAAATGTATTATATTATATTTTTATAAAAATATGGATATCAAAGATATAAATTCTTTAATTGCTAAAAATCTCAAATTTGCAGAATCAAGGGATAGTATTATCTAAAGATCTCGACTGTGACAGGATTGCCTCGGAATATGAAGACATTGAGTATCAGTCTAGTAAGGGTCGTTTTGTTTTACATAAGATGTACAGACTCGTGAAAGGAATTCAAAAGTCCATCAATGCTTGTTTGTACGGTAACGACATTAATGCATTTATAACGCTATTTAGCACCGTTGAAGCAATACGTCAAAAGCTCGGCCAAGAGTATCAAAAACGAGATGAAATTGGTTATAAGGTTCGTGATCTTAGAAAAATATTAAACGAGGAAAAACCAGTATCTTAACCACGTGAGCGTTACTATAAAAAATAGGCTTTCAGTAAATTTTCAGTAAAAAATTTTTTTTTTTTTTTTAGCGTTTTTTGTAACACTCACATGGGATTTTCTTCTGAAAGGATACTCAGCAGTTTGGGCTTGCTCATGCAGTTATGTGCGTACTGGATTATCTGGTTGTGGTAGCAAGTAATCACCGCGACGCCTCCATTTTCACGTAGTTGTTGTTGCCGCGTCGTTAACAAAAATCGTTCATCGCCGTTCTCAGATATTGCAATTCTGAAACCCCCAGCGATGTTATTTCTGAAACACTCGCGGATAGCGTCGTACAGTTTAACCTTGTCCGAGATGGATACGTTAGGTTGATGGTACATTATTTAATAACTCAGCTTTTAATTGTTATAGTTTCACATTTGAAAACTCAGTTCACAAACACTATATGGTAGGTGAATCGCTTACAACTAAATTAGCCCGAGAGCGGCTAACAGCAATTAAAAAGTTTATACCGGTTCGAGACAGACTTCGTGAGAAACTTCAACAACGACAACAGACTGACTTTTCTGTGTCAAGTGAACAACTGTTTACTCCGATAACAAGTGCGACCAAAGATGTGAAAACAGCAACTGAACGAGCAATATTTGGGGATATTCCTGAGGAAGGCAAGCGACGAGAAGTGCCTGTTCTTGGTGTGCTTGAAAAAATTTCAGCAGAGACCGAACAAACACGCGCAGGGATACAACAGCTATCCAGTGATATAAAAACTCAACGCGCAATTGAACAATTAGCTGATATTGATGATTCTGCGCCTGAACCACAACCTGTTGATGTCACCCCAAGAGGTGTTCCCTTTATAGACAAACTCACCGAAGGAGCTATAACAGAAATCAAACGACCTCAATTAATAAAACTCGAAGATTATAGGATTTTTGGTTATTTTGCCGCCCAAAGGTTTCATTCTAGAAAGGACTTTTTAAAAGACGAGTATAAAAACAGTAGAATAAGCCGAGATGAATGGGCTGATTGGTTGTATAAAACGAATAAGGGGATTGGCCGTTTAAAAAAAAGAAAATTGGGATATAAAGAATTTAGAAAGGGAATTGATGAGTATGATGAAACTGGTACAACTGAGAAAACAAGCGGAAAAGGATATTCGATTGAAAATCCTTTAGATTTCAACGCAACCGTGACATGTCCTGGTAATTTTCTCAGTGATATATCACGAATGGAAGTACTTATGGGCGGAAAACGAGCCGGAAATAACTCTCTGGAAATAATTAATGAGGCCGCTGATATTTGCAGGCGGTTATTTGCCGGTGGTATCATGGACATTAATGTATATCGAGAACTCATTGCTGAATTAGTTGAAAATCACAAAGATGCCCATGGTTATTACAGCGATTGATCACTAATTGAAAAACTAATAGTTTTATAACAAGATGATCATACACTACAACCATGATAAACCCGTAAGCGTCTACGTGGTGAACTCACGATTGCCTGTTTATAGAGCATATTACGGAGATGGTTTCGGCAATACCATTGCGGGGATATTTACAAGAATGGCCCCAAAAGTGGCGCCGTTAGCTAAACAATTATCAATGAAAGCCATTGATATTATTCGTGATAAGGGAATCAGCGCTGTTGGAAATCTTGCCGGAAAGGCATTTTCTACCGCGAAAGATAAAATAGCATCATTGGTGCGAAGACAAAAAAAGCAACCAGTTGTACTGCCATCTACAACAATGATGCCTGCATGTGTAAGCAAAGCAATAAATAGCGCTGTGGAAGAAAAATTAGCGTCGTTGGCGAACAGTAACCAAGATGATATCGCAAACATGATAGCAGGAAGTGGTTTGAAACGAAAACAAAAACGACGATGATTACAAAGAATTTCACAATTGAAAATACTAGTATGTTAATATAATGTTTTAACGAACAGCTGATCCAGCGTTAGATATGGAAGCCCCAGTACCCAAGGACAATTCGGTTCGCGATTATCAATTTTATTCCTATCATGCAATACAAGCAGATATTCGATCGCGAATTGAACTTCAAGTCCATGATACCAGCAAATACTTTCTACCCGCTGAAGCGTTTATCGAAGTAGAAGGAGAACTTGTGCGACTTACTGATACACCTGCTGTACCCGCACCGTATCCAGATGGTGCCCAAGTCGGCTTAGTCAATAATGGTATCATGGCGCTATTTGAATCCGCGAGATATCTCATTGACGGAAAAGAGATTGAGTCTATAGAACGTGATGTTGATGTGGCTACAACAATAATTGGGTTAGCAAGATACTCTGACGATTATACAAGATCAGGAGGTCCGTCTATGATGTTTGCAAAAGATAATAAAAACACTGCTGGACCCACTCAATTTATTGTACGACGACCAAATAATAATGCTAGCGCTGCTGCTGTTGATGTCTAGAATATGATTATAAATACTGATCCCCAGTACAATCTAGGAGCTGCAACACGAATAGCAATGTTGGCAGGACAGCGAAAATTGTTTTCATGTGCGATTCCGTTGCATCATATATTTGGATTCTGCAGAAATGTACGAAAAGTTATTTATGGAGCGAAGCATACAGTAGTACTCGTGCGAAAGGGTAGTGACAATGATGCAATCTGGAGAATTTCAGCGGATCCTGCAGATCCAGATGCTGACGCTGGTAAAGTCATTTTAACTAAATTGGTCTTGTGGATGCCAGTAATGACCCCATCAATTACCACGGAAGAGCGGCTACTTTCATTTATGGACACAGGTGGCAAATCATTGCTAAGTTGGCTAACAACAACAACGGATGTTAAGCAATCAAATATCAATGGTACATTTACATGGAACGTGGCATCACAACAAGGCGTTTCAGCTCCACATCATATATTTATCGCGTTGCAGGATATGACAAGAGTGGAATCACAATTGCGCAGTCATATGATATTTGATCAATTAGGAGTTACTGAGGTCTCGTTGAGAATAAATGGCCAGAAGGAACCATCCGAAGACATACAACTTAATTTCAGTCAAAACCATATTGCGCGCGTGTACCATCGTATGCTGTCATATATGGGCCGCGATCAAAATGTTGATACTGGTTTGCAAATATCGCAATATGATTTCAAGAACTTGTATCCGATCTACTACCTTTCGCTGGAACATCTTGATTTAGCAAGGCAATCCGTCGTTGATATACACTTCAGAGCTAATGTCCTTCGTGGCGCTATTGCTAATTATAGAGCGGTTGCTGTTATTCTCAGCGACAAATCAATGCTACTTGAAGGTGTTGGTGGACGAATGAGAATCGTTGATGCACCAGTGGAAAATATGTAAATGAAACTTGAAGAGTTTCCAATTAGATCAATTGAAAGCATAAATGTGTTTTACAAGAAAATGTCATATAGTGTTGTTAGTGTCAAGCTGACTGATGGTCAGGTCAAGAAATTGCGATCAAAATCCGCTAAAGAATGTGGAACAACAATAACGTTAAAACCAGCGCATATGTCCGGCGGTACACATAAAATATCACTGACGGATCGTCAAATAAAACATTTCAATGATGCGCTAAAGAAACGGCGAGGGATTCAAATTGTATTTTCAAAAGCCGCAGTCGCCAACATGATAAAACCAGGTGGTATATTTCCATTGTTAGCTGCAATACCAGCATTGATTTCAGCGGCCGCCCCAGCGGTGGCGAAAGCGGCGGCGTTGGGAGCCGTTGGGACCGCGGCAGGGATGGCGTTGAAAAAGGCAACTGGGAAAGGATATAAAAAAGGGAAAGGGTTTAAGACTACCAGGAACCCCGTATTCATGGTACAGCGGAAAGGGTCTAAGAATACCAGGAACGGTTTATTAGTTGAAAACCCAATTCTTCCTATGTCCAATTTTGATTTAATTGATGCTGCTAAAAAACTAGCGATTAAAAAAACTTCAGAGGGGTTTTTATGAGAGATCAATTACCGAGAAAACCTAAACGCGTCGAAACCGGTATCGTCAATCTTGATAACAGCAGCGGATCGGGAACTCAATGGGTTGCATACGCGATCGATCCGCGTTGGATTGTCTATTTTGATTCATATGGGCTAGCCCCACCGAACGAGTTTATGCGGTATATAAATTCTTCGATGAAACTCAAAGAGTTTCCGATTTTTTATTCCACGCTGCCAACACAACAATTAAATGATCCACCGATATGCGGCCGTGAAGTATTAAATGTCATCGCGGAGATTTCATCGTCACAGAAACCACCTCATCTGGTTGTAAATAAATATACCAGTGGGAAATTACAAGGTAATTTTAGAGAATCAATAAATTGAAAATACAAGTTGCGCTAACAATAATGATTGATATTTGGGGACGATCTCTGTCAATGTTGAAACCAACCATGAAAACATCTGCGGGTTCTATCGAGGATGTAAAAAAAATAATTGAAGATGAAATCGCTGAGACGTTAAATTTAGCAAGTGTTGACCCGAACGAAATAGTTGTATTTCAAGATCTCCAGGGTAAATTGAAAAGCAGTAATATATCCGTGAATGACATTTTGATACGGCAGCGCGACGCCGCTGAAAACTCTATTGCGCTGTATTCCAACGATGGACAACTTAAACCAGGCGCACGCGTGTCTACAATCACCGACGCGATTGCAGCCCACGGCCGTGATCTGGATGAGTATATACAAGGTTATAATAATTTTCGCAAAAATGTCGTACATAAATTCTTTGGAACCCCGCTTGTGGTTGGCATTACTCTCGCTGAAATTAAAAATTTTCTATCTTTATTCTTTTTTAACAAGAACGCGGGAAGGATGATGAATGAAAATGAAATCAAGGCAAATTATCTAGATATTTACAATGATATTTCTAAACTAATAGAAAATCTTGAAAAGGTACAAAAACCCACTAACGACGTCGTTGTTAAGTTTTTTGGAACCCCGCTTGTGGTAGGCATGACTCTCGCTGAAATTAGCGAGTTTATTGGCAAGCATACTCACAATGCCCACGTCGCTAATAGTTTCTTTGGTGTCCCGGCTACATCTACGATGACTCTCAAAGATATTAATATGTTTATGGTGAGACAAACAACACTTAATACCATCGTGGATACATTTTTAGGGAGAACACCTGTGTCTGAAACCACATCTCTGACAGGCCCGACCCTCGCTGAAGTTAAAAAAGCTATTGACGAACAAAAACTCATCAACGAAATGGTTAATAATTTCTTTGAGGGTTCTAAAAGTTACAATATCACGACGACATATTCTGAACTCGACAGGAATTATAAAACCCAAAAAGGTTTTTAATTTAGCCTCCTTTTGATTTCATTTTTTAAACGCCGCGATGGAACGATGATGAAATATACTGAAATCAATAAAACCTATCTCGACGTTTACGACGATATTCTTAGACTAAAAGAAAAATCTGAAAAGGTACAAAACCCCGCCAACGACGTCGTCGATAAGTTTTTTGGAACCAAACCTGTGGCAGTCATGACTCTCGCTGAAATTAAAGCGGCTATCGATGAAAGTAAAACAACAGTTAATGCCGTCAAAGATGATTTTCCAAAAATGATCGAACGACTCGATAAGGTAAAAATTCCACACAGCGTAAAAACCGTTGATAACATCGTATACACAGTTGCCAGTGGGACCTTTGATTGTATCCAAGGAAATGAAAATAGTTTATATTTTCACAGCAAATATGGTAGTATACCCGGTTGTTATCGATTTACAATAATACATCGCCGTAAATTTGATTTGGGAGTCGGCCCGGCGATGTATATAAGCGGTGTTAACACAGTGACGTATATAAACGATATGATACCCGAAGCGCCCGACCGAATAAGATACCCTATTAGAATTGATATAACTACATCCGACGGACCAGCGGCAGTGGTTAGGGAGTCGCTACCCTGGACGCTAGAATTTGTATCCGGTATTCCCCCCATCGACCATAAATCCAGGTATACAATCGAATAATTTAAAACACTAGCGGGTTTAAAATAACAATGACATCGATGAAATCAATTGAACCGATAATAGTCCCAGAGGTATCACAATCGCATCGATATCGATATGATACCATGAAAGAGTTTTCCGCGAACTTGAAATCACTTTTTGAGCGCTATCGTGAAAAAATAAAAAAATACCGACGCAGCGTAGCAATCATCGACATCACCGTGTACTCGGTGTCCGGTGTGATCGCCAGTGCCGGGGTTATTTTGTCGACGGTGACCATGATGGCTCCGATTGCAGTTCCAATTGCTATCTCCGCGGCAACAACAATTGCGGCAGTCGCCACCGCGATAACTAAAACGTTATCATCGTGTTCTCAGAAAAAACTCGCCGATTATACAGCTAGGTACAGGGTGGTATTTGACGCATACTCGAAATTATCCTAGTTGATCTCACTGTCGATAGATAATTCGTTCATATCCGATGTTGAATTTTCCACGATGTATAACTCCGCGATGTTGAAATTGGAAATTGAAGACAGCGTTAACAATAATGTCACTCGAACTGCTTCAACGAATCGCGGAGAATACCACTACGATACGAACAAGCATGATATCAATAACATCAATAAACCCTGAATTTAGTGTGAACTTCCCTTCTCCGATTCCAGTGCGTGAGATCGCGCTGGCAAAATTACGAGGATATCATAGCTGGCCTAATATCAGATCGGTTGCATTTGGTGGTCAGCAACCCAATAACGCACTGGTGTTCTCGTATAAGAATAAACCCGATGGTATTCCAGCGTGGGAAACTGTTTCGTTACCAACTGGGTCGTACCAAATTGAGCAAATCGATGCTGAAATTCAGCGTAGAATAAAATTAATCACGGGAAAAGAATCAAAAATAGCTATTAAACTTCATGAACCGACGCTCTCGTCGTCGATCGAAATAAGCACAGAGGGATACATTGTAGATATCTATAACAGCTCGTTAAGAACAGTGATAGGATGGCCTGAAAAACCACCGGAAAAATCCGCCATCGACTTAACCACGGACGTACAATCATATCATGAAATCAATCCCAGTTATCGAGATAATTTATCTGATAAAAGAATAGGAAAAATCGCCGATAGATTTATATTTACCAACAAAGACACATTGCAATGGGATTTTATCATTAAAAGAACAGCCGATTCATCTGTTACTAATTCATTTACGCTAACTGACATTCGTGGTTATTTTAATGAAATTAAACAATTATATGAAACACAACTAGAACAACTACGGAAAACAAAATCGCAAAAACACGTTGAAATAATAAATCAACTTATATCTGACATGGAATATATCTATGAACTAATTATTCAAACAATAATTAATGACAACAGCGACAGTAAACAACGATTCCTAACCGATTACAATATCACAGAAGACAATCTGCGTAATTTCAAGTTTCCCAAATACAACGCTGATGAACTAACAAGAATTGTTAAAACCGATATCAAGGCGCTACAAAAACCAGATTCAACTTTCCTCCTCAGCTATAATAATGAAACAGATGGTGGCGGTAGGCATATTGCCCCGCACAATGTAAATATTTTAGCGGTGATTGCTCTCAACTTAACATGTGATGCAATTGAAGGAAGCTATCAAATTAATCTAGAGCAATCAAATCAAGCTCAGCAGGGATATATTCTTTATTCGTTTGCACCAACAGCTCCTTCAGGATTCCTAATTATTGAAAACCCAATTAATCCTGTCTACATGCGATGCCATAATAATTCGTTAACGAGAATTAATTTCCGACTCACCGACCAGTCAAATAATTTAATTGATCTACAAGATGAGGTGTTAGCGATTAGTTTGTTTGTAAAGTCCTAGAGACTCGATCAAATATTCGGTTGAAATCATTTATTATTTTTGTTAACTTGCAGCAGCAGAGAGGGTGTGATGACCACATCGTTGCGACCAAAATTGATTGAAAAATCGTAAAGTCTCCGTTTGCTAAATGGAGACTTATTTTTTTGGGGTTAAAATATGAGATTTCGTAGGAAGGCTCTATTTTCCGTTTTGAGGATTCAATCAATTTTTTTGTCGGAAAAGGGTGGTCTGTTCACCCTCTCTGCTGCTAATGATGGTGTATCTGAATCTCATCTCAGAATTTTACATATTCTTTTAGTCAAATACAAAATACGTTAACTATGAAGTAAACATCTAAACATAATATAAATATAAAATCATGTGATATAGCCAATCCCAATATTGATATCTAGGATGTCGGGCAATGATATAATAGATATTTATAGTTTTATGTCAAGTAATTCTTCCTTAGACGACTCGGTGGTAATCATGATGCCATCTGCAGGTATGAATGAATGCGAATTGATATATATATTCGGTAACAACAAGGTATTGTAAATAGAATTTTATATTTACTTAGCGTCAATTTCTTTTTTTTTAGTGAAATGCGTTTAAAATATATCGTTCAAATGTTTGGTGTTTTGTTTTAAAAAGAATCTTGGAATTTGTGTTAGTATCTTTAGATACAATGTTTGACAAAACAGTTAGTTTTGAATGCAAATGCAAGTTATTTTGTTTTGCGGGTTATAAATTGAGTTGCTAGAAAGGTTGCAAAGTATTGCATAAAAGGTTCTTTTTTCTGATAAGTAGGATGCAAACGAGAATTTAAAAATCAATTTACATTGAAAAATAACTGAAGGCGAGTTTTCGCAGATTATGTAATCAATGGGAGAAGCACTATTAGTATAGAAAACTAGATTACACAGAGCATTAGTAAGTATGACGGTTTCTGTAACACCTGTCAACACCTCATGAATTCCACCTACACACTTAGGGAGCATTAGACAGGATTATATAACTTCCTTTCATTTTTTTCTGTACGACGGATTCAACTGAAAACACTAAAGATTCTTTCACATTGTGTGATTGAACGCTTAAATTTAATAACAACAGGATTAGAAACCTGTTTGGGCAAATCACAGGCTAGATCTATGAACAATGTTGGTCATTGGAATATGCTGTAAGGATGCATTAGTCTGATTTTCTATACATCGCGACCTATTTAAATACGATTCTTGGACCTGAAAAATCAGTTCCTGTCTGACTGCCAGAATTAGAAGAATAGATATATAGCACAATTTTATTACATTTGGTAAGCGAACACGATTTCGCTAATTTCGAAACTCAGTTTCTATTTTGTATTATGGTTTTATAGTATGTTTTGTGCGTACATTTTGTCATTCCGCTTTTAATTTGTTTCTTGATGTTTATTTTAAAGATACTAAACAATCAATTTGATATCTTTAAAGGTGATGATGTATTATAAGTGTTCTCAAGTATATATCTCCAAGTTTGTATTTTATTATATTTGCATCATTTCAGTCAATTATGCTATTTATATGCTTTGATTAAGAACAAACATGTATTTCAAGCTGGGTTGTGTTAAACAAGAAACACATATTTGATAGTGTACTCATCTAAATAAAACGCTTAATATAGTTGCGTGACACAGATAGATAATAACTCTAGAGCTACGTCATTGTCACATATGATTTTGAATTTCTCGCCAAACTTAGTTATAGGTGAGGCATATGTGACGCAGTCTGACTCAAGTTTCAGAAAAGTATCTTCATTAATTTATCAATGGTCTGCACTGGATATACCATACAATTAATGTAAAGTTTCCTATCGTGTATGTCGTGTCTTTAATGGTGTATGAGACACATTGAATTGATAAATGAGAGAAAGATGGACAGACAGAAAGATATAATCCCAACCTTATAAAAGACACACTGGGGTAAATGTCATGTTTCATATAAATATTTAAACATTATGACTAATAATTGGTATTATTTAAAGATTTAAATTATTTTCGATGCTTAGGGAAAAATATATGCAAAAATATAAAAATATACGCATTTCATGACATGTTGTCATGAAATACGAAAGAAGCTACACAAATTAACGATACTAACACGACTTATTCTCATTTTCAATACAAATCATAATTTTATTACAACTATATATACATCTGGCAAGGCGGTTTTTCACAAGAAGATCCGAGATACAGATCTTTTATCAATCTACTTGACAAAAGTCATCAGCTGTTATGAACAGATCAGTTGTTCAGTTATGTATTCTTTCTTCTGTACGCTACTCATGAAACTAGAATATTGACTGATATAATTAAATGTAGTATCACTTCTCGTCAAATGTTAGTATAATACAATTAGTCAAGGTTTCGCAATTCATAACAAAAAGAAATAATAGAATAATTCATCTAACTCTCGACCTATATATGTTTGCTTTATTTTATTCACCTAAGATTGAAATAAATGTCCGCATGCATAGTTTCTGACATATTCACTTTGTAAATCACAAACATATTTATGACAAAAGTATTCATGCTAAATTGCACTAACGAAGCCTAAAGACTAGTGGCTACCAGTGATCGAATCGGTCGAATTCACTCAGAGAACCGTTTAATTTATTAAAAAGCATTCCTTTTGCCTGGTCATTCGGTGTTTGTTTAATAGTTATCTGCGTGTAAGTTTTCTTCCAGCTATGTTACTTGGTTCAGATCCGAATCATCGTATTGGTAAATCGACTGGTAAATGTTTCAAGGTTTTCCTGATGGCTTTATATTGGTGCATCTTCTGTTTCTACTGTTTATCAAAGACTTGCCGATGTATTTGTCATCGTTTCTATGAAGAATCTATACTGCATATTGTCACGGAATTGTGTATGACTGGTATCAATATGTATATGTGGTCAAAAATGTACTCGGATTTCGCTGCCGCGTACAGCATCACCGAGGGTGGTTTAATAATTATCGGCTCTAGGTATTTTGAAATAGTAACGCAACTCAGATCATGCTGCATGTGCGAGTTGCCTGCAGTTTAAAAGTCTAAGTACCTAGCTGCGCATATCGGTCACAGCTAGAGTATATTATAGAACCAATTCTATGAAAACATCACATTACAATCCAGTCTTGTCAGGAAGCTTCTCGCTTTAAAGAAGCAAAACTTTCAGCTAAAGAGCTGACCGTGTGTGTGGCTTGTCTATGCTTGGTTTGGTGCCATGCTGTGGTGACAGTATGTGGGGCTTGTCTATGCTGCCCTTGTGGTGACTGTGTTTGGTCAGTGTGTGTGCCCGTCTGTGGTGCCGTGTGTGATCGTGTTTGAGTGAGTGAGAGGCATCAGAAGAAACTCAATTTTTGGATCCATTATTTGGTACACTTATGACGGATATATATTCACACGACAAATTATACACTTAGGCACTAATAAATTTGTTACTATTGTTTAAGACATGTTGTATACTCAGTCAAATTAGGAACATGCATCATACGAATATTACACAACACGAAAGACATTGTGCAGACAAAGATTTTTGTATACAAAATTTAAAATTTGTACATGCTGCGAAATCCATATATATATATATATATATATATATATATATATATATATATATATATATATATATATATATATATATATATATATATATATATATATATATATATATAAAGGTGATTAATATGAAGGTTATTATTTTGATTGTCCTTCTGATTGGCCTGGTCATCGTTCAGGGATTCTCGTTATTTGAACAAGTCATTAAAAACGTTAATGGAAATGACAATGGTAAGATACATATGTATTCTTCACGTATAGGTATCATGCCGATACGTTTCTATATTAAGATGTATTTATACATGACTCCTTATATATTACAGACTGTTTATTCATCATAATCCATAGGTATTTAAAGCTTGAACCATTTTCCTTTGACAAGCACTAAATAAATCGTTTTGATAGCATCCAACCTACATCATGTGAATAGATTAATCGTTAACATTTATATTATTAATGCACTAAGGAAATGAACTTAAACTTAATGTGTTTTCATGTATATTATTATAATGCATGTATGAATAACGTACACTTCTGTTCAGAATTATCACTACTAATGTATAATGATTTATTTTCCAGAGGGAAATAAAGCCCAGAAAGTGTCAAGAGACATTTTAAAACTGACCGGCGATGCCAGCGATCTTGAAATTAAAGATAACAGAAATGCAACTGGAGCTAGTCCGATCGGTGATAAGCGAAAGCAATTTTTCGGTTTAATACCATGGTTGGTAATTCCGATGTTATCATATGATCAAACGATACACGGATTTAAAAAATGGGTAAAATTTCCAAGTTCCGCACTCTTTAGGTACGTTTGGTAAAATTGTGGATATCACGTTTACCATCGTTAAACTTCCTCTTTCGTTTAGATCCAGGTGGAGATGTTGAACGCATAGTTCCAGAAATTATGTCTGTTTAGAGGGACCTTGAAGGACTTGTACACTGCTATGACTACACCTGCAACATCAATGTGCTAGGCTGTAAGTGTTTTGGTTTTACTTTCTTTGATAGTTTCCTTTTGGCAGAAATAATGTATTGCCTCACAGGATCTGTTTATCTTGTTCTATTTACTAAAGCATTTTCTCGGAATCCTACGGTTACTAATCAATTCAAAATGTATATTATCATAATGTTGTAGTTATATGAATTTTCCTAGACATTGAATTGTAATATTTCGAATTGTTAAAACAATTGTAAAAGCCTTGGTTCAAGCTCAACAGTCGTGCTTCAGCAGATATTGTCCTACATAAAACTATATATTAGCTGATGCTCCATCAGCATTATAATTTGTACCAAAGTAAAATATGAAAATAATTATTTTATTTTTTATTTTTGCAATAAACATAACAGCGGGCTATGATCCAGTAGCCATTGGAGTCTTCCTTTCTATCGAATTCTTTGAATTTTCAATTCTTAATGAGAAAATATCGTGTAAGTCAAACGTTTCGCTTCCATGACGTTTATTCATGGTTTGTCGAATAGTTGTATATGCATTTTTGTCTGATAATGGTATCCTTACTAGATAACGTCTGATATTGTCATTTAACATTTAAATTTTAAATAAATAACCATATTTATTATCTCAAATGAAAGTTAGAGTAAAAAATGGTTATAACGGTTTAGAGTGTTGATGGATTTTATAAGATTGTACCCTAAATACCCTGGTCCTGTTTTAAATTTTTTAAAATGTATTTATCCATGTGGGTAGCTTATCCCTAATTGTTTGAGTTAGCTAAGTAGGCGTTGTGTGGCCATATTTGATGTTCATATGAAAGCTATTAGAATGTTAGTGAATGATGTGCATCAACAATCATAAGTATAGTATTCTCTCAAACAATCTTCAAGGCCAGTGATACTACTCCTTTCAAGATTTAGTTTTAACAACAGTGACCATTCAACAGTGGTTGACTTAAATTTAAAACAACGTAATCATGTACTTATTTCCCGAGTATAATGAAGACAATGTACGGTGCTTTTCAGCTGTGAAGACATAATTTCATATCTACATATATCCATCTTCGTACACACACACACACACACACACACACACACACACACATATACATACATACATACATACATACATACATACATACATACATACATACATACATACATACATACATACATACATACATACATACATACATACATACATACATACATACTTTGCGAACCCGGTTCTAATCTTTTTTTTCGCCATTTTCCCACGATTTGGCTCATTTCTTAAACTAAATTTTATAATTGCGATATTTTTAAATGTCAAGAACCTTATTGCCAATTTTTCATTCGGTTTTATTAGCGGCTGCATTAAGATGAAATATAATATATCAAGGTATTATTTTTTTATCCAAGGAGAAAATCCTCACAAACTATTATTATATCAATTTTAGAGATAACGTCGTATTACAGTCCGTCGTGGTCAGCATGACAGGTAACCATTAGGAATGGTGTACTAACTAGGCTTGCAAAAATCTGGTAACTTTAAATAGTTAACTTCTCCTGCTCGGAGGCATGAACTGAATTCTAATTAGAGTCGATTCGAAAACGGTCAAAGGCATTGATATACCAATGTGTTTGCACGTGCCAATTCAGGAAAATGAAAACTGTTGAGACAAGCCAGTCAAATGTTAAGAAGTTTTAGGCAATTGGCGACAGTTGTCGTGCAATAATATATTCCAAAATAGCTGATAATAAAGGCAGATTAGAGTCGATAATTCTGACATCGATGGGAGTAATATAATGTTGGCGGGTAAACATGTTTATTTCAGAGACGTAGTACAAAGTACTTTTCTCGTGACATTGTAAAAGGGGCGCGTGTCCGAAAGCGAATGATACGAAAAGGGAAATATTCTACTTCATGGCATGGTACACGTCTCCAAAAAAGCACAAGGTTATTCTCAATTTAATACAAGATATAATCACTTGTGAATATTAGGAATTATTGTTTAATTTAGTCTTTTTAATTTCGTACATCAATTTTCCCCTAATTACATAAGTATTTGTTTGCATATAATTTGTCTCAGATTTTATATAATTCATATATTATAGG
Source organism: Unio pictorum (assembly GCA_030141615.1). NCBI lineage: Eukaryota > Metazoa > Mollusca > Bivalvia > Unionida > Unionidae > Unio > Unio pictorum. The sequence goes on from JARLTB010000021.1 coordinate 40,711,366, forward strand.
AATTAGTTTTGATTTAGTTGCTTTATATGTACTACAAATCGTGTATCATAATCGTTGTATGCACTTCTGATGAGAAGTAAATTATCTTTTTTAAATTATTTGCAGCTTGTATCCTGAGAATTGACTTTTCGGTCTATAAACGGACATTATCCTCTCTATAACATTACATCATTGTGTAATGTGTAATTCAATTGAACGTTCTTTTCTTGTAAGCATAGGGACTTTTGCCTACCAATACAGATTAGCTTAAATGTTTTAGCCGGAGCAGGAGGCCATTAGTTATCTAAGAGGTCTACTGTCACAGTTCCAGTTAAGAATCTCATGAGTTGCTGAAAAAGATACAATATATATTGTATTATTAGATTATGAACTAACCAATGCTTAGTCATGATGAATTGCAACAGATGATGTGTGACGTATTAAAGCGTGAAAGTAATGTGTGATCCCGGGAGAAAAGAACCTGACACGTAATTAGGCAAGGTAGCATATTTTATTTGAAAGGAAATGTAGCTCCATACTGTATTGTAGAGCGGGTAAAGATCACAGGCTGCAGTCAGAAGGACAGATGACCTAAAGAAGCTAGAACGAAATAGATTAAAGAGAAACAGAAATATGGTAACGCAGACGTATCACCAAATGTGAATAGAAAAGACTGGAAAAACCGTGCGATTATATAATGAAATTTGTTCCGTCAGTATAGCAGAACGCTGATTGAATTTTGCATGCATTTGATAATTATATTTCTCAGAACATATGCCTCTTTCCTATGTCATGTGCATTTTGATTTTATGTAATTAATTATATTGTAATAAATTTACATGCGGATTGATCGATTGTTTTTTTTTCTATATCTCTGCGCAGCTCTCGATTATTCCATGCAATAAATTACATGTGCTAGTTTATTTTCTTATGCTCGAGCCTGGCAATAACACCGTGAACATTCTTCTCTAAATAGCGATAACCAAAATTATCATAAGGAGTGAGGGATCTATCAGATCTCACTACCTACTAACAATTTGTCTTGACCTTCTACCTCATATTCAAATATAATTAAAAATAATATCTAACAGCAGGCTAATCTATTTAAAATAAGTATTTGTTGAAACCCTTTGAAAATTAAATGTAAATTGTGTTAAGTATTTTAATATGCATTGGAAAATATATTTGCGGAACACTTTGTCTCCACATCTCATTTTCCCTCGGTAGGATCTAGCGATGTTTGTATTTCATATAAAACGATAGAAATAGAGGAAGGGGCACGACTGTTTCATTATATTGTGGAAACTATGAACTCCGAAGATATAACTCAATAAAAAGGATGAATTTATTTATGATGATTCTGACATGGTAGTCATTTTATAAAAAAGAGAATATGTTTGTAAAAGGATAAAGGGTAATGTTATCCGAAATGCTTGATATTATGATAAACTGTATTACATTTTAGAACCAATACGACATGTATGACCGCATCTTAAACATAATATAAATCTAAAGGATGGCAAAGAAGCGGTACTCTATCTTCGAGCTGTTAGAGGTACGAACTGACAGTAGAAAGACTGAAGGCGACGTCTCACCAAGCACTTTAAGACCATGCAAGGAATACGGTAGTCTGTTTATCACAATTGAATATATTCTTTACAAAAAAAACACAGTGGATCATAATGTTTTACATCCAATGCAAAGATGCTAATATTATTCACAATAAAGTGTCATAAAAGCTGTTTATTATTCTCCGTCGAATACTAAAGACCGAATAATGGTCGACATTATCTTATCTACGTTTTCATGCAAACATTCGTTCAATTTATAGCTTTCATGTCTCTCAATGTTTGAAGAAAATAACTACATACAAAATGTGATATTAGTATCGAGTCATACGCTGTGCATGTGTGTGTGTGTGTGTGTGTGTGTGTGTGTGTGTGTGTGTGTGCGTGTTCATGAACAGCCGAAAAATATGTTTCCGAGTATTGGATGACGCACAGGATTACTGTTTAGATTAAACGCTTCGGATCAGGAATAAATCCCAGTCAATTTATGAAAGTCCTGACACAAACTATTTCGACTGACGAGCTTCCAGACCTGATTTTGAGTGCAAGCATGAGTACATATCAGATCTTATCAGGCCTATTATCAGGACATCGTATTCCAACACATTCAGAAGAGTGAGAAACTTAATAAGATTTTATAGGAAATAGTACGTGAAAGTATTATATAACAATGAGTTATAACGTTTGCATTGTCATATATGTATTGCCATAATTTGATAATGTTGATCTGAAAACAAGATGTTCCACGGAAGAATTATCACACCTCCTATGTTCCATCCATAACAGTTTAAATATAAAATATACAAACGCTCCATCATAAATATTTAATGTTGTTAACTAACGTTTCAGTACTTAATAACGAAAGAAATTCACATGCCACGGTCTACCTTTGAATATAAAAATACAGATGGATCTTTTCATGTACCCAGTTAAATTATTCCATTACTGTTAACTTCATGAACGTGCAATTTGAAAACAGCATACATTCAAGTCCGGGAATAAAAAAGTTATACACTATATAAACTGTGACGATCTTTAAATATTACTCTAACAAACAACGCAAAAACGTACACATATTTTGTAAACCAAAGGTTTAAGAAACAACAGATATCCGTCTAAACCTTAGGCAGATATAATTGTCAACTTTTGCTCTACATAAAATAAGCCACATGACACGCAGTGTATGTCCTCAGAACCAAACTTAAAGTACGAAATAAAATAGAAATACAATAATATCTCTAGATTGTTCATCAGCATATAATATAAACTAGAGCAGTGTACTCTTACCATTACCAAACAAAACTCACAACTTATGAATACGGCTTTTCGTATTCAGTTTAAAAGTGAAGGCTTTAATAACACTTGCCTAGCAATTTTTTTTACCATTTCACCAATTTTAACAATTTCTGTCAGAGAAGGTAAATTCCGTAAAACCCGTGTGATGTTCACACCAACAGAGAATATATTACTCCTACAAGACTCGATCTAGATAAACGTTTACTTGATTCATTGCATATCTCTTAGAACCTGTGGAGTGAAATGGGGTGATATAAAATGATTTTTCTCTCTCTATTTTGGGTCCAATATATTTTATTTTGCCTTTGTATGTTAGTTTTGTCTAGTGTCAGCATCAACAGTAATACACTTATAGTATTTACCTGTGTGGATTGAACTATAGATGTTGATGTATTTGTTGTGTTTTCTTCGTTTTTATCTCAAACTACATCCAATTCGGATTACACAAGATACGCATATTTATGTCTATATATGTCCTTGAATCTTGAACCAGTCATTCAATTACAATTCATTGGATTCAAAGTAAAGACAACTTGGATGGGATTAGTTCTGAGCACCCCCTCTGCGCCTGATTAGATTGGACATGATCCTGAAAGAGATTACACTATCTACTTGGTTAAAAGTAATCAGAAACGTCTCATAAATATCATTGGTTAGATTGCATATTTGTATGGATAAATCATGACATTTTGTTTTCAATTATACAAACGCAAAAATAGGAGTAAGATAATTGATGAAGATGACACAAAATATGTAGCATGTTCTTTGAAGAAAGCATAGTATTAGGTGTAGACTGGCCAGCAAATGAACATACATATTACCTAAAAAAAATTGTATGACGTCCTACAATTTCAATATATGTTCTTTGTAAGCATAAAATGTGGGTATTTGTGCTTAATATTAATTTTAGTATTATATCATCATCTATCATCATATAGATATCTTGACCCACCAGCTGTCTAACTGGCAGATAGGTGAGTCCCAGCAAAGCTAAGTGGAACGCTAAGAGCTCAACGAAATACGTAGGACGTCCTTATATTCCACTGCACTCAACTCAGACTCCGGACGTCTCGAACTTGTCGTGCTGCTGAACTCATATGGGTCACTTAAAACAAATTCACCGTCCAAGTCATTCATGCCATCCACCCATCCCATATAATCACCCACTAAAGTCCTATAGCAACAGGCAAGCGACAACGCGACAGGTGTGGGTACATTGGGAACCGTAGCCGTAAACCTGAACACAGGAGGGTCAGGCCATTAGGGTCGTTCACAGCTGACATGACGCGTGGCGGAGTAGCACTCTTCAGTAATGAACGGCTCACCTTCGTGGCATGGGAAAGGGGCTAATAAAGGTGCCCTAAACGTTTACTTGCTCTAAACGTTCTTAGTCAGCGTCAGCTAATAGCCGGCGACGGGGACCTACTTCAGCGGTCAAAATACAAAAAAAGAAAAGAAAATGAGGAATATTCATCTCACACTTGGAGCATGAAATGTGAGCACCTTACTGGACAGAAACGATGAGGAAAGGCCCGAGATGCAAACCGCCCTAAAAGGAAAGGGACTCGCCAAATACAAAGTGGATATTGCTGCCTTGAGCGAAACAATTTTACAGGAAAAAACGAACTCTGTTGGGTTCCGAATACACTATCATTTGGAGTGGCCGAGGAGGTGAAGAGCTCTGTGAGACTCGTTTCTGCTTTGCAGAGATAGCCAAACGCTGGCAAATTGGCTGGATCTCCCAAGGTAGTAAACGACAGACGCATGACCATAGAACTCTCCCTCTTGACTGTAGGAAAGCACCTTACCATCATCATTTAATATGCTCAAACCATGTTCAACCGATATTAAGTGAATGTCAAGTCATATTCCATTGTGAAAACGAACATTCCGTCCAAAGGTTGGCCTCACCAGCCACATACACACGCACAGAACCGAATATACCCCACCAACCCTCAGATGACTAGAGTAATCCTCGTCGAATCGACGGACGAACAAAAGGAAATAAAACTAAAACAACATCCTGATTGTATATAAAAAATACCAAGTTTTTTTACTTAAAGACGTTACTGATTGCACCAGTCGTCCCATCACTGTCCTACCCAGAGGGAATATATCCAAAAGAGAAAGTCTGAATAGTCCTCTCTTTTTTAAACTATCAACATGCGGGAATAATATCTTACACTTCTTATCTTCTTCGTCAACTCTACTGTGCCTTTGAGTACACTTAAATATACTAGCCAAGAATGGACTAATAGAATGCGCTGCAGCGAAAAGAAGGTCATGGCAATAAAACTGGTATTCCTTGTTGTTAAAAGGACACGTGAATCATCTGGGCTGGTCAATCAAGAATCTAAAGATGGTTTAATCTGGTTCACACTGCCAGTTCGTTGTGACAATGATAGACAGAACTACATCGTAAAATGTAATTGATTTTGACTGATAATTCTAAATTAGTGGATATTTATTCATCTTTGTTATATTTACTCTTTAATTTGTTTTCCAAATTAGACTGAGTCCGATATCTAGAGAAATGTTCCATATAATATTATATTTAACGAAGTGAAACTTTGCTACATTTCAGAGACATCATTTACCTCTTTTTCTTTCTTTTTCAAGTAACTTAGTTTTTTTCCAAAGACATAGTTTATACCCTTGGCAAATGTTGGCAGTTAGTTTCATATATCAATTTGCAAACTTGTATTCGTGTGTATGAGTATGTATGTATGCATGCATACCTGTGTATGAGTATGTATACGTACGTACGTTCACGTGTATGTATGCATACATGCTTACATGCATGTATGTATGTATGTATGTATGTATGTATGTATGTATGTATGTATGTATGTATGTATGTATGTATGTATGTATGTATGCACATGTCTGATTATATAAGTAGGTAAGTAGGTGATAGTATTCTGTAGCACGTCTGCACAATATTGGTGTTTTTTTTACCAACTAGAGGTCAACGTTCGAAAAATGTGATTAGATATTAGAAAGATAAATATAGCTAAAATAAATGAGAACTTTGTAATAATATTTTTTAATCGAAATTTCTTCCAATTAGATACACATGTGATCTTTTTTGTTTGTTTGTTTATTTAGGATATTTAACGTAGCTTTAACAATTTTTCAGTCAGATCGCTAAGATGTCTGCAGTGAGGCAGTTTATGGTGATGTCTATCACTGAGTCATCATACCGCAGACATGTAGAATGATGTCCCACCCAGTCACATTATCCTGAAACCAGGTCGACCATTCTTAACAATAACCTCTTAATGCTGAGCGCCAAGCAATGTAGCTGTTAGTACCTTTTTTGTAAGTCGTTGGTATGACTCGGCCCGGATCGAACCCACCACCTTCCGCTTCGGCGGCAAACGCTCTAACCACTAGGACATCGGAGCGGTTAGATACACCTATGACGCCTATGACATTATACATAGATAGTTATCATAATGAATTTTATTTCTCGTTTTCGTTTAGTTAAATACTTTAAACGTCATTGTTTATGATTTATTATGAGTATGACAACATTTTTAATTCTTACATTCAGTATATTATGTAGAATACTTATAAGCATTAAGAGTGATATTAAGACGTTAAAATAGCTACGAAGCTCTTAGAAAGAGTAAAAAATTGTACCATGCAATAACGGACAATGTTTTGACTTCAGACAGGCATTATATAAAAGAAACTTTACAACCAATTTAGCTTGCATTATAAATAAAACACAAGTTTAATAAATGAGGTAATCATTTGTAGAATTATAACTCGTTTACAAAAATATTTACCTAGGGTATTATGTAGAAAAATTGTTATTGCAACACATGGAGCAGTAGAGAGGGCGAATCCGACAACTTTACATAAAAGTCTATTTGGCAAACCAAAGCTTCCTCCAAAAACTCTGGCAGGCGTGGAATATCAACTTTGATATTTTGTCTTCGTGTATCTTTGGGTCTATAACACAGCTGCACTGGTTTTGCAAATTTCTCTTTATGCGTGTTAAATAACTTCATCTGAAGTGTGTCTCTGACTATCTTTCTACTTGCCACCATCAAATTGTTTGGTCTCCACGCTTCCCAGAAATCGTCAGCAATAGCCAATCAAGAAACCTTTGTAATACATCTAACGACACTGTGCATATCTCATCCCAAATGATGATTTCATTATTATATTTCTCTCCACTTCAATCAGGAGCCCATTCGTCACCTTTCCATCGAAAGAAACTATGATAAGTGCAAGCATTAATTCCTCGTTGTTTCATCTCTCTTGCAACTCTGTGTATTGGTGTTAGCACAATCATCTTTGATTTCCCTCGAAATAATTCAATCGCTCGAGTCGTCTTCCCTGACCCACCACAGCCGTTTAAGTAACTGGTTTTATATTTACATATTGGATCGGAACACGACGGTGCATTACATAGTTATGATATCTGATCACTTTTCAAGTAATTGTTTTGAATCCTAACAGCTGCTGATTTAGAATAATCACGCAGTATTTCCTTTTTAATTCTCGAAGATCCCCAACTCTGGTCTGAATTAGTGAATTCAGCCACTGCTTCTTTATGTTTTACGTCTATATAAAATGAATCAGTGGCGACTCTAACTGCGGTGCCAGGAAATCTATTTATCATCGAAAGTAAATTAATAGAAGCATAAGCCAGCATAGACGACCTTAAGTACGTATATTGATGATTTTCTCCATCTGTGTAAGTAACAATTGTACCTAATTTGGTTCCATCGGACAAGAAAGCGTCTTTACGATCGACGTATATACCCCTAGATGTTACATCTGCGATTACAAAATCGTATTCAGCATCATCTATAATCAATCGCGAAGAATATCGTTTATGGTCGTAATTTCCACCCTGTGTGAACTTACCCATTATTCTTCTACTGAGATCTTTTGCGTGTTTATTTCTAACTTCAAAAATTTCCTTGGACCATCTTACCATATATTCTTCGTCGAGATCGGGGAATTGTTTTTTTGTTTTCTGTGATTATACTATGTAGACTATCGGGTTGTGGTAACCAGATTTCAGTTTGTTCCGGATATGATATAATTGCTTCACTAACAATCAGCGATATCAGCATTTTAGAATCAATCATATACCGTAATAACTCTATTGACATCCAGTGTTTTTCAGAGACATGTCTACCAAACCAAACATAACAACACGGTTGAAGTCCTTTAGCCAATTCAAATGATACCACACGAGCGAATCCGGTTAAATCAAAATCGGGCAGTGGTCCATTAATCGCAACACGGGTCATCTCATGTGCGGGACGTCCAAATCTTTTGAAGTACTCAGAGCACTCTCCGTACCCGAGAAAACTCCCTGGATAACAACCAATCATATCAACCGAAATGATGTTTTCAGGGTCGTATTTTGTATTCCATAATCCACCATGGTCATAAATCCACGAAGCTTGATTCGATATCTGAGAGAAATTCTGCGCTTGTTGGTTTCCACAGATTTCTCTTTCTCGTGAAATGAACAGCAACTGACGGTATTGTAGAACAGTTTGTTAATAACTGTTTGTCGTAATCCGTTGAAACGCCACTAGCTAGTATTTTCATCTCGTTGTGGAAGGGTTCAGTACGGTATAATTCGCCATTCGGTCTTACAAATTGATCGAATTTACCCTCTTCGTCTTTAAAACTGTGAAGTAACCACACTGACACATTGTCGTTTTTACTTAACTCGTAAATAAAATAAAATAAATTTCCCCAGAGTTCTCTACGGGTAGATATTTTATTGTTCTTTCGCGGAAATATTGTTACCACAGGTGTCCAAGCGTGTTCCTTATGGTCAATAATTTTGATTGGAGCTCCATTTGATTTATATTTCGATTCGTGTAATACATCTCCTGTTATCGTCATTACGGTTATTGGGAATCTTAATGATGTTTCTAATTTGGTTATATCTTGAATTGTTGCTCCGCTCTCCTTCACTGTTAATCCCCATTCATTTATATTTTGGGGTCTTAGATCCGTCAATTTGTTTCCACGCAACGCATTTGTAAAATGCTCTATTATTCGTTCTGCTGCACAATTCAACGACGAATATTTCATGGGTTTTAATTTTTCAATACTCGGTTTATCATTTATCGGATAGATCCCATAAACAACCGTGGTTACAGGATAGGATCTCTCGTAATACGGTTTGACAATTCCAGTCAAAATTCCTGGTTTGGAATCCTGACTCACAGTGACAGTTCTCTTATTTTTCAGGATGGGTTCAAATTTTCCGCGTATAATCTAATACTCCGTTTCCGAGGGGATAATGAATTTCACTCTAAAAAATACTTTTTCTTGTTAAGATGTGAGGTTATCACTGTTGCTCTTTCGTCGTTCATGGTAGCATCAACACTACCGTAAATTCAAAATGTTGACCAACAGTGAGATGCTCCATCGCGCTAGAATTCATTAAAACCATCATGGATTCTACTTATCATGCTTATATCACTTATTAGACCATTTGGTACATCAGTGGAGACTATCGAGATTGAATTTAACATTTTTCCAAGGCGTAATTTTCGATAATCTCTCGAACTCCTCCATATTATAATTTAAACAAGTATTTAAATAAAGAATTTATTGTATAATAAATCATTGCAAATGGCTTATGATAGGATCAGTAACCGCTTGTAACAAATCATGCAGAAATGAATTCTGTGGATATCATTTACAAAGCGTACTTCGTGGAAGCTTAGGGCCCTTACCTTGCATACGATGTGGGGTAGGTGTGCGTGGTAAGTCGCAGTTGTGTCTCAATTTTGGTGGTAAGCGATACAGAGAGCTAAAGCGCTAATGTGATAAACGAATCAAAGATTCCATTTAAAACTTCATCAAAGATTCCATCAATGACTCTGACTCTGTCCCTGACAGCGTCAATGACAAAATTATACGAATACCTCAAGACTACATTGATAGATTCTCAAGTAATAATTAAACAAAATAATGAATTAGATAAAAAATATTATAGTATTTAAATGATCCAAGAATTTCAACCACATCCCGTGATTACCAATTATGAAGCATCTCGTGACGGTATTGTCAGACACCGCAGGCTGAAGAAATCAGTCGGTTTTGATAATAATCAAGGATATTTGATGTTTAGTGCTGGAGGGAAAAATATTACTGTCACAGAATCGTCTATTAGGTATTTAACGGATGGTCTTTTTATTGATCATATCGATGGATGTCCTCAAAATAACAGATTGGATAATTTGCAAGCTATAACACAAAGTGAAAACACCAAACGGGGAGGGACTGGAAAACACTCGAAAAATGCGAAACCTATAAAATCATTTAAAATGTGTTTTTGCATTCAACCCGGAGTGATTTTCTTGGGGGTATGGTGGTTTCAGTTTGAATGTAGAACAGCCCCGTGTGTGTATGTGATGTGTGTATATCATATCATTTCATTGTAAATACCATATCATTTCATTGTAAATACCATTAAAGTATATACTTATAAATACCATGTATATATCTAAATGTCTATATGTAAATGTGACGTCTATTCACCAAGCATACCTTCTTGGAGTTCTAACCCGTAATTTGACGAGTTAGATCTCCTCTCGGAGACTATGTTTCGTGGTACCTCTGGGCCCGGTCAGATGTGAATAACACCTGAGGGGTTCCAAATGGGGATGTGTTGTCTGGTGTGTATATATGTATATATCAAATATGTAAATATGTATATATGTAAATATGTATATATCAGAAATGAAAACGGGTCAAAATTGACCCCCAATTTTTTTGTTTATCATATTAGATATATAATGTTTCCGCTAATGAATTTCGAAAATATGAATGTCATTATTAATGATATTTCAAATTTGAAAAATCAAGGAATTTAATTGTCAGATAAAATAGATTGTAATCAGATTCGTTCTGAATTTCAAGACATTGATGGTAGCGCTCGGAATAATAGATATGTACTTCCAAGGGAATATGGACTGATCAAACGAATTCAACACGCAGTAAATAATTACCTTACATTCTATAACGACATCAATAGTTTCGTCTCGTTAATCAAAACAATAAAAGAGATTATCCGCCAAAATGAAAATCCACCTTGATTGCCTCAACTCAGTGAATGATATTCTAACTATGGATAATTGACACTCTAAACACAACCATACATGTTTGCAAGTATGAGTATATACAGGTACGGTACAAAAATTATAAAGTATGAACACAGTGTGGGTGGGGGGAGTTTTCACTTACAATTTAGATCGTATATTATATTTATAGTGGTAATTGAAGCACTAAAGACTAAATTAGCAAGTGAACAATTAGCTGCGATTAAGAAATTTATTCCGATTCGTGATTCCGTTCGAAATAAGCTCCAAAGAGGATACTATCGCGTTGTTTTCCGATCAGGGTAAACTCAAACCGGGTATACTTGTTTCAACAATTTTGGATAGAATTAACAATTTAGAACCATTAAAAAATCTATGCGATGAATATGACGACCATATAACTAAATTGGATCGGTTTTCTGAATTACAAAGAATTATAATTGACAATATTGACAAACCTCTATTAGATTTTTTTGGAAATAGACCGGTGACCATACCGAAACTCACAAAGATAAAAACCTCCATGGATAATTTGTCAAAGTTGCAATCCGATTATGAAGCTCATATCGAACAATTTACTATGTTACGTAAAAACTTTTAAAAAAACGATGATGCCGTATAAACATTTTTTGGTAAAAATGTTAAATCCGAAGTAATAAAAACAGGACTCGCTGGTATTATCACGAAACTCGATGAAAAAACCGCAATTAATCGGCGAATAGAAGTTGTTCGCGAAGATATTAAAACGACCAATGATATCATCAGGGATGATCAACCGAAGATGATAGAAAAATGGAAGAAAAAAAATCCCTCACGAACAAAAAAATATCGTAAATAATGTGTACGCGATCCAACACGGATCATTTACGTGGACACCATCCACTAACATATTAAATATCACCGCGACCGTCAAAGGTATGTATCGATGAACACTAGTGTCGCCGGCTCAATTTAATATTTCATCAACGAGTTCATCTGGGGTCAACAATATGATATCAACGATCATCGACAAAGGAACAACTGAACGATTTACAATAGCATCCACTGATAATAATTTGACTAGGGTTTCAGTAACATGGTATGTGGAATTCGTAGCGGATTTAAATAAACAACTGTATTAAAAATCCGTAGGATTTTTAACGCTGGCGAATTTAACGCCAGCGATTTGAAATCTATTATAGTAAATAAAATGTCATCATTGGCAACGTCACAGCAGTATTGCTATGATCAGGTCAGAGAATTTCAAACTAAACTCAAAACACTCACTGAGGAGTATCAAGTAAAAATTTAAAAAATACCAATAAAGAATCACCGCAGTTGATGTGACCGTGTACTCGGTATCAGGTGTAATCACCTGAGCCGGTATAATAATATCCTCCGTAACAATGATTGCCCCGATAGCTGTTCCAATTTGTATATCAGCGGTGACAACAATCGCGGGAATTATTTCAATAATAACAAAAAATATCCTCATGCAGCTAGCGTAAACTAAAAGACTACGTAGTTAAATTCCATGTTGTGTCAACCGTGTACTCCCAATTATCTTCGATGATATCATGCCTGCCTCAATGATACATTATTATCCGATAATGAGTTTTCAGCAATAGTACGTGTTAATGATTCCGCGATGTCAAAATTAGAGAAACAACATGAGTATAATAACAATGGCAACATTGCAAGAACTAATTCAACGAATAGCGGAAAATACCACACCGGTGAAAACCAGCATGATCTCAATAACCTCAACGAATCCTGATTTCAGTGTCAATTTCCCTACTGCGGTTCTAGTTAAGGATATAGCACTAGCAAAACTACGAGTGTATCACAGTTGGCCTAACATTATATCAGCACCATTTGGTGGCCAACAACCGAATATTTCCCTGGTGTTTGCGAGTAAGAATAAACCCGAAGGTACTCCAGACTGGAACGTTGTTTCTCTACCATCTGGGTCATACCAAATCGAACAGATCAATAATGAATTTCAGCGTAGAATAAAATCCATTACTGGAAAAGAATCGAAAATCGCTATAACGGTTCATGAACCAACACTATCATTGCCATTGAGATAAACTCACCCGGGTATGTCGTAGACATCTATCAGAGTTCTATAAGAACAATACTAAGGTGGCCTGAAATAACACCTCGACCTGAACCGAAAAAATCTGATTATGTTACGGATAAACAATCATACCATGAAATTACCACATCATATAAAAAAACACCTCCTCGATATAAAAAAGTCATCACAGCTGGGTAGTTATTTTAATTTTGTTGATCAGGATTCCGCCGTTTGGAGATTTAAGGTTGGACAGACTCCAGAATAAATTACATATATAAATATATATCATAACAGAATTATTGAATACTTTAGAGAGATCAATCAAGAACAGAGTCAACAACTACAACGACTCCAACAGGCTTTCCATGAGTCTAATCGGAGTGAAATCATTAAACGAATTGAAATATTAAATCAACTTGTATCCGACATGGAATATGTCAACCAGCGAGTAATTCAAGTAATAATTGATCATAGCGATGACAACATTAAATTTCCTAACTGTATACAAGATAACAGAAGCTGATCTACCGAATTTTAAATTTCTTGGGTATAGCGCAGACGAACTAAAAAATCCGTTAATGATTGTATCAATGAAAATTTACTATGATATTCACCTTATGAAGACAACAACACAAGGGTTCAACCATCCTCAAACATAATAATGACCCAGATGGTTGTGGTAGGCATATCGCTCCTTAAAACGTCAATATATCCTCGGTGATTGCAGTGAATCTAGTATGTGATGTTATCGAAGGAAGTTATCAACTAAATCTCGAAAGATCAAATCAAGCCCAACAAGGATATATTTTATACTCGTTTGCACCAACAGCTCCTTCTGGGTTTCTATTCATTGAGGATCCAACTAATCCAGTGTATATGCGATGTCATAATGATTCGTTAACGAGAATTAATTTCAAACTCACGGATCAGTCCAATAATCTAATTGATTTACGAGGTGAGGTTTTACAAATTAGTCAAATTACCACATAGCAGCAGAGGGGACGCGACAACGACTTTGCGTCTCCAAAGGAAACTTTTTTTCGATTTTGGAGGAAGCCTTGATTTGCCAAATAGACGCTTCTGTAAAGTTATCGGATTCGCCACTCTCCTCTTCTGCTATGGGGATAAAAAAAATTCGATTTTGGAGGAAGCCTTGGTTTGCCAAATAGATGCTTCTATAAAGTTGTCGGATTCTCCTTCTCTGCTGCTCACGGCAATACATTCAACTCGGGTGCTCTTAAACACTTATCATCCGAGACTATGTAATAGTCAAGACTTTACCTAATTTTCTTTTATTTATGTGATGCGACAATTTCAATTGAAACATGCAAGTGAATGGTTTTCTTTAAGAATGAACCTTGCATTTCATTGATAATTCCTATGAAAATACTTTGATCTAATTGGTTCATGTTCTACATAGTGTCCTACTTAAGTAGCATTTTTTCAGCTAGCCAAAGCATTTCCTGCGTGAGTGCTGGCAGTAGAAGTATAGAAGAAACCATCAGTTTTGTAGCAGCTTGTCTTCAAACATAGTCGAGTAAAAATACTTTGACAATAATTTCAAGATCACTGATTTCTAATTGTATGTTTTTCATAAAATGCAATCATTGTTTAAATTTTTTTTCCTGAAAGTTGCTGAAAATATGCCAAGCACCGTCGTGTTATATAAGAACTTGGTACTCGTTTTGTATTTGGAGCGCGATTCTCTCATCAATGTCATCAAGTATATTTGAAACTGATGGTTAAAATTGGTCAAATACTTGCAAGTATTATAATATAAGCAAATGGCAGATAATATGTAATTTAACGTTTCTCACAAGAAAGGGTAATCTTTATTTTCTTATTGTGTATATGGAGAATACACAGATATAATCATTTAGCTGCTAAATTGTAGCATCTATAAACTTAAAACATCTTACATCAGATTTTCATTTTGTTGTAATGCTATACAGTAGTAATTTGATGTCCTTAGCGCATACAAGTTTAATCTTCGTATGCTTGAAATGAGTCAATAATTTGAATGTCAGTTTGATACAATGCAGATCATGTATATTCAGCATTACGACATCCCATTACAACCCAAATGTTTGAGTATACGAGTTAGTGATTACTAAGGAAAGAACTATAAAGTTATAATGTTGTGTTCTTTATCTAGGAAGCACCGATGTTTTCTTTCACACTGCTGCTGATCTTAACCGTATTCATATGTTTTTACAAATAAGTGTCAGGAATATTGTGGTACACCTCGTCTCTCTGTTAAGCGATTTTCTTCTTTGCTACCGCATTCGATATTAATATATTTTGTAGTTTATATTTTTGCGCGGACGATATTGTAAAAGGTTTGACATTTGGATCTATTTCCTTGGAGTTCTAAGAAGGGTTCTAAGTCAGCTGTTTAAAAACATTACTTTAACATAGTGATTCTCATACAAAACCATTATATTCGCAGTTAACCCATGAAGATATTAGATATATAATTGATTTAGGGTCGAAGCATTGAACATCTCGTTTTGCGTATAGGTGGATCATTAATATCTGAGGGAATAAATATATAATGATACCATTTAGGAATTCACCATGTGTTAATATCCTCAATTAATACTACCACTAATACTTCTAATTTTATTACTAGTACTACAAATACTATCACAGGTGATTAATATGAAGAGTTTAATCGTTCGAGCCATTGCCGTCCACCTGGTCACCGTAGAGGGATCCAGAATAATTCAAGAAGACCTCGACTATGAGCAGTTTAATGACTATGGTAAGTTGCTTACATGTACTGTTTACTTACATTTCTGCTTGTATGCATGCATGCATGTATTTATGTATGTATGTATGTATGTATGTATGTATGTATGTATGTATGTATGTATGTATGTATGTATGTATGTATGTATGTATGTATGTATGTATGTATGTATGTAGTGTTCATATCACCCTATAAATGTACGTTAATATTCTTGAACCGCTTTTACTTTGAAGAAGCATACCGGAATCTACATCGTTACCGCACAATTAACATCATTTGTTATATATTACAATACTAATGAAGTAAAATAAGTCTCATAATAAATATTATGATAATATATCCATGAGTACATTAGAAAGAGTCTATCTAGAGTTTTCACTTACTAATATTTGCAACGTTATCGTTTTATAAAAAGAATAGGTCGCGATTACATTAGTGCTGATAGAAGTGACGGGATCACAGCATGGGAAGACCTAGACGAGATTCAGGGTATGAGAATGATAGAGGATGCCCATCCAGAGAAGAGAAGCAATCCTTTCAAGTGCGAGGGTTCAACCTGCAAAGTATGCTATCATTCATGTAAGTGTCCGGTTAGTTTTCTTTATTACAGACGAAACATTGGCATTGGCTGATATATTTTTATCCTATAGCATGGTTAATAAATTAACAAAAATGGACATGCTGGTGATCAATATTAAGAATTTTGTTTCCATTGTCGTCCTGATGCGTCTGGTCATCGTTCAGGGATCCTTGTTACTTGAACAGGTCATCAAAACGTTAATAGAAATGACAATGGTAAGATACACATATATTCTTCACGTTTAGGTATCATGCCGATACATTTCTAGATTCGGATGTATTTATACATGACTTCTTATATATTACAGACTGTTTATTCATCATACTCCATACGTATTTAAAGCTTGAATCACTTTTCCTCTGACAAGTACTTAACAAAACATATTACTAGCAAGAAACCTACATCACGTGAATAGATTGAACATTTATATTTTTTATTGTACTTAGGCAATGAATTTCAACGTAATGTGCTTTCATGTATAATAATATAATGTATCTATGAATAACGTACACTTCTGTTCAGAATTATTACTACTAATGCATAATGATTTATTTTCTAGAGGGAAATTAAGCCCAGAAAGTGTCAAGAGACATTTCAAAACTGACCGACGATACCAGCGATCTTGAAATTAAAGATAACATAAATGCAATTGGACCTAGTCCGATCGGTGATAAGCAAGCGAAAGCGTGCTGTTATGGCTGATAGATACGATTTTAATAGCTGGGGCAGTTATAAAAGTTTAAAAAACTACGGGTGTAATTCCGGTCGATGCTAATGGACATGTTCCTCACTCTTTAGATGCGATCGGTAAAATTTCGATATCACGCTTATCGTAGTTGAACTTCCGTATTCGTCAGACATAGTTGGTGATATTACACGCATAACTCCAGAAATAATGTCTGTTGTGAAGGACCTTGAAGGACTTGTACAATGCCATGACTAAACCTGCATCATCGATATGCTAGGCTGTAAGTGTTTTGGTTTAAGTTTCTCTGATAGTTTCCTTTTTGGCAGAAATAATGTATTGCCTGTCGGTATCTGTTTATCTTGGACTATTTACTAAAGCATTTTCTCTGAATCTACGGTTACTAATCAATTCAGTAATGTATATTATCGTAATGTTGTAGTTATATGTATTTTCCTAGACATTATATTGTAATTTTTATGAATAATGACGTTAAAGATGATGTGTGTCAGAAGAAAGTCCATGTTGGAATAATTTCAACTCGTACACAAGGTACGTGAGTAGTAATAGGGGGCACTATAGGGTCTATGGAAAACCCAGTCAAAAACAGCTTGGGGCACTATAGGGTCAAGATTTATGGGGTCAATGGAAAATCCAGTCAAAAACAGCTTGGGGCACTATAGGGTCAAAACAGCTTGGGGCACTATAGGGTCAAGGGAAATGGAACAGGGTGGGCCTATATAGCGTCAAGGGAAATGGAACAGGGTGGGCCTATATAGCGTCAAGGGAAATGGAACAAGGTGGGCCTATATAGCGTCAAGGGAAAAAATGGCGGCAAAGAAAGCTACTATCTTTTCGAGACCTATGAGTGGCCCTGAAAAGGGCCTTTTTGGATACTTCTTCTTCTTTTATTTTCTGTCGTTGTTCCACCACCTTTTAAGTTTACCAATGATTCCCGTTTTCTTCTTCTTCTTTTCGTCCTCGGGGATCCAGTCAGGATGTCCCATAGCTCTAAACTTTTCCTGAACTCTCATCCATCTTAGATTGAGTAGATCAAAGTCCTCTCTCTTCTTTTTGTTCTTTTTTTCCTTTCTCTCCTTAGACCAGTTTTCTTTAATCTGGATCACCTGTTCTTCCATCACCATTCTCATCATTGCTTCTGCTTTCTTTAGCCTGTCTAGACCCCACTGCACATATTCCCACTCTATCAGATGTAATGTTTCTTCTAGAAAGCACCTGACTTTGATGACATGATCAAGTGCCTGCTTCAAATCCCCTATTCTTATATATTTTCTTTTAATACGTCTTCTTAATTTCTGGTCTTCCTCCTCTATCATACCTTCTAATAGATCTCTTGCTAATTTCAGTTGGCTTACAAAGCCATGGTTACTTTGAAATTCTTCCTCAAGTCTTTCCACTTCATATTCTGCATCAAGGATCCCGAACCAGCTGTCTCGGAGTTGGATAAACAATTCAAAATTCATCTTGATGTGTTCAAAATTGAATGGCTCCAAGGACTGACTATGGGTGTTTTAGAGTTGCCACCGCCCTCTAGGGGCATATGGACAACTTTTATAGCCACCATATAGGTGGCCATTTAAGGTCCCTTGGGGGGGGGGTCGCTACTCCCCCCTCAGGATTTATAGCGCTTAAATGCACTATATTTTAAATAGGGCGTTCTCCCGAATTACTAAAAAGTAACTATCGGGAGAAATGAAAGCCCATGGGGTGGGTAGGAATAGTACCTACACACACCCACCCCTATCAAACCAATCGGAAGTAAACGTTGGTAGCGAGGGAAAATGCTTTCTCATTTCGCTAGTAATTTGGTGAGTCGGAAACGGCAAAGGCGGAAAGGGCCCAGGTCCAGGAGGGCGTCGACACAGCAGCACACACCAGAGCACGCAAACAGCAAGACAGCACAGCAAAGGACGCAGTCCACACCTGAAACGACAAGGTCATACTAAAGGTCAAATTCAGTCCAGTTATACTAATGGACAGCTTAACATCCAATAATGTGTTAGCCACCTGTGCAATTACTCAAATATTTGAGTTGAAGAATTGTTATTTAAAGTCCTATCATTCGAATAAAACTAGTACATAAGTGTACATATAATAATAGTCCCTAACAAATTTTGAAATTAAAATGTCAAAGTTACATAAAATAGTGTAGTCAATGGTAGATAAATTTGGTCTTAAATTTGTTGGAGGCGGTACCAATAAGGTCTAATTAAGTTTTTAGGGACACGAAAAGTTGTTCAAAGAGGGGTACTCGTAACCAAATGAGCCCCCTATTATTCAGGCAAAGGTAATGGCAATGAAAATCTTTTCATTGTACAGCGTTCTTCGTAGGCCAGTGGTGACGTCTATATCTGTATGATAGCTGGAATTCTATCACAATTCTGGATATCTGGGGTAGTGTTTCACTGTTCTGGCAATAGCATCTTATGTCCTCGTGCAGTCCTGTGGGACAATGTCACTCCTATTCTGCCATCACCAGACAGCGCGCCCCAGGTCCGCCATGTTGTTTAGATTTCCAAGGCATGTTACAACATGGTTCCAGCAGTGCGATACAGCAGCACACCAACATCTACAGCAGCCATTTCTCTTCAATCCGTAGTTAAGTAGAAGTAGCCCTCTATCTTCTTTCCGTTTCGACCCCTGCCGCAAAAATGAATTCGGGAGTTACGTGGTCTCTGCTTCTAGAAGTCAAGGTCGCTGCCGCTATGCATACTCCCCTCCATTTCTATTTCAGCCACGAGCAAGTCGGGAGTTACGAAATATCCATTTCAGGTTTCTGCATAGTCCACCGCTGTACAAATTGATGTTTCTTTCTGTATCAGTGACGGGATAATATCACAGTAACATCCTTAACTGTGAAGCCCGGGATTCATGCTCTCGCACTACAACTGTGACGTCACCAGGTCGCCTGCTCCAGATAAGCCGTCCTACTCAGTCCGCTGCCTCTGCCTGAATGAATCATGGCTCCAAGGACAGACATGATGTGTTTAAAGTGAATCGTCCATATAGGCTCTTTTCACTGTTTTATCCCTTAAAAAGGGTTATTTACTTAATCCTGAGGGAAAGGAATTGTGCCACATCCCCTGCAGGCGTTTATGCACTCAAAGGAGTGCTTATTTACTTTGGCCGTCACCACGGGACAGTGTTTTAACTGTCACTGGGTGAATGTAAGGCCATATGGTGGGTAGGAATAGAACCTACACACACCCACCCAATCATTCTGTTAACTACTGGTCTGCAATAGCAGTAAAGCGAGAGAAAATTAGCTTTCTCATATCGCTTATGTCAGCGTAATGTGGTCGTGCAAGCACGAGAAATTACGGCAGCAGGAGGAAAGGTGACGAAAAGTCAAGCACGCACCTGTATGTCAAATTCAGTCCAGTTGTACTAATGGACAACCTAACAACCAATAATGTGTAAGCCACCTGTGCAATTTACCAAATATCTGAGTTAGAAATTATTAATTAACATCCTATAAAAAATAGGGACTAGTACTACAGTGTACATACGTAAGTCCCTATTGTATTTAAACTAATAGTGTCTAAGCGACACATAGAAGTGTAGTCAATGGTAGGGGATTTTGGTTATAAATTTGTTGCAGCAGTGCCAATAAGGTCAAATTATTCCTTTCAGGGCCAAATAGTTAGTCAAAGAGGGGTGCTCGATACCAAATGAGTCCCCTATTAATAATAAAAATGGCAATGAAAGTAGCCCTATTTGGGCTAGTACTCCACGGGTTGGAAGGTGGCCCTTCTGTCTTCCATCTCAGCAAGGAATGCGGCAGTTCTTTCTTCCAAGAAGGTTCGTCTGGGAAAGTAGAATCCGTGCTTCTTGGCGATATATGCTGCCGCATCTTGTAGGTGGTGGAGTGGCCTATCCTCAAAGGCCTCGTAGTAGTAGCTCCCCAAAATATTCAGTGCGTGATGCCACTGACTCACCCGTGGTGGCGAAGTTTGCATGGATCTAAAACCAATGTACTGGACCGCAGACATAAAATTCGATGCCTTTTTCTTGTTGGTTAATAAAGGTTCAAGTCCCATGTCGCTGCATAGCTTCGCCATTAATTTCTCTTTGTGTTCATCTGGCATCCGCACTGTCTTGACGGGCGACTCCCACTTGGCCTTCGGGCTTTCCTCTTCCAATATTTTATCCAGGTTCATTGCCGGACCTGGTGATGGAGTGGGGGGTGTAGATGTTGTTAATTTCCCCTTTTTCCCCTTATCCTTTCCTTTTTTCTTTTTAGGGGGTGGTGGCGGTGGTTCTGGAGTTTCCATTGCTGGTTCTAGTGGTTTATCAATAGGAGAAGTGGCCGCTTCCACTGTTTCCGCTGTGATAAGATTCAGCATTCTGGTAGATAGTGTTTCTATCTGTTCTCGAAGAGCATGTAGCGTAACCTCTTGTACAGGTGAGTCTGCAATAGCCTCTCGTGTTACCTCTTCTTGAACTGCTGGGGGGGGGGGGGGGCGGCGTGGTTGCTCGGTTTCCCGCCTTCGCCGTCGTCCATCTTGTCCTCTGTACTTTTTGGCCCCTGGTATGTCCTTGAGGATTTTTGTTTCCCAGATAAGCAGCAGAGAAGTTCTTTTCCCCGCCGCTCTTAGGCTCCAATTTGTAGCCATTTGTTGCCCCAAGCTAGAAATTGCTCGAAGGGCCATCTCTGGTATTATTTCCATCGCTAGAGTAGATTTCTCCGACATTGAGCTCGTGTGTATAACGTGCCTGGTTCGCTGCGACTATGGCTCCAAGGACTGACGATTGCGTATATATATCTTAAGCACGGACGTGAAAGTAAACACCCCCTACATTCACTTTTCATATTATATACTATCCACACACCATATCATTTACTATCCCAAATCACACTATATACTATCCACACACACGGGGAAGCAGCCAAAACACACCATATCATTTACTATCCCAAATCACACTATATACTATCCACACACGGGGAAGCAGCCAAAACACACCATATCATTTACTATCCCAAATCACACTATATACTATCCACACACACGGGGAAGCAGCCAAAACACACCATATCATTTACTATCCCAAATCACACTATATACTATCCACACACACACACACACACACACACACACACACACACACACACACACACACACACGGGGAAGCAGCCAAAACAAACCCTATTATTTACTATCCAAAATCACACCCTATACTAACCACACACACCCTATTATTTACTATCCAAAATCACACCATATATCATCTAAATAGAGTCAGTGTTTATAATCACACTACTCCTCTCTCATACCCATTGGCAATTGACATAGTATTTCTTTTCTTGTTATTTGGGTAGCCCTGAGAAGGGCTGTTTTTTAAATTTTAAAATGCACCTGGTTAATGCTGGCATCTCCCAGGTCTAGCCCCGCACACACATCTCCTACTCCAATCATTCTCCCAATTCACTCTTGTGATTGGGAGCGCAGAGGGAGAATGAGTGGCTTCACTATCCCAATTTTCTGTTTGAGGGATAGTGAAAGTCTCTTCATGTCTTCCTCTATTCCGCAACCGTGGATGAGGCTGTAGTTGTTGCGGCTGAGGCAGTGGGGGCTGCGCCTGTAGTGGACGAACTGGTTCTGGTGAAGGTGTCCTCACCATAGGTTTAACTTGACTAGTTTGCCTCATCATGCGGTGAGGCAAAATTGACATTTTCATTTCCTTCTCCTCTTCTTTCTTTTTCCTCTCCTCCTCTTCTTTAATTCTGGTCTCTTCTTCTTCGGCCTCCATTGCCAGCTCGTCCAGGAGACGTCTAGCATCCTCCAGATGCATTTGAAGCTCTCTTAACTTTTGAACTCTGCTCATCTTCTTTGATGCGCCAACGATGGGTAGCCAGACATCATCATCATCATGATTGTTTTAGAGTTGTCACCGCCCACTAGGGGCATATGGACAACTTTTATAGCCACCATATCGGTGGCCATTTAAGGTCCCTTGGGGAGGGTCGCTACTCCCCCCCCTCAGGATTTACAGTGCTTAAATGCACTATATTTTAAATAGGGCGTTCTCCCGAATTACTAAAAAGTAACTATCGGGAGAAATGAAAGCCCATGGGGTGGGTAAGAATAGTACCTACACACACCCACCCCTAACAACCAATCAGAAGTAAACGTTGGTAGCGAGGGAAAATGCTTTCTCATTTCGCTAGTAATTTGGTGAGTCGGAAATGGCAAAGGCGGAAAGGGCCCAGGTCCAGGAGGGCGTCGACACAGCAGCACACACCAGAGCACGCAAGAGCAAGACAGCACAGCAAAGGACGCAGTCCACACCTGAAACGACAAGGTCATACTAAAGGTCAAATTCAGTCCAGTTGTACTAGTGGACAAATAACATCCAATAATGTGTTAGCCACCTGTGCAATTATTCAAATATTTAAGTTGAAGAATTATTATTTAAAGTCCTATCATTCAAATAAAACTAGTACATAAGCGTACATATAATAAGTCCCTAACAAATTTAGAAAATTAAAAATGTCTAAGCGACATATAATAGTGTAGTCAATGGTAGGTAATTTTGGTCTTGAATTTTGTTGGAGGCGGTACCAATAAGGTCAAATTAGCTTTTTAGGGCCACGGAAAGTTATTCAAAGAGGGGTACTCGTAACCAAATGAGTCCCCTATTATTCAGGCGAATGAAAAGATAAATGGCAAATATCTTTTCGTTGTACTGCTTTATCCGAGTAATCCGATGGTGACGACTTATCCGTAGACAGCTGTATTTCCATCAATATGCTGGTTATCTAAGGTAGAGTTTCGCTGACTTGATAATATCATCCTACGGCAACCTGCGGGATACTCAATATTTTGACATCACCAGTCAGCGCGCCTCAGGTCCGCCATATTACTTAAATTCCCATGGCTGGTTGTAATATGGTTCCAGTAACTTGATGCAGGAGCAAGCCAACTTCAAAGTCCGCCATTTTTCTTCAAAACGTAGTTTAAGTAGGCGATTCAGTTTCTGCATATCTTCAATCTCTGCCACTTGTTAAAGGGACTTATAAAATATCCAAAATGATTCCACTGTGTAGCCAGACTTTTGATTGATTAATTGATTTTTATAGTTATAACCGTCCACTAGGGACATTTGTATAACTTTTATATCCAGTATGTCACTGAACATTTGTTGTTCCCCTCTTTTGAGAGGGGAGTTAAAAGTATCGAAGTCTTAATAGGGCGTTACATTGAATTACTAAAAAGTAACTATCAATGTAGATGAAGGCCCAGAAGAGGTAGGCAAGGTCAATCCACACCTCTATTTTGTAGCATGTCCGGAAGAGGCAAAGGAGGCAAGGGCAAGGCAAAAAACATCCAAGGCACCGCAATCCGCAGTCCCACACGCAGAGGAGGAGAGCGCACCACCGGACCCAAACCCGAAGAAACCCAAGGAGTACAAAAGTCCCACACCCATTTTATTAGTGTAACCTCACAAGTGCTATATTGTTGTGATATGTATTGTTTTGTTGTTATATTTTAATAACTGTTGCAGCCTTGTGCTGCGGGGGACTGATAGTCCTGGGGTAAGACTACCTTATATATTCTAGTAGGGACTTTTGTGTGTACGTATTATGTGTGTCTGTGAGGTTACCAGATTAAATTTATTCAATCAGTCCAGTTATATTAATGGAGGCCCTATACCAATTGAGTGTAAGCCACCTGTGCAATTGAGTCCAGATAATAATTAGTTACGAATTTCCTAACACTTATACTGATATCACTTAAGTAAGTACAAAGTGTACTATAAGATTACCACCATCCTATAATCCAGTGAAAAACCCTTGAAGAGGGCAATTCACCCTAGTACTATTTTGCACTAAGTAGTCTAAGTGACTAAAAAAGTTTTAATCTCGGTAGGTTATAGTAAGTTATGAATTTTGTTGGGTGTGGATCCAAAAAGATCATATTTGAGTTGGAGCAAGAAGTTGTTCAAATGGAATTCTCTAATACCAATCTAGTGTGAGAATTCTCTGTTCTGAATACATATAACAATACAAGACTCAGATTTAAGAAGTAGAGTGAGATAAGGTTCAATATCAGCTTCCCAGCGAGTCAGATTGGATTAAGAATAGAGGTATACCTAATTGTATACTTGTCCGTAGCACAGAGATAGACCGGGCTGTCTATATGTGCGTACACCAATCCAGGCGATTTCTAGACAGAAAAGAGCCTGTGTCTCAGCTGTTTCACTGACCTTCACCTATTCTCAAGAATCACAAAAAAAGGGGGGTAATAGCAAACATAGAAGACAATACAAGACGACATAAAGTAACATGAATTATTGTTATTGGAGTTTTTTTTATGAACATTAAATAGCATGAATTAACATGAACATTAATCTAAACTATAATAATTATGGTTAATAGAAAATACTAGTATTAACATGAACATTAAACAAGAAAATTTAATAGCAATAGTTAGTATGAACATATAAGTAACATGAATTATTGTTAGTAGAGAGTTATGAATACTAAGGAGCATGAGTTAACATGAACATGAAACTAAACTATAAGAATTATGGTTAATAGAAATTATTAGTATTAACATGAATATTAAACAAAATTTAATAGCAATAATTAGTATGAACATTCAACATGAACAAGATCATAGCCCTGAAAAGGACTGTTTTTGTAGACTGGTTCCCCACTTTTCCTCTGTCGTCAATGATAGCAGCAATTTTCCATTTCTCTATTGTCCAAGAGTTTACACTTCCACTGAATGTCCACATATTGTATAATTTGGAATGCCAACTGCCATTAACTTTTATTCTTATAGCCAGACTGTTCTGTTCTGTTCTCTTGGGTTTTTGGTGGTGTTCGTACCTTGGTACATGTACCACCGGTTAATGTGTGCACCGCACACTTCTTAGATTATCCACAGGGACGGAATTGTGCCACGTCCCAGGGCATTAATGTGTTCATGGAACACTACTGAAATTCTGGCCGTCTAGGTTGGTTCTTGGCCGTCTGGGCTGGTTCTTGTATGAAGGATGTTTCTGACGTTTCTGATGTCATAGGTCGGTGCTGCTTGACTCCAGGCTAGGTCTAGACATCGCCGTATATTTTAATTTTGAATGATCAGTGCTGTTTAGTTAGAAGGTCGAGAAGGGAACCAGGTTTTTTTTTTTTTTTTTTTTTTTTTTTTTTTTAAAACTGTTGTTGTTTGTTGTTTGTTGTTGTTGATTGTTTTGTTGGTTGTTGTTGTTGTTTTGTTGTTTTTGTTTGTTGATGTGTGTTGTTGTTTGTTTTATTGTTGTTGTTTGTTTACGTTTGGTTGCTGTTGTTATTGTTGTGTGTGATATATATAAATATATATATATATATACATACACACATACACACACACATACATATACACACACACATACACATATATATATATATATATATATATATATATATATACATATATATATATACATACACACATATATATACATACACATATATACATATATATATACATATATATATATACACACATATACACACACACATATATACATATACACACACACATACATATACATATATATATATTTATTTTTCTTTCCCTGGTTCCAATAGGTGGGAGTACGGAAGGAAAAGAGAGAAGATGTTGTTAGTCATGCAGAGGCCATATGTTATGAGAGATGATATTATAGGGGTGGGGGATAGGTTTGTTTGATATATTTTAAGTGTGTGTGTGTGTATGTATAGGTTAACCTACTTGTATTAGTTACTGGTGTTATATTTTGTTGAGAAGGCCTGTGTCTTTAAGATATTGTATGATATTCCGGTATGTTGTTTCGATATTATTGTTTGCGTTTTGGAAGATTTCCGGGTATGTATGAGGGGATCCGATTTCCGCCTGTTTTGATATTAGTTCCTTTCTTTCTTTTCTCAATTTCGTGCAGTCGTTTATAATGTGTGATAAGTCTTCAGGGACTTTGCAGTGATAACAATTTGGGTTATTTGGGAATGGGCCGAGGTATTTGCCGAAACTGTTGGCCAATTTCGTTTTCCCTGTTAATAGCCGATTTATAATTATTTGCTCCTGAGACTTGAGTTGAGGACTTTTGCGATTTCGCCAGACTTTGTTAATGATATTGAAAAGCCTTCTTCCCTGGGTGGAGGCATTCCACCCGTCTTGCCATTTTTGGTCGATTAGACTTGAAATAAAGCCATATAGTTCCTGAGTACTGTAATCTAGGTGTATTTGTTCGTTTTCGGACAACGTTTGTTTCGCTGTTTGATCTGCGAAGTCATTACCTCTGATGTTTATATGGGAGGGGACCCACATAAACTCTATTTGTTTATTATTTTTATTAATATCTTTAATGATTTTATTTGCTTGTCTTAGGAAGTTCCCTCTGGAAGCTGTGTTGTTATTTTCAATGGATGTCAAAGTGCTAAGAGAGTCGCTAATTATGACTGTTTTTTCAACTTGGTTGGTTTGGGCCCATTTTAGCGCTTCTAGTATGGCCCAGAATTCTGCCGTATAGATGGAACAGTGGTTAGGTAGTCTTTTGCCGAATTGGATATTTAGCTCAGGGATGACATATGCGGCGGCTGTTCGTGGGGGGTTAGCTGTTTTTGCGCCATCTGTATATATTTTAGTGTATTGCGCGTATTTGTGATTAATTTCCTCAATAACTTGGGATTTAAGGGCGAGTTCTTGCCCTTGCTTGTTTCCCTGTAGTGCTATGGTGGTGTTGACGTTTATTTTACTACAGTCCCAAGGTTCTGAGTCGTAGTAGGTGATTTGTTCCGATATTAGTTCTTCGATAGGGAGTTGTTCAGTTAGTTTATGTGTGATGTGGCCCGCCGGGATATATTGCGGGTTTCCTAACGAATAGCTTCTTTTACAGTTATTGATGGCAACACGGGTGGGGTGCGTTGTTGGATGTATTGATATTCTCGCCGCGTGCCTTAATATTAGTTCCTGTCGCCTAAGATGTAGAGGGAGTTCTCCCGTTAAGATTTGTAGTTCGGCGAGGGAAGTGGATGGTAAAGTGTTAGTGCATAGAGCTAGCGCTTGCCTTTGAATTTTGTCTAATTTTTTTAAGTGTTTTTTTGGGGCTGAGTAGTATACCTGACACCCATAGTCTAATTTGGATCTTATTAAGGCTCTGTACAGGGTTAAGAGTGTTTCCTGGTTGGATCCCCAGGTTGTGCCTTTTAGGTTTTTAAGAAGGTTAAGGTCTTTTTGGCATCTTTTATCTAATTCATTTATATGATGGCTCCAATTTAGATGTCTGTCGTAAAACATACCTAGGAATTTGACCGCTGGTACGAATTTTATTTCCTTACTCTGAATTGTTAGCTTGGGGTATTCTGTGTGTTTTTTCCTAATTGGGGAGAAGAGAACCGCAACAGTTTTCTCGCTGGACAGTTTAAACCCCCACTTATTAGCCCAATTCCCTATGTTATCCAGGCTTTTTTGTATATCCATAATAGTTTTGTGGTGGGAGGGGTTGCCTGCTCTCCATAGGCCACTGTCATCAGCAAATTGTGAGATCTCCATTAGGTTCGAGGTTAGGTTTTTGTCAAGGTCGTTAATCATGATATTGAATAGGGTGGGACTGAGTACACTGCCCTGTGGAGTGCCATTTTCCAGGGTGTGTGGCTCTGAATGGGTGTCCCCTATTCTGGTTATAATTTTCCTGTCCGTAAGGAAGTTTTCGATGAATTTGAACATACGTCCGGTGATGCCATAGTGGTTTAGTTTGGCTATGAGGCCTTTTGTCCAGACGAGGTCGAATGCTTTTTCAAGGTCAAGAAAAACCGCTATTAAGTTTCTGTCGGCCTTTTTCTTAGCGTAAAAGGCATTTTTAATGGCGGTTTCTAACCGAATTAGTTGATCCGTGGTGGATCTGTTGTTTCTGAAGCCACATTGATTTTGCGATAGGCGCTGGTTGCTTTCAAGGTGGTATTTTAGCCTGTTTACCAGTATGGTTTCCATAAGTTTGCATATATTGTTGGTGAGGGAGATTGGCCTGTAAGAGTTAATAATATTGGGGTCCTTGCCCTGCTTTAGAATCGGGACCACTATTGCGGTTTTCCATTTATGTGGGAGATGTCCTGTAGTCCATATTTTGTTTAGCAAGTTTAATACCGATTTTTTAATGTTGGGTGGGATATGTTTGTAGATAGTGTAGCCTATTTGGTCTTCACCTGGTGAAGTCTCAGTTTTAGAGTTTAGGGCTGTATCCCATTCGTATTCTGTGATTTCCTTGTTTAGTGGTGTGTCGGTGGGGCCCTGGTCTATAAAGAATTTTGTTTTATTTTCGGCTAAGTACCGATGATTTTGAAATTCGATTGTATGGTTTGTGTTGCTGCTCATGTCAGAAAAATGCTGAGCTAGTTTTGCTACCTTCTGTTCGTTAGAGATGGCCCCTGAGAGCTTAGGGATTGTGCTGCGAGTTTTCCCTCGAATTTGTTTGATCTTGTCCCAGACTTGTTTTGAACTAGTTTTAATGTCGATAGAAGAGCAGTAATCACGCCAGGTTTGTTCTTTGGCTTGTTTAATTACTGTTTTTAAGTGCTTTTCTTTATTTTTATATGTTTGGAAATCACTTGAGTTCTTAGTTTTCCTAAATCTACAGAGTGCTGTTTTTTTGGCCTTGTGTGCCTCTTTGCAATGGTCGTTCCACCAAGGTATGGGCTGCTTATTTATGTTACGTTTAGTTTTGGGTATGTTGTCGGTTGCTGCTGCCCTGATTGTGTTAATTAGCTGGTCGTAATGTTTCTCTACGTTTTCCCCCTCCATGTTTGTTATGTCAATTGAGGCTAGTTGTGTTTGGAAGGAGAGCCAATCTGCTTTTTTGTAATTCCATTTTGGGTTTAAGTTTAGTGGGTTATATTGGACTGTCATCTGTAGCGTGGTAATTACAGGGAAGTGATCGCTGCCCATGGGGTCAGCTTGATCCACTCGCCAACTGGTCACCTGAGCTAATGCTGGGGTGCACATGGTGAGATCGATGGAGGTCATGCTACCGTCGATAGGATTTAGTCGTGTCTTAGCGCCATCGTTTAATATAGTCAAGTTAGATTCGACTATCCAGTTTTCTACCAACCTGCCTCTTTTGTCCGTTCTATCGTCTCCCCATATTGTATTGTGTGCATTAAAGTCGCCACATATGACTATCCGCTCAACCCGTCTTAAGGTGTTGATGTGCCTATATGTGTCTAAGTTTATTTCGGCACTATTACCCCCTGGGTCATAGAAATTAACTATTTGAATTGATGTGTTACCAATATCGATTATGATGGACTGCATCTCGGTATGGTTATTGTTGATGGTTTGATTAACTGGTGTGGTGTTGGGGAGCCGCTCATTTGTGTATATGACTAGTCCCCCTCCTTGCCCATTTGTTCTGTGTTGAAAGTGCCCTGGGGCGTAACCGGGTATGGTAGGTAATCGCTTGGTTTTGTCTGATAATTTCGTCTCCTGGATGCAGAGGATGTCAGGTTTGTTTATTGAATTTTGTATTTTGATTTTTAATTCGTTTATGTTTCCTAGCAATCCTCTGGCATTCCACTGCCATATTGTAATGTTGTTTCCCTTGTGGTTCATAGTGACTTTGGTCGTTAATATGTTGATAGCTCCTGCTGTTTTTGTTTTAGTTTTGTTTTAGTTCTTTTATTTGTGTTTCAATTAGTTTGAATTGTTGTATACAAATGAGGTTGTTGTTAATTATGCTTTGTTTTATGTCGTTTATAGCTGTCTCTAGATAACCATCTAATTTGGGTAAGTTAGGTGGTGTTCGTTTATCAGGTGGGTGTAGGGTTGTTTGCGTGCTTTTGTCTGTTTTGGACGTATTGGCCTGTTTGTTGATTTTCCCTCCCCATTCCCCTTTCCCTACTGAGTGGTTGAGTTTGGAGGTTGGTGCCAGTTTTTTTTGCCAGGTGGTATGGGATGTTTTGTGCATTCATGATTTCTATTGTGTTGTATTCTTTTATCATGAAGGGACACTCCTGGGACTTGGCTAAGTGCGGTCCCCGGCAGTTGGCACATTTAGGGTTTCTCCTACACTTCCCCTTATGGTACCCCCCGCACTGTCTACAGACTGTTTCGTATCTGCAACTGGAAGCAAAGTGTCCCCAGTGCTGACAGTTGGTGCAGAATCTGGGTTTGTTAATATAGGGCTCGAGTCTGAGCCATGGTCCTGAGGGACTGAGCCGGATAAGTGGTTGCAGTGGTGTTGCAGATTCAAGGACAGCTAAGTGATTTTCACTGTTGTTTGATTTGAGCTTATATGCCTTGGTGATGTGTGTGCCACCTAATTTGATGTATTCGGTTAGAGTAATGTCATTCATGTTTTTGCAGTTTCTTGGTAGTTTTATTACTTTTTTGAATGTCACTTTAGGCTGGGTACTGGTTTTTTGGTTGTCGTTGTTGCTGTTATGGCAATCGGTGTCTAATTTGTCTGATTTTCGGTTGTTAGTCTGAGTCTTGTCGGTGGGTTTTGGATTTGTATTACCTTGTAGCCCGGTGGTGTGGGTGGGGTTTAGAGCTTTCTCCCCAACTTGCCTATGTAATGTGACCTTAACTTTTATGTTGCATAGTATTTCAATTTCTAGGTATTTCGCTATTTGAGCCTGTGTACTACATTGAACAATGATATAGTTTGTGTTGGGTCTTATGACTTTAAATTCACCCCCGTGGACTTTGAGCAGTGCGTTGGTGATGCTGTTTAGACTAAGGTTGAGTAATTGAGATGAGTGGCTGGTTATGAAGATGGTGTGTGACATAGGGTGGTATCGATATTTTGGGTTAGAGTTTTCCGACGATAGGGGAGCTGTTTTAACCGGCGTTTTTGATGTGTCTTTTTTTTTTAATGTACATGGGTTTTTTACCTTTGCCCTGGCCATCCCACGGGTTTATCTGTCTTTTGGTGGTGGTGGTGGTGACAGGTTGTAGTTTACCGCCTTTGGGGCTGTCGTAAATTAAGTCCGCAGCAGTGAGGGGTTTAGAAGGGCCGGGTGTTTGACTGCTGTTTATTTTACCCTGCTTGTTATCTGTCTTATGAACCTGTAGTTTTTGTTCTATCTTGCCTGCTTGATTTTTAATTGAATCCGGATTTTGCCTGATGTTCCTACCTAGCATGAATTCATTGCTTTGGTTTTGCTGATCGCGTTTGGTTTTTTGGTTAGTGAGTTGTACAGGCACAGCAGGTTTAGTAGCCTGTTTTTGATTGGTAATTGGTTCGTCGGGTTGTTTATGGTTACGTGTAGGTTCCGAAACCTTTTTAGTAGCGATGTTCTGGTTGGTTGGCTGGTCTTTGTTGTGTTTGGAGATTTGGGTTACATTTGTTGTGCTATTGGGTAAAGTACCCTGCTTTTGGTTGGTTGTTGCAGTTGCAGTTTTGGGGCTTGTAGGGTTCTGATTTGGAGCCGATGGTAGGTTGTGTCCTGAGTTTTGGTTGGTTAGGTCGGACTGTGATTCATTTAGAGCATTTTCTGTTAAATCGTACTGCCCTAGTCCTAGACCCGAAGTACTGTGAGTTGTGTTAATGATAATCGGTCCAAACGGTTTTTTAACTGGTGATTGCGCTAACTGTAGATACTGGGGTGGATTAATGTTGTGGTCCCTAATTTGGCAGTACTTTTCCAAATACGAGTGATTCGAGGGTAGTGTTGTGTCCATCGCTACTTCCCCCAACGTTTCGCCTGGTATTTGAAATTGTATTGGAGAGTTTGGCGACAGAAGTGCCGCTTGTTGTCTGATTAGATCAGGGGAGGAGGTGAGTATGGGTGAACTGATTGTGTTACAGTTGTACCCTATCGTGGAGCAATTTAAATTGGTCTCGCTCAGTTCCCTGTGTATGTCTGATGGTCCTATAGGTAAGCTCCCTATGTAAATTGGCGATATGACGTTGTTATTAATGCTATTCATGCCAGTGTGTTGCATGGCGGCCATTTTGGCTTCTAGCTTCTTACGTTTTGTGGTTTGCCACGTTTGTCTATTTCTTTTGAGCATTGCCGATTTCAAAGTAGCTTGCCTATCCATGTTTGGGGTGAGGGTGCGAGTCCGGTTAGAATGTTTAGCTAGAGAGTGTTAAAAGTTTTGAAAATGGAGGTATGTTAAAAAGGTAGTAGATGGTCAATTGGCAGCTTTATTTCGTTCAATTGAAAATCGCACAGTGGAGATCTAGTTAGATTTCTTGTGCGGATTCAATCCAGGTAGTTCCTAGTTTGTGTTGCCTAGGGCCTGTTTGCGGAAATAATAGACAATTGTAGAGTGTTAGATTTTAGTACGTTAAAGCGAGAGATAGTCTGAAGTTTTAAACAGCACTGATTTATATGCCCGAAGGCTTAGAGAAAAATTCCTACCTCGAGTATAGATTATGCTTGGTAGTGTAATCCTTACTGTTAGCTGGTTTGAATGGCTTGCGGTATGCAATGCGGGCCGTCTTGCTTGCTGACTGGTAGACAAAGGCAGGCAGTCCGGATCCTTTGTTTCCTTTTGTTATCCTCTTCTATTCTTCTATTCTTGAGTTGCTCCTCTTGATGATATTTTTTCAGCGGCACGATACGTCTGATCTTCTTTGTTCGATGTGTGTGTGTATGTGATGTGGCCAGACTGGATACGATAATGTGGGTTTTTTAGTTGCCACCGCCCTCTAGGGGCATTTGGGCAACTTTTATAGGTACCATGTCGGTACCCATTTAGTGGGAGGGGTGTTCCCCCTCCCGTTTAAGTGCTTAATTGCACTATAGATTTAGGCGTTCCCCTGAATTACTAAAAAGTAACTATCAGGGGAAATGGAAGCCTATGTCGAGGGTGGGTAGGAATGGTACCTACACACACCCACCCCTATCATCCAATCGAGCAATTGTAAGGTAGCGAGGGGAAATGTTTCCTCATTTCGCTAGTAATTTTGGTGAGCAGGAATGGCAAAGGAGGAAAAGGTCCAGGTCCAGGAGGGCGTTGACACAGCAGCACACACCAGAGCACGCCAACAGCAAGACAGCACAGCAAAGGACGCAGCCCACACCTGAAACAACAAGGTCATACTAAAGGTCAAATTCAGTCCAGTTATATTAATGGACAAATTAACATCCAATAATGTGTTAGCCACCTGTGCAATTATTCTAATAATTAAGTTGAAGAATTATTATTTACAATCCTATCGTTCGAATAAAACTAGTACATAAGCGTACATATATTAAGTCCCTAACTAATTTGGAAAATTAAAAAATGTCTGAGCGACATATAATAGTGTAGTCAATGTTAGGTATTTTTAGTCTTGAATTTTGCTGGAGGCAATACCAATAAAGTCCAATTAGGTTTTTAGAGCCACGGAAAGTTATTCAAAGAGGGGTACTCGTAACCAAATGAGTCCCCCTATTATTCAGGCGAATGAAAAGATAAATGGCATATATCTTTTCGTTGTACTGCTTTATCCGAGTAGTCCGATGCTGGCATTGCATCCGTACACCGCTGTAATGGCAATCAAAATGCTGGCTATCCAAGGTAGTGTTTCGTTGACTTGACGATATCATCCTACGGCAGCCTGCGGGTTACTCAATATTTTGATATCATCAGTCAGCGCGCCTCAGGTCCGCAACATTTCTTATTTTCCATGGCCTGTTGAAATGCTGTTCCAGTATTTCGATGTTGGAGCAAGTCTATTTTCAGCGCCGCCATTTTTCTTCACCACGTGGTTATGGTGGGCTGTCCAATTTCCATAAGTTTTCGTCGTCTGCCACTTGTTAAAGGGACTTATAACTTCTCCAAAATATTTCCGCTGCGCAGTCCACCGCCCCACGTTGTGATGTTTCTCTTCATAGTGAAGTGAGTTGATGTCGTCTTGAACCGTCCTTAGCTGTTAAGCCCGGGCAATGTGCTCTCGCACCTCGTCGTGACGTCACCAGGTCGCCAGCTCCAGAAAAGCCGTCCTACTCGGTCTGCAGTCTTCGCCTGAATCGGGCCAGACTGGATGAATGAATAATGGGTTTTAAGTGATTCGTCCCGAGGGCTCTTATCACTGTTTTATCCGTCAATGGACGGTTATTTAATTATCCTGAGGGTGGGTATGGAGCCACCACCCTGCAGGCGTTTATGTGTTCAGGGAACACTATTTAATTAGGCCGTCACATCTGAGTAACTATTGAGCTACTGCGGTGTGATTGTAGGGCCTGTGTATATATATGAGTGGGAATAGTTCCAGCACACACTCATATTCATGCCATCCGGTGTTATTGGTTTATAATGGACGTGCTAAGCACGTGTAGTTGCTGGAGCAGGCGGAGCAGGTAGTGGGCGAGGCGAAGGGCCAGGCTTGGTAGGCTGCTTTTCTGGGTCTATCCCCTATTTATATACTCTGTGCTTTCTGTCTAGAGTAGTTTAAAGTATACAGTGCTTTTTGTGTTTTTATTTGTAGTTTTTAGTGTTTTGTGTTATATTTATTTGAGTTTGTTTGTTCTACTTTGTTATGTGCAACATTGTGTTGCGGTGTCTGATGACCTTTGGGATTGGGTCACCTTATAATCGCTATTTGGGGCCCTAGGAGTGACTTAATTTGTCTGCATTTGGTTATAGTTGCAGCCTTGTGCTGCTGGGCCTGATAGTCTTGGGTTGTGACTACCTTATATGTTCTAGGTTTTAGGGTCTTATCGTGCTTATTTTCTATTTTTTAGTTTTATGTGCGGCCTTGTGCCGCTGGGCCTGATAGTCTTTGGGTTTTTTAGACTACCTTATATATTTAATTTGGGGTCGTATCCTATTTTTCTATCTAGTTTATGTGCTCCGGTCTCGGTTCACTGGTTTGTGCTACTTAAGTTATCCTAGATATTGCATGATGTGCTGATTTGCATTGTATACTTTATTTGTATTACTGAGAGAGGTTTAAGAAGTGACAGATCAGAGGCAGAAAGTGGTGAGTAGGGAGGTAGCTTTTGGTTTTGTGTTGTCTTTTCCTACTGCCTATGAGATTTGATGGCATCCTATCATTTTGTTTTGGTTTGGTTGTTTTTTGATGTACCTATTTATGACCATTATGGTGTTTTGTATTCAGGTTAATGTGGCTTATTTTGTTTTCCTAAGTTTTCCTCATTTTAAGGTCAGGTGTGTGGTTTGGTCAACTAGATAATGACTAGTGGGTCCTTGCAGGAAATATCCTGGGCCGTTAAGCGACACGGTCAAGGGTTTTTCACTGTCACACCCAGGAGACCGCCCCCGGTCCAGTCCGTGAGATTTGGTGACTGAGCGACAACAAATGGGCCTCTGCCTAGTTCAAGGGGCCGTTAAGCGACACGTCAAAGGTTGTCCATAGTTGTGCCCAGAGACCGCACCTGGTCCGTACCGTTGCTTAGCTCACCCGTCCTTTAAGAGGTTCCTTGATGATTTGTTTATGGGCCTACATTTCCTGTTTTTTTCAGGGATTTTATTGTGAGTGTGGTTTATATTTTATCTATTTTTTCTATGTTTTTAAGAAATTCTATCATATTTTTATGTGTCCCTGCTAAGTTTGTATTTGAGTTTAGTAAAATCTCTGGGTATGTATAGGGGGCTTTAATTTCTAGCTGTTTCGATCTAAATTTGTCCCTTTCTTGTTTGGTTTTGGTACAATTGTTGAAGATATGATGGAGATCTTCAGGGGTGTTACAATTGTAGCAGTTTATGTTATGAGGAAAGGGTCCTATATATTTTCCCATGCTGTTTGCCAACATGGTTTTACCTATAGTTATTCTATTTATGATTGTTTGTTCTATAGGTAAGCCCCTGGGCGGTTTTATATTCCTTTTAACTTCCTTAACAGTAGTGTACAACACTCTCCCTTTTGTACTAGTATCCCAATCGTTTTGCCATTTTTTATCTATTTGCGTATTTATTAAACTGTATAGTTCTGAAGTACTATATTGTAGTGGCTCGAAATTTGGTTCGTTTAGTTTTTCTTTGGCTAGTTTGTCTGCCATTTCGTTGCCTTTAATTTCAATGTGGGAGGGGATCCACAAGAATTCAACAGTAATATTTTCGATATCGAGTTGTTTTAGTTTGGTGTTTATTTGATTGAGAAACTCTTCCCTACATTTAGTGGTGTTTGTTTGGATTGAAGAGAGGACACTTAGCGAGTCACTAATAATCACTGTCTTATTGGGTTTGAACTCTTCAATCCATTGTAATGATTTTAGGATGGCCCAGAATTCAGCTGTGTAAATAGAGCAGTAGTCTGGGAGGCGTCTGCCTATTTGTACTTGATGCTCTGGTATGACCATTGCTGCAGCTGTTTTGTATGGATTAGTAATTTTGGAGCCATCCGTGTATATTTTAGTATATTGGTGGTACTGAGTGTTGATTATTTCTAAGGCTTCTATTTTTAAGTTGAGTTCCTGATTTTGTTTGTTGCCTTTTTGAGTTAGGGAGGTGTTGACTTTAGATTGTACGTTATTCCAAGGTTCGTGTTCGTACACTATGTTAGGTTCTAATGGGAGTAGTTCCACTGGTAATGTTGGGCCAGACTGGAGACTACCCCTGCTTTATATGGTTCAAGCGCGGACGTGATGGAAAACACCCCTCGACGGTTTAGGGTTTTGAAACGTTTAGATAGTTTGATGTGAGGGATAGAAAGAAAAGTCAAAGAGCATTTATATGAATACAAATATAAAACAAACGACAGACGCATTGATTTTAAAAACACAACATTTTTTATTCAAATAACAAAACAACTCACAAAACACAATTTTTTCAAATAACAAACATTTTTTTCAAATAACAAACATTTTTTTTCAAATAACAAACATTTATTTCTTCTATAACTCTAATACATTATCTTTGACATGGTTGACAACCTTGTGAATTAAATTGAGATTTCCACTGATGGAAATCATTGGGCCATTGATGTACACTACGTTTCCTAGCTAAAGACAACAGATAGCCATAATGGTCACAAAACCATCGATCTACTTTGTCATCGTTTCGAGACGAATGACGATCAAAATAAGTCACTAAATGTTCTAAAGAATATCCAAGACTGCGATGATGCAGATAATAGACACAATATTGTCCACACACCATAGAATCTGTGCTTTGTAATTTCACATTATTGAATCGTGTCGTCTGGGCATTTCTTCTCATAAAGTCAATGATATCATCTTCGAAAGGGGGTAATCCATACGAATCAAAATACTCCACACAACCCTCTTGAGGAAAGTAGACAGCTACCCAGTGAGTTCCTGGAAGATGACTGTCATCTGTGTTGATGACATAAGCTTGATTCTCTTGAGGTTTGCGATGAGGTAGTTCATCTTTAGCACACACCACAGGATTCCAAGAAGCAGTGTACGAACTACGGTTCAAAAGATAATAAAGTTCCCAGGTATCCATTTTTTTTGTTGTGTAGCCTTATTTTTTTCCCCTTTCTTCACAGGTGATGATAAGTCATCAATTCAATCCAGACTTTTTGTTTGAAACGGTCTGACAAGTAACTGATGGTTTGCTTCGTCTCTTTACTCTGGGCCAAGAGAGCTTCGATGCGATCAATTTCTCGAGCAAACAATGGAGGAGAGGAATGATCACGTAAGCCTTTATACCACTGAAGTAACACGGCTTCTTCTGAAATGAGACTCCAAGCTTCGTTCAGATAATCGTCCAGTTTTTCTTCTTGACTCATCATCATACATGTATCGTGTTGAATTTGACTGGGATGATCGATTTGACATCCATAACAATCTTTTTTAATCATGTCTCTCATTTTGTCTTCCAAGTGTTGTGCAAAACAGGCCACTAACTGTTGTTCCTGTTCTGGCCATCTGGATTGCATGATCACTACTTCTTCTTTTTGGTCTTCGGGAACTGCTTTTTCTGTAACCTCCCATTCCATGGATTCTCCACTATTCAAAGAAGGACAAGGGTCTTCCATAGTGTCTAATAGTCTAGAATGACTTCTCTCAAACTGTTGATTTCTATGGTATTATCGAATTCGGCATACAGAATGACATTTACTGTATGGGGAAGAGATGGGTGATCTGCTGTTGCTGCAAACTGAAGTTCAACACGCAGTTGTCCTGATTTTATAGGGTGGAAATGTCCCTCGTCACTGCCTTGGTCTGGAGTGAAATCAAAACCCCACAAAGCGTAACCTCCTGCATAATCGTCGTAGGAAATACCGTGACTGGTGTTGGTTCCTAACTGTCCTGTGGCTTCGTACAGCGACAAGTACGACCTCAAGTAATTCTTCTGGGCAAAGTTGGGTTCGAAAGGTCTGGTACACAAAGTTTTGCCATCGCGACTGACTTCGATTTTGGATACATTGTAGTGATGAAACTGGAAAGGATTTTGAGTGTAGGCACCGTTGAAGGCTGCATTGCTGACGATACCGATGAATAAACGTTTGGGTAACTGTCCTTGGAACAGATGATCTTCGATCTTAGATCGGAGTCCAGCGGCAATGGTGAAAGTTTTGACTTCCACGCGTCGTATCGGATACTTGGCTGTCGTTCTGCTCAAAGTGTGACTGATGTCATTTCCCACTTTAGGTAACACTTCCACACGACGCACGTATAATCTGGCTTCTTCGATCTTGGTTTTACAGTGGTGAGCAGTAGGAGCAGCAACAGTTTCAGAAGCCATCAAATGGAAAGCAGCACTGCTACGATTCAGTCTCAAGCGAATATCTACTCCGTTTAGCAAATACTTCTCTTGAAACCACATGTCCAAATGCAAACGATCGCACAGTTCTAAACTACGTCCTTGCAGAATTTTCTTTTGACGCTCGTTAAAACCCACATTGTGAGGATTGGTAACATTGTCATCATTATCTACTTCGGTCAAGGCTGTGTCGATAAATTTATTTGCTGTGTCAGGTTTCCATACCACGCAAGCATCTAAATGAGTGTTTTTGGCTTCTTTTCCGTACGTCAAGAGATTTTCTATGTACGCTCGGTAAGGGTAAGTATCCGTGCTACTGCTGACCAGTTTGTTATTCATGTACAAATCCACTTCGCTGAACAAGGAATGCATGAAATTGTTGACGGGAGCTGATTGGGTATCGGCTCCTGGAGCGTTGCCGTCCGTTTTGGTTACTTTCACTTTCAAATACAAGTAACTGTTGTTGAGATCGATGTAATCTTCGGGTTGCCCTTTGATTTCAAACTCGATGGGAGCTGAATCCGTCAAAGAGGAGATGGGATGAAATTCAACCCATTGGGCTTCTTGCATGGTCATCATCGTAGGTGGCATGGCAAAGAGATCTAGTTCCGACTTGGAACAGGCACAAGATTCTTGGTGCATCATTTTTCTTTATGTTTTTTCTCTTCACTTTTAATAATCAAAAATGTCTAAGTCTCGAGCGGTTCTTTTTTTCTTCGTCTTTCTCACTTTAGAGGTACGGAGACTTTTGAAATTGTGCCTTCGTCGACGTTTTCTACCTTGTCCTTGCTGTGTCGTCAGGGAAGCAGGAATGCCAGACTCGGTACCGTTCAGGGCATTTATAGGACTTTCTCGTCGACCCAAAATCTCTTTACTCGTTTGAAGTAAGACATTTTTGCCTGCTCTCAAAAAAGCTTCTTTGGGGTTTTGTTTGTCAATGAGAACATTGTGAAGAAAATCTTTGCCGTGAGTCAATGCGGCATCTTTTAAGGCGTGCAATCCTCGTGTCACCATCGGTTTCAAAACAGGGACCACGGAACGAAAGGCTGATTTAAACATATCTCCTAAGCCATGTCCTCGTTGTCGAGTGACTCCTTGGTACACAGGATACATCACTTTTTCAGTTGTTGGAGAATCGTTTTTGAAAATGGAGTTTCACTGTGACTTTCCCTTTGGTAAATGGAATATTTTGTCCTAGTTCTCTTTTTATAGTAATGTTGACACTGTCGACATACAACTTACTGACGGGTATATAATGAGGATGTACAAATTCACGGTGAACGTGATAGGTATTTCCACCTTCTTCTTTAGCGTTAGTGGCAGAATCCACTTTGAAAGGAATGACACGCAGTAACGGTGCAGAGGTGTGTCCTACCACGTTGTACTCCACCACATCGGAGTACACAAACATCAAGTTGAGACCTTGGTTCAATTCAATAGGGAATCGAAAATATTTTGCAAAAACTATGTTATCGGTTATGCCTGGTATTTGCTTTTTGTTCTTGAGCATCTCGACGTCTCCACCCAAAATATCAAACAATTCAGGACAAAACGTAATGGCCATCATTTTTTCCTCTGAAAATGTCATCAGGAGGCGACGAGCCACTGGATGGTACTCAACGTACAAAGGAGTCCATGACTTTACCAAACTTAACATTGAATAGGGTAGCAATTGTAGTCACTAAATGTTGACCACTAAAATAATAACCTGGAGGAATGACGAAGTAATGAGTGGACAGGGCTTTAGTTGTGGCTCCATCGGATGATTTCTTTTAGCCACCTTTACCTCGTGCGTCTAAGGCTTTCTGCAATTGCTCGTCATACACTTCAACTGTAAAAGTGTTGTTTTGATTTTCGACGATGTTTTTGATTTGTGTCGGGTGTATTATTTCCACTAAAGCCGCTTCCCAATGAGCATCTTGATCCAAATGCATGGCTTGAGGTAATTTAGCTGTGTAACAGCACAACGTGTTCTTAGGAAACACCTCCATAGAACTGTCACTGGGTAACGTTAAGTAAAATTGGTTAATAGTGTTGTTCATATTTCCAATGTTCTTCTGTCCGAGGAGTCACTCGAGGTTAAAGGAGTATCTAAAAGAGGATTGTGATTGGAAGGGTGACTGTCAGGAGAAGGACTAACGTTGGACGCAAGGCTCCCAATATTGTTACTGTTGTTCCCGTTGTAAGAGTATTTCAGGGAAGGATTGGGAAGAAGATAACCGATGCAACTGCTGAGTAAAATAGTCCACAATTGTTTGTCTCCTTGTTGCAAACTCAAATTAGCAATGGCTGCACCGATGATACAATACACCACAAAGATTTGACAGAAAAAGACGATTTGGGTTTTAGGGACACGTTCTCCACACCACACCCACAAGGGTTGCTTTTGTAAATCTTGCAGAGATGACGTGGGTGAAGGAGTAGTCACTGTGGTCGCTGAAGCTGTATTGAAGGGCATGATGGTCACTTCTTTTTATAGTCGATGACTTGCGAAGCGTCAATCCAAAGAATCAAAACTAGGAGGATATCCTTTCCAACGTACTTTGACTTCTTTGACACGTCGTTTTCCTACTTTACGGGTTCTTCGTTCGAGAATGCTTTCAATGTCGTACACGTCGTCTTCTTTTTTGGTGACACGTTGTAACTCAGGCAAGTAAAACATTCCTTTTAATACTTCTCCGTTCATGTCTTCCAATTTATAGACGGCAGGATGACGGTCACGCACTCGTTCAGTAACACGAAACAATTCGGTGGTCCAATTGGGTAAGTAACCTTTCTCGAAAGTGCGTTTGGTTTTACCAATGCGTACCCAATCTCCCGGGGTTAACACTTCTCCACCTTTCTTGGGGACAGCCCTCGTTCGGGACGTACCAAACAGACGCTCAAAAACAGTTACTTCGTTGTCGGGTGTCACCTCTTGTGGGGCACGTCCAATGCTTCTATGGTAAGATTGATTGTAGGCTTGGACTAAGTGTGGTAAGACGTCGATGTACTTGAGAGTGTGTTGATGCGTAAAATATTTCCACATGCGTTCTTTCAAGGTACGTTGAAAACGTTCCACAATACTGGCTTTGGTTTCAGGATTTTCGGTGGTGAAAAAATGAATGTCACGTTTCTTTAATTCTCGTTGGAAAGCTTGGTTCAGAAATTCGGTATCTTTGTCGGTTTGCCATCGAAGAGGGTGACGACCACTTTGTTTCAACACCAGTTGCAAAGCTCGTACTAACTCTCCGCTCGATTTGGATGTCAATGGTACGACCCAAGCAAATTTAGAAAAGACGTCGATGACACAAAACAAATATTTGTAGCCACGATTGTAGGTGGCTAAATGAGAGACATCGGCTAAATCGGCTTGCCATTGATGATCGATGCCTTCCACTTGAGTGCGACTTCTGTGAAATTTTCGTCGAATGGGTTTGTGTAAAGTGTACGTCGCTTGTTCTTGTAACCATCGTTGTACTGCAGGTAAACGGAGCTTTTTCAGGCGAGTTTTGGCAGCACGATACAATTTCTGAATTCCTCCGTAACCTGCAGGGTGAGCTGGATCGTAATAAATGCTGGCTAATACTTTCTCCATGGTTTAGGTTAATAAGTGACCCACTCTTCGAGGATATTGCTTTGGGTGGGACGAAATGGGGGTTGTTTGGAAACGGTTTTACGTGTCCGATGTGCCACAGGAGTTGACGTCGAGGGTACTGGTGGTGGTGGTGGTGGTGGTGGTGGCGGAGGTAATGAGATAGCTTTGGTCTTCTTTTCTTTTCTCACCTCTGGTTTCCTTTCTTTCTTTTTCACTTCTGTTGAAGCAGGAGTAGCCATCATCTTTTTAACCCAAGTTTTGAGTTCTTCTCGTTGGGGCGTGGGAGAAGGGGTCAATAAGGAAGCGGCAATCTTACTCGGAATGGGAGTAGCAGTGGGTGTTTGAAAGAGATCATGGGGTTCTTTTTCTTCCTTGGGTAATGGTGGGGTGACGTCTGTTTTAGCCACTGTAGAGGGTAAGGGCGACGGATTATTCATTAGTGCCTTCAAATCGGACAGAGTAGGTAGAGCTGTTTGTTCCACAGCTTTTCGATGAAAGAGTTGTAGTGGTTGCAGAAGTTGACCGTACTTTTGCGATTTTTCGGTTTCGGACAAATCGTGGCGATGCATCAAGGATTGCAATTCGTGTTGTAATTGGGACATCTCGTTCAAATCAGGATTGGGTGGTAA
The DNA here is from genome assembly GCA_030141615.1 of Unio pictorum. Classification (NCBI taxonomy): domain Eukaryota; kingdom Metazoa; phylum Mollusca; class Bivalvia; order Unionida; family Unionidae; genus Unio; species Unio pictorum. Next base: position 40,755,200 of record JARLTB010000021.1, read on the forward strand.
ATGGGGGGTACGTTGTTCTTGCCAACGATGGTATTCCATCCATCGTTTGTAAGGAACTAAAGTCAGTTTTCGTCCTTCCATGGGCTTCCAAAGGTTACGTCTGAGTTCGTGGTGTTCCATGAGTCCCTTTTATCTTCTGGAAGGATCATACATATTGCTACCCATACCTTGGAGACATCCCTTGGGGCATCCCTTGTGTCATCCCTTGTAAAAAACCTGGTAATATGCTGGATAGGATGCCGGATTTCGCTAATCCTCCCAACACAGGAAGAAGAAAGGGTAAAAATCCTCCGCGTTGCACCAACATTTTTTTCTTTTGACGGACGGGTATTTTCTTTTGGACCATTTGACGAAGAACGTGTCGATGCTTGGCTAAGCATTTTTTCTGGTGTGGAGACAAAGGTATCGTGCCTTTCAAGACATTCAAACAACATTCGCACACGGTATCGATGACATCTTTGGAAGCCGTTTTAATGATTTGTTTTCGCATGGGTGGAGAGGCTTTGGACAGGACAGACAACACGTCTCCGTGTTTGACTAAACGAGGAGGTAGTCCTTTCTTTTTCTTTCCTTTGTGGGATGAAGAAGAACGTTTTGTGCGAGGTGACATCTTTGCTTGTTCGTTCCACAATACCACTGACGTCCATGACTTGGAACACATACCCTTTTCTACTTTTTTCCCATCAGTTTCCCATATAAAAATGGGTGAGCTTTTTCTCTTACATGAAGAGGAACAAAAAATCCTCCACGTTGCACCAACATCTTTTTCTTTTGACGTACGGATATTTTCTTTTGGGCCTTTTGACGACGAACGTGTCGATGTTTGGCTAAACGTCCTTTCCTTTTCTTTCCTTTGTGAAGTGAAGAAGAATGTTTTCTGCGAGGTGACATCTTTACTTGTTCGTTCCACAATATCACTAACGTCAATGACTTGGTACACACTCTCTTTTATCTACTTTTTTGGGAACTAGCGCTTCGTCAAAAAGGTAACAATGTCTTTCACAAAATTGCCAAAGTTACCTCCTTTTTGGTGACTCTTCTTTTTCTTTAAAAGACTACGTCTTTGGAGGGAAGGACGTCGATGTTTGGTTTTTAAACCTTTGGTGGGATGACGAGATTGTCTTTTTCCTTTTCCTTTTTGGACAGCAGAACGACGAGGGTGGTGGTGTGTACGTTTTTGAGGAAGCATTCTTGAGTGTTCAGCAGTGGTACAGAAAAAATACTGATTGACGCCGTGGTCCTCAAGTCATATTTTTATACTGGAATGCGTCGCCACTGATTATCTTTGCGTCGTATCAACTTCATGGCAGGTAACACACGTCGTGAAGGAGTTCGCAACGGACTCAATCGGGACAGTTCTTGTTTGGACAAATCTAGTAAACTCTTTAACATGCCAGATCTTTCTTGGACTTTGACTTTAGGGGCAGGTACTTTGTGAGCAGCTGCTACTGCCGCTAATGTCGATGAGGGTGTCTCCGGTGGAGGAGACGTTTTGGGAGACGCAGATTTCCAATGTTTCATCAAATTAGGAAAAACGGGTGTCAAATTGGGTTTGGCTGGCATCACCCGCAACGGAGAAGTGACAGCACTTGTGGCTACTGGCAACGTAGTCCCTGCCAAACGTCCTTGTAGATCTTCTCTTACAGGTCGTGGTTGACGAAGGTAAGGTTGTGTCCTGGCCGAAGTGCCTCTTTTGCGGGTGACCGCTTTTTTCTGTGGACTTTTCTTTTTCTGTGTTTTGGTCTTGGCACCCTTGTTCTTTTTCTTAGGGGATTGCTTGGCTTTTTTTGTTTTCTTCTTGGGGTGAACTTTAGGAGTATTGGGATCCCATTTTAAAAGGGAACGAATGATGACACCTCCTAGAGAACCACTACCTCCAGGTTTCAATATGATTTGCTTTTTGGTGTGAGTGTCAATGCGAGGATTGGCCAGTTGCGTCAAGGCTACTTTGTTTCTGTCAAAAAAGCGTTTGGTTTGATGTGGAATGTGAATGATACCTTGCAGTATTTGACGTGCTGTCACCGTAAACCATCGTAAGACTTCTTTGAGACTGGCTTCTAAGACGTGAGCACGTATTTGTGGATTTTTTTCGCGACTGATGCCGTACAAGGCACGAATCAATTTGATGGGAAGATGAGACTGAAGGGACGTCATGTTGACGATGTATGAGACAAGGTCAAAGTAACCCAAGGTTTTTATAGATTTTTTTAGTGGTTCATAGTGTTATGTCGACGAGGAGGACGTGTACACGACAGGTCCTCCGTCTTGACACCAGTCGTGAAACAAATCGGTACGAAATCGCAAATAATCAGGGGTAGTGGGTTTTAAATCCACGAGTAAATAGGCGTGTGGCGTTTGAGTGGCATCATCGTACGCATGAGTTAGCCAAGGTGTTCCTAACTGTTTGGCTAAAACTTGCACTTGTGATTTATCTCGAGGACTTTTAAACAAGACCACGTAATGAGCATTGAGACTAATGGTACGATGGGCTTTACTTTGTTGAAATAAATTTTGTGTAATGTAAATGACACTGGCATTACGATGATGCCCTTTACGTGTAAACCACAGTTTAATTTCTTCTTCGTCTTCTCCTAACATGTCGTCAAAAATGACCCAATGAGTTTGACTAGGGTCAGACACGATCCCCTCGTCTTCTTTAGGAATGCCTGCTACAAACACAATGGAATCACCTTGACTTTCTTGCAAGAGGCTGTATGCCGATTGCCACTCTTTGTAACACCACACGATGTGTTGAGGTGGACGATCGATCAAATGATGTTTATGTTCGATCAAACGTTTGACAAATTCGGTTTTGCCTGAACCGCTCGGTCCAGCAATTAACATGTTAAAAGGATGACGAAGATACAAGGCTTTCCAACTAGCCTGATCTAAGTGTTCGTCAATGACTTTGAATGTGGAGGAGGAAGGAGTAGTAGAAAGAGTAGAGTGAGCCATAATAGTGTAGTGGTATGACACGATTGACACAAAAACAGACAAGACAAGAGGTTTTTATACTTTTTTTCAAGACACGTTTATTTCAATGCATGTTTTAAATTCGAACAACACAAAAGACAAAAATACATAAAAGCCAAAGGGATAAATACAGGAATAAACTACATAGGGAAACGATCAAAGTGGCATATAAACAAGTCACTGTACAACATTCTTTGCGTAACAAACGTCTCCTAGAGGTAGTGTGTAATGTTCTTATAGTCTCCTCTACAGGGGGTATAGTCACATAGGTGTCTTCTCGAAAGGGTTTTTGTGGGGGAATGTCTATGACAGTTCTGTCTTGAACAGAGGGATTGTCTTCGGTGACAGATTCTTTTTTTTCTTCTTCTGGTACTGTTACTAACACAGGATTAAAAGTGACTTTTTTCACACGACGATGAATTTTAGGAACACAACGCTTGGGCATAATGGGATGCTTCGTTTGTCCAAGCCTCAAAATCCCAACTTTTCCAGTGACGTACATCTGTCCAATGAGGGTGTAAATCACAAGCTACACACACATCTTCGTACACTGCTTCCGTACGTAAAAGTTGACGAATCTTTTTTTCTTGGAAAGGTCGAGACGTATCCAGATGAAAGCGTAAGGCTTTGAACAGAATAAGTCTCTCGTGGACATTTAAAGGAGTCACCATACTGTCTTATTTTTTTGATAGGTAGTGTTCGTAAAGTGTCCACAAGGAATCGGCAGGTAAACGAAATCCCAGAAAGCAAGTCACTAAAACACACACTACACGTCGACCCCAATTCATAGGGTATAGTTCTTGTAATAAGTGTTCGTAATCTTTCACCGTGTGAATCTTCTCATTGATATCCTTCCACGGAATCTGTTGGATCACAGCTGATAAAGGTTGTGGCATGGTCGTTCTCTTTTATACTTCTTTAGGTCGAAGATCATCAGTGTAGATTCAACCCAGAATTAAACACAGAATTAAATTTGCTCAAAAAGCGAAAGTGATTAATATAACGTGTAATTTCGTCCCACTGCCATTCAGGGTAACGGTTAAGAAGGATCAAAGTATCTTCAGATGTAAACGTACTAAATTGGAAACGGAGCAAAAAAATACCCTTGATCCAGAGAAATCTAACACGTTGGTTAATTTTTGTCACTTTCCTCTTGTGAATTTCACGACACAAAAGTTCTACAGTCACCCATTGAGATTTTTCTTTAGCAAGGCCTTGCCAAACGTCCTTGTAGATCTTCTCTTGCAATTCGTGTGGTAATCCTTGAATATTATGTTTTAGAGAGGGTTTATATACTGGTCTAGGCGTGTTACACGACATGGAACAGTAGTGTCACTTCCAATCACTAGGTCCTACTAAAGGTAGGTATTGACAATTCGGAGACCATCGAGCATGTTCCAGGTAAGCGGAATCTTTATGTTCCCACTCGTAAATGGATACACCACAACTGAAACACTTGACTTTATCCCCTTCGCCCAAGTAGAAAAATCCAGCTCTGGCTAATTCTTCAGGAGTTGGTCCAGGCAGATATTTTGGCCATTTATCTTTGAAGGTTTGGAATCGATTTTTGAAATGACAGTATTCAGGCAAACTCGTCGGGAACGAATATTCGACTCTCCTCACTTCTGTTCGATGCAGGTACGGTGAAATTCCTAGGAGTCCACGATAACGTGTCGCACCGCTTTCGCATCCCTCAGGTTTGACACGCACAGCATCACTTTACAGGGTAGATATAGGGGTAGTAGTCATAGCAAAGTTCCCACGATATCCTGCTGAATCGCTAATGTCACAGCGCCTGGCATCTCTGCAATCGTACGGTTCACCATCGCCCTCTGTAACGCAATTACAGTGCATACCGCAAGGACACTTACAGTTTCCTTCCGGACAACTTCCGTTGCAATGCATGGGTCTTATCCATCCAGTACTTTTCACACTCGGGGAAGGTACATTTGTTTTACAATCCCCAAATTTGAATGATGTCTGTTTAAATGGATTCATCTTCTTGTCGCTGTGCCGTTGTAGTGACAAATGAACTATTGATCGTGGACGATGTCCCTTTTTATATGCTGCTCAATTTTGACGTGACCGTACGGTAGAGTAAAGTGATTGGGAAGTCGTACTCTTTTTTGGTACACGATTTGATAGACTTTTTCCAAAGGTCGGCTAACAATTTGGTGTGTGGGTAAACGGACAATCTTGTGCGGTTCGTGGGTAGTCACTTGAAACGTTTCATCCTGTCCCGACTGTAAGGCTTCTTGAAGCACGTCAAAGTTCACCACTCGACTGGTGCGATAATTGAGAGTCAATCCTTTCACTTTACATTCGGTGTGCATTTCTCCTTGTGGGCCTCGGTATTCGTAGCCGTAATTTTTAGGACCACCACTTGCAAAACATAGAATCTTGTCGTCGGGATGTTCATCGGTCCAGGCTCCTAAACGGTCTCCTTCAATGACAGGGTTACACTGGTTCGCCCGGTGAATGTAAATGCAACTGTCCGTGTCAAAATACAACACACGATCTCCTAACAGTTCTAACACTTCGTACAATTTTAAACGAGCGTGGGCTGTCACGTAAGCCGCAATGATGACATTTCCAAATTTGTCGGCTTCTACAAAGTCTAGTTCTTCTTCGTAATTGACTAAGATCAAGTCCTCACGAATGACGTCCACGTGTTTCATGACTTTGGTTGGGTCGTGAATCATCTGGAAGTAGCTAGACGGCTCGGACAAATAGTCCGTCTTGGGTAAAGAGGGTCGTTGTGCCATTTTACCCCACAAGCAATTGAGCATCACTTTGGCAAACGATCGCCTTCCTTCATTTTTCTCGATGTGGTCTAAAGTGATGCCTTCCTGCTCCCGATATTTTTCTCTGAATATCTTTAGGTCTTCGGGAGTGTGACACCAGGAAGGATAACCACTAGCTTCTTGTTTTAGTTTTAAAAAGGCATCCACGTAGTCTGCAAAAATACCTTTCTGTGTCTCGTCGCCCTTGCGGTATTGTTGTGTCTTGGGAAAGTGGTAAATTTCGTACACTTCTAACAGTTGGTATCCCAGGTCCAGTGCTTTAAACAATTCCACGCTCACCCACGTTCCTGTCAAGGCGCGTTCTTCCTGGGTGTGATGACAAGGTTGGTCTTGGTTGCACGTTTCGGCACATGTGCGACACAAAGGAAACATCAGTTTTCCTTGGCAATGGTGAGGTAAAACGGGATGGTACAAGTCTGTGGGAGGTAAGACTTTACACTTGATCAATCCTTCGTACTGTCGAATGTGGTCCAGGTCAATGTGTTCTGTCATCAATTCTGGATGCCCTACGGGAAAGTGACAATATTTGCACACGTAAGGATACAACGAACACACGTCCAAGTATTAGATTTCTTCTCCTTTCTCTTCGTCCGCCTGGTACAGCAAACAGGTGGCATTCGTCCGTGCTCCGTACAAACTATCCCGAGGGTTCAGGGGGTCCACCCACTTGTAACTTTCTACGATGCGTTTAAACTCGGGATCGGTTTTCAAACGCTGATCGTACTCGTGTTCCCACATTTCCACCACCTGGTATCCTTGCTGTTCTAACTTCAAACGTCGTTGACACGTAGTCTGGTACAAGTCTTCCATGGTTCGTTGTAAAAACTGATTTTTGGTGTTACGCTGAGGGTAGCATAGGGGACATCCGTGAAATAAGCATCCGTTAAACTCGTACACGATCTGAGGGTTTTCTAAGTCCCATCCATCTACCGAATACGTTCCGATGGTCTTTTCGCCTCCTCCGTTGCGAGCGTGTTGGATCCATTTGTCTTCCTTGTCGCACAAGTAATGGAGCCAGCGTAGGGCTTTGACCGAGTATTGACGTTTGACAAAATTTGTCGTTTGAGGACTGATGACCGCTAGAGTATTTTCGGGCATAAAGCGTTTTCGGTACACTAAGGAACATGCTTTGGCGATGGTACAAGCTTCTTTCAAAGGATCGATCCCACCGTATTCCATGAACAATTCTCGAAATTTTCTACAGCAGCGTCGTAAAATGTCCACGTCAGATCGACAGTACTTTAACATTTCTTCTTGAAAAGTCAAAGGGGTTCGAGGCGTGAGTCTGGTACCAAGCGAAGAAAGCTTCTCGTTGTTCGGTGCGCATGTTGTCGGGGTCGTAGTCGTCAGCCTCGGGCAAATGGGGTAGAATGGCATGTTGATTGACTTCGGTATTAAAAAAGTGTGGAAAATAACCTTTGGCCATTTCTGTCATTCCAAACGTTTTAGGCATGCGACTCAAAGGCATGGCCAAGTAACACATCGAATCTTTAAACTGTACTTGTCCTACTTGCATAGAAATGATTTTGGCTCCGTTCAAAGTCACTTGAGGCCGTTCGGTACTTTGTTCCGCATAGTATCTAAGCAGAAATTGCCCATCATATCCCGAGAAATTGTGAGCCATGACCGTGGCATGGCGATGACACTCTCCGTAACGTTCGATGTCTTCTGGACTCCACGTTTCGTCAATGGGGTTTAGGATCCATTGGGCAAAATCGGCTAGCGTGTTTGACCCTCGAAAGATTTTTTCACGTCCTCCAGGAATCTTGCTGCAGTAAGGGCAATGACTAAAGATAGGTTCTTGGATGCACTTCTCGCACGCACGGTGAGCCACGCAGAAATTAGGAATGTGAATACCAGTTTCTTGCATGCATTCGAAATCAAAAAAGATAAAATTCCCTTTCTTCTGGGTATCATCTGGTCGGGGTTGATATTTTTGAATGAAGCATTCGTGCTCCAAGTCCACAATTTGATGACAAATGTGACATCGTTTCTTCCCTCGACAAACGTGTAACTTAACACTATTGGTACGTATGCCTTGTCCACAAGTAGGGCACAATCTCAAAAGCTGACAAGTATTTTTCTGCTGTGAACCTTGCATCTTCAAATGTTGTTGGTAACAGGTAAGACTGACAAAAGTGCGCTGACACACAGGGCAATGCACTCTTTCTTGTCCTTTGTCCAGACAAGGTTGAGAGGCCAAACATCCCTCACATTTCGATCCACAATGCTTGTGTTGTTCTCGATTGTTATAACCATAGTCACATTTTTCACAGTAGTAACTGAATTTCAGAAATCCGGTGATACTGGTAATGGTATCAAAATGACCATCGTGATGATAGACGTGAATGTATTTTCCGTCTTTGAAATCGTGGCCTCGAAACAAAAGAGGACCACGCACTTCTTGAGGGTGTACTTTCAAAGTGTAACGTGGAGCCAAGACGTCTTGCAATTTTTGCATTTCTGGAATACCACAAGGGGTGTCTTTGGATATCCCCGCTTGCTGTAACAGGAGTTCTGCTTCACTTCGTTGTTTGGCTCGGTCCGATTGTCGAATAGTTTCCCAGGCTCTTTTCCATTCTATCGTCTCGTTGTTGTTGACATACATTTGTCCCACGACGATGGCACGGGCTAAACACATCTGGTCTTGAGGATTGTTAATTCGGACGAGGCTTCGCTTCATGTTACGAAGGCTGTCCACCAATAACACTTTTTTGCGTCCGGTCCCCTCAGGAAGAGACACGTGGGTCATGAACAGTGTGGCTTTTCCATCGGTGATGTGAAACTTGTCGTTGGATTGTTGCACATGTTGAATTTTGTCAATGACTTTGGAAGGTGTTAATTGCGATGGGCTAGTAAACTCGATCCAAACGGGAGACTTTAAATTATCGTGATGAATAGAAAGTCTCAAGCGATCGTCTTCTTTGGCTTGACATTGCTGTTTCAATGCAGTTAACACAGAATCCCACACCTCGGTAATGAACCCTTCTGTATTCTCCAAAGGTACATTGGCCTTGAAATCTTTAAACTTTACGGCATACGTGTAAGCCGTTGTTCTAAATTTTCGAGAGGAACGCTTTTCCGTCTCTCGAATGTGATAGTAATTTTCAGGGTTTACTAAGGGTGGTGCACTTTGCTTGGACGTCGATTGCTTAGGTGTAGATTCGGGCTCACTCATGTCATCTTCAAAATCACTGGCATGAATTTGAGCCAAGACTTCAGCTACTGTGCTAGGCGATACATTACGTTTCTGTCTCTTACTGTTTTCTCCTTTCTCCACAACATGATGTGGTCTTTTCATCTTGTCTGCAAAAAGTCAAATGACTACCTTTTAAAGACCATAACCCCTATATATTCATGTCCGATCCGTGCATATATAAAGGGTTAGTGTCTAACCTTTCAGTATTCATTTCACTCTCACATTGACCAGAACGATGAAAGAACCTACAGAAGTGGAACTTCTCATCAGAGCTTTACGTGGGGTCATACGAAAGTTTTCGTCAGACCAGCCGACAGCCTACTCTCCTTCCTATCGAGATAAAAGTAAAGATACTTGCTATATCTGTAAGAAGAAAGGACATTGGGCTACAGAATGTTCAGATCGTGACAAAAATAAAAAAGGTACCAATAGAGACAAAAGTCAAGATACCTGTTATTATTGTAAAGAGAAAGGACATTGGTCTCCAAACTGCCCTAAGAAACAACAGGAGCAGGAGGAGGAGGAGGCGAAGGAGGAGGAGGAGGAGGAGGAAAGAAATTATGAACAGGAGGAGGAAGAGGTACCCTCCCCCAAGGAAGAACCCCGACACGTTCACAAAGACAAGAAAAGAAGACGAAACGAAAGTGAAGAGGAAGAAGAAAAAGAAAAACGTGTGGCAGTAAAGAAAATGAAAAAACAGAAAGAGTGAAACAGAAGAAACCTATGAACTTTTTAAAAGTGGTATTGTGTTATGTTATGTTATGATATTGAATTGTAACGTTTGTACTAGAATACACCAGAGAGAAAAAAACGTAAGCGTCTCTTGGTTTTGATTTGATAGAATAAGAACCTACACTCACACATTCATTCACTCACACGTACATCATGGGTTTTTAAAAAAATATAATAAAAGGACTTTTGAGTTTTCATTGAATTAGGCAATTGACATAGTATTTCTTTTCGAAATAATTGGAGTGGTCCTGAAAAGGACCGTTGGTGTTTTAATTGTTTAAATTAATACAAACTCAGAAACGGGACGAAATCCTCTTGAGCTGTCTTAAGCCTTTGCCACGGCCAAGGCCTACTTCGGGACTGGTGGTTCCTGTCAATGATTTGGTAGAAATCACTAACGGTGGTAAGGTAGACGTAGTCACAGAGAGATTGGGTTGTTTCGCTCGAGAAGGTCTTTTTCTCTTCGGTCGTGATAAAGAAGTCTGATACATTTGTTTCAGACTCCTTAACTCAGCTAAAATATCTAAAAGTACCGTCGTGACCGTTTGATTTTCACTATTTTCTTTCTGTCCTTGGTCTTTTTTCTTCTCTGTTGCTGTTGCTGCTGCTGCTGCTACTGTTTCTTCCTGGTGTTTCCTTCTTGCTTCTTCTTCCTGCTGTTGAATAAGAAAAGCTCGTTCTTCTACTTTCTGTTGTTCTAAAAATTGCTCCAATTCTTCTTTTTGTCTTTGTTTAAAATCATCGACGTGTACATAAGAAGATACAGAAGGCAACGAAGGTTCCGGAATAAATTCTTGTGATGTTAAAAAATCCACAATATCCCAGTTAAAATCAACTTCTTCTGGATATAGATTTGTCATGACTTTAGTAGTCACTGCTTTCCCATGACTTGCTGTCTCTACTCCTGGCTCACCCCAATTCATCGTCTTCTTACTGTCCGCCATGATTGACAACTCTGTCGAATCGATTGACTGTGCACAAGCGCTAGTACCTCTATATAGAAAAGGTGACGTCACAGACTGCTCTCTTCCGATTGGATGACTGTGACGGACTTTTGTAACGCACGTTTGGATTGGCCGATACACTCAATCCGTTTCGATCCGCTCTTCCCCTATAAATAACCGCAGTACACGGCATTCGCTTCACCTGTTCTCATCAGAAGATGTGGACTAACGTTGAATCATCTACCCTTGTGTCTAGCATGCTGTTTCGGACTGACATACCCATGTATGTCAGATCATCATGGAGTGTCATTCATATGACGGAGACAGCTTTTTGGAAGAGAAGGGTCTATGTGGAAAGACAAGGTTGCTTGAAGAGAGTTCTCTTCTATGGACCCACAGTGAGGAGAAGTTTAAGGAAGAGAAGAAGATCTGTGAGATGTCCTCTGTGTTAACAAGACAACTTTAACATTACACATAACGGTCCTTTTCAGGGCCACTCATAGGTCTCGAAAAGATAGTAGCTTTCTTTGCCGCCATTTTTTCCCTTGACGCTATATAGGCCCATCTTGTTCCATTTCCCTTGACGCTATATAGGCCCACCCTGTTCCATTTCCCTTGACGCTATATAGGCCCACCCTGTTCCATTTCCCTTGACCCTATAGTGCCCCAAACTGTTTTGACCCTATAGTGCCCCAAGCTGTTTTTGACTGGATTTTCCATTGACCCCATAAATCTTGACCCTATAGTGCCCCAAGTTGTTTTTGACTGGGTTTTCCATAGACCCTATAGTGCCCCCTATTACTACTTACGTGTTTGGTCTGTAAACGTTTGTTTACCAATTGATCGTCAAGACACGTATTTCACTTTCTAACGTTGTGTTTGTAACACAACTAATTAACTACCTTTGTAAAACACTATGCTGCTTGACATGCCGCGATAACCATTCCCACTGATACCATTTACTATTGTACACACATTGATAAGAATTATTTTTTACCGAGAAATATTCGTTACGACAACTCTCATATTGTATGATTCCATTAATCAACTCTGCAAAAAAAATGTTTGTTTACATAACCACATAACCAGCAATTACCTTTGTGTGACGTTAGGTATGTCAAAACAGATATTGTATAAATTCAGTTTATCTTTTTATAAACATTTGTTTTACACATTTTTGTTGTATTATCTCCATTTATCCTATGAGAACAATGATCATACACAGTGTATTATATATGCATCGGTTTGGCAGCGGATTGTTAAAACAATTGTAAACGCCTTGGTTTAAGCTCAACAGTCGTGCTTCAGCACATATTGGGCTACATAAAACTATATCTGAGCCTATGTTCCATCAGCATTATAATTTTTACCATAGTAATGTATTAAAATAATTATTATGTTTTCTTTTTGAAGTGCACATAACAGCGGGCTATAATCCAGTAAACATTGTAGTCTTCCTTTCTATCGAAGTCTTGGAAATTTCGATTGTGAATGAGAAAATATCAAGTAAGTCAAACGTTTCGTTTCTTGTTTGTATATATATATATATATATATATATATATATATATATATATATATATATATATATATATATATATCAGTGTGTGTGTGTCTGCGTACGTGCGTGAAAAGCAAATAACATTTTAATGTTGATTTGTTCGAAAATACTTAGAGAAAATGTGCAACACTCAACGTATTGATTAGGGTTTGAGTAGGTGTTAACATGCTTAATTAGAACTAACGCATATGGTAGGTTATGTATAGGAACAAAATACAATTCATCCGGTAGATTATGTAGTCTTTACTTTCAATAGGACTTGGAAACCATATGCCGCACACACCAAAGTTATGATGTTAATTATTTATATCTTCATATTGGCGTGGCTTCCATGCTAAATTACAACCAGCGTTCGTTGGCCCTCTATGTTTACATTTAATAGTTGCGTGAAAAGGCGCATAGTAAGTAATATGTCTCACATGTACAAGACTACTTATCAAAGTGTGTACACGAAATCTTCGAACATAACAGGTATCTTTTGAAATGTGCGAGTATCTCAAGGAATGCTTCTTCTCTTTGCAGCAAAAAATGCCAATAGTTTGCACAGTATGTAAAGTGAAGCTCAGATCGCGTTGGATCAACTAAGATAGTACCTATCTGCAGTAGTTTGGTAAACCTTATAATAGATCGTTTTGTTAGATTGGAACACTGCAGGGTATCAGTCCAAGAATACGTTATCGCGTGTACAATGACAGTTGGCGAAGACTAGGTGCAATGCATTTAGTATAAACACTGACGACACTCAACATTACGTAGTATGATAGCATATCACCGTTGACTGAACGCGTGTGATCGATGTCTTCGATGTAGTGTATGCGTGTGTTTGTGTTAAAGAGAGAGAGACAGTGTGATGGACAGACAGAGAGGCAGAGAAGGATGCTTCGTAAGGGGTAGATACAAAAGCTACTGCACTGCGATTGGAATGAAGTCGCCTTTAAGTACACAATCTAATATATTCAATTTAGATGTAGATTAGATCATTCTTGAAAACGACAGACGAGATAAATTTCTTGTGCGAGAGGTTTATGCGATCAGATATAGGATAAACATGTATGCTCTTTGTTTTTTAATATGTATCACTGTATTATCTACTATAACCGATTTCATTACAATCATAAAAGTAAACCTAATGTTTGCTAACTTCTCAGTTTGCTGTTTTCCAACAAATGTAGAACATGACAATAAGTCATACATAACGAAGAACGCCGAGGAGACATCATAGGCTGAATCTGTTATTCCGTTATAATGCTCATCAAACTGTTTCTGTAGACATGTTTTGCTATCAATCCTCTCATTCGCACTGTTTCCTTTCTTATGTTTCTAGTGACGGGCTTTCGTTACTGCGAACCAATTAAACTGCCAATCCTTAATGTGAAGATCTGTATTGAGGTCAGTGAAATGGAACTCAGCGATGAAGAACCTGTCTGAATCTGGGGTTTTCCGTCCTTGGTTACTCTCATTCATTTCCAGACCTTTGTATTTTTGGATCAAGAAATCCAATAACATAATCTAGCCCTTATATAATGGCAATTGCTATGCATTATTATTGTCAAAATATTGCATTATATAAGTTACCACTTCGGACAGATTGAATCGGTCCTAAATAAATACTGTCTATTTGTATTTGTATTTACTGTTTATTTGCAATTGTTTCAGTTATGTTGTTTACCTATTGTGAGTTCTGACTAAGGGACCTTGATATGTAATGGTGTTGTCTACTGACAAACACAAGCATAATAATTTCATACAATTTAATGTCTGCCTATTGCTGCAAATGTTTATAATATTATAAAATATATTCCGCTTTTTTAAGATCATGTCGTGTAGTGTGCTTAATTGTAGCTAACAGTTTTTGACTGCTTTCGGATGAGATTAAATTATGTTCAAATCGTGTTTTAACGTATAAATGATAACAACTTTCGCCCCTTAAAACAGCGCTTGTAACACAAATTAGAAATTGCGATATGTTAAAATAGCTGGACTGCCCGGCTAGTTATTTAAGTCCTAATTTCAATGCATACTTCTATGAATTAATGACATGTAATATTTGACTTAAATCGACGTACACGTATAAACCCATGTAGCTATTTTTTAATTCTGTACGCTCTCCATGATAACATGCTTTTATTTAAAACATTGTTGCAATTGTGCAATGATTAGCTAGAAAACATCGTGCATGGAATAACTATCTTGAAAGACATAACTATTTTTCACTTGGTGTTTACTATATCTGAAATTGGCAGCAAATGAACCTTTGTCCAGGCGTGATATCTATTAAGTTGTTACGATTGTTTCCAGACATTTCTTAAACAAATGAAAGTTTCTTTCTCAACGTTTAAGTAGTTAAGGTTAGAATTAAAGGATTAAAACAGATCACCCGTATTTGTACATTGATAAAAGAGTCATAAATTTACGCTCATTCGGGGAAACGCATTTACGAGGGTTAACTAACTGATTGATACCTGGTGACATGCAATCTAAAGAAACCGACATTTGCCAAAGATCTATTTTTTCCTTTTATTTATAATTTTTCACATCTGGTACGTTATATGTCGACGAAAATCTTTATTATAACGATTACTATGAGAGTTGACTGTGATAAAAAAATCTTTAACTACTCCTTTCATATCCTTAAAACGTTATTTAAATCTGGCACACATGGCGTCAAGCTTTCATTAATACAATACTGATCACACTGTTTTAAAAATTTCAAGACTAAATCAAAGCTATGAAACATCACACGTGAAAATACTAGAACAGTTATGGTCAGAAATGTGAGCTAAAGATGTGGCACTAGTAGTAAAAATATAAAAACAGATGGGTTACCGGTCCTAAGTGCGTGATCTGCACTCATGATCGGTATAGGTCAGGATTTATCAGTAGACACTCAGGCCGAATGGCCCTCAAATTCTACGATAAAGCCCTGGTTACTGTTGAAGATTGTTTGAGAGAATACTATACTTATGATTGTTGATGCAAATCATTCACTAATATTCTAATAGCTGTTATATGAACATCAAATATGGCCACACAATGCCTATATAGCAAACTCAAACAATTAGGGATAAGCTACCCGCTACCGGGTTGATTGTTTTGCAATTCAATGTCAGTCTACTGTTAAAGATTTAATTGATGAAAACGTTTTGCATAACGCCTAACTCGAGACCGAAAGCGTTGCTCTGTTAATATTACATAGGAGAGAAATCAACTGTAACACATAGGTTACATGTATTTTCCAAATTGTGTTTCCAACTCTTAGGTTTTTGAAAGTACTTTTTTTTATCAGTATTGATTATTACAACTATGTCGAGTTCACACTAGGATTAGACCATGCATGATGTCAATAATTATTATAAGTTTTATGATCTTTATATACGTTTTTGTTGACTTGATGATATAAAATCTAGATTAACGTTATGAATACACCTTTGTCCCGACATGGATAAATACATAAACAATTTTTAAAATCGACCAGGATATTTATGGTACAATCCTATAAAATCCATCAACACTCTAAACCGTTATAACCATTTATTACTCAAACTTTCATTGGAGACAAGAAATATGGTTATTTATTTAAAATTTAAATGTTAAATGACACTATCAGATGTTATCTAGTAAGGATAGCATTATCAGAGACAAATGCATATACAACTATTCGACAAACCATGAACAAGGAGCCATCTATCTCGTAAGGGGTCAATGGGTCTGTGATAAATAACAGACTAAATGATAAATGGTTTACGCAGATTACCTCGAGTTGTGTTGCCTTAAACTTTTGAGGTATGTTATTGACTTAAATTTAAGACAACGTAATTATCTACTTATTTTTCGATTCAAAATTGCAAGCATCCGATGAATGAAACAATTCTAGTTACCGCGTATTTAGTATAATGAAGACAATGTACGGTGCTTTTCAGCTCTGAAGATATTTTATATCTACATATATCCATCTTCTTATGTGTATATATATATATATATATATATATATATATATATATATATATATATAATCATTGCGAACTCGGTTCAAATCCCACTTTTTGAGATTTTTTCACGATTTGACTTTAAATAGTTATCTTCTTCTGCTCGGAGGCATGAACTGAACTTTATTTAGAGTCATGTCGAAAACGGTCAGAGACATTAATATAACAATGTGTTTGCACGTGCAATTCAGAAAATGAAAACAGTTGACACAAGCCAGTGAAACGTTAGGAAGTATTAGGCAATTTGAGACAGTTATCACAATTGTATGTATTCTTTACATATTGACACAGTAGATCATAATGTTTTATATCCAATACAAAGATGTTGATATTATTCCCTATGAAGTATCATAAAAGTTGTTTATTATTCTGTGGAGAATAATTTTGGACAGAATAATGGTCGACATTATTTTATCTATATTTTCATGCTAACGTTTGTTCAATTTATAGCTTTCATTTCTCTCAATGTTTGAAGAAAATAACTACATTCATAAATTTGATAGTAGTATCGAGTCATGCTCTGTGTGTGTGTTTTTTGCTATACTTGCGAGGACTTGAGCTGGGTTGCACACCAACATCTAGAGGACTGGACTACATTTCGAGGACGTACACACCAGTTGGAAAATGGTTGAGAGTGATCATATGAGATGAACCACGCGTTTTTATAAAAGTCCTTACGATGTCTGTAATGCTTGACATACAGTTACACTTGTGTGTAAAGGTCACACAATTTACGGCCTTCCTTTAGCGCTTAGGTGCTTGACTATTGTGCAAACTATTAGCCAATCAGAAGGCGTGTGATTTCAGACTGTCATCCAATCAGTACATCGCTGCTTTGCAGTGTCACTGTAAACATTATTTTTTTTTTTTATAATAATGGCAACTGGCGATACCAGAAGAAATTGCGATATTGTAAGCCAGGAGCGCCCGTTTGTGCGGTGTTTTGGAGCTTTTTTTAATATATTGCGTACATTAATTCCATTCCTGCAAGAGTTACCCTAATACACTCAAGTTCTTGGAAGATGGCAAGAAATAGTGGATCAAACTGGTAAGAAACAAAACAATCATTTTTCAAGTTGTTATCAATATTCCTCCAAAACAGCTACTAATTTTATATTCGTTATTATTTCTTGGTCGAAAAAAACAACAATCTTGCTTCATTGAATGGCCAGTCCCATACGGTACACATAGTGACTATTGAACAAGTATGCATGTTCAGCCTTATGATGTTAAGTCATTATGTGATTTCAAAATTAAGAATGGGCTCTTTTTCTTTTTGTAAATGGTATTGAACAGAAATTCAGTTGTCTACACCTTAGGGTGTGTAAGTTGGTTCCAATTTTCTTTTAATAAACTAAACGTTTACATATTGCAAAATAAACTAAGTCTATAAAACTTCTCTAAATTTACAGAATAGGTGAGATATTTTTATTTTATATTATTATTGGATATTAAGATCACTTGATTCTTCAAATGGTATCTGATAGTAAATCATATTTGACGTTTTGGTCTTTCCTTGGATGGTCCTCATCCATCGATTATTCAAATTTCAATCAGTAAAACTTCTGTATTATTGACTGCAGCACAATCTGAGATAGAATTACCTGCAAGAACTCCAAGTTATTCCCAAGTTGACAGTGACATTATACGTACTTTAAAAAGCTAATAATATTTCACAGTGTTACCGATTGGATCAAGAGAAAGTAGAAAAAAAACTAGCTACCTGACAATGTATTATTGCTGTTGATATTTTTGGACTTTGCTCTTCTTGTATACAAATTTATTGTGAACCTATGGGAATATCTTTGCAATAATTATTTAATTGATTCCTATATTTTGTTTTAAGGGGACATACAAAACTGCTGAAAGAGACAAAGCATCGGAATCATGTAAGGTCGGCATAGACCCAGCTGGATTTGTAATGCAATATATAGATGATTATATTGTTACGTGCTTAGACTCGAATAAACAGTATCATAGAAAAAGTGAAAATAACAAGCTTGTAAAAACTTAAGAAACGATTTATTGAGCACAAATATTTTCCAGAAAAGAAAAAATAAACTTACGGTTTTAAGAATCAATTCCAAAATTAATCCAAAATAATTCAAAATATTATCCACTATAGAAATTGCAAAAGTGCTAGTAATAAAATGTCCAAATAATTCTAAGTTAGAATTCCAGCAAAGTATCCAATATGGAAGACGATGTCACTTGATGAAGTCAGTTCTTTGTAATACAAATCTAAGAGCACAATTCTTTTCCAGATAAATAACAAAATAAATCCTCTTGAATCCAAACGAATTTAAATAATTTCCAATATAAGGTAACTCAAAACGACACAACATAATATTCTAACAGTCTGAGTTCTACTCCAATAGTTCGCTCCAAAACATAATTTATATACCTGTTTTTCCGTAAACAAAAAAGGGGTTACGTGATTTCTAGAATCTTTTAGAACAAATTTACGTTCAAAAACTCACGTACCCAACTAAAGTAGAAAGATGTTTATGCAAAGCTCCATAATGTCCTTGCAACCAGCCAATCATTTTAAAAGCTTGTTTACAACTCTGAAGCCAGGGCAGAAATGAGGTCAATACCTGGTGTTTATTTTGTAAAGTACAGGTCATCTCCCAATGAATAAATCTTAAGCTTAAAATGTCAAATTTAAATCTGACAAACAAACAATAAAAATAAATATAAATGACTTATATCAAATATACATAACAATATGGGTATGTAATTATCATAATTTTTCAATATGAAATAAATGGTTTTGTTATGTTTAGTCCGTTGGGCTGTTTAAAACATTTTTATTGTATTACAACTCTAACATCTTTTTTAGGCTTGTTATTTGTTAATTTGGGGTTACTAGAAACACCGAAATACCCTGAAAAACTAAAATACACATCTATTGGCATGTTTTCTCTGTAATTTGTGGCTTCCACACACAAATTATGATTTGTTTTCATTTGAATAATAATATAAAGCAAACTAAAATATTACTTATGTTACTTTGCTACGAATGATTTACTTTTTAATAGTTATAGCACGCGTCAATTAGTCATACTTTATTGGACTGATTGATCGTTTAGGAATGGAGGTGGTATGATAACAAATAATCGGACTAGAGCGAACAGTGTAAATCAGTATATATATGCCAAATATTCGGAAACCTTTTAAACAAAAATTGAATTAAATTTTATTGATTTGTCAAAAGCTATATGATTAAAAGTTGTAGTAAATATATAATGTCGGCAAATACTTTTGATACTTCGATACTTTTCCCTTTCACTTCGTATGTATTACTACAATTTATAATGTATCGGGTCTGTCGAATCAAGTACGACCTAGTCACATCGTTGCATGAATTATGCTATAAATTTGAAAAAAAAGTAAATAATTTGTATAAAAATCACATAAATCACATAATAAGTTGTGTGTGGAAACCAATGCATACTGAGGGAACATGTAAATACATGTGAACTTCGTTTTCTCTGCAAATTTTGGTGTTTCTGGTTACCGGTTAATTTGCGTTATTTGTTAACTTTCTTGATGATTGTTTGTTGTGTATTTGTATTTTGTAAACATTATAGAAAGTTAATATTTTTCAGTGACTATGGATTATATATTAGAATTTATATCAATGAAGGTATAAAAAAAAGTTTGAGTCTAGGACACTGGCTTTTAATTTGGAAACTTTAAAATTTCCAAAAGAAACTGACCTACATTCTGGCCCTAATATTGTGTCTTAGCTATACATATCAATATTTTGGTTACTTGAACAATTACTCATTCCTCTTTTAGTATATATGGTGGAATCAATCTTATTGTCATGTTCTGTTTTTAGTTTTGGTGCATGTAACGATTTACATTATTTACTGGCATTACAAAGTATTAAATAATCTTAGTCTTAAACATTAATTTGTAGTTATAGTGAATTCAGACAAGGATATCTTGGATTATTTTGTTACTGGCACATCAGTAAGTTTGAGATTACATGAATTCAATTAGAACTTTATTATTTAGGACTTACGATAAAACGTTTTAGACTCTTTGAGAATTAATTGGTTTTTAAAGTTACTTTGTGCATTCTTGGCATTGCTGAGTTTTAAAAAGTTGTTTTGATCATTTCTGTTAGTTTAAGACCATCAAGCCATTACTAAACATTATTACTGATTTCCAAACTTTTGTCTTGTTTACTTCATTCGCGAAGAGGCCCCGAGTGGCCGAGTGGTCTAAAGCGCTCTCCATTTCGGATCACTGCCATCTCACCTTTATCTGCTGGGTTCGAGTCTAAGATTCGGCTAATGTAGTTATGCGAGAAAGCTTGCCAGTTGCTTCTCGTGGGTCGGTGGTTCTTTCCGGGTTTTTTCCCGGGTTCTTCGTGCACCAATAATACTGGCCACCTATCGTGTTTTATTCGTGCTTACAACCCACCTACAAAAGAATTCTGAATTCATTTGCTTTTCGTGCAGATCACACGAATTGTTTTGGAGATATCATATCTTAGTTAATGGAAGATGATATCCCAAAAGTAAACAGGTCATCTTTAAACTGATTACAAGTTTTAATTTATGAGTACCATCTTTGTATGTCACAGTTTGAAAATGCATGTAATGCTGTATTTAGTAATTGATTGATCTTTTTCTTTCATCTAGTCCCCTTATATTTGTACAGTATTTTTATCTGTATTTTAAATGGAAAGATCCAATCATGAGTTTAGGTGGGACTAACATACAAAAGTGACTTGAAGCTCAACAAAGCCCCAAAAATGTATATGCTATTTGTTTCCTGTTATGCATAGCAGTTTGCTAATGGCCTGCGTAATTCGGAGATCAGAAGATGAAAAACTCTTGTGCATTCTAAGTACCTCAGAAACATTTATATCCATAGGCCAACCTACTTGAAGATTTTATTTGCATTTCAAAGTTTACATTGCTAAGCCCGTTCTTTGGTTGCTATGTAAATTGAAAACAATTGAATGTGAATTTTATAGCAGAAATTGATTGTGACATTTAGATGAGGTAAATTAGAGAATTTGTTATAGTGCATTACATACAACTTTCTTCAGCTTCAGTAATAATCTGCTCTAGTCTCAGACAAGTTATTGGGTGCACTTGGAACATCACTACATACCTGGCCTCCAGTTTGCATCATTATCTTCAGATGATAAGTCATATTAATAAGTCTTGGGCACATCCACATTTGTATAGTTTGCTGGACTCCAATTGTACTGCCAGCTGACTTGTTTTTTTTTTTTTCTTTATTTGGTTCTATCTCTGCATAATGTTTAGTGTTTAGTGTCATTCAATGCATAATAATGGAGTGTAGTTATTTAAAATAATTATTAACCATTTCATCTAACCGATTGCCTTTGTTAATGAGACATGCAATACAATCTCTACATTGCAGGACATGGTGTGTTTGCTACAAAGAGCGTGAAGAAAACTGATTATATTTTACAATATCAGGGGGAACTGAAATCATACAAAGAAGTTTGCCAGAGAGAAAGGTTATACAGAAAAAAATCAGCTGCGTTTCCTGTTTTTTAATAGATATGGTATGTGTACTTTATATTGTTTTGATGTAATCAAAATGGCAAATACACCACTCCCTGGATAACTAGCAAACACTCTTATAACGCGGTGTACGGCATGGAGCCTGTTTTTTCGAACGAATATATATTTTAAATATCTTTTAAATATGCTAAACGTAAGGAAAACGTCCAGACGAGATACAGATTGATAATGATGATAGGTCAATGTGTATTTTTTCAACTGTGAATATTTGTGTATTACAGTAATTCAGTGACCAAAACAGTGCAAAATATGTAAAGAAAATTTACGACTCTTCTGAACATAACTGAGCAGAAATATTTATGTCACATGATATTGCGGGTAATTCGTATGAAGGACTTCTGTAGTTGTTGGGCTGTTTCTTTTTTTTATAAAGCTTCTAATTTCTGTTGCGTAGTAAAATCGCGGATGGGTTGTTGAAAGGACAAAATACTGATTATCGTGACTCCTCTCAACATTGGACTTGATAAATGGTCCTCAAAATAAACAAACGACGTCAATCGCAAAGTGATCGTATAGATGACATTTGTTACCTGCTTAGGCTCGAATAAACAGTAACATAGAAAGAGTGAAAATAACAAGCTTGTAAAAACTTAATAAACAATTTCTTAAGCACAAATATTTTCCAGAAAAGAAAAAGAACCTTACGGTTTTAAGAATCAATTCCAAAATTAATCCAAAAATAATTCAAAATATAATCCACTAGTGTAATTGCAAAAGTCCTGGTAATAAAATGTCCAAATAATTCCCAGTTCGAATCTTAGTGAAGCATCCAAGATGGAAGACGGTGTCACTTGATGAAATCAGTTCTGGTCTTATGAAAATCAATTAGCACAATTTTTTTCCAGATAAATAACAAAATAAATCTTCTTGATCCAAACGAATTGAAATAATTTCCAGTAATTTAAAATAACTCAAAACAATACAACTTAATATTCTAATAGCCCCACTTCTACTAAATAGTTCGCTCCAAACATAATTTATATACCTATTATAACGTGAACAAGGAAGGGGTCACATGATCTTCTAGAATCTTTAGAACAAATTTACGTTCAAAACAACTCGTACACACCGTATGACCGAACTAAAAATAGAAAGATGTTTATAACAAAGCTCCATAATGTCCTTGGAATCAACCAATCATTTTAAAAGCTTTTTTACAACTCTAAACCCAGATCAGAAATGAGTTCAACACCTGGTGTTTATTCTTAGAGTACAGGTCATCCCACTTTCTAAACATATTATCTCCCAATGAATGAATCTTAAACTTAAAATGACAAATTTGAATCTGACAAACAAATAATTAAAATAAAAAGTAAGTAACTTAAAAAAAATATAAGTTACACCTTCCCCCATAAAATAAAAAGAAAGGTTTATATGATAAAACTTTCTTTTTACCACAAACCAATTTACACCTGAGGTTAAAAGAACTCGTATAAATTACACAGTGTAGATGATGTAATATATTGTTATACACGGGAAAGAGCGTCTACTATTAAATTATCTTTTTCCTCGATGTGCCGGATGTCAAGATTATATTCCTGCAAAAACAAACTCCACCTTAGTAATCTATTGGTTTAACTTGTCCATGTCCCACAATATGTCCTAAGAAAGTCACACTAGCATGGCAGAACTCACTTTTAGATAACTTAACTGTCAAACATGCATCAGTGAGTCTGTCAAAGAATATTCGAATTGTTGCTAGATGTTCTATCTAGGTGTCGTTGTAGATGATGATGTCATATATTTAGGCATTACAATTTTCTAGACCAGAGGAGATCATATTCATGATATGTTGAATTGTACTTGGTGACACTTTCATCCCGAATGGAATTACTTTTTATTGGTAAAGTCCATCTGGAGTCACAAATGCCGAGATTTCCTTTGCTCTTTCCATTAGTGGAATCTGCCAAAATCTTTTCACAAGGTCAAATTTGCTGACATACTTGACATTCCCTATTTTATCAATAGAGTCGTCAATTCTTGGTAATGCGAATGAATCTGCTTTTATCACATTG
Source organism: Unio pictorum (assembly GCA_030141615.1). NCBI lineage: Eukaryota > Metazoa > Mollusca > Bivalvia > Unionida > Unionidae > Unio > Unio pictorum. The sequence goes on from JARLTB010000021.1 coordinate 40,778,991, forward strand.
TTCACCTTCCTATAATCCGTGCACATACGGAAAGTTTTATCAGGTTTTGGAACAAGTATGCATGGTGAACTCCAATCACTTTTACTGGGCTCTATAAAATCATTCTCCAGCAAATATTGAATTTCCTTTTTTTAAGTAATCCTGTTTGAGTGGTTTCATCCTGTATGGATGTTGTTTGACAGGTTCGGAATTTACAATTTCAACGTCATGAAAAATTTTGTTTGTCCTTGTAGAAACATCTGGAAATAAGTGATCCTATTCAAATAATAACTGTTTCAGTTCATTTCTTTCTTGCACTTGCACATGTGAAAGTTTCTGGTCTAGATCTTTCATAATTGCCGAATTACAAACATTCGTCATTTCAATATCAATAGAATCTGATGATATTCCTTCACTGAGTGGGACAGGTACAACTAAATTAATTACATGTTTAAATGGCTATCTCTTTCAATATACTCTTTTAGCATGTTTATATGGCAGAGTTGGTTTCTTGCGCCTCCCAGGAGTATTTATGATGTAATTTAAGTCATTAATTTTACTGTCAACTGTGTAGTGACAATAATGTTTGGCCTGAAAAAGATTTCGTGTCATTGGTAAGAGAGCCAGGACTCTTATCACCAGGCTGAAAACTCCAATCCTTCATTTTTGTATCATCTCTTTGATTTCATTTTAGATTGAGCAGAGTGCAGATATCCTCTTGCAACCTGACAAGCCTTTGACAACTTGTATCTAAAATCGGAAATATAATCAAGAAGATTGATCTCAGTATCTTCATAAGAGAGAAGTTACTCTTTCAATAACTTCAGTGGTCCATGCACAGTGTGTCCAAAATCCAGTTCAAACGGACTAAAGCCTAACGATTTTTGAACTTATTCTCTAACAGGAAACAATAGTAAATGAATTCCTTCATACCCATCTTTCTTCGTATCAAAACAATATGATCGGATCATATTTTTCAAAGTCTGATGGAATCTTTCTAATGCCCTTTGGCTCTCAGGGTGATAGGCAGAAGATTTGAATTGCTGAATGCTTAATGGATGTATAACTTGTTGGAATATTCCAGACATGAAGTTTGAACCTTGATCAGACTGAACAGATTTGGGAACACCATAATGAGTACAAAAAACTTTTTCAAAGCTTTTAATCTTGTTTTAGACTTTATATTCCTCATCGGAATTGCCTCTGGAACCCTTGTTGACGCACACATAATGGTCAGCAGGTACTGGTTACCTGACATGGTCTTGGGTAAGGGACCTATACAATCTACCATTATTCTACTAAATGGTTCGTCAAAGGCAGGAATAGGTTGTAGATGAGCCTTAGGTATCTTCTGATTGGGTTTTCCTACCATTTGACAAGTATGACAAGATCTACAGTATTTGGCAACATCACTTTGATTTTTGGCCAATAGAAGTGAGTCAAGATCTTGTGATAAGTTTATTAATCCCTAAATAACCAGGCAAAGGAGTAACATGGGCCAGATTAAGTATTTCCTGTCTTTAAGGTTTTGTAAGTACTATTTGATAGTTCACCGACCACTCAACACCAGCAGATACCTCGGAAGGTCTCCATTTTCTCATAAGAATTCCATTTTTAATGAAATAACATACAGTAACTTAAGTGGCTTCAGTCTCACTTATGGCCCTTTGAAACCAACAGGAGATCTCAAGATCCTTTTATAGTTCGACGACAAGTGACTGTCGTTTATCACCCTGATTAGAATGAAGAGAATGAGTTGTTAAAAGAGGATCACTATGATCAATACCTTCTGATTGATCCAACAAGGAGTAAAAGTGACATCATCAGAAGCCTGACCTATACACTTGTCAGCTAAAGGAATACTGCTTTCATCTATATCATTCTCAAGAGCTTTCTTTGCCATAGCTCTGATAACTGCACGAGCTTGAAATGTATCAGGGAATTCTTTTTCAATTGGATCAACTTTCTTATCCAAATCACGCTTGTCAGTTACAAGTTGATTACCCGCAACCTTGTCTCCAGCTAAGTCGTTGCCTAGCAATAAATTAATGCCCTGAACGATTAAACCTGAGACTGTTCTGACTGTCACAGGTCCTGACACTAAGTCTGATGATACATTTACACAATGGAGAGGAACATTAACAAAGCCGCACCCTACTCCTTGAATAAGAACACTTTCATTAGAAGAAGACTTCTCAGAAAAAGGCAAAGTTACTGACAATAAAAGAATCTGAGAAGCTGCTGTGTCCCTCAAAATTTTAATAGGGGTGGGATTGGCTGAATCACCCAAGAGTGATATAGAACCCTTCGATATGAATAGTTCATAATTCTTCATAATAAAATCAGACTGGGATTTATTAGACCCAACAAATGTATTGCTTTCAATACACGACCGTGACCTTGACCTCTTAGAAAAAGGGCATTTGGAACAGGTCAGTTTTGATTCTGATGCCTATTTTTAAATTTGGAGCATTCAGAAATAACGTGTCCTTTTTTCTTGCAATAGGTAGACGTCGGAAGAGATAAGGATCTAGAATCAAGCTTCTCTGAAGTTTGATTTTGAAAGTTGTGCTAGTTTGAGTTTTAAAAGGGCTGCTATTAAGCTGAAATACTTTTCTGCCAGAAGACTGTTGAGTAGATGTCTTGTTAACAAAAGTAACTTTATGTGTAAAAAGAATATTTGTCAGCAGCTCGAGCAGCATTCTCCAAAGTTTCAATCATATGCTCATCAAGATAAGACTTAACGTCACTATGGAAACAACTTTTGATCTCTTCAATTAATATAATTTGCTTGAGATTTTGATAATCTTGTTCGACTTTCTTGGCTACGCACCATCTATCAAACAACTGCTCTTTTTTCTAGCAAATTCGACATGAGTTTGTCCAGCTTCTTTTCTGTAATTTCTGAATTTTTCCCGATAAGCTTCAGGGACTAACTCATAACCCCTTAGAATGCATTTTTTAACCACATCATAGTCACCACTTTGGTGATCAGACAATGAAGCGTATATCTCACTAGCCTTACCAGTGAGTACACATTGCAATAACTGAGTCCAATGCTCCCTTGGCCACATTAAATGTTCTGCAACTTTTTCAAAACGAATGAATTATTTGTCTCCTTCTTTTTCTCTGAAAGGAGGCACTAATCTAATATTCCTTGCTAAATCAAAGCTTCAAAAATTTGGATTTGAAGTATGAAGGTGTTTTTCACTTCCTAGCTCTATTTCTTTCATTGTACATTGATATTTTCTTTCTTCCTTCTCTCTGTCTCTTTATCAATTTGTTTTTCTTGTAACCGAATGTGCATCTGCTCTTTTTGTAATTCAAAGTGTCTTTCGTTCTAAATCTTTATCATATTTTAATTGTCTTTCTTACTCCCTTTCCTGTCTCTCTCTCCTCTTTTTCATATTGTAATTGTGTTCTTTCTCCCTTTTCTATCTCTTTTTCCTCTTTGTCATATTGTAATTGTTTTTCTTTCTCCCTTTCGTGTCTCTCTCCTCTCTGTTTCATATTGTAATTGTTTTTCTTTCTCCCTTTGCTGTCTCTCTCCTCTTTTTCATATTGTAATTGTCTTTATTTCTCCCTTTCTTGAAATTCCAGCTGCTTTTACTCTAATTCCATCTTGAATTTTAATTATAATTTCTTTATTTTAATAGCATAGTCTGATGCAGACTTACTGGCCGAAATCAAAGCACTTTTTTCCAAAACATTCTTTTCTGCCAAATATTGGACAAAAATCTTTTTGATATCTTGTTTCGTTAAAGAAGCCTTGACTTCAGAAAGATCATATTTTCTGGCAAGTTGAATCAACTCATCTTGTTTGAAAAGATCTAATTGCTCCTGAGTAGGATTAGAAATGAATATTTCTACTTTAGATGTCATGTTAATACAAGCCTGCCAATCTCAATAAAGATTTTTTAAAAAATTCAAAAACTACGTGAATTCAAATTTAGAACAAAAGTTTTCTAGAAAAAAATTCTAGCCAAATTCCAATTGATCCCAATCTCGGACGAGGCCCCCAATTTCTATCTTACGAGTTTAGGCTCGAATAAACAGTAACATGGAAAGAGTGAAAATAACAAGCTTGTAAAAACTTTAAAAACAATTTCTGTAGCACAAATATTTTCCAGAAAAGAAAAATAATCTTACGGTTTTAAGAATCAATTTCAAAATTAATCCACAAATAATTCAAAATATAATCCATTAGTGCAATTGCAAAAGTCCTGGTAATAAAATGTCCTAATAATTCCCAGTTCGAATTTTAGTAAAGCATCCAAGATGGAAGACGATGTCACGTGATGAAGTCAGCTATGGTTGTATGAAATTCAATGAGCACAATTCTTTCCGGATAAATAACAAAATAAATCCTATTGATCCAAACGAATTGAAATAATTTCCAGTAATTTTAGATAACTCAAAACAATATAACTTAATATTCTAACAGCCCCACTTCTACTAAATAGTTCGCTCCAAAACATAATTTATATACCCGTTTTAACGTAAACAAGGAAGGGGTCACATGATCTTCTAGAATCTTTGGAACAAATTTACGTTCAAAAAATCTCGTGCACACCGTATGACTCAACTAAAAATAGAAAGATGTTTATAACAATGATCCATAATGTCCTGGAAATCAGCGAATCATTTTAAAAGCTTTTTTACAACTCTGAAGCCAGGTCAGAAATGAGGTCAACACCTGGTGTTTATTCTTAGAGTACAGGTCATCCCACTTTCTAAACATATTATCTCCCAATGAATGAATCTTAAACTTAATATGTAAAATTTGAATCTGACAAACCAACAATTATATTAAAACATACGACATAAATCAAATATTCGTAACACCTTCCCCCATAAAATAAAAAGAAAGGTTTATATGATAAAACTTTCTTTTTACCACAAACCAATTTACACCTGAGGTTAAAAGAACTTGTATAAATTACACAGTGTAGATGATGTAATATATTGTTATACACGGGAAAGAGCGTCTGCTATTAAAATATCTTTTCCCTTGATGTGCCGGATGTCAAGATTATATTCCTGCAAAAACAAACTCCACCTTAGTAATCTATTGGTTTAACTTGTCCATGTCCCACAATATGTCCTAAGAAAGTCACACTAGCATGGCAGAACTCACTTTTAGATAACTTAACTGTCAAACATGCATCAGTGAGTCTGTCAAAGAATATTCGAATTGTTGCTAGATGTTCTATCTAGGTGTCGTTGTAGATGATGATGTCATATATTTAGGCATTACAATTTTCTAGACCAGAGGAGATCATATTCATGATATGTTGAATTGTACTTGGTGACACTTTCATCCCGAATGGAATTACTTTTTATTGGTAAAGTCCATCTGGAGTCACAAATGCCGAGATTTCCTTTGCTCTTTCCGTTAGTGGAATCTGCCAAAATCCTTTCAGAAGGTCAAATTTGCTGACATACTTGACATTCCCTATTTTATCAATAGAGTCGTCAATTCTTGGTAATGCGAATGAATCTGCTTTTATCACATTGTTCACCTTCCTATAATCCGTGCACATACGGAAAGTTTTATCAGGTTTTGGAACAAGTATGCATGGTGAACTCCAATCACTTTTACTGGGCTCTATAAAATCATTCTCCAGCAAATATTGAATTTCCTTTTTTTAAGTAATCCTGTTTGAGTGGTTTCATCCTGTATGGATGTTGTTTGACAGGTTCGGAATTTACAATTTCAACGTCATGAAAAATTTTGTTTGTCCTTGTAGAAACATCTGGAAATAAGTGATCCTATTCAAATAATAACTGTTTCAGTTCATTTCTTTCTTGCACTTGCACATGTGAAAGTTTCTGGTCTAGATCTTTCATAATTGCCGAATTACAAACATTCGTCATTTCAATATCAATAGAATCTGATGATATTCCTTCACTGAGTGGGACAGGTACAACTAAATTAATTACATGTTTAAATGGCTATCTCTTTCAATATACTCTTTTAGCATGTTTATATGGCAGAGTTGGTTTCTTGCGCCTCCCAGGAGTATTTATGATGTAATTTAAGTCATTAATTTTACTGTCAACTGTGTAGTGACAATAATGTTTGGCCTGAAAAAGATTTCGTGTCATTGGTAAGAGAGCCAGGACTCTTATCACCAGGCTGAAAACTCCAATCCTTCATTTTTGTATCATCTCTTTGATTTCATTTTAGATTGAGCAGAGTGCAGATATCCTCTTGCAACCTGACAAGCCTTTGACAACTTGTATCTAAAATCGGAAATATAATCAAGAAGATTGATCTCAGTATCTTCATAAGAGAGAAGTTACTCTTTCAATAACTTCAGTGGTCCATGCACAGTGTGTCCAAAATCCAGTTCAAACGGACTAAAGCCTAACGATTTTTGAACTTATTCTCTAACAGGAAACAATAGTAAATGAATTCCTTCATACCCATCTTTCTTCGTATCAAAACAATATGATCGGATCATATTTTTCAAAGTCTGATGGAATCTTTCTAATGCCCTTTGGCTCTCAGGGTGATAGGCAGAAGATTTGAATTGCTGAATGCTTAATGGATGTATAACTTGTTGGAATATTCCAGACATGAAGTTTGAACCTTGATCAGACTGAACAGATTTGGGAACACCATAATGAGTACAAAAAACTTTTTCAAAGCTTTTAATCTTGTTTTAGACTTTATATTCCTCATCGGAATTGCCTCTGGAACCCTTGTTGACGCACACATAATGGTCAGCAGGTACTGGTTACCTGACATGGTCTTGGGTAAGGGACCTATACAATCTACCATTATTCTACTAAATGGTTCGTCAAAGGCAGGAATAGGTTGTAGATGAGCCTTAGGTATCTTCTGATTGGGTTTTCCTACCATTTGACAAGTATGACAAGATCTACAGTATTTGGCAACATCACTTTGATTTTTGGCCAATAGAAGTGAGTCAAGATCTTGTGATAAGTTTATTAATCCCTAAATAACCAGGCAAAGGAGTAACATGGGCCAGATTAAGTATTTCCTGTCTTTAAGGTTTTGTAAGTACTATTTGATAGTTCACCGACCACTCAACACCAGCAGATACCTCGGAAGGTCTCCATTTTCTCATAAGAATTCCATTTTTAATGAAATAACATACAGTAACTTAAGTGGCTTCAGTCTCACTTATGGCCCTTTGAAACCAACAGGAGATCTCAAGATCCTTTTATAGTTCGACGACAAGTGACTGTCGTTTATCACCCTGATTAGAATGAAGAGAATGAGTTGTTAAAAGAGGATCACTATGATCAATACCTTCTGATTGATCCAACAAGGAGTAAAAGTGACATCATCAGAAGCCTGACCTATACACTTGTCAGCTAAAGGAATACTGCTTTCATCTATATCATTCTCAAGAGCTTTCTTTGCCATAGCTCTGATAACTGCACGAGCTTGAAATGTATCAGGGAATTCTTTTTCAATTGGATCAACTTTCTTATCCAAATCACGCTTGTCAGTTACAAGTTGATTACCCGCAACCTTGTCTCCAGCTAAGTCGTTGCCTAGCAATAAATTAATGCCCTGAACGATTAAACCTGAGACTGTTCTGACTGTCACAGGTCCTGACACTAAGTCTGATGATACATTTACACAATGGAGAGGAACATTAACAAAGCCGCACCCTACTCCTTGAATAAGAACACTTTCATTAGAAGAAGACTTCTCAGAAAAAGGCAAAGTTACTGACAATAAAAGAATCTGAGAAGCTGCTGTGTCCCTCAAAATTTTAATAGGGGTGGGATTGGCTGAATCACCCAAGAGTGATATAGAACCCTTCGATATGAATAGTTCATAATTCTTCATAATAAAATCAGACTGGGATTTATTAGACCCAACAAATGTATTGCTTTCAATACACGACCGTGACCTTGACCTCTTAGAAAAAGGGCATTTGGAACAGGTCAGTTTTGATTCTGATGCCTATTTTTAAATTTGGAGCATTCAGAAATAACGTGTCCTTTTTTCTTGCAATAGGTAGACGTCGGAAGAGATAAGGATCTAGAATCAAGCTTCTCTGAAGTTTGATTTTGAAAGTTGTGCTAGTTTGAGTTTTAAAAGGGCTGCTATTAAGCTGAAATACTTTTCTGCCAGAAGACTGTTGAGTAGATGTCTTGTTAACAAAAGTAACTTTATGTGTAAAAAGAATATTTGTCAGCAGCTCGAGCAGCATTCTCCAAAGTTTCAATCATATGCTCATCAAGATAAGACTTAACGTCACTATGGAAACAACTTTTGATCTCTTCAATTAATATAATTTGCTTGAGATTTTGATAATCTTGTTCGACTTTCTTGGCTACGCACCATCTATCAAACAACTGCTCTTTTTTCTAGCAAATTCGACATGAGTTTGTCCAGCTTCTTTTCTGTAATTTCTGAATTTTTCCCGATAAGCTTCAGGGACTAACTCATAACCCCTTAGAATGCATTTTTTAACCACATCATAGTCACCACTTTGGTGATCAGACAATGAAGCGTATATCTCACTAGCCTTACCAGTGAGTACACATTGCAATAACTGAGTCCAATGCTCCCTTGGCCACATTAAATGTTCTGCAACTTTTTCAAAACGAATGAATTATTTGTCTCCTTCTTTTTCTCTGAAAGGAGGCACTAATCTAATATTCCTTGCTAAATCAAAGCTTCAAAAATTTGGATTTGAAGTATGAAGGTGTTTTTCACTTCCTAGCTCTATTTCTTTCATTGTACATTGATATTTTCTTTCTTCCTTCTCTCTGTCTCTTTATCAATTTGTTTTTCTTGTAACCGAATGTGCATCTGCTCTTTTTGTAATTCAAAGTGTCTTTCGTTCTAAATCTTTATCATATTTTAATTGTCTTTCTTACTCCCTTTCCTGTCTCTCTCTCCTCTTTTTCATATTGTAATTGTGTTCTTTCTCCCTTTTCTATCTCTTTTTCCTCTTTGTCATATTGTAATTGTTTTTCTTTCTCCCTTTCGTGTCTCTCTCCTCTCTGTTTCATATTGTAATTGTTTTTCTTTCTCCCTTTGCTGTCTCTCTCCTCTTTTTCATATTGTAATTGTCTTTATTTCTCCCTTTCTTGAAATTCCAGCTGCTTTTACTCTAATTCCATCTTGAATTTTAATTATAATTTCTTTATTTTAATAGCATAGTCTGATGCAGACTTACTGGCCGAAATCAAAGCACTTTTTTCCAAAACATTCTTTTCTGCCAAATATTGGACAAAAATCTTTTTGATATCTTGTTTCGTTAAAGAAGCCTTGACTTCAGAAAGATCATATTTTCTGGCAAGTTGAATCAACTCATCTTGTTTGAAAAGATCTAATTGCTCCTGAGTAGGATTAGAAATGAATATTTCTACTTTAGATGTCATGTTAATACAAGCCTGCCAATCTCAATAAAGATTTTTTAAAAAATTCAAAAACTACGTGAATTCAAATTTAGAACAAAAGTTTTCTAGAAAAAAATTCTAGCCAAATTCCAATTGATCCCAATCTCGGACGAGGCCCCCAATTTCTATCTTACGAGTTTAGGCTCGAATAAACAGTAACATGGAAAGAGTGAAAATAACAAGCTTGTAAAAACTTTAAAAACAATTTCTGTAGCACAAATATTTTCCAGAAAAGAAAAATAATCTTACGGTTTTAAGAATCAATTTCAAAATTAATCCACAAATAATTCAAAATATAATCCATTAGTGCAATTGCAAAAGTCCTGGTAATAAAATGTCCTAATAATTCCCAGTTCGAATTTTAGTAAAGCATCCAAGATGGAAGACGATGTCACGTGATGAAGTCAGCTATGGTTGTATGAAATTCAATGAGCACAATTCTTTCCGGATAAATAACAAAATAAATCCTATTGATCCAAACGAATTGAAATAATTTCCAGTAATTTTAGATAACTCAAAACAATATAACTTAATATTCTAACAGCCCCACTTCTACTAAATAGTTCGCTCCAAAACATAATTTATATACCCGTTTTAACGTAAACAAGGAAGGGGTCACATGATCTTCTAGAATCTTTGGAACAAATTTACGTTCAAAAAATCTCGTGCACACCGTATGACTCAACTAAAAATAGAAAGATGTTTATAACAATGATCCATAATGTCCTGGAAATCAGCGAATCATTTTAAAAGCTTTTTTACAACTCTGAAGCCAGGTCAGAAATGAGGTCAACACCTGGTGTTTATTCTTAGAGTACAGGTCATCCCACTTTCTAAACATATTATCTCCCAATGAATGAATCTTAAACTTAATATGTAAAATTTGAATCTGACAAACCAACAATTATATTAAAACATACGACATAAATCAAATATTCGTAACACCTTCCCCCATAAAATAAAAAGAAAGGTTTATATGATAAAACTTTCTTTTTACCACAAACCAATTTACACCTGAGGTTAAAAGAACTTGTATAAATTACACAGTGTAGATGATGTAATATATTGTTATACACGGGAAAGAGCGTCTGCTATTAAAATATCTTTTCCCTTGATGTGCCGGATGTCAAGATTATATTCCTGCAAAAACAAACTCCACCTTAGTAATCTATTGGTTTAACTTGTCCATGTCCCACAATATGTCCTAAGAAAGTCACACTAGCATGGCAGAACTCACTTTTAGATAACTTAACTGTCAAACATGCATCAGTGAGTCTGTCAAAGAATATTCGAATTGTTGCTAGATGTTCTATCTAGGTGTCGTTGTAGATGATGATGTCATATATTTAGGCATTACAATTTTCTAGACCAGAGGAGATCATATTCATGATATGTTGAATTGTACTTGGTGACACTTTCATCCCGAATGGAATTACTTTTTATTGGTAAAGTCCATCTGGAGTCACAAATGCCGAGATTTCCTTTGCTCTTTCCGTTAGTGGAATCTGCCAAAATCCTTTCAGAAGGTCAAATTTGCTGACATACTTGACATTCCCTATTTTATCAATAGAGTCGTCAATTCTTGGTAATGCGAATGAATCTGCTTTTATCACATTGTTCACCTTCCTATAATCCGTGCACATACGGAAAGTTTTATCAGGTTTTGGAACAAGTATGCATGGTGAACTCCAATCACTTTTACTGGGCTCTATAAAATCATTCTCCAGCAAATATTGAATTTCCTTTTTTTAAGTAATCCTGTTTGAGTGGTTTCATCCTGTATGGATGTTGTTTGACAGGTTCGGAATTTACAATTTCAATGTCATGAAAACTTTTGTTTGTCCTTGTAGAAACATCTGGAAATAAGTGATCCTATTCAAATAATATCTGTTTCAGTTCATTTCTTTCTTGCACTTGCACATGTGAAAGTTTCTGGTCTAGATCTTTCATAATTGCCGAATTACAAACATTCGTCATTTCAATATCAGTAGAATCTGATGATATTCCTTCACTGAGTGGGACAGGTACAACTAAATTAATTACATGTTTAAATGGCTATCTCTTTCAATATACTCTTTTAGCATGTTTATATGGCAGAGTTGGTTTTTTGCGCCTCCCAGGAGTATTTATGATGTAATTTAAGTCATTAATTTTACTGTCAACTGTGTAGGGACAATAATGTTTGGCCTGAAAAAGATTTCGTGTCATTGGTAAGAGAGCCAGGACTCTTATCACCAGGCTGAAAACTCCTATCCTTCATTTTTGTATCATCTCTTGATTTCATTTTATATTGAGCAGAGTGCAGATATTCTCTTGCAACCTGACAAGCCTTTGACAACTTGTATCTAAAATCGGAAATATAATCAAGAAGATTGATCTCAGTATCTTCATAAGAGAGAAGTTACTCTTTTAATAACTTCAATGGTCCACGCACAGTGTGTCCAAAATCCAGTTCAAACGGACTGAAGCCTAAAGATTCTTGAACTGATTCTCTAACAGGAAACAATAGTAAATGAATTCCTTCATACCCATCTTTCTTCGTATCAAAACAATATGATCGGATCATATTTTTCAAAGTCTGATGGAATCTTTCTAATGCCCTTTGGCTCTCAGGGTGATAGGCAGAAGATTTGAATTGCTGAATGCTTAATGGATGTATAACTTGTTGGAATATTCCAGACATGAAGTTTGAACCTTGATCAGACTGAACAGATTTGGGAACACCATAATGAGTACAAAAAACTTTTTCAAAGCTTTTAATATTGTTTTAGACTTTATATTCCTCATCGTAATTGCCTCTGGAACCCTTGTTGACGCACACATAATGGTCAGCAGGTACTGGTTACCTGACATGGTCTTGGGTAAGGGACCTATACAATCTACCATTATTCTACTAAATGGTTCGTCAAAGGCAGGAATAGGTTGTAGATGAGCCTTAGGTATCTTCTGATTGGGTTTTCCTACCATTTGACAAGTATGACAAGATCTACAGTATTTGGCAACATCACTTTGATTTTTGGCCAATAGAAGTGAGTCAAGATCTTGTGATAAGTTTATTAATCCCTAAATGACCAGGCAAAGGAGTAACATGGGCCAGATTAAGTATTTCCTGTCTTTAAGGTTTTGTAAGTACTATTTGATAGTTCACCGACCACTCAACACCAGCAGATACCTCGGAAGGTCTCCATTTTCTCATAAGAATTCCATTTTTAATGAAATAACATACAGTAACTTAAGTGGCTTCAGTCTCACTTATGGCCCTTTGAAACCAACAGGAGATCTCAAGATCCTTTTATAGTTCGACGACAAGTGACTGTCGTTTATCACCCTGATTAGAATGAAGAGAATGAGTTGTTAAAAGAGGATCACTATGATCAATACCTTCTGACTGATCCAACAAGGAGTAAAAGTGACATCATCAGAAGCCTGACCTATACACTTGTCAGCTAAAGGAATACTGCTTTCATCAACATCATTCTCAAGAGCTTTCTTTGCCATAGCTCTGATAACTGCACAAGCTTGAAATGTATCAGGGAATTCTTTTTCAATTGGATCAACTTTCTTATCCAAATCACGCTTGTCAGTTACAAGTTGATTACCCGCAACCTTGTCTCCAGCTAAGTCGTTGCCTAGCAATAAATTAATGCCCTGAACGATTAAACCTGAGACTGTTCTGACTGTCACAGGTCCTGACACTAAGTATGATGATAAATTTACACAATGGAGAGGAACATTAACAAAGCCGCACCCTACTCCTTGAATAAGAACACTTTCATTAGAAGAAGACTTCTCAGAAAAAGGCAAAGTTACTGACAATAAAAGAATCTGAGAAGCTGCTGTGTCCCTCAAAATTTTAATAGGGGTGGGATTGGCTGAATCTCCCAAGAGTGATATAGAACCCTTCGATATGAATAGTTCATAATTCTTCATAATAAAATCAGACTGGGATTTATTAGACCCAACAAATGTATTGCTTTCAATACACGACCGTGAACTTGACCTCTTAGAAAAAAGGGCATTTGGAACAGGTCAGTTTTGATTCTGATGCCTATTTTTAAATTTGGAGCATTCAGAAATAACGTGTCCTTTTTTCTTGCAATAGGTAGACGTCGGAAGAGATAAGGATCTAGAATCAAGCTTCTCTGAAGTTTAATTTTGAAAGTTGTGCTAGTTTGAGTTTTAAAAGGGCTGCTATTAAGCTGAAATACTTTTCTGCCAGAAGACTGTTGAGTAGATGTCTTGTTAACAAAAGTAACTTTATGTGTCAAAGAATATTTGTCAGCAGCTCGAGCAGCATTCTCCAAGGTTTCAATCATATGCTCATCAAGATAAGACTTAACGTCACTATGGAAACAATTTTCCTGCCTCTCTCTCCTCTTTTTCATATTGTAATTGTTTTCTTTCTCCCTTTTCTATCTCTCTTTCCTCTTTGTCATATTGTAATTGCTTTTCTTTCTCCCTTTCGTGTCTCTCTCCTCTCTGTTTCATATTGTAATTGTTTTTCTTTCTCCCTTTGCTGTCTCTCTCTCCTCTTTTTCATATTGTACTTGTCTTTATTTCTCCCTTTCTTGAAATTCCAGCTGCTTTTACTCTAATTCCATAATTTTAATTATAATTTCTTTATTTTAATAGCATAGTCTGATGCAGACTTACTGGCCGAAATCAAAGCACTTTTTTCCAAAACATTCTTTTCTGCCAAATATTGGACAAAAATCTTTTTGATATCTTGTTTCGTTAAAGAAGCCTTGACTTCAGAAAGATCATATTTTCTGGCAAGTTGAATCAACTCATCTTGTTTGAAAAGATCTAATTGCTCCTGAGTAGGATTAGAAATGAATATTTCTACTTTAGATGTCATGTTAATACAAGCCTGCCAATCTCAATAAAGATTTTTTAAAATATTCAAAAACTGGGGGAATTCAAATTTAGAACAAAAGTTTTCTAGAAAAAATTCTAGCCAAATTCCAATTGATCCCAATCTCGGACGAGGCCCCGAATATCTATCTTACGTGCTTAGGCTCAAATAAATAGTAACATGGAAAGAGTGAAAATAACAAGCTTGTAAAAACTTAAAAAACAATTTCTGTAGCACAAATATTTTCCAGAAAAGAAAAATAATCTTACGGTTTTAAGAATCAATTTCAAAATTAATCCACAAATAATTCAAAATATAATCCATTAGTGCAATTGCAAAAGTCCTGGTAATAAAATGTCCTAATAATTCCCAGTTCGAATTTTAGTAAAGCATCCAAGATGGAAGACGATGTCACGTGATGAAGTCAGCTATGGTTGTATGAAATTCAATGAGCACAATTCTTTCCGGATAAATAACAAATTAAATCCTATTGGTCCAAACGAATTCAAATAATTTCCAGTTATTTAAAATAAATCAAAACAATACAACTTAATATTCTAACAGCCCAACTTCTACTAAATAGTTTGCCCCAAAACATAATTTATATACCTGTTTTAGCGTAAACAAGGAAGGGGTCACATGATCTTCTAGAATCTTTGGAACAAATTTACGTTCAAAAAATCTCGTGCACACCGTTTGACAAAACTAAAAATAGAAAGGTATTTATAACAAAGCTCCATAATGTCCTTGGAATCAACCATTCATTTTAAAAGCTTTTTTACAACTCTGAAGCCAGGTCAGAAATGAGGTCAACACCTTGTTTTTTTTCTTAGAGTACATATCATCCCACTTTCTAAAACAATTATCTACCAATGAATGAATCTTAAATTTAAAATGTCAAATTTGAATCTGACAAACAAACATTTAAAATAAAAAATAAATGACAAATCAAATATACGTAACACATTCAGCGTGTTAAATTTTCAGATAATTTTAAATATAATCTCTTTGATTTTACTGACCTATTTTTGCGTAAGAATCATTATTATTTTTCGTTTTCTTTTCCAATCCAGTATTTGTCATTATTATTACAAACAGCTGGAAGGATGATGTTTTTCAATGTGCTATCCAAAGACTTTCCTATTATTCTGCAGTCTTGTTTGTCCATTGATTTCTCCTTTTGCTGATATTTAACCCAGATATGTATCATAGCTAGACAGCATGTTATGTGAAGCGAAGATTTTCTGTGTAATGTATTATATGTATTTGATATGTAGCTTTTGAAACTTTAGCACATATGATGAAACTATTTGCAAAAAAGTGATAGCTGGACCTTGTCACATATTTGAGAGTCAGGTTCCAGTTTTAAAGGTCAGAAGATAGTTCGGTTACCTTGTTATAATATTTTGTTATTAATAAAAACAATTGGCAAGTATCCAGTTCATACATTTTATGTAATAAAAAAACTTTGAACATTATTCTTACAGATATTATTGAAGCCCTTCAAGATGATTTTGCAGGGGAGGAAAAAGAATAAAAGGCAGAATTTTTTTAAGGTAGTGTATTACAGTTGATGCTTTTGGAGTTTATCACCGGAAAAAAATTGATGTGCAATGCTTACCCTCCCAAAAATAATACAGGTTTGAACCCGACAAACCACTAAGACTATGAATTCACTTATTTTATCTTTATAGTTGCCACACACAACTACCTTTTAGATCATATGGTGATCCATACCGGGAAACAATAGGGGCTTGCAAATTAAGGATATGCACTTTTGTAATTATCTATAAGTTGAAACATGAGTGTAACATGTTATGTAAGCGTATTATACTAGAATGCTTGGACCTGTTGCTGTTTGATTATAACTATATTTCAGAGCATAAGAGCACCGATAGAAATATATTTGTACAAAACCACAAGACATTCATATAAAAATAAAATAAATTACTGTTAATGCTAACATCTGTACTAGAAAGATTCTTTAATAAAATCAGTGATCCCAAAACATTTAACTGTATTTTATATCAAAACGTATTGTTTCAGTATATGTGAGTAATATTGTGTTAATGACACAGTAATGCTTTTGTGATTTGATGTGTACCTAGAGAATGTTAACAATTAAACTTTTTTCTTTCTTTCACTGGCTAGATTTCTCGAGATCCTAATTTTAATGTTTCCTATTGCCAGTATTGGTTTCTTTACATTGCTTACATGGTAAAGAGTTGAATAATTCCTAGTTAAAATAGTATCAATGTTTGGTGAATATAACATCCGAAATTAAGAGGGAATATTTCTTGTAGGTAAAAGCTGCAAATAAATTGTTAAAGCAGAGAAGAAGAAAACAGCAAGAGTCCAGTGGTCATAGAAGGATACGGCAGCTGTAGAAAGACAACTTGGACAATTCATCAAAACAGCTTCACTGCCAGGAAAAACAGCATGTGAAGAGGCAAAGAGAAAAAAGCTTATTCTGGCATGGCATCCGTAGACACAGATCAAAAATTTTATAACAAATTCAAAATATAAACCTCTATGTTAAAGCTAAATAACTAAAACAGTTGCTCAGAATTTCACACAGATAATAAATATTTGCTGGCCTATAAATCCATAATGTTGGATCATAAAGTCTGGGCTTTGTCTTATACTCTTCATCAAGTTGTTTATGGAATTCGCCATTCAAATCATTGTTTCATTCATTTTTCATTCAAAACGTTAGAACTCGATGATTTCAAAATATATACATGATTTTTTCGGTATTAAATTCATGTGCATCATATGTAATTGTGCGAGAGCAGCATGTTCTAGTAATTTGATTACATAGAATAGAGAAGTTAGAAAATGAATATCCATGACAAAGACAGGTATTCCATCCATTTTTATTATTGGACCTTGTGATATAATATGCTCTGATATGAGAGGTTTCCGGAGAATTGTAATCTGTATTAAAGTTAGTTGACAATATTGGTCATTCTCCTGTACAAAGGCAATGCACCATTCCATTATCAATTGATATCACTGTGTCAACAATTCCTTCTAGTCTAAATTATGATATCCATTGTCTCCGAAACAAAATCGCTTTGCAGTGTTAATTGCATACTAATTAAATATAATAATGCTTGGGTCAGGTCATTCTAGTTAAAATCTTTGTGAGCTTAATGTTTGGTTAACCAGATCAAATTGGAAAATAAGGTTACTATAGGACATTGTGACTATGGTACCATGTAATGCTAGGTGATTAATGGTGTAGGTTTCTCAACCAGTGATGCATTTTGTACAGAAGTGTCATTTATAGTTACAACTAACATGAGCAAATATAGAAACCACGTGCAAACTAACTACAGAAAGTGTGCATGCGCATACTCTTATGTGTTGGAAACGGAGATATTATTATGCACAAAAAAATTAAATTACACAATGTGACTAAACAGTTATTTCAGGATTTAAATTAATTTTTATAGATATAAATATTGTGATTGCTTAAATTTTGAAACTGAAGAATTCTGGTTTGTATTTTAAGTTTACATTGACAATTTAGTTTATTACTGTTTTCTCTTTCAAGAAAATTTAATGGGACGGTAAGTAAGGTATAAAAAAAACCTCTCTCAACCAAACAGAATTCTGGAAAATGTATTTTAGCATCAGTGATGCAATTGCCCTATTGCCATAATCTGAAATACATACACATAGCTGCCAACCATTTTCCAGTGTTCCACGACTTAACGCCACAAGCAAAAAATTCACGAACTCCCCAATTCTCAATTATTTACAATATTTAATAAAATAACTAATTTCAAGTTAAACGCTAGTTTTGATATCGGCAGTTGCTGAAACGGTTCGGTACAACTGGTCGTGGTATTAGTGAAATATAGCTGATAGGTACTGTTGGTCCGGAAGCAATCATTTTAACTTATTTTATTTTTATATATAAGAATAGTTTTTAGAAATGCTTTATGTGGCCCCAAGTGGTCTAAATCGTTCTCCGTTACGGATCACTGCCATCTTACCTCTGTCTGCGTGTGTTAGAGTCTCAGATTTTTGCCAATGTGGGTATGTAAGAAAGCTTGCCAGTAGCTTCTCGTGGGTCAGTGGTTCTTTCCGAGGGTTTTCCGGGTTCTTCCTCCACCATTAATACTGGCCGCCATGTATAGCATATCGTGTGCTGAAAAGTAGTGTTAAGCCCTTCAACAACAACAAATGTTTTAAGAGAAACTGTTGCCTAACCAAATTCGCCGGCAACGCTGATATGAATTCGACAACTTATCTTGAACATGTCTTCACCGCCAAGAAAAAATATAGTCAGAGTTTTTTCTGACCCTTGTAACCCCATTTTTATTTTGGAGATTTGTTTATTGTCCATATCACGTGACTATATGGCCTAATTTGCATGTAGGTGAGGAGATTTGTATAGTCATATGATATGGAAAAAATAGCCAGATCCAGGTCAAATTTCAGCAACAACGTATTTTCGTCTCGCCTGTCAGCGGATTAAAGACATGACGAATGCTATGTTTATGAGTTTTGAGAAAATAAATCATATTTCTATCGATTTCAAGCAGGTATATCTCAAGGAAAGGTTATTCAAGTTTACTGTGCCAGCTAGTAAGAGGCTACCCCATTTCGACACCAAATGGTGTACGTGAATTTCAACTTTTTCAATACGAAATGGACTTGACGCTACACCCCAACATAAATGTCCAAATATAAAAAATGGTGAGTCAAGGGTAAGAGGAAACTGAAAATTGTAAAAGGAAATATATAGCACAAAAAGTGAAGTTTAGTTTGGAATATACCAAACACTTGCCGTGCATTCATTTGTTGCGACAAATATTCACAGACTCGAGGATCAATTCACGAATTCGTGTCACAATTCACTCGTTTTTATCACCATTTTCACAAATTGCGAGCCCGTGGGGGTTGGCAGTTATGCATACAGCGTAATATTCCTGAAAACAGAAGTTGCGATAGTACATTTCACGCAGCATTAAAATTTTTATCCTATCTGTAATTCAGTAAATTTTCAGGTCATTTATGGCTAAAAGTATCTAATTTGTTTTAGATATTTGGTGGGAAACAAATTATGTACTTTTAGCTACACTTTTACTTTTAGTTGTCCTGTAAATTTGTGGAGTTACAGCTAGGATAAAATTCATGATGGGTAGTAAGAGTTTAATGTTGGCACTTGTTATCCTGGTGTTAAGATAATGTGTCCTGGTAGAACAGCAGCATGATACCCAAGTGCTAAACATTACTATAAACTGCCACGCTGTAGACGTTATAGAGATATGACTGAAAAATTGTTAAAGCTATGATAAATATCCAAATTGCACACATACTCAATTTGTATATCTTCTCCATCTCCTCTTTCTGCAACTTTCTCTTTCTGAAATTGCAGTTGACTTTATCTTCAAATGATATCCAGTAGTGATGCAAGCAAATTCCAATACTGAACTAGATATGTAAATAGCCTCGAATGTTCTAATGTGCCAACATTCTTCATGTCTCAGGGTCACATAATCCAAACGTCTTAAATCAATTCAGTACCATTCCAAAACAGTAACTGAGTCTAATATGTAAGAATAAGAACCTTGAAATTCCAGTTCATAATTTAAAGAATTGAATCCTCTAAACTATTACCACATTAACCCCTAGCGACGACTATACAGTGCATGACTTAGTAACCTACTTTCAAGGTCTGTAGCGTCAAGGTCATGCATGATGTACCAAAGTGTGTGGTATTACAGAAAGGTAGACAGATTGCTCTACAATTATAGCAAATAATCTGAACATTTTAGTAGCACTACAAAATACAGAGGAAAAAAATCTAAGTTTTTGGAACCGTTTTGTATGCACCAAAAATTTGCCCATGGTCGGATTCCGAATTTGTGTCCAGATTTTAGACTTGATGGCCTCAGATTTACGGCAGACCGGTCTGAAGCGCACACAGACAGGTGAACCTGTGCAAAAAGGAGGACGTGTTGAATAAAGAGTCTTCTCTATACGAAAATTATGGGTCCGTTAAACAGAAAAATTCCATTTTTCACCATGCACCAGCAAAGTAACTAATAAAATAATATTGCCTAATGGAATATTGCTTGGAAGTCGATGTATTAGGATGTATTCAGAAATAGTCCCCAAAATGTGCTTCCTACTAGCATTTCATGCGAAAACAGCAAAAACGCCCAGGGGTTAATGCGTTAACTGAAATGCAACCTAAACGGAGTCCTGAAAAACTGATGTTATTAAGACATGCAATAAGGAAGTTCTATTTCTATTTCTTTAAATGTCTAGTCAATCAACCGAAACACTAGCAACCTAATCGATGTTTAACTATTGTATGATTATTTACCTGCAAATTACAGAAGGCTCGTAACTTTTTATTGTTTGAACAAGAAGTAAATAAATTAAAATAAGTGTATTTAACTCCTCCGAATTCAACTCGTCAGAGAGAGAGAGAGAGAGAGACAGAGAGACAGAGAGAGAAACAGAGAGAGACAGAGAGAGATAGAGACAGAGACAGAGAGAGTTTAAATGCATGCCGCAGATTTCATGGTGACTAGATGATTATTGTTAAGCAAATGAATAAGCCAATGTTCTCAAAACATTTAGTTTTAGAACAAAATATTATTCTTAAAGTCTACCTTTCGTTAATGCACATGTTGATCTGGTAGCATATCATGGCGTATAAAAGTGAATATAATAATGGTTCCAAAAGCAAACCAGATGAACCCGTTAGTAAACAAAATATTTAATGTTTCAGTTCAATGTGTTTTACCACCCTTTCTATCTATAATCTCTAATTTCTAAATATTTTAAAACCATATTATATATATATATATATATATATATATATATATATATATATATATATATATATGTGTATACAAATGCATATATATGCATTCTAACCCTTCCTTTCCTTCTCACATACATATTTTATCTTCATTTCTTTTTTTCACTTTTTGATAACTTTAATTATGGGCGTATGAATTTAAGGCATAAGCAAATAAAAAATGAAAACAAATTAACTGTAAAATGAATGGAACACAATTTCCTTAACTTCCCGTTTTATTCTGCCTAATATTTAAACTTTTGTGGTAAGTGCAGATGTCCCAAAGGCAACTTCATTTCCAGTGAATTTGCACTGGGCAAACTGACTTAAGGCATTTGAGTTGCTTTGGTGTCAGCCTACATTTTTAGAAATCACAATTTTTATTTTAACAGATGAATTGACAATTTAGATATAATTGAAATTCTTCAGGTTATTGTTTTTGCACCATCTAGATTTGATGCTTATCTTTGCTATAATGCTTTTTCACATTTCCCACCTGGATGGTATTTTTTATTGTGTCAATAAAAAAGATTACAAATTTGCAAAACAGTGCCTGAAATAGTATGCTTTGCAAAAGAACTTAAAACTTATATTTTAACAAGATTTGAACATTTAAGCTCGTGTATCTATTTGTCTGTCTGTAGTGTTAATTGCAGATAAATTGGTTCCTAAACTTATAAATATCTTCTCATATTTTTACAGGACAGGTGCAATAAGAAGAAAACAAATCATCAGGTTCTCAGGTTGATGGTAGTCTTTGATTGTGTGTAATTAGTCCTCACAATGATGGCAAAGTCATAGTAGTCCTCATAATGCTTAAAGAAGTATATTGCAAAAATGAAGAGATACAGATATTGCCTATCTTACAGTTAAGCTTACTTTCAAATTTCTAACATATACTTTCATTCCTTCTTATGGTCCTCGAAAGCTTCGGATCAGGAATAAATTCCAGTCAATTTATGAAAGTCCTGGCACAAACGATCGCGATCCACAAGCTTCCAGACCTGATGTTGAGTGCAAGCATGAGTACATATCAGATCTTATCAGGCCTATTATCAGGACATCGTATTCCAACACATTCAGAAGAGTGAGAAACTTAATAAGATTTTATAGGAAATAGTACTTGACAGTATTCTATAACAATGCGTTATAACGTTTGCATTGTCATATATGTATTGCCATAATTTGATAATGTTGATCTGAAAACAAGATGTTCCACGGAAGAATTATCACACCTCCTATGTTCCATCTATAACAGTTTAAACATAAAATATGCAAACGCTCCATGATAAATATTTAATCTTGTTAACTAGCGTTTCAGTACTTAATAACGAAATAAACTTCCATACCATGTTCTACCTTTGAATGCAAAAATACAGATGGATCTTTACATGTACCCAGTTAAATTATTCCTTTTCCATTAACTTCAATAACGTGCAATTTTTTAAACAGTAAACATTCATGTCCGGGAATAAAAAAAGTGATACACGATATAAATTGTGATGATCTTTAAATATAACTCTAACAAAAAATGCAAAGATGTAAACATATTTTGTAAACCAAACATTTAAGAAACATCAGATTTCCGTCTAAACCTTAGGCAGTTAGAATTGTCAACTTCTGCTCTACATAAAATAAGCCGCATGACACGCAGTGTATGTCCTCAGAAACAAACTTAAAGCTCGAAATAAAATAGAAATACAATAATATCTCTAGATTGTTCATCAGCATATAATATAAACTAGAGCAGTGTACTCTTACGATTAGCAAACAAAACAACTTATGAATACGGCTTTTCGGATTCACAGTTTAAACGTCAGGGCTTTAAAAACACTTGCCTATCAATTATTTCATCAATTTTAACAATTTTTGTCAGAGAATGTAAATGCTGAAAACCCATGTGATGTTCACACCAACAGAGAATATGATACTAATACAAGACGCAATCTAGATGAAAGTAATTTGTTGTTTTCTTCGTTTTTGTCTCAAACTACATCCAATTTGGATTACACAAGATACGCACAGATTTATGTCTATATATGTCCTTGAATGTTGAACCATTCATTCAATTACAATTAATTGGATACAATGTAAAGACCACTTGGATGGGATGAATTCTCAGCACCCCCTCTGCGCTTGATTAGATTGGACATGATCCTGAAAGAGATTACACTATCTACGTGGTTAAAAGTAATTAGAAACGTCTCATAAATACCATTGGTTAGATTGTCTATTGGTATCAATAAATAATGATATTATATATATATATATATATATATATATATATATATATATATATATATATATATCTGTGCTGTTTCGCAAATGATTGTAACAAAATAATGTTTCCAATGGCAGCAAACCGTCTACCAATAGGAAGATAAAACTGAACGGCCGCCCCTTAGAATTTCTCACATTGACAGGATACAATTCCGTCCGATGAATTTGAGTATATGTGAGTTTGTGTGGTACTTAAGTAGGTACGTACGGTTGCTGGACCAATCTGGTTACAGAAACGCTTTTTTACACGTATATTTCTCCTCCATTTAGATGCTGTGTATAAAATCAAAATTTTCCACAGATCAGTTTTGAGGGCAGCCTTAGAATACTAAACATTATCGGATCAACTGACCTACTGCGATGTTGTAATAAACTAAGGAGACTTTTGTCTACAAAAGCAAGTCTGTTTGTTGTGGCCATGAGTAAAAATGAAGGAAACAAAACCCGAGTGAATCAGCCCCGGCTGAAAGATAAAGAATACAATTGTACCTTATGACTCATAAAAGGAATATATTTACTTTGATCAGGACACATTTGGTTTCAGAATATAAAGATAAATAAAAACATATTCCAGGAAATAAAGTTAAAATAAGACATTCATAAGAAGGATGATAAATGTAGACACGCACTCAAATTTTTTTTTGTTACAAATACCTCATGAATCATACGAACACAAGATAGAAAATTGTCCGATCAGATTTCAGCATTTCTGATATTTAATAATGCAAATTAATATGTACAGATATAGCCCAACATTTCCCCAAACATATACATTTTCCAATTGGGATTTACATTCGATCAAAATGAAAGGAAGTAAATTAATGCTTAGATCTATTCAATCTTATCAAATTGTTAAGTCTTTAAGTAAACACGTTCGAAGTGTTAACAGGTGTTTCGAAACCACTTCTCCTAATTAATGTTCTTTGTAACTAGATTTTGAACACAATTTTACATCTGCAGCTGATTGCCTAATTTCCCCCAAATCAGCTTTATTTTATTTTCAAATTTCAATTGATAGTACATACTTCTTTGTGCTCTACTTTTCCGAACTCAAAACAACCTTTCGACTTATACTGTGCTTCCATTTTATACTCGTTTGGAGAAGACTAAGAATAAACGATTGTGCAATATCGTTTTAATAGAACCTTTATTATCACCAACCACTCTAACTGAATAACTTGAATAGCAAGCTTAACTATTCTTCACATAATTCCGAAAGGATCAGTTTTAAACATTATACATCCAATAAAATTTTAACCAATAAAATAAAAACTGAACGCTTTATATTATTTGTATATACATATATGAGGACATTTTGCGCTGTAACATTTGGTTTTAGTTTGTTTTTAGTTTTTTGCTAATCAGCTGTTTGTTGGTTTTATTGTTCTTTTTTGTAATCAAATATGTTGTAAAGCGTTTGAACTTCTAAAGATTAGTCTCTATTCAACGTTATTATTATTATTATTATTATTATTATTATTATTATTATTATTATTATTATTATGTTTGGAGAGAAATGATGGAATAACAGGAGTATCCAAATAGCAATATAAGGCATTTCAAAGAGGCCAATTGCACCATTATTGTGATTATTCCGATGTTTGCTGCATTCTTCGCTTTATCTACATGAATAGTGATATATTATTTATCTCATGGAGATAAAGTCAATCATATCAAAATAACGATATTGTAGATTCATTTTAATACATTGTTTAATCAAAGTATTTTCCTCCAAACGTGTTTATATAGTTTCGGCTACTCTAAGTTATATAACTAATGTCATACTATTTCATCATTTTCCTGTACAACTAAATATATTTTTTTCATAATTGACTTCATTAATTTGTTTACTGATTTAATTTTATTGCTTTTTGTAAGTTTCTCAAATGCGGAATATATTTAACATTTAATCACACTAACAAGAAGGCATGTATATTCCGTAATTCACAATGACATCTGAGTATTTTCTGTTGGCAGCGACAGCGTTTTATTAGGACCAGTACCGTAAATGTATAATGAAAAATGAATAATCCCTCACAAAATGTGTTAATGATGTCCAATTTAGTGTTATATGTATACAATTCTTTTCTACATTTAAACCATAACCATCTTGAGTGCCTCCTCTCGAGCTGCACATTAAAGTTCACTTGTTTAAAAATGGAACAGTTTTAATTTATAACTTAGACAACACGTGAAAGAGGTAAATTTGGAACATGGAGCTTATTTTATTTTTATTTTCTGTACCTCATAGGAAACATGTTGCAACCACTTCAATACGAATTATTATGACAGTACATTCAGTAATGATGCTGTTGAAGAAGAGATAAGTAACAGATTTAACATGTAGATAGGGTTTGATGGTTAATTCCTTGCTTTCGGTTCACTATTTCACCCAGAATAGACGAAACATTTCATGACAATAAATTGAATAAACAAAGTTGTTTACTCCTTTTTCCTAATTTAGCCGTGTTTTAAAAGATTTCAAAGCTAGGTCCCTGGCCATAGTAGTTATAGCATCTATTAAACTCAAGTTTAAATATAAATGTTCAATATTTTATGCACTTCGGTATTCTAATGTAACCTTAAAATGGTCACTGTCGATCCTGATGATTTTCCTCGTAGTGCCAACATGATATATATAGTTCACTGGAACGTGAAGCCAACAATTAAACTTAAATCAACATGACATTTGTTTCTCTACAAGTCAAAGTGATAATTCAAAACTCAGTTTTTAAAATGTTTTTAAACATTCTTGCAGAACTAGTTTCTTTAGGAAGTTGGTCAAGGAAGATGCCATACAAGTATTGTACAATCAGTTTTATTTATATTTCAAAGTCCTACAAAACACTGAGATAATAAGCGACACAAGATACTTGCACAATAATGATAACGTCATTTCCAGCTGAGTTGTACATATTGATTCCACAATGAACATCATTAACGGATCTTTTTAGTTGATGTTCATCTTTATATTTACGCTCTTCTGGAATGGTGTGGTCTGTAGATTGTGGCCTCAAAATGAAGTCGACTTAAATAACAAAAGACGTACATTCTCTCTCCTCCGGCATAATACAGTAATTCCTCACTTTGAAGCGCCTTAGTACAAGACGAGCCTACTAAAAGATCGAAGAGGTATTCGAAGATATTTCAGTATTATTAGCAACAAGCACACACTACCTCAATATATGACAAACAAGACAAACCCATGTATAAGGTGGCCCACTTATATAGCTCCATGAACCTTGTAATACAGTTTTGTACTAATAAATATTTTGTAGAGCTCTAATAATGCAGAGCCATTTATTCAAATAATGGGAGTAATTGAAGTTATAAATTTGGATATTGACTGCTCTAACTAGCTGTTCTAATACCACATGTTAAGCCACTTTTGAAACGTATTTGTTACAATCTCTGTTCTATCTTACATTTACCTCCTTTGGAAACGCATGCATAGACATGGCGGTGTATGGAACCTATAGGTACACTAAAGGTATCAATTCTTCAGATTACAATCCAAACACGATACAGGACAGAGTTGGTGAATTAGACAGAGATGTGTGACCAAAGGAATACATTCGCATTTGTTTGTAGTCGATCATTAAGGAAACAGTGTCTGCTTAATAGCATATAACTTTAATATTTATTCCTTCACAGTCTAATAGTCTATACAGTTTGGCAACTATTCCTGACTCGGAGTTTCTCATTGCACTATCATTTTATGCAAAAGAAATAAAACGTATAATCCAGACCCCAACAGAGGAATTATTGGTGGATACGCTGGTGTATCTGCTGCATCAAGTAAGATTGGTCAGTCTTGTAGAAGTTGCGAGTTCAATGAGGTGGCGGCAAAGAATACATACCTCATCAGCCTGGATCGTCGTGCGCTTATTCTCGGGTTGTACAAAATATTCCGTATAGCACGAAAATAACCGTACAACTATTTATTTAGTCATCACCCCAAACAAACAATATATATATATATATATATATATATATATATATATATATATATATATATATATATATATATATATATATATATATATATATATATCACAAATGGCACACTTACCATCAAACTTTAATGAAACAATACTGATTCTAATGTTTTGCAAAATGCCACTGCTAGAAATCAACAGACGTGATTGAAATTTTAGGATAA
This sequence comes from Unio pictorum, assembly GCA_030141615.1. Taxonomy (NCBI): domain Eukaryota; kingdom Metazoa; phylum Mollusca; class Bivalvia; order Unionida; family Unionidae; genus Unio; species Unio pictorum. The sequence goes on from JARLTB010000021.1 coordinate 40,806,492, forward strand.
AAAGGTTTAATATTTGATGCACAACATGCGGCACTATTCGTCAAATATCCAAACGTATGAGATACCAGCCGTTACAATGTGCATCATACACTGATGGTCACTGCACGACAACGTTTACCAGCACGACTAGCCCTCGCGTATTATGAAACACCAGGAGTACCTTTTGGTCAAAGTCTCTTTCAAACCAGCGAATCCTTTGGCCTTGAAGATTATATGCAAAAACACTATACTTGTCAACGTTGATGCAAAACACCTAATAGCATTCAAATATATGTTCTAGAAACATAAAATATTTTAACACACACACACAGACTAAATAGCAAACTAGCACAAAATCAGATAAGCCTAGCGTATCCCATTTATTTATATAGCAATTCCCTATCAGTCTACTATTATGGTCTTATTAGGTTATAATGACCTAAACTAAAAGTACACTCTGAAACGTTATTATCAATATTAACCATCATTAGAGACAAGATAGATAGTTATTGCTTTGATTATTAAAAATCAAATGACAATCGCAGACGTTTACAATGGAATATAGCACTTTCCGATATAAAAAAGTAAATATTCCACAAAACATGACTAAACTCAATGAATGGCCTGCATGAAATAAGCAGTCTATCTAATCTGATGGCAATAAGTCACTGATAAATAAATTTTACACCCTGAAATAATAATGTTTCACGGAGATTATCTCGAGTTTTTGCGACGTTTAAGGTAAGGTAAATATATATTAATTTTGCAATCAACATTTCAAGTATCCGATAAATAAAACAAATCTAGTTACCACGTCTCTTATACAATACAAACAGTGTACGGCGTTTTTCAGCTTTGTGAATATTTGCTTCCCCGTAGAGCAATAAACACCAAACGTTTTTTCCTGTTGATATTATTTCGAATATTTGCGTGTGTGTGGAGGGATAGGTGAATACAATATATATTTCTTGTCATTCATTTCATACATAAGAAATGTACTCAACTTCTTATAAGGACGATTACTCTAGGAATTCATGAGCATTGAACTTTTTTTTTTGAAACATGATATAATGGTTCTGGTAATCTAGCATTACTTTCTGGGTTACTTTAGGGCTTTACAGAGACGCATTTATTGATCGTAAATCGGTGTTCGCACACATAAATCCTATCGAACCGATTTTCCTTGCCTTTTTGGACTAAACAACGCTTCGATCGTAACATTTAAACTTTAAAGTCATTAGGTTCATTATAGACTATAGATAGCTTCGAGTATAAACAAAATATTCCATATCATATTGACTAGATTGAAGTAGAATATCTGAAAAGCAGCTCAGTGGAATTGGCCCTAAGACAGTGCATACATTAACAGCGAAATATAGAAGTAAGGTTTTGCAATTAAGTTAGGAAACTCAAAAAGATTTGATTTAGATTGCAAACAGATGAAATTTAATGTTGCTAAATTAGGTAATCAGAATCAGTATAATTATTGTAAAACATTGATAAACGCATCAATGCTATTAAATCAAAAATAATTATTTGAACAAACATTACACACAGTATTATTACTTTTTTGGTGTGAGCATTTTTCCAATAAGTGTCACTTGTTTATTCTTTTCGTTCCTTTCGGTTGATTTACTATATATTCTCAGATATCAGAATAATCGATAGAATGCTTAGTGTGTGAGAAATCTGTATAACAAATATTTTACTTGGAAGAAACACAGCCAGGTGGATCTTAACACATCTGAAATACAAGCGTATCATCATTATAAGTCTATACCTACATTTCCTACTTACAGGTATTATTCCATGCGCAGAGTAGATAATGTTTAGTTTACAGTAGTCAGACAGAATCTTTAAAGTATATATGAGAACATTGCTTTTGTAATATTACATAATCAAGGAAGATTAATTAGCATAATGCAGTGTAGAAAAAACCAAAAAGTCAGATCTTCATGCCATGGTGCGTTTTGCAGTGTTGGAATTAATCTTACGAAAGAAAATATTCTCCTCGATAAGTTTTATCAGTCACTGGTTTAAAGGGGATTTAGATGTATATAGATTTAAGAAGAGGAACTGTAGCGAATATCCATTTGTGAGTTTACTAGAAATAACATCTAGTATAAGCATTATTGCAAATATGCATCTTTTGAAAGTACTTTGTTATTTAAATCAATGAGTCAAGTTCTAGTATGAGTTATCGCTTTTTATACCATACTGAAATAAACTCGGTGAACATGATATTAATATTTGAAATGTTATAGATTGCATTCCTGTTCCGAACAGTTTATAAAGACCATGCGCAAAACTGAGCACTAAATTATCGTTATGTAAAATAGGGTGAAAATGCAAAATCTACGAAATAGCTTCAGCACGTCCATGCTTAATGTATTGTTCATGTGTCCAAATTATTTTCTAAAACATTGTTTATATCTTTACATCAAGACTTTCAGCATCATTTTATATAAGCCTTAAATGATCGCAAATGCAAATATACAGAGGAGCCTGTTTAATTCGGACTCCATTTTTCCGGAAATCTCCCTATCCGGACATAATACAACGGGAACGGCGTTCTTAAATGTTAATTTGCTCTGTTAATCAAGAAACCCGCGATCTGGATCCGGAAATCAAAAGACAAAAGTGTAAAAATCATATAAGACATGTCTCAACAATCCGGAAAAATATGTCCGAATATAAGAAAATTGGAAGAATCCTATATGAGAAACGTCCGTATGATAACACAGATTCACATACGCATCTTTTGAGGTGTGTCAATGTATAAATCTCTTATTGGTCATAGTCTAGTGGTATATCAATGTTATGATTAATTGATCACGTAACCAGAGTTTGTAGAAACAATATATTTTATCTAGTTGCCTAGAAATCTAGAGCTTGTAAGATCTGCTGTGTCCGGTACAGGATTGCTGAGTCCTTTGTTCGACTTTTAATAGCCATTGGATCTATGTATAATGATTAAATGAATTAAACAAAAGTCTATAAAGGTGCATTCAAGACCGCATAAACCATGTTCCAAATGTATTCCAGATCCTCGAATGCATGTACCACGATAGCCTTGAACTCTAGAAGGCCTTTGAATACTTGTCAATAGATCCAAAATGATTTTTGCTCCACTGAGGACATTACAATTCGAATGGAATGATTACTCATATCAAGTGTTTCCTCTAAAATTATCTTAACAAAACGTTAACGACACCCGCGGACTGATTTTAGCATATGAAATACAAATTCAACATAAGAATAAATCCAAAATAAGGACGAATCTTATTGCACAGTTACCTAATTATTATAAAATATCAAGAGTTTATTATTATTATATGTTGTAATATAATCCCTGCGATTGATCTTACCATTCAATCTAATATTTCATAATATCTAGTCATGTGACCTTATCGATCCGATGGGAAATAACTTTTTTTTCTAAGAACGCACTTAACCTAAATCGTCCAAAATGAAATAATCCCAAATCAGTTAATTTGTATTATTGTTAGTATTAATAATAATTGTGCTGCTGTTGTTTTGGGCTTTTTTAAACAATTTTTTTAAAACAATTATTTAAAGATCTTAAACAATTATCCTACGCAGTATATAATGTTAATATCTTTAAATAGAGTTATATAACGGTCTTAAAAAATTAACTAGTGATTTATATATAGATGATCATTACAATGTATTAATCAATCAATCAATCAATCCTCTCTGCGCCGTCTGGTGCTTGAGGCAACAGCAGGGGAGCACCAGTTCGGTCTGTTGGCAGCTATTGATGGGGCGGTTTGAAGGGTGAGGCCTCTGGTCTTAAGGTCTCTCTCTACGGTTCGTTGCCAGGTCTCTTTGGGTCTGCCACGGTTCCTTTTCCCCTGTGGGGTCCATCTCAGTGTCACCCCTGGTAGTGAGTCAGGGGGCATTCTGCAGACATGGCCGAGCCATCTCTATCGCCGAGTTGCAATGATCTCAGAGATGGTGCTTGCACCTGCTCTGTGCCGAAGTTCCTTGTTTGAGATCATGTTTGGCCAGAAGATCCTCATGATCTGTCGCAGGCATTTGGTTTGAAACACTTCGAGCTTGTGTTCTATGTTCGCAGTGGACTTCCAACACTCTGAACCGTACAAAAGGACGCTCAACACGTTGCTCTTGAAGATACGGATCTTCGTGTGGACGCTGAGGTTTCTTGTCCTCCATATGGGCTTCAGCATTGCGAAGGTCTGGATGGCCCTGCTGATTCTTGCGACGACTTCCCTTGTGCAGTCTCTATCTGTGGCGACCTTACTGCCCAGGTAAGTGAAATAATCTAGTTCTTGCAGGGGGCTCGTCGTTGATGGTGATTGGGTTGCCCACTCTAGTATTCTTACTCAAGACCTTTGTCTTCCCTATGTTGACTCGAAGACCTATGGTGCTTGCTGTCTGTACCAACTGTTGTGTCTTCTGTTGAATATCCTGGTGCCTGCTTGCCAGCAACCCGATGTCGTCGGCATTGTCCAGGTCATCCAGCATTGAGGTCAATGTCCACTGTATTCCATGTCTCTTGCCCTCTGTGATGCGGCGCATGATCCAGTCAATGGCCAGTGAGAAGAGGATCGGAGAGAGAATACATCCTTGCTTCACCCCGGTTTCCACCTTGAATGGTTCAGTGAGTTGGTTGTTGTGGATTACTCTGCAATCAAAGTTCTCGTACAGGGACCTGATGACATTGACAAGTTTCTTGGGGATGCCATAATGTCGTTGGATCCTCCACATGGAGGCTCGGTGCAGGCTGTCGAAGGCCTTCTCAAAGTCCACAAAGACCACATAAAGGGATCCATTCCAATCATGAGACTGCTCAAGTATCTGCCTCAGTGTGAAGATGTGGTCGATGCAAGATTTGCCTTTCCTAAAGCCTGCCTGTTCCTGGCGTAGGATGCCGTCCACAGCTGTTGTGATGCGTTGCAGAATGATGCGGCTAAAGATCTTACTGGAGAGGGATAGTAATGTGATTCCTCGCCAGTTGTTGCAGTTTCCCAGATCTCCTTTCTTGGGAAGTTTAACTATGATTCCGGTTTTCCAGTCATTTAGTGCTTTCTCACTATCCCATATCTTTTGGAGAATCTGGCAAAGAAGTTTCGGAGACTCAGTGTCTTCTGCCTTCAACATCTCGAGACACACTCCATCATTGCCAGGTGCCTTCCCATTCTTCAGCTTGTGAATGCCCTGCTTGACCTCCTCAACAGTGATGTCGTCGCAATTGATGTCAAGGTCATCCTCTGCTTCAGGAATGTCAGCGAGTATTGGTGAGTCTGGGCGATTCAGGATATACTCAAAATGTTGCTTTCATCTTTCCAGCTTCTCCTCCTCCACTGTGACATAGGTTCCAACTTCATCTCTCACTGGAAGGTCGTGGTGCTGACTATAGTCGCCCTTCAGTTTATTTGTGTTCTGATACGCCGTTTTCATGTCTTTCTGCCCTGCTGCTACCTCCGCCTCCTTTGCTAGCCTCTCTGTGAATTCTCTCCTGTCTCTCCTTGCTGATGTCTTCACCTCCTTGTCTTTTCCTCCATACTCCTTCAAAATTCTCTCTTTCAGTCTTGGTGATTTTGAATCCAAAAGTCTCTTCTTAATCTGTCTTCTCTCTTCTATGCGAGCCCATGTCTTTTCTGATATCCACTATGTCTTCCTATTATTCCTGTAACATAAAAGTTCTTCTCCTGCTTCCTTCATTGCTCTGTTAAAATTGTCGATAGTCACCGCTGTCTCATCTCCTAGAGCACTAAACCTACTCCTTAAAGCCAGCCTGAACTCATTCTTCACTTTTGGATTCTTTAGCTTGACCACATCGAAACGTTCATTCCTGGAGACCCCTATCCTAACTTTCCTAAGCTTCAAAGTCACCTTGGCCACCAGAAGAAAATAGTCGCTGCCAATGTTCGCGTTCCGCATCACTCGCACATCCTGCAAAAAGTGTTTCCACCGACCACTCATGATGATATGGTCGATCTGGTTCTGAGTTCTGCCGTCTGGTGACGTCCATGTAAGCTTGTGGATGCCTTTGTGCTCGAACAGAGTCCCTCCTATGACCAAGTCATTCTCTTGACGGAAGTTGACCAGCCTTTCCCCGTTGTCAGTCATCATGCCTATTCCATGGTGCCCCATGGTGCTCTCTCTGTCTTTATTGTTGCAGCCAACCCTAGCGTTGAAGTCGCCAAGCAACATCAGCACGTCATGTCGAGGTACGTCCTCTAAAACGGTTTGAAGAGCGTAGTAGAAGGTGTCTTTGTCCTCTTCTTCCACGCCGTCTGTTGGTGCATAGGCCACTACAGCTGACAGTTTGGCGTACTTGGAGTTCATCCTGATGTACAACAGGCGTTCATTTACTGGTTTCCACTGTAAGACGGTATTGGTCTTGTTCTTGCTGATAATGATGGCGACTCCTTCTCGATGGTCATTGTCCTTCCTTCCGGACCAGATGATCACTTCTCCGGAACTCAACTTCTGCTTGCCGGTACCAATCCATCGAGCTTCTGTTACACCCATGAGGGTCAGGTTGTAGTGATTCAACTCGCTCACTGCTTGTGCCAACCTTCCAGTCTGGTTTAGCGTTCGCACGTTTCAGCATCCAACTCTAATCCATGTTTTTGGCGACAGGAGTTCCACTATCGGGGTGGGGACGTCCTTGCGGTTTTGTTCTCCAACCGTCATAAAGCCAGTTGCCTGGTCTGCTTCGTTCCCAGCGCCGTTTGTATTTTGTTCCCTTGTTGTCGTTTCCGTAGCAAGAGTTGTTTTAATGGGGTGGAGTCGCTAGCCCTACGCCCAACCCTCCTCCTTTTTCAGTCTGGCTTTAGACCGTCCTTGGCGGAGTTATTACACTGTATATTCATGTATAAAAAACACATAATATAGCTGCAATCATGAACAAAGAGTTACAAAAGTATAAATATACATAACATTTTACAATACATAGTTAATTGAGCCACGTTTCATGTGGCAACCGAAATAAATTAACAATTCTGAATGACGTCCAAACCATGGAATCTACAAATAAGCTATTACTGCCCATGGGCAGATATATTATTTGAACTATTGATAGTATTTTGATGTATCTTTCCCGTTTTAAGTGTCCTCAGTCCATCCATTTATGGCCAATTACCATAATTGGAAGAAATTGTATATAATCTAACACTTTATCATATGATTTTTACAATTATACTATGTAAACTTGTTTCATAGTACTAGTTTTTACCATCTAGTTAATGACATTTTGATGATAATATCAAATGAATGGGTTTGTAGTGTAAACGATGAGTAATGTACGTAGAATTACCATTTGTAGTTTGATTCATTCGTAGTGTTTGATATGCATGCATTATTTGAGATATGAACAATGTTATGTAAAGAATTAATATTGTAATTCGTTATTTGGTTAATTTGTAGTAACCTCATGCATTAATTCATTTGATATTATAGACTTACAAATGTTGAATTGATTAATAAACTTTGTATCATTGTTGCGGTGTGCAACATTATTTATAGGGTTTTGCCATTTTATGTATACTTTGTAGGTGTATCATGTGTATGGAGATATGAGCGCATGTATATGTACATATCTGTATACATTTGTAGAAGTGCAATGTATATAAATGTGTCTGATTATTTGATATTGTTTTGTATAATAAGATTGAGAGTTTATATACATATATGTTGATATTTGAATTTCACATTTTGTGTATTCATTAATTTAACTGTCTGCACCGCTAACAGGGGCTCCGAGTTTTGCATCTCTCTATCACTACTTCAATTTCTGACAAAAGCGAGCCAAGGTAGGTTTTCTGTATTAATTTACAAAGAGTGGGAGCACCCCACCACAATCTGAATAAGCCCGAACCTTTATATATAGATTCGATTGAGCTACTCCTAAACGTGATTTTGTACGTGAGCAGTTATAAGTAAATCCCGAAGATAACACAGCTACAACCGTCTCACTTTTTTGAACTAGCACCTCGACCTCGAAGTCACCATCACATTATCACGAGTGTGACCAAGACAATTATTACTGCTATTAGCTGCAAATTGTCATGGATTATTATTTGAATATTCCTACAACACTACTGTGTTACAGCTTGCACAATGGTTAATATGTCATTATTTAATGTCATGATCAAAGTTGCACTTTCTTTGTCACATTGATTATAACTAATTATTTCTTACCTCATCGCCATTACTAGCAGTTTTATTTATATTCACTTTAAAGTGTACGATGTCCCTCGGCAGCTGAGATATTATTCGAGACATTGCGAGATAAGCTGAATTTGATTTCTCATTTCTATCATCAACAATCAATCCAAAGAACTATATTATAATAGTTTATTCTTGAGATGAATGAATTGTCATTTTGTATCCTAACGTCCATGGAGTTTTTTCCATTACTAATGAGCTCTCAACAACACTAACAAACTAAAACAATATCATTTAAGACAAGATTTTGAATTTTTGTTTCTCTGACGATCCTGCTATTGGAACTTTAATGGTTTGCCGTCGTTTATCTGCTGGGCGATATTACACCTGTACGTGTAAAATAAACATAAAATTCTTCATGTAGCATAAATAATTGTTGTTGAAGTTGAGCACGAATTATAGTTATATTTGCAACTATCAATCATCTGGTTATCAATAAATTACACAAATCGTTGATAGGAGTTTCTGGATTTACTTCATCTTTAATTTATATTTAGATAATGTGCATATTTCATCGCAAATGATCCTTGGGATATATATTCACCCATTCTTTAAGAAGTTTATTTACCTTCTTTCCATCGAAATAATTTATGATAAGTGCACACTTCACATTTCTTCTCTCATCTCGCTTGCGATTATGTGTGTCGAGGTTAAAACTATTAAATAAAAGTTTCGAATGAGTTCAGTCGCACGTGTTGTTTTACAAGAACTCGCAGGAGCCTATTAAGAAACATGGTTGTATTTCTATTCACAGGATCATATATCGATGATATTTTTTATTTTGTAATAAATATACGTGAGTTTAACGTCGGCAAAATCATAATAATATTTTTAATGTTATTTTATTGTCTTGTAAAATTGAGTCAGCAATTATGAATATATTAATTCAATATAGCATGAATCGGTACCTAATCTGACCGCTAACTCAAATACTTTATCATCAATAATATGTTTTGAAGCGTACGTGAGCGTTGCTTATCTAATGGGTAAACTGTGATGATTCACCAACTATATAGCTCACAAGTATACCTAATATAGCTCACAAGTATACCTAATATAGCTCACAAGTATACCTAATATAGCTCACAAGTATACCTAATATAGTTCCGTCTGATAAATAAACATCAGTTAAACTTTTAAATGTGTTACTCTTAAGTTATATCAGCGATTATAAAATAGAATTCAGTATCACCTTAGATGAATCAATGTTTTTCATCATAGGATCCTCCTTACGTGACTTTAACAATTATTTTTCTACCAAGATCTTTTGCGATTTTATTCTCAGGATTTTCGTCATCAGAATGTTTCTTTCATTGGAGCAAGCAAATTTGTTTCTGCAGACGATATGATATAATGGCTTCACTTACAACCATCCAGTATTTCTACATCAAACATATATATTAATACAACTGTTGGTGCCCATAAGTTATCTGAAAAGGTATTACCAAACGAGATAATAAACAATTGGATGAAGATCTTACGCAAACTCAAATGATTCGATACAGTCCACTAATGCTCCATTTATTGCAACTCTGGTCATTTTGTATGTTGGATATTCAATCTTGTAAAATATACAGAACATTCACTCCAATCGTGTTATTTCCATGAATTTATTATTCTGAGCCAAATGACAAACAACTAGAAACACGTAACATAATTACTCTTTAAGTTTTTACGTATCATTGCAAGATTTGTTTATCGTGGAGAGATTATGTGAGACACATATCTCTGTTAGGCCGTACAAATTAATCAAAGGTTCTGAACGTTTAAACAGCCACACGGATACCGGATCTTTTATATTTTTCTGATAGTACACTAGGATTGTTGAGCAGTTTAGGCTTACTTCTGAACTCGTTGTTTTGTAATTAATGCCGTGTTTAATGTTATCACAGATTCTTCCCGTATTAAAAACAGTGGTCCAATTCAAATAACGCGGTTCCATAATCACCGAAGAGGGATCAGGAGCAGAAATGTTGTCACGAGCAGCACTAACAACGGCAGCTTTGTCAAATCTAAGACCCATCTGGAGAGACAAGTATATATGTCTGAAAACTAAAATCAGACTATTGAGAGCACTAGGCATCTCAATCCTTCTGTTTTCATGTGAGGCCTGGACTCTAATAGCATAATTGCAACGAAGGATCAAGGCACATGAAATGAGATGTTACATAGCCAATCTTAGCATCTCTTACATGGACCATATCAAAAATGAAGAGGTGCGTAACACCATCAGGCACAATGTAGACCATTATGAAGAACTCCTCACCACTTTACAAAAATGAAAGCTGAAATGATATGGTCATGTCACTAGAACCAACAGTCTATCCACAACAGTACTGCAGGGCAGTATTAAGTGTGGCATAAGGAGAGGTAGACAGATGATGAAAACGTCGAGTGACAACATCACAGAATGGACCGGGAAAAGATTTACGGAGCCACATGGATTAGCACATGCTCTATACAAGTGGAGAGAACTGGTCAGATGTTCATCTGTGCAGTGCCTCACTGACACCACTAGGTCAAGAGACTGATGATGATGATGATGATGATGATGATGATGATGATGATGGTGGTGGTGGTGGTGGTGGTGGTGATGATAAACAGAACCAGTAGCCATTCTTTTTGTAAATATACAGAAATATTCGTTGATACGTTTAGACATTTCAACACATACTAGTCATCTTCTTACGATTTAGATTGTGCATTTATATTGGCATAAAATAGCATAAGTAATACATTTTAATATGCTCCATGGAACGCCATAACGAATGGAATTACGCATAGACCCCCTCCGCCATTCTTAAGATCGTAAAATGGGGATATAACCTAATTCTGCACGTTGTCAGGTGTAGTATTTATTTTTCAAGTCCTATCGAAAGCATAGACGTTCATGATCCACGAGTTATATTTTTAGTTGTTAACAAGTTTAAACATCGTTGACATAATTGTGCTACAGAAGTAATTAGAAATAACTACCAAAATATAGTAATTCTTTTCAAATGCCAACAAGGAATATTTGCAATAATATTCACACTTCTCTCAAAGCTTTTTGTTCCCATTTTATATGTGATTTTTAATCATATGCAGAAAAGATAAAGTAATGTTTAGAAACTTAATGTAAGAATGACACACGTTGCAAACTTTTTCACCAGCATACCCATATTGTCTTATAAGAACTAGTGTACCATGCTTAAATTACATTTCAATCATATGCGTTAGTGTGTTCTATATACTTCATTAGGGATAAGAACAGTTTCTAAGATAAAAACTGGAACATATTAGCAACGCAAACAAGACAATTGAATGAACCTTACTACATTTTTCAAATAGTTCTTACAGTATTTTGTAAACATTCTCCATTGTTTTCTATTCAATAAAAACGTTTCTTCGTGGCTATTTTCAAATGTTGGAATATTCATTTCATAACAAAGGATCATTGCTGCATATTGTTTACAAAATTAAAAAAATCCGGAAAGATAATATATTCATGCATAAAGTACTTTGAAACATTTGGGTTTACCTAAACTTTTAATACTGAATATTCTTTTTTAGCATTGTATAAACAGTAATAATGTTTACATGAACAACTGTGTTTGTCATCATAGAAGCAACTTGTTTGCCGTTTTCAATTGCTTTATTAGTGTTTTAAGCTATCAAACTCTAACATTCGTTTGATGAAGACTTATTTAGCTCCACAACATTTCGGATGATTTGTGTAATTTGTATAAAGTTGGTGCATTTAGACAAAACCTAATGGCTTTAGTAATGCATAACAGGGAAGAGCTTGCAATCTTCCTGTTTTCATGAAAAATGCTGGCTGAACATAACTATCATTAAATTAAATACGATACAAATATCTGTTTAATGAACTCTTCATTTGACAATATCAATGAATCAACATACACTTTTATATTTTCTGTAATAGCTGCAACTATGTCGAAGTAAAATCTGTCTGCCAAGGAACAGCCATTTAAGCTGCATGTGCACAAATCAGATGCATATTTCATTATGCTATTTGTGAGCCAGAAATTTGTGTAGTTGTGGGGAAAATGTTCCTGGCCTGACCATCGAACGTATATTGGCAATGAATGAGTTTCGAAAAAGTAGGAGAGAAAAAGCTGATTTAATACTGAAGTTAAATTTTCTGTTATGCTTTCGTTTGCATCTAAATGCGGTATTACTTTGTCTATCTATTTATATGGGTGTCGATATTATCAACATGCAAGGTTTTTGTTTACGATGAGAAGGCCACAGATGTAAAATTTCGTAATCACTTTCACGTGGTGTAGAAAGGTATTTACTTAAAGCATTGAGTAGGATAAATTGCGAACACTCTCATTTGAATCGCACTTATATACTTAGGGCTAGACAGCACTTAATAGTGTGATCATTACTAAACATTCTTTCATTTACGCCCATCCTTTATGCCACATTTATGTATTTCGTAAGACGCTACTGTGGTTCAAACCCGTAGCCTTCCGCATCTGAGGATAACTCTCAAACTACTGGAGCGGTCAGATAAAGCTAGATTAGATGACCTAACTTTTATTTTTGATGCACGTTCAGATCACTTCTGTATCCCATTAGACATGAAATTGATTGATTAATTGAACTGCTCTCACAACTGCATTCGAAAACGGGTTCAAGAAGCAAACATCATTATGAAGCGTTAACCCCAATTTAGACATCATTAAGTAGTCTAAGAAACTAACATTGCAAAACTACAATGAATTAAGCGATTGTCATTAGAAATAATAGTGCATCGAATGTATTGCTAACCGTCCCAATTGAAAACATGTTCCGGAAAAGGTTTGCTGACGCAATGTTCTGTTCACCTTTGCAAACTGCAGCAACATATAAATCAAGTCTGGTGTCAGATTCTTCTGTTCATTACCTACTCACCCTAACTTTGAAAGCCTAAACAAATATTAAATAAAGAGCAATTTAAATGTATCATTTATTGCTGCGAAAATTAACATAACATATTGTAATCAATGAATATTATAAATGCGTATGACACAAACTCATCTAGTGCGAATAAAGCTCAAGCTTTGACACGCATCACAAAACACATGCTTTGAACTTTCTGTCGGAAACGATCATAGAATCAGCAATGAAATGCTGATATTTAATAGTTAGGGTAATAAATTCTCTTTAGTCCTTAATCCTTACGTGCAATTCAAATAGGAAGCGTGGATATGTGTTTTAAGCAACATTTATCATACTTAACGATCTGTGTAAATAATAATAATAATAATAATAATAATAATAATAATAATAACAATCATAACTTTGTATAGCGCCTAAACTTTAGAAGCTCTAAGTGCTTTACATCATCTTTAATGATATGACTGCACTACCGAAAAACAAATACCATGAAATTGGAATACATAAAAAACATGCTGAAAACATATAAGATACAAAACATTCTTAGGTCTCTAAGTTTGTTCCTGCAGTCGAAAAAGGTGAGTTTTAAGAACACTCTTAAAATGGTCCACTGTGTCTTTGTGTTGTTTTGGGCAATTTGTTTCACATCGCCGAGACACGGTGTGCAAACGAACGTTGTCCATATGACTTAGTTTTCATAGTGTATTACGATGTAATTAATGAATATACGATTGTCATAAGAGGAGCGTAGTATATTGCTGTTGTATACACATGGGAGAGGCTGGATAGGTATGTCGGACTGGAGTCTGTCAGCGAAACATAGCATAGACAGCAACTTTTGTGTTTAATTCTGTATCGAATTGATAGCCACTGTAGGGTACAGAGCATTGGTGAGGTGTACTCTGATCGAGGTACTCTAAAGCTGATCCGAGTAGCTGTGTTTTGAACTATTTGAAGTTTCTACAGTAGATATTGTGACGAACCAGACAGAATTGAGTTACAATAGTTCAGTCTTGAAAGTACTAATGAACACACAAGTGTTTTAATTGGCATCAACTGAACGATATTTGCGAATAGAACTTATGCGTCTCAGTTCAAGATATGCAGACTTGCATATGTTGATGACATGTTGGTGTAATGTGAGATTACTGTTTCGAATAACACCTAGGTTTTGTACTGACTGTGTGAATTTAATGTTGGTGTTGCTGATATTTATTGTCTGAGGAAAAGGATGTGAATGATTAAATCTTTATGTTGTGATCAGAATAGCCTCAGTTTTATCATCATTCATCTGCAGCGTGTTACATGTCATCCAAGAGTTTGCATCAGAAATGTACCTCTCTACTCCATGAATGGTAGCATCAACTTTAGATGGGTGGCTAGACTTGTATATTTGGGTGTCATCAGCGTACAATTAGGGAGACACTGGGTGATGATCTATGACACCTGAGAGCGGCTGAGTGTATAGAATGAAGTGAACATGTTCTAGAACAGACCCCTGTGGAACACCACAACATAGATCACCTTGGATGGAATGTATTCCATTTGCAGATAAAGGTTGTGTCCTGTTGACTAAGTAGGACTTGAATCACTGTAAGGCTCTATCCTGAATGCCAAATACATGCTGGAGACAGTGAAGTAATATATTATGGTCTATTGTGTCAAATGCTGCAGACCAATCAAGGAGGGTGAGGACTGTAATTTTTCCACTATCCAAGCAGAGAGAATTTCATTAAATACTTTCAGAAGTGTAGTGGCAATACTGTGGCAAGGGCGGTATGCAGACTGTACATTGATAGAAAGACGTTTTGAATTCAAATGAGATACAAGTTGGATTAGAACAACTTTTTCTATGATTTTTCATGTGAATGGGAGATTAGAAACTGGGCGGTAGTTCTTTAAATTGTTATAGTCAAGTGTTGGTTTCTTCAGCAGAGGCTTTACTATGACAGTTTTGAAAAATGATGGGAATTCTCCCGATGAGAGAAAAATATTAATAACATCAGTTATTAATACTTCTACACCCAGTGCACCTATTTAATTGATTACGTTATCTGCTAAAATCGGGTTTCTTTTTTTTTCTCCAACCTGTTAAATTTTGCTAATATATTCTTTTTTC
The DNA here is from genome assembly GCA_030141615.1 of Unio pictorum. Taxonomy (NCBI): domain Eukaryota; kingdom Metazoa; phylum Mollusca; class Bivalvia; order Unionida; family Unionidae; genus Unio; species Unio pictorum. The sequence continues at coordinate 40,821,697 of JARLTB010000021.1, forward strand.
TAAAATGTTTAAAATAATAACTATCGCATTATCCTTTTCATGCAAATCGTTATCGTTATCACACATTCTACTGAATAAACTGAATATAAACCCTACACTTTTCTGTCCCTTAAACACGCATAAAACTATACAATTCTTTTGAAAACGTATAATCCATAATAATATCCAAGAGGTAAAACGAGGACGTAAAACGGAATATAAAAATTTATTTTCAATAATTATGTACTGCCAATAGTTTAACACTATCACATATGTATAAAATATGAGAAAATTAAAACTTTCTAAAATAAATAAAATACATCTCATTTAATTTTTTTTCAAAATGTCAGTTGTGACATTTTGCAATTGAACGTCCATGCAAGTGACGCCGACATGACCACTGATTGGTAAATCACGATGTATCTTTCGAGATTGAAAACGTAAGTTGTATATCTGTCTTGTTTTCGTTTGTATACTTTCACTTTGAGGGACTTCATTATGCAGCATGAGTAAAATTCTACATTGTTTGCTTATTAAACTATATCCATATTTTCATTGTGTAGTTACTGTCAATATTCACCCCTTGTTTGTTGCATTTTGTAAAGTAATTTATTTGTATTTTGTCAGTATTACAATTCTGTGTTCTTTTGTTAATTATTCCAATATTTGGATTAAATATACACGCACGTATTCATAAACAATTGCTCATTCAAGTCATTCATTATTTATATTGTAATTATATCATTGTCAGAAGTGTTCTGTAGTAATATTTATTTCGATTTTGTAGCATTTTATTACGTGGAATGTATAGCAACACTTTAATTGTGTACGTATTAACTTATTTATAGTTCTTTCTCTTAATCACAAGATGTGTGAAACGTAGTCTTCTTGACGTATCAAAATTTATCGCCATCGCCCCCAACCCAACAAGGAAAACAAATCAAACAAATCTGATGTACGATTTATATGTTGAGAGGTTATCAACGGTACTCTTTCTTTTATATACAGCTATAACAGAAATAAAGTCACTGCTTTATATGCCATTTAGAAACAGTTCAAAGGCTAATAATGCTAGCAACACGTCTTGTATTTTTCTTTGCAATAGTTTGTTTTATTTATCAAATACATATTCGGAGCTTTATTAACAACTTTAATTGAACCAGATTGACTAATATAAAATAAAAATACAACACAAAGCGTAATACCTGACTGTATGAGTTTGTTCAAGAAACACTGAAGTCACCGACGTTAACACTTCTGTCTGCGTGGTTCTAGTCTCGGATTCGGCCAATGCGGGTATGTGAGAAAGCTTGCCAGTAGCTTCTCGTTTGCCGATTGTTCTTTCCGGGGGTTTTCGGGTTCTTCCTCCACCATTATTACTGGCTCCATGTATAGTCTATATTGTGCTGAAAAATGGCGTTAAACCATAAAAAACAAACAAAACACTGACGTTAAGCGCAAGATATTGAACCGAACCAGCATAGCACGAGTGATGAGCGAACCCCTAAATATGGTATGTTTTCAGCTCGAACATACATATACATATCATTTTGGTAAAATGTTGTAAACGTTAATTAAATTGTTGTGCTTCAGTATAAAAATGACTACAGATTAAAAGCTGGAGTGTCTGAATGTTTTAATTCTTACATTCAGTACATCCGAGTAGAATTTGTATAATCACTATGAGTGATTTTAAAACACAGTGCTCATTTGTCCTAAATCATAGAAGACAATGTTTGGCCATCGGACAGAGAGCATATCAAAGCAAATGTATAACCAATTTAGCTTGCATAAGAAATTAAACTTAATTCCAAATGAGGTAATCATTTGTAGAAGTATAACGCGTGTATAAAAACATTTACACATGGTATTAGGTAGAAGGACTGTTTTCGCAAGAAGTGTCAATACATTCATGTCTGGTGTTCTTAGAAACTTAACACCTGAGAGTATTTAATTGTATAGACTTACCTAATTTTCTTTTAATTGAAACATGCATGCACATGATTTTCGTTAAGAATCAGCCTTGCTTTTCATTTGTAAATCCTATTTAAAAAGATGCTTTGATCTAATTGGTTCATTTTCTACATCGTTTCCTACTTAAGTTGCATTCTTCAGCTAGGAAAATCACTCACTGAGTGCTGGACGTAGAGAAAAAGAAGAAACCATCAGCGTCATATCAACTTATATTGCTATTTAGGTGAGTGAAAATACTTTGATTATAATTTCAGATATCACTGTTCATTGTTTTGAAATAATGATTTATAATTATATTTCTTTATTTAAATGTTATTTCTATATTTAAATGCTATCATATTTTTTTCTGAATGTTGCTTAAAATATGTCAAGCAGCACTGAGTTCTGCAAGAACTTGGTACATGGTTTATGCTTTGTTCTCTGAATTTTAATATCTCTGCATTGTTGTCATTGTTGTCTTTCAAACCGCTAGTTAAAACTGTTCGAATACTTAGAAGTATTAAAACGAACGAGCAGATAATTTTTAATCTACACTTAGGGGTTGTCTTTACATTTGCCTATTGTATATAGTGAACGTACACATATAACCATTGAGCTGTACAATGGTAAAATCGTAAAACAAATAAAACTTACAACATATGTTTCATGTTGTTGGTATACTATGCAGAGTGGTACATTGATGTTATTACTGTATACAAATTAATCTTTGCTTGAAATGCGTAACTAATTTGAAAAATCAGTGTGATACAATGCAGACCAAAATTATTCAGCATTACATTACAACTCAAAAATATTTGATGATATACTTATTGATTACTCGGGAAGGAACTAAAACGTTTGATTTATTCATTCTTTTTTGTGGATGCACCGATAAGAATATTACAAAACACCTGATCTTACGTTTTTGCATGCTGCTGCTAATGATGGTAGCATTCCGATATTTTTGTAAACATATGTCAGAAGTGTTGTGGCTCATTCGTTTTTTCATTCGCTTCTCCATTGCGTGATGTTATTCTTTACTACTACATTCGATCTTATCCAATACATTTCGTAATTTAGTTTTACTTCATGGACAATAGTAAAAGCAGTATTATCTTTGGATCCATTTCCTAGGGGTTATAAGAAGAGTAAAAGGTCGGTTGTTTCGAAACATTACAAAAACATTGTGATTCTCATACGAAACCTTTATATTCGCAGTTAAACTAATACTACTAATTTTATTATTAGTACTACTACTACTATCACAGGTTATCAATATGAAGAGTTTAATCGTTCTTGCCATAGCCGTCCATCTGGTCAGCCTCCAAGGATCCGGAATAATTCAACAAGACCTAGACTATGAGAATTTACACGACACTGGTAAGATCACTACATGTACAGTGTATGTATGTATGTATGTATGTATGTATGTATGTATGTATGTATGTATGTATGTATGTATGTATGTATGTATGTATGTATGTATGTATGTATGTGTGTGTGTGTGTGTGTGTGTGTGTGTGTGTGTGTGTGTGTGTGTGTGTTATTAACTTGTTCATATTGCACTGTATATATGTTAATGATCTTGAAAGCTTTTACTTTGAAGAAGCATGTCTGAACCTGCATCGTTACTGCACAATGAACATCATTTGATATGACTGTATAAATGAATTAAAATAAGACTCATCTTACATAATCTTGTAATATATTAATGAATTCAGTAGACTGCGTTTTTATTTAAGAGTTTTAACTTACTAATACTTGTCAAGTTTTTGTTTAAAAAGGTCGCGATTACATTCGTGTTGATAACAGTGATGCATTCAAACCCGGGAAAAATAAGGACGTCCTTCGGCATATGGGAAAGATCGTGGATGGCCATCTAAAGAGAACAAATGCTTTGACGTGCGATGGATCAGCCTGCAACATATGTGGTCTTGGATGTAAGAGTTCGGTTATTTTCTTCCTTACAGACAGAACAGATGCATTGGCTAACATTATATTTATATTATATATGTTTTGCATTTGTCTCCAACATTACCTTGGATTATGAATAAACGTTTGAAGTAAAACACGGCATATGAATTGACCCAATTTCGGAAATATTCCAGTGATTGGACATAGTAGCTATGAATACTATAATGTAATGTATTTAAAATCAGGGGCCGTAGTTTTATTCTTGTTTTAATAGCTTGTATATTTTGTAGAACACATGTAAAAAAGAGTAGATTAACCTTGTACAACATTTTATGGTTTGCATTATATACATTTATGCACGGAAATGATTTTTCAATCAGACCATTTTATCATACATCTCTGGCAATATTTGCTTTGGTTAGTTGAAAACACTATTGTACCACAAGACTGTTGTAGTAGAACCTTTTATTTTACTTACTACAAAAATCAAATGTATATTTATCGCGAAATTGATAATATGACAACACTCATGCAAGCTAATTTCTCAGAGGTGTCCTCTTTTCACAAGTATTCAGTTATTCAACTATTTCGTCTAAACGACAGCACCAGATTTAATATTTTATTTGATTATATATATATATATATATATATATATATATATATATATATATATATATATATATATATATATATATAGAGAGAGAGAGAGAGAGAGAGAGAGAGAGAGAGAGAGAGAGAGATGAAAATATAAGGTTTTGCTGTGCGCAAAGCTTGTGTCACGTAGGTCGAAATACTTCAAACATTCGGATTTAAACGATACAATAAAGTTTATTCAAACATCATATATATATATATATATATATATATATATATATATATATATATATATATAGTCTATTAACTCGATCACGTTTTAGACTGGTCTGTATGTAAGGGAAATACAGTCACATATATGTCGTCATCTAAATTAAAAATGTATATTTAATGTTCGCTTTACAGTATGCCTGACACTGACGCATGTACCAAATAACAACAAGTTAAATGTGGAGGTCTCTTTCCATAACGAACCTCTCTATAAGAAGGAAATTGTTGGTAAGCCCATATTTTTACTTGCAGTAAGTTAGGTCTATGATCATCTTCAAGTATATTTGCATTCGATATAATTATTTACTATTGCTGGATTGTTTTTTGCAACTATATGTCCGTAACATAATCAGTAACTGAATATGAATGAAGTAGTCCTCGCTTTGTATTAGTTTGTTGTATCTGCCAGTTTGCGGTTTGGGGGGAAACAAGAATTGGTTAGATAAACAACACACACAGTCAAGAACAGAAAATATCAGACATAATCTCTCCTCAAATTCCACGATTTACCTACTCAATTCACATTAAATTTACTCAGTTCATGCAAGTTTTAGTAACGCTTCCATTTGTACTGTATTTTTGTCTTTTTAGCAAAAGACTGGTCGCGATGCCAGAAGATGAAAGCATATGGGACAAGCATCACACCATGTATAACGTTATCCGGGTTTGAAATAAAACGTGATATAATCTGTCAAAACGTGACAATTGCCATCCCGCATCATACTACGAAGTCGTTTGAAAATGTTTGTTTGTAAAGAGGAAGGAAGGGGAACAGCACACATCTAGTTAATAGTATGATTATTGCTTAATAGTATTAATGTTAAGGAGATAATATGAGTTATCAGTGTTCATTGAGCGAGTCTATCCTAAATAAAACGTTTATTTCAAAATATCATTTCGTCTATTTTTATTTATTCTATTTACGTTTCTCTCTAGTTTTCTGCAATTTATCAATACAAATTTTATAATCCGTAAAGGAAACTTGATGTATACTACTTTGTTATTAATTTCACTGCTTGCAGATGCATACGATAAGATTCTAGTTTACACAGCGAACTTGCCAGGCATCGAGATCTAATTATATTTTCCACCAAAATGTAGAAGCATACAGGCTTTTTAAAAGAATTTCATGAGCTAACCCTGTTGAGAAACAATCAAAACATTTACGTGATAGATTTGCCGAAAACCTTTAGAAATAATCGATAAAATTGTTGCATATGAATGTCCAGTTCATGATGTTACGCATTATGAAATGATTACAAACAGGTTCAGACCAGCACATGGAAAATATATTTCTATCTACAACATTGAGTTAACCTTCTTGTTATAAAATTAAAGCTCCAAAGTTCGAATTGACACTAAAGGTGCATCGTATATAGAATAGATCAATGCAATGAACGAAGTGTATGAAGACCGAAACGGAAAAAAATAAAAAAAATCAAGAACCAAAAACCAAATAAAAGAATGAAAACAGCAGAAAACACAAGACCGGGAACTGATGAAACAATTAAAAAATATGAATAATGATGAATTAGCAAAATGCACTGACAATGATCAAAATTCTTCTTCTGGTATGTTACGAGGTCATCAATGCTTGTCTGAGACTGATTATCGTAAAATGATCTTTATTATTCGTCATAATATATGGTTCTAGTCTGGGTCTTCCAGAATTTGTTAGGTTATCTCGATCAGAAGATAAAATAAAATCAAAACAGTATTACATTGATCCATTGACAGTTCCACTTTCTAAATAACCTACAAAACCAACATCTCCTTAAAAATAAAACGTCTCCTAAATTAAAACATGACCATTCTTCGTATGTTAGGAAAATATTTAACTCTTAAATTAACGAAATTAAAGAATGAGGAAAACCTGTATATATTGCTTCATTTCCACAACATGAAAGATAATCAAGTTCTAGGTATGTTGAAACTTGGAAGAATAAGGATGACTGGATTATAGATATTTATCTTGTCAAAAAGGGTTCTTAATTTTAGTGATGATGATAAACGTTAAGAACTTTAAACAAGCCGTCGATATAAAAAAAAAAACAGAAACGAGGAAGAAGAATTGTATGACCCAGAAGAATATTTTGGAAGTGGTATTACAACTCATGGAAGTGTTCTTATTACTTGTCCTAACAACGTCAGTTCTGATTTTGAACTATTAGAAATTCTGAATGAAGGAAACGTCTCTCATGAACGAAATTGTTGGTGACTATCACAGTTATTAAATACAATAATAATCATTAAGATGTTTATACATTATGCTCAACGATGAACCGATTATAGTCTGAGTGATAAATACACTATTACCTACTTATAAAGTAATCTACAGCGATGGCCTCGCTGATGTTGTACAAGGTTTATTTAAAAGAATAGCTCTAAATACGATACCGATTGCAAAACAGGAATGAAAGCTGTTGACGTTGTTCATGAAAGGTTTATACTGGTAGTGATGCCGGTAAGGCATTTTCGGCAATTAAGGATAGACAACAAGATTAATACGACGACAAATTCAATTTATAATATTACCCAGCGCTGAATTGATGCCTTCAAATGTTGGTAAAATAAAATAAAGCTGCAAATCAAACATTACCGGAATCGGCATGTATACTACAATCATAAAAGAACAAAATGATTAACAAAGCTGAATCTTAGCGTGATTATTATTTTTATGATGCACGTATACCTAACGCACGTAGAGGAATGGAAAAAACGGCTTCAGGATACAAATAAATATGTCTTGCCTGTTAAGGAATTTATTGAGATCGAAGTATATTTTTTAAAAGCAGACGATAGAGCATATAGATTTTTAGATCAACCTGGTTTTGTTAACAAAATTGTTTGGCATTTTTAACACGTGATTGACGCATTATATTGAATTGCTATATATTCTCTGCTGAATTGTTTCGCCCTATTAAAGTCTTCACCCATGTTGCAAAGTTACAAAGAAGATACATTTAAAGCGGCGAAATCCTTTCGAAAATATAGTATTGAATGGCTAATAAACCACGTGCTGGTAAAAAGTAATGATTGGAAGAAATGTAGTTGTTATTTTAAAACATGTATTGTCTACATCATCCACTCCACCCTCATCCATGTACCCTGAAAAAAGTCCCAAAATACATCGAGGTATTTTGATGTAGAGATACGATATTACGTTATATTCATTGATTCATTGATTTATATGATCCTTACTTAATCAAATTAGGCGTTTAATGAAATTGAACATCAGAAGCATATTATACAACATCTACACGTTGTAGAAATACATTGAAGTCAAACTGCCTTCATTTAAGAGTGAATAATAAAAACAAAAAACGTTTGACCACTCAAACAAGTCGAAACATTTTTCAAAATGTTAATTTCATTAAAGAAAAGTATCATATAAAGGCACAAACTTTGCTTCCTACAAACGAATGTACTATAGACATGTTCATTCATCCATATATTCTTCTTACTATAAAATGAGTATATATATATATATATATATATATATATATATATATATATATATATATATATATATATATATATATATATATATATATATATATATATATATATATATATATATATACATTTTGTAATTTCGTTTTGTATTTTATTCCTTGAATATATCAAATCATATGATCAGGTAACACATCTAAATTATAATCTAAGGCCCAAAGGTCGCAAAGGTGGATATTTATACTTTCTCAATAATATATGTGGTCATACATAATAAGATGATAATAATGGACCATTTACTTTTTAAATGTAGCATTAAAATAACAACATTGGTCTAAATATCACACAAAGCCCATAGCAGGGATAGTTGATCTATGATTTACCCTAGCTGTGACTATAAACTATAAAAGTTTAAACTGAAGAAAATATGGCTGGGTATCTCTAATTAATGTTATTGTAACTGGTTCAACTTTTATTAAAATCTTTTTCATTATTCAAACGCTATTCCTCAGAAAACATACCAAGTTACAACATTAGAGCTTCCCTTTCCTTGATGTCAACTTAACGTTTGGTCATGAATTGTCCACATGATTAGTATTATATATTACTTCTTGAGGTCACAAAGACCTATACCTTATACATCATAACTTATACGTCAAATGGTATCTTCCTTGTCTCAAATACATCCATTTTGTGCGGTTAATTGAGATATGCGGTCTAAAATTTATACACTTTTTGTGGAAGTAAGCGATAAAGAAATCAAGACATTTGTGAAACATTACCTTGAACTTAAAACTTGTTGCCAAATATCTATATATGTCTTCTATATTTTGATCGCACGTGATTTACAAATTTATATATCGAACCGCGTAAGTAAGTCGTATGGAATCTGTTTCTTTATTTTAGTATGTGGGATTTAGCCATTGAACTTTCGAACCCCAAATTCTAAGATTGTTTTTGTGCGCTGAACATAATATACTTGTCACATTAGGTAGCGAAAGATTTTGAAGAAGTACCATATGATACAAATACTGATCTTCATGCTTAAAAAATTGAACCAAACATTGTGGCTTTTCAGAATGTAAACATTCGAATCCCATCTGAAATAACAACTAACATTCTCTGTGAATATACGTGACACTATCTCTATACTTGCGAGCATTACTCAGCCATATGCGATTGTGGGAAAGACTAATTTATAACAGACACATGGACAATGTTCACACTTAAAGGTAGGAATACATATTATGATCAAAATATATGAAATCATCTTTCTATCAGACTGTTATCTGCACTGCATATTACTTTCGGCTAGTACAACAATATTAGGTTGATTTGTAAATACTTTGCTTGTGCTTACGACGCGTTATTTATGTTAGTGTGACTCAACTAGCATACATAATGTGCAAATGGATGGATAATGAACTCCAAAGCTGCAGACATAACTTCACAAAATATATGAAAAGATTGAAATACAAAACCCGGTTCTAAAATAATTCATTGATATGTGAGATATGTGAAGAACACAGATATGTACAAAACGTTTCAAAGCTTTGTAAGCTATAAAAAAAGTTATATCAATTATTTCCACACCACGAAACGTTGTCTATTTCATTGCTATGGAGGGAATCATAAATTGAACGGTAAAAGGGTTCTACATCAATATGCATGGCCGGCACTTCCGCTAGTCGAACTAGACAATCGCCAAGGGAACTGGGCTATGGGGTTATATCATGATGGGCGGGTAGGGGAGAGCGTGAGTGGAAGGGGGAGCCAAATATCTGATGCCGCCTAGGGCACCAAAATGTTTTGCACCGGCGCTGTCAATATGTGTGCCTGTCTCGATTTTGGTTACTTATCACTTCAGTCAAATCATCACTCGCTCATTTGTTCTTAAAAGATATATTTCATATACGAAAAACGTACATTGAAACCAAACGGATACAAAGTTTTCAACCGAATGATTTAGCGAGGTCATCAAAAAAGCATTTTACTGCGGTTTTTCTTTGGCTATGGTTAGTTTTGGCTAGAGGAAAATTGATGATGGGGTATCTGAATCTCATCTCAGAATTTTACATATACTTTTAGTCAAATACAAAACACGTTAATATGAAGTAAACATCTAAACATAACGTAAATACAAAATCAGGTGATATAACCAATTCCGATATTGATATCCATGACTTCGGGCTATAATATAATAGAGATTTATAGTTTTATGTCGAGTAATTCTTCCTTTGACGACTCAGTGGTAATCATGATACCATCTACAGGCATGAATGAATGCGTATTGATATTTTTAGGTAAAAACAAGGTATTGTAATCGAATTTTTTTTTAGTGTAAAACATAAATTGAGTTGGTAGAAAGGTAGCAAAGTATTGCATTAAAGATTCTTGTTTCTGATAAGTAGAATGCAAACGAGAATTTAAATTTTAATTTACATTGAAACATACTTAAAGGCGAGTTTTCGCAGATTATGTAATGAATGAGAGAAGAACTATTAGACTGTGTAGACAAATAGATTACACAGAGCATTAATAAGTATAATAGTTTCTGAAACACCTGTCAACACTTTCCCATCAATTCCACCTACACCCTTAGGACGGACTAAACAGGATTATATAACTTCCTTTCAGTGTTGTCTGTACGGCGGATTCAACTCTATACACTAAAGATTCTTTCACATTGTGTGATTGAACGCTTACATTAAATAACAACAGGATTAAAAACCTGTTTGGGCAAATCACAGGCTGGATCTATGAACACTATTGGTCACTGAATATTCTGTAAGGATGCATTAATCTGGTTTTTCTATACATCGATTCTTGGACCTGGAAAATCAGTTCTTGTCTGACTGCCAGAATTAGAAGAAGAGATATATAGCACCATCTTATTACATTTAGTATGTGAACAGGATTTCGCTAATTTCAAAACTCAGTTCCTTCCATTTTGTATTATTGTTTTAATTTATGTTTTGTGTATACATTTTGTCATTCCGTTTTTAATTTGTTTCTTGATGTTTATTTTAAAGATACGAAACAATTTGATATCTGAAACAAGAAGATCAACATTTTGTTTCGCTGTCCTTTAATAGGTATCATTCTATTTAAAGGTGATGATGTATTATAATTGTTCTCAAGTATATATCTCCAAGTTTGTATTTTATTATATTTGCATCATATCAGTCAATTATGCTATTTATATGCTTTGATTGAGAACAAACATGTATTTCAAGCTGGGTTGTGTTAAACAAGAAACACATATTTGCTATTGTACTCGTCTAAATATAATGCGTAACATAGTTGCGTGATACAAATAGATACTAACTTGAGATGCACGTCATTGTCACATATAACTTTGAATTATCAAACTGCGTAAACGAAATCTTCGAACATGACAGGTATCTTTCGAAATGTGCAAGTCTCTCAAGGAATTTATCTTCTCTTTACAGCAAAATATGCCAATAGTTTGCACAGTATGTAACGTGAAGCTCAGATCGCGTTGGATGAACTAAGATAGTACCTATATGCAGTTAGATCATTTAGTAGTTTGGTAAACCTTATAATAGATCGTTTTGTTAGATACCGACAGAGTTCAGAAAGGAATTTCTATTTAAACACTGTAGGGTATCAGTCCAAGAATACGTTATCGTGTGTACGATGATAGTTGACGAAGACTAGGTGCAATGCATTTACTATAAACACTGACGACACTCAACATTACGTAGTATGATAGCATATCACCGTTGACTGAACGCGTGTGATCGATGTCTTCGATCTAGTGTATGCGTGTGTTCAAAAGAGAGACAGTGTGATGGACAAACAGAAGGGCAGAGAAAGATGCTTCGTAAGGGTTGGATACAAACGTTACTGCACTGTGGTTTGGAATGAAGTTGCCTTTTCGTACACAAGCTAACAATTTCAACTGAGATGTATACTAGATCATGCTTGTAAACGACAGACGAGATTAATTCTTTTGCGAGAGGTTTATGCGATAAGATATATAATAAACATGTATGATCATTGTTTTTAATTTATTTATCACTGTATTATCTACTATAACAGATTTCATTACAATCATAAAATAAAGTAAACTTAATGTTTGCTAACTTCTCAGTTTGCTGTTTTCCAATAAGGGTAAAACATGACAATAAGTCATACATAACGAAGAACGTCGAGGAGACATCATAGGCAGAATCTGTTATTCCGTTATAATGCTCATCAAACTGTTTCTGTAGACATGTTCTGCTATCAATCCTCTCATTCGCACTGTCCTTTCTTATATTTCTAGTGACGGGCTTTCGTTACTGCGAACCAATTGAACTGCCACTCCGTAAAGAGAAGATCTGTATTGAGGTCAGTGGTGTGAAACTCAGCAATGAAAGGGCCTGTCTGAAGCTGGGGTTTTCCTTCCTCAGTTACTCTCATACATTTCCAGACCTATGTATTTTTGGATCAAGAAAGTCAACATCATAATCTGTCCTTTATATAATGGCAATTGCTATGCATTATTACTGTCAAGATATTGCATTATATAAGTTACCACTTCGGACAGATTGAATTAGTCCTAAATAAATACTGTCTATTTGTATTTGTATTTACTATTTATTTGCAATTGTTTCCGTTATGTTGTTTTCCTATTGTGAGTTCTGACTACGGGACCTGATATATGATATGTAAGTAAGTTTCACTTGGTCATGAATATATCTTAAATTGGCAGCAAATGAATCTTTGTCTAGGCATGATAAATATTAAGTTGTCACGATTGTTTCCAAACATGTCTTGAACCGATGAATGTTTCTTTCTCAATGTTTAAGTATTTAAGGTTAGAATTCGAGGGTTAAAAACAGATCACCCGTGTTTGTACAATGATAAAAGAATTTTAAATTTACACCCATTCGGGCAAACGTATTTACGAGGGTTAACTACGTGATTGTATCAGATTATAAATAAAAGGAAAATATAGATCTTTGACAGATGTCAATTTCTTTAAATTGCTTGTCAAAAGGTATCCTATTGACATGCAATCTAAAGAAATGTGCATCTGTCAAAGACCTATATTTTCCTTTATTACAACGATTACTATGAGAGCTGGTTGTGGTAGGGAAACATTAACTATTCCTTTCATATCCTTAACACGTTATTGAAATTTGACACAAGCCTTTCATTAAAACTGTTTTGAAATGTTTCAAGACAAAACCAAAGCTAGAATACATCAGACGTGACAATACTTGGACAGTAATGCTCAGCAACCTGTGATAACGATGTGGCACATGTAGAGCAGCAGAGAGGGTGGACAGACCGAAACTATTTCAAGCAAACCGAAACTATTTCAAACAAAATCCTAAAGGATTTCAAACCGAAACCAAATCAAGCAGACAAAACAAAAAGAAATCCTTTAGGATTTTATGTTACAGACCCGGCACTGATGTCTTTCCGGAGAAGAATTGTTTCAACCGAATATTTGATTAAGTCCGATGCGATATCTTGATCTAAGATCATGCAACTTTATCGTTACAAATCCATGTGGGATTGACTGAATGTGACTAAAGAAATTTCTAAAGAGATTATAATCCATATCTCCACTGCACCAAGTCTGGTGAATATTTTGTAGCGTATATGTGTCAACTCCATTGAATACAGCAAGAATATTGCAGTTATCTCTGATCACTTTTGGTATTTGAGTGTATCGTTGAGTGACATATATCACATCGGTATTTTTATGCCTACCTCTGGAAAATATCCTAGCGCGATTATTTTGATTGTCTAACATGACATCATCATATACGACTCTATTGTTAATACTTACATCAATAACAACAATGCTCGGTGCTTCCTCGATATCGGTTATAAACTCAATAATATCCTCATCGATTTCCGATTTTGCTTTCTCGTTAAAATCATTTAACACATCGTAACATCACTGATCGTCTACACTCGGGACTACTTAATACAACGTATCCCATTTCATCCATCTCGTTATTAAATTAAGTAGCAGTTGTGTCTTGCCACTTCCAGATGGTCCTATTATAATCATGCGAATAGAATTAGGTAGCGCAACATGATGCTTAACTGGTTCTCGTGTTTTTGTCGCCGAAAAATCAATTACATTCATATAATTATCAATAAATTATGGATCTATATTATGTGAAATGTAAGAAGCGTACAAGCACAAATGACTTGACGACGATTACGACTACAAATAACAGATCAGCACTTGCTGATAAGTGTGTACAATGTGGTACTAAACAATTTACATTTGTTTCCCTTGAAAAAATCAAGGATTTAAAAAACAATGAGGAGGTGATATTGCAGCCAAGTTAGTAAAACACCCAGGAACACCATGGGAAATATCCATGAGAAAAACACCTTCCAGGGTATATTTATTGTGGACCCGGTCCAATCTCGATATCAGACTCGATGATCAAAACCAACCCCGACCTGGTGAGTATTGAATAAACGCCATTGATAAGGCGTGTCATGCTCATGATGTTGCTTATAAAAGCAGTAATCTGCAACACAGACATATCGCAGATGTGAAATTAATTCATGCGTCACTGATATCCTTCAAAGAAAAATTGGCTTCATGGTTGATAAAATCGGCGATGAAAAGTAAATTGATGTTAGGTCCTGGTAATTAATAACATCATGGAATCTATTTATTATTCTCCAAGAGGATACTGGAGGGGTAAAGCAGGAATCAGTAAACTCGCTAGCGCCGCAAAGGTGAAAAATACTACAGCAGCGGATTGGTTATCCAAACAGGCGATAAGGCAAATTTATCTACCACCGCCTAAACAAATTAACTTCTCGCATTTTGATGTCAGCGCACCTAATGAGGTTCATCAGACTGATATATTATTTCTGCCGCATGATGCTGTTTATAAATACGCGCTAACCGTAGTTGATGTTGCGAGTAGGTATAAACAAGCAGAAACTCTGAAAATAAAATCATCAACTGAGGTGGCTTCAGCGTTTGAAAGGATTTATCGACGAGGTCCTCTGTATTGGCCAAATCTATTACAAGTTGATCCTGGCAAGGAATTTCAGGGTGCAGTGTTATCAATAATGAAGCATCATAATGTCACCATCAGACGAGGACATACTGCACTACATCGCGATCAGGCAATTGTTGAACGATTTAATCGGACACTTGCTGAGCAGTTATTTGGATATCAATACGCGAAGGAATGTATTCAGGATAAACGATCTCGTGAACGGGTCAATAGATTACCAGACGTAATTACCGCGCTGA
Source organism: Unio pictorum (assembly GCA_030141615.1). Lineage (NCBI taxonomy): Eukaryota > Metazoa > Mollusca > Bivalvia > Unionida > Unionidae > Unio > Unio pictorum. Next base: position 40,837,115 of record JARLTB010000021.1, read on the forward strand.
ATAATGAGATTACTCGAACAATTAATATGAAACCTAACAACGCGATTAAAAAAGTATATACCTGTAAAACCGCAAAATATTTTTCAAAACAACCAACACTCGGCAATTTCACTGTTAGGTATATATATGAACCAGGAGAGCTTGAAGGCGGCAAAAAAGAGCTACTGATCTTAATTGGAGTATTACTACATAAAATATCTAGTATAACGACATCTACGGGTAGACCGCCAGTCTATAGGTTGGATTCAACTCCTCCCCAGCGAGGATTTACTCGTGAACAACTACAAGTAATACCCGAGGATACTCAATTACCGCCGCGTGGTCTTAACTATCACCTCTGCGTCTGTTGCACTCAAGACAAGTCAGCATCACATTATCTCTGGTATGACCTACGCTGCTATTTTTTCTGTCAAAGGTAAATTGGCGAGGACCTTTCTCCTACCAACACCAACGCATTATACAATTGCAACTCATGCAGTGATTATTCTGTTGTTATTTCAGTGTGATTATAAATTCGGCATCAATGTCAAATTTTCTGCTATTTTTTTTTGTCCTGTTGTTTATAACCAGAGAGTTTTTTTCTGATTACGTTATCGCTGACAATATCACTTATTGTAGTGTCATTATAGTCTAAAACAACTCTTCGAAGTTGATTTATTTTTCGTACTCTGGACACTCAAGATAAATTAAATTCGACCACTCGATGCGATAATCTATGATCCAAACAATTGTATCGGATATAGTCAAACCCTGCGAAGAATGTATCGTCGCTGCGTATCCTAGCTTCCATGGGATTTATCAGCACGCAATGCATCTTCGACAACACTGATATCAATTAACACAATATCATTTAACACTAGAATCTGCTTTTCTGTCCGGCCTGGAATATCAACTAAGATATTTTGTCTTCGTGTATTATTGGGTATGTAACACAATGGCACTGAAAGTGTTGCAAATATTTCTTTGTGTGTGTTAAATAACTTCATCTGAAGTGTATCTCTGACTATCTTTCTACTTGCCACTATCACATCGTTTGGTCTCCACGCTTTCCAAAAATAATTTAATGTGGTTTCTGAAATTATTTCACGCGCTATTTCACACTGAATTCTATCCGGTTGTAATCTGATTAGTTTCTTGAACTCGCGTAATTCATTATCAAGTGATCTATGATCAGTACTAATTTCTTCATAACAGTCTACAAAATTCCTCAACAAATTATGCGGGGATAAACCCACAAATGGCGGTGGTTGATCATAATCGCCACACATTATCACTTTTGTATTCGTTAGCAAAAACCAATCGAGAAAGCTTTGTAATACATCTAACTACACTGTGCATATCTCATGCCAAGTGAGGATTTCCATAATATATTTCTCGCACATCCGATCAGGAGTCCATTCGTCACCTTTCCATCGAAAAAAACTGTGATAAGAGCAAACATTCATTCCTCGTTGTTTCATCTCTCATCTCTGTGTGTTGGTGTTAGCACAATCATGTTTGATTTCCCTCGAATTAATTCGATTGCACGAGTCGTCCTCCCTGACCCACCACAGCCGTTTAAATAACTGGTTTTATATCTTCATATAGGATCGGAACACGACAGTGCATTAGATAGTTCTGGTATTTCATTATTTTTCAAGTAATTGTTTTCAAATGTAGCATCTGCTGATTTGGAGTAATCACGCAGTATTTTTTTCTTAATTCTCCATGATCCCCAACTCTCGTCTGAATTAGTGAATTCAACCACTGCTTCTTTATGTTGTACGTCTGTATAAAATGAATCAGTGGCGACTCTAACTGCGGTTTCAGTAAATCTATTTATCATCGAAAGTAAATTAATAGAAGCATAAGCCAGCATAGACGACCTTAAGTACGGATATTGAGGATTTTCTTCATCTGTGTAAGTAACAATTGTATCTAATTTGGTTCCATCGGACAAGTAAGCGTCTTTACGATCGACTTATATACCCCTAGATGTTACATCTGCGATTACAAAATCGTATTCAGCATCATCTATAATCAACCGCGAATAATATCGTTTGTGGTCGTATTTCCACCTTGTTTAAACTTACCAATTATTCTTCTACAGAAATCTTTTGCGTGTTTATTTCTAACTTCAAAGATTTCTTTGGACCATTTCACGATATATTCTTCGTCGAGATCGGGGAATTGTTTTTTGTTTTCGGTGATTATACTATGTAGACTATCGGGTTGTGGTAACCAGATTTTAGTTTGTTTCCGATACAATATAATTGCTGCACTGACAATCAGCGATATCAGCATTTTAGAATCAATCATATACCGTAATAACACTAATGGCCTCCAGTGTTTTTTCAGAGATGTGTCTACCAAACCAAACATAACAGCATGGATGAAGTCCTTTAGCCAAATCAAATGATATTACACGAGCCAATCCGGTGAGATCAAAATCAGGCAGGGGTCAGAATACTCTCCGTACCCGAGACAACTCCCTGGATAACACGCAATCATATCAACCGAAATAATATTTTCGGGGTCGTATTTTGTATTCCATAATCCACCATGGCCATAAACAACACAACTATCTTGGATATCCGAGAGAAATTCTGCTCTTGTTGGTTTCCATAGATTTCTCTTTCTCGTGAAATGAGCTGCAACTGACGGAATTTTAAAATAGTTTGTTATTAATTGTTCATCGTAATCCGTTGAAAAACCACTAGCTACTCTTTTCATCTCATTGTGGAATTCATTCAGTACGGTATAATTCGCCATTGAGTTTTACAAATTGATCAAATTTACCCTCTTCGTCTTCAAAAATGTGAAGTAACCACGGTGACACAGGATCGTTTTTACTTGACTGAGAAATAAAATCAAATAAATTTCCCGTGTAATATTTTACGGTTCTACCCCGTGGAAATATTGTTACCACGGTAGTCCACGCGTGTGCATTATGGGCAATAATTTTGATTGGAGATCCTCTTGATTTATATTTCGAGTCGTATAATATCTCACCTGTTACTGTCTCTACGGATATTGGGAATTTTAGTATCCGCTCTAATGCGGCCACATTTTGAATTGTTGCTCCGCTCTCCTTCACTGTTAATCCGCATTCATTTATTTTTTTGCGTCTTAGATCCGTCGATTTGTTTCCACGAAACGCATTTGTGAAATGCTCTATTATTCGTTCTGCTACACAATTCAACGACGAATATTTCATGGGTTTTAATTTTTCAATACTCGGTTTATCATTTATCGGATAGATCCCATAAACAACCGCGGTTACAGGATAGGATCTCTCGTAATACGGTTTGTCAATTCCAGTCAGAATTCCTGGTTTGGAATCCTGACTCACAGTGATAGTTTTCTTATTTTTCAGGATGGGTTCAAATTTGTCGCGTATAATCCAATTCCCTGTTTCTGAGCGAATAATGAATTTCACTCTAAAAAAAATTATTTTTCTTGTCAAGATGTGAGATTATCACTGCTGATCTTTCGTAGTTCATGGTAGCATCACCTCTTCCATAAATTCGAAATGATGACCAACAGTGAGATGCTCCATCGCGCTTGAATTCATTAAATGTATCATGGATTCTACCTATCATGCTTCTTTCATTTATTAAACCCTTTGGTACATCAGTGGAGACTCTATCGACATTGGATTCAACATTTTTCCAAGGCGTAATTTTCTATAATCTCTCGAACTCCTCCATATTATAATTAAAACAAGTATTTAAATAAGGAATTTATTATATAATGAATCATTTCAAATGGCTTCTGATAGGATCAGTAACCGATTGTAACAAATCATGCAGAAATGAAATTCTGTGGATATCATTTACAAAGCATACGTCGTGGAAGCTTAGGGCCCTAAACTTTTTTTTATTTTTATTATTATTATTATTGAACACAAGGTATCAGGATTTTACATATTCCCCTACATCACCATCTGACCTGGCGTATGGGGCATGATCTTAAATTCTTTTGTGTCCTGATCTCTACATGTGTTCCCTACACAACACGCACACACATGCACACACAGACACTTACTTACAATCACAATTATTGTACACAAAGTCATACTCGCATATAAACCCCAAGATGCTTGAAATTGCATTAAAAAAAGTAATAATAAATATATAAATTGTAATAATAATAATAATAATAATAATAATAAAAATAATAATAATAATAATAATTCATGTACCAAAAGTTGATAATAGGGTCCAATTTCTTTTAAACTCGTCACTTCTGTTATTCACTTTGGCGACATATTTTTCCAGCGTTTTATATAATAAAACACAATTTTTATAATAGGCAAGAGTTGGGCTTTCTGATGCACAACGTGATCTGTATATAACATATTTTGCAAGCAAAATTAGGAAGTTAATAAGATCGTCAAAGTTGTTATTTCCTATAAAGACATCTTTTCGTGTAATTCGAAAATTTGGGTCATAAGTTTGGATCCATTCTACCAACAGTTTCCAAAAGTTTTCAGTAAATAAACAGTCATAAAATAAGTGCTCAATGTCTTCTATTCCCTCATTACAAAAGGTACATTTATCATTATCACTTAAATTAATCCTTTTTACAAACTGGTTTGTGGCAATATTTCAGAGGAGAAATCTATAGTTAAAGTTAATCAGTTTTGTGTCTTTTGTACAAGATCTAGCCGAAACAAAAGAGTTGGTCCATTCATTTGTACCAATCGCACACTCTAGCTGTCTGGACCAAGTTTCCTGTTTACCATTTGGCTTTATTATTTTGGTTCTTATCAGGTCTTTATAGATAAATTTATTCTTTGCTCTTACCCTAAGGAGGGATGTTTTGTCCAAAGCTACAAGAAAACTATTTCCACTTTCACAGAAAGTTTTCATTTTCTTTTTCCACATCACTGAGATCTTTGAAATAATAGCTAAGTACTGTATGAAATTATTTGTTTTTGTTTTTTGTTTTATTTCATCAAAACTTAATAGAGACCCTTGTGCATCAAAAAGATGTTGAATAATTACAATACCGTTTGTTCTCCACCTTGTGTATGATTTAAAATTATCTACAGTCACTAAATTAAGAATATCTTGAGACAAGTATTCATTGACAGTAGATGGTTCATTTTTCCATTGAGATAACGCATAAATAACATCACGATAAAAATATGTTTAATTAATTTAGAAATTACTTTTAATTTAGTTTTTCCTAATGAAAGTAACAGCATACCTCCAAATTTTCCAAATATTTGTTCAGAAACCAGTTTTTGCCATAAGCCATCTTCGTTTATTAAGAGGCGCCTAATCCAGGAAAGTTTTATATAACACACAAATGAATGCAAGTGAATCATATTTAATCTCCCTTCCTCAAAAGAAGCTTTAAGTGGGTCTCTTTTAACTCTCTCAGTTTTACTGCCACAAATAAACTGGAAAAATAATGTATTCAGTTCCTTTTCTATATGGGGTGGAGGATTTGGCAAAGCTGCAAAAAGATGAATGAATTTAGGCAAAAGCAAGGACTTTATCAAAGTAATTTTTCCAATAATGGATAAATTTCTTCTACTCCGCCAGCCAAGCAGTTTCTTAACTTCCTTTAACTTCATCGAATAATTAAGCTCTACTATATCCTCCAAGTTCAAAGAGAAATATACTCCCAGCAATCTAAAATTGGACATTGACCAGTTAATATCAATTTCTGGACATATTTTTTCATTATAATATTTTTTGTTTCCAATCCAAATTGCTTTCGATTTCAAAACATTGCAGTGCAGACCTGACACCAAAGCAAAATCATTTAAAATCTGCATGGTTGTCCTCAAGGACAAATGAGAACCATCTAATAATAGAAAAGCATCATCAGCGTACTGCCCTAATTTGAACTCCATTTCATTATAAAAAATGCCTGTAACATCTTTGTTTTTCTTTAGTTCTATTGCAAGAAGTTCGATTCCTATTATAAAAAAGTAGGGTGATAAAGGGCGACAACCTCTCTCCAAATTAAAGAATGGGGATAAATGTCCATTATTAATAACACAACTTTCTGAATTATTGCAAAATAGCCTGAACCAGTGACAAATTGATTCTCCAAAGTTAAAAGACTTCAGAGTGTCACAAGATAGACCGAGTCGGGACTGGATTAGTGAAGACACGGAACGCAACTGCGTTAGTAAGATGTTTGTTTTATAAACGCAATTTTAAAAATCAACTCTGACACCAATATTTTACAAAATATAAGAAAAATCTATTTAAATAAATGTTCCTAACATGGAACTATAAATTTCAGTAACGTAATGACAAAAGAAGTATATGAATGAATTTACAAATACGAATATATATATATATATATATATATATATATATATATATATATATATATATATATATATATATATATATATATATAAAAGGCTCGTATAACGAGATAGATGCAAATATGAAAAGATAATGCGTCGTCAATATAACGAGACTGCAAAGAAGATATTAAATAAATATTACGTCGTCCATATGACGAGATATATGCAATTGTGAGCCCTAAATTCTGAAGTTCTCGTTCATGGAACGAGATTTGTGTAGAATGAAATTATGCAGGTGTCGTTCATATAACGAGACTGCAAAGAAGATATTAAATAAATAATACGTCGTCCATATGACGAGATATATGCAGCATACGTAAGCACCATACACAGGCACCACACACGGGTATTACACGGTCAGCATAGACAAGCCCACACACGTAGTCACCACAACATGGCACCGCACACGCAGTTACCACAACACTGCACCACTTCAGTACAACACGTCACCACACACGCAGTTACCACAACACTGCACCACTTCAGCACAACACGTCACCACACTACGTCAGCTAAAATTAAAACAACCGAACCGTGTAATACATATGACACGGTCAAGTATTCTCATACATATATGTAGCGCATGCGCGCACATGAAATAATTATCCATGTACATTTAACGTTAAGCATGCAGCGTATAATTGAACTCAATTATGTTCAGATACAAAAGAACTAATGAAACAAAATATAGTACTTCTGATAAAATGGCGCTGCCTAACCTATGTATTTATTCTATAGATTTTATAATAAATACTAAACATCTAATATGTAAAACAATGAATTATATCATAATACAAATAGCAATGAGAACAAAGTTAAATCTATTGTCACCTCTTTTAGCTGATAGATTTCTCCGTTTAGGATGGAAGCGTTTCCGACAAGACTGGATCGTAATGTGATTTCTGTCTTATAATTTCGTCCTTATATACCCCTAGCTGTGACATATGCGCAGCTAGGTACTTTAAACTGCAGGCAATTTCGCACATGCAGCATGAGCTGAGTGTTCGCTCATTATGCCGAAATAACTAAAAAAAAACAACAAATAATAAACTACCCTCGGTAAGGCTGTACGCAGTAACGAAATCAAGACTAGATTTTTTGACCACATATACATATTGAACATAGTCGTATACAATTCCGTGACATACCTCCCCCCTTCAAAAAAAAGTGGAAACACTTTTAGAAAAACACGGAATTGGCACACACAAAAATACGAAATGAGACGTTATTTACATTACAGTAATATCGTGATATTATGAAGGAATAAAAAAAACCTTGCTCTTGTAGCAAAACTGCACCTAACCCGGTCTCTCCACATAACTCTTTAACATATTGGCATGAAATATTCTCATCCTACCTCCAATGTCAATTCGGTAATCCATTTCACCCATGACCTGTTTAACCTCATACGGCCCTTTCCATTGGACCAATAATTTGTTTCTACTAGTAGGGAGTAGCACCAACACACGATCACCCACGTCGAATTTCCTACTTCGCGTTCCCCGGTTGTAATATTTCGCGTACTTGCGATCAGATTTCACAAGCTCGTCGTGTGCCATCCGACACGTGCTTTCTAATCTCTCGCGTAAGTCTACGACGTACTGGTAGTTGGTTTTAACCTCTCCGTCTGCAACATCACCTGACCATAGTTCGCGCAGAATCCGCATAGGACCCCGAATTGCCCTACCGTATAGCAATTCAAACGGCGAGAATCCCAAACTTTCGTGCGGTACCTCGCGATACGCGAACAAAATCGCGTTTAAATATCTGTCCCAATCTCGCGGTTTCTCCGCGCACATTCGACGTAACATTTGTTTTAATGTGCCGTTAAATCTCTCTACCAATCCGTTACACATGGGGTGATACGGTGTAGTGCGCAACTGTTTAATTGACAACAACCTACTAATTTCTGACATTAGTTCGGAGGTAAACTGGGCTCCGCAATCTGTGAGGATTTCCTCAGGTACCCCTACCCTACTGAACATGTCGACAAGTGCCTCAGCCACGCGTTCAGTTTCAATTGATGGTAATGCTATCGTTTCTGGGTATCTAGTAGCATAATCTACTAGAGTGAGGATATATCGGTTTTTCCTATCTGTAATAGGAAATATGGGTCCCACAATATCAACGGCTACCCTTTTAAATGGGGTATCTATAAGAGGCATTTTACCTAAAGGTACTCTGGTATTTCTTCCCTTTGACACAGTCTTTTGGCAAACGTCGCACGACCGACAAAATCGTGCTACGTCACCGTTTACTCCAGGCCAATAAAACTCTTAAAACTCTGTCTGTTGTTTTTCTCATGCCTAAATGACCTGCCATACTAGACTCATGCGCTACTCTCAATACATGTGACCTGAATTTCTGAGGGACAACTAATTGGAGATACTTTCCCCCCTCCCGCGTGCTAAATTCTCTGTACATTAAACCCTTGGTACGTACGAATTTAGAGCTCCCACCGCCCTTACAACATTTCGCGGTACCCGACAAGATTCTCTCTGCGAGTGCGCTTAAAGACTCGTCCTGACTTTGCTCACGTGTAAACTCATCACGTGAGATATCGGTTACGGCTTCCGGAACTTTCAATTTAAGTAGCGGCTTTTTATCCGCCTGCGTTCTCGTTTCGACGGCTTGCACGATGGGAAACCGGAAATCAGAGAGGGTTGGGAGTCTGGATCCCTCGACATTTCCTATGGTTAAATCATATATAGGGTTTTCCGTGCACAGTGCTTCCACAGTCCCATTCAGAAAGGGCGTCTCTATTTCTATTCTGGCAACGGGGACGTGATCGATTGTTTTATTTAACAACATACAATGGGATTTCCAACCAAGCATTTGGTCTTCCCTAACGAGACTTTGCTTTACCACAACACCCGTGCACCCGGTGTCGCGTAAGACAGTGACTGTTTGTCCGTTGGCGGTACCCGTAGCAGTCGGCACCCTCGCCTCTGGGAAAAGGCACGTGCCGATGGACTGAATAACGTCATGACCGACCTGCACACGCGATCGGGAATTGTATACCTTACTCGCGTTATTAGATTCAGACCCTTCGCGAGGAAGACCATCGCGCTTGCCGCCTCTTGACCACGCTCTGCTTACGATAGCAACCGCAACTTTCGGGACGAAACTCTTCCTCTTCGGACAATCGGGGGTGATGTGGCCAAATTCCTTACAAGTGAAACATTGTTTATCACTACGATAGGAACCCTTCCCAGATTGAAAATTTCCACCTTTATAGGTTCCAAGTTTCTCGGGTTCTCCGAGTCTCTGATCTTGATAACCTCCTTTGTTATCCCTTAAAATTACACTCTGGGTTCCTCCTCGGGCTTCGGCAAAATAGTCTGCTTGGGTAGCCATATCGGATACATTACTTAAAGACTTTTCCCTCAGGAATAAATACAATTCCCTACCACAAATGTCTAACAACTGGTCCCTAAGTAAAAAGTCGGTAAGACCCTCGAATGTTTTTTTGTACCTTGCCACATTCAATCCACCGTTGGAAATAATTTCCGGTCCTACATATAAACTGGGCGAATGTCTCACCTTTTTCGGGCTTACTCGATTTAAACTTTTTACGGAACCCTTGTTCCGACAGCTCATATCTTTTAAGGAGTGCCACTTTTAATGTGTCGTAGTTCAGTGTGTCATTTACGGGTATACGCGAATACACATCTAGCGCTTTACCTTTAAGCAATGCGCTGAGATGGAGCACCCAATTTTCCCTTTGCCATTTCTGGATGGTGGCATATCGCTCGAACCTATGTAGATAACTATCTAAATTATCCTTGTCATCATCAAAAGGGGGTAATTTAGGGCCTTTTAACTTAGAATCGTGTTGCCATCCTTCTTAGCCTCTAATAATTCAAATTTCCTTTTGTTTTCCTTTTCCATATTCCTGTCTTCTAACTCAATAGCTTCTAACTTTGCTCGTTTCTCCCCCTCTGACATCCTTTCCTCAAGTTCTCGTACTTGTTCTATTCTTTCCCTTTCTGCATCCCTTTCCCATCCTATCCTTTCCTTCTCTGCCTGTTTTTCTAACTCTATCTTTTTTTCCTCAAAAGCCATTCTCCTTTCTTCTGCTTGTTTTTCTAATTCTATCATTTCCCTCTTGGTTTCCCTTTCTAATTCCCTCTCCTTTAATCTTTGATCCCTTTCCCGAGCCTGCTCCTCCTGAACAAAATTTCTAAGGGTCTCTCCCCCATACCCAAACTGTTTGCCCAACTCCACTAGCTCTTTGAGTGACGACATGGTGAATGCTGTTGATAAGATAACCAATCCTAAATGCACTTTCATATAACACATACAATTCTTGGGATTACGTGAACGAACCGTATATTACTCCTCCCAATGTATTCAATATGTATATATGTATATATAAAACAGAATATGAGTGAGGTATTAACTCACCAGCCTGATTTGTCTTCTCAGGAAGCTTCTGATCTGAAACATATCTTTAAAACAAAACTTACCACAATCAGGACCTATGCAATTTAAAATCCGTGCTTCGCCTAATCCAATTATAATCCCACTTCTGACACCATTTGTCACAAGATAGACCGAGTCAGGACTGGATTAGTGAAGACACGGAACGCAACTGCGTTAGTAAGATGTTTGTTTTATAAACGCAATTTTAAAAATCAACTCTGACACCAATATTTTACAAAATATAAGAAAAATCTATTTAAATAAATGTTCCTAACATGGAACTATAAATTTCAGTAACGTAATGACAAAAGAAGTATATGAATGAATTTACAAATACGAATATATATATAAAAGGCTCGTATAACGAGATAGATGCAAATATGAAAAGATAATGCGTCGTCAATATGACGAGACTAGAATAAAGATATTAAATAATTAATACGTCGTCCATATGACGAGACATATGCAATCGTGAACCCTAAATTCTGAAGTTCTCGTTCATGGAACGAGATTTGTGTAGAATGAAATTATGCAGGTGTCGTTCATATAACGAGACTGCAAAGAAGATATTAAATAAATAATACGTCGTCCATATGACGAGATATATGCAATTGTGAGCCCTAAATTCTGAAGTTCTCGTTCATGGAACGAGATTTGTGTAGAATGAAATTATGCAGGTGTCGTTCATATAACGAGACTGCAAAGAAGATATTAAATAAATAATACGTCGTCCATATGACGAGATATATGCAATGGTGAACCCTAAATTCTGAAGTTCTCGTTCATGGAACAAGATTTGTGTAGAATGAAATTATGCAGGTGTCGTTCATATAACGAGACTGCAAAGAAGATATTAAATAAATAATACGTCGTCCATATGACGAGATATATGCAGCATACGTAAGCACCATACACAGGCACCACACACGGGTATTACACGGTCAGCATAGACAAGCCCACACACGTAGTCACCACAACATGGCACCACACACGCAGTTACCACAACACTTCACCATTTCAGCACAACACGTCACCACACTACGTCAGCTAAAATTAAAACAACCGAACCGTGTAATACATATGACACGGTCAAGTATTCTCACACATATATGTAGCGCATGCGCGCACATGAAATAATTATCCATGTACATTTAACGTTAAGCATGCAGCGTATAATTGAACTCAATTATGTTCAGATATAAAAGAACTAATGAAACAAAATATAGTACTTCTGATAAAATGGCGCTGCCAAACCTATGTATTTATTCTATAGATTTTATAAATAAATACTAAACATCTAATATGTAAAACAATGAATTATATCATAATACAAATAGCAATGAGAACAAAGTTAAATCTATTGTCACCTCTTTTAGCTGATAGATTGCTCCGTTTAAAATGGAAGCGTTTCCGACAAGACTGGATCGTAATGTGATTTCTGTCTTATAATTTCGTCCTTATATACCCCTAGCTATGACAGATATGCGCAGCTAGGTACTTTAAACTGCAGGCAATTTCGCACATGCAGCATGAGCTGAGTGTTCGCTCATTATGCCGAAATAACTAAAAAGCCCAACAAATAATAAACTACCCTCGGTAAGGCTGTACGCAGTAACGAAATCAAGACTAGATTTTTTGACCACATATACATATTGAACATAGTCGTATACATTTCCGTGACACAGAGCAGTTTCCAGAAAGTCCCATTCAACTGAGTCAAAAGCTTTTTCAAAGTCTATCAATAGGAGAAGAAAACCAAATTCATTTTTTTCCTCAAGGTATTGTATCAGGTCATACAACAGTCTTGTATTTTCATCAATGAATCTCCCTTTCATAAAACCTTTTTGGGTGTCACTGATAATAGACGGGAGTACTTTTTTTTAACCCTATTAGCAATTGACGCTGAAGCAATCTTGTAATCCACATTAAGTAGAGAGATTGGTCTCCAATTTTTTAAAAATTTCCTGTCTTATCTTCTTTTGGAATGCACGTTATGATCCCCTGAGACTGAAATTCTGAAAAATGATTCATATCGTATCCAGTATTTAGAGACCTAAAGAGAAAACCTCCTAGGTCTTTCCAAAAGAATTTGTAAAATTCTACCGTAAATCCATTAGAACCAGGGCTAGTTTCATTTTTCATATTTTTTAGTGCTAAACCACATTCCTCAAACGTTAACTTACCTTCACATGAACTTCTTTCAAAATCTGAGAGTTTTTTATCATGGTTAAAAAAAGTGGGTAAGCGTTTGAAAGTTACATTTGTTTTTACTTTGGTATAATTTTTCATAAAAGTCTTTCTGTTGATTTAATATTTCTTTTGAATCTGTTACCCTTGTTCCATCTTCCTTAGTAAACTCTTTTATTGTTTTGTTTGTGTAATTTCTCTTTTCGAGATTAAGAAAATATTTAGAGTTTTTTCACCAGATTCATACCATCTTGCCTTAGATTTTTCCTCATTTCTTCTAAATCCGCTTGTTTTTGTTCAATTCTTTCATCGTAGAGGGGTTATTATTTTGATTCACTAAAGCATGTAAGGTATTTATTTCAGCTTCCATTTTCCTGAAATTTTGTTTTTCCTGTTTTGCTTTAGCTTGTGAAAACATAATAGATTCTGATCTTATTATCATTTTAAGGATTTCAAAAAACAATTGATTATTGCATGTTAGTTTCATCTGAAGTGGGTTTTTCTTATCACCTTCACAATAATATTCTTCTACTGTGTTGGTTATACATTTTTAACCAATTGAATATATTCATTTTGCTTTAATAGCTTTGAATTGAATTTCCAGTATCCAGGACCTCTCGGTGATGCAGATATAGATAATTTTAGTGTTATTGCTGAATGATCTGTTTTATAGCCAGGAATAATAACAATTTGAAAACATGTCCTCAGAGATTAAAAGATAGTCTAGTCTACTCTGTTTCACAGGGCTTGCCTGATGCCAAGTAAATACTCTACTGTCAGGATTGACTGTTCTCCAAGGATCCAGTAAATCTAGTTGATTCTTGATGTCCTGGACTGCTGCTCGGGCCATGGAGTGTTTATCATGCAAGATATTATATGAGTCAAGCTCCATGTCCTGAATAACATTCCAGTCACCACAAATAATAACAGAGGAATTTTCAAAATTTATAATATTCTCTTTCAAATTTTTAAAAAAACTCAGCATCATCATTAGGACCATATAGTGTGAATCTCTGTCCATTAACTAATAAATCTAAGAGAATGTATCTGCCCTGACAATCACATCTGTTTCTAAGAATAAGAAATTCAAAATTATTTCTAAACAGGATAGCAACACCAGCACTACTGCTAGATTTATGGCTAAAAACACACTTATATCCCCATTCAGCCTCCCAATACTTCTCAGTCTCAACTGCACTATGTGTCTCTTGTAAACATATAATAGATGCTTTCTTTTGTTTGACCCAGCAGAAAATATCTCTTCTTTTGAGATCAGAACTATGTAGACCCTTAACGTTCATTGACAAAATTTTAATTTGATTATCCATTGTTAAATCTTGTTTTAGGTAAAACTTTCACAGGGCTTATATAGACATGCATCACAGAACCATTATTATGAAAAATGCTCACATACACCTTGGGACACACTCTCACACACATAACCACATAATGCTTAAAAAATCGATAAGTGTAGTACAGTGTCATGCACCATTGGGTACATATATAATGTTGCCCAATATAGTAATACATGAACTCTGTTCTACGCTGGAGTGTTGGTATAATTAGTAAATATAAACATCAATACAGTGTGACTGAGAAATAATACTTTTTGTCCATTGATTCAAGATTGAAATACAATATGCATATTTCAAAATTTTAGATACAAAATTATAAGAACATTCTTACCATTTACAGGTTTTGTCCTTTTCCGAAAATCACTTTTCTAATTTAAATATATATAATTAAAATTAAAACTATGCATATCCATTTTGGAACAAAGTTCTGTACCTCCAAATGTATCCAGAATCAATATGGAAAAAAAAAAAACATTTTGCTTATAAATTGCGATTTAGTGTTTCACTAATGTCGTCAAAAAGGTCAAATTTGTACCTTTTTCCCGCTTTTGTTTTTGCATACACACTGCAATTAAAGTACCAGGCAGATTCAATTTTTGGATGGGAAGTTAATCTATTTATGAGACCCATATTTTGTCTAGTAACATCTTCCACTATTCTTACATTACATTTGTTCTTGAAATCCCTTTTCCTCTTGGCGATGTTAATTTTGTATTCAGCATTCCAAAATTTCACAATTAATGGTTTAGGGACACCATTCTTCCCAGGGATCCGATGTATTGCGAGAATATCTCTTTCATCTAAGTCATGACCTGTTACATTCTTCACCATCTCTGCAAACTTTGCTCTGACATTTTCATTTTGTGATTCAGGCAAATTGAAAATTTTTATGTTATTTTTCCTTGAGTACTGCTCATTGTGGTTTGCAATCTTCATGACTTCTTTGGAACAATCTGTATTATTTTTCATTTCTTCTTTTAGTTTTTCACTTTCTTTCTTAGAATCAACTAATTCTTCTCTTAACTGGTTATTTTCGAAGTTCATTGATTCTATATTTTCTTCTAACTCTTTTGATTTTTTAACAATTTGTTTGTCCACTTCCTTCATCAGTTCGATTTTCAGTTTCTCAAACAGCTTGGATACTATGTCGGACACTAATTAGGGCCCTAAACTTGCATACGATGTGGAGTAGGTGTGTGTGGTAAGTCGCAGTTGTGTCTCAGTTGTGGTGGTAAGCGATACAGAGAGCTAAAGCGCTATTATCATAAACGAATCAGTAATTCCAATAAAAACTCCGTCAAAGATTCCATCAATGACTCTGACTCTGTCCCTGACAAAATCATAAGAACACCTCAAGACTACTTTGATAGATTCTCAAGTAATAATTAAACCAAATAATGAATTAGACAAATAATATTATAGTATATAAATGAACCAAGAATTTCAATCACATCCAGTGATTACCAATTATGAAGCATCTCGTGATGGTATTGTCAGACACCGCATGCTGAAGAAACCAGTTGGTGTTGTTAAGAAACTTGGATATCTTATATTTAATTCTGGAGGGAAAAGTCATCTTAATCACAGAATCGCATATGAGTGTTTCCATGGATTGATAAAAGACGGGTTTGTAATCGATCATATTGATTCCAATCCTAGGAACAATTCTTTATCGAATCTACGAGCTATAACACAAAGTGAAAACACCAAACGAGGAGGGAATGGAAAACACTCGAAAAATGCGAAACCTATAAAATCATTTAATACAGAAAATAAGGAAGAAAGAATATTTCAATAAATGAATGAAGCCGGTACGTATTTTGATATCTGTGAACCTTCGGTACGAAATGTAGCAGAACGAAAATATCAATCAGCGATTTCCAAGAGAACCAGATATAGAATTCAATTTACATATGTCTGAATTCTGTTTTGTATTGTATATTGTAACACCAAGGGGAATAATTCGTGTGGGCTTGTGTGTGTAGTTTTGAAACTACGATAACTCGTCTGTTGTAGTCACGGATCTCAATGGAAATAATCAAGCATTCTTTCTTTTGATGTTTTTTTTCCAATATTTGTTTTATGAGAAAATGAATCAAATAGGTGATATTCTCTTTTTGATGTTTTTTTCTTCAAGTATTCGGTTTTGTTTAAATGCTGTGAATAATCATAATTAAGTACACGAAAGAATAAAAATCGCACACCTCTGTCATTGGTTTTCGTGTATTTCTTAGTTTATATACCATATTGTCTCTCTATATTATGGGGCTTTAAGCCATTCCAAACTCAAACCGTGAAACCACCATACGTCACACACCGTCACACGATGTGAATGTGTTTTTGCTTTCAACCTGGGGTGATTTTGTTGGGGGTTTGGTGGTTTCATTTTGAATGTAGAAAGTCCCGTGTGTGTATGTGATGTGTGTATATCATATCATTTCATTGTAAATACCATTATGTAAATACTTGTAAATACCATATCATTTCGTTGTAAATATCATATCATTTCACTGTACCATGTATATATCTATATATCTATATGTAAATGTGATGTCCATTCACCAAGGATACCTTCTTGGAGTTCTAACCCATTATTTGACGAGTTAGATCTCCTCTCAGAGACTATGTTTCGTGGTACCTCTGGGCCCGGTCAGATGTGAATAACACCCGAGGGTTCCAAATGGGGATAGTTGTCTTGTATATATATATATATATATATATATATATATATATATATATATATATATATATATATATATATATATATATATATATAATATATAAATATGTATATATCAAAAATGAAAACGGGTCAAAATTGACCCCCAATTTTTTTGTTTAACATATTAGATATATCATATTTCATGTAAATGAATTTCGAAAATATGAATGTCATTATTAATGAGATTTAAAATTTGAAAATTCAAGGAATTCAATTGTCAGATAAATTGGGTTGTAATCAGATTCTTTCTGAATTTCAAGACATTGATGATAGCGCTCGGAATAATAGATATCTACTTCCAAGGGAGTATGGACTGATCAAACGAATTCAACACGCAGTAAATAATTCCCTTGCATTCTGTAACGATATGAATAAGTTTGACCCGTTATTCAATGCTGTCGAAACTTTCAAAAGTGAATTGGGGAAACAATATGAAATCAAACGCACAATTAACTCGAAAATCAAAACAATAAAAGAGATTATCCTCCAAAATGAAATTCCCCCTGTTGATTGCCTCAACATAGTAAATGAAATTTTCACCATGAATAATTGACACTCTAAACCACAACCATACATGTTTGCAAGTATGAGTATATATAAGTACGGAACAGAAATTCTATAGACAGGCATGGGCTTACTCACCTTGAACGAATTTGTATGGACAGGTAAGATAGTATTCGGTGATTTAATCACTAAGCGGAAGTATAAACACAGTGTCGGAGGTGACTTTTCACTTACAATTTAGATCGTATATTATATTATAATGGTAAATGAAATACTAACTACTAAATTAGCACGTGAACGATTTGCTGCGATTAAGAAATTTATTCCAGTTCTTGATTCCGTTCGAATCAAACTAATTATTTAACAACGGATACTGAACGATTATTCAAACCAATAACCACTGCTACTGAGAGAGTTATATTGGGAGAGACTATTGACGAAGAAGCTATAAAAAAGGGTATTCTCCCGTTGTTAAAACAAATAACTGAATATAAACAACAACCACATGATGAAGAAGAACAACAGGGTAATATAGGTAAATCAAAGGGTGTTTCTTTAGTGGATAAAATTACCGATGAGGCTTAAACACGAATAAAACAAATTCAATTATTAAATCCTAACGATTATCACACTTTTGGCAATTTTGCTGTTCAAAGCTATTTTTCATAAAATTATTTTCTAAAAAACGATTATTAAGGAAATATAATATTATGCGATAACTGGGTTGATGGATCGAGTATTTATCGTTTTAGTAGAAGAGAATTGGGGTATATAGAATTTAAAAAAGTTGATAATTATGATATACAAGAACAACTAGAAATACGACAACAAGAGAGGAAACGTCAGACAAGAACACAGAGACAAACACGGAGACAAAAAAGAAAATCCAAGAAAAAAATCTATATGTGATACATTACTTGAGGATGATTTAGACAGGAAACGTCAAACACCAACATGGATACAAAAAAAAAACAAGAAGAACCTCAATTGGATACACCACTTGAAGATGATGATGAAATTTTTAAATACTTACAAGATCAGGAAAAGGACAAACAAGGTGCACTGGTACAAGTAAACAAAATGGAGATAGATATCCAAGGGGGTTTTCAGGTAGTGGTCTAGTTCGTTGTCCTAATAGTATTCTCGGGGATATATCACGATTATAAATTCTCGTCGGAGGGAGACGAGCTAGAAATAACTCACCGGAAGTAATTAATGAGGCAGGTGATATTTGTAGACGACTATTTCAGGGTGGTATCATGGATATTGGTGTATATCAAGAGTTTATTGATGAGCTAGCGGACGGTTATCACAGTGAATCATTTGATGACTTCCTCGCTGATGACTTTGTCATTGGTGATGAATCACCAAAATTGCTAGTAATTTACGATTAGATAAATGTCATTTAAATAAGATTATCATACACTACAACCACAACAAACCAATCATTGTCTATGTAGTAAACGCACAATTGCCAGTTTATAGAGCGTACTATGGAGATGGTCTCGGCAAAACCATTGCAGGGTTATTTGCAAGAATGGCTCCGAAAATAGCACCAATTGCAAAACAATTATCAATGAAAGCTATTGATGTTATTCGTTATAAGGGTATTAGCGCTATTGGTGATGTTGCCGGGAAAGCATTTTCGGTGGCTAAGGAAAAACTAGTAGCGTTAGTTCGGCGAAGAAAGAAAACACCGATGTCTTCGTCTTTGGGACCGCTACCATCTACGGAATTTATACCTGCAAGTATTAGCAAAATAATAAACAACGCGGTGGATCAAAAAACAGCATCACTGAGCAGCGCCCAGGATAATATTACTGCAAATATGAAAGCGGGAAGTGGCTTGAAATCGCGAGCGAGATCACAATTTAAATATATAATAATATGTTCAAATCGGCTCCTGATACAGCGTTTGATATGGACGCCCCAGTACCCAAGAATTATTATACACGCGATTATCAATTCTATTCCTATAATGCCGTACAACCAAATATTCGATCAAGAATCGAACTTCAAGTCCATGATACCAGCAAATACTTTATACCCACTGAAGCATTTATTGAAGTAGAAGGAAAACTCGTAACAGCTGATGATAGTTCTGCTATACCAGCACCATATGCACTTGATGCCCAAGTCGGCTTTGTCAATAATGGTATCATGGCGCTATTTGAGAGTGCAACATATATGATTGATGACAGAGAGATTGAATACATTGAACGTGATGTTGATGTTGCCACAACAATAAAGGGTATAGCAAGATTTTCTGATGATTTTACAAGATCAGCCGGTCCGTCAATGATGTTCTCTAAGGATATTAATGATCGCGCTGAACCGACTCCATATATTATAAGACAACCAAATAATTAGGCTGGTAATATTAATGTTGATACCGAGAATATGATTATAAATAATGATCCTAATTACAACCTAGGTGCTGCAACACCTGTAGCAACGTTTGAAGGACACGTAGATTATTTTCATGCGCGATTCCACTGCGTCATATATTTGGATTCTGCAGAAATATTAGAAACGTTATCTATGAAGCGAAGCATACAGTAGTCTTAGTGCAAAAAGATGATGATAATGATGCAATATGAAGGATTCCAGAAGATCCTGCAAATCCAGATGCTGACAGTGGCAAGGTGAATATAACAAAACTATCCCTGTGGATGCCAGTAATGACTCCATCAATCACCGCAGAAGAGAAATAACTTTCACTTATGGATCATGGAGGAAAATCATTGCTATCATGGCTAACAACGACCACGGATATTATGCAATCATCTGTTATGGGTACATTTACATGGCACCTGGTATCAAAACAGGGTGTTGCTGCGCCACGACATATATTTATAGCGTTACAGGATATGAAGCGATTACACTCACAATTACGCAGCCATGTGATATTTAATCAATTGGGTGTTATTGAAGTATCGTTGAGGATAAATGGCCAACAAGAACCATCCGAAAATATTTTACTTGATCACACAACCAACCAAATAGCACGCGCGTATCATCGTTTGTTAACATTTATGGGACGCGATAAGAATGTGGATACTGGTCTGCAAATATCACAGTTGGACTTTAGAAAACTATATCCCATCTACTACTTTTCATTGGAACATCTTGACTTAACCAGACAATCCGTAGTTGACATACACATCAGATTTCGTGTAACACGACTTCCTGCTGTTGGTGGTAGATGCAGAACAGTTGCTGTCATACTCAGTAATAAGTCAATGCTACTCGAAGGTGTTGGTGGACGAATGAGAGTAATTGATGCAACAGTGGAAAATATGTAAACAATTAGATCAATCTCGTATCAAATAAAATGTCATATAGTCATGTTAGTGTTACGTTAACTCCTGATCAAATTAAAAAATTTCAATCGGAATCAGCTAAAAAATGTCTGGTGGTCAGAATAAACTGTCATTGACAACTCGTCAGATAAAACACTTCAATGATGCCATCAAAGATAAAAAGGTGTTCAGGTCACTCTCTCTGCGGCTGCATTTAAGAACATGATAAAATCGGGTGATATATTCCCACTTTTCGCTGCGTTACCAGCGTTGATTGTGGCAGCGGCCCCAGTGGTAGCAAAAGCCGCCGCGCTAGGAGCCGTTGGTACAGCGGCAGGGATGGCACTAAAGAAAGCTACCGGACAGGGATACAAAAAAAACGATCAGGTAAGGGTCTAAGACTACCAGGAACTCCGCATTCATGGTACAGTGGAAAGGGCTTGCGACTAGGAACAGTTTGCTAACTCGAGAACCGAAGGTTACATCGTAGATATCGCCGATGTCAAATTTTTAATTTACTTGATGCTGCTAAAAAAAACTAGCGATAAAAAACTTTAGAGGTGTCTTTATGAGAGATCAATTACCACAACAACCAAACAACGCTGAAAACCGGTATCATTAATCTCGATAACAGCAGCGGACCTGGAACTCACTGGGTTGCATACGCGATTGATCCGCGTGCAATTGTTTTTTTCGATTCATATGGATTAGCACCGCCTAAAGATTTTATGCGTTATATAAACCGCTTAAAAGTTCATATCTGGATTTCCAAGCTACCAATACAGAAAATGAATGACCCACCAATATGCAGTATAGAAGTATTAAATGTTCTCAACGCTATTTCATCATCGGGAAAACCACCACATAAAACCGTACACGAATATACGAGTAATCGCCTTTTAGAGAGAAATTATATAAAATAACATGATTGATATTTGGGGGAGATCTTTATCAAGCCTGAAAAAACCACCACGGAAATATCTGCAACCGGTGATGTAAAAAAAATAATCGATGATGAAATATCCGAGATGTTAAACCTCGCAAGTGTTGATCCCAATGAAATAGTTGCATTTCAAGATCGTCAGGGTAAATTGAAAACTAGTAATGTTAATATCCGATAATGAGTTTTCAGCGATGGTACGTGCTTATGATTCCGCGATGTCAAAATTAGAAAAACAACACGAATATAATAACAATGGCAACATCGCAAGAACTACTTCAACGAGCAGCGAAAAATACCACACCGGTGAAAACCAGCATGATCTCAATAACCTCAACGAATCCTGAATTCAGTGTCAATTTCCCTACTGCGGTTCCAGTTAAGGAGATATCACTAGCAAAACTACGAGTGTATCACAGTTGGCCGAACATTAGATCAGTACCATTCGGTGGTCAACAACCGAATAATTCCTCGGTGTTTGCGAGTAAGAATAAACAAGACGGGACTCCAGACTGGAACGTTGTTTCGTTACCATCTGGGTCCTACCAAATCGAACAAATCAATAACGAATTACAACGCAGAATAAAATCCATTACTGGAAAAGAATCGAAAATCGCTATAACGGTTCATGAACCAACACTATCATCTGCCATTGAGATAAACTCACCCAGGTATATCGTAGATATCTATCAGAGTTCAATCAGAACTATATTAGGATGGCCTGAAATACCACCCCGACAAGAAACCGTTAATATACCCGAACCGAAAAAATCTGATTAGATTTTAACGAAGGAGGATTATCATGGTTATAATAAAGCACAATCGTCCATTTTCCATATTTTTGCTCCTCCTATACTACCCCCTCGTCCTGAATTAACATATATGTTACCGCTAGATACTATTTTTAATCGTTTAAGAGCAGTATCAGAAGCTCATAATACAGGATATCTTACAATAGAAGAGCCAGATATTAACGGACAGTTCACAAAAATGAATAGCGATTTTGAGCGAATAAGAAATAAACTTATAACGGAAATTAGTACAATTCCTCCCAACCGAAAGAATGTCATCAAGTACATAGAGATATGTAACAAAATTATCGCCGACTTGGAGGAATTTAATTTGCGAACAATTCAACTTATATTAGGTGATGATCACCCCCAAACGAGAACAGAATTTGCAAAGAAATATAATACACGCGTAGAGGATATTCGCACGTTTAAGTTGCCAGGATATAATGCACCAGAACTAAAAAATCTCTCAATGATGCCATCGATGATGGTTTCAAAGGGATTCACGACGCATGGAAGAAAATACCACCACCACAAACAAATATCCTCAAACATAATAATGACCCAGATGATGGTGGGCGACATATCTCTCCTCAAAACGTCAATATATCCAAGGTGATTGCAGTGAATCTAGTATGTGATGTCATCGAAGGAAGTTACCAACAAAATCTCGAAAGATCAAATCAAGCCCAGCAGGGATATATTTTATATTCATTTGTAGCAACAGCTTATCCAGGGATTTAATCATTGAGGATCCAACTAATCCAGTGTATATGAGATTTCATAATGATTCGTTAACAAGAAATAATTTCAAACTCACTGACCAGTCCAATAATCTAATTGATTTACGAGGTGAGATTTTACAAATTAGTCTGTTTGTGAAATCCTAAATTGCTAGCAATTTCAAGGATTTTCAATTCGTCTCCACAACGACATCAGTACCAGGTCTGTAGCGTAAAATCCTAAAGGATTTCTTATTTTTGTCTACCTGAATTGGTTTCGGTTTGAAATCCTTGAAGATTTTGTTTGAAATAGTTTCGGTTTCCTTGAAATAGTTTCGGTTTCTTTGAAATAGTTTCGGTCTGTCCACCCTCTCTGCTCCTAGTAGTCAAAATATAAAAAACAGTTACTGCCCCAAAAGTGTGAACTGCACCACTCATGATCGGTGGATGTCAGGATTTTTCAGTAGACACTCGGGTCGACTGGCTGTCAAATTTTACTAAAAAGCCTGGTCACTGTTGTTAAAACTAAATCTTGAAAGGAGCAGTATCATTGGTGTTGAAGATTGTTTGAAAGAATACTATACTTATTATTGTTGATGCAAATCATTCACTAACATTCTAATAGCTGTCATATGAACATCAAATATGGCCACACAACGCCTACTTAGCAAACTCAAACGATTAGGGATAAGCTACCTGCATGGATGAATACATTTTTAAAAATTTAAAACAGGACCAGGGTATTTAGGGTACAATCTTATAAAATCCATCAACACTCCTAGCCGTTATAACCATTTTTTACTCTTTTTTTGAGACAAGAAATATGATTATTTATTTAAAATTTAAATGTTAAATGACAATATCAGACTATTCCTAGTATGGATAGCATTATCAGACAAAAATCCATATACAACTATTCGACAAACCATCATTAAACTTCATGGATAGCCAACACAAAAGGAGCAATCTATATCGTATGGGGTCAATGGGTCCGTGATAATAACAGACTAAACGTAAAATGACTTACGCATATTACATCGAGTTGTGTTGCTTTAAACTTGTGAGGTATGTTCATGACTTAAATTTAAAACAACGTAATTATCTACTTATTTTCCGAATATAATGATGACAATGTACGGTGGTTTTCAGCTGTTAAGACATAATTTCATATCTACATATATCCATCTTCGTACACACACACACACACACACACACACACACACACACACATATATATATATATATATATATATATATATATATACATACTTTGCGAACCCAGTTCAAATCTTATTTTTCGCCATTTTCCCACGATTTGGCTCATTTCTTAAACTAAATTTTATAATTGCGATATTTTAAAATGTTAAGAACCTTAATGCCAATTTTTAATTCGGTTTTATTAGCGGCTGCATTAAGATGAAATATAATATATCAAGGTATTTTTTTTTTATCCAAAGAGAAAATCCTCACAGACTTATATTATATCAGTTTCTAGAGATAATAACGTCGCATTACAGTCCGTCGTGGTCAGCATGACAGGTAACCATTAGGAATGGTGTACTAACTAGGCTTGCAAAAATCTGGTAACTTTAAATAGTTAACTTCTCCTGCTCGGAGGCATGAACTGAATTTTAATTCGAGTCCATTCGAAAACGGTCAAAGGCATTGATATACCAATGTGTTTGCACGTGCCAATTCAGGAAAATGAAAACTGTTGAGACAAGCCAGTCAAATGTTAAGAAGTTTTAGGCAATTGGCGACAGTTGTCGTGCAATAATATATTCCAAAATAGCTGATAATAAAGGCAGATTAGAGTCGATAATTCTGACATCGATGGGAGTAATATAATGTTGGCGGGTAAACATGTTTATTTCAGAGACGTAGTACAAAGTACTTTTCTCGTGACATTGTAAAAGGGGCGCGTGTCCGAAAGCGAACGATACGAAAAGAGAAATATTCTACTTCATGGAATGGTACACGTCTCCAAAAAAGCACAAGGTTATTCTCAATTTAATACAAGATATAATCACTTGTGAATATTAGGAATTATTGTTTAATTTAGTCTTTTTAATTTCGTACATCAATTTTCCCTTAATTACATAAGTATTTGTTTGCATATAATTTGTCTCAGATTTTACATAATTCATATATTATATGAATTAGTTCTGATTTAGTTGCTTTATATGTACTACAAATCGTGTATCATAATGCTTGTATGCACTTCTGATGAGAAGTAAATTATCTCTCTTAAATTATTTGCAGCTTGTATCCTGAGAATTGATTTTTCGGTCTATAAACGGACATTTTCTTGTCTTTAACATTACATCATTGTGTAATGTGTAATTCAGTTGAAAGTTCTTTTCTTGTAAGCATAGGGACTTATGTCTACCAATACAGATTAGCTTAAATGTTTTAGCCAGAGCAGGAGGCCATTAGTTATCTAAGAGGTCTAATGTCACAGTTCCAGTTAAGAATGTCATGAGTTGCTGAAAAAGATACAATATGATAGAAAAGACTGGAAAAACCGTGCGATTATATAATGAAATTTGTTCCGTCAGTATAGCAGAACGCTGATTGAATTTTGCATACATTTGATAATTATATTTCTCAGAAAATATGCCTCTTTCCTATGTCATGTGCAATTTGATTTTATGTAACTAATTATATTGTAGTAAATTTACATGCGGATTGATCGATTGTTTTTTCTATATCTATGCTCAGCTCTCGATTATTCCATGCAAAAAATTACAGGTGCTAGTTTTTTTTCTTATGCTCGAGCCTGGCAATAACACCGTGAACATTCTTCTCTAAATAGCGATAACCAAAATTATCATAAGGAGTGAGGGATCTACCACATCTTACTACCTACTAACAATTTGTCTTGACCTTCGACTACCTCATATTCAAATATAATTCAAAATAATATCTAACAGCAGGCTAATCTATTTAAAAAAAGTATTTGTTGAAACCTTTGAAAATTAAATGTAAATTGTGTTAAGTATTTTAATATGCATTGGAAAATATATTTGAGGAATACTCTGTCTCCACATCTCATTTTCTCTCGGTAGGAGCTAGCAATGTTTGTGTCTCATATAAAACGATAGAAATAGAGGAAGGGGCACGACAGTTTCATTATATTGTGGAAACTATGAACTCGGAAGAGATAACTCAATAAAAAGGATGAATTTGTTTATGATGATTCTGACGTGGTAGTCATTTTATAAAAAAGAGAATATGTTTGTAAAAGGATAAAGGGTAATGTTATCCGAAATGCTTGATATTGTGACAAACTGTATTACATGTTGGAACCAATACGACATGCATGACCGCATCTTAAACATAATATAAATCTAAAGGATGACAAAGAAGCATTACTCTATCTTCGAGCTGTTAGAGGTACAACCTGGCAGTAAAAGGACTGAAGGCGACGTCTCACCAAGCACTTTAAGACCATGCAAGGAATACGGTAGTCTGTTTATCACAATTGAATATATTCTTTACACAAAAAATCAGTGGATCATGATGTTTTTCATCCAATGCAAAGATGCTAATATTATTCACAATAAAGTGTCATAAAAGCTATTTATTATTCTCCGTCGAATACTAAAGACATTATCGACATTATCTTATCTACGTTTTCATGCAAACGTTTGTTCAATTTAAGGCTTTCATTTCTCTCAATCTTTGAAGAAAATAACTACATACAAAATGTGATATTAGTATCGAGTCATGCACTGTGTGTGTGTGTGTGTGTGTGTGTGTGTGTGTGTGTGTTCAGGAACAGCCGAAAAATGTGTTTCCGAGTATTGGATGACGAACAGGATTACTGTTAAAACGCTTCGGATCAGGAATAAATCCCAGTCAATTTATGAAAGTCCTGACACAAACTATTGCGACTGACGAGCTTCCAGACCTGATTTTGAGTGCAAGAATCAGTATATATCAAATCTTATCAGGCCTATTATCAGGACATCGTATTCCAACACATTCAGAAGAGTGAGAAACTTAATAAGATTTTATAGGAAATAGTACGTGAAAGTATTCTATAACAATGAGTTATAACGTTTGCATTGTCATATATGTATTGCCATAATTTGATAATGTTGATCTGAAAACAAGATGTTCCACGGAAGAATTATCACACCTCCTATGTTCCATCCATAACAGTTTAAATATAAAATATACAAACGCTCCATCATAAATATTTAATCTTGTTAACTAGCGTTTCAGTACTTAATAATGAAAGAAATTCCCATGCCACAGTCTACCTTTGAATGCAAAAATACAGATGGATCTTTTCATGTACCCAGTTAAATTATCCCATTACCGTTAACTTCATCAACGTGCAATTTGAAAACAGCATACATTCAAGTTCGGGAATAAAAAAGTTACACACTATATAAACTGTGACGATCTTTAAATATTACTCTAACAAAAAACGCAAGAATGTACACATATTTTGTAAACCAAAGGTTTAAGAAACAACAGATTTCCGTCTAAACCTTAGGCAGATAGAATTGTCGACTTTTGGTCTACATAAAATAAGCAACAGACACGCAGTGTATGTCCTCAGAAACAAACTTAAAGTACGAGAAAATAGAAATGCAATAATACCGCTAGATTGTTCATCAGCAAATAATATTAACTAGAGCAGTTTACTCTTACCATTACCAAACAAAACTCACAACTTATGAATACGGCTTTTCGTATTCAGTTTAAAAGTCAAGGCTTTAATAACACTTGCCTAGCAATTTTTTTTACCATTTCACCAATTTTAACAATTTCTGACAGAGAAGGTAATTCCGTAAAACCCGTGTGATGTTCACACCAACATAGAATATATTACTCCTACAAGACTCGATCTAGATAAACGTTTACTTGATTCATTGCATATCTCTTAGAACCTGTGGAGTGAAATGGGGTGATATAAAATGATTTCTCTGTCTCTGTTTTGGGTCCAATATATTTTATTTTGACTTTGTATGTTAGTTTTGTCTAGTGTCAACATCAACAGTAATACACGTATAGTATTTACTTGTCTGGATTGAACTATACACGTTGATGTATTTGTTGTGTTTTCTTCGTTTTTATCTCAAACTACATCCAATCCAATTGGATTACACAAGATACGTACAGATTTATGTCAATATATGTCCTTGAATGTTGAACCATCCATTCAATTACAATTCATTGGATTCAAAGTAAAGACAACTTGGATGGGATTAGTTCTGAGCACCCCGTCTGCGCCTGACTAGATTGGAAATGATCCTGAAAGAGATTACACTATATACTTGGTTAAAAGTAATTAGAAACGTCTCATAAATATCATTGGTTAGATCGCATATTTGTATGGATAAATCATGACATTTTGTTTTCAATCTTACAAATGCAAAAATAGGAGCAAGATAATTAATGAAGATGACAAAAAATATGTAGAATGTTCTTTGAAGAAAGCATAGTGATATGTTTAGACTGGCCAGCAAATGAACATACATATTACCTAAACAAAAATTGTATGACGTCCTACAATTTTAATATATGTTCTTTGTAAGCATAAAATGTGGGTATTTGTGCTTATTATTAATTTTAGTATTGTATCATCATCTATCATCATATAGACATATTGACCCACCAGCTGTCTAACTGGCAGAGAGGTGATTCCCAGCAAAGCGTAGTGGAACGCTAAGAGCTCAACGAAATACGTAGGACGTCCATATTTTCCACTGCACTCAACTCAGACTCCGGACGTCTTGAACTTGTCGTGCTGCTGAACTCATATGGGTTTGAACGAGAGTAAGATCGACAACTGCACAACCCTTCCTCACTTAAAACAAAGTCACCGTCCAAGTCATTCATGCCATCCATCCATCCCATATAATCACCCACTAAAGTCATGTAGCAACAGGCAAGCGACAACGCGACAGGTGTGGGTACACTGGCAACCGTAGCCGTAAACCTGAACACAGGAGGATCAGGCCATGAGGGTTGTTCACAGCTGACATGACGCAGCAGTGGAGTACGCCAAACCCTGCGTGGCGGAGTAGCCCTCTTCAGGAATGCACGGCTCACCTTCGTGGCATGGGAAAGGGGCTAATAAAGGTGCCCTAAATATTTGCTTGCTCTAAACGTTCTTAGTCAGCGTCAGATATTAGTCGGTGGCGGGGACCTACTTCAGCGTTCAAGATTTTAAAAAAAATAAAAGAAAATGAGGAATATTCATCTCACACTTGGAGCATGAAATGTGCGCACCTTACTGGACAGAGACGATGCGGAAAGGCTCGAGATGCAAACCGCCCTAAACGGAAAGGGACTCGCCAGATACAAGGTGGACATTGCTGCCTTGAGCGAAACAATTTTACAGGATAAAACGAACTCTGTTGGGTTCCGAATACACTATCATTTGGAGTGGCTGAGGAGGTGAAGAGCGCTGTGAGACTCGTGTCTGCTTTGCAGAGATAGCCAAACGTTGGCAAATTGGCTGGATCTCCCAAGGTAGTGAACGACAGACGCATGACCATGGAACTCTCCCTCTTGACTGTAGGAAAGTACTTTACCATCACCATTTACTATGCTTAAACCATGACCAACCGATATTAAGTGAAGGTCAAGTCATATTCCATTGTGAAAACGAACATTCAGTGCAAAGGTTGGCCTCACCAGCCACATACACACGCACAGAACCGAATCAACCCCACCAACCCTCAAATGACTAGAGTAATCCTCGTCGAATCGACGGACGAACAAAAGGAAATAAAACTAAAACAACATCCTGATTGTATATGAAAAAATACCATGTTGTTTTACTTAAAGACGTTACTGATTGCACCAGTCGTCCCATCACTGTCCTACCCAGAGGGAATATATCCAAAAGAGAAAGTGAAAATAGTCCTCTCTTTTTTAAACTATCAACATCCTGGAATAATATCTTACACTTCTTATCTTCTTCGTCAGCTCTACTGTTCATTTGAGTACACTCAAATATACTAGCCAAGAATGGACTAACAGAATGCGAGCAGCGAAAGAAGGTCATGGCAATAAAACTGGTATTCCTTGTTGTTAAAAGGACACTTGAATCATCTGGGTTGGTCAATCAAGAATCTAAAGATGGTTTAATCTGGTTCACACTGCCAGTTCGTTGTGACAATGATAGACAGAACTACATCGTAAAATCTAATTGATTCTGACTGATAATTCTAAATTAGTGGATATTGATTCATCTTTGTCATATTTGCTCTTTAATTTGTTTTCCAAATTAGACTGAGTCCGATAACTAGAAAAATGTACCATGTAATATTATATTTAACGAAATGGAACTTTGCTACATTTCTGAGACATAATTTATCTCTTTTTCTTTCTTTTTCAAGTAAATTAGTTTTTTTTCCAAAGACATAGTTTATACCCTTTGCAAATTTTGGCAATTAGTTTCTTATATCAATTTGCAAACTTGTACTTCACCTTTGCATGGTTTAGTTTAATGCGATAAAATATAGATATGGCGATATCATGCCTTAAGATAATTTTATTTTAAAATTCGAAATCTCAAATGTTCCCCATTACATTTGTATGTTGCAAATTAAAATCTTCTTGATCAATTTAGGACTTTTTCCAGAGTTATCCGTCTTGAATAATGGTCCATTTGATATAGTTTTAAGTAAGTGAACAATACAACCAAATCAAGAAGACTTTATTGCTTTGTAAATTTCGATTCGCTCTCGCACATAATTTGACAATTTGTACGAGTCTAATGTAAATTGTACGTGTTACTTATCATAAAAACAATTGTATAATTAACATTTGAAAGCATCCCAATATCCTATAACTTAATTAAAGTTTTCTCCTAGATATATTTAATGGTGGATATCATGCATTTAAATCTGCCTCCAGGCCAAAGAACAGAATGGAGGCCTTTTCCCTTCGATAATGTCGGTTCCCTGGTCTTGCCCGTTAGCTACAGGATCCATTCACGACCTTGACCCTAACTTGAATTTGGTTGCACCACATATTTGTATTGAGCGGAGACATGCGTGTATCGTGCCGTTTAGGCTCTTGAGCCATTCAAACTGAAGGATCGAACACTGGATTTCACAGGATCTGATTATGATCTTTCTCTCGGTTGCCTCCTTCAATATAATGAAGCCTATTTGCAACGCCATATTAGATATGAAGCGATTATCAGCACGTGCCTCTACACGCATTACAGGGTCCGGTGTACCCAGTGAAGATACTCCTTCAGGCTGAACGGTATTAGATATCTTGTCTTTAGCGGTTTAAACAAGGATACAATAAAACTGAAGTCAGTTCCAATTAAAAACCACTTTCTTCCTTCCAGTTTACAAAGAGCTGAACGTTATACATAGATTAAACATGTATGATGATTCGGTTGACCTTCTCTGATAATCCATACGTTCATCCTGGAGTAAGGATTACGTGATACTCTTCAAGAATTGTCCACCTGTCGTAATATTATCTGTGTTGGAAGAAGCTGACACAAGATCTGTGTATAAAGTGTGAAGAACATGGAATAATGTCATAGTTTCATGCAGGGAAAATATTTATTAGGTATGTCACTATACCATGGAAGGTTCCTGCTATTCGATGAGGTTATTGTTCCACATCCACCATGCTTATATCACGATTTAGCATGGAGATGCATGGGTAGTGTTACAGAAAGCTTTCCAAATATAGCAAACGAT
The DNA here is from genome assembly GCA_030141615.1 of Unio pictorum. Classification (NCBI taxonomy): domain Eukaryota; kingdom Metazoa; phylum Mollusca; class Bivalvia; order Unionida; family Unionidae; genus Unio; species Unio pictorum. Next base: position 40,869,072 of record JARLTB010000021.1, read on the forward strand.
GCTTGTAGAAATGCGGATTAGGACTAATAAAATATTTAGATATACCCTATGATGTGGAGCTGAGGGTTTACGAAAACGATGCAGTTACGGACTAAATAGATAACTACTATATCAGTACAAGCATGCTGTTATTCAAATTCACAAAGGCAAATTACTGATATTTCATACAAACATTCATCAAGAAATATCTTAAATTCGTCCATCTTGTTCCAGACTTTTGTCCGACTTTTATGTTTAACATATGTATCTCCTATATCCGTGCTGTTTTGCAAATGATTGTAACAAAATTAATGATTCCAATGACAGCATACAGTCTACCAGTATGTTGTTAAAACTGAATGGCCGCCTCTTAGAATTTCGCACATTGACAGGATACAATTCCGTCCGATGAATTTGAGTATATGTGAGTTTGTGTGGTACTTAAGTAGGTACCTACGGTCGCTGGACCAATCTGGTTACAGAAACGCTTGTTTACACGCATATTTCTCCTACATTTAGATGCTGTCTATAAAATCAAAATTTCCACAGATCAATTTTGAGTGCAACCTTAGAATACTAATCATTATCGGATCAACTGACCTACTCAGATATTGTAATAAACTAAGGAGGCTTCTGTCTACAAAAGCAAGTCTGTTTGTTGTGGCCATGAGCAAAAATGTAGGAAACAAAACCCGAGTGAATCAAACCCGTTTGAAAGATAAAGAATACAATTATAGATCCTTATGACGAAAGACATAGCGGTAATTATATTAGTACTAAATCTAAATATGTTCCTAAACCTAGACAACATTTTTTGTCTAAATTGTGAAACGTCCGCTACAGACCACGGAATGCGTAAGAAGCAAATTAGAACACAGGATGGATATTGGAGTCATAACGGCTAACATGAAGCGTGTTTGATCAATTAATAATTATGCTAATCATAATTAACTTTAAGTGCTTTGATTTTGTACGAACTATGTAATTTTTCTTTCCAAGAGTACTTTATCTATTTGTATCCACACAGATGATGTAAAAGTGGATGCATGACTTTCTGGTTACCAAGATGGCGCTATTTATTCGGGTGCATTATGAAGAGATCAATAACAGAAAATTGCGTGCTTTCTACACTTATATAGTGTATTAATGGAACAAGTTGCTTGATTACATTATTATGGATGGGTATTTGTCGTAGGGTAAATTGTAACTAATGACTTATAAAAGGAACATATTTACTTTAATCAGGACACATTTGGTTTCAGAATATAAAGATAAAGAAAAATATATTCCAGGAAATAAAGTTAAAATAAGACATTCATAAGAAGGATGAAAAAAACTTATTATTTCTTTCAAATGTGATGTGTGTCTTATTTAGAGAATATGCTACGTTAATGTCTTGATATCATGTTCTATCCATACGATGTAGACACGCAATCATAATTTATTCTGGTAGAAATACCTCATGAATTAATTTAATAAGATCACAAGGTAGAAAATTGTCCGATCAGATTTCAGCATTTCTGATATTTATAATGCAAATTAATGTGTACAGATATAGCCCAACATTTCCCCAAACATGTACATTTTCCAATTGGGATTTACATTCGATCAAAATGAAAGGAAGTAAATTAATGCTCAGATCTATTAAATCTTATCAAATTGATAAGTCTTTAAGTAAACACGTTCGAAGTGTTGACAGGTGTTTCGAAACCAATTCTCTGAATTATTGTTCTTTGTAACTTGGTTCTGAACACAGTTTTACATCTGCAGTTGATTGCCTAATTTCCCCCAAATCAGCTTTATTTTATTTTCAAATTTCAATTGATAGTACTATAATAAATTTGGAGTATGTGTATTTGACAGCATCACGTTTTTAATTTGTGCGAGTATTTGGTCTTCGGTGCCATGGAAACATTACTAGCCCGAAATAGTTAGCCAGTTAGTAGGAGCAAACATCACAGAGCCGAGTGTTAGTGAATTTGAACCATGCTGGGGTCGTTAGTAGTGAATTTGGGTACAAGCCGAATGACTGTCCCTTTTTGTAACATAGTCCATATTAAAATTCCGCGGTGTATAAAAGTGATGTGATTGAAATGGCAGTATTTATGGGGGGAATATAATGGAATCAATAAGTTGGAACTTGGTAGGTACCGTTTATGTGTCCATAGTGGAAAATGGGCGTATGTATATGAGCGTGATACGCCGGAAATTCTGTGGATTGACTGGCCTAGGGTCGCGCAGTTAAATATTTCCCAGTTAGTAAGGGAATACTAGTGGAATTTATATGGCATGACGGGCTTGCGGTACGGAAATAGGATGATAAAGAAGAAAAAGCATGCTAAGGTGCGGTTAATGGACTCTTGGGCAAGTTGTCTCCTCTGGGTCGCCAATTGATTAGAGCAAAGATTATTAATTATAGCAGACACGTCTTTCTTTCCATTTTACAACTCAAGTTGTATGGAAGTCTTTGGAAATTTGGGGAAAACATATGACTTCCAGCGTGACTCGCGCCAGGGTTTTGACACCGCTCGGTCAAGTGAATACCCATGTGCGTGTAACAGTACATACTACTTTGTGTTCTACGTTTCCGAACTCAAAACAACCTTTCGACTTATACTGTGCTTTTATTTTATACTCGTTTGGAGAAGACTCAGAATAAACAATTGTGCAATGTCGTTTTAATACAACCTTTATTATCACCAACCACTCTAATTGAATAAACTGAATAGCAAGCTTAACTATTCTTCAAATAATTCCGAAAGGATCAGTTTTAACAATTATTACCTCCAATAAAATTTTAACCAATAAAATAAAAACTGAAATCTTTATACTATTTTCATTACAGATATATGTGCAGGACATTTTACGCTGTAGCATATGCCTTAAAATACACTTCCGGAATAAGTGGAAATTTATAATATTTTTAAATCAATATGTTTCTCATTTATTTTGTTAAAATTATTTGTATAATTTTCAACCGTTCATTTATATTAATTTACACCTCAAAGTGCTTAACAGTAGCCTCAAAACTTCAATGAAATGAACTTCTGAAAACTGTATAAATCCTTTAAGATGTTATATATCTAGCCTAAATGTGTGGATACCAACAAGATCTGGGTGAATGATAACCTGATTTTAAAAGCTTAATAGTTCATGGCTTTGAAAGGATTTTTTGTCTTTCCTAAGATGTTCGTTTCATATTTTGGTTTCACTATAAAGAACTATATATGACATCTAACTTTAAGATGATGGATATATAGTTAGATAGATAAGGATCATAACCTATTTCGTCTTACTCGCTTCTTCCTGCATTCCGATGAATAACGTGATACAAATCGGTATTCCCTTGATGTGAATTTCTGCGTCACCACCAAAGCGTTGTTGATATATTCCATTTAGTAATAATTGGTACGAGAGGGTGTGAAATGATAATTTGGTTTTAGTTTGTTTTTAGTTTTTTGCTAATTTCTTGCTAGTTTGTTGGTTTTATTGTTCTATTTTGTAGTCATAGATGTTGTAAAGCGTTCAAGCATCTAAAGATTGGTCTCTATACAACGTTATTATTATTATTATTATTATTATTATTATTATTATTATTATTATTATTATTATGTTCAGTGAGAAATGATGGAATAACAGGAGTATCAAAATAGTAATATAAGGCATTTCAAAGAGGCTTATTGCACCATTATTGTGATTATTCCGATGTTTGCTTCATTCTTCACTTTATCTACATGAATATTGATATATTATTCATCTCATGGAGATAAAGTCAATCATATCAAAAGAAGGATATTGTAGATTCATTTTAATACATTGGTTTATCCAAGAATTTTCCTCTAAACGTTGTACTATAGTTTCGGATACTGCAAGCTCTATAACTAATGGCATACTATTTCGTCGTTTCCCTCTACGACTAAATATATTTTTTCATAATTTACTTCATGCCTTTATTTACTCATTTAATTGTATTGCTTTTTGTAAGTTTCTTAGACGAGGAATATATTTAACATTTAATCACATTATCAATAAGGCGTGTATATTCAGTAATTCACAATGACATCTAAGTATTTTATGTTCGCAGCAACAGCATTTTATTAGGACCAGTCAGTACTGTAAATGTATCACAGAAAAATTAAGAATTCCTCACAAAATGTGCTAATTGTGTCCAATTTAGTGTTATATGTAAGTAATTCATTTCTACATTTCAACTATAATCATCTTGAGTGCCTCCTCTCGAGTTTCACATTAAAGTTCACTTGTTTAAAAATGGAACAGTTTTAATTTATAACTTAGACAACACGTGAAAGAGGTAAATTTGGAACATGGAGCTTATTTTATTTTTATTTTCTGTACCTCATAGGAAACATGTTGCAACCACTTCAATACGAATTATTATGACAGTACATTCAGTAATGATGCTGTTGAAGAAGAGATAAGTAACAGATTTAACACGTAGATAGGGTTTGATGGCTAATTCCTTGCTTTCAGTTCAAAATTTCACCCAGAATAGACGGAACGTTTCATGACAATTAATTGAAAAAACAAAGTTGTTTACTCCTGTTTCCTAATTTAGCCGAGTTTTAAAAAATTTCAAAGCTAGGTCCCTGGCCATAGTAGTAATAGCATCTTTTAAACCAGAGTTTAAATATAAATGTTCAATATTTTATGGACTTCGACATTCTAATGTAACCTTTAAGCGGTCACTATCGATCATGATGATTCTCCTCGTAGTGCCAAAATAATATATATATAGTTCACTGGAACGTGAAGCCATCAATTAAACTTAAATCAACATAACATTGGTTTCTCTACAAGTCAAAGTGATAATTCAAAACTCAGTTTAAAAAATGTATTTAAACATTCGTGCAGAACTATTTTCTGTAGGAATTTGGTACATGTATTGTACAATCAGTTTTATTTACATTTCAAGTCCTACAATACACTGATATAATAAGCAACACACAATCAATTGCACAATAATGATGACGTCATTTCCAGCTTAGTTGTACATCTTGATTCCAAAATGAACATCATTAACGGATTTTTTTTTTTATTCATGTTCATTATATTTACTCCATGTTGGCTCTTCTGGATTGGTGTGGTCTGTAATTCTGGCCTCAAAATGAAATCGACTTAAATGGAAAAGGCATTTACATTTTCATTCCTGTATAAACATATATCTAAACATAATAATAATAATAATAATAATAATAATAATAATAATAATAATAATAATAATAATAATAATAATGAGGACTTTGTATAGAGCCTAATCTTTCGAACTTCTAAGCGCTTTACAACATCAATAATGATATTTCTACACTACAGAACAACAAATGACAAAAACAATGAAATTGGATAACATAAAAACATGCTGAAAACATATAAGATACAAAACATGATTAGGTCGCTAAGTTTGTCCCTGCTGTCGAAACAGGTGAGTCTTAAGAGCACTCTTTAAAGGGACCACTGTGTCTTTGTGTCTAATTTTAATGGGCAAATCGTTCCACGTCGCCGGACCCAGGTGTGCAAACGAACGTTGTCCATATGACTATGTTTTCATTTTGTTTTTGTTTTCATACATGTATATATATATATATATATATATATATATATATATATATATATATATATATATATATATATATACACATACATGTATGTATGTATGTATGTATGTATGTATGTATGTATGTATGTATGTATGTATGTATGTATGTATGTATGTATGTATGTATGTATGTATGTGTATGCATGTATGTATATATGTATGTATGAGTATGCATGTATGTATGCATGCGTGTGTATGAGTATGCATGTATGTATGCATGCATACGTGTGTATGAGTATGTATACGTACGTACGTTCACGTGTATGTATGTATGTATGTATGTATGCACATGTCTGATTATATAAGTAGGTGATAGCATTCTGTAACACTTCTGCGCAATATTAGTGTTTTTTTTTACCAGCTAGAGGTAAATGTTCGAAAATGTGATTAGATAGTAGAAAGATAAATATAGCTATAACAAATAAATGAGAACTTTTTAATAATATTATTTTAATCGAAATTTCTTCCAATTAGATACACATGTGATCTTTTTTGTTTGTTTGTTTGTTTAGGATATTTAACGTAGCTTTAACAATTTTTCAGTCAGATCGCTAAGATGTCTGCAGTGAGGCAGTTTATGGTGATGTCTATCACTGAGTCATCATACCGCAGACATGTAGAATGATGTCCCACCCAGTCACATTATCCTGAAACCAGGTCGACCATTCCTAACAATAACCTCTTAATTCTGGGCGCCAAGCAATGTAGCTTTTAGTACCATTTTCGTAAGTCGTTGGTATGACTCGGCTCGTGATCGAACCCACGACCTTCCGCTTCGGCGGCAAATGATCTAACTACTAGGACATCTTAGCGGTTAGATACAACTATGACTTCGTACTGTTGTGTACAATGCATGCGCATTATACATAGATATTTATAATAATCAATTTTCTTTCTCGTTTTTGTTTAGTTAAATATTTTAAACGTCATTGTTTATGCTTTATTATGAGTATGACAACATTTTCAATTCTTACATTCAGTATATTATGTAGAATATTTATAAGCATTAGGAGTGATATTAAGACGTTAAAATAGCTACGAAGCTCTTAGAAAGAGTAAAACATTGTACCATGGAATAACGGACAATGTTTTGACTTCAGACAGGCAGTACCTAAAAGAAGCTTTACAACCACTTTAGAATGCATAATAAATAAAACACAAGTTTAATAAATGAGGTAATCATTTGTAGAATTATAAATCGTTTACAAAAATAGTCTAGGGTATTATGTACAAAAATTGTTATTGCAACACACGGCAATACATTCAACTCGGGTGCTCTTAAACACTTATCATTCGGGACTATGTAATAGTCTAGACCTTACCTAATTTTTTTTTATTTATATGATGCGGTAATTTCAATTGAAACATGTGAATGGTTTTCTTTAAGAATCAACCTTGCATTTCATTGGTAATTCCTATGAAAATGCTTTGATCTAATTGGTTCATGTTCTACATCGTGTCCTACTTAAGTAGCATTTTTCAGCTAGTCAAACCATTCCCTGCGTGAGTGCTGGCAGTAGAAGTAAAGAAGAAACCATCAGTTTCCTAGCAGCATGTCTTCAAATTTAGACGAGTAAAAATACTTTGACAATAATTTATTTCAAGATCACTGATTTCTAATTGTATGTTTTTCATAAAATGCTATCATTGTTTAAATCTTTTTTTTCCTGAATGTTGCTGAAAACACGCCAAGCACCGTCGTGTTATATAAGAACTTGGTACTCGAATTAGTTTTGTATTTGGAGCGCGATTATCTCATCAATGTTATCAAGTATATTTGAAACTGATGGTTAAAATTGGTCAAATGCTTGTAAGTAGTATAAGCAAATGACAGATGATATGTAATTTAACGTTTCTCACAAGAAGGGGTTATCTTTATTTTCTAATTGTGTGTAGGGAGAATACACTGTAGAATCATTTAGCATCTATAAACAAAAAAATCTTACATCAGATTTTCATTTCGTTGTAATGCTATACAGTGGTAATTTGATGTCCTTAGCGCATACAAGTTTAATCTTCGTATGCTTGAAATGAGTCAATAATTTGAAATGTCAATTTGATACAATGCATATCATGTATATTCAGCATTAGGACATCACATTACAACCCAAATGTTTGAGTATACGAGTTAGTGATTACTCAGGAAATAACTATAAAGTTGTAATGTTTCGTTCTTTATCTAGGAAGCACCGATGTTTTCTTTCACACTGCTGCTGATCTTAACCGTATTCATATGTTTTTACAAATAAGTGTCAGGAATATTGTGGTACACCTCGTTTGTTTGTAAATTTGTCTCTCTGTTAAGCGATTTTCTTCTTTGCTGCTTGATTCGATATTAATATATTTTGTAGTTTATATTTCTGCGCGGACGATATTGTAAAAGGTATGAAATTTGGATCTATTTCCTTGGAGTTCTAAGAAGGGTTCTAAGTCAGCTGTTTCAAAACATTACTGTAACATTGTGATTCTCATACGAAACCTTTATATTCGCAGTTAACCCATGAAGATATTAGATATATAATTGATTTAGGGTCGAAGCATTGAACATCTCTATTTGCGTATAGGTGGATCATTAATATCTGAGGGAATAAATATATAATGATACCATTTAGGAATTCACCATGTGTTAATATCCTCAACTAATGCTACCACTAATACTTCTAATTTTATTATGAGTACTACAAATACTATCACAGGTGATCAATATCAAGAGTTTAATCGTTCGAGCCATTGCCGTCCACCTGGTCACCGTACAGGGATCCAGAATAATTCAACAAGACCTCGACTATGAGCAATTGGATGACTATGGTATGTATGTATGTATGTATGTATGTATGTATGTATGTATGTATGTATGTATGTATGTATGTATGTATGTATGTATGTATGTATGTTTGTTACGTGCTTAGGTTCGAATAAACAGTAACATAGAAAAAGTGAAAATAACAAGCTTGAAAAAATTAATAAACAATTCAAAATATTATCCACTAGAGAAATTGCAAAAGTCCTGGCAATAAAATGTCCAAATAATTCTAAGTTCGAATTCCAGCGAAGTATCCAATATGGAAGACGATGTCTCTTGATGAAGTCAGTTCTTGTTAATAAAATCTATGAGCACATATTCTTTTCCAGATAACTAACAAAATAATTCCTCTTGATCCAAACGAATTGACACCATTTCCAGTACACGGTAATTAAAAATAACTCAAAAAACACACACAACTTAGTATTCTAAAAGCCCAAACTTCTACTGAATAACTCGCTCCAAAACATAGTTTAGATACCTGTTATTACGTAAACAAGAAAGGGGTCACGACCTTCTAGAATCTCTCAGAACAATTTTAAGTTCAAGAAATAACGTAAACAGCGTATGACCCAACTAAATTAGAAAGATGTTTATACTTTACTCCATTTTGTCTTTAGAACCAACCAATCATTTTAAAAGCTTGTTTACAACTTTGAAACCAGGTCAAAAATGAGGTCAACACCTGGTGTTTATCCTGTAAGGTACAGGTAACACCCCCCACCTTCAATGAAAGAATCTTTAAACTTAAAATGCCAAATTTAAATCTAACAAACAAACAATAAAAATAAATATAAATGACTTATATCACATATACGTAACAATTTATGTATGTATGTATGTATGTATGTATGTATGTATGTATGTATGTATGTATGTATGTATGTATGTATGTATGTATGTATGTATGTATGTATTGTTCATATCACCCTGTAAATGTACGTTAATATTCTTGACCGCTTTTACTTTGAAGAAGCATATCGGAATCTACATCGTTACCGCACAATTAACATCATTTGTTATATATTGCAATACTAATGAAGTTAAATAAGTCTCATAATAAATATTATGATAATATATCCATGAGTACATAAGAAAGAGTCTTTCTAGAGTTTTCACTTACTAATATTTGCAACGTTATCGTTTTATAAAAAAAAAAGGTCGCGCTTACATTAGTGCTGATAGAAGTGACGGGATCACAGCATGGGAAGACCTAGACGAGATTCAGGGTATGAGAATGATAGAGGATGCCCATCCCGAGAAGAGAAGCAATCCTTTCAAGTGCGAGGGTTCAACCTGCAAACTATGCTATCATTCATGTAAGTGTCCGGTTTGTTTTCTTTATTACAGACGAAACATTGGCATTGGCTGATATATTTTTATCCTATAGCACTGTGCATTTTACGTTTTTGTGGCATGCGAATGGCATCCAAAAATCACGATTATAATTGTTAATCTTTTACTGGTGGCACGTGCGCGATCATTTTGTAATTACTCGGGAAACAAATGACGCGCTATTTTTAAATGTGTTGACAAAGCCTGTGACAAACACTGGGATGGCACTTTTCAAGTTGTTGAACTCAGCGGGTTTTAATGATGTCATTTAAACTGACGGTTAAAACTTAAATGTCTTAAATGGTAGTGTAATTCTCATTAAATCATTCTTGATGTTTACTCATTGTATATTGTCGATTTTCCTGACAATGCCAATGACAATAAGATACATTTGTAACAAGATAACCAGGTGGGATTTCCGGATTAACTACAGAACACTTTTAACGATGATATAAATATAATGTTTGAAAATCAATGCCTTAAAGGAGAAATTCATTATAAATACGTGCGTGAATATATTACCCACATATTATATTAATTAACATACGAATACACAAATGTAATAATGAACAATACAAATAAAAAACTTTACAAATTGCAAAGACAAAGTGCGAATGATTCACGGTGATTACACAATAAAAAGATCCATATAGTTTACTCATCTAGAAAACAATGTAGAATTTTAAACATGTAGTAAAATGCATACAAAAAGGACAGATATACAACGTATCTTTACAGGTCCGAAAGAGACAATGGGTTTTATGAACTCGAAAACAGGCCCACCGCTAATAGATTATATGTAAGGAGATGCAACCATCATCAGCACATTTTATTTAGTATCCTTCGCTGCTCGAGTTCAGTTTCACGGCCGATATGCTTAAGGTCTGTTGTTGGCTTTACAACTTGCACCACGTCGACCCTGATCACTCCGAAAACTTTGACCTATATGGTCACTCTGGGCATTTCAGCCAATCCAGAAGCAGTATAGACACTCCCAGACACTCCATACATCTAACAACATATGACATCTGTAATATACACGACACGGACATAAAACTGTGATAACGTTATAAACTGTAATACTTATAAAACGAGTTCAGAAGTAACCTAAGCCTGTTCAATAAGAATCTTACTGTACAAAAGATTTCTTTAAAATGTACTTTATATTACTAATATAAATTCAATGCCAAGTCGTGTACAAGAATATAAATATGTACGTTATACTGCGTAAACAAAAGACATTTGCAAGCATGCAAACATAAACGTGGTGGTACAATAGTTATATCTTATATACAAGAAATTAATAAAATTACATACCTCGACTGCTGAAGAGGTGCATGTTCTTACAGTAGCTGTTGACACCTCTACGTCCCACCTTAGCATATATAACTTGTTATGACTTCTAAGTAACATCCTAGTTATCCAAAAATGTGTTGTAGTGTCTCCTTGTCCACTCTTTTGATTTATATGTTTAAGTGTCACAACAAGAACTTAATAAAACAAATGTTTTAGTTAGGGTTGCTCTGTTTTGTTCGTCAAATGATAAGTGTTTTATGCAACCCCAATAACGCTTGGGTAATTAATATTTGCTTCCCTGTGTCGGAGCTGGCAATGGGCCTGATTTGTAACCACCCTCGCTTGAACTTAGATTAGAATTAACGTCCCTTAGGAGTATTAGGTCCCAAAAATGGGTTCCTTTCCATTTTTCTTTGATTCATTATGTTAGTCATTTTTGTCCTTTAGTTGTGCAATAGTGTGTCGTGTTGTAGTAGTTCCCACTTTAGATGCTGTTGTTGTATTTTGTAACGCCATATTTCAGCGCACGATTGGCTATACATGGTAGCCAGTATTTGATTTGGATATTGTTTTCCTTGTGACGACCATGGTGTTCCGCGTTTACTATATATCGGTATTCTGGATGTGACTCCGTTATCTAGTCTGTGTATTGTGTGGTGTACTTCAGTACAAAATACGTTTTCTATTCCAGAGTCCTAAAACTGGGTCCGTTCCTTCAGGATTTCCATGATACTTCACAATAAGTATTGAATAAGTTCCACCAAAGTCCCAAAACAAGTCAATACCTTTAGAATTGCCATTATCCTTTAGAATTCTCATTATTGAATATGTTGAATCAGAGTCCTTTTACGTTTTGTATCCGTTACTTTAAAATGTACTATTTTTTATGTTGTGCGGGTTATACTTCGTTAGAATTACTAATCCATCACAAAAGTAGACTGCTCACTGAAAAAAATATCCGTAATGTAAATAGCGTTACCTACAGTGAGGTATTTATACATAGATATTGTATGTGCACTGTAGGCATTCGGTTCTTCTATAAAGCACTTCGCACGTGCGGCATGGGATGTATCGAATTCACTATTTACCAATACGACACAATATACGGTAATCACCATCGGATATCGTTGTACACCGTATTGTTGTCCTCAGGTATGTGACAGTAACATAATCAGTAACTAAATATGTATGAATGAGTGCGCGATTCTTATTAATTGTGGTAATTGTCATGTTATGGTCTGAGTGGAAACGAAATACGGTTAGATAAACGATGGAACTAGTCATGATTATCAGATAACATATATATTCTTTACACAGACTCCAGTATTTCATACTCAGATGAGCAGCAATCCTACTTAGCTCATGTAATTTTCAAAAAAAAACTTCCAATTTGAACTGTGTTCTTTTCTTTCTAGTAAAAAACATCGATGTATGCAAAACGGTGAAGGTCTTTGGGATTGGTGTCAAATCCTGTCTATCACTAACCAACACGAGAATCGAAAACAGTAAAGCCTGTACAAGTGTGAAGGTTAGCGTCCCTTTGTTCTCTAAAACATTTGACCAGGTGTGTGTGTAAAGAGGCAGTACAGACAAGTGTTTCTATCCAGCTAATTTTCGGGTTTCTTCCTGAAAAATATTAATGTTAAAGAGAGTATCGGAATTATCACTGTTCAAAGAGCGAACCTATCCTAAATAAAAACATATATTTCCTAATATTATTTCGTCCATTTGTATATATTCCTTTCAATTTCTCTTCCGATTTTCTCTGCTTTATCTATACATATTTGATATTCTGGCTAGGAAACTTGAGTTTTGCTTTGTCTTTAATTTGTCTGCTTCCAGATACATAATATAAGAATCAATGTATCACAGTTCACGTGCCATGCACAAATATATAATGCTATCGTAGTTCTTATGCTAAGTCTAGCAGATAATAATTACGAGGCATACATATGTGATCCTTAAGCATTCTAAATGTTCAATAAATGTTATAGACATATTTCCTGAGCGATGTGTGTCCTTTAAAACACCGCTTGGCTACACACATATATATATATATATATATATATATATATATATATATATATATATATATATATATATATATATATATCCCATAGGTAAATATGTAAAGGCAGAAAACAAAAAAAAAACAGATGAGGAAATGAGGAAGTGTTAGAGTGAAAATTTTAACGCACTCTAGGTTACAATGCAGCAGAATATTACGGAGCCCCAGAGAGGACACGAGGAAAAAAATATTATTTCGTTCCCTCAAATTAATAATTTGTTCCCTCAAGTCAGCATTCGTTCCCTCAAATTAATAATTAATTTGAGGGAACGAAATAATATTTTTTTCCTCGTGTCCTCTCTGGGGCTCCGTAGTATATTACTACAAATGAAACCTGAAAATGGGTAGTTGTATTACAAAACCAGGGGATGGACCATGTGATCAGGTCAATAGATATTGCACCAATGCTAACGTGCGACGACAACTATCTATGTAAAGTATGGATTACCCAAATTTTCTCTCTTATAACAACATAGAACTCTGAAACGTCCAAATATAAAATAGGTGAGAAGGTTAGGATATCATAATAGGATCTTATTTTAACTAATGGATGTCTTCTTAATTTTTCAAAACAGTATTCATTTAAGAAGATCCTTGTAATATATACATTAGAATCTTTGAAGGGTGGGAATAATGTAGGAATAATGTGGGAATAATGAGGGAATATTTTGTCAGAAGAAAGTTGGTATATACGATCAGAAAATAAAGAAAATATCTTCATGATTTTATCTTCAAGCACACTATATTAATAAAAGCCAAAACCAACGTAAAACGAAAAGGATATGATGGATATTCCAATAGATGGGACCTGTGAGAATATATTCTTTTAACGAAGCAGTTGCACTAAGATTACAATCATTAATTGTCTTTGAAACATCGTTGTAGTTAGGTGTACAATAAATAGTATGGTACATACATAATATGATGTCTTTTTTTAATTAAATGACACATACTGATGTCGTCAAAAATGGTATTCCCGATCTGCATAGGGTAGGTATATATTTACATCTGACTCTCAGCAAAAGAAAATACAAAAACATTATAAAACAGACAATTGTTACATTTGAATGTGGAACAAAATCTCAGAAATTTTCATTGGTCTGTTATTAAAAATATATATTACACATCAATATGAAAGAAGTCATTTCAGGTTTAAATATCTCGTCTTCAAGCTAGAGGAGGAATAAGAAGGATCAATAAAAAAAACCTATCAGGAAACATTGTCGGGGAAAGTTTACTCGCTGAATAATAAAAAAGTAAAAAGAGCAGATAATTCGAGCTTGGGAAAACACTGAAAAAATATGCGATTATTTCAGTTTTTTCTTCTTTGTTTTTTATTTTCTTATGGTTGCTTTATTGATTTAATTCGCTGGCATTCCATATAAGAGATCGGGAAACGAATTTAGAGACATATTGGTGTTTTTATAAGATTCATCATAGAAATTTAATTCTAGATACCTTAACAGCAATACGAGAAGAATTAAACAGTTATTTACCAGATTGGATAAAATAATGCACACGCCTTTTTCGTGTACAAATGTTTACACAACATGATTTTGCATCTGGTTGAGTATATTTAAAACCCACTGAGAGATTCATCCGTAAAGACAGCAAAATATGACTTTCATACAAACATTATATGGATTGAATATCATCTAATAAATATATGAGAAAGATTTGAAAATGAGTTTCACATTTCTGCTGATGTATATTAACCTGTAGACAATACTTGTAAGACTATTTTCACGCACAGAGGCAAACAGATTTATTAATACCTTAAACGGTCATATTTAAAGGCATATACGTAATAAAGACAACAATGGTGTGTATCTTGTAATTATATTTTAATAAGAGGTTTTTCAAACATGTTTCATGCTCAGTAAGCAGAACTAAAGAAAACAATGTTTTTTTTCTTTCTTCAATCACACAAAATATTACGAAACAAAACAATTAACTTAACAGACATAGTGCCAGAAAAGAAATATGTACATACATTTTAAAAGCAGAAACATTATCAGAAATTCCCTGTGTTCTATATTGTAATTTAAGGTAACCAAACACCTAACGCAAACGGCACAGTGCCAAAAAAGAGTTATATCGTTAATGTACAAAGTAATCAACGTCATTTGTAGT
The DNA here is from genome assembly GCA_030141615.1 of Unio pictorum. Lineage (NCBI taxonomy): Eukaryota > Metazoa > Mollusca > Bivalvia > Unionida > Unionidae > Unio > Unio pictorum. The sequence goes on from JARLTB010000021.1 coordinate 40,884,300, forward strand.
ATACCTTATAAATTGTACAAGTAACATTGGGTCAAGAAGAACTTGTTGTAAACCCTAAGAATCCAAGCATGCCAATACCAACGACAACATCAAAAGAAACCCCATGCCAATTGTGTATTTGCCTCCAGTCAACTCACAAGAAGGATGATATCACAGTCTACAAATGCATAGACTACCTACATGAAGTTTGAAATGTTTGGAATTATTTCACTAAACTGTTACTGTGGAACCAAGGCTGACTAAGATGCTTTGAAAACAATAGAGACAGCGACAATTGTTTTAAGCAAATATTCTACCCATGTCTGTACAACATTAGCTATATGGTTGACAGAGGCGTAGCTATGATATTTTGCGCCCGGGGACGAACTATAAAATTGGCGCCATAGCCCCCTCCCCGTTTAATCACATTTTTCTTTTACATTGAATAAGGAAAACAATTTAAATTTTAATAAAACATTGTATTTAAAGAAGCAAATTTATAGAAATTATAGTACATGACCCACTCAGTCACTGTCGTAGACTGCTTTACATAGTCTACAAAAGATTTATTTTTCTTGATTTCACTGTAGCAAACTGGTCAATTACGCAATCAAAATCTGTTTTTTCCAATCTTTCACTTTCAAAGCCTCATTTTAGCGCCCCTGTACCTTGGCGCCCGGGGACATATGTACCCCCCCCCCTGCCCACCCCTAGCTAGGCCTCTGATGATTGACGTTGAAGAGCAGACATTACGGTAGACAACTGAGAAGTGAAAGATCACGATGATTTAATTCTAAAGACGGAAGTCCCACATACGTTCAGTGTTATTAAAATTATAAAATATGAATATAGCATTTAAAGCGATTTGATTCAGTGTACAATCTAATATTTCTAAATATGTAGATTATTTAACGTTTTCTAAAACGGAAGCCATTATTCTGATATTTATATCTGTATATAATTCACATATATAAATAACGTTTATCCAATATCCATGTTCTTTTTAATTCTAGCAAACATATGATTGAAATTCTTTTTAAACAAAACGGTTACTGAGTTCGTGAACTATTTAGATTTATTAGATTCCCTTTACAGCAATAATTAGTTCTGATATTGCATTCTTCAGATCTTTATACTATTTCCAATGACTGTTTGTGGTAATTAGATGCAAATGGCATTGATACATCAGGCGATGAGCCAAAGTGCGCGGATTTAACATCTACTGCCTACACCATAAAGTCGTTCCCCCGCAACTCTCATGGAGGTGGAATTGCTGTCATCACAAATAATTCCATGATAAAATGCCTCAAATACAACACAACCTTCAATTTCTGCCATACATCGTTTGAACTAGTCCATAAAACACTCACACTGGAACAAAAGTCAATCCATTTTTTATGTCTCTACCGCCTTCCTCCTTGGAAAAAAGCTGACTTGAATAATTCCTTTTGGAGCAGTTTCCAAATCTTCTGGAGTATAGAAATTCGATAGGTGGCAACCTATTTATTCTTGGATTTTCAACTTTCACTTTGACTGTCCTCGAAACCCTTACACTTCAAAGCTCCTAGATTAAAATTCATGTTTTCAACCATACACAATCCGTTAACTAATCTACCCATAAACTTGGTCACATTTTAGTCTTGATTCTTCATAGACCTGATGATAATATTCTTCAATCCACCTTGTATCTCACGAACTTACATCAGATCACCTATGCATTATATGCCATCTCGACGTATCAGATCCTAACCCTCCACCATTATTTCCTACTAAAAGAAACCTCCGTATGATAAATAGAACGAAACTAATGCATGACATCCAACAATTAATCTAACAATCTTGGTTACCCCCTACAGCAGAACAACTCAATAACTGCCTGTGTTCATTGTTTGAAAAAATGCCCCAGCCACCAAATGCAGCGAATCGATTCTAAAAAGTGTTCTCCGTGGTATAGAGGTGTTAGGGACCAGCTTCGCACAGTTAAAAGACATATCCGTAAAGCAGAGAGGCATTGGCTTTCCACCAGACTCACTATTCATAGAAAATTCTATAACACTGCTAGGCTAGGAAGAACGTCACAGACATAGTCCATTTAGCCAAATTATCCCACTACAGTACTAACATCACAGATAGTTCTAGCTGCGAAGAACTTGTCGAGAAACAAACATGTCAAGGAACAACTGTACACCACTTCTAACTTCATTCTCTCCAGTAGATTTTCCGCGCCTATTTTCTAATTTCGTCCGTGAAAAAGTACAAACCATTAGAGATATCTTGACACAATTCAAATTGCCTCGTCATCAATATTGCCTTCACTAACTGTTGTCATTAATATCTCCCTCTCATCTGGACAATTCACATCATTTTTCAAAAACCACCATCGTAAAGCCTCTGCTGAAGAAACCAACACTTGACCATAACAATTTAAATAACTACCACCCAATTACTAATCTCCCGTTCATATAAAATATCTTCAAACAGTCTTTTTAGCAACGTACAGTCTGCACATCGCCCTTGCCACAGTCCTGATACTTCTGCAAGTATTTAATGGAGTTCTCTCTGCTTTGGATAGTGGAAAATTACAGTCCTCGCCCTCCTTGATTTGTATGCAGCATTTGACACAATATACCACGATATAGTACTTCACCGTCTCAAGCATGTATTTAGCATTCAGAATACAGCCTTACAGTGGGTCAAGTCCTACTTAGTCAAGAGGTCAAAAGTTGTATCTTCAAATGGAATAAACTCCAACGCATGTGATCTATGTTGTGGTGTTCCACAGGAGTCTGTTCGTGGACCTTTTCTCTTCATTCTATACACTGAGCTACTCTCATAGATTATCACCCAGTTTATCACCAATTGTGCGCTGATGACACCCAAATATACTAGTCTAGCCACCCAACTGAAGTTGATGCTAAACGTTTAGGAGTAGAGAGGTGCATTTCTGATGTAAAATCATGGATGACATGTAACAAGCTGCAGACGAATGATGATAAAACTGAGGCCATTCTGAGCACAACAAAGAGACTTTCTCATTCATATACTTTACCTCAAACAAACAATATCAGTAACACCAACATTAAATTCACGCAGTCAGTACTAAACCTAGGTGTTACTCTAGACAGTACTCTCACATTGCACAAACATGTCATGAACATATGCAAGGCTGCATATATTGAGCTCGAACAAATCATTTCCATCCGCAAATATCTTTCAGTTGATGCCACTAAAACACTTGTGTGTTCATTAGTACTTTCAAGACTGGACTCTTGTAACATAAATATTCTGGTTTATTTCAATATCTACTCGAGAAAAATCACAATGTTCAAAACACAGCTGCTCCTATCATGTTTAGGGTACCACGATCAGAGCACAATTCACCACTGTTCCGTACCCTACACTGGCTATCCATTAGATCCAGAATCAAACACAATTTTTTTTTCTGTGCTACGTTTCACTGATGGACTCCAGTCTAACAAAACTATCCGGCCTTATCCATGTGTGTACACCCAAAAAATATATTTTCCGATTTAATGGTTTTTGTCTTTTGTTTTTCTGTAATCATGCATTATAGATGTTGTAAAGTGCTTAAAGCATCTAAAGATTAGGCGCTATACAACGTTATTATTATTATTATGAATGTGTGTGCGTATCTGAGTAAATCGGGTAACGAATGTGTCTTGTCACAGATGACATGCAATCAACTTATTGTTGAGAATGATTCCGTGATAAATGCTAAACAAATTTAATATATTTTTCTTTCTGATTTTGTGGTCACTTATAAACCTTTTTATTTGAATCCTATGCGTTCCGACAATGCAACAGCGCGTTTTACTGTATAGGATGATGAACATTATCTAGCGTTACTCTTACTGAAAACCTGTTACCAATGATTGCACTTCTTGCTATGACATGGTTATTGACCTCTTATAGAGATTCATATACAGGAGCTCTGCAGGGTCACTTCACTAAAACTTATAATTTTATATTATTATATCAATTTGGCATATGCTTTATGGAACATTTATCATCCTGCTTAAAGATTGTTACTACGTGTATTTGTCTTAATGAAAGTTCATGATTTCGATATATTTAGCTAATGTTCCTGAATTTGCAGTTTTTCAACTGTTTTCAAATCATTTATATTTATCATTCGTCTAATGTGCATCGCATCTACCGTTATTTAAGATGAACATACAGCATGCGCTTGTTTTGAGTATTAGAGCATTTCGCCACCTTCTCTACAAGCAGAACTACTTAATTTGAGTGCCACAATATCAGAAGCATTTGTTCGATCTTTAAATAATTTTGTAAGATATATAGCATGTACCTATTGAGTAAAATGCGTTTCGTCTCCGTCTGTTATCATCTCAGACTTTGTATATTTTAGTTGGTTGTAGATTAAATAATCCAGTAAATTGCAAATGAATTTAGTATGTACCGTCATGAACGTAATGGCCTTGCAGGTCATTCTAATCATAATGTTGAACTGTAAGTTATTGGCCTTTTAGAGTCACAATAAATGACAGAAAAGCTCCTATCGAATGATGGCAAAGTGACAATACGCAGGTTTTAGAGATTTAATGGAAGAGTAGTAATCTTATGAAATCTTACTTAATATTAGTTAGAATACATAAAGGCATAGACTAACGATAGAATATTTAACGAAAATAATTTACCTCAACACGAGACCATTAGGATTGAGAAAAGGTTGGCAAATACATTATTGAATGTCACAAGCACGTGCTGGTAAAATTAAAGAACTGGATGAATCTTAGTTGTTATTTTTGAAGAATATGTTGTTTACCACTTCCCGCCCCGTGTATCCTGAATAATAGTCCTAACAGCAACGTAGTATTATGATGCAAAAATAGATAGTATGCTATATTCATTGATTCAATGATTTGTATTATGTTTAATCAATATCAAATGAGGTATTAGATGACAATAAAGATCAAAAGCAATTATACACTATACATACATTGTAGACATACACTGAAGTCGAAATGTCGTTATTGTGGAGGAGATACCAAAATAACGCTACAACCAAATGAATAGTACTTGCAAGCATTGAATGCACTGTTTAATATGAAGAATATTATCGCATTCAAACAAGTCAAAACATATTTTTATCCAAATGTTCATTTACCTAATAAATTATTATATAAAGTCACTTTGCTTCCTAGAAAAAAATATGAGAGTATTCCTAGAACATGCAGGGAGGTTAGAATAGCAATAAAGAGATGTCCATTATAAAGAAAACATTGTCGTACAATATGCTTAGAAACTAATTTGCTTGACTGCTACAATCTTCCAACATTCTTGACGTATCACAAAAATATATGTGCTGTCTTGGAACGAATTCACAATAATTCCATACTAGCACTCTAATTCAAACTGTCATTAAGCATTTTGAAAATCCAATGAATAATCCGAAAAGGCAACAACATCATTGAAATTATAACTGAACACATCTATAAGTTGTGCACCTACGAATTAACATGGAGTTTGCAACGGTTTTAGTTTCAATAATTCTCTAAGGCATTGCAACTAGAAATAATTGTATTTCCTGTTTGTTTGCTAAATGTTTCGTAAATATAAGAATTGGTTGCAAGTTAACCTTTGATATCTTCTCATTGGGTTTTCCTAGCATTTGAAATGTGTGACAGGATCTCAACTTTTTAGAAACATAACCTTCAATTTTCGTTATAAATAAAACGATTAAATATCTTGTGATAAGTCTTACTAATTCATATATCAACAGCCTAGGTAGACTGTTAACATTTCCTGTCCAAATCACTTCAGAACTCCAAATTCGTTGCTCACTGTTCACTCAGCACCAGCGGGTACCTAAAGGGATGTCGATCTTTTCCTCTGATTCAATGTTCACACAATCCCAGATTGGTACGTGTGTGGTTTCTGTTCCGCTAATTATCCTCTAGAACCAACTCATTATTATGTTCCATGTTTATAGCAAGCGATTGCAGTGTCTTAACCCGATTGGAACAGAGAAAATATGTAATAAGTAAATGATCACTGTGACTTACACCTCTTGATTGATCAATTCAATGAGTGAACATGTGTTCATCTTACGACTGACTAAAAAAAATGCCAACCAACGGAATATTTTCCTGATCAATATCATGTTATGAGTCTATTTTAACCATTGCTTGATTCGTGCAACAACGGTTCAAAATTTGGGATTTCAAGTTTATGGTATCGAAGCTGTCATGAAAACAAAGTTTGACAGTTACAAGATGATTAAAAAGTTAGACACAACAAACATATATGACAGGTCATAGAGTTTAATCCGCTGTGATCATATATTGGCATGGTTGCTTTTACCTCTTGAGTGTAATCCACATATACCTTTTCATGATGCAGGTGCAATAGAGGGCGATATTTTAAGATCATAATAAACAGCAAAAATACAAACGTTCAATTCGGTCACAGTGAAATAGTTTCCCTACGGTATAAGTGTCCCCACTGAAGTGCATCGAGCTTCAAACACCAGCAACATATTATCAATAAATATAAAATATCACCAATGTTCTTATCGTAGGCCGAACATTCAAAGAAGAAGGATCAACAGTCTTGTGAAGAAATATATTTGACGTCCCTATATAACTTTTACTGTTATGCAACGCCGCTGGCTTTTGGTAGTCGCAAGAATTTCTAAATCTTGTGAATCCTATTTCAACGTATTATTCTGAAATTTTTCAATTCCTTTTAAACATAATATGCTTAACTTTATGTTCAGTTTATTCAAATACATATTTGTTGTAATGAACATTTATATTGAAAAAATAGTGCTGACAACATATATTGTCTTAGCTCTAAGTCTCTAGGAGTACGCAGTGAAGTAAGATACAGCACAAAAAGTATTGGTTTCAGATACATAGGTCTCATAGACACATTTACAATCGTTTTAGGTTGGGAAACAATTAACGTTTGGCAGTTAGTTGACGAGCTGGAGAGGTACACTTGGTGTAAATAGTTATATACACAGAGAATTGAGTAGGATATTGGTTGTTTTTGGATCACCTGTCAACACTTCATACTGATTTTAACTTACCATCTTGAAGCTTGATATGATTAAAAAGAATACACATTATCAAACTTGTATACGTTTTGTCTGAATATGGGTTTCAAATTAAAGGATTAAAGCTTGTGTTTCTTATTATGTAATTTAGAGTAAGTCACAATAGGGCTATATACCGTTTGGGGCAAAATGCAAACTTGATTTATGAACAATATTTTGTATTAGTAAATCTTGTACGAATTCCGGAATTTGGTATTACATGCCTCATGTTCTTCTTAAGTATCATTTTTCAGCCATTGGAGTTGGACCATGGTGGCTGATGTATACTTTGTAGGAGTAGCATGTGCAAGTATATATTAGCGCATGGATATGTGTATATCTGTGTACACTTTGTAGAAATGCAATGTACAGAAATGCGTCTGATTATATGATATTGTTCTGTATAATACGATTGAAAATCTCTATATATGCCGTGTACACTTATCCGGGAGAACGTGCATTTCGATGGGCACGAATGCGTAACCAAATTCGGTAATGGCTTATCTGATGATATGTTGGTAATTTGAGTTTACATAGCATGTGGAATATGCTATGCTAGAGAATTACCCGAGTGCAGTTGGTCCGAATTTCTGGGATACAAAAGAAAAAGGAGGAACGGAGACAGAAGTTAGACGGACTGGATGGAGATGGATTACCAGTCCAGAAAGATCATACAGATGAGTAGAAGCACACGACAGGAGGAAAATCTATCACATTAAGTCAGATGATGAAATAGACTGTCACTTGGTCTAGTGAAAGACGAGTGATACGGTTTTAATTTGAATTTTATTTGAAAGATGACTGTTATTGAATTATATTAAATTGTTTATTTTGAATATCATTTTTTGTGTATTCATTAATTTAACTGTCGACACCGCTGACTTCGGGCTAGGAGCTTTACTTCTCTATCTCAACTTCATTGTCTGACTAAAACGAGCTAGGGTGCGTCTTCTGTAGTAATCTAAATATTATTGGGTGCACCCCACCTACCTAACTAAAAGCAAACCTTCACACTGGCGCTCTCGTTTGGGATATGAATTAGACAAATATTTTCTTTACGATCTAAATAAAATTTATTTGTTAGGAACTAGTAGTGAACAATGTGAGATATTTTCCATCCTGTGTATTTGAATTTGTTTGAAAGAGACCCCCAGATGGAGGAGGCCCGGATAACCGCTGCCACAAAGGAAAGAGGGCTCACTCACGCTCTCGAAATGGAAAGGGTAAGAGCTATGGCTAACAATAGGGACGTCTCCAGTACGATCATTGGTGGAAGCGTACGACCGCTTAACGACCACCGAATAGTACAGATAAGTATTCCGTGATTTATTGACAAAGACGAGTCCATTTTTTATTTTCTCGTGCAATTTGAGAAACTCGCGGACGCTCATAAAATATTACCATAACCATGGGCGATCAACGTCTCAGCCTTTTTGCATTGTGCAGCTCACGAAGTTTACTACAACTAAGCTGCCGACGAGGCTGATGACTACGATACGCTCAAAAAGGCCGATCTTTGTCATTATCGGCTAAGTGCCGAAACGTACCGCAAACTTTTAAGAACTCGACAAAAAAAGTCAGCGGAATCCCATTCTCAAATCCACACCCGCGTTCGAGGGTTATTTGAAAAATGGATGAAGATGGCCAACTTCGAACGATCGTGCGATGGGCTACGCGAGGTCATATTAAAGGGCCATATCCTGAGTACGTACCTTCGCGAGTTTACACTATTTCTAGCAGAGAGAGAACACCGGAAGCTCAAAGACATCTCTAGCATGGCGTAGATGTATGAACATTGCACACTCGAAGAGTTGCGGTTCTGGGGTTGCGAACTGACTATGACCCACTGAGTAGCTACGTGTGCGGGAGGGAGAGCCGACTGTTTGTAACCGTCAGGGAGACGTGAAGGTTCCTAATGTAAGGATGCCACCTATACACCCAGACAGGCCTCATCCACAAAAACCGGTCTTGCAGGTCGGAAATGCAGCGAACATTTTAAGAGCAGCGGGGAGAGTCTTATGGGAGGACACATGGGAATCGCCAAGACGCGTGACCGTCTTGTCAAAAGAATATTACTAGCCAAAGGTTCAGGAAGATATCAAGCGGATATGTCTCTCCTGTGACAAAATTCAGAGAATGCCACTGGAAACAAAGCATACGAAACAGTAATGGGAGAAAAACAAAAGTACGCTTAATGCGATTGTAGCTGTTCTTACAGCAGTACCAGATGCATATCAGATACGTGAAAGGAACAGAGAACGTAGGCGCTGATTTCATGTGGAGGAGCGTTGAATTGGCATAAATCTCTCTGTAAATAACCGTATATCGGGTTATATTCGTGTCCGTAATCAGCGTGTGGCGTCGCTATGATTTTCGTGTGTAACGCACCTTTGCATTTGGAGAAAATGTGATGGAATAAAATCCCGATTTTATTCTCAAGGGTTGGAGGGGGTGTCACGTTCTAAGGATTAACCAGATTTCAACATGTATATGTTAGACCATGAGGCTAATAAATTCGCACTCATGATTCATTCCATCATTCAGGCAGTGGACTCCGAGCAGGCAGGACCGATCTTCAGCGGGACACAGTGTGCGAGAGCGGAAAGTAGATAAATGGTGCCAACTAGGATTGTAGATAATTAACTCCAGCCATATGAGCATCAAGGTAACCGGAGTAGTGTACGGAAAACCACTACTGAGCTACACCAATAAATAACTCGTTAGAAGAATTATTCTTCATGGGCTCAAGAACAAAGGAAAATGGCGGCGGCCACGTGGAAATCAAAATGGACGTTTCAGCATGATGTTTATCAATCGAGTATGGACTTCACTAGTGGCGGGGATAGAAATGGAGAGAAACAGTGGATTGAAAATGCCGACACCTGAAAAATTTCTTGAAACCTGGGGAACTAAAAGGAAAACTGGCTGTAACATGAGATACTCTGTTACCGCTAACCTACAGCACTCCGAGAGAGACGGCCTGCGGTGCAGATGTGAATAGCTTTCACATTGCCTTTCATTTGCCTGAATAATAGGGTTCTCATTTGGTTACAAGTAATCCTCTTTGAACAATCTCTATTACAAAACCTGACTTGATCAGTTTTGAACCTCCGCTCAAAATTAACAATCTATACTACCTAACAGTGACTACACTTTTATATGTCGCAAAGACATATTAGTTAAACAAATTTGTTAGGGACATACGATACATACACTATGTACTAGAATATTGGTATAGTTAGGATGTGTTAAAGAAAATTCTACGACTTATTCATTGATACAGTTGCAGAGGTGGTTATAGGCTGTCCATTAGTATAACTGGACTGAATTTGAAATAAGTAGGGCTAGGGCGTTCCGGGTCGTAAACGACATCCATATACGACAACGTCTGGCTTTCCGGGATCTTTTCTACCTTTTCAACGACCGGACTCCAACAAAAATGACGATATGAAACAACTATTTTTCTCTCGTCACCATTTGGTGCCATTGCACCCCTAGTACAGTACTTCTGATTGGTCGATAGGGTTGAGTGTCTGTTAGGTCTATTCCCACTCACCCAGGGTCTTACATTCATGTCATTAGCCACTTTTTAGTGGTATGACATGACGACCAAAATTAACAAACGCACTTTGTGAAGTAAATGCCCTTGGGGATGTGGCACCATTCCTTCCCCACGGGAAACCAACGATCATATTAAACTGATGGTTTAAACAAGTGAACATATGACTTTTATGGCCGGTTTCACAATAATTGAAATTCATTAATTCAATAATTTCGCGCCGTCAATATGTATGATCATATCGGGGTACAAAACGTGTAAAGTTATTTAATTGACATGGAAATAAATTCGTATTTTGGGCAAGCCAGTTACATAATAATTGCGATCACAGGTAAGTGATAGAATTATATTTTCGGAGCAAAGGAACGTTTTTAAATATACCCTTGACAGACTGTTGGGATGGGGCAGTGTCTTATAATTATATGACTCCACATCCACTCGAAATTGAGCAAGACATGGCAAACTTTAGAATCGCAAGTTTAAATATATTATCTTGCGAAGTAAACGTTATAAGTCTCCAAAACCAGCTCGCGTGTATATTGGGAAGATAAGCTACATTAGAAATCGGCAGAAACTTTTTTATTCTGGGAATTAGAACTAGGTTCAGTACAGTTCAGCGACTATATGCTCGATTGTTGTATTATATTACTGCAAATTAAGTGTACTTTAATTATTTCAGTATCTATACTTTAGTACGTAGAATTACTGTACCATTTGTAGGATGATTCATTCATAGTGTTTGATATGCATGCATATTTTGAGATATGAGCAATAATTTTGTGACGAATTAATATTGTCATTCGCTATTTGTTAAGTCGTAGTAACCTCATGCATTTATTCATTTGATAATACCGGGCAACACCGGACATCGTGGACTCTGGACACCCCAGACACTGGACAGCTAAAAACATCAAATACCGTGTACTTTTCATGACACGGACATAAACCATAATAACATTATAAATTGTAAATTAGACAGATTACGTTACCGGCACAATAATTACATAACAACAAGTTCAGAAGGAAACCTATCCCTGCTCAATAAATATCATACTGTGCTAAACATTTCTTAAAAATGTAGCCTTATATTACTAATTAATTCCCGTGCTAAGTTGCGAAGATGAATATAAAAATGTGCATTATGCTGCGTAAATGAAAGCAACATAGCAAACATACAACAAAAGACGTGATAGTACAATAGTGATACATGAAATTAATAAATTACAAACCTCTATAACTGAACATGTGCAAATCATTATAGTAGACCGCTGACTGACAAGACTATCCGTAATGTAAATAACTTTCCATACGGTGAGGTATTTATGCACAGATATAGTATGTGCACTAAGGGCATTCGGGTTTTTCCATCGAAAGCAAGTCGCAAGTGCTCCTTAGGGTGGACTGAACTCAGTGTTTTGAAATACGATACAATATACATTAATCACACTAGGGTATCGTTGTACACCGAAAACGAAATTCGAGTACAATTTTTAATTTTTTAAAAGACTTTATGCAATTCAGGGACAACGTTTTATCATATCCCTCTATCTTTTTATAATAAAATGAAAAACGATTTATTAAAGGATGGACCTTCCGAAAGCTTAAAAAATGTAGCTTCAATGGATTGTTCCTTAACAGACTGATCCTTGTTCTTCAGCAACAGAAACTGTAAACCTTTGATTTGTGGTTACACAGATTACGTTCATCATCCAGGCAATAATCTAAGACTAGGTTCGATAAACCATCCAATCTGAATAATACTGGAATGTTTTTATACAGAATTACATTTAAATGCATGCACGTTCATTACACAGTTTCTTCAAGAAGGATCTTAAACGATTCAAGTGATGACCCAAGAACAGGTCACCATCTTGTTCTTGTTATTGAAAATATGTACAATTTCTTCTTATGACCTTCAACTAATATTCTTAAAAGACCCTTACTCCAGCCTATTGTATACAAAGAACCAGGGAAAAATCCACAAGTTAAGGGTCATGAACCATTGCCTGCATTGGGATATACCAGTATATGGTTCTTGGACGGAGATCTCAATAGCTTCCAACCAGTAACCGACTCCAAGAATATACAAATTTACTTCCTAGAAGTCTTACAATGAGCGTAACGTTTATGTAACTTTCACCTTTTACAGACCTTGGGAAAGTTTAAAGTAATTTTATAGGCAATATGTAATTTTCTTAATTGCAGTGTAATTTACTTTATATTGATTATATTACCTTTGTGATGCTCGTGATCGAGTGATAGAGTGAAACCTTTGTTTAGGATTATAGAGAACTCAATAATAATAAAAATTATGATTTATATTATTCTGTTACACCGCGTCATACATGAATAACGCTACATCAGCACCTTCAAACTATTGGAATTATACTGAATATCATATAGTTTTAGAACTACAGATCATATTAAATGGGATTTATTTCACGATTCTTTGAAATTTAGAAAGATACATTAGAAATCTAGTATTATGAACGTGTCAGTTTGATTTCTTTCTGTTCCATGGCATTCCTACAAAACAACACATCCGGTTTTTTCCGTCTTAAATTACAAGCAAAACGTTTACTCTCGCTTAGTATGTGTTGTATATCATTCAAAGTTGTGAAACACGATATAATTTTGTTTTGCTACTTCCTTACTGTTCAGTTGCTGAAAACAACATCGGGTGGACATTTATTTAGTACTAAGACATAACAACCTCAATATGGTGAAGCGAATTTCAAATTACACCATGCAATATTCACAGACCACATTGCAGTTTTAAAGTAACCATAACAGTAGTCTCAATATATGTTATTCTTATTTCATACCTATTTTGTAGTTTTAATGATCAATTCATAAGAAACATAAGGTAATATTTAGAAAATTGATGTAAAAAACAAAAGTACCAAACATTAATCCCATGTATGTCGCCTAGACAAGAAAGAAAGAAAGTGTCAAAATGTGTTTCACAAATATTAGAAAGGTTCCTTCTGTTCATTATATCATTCTATTGGACCTTTATTGATTTTCTACAATGAATCGATTTCGATGCTCCCACCCACTAATCGAAACGAACAGAGCAATGGCGATCTTCGTGGTTAGTGATCCAAATACATTTTTGTAAAAAAATCAAAATCAATTAAGTGAAACCATTAGGTTTGTAAGGCCCATGCCAATTATTCAATTACATACAAAGTATGTTGTCAAAGATCATATTATATGGAATCTGAATGTAGATGGTGTGATAATTTGCTAAGAAAAGGTCACGAACGCACAGTGTACACTGTGACAGAACTCAAAATTACTTTCATCGATATACTCTCTTATATTAGCTCAACCTGAATGGTGTCTTTTTGTGTATAGATAAGTGTTGGCAGTAAAAAAGAGAGAAACACAGACTGATTCAAAGGCAGAAATGTGCTTAGTAAGGAGTAATATCAGAAGCGTCTGCATTGGTATACAGTGAATGATATTTTGAAGTTGTCTGTCTAGCAAATTTAGATTTATTGAATGTCCTCTACCTGGTATACATAACAGTCGTATATGATCCAGTTACCTATGAGACCAACTCAATGAGGACTTTTTCAGATGGGCTATCATCAAAACACAATTATACAAGAAGTTAAATTTGTCGTTATTTGGTCAGTTATATCAATTACAACCACAAGTAAGTCTTCTTGTTCATCGTGGAAGTAGATATTCTCAATAATGCTTGTGGTATACAGCATCACGTAGAGTAGGGTTTGATTCCACTATTACGATTTTCAGAACGAATATAACCGTGTTTAAAATAACAGACCTTGGACCTAAATGATTACGTTTATTCAATTGTAAAAGTCAATGAGCTCATCCATTCAACCAATCAATCTGAGTTTTTTTTTCGGGCAGAGGAGGAGGATATTAAAAACAAGTTCCAATGGAATATCGCTGAAAATACCAAAACTACAATCACCTTTCCCACATTAATAGAGTATGTGAGATCTGAATGGGGTTTTAAATTCATATTTGCACATACCATACCTTTAATTACTGCATTGTCCAGCATTTTCTAGATTTATTACAAATCGTATTCATAAGAACAATAACTCCATTGTGCGTGATGATTACGATGTGCAATGTTGTTCCATGAATAAAGATGCACAGTTAAGGCAAATTCAGACTCAAACACTGCTGTACGGTGGCAGTCCAAGATTATATTAATGCGAGTACGTTGCAACAAGGACGTTATTGCAGTTCATCATTGTTTAGTTCATTTTACAATGGACAAATAAAGTCTAACAAAACGTAAGTATCCCCAGTCATTAATCTACAAATAGTTAATATTCATAATTATTTAGACATGTTGTTTAAGTCATTAACAGTATCCAATACACAGAATTACCGCTCGAAAGACCGGTTTTAGCAAATTTACCAAGAGCTGCAATAGCTTTGAGACTAATCAACTATTGTAATAGTGTGCAGATGTGTTTTGAAAGCTGTTTGTGAATTCAATCAAACTGCTTATCACACTTGATATATCAAAATGCACATATATTGATCCTCGGTTGGTTTCCTTCTAACAGTCAGTCTATAATAAATATGTTTGAAACCAGATAAATCTCTCTCTCTCTCTCTCTCTCTCTCTCTCTCATGCATGTGAACAAAACAATCCCACAGAATGCTAGGAATTATGCATGTTCTAAATAATGATTGTTAATGATATATTATGCAAAGGACCCAATCGATTAGCAATGGGTTGAATAATGTATTTACTTTATTTATCGTGGTACCGTCGTAGGTGTGTATTTTGTAACACTACTTGAAAATCTCCATTGTATGACAGTATTCAAACGTATTTTAAAAGACGTTTGCTGGCGAAATAACGCAATTATTATAATTATTATTGTATCGTTTATTATTATAATTATTATTGTATCCTTTATTATTATAATTATTATTGTATCCTTTATATCTTATTCATTACCTCGGTGTTCGTTATACCACGGATCTATTCGGGCGGCTGATTAGACCAAAATATTCCAGACACCGACCATAAACTGAAAGTCCTGGAAGAAGTAGTTACTTAATTCCGGCAAATTTGAACGATAATAACAACAACGCTTAAACAAGATGATCAAAACCAACATGAAGTTTATGATAGTTCAATAGCTATAATACTCCACAAGAAATACAGATCATCTGAATGCATTTTTCATCGTATTAGAAAATACGCATCAACCTACAGAGATGATCGTGATGCAGACTGCTAGAACATTTACGGTGCACAATATTAAACCATTAAAATAAAATAACAGGATAAGCACTCCAATATTCGACACCGATCCGGCCCAACATACATTCACACACAATCGAAATAGTATCAAGATTTGCATCGTCCAATATTAGATTATAATAGTAAAGTTGAACAACAACACCGTAAATGACTTGAAATCAAATGGTAATACAGTTTTTATCCTGATTTAAATCCCTCTATCATGCGTCAGATAATATATTTGCTGATTCAGAAAACAATAAATCACTTCATTGTAATTAATGTAAGTCATCAAACAGCTGTACCAGAAACTATCCAAATAACTCGAGATAATCTGTGTAACCATTTCTAACCATCAATCGATGTCATGTTGACTAATGAATCAATGGGTCGTGCCATTCCTGTATAAAGTGCTAGCTTTCTACTAGTCATGGCTTTCACACAGGACTAATACTAGTTTCGAGAAAACCTTTACTACATGAGGTTAGTTTGACTTATATTTTACACATCGTACACTCCAAAGCAATATGTATTTTCTTGTCTCAGATGCAACTAATTTGTGAGGTTTTACCGAGAGATATGATATAAAACTTACTTATTTTGTAGGTTGGTTTTCTTTCTGATTAGAATGTTATTCTCTCAGATGTAAAACTTCAATAATATAATAGTAATACGTGATAAAGAACTCAAGACATTTGTGAGGAAACATAATCTTGGAGTATCCATGAACGTGACCTTAGAACTCGTTACCAAATATATATATATATATATATATATATATATATATATATATATATATATATATATATATATATATATATATATATATATATATATATATATATATATATATATATATTAACGTGATTTACAACGTTTATTAATGGAGTCACATACGAAAGTCAATTTGTTGTGGGTTAAGTGTTTTCGTTATGTCTGTATAAAGCGACTTCCGACTTAGATCTTTTAAACCCAAAATCGAAAGGCTTTTGTTGTGTGATACATACAATCTACTTGCAACATTTGGTAAAGATAGATATTGTAGCAATATACATAAAGTACAGTAATTCAATCTTGAACAGACCGATCTAGAGTCGGACATCATAACATCACGTGCACTGTGATATGGCTGGTGTATACAAACAATGATTTTTGTGCTTACTTATCTTCTGAACAAAGTTGAAACAAATACCGTGGCATCACATACCATTTCACTAACGTTACAAACACAATTTAATTACCTTTTGGCTTAAACAATTACAGTACTTTTTATTCTTATAAAGGACAATAAGAAAATGGAGTAACTTACTTTGTGATATCACAACAAAAGCTGTGAAACAGATTAAACACCGTATTACGAAATAAAATCAAAATACATTATTTATTATCATATTTTCAGTAATTCTCGTGGAATAGAGAGGTGCATTTCTAATGTGAGATCATGGATGACCTGTAACAAGCTGCAGATGAAGGATGATATAACTGAAGCCATTCTGATCACAACACAAAGACTTTCTCATTCACATCCTTTACCTCAGACAAGAAATATCAGCAACATCAGCATTAAATTACCACAGTCAGTACGAAACTTAGGCGTTACTCTAAACAGTACTTTCACATTGTACCAACATGTCATGAACATATGCAAGGCTGCATATCTTGAACCAAGACGCAACAGTTGCATTCACAAATATCTTTCAGTTGATGCCACTCAAACACATATGTATTCATTAGTACTTTCAAGACTGGACTATTGTAATATAATTATGTCTGGTTCGTCTCAATATCTACTCCATAAATTTCAAAAAGTTCAAAACACTGCTGCTCGGATCATCTTTAGAGTACCTCAATCAGTGCACACCTCACCACTGCTCTGTATCCTACACTGGCTTTCAATTCGATACAGAATCAAACACAAAATGTGTTATCTGTGCTACGTTTCACGGACAGACTTCAGTCCAACCTACCTTTCCGGCCTCACCAATGTGTGTATACCAGCAAGATAATTAAGCTCCTCTTCTGATAATCGTATACTCATTGTTCCGACTATGAAAACGAGGTCATATGGACAACGTTCTGTTGCATACCAGGGCCGGGGAATGTGGAACGAATTGCCCATTGAAATTAAACACAAAGACACAGTGGTACCATTTACGATTGCTCTTAAAACTCGCTTTCTTCGACTGCAGGAACAAACTTAGAGACCTAAAACTGTTTTGTATTTTATATGGTTTCAGTATGTTTTATGTTTTCCAATTTCTTTGTTTTTGTTTTTTGTTTTTCTGTAGTGTAGTCATAGATGTTGTATAGCGCTTAGAGTTTCAAAAGATTAGGCGTTATACAAAGTCTTCATTAGTATTATTATTATCAAACTTTCTTTGCCAATTAATGTATCACTATCTTTCTACTTGCGCGTAGTCCGTAGACGTGTGATTGTTGGAAAGTAGAATTCTTACCAAACGATGAAGTCCACAAGAAAATATTCTCACCAAAATGTAGGAATACATATTTTGAGTAAAAATGATGCAATCATTTTACTAGGTCAGGTTAGTTTCCGTACTGCATAGTACTTTTGGTTAGTGCAAAAGGATCGTGTCGATTGTTTAAATGCTTAGCATGTGCTTACGACAAGGGGATTGTGGTGGTGTGAATCCACTGGCAGAACGAATGTACTAGTGTATTGATAATGAACGGTACATTTAACTTCACAAAATATATACAAATATTAAAATACAATCCTGGTTCTCAAATAATTAATTGATATTTTAGATAACTGAAGCTATGTAAAATTGTATCAACATTTATTTCAAACAACACGAAGCATTGTATATTTATTTTATTGTTACGGAGGCCTTCTATCCTTCATGTGAAATCCATTACTGAAAGTACGGACCTTTTACCTCATTCTGCATACCAGTCTCAGACACCTTTGTTTATCATTTGTACATCATGATTTAAACAATCAGTTGTACCAGAACTTGTATATTTGGTGCTACAATATATATTTCATATCCGAATTTCTAAACATTTCTTAAAAGATGCATTAATGTTCATGGGAGTATGTTATGAAAATAGTATGCAATATTATGCATTATAACGTATAATTGTAGCGTGTGTTTATACAAGTATACTTGATGAAATTATAGATGATTATAAAATCGCATAATGTTAAGCACTGAAAAGGGACATCATAAAAATGTGTGTGTGTGTGTTCTTATTTTCATTATATTCCGAAGTAAAACAATTATCAAATCTTGTTTAAAACACTAGGTGCAGGTGACTAAACAAACCAAAACAAAAAGATGAGGAAAAGTAAGTTTTTAATTTTGAGGAAAATACAAGTGCGATTAACATATGGATATTATTCCAAGATGAATTGATATTGATATGAGAAAAATGGACGTATATATTCAAGATAAAAGTGAAATCTAGACCAAACATACGAGTGCACATAGCTCGAAGAGCCAAAATAAACATTCACAACAATTGCACAAATTCAGTCACATTCAGAGTTTTTGAAATGTCTAGTTACCCTACTTTAAATGCACTTAGATATCCATATAGATTGGTTAAGCATGTATTGGTAATTTAAATGAATGAATTGAATCCAGGGGATGCACCAACCATCGTCTCCCTCCAAGCACAAAGAACACGTAACAACTCATACTCATAATTGAGAAACAAAATATATTAAATATGTTTCTAGGTGGAGAAACCAGAACTATACAAAGCAGTGTAACAAAATATCTATCGAGGTCATGACATACGTATTTCACTGGGATGGTTTCTGGCTGTGGTTAGTTGTGGGTAGAGGGAAGTTGATGAATTGACATCTGTATTTCATTTAGTAAAATCAAAAGACGTTAAATACGACATGAACATCCCAGAACAATACAAATTAGCAGATATAGCCAATTCAAGCATCGATATCCATGAATTCGTGTAATTATATATATATATATATATATATATATATATATATATATATATATATATATATATATATATATATATATATATATATATATATATATTAAAAGTGTAATGTGTAAAGAAAGGCTTTTTTATACGACTCATTGGTAATCTTGATGCCAAATGAAGTCATGCGTGAGTGCAAATTGACACATTGTATACAATACAAATATATTGTAAATATATTTTTATATTCGGTTTTGCATGATTTTATTTATCTCTTTGAGTATAAAAATGTTCAACAAAAACTGTTTCAGATTTTGGGTGTTTTGTTTCAAACAGAAACTTGGATTTTTCATTCTTTATATTCAAGTAAAATGATTGACAAAAGAGCTTAATTTTGGAATGGTAATCTAATAGTCTTCAGGCTTTCAACATGAGTAGGCAATATAGTATCAATTGTTGCAGTTAAGGTTCTTGTTTCAGATAAGCTGGATACAAAATAGAATTTCCAGACAATTTACATTGAAAAACAAACGGTAAATTAGATAATCAATTGTAGTGGTACAATTGATGAATACAACCAGATTACACGGTGCATTTACAAGTAAAATAGTATTTGAAACACCTGTCAAAACTTTCAGATGATTTCCATTCAAATACTTAGGACGAACTAGACAGGATTAAATGAAGTAAACATTACTTAACTACCTTTTTCTGCTGTAGTACGGTTTAAACTTTAAACTCTAAATTCTGTTTCTCATTGTATAACTGAACCATTAAGTTATATTATACTAGTATTAAAACATGTTTGGACAAAACACGTGCTTAATCTACGAACAATAATTTTCATTTATAGATTTTGTAACAAGGAATTACAATGGCTTTTCTATACATCGTGAACTATTTAAATACGATTCGTGGTCCTGGAAAATCAATCGCAATCTAATTGATGTTAAGGGAACCTTGTTGAATCAGGTAAGAGAACTGTGTTTAAATAACTTCAATAATTAGTTTATTCTAATTAATTTATTTTGTATGCGCATTTTGACTATCCGTTTTGAATTTTTTTCTTCTTAAAGTTTACTTGAAATATACTAAAACAAAATAACATCTTCAAGAAAGCAGATTCCTTCAATTAGGTATTATTAATTTTTGAAGATGGCGCAATTATAATCTGTCGTGTGTCTCGTGTGTATATTTCCAAGTTTGAGTTTCCTCTTATTTGCATCATTTCAGTCGATTATGGTATGGGTATATCGAAAGCAAACCTATATTTCAATCTCCAAAGTTTTAAATAATAAAACAAATATTTGTTATTTTTAAAGTAAACATGTATTTGTAGTATTAAGTTCTGAGTGTTACAAAGAGCGAATGGAAAATTACGAAATAATATATTCTTGCAAATGTTTTCCATTGACTCAGTTAACAATATATATTAGTGTAACGTTATCTCAGATGATGTCAAACACAGCTCACTGCAAGGTTGTAATTTAGATCTTTCTTTGTAAGTCTTTGTAAGTCATCAATAAATACAACTGCTACAGAACATTTCACTAGTGGTTATTAGCATCATACTGAAATACATTATGTAAAAATAAATATTGTTTGAAACTTTAACGGGCACTACTCCATATATTGTCAACATTATACTTCAGTTTTAATGTTGATTAAAAATATCAAAATGTTGAATTTGAGTATGTGTTTGATCTACAAATGCAAAGAAAATGCATTCCTCTTCTAAGTATAATGCTTGTCAACGCGTAATATATTCAAGTGACAAAAGTAAATGATAAACTCAATGCAAAGTGCATGAGAATAGGTGTTGATGCTTTCAGATTAATTCACGTTTAATTAATTGACTAGCTGCAGTCAGCGCCAAAATTTCACATCAGTTACACAAGTGATGAAGAATAACACATCTTTTAAAGTCTACAATCATGATTTTGAAGTTGGTACCAAGGGATGTTGTGTGTGTGTGTGTGTGTGTGTGTGTGTGTGTGATGAGTATTTTAACGTAGGTTTCACACGTTTTCAGTCATATCGCTACGATTTCTGCAGTGTGTCAGTTTATAGTGATATCTAGAACTATATATAAATCTCCTAGTTGCATAATAAGGTGTGTAATGTGATCAATGTTCAACAAAATATATTTAATGAATAAAATGGTTCAGCCTAGATCAGGAAACAGGTCAATGATATCGGATTGCCACAGAGGGTATGATTATCAATTTGCCAGGGAATTCCAGACATAGAACAGACTCTAGTTCCATGAAAATACCTACATTGTTCCCATGGGATGAGATTTCTTGATTATATGTTCCTGGCTGTAACTACAAAACTGAGAATGAAGTCATCGATATGGTATATTTAATTATGATTTATAATTGACTCAAGCATTATTAAAGTGTATTCAGTAGTTTAGATTGTATGTTTCCGAAAATTACACAATCACTAACTTACAAGTTTACATTTTTCCTGATCTTACAGTAAAATTATCTTAGCAAGCAGAAGGTGTCGTATCTTACATGTGGCACAGCGTTTGGATATGTCAAACTTTTTCTGAAGACTACATTGAAATCTCTCCAGTCGTCACAAAATTCTCCACTGGACGGACACGTTTTAGCAAACGTGACAAACATATGTTTCCCAATTTAAGATGCTACTCATAACTTACATACAATGATCATGCACTTACCTTGAGCAATAACCGCAATTGTATGCAGAATCGTTTCTATATCAGTGTCAAATTAGTGTAAAATGTAGAAAACACTAAACAAATAGGATTAGTTCAGTACACCTTACAAGCAGAATAATACTGGAAGATTTGGTACGAAAATACACAAGAATCCGTACACATTGACTCAACCTTTCCGCCAATGAGTTTTAGGCTGTATCACTTGTACAGGTTGCAATGGACTAAGTGTAATCAAACGTGAGACCAATTACCTATAATAAAGTTAATTAGACATCAGTATATCAACACAATTTTGATATATATATTGCTAGAGGTAGGGGTTGATCTAACGCAAAACAAAATATAAACATTATCTTCATACTTATATTCCAAGCTTTAAGGCATGATCAACTCCACAACAACAGCGCCACGACCCATGGCTTATGATGAATATACATATAGTTTGTATGATAGTGGCCTATATCTAGCAACAGAGTGGTGAGTTTAAGAGATTCCAAGTGATGGCCCAATAACAAGTCTACAGCAGTATATGTATTGGAAAATCTTTCGTTCACAAAGTACACGTAACATGAAACAGCTTTCTGATGATATGAGAAATACGAATAAAACTGACACATCTGACATTATTCATATAACTAATAACTACGCAATTTAAGTATACCGCCATGACCTATGGTCATTTTCTATACAAATTATAATTTTTTTTACAGCTATAGGCACATCTATCTGTCCAGGCGGTTTTTCGCAAGAAAATACTTTTTAATCTTGAACATAAATATACTGTCACTTTATCTGACATGGATACATCAGCTTCAATAGGAGCCTCAGTTTCTCAACTACATGTTCATTATTATGATATCCTCTCCCAGTTTTGTTGTTCACATTACGAATATCACGCTCATTCGTTTACTTTTGAAGGTTTAGTTTCGTCCTCAGCGAACTCGTCCACATCGTTACTATAATCATCTAGACTGTCAAACATACGAAATAGCTGCTTTAGTTCTTTCAGAAAAATATGTAACCAACCCAAACTTAAAACGTCTAATGCACTATTGTACATGACATGTTTCCAAAGTAGATTCTACTGCACTATTATATCTTTAGGCACAAGTGTTGTAATTGTGCTAGCAATATGAAGGTATGCAGTATTGTAAAATATGCACGATTCTGAGAACGGAAAGTTAACGAAGATAAACGTGTGCATATAATATAATATCTGTTGGATGTTAACTCATCTTGATTGATCTAAAATGAAATGCATGAAGACGATAACAAAGCAACGCTTGTACACTAACATGAATATACTTCTACTTTAAAATAACGTGAACCTGCAGTATTAAAACCCAAAGCCTTACTGGTATTTACATTGGTCAACACATAAACTAAAATACATATACCCATCACATATGGCAATAGGCGTCAAAACAAAACCTCGTCTTCATTTTTGGGATATATGTTACCAATGTCCTTTCAAACAAAACATATTCGCCTTCAAAATTGAAACGTGTAACATTGTCGTAACCTGACGAGTAAAGCTGATACCGTTTTCAAACTGATAATCATTGGAATTGGTTACCCACCTTAGTCGAAATAATAAACTTTCAATTACAGAAAATGATGGTTCAATAATTTTGATAGTTTAAATTTCAAAATTGGACATGCTATGAAATCAATGGAAATATGTTTACTTCTACAGGTGATCAATATGAAGAATTGTATTGCTATTGTCGTCCTGACGGGCCTTGTCATCGTGCAGGGGTCCCCATATTCCAAACTTTGGGACCATCCGATGACTCCGGAAATTGGACTTAATGACATCATGAACTCTCTGAAAGATCTTGGTAAAATTATGGTCAATTCGGAATTCAAGGTGCCGCACCCTGTAGATGACGCGGGTAAAATTGGTGATATTATTGTTACTATCGCCAAACTTCCGTGGAATAATGTTAAAGATTTAATAAACGAAATTCCGATGGATGTGTCTGTCGAGAACGACCTTAAAGGAAGTGTACGGTGTCACAACTTCATCTGTAACATCTACCTGCTAGGATGTAAGTGAATTGACCTTAGTTTCGTTGTTTCTCTTTTTTCCACGGGAAGAATGGTATCGAATGTCTGTATAAGTTTTTATTGGACTATTTATCTAGCATTTTCTCAAAATCATACGAATGCAGATCAATTCATTTATCAGGTAAAGTTATGAATATTCATCGACTGAATGCGACATTTGATAGTACTATTCATGAACACTGAAGTGTAAGACCAGTTATGTAAGCAAGTCTATTATGTCGCAACAATTTTGAGCAGGTACACAAACAATTCATTTGCAATTATTTTGGTTTTCAAAGCATGTTTACAATCGCCAAGACTTGTATTTGGCTTTCTCTCTTAATGTGTGCGACACAGCTATTTAATTACTTTTGTAAAACTATATTTTGTAATACATGCTCAGTATATCATTTCGAATTTTACCATTTACTAGCGCCTCATCATGACTACAATTATTGTTTACCGGGAAATGGCTGATAAGAAAACTGAAATTATATATATATATATTCCTATTAATACTGTCTTCTATTCACACTTGTTCATTTAATGAATCACCTCGGCAAACAAAGTTTGTTTACAGGATCACATTTCTGGCAATTACCTTTATGCGATGTTAGGAATGTTCAAACAGATTTTGCATAAATTCAGGTTGTCGTCCATACACTTGTACACAATTTTGTTTTACTACTTCGTTTATTTAGAAACATTATATAAGAACAATGATCATACAACGTTTGTTATCTTCAAATGTTTTGCCAGAATTGTAAACACACTTTTAATTTAACCTTGGTTAAAACTCAACAGTATTAAAACAAACCGATGATTACATAAAGCTATATCTAAACGTATACTCCTTTTGCATTGGAGTTTACGCTTTAATAATGAATTACAATAATACAGTTTTATAGAACAGAGCCAAAGCTGTATAGTTTTTGTTTGTTTTATCTGCAGTGAACATGACAATGGGATATGATGTTGCTAACCGTGGACTCTACCTTTATATCGAATTTCTCGGATTTACGATTCTGCATGAGAAACTACCGAGTAAGTCAACCATGAAACATATATATATATATATATATATATATATATATATATATATATATATATATATATATATATATATATATATATATATATATATATATAAAATGCAAATCATATGGCATATAACAGTCCTTTCAAATGCACTGGATCCAGCAAGGGATCACGTGTGTCATGGATTGAATAAGATAAATGCAATAAACTGACAAGCAACAGTGCAAAAACTAGTATCACTCTAGCCTGAGCGCTTTCAACTCTCTGAGTCTTTATCAAAGGCAAATACAGTACATAGACAAGACAGACAATTAAAATACAAAAACCGTGTTTACAGAACTTTACATGCCTGTTTCTACAGGAATTAAGCCTTGAAATTTATTATGTTACAAGTTGTTGACGCTGTAAAATGTGAAATTGATGAGCCAAAGCGACACATATGTTTTTGTATGTAAATTTATGTACGCGCAAATTATATCCCGGATATTTTATATTAGTAGTTAGAGGCTATTAAGCAAATTTAGAGAACTATTTAAAAGAAAATGTGTCAGCTGGAAAAGATAATTAAATTTGTGCATGGCTGTCTTTTTCTAGTCTTCTTGGTTTAAACCGCTTGGTTAATCTGGCCCCTGTCGCGATAAAAGGTGCAAAACCTGTCAACACATGATAGAAACCAGGACTTTGTCTAGCACAGTGACGAGAGAAAAACTAAACATACATCGTCCAAACAAAACGTGCAAAACAGAGAATGTAATTTATCTCATCACATGTAAGATCTGTAGCCTGCAGTATGTCGGAGAAACTGAGAGGCTACACAAAAGAATCAACCTTCATAGATCTGATTGGATAACAAAGAAGCTATACAGAAGTCCGGTCGCAGAACACTTCTCTTCCCCTAGCCACACCTTCAGTGATATAACACTTATTGCAATTGCTCACAACCACAACTGGAGTTCCGAAACCAGGAAAGAAAAGGAATCTTACTGGATACGACGCCTTCGAACATTAAAACCAAGCGGTTTAAACCAAGAAGACTAGAAAAAGACAGCCATGCACAAATTTAATTATCTTTTCCAGCTGACACATTTTCTTTTAAATAATTCTCTAAATTTGCTTAATAGCCTCTAACTACTAATATAAAATATCCGGTATATAATATGCGCGTACATAAATTTACATACAAAAACATATGTGTCGCTTTGGCTCATCGATTTCACATTCTACAGCATCAACAACTTGTTGCAACATAATAAATTTCAAGGCTTAATTCCTGTAGAAACAGGCATGTAAAGTTCTGTAAACACGGTTTTTGTATTTTAATTGTCTGTCTTATCTATGTACTGTATTTGCTTTGATAAAGACTCATTGAGAGTCGAAAGCGCTTAGGCTAGAGTGATACTAGTTTTTGCACTGTTGCTTGTCAGTTTATTGCATTTATATATATATATATATATATATATATATATATATATATATATATATATATATATATATATATATATATATATATATATATATATATGTGTGTGTGTGTGTGTGTGTGTGTGTGTGTGTGTGTGTGTATGTATGTGTGTGTGTGTGTGTTTTATGGGTGGGTGGTGGGTGAAAATTAAATACAATTTATCTGGTGGATCTTGTAGTCTATGCTTTCAAAAGAATTTTAAAATACCACATTCACCAACGTGTTTTGGTTATATCCCCTTATTTATTTTGTTCATCTTGTGGGTGGGTGTTGCCATGTTTTGATCACAACATATTACGTTGGGCCTCTATGATTAAATTAACAGTTCGTGCAAAGGCGCATAGAAATATGCCATACATGTATTCGTCTACCAATACAAATGCATAATTTTTTTATGATGATCGGTATGATTTGAAATGTTCAAGTATCTCAAGGAATATTTTCTTCTCTTTGCAAGAGATGCATTTAAATTGTTCAGCATGGAAAATTAAGTTTAGATCTCATTGGATCCACCAGACAGGAACTACCTACAGTTGTATCATTTTGTATGGTTACCTATATAAATAGATCGTAATCAAAGACATAAACAATAAATAAATTCAGCACGACCACTTCAGATGAGTAGCGACTTTCTGTAGAATACCGGCATGATTTAGAACGTAATTCTGATTGGAACTCCGAAGGGTAGAAGTACAGGAACGCGTCTTATCGCATACGATAATAAATGGCGAAGATCAGGTCCCGTGCACTCAGTGCAAATTCTGACGACAATCAGAATTCTGCAGAATAATATACCACCCTTGGCTGAACGCTTACTGTCTTCGTTGTTGTGTAAGCGTGTGTTAAATAGAGTGATATAATGCACGGCAGACAATGACAAAGAGAAAGATGCTTAGTAAAGAGTAGAGATCAAACCTACTGCATTGGGGCTAAGATTGAAAATGAGCTCTTATGTACTCAGGCTGACGGATTCAATTTCGATGTAGTTAAATCGTAATTGATTTTGTAAACATCATAAGAGACCACTATTTATATCTTCAACTTTCAAGCAGTTTTCCACTAGCAATCAATAACTCAATTTTGTTCTAAAATTTATTCGATGATGAAAGCTAAGCACGCACTCTCGTTGTTTTTCAATAGGTATAACTGTATCATCTACTATGCCCGCTTTCAATACACTCCTAAAAGTAAACTCTAATACTTGACAAATGCGGAAAATAATCTCTCTTTTTCCAGTAAGCTAACAATAAAAGTAACTTTGTACTCCTAAGATGCAATACTGATAGAATTTATCTACTAGATTTGACTCGGACAAGTAGTTTTCCTGGTTCACTTTAAGAACAGATTTTAATGGCTGGTCAGTGAGGGTATTGTTGTCATTTGATCAGGTGTTTGTTTAGTCTGTTTGCTTTAATTTACAAACCTCACCTTTAGAAACCATAAAAATTGGAAACATATGTATCAATGTGTTTCCTCTATGCAAACAAATATTTGTTTCATTTGACTTGTTGATCTTATTCGTTTGAGGGCTGTAAACCTGGCTAGCGTTTTATCATTCTGAAACCTAGAGGTAATGATTGCATATACCTGATCGTAGAATTATTTTGTAAATGTTGCCAGGATTTGAGAAATGGGCGTTATGTGACCCGATGTTTGTGGCAAGCAAGTAAATAAAAATAATATTAAAACCCTATTTGTGTTCGCATTCATCGACTGCACAATATAGTTATATAACTTTGTATTTGCTCTCTTCTCAGTTTGGCATGTTTAAATTACGGTAGAACTGGACAATATCCTGACGAAAAAAATATATGTTCCCTGGCAGCATTCAGGTTGCCCCGTTATAATCTCATCAAACCGCTTCGGTATACATATTTTTCAATATATTCTCATTTTTACACTGTTTTCTGTTTTTATATCTCTAGTAACAGGTTTACTTTACTGCGAACCAGTTGAGCTGCCAAAGCATCATGTGAAAGTATGTATTCATGCTGATAATGTGCAACTCAGCGATAAAAGGGCCTGTCTGAATCTGGGGTTTACCTTCCTCGGCTACTCTCATACATTTCCAGACATCTGTCTACATGGATGAAGAAAGAGAAATTGATTCTATATACTTTATATTATGACGATTGCTTTGTAATATTATAGTAAAGATATTACATCATATAAGTTGTCTCTGCTGAAGGAGTGAATCCATCCTGAATAAAAACTTTTTTGTGGATTTATATTTGCTGGTTATTTGCACAAAACAAATATCATTTACTTTGTTTTCCATTTGCAAGTTCAGTCTAGTATGATGTGAAATGGTTCTTTTCTATTTACAAAGACAATGCATAACAATTCATACAATAATTACCTCGTATTGTTACTGATATATTTAATAGTGCAATATATATTCCTCCCCTTTTAAAGTGCATGAATGTGTCTAATTTTGGCAAACAACCCTTTATTGTTTTCAGAGGAGAGTAAATTATGTTCAAATCCTTCTTTAAAATAGGACAATGGTGGTTAGCGTTTTGTGCAAAAATGTGGCACTATTAGTTTAAATATGAAAACGTATGAGTGGCCAGCCCTTACAGTGTACTTATACACTGATGGTCACTGCACGACAATATTGATCAGTACAATACCTGCACGACTAGCCGTCAAATATTACAACACACCTTGAGTCACGTTTGGTCAAAGTATTTGTCAAAACAGCTGCTGTATCTTTGGCCTTCAAAATTATATGAGAAAACACTATACTTGTGATCATTGATGCAAAAACACCAATGACATTCAAATATCTGTTCTAGAAACAAAATATTTCAACACAAACCAAGCGTATCCCATTTATTTATATAGCAATTCCCTATCAGTCTACTATTATGGTGTTATTAGGTTATAATGACCTAAACTATAAGTACACTCTGAAACGTTATAAACAGTATTAACTATCATTAGAGACAAGATAGATAGTTTTTGCTTTCAGTATTAAAAATCAAATGACAATCGCAGACGTTAACAATGGAATATAGCACTTTACGATAAACAACAAAGGCAAATATTCCAGAAAAACATGACTAAACTTAATGGATGGGCTGCATGAAATAAGCTGTCTATCTAATCTGCGGGCAATATGTCCTTGATAAATATATTTTCCACTCTGAGATAATAATGTTTCACGGAGATTATCTCGAGTTTTTGTGACTTTTAAGGCAAAGTAAATATAAATTAATTTTGAAATCCAGATTTCAAGTATCCGACATATGAAGCAATTATAGTTACCACGTCTCTAATATAATACAGTGTACGGCGTTTTTCCGCTTCGTGAATATTTGCTTACCCGTAAAGTAATAAACACCAAACATTTTTGCCTATTAAAGTCACTGATACTATTTCGAATCTTTGGAGGGATAGGTGAATACAATATATTTTTCTTGTCATTTATGTCATACATCATAAATGTACTCCACTTCTCCTTAGCACGATTCTTTGGGAATTCAGCAGCATTTAACATTTTGAGAAAAAAATACGATATAATGGTTCCAATAATCTAGCATTACTTTCTGTGTTACTTTAATTCTTTAATATGACACAGTTATTGATCTAAAATCGGTTTTCGCACATATAAATCCTAATGGACCGACTTTCCTTACCTTTTTGGAGTAAACAACGTTAAGATCTTAACGTTTAAACTTTAAAGTTGTTAGGTTAATAATAATAATAATAATAATAATAATAATAATAATAATAATAATAATAATGAGGACTTTGTATAGCGCCTAATCTTACGAAGCTCTAAGCGCTTTACACCATCAATAATGATATGACCACACTACAGAACAACAAATGACAAAAACTATGAAATTGGAAAACATAAAAACATGCTGAAAACATATAAGATACAAAACATGATTAGGTCGCTAAGTTTGTCCCTGCAGTCAAAACAGGTGAGTCTTAAGAGCACTCTTAAAAGGGACCACTGTGTCTTTGTGTCTAATTTCAATGGCTAATTCGTTCCATGTCGCCGGGCCCTGGTGTACAAATGAACGTTGTCCATATGACTTTGTTTTCACATTGGGAACAATGAGTATACGATTATCAGAAGAAGAGCGTAAGGATCTAGCTGTTTTATACACATGAGTGAGGCTGGATAGGTATGTTGGACTGGAATCTATCATTGAAACATAGCACAGAGAATAAATATTTTGTGTTTGATTATGTATCGAATTGATAGCCAATGTAGGGTACAGAGCAGTGGTGAGGTGTGCTACTCTAAAGATGATCCATGCAGCTGTGTTTTTAACTTTTTGAAGTTTCTGGAGTAAATATTGTGAAAAACCAGACAGAATTGAGTTACAATTGTCCAGTCTTGAAAGTACTAACGAACACACAAGTGTTTTAGTGGCATCAACTGAAAGATATTTACGAATGGAACTGATGCGTCTCAATTCAAGATATGCAGCCTTGCATATGTTCATAACATGTTGGTGCAATGTGAGAGTACTGTCTAGAGTAACGCCTAGGTTCCGTACTGACTGTGAGAATTTAATGTTGGTGTTGCTGATATTTATTGTCTGAGGTAAAGGATGTGAATGAGAAAATCTTTGTGTTGTGATCAGAATAGCCTCAGTTTATCATCATTCATCTGCAGCTTGTTACATGTCATCCATAATTTCACATCACAAATGCACTTCTCGACTCCATGGATGGTAGCATCAACTTCAGTTGGGTGGCTAGACTTGTATATTTGGGTGTCATCAGCATACAATTGGTGCGACACTGGGTGATGATTTATGACACTTGAGAGCGCTGAGTATACAGAATGAAGAGAACACATCCCTGTGAAACACCACAACATACGTCAACTGTGCTGGAGTGTATTCCATTTGCAGATATAATTTGTGTCCTGTTAACTAAGTAGGACTTGAACCACTGTAAGGCTATATTATGAATGCCAAATACATGCTGAAGACGGTGAAGTAATATATCATGATCTATTGTGTCAAATGCTGCAGATAAATCCAGGAGTGTGAGGACTGTAATCTTTCCACTATCCAAAGCAGAGAGAATGTCACTAAATACTTTCAGAAGAGTAGTTTCCTTACTGTGGCAAGGGCGATATGCAGACTGTACATTGCAAAAAAAGACTGTTTGAATTCAAATGAGATACAAGTTGAGTTAGAACAACCTTTTCTAAGATTTTTTATATGAACGAGAGATTAGAAACTGGGAGGTAGTTCTTTAAATCGTTATGGTCCAGTGTTGGTTTCTTCAGCATTGGTTTTACGATGGCAGCTTTGAAAAATGATGGGAATTCCTCCGATAAGAGTGAAATATTAATAACATCAGTTAGTGAAGGCAATATTGGGTCTAAAGCACTCAAGCAGCAGTAATGTCAAAATTGGATCAACTTCACAAGACTTTGGTGCACTTTTCATCACGATTGTCCGTACTAAATCAATATAAACAGGTTCAAATGCTCCTAACGATTGTCGCTGAAATTCTGCATCATAACTGTATGGTGACGAATCAGTTGAAATTGTGCTGTCAAGCAAATCTCTAATAGTTTGTACTTTGTCATCGAAGAAATTTGCAAATTGGTCTGGTAGGTCTAGTGGAGAGAAGGTTGTTGGAAGTGGTGTACATTTGTTCCTTGACATTAGTTTGTTAGTTATCTCGAAGAGCTCTTTGCAATTGGAACTCTCCGTGATCTTAGTACTGTAGTGGGATGATTTGGCTAAATGGACTATGTTTGTGACGTTCTTCTTAGCGGCTTCGTAGATTTGTTAATTATATAGTATACACAGCTGCGAGTATAGACAAAATATACCATATCATATTGAGTAGATTGAAGTAGAATGTCTGATAAGCAGCTTGACGGAATTGGCCCTAAGACAATGCATACATTAACAGCAAAATATAGAAGTAACATGTTTGCAATTAGGTTAGGTATCTCAAAAGGATTTGATTTAGATTGCAAAGCAGATGAAATTTAATATTGCTAAATTAGGTAATCAGAATCAATATAATTATTGTAAAACATGTATAGATTCATCGCTGCGATTCAACAAAGATCAAAAACATTTTACAGAATTTATTACTTTCTTTAAAAGGTGGGGATTATATCTTCCTGTTTCTTCTTTCATCTCTCCCGCAATGCACCGTATATCCTACTCTATTTAAGACACAGATCTGAAGCTATGAGATATGACAAAGGGTCGGCTTTTCATATAAAATGTAGCTTTAAAACTGTAGTATGATTCTTAGTACGATATAGTTAATATTTGCTTCACAAATTGAATACCTGATAGTCTTCTGTTAGGAAATCTGCAAGTCGCTTATGTCATCTTAGTGCTAATTATATAACTTCCATTGGGCAGTTGAAATAAACGCTTCGACTTTGTCCCAGAAATGGTCACTATTTGGAAATAGTGGACATTTCTATCCAATAGTCATGTCTCAGAATGATTGATATGAAACTAAACCAGACGTGCTGGTATATCCAATACACGCAATGGGTAATACTTGTTAATTTGCTGATTTATCATCGCTTGGAAACAGATAATATCAACACTTTTGAAGCATACATGTGTTGAATGATATAAGATGAGATTATACAAATTCAGAGTACTGACTCTGAAGAAGGAGACTTATTGTTTGTCGTCACTTTGAAACTGTTGAGATCCCCAGACTCAAACAATTTAAATTTTTGAAGAGCACGACTAGAACAAATTAGAAATATAACCCGCAAAGATCTCGGGTTATGCCATTGATGGTAGGGACTTGACCATAACTCATACATTGGAAACTGTCATGATTCCTATCGTATTAGCATGAAATGAGATATATACATTTCAGGCACTGAAAACTTTGCCCTGGATGAAATCACAACCCTAACCATTTAGAATGGAAGAATGCTGATATTCCATATATCGTTTGCATAACTAGAAGCAGTTTCCTTTCATTTCAATTTGGATTGCATAGAATGTGATGATTACCCAAGAATTCGACCAGTACGAACAAATTCACAAGTACAAGAGCCCATATTTTTCTTGTAGAAAAATGTGAAATCAGTGTGCATGGATCCTTGTGTAATTTTGAATAAAATCTTACATATTAATATCCTTAGAAGGTGAGTTGAAACTATTATATTTGCTGGATGATGTTTTATAACTTTTAACAGGATTTGCTTACGTGATGTATTCTGATACGTACATGCAATATTTGATAATCTTGTTACTTAACATCTGCTGGTCGCTTCACATATTACAAAGTTCGATGCCAATTTCAAAATCATGACTATACGCTTTGAATTCGTCACTCAATATGCAGATATCATCAACCATTGTGACAATGATGTTCGACTTGTGTGTTTTGAATATGTGCATCTTAGCCGCAGTTGAGGTGTAATCTACATTCATTTTATCCCATCCCCTTATAGCGCTATTGAGATTGTAATGCATAAATAGGAAAAGGACGTAGTCATGCTGCAGTTTACTGTTTAAGAAAGCTATTCGCAACTTCAACTTGACAACAATTTCGATTTCTAAGAACTATTCCCAATAACTTATATCTGAAGTGACCGAAACATTAGAATAATATTACATTTTCTGAGGTAGTTGTATCTGTGTAGGTCTAGAATCTATTTGCTAAGAAACCAACCATTTAAGGACTTTTCGTACACAAATAAGAGCGGGGGATGGAACTTGTATTCTTCATTGCAAAATTAAATAGCCCGTCTATGACATTAATTACGCCAAGAGACAAATCTCTTGAGCACAGTTTAACCTGCACATTACAATTATATTATCTTTTAATTTATATTATTTCTGGAGTCTTTTTAATAATGTTGACACCAGTTCTTGAAAATTAGAGTTGCGACCTTTTCAGTTATTATTTTTCCATACTTTTCTGTCAATATGTCGGAGGTAAATTAGATTCATGTTACCCTTCTACACTTCGGCAGATCGAGTAGTTAAACTTGTGCTTTGTCCATGCCATATCTATTGGATTGCAACATCGCCCGTAATTTGTGGATGCAATTGACCCAAAAAGGATAATTTGTACATTTAACATCGAAGGCATTACTACGTTCCAGAGGGAAGCCATTACGCTTCTCTTTGAGTGAAAGGTATTTGTACAAACACTGACCGGTAGAGGAAAATCGCTTATTGACAAGTATATTCAGTTGTATTCTCCACTTGTCTCGATCATGTAGGAAAACTTATTTTTGATTGCATGCTGTGGTTTGCATTCTCATCCAATGAATATTACAGACCCACGTACATTCATATTTGCTTGATATTCCAAGGTGTATAAAGGACAACCACGCTGGAACCTGGGCTAGTGAAGATGCCTTCCATGCCAATTCTGACATTCCTATACAGCTTCACATATTAGGAATAAATTTTACTATTGGTAATCATGATATTGGTCTTTAGTAGTTACCACATAGATCAGCAGATATAGGGCTCATCCGTAAGATTTTTATTTCCAGACATAGAAGAGGGATAAGATAAATTGAGCTTTCAATTTTAAACACTTTCAGATACATCCCACAATCCCATCACTCAAGAAATCACTTGCCTTGTCAACCGTTGTATAACTGCGTATAAAAACTGCTATACTTTTCGGAGAATGCACTACCGTGTAATTTTCACCAAATTGGCAATATCAGTAGATACTCTCTAATTATCAGATAAATTAATGTAAATCCATAAACATCCACACCATTTGAGACTTCGATGATCATTTAAAGTAGTCACGTGACCATATTTTTTGTTAACAAAGTATTTTTTCATGGCAATGAAAGGACTATGTGCTACATCGAAGATTACTCTTTTTTAAATGGAATTTGAACCCATTCCTGTCATACACAGTGTTCACTTTAACCTTTATCGACATTTCTAATCTACAAAAATGCACAATAAAATGTTGAAAATAAACGCATTCTGTTAAATTTCAACAATATTTTTTTTTCGAAATTAATTTCAGTATGATTCAAAACAAACAATAGTGATATCTCATATGGAAGATTGAATTGTTAATAACTGAACAAAGAAGTATCTTAATTTCCAGAATTGCAGACAGTAAAAATGGACATCATCTGCATTGAAGGTATATAGGATGCTTTCAAAATGAGTCAATGTTAAGCATTTTTAGTAAACAATATTTTGTTTCGCAATTTTCATCGCACTGTCCCAATTGCATGGGCACAACAAACAATCTGCGTAAATATTGCCTGTTTATATATACATATCCATGTTAATCTTGAAAATATAATTAAAACAACATGAAAATAGTGCGACATAATTATTTGCTAAATTCTTTAACATTGTACAGTTTAAAATGAATTATTCTTTTCAACTAGGGCACAACGGTACCATAATAATCGACTGATACCATGTATATATATAATACTACATCTAAAATTGAAACTTTATAAATGAGAACCAGAATGTACAAAGAGCCTTATCTTTGAAATATTGCTAATTCACATTGAATCTGATCATAGAGTGAGAAAAAGGATAAGTATTATATCGCTTTCTCTCAGATTTGAACGCACGTTTACAGTAATTTCACCCCACCCACCAAAAATATTTATGTAATATGTTTTCTGTTTTCCTAAATGTCATTTTTAATTATATTTGTTTATTTACTTCTGTATCTTTTCTACAGTTTCGCTTAAATATTTCACATTCAAAGTCCGTTATGTAAGAACGTGATACAAATTTAAATTCGTTCTCAAACTGGGATTCTTTGTTCTAGCAGCAGAGAGGCCGAACCCCCAAAATTTAAGAAGGTTATGATTGTTAAAAACAAGACTTCTTACGAAACCGAAAAATACATAGATAGAAATGCCAAAACCAGGTTAATATAAAATGAGATTCTCTTATCATTATAGTTAATTTTGATACTATTTATATCGATGTATTCCACCACCCCAACACACAAAAAACAACTTTATTTAACGAGTATTCTTCTAAGTTGTGGGCACAGACTCTGCTGCTATAAGAAAATTTTATCAATTCCAATACGATATCACAATCTAGGGTCTTGTAAATGTATTGTTATAAAACCACGTGGAATTTGTTGAGCTAGTCCAAACAAAATTTTTAATTTGTGTATATTCATCTCACCGGTGTTCCAAGTTTGATGAATATTTCTTAACGTGTGTGTATCAGGGCTATTAAACGCAGCAAGAATATTTCAATTGTCTCTAATTACTTTTGGGATTTGCGTATACCGTTGAGTAACATAAATTACATCAGTATTTTTATGTCTCCCACGAGAAAATATTATTGCAAGATTAGCCTGTTTGTCTAGCATTACATCATCGTAAATAACAAAGTTGTTGATGTTTCCGTCGAGGTCATCAACACTAGGTGCATCATTAATATCTATTATAAAATCAACAATGTCTTTTATCGCCTTTACGTTTTCATTAAAATATTTCAGCACATCATAACAGCGCTGATTGTCAACTGACGGTGCAACTAAACATAATTCATTCCATCTCGTCCATCTCTATTTTAGATTAAGCAGCAATTTGTTGTTTCTTTTGCAGATCCCAACAGACATATTATTATCATACGAATACAATTTAGAAGCGCTGGATGATGTTTTATTGGTTCACGTGATCGTGTTCCTGAAAAACCAAATACATCCATTTATATTTTGAAATTATGGATCTAAGAATAAATTTTGTTTTTATGTCTAGATATAAATAATAATAAATATGATCATTAATGTGATCTCCACGGATGCATCTGACCCAAATACACTAATATCAGTGCAAAAGCTACTTAATCGTAGATTTCTCACCTCCTATGTGTCCGGTATTAATTTGTGTCTCAATCTAAAAAAAAAATGATTTTGCACTACAATACAGGATGAATTTTGCCGAGGATGTGTTTGGTCTAGCCGATCAAACAATAAAAAGATTTTGAAAAAACACCGACACAATCTATCAATCAAAAGATAAAAAAATATTTGATTTTTTTCGGGCGTTTTTTGACAGAAATTTACCCGATCATTTCGATTACATCGATATATTTACAAATGCGCTAAATAATTGATATGAACCATGATGTCATAAAAATATCGGTGATTTCTTCTCTGATCCACTTATTGATATATACACGCATGTGATAAATAATCTCCCGGAGCGAGATCAGAGGCGAATAAATGGTAAATAAATTTTATGGAATATTATTTTTTGGCGATATATTAAAGACCGCCGCGATCATTTTGCGACTGTTGAAACGGGACACATATATATATATATATATATATATATATATATATATATATATATATATATATATATATATATATATATATATTTGTCCCGTTTCAACAGTCGTAATGATATATATGTTGTGCAGAATATCAGATACAAATCGATTGTCATCCCAACGGTATGGTTTCTGGCGATTTATTCGTGTGGTGTGTTGTTTTTCCTTTTTTTTGTTTTGATATTCAATATACTTTTCCGCGGTTGACGATCTTTCTTTTGGTGTAAAATATTTAGTTTTTCTTCGTGCTTAATAAATTAACAAAGCTCGA
This sequence comes from Unio pictorum, assembly GCA_030141615.1. Classification (NCBI taxonomy): domain Eukaryota; kingdom Metazoa; phylum Mollusca; class Bivalvia; order Unionida; family Unionidae; genus Unio; species Unio pictorum. Next base: position 40,922,882 of record JARLTB010000021.1, read on the forward strand.
TAATTCTTACCGCCGCAGCATTTGCAGATTTCTAGTTTACCTCACAAACCTTTAATGGCAACCAAAACGGTCTTTGGCCCAGTAAAACTGTTTTTACGTGTTGATTTTGAAAAACACAATATTCTCCCCGATATGTTATCGAGCAGGTATTCGACGAGCCATTTGCCCATATTAGCGCTTGTTGGAAATGGCATTATATATATATATATATATATATATATATATATATATATATATATATATATATATATATATATATATATATATATATATATATACACACACATATATATATATATATATATATATATATATACACACATATATATATACATATACATACATAAAATTTGTTGAATTTTAATTAGATATACATAATGAATATAATTTATACTAATAATATAATATGACAAAAGCAAATATGGATATTTATATCTGCAATATCATGTATAAAATTGTTCCACCCATGATTTTGTTTGTTTCACTAACATCAGCGATCGTAAATATTCTTCGATAGTTGGTATCATTTTTTTTATTATAGCGCAGGAATCAACTAACCGGTATCTAGATCCCCCACATTCAATACATAACGGATTTTTTCCTCGCAAGCCCTTATTACAACTAATCAAGGATTATAAAAATGCCGCTATTGATATTCTAACGTTACATCTTAGATAAATATCTAACGCGAGGATTAATAATCCAACGCCATGGAAAGTTTTATGTTTTCACATCCGATGCGGAGTTTAATTCTGTGGTAAATGATATTATTATTAAACAACTACCAAGATATCCAACTTTTGTGACTTTTAAAGAACACCGCGAGCTAATTAAGGGCGTCGCGCTGAAGAATCCAACATAGAACGTAAATTTACAAGAGAATCTTTTTTAAACTGCAAGAGCTAGCTAACAATAAGTTACCCGCAGCTTACTCAAGTAGGAAATTACTACCCAGGGAGAAAAAAATAGTAATTTATTGAAAAAAGAGCATTTGGCCGTAGTGTGGGAAATTGGGAAGTATTATGCGTATCTTTTTGTGCGAGATTTCGTTCTCTAGACTGATCACCAACCCCTATTGTATTTAAACAAGGCCAATGTCGCTAACGCTCGATTGATGCGTTGGGGAATCCCAACCCTGATGCAGAGGTCAAACAATGCTTCAGCCACCCTCTCCGTTTCAACAGTTGGCAACGCTACTGTTTCGAGATATCTGGTTGCGTAATCAACAAGAGTAAGAATATACCGATTCTTTCGTTCAGTAACTGGTTGTATAGGTCCTACAATATCTACCACCACTCTTTTAAGCGGTGTATCTATTAATGGCGTCTGTCCTAAGAGCACTCTTGTAACCCTTCCCTTACACAGGGTTTTCTGACATACGTCACACGACCTACAGAACCGTGTGACATCTCCATAAACACCAGGAGAGTAGAATTCAGCAACTACTTTGCTGGTGGTCTTCGCCTTACCTAGGTGGCCTGCCATGCTAGACTCATATGCCACCGTAAGTATATATATATATATATATATATATATATATATATATATATATATATATATATATATATATATATATATATCTATATCTATCATGGATATCGGCGTATATCGAGGATGTATCGATGTCATCGTTGATGGTTATCAAAGTGATTAATTATCACCACGATTAGAAATAACAATAATTAGTAAGATGATCACACACTATCACCATAATAAACCAACCATTGCCTTCGTAGTACCCGTTTACAAAACGATTTATGGAGATGGTCTTGGTGATGTTATTCATGGGTCATTTGCAAGAATGGCTCCAAAAATAGCACCAATCACAAAACAATTATCAATTACAGCTATTAATGTTATTGATGAAAAAGCTCCTGATGCTATCGGTAATATTCCTAGTAAAGCGTTTTCTGAAGCCAAAGAAAGACTAACACGATTAATGCGACAAAAACCGCCGTCAGTAAAATTACCAGATACTGAAATCATGCCCGCGAATTTCAGTAAAATAATAAACCAAGACGCGGATCAAAAACTAGCAGCCTTGATGAATCGAGGATATGATACACAAGGAAATATTACTGCAAATTTAATAGCAGGAATTGGCCTGACAAAGCCAGCGAGATCGCGATTTAACACAAGAAATATATAATAAAAAGTTCAAATCTTCACCCGACCCAGCATTTGATATAGACGCACCGGTTCTCAAATATGAATCTGTACACGATTATCAGTTTTATTTATATAATGTAATACAGCAAAATAGTCGAGCAATGATTGAACTTCAAATTTAGGATACGAGTAGATATTTCTTACCCATTGCATCATTTATGGAAGTAGAAGGGGAACTTGTAACCAATGTTACAGCTAATACACCATATGCAGAGAATATGCGTGTTGGTTTTACCAATAACCGTATTATGGCGTTGTTTAGTAGTGCGTCATATGTGATTGAATGAATCTATTCAGAATGTTAATGTTGCCACAACAATATTAGGTTTAGCGAGATATTCTGATTATTATACAAGATCGGCTGGTCCATCAATGATGTTCGCAAAGGATATTAATGATAACGTTAAACATGTTCAATATATCAAATTACGGACACCACGAGCTACTTCATTTGATCCACAACCAGATGATTTTGAACATAGTTAGACCAGGTGATGTTTTTGGTATTATAAAAAGTGTTAATCCTAATAGCAACCAAGGGTATACAACATGCGTATCAATGTTATAAGGTGATCGTAGATTATTTTCATATTCGATTCCGTTGTCTCATATTTTTATTTTGAATTTTGCAGAATTGTACGAAAAACAATCTTTGCAGCTAAACACACAGTAGTCCTCGTGCGAAAAGATGATGATAATGACTTAATGTATGGCATAGTGCTGGTGTTTATGATGGTAAAGTAAAAAAAAAAAAAAAAACTTTTATTGTGGATGCAAACAATGACGCCATCGATCTCCGCAGAAGAAAAAGTACTGTCGTTTATTGATACAGGTAGTAAATTATTGTTATCTTGGTTTAAACCAACCACAGATAGTATTCAGAGTACTATTAATGGTATATTTGCATAGCACATGGCATCACAGCAAGGTATATCTGCGTATCGACATATATTTGTATCACTAGAGGATGTTACGAGCTTAAATTAACAAACGCGGAGTCATATGATATTTGATTAACTGGGTGTTTTTGTAGTCTTGTTAAGGAAAAATGGCAACCTAGAAACATCCGAATATGTCCTCGATAACCAAAACACCGTCATTGTGACTCAAAGTTCTAAACCACGAATATTAACCAAAATTGACAAACCGTATTATGAGCGAGCGTATACTGTAACCGCGGTTATTTATGAATTTATCCGATAAATGAAAAACCAAGTGTTAAGAATCTGAAACCGATGAAACTATCGAATATAAATTATGTAGCCGAACGAGTAACAGATCCTTTCACAAATGCGATCCGTGGAAACGGTCTGGCAGATCTAAGACGTAGCAAGATAAACAAATGGATGCTATCAGTTAAGGATACTGGTGCTACAATAAAAGATATGGCTGAGTCAGAAAAAACATTAAGATTCCCAATAACCGTAGCATAAATAACAGGAGAAGTATTATACGAATCGAAATATAAAAAACGGAGCTCTAATAAATATCATTGATCATAATTCGCACGCGTGGACTAACGCAGTAACATTATTTCCACGAGATCGAATTGTAAAATATTACCCACCAGAGAAAGACTCTGGCAGGAACATGATTGATTTTATTTACGAGTTAAGGAAAAATGATCCTGTATCAGTGTGGTTATTTCAAAATTTCAAGGAAGAGTGTACATTTGATCAATTTGTACGACTTAACGCCGAAATATATCTAACGGAATCTCTTCATGAAGAAATGGGAAAACTCGATGAGAAATTTTCAAATGAAAATACCGAGCGATTACTAATAGACTGTTTTACAATCTCCTCAGTTGCAGCTCATTTCGCCAGAGAGAGAAATCTATGGAAGCCAACACGATTTGAATTTCTCTCAAAAACGTTATCTCAGTTGATATGGTTGCATATTATCCTGGAAGTTTCCTCGGGTTTGGAGAGTGTGCTGAGTATTTACAACGATTTGGACATCCCACACACGGGAAGACACGAGTTTCGATTAATGGACCACTTCTCGATTTTGATCTAACCGGGTGCGCTCGTTCGATCTACATCCGATCCAATATGTAGATATAATAACGTTTATTTGAACGGATGTGGCGGGTCATAGAAGACTTCTCGTCTTATCTAATTATTTCGAACAAAGTCAGGCATGATTGTGCTAACACCTACACACAGACTCGCCAGAGAGATGAAAGAGAGAGGTGTTAATTCATGCACTTATCATAGTTTCTTTCGGTATTAGGGTGACGCATGGACACCATCGAGGATGGGAGACAAATATATTCAAATGATCCTTACTTGAGATGAGATATGTACAGTGTCACTAGATATATTAAAAACATTTCTTGATTGGTTGTTATTGAAAAATACAGCTGTGATAATGTGTGGTGATCATGGTCAACCACCACCATATGTTGGTTTGTCTCCGCATGATTGATTAAAGCAATTTGTAGATTATTAGGAAGAAATTAAAACTGATCATAGAGCGCTCGATCCAAAATTATGCGAGGTAAAAAAATTAATCAGATTAAAGTCAGATACAATCCAATGTAAAAGAGCACGTAAAATAATTTAAGAAACAAATACAAATGAGTTATGGGGAGTGAGGAAACCAAACGATTTGATAGTGGCAAGTAGAAAGATAGAAACACAATTCAACAGCAGTTGTTTCAATTACATAAAGAAATATTTTCAGAATTGCCTGTACCATGTTATTTTTTTTTTATGGTTTAACGCCATTTTTCAGCACAATATAGGCTATACATGGCGGCCAGTATTACTGGTGGAGGAAGAACCCGGGAAAACCCCCGGAAAGAACCACCGACCCACGAGAAGCTACTGGCAAGCTTTCTCACATAACTACATTAGCCGAATCTTAGACTCGAACCCACGCAGACAGAGGTGAGATGGCAGTGATCCGTAACCATTATGTTATAGACCAGCTGATATACAAAGACAGAATATTGAAGTTGATATTCCTAGGTCCCTGACAAAGTCCGGGACAGATAAACAAACTCTCGTATTAAATGATACTGTTTTGGTCGATATCAGTGTTGTCCAAGATGCACTGCGCGCTGACAAATCTCCCTGGACACTAGGATACGCAATGACCATACACTCATCTCTGCTACAATTGTTTTGATCGTAGATGATCGCATCGAGTGGTCGAATTTAGTTTATCTCGCAGTGTGACACTGAGATAAACTAAAATCGACCACTCTATGCGATCATCTACGATCGAAACAATCGTTAGAAAATTAAATCATCTTCGTAAAATCCTTTTAAATAATGACACCACAATCAGTTATATTGTCAGCGATGATATATAATTATTCTAAAACAGCAACAGAATAATCTCTGCGCGAGCTGTAATTTTATAATGATATGGTGTTGGTCTAAAGACAAAAATACGTGCCAATTTACCGTAGATATGATGGATAGAAGTTTTGGTCATACAGGAGAAAATGTTATGCTGACCTGTCTAGAGTATAACAGACGCAGAGGTGCTAGTTAATTGATCGTGGCGGTAATTGTGTATCTTCAGGTATCACTTGTAACTGTTCACGTGTAAATCCACGGTGATGAGCAGTTGAATCTAATCTCTAGATTGAGTGTCTACCCGTGTATCTTACTATGTTAGATATTTTGGGTGATGTGACTTTCCAAATATGACCAGTAGCTCTTTTTACCACCTTAGAATTCACCTGGTTCATATAAATATCTTACAGTCACATTACCGTGCATTTTTTATTTTGAAAAGTCATTTCGTCCATTTTGTAAATGGGGTATATATTTTTTTGTGATCGCGTTCGTACTTGTAAATCCATCTTTAGACAGTATCATGTGGGAGAAATAGTATATCCGCCTGATGAACTTTATTTGAATCTATGACATCAAATGAGCAAAATGAATTTGTTTAGGCGGTGGTTGATAAATCTGCCATATTGCCTGTCTTGATAACCAATCTGCTGCAGTAACCTGTTTGACCTTTGCTGCTTTGGCATGTTAATCAACAGCTGATTTACCTCTCCAGTATCCTTTAGGGGAATAATAAATAGATTCCATAATAATATTAATCAGCTGATTAAATACTGGCAAGGGAAGTTCCACCTCCAAGCACTAGTTTACCTTTCATTGCGGTTTTTATTAGCCAACTAGCTAATGGTTCTTTAAAAGATTTATATGTGATAGAATTTAACGCGTGAATCATATTCACATCTGCGAGATGTCTCTATCGTAGATTGTTACTTTTATATGCTACATCATGAGCATCACAAGCCTTATCAACAGGGTTTATTGGATATTCTCCTGGTTTTGGTTGATCTGGAGTATCAAGTCGGATATCAAGTCTGGTTCCAGGGCCGTAGTAATTATATCCTGGAAGATGTGATTCTCCTGGGTATTTCGGCCTCGGAGTCCCTGGTAATTTTGCCAATTTTGCTGCAATATCACCTTGTCATTTTTTTCAAAAAAATCATCACCTGATATCATTCAAAATAAATCTAAATTTCTTTGTAAGATATTGTGCACACTTGCCGGTGAGCACCGATCTGGTATTGCTTGTTGTAATCGTTGTTAAGTTGTTTGTGCTAGTACAAATCTTACATTTCACACAATAAAGATCACAATTTATTTAAAATAACATGAATGTAATTGATTTTTCGTCGACAAAAACACAAGAACCTGTTAAGCATCAAGCAGCGATACCAAATTAGATCAGAATGGTAATAATTGGACCATCTGGAAGTGGAAAAACACAATTATTACTTAATCTAATAATGAGATGGATGAAATGGGATAAGCTGTATTTGATTGCTCCGTCCGTAGATATCAACGATGCTACAAAGTGTTGAAAGAAAGTAATGAAAACGCGAAATCCCTAAATGAAGATGGTGATGTTATTGAATTTATTACTGATATCGATGAAGCGCCGTCCGTAGACTCCATTGATGAAAGTATTAATAATTTAGTTGTGTATGATGATGTGATGATGAACAAAGAATCAAATCCTTCTCGGATATTTTACAAAGGCAGACATAAAAATACTGATGTGATTTATGTAACCCAGTGATATACACAAATACCAAAAGTGGTCAGAGATAATTGTACTATTCTTGCTATATTTAATGGAGCTGATATACATACACTTAGAAACATTCATCAGACCTGGTGTAGCGGTGATATAGATTATAATCTTGTTATAAATTTATTTAGTCATGCTCAGTCAACCCCTAACGGATTAAAAATTTTTTTTTACATGACCCTAGATCAAGATATCGTATTGGGCTTGTTAACTATTTGGATAAAACCATAGCAGCAGAGAGGGCGACTTCGAATATGCATCAGTAGTAAACAATCACATCCGTAATAATTTAAACAAATAAAAAAAAGGAATCTTGGTTAGATAATAGCTTTGGATTTGTGTTTTGAAATTATTTTTTTAATTTTTCATTGGAGGCCTTAATTTAACAAATGGACGTCTCTTAAAAAAAGTTGTAGGGTTTCAAATATTTAGGAGATTTTTCGGTAGGTTTTTCTTGTTGTGATTGCTTTATCCGTGCGCCAATGTTGTTTTAAAAAAATCGTCGACGTTTGTGCTGTTGTTTATTTTGTTGATTGATGTTTTTTTTTAATGTTTTGCTTTTTGTTTTCAGAGCTCATATTCATCGGGCTGCGTTTGTTAATCGTATAACTGGTGTTTTTCATCAATAAAGTTAACCGCGGAGTAAAATAACATCTATAATTATTTTCAATGTAATGCTTGTTTAGTTGCTTCGACGGATCCTAGCTCCTCCGAGAACACAAATCATTGACTGAATTTATCGTTAACGATACTAATTCTAGCTTCCAAAGTTAGAATAAAAATACCGCGTTGATATCCTTAAAGGCGCTATTGATGTCAGAAAAGTATAATCGTTTTTGTTCCGGATCGGTGTCCGCATGATCCAATTTTAAATCCTAGTTGCGATGTTGTAATTGTTTTGCTAGGTTTTCGACGGAATAACTTCCGTTGGAGTTATTATGTGTAAATATCTGAACTTGGTTTCTCCGCCGGGAGAAAATCTAACAACTGAACAAAATTGTCCTTGTTGCATTTTTCAACAATAAATTTCTTATTGCGGTGGGGTTTAACGTCGTTGATAATCAATCTCATATTGGTTCGTGCTAAATGACCCCGAAACAACATTAAATCATCATTATTGACATTGGCCGCTTTAACAATTTCAGCAAATTTGTCCCACATTGAAAAACTATATTTGCACGATGAGAAACACTGTCTTTCGCATTCCATGCCATTCATTAATGATAATCACATCTGGAATCCATCGCACACGATATACTGATTCCCATTGTACGATAACCCCTCGCGCGTCATCGGGTTTAAATATAAAGTCTCCGCAGATATCGTTGCAACATTATAATCGGATTTTATCTTCATGGAAAGCGTGTCTTGATATTAAATATACAGTAAAGATTGATATGCATTTCTAAGCAAGTCAGCACTCATGTGATGGTAATTCAGTATAATAATAATCGGCTGTTTTATCAATAAACTCTCTGGATAATCAGATTGTTTGTATTTCGAGCTCGTCAAATAATAATATATTTCGGATCGCGTTGTTCTTGCGAAACGTCCACGTGTAAAAATCTATCGTTAGGTACTGTTATTTTCGTCTTTGATCTAAAACACCCCACGTGATAACAATAAGAAAACACCACAACGTAACAGTCTAATTATGTTGATTCGCCAGAACCGTGGATTTCATTATATCCATGTCGGCGCTGACAGATCTTACAGAAAACTTCCTTGATATAGTAATGATGTTTCCGGATCCGCTGGTGATTGAGATAAGTTGATCGGGCTCGCAACATACAGCTAGAGATATTTTATTTACGTTGAATCGAAATCAGACAGGTTAGTAACTCATACGCGTCCATGTGTTTATTTGGAAAAATAAGCTTCTTGGATTGCGACAGTGGTTTGGTGGACTTTGTCGAGTCAAGTTTGATACTATAAATATTCGCTTGTAAATCTACATTCCATGTTGGATTCTCCAGAGCGACGCCCTTAATTAGCTCGCGGTATTCTTCAAAAGTCATAAGTGTTGGATATCTTGCTCGTTGTTTAGGAATAATTTCATTTAACACAGTATTAAACTCCACATCGGATGTAAAAACATAAAAATTTCCATGGCGTAGGATTATTAATCCTCGCGTTAGATATTTGTCTAAGATGTAACGTTAAAATATCATGCCGGAAAAACAGCTATGGTATGTTTTACGATCTTCAGGCGGTAATAGCCAGAAATTGAGGTCTGGAGGGTCCGAAACCCTGTATAAGTTGTAATAAAGGCATGCGAGGTACAAATCCGTTATATATCGAATACGGAGGACCTAGATACCGATTATTAGTTGATTACTGTGCTAGAAAAAAAAAATGATACCAACCATCCAAGAATTTTTACAATCGTGGATTTTAGTGAAACCAAAAAAAAAAATCATTGGTGGAACGATTTTACACATGACATTGCAAATATGAATATCGATATTTGTTTTTGTTATATTATAAGTATAAATTTTGTATATCTAATTTAAATTGAACCAAACGATATATATATATATATATAAATAATGCCATTTCACACCGGCGAGAATATGTGCAAATGGCTCGTCGAAGGATCGGTAAATACCTGCTCGATAACATGTTGCGGAAAATAATGTGGTTTTCATCGACACGTAAGAAACGGTTCTACTGGACCAAAACCCGTTTTGGTTGATCTAAAGGATTGCGAGGTAAATTAGAAATCCGCAAATACTGCGGCAGAAAGAATTATCGAGCGTTGTTAATTTATTACGCACGAAGAAAAACTAAATATTTTACATCAAAAGAAACATCGCCAACCGCGGAAAAGTATATTGAATATCAAAACAAACAAAACAGAATAAATCGCCAAATACCATAGCGTAGGGCTGACAATCGGACTGTAACTGAAATTCTGAGCAACATATATATCATTGTTTCTCTTAAAACGGGATATATATATATATATATATATATATATATATATATATATATATGTAGGTATATCTCAGCATGTAACAGCCACACACACAAAATTTGATACAATTTATTTTCCATTTATCTGCCTCTGATCTCGCTCCTGGAGATTATTTATCACATGCGTGTATATATCAATAAGTGGATCAGAGAAGAAATCGCCGATACTTTTATAACAACATGGTTCAGATAGATTATTTAGCGCATTTGTAGATATATCGATGAAATTGAAATGATCGGGTAAATTTCTATCATAAAACGCCTGAAAGAAAATCCAATATGATTCATCTTTTGATTGATAGATTTTACCGGTGTTTTTTAAAAATCTTTTTATTGTTTGATCTGAAAGACCAAACACATCCTCTGCAAAATCTATCCTGTCAAGTACTGTAAAATGTTTAGATGTCAGATTGAAACACAAATGAATATCGCACACATATCTACGATTAAGTAGCTTTTACACTTGTATTAGTTGATTTGGGTAGGATGCATCCGAGATCATATTAATGATCATATTTTTTCTTATCTATATCTAAATATAAAAACAAAAATCATTTATAGATCCATAATTTAAATGTATATATGGATGTAATTGATTTTTGAGCAACACGATCACCTGAACCAATAAACCATCATCCAGCGCTACCAAATTATATTCGTATGATAATAATAGGTCCGTCAGAATGTGGAGAAGCACAATTGCTAATTAATCTAAAAATGAGATGGACGAGATGGGATAAATTATATTTAGTTGCCGATCAGCACTGTTATGATGTGCTGAAATATTTTAATGAAAACGCAAAGGCGATAAAAGACAATGACGTTAATTTTATCATAGATATTAATGATGCACCGAGCGTTGATGACCTCGACGGAAACATCAACAACTTAACTATTTACGATGATAAAACGCTAGACAAACTGGCTAATCCAGCAAGAATGTTTTTTCGTGGAAGACATAAAAATACTGATGTAATTTATGTTACTCAACCGTATACGCAAATTCCAAAAGTAATTAGAGACAATTGTAATAGTCTTGTTGTGTTTAATGGCGTTGATACACACACGTTAAGAAATATTCATCAAACTTGGTACAGCGGTGACATGGATATAAATAAATTTAAAAATGTGTGGACAAGCTCAACAAACTCGACAGTTTTATAACAATACATTTACACGACCCTAGATTGCGATACCGAATTGGAATTGATAAAATTTTCTTAAAGCAGCAGAGAGGCTGCGCCCACAACTTAGAATGATTTGCGTTAAATAGGTTTTTTTTTTTTTTAGGAAAAATACGATAGAAATGGTAACAAAATTAACTATAATGATAAGAGAATCTCAACTTATAGAAGCCTGGTTTAGACATTTCTATGGTTGTATGTTTCGGTTTCGTAAGAAGCCTTTATTTAACAACCAACCTTCTAGCAATTGGGGAGAGGGGTCGGCCTCTCTGCTGCTGTTATTGACATAATATAAAATATTTGAAGATATTTTTGTATTATCATTTTTGTTTTCATTTCTCAATTTCTGAAGTTTGATTTTAACATCTTGTCTTATACTTGTTTGTTGATTCTGGTACAATTACAAAACTTAGATATTCAATTTTTATTAGGTTTGAACAATGCAAATATGGTTATTACTCTGTTAAGGTTGTGATTCTTTAGGTTTCAAAGTCAACATGAAATTAAAGAATTCCGTATTCTTCATAAACGTGTCATATTAGGTACTTACTTCGAGATCGAATAAATACTTTTTTTTGTTTTTCTTTTAATTTGTGGAACAGGTTAGACTAAGACATATAGTTGGAAGTCATTCGAATCAATACAATTATTTTTATTAAATCTTTAATATTTACATAATTTAATGTCATCTAAACCAAACTATATTGATTGAATCTTTAATAGGTGCATCATTAAACTAATATCAACAACAATAAACATACTTTCATCATTGTCTCAGTATAGATATATTACCCTGTAAGTGTCGCTTATTTCAACAATAGCTCAGCACGAAATCTGCAAAAAAGAACTCTTCTGACACTTGGGAGAAACGCTGCCACGTACATTATACGCGTGCATATCATCTTTGTGGATTCTGTACAAACATTGTGACATATAAGTATTACATACTAGGAGAGAGGGCAGATCATTTCCTATTTCAAACCCAATCAGAATGTTTTGAGTATTTTTTTATTTTTTATTTTTTTGGTAGCAATTTGAATGGCACGCTTGTTTATTTAATATCATAAAGGACAAATTAACTACAACCCGGGTGTTCCGCACAGCATAATTGACATCCTCAAAGAGCGGCTGAATTTCCTTTAACCTGACTATACGAATTTAGTACGGACAATCGTGTTGAAGAGTCTCGAGTGCACACAAGTCATATGAACCTGATCCAATTCTAGCACCACTGAGTTCTTAGATCCAATATTGCCTTCACTAACTGATGTTATTAATTCTCATCATTTTTCAAAACTTCCATTGTAAAACCTCTGCTTGAAGACACCAACATTTGATCATCAAGATTTAAAAAACTACCGACCAGTTTCTAATATCTCCCATTCATACATAAAAAATCTTAGAAAACGTTCTAACCCAATTTGTATCTCATCTGCATTCAAATAGTCTTTTTAGCAATGAACACAGTCTGCATATCGTCCTTGTCTCAGTACTGAAACTACTCGTCTGAACCGCTTTGGTGGCCTAATGGTAAGAGTGTTCGCCGCAGAAGCGAGAGGTCGTGGGTTCTATCAAAGGCCGAGTCATACCAAAGATTTACAAAAACTGATTGGCCTGGTATCAGGATAATTTGAGTGGGTGGGAGATATCATGCTACATCCATCCGGCATGATGCTCATGTGCTAGACATCAATAATAAACTGCATCACTGCAGACAACGTAGCGATACGATTGTAAAGTTGTTTTAAAGCTACCTTAAAAATCCTCATCACACACACTCTTCTGAAAGTAGTTAAAGACATTCTCTCTGCTTTGAATAGCGGAAAGATTACAGTACACACCCTCCTTGATTTGCGTGCCGCATTTGTGCAATAGTCTACGATATATTACTTCAGGTCTCCAGCATGTATTTGGCATTCACAATACAGCCTTACTGTGGTTGAAGTCCAACTTAGTCAACAGGATACAAATTGTATATGCGAATGGAAAACAATCCAGCCCAGTTGATCTATATATGCTGTGGTTTTCCACAGTCCACAGTGGGTCTGTTCTTGGACCTATTACTTCATTCTTTACACTCAGCCACTCTCAAGTGTCACTGATAATCACCTTGTGTCTAACCAACTGAACGCTTACGCCACCCGAATATACAAATCTAGCCACCCCAATGAAGTTGATGCTACCATCCAAGGAGTAGAGAGGTACAATTCTAATGTGAAATTATGGATGACATGTAACAAGCTGCAGATGAATGCTGATAAAACTTAGGCCATTCTGATCACACAAAAAAACTTTCTCATTCAGCCTTTACCTCAAACAATAAATATCAGCAACATCAACATTAAACTCACAGTCAGTACGAAACCTAGGTGTTACTTTGGACAGTACTCTCACATTTCATGTCATAAACATATGCAAGGCTGCATATCTTGAGCCGAGAGGCTCCATTCACAAATTACTTTTGATCGATTCGACTAAAACAATTGTGTTTATTAGTAATTTCAAGACTGGACAATTGTAACTCAGTTCTGTCTAGTTCGTCTTCATATCTACTCCAGAAACTTCAACACACAGTTGCTCAGATCATCCTTAGAATACCACGATCACAGCACACCCTCCCGCTGGTCTGTACCCTACACTGGCTATCCATTCAATTCAGAATCAAACACAAACTTTCTTCTCTGTGCTACGATTCAATCCAGCCTAACATACCTATCTAGCTTCACATATGTGTACACACTAGCAAAATACCTATGTCATTCTTCTGACAATTGTATAGTCATTATTCCCACTATGAAAACAAATGGAAAATTTTTCTTTCAGATTACCGGTAATGATGTTAAAAAGATAGCTATGAATTAGATTAGATGAAGATGATTTTATATCTAATAGTGAACACAATGTTCAAGTGCTATTCTACATTAGAATGTAGGTCAGTCATACATATAGTATAAATAATACTTGTATTATTTTGTAATACTGTGATCGACAGTTAAATTGGAAACAACAATACAAACTCCTGTGGTTTTACACTCATCTGTACATATTTGGAATTCTTGGAGATCCAAGAACTGCGCACCAAGCCCACATCGCCCAACCATCCTGTCCACAGAAGAAATCAGCTTTCCACCTTATCCGCAATTCCCTTCAGTGTCAATGCTCACAGACATAAAATGAATGGTGGCCAAAGCTGACAAAAGGAATCCAGCTTAAGCTGACACTGGTGACTACAAGGGGTACTGTGAAGTGTTGAAAGTAGTGTATGGTACTTCCTTGCAAATACAGAGCCAACTATGGATGGCCAAGAGCTACTCACTGGCAGGGAGTATATCCTGTGCACTTCCACACCCTCTTCAGTATTAGCTGTACAGTCCAGGAGGCAGCTATTCATCGCATTATACAACAGCCACCAAAAAATGGAACACACACTCCAAGAGACTGTAAAAGCCACAAAACAGCTGAAGACTGCAGGAAAAGACGGTATCCCACCAGAATTATGAATGATTGGAGGCCAAGCATTACACACCAATCTTCACAAGTTCTTTGTTTGCTGCTGGAAGCAAGGGAAACTTTGACAAGTCCTCCGAGATGCAATCATCACCTTGAACAAAAACAAGTTGGAAAAGCCTGACTGCTCAAATTACCGTGGGATAACACTGCTTTCCATGGCAGGCAAACTCCTTGCTATAGTGTTGCTGAACAGACTGGTGCCCACCATGCAGAAGAACATCCTCCAGAGTCAATGCGGCTTTAAAGCCAATATGAGCACAACTTACATGGAGAAATGTCGAGAACAAAACAAAGGATTATATGTCACATTTGTGGACCAGATGAAGGCATATGACACGGTGAACAGAACTGGATGGTGGAAAATCCATGAAAAGCTCAGCTGTCCCCAAAGTTCCTTACCGTGGTCATTCAACTACATGAAGACCAGCTTGGTCAGGTCAGAAACAATAACCAACTGTCACAGACCTTCCACATTGTAAATGGTGTGAAACAGGGTCGTGTTTAAGCCAATACACTGTTCTCACTCTTCTTCTTGAAAAAGACCCAAACCACGGGTGGCATCGATCACTGCCAATGGGTATCGCAAGCTTCTTACTGTGAATACTATCGAGGTACATTTCACTAGACCATTCCCACTTTTAAATATAGATGGGCCAGCATGGAGAAAAAAAACGATGGCAAAGAAAAACCAGGATCAATCTGCAGCACCCACAACCCAGACATTCCACTGCAGCCTCTGTGTACAGACATGCCTGTCACTTATTGGGCTTATCAGCCACCAGAATACATGCACATCACCCTTCCAAAATCTTCGCAAGCCAAGTCAAGCCAACAACACATTTAATCTGGCATTTCTTAATGTTATACTTTGTACATCAAATAAGACATTTTTATTATCAGATGTTTGGAGAGAAAAAAATTGAGCTATTAAGTTAGTTCTTATAATTGACAAGTTAATTAATATTGCCGTAATTAATTTTGATATTTTTACAGTAGCTTCAGCTGAGCCTTACCCCACTGGATACTCTAATGGTACTCTGGTAACCTTGGACACGTACAAGTTAACTGGAACATCAGTGATTTATACCATGATTATTTCAGTTGCAAACTTCTTTTATAAACTTTTAAATGCACATTTAAAAGGCTGAAATTAAACTGTTAAAACAAGATTTTCCATTGCCAATAATATGTGTGCAAAAAATAATGAAACAGATGCACAATCTAACCCAATAGGATTAGGTGTCAGTTTCATACAAATTTATTACATGTACAGTACGCATCATTCAATGGCATTGATAATTTAATCTTGGCAATAGTGAAGCCACTGATAGCTAACAGAGTAGCTGGATTTGCATTTTTCAAACAATAATGTCACTGGGGAAAAAAAGTAAAGAAGCACCTAATTGTCTGTAAAAAGACACACACACACACACACACATACACACAAAATTCAGTCAATATTTCACAAGATTTTATTGACTTTTGTGCAAACATTAGACATGGAAGCAAATGGCGTATATTTAGTTCTCCAAATTTTCTTGAAAAGGACTCGAGATTTTATTAAGCCAAAGAACTGCGCATCGGTGGGCTATTACTTACAGATATATGGCTATGCATTTGATTTACAATTTTTTAATGGAGTTTATTGTGAAGTTTGATAAATTCTAAATAAAGGGGTTGCATTCTGTGTATGAAGAATTTTTTGGGGGGCAAATGTTTTATTATTTTTATAGTAATAAACTGCATATTTTTGGGAGAAACATTTCACCTCTCTGGATTACTGAATTAAACATCGAAAACTAACAGTTATGCAAAGTATTAACTCTTTTCTTTGACAACTATTTCAAAATTAATGGGATGTCTGCTTTTACAAGACCTTAATAATGATTTGTTTTGTTTTATGAACAGTAAAATGAACATTAAAATGTTCAAATACATAGACTGTAAAAGTAAAATTGACGTTTTATAACAACAAAGCTACAGCAAGTGCAATATAGAAATGAAGTCTAATTGACAATTAAAAAAAATAAAAAAAAGCATAAGCAAGTGCAAAATAAAAATAAAGTATATTTGAAACAATCAACATGCTTGTCATTCAACATTTGCACAAAATATTTAGGTCCAAATTGCTTATTTGATTTGAAAATATCCAGCTCTGAATAAATTTAAAACAAAAATGAAATCAGAATTTAACTCCATGTTATGTGATAACTCAAATGAGAAATTAGAACTCTGCCTGATATGCAAACATGGTTATATGTAATGGAAAAGAATATTTCCAAAGTTCTACTTTCTCGTATAAAAATTTAAATTCTCAAGTGAGCAAAGTCTGCACATGTGAAAATCAGGTTAGTTATCCTTGGCTCACAAGATCTAACAAACTGCACACATGACCTTGCAAAATCTACCCAATTTCCATACATTTCTAAGGTTATCATGTGCAGATTTCTTGTACTAGAATTTTGAGTACATTTCATACTGAAATCTGCACTGAATTAACCAAATAATCCAGTCCATGATAATCAGAAAAGCAGAATTGAGTTGGATCAGGATCAAATCAAAATCCATCTATTCCAGAAGAAATGTAAAAGCTGTTGCAATGTGCATTCATTTACAACAGGAGTCAAAATTACAATGAAAAACTTTTTGAAACTACTATCGAGCATGCGACAAGGTTCAAAGGTCGGTGAACAGTGCTATGTACACAATAATAATTCTTTTGTGTATTGATGAATTTATGATTGTGAATTTGTAATGTAGCATCAGTTCAATTACTTTGTTTCTTTTATTGTATCTTATTATTATTATTATGTCTTGGGTAGCAAACCAAATGAGCATGTAATAAAAGGGTTACTGCATTTGTATGGGAAAATATGAACATGTTTTCTTGGAATATTGCACTCTCAAAGGGTCGAGCAGTATTATTTGAAAAAACTCAAATTCCTTCATTCAAAAAAAAGATTCACTAAACTGATCATCTAAAGCAGGCATGAAAGCAAAGATACTCATTGGTGTACAATGTCCACTCACTGGATGTAAAACTAACAAACGTGTAAAGTTTCACTGTACACAATAAACTATATAGTCTTTGCCATTATTGGAAGAGTGAAGAAATGATAGCAGACATGGCAAAGGCATATCAAGGAGACACTCTAAAGGGTTTTGTCAAAAAAGCGTAAAAGCATATTTACTTTTCCTGTTATTTGTATGGTCATTATTTTATCATAACATATTCAAAAGCAATAGAAAAACCACATCTTCTTTTAATAACTCATTTTTGATCATATATAATACAATTAAAACATCTACCATCATTGCATGTGAATAATTCTGATGCTAATGGAAAAATACAGGAGAACTAGTGAAACTATTTAATAAGAACTGAAATGACATGAGCAGTCAAAGATTTTGCTTTTAATCAAATGTAATCAATTCATGTTTCTTCGATTATCATATCCAGCAAATTTGAGACAAAATTAAATCTCAATTTACTAGATGGAAAATACAAATACTGACATGCAAGTTCAATTCAAAAATACAGATAATGCATTAACAATTCTAATAATATAGTTTATTTTTACTAAACGAACGTATAATAGGCCCCAGAATGGCCAACTCCTCTGTCTCAGCAAAAACAGCATCATCTTTGAATCACCAGCTAGACTTAGGAGGCTGCTGTTTAAATAAGAAGTTTCTCAATAGCACTTTGAACAGTCTGGATCTCTGGTTTCAACATGGAGCCCTCGTTTACAGTAACAGAGCAGGCTATCACCGGCCGTGACACACCACAGGCCCGACCTAGAGCTAGAAAGAGAAAATAAGAATTATCTTTATTATCCTCAAACTTTTTATATAGTTTATGTGTGAGTGACATCCATAGTGTGACATTTTATAGTGATGTCTAGCACTGGGGCATCATATGCCGGACATGTTGCATTTTGTCCACCCCCTGTCAGATTATCCTGGCACCATGCCATCTAGTCCTAACACTAACCTCTTAATGCTGAGCACTGAGCAAGAGAGCTATTAGTATGGCTGTCAAAAGGTACCCGGGTAATCAGGTACCCAACTGTATTTATACTAAAAAAGTGAGTGTTAGATTTAATGCAGTGGATCATCAGAAGTGGGATAATACTTACCATCTGGGCACAAAGATTAGTCTAAATAAATGTATTAATTAATAGCATGCTGTCCGATCATTCGCAGCTACCACGGTGTAGACGCTTCAGACCAAGTAGTGCATAAAACGGTTGGTCTCTTCCGGCAGTCAAAATATAAAAAAAAGGCGGAGAACAATTTGTTGGTATAGGGTTGTACATGTCTTTCATGTTCTAACTAATACCTGGTTACCCGTTAAACGGCGCAATGGGTACCCGGGTGAAGCTTTCCATGGTTTTTGACAGCCCTAGCTATCAGTACCATTTTTATAAGTCTCTCGGGTATTACTCGGACAGGGTTCGAACCTGTGACATCCCACTTCCATTGCAGATGCTCTAACCACTAGGACACCAGAGAAGACCTTTTCCAAGAGACCACAGGCTATTTATTGCATTTGTGATGACATTAGTTTCTACCACTACCACACAAATGCCTCTAATCATGTTTGAGATATATAGAAATTATGTTAGGGTTTGGACCAGGACAAGGAAATCCCAGTGAAGTGGGTTACATTATTTGTCTCCCAACGAGGTATGGACGGGAGAGGTGACTTATTATGTATGCCCCACAATTTGGGATTTCCTTGTCTAGGTTCAAACTCCAATGTAGATTATTTATCTCACCGAATATTTTCCTTTAAAGTAAAAAGAAATTAAAATGTTCACATCCCAATGTTTAACTGTGGCGCATGAATACAAATACATTAATGAGGGCTATAGTGTGACCATTACATCTAAAGTACACAGATTATACATGTGAGCAAGGAAAAATAACAATATAAAACATAGCATACTAATGAGGTATTATCACATTTAATATATGGAAGTTATCTGAAATTGACAATAAATAATATTTATTACAAAGAAACTGTTTCTTTTCATCAGTTCCAATGACACACTCCAGTAAAAAAAAACCTTCCAAATATGGACCCTAGTGGATAACCATGTCCTAAACTTTCAAGTGCATGGATTTTCTGCAAATGTATATTTCTGTCTTTGAAATATGGCAAGCGATGCAGTGAAATTTGCATTTCTTCTCAATAAATATTGCAGATATATTTTTGATTCAATTGGGAGATGCTTAACAAAATTAGAACAGTGCATGTTTGACAAAACACATTACTGGCTGTTGCCAAGTTTTCTGTAGTTAACCCTTTACTCCCAATCTACGCTTTTCTATGCCTTTACCTTTGCACCACGTCTACGCATTTCTACGCCTTTACCTTTGCCCCCCATCTACACTTTTCTACGCCTTACACAGTATCGACCAATAAATATATCTTCCTTTTAAATGTTGATTCGCCGCGCAGTAACCAAATGTTGGTAAAAAAATTAAATAATCTTAACTCACATTTGATTTTAATTACGTACTTCGTAACATTATAACCTATAAATCTAAATTTAAGCGACCAATTATACGTAGTTTTGATGTAAATATTATGACCTTTTCAAGACGTGTAAGTTATTCATAATCGTAATATAGTCAAATATGATGCTGAATTTTACATTAGTTGTATAAATTCATTATGTCATCCTGATTTTTATGTACAAAATCACATTCTTAAAATGCGCGGCAAATACGACGTCTTCTTCCATACATTATAATGTTTAATGTAGCATTTAAGTGTTTAAAACATGAAATCTGCTGAAAGTCCGGGAATTTAAAATAAAATAACACAATTAAGAATGTCTGTGTTGTTCATTTCTTCCATTCATTTCAATATACAAAGTTTCAATCAAATCGTATAACAGACGATACCGGAAGTGAATTGTTTTTATTTACGAAGGGAATTCCTTGATTTTGTCATGGCAATGTCGTCGTCTGTTGGTTACAGTGATTTGTCTGGAAGTGAAAACAATTTTTCTGGAATCAGTTCCGACGAAATAACAAATCTGTTTAACAATGATGCATTTAATGACAAAATATCTGAAATTATGCCATCAGATATCGACATTGAAATGTCATCAGACTCTAGTGACACTGATGATGATCAGCCAACCTGGATTGCAGACATGCAAGATACTGACACAAGTCCATTTACCCTGCGGTCAGGACCATCACATACTTTGCAGGAAACAGCATCAGAACTAGACTATTTTCAATTATATTTTCCAGTTGGACTTTTTGCCTCGGCAACATCAAACCATTGATGAAGGTTTGTATACATTTCTACATTCTTTCAACATAATATATTTCTTTCCAACAGTAGATATCATAACAGAAATACACATCCATGCATACATATTTTATTGTCTTTCATCATTACATTAATCTGATATTTGTTCAAATAAAAAAAGCCTATAATGTATTTATGATTTAAATTATATGTATAATAAATGTCACTTATGTGTGAATGTCATATACACATAAAAACATATCCATAACCACACAATTCCAATCTATCCTACATCTATACATAAATCAAAACATTAAATTCATGAATATGTAAAATGTAATGCATACCTTTTCATAATAATATTTAAAATAAGTTTAACTTTTCATTCACTAATCCTGTCTTAAGTTTGATTACAATTTCATACAATACTTCATTTATCAAAAAATAATGCACTTTACAGGTATGATTGCATTCAAGGGACGGCACAAGGCCAAGCAGTATCTGCCTTCAAATCCAATCAAGTGGGGTCTAAAAGTATGGATGTGCTGTGATAGTTTGTCTGGTTTCTGTCACCAGTTTGAGTTTTATCAGGAGAAGGAAGATACAGATGAAGTGAATGAAAGCATGAAGGGTCTTGGGTATCGAGTTGTGCAAAAGCTTACTATGCCTTTGAGAGGAAAATTTTATCGTGTATATTTTGATATTCTTTTTTTTACGTCCATTCGACTGGTATGTAGTTTATTAAGACATGGCATATATGCCTGTGGCACCATGAGGAAAAACCGTAAAGGCTTCCCAGAGGAATTTAAATATCCACCATACATGGAGCAAGGAGACCATTTAATTAGACAGGATGGAAACCTTACAGCCACACTGTGGAAGGACAAGAAACCAGTCACAGTCCTATCCACAGCAGCAGATCCAACCATCATTGGCATTGTTAACCGGAAACAGAAAGATGGGACAGTGCAACTGGTAAACTGTCCAAAGGCAGTCACAAATTACCAACAATACTACAGAGGGGTTGACATATGTGACCAACTCCGGGCCAAATATCCAGTTGGATGATCATCAAAGAAAAGAAATGGTGGCGATATATGTTTCATTTTATTATAAATATTTGTATAATAAATGGTTTTATAACAATTGTGGAAAGTCATCCTGAGAGTCAGGAAAGAAGAAAAAGATTCAGACAGTTAGATTTTCTAATTAATTTGCAAAGCAGCTCATAGGAAGTTTCAAGAGCAGGAAGGTTGCCATGCATCGAGCATCTGTAGACTGCAGACACTTAAAAGGAAAAAATCCAACTGCAAATACTGTACCAAGCATGGAGAAAAGAGATGTAAAGAAACCAAAATTGGCTGTGTCATTTGCAATGTCCATCTATGCTGCATAGAATGTCACAGTCTGTTTCATCAAAACATGATTGTAGAGGAGTAGACAAGCATGTTGGTCTCTAAGCCATTTTTTTTATTTTGACATAGCGGCTATGTCAAAATAAAAAACAAGGCTTAGAGACCAACTTGCTGGTCTAGTTGAGGAGTAGCTGTAATGTGCACAATTGTCGTTTTTCATATTGTCATATTTATTTTGTTCCTTAACATGAAACTCTGAAGAAGTGATTTTCAAAAAAGTTGATATTTATATTCGAGATCAGCTCTTCAATGACATGAAAACTTATTAGGTAAGATCATTATTTTTCTCTTAATTATACATATGCATAATGACAAATAACAAGAACTCGTTATGAAATATTTTTAATAACCTTTAATAAGCCCATGTTTGGAATGCATGCCCAGTAAATTAATGACTTTGTAAGTTTGTTTTTTTTTTGTCTTTTTTTTAAATTCTGATTGAAAAATCTAGATTAGTCATGCATGAAAGTACGAATAATTTCGGGGGCCCCGAGTGGCCGAGTGGTCTAAAGCGCTGTCCGTTACGGACCACTGCCATCTCACCTCTGTCTGCGTGTGTTCGAGTCTAAGATTCGGCAAATGTAGTTATGTGAGAAAGCTTGCCGGTAGCTTCTCGTGGGTCGGTGGTTCTTTCCGGGGTTTGTCCGGTTTCTTCCTCCACCATTAATACTGGCCGCCATGTATAGCCTATCTTGTGCTGAAAAAATGGCGTTAAACCATAAAACAAACAAACAAACGAATAATTTCAAGCTACTAAGTTTTAATAACATCAAAACTTTGATAATTAATTTCATTGTTACCAACAGAACAGTACCTGAGTTATTCATCGACGACGAAATGAATCATTCAAGTCCATCCTTGCATGAACTAAAGTCGTATATCCAACTGAATCATGCATCTATTTTTAGAAACAGTGATTTTCATAATATGACCATACACGTTTAAATTATGCTGAAAAGAAATTATTGATAATGATAAGGTTATATTGATTAGTATGTACTGGTAATTTCCTTCTTTTTTTTTATGCGATCTGATTTTTTTTTGGGGGGGGGGGAGCTATGTATTGTTATTATCATTACAAAAAAGTGATATAAGAAAACAGCCATGACCTAATATAGCACATTGAATTATCCAACATCGCATAGTGTAATATATTACGGACTATTATTTTTGTTAAATAGCTAAATATTATAATCACATAATGTTTAAATCATGTTTCTTATGGATTTCAAATATTGCTTCATTTATGTGCCAAATGATTTAAAATTATGGCCTGTCTAATGAACAAGCACTGACTAGATATCGCGATGTCCGCCATTATTACTTTTCTGCCTCTTGTCAGGTTCACTTGTGATCTTTATCTGATATTACAAAGAATAGAACATGAACACAGCTGTGAAAATTTTCAATTAAATATTTTACAAAATAATGTTACCAAATATGCTAATTAAGTACATACTGACATTTACATATTGATGTTTAAACTTTCGAAACACAGGTTGATGTGATTAAAACAAAGCAACTTGTGCATCGGTAGTAGTTGTTTTTATCACGAAATTATAACAAATAATAACTTACGGTAATCTGTCATTTATAACAAATACTAACTTGTGGTGGAAATGATTAGGTTATTTTGAGGCTATTTGAGCAATGGGAGAATATAATTTTTGGAAGATGACGTTGCTTTTCAGTTTACGTGTTTTTTTTATGGGGAGCAAGGGTATGACGTCGTGAACGTCATATGGGAGGCACAGGTAATATGGTTTGATTTTCATATGGGGAGTAAAGGGTTAAGCGAGTCTGGAAGCTATGAAGGGTATAGGCTTTTAGTCTATATGCATAGATCAGTGTTTTATGACATAGTTCATTTCACACAGAATTGAGAGTATCTTGTCACACATTAAATTTTCCGGTCAGCATCATTAAATGTAGCCAACAGTGTATGTGTTTCACACGAAGTGTTTAAAACTACTTAGAATGCTTTAGCTACATTTAATGACACTGACCTGACAAATGTACTGAGCTATGCCTGCATAAAGGATAAATTTTCCATGCTGGTTAGAACGAACAAACAGAATATCAAAACCTCGAAATAGTATGCATGTGTCTATTTGTCTCTACTGTAAATTTTCTAATTTCATGGTGTTTGTTTTTTGTTTTCATACCATTATAAATGTTGTAAAGCGCTTAGAGCTTCTAAAGATGAGGCGCTATACAAATATTTTTGTATGGTGTGTTTTCAAAGATGGATTGACCTCAAGTTACTATGTTTTTGTTAAATATTTGCCACTGAGGAAACTATTTTTATTATTGAGTGAAAGTGAAATTGGAACCAGTTTACACGAGATGTACGAACTTTCAACCTTAAAATTGGCCTTACCTTGTTTGGATTTCACAAAAACATAAGGAACATTCTGAAAAGACAAAAGAGTCTTAATTATAAATGTGACTATCAAAAAATGTCTATGTATCATACAAAGAAGAAATTAGTTCATATTTAGAAGCTGCCAAGTTGGCAATGATGCTAAGCCTAACAGACGACAGGTGTGTTCAAAGTTGGCTCTGGATCTAATGTAGGTGAAGAAACAACTAGTTATACTGGTATTTCTATACTCGTGTTGTGACATACCATATCAGTTGTTGTTGAATCATGTTCTGAATTAAATTTATGTCAACTAATTATGCAATTTTCTACCATTTTATCTGTATAAATTTATTTGTAACAAATACATTCAATACGAGAATATCTCTTGTTTTGCTTGAGAATTAAGTTTTTGAGACCAAGCGTACAGCTCTACTATATTCCTTTCTTTCTCCGGTTTTTCCTAACCATTATAACTGCGGAAAACATTTATCTTGTTCACAAAATGTTCCAAATTTTATTATAAAACATATTATATAAGAATTGTCAAAATATATGTTACAAATAAATACTTGTCAGTTGTATTTTAAAATTGGGCTGAATTGTCTCTGGTTGGGCCAAATTGTCTTACTTTCGGTCCAAGTTGGGCCGAATTGTCTATAAGCCGTTTTTAACCACTTCGGTTGAAACTGTTGAATTTTTGGTAATTTATGTATTACGCTGGAGGCTGAGCACACGTTTGCATCCTGAACATTAGATGACGAAACCAAATGCTGCTGATCAGTGGAATTTTAATCATTAAACAAAATATCCAATGACCTTTGCTTAGGGTCAATTTTCATCATTTTCTCTGGCGACATTTTAACCAGAAACACGAGGGGAACTGACGACATCCCATAATAGTATACTGTTAAGGAGTGAGTACCACATGACCGGTGCAGAGATAATATTTGCCTTGTGAAAAGAATGTCCTGTTAAACAAAATTCACAGTAAGCACTATGTTGGTCCTTTATAATTTCTTGCGTCCAAAGGAATGCACATATGAACAACTAACGAGTCCCAGCCATTTTTTTGTGCATGCTGGACGCGGGACACGGGTAGATTAATCACTGGAGGAAGAACCAGGGAAAACCCCAGACTTACGAGAAATTACTGGCAAGCTTTCGCACATACCCAAATCAACCGAATCCGAGACTCAAACCCATGCAGACTGAGGTGAGATGGCAGTGATTCGTAACGAAGAGCACATTAGACCAATTGACCACTCAGGGCCCCCACATACCATATCAGTAAATTGATATATTGCTACAACATTATGTAGAACTAGTGTCATGCACAGAATTTGTATCTTTATTTAGTCGTAGTGACCTTGCCCTTCGATCTTTTGACCCAAAATTAACAGACAATTAAGTACAAGGCAATTCAAGCACAAGTTTGATCTGAGTCTATGGTGTAGAACTGATTTTATCATATGGAAACCTTTTCTCATCTTTCTGCTAGTGACCTTGAGCATGACATGTTAACTCCAAAACCTTCTAGCTTTTACTTGCACCAAGTGCAATACATCCACAAAGATTGAAATCAACTGGGTTCTCCTTACACCATGCTATCCATAAATATTGGCAACTGCAGATAGTGGAGAGTGCTCTGATTCAGCAAAGTACTTTTCTTTTTTATATTCACACTGAGAACAGTGAGAACTGCATATGAGACCATCATATAGAAAGAACAGTTGAATATACCAAACCCTGAAATAAATGCAGTAGAACATGTACTATCAAAATTTGTAAAATAAAGGCGTTTAGGAAAGGAAAGAAGATAAAACACTAAGCCTTACCCATAGCTGCCAACCCTCCATGCTCACAATTCGTGAAAATGGTGATAAAACTTAAAAAAGTTTGACATGAAATCGGTTATTTTATTAAATATGTTAAATAATAGAGAATTTGTGAATTTTTGCTTGCAGTGTGCATTCATGAATTGCAAAATCGTGATGGTTGGCAGCTATGCTGAAGTTAATTATCTTCTTTCAACCCAAATTGGTATACACTGGTATGGTTTACTAAATTACACCCAGACTTGTGTTATAACAATATACATTATAATGAGGGATAACTATGTATAATAATAAGGTAATTTAAAACCATACAAATTGCAAAAGCATTAGTTTTCATTATATATCTACAATTTCTTACCTTATCCTCACAAAGAAGTGGTAAGTGAAGCAGGATTTCCAATGGTTCTGCATCTGCAGCCATCACAATAAACTCTGCAATACCACGATTTAGGGTCTTGGTTGCTGAGAAAAAAAAAAAGGCCTTTTTTTTACAATTATTTGTATATTTATAAAACAAATGTTTAGGGAAAATGGAAGGACATCATGGTGTTTGTGACTGGGGTAATCATCTCCATATTTAATGGCTCCTCCTGCAGGAATTTTACAGTAGGTAAGGTGGTAAGCTTGATTACAAACTAAAACTCTGCCTCGGACATCTTAAAAATCAAATTGTATAGAGATGGAAGTTGGTCGTTTTCCATCCTCTCTACTGCCTCCTTCTGCAGAAATTTTGCACCTCTTATTTTAATGAACCAGCTTTGAATGGGCAAAACAAATGGGTATCCATGAATGTGGATGTTCCAAGAACCTTCCTGAAGCCTTTCAGCTACTACAGCTGTTATACCACTCAAGCAGTTTCCCTTTATGCATGTGTGTAAGGAAGGGATGCATGCTGGAGAAAATTTAATCACACATTTTGTTGCTGTGTGTTTTTTAATGCAAAGGTATTTGCAATAAGGATTTACTCAATATCCAATGCTATGGATGAGGCATGTCATCATATGACACAAAACACGATTTTGTTTTCCAATTTCATCGTTTTTGTCATTTGTTGTTCTGTAGTGTAGTCATACATCATTATTGATGGTGTAAAGTGCTAGAGCTTCGAAAGATTAGGCACTATACAAAGTCCTCATTATTATTATATATACTTTGATCATAGGTATAGTCTGGTTCCCTGTTTTATATGCTCCTTGTGTTGCACTCCACTATGCAGTGGCTACAAACCAAGGAACCAGACTAGCATAGGCAATGTTATGATAGAGTAGCCTCCCCAAATCTTGTGAGCTCTCAAATGATTTACATTCAACAACACGTCCTGATGTTTAACCTCAATGCTTGTTGCACTAAAATTTGATCTCCAGATTAAAACCATGTGCACTAAGAATCATTAGCAAAGAAAGTAAAAGAAGTAGAACACAAAAAAGTAACTGGATCTACATTAACAAAAAATGGAGAAAATAATTCCCTTGACTGGTACAAACATCTGAATCCTTGTTTCTCACCCTTAACACATTAACCAAGAGTGTACGGGGCATGAGGTAGTAGCCTACTTTCAAGGTCTGTAGCATCAAGGTCATGCACGATACACTAAAGTGGGTCGTATTATAGAACAGTAGACAGATTTTGCTCAACAATGATAACAAATAATCCAATAAAGTCTTCTCCATACAAAAACTATGGGTCCAAAAAAAAAACAACAACAAAGAACTCAACTTTAAATCTTCTGCTCATGTGTCAGCAAACTAACCAATGGAAAACACTTTTTTAAAGCACAACTAGGCAATGGTCTAATGAAATATTACTTGAAAGCCAGTGTATTAGGATGTATTCAGAAATATAGTCCCCTACTTGCATTTCGCGCGAAAACAGCAAAAACCGCCATGGGTTAATGTGTTAAAAATTGTCTCGCTGGTTGGAAAATAGATGAAAATTAATATCACCCCAATGTTACATGTGATTCATCTGACTGGTCAGTTATGTGTTGATCATTCATAATACCTTTAGTACCAGTAAATTAAATATGACGGTGTGAAGTCATTTTATATTGTGTTTGAATAAAGAACACGAAAAATGCATTTTGGAGGGTAATTCTGAATACATGCAAACACATCTGCTTCCAAAAGGATTTTTTGGGACCCAACATTTTCATCCCCTGACCATTTATTATTCCTAATCCCCAACTTATCTTACTTTTTGCTATGGTTTACTTGTTTTTATGCAGACTGTGCCATACATAACAGATCAATTTGTCTAAAATCTGTACATAAAATCCTGTTCTGACAAGGGGCAAATTTTTGGTGTAAAAAAAATCATGTCTCCAAAAATCCTTTCCCTCAGCATTTTAGTTAGTATATTTCCACAGAGCTATATCTTTCTGCTTTTCTCAAAGGAAACTCATAGTTTTATTATAAATTACCTAGACATTATGTTTCAGGCAGGATCGGTGCTGAATGAGTTAATATCAATAAATGGCCTTTCTGCAGTAAAAGCAATCTTTTTAATTTATGACCAACCTATGTTTAAATTATATAACATGCACCTAACTGAACTGAAATATAAGATGAATAAATTTGGAAAAGGTAAAAAACTAAGGAGGGGCTTATCTGCGAGCCATTATCTAAACTTGACAGCTTTTATGCTTTTTTGTTGACTACTGTTAGTAGCTCTAAATCTTGGGAAACGAAAAAGATAACTTTTTCCATGTCCTAAGATATCGGCATGTCAAGAAATAGCTTTCTATAACCTTAGTTATTAATTTGTTATAAAATCGGGAGATATTTTCTGGCATTTTTAAAACCTTATTTCACTAAATATTGATTGATCTTCCTGGTCCAATGTGCATGAAATTTGCAAAAAGACTTGCCTTTTCTCCATGTGATATGCCATATTTTCGTCCAAGACATTTTAATATTCTGGTCAGTGGTGGCCAAACTGCACAATAGCTAAAGATTAATCTTCAAAAAGCATGCAAGAAAGCCAGCATAACTATTTAAAGGTTAATCTTAATAGATCCAACTATTTTGTGAAATCGACTGATCCTGTTGTAATTCAAACAAACCGTATTCTACACCCCTGTGGATGAATGCAAGCACCAACAATTTATTGGCAAATAAAGGATTTTCTTGATCTAAAGGTACCTAACTAGGCAGCCGCATCATAAATGACATGTTGCAACTATTTTCTCCCTCTTTGCATATTCAACCTTATTCCCTTATTGTCAACATGTAATGATTTAGTACTGTTTAGTGCAAAACATGTATTTTAAAGTAGTTTATTGTTACGGTTTTGTTTTTGATTTGGGTTATTTAATTATTGAATTGTTGTTGAGGGAAAAAAAATCATCAATGTATGTAATTAATATTTAAACTTAACATTCACTTTAGTGAAGAAGCGAACTCCTTATAGCAAAGTAATTATTTCATCACAACAATATTTCACAAGTGAAACAACAGAACATTGGACTTTTCTTGTTTAGAAGAAATGAAAATCAAAGACAATGTAATAATCAGAGTTCTCTATAAAAAATTGGAAGATACTATGAAATTGGAAAGAAACGTGGATTTTAATCCTACCGACATGAAAGTTGACAAGTATGGTGTAATGTCCTTCACATCAACTCAGCTTTTATGGCATTAGCATAATTTTCGAAAAGTTATTTCTGAAATTTCATTATTGTATTTTGGAGAAATCATTTAAGTTTAGCGCAATCATCCAATGGTGCCCATGATTATTAGACTCCAAGGGATGTACTTACTTACATGCTTAATCAAACATAGTGTACATGCAGTGGTTCCATCATGTAAGCACATTCAGTTGCCTAATTGCAAGTGTTGTTCATTGGTTTGTCATACTGAGATTACATTTAAACGAGTCTGGTATTTACAATTTCAAAGCAAAGTAAAAACATAATTACCGGTACACTGATATAAAATGTCCAATACAATAGTGCATAAATAAACAATCAAGTCGAAAGGCCGAGGTAGTGTTACAGCAACTCACTACTGCAAACAAGTTGTCATCAATCAAATTATATAAATCTAAAGTTGCAGAAACAATAATAAACACACATATAAAAGAAATTACCAATTATTGTATGCCATCCAAAATAAGTATACATATAATTTTTTTAAAAGAAAATGTCTTGGAATTGTGGGTTGGCTTATTTGTGGATCATGCACTTTATTGTTAATACCTGTTCAGTTTGGAGGTATAAAACAAACAGGCTAATATGCGAGTCTATATGTTAATTGCCTTGTGCAACATTTATGAATAGAATTTGCAGCCATAGTAATGTGATTCTTATCTTTTATCTAGGAAAGTTAAACAATATAACATTGCATTTATTAAAATCAGATTTTGAAAGAATTTACACAAGTACCGTCAACAGACCTTGTAGCAACAGCAGCATTAGATCAACAACAAGAACCAAAAATTATCCAATGGCATCAAGTGATTAGTTCAGAATTCACTTGAAGCAAGTTGGTATGCCACGGTGCATACATAAAAGCCAAATGCAGCAAAATATAAATTTTGTAAAATATCAATATTTGATAATGCATCCATTACAGACCCAACATATTAAACAATAAATACGTAGGAGATAAATACTTTTAAATTACATATGAATTACCATTGGCAGTAAAATTTCTGAAAGAAATTGACAAATTAAAGGGCAATGAAGAAACTGAATACAAAATACTATCGAAAGATATGGTATAGTCATGTTCAGTATCAAACCTGTCAATCAATGGCTCTTCAAATATTTAACCCTTTCATCAATAAGTAACTATGCAGGCATAGAACCTATATCACTATGCAACTTTGGACATGTAAAGCAGAATGACGTGAACTTTGAAGGAACATACTTTTGCCAATGTAAGAGATATCTGGCTTGATTTGGTATCAAAATAAAGGTTAAAAGTCAACTTTTATGACTAATTTAATAAAATGTGCATATTTATTATAACTGTTAAAATACAGGTGCAAACAAGTAAAATGTACAATCATTTCTTTACCACATTACATGAATAATATTTTCAAACACTTCATCTAAATCAAAGATTTCAAAGTATTCCAAAGCTTTTATGGAGCCATCTAACACTTTGGTTCGTCAATAACAAAAAAACATCGAGTTCACAGTTCCTCTGGTTCATAACCTTCAAAATCCTCTTCATCATCATTACCCACAAGCACATTCAAATGCATCTCCAGATGTTTTCTCTCAATTGTGTGAGGTAACAACAGCTAAATATTTTAATAATTCATTATCTGACACTTCATTCTCATCTTGCTTCGAATTACCTCATTTTTAATAGAAATTCACCTTTCGGAAAACATGCTCAAAATGTGCTAGCTTGCCTGAGATTTCTAGTTGAATTAAAGCTTAACTCCAGAGATAATCCAAATATGATATCTACATTACAAAAGGAAGTTCTTAGAGGTATCCTGAAATTTATGTAGTCTATGACTTAAGAAAAGCACACTGCCCCAGAATGGTAAAGCGGTCCATATGGTTTACAAACTTACCATATATACTCGCGTATAAGCCGCCCCCCCCCCAACTGAAAAGGTATAAACACTAAAAAGTGCATGACCCTCGTATAAACCGACCTGCCCACAATGCACAGATATCTCATGATGCACGAGATAAGTTCTAAATGCATTAATTTAGGCAAATGTATATTTAAAAAATACATATATACTTATCTTGAGGTAGGAATGCATGATTAATAAAAAGAAATGGTAAAAGCATGTTTGAAAATTTATTTAGATTTGTTTTCTTATTGTTTTTGCCTAATTTAGATTTGTGTATAATTTGATCGAAAGATGACAAGAATTTAGCAATCGCGAGTTGCTGTTACACTACCTAGGCTCTCCCTATTGACAAGTATCGTTTGCTTATGCATTATTGCATTGGACATTTTATATCAGTGAACCGTTTCAATTTTGCTTTGAAATTCTAAATACCTAATTCCTCAAAATGTAATCCCAAAATGACAACGAACAACAATACGGTTCAATTATGTGCTGAATTATGTGCATCCCTTGGAGTCGAATCATGGGCACCAATGTGCTAAACTTAAATGGTATCATAAAAATGCAATAATGGAGTTTCAAAGTAATGCTTCAAAATTAAGCTAAAACCGTAAAAGCAGAGTTGCAGTTTGCTTTCATGTCAGCGACCTTACACCATACCTGTAAACTTTCCTGCTGGGAGGAGAAAAAAACTCCCATTTTTGGGGTCTCTACACCTACATCCCGATTTCATCATCTCTTCTGATTATTGCAGAGAACTCATATGAGTATTACATTGACATTGTCTTTGATTTTCTGTTGTATCACTAGAAACAATTTGCTTCTTCACTAAATAGAATTTTAAGTTTAAAGATTATTCACATAAATTGAGGATTTTGTTTTACCTCTACAATGACACAATTTTTTTTATAAACAAACAAAATAAAACAACACACAACAAAATTGTCCGCAATTAATTTCAATCCCAAGAATGATCACTACTAATGCAGTAACTCCATACGCTATAGCGCCATTCCCACACAAGAAACTTACAGGCGTGAACACCTGGCATTCTTATACTGTATATACCATTGTTACTTACCATCATTAAATTAAAAGAAATTAAAGTACATACCACAGAGCAAATGTGTCCTCAAAAACTAATTCAGAAAAGACTTTGTATAGTCAATAATACTAAATCCTGAACAATTTGACAATAAGGGAATAAGGACAGATATACAACGAAGGGAAAATAATTTGCCAAATGTACATTACCATGAGCTGCTTATTTAGGTACCTTTAGATCAACAAAGTTGGTAATCTTTTTTTGCCAATCAATTGCTGGTACTTGCATAAAACAATAGTTGCATCGATATGGGTTAACTTTTAATTACTACTTGTCGTGCTGACTTTCTTGCTTGTTTATTTAAAACTAATCTTCAGCTATTTTGCAATTTGGCAACAGCTGACCAGAATATGAAAATAGAGCATGTCCTGGGGAATAAAAGGGTGCGTCACAGGGAGAAATAGCGAGTCTTATTTGCGAATTTCAAAATTATTGGACCAGGAACGATCTTCAAAATTTAGTGAAAACAAGGCTTTAAAAATGCCTTACACTACAGTTTTACAAAACCTACGGTAATCATGCTAATATTATGGAATAAAAAGGCAATAATTACACATCAATGTACTGTATAGTTGACGGTCAAAATTCCCTCAAATTTCAGGGTTTTAATTATTAACTGTCCTGTAGTGCTGTGACAAAACAAAAGACAAATTCACAGACTATCAACATATGAGACGTTGTCACATCAAGCTTTCCAATGTGTAAAGCTATGATGTTTGTGCAGCCAAAACACAAAACTAATATTGGTTGATGTTAACTGTAGTTGATCTAAATGAGAATTTTATCCTTTATTATTACCACTTTTCGTAAACATGTAAATTATGCTGGTTTAGTTCGTTATACACCTAAACATGCGTATTTTTAAAAAAATATTACCTTAATTTGTAGTAATTCAATGTAAATGAAACAGCTATTAAGGACAAGCTGAAATGTTATCTGGAAACACGCTATTTTGGTCGAAACAAGAAATAAAGCAAAATCTGCATCAATATTTTTGGGAATACATATGGATTTAAGTGACGCTATGCACACTTTGCAATACTGTACAGCTTGGTCTCCCCAGTAAACACAACCTGCCCGCAAATTCTGATGTCTTTATTTACCTTTACATAATTTCATCTTGAAGAAATCAGAAAATATGCACATGCAAAATAAGGCCAAAATCAATCTTAGTAATTTATAACAGTTTAATAATTGCTACAATGCTAGGTCACAGAAAGCTACTTTGTTTGTTAACATGGCCATGTCCTTGGACACAGAAACAATATTTTTTTTGTGTCTCAAGATTACAGCCATTACATTAGTCAACAAAAGACCTAAAAACTAAAGTTTAGACATTGGCCCGCAGATCATCTGACCACTTCTCTTCAAGACCTACATTTTGTCCAAAATTGTTTGGCTTATATGCGAGTATATATAGTACTTCCCATAGACCAGAAAACCGGGTCTATAGTGATGAAAGGGTTCAAGAATTTGAACTAGAGAAATAAAACAGCTGCACCATTTACATTTAAGACCAACACCACACCATAAGTGCTCAGATAAATGACATTGATTTAGCCTTCCATTTGGAAGGAAGAGCTCAAAAAGGAGGTTGAAGATGGTTTCCACGGCAATAATTATGGAGGTCAGAACAGCACTACTAATCAGACACAAGTCTTCTGGTAAAAATATAAACTTGATATGCCATCCATTTAGAATGACCACTAACTGTCCAACTGATGTCTTTGCAGTACTGTTTGATCATTTAAAACCAACTAGACCAGGGAGGAAACGTGTGTAAAATCTCATAGCAATCCTGCAAGTATTGTAGGAGTGGAAATTATTTGTATTAATGGACAGATGGACAATTGCACCCAACAGCTCTTCTGATCTAAGACCAATATAATTAAATGCATTAAAGATTACCTTCATTAGCTCCTTTTTTCAGTTGTTTGTATGATGATGCAGACTGAACAAGATCTAAAATCTTCTTCGTCAATTGCGGGTCAGCCAGTGGATAAGCCTTGGGATTCACTTCATCTGCCTATTATAGAAACATGAAAAATTAAGTGCAAAAATGAAATTACTTACAACACAGGACCACCAGATTGAATATTATTTCAAACCACTAAAAATAACATTCACTGAAATATTGATCATTGAAAATTTCTCAAATGACTATTGATGGCAACATTTAATAAATAAATACAAAGTATAGTCAAATAAAATTCATATTTTAATTCTATCTTTTAGTTCAATTTCAATGTAATCATTATAAATGCAAAGTGCCCTCTTGTAGGTAAAACATGAAAAATTTTGATCAACCATCACCGACACATTAGTGTTTCTGTGAAAACTAAATAAGTGCCTCTTGTATTCCGATATCCGACTTACAGAAACATTTAATGCATTGTTACACTCAAAAGCAAACCTGCTTTGTTTTGTTTTTTTACTCTTAATTACATCTTTTGTATCAATTCAAATAGGTGGAATAAATTAAACATTAAAAGGCATCCAAATCCTATCTCCATAAGAGCTTGCAGTCACAGTCATATGCCATGTCAAATCATATCAATTGATTGACTGAATATTGTTATGAATATTATTATTTACTTTACCATATATCAGCCTACTCACAATTTTGATCAAAGATGGTACAGTAGACCTATCTTAAAAGAAAAGACCACTCCTTTTGCCAAAAATCATGGTCTCTCAAGACAGACTGACTCACATAGCAGTGGTATTTAACAGGGTTCATACTGAACTATGGATGATAAATTCAAAGACTTTTCCCAAACTTTCAAAGACCACAAACAGAGATTTCCAGTCAGACTATAATTAATTTCCTAAAATTGTATTATAATTATCTGGAAGATAGGTTAACATTCGTTGTTCTTTCAGAAATATGTAACATACGTGTCAGATTTAATACAAAATCAAATTGTTCTCTTAACAGACATCAGCATTGCTTTAAATGCATTATTATATTTGCTTTCTTTTCTCTTCAATCATTTTAGAGAGAGACACTACCACTGTCATCTCTTCCTCTGCTTTTCTCCTAAGAGCATTTGACTCTGTGACATGCACAATGGGTCCTTTTAACTCTGCCTCTTCTGCTTTCTGTACAGAGGAAGCATGTAGGCTGGCTATGTTAGCTTCAAGAGGCAGTTTTCTGGCTTTAAGTTCTTCCACTTCATCCAAGGCTAACTCCCGTTTCTTTCCTTTTTGGTTTTTCTCATCCTCCTCTGCTTTCTTCTTGTCCAGATAAGCATGGTACTTATGTCTTGCAAAGGAGCCATGTGTCATCATTTCATTGCTAATGATGATTTCCAAAGGTCCACCTGCTTTTCTCATTGTGTCAATGATTAGCCATTGAGCTCTGAGGCTTTCTCTGCTGAGGTTCTCAACAGATACCTGTTTGTCGACAGAAAATCCTCTCTCCACTGTTGCCTGCCCGTGTGACAATAACAATTTCTGGAGACCACACCAAAGTTCGACATATTCCTTTCTTTTGGAAAGGACAGAATAAAACACTTCATCAAGGTTGGGCGTGTTTTTTTCTCCATTTTTTAAAAACAAAATAAACATTATCTAATAATCTAGTAATATTTCAAGCACTTCAAAGTACTGGGCAAAACGGGCTCAATTATAGTCTAACTATAACCAACCCGTTTGTTTCTTTGGAAAGTCCGTTAATCATGAAATGTGCAGGAGATGGCAGTATTAGTGCCATTCTGGTCACATTCAGATTAGAAATTATAAATCAATGATTTTGTTGCCTTAGTTCTGTGCACCTTTTATCATTTAATTATTTTCGTTATTGAAATCAATAGGGGTACAAACAAACGGGGAAGTATAGTCAGACTATAGATACACAAATCAATTTCGGCAATGTGATTTTAATTTATTTTTTTTAATTTATTTTTTTTAATACCATTGGGGAAAAAGTCAAGGGTCAGCAATGAGAAACGGGGATATTCCGTCAACTGGAAATACGTTTTTTTAATTCTTTTATTTATTTACCTAATAAAATGACTTGACTTATAACAGTTAAAGCTTCACAGCACACGTTTTTTTTATATACTCACAATTCAAGAACAACAACTCTTGCTTAACTCTACTATAGTGTATGTATGCGCACTTTGAAACTGTATATCCGTGAATTGAATTTATTACAATGTATGTTTTTATATTAAACCAAGGAACATTATTATGTAGAACAAAATTTTCGAAAATGATTTTTTTCTCCCTCAAACGTGTTAAATAAACCGACGGTATAAGTAATTTTAAACGGTCCCTCTTTTGCCATATCTCCCAAATCATCACATTAAACAATATCTTATTTTATACCCGAAGAGTAATGAGTTAACATTATTGTGCCCAAAATTACCAATAGCTTATACTTCTGCATCTTTGTTCCACTAAATGAACAGTATGTAGTTACTTATTTGCATGGACTCCTCCAAGTGAAGCCAAGTTGCTCGTCTTTTTACACAATGTACAAAACGTCTTTCGTTTATATAATTTATCCTTTTGCAGCCATTCCTTGTATTTCTCTTGTTCAAGCCAGATATTGTTGAAAGACCAAAGACCTGGCATTTTTAATCTCTCGAGCGTATAACTTTCGTAAACTTTCCACATAGAATTAGCGTAATTAACATTTTGATTGGCTAAAACTGATGGACTCGTCCAATCAAATTGAACTATTCGTCAAACGAAAGAAGCCAGGAAAACCAGCTATATCCGAAGCTAACGACCTTGGGCAATTTTATTGGTGACATCCTTTGATGAAGTGTGTAGCGGCACCGTCTTGCTTTGATGAAGAGTGCATGTGTGATTGAAGTCGCCTCCGAGGCATACTTTGGATGGCCAAACAAAACAAAGCCTCTTTTGTTAATGCAGCAGCAATAAACTGAACGGGTCATTAAAAGAAAGAAACCAGGATAACTAGATTACATCTGAATCTAACAACCTCAGATAATTTTATTTGTGATTCTGGAAAGAAATTAATTTTTGGAGGGTTTATTTCAATTTTCAAAGACTTTTAAAGACCTCGGGGTATTATGCTCGATTTTCCCAAACTTTCAAGGCCTTGAAAATGCTACCTCATTTTTCCCAAACTCTCAAAGACCTTCAAAGACCGTACGAACCCTGTTTAAAGACGGGTTTTAGTGTAAGACAACCAAGCAAAGCAAATGAGGAAAAGGTTTGTTTCATAAGGATAAGCAAGTGTCTGTTCTACTAATCATCATTCTAAGCATGTGTGGACACGTGAATCTGATTAGTCAACACTAACCATCCATATACTGTAAATGTTTCATCAACAAGGAATATATTCCAGTATTCTAAGTTTAAAATGTCTCTGTCCTCCAATAGACAGTATGTTAACAAAGTTAAACATTTCTTAGGAAAAGATAACAGAAAGTCAAAGCAAACATTTCTAAATCTCATATTTATTCTTTAAGCATAAAATTTTGTATCTTTGCTCTTATTTCTTCTCTTTTCTCAATATTAATCATAATTAAATATTTTTATGTGCGTGTACATCTTTTTGGGATTTTTAACATGACTTTAACAATTTCCTATTACAGAGTCTCCTCACTTAACGACCAGGTTTCGTTCTTACGACTAGGTCGTTAAGCGAATTGGTCGATAAGCGAGGAGTTAAAAACATCGACTGCACTATAAGCGAGGGCGCGAGTTACCGAGGGGCCTAACGAAAACAACTTATAAAGAGATGGAAGATCGACAGAAGCGAAGGGGAGGGGGTGCATTGTTAAATACTCGTTTTTTAATCGTGCTGAAAATAACTGTGAATAAATATTTATTTATAAAGGTGTTATTCGTTTTTCTTTATAAATTAACTTTATTTCTGGATAAAATAGCTTGAAAGGATCGTAAAAACGAACATTACATGTACATGTATTCCACAAGGTATCAGTGCTCTGAATATGTGCATCTTTGAACTCATTGTGTATTACGTCACTGATTTTTGTGTTCATTTGGATACATTCTAGCTTTATTAATCTTTCAACATGAATCAAGATTTCTTTTATCAAAAAAACTAACATTCATATCGAAAAACGACAACGTCGAAACTTGTGTTGCTCTAAAAAAAATATATATATCTGCTATCACTGAACCAGATGTACACAGCATCATCTAATTCTGTGTCATTTGCAGTGCGTGCCCGTTTCCGTTTAAATCCCTCATCAGAATCAACTTCGTGCAAATAATCCCGAAATTTATGCTCATCCTTGAGCCAACCTCTGAGTGTCGACTCGGCAAGTTTAAGTTCACTACAAATTTTTGATCTTGATTCACCATTAGGAACCCTTTCTATGACAGCAAGCTTTTCATTCCCCGAGAACACATTTCGCTTGATTCCATTGCTCTCGATGATCACATTTACCGATGCTGGCGATAAAACGGGAGACATATCAAGGTTTCATTCACTAGTTCTGATCACGATTTTTTTTTAAATTTAAAAATATTTTCTTTTTTTTAAAAAAAACGGAATCCACGCCGGACAACGTGAATTAAGCGGGTTAGCTAGTTATCAGTGCGCGAGTTATCGAGGGAGCGGTGTACATGTATTACAGAACATACAAATACAATCAGCAAAAATTATGAAAATGATGTACCAAACTCTTACAGTTTATTCGTTAAAAAAAGACATTCATAATAACATTCTAGTCATCGAATCCTTCAAAGTGAAGTAGTGGTTCCATGTCATTA
Organism: Unio pictorum; assembly: GCA_030141615.1. Lineage (NCBI taxonomy): Eukaryota > Metazoa > Mollusca > Bivalvia > Unionida > Unionidae > Unio > Unio pictorum. The sequence continues at coordinate 40,963,049 of JARLTB010000021.1, forward strand.
GTGTCATCATCAGAGTTATCAGCAAGGGTATCAGGAGCTCTAGAGGGACCGGGTAAAGGAGATGACGGTGAGGAAATTAAAGTACTTGTAGGGGTAGTGGTACATGTTGTAGCCTTCGAGAAGAATCTCGTCAGTGTGGTCTGCTGCGAAAGTTTCTTTTTTTCTTCATAAATTTCACGGTAGCATCGTAAAAGTTCATTTATTTGCCGTTCGACTTTCGTGAACCGTTCAACATTGGGATCCATACCCTCTAGTTCTAGCAAAGCCGCATTCACTTTCGAGAACACACCAGCTAACCCCTTTGCAGTGAACTTCTTTTGTACTTCTTCCATTTTTTCCTCTTCTTTTTCTTCTTCTTCTTCCAAGTGTTGCTGCGCTTCCAGCTCTATTAAATCTTCGTTAGTTAGCTCTCCCTCGGCATATTCCTCTAGTTCTTCAATATCGTCCACTTCAGCATCTAAATTAAGGATGTTGGCAAGTTCCACAGTTCTTTTACGTATGAGATCAATACTATTGTCTTTGTCAAACCCTTCGAAATTATTCACGGAACTCTTTAGGCATTTTTTCCATATGCCTTGCATACACTGTTCTGTCACTACCTCCCTAGCTGATTCAATGTTCTGTATGCAGTGTAAAATATTGTACGATTTCCAAAAATCACGAAGGGTTACTTCATTACTTTCTGTTGCTGATACAGCTTTGGAAAAAGTTGTGCGCAAATATAATGCTTTGAACGTAGCAATAGCCCCCTGGTCCATCGGCTGTAGGATAGCAGTCGTATTTTTTGGCAGATACACTACCTTTACATCTGGGTTTAAATCATCAAGATGCTGGGGATGGCCTGGGGCATTATCAAGCAGGAGGATAACTTTAAAGGGAAGGCCCTTTTCCAGACAATAAGGCTTGACCGAGGGTATGAAACAGTTGATGAACCAATCCTCAAATAAAGCTTGCGTCATCCATGCCTTCTTATTCGCACGATAGTAAACGGGCAGCGTGTTCTTATTAACCTGTTTCAATGCACGTGGGTTCTCAGAGCGATAGATGAAAAAAGGTTTTAACTTGAACCCAGCGACTTTCTCTCCCAACTACAACGTGACCCTGTCCTTAAAAGCCTTTAAACCGGGCATTGTTTTATCTTCTTTGTGTATGTAGGACCTTTCGGGCATTTTTTTTCCAAAAAAGTCCGGTTTCATCTACATTGAAGATCTGTTCCGGACTGTAGCTGCCTTTCTCGATAATTTCTTCAAATTGATCAGCAAATTTTTCTGCTGCCTCTACGTCAGCGCTTGCTGCCTCACCGCTGATACTCCGATTATGCAGGTTGAATCTCCGACGAAACCGTTGAAACCATCCATGGCTTGCCGTAAATGTTTCCGTCGATTCTTCGACTTCGCGCGCCTTCAGAGTTTCAAAGATACTGCGTGCCTTGGCTTGAATTATTAAAAGGCTCATCGGCATTCGTTTTTGCATCTGGTCATCAAACCAAATCGCCAGTACTTTCTCCATTTCATGAATGAGTCCTTTCCGCTGCCTAGTTATTATGGCTTTAAATCCGGCCGATGCTTTCACTGTCTCCTTCACTCTATCTTTATCCTTCAAGATAGTCGAAACGGTCGAATGCGCCAGCTCCAAGTCATGCCTTATCGAGTTAACTTTTTTACCAGCTTCAAAATCGTTTATGATCTTCATTTTCATCTCAAGATCGATGGCCTTCCTTCGATTCTTGGCGATTCCTAAAGATGACGTCGTGTTCTTCCTTTTCGCTGACATTTTGTACTATAGGGTGTACAATAAAGTACAAATTTATAAACAAAATATTTAGTCCTGGAGACTACGAATGATTCGTGTACTTGTACTGCTGACCGACTGCGGCAACGTGACTGATGGAGTAATCGGATTTCCCGCGCTAGAGAACAGGTCGTAAGTTCGCGCGGTCGTTAAACAGGTCGGTCGTTAAGTGAGGAGACTCTGTATAGTATTACTATGATGTTTGCAGAGTGGCAGTTTATCGAGCACTGGAGCATCATGCTACAGACATGTAGCATCATTGCACCAACATGTAGCATGTCACCCCCAGTCACATTATTCTGACACCAGGCCAACCAGTATAAACACTAACCTCTGACAGCTATGGCATCAAATCCTCAACTTGATTTGCTGTAGTTGATGCTACAAACTGTGTAATTGTACTACAAAAGTTGTGAAAGAAGTTTGGCTTATTTTGAATTTATTATTATTTATTTACACGATAAAATAAATTTGAATGGTTACACTAACCTTATCATGTCTAACATGACAGATAATGCAAGACTCTCGCCTTGACCCTTTTTTCTATATAAGCTTGCCAGACCATATTTGGATATTCTATGTTATTATCAATCAAGTGGCGAATAATGGCTTCTTGGTCGAATTTCAAGTTACAGATAAACCATATTTACTTTTAATGCACATAATTTCTGACTCAAACTGCACCATAGTTTTACTATGATTTGTTTATGTTTTCAAACAAGGCCTCCAAGTCATTATATGGTACACAAACGAAACTGAGAATGGAAGTAATCATGATTTGAACTAATACGGCACACTATCTAACCAAAACTATTGGATAACAAGGTAAATGAGATTTTACAACTATTTCTACAATGATTTGTGATAATTCCTGTATTAAATTTGAGGACTACTCAATTTCATTCTATGCAATGCACATGTATGGATTTAATTATCCTTTGCGATTTTAATGTTTGGAAAACGTGTGCAAAATAAATCACCAGTAACACTAATAACTGAAAGAATAAGGTTTATTTCTATAAAAAAAATTAATAAATCGAATTTCAATCGAATCACAAGAGACCAGAAACCAATGGAAATACAGAATAATAATAACAGCACTATTAAATAAAACCTTATTCTGAATTATCACAAGCAACCGCAATGCCAATACTTAAATATTGGCACGTTTTCTGTGACCTAGTATGCAAAATTTCCGCATCTATTCGGTTACTCTCATGATGTGACGTTATAGTATTGACTCCAGCATCCCGACTGGCCGTTTTGCATTGCTTACGGGTGTAAACAGCACATTAAGTCCGGCAAACATTTTTAAAAATCTTTTCCAAACGATAAAGGCATAAAGAAAGCATGGATACATTATTAAAAGCAAGTTGATTTCAATGCAACACCATACAGCACTCCATGCTGATTACATTTCTCAAAGAAATGTTACGAGAGGGATCCTGAAAAATTGCAGTTCTAGGATACGCGAATGCAAGGCCTAGACTAAACATTGAAACTGTTCCACACATACCATTGGATTTTTTTAAATCCTGGGAAAGGTGTCAAACATACGAGTTACAAAAATAGGCAGCAGGCCGAGTAAGTGACCACAAAATGCAACAATCAATTCGCAGATCTTTTATCTACACCATCAGTGCTAATAAAAATATGACAGCCTGATATCTGATCGTGCTGATGAAATGAGTAAATGTATTTTCAAGATAACAATCTAAATCAAGTCACCACTGTCCTATGTGAAAGTGAGATCTGACTTTAATCAAATGGAAACTTTGCTTAAAAAAATTATTCTGAACCCGACACTGTTGTTTTCGAGAAAACACAATTTTCAGTAATCTTAAAAAAAAAATCAATGTTCATAAACCTTTCATGATATGCCTGTTACAAGTACAATGTATAAACGGTAATCGGTAATGATTGGAATCAGAGCTGTACCGATGTCACTTTTTGCCGATTATGCCGATACTGCGTATAGCCGATTATCAAAATTGCCGATACCGATTATGAGACCGATTATTTGATTATCATATTATGTACTCGGGTATAAGCTGACAAATTTAGAAAACAATAAAGGCCTGGAATGGGGGGATAGTTTCAAGTTCGACATTATGCAGAGCAGATATTAATAATCCAATTTATTCGGGCTCTTGAAACAATGTGTCTAAATAAATTACTACTCTGTTGTCCACAGACCGTGGGGGTGGACAATTTTTTTTTTTTTGCAAACAGGAAATTTTCGCGGCACAAAAAATATGTTCTAATCACTATGTAAATTGAGGCAATGCTTTTGAGTTTATTGCCGACTTTCTATGATCAAAGGTCGTCGGCTTGCTTTGATGACAACAAATACTCGTTATTGCTGCGGCAACATCAGATAATTGTAAAACATTGATATAGAATTGTTTTATTTTGTTTAGTATATGTCGGTGCTTCAAAGGTACAGTAAACCTGTTATGACTTATGAGAGACCGCCCCTTCTGCCAGATGGTGGCTTGGTGAAACACTAACAAAAGAAATAAAAAATAATTTTAAAAAATCCGGAAATGATTCTCACTTACTAGTATTAAAGACAATGAGTTTGTTCACCCTCCAGGCATTACGGATTAACTGAAAGACAGACGACATACTCAAACCTACACTGAAGCCCTTTCAAACAATTTCTCACTGGGACATAAGGACTATCGGTGTTTTGTGAGTTTTCATAAAGATAAAGAAAAAACACAAACCTCAAAATTGACTGTGTATATATCCATCATTACTCCCTTTGATGTTAATCTTACTGGCAATTCACATGACTTTGGCACTACAATGGCGGTTAGCGACATGTACTTTAGTCTGGTTTACTGCAGTTTACAAATGTTACCGGACGGTGGAGTTGAAAATTTCGCACAACTGGCAGCAAGATAAATTCTTTTTAAATACTTTATTAGAGCAATCTCTTTGTTACAAAAGATTAATTGATGGTTCGATGTGTTTATCTTGATATATGGTTATTCGACTATACAGTAGTGTCAGTTAATGAGCAACTTGTTTGCATACTGCATTTATCCCGAACTCTAGTGTTACAAAGTTAAGTTACGGTCAGTCAAAACGCGACTGTATATACAACTTTTATCAGGAAAAATTGGTTATTTAAAAAAATTATTTGCATCGGCACCGATTATTTTTGCTGATACCCGATTATACCGATTGTGCTAATAATCGGCCCGATTACGTGTACAGGCGATTAATCGGTACAGCTCTAATTGGAATTGATATTAAACTATGCCTTGGGCAGTTTAAATAGCAGCAATTAACAAACAAGGTCAGATATAAAATCAAAGTTTGATTGATTAACTGGCTGACAATAGAAATTGGGGGAGGCATGTACTGACCCCACCTGTTTGCCCCAATGTGCAAGCGCCCATGGGACACGCCATTCTCCCTTGATACACCTTATTATCCCTCAGGACAAGACCCTTTTTTCATATTCTGGTCTGCATAATAGCTAGAGATTAGAATTAAGTACACAAACATAAAGGCAGTTTAACAAATTAACAATCATTGTACTTATCTTGTGAAAAGGACTGGCCCTCTGCCATAATTCGAAGAAACATGTGCTACAGAATGTGTATGTAAGCACCAGAAATTGATTGGCAAATAAATGATACCAATTTTGTTGTAACTTTGATGCCAATTACTTCATTTTAGCAGTTCAAATCTGCCATCAAAGGTTTTACTGTACATATGTGGCAACAGTTTTCCCACATTTTATTTTCCACCTTATTTCCTTTCGTTTAAGTGTTGAGACATTAACACTGTTTACTGAATAAATTATTTATTCTGAATTAGTTTTATGGGGGCACATATACTGCGTCATATATTTTGTTTTATTCCTTCTTTTACTTTGATTATGGTAATGAAACTTTACATATATGGTAGAGGAATGTCAGGTGTTAATTAGCAGAATTTCTTTGGTGGAAATGGTTATTTTGTTTGCAGAGTAAATTATGCAAAATTCATTGTGATCTTTCATGGGTTTTAAACTAATTGGAGACAATTTGTTTTACTACATTACTTTTGCTTGTGGTTAAAAAATATGAAATCTACGTGAATAATGTTCAATCTTAATCCATTTACTGAAGACAAAAACCGTTGTGTGATATTAATTATTTCGTCAGTACAATATTCACAAGTGATAAAATAGCATATGGCATCTGTGGATTGCACCCTTCATATCTATTTATGTATGGTTTTTCTTCTTAGAAATGAAAATTTACAGACATATTGAAATAATCAGGAGTTCTCTGCGAAAAATCAAGAGATATTACAACATACGGAGGAAATACCTCCAAAATTGTGATATTTTTTTTCTCTTTCTTCTTGAGAGTTAACAGATATGAACTGTTTGGGTTTGTGGAATTTCAGTCAGGGCTAGAGAGTTTATTTAAGTCATCAGCCTGGGGAATGTGCTTCAAACACTTCTTTCAGCACTGACCAGTAAATTAATTACTTATGATTTCTGCTTTGTCCATTTAATTGTGGGATATTGTTTTTTGTGTCTGTGTGTGAAAAATTACTTCCGATGAAAACCATTCTCATTGACCTTTTACACCTGCCCGGGCAGTAATGGATGTATATTTTACCAGATATCAGTTCTCAGGTGTGTGTGTGTGTGTCATAGGTAGGTAATGAATATGCTATTTACATATAAAACGATTAAACCTCATCTTTCTTAAATGAATTTATTGCATTGTGGCCACACAAAAATTGTATTGGACATCATCATTTAATCATTATCACATTGTTATACAGCACACATCTCATCAGTATTTATTTTAAAATTACATGGTTGTTTTTTTTTTAAATTCCAAAATATGAAACATGAGCACCTTCTTACTGCCGTACATTTCTTTTGATATGCCTTAAACACATTGTTAAAACATACTTCAACAAAACTGAACATATATAGATATGAGCATATCTCAGAAGCAAATTCAACAGTTGAATGTGCAACCCAAATCTGGTCTGTCTCGCTTGCCGTGTTTGGTTTGTATTCGAGGAATGGCTAGTATTGTGTCATGGGACCACGTGATCTGTTGTCTCATAAAAAGTTGGAAAAACTCCGCAATTTACTGAATCGTGGTATCTTCCAAACAATATAATCACTACCCACCTATGATAATGAATTTATAAACATTAGTTTAATCAAAATTTGTAGAGAATTACACGCAGGAACGGAATTTTTTTTATTTCGGTCTCCTTTAAGGTTCTCTGGTATTGATATACGTCACAAGTTCAGGCTGAGCTGTGTATTTCATGGATGCCTCCATGCCCAATAGCGAAATCACATTTCACAATTTGCAAAACGTCAAGTTTACTCCTTTACTATATGGTTTCACAAAACTACACAAGATGGCACAACTGTCTCTCCAGCGGTTTCCTCTTTCTTTTCCCCAAAAAAATTCTGAATATTCTGATATGGTGGATAATGACAGACATGGTAGCCTTGATTTCAAATGAACCAATTGTACTGTATTACTGTATTCCTATATACATGTGATAGATTCTATCAAAATAGAATCGAGTGTACGTTCTATAGTGAAAATTCCGAAGAAATTGTATTTTTTAAAACATATCTTTTGTCCGAAAAAAGGTACACCCGTAATAAGGTCCAAACTACGGCACAAATACGAAAAATACAGGACAGTTGGCAGCTATGCAGCCTGTCACACTTGAGCATCTAACACTTTTTCACATTGATAATAGCAATGGGTTTGGCACATACATCTGATCTGGATTCCTGCTTGGCTACTGATGATGTGATATCAACTGCATACTTCAGCAAAAAATGAGTATGCGATAGATTATTGCTATTCTACCAATTTACACCTGACAGACAATGAAAACAATCAAGGTGACCCTTTACACAAAATCAGCCCAATGATTTAGAAATCTTGTACTGCAAAACAATGTTGCACTTTAAGGGTTAAGATTTCAGTATTAGCAGCAGTCATGGATAGAAGCGAAAAACCTGGGCATTGAAAATTAATGACGAGTACGTGTTCACAATATGTCGACAACACTCAAAATAGCAGCAGCATAGGGCTGTCAAAAATCACGAAAAACTTACCCGGGTAACCGTTGCGCCATTTAACAGGTACCCTGTTAGAAACATGAAAGACATGTACAACCCTAGACCAACTAATTGTTATCCGCCTTTCTTTAATATTTTGTCTGGCGATAGAGACTAACCGTGTAATGCACTACTGTCTGAAACGTCCGCACCGTGGTAGCTGTATATGATCGGACCGCGCGCTATTAATTAATAAATTTATTTAGAATAACATTTGTACCCAGACAGTAAGTATAATCCAACTTCTAATGATCAGCTACGTTAAATCCTTTAGAACACTCATCTTTTTTTAGTATAAATCCCTGTCAGAACTGAACATGTGTATTCATCGGTTGTTGACCTCAGATTTGAATTACCCATGCATGCGTGTAAAGCAGCTTTACCACAAGGTAAGAGTAACGTGTTAGAAACGTCACGTGTCTCTGTGTGTGTGTGTGTGACAGAGAGCCCATGCAGTCGCAGAAGTGATATGATTTTGGAATTATAATTCTTAAAATAGTTATGACAAAAACGTATCGAGAGTAGAAATGTCGGTACATGTATGATGGCTAATTTTCAAAATTAGCAGAGCTAGTCAACTCGAAACAATGAGCTGCTCAAAGATTGCTTTGAGACATGGCAAAGATTTCAAGGTGTCTAGGTGATAATTGTTAACATGTGGGATTTCTTTGACATGTCTGTTCGAAAAATAACAGGTAGCCATCTGGATTTCATTAAAAGAGCACACAATGTACCGATCATTTAGCACCACGAATCAATAGTTATCGTCTATAAAGAGGTTTATTACCTGTAGAACAATGACTATGTCTTAACCTTGGCATATAATGCCTCAGGGATAAGGGGTTTGTCCTGTTGCACAATGCCAATGAATTTTACTAATCCAAACAGACTCTCTGCTGTATTGTTTATTTATATTAAGCAGGGATCTGGTTTCTAATTAAAGCTATAACTGTCACACCTGTTTGAAGTGGTTTCGTGTGTAACGATTTTGTAGTGGGCCGCTGATGCATAACGGGCATATCCTGGAGCTGTAACTGAGACAAGCGTACTGCTGACGATATATGGTCTTTTTATAGTGTTGGCGAGTGTGGCGATTTTTTTTTTACGGGTACCTGCGTTTACGTTTCAATACCCGGGTTTTTCAATACGGTCGGGTACCTGGGTACCCGAGTACCCGTTGACGGCCCTAATGATTATGGAGGAATAATTCCATTAATATAGCATCACATGTAAAAAGAAAACATGTCCATTGTAGATAATTGTATTAGCTTTTACAATATATAAAATATGTTACAATCGAATGACAAATATTGATGCTGCAATGAAAGTTCTACACTTGGTCAACAGTTTCATCAGATTTCCAGGTAAACTGGCGTGTTGACCATGTTAGCCCGGGGTTGCTACATGTAGATTACTCATGTTATTAACATATCAGTTCAGCAACTGCGTGGTCACATGGTATCACTGGTACATACCAATGACACAGTGTGACCACACAGTCTCTGTAGCCCTGTTTGAATGGGTAATTCAAATCTGAAGTCAACAGCCAATGAACACACAGGTATTCTGTTCTGACAGGGATTTATACTAAAAAAGTGAGTGTTTTAAAGGATTTAATGCAGTGGATCATTAGAAGATGGATGATACTTTCCATCAGAGTACAATGGTTAGTCTAAATAAATTTATTAATTAATAACATGCAGTCTGATCATTCGCAGCTTCCATAGTGCAGATACTTCAGACCGAATAGCGGTGAATTACATGGTTGGTCTGTTGCCAGTCAAAATATATAAAAAGCCAGAGAACAATTTGTTGAACTAGGGTTGTACACATCTTTCATGTTCTATCAAGTACCCTGTTACCCATTAATTGACTTAACAGGTACCCGTTTGAAGTTTTCCATGTTTTTTGACAGCCCTAGTCGTGGAGGTGGTGGTATTTATAGTATGAGAACCTATTGACAGTGTTCTCATGGTAGGCACTGCACATTTGTAGTACTAATAATAAATTCACAAAGATTATGTGTGTTAGCACATTTTATATTAACAGCTTACAATCATTAAACTACAGAAATGGTGTAAAAAACCAATAATATTGCTTCAGACCTAACATGTCGTAATTTGCATGCATTATTTAAAAAACAAAAACCTGAACAATATTTTTACATTACTAAAAATTTACTAAATGGTTGTTTACATCCATGAGTAACATACTATATATATATATATATATATATATATATATATATATATATATATATATAACAAGTATGTAAATATTGAAATAGCATTGTATCCATTCTTTTCCTTGCAGTTTAAACCTCAACAAATCCAGACAGTGGGCACTGAAATTCTACTAAGATACAAGTAATCCGAGCTAATTTTGTTACTCGGTAGGACTGTCTTCCTTCATGTTATTGCATTTTTTTTTCAACATTAACCTCGCATTAGATACTTGTGCTTTTGTGCGGAAATCGACTAGTTTTTTATATTCGAGTTCGAAAACAGGTAACCGCGTGGTATTATCGTTTTTCAAACGATACATCTATTTCAAATAATGAATACATATGCTTCTCACCATTCTAATTGTTGAAGTTTTCTTTCTGTTTCGTGAATTGTACAACAACAAATATTTAGTCCTCTCTGCTTTAAAGCTTCACGGAGGACGAAACAAACACGTGCACTTTTGCGCCTTGAAAGTGTTATAAAAAGTACTAGGTTCGCACGGAATGAGAGTTAGTCTGGTACTATACCTGTTTCAATGATTCCTTTATAATTACGTAATGAATTGATGTGCAATGGAAGAAGTTAGGGTAGTAGACTAATGATCGGCTTGAGGGGGGGGGGGGGTACGCTCTATACATATTATGTTAGAGTGAAAGGCGTTTGGTGAATTGGTTAATATTTGCAACATGAACAGAAGAGAGAATATTGGCACAGGTCTATGTCACTTTCATGCACTGTACATTAGCTAAACACACGCGAAACAAATTGACAGTTACTATTTATAGGTGTTTAGAAATCAGTTTCAATTATTCGTAAGTCTTAAGCAGTTGTTAAAAAGGGGATTTTTAAAATATTTTTTGTGCAAGACTAGACAAGACCTGCTTATGAAAGCGCAATGAATGAATTAAATGGGGGGGGGGGGGGTTCCTTTTGGGGTAATTTACCTCTGAAGTCTAGGACGTGCAAATGACGAAGCGAAGCTAGCACTTATTTCTAATAGATGCACACCTGAATTAAGGCCTATACAACCTCTCCAGCGCCAATCACTCATACATTTAAAGTTCTTTTGACAATACCTAAGACACACAATGACGTTTCTAATCAGCCAGAGAAACTATTGAGAAAAATAAATGAACTTCATATTCGTTAAAAATATTCCCTCTATGCAAAATACGAAACTATATAGCACCACATTGGTGCCTTAGCATGTGGAATCACATCACAATTAATACTTCCAGTTCAGTACCCGACGAATGTAGTTCCAGTCTATTTTTAGAACATTTTTTCCTCTCTCATTTTGGTGGTGATAGAAGAGTTATATTGATGCATATTTGGTAGGGATTTAAAGGTAATTGTTTATTCTTGAGAATATGAGCAGAGAGAGTGGTTGTCAGTGTGTAATTTGGCGACAGTGCACATGGAGTAATAAGGCCTTGGTAATGATCCGGAAGTGAAATATGTGGTCTGTGTACATGCTGTTATGTTTACAGTGCAGCAGCTCAAAAAAATGCCGGTCAACCATTGACAAGAATTTCACTGTGAAGTCATCTTTGGGGGTATTTTAGATTTTCATATGATTTGTATTGATTGTCACACTGTGGAAAGGTCAGTGCTGAGAAATATATGTAGAGAACATATAGTAAAATTAATTGTGGTGTATGGCCATGTGTGTGTGTGTGTGTGTGCGCGCGCAAAAACCCGCGAAACGGGAACAACATTTAGAATACACACCAACATACCATGTTACACACCTCGAAACCGGGACGTCACCGTTTTGCAATTTTAGCTAAAATGGACTGCCTTGATCTTACTTAGTCCGAATTTCCTCTGACCCTTGCCACCCAATTTTGATATTTAGACATGTATGTTGGGGTGTAAACTCGGATTAGATCTTACTGAGTGATAAAAACATTGAAATAAATGTATCTGAGCATGTCCCCGATCGGTCGGTGTGTTTTCATACACAAAACGATACACACGTCCTTCTCAACCTAAATGTAAAATCCCGTGTGTGTAAGACGAACAACCACGTACCCGTTAACGCAGTAACAATTCACACTGATTCGCTGTCAGCTCGCGTACTTTGTTCAAATTACCCACTGAAGATCGTATCGAGAAGACCAAACAGGACTGAAATGAGGTATGTAAAAAAAAAAGGGCATGTATCTATAATATATGTCTGTTTTAACACGGAGAGTAAGATAAATGTGTGTGTTTATTCCAGGGTAGTCCAACGTTCATAACAATTATCACCAAATTAGACCAGGAACACAAGAAAAATGAATAAAGAGTTTCATGCAGATATTATGCGTGTTTTTTTTTTTTTTTTTTTTTTTTTTTTTTTTTTTTTTTTTACGGTGAGCTAGAGATGCATAAACATTTGTTTGTGTTTGTACATTTAACCTTCATTTAACTATGAGCCTACATGGGAAAATATAAACGTGTTCGTTCGGATGTGGTTATTTTGTTTTAAATTGTGAAAACACTTGAAAACACGTTACAATTAGTTTTAAAAGTGTTATTTCAAATAGTTTTTTAAATTTTTGTTTGGTAAAATTGTAAGCATGTGTGCATTGATTTTAATTTTCAATTATAATTTGTAGCAACTGCGATTTGTGCACTTATTTTCAGTTCAAATATTTGACATCGTTACGTTTGTTGCAAGTATTTAACAACAACAACAACAACAACAACTACTACTACTAGTAAAATATTGGATAAATGGAACACAACACTTGAAAGGATACACACCTTTCGTCCCTTCCTATGGAAGCTACAATTACCGAACGGAAACAGACATGAACATGGAAAATGGACTACACTTAACTATGGATAATATATACTTTTGCATTATGGATCAACTATAGTGCAAAATTTTCACTTATTGTGAAAAATGGAACGGAACATGGACTACACTTAACTATGGATAATATATATTATTGCATTATGGATAATATATTCCTGCATTATGGATTGACTATGATATATAAAAAGGGATTACAACTAGTGGATATGTTCCTAATCTTTCGTGAAAAATGTGACACTTAATTCCAGTGTGGATCATATATTCCAATATGATAGTAATTTGATAACTTTAGGATTACAAAAATTTACGCAAGTGACATTCAATTTAATATGGATTAAAATTCAACAACAATTTGAAAACTTTAGGATTACAAAAATATACGCAAGGTCTTTAACCTTTCGTAAAAACTGGATTATATGCTATAAAATGTGACATTCAATTTAATATAGATTAAAATTGACCAGCAATTTGATAACTTTTTGACTACAAATAATTCACGCAAGGTTTTCCAACTTTTGTAAAACCTGTGACATTCTATTTAATATGGATTAAAATTCACCTACGCAAGGATTATATACTTTAATATATGACATGATTATACACTACAAAATATGACATTCAATTCAATATGGATAAAAACTCATCTATGCAAGGATTATATACTTCAATATATGACATGTAAAATAATTTGATACAGAGCTTATACTATTCATGTACATAACAGATGACCCAGTTGACCAATATACACAGCAAACTAATTGGAGATCACTTTGACCTCGCGTGATTATTAACCTACTAACACGATATAGAACTGTGAGCAGCGCCAGATTAAGCACCGTGGAGGCCCATAGGCAGTCAAACTTTTGGGGCCCCAGACCCACGGTCACGGTCTCATGGGGGCCCCTGCTGGGGCCCATAAAAGTCGCGGGGCCCATATGCAGTTGCCTACTCTGCCTAATGGGTAATCCGGGACTGACTGTGAGCTATAAATAGCATAATGTAGTTTTTCTTCTATTAGACCGGACTACTAAAAGAAATTATTTTTGGTAGTCACTGATAGACTACTGTGAAAGATTTAACTTGATATATGAACAAGACTACAATTTTAATAAATTTACTTTATGTCCATGTTCAATTTGCCAGAATTTATAATTAGTGAAACAGCCATCACGTGACCAGCTGATGGCATCTTTATACACGTTTAACTAGTCTGGTCCCCTGCTTAGTATGCTCCCATGCGTTGCTCTCCGCTATGCTTAGTATACTTAGTATAGCGGAGTGCAACGCATGGGAGCATTCTAAGCAGGGGACCAGACTAATGTTTAACTTACTCTTACACCAGGTGGCAGAGTCAAGTTTCGTAAATTGGCCCATGGGGCAAATTTCTTAACTTAAGGGTATGGTGTGAGTATTTGAGCTACTATTATGTAATAATTAAAGATATGGATAAATTTGTTAACTAGGTGTTTCAGGCTTCTGTTGTTCTTGAAATTGATGTCAGACATGTACACTTTCCATAGTTACTCTGCAGTATGTTGATTGTGAAATACCAATAGTCGGCTAGGAAGAAGAGCTAGCCTCCCATAGCAGTAGACACGTGTGTTCAAGGCAAGTAGAATATCTCAAAAACGGCTTGGATGACAACTATTATGAATTGCATGAAGCTATTTAGTAGACAATGTTTTTCAAAATTTTCATCTAGAAAAAGGCCTTGCATTTGCACTGTGAGCACTACATGCTGTCAAAAATGGCCTTCGCATGTGAAAAATGCATGTATAAAATAGGGGTTGAGGTACATAAACATTTTAAGGGGAAATTGCTATAAAAAAAATTGTGCAATGAACCACATTTTGTCTTATTTTCTTGTTCTTTATTCATATGCAATTAATTCTTATACATTAGCATTATCATACTACCTCTATTTGTCTCCTTATTTTGAATCTCTCAGCTCTATAGGAGATTCAAGGGAGGTAATTTCTTTTTGCACCTATAAATTATACCTATTGGTATCAGGACAAGTTAGCATATTTTGAGCTTAACTAAGTTTCTTTGAGAGAAAATGGGGTTTTAAAATGTGTTTACTTGATTTTCATGTAGGTAACAAGCTCTGTACTCCTATTTTAATGAAAGTTATTCATATTTCATTGCAGACACACAAAAACATTACATGACATGACATCACACATTCTTCTAAGTAATTTCACTCCACAGGAGCAAATGCACTTTCAAGAAATCATAAGTAGACATACTGTTATAAATGGTGAATGTCATCAATGGAACGGTGTTGCAAATAGTGATGGATATGGCATATTGCAGACAATGTTTTGAGGAAAAAGAATTAAAGTTTTAGTACTTTTGTGAACAGTTCCACCATATTGGATTGAAACTTACAGTTACTGCATTGCACACAAACAGTAATGCACAAACCCTGACTTTTGTGTACCGTAACAACTGGAAAAGCATTCTTACATTGATGTGGCAGAAATACCCTGATTAGTTCTGAAAGTTTATTGATGTTGACAACACAGTTTTCTTCTGGCATACTGGTAGCCACTTTTTTACTGAGTACAGAATGAGTAATAATGTCAATTGTTTTCCTTTTTGCAGGTCTCAATTTACATGGAATGATGTTAGGATCTGTTGTCTCAGTCATATTGGTAGAAGCACTAGTTTGAAGCATGTATTCATTATGATCCAAACGCACTAAAGATTGATTATGAAAGACTGACTTGGCTTCATCATGACTTGTATTTTCTGGTAGGTCCTTATTTAAAGTAATAGAAATTACAACATGTCCCTTTTTGTACTGAGTTTTCTTGTTGTTAATATTTTTCTTGTAGCTTTTCTTTCTATTTTCTCTCATTCTCTATATCCTTGCAATTGCTAAAGTCAGCTGTGAGTGGATAGGATTCTGAGAATATTTGGGTTAACTGTATGGACTGTGTATTTATTTTGTATTTTGGGCTTGAGAATGGTTCATTTCAAAGGCCTTTTGTCACTGAATTTATCTGATATGTTGATGTAAGTTCAGCAAGGTGCCTCACATCAATGTCCCAACATAGAATAATA
Source organism: Unio pictorum (assembly GCA_030141615.1). Classification (NCBI taxonomy): domain Eukaryota; kingdom Metazoa; phylum Mollusca; class Bivalvia; order Unionida; family Unionidae; genus Unio; species Unio pictorum. The sequence continues at coordinate 40,979,058 of JARLTB010000021.1, forward strand.
TTTGTTTCTTTATATCTGTCCCAATTAGCTAGACATAGGTGTATTCACCCCACCCCCAATGCTGTTTATGTTAGCATCACTAGAACAATACCAGGTCAGGAATGTTGATGTGTATGTCTCAAGCTATAATTATTATTAAAGTACATTATAAATGTAAATGTCTGGTAACATTTTTCTTAAGTGGCACTTTTTAAAAGAAAAATTTCAACAAATAATTGCTTGAACAATAGAGAAGTAATATCGCTAATAACAAAGAGTGTATCTCATATTCAGTCACTATTTGCAACTACAAAATCCATTCTTAGCATTCAGTCAACATCATCATGTAATTCTGGTATCTTCCTGACTATACGATGGCAAAAAGGACAGGAAACATTCCATTGCACACAAGTTTAATTCTTTTCAAGACAGCAACCCTAGCACAAAGTATATACAATGCAATGCATTTTGCTGCAATGTAGTCACTTTTCTAAAAGAGTAATAACATATTTACTTTAGCATACAAAATAATTTCCTTGATACCATTTTGTTAGATAATGTCTAGGTAAGTGATATGTACAGAATTTTTGACAGAAATTATTTTTTGCAAAATGCTTAAGGGAAAAATGCTATAAAAAATATTGTGCAACGAACCACATTTTGTCTTATTTTCTTGTTTTTTTATTCATATGCAATTAATTCTTATACATTAGCCTTATCATAGTACCTCTATTTTTCTCCTTATTTTGAATCTCTCAGCTCTATAGGAGATTCAAGGGAGGTTATTTTTTTTTTTGCACCTATAAATTATACCTATTGGTATCAGGACAAGTTAGCATATTTTGAGCTTAACTAAGTTGCTTTGAGAGAAAATGGGGGTTTAAAATGTGTTTACTTGATTTTCATGTAGGTAACAAGCTCTGTACTCCTATTTTAATGAAAGTTATTCATATTTCATTGCAGACACAAAAACATTACATGACATGACATCGCACATTCTTCTAAGTAATTTCACTCCACAGGAGCAAATGCACTTTCAAGAAATCATAAGTTGACATACTGTTATAAATGGTGAATGTCATCAATGGAACGGTGTTGCAAATAGTGATGGATATGGCATATTGCAGACAATGTTTTGAGGAAAAAGAATTAAAGTTTTAGTACTTTTGTGAACAGTTCCACCATATTGGATTGAAACTTACAGTTCCTGCATTGCACACAAACAGTAATGCACAAACCCTGTCTTTTGTGTTCCGTAACAACTGGAAAAGCATTCTTACATTGATGTGGCAGAAATACCCTGATTAGTTCTGAAAGTTTATTGATGTTGACAACACAGTTTTCTTCTGGCATACTGGTAGCCACTTTTTTACTGAGTACAGAATGAGTAATAATGTCAATTGTTTTCCTTTTTGCAGGTCTCAATTTACATGGAATGATGTTAGGATCTGTTGTCTCAGTCATATTGGTAGAAGCACTAGTTTGAAGCATGTATTCATTATGATCCAAACGCACTAAAGATTGATTATGAAAGACTGACTTGGCTTCATCATGACTTGTATTTTCTGGTAGGTCCTTATTTAAAGTAATAGAAATTACAACATGTCCCTTTTTGTACTGAGTTTTCTTGTTGTTAATATTTTTCTTGTAGCTTTTCTTTCTATTTTCTCTCATTCTCTATATCCTTGCAATTGCTAAAGTCAGCTGTGAGTGGATAGGATTCTGAGAATATTTGGGTTAACTGTATGGACTGTGTATTTATTTTGTATTTTGGGCTTGAGAATGGTTCATTTCAAAGGCCTTTTGTCACTGAATTTATCTGATATGTTGCTGTAGGTTCAGCAAGGTGCCTCACATCAATGTCCCAACATAGAATAATATTTGTTTCTTTATATCTGTCCCAATTAGCTAGACATAGGTGTATTCACCCCACCCCCAATGCTGTTTATGTTAGCATCACTAGAACAATACCAGGTCAGGAATGTTGATGTGTATGTCTCAAGCTATAATTATTATTAAAGTACATTATAAATGTAAATGTCTGGTAACATTTTTCTTAAGTGGCACTTTTTAAAAGAAAAATTTCAACAAATAATTGCTTGAACAATAGAGAAGTAATATCGCTAATAACAAAGAGTGTATCTCATATTCAGTCACTATTTGCAACTATAAAATCCATTCTTAGCATTCAGTCAACATCATCATGTAATTCTGGTATCTTCCTGACTATACGATGGCAAAAAGGACAGGAAACATTCCATTGCACACAAGTTTAATTCTTTTCAAGACAGCAACCCTAGCACAAAGTATATACAATGCAATGCATTTTGCTGCAATGTAGTCACTTTTCTAAAAGAGTAATAACATTTTTACTTTAGCATACAAAATAATTTCCTTGATACCATTTTGTTAGATAATGTCTAGGTAAGTGATATGTACAAAATTTTTGACAGAAATTATTTTTTGCAAAATGCTTAAGGGAAAAATGCTATAAAAATATTGTGCAATGAACCACATTTTGTCTTATTTTCTTGTTTTTTATTCATATACAATTAATTCTTATACATTAGCCTTATCATAGTACCTCTTTTTTTCTCCTTATTTTGAATCTCTCAGCTCTATAGGAGATTCAAGGGAGGTAATTTCTTTTTGCACCTATAAATTATACCTATTGGTATCAGGACAAGTTGGCATATTTTGAGCTTAACTAAGTTGCTTTGAGAGAAAATGGGGGTTTAAAATGTGTTTACTTGATTTTCATGTTGGTAACAAGTGTACTCCTATTTTAATGAAAGTTATTCATATTTCATTGCAGACACACAAAAACATTACATGACATGACATCACACATTCTTCTAAGCAATTTCACTCCACAGGAGCAAATGCACTTTCAAGAAATCATAAGTAGACATACTGTTATAAATGGTGAATGTCATCAATGGAACGGTGTTGCAAATAGTGATGGATATGGCATATTGCAGACAATGTTTTGAGGAAAAAAAGAATTAAAGTTTTAGTACTTTTGTGAACAGTTCCACCATATTGGATTGAAACTTACAGTTACTGCATTGCACACAAACAGTAATGCACAAACCCTGTCTTTTGTGTACCGTAACAACTGGAAAAGCATTCTTACATTGATGTGGCAGAAATACCCTGATTAGTTCTGAAAGTTTATTGATGTTGACAACACAGTTTTCTTCTGGCATACTGGTAGCCACTTTTTTACTGAGTACAGAATGAGTAATAATGTCAATTGTTTTCCTTTTTGCAGGTCTCAATTTACATGGAATGATGTTAGGATCTGTTGTCTCAGTCATATTGGTAGAAGCACTAGTTTGAAGCATGTATTCATTATGATCCAAACGCACTAAAGATTGATTATGAAAGACTGACTTGGCTTCATCATGACTTGTATTTTCTGGTAGGTCCTTATTTAAAGTAATAGAAATTACAACATGTCCCTTTTTGTACTGAGTTTTCTTGTTGTTAATATTTTTCTTGTAGCTTTTCTTTCTATTTTCTCTCATTCTCTATATCCTTGCAATTGCTAAAGTCAGCTGTGAGTGGATAGGATTCTGAGAATATTTGGGTTAACTGTATGGACTGTGTATTTTTTTTGTATTTTGGGCTTGAGAATGGTTCATTTCAAAGGCCTTTTGTCACTGAATTTATCTGATATGTTGATGTAAGTTCAGCAAGGTGCCTCACATCAATGTCCCAACATAGAATAATATTTGTTTCTTTATATCTGTCCCAATTAGCTAGACATAGGTGTATTCACCCCACCCCCAATGCTGTTTATGTTAGCATCACTAGAACAATACCAGGTCAGGAATGTTGATGTGTATGTCTGAAGCTATAATTATTATTAAAGTACATTATAAATGTAAATATCTGGTAACATTTTTCTTAAGTGGCACTTTTTAAAAGAAAAATTTCAACAAATAATTGCTTGAACAATGGAGAAGTTCTATCACTAATAACAAAGAGTGTATCTCATATTCAGTCATTATTTGCAACTATAAAATCCATTCTTAGCATGCAGTCAACATCATCATGTAATTCTGGTATCTTCCTGACTATACGATGGCAAAAAGGACAGGAAACATTCCATTGCACACAAGTTTAATTCTTTTCAAGACAGCAACCCTAACACAAAGTATATACAATGCAATGCATTTTGCCGCAATGTAGTCACTTTTCTAAAAGAGTAATAACATTTTTACTTTAGCATACAAATTAATTTCCTTGATACCATTTTGTTAGATAATGTCTAGGTAAGTGATATGTACAAAATTTTTGACAGAAATTATTTTTTTTGCAAAATGCTTAAGGTGGCAGGGTCCAGTTTCATAAATTGGCCCCTGGCAGATTTCTTAACTTAAGGGTATGGTGTGAGTTTTTGAGCTACTATTGTGTAATAATTAAAGATATGGATAAATTTGTGAACTAGGTGTTTCAGGCTTGTGTTGTTCTTGAAATTGATGTCAGACATGTACACTTTCCATAATTACTCTGCAGTATGTTCAAATTGTGAAATACCAATAGTTGGCTAGGAAGAAGAGCTAGCCTCCCATAGCAGTAGACACGTGGGTTCAAGGCAAGTAGAATATCTCAAAAACGGCTTGGATGAGAACTATTATGAATTGCATGAAGCTATTAGTGGACAATGTTTTGCGGCAAGAAATCTTTAATTCTAATCATTAATAAATGCTGATACTACCATATCTTGCCAGTGTTTCGACCTTCAGTGAGAATAAATTAATGTAGATTATTTTTGAATATACAGTAGTTTTGTGAAATGAACTGATTGTCATTTAATACGCTATCATTGCTTAATTTATCATTACAATACTCCATCCACGTCTAAAAGTTGTCAACATATGACTTTAAAAAAAGAGTTTTCGGTTTTTAAATTTCCGTTTTTATGTGTATATGAATTTAATTAAAACCTGCTAATTACTGCAGTATCCTGGTCGTTCTCATGATTAAAGAGATTAAAGAAATGGCACACAATCAGAGTAGTCAATCATTTAAAAGAACAATTCAGGGTGGGCACATATAGTTGGCTCGTATGACATATATTTCGTTTGGAGTTTGCATTATGATGGTAAATATGAACGATGGAGTGTCAAGGAAATAAGCGTGGTTCGGTATGATTTATAATCTGCAGAATATATAAATGACGGAAAAGCTGAGCGGTTAAAGGTAGAATTTGTAGCTTATTTCTTTATTTTAAACCTATAATAGACACTTGTATATTTATGTAGTTATTGGCGAGAGAGAAAAGACGTACATGTATTTGGTAATTTAGGAAGAGTTTTTAATTATTTAAATTTTTCTTTTGCATATGATGGTTTGTGCAAACACCAGCACTGCAAATCTTAGGCATATCTTAAAATGTGTAAATGTTCCCCACACGGCACACGTTACTCAAGTAACTAGAACAATGGCGGTTGTTTTCACCTCTGCGGTCGTAACCATGCACTGAAAATGCCCGGATGTGAGAAAGTGCCCAGATTCCCGACCCAACCCATATGCTGGGGAGGGTACCGAGGATCAACCCCCCCTCTCTCTCTCTCTCTCTCTCTCTCTCTCTCTCTCTCTCTCTCTCTCGTTTCTAGCTAGCTTCTTTGTTGCTTTGCAAAAACAAACAAAAAACAACAGCATTAAAAAAAACAACGCATCCAGGACTGTTACGGAACGTCTTTGAAATGTTTTAGCACAATTTAATTATTTGATCCCGGGAAGTTTAATCACCATGGCTTTGCCAGTAAGTCTTCATATACTCCTAACTTATCAGATTGATATTTTGACAGCAATGTACACGAGTTTAAAACTCTATGCATATGAACCATAATGAAAAAGCAGAAAATTCTGTACATCTTCTAACGACTGTATATATCATTAGCAATTTTGTTTATATAGAGGTACATGGCGATGACTGTATGTTTAACACGGCGATAACTATATGTTTATATGAGGCTGGAAAAGACGGAAAATCTAAACAAATCGCATTAATGCACATGTGCTACATTCACATTACCTTTCACATCATCGAGACAAGTGGAGGGAACTGGTAAAATGCTCAGCAGTAGAGTGCCTCGACGACCACACTAGGTCAAGAGATCGATGATAACAAAGTCATAATCATCTTCTATTTGTACATGTTGTCAGTAGATAGGAAAATCAGTGCTTATACAAAACTGAGCATAAAATGTATCTTCAATTTATTATGGTATGCTATATATGAGTTATTGATAGAAGAATTCCAATCGTTGGTTAATTTGTTTGTAAGACGTTGTCTAAAATTGTAAAAAAAAAATACTAGTATGTCTCTAACTTTCGAAACCCATGCGACTTTACCTTTATCAACGCTGAACTATTATTGTCAGCATAATATAACATTGTCTTGGACGTGTTTTTTATTTAAAAAATTCATTCTGATCAACTTAATCCAGACTAATTACATTATTAATAATAAATTTAACATAGAGGTAATCTGCCACATTCATCTCATGGTAAAAGAAAGCATGATCTCAAAAGGTTTAGAAATCTAATATAGAACCAGTTATGTGCCTTTTCAATTATATGTGAATAGTATTATTTCCAAATTTCAGCGGCATAAGTTAATGTTGGTGTAATGATAACATCATATCGTTTCAAAGCTTTGGTCGCATACAATTGGCATCATTTATAATAAAGGCTACACAATTTATGAAGAAACTTGTTTCTTTGAATTGCAGATTTTTACTTGTGTCCAACTGAGTTTATGAGTGAAATATAATTCTGTGTATTTATACCCATACACGGTTTGGATTTGTATGTCCTTATAAGACCCTGTTTTCGTAACTGTTAATAGTGTTATAAACTCCTCCGTTTGAGAAAAAATCTAAATTAACACAAATTTGACTATTTCAGAAATTTTCTCAGACATAATAATTTGCCTCTGTAAATAACCGACTTATCAATACAATTCGGAATACAACAGCCCAGTGATGTCTGATATTTTGTGAGTAATACAGCAGCAGAGAGGGTGGACAGACCGAAACTATTTCAAGCAAACCGAAATTATTTCGCAGACAAAAAAAAGAAATCCTTTAGGATTTTACGCTACAGACCCCTGGCACTGATTGAGTTTTGGAGACGAATTGAAAATCCTTGAAATTGCTAGCAATTTAGGATTACACAAACAGACTAATTTGTAAAATCTCTCCTCGTAAATCAATCAAATTATTGGATTTGTCGGTGAGTTTAAAATTAATTCTCATTAACGAATCATTATGACATCGCATATACACTGGATTAGTTGGATCCTCAATGATTAAAAACCCTGGAGGAGCTGTTGGTGCAAATGAATATAAAATATATCCCTGCTGGGCATGATTTGACCTTTCAAGATTTATTTGGTAACTTCCTTTGATGACATCACATACTAAATTCACTGCAATCACCGAGGATATATTGACATTTTGAAGAGCTATATGCCTACCACCACCATCTGGGTCATTATTATGTTTGAGGATTGTTGTTTGTGGTTGTGGTATTTTTTTCCATGCGGCGAGTATTTGGGGGAAGTACTCATCGAGTAGGTCATTGGTTGATTTTTTTTATTTTGTCTATATTATTCTCAGGAAACTTAAACACTGAAATATCTTCTATGCGTATATTATGTGTTCTTGCAAATTCTATTCTCTCAGAATCGTCCTCGGCATCAAATACTCCTTGAATAAGTCGTATGTTAAACAATTCCATATCGTGTACAATTTGATTTAACATTTCCGTGTATTTGATAATTGAGGTTTTCGACGATAAATCAACAATATGTTCTTGAAAATACTGTCGTAATTTATCTAAATACTTCTTATGTTCTTTTTTAAGAGAATTAAAAATTTGCAAGTTAGTATCTGGATCCGATTCGACCCAACCGCCCTCCGGTCCCCCAAACCGCCATTTCTCATTATAGTAACTAACAGGATCTGTTAAATACTCCGTATAACAAGGATCGATTATTTCAGTGAAGAATTCATGATATGATTTATTGTCTGTGACATAATCAGATGCTTTTGGTTCAGGTGGTATATTAACGGTTTCTTGTCGAGGTGGTATTTCAGGCCAACCCAATATTGTCCTTTTAGAACTCTGATAGATATCTACGGCATACCCGGGTGATTTTATCTCAATGGCAGATGATAGTGATGGTTCATGAACCGTTATAGCGATTTTTGATTCTCTTCCAGTAATGGATTTTATTCTACGCTGTAATTCATTATTGATCTGTTCGATTTGGTAGGACCCAGATGGTAGCGAAACAACATTCCAATCTGGAGTCCCGTCTGGTTTATTCTTATTCGCAAACACCAGGGAATTATTCGGTTGCTGACCACCGAATGGTACTGATCTAGTGTTAGGCCAATTATGGTATACTCGTAATTTTGCTAATGCTATTTCCTTCACTGGAATCGCAGTAGGGAAATTAACACTGAATTCAGGGTTGGTTGAGGTTATTGATATCATGGTGATTTTCACTGGGGTCATGTTTTCCGCTACTCGTTGAAGTAGTTCTTGCGATGTTGTCATTATATTCGTGTTGTTTTTCTAATTTTGACATCGCGGAATTATAAACACTGACCATCGCGGAAAACTCACTATCGGATATTAATGTGTCATCGAGTGACGACGATATATATCATCGAGGATAATTGGGAGTACGCGGTTGACACAACATGGAATTTAATTACGTAGTCTTGTAGTTTACGCTGGCTACACAATATTTTTTTTTTGTTTGTTATTATTGAAATAATTTCCTCGATTGTTGTTGCCGTTGATATACAAATTGGAACAGCTATCGGAGCAACCATTGTCACCGAGGATAGTATTATACCGGCTCCGGTGATTACACCTGATACCGAGTACACGGTAACATCAACTGCGGTAATTCTTCATCGGTATTTTATTTATTTTTGTTTGGTACTCCTCAGTGAATGTTTTGAGTTTAGTTTGAAATTCTCTGACCTGAAAATAATGACATTTTTTTTTTAAAACACTAGTGTTTTTAAATCGATTTCAATTAGGTTGTTTATTCAGATCCGCTACGAATTCCGCGTACCATGTTACTGATGTCCTAGCGAACCTATTATCTGTGGTTGTTATCGTGAATCGTTCAGTTGTATCCTTATCGATGATCGTTGATATTGTATTGTTGACCCCAGATAAACTTGTCGATGAAATATTAAACTGAGTCGGTGACACTAGTGTTAGTCGATAAATACCTTTGACGGTTGCAGTGATACTTAGCGTGTTAGCGAGTGGTGTCCACGCAAATGATCCGTGTTGAATCGTATATACCGAGTTTATATTTTTCTCATGAGGGATTGTTATTTTTTCAACTATGGCCATCATCCTAGATAAATCATCTTTGATGGCCTCGTTAGACTTTTTGAAATCATCGATGGATTTTTTTTACATCTAAGAGTTTTATGTCTACTTTATCTTCGGTGTAGTCACTGGTTTGAGTTTACCATCGGAAAACACCGTAATAGCATCATCTGGTGCGTTGCGTCGTTTTGCCAAAATATCATCAATGGAAACATTACTAGTTTTCAAATTACCCTGACGATCTTAATATACAACTATTTCATTGGGATCCACACTTGCGAGGTTTAACATCTCGGATATTTCATCTTCGATTATTTTTTTTACATCACCGGTTGCAGATATTTCCGCGATGGTTTTTTTCAGGCTTGATAGAGATCTGTACCAAATATCAATCATTATACTCTAAGATCTCTCTAAAAAGCGATTACTCGTATATTCGTGTCCGGTTTTATGTGGTGGATACCCGATGATGAGATAGCGTTGAGTACATTCAATACTTCTATGCCGCATATTGGTGGGTCATTCATTTTCTATGTTGGTAGCGTGGAATACCAGATAGGAGATTTTAAGCGGTTTATATAACATATAAATTCTTTAGGCAGCGCTAATCCATATGAATCGAAATGAACAATCACACGTGGATCAATCGCGTATGCAACCCAGTGAGTTCCAGGTCCGGTATTGTTATCGAGATTAATAATACCGGTTTCAGCGTTGTTTGGTTGTTTTGGTAATTGATCTCTCATAAAGACACCTCTAAAGTTTTTTTTATCGCTAGTTTTTTTTTTAGCAGCATCGAGTAAATCAAAATTTGACATGGGAACTATTGTTAGTAAACTGTTCCTAGTCTCAGGCCGTTTCCGCTGTACCATGAATATAGAGTTCCTGGTAGTCTTAGACCCTTTCCTGATCGTTTTTTTTATCCATGTCCGGTAGCTTTCTTTAGTGCCATCCCTGTACCAACGGCTCCTAACTCTGAAGCTTTTGCTACCACTGCATCCGCTGCCGCAATCAACGCTTGTAACGCAGCGAAAAGTGGGAATATACCACCTGATTTTATCATTTTCTTAATTGCGGCCGCAGAGAGAGAGAGAGAGAGAGAGAGAGAGAGAGAGAGAGAGAGAGAGAGAGACTTGAACACCTTTTTATCTTTGATGGCATTATTGAAGTGTTTTATCTGACGAGTTGTCAATGATAGTTTATTCTGACCGCCAGACATCTGATTGTGCTTCAGCGATATTGTGGTTCCACATTTTTTTTAGCAGAATCCGATTGCAATTTTTTAATTTGACCAGGAGTTAACGTAACACTAACATGACTATATGACATTTTATTTAATAACAGATTGATCTAACTGTTACATTACATATTTTCCACTGGTGCATCAATTACCCTCATTTGTCCACTAACACCGTCGAGTAGCATTGATTTGTCACTGAGAATGACATCAACTGCTCTGTAACCACCAGCAGGAACAGCGGTTACACGAGCTCGGATATGTATGTCAACGACGGATTGTCTGGTTAAGTCAAGATGTTCCAGCGAGAAGTAATAGATGGGATATAGTTTTAAAAATCCAATTGTGATATTTGCAGACCGGTATCTACATTATTATGGCGTCCCATCAATGATAGCAAATGATTATACGCGCGTGCTATTTGGTTTCAAACCACTTCCCGTTATCATATTTGCAGTAATATTTCCCTGAGTGTCATACCGTGATGCTATATTCTGATCCACTGCGTTGTTTATTATTTTGCTAATGCTTGCAGGCATAATTTCCGTAGATGGTAGTGGTCCTAGAGACTTTATCATTGTTGGTTTCTTTCGCCGCCGAACTAACGCTACTAGTTTTTCTTTAGCCACTGAAAATCCTTTCCCGGCAATATCAACAACAGCGCTAATACCCTTATCACGAATAACATCAATAGCTTTCATTGATAATTGTTTTGCGATTGGTACTATTTTTGGAGCCATTCTTGCAAATAACCCTGCAATGGTATTGCCGAGGCCATCTCCATAGTACGCTCTATAAACTGGCAATGGTGAATTTACTACATAGACCATGGTTGGTTTGTTGTGGTTGTAGTGTATGATCATCTTATTTAAAAGCTATTTATCTAATCAGTGATTCATCACCAATGACAAAGTCATCAGCGACGAAGTCATCAAATTAATCACTATGGTAACCGTCTCCTAGCTCATCAATAAACTCTCGGTATACACCAATATCCATGATACCACCCTCATATAGTCGTCTGCAGATATCAGCTGCCTCATTAATTACTTCCGGTGAGATATTTCCAACTCGTTTCCCTCCTACGAGAACTTCTAATCGTGATATATCCCCGAGAATACTATTAGGACAACGAACTAGACCACTACCTGATACCCCCCTTTGATATCCACTAGCGAATTTTTCAGTTGTACCAGTTGCACCTTGTGTGGGATCAACTTCTGCCATTATTTTTTTTTTAGGGAGGTTCATATGGTGGTGGTGTTAAACCACTTTTTATAACATCTATTTTTCTCATATAATTCTTGAAATTACTATCCTCTTTGATTCTGGTTCCACCGTGTTTTGCTAATATATTTTTCTATTCCAAGTGTCAGCGGATTTTATAAAGTCTTCATATCCATCATTTATATTTTTTTCCCCTCATCTTTTTTGGAAATGAATTAGCAGCAAAATCAGCTAATTCATCATCCGTGGAAATTTTTCTAATTTCATATAACGCCTCCTTAGTAAATATCTCTCGAGGTGTATATTCCCCCCCCCCCCCACTCTCTCGGAATTTCTTCTTGTTCTTGAATTTGTTGTTATCATCTTCTTCAATATCACCTAGTCGTTGTTTAGGTCGTTCTTGCTGTTCTTGTTCAAGTTGTTCTTGTTCTAGTCGTTGTTGTTCTTGTTCTCGTTGTTCCTGAAGTCGTGCAGTAGCTATTATATCACCAGGAAGTGTTTTTAAAGATTCCTTTGTTTGCTTGGATCTCTTTGCTATTTTTTCAAGTATAGGAAGAAGAGCTGTTTTTTTTTCTCTCGTTCATCAGGGATATCTCCCTATATGGCTTTTTCAGTGGTCGATACGACTTTTCCCGTTGCAGTGGTTATTGGTTTAAATAATTGTTCAGTGTCTGTTGTGAAACCAATTTGAAATTCCTGTCTTGATCTTAGTTTGTTTCGAACGTAATCACGAACTAGAATAAACTTCCTAATCGCAGCCAATCGTTGCCGTGCTAATTTGGTCGTTAATGCTTCATTTACCATTATAAATTAATGTACGATTTAAATTGTAAGTGAAAACCTCACCCCCAAAATTCTTTTGAATTTCACACTGTGTGTTATACTTCCGCTTAGTGATTAAATCACCGAACACTATCTTAACCTGTCTATAGAATTTCAACTCATATAATTTCGTTCTTGGTGAGAAAGCGCATACCTATCTATAGAATTCTGTCCCGTACCCGTATAACTCATGTATGTATGGTGTGTCCAGAGTGTCTATTATCATTTACTATGTTGAGGCAATCAATGGGGATATTCATTTTGGCGGAAAATCTCTTTTATTGTTTTGATTTTCGAGTTAATTGTGCTTTAGATTTCATATTGTTTCCCCTATTCACTTCTGACCTTTTCGACAACAGTGAATAACAGGACGAACTTATTGATGTCGTTACAGAATCCAAGGGAATTATTTACTGCGTGTTGAATTCGTTTGATCAGGCCATATTCCCTTGGAAGGACATACCGAGCGCTATCAACAATATCTTGAAATTCAGAAAGAATCTGATTACAATCTAATTTATCTCACAAATGAATTCCTTGATTTTTCAAATTTGAAATCTCGTTAATAATGACATTCATATTTTCGAAATTCATATATGAACATATTTAATATATTTTTCAAAAACAAAAATAAACAATTGTTAGGATGAGCGGTTATCGTTCACTGGGTCCCTGATTGTGTTTTTCATAGGGTTCTTTCTCTTTGAGATTTTTTTCTCTTTGAGATCATTCTCATCTTTTATTCTTTGAGATTTTTCTATCTCTTTGACCCTATGACCGTTTCATTCTGAACCATCCTGTGGGGTTACCCTAGTGTGACATAAAGATTTTTGCATCCATGCTACTGTTTATTTTGGAGAGCCCATTGTTGTTGTACACCTAACCCCAAGAATTTAAGTTCCCGGGGGTGTAAAATCACACCGTCATGTATTTGAGGTGACGGTAGGTGTACACGAAGTACCCTTTGAGCTGGTGCCCCCAATTATATAGAAAAACCTTCCAATCGGTACCGTCGACAAAAATGCGTACCACGAGATTCGAACGATGGGCCCCAGGACGAGATCCTATCTGTGAATACAATACACTAGCATTCGTAATCTACAAATTTATAATTTTGAATACGATATACGTGTATGTCGTAAAGAATTTAACGAATTGTAAATCAATTATAGATGGAAATCATAGATGGAAATCGTCGATGAAAAATCGTAGATTTTTTACTGTTAAAAATCGTAGACAAAATTACAAATTTTCTAGTCAAACCAACACACAAAAACAGCCATTCACTCGGAGTATTATCCCATTGAGATACGCGACTGCAACAAAAGAGTTATCGTTGTTTCAAAAAATATAACAAGCCCACACGAGTTTTACTCCCTTTGAGATCCGTAATGGTTACCTCTCTTTCATAACAGTATACAAGCCCATTCGAGTTATTCCCTTTGGGGTTATAACACATACTACTGTTACGTGTTTAGGCTCGAATAAGCAGCAACACAGAAAGAAGTGAAAATAACAAGCTTGTAAAATTTAACAATAAATTTATTAAGTACAAATATTCTCATAAGAAAATATAAATAAACTTACGGTTTAGAGAATCAAATCCAACATTAATCCAATATAGAATTCACAAAAATAATCCACTAATGGAATTGCAAGAGTCCTGATAAAAAAATGTTCTGAAAGTTCCAGGTTCGAATCTTGACGATGTAATCCAAAATGGCTGACGATGTCACATGATGCAGTTCTTGTTTTTATAATAATCCAAATGAAAATCTATAAGCACGTGTTTTTTTCCAAATAAATAAAATAATTTCTCTTGCTCCAACGAATGACACAATTCCCAGTACAAGGTAATTAAAATTATAACTCAAACAGAAGGCACAACTTAATATCATAAAAGTCCAACATCTACTGAATTATTCTCTCCCAAACAATAACTTAAATACCTGTTTTACGTAAACAAGGGATCACGTGATTTTCTGGAAGTTCATAGAAGGTCATAGAACAAACGTACAATCATTTAAACACGTACGCAAAGGAATGACCAAGAAGAAAATCAAACATTTCTCATCCCTCAGAACTAAAAATATAAAGATGTCTTTGGATTTAGCCAATCGTTTTAGAAGCTTGTTGACACTCTCTGAAGCAGGGTCAGAAATGAGGTCAACAAGCAAGGTCACACCTGTGTTTACAAATAGTCTAGGTCAGACTGAATTTTCCAGAATAGATATCTCCCAATTAAGGAATTTTAATGACAAACTTGAATTTGACAATTATAAATAAATAATTTAAATCCAATAGACGTAACACATTCCCCCATAAAATAAAAAGAAAGGTTTATATGATAAAACTTTCTTTTCATCACAAACCAATTTAACTCTGAGGTTAAAAGAACTAGTATAAATTACACAGTATAATAAATTGTTATACACGGGAAAGAGCGTCTGCAATTACATTATCTAGATATAGCATCAATCTTTCAACTTGTCCATGTCCCACAAAATGTCATAAGAAAGTCACACTAGCACGGCAGAACTAACTTCTAGATAAATTAATTGTCAAAGATGCATCAGTGAGTCTGTCAAAGAATTTTCGAATTCTTGCTAGATGTTCTATCCAGGTGTCGTTGTACATGATGACGTCAATATTTTCTAGACCAGAGATGATCATTTTTATGAGACGTTGAAATGGACTTTCTTTATATTGGTAGAGTCCATCTGGAGTCACAAATGCCGAAATTTCCTTTGCGCTTTCCGTTAGTGGAATCCTTTCAGAAGGTCAAATCTGGTGACATACTTGGCATTCCCAATTTTATTAATACAATCATCAATTCTTGGTGATGGATATCAATCTGTTTTTGTCACACTGTTCACCTTCTTATAATCAGTGCACATACGGAAATGTCTTTCTGGTTTTGGAACAAATATGCATGGTGATCTCCAATCACTTTTACTGGGCTCGATAAAATCATTCTCCAGCAAATGTTGAATTTTCTTTTTTAAGTATTCCTGTTTGAGTGGATTCATCCTGTATGGATGTTGTTTAACAGGTTTGGGATTTTCAATTTCAACGTCATGAAAAAAAGTTTTGACCTTGTAAGAATATCTGGAAATAAGTGCTCATATTCAAAGTGTAATTGTTTCAGTTCATTTCTTTCTTGCACTTGTAAATGGTAAAGTTTCTGGTCTAGATTTTTCATAATTTCTTAATTGCAAAGATTCGTCATGTCAGTATCAGTAGAATCTGATGATATTCCTTCACTGAGTGGGACAGGTAAAATTAAATTAATTACATACTTAACATGGCTATCTCTTTCAATATACCAGTACTCCTATAATTTATTTTGAACCCAGGAGCACTAATACTATAATTTAACTAATTCATTTTCTTCCGTAATATCTAATCTGAAGAAAAGTAAGAAGAATGAACAAGAGTAACACAACTCCATTATCAGACTTAAAAGTTCTCTCCCTTGTAGTTCTTTCAAACCATGGTTTCATTTTTAACCTGAATTGCTGAATGCCCAATTCATTCATAACTTGCTGGAAAATTCCAGACATGAAGTTTGAACCTTGATCAAACTGAATAGATTTGGGAAGGCCATACTGAGTAAAAAAAACTTTATCAAAGTTTTTACTGTTGTTTTACATTTTATATTCCTCAACGGAATAGCCTCTGGAAACCTTGTTGACGCACACATAATGGTCAACAGGTATTGGTTACCTGACTTGGTCTTGGGTAAGAGATTTACACAAACTACCATCATCATCTCATCATCTCCGCCTGTGGCCCCGTTTGGGACATAGGCCGCCAACCAGCTCCCTCCAGGCGTCTCGGTTCTGGGCGAGTCTCTCCAGCTGTCCCCACGTCTTGCCCATCTTCTTTGCGTCTGCATCCAAATCACGGCGCCAGGTGTTTCTGGGTCTTCCTCTCTTCCTCTTTCCTTGAGGGTTCCATGTGAGGGCTTGCCTGGTGATGTTGGGAGCAGGTTATAATTCTACTAAATGGTTCGTCAAAGGCAGAAATAGGTTGCAGATGATATCTTCTGATTGGGTTTTCCTACCATTTGACAAGTATGACAAGATCTACAGTATTTGGTAACATTAGTTTTGATTTTTGGCCAATAGAAGTGAGTCAAGATCTTGTGATACATTTTCTTAATCCCTAAATGACCAGCCAAAGGAGTTTCATGGGCCAGATTAAGTATTTCCTGCGTGTAAGGTTTTGGAACTACTATTTGATAGTTCACTGACTACTCATCACCAGCAGGTACCTCGGAAGGTCTCCATTTTCTCATAAGAATTCCATTTTCAATGAAATAACAGACAGGAACGTCAGTGACTTAAGTCTCATTTTTGGAACTTTGAAACAAACAGGTGATCTGATGATCTTTTTCCTGTTCGACGACAAGTGACTGTCGTTTGTCACCCTGATTAAGAGTTATTATAAGAGGATTACTATGATCAATACCTTCTGATTGATCCAAACAAGGAGTTAAAGTGACCTCATGAAAAGCCTGACATATACACGCGTCAGCTGAAGGAATACTGGCGTCATCAACATAACCCTAACCCGCGAATTTGTCAGCTAAGGGAATACTGTCTTCATCATAAGCCTGACCCACGCATGTGTCAGCCGAAGGAATACTGACTTCATCAAAATAAACCTGACCCATGCATGTGTCAGCCAAGGGAATACTGCCCACATCAACATAACCCTGACCAACGCATATGTCAGCCAAGGGAATACTGGCCGCATCAATATAAGCCATACCCATACATATGTCTGTGAAAGGAATACTGTCTTTTTCAACTTCATTCTCAAGAGCTTTCTTTGCCATAGCTCTGGTAACTGTACAAGCTTGAATTATATCAGAGAATTCTTTTTCAACTGGATCAACTTTCTGATCCAAATTAGGCTTGTCAGTTACAAGTGGATTAACCACAAACTTGTCCCCAGCTAAGTTGTTGCCTAGTAATAAATGGATGCCCTCAACGGGTAAAACCGAGTCTGTTCCGATTGTCACAGGTCCTGACACTAAGTCTGATGACAAATTTACACAATGGAAAGGAACATTAACAAAGCCGCACTCTACTCCCTGAATAAGAACACTTTCATTAGAAAAAGACTTCTCAGAAAAAGGCAAAGTACCTGATAATAAATGACTCTGAGAAGCTCAAGTGTCCCTTAAAATTTTAATAGGGGTGAGATTGGCTGAATCACCCAAGAGTGATATAGAACCCTTCGATATGAATGGTTCATAATTATCCATAATAAAATCAGACTGGGGTTTATTAGACCCAACAAATGTATTGCTTTCAATACTTGACTGTGACCTTGACCTCTTGGAAATAAGATCATTTGGAACAGGTATGTCTTGATTCTGATGGCTATTTTTAATTTGTAGCAATCAGAAACAACGTGTCCTTTTTTTTCTTGCAAAAGGTACACGTCGGAAAAGACAAGGACCTAGAATCAAACTTCTCTGAAGTCTGATTTTTGAAAGTTGTGTTATTTTGAGTTTTAGAAGGGCTTGAATTAGGCGGAAATACATTTCTGCCAGAAAATTGTTGAGTAGAAGTCTTGTTAACAAAAGGAACTTTATGTCGAAGAATATTCTTCAGCGGCTCGAGCAGCATTTTCCAAGGTTTCAATCTTATGCTCATCAAGATAAGTCTGAAAATCACTATGGACACAGTTTTTGAACTCTTTAATTAATATAATTTGCTTCAGATTTTGATAATCTTGTTCGACTTTCTAGGCTAAGCACCATCTATCAAACTGCTCATTTTCTCTAGCAAATTCGACATGAGTTTGTCCAGCTTCTTTTCTGTAATTTCTCAGTTTTTGTCAATAAGCTTCAGGAAATAACTCATAACCCGTAAAATGCATTCTTTAACCACATCATAGTCACTAGTTTGCTGAACAGACAGTGAAGTGTAAATCTCACTAGCCTTACCAGTAAGTACACATTGTAGTAACTGAGTCCAATTCTCTCTTGGCCACTTTAAATTTTCTGCAACTTTTTCAAAAAGAATGAAATATTTGTGTACTTTTTCTTTGAAAGGGTGCACTAATCTAATATTTTTTGCTATATCAAAATTTTGATATGAAATATGATGGTGATTCTCACTTGCCAGCTCTATTTCTTTCATTTTAATTTGAAATTCCCTTTCTTCCTTCTCTCTGTCATATTGTAATTGTTTTTTTCTCCCTTTCCTGTCTCTCTCTCCTCTTTTTCAAATTGTAATTGTCTTTCTTTCTCCATTTTCTGAATTTCCAGTTTCTTAAATTCTAATTCTTTCTCTCTCTCTCCTCTTTTTCTCTATCAATCCGCATCTGCTCTTTTTGTAATTCAATTTGCCTATCTTTCTCCTCTTCTCTATCATATTGTAATTGTCTCTCTTTCTCCTCTTTCTCTCTATCAATCCGCATCTGTTCTTTTTGCAATTCAATTTGCCTTTCTTTCTACCTTTCCTGTCTCTCTCTCCTTTTCCTGAAATTCCAGCTTCTTCAACTCTTAATTCCATCTCTAATTTTAATTCTAATTCCTTTAGTTTAATGTCAGAGTCTCATGTAGACTTACTGATCGAAATCAAAGCACTTTGTTAAAACATATCCTTTTCCACCAAATACTGGACCAAAATCTTTTTGATATCTTGTTTCGTTAAAGAAGCCTTGACTTCAGAAAGATCAAATTTTCTGGCAAGCTGAATCAACTCATCTTTTTTTCAAAAGATCTAATTGCTCCTGAGCAGGATTAGAAACAAGTATTTCTACCTTAGATGCCATTTTAATACAAGCCTGTCAGTCTCACTAAAGATTTAAAATTTTCATAAACTGGGGGAATTCAAATTTAAAACAAACGTTATTTGATAAAAATTCTAGCCAAATTCCAATTTATCTCAATCTAAATCCCGGACGATAGGACCCAATTTCTATTTTACCTGCTTAGGCTCGAATAAGAAGCAACACAGAAAGAAATGAAAACAACAAGCTTGAAAATTTAACAATAAATTTATTAAGTACAAATATTCTCATAAGAAAATATAAATAAACTTACGGTTTTAGAGAATCAAATCCAACATTAATCCAATATAGAATCCACAAAATTAATCCACTAATGGAATTGCAAGAGTCCTGATAAATAAATGTTCTAAAAGTTCCAGGTTCGAATATTGACGATGTAATCCAAAATGGCTGACGATGTCACGTGATGCAGTTCTTGTTTTTATAATAATCCAAATGAAAATATATAAGCACATGTTCTTTTCCAAATAAATAAAATAATTTCTCTTGCTCCAACGAATTGACATAATTCCCAGTACAAGGTAATTAAAATTTTAACTCAAACAGAAGACACAACTTAATATCGTAAATGCCCAAAATCTACTGAATTATTCTCTCCCAAACAATAACTTAAATACCTGTTTTTACGTAAACAAGGGATCACGTGATTTTCTGGAAGTTCATAGAAGGTCATAGAACAAACGTACGATCATTTAAACACGTACGCAAAGGAATGACCCAGAAGAAAATCAACCATTTCTCATCCCCCAGAACTAAAAATAAAAAGATGTCTTTGGATTTAGCCAATCGTTTTAGAAGCTTGTTGACACTTTCTGAAGCAGGGTCAGAAATGAGGTCAACAAGCAAGGTCACGCCTGTGTTTACAAATAGTCTAGGTCAGCCTGAATTTTCCAGAATAGATATCTCCAAATTAATGAATTTTAATGACAAACTTGAATTTGACAATTATAAATAAATAATTTAAATCCAATAGACGTAACACTACTAAACAGAATTCAGATACATGTAAATTGAATTATATGTCCAGTTCGCTTTAAAATCGCTGATCGATATATTCGTTCTGCAACATATCGTACTGAGGATCTACAAATATCGAAATACTTTCCAGGTTCATTTATTGATTGAAATACTCTTTCTTCGTTATTTTCTGTATTAAATGATTTTATAGGTTTCGCATGTTTTCAGTGTTTTCCAGTCCTTCCTCGTTTGGTGTTTTCACTTTGTGATATAGCTTGACGATTATCTAAAGAATTGTTCTTAGGATTAGAATCAATATGATCGGTTACCAACCCATCTTTTATCAATCCATGGAAACACTCATATGCGATTCTATGACAGTAATATTTTTTCCCTCCAGCATTAAACATAAGATATCCAAGACTATTGCCCATCCCTAATGGTTTCTTCAGTATGCGATGTCTGACAATACCATCACGAGATGCTTCTTAATCGATGATCACAGGATGTGGTTGAAATCTTTGGTTCATTTATATACTAAATACTGTTTGTCTAATTCATTATTTGCTTTAATTATTACTTGAGAATCTATCAATGTAGTCTTGAAGTGTTCTTATGATTTTGTCATTGACTCTGTCAGAGTCTTTGATGGAATCTTTGATGGAGTTTTTAACGGAATCTTTGATTCGTTTATCATAACGCTTTAGCTCTCTGTATCACTTACCACCATAATTGAAACATAACTGCGACTTACCACGCACACCTACTCCACATCGTATGCAAGGTTAGGGCCCAAAACTCCCACGACGTACGCTTTCCAGATGATATCCACAGAATTCATTTCTACATGATTTGTTACAAGTGGTTACTGATCCTATCATAAGCCATTTGCAATGATTCATTGTATAATAAATTTCTTATTTAAATACTTGTTTTAATTATAATATGGAGGAGTTCGGGAGATTATCAAAAATTACGCCTTGGAAAAATGTTGATGCTGATCGAATGGGTGAGAAATATATTCCTGAAATCATTATTTGGGATGAGATATGCACAGTGTCGTTAGATGTATTACAAAGGTCTCTCGAGTGGTTATTGCTAGCGAATATAAAAGTGATGATGTGTGGCGATCATGGTCAACCACCACCATTTGTCGGTTTATCCCCACATAATTGGCTAAAGCATTTTGTAGACTATTATGAAGAAATTAATACCGATCAAAGAGCACTTGATAAACAATTATGCGAGTTCAAGAAACTAGACAGATTACAACCGGATAGAATCCAATGTGAAATAGCGCATGAAATAATTTTGGAAACCCCATTAAATGATTTCTGGGAAGCATGGAGACCAAACGATTTGATAGTGGCAAGTAGAAAGATAGTCAGAGAAACACTTCAGATAAAGTTATTTAATAGGCATAAAGAAAAATTTGGCACAGTTCCAGTAACGCTGTGTTACAAACCGATTTTTTCAACCATGAAGCCAATTTTTCTTTGAAGGATTTATCAGTGATAGAATTCAACGCATGAATTAATTTCACATCTGCGATATATCTGTGTTGCAGATTACTGCTTTTATAAGCAACACCATGAGTATGACACGCCTTATTAATTGCGTTTATTGGATACTCACCGGATCGGGGTTGGTTTTGATCATCGAGTCTGATGTCAAGTCTTGTCCTGGGTCGACAATAACTATACCCTGGAAGATGTTTTTCTCCTGGATATTTTTCCCATGGTGTTTCTGGGAGTTCTACTAACTTGGCTGCAAAATCACGTCCTCGTTTTTTTTTTAAATCCTTGATTTTATGAAGGGAAACAAATCAAAATTTTTTGGTACCAAATTCTACACACTTACCAGCAAGTGCTGATTTGTTTATTTTAGCTGTAATCGTCGTCAAGTCGTTTGTGCTAGTACGCTTATTACATTTCACACAATATAGATCCATAATTTAGTTATAATAACATGAATGTAATTGATTTTTCAGCGACTAAAATATGAGAACCAGTTAAGCATCATGCAGCGCTACCAAATTCTATTCGCATGATTATAATCGTACCATCTGGAAGTGGCAAGACACAACTGCTACTTAATTTAATACAGAGATGGATGAAATGGGATAAGTTGTATTTAATAGCCCCTAGTGTAGACGATCAGCGATGTTACGAGGTGTTAAAGGATTTTAACGAGAAAGCAAAATCGGAAATTGATGAGGATATTATTGAGTTTATAACCGATATCGAAGAAGCACTGAGTGTTGATTCGCTTGATAGAAGTATTAACTATTTAGTCATATATGATGATGTGATGTTAGATAGACAAGCGAACCCTGCCAGGATGTTTTCCAGAGGTAGACATAAAAATACCTA
Source organism: Unio pictorum (assembly GCA_030141615.1). Taxonomy (NCBI): domain Eukaryota; kingdom Metazoa; phylum Mollusca; class Bivalvia; order Unionida; family Unionidae; genus Unio; species Unio pictorum. The sequence goes on from JARLTB010000021.1 coordinate 41,001,846, forward strand.
TGTGAAACCAAAAGTGATCAGGGAAAACTAATATTCTTGCGGTATTTAATGGAGTTGACATTCATACGCAAAGAAATATTTGGCAAAATTGGTGCAGCGGTGATATAGATTATAATCTCTTTAGAAATTTATATAGTCACGCTCAATCAATCCCACATGGATTTGTAACGATAAATTTGCACGACCCGAGTTCAAGATATCGTGTCGGACTTGATAAAATATTCGGCTGAAACAATTTGTCTCCAAAACGCAATCAGTGCCAGGGTTCTGTAGCGTAAAATCCTAAATGATTTCTTTTTTTTTTGTCTGCGAAATAGTTTCGGTTTGTTTTAAATAGTTTCGGTTTGCCTGAAATAGTTTCGGTCTGTCCACCCTCTCTGCTGCTAATACAGATTCCATTTAGACACTTTTGACGACGGTCGGATACCAGATCATTTATAAACGATTCACCGGTCATATTGGCATCATACATTCAATTTAATTACGGTCATGCACGAGAATTTAATAGAAACTAACCACAAGATTACAGAGAAAAAAGCTCCAAGCCAAATATGAAAATGGTAGTACGCTCTCAGACCAACAACTGAAAAAATGTCGGAAACTCTAGCAACCGAGTTATAATAATAATAATAATAATAATAATAATAATAATAATAATAATGAACATCATCATCATCGTCATCATCATCAGCAGCAGCCCAAAACGTTAGTCTGGTTCCCTACTTAGTATGCTCCCATGCGTTGCACTCCGCTACAAAGGCGTAGCTAAGGGGGGGGGGGCCGGTGGGGGGTACATATGTCCCCGGGCGCCAAGGTACAGGGGCGCCAAAATGAGGCTTACAACGTTACATTATAATAAGTAAACAAGGGTAATAAATCGGTCACAAGATCGCTGGGGCGCCAATTTTAAAGTTCGTCCGCGGGCACAAAATACTATCGCTACGCCTCTGCTCCGCTATACTATAGTATAGCGCATGGAGCATGCTAAGCAGGGAACCAGACTACCCTAAACGTGTGTTTAGCCCGCGTTTTGTGCAGCGACTTGACGCGGTATGGTTCCCAGCTTCGTATGCTCCTGTGTTTCATCACATTTTCTTTTTTACTATATGTCATCTACATTTATTTTTTAGTACTGACCTTTAAACTGTGTGACAATCAATACAAATCATATATTAATCTAAATACCTTCAAAGATGACTTCATTGTGAAGTTCTTTGTCAAAGGTTCACCGGCATTTGTTAAGAGGCTGCACTGTAAACAGAGCAGAATGAAAACAGAAAACATATTTCACTTCCGGATCATCAACCAAGGCCTTATCACTCGCTGTGCACTGTAGCTGAAATAGCACACAAACAACCAATCTCAATGCTCTAAGATAAACCAACAATTGTTCTCCGCCTTTGTGTATGTGTGTGTGTGACTGGCGGCAGTCAAAATTTAAGATAAAGGCGGACAACAATTTGTTGGTCTAATTCTAAGAATAAACAATTACCTTTAAATCCCTACCAAAATTACATAAATAAAACTCTTCTATCACCACAAAAATGAGAGGGAAAATGTTCTAAAATAGACTAGATAACGGTCACTGAACTGAAAGTTCTAGTTGTGATGCGATTCCGTTTAGCGGAGTGCAATCTACAGAGCATACGAAACAGCGGTCCTACTTAACACCGCAAAGTCAGACAAAGGCAGGCAAAGTCTGTTTAATTTTGTTTTATTTGTACATATTCGTATATATTATACTAGATTAACTTTGTTTTGAGATTAAAATATTTAAAAAGCGTGATTTAATGTTTTTTGTATGTTTAATTGGTACCTACGTACATTTAATAGAACAAAGTCAGACAAAGGCAGGCAAAGTCTATTTAATTTTGTTTTATCTGTACATATTTGTTTATATTAATACTATTATAACTGTTTTGAGATTTAAATATTTAAAAAGCGTGATTTAATGTTGTTTGTAAGTAAAATTGGTAACTACGTATATTTAATAGAACAAAGTCCGATAAAAGCATACAAAGTCACACAATGGCAGGCAAAATCAGAAAAAGGCAAACAAAGTCTGTTTAATTTTGTTTTAGTTATACATATTCATATATATTGTTCTATATTAACTTTGTTTTGATATTTAAATATTTAAAAAGCGTGCTTTAATATTGTTTGAAATTAAAATTGACACATACGTACATTTAATAGAACAAAGTCGGACAAAGGCAGGCAAAGTCTGCTTAATTTTGTTTTATTTGCACATAATCGTATACATTATATTATTATATTAACATTAATAATGACATATTCATGATGTAACTTTTGTCTGAACACGCGCTTTCCGAAATTTACGATTACCACACCTCGCATTATGTTACTGTTCACTTGCTTCGTGTCTTTGTAGACCTGCATCGTGTCCTTTGATTTGGCTTCTTGGCTACCTTCGGGTCCTTATGGACAGTATATTTCCCATCCGAAGATGTCAGTCCTGAAACACTTGCAGTGCTTGCACTTAGGAATTCGCTGAAGAGTTGTTGTTTCTCCTCTTCTGTCTTCGCTGTCCATGAAAGTTTGGTAATCTTAAATTTCGAAAATCGCGTATTCAGGTAAAAGTTACCCGTCCCGTATAATGACCTTCTTAGATCCACCATCTCCACTTTAACTAATTCGAATATCTTTTCAACCAGTTCGTCGGTTTTTCTGGGCTCCCAGTTAAGTTTCACTTTTAATCTGTGGTTCATGCTTTCTGTGTTGTTGTTTGTCCAGAGTTGATCTTCGTCACTGGAAATAATGTGGTTCGCCAATTTGTTGTTCTTCAAGATTGTTTTTAAGTTTGATGTTTCGCTCCTCAAAGGTCGCAGAGTCGTTTGCCGTTGCAACACCATTTGCTCCGAAAATCACGTCAACGATTTCCTTTCGATCAATTACACTCTTTGGTATCTTGTCAGTCATTTGTCGAAGTTTATTATCTTTTAGGTGTTTTGAACATAGTTTTCTTGTGCAACCCGGAAATGCCATGTCTATGGCGTTGATCATTGCACGTTCGTCGTCAGTCCCCAGGATCATTTCAATGTTTTTGATTTCTATACCAAGCACCCCTCTCAAATGCGAAAAAATATGAAGTAATTCTGCTGGCGACCATCCCAATGAAGCATGAGTTGTCCCAGAAGTATTGGCGCGTCTCCAGTTCCCATGCGCAGTACCTTATTTGATTTGTACACCGTGGTTGTGACAAAACACTTTCCTAGTGAAAATGTTCTATCGATGCCCACAACACCTTCTTTCGACGATAAAAACGACTTCAAGTCCAGTATTTGTTCATTAGTGTAGCATATTACTGAGGGTAAGGGATTGTCTCTAGAATGAATTATCTCAGCTACATACGGATGTTTGTCGCTTAACATACGTATAACATTCAAGAGTTCGTCGGCAACGTTCTTCGAACCTACGCCACCTCTTTTTTCAGCCTTCACGCGAGCCTTAGCATTCTGACACTGTCGGATATCGCGTGGATAATTTAATGATTCATTATTTGCCGAGTACGTCAGTTTTCCATACACTTCACTGAGTTTTTTATGCTTAACCTCTTTCCGAATCATTTGAAGAGTTTGTGGATTTGTTCGTTCGTAAGTTTCCGTGCATATTTTTGCATTTCCGTGTGGTTCTTCCGATGTAGCATACTGTCCAGTATATTCGACAATGGCAACATCTCTGTTGAAAGAACCGTCAACATGTGTAACCCGCTTTCTATAAGATGGTTGGCGTTTTAATGCTGCGTAGTACCTGTTAAATATGATTATATCCGTCTTCTCTGGTTGTGGAACGACCTGTTTCAAAGCTTTTGAACCTTTTTCGTGAGTCTCAGTGTATATTACATCGTCCTTAACTATAACATGCACGAGTTTTTTTTTTCCTTCAGTCCGTCACTTTTCATCATAAATTTTGTTTTTACACAACGGCCTTTTCTATAATCCCATGCACCGCAATCGTCCCAATAGTACTTTGGTTATTTTGCAGATTTTCTTACTGTGTTTTCTGAATTGTCAAGCACGATATACACATTGTCTTTAACACCTAAAGGAATTTTGTTCATAGCCGGAATTTCACTTACAATAATGTCCATTATTTGCTCTGAACTTAGCGGTCGACCGGCTGGTAATGAATATGTTTCTGCAACATGTGTGTCTCTAGAAGATGTGTGATCACAATCAGCATAAGTATCATCACTTAAATCACTGATGTTGCTACTGACCTTGGTGGGAGAAAGATTGACAACATTTTCTTCATCGTGAAATACTGAATGATTATTTATGCGCGATTCATCGCACGTCATGCTTGCGTCATTGATCGATTTGGCTGGCGTACTGACCTTCTCTGGTTTGAGTGACGACATCAGTGGTACAAAATGATTTGGAAGCCATATCCTGGCACTGCAACCTAGTCTCGACCACATTATACAAAGCGCTTCAGACGAATTTTCATTATGCCGTGGCTCCTGTGTTCTTGTCAGCAATTTAGCTTGGAAGTCCGCTTCGCCATTCACAAATGGATACACAGCTTTTATTGTGCACCGCAAAACATCGGCTGCGGATTGAATAGTCCATGCACTAGAGTACCCACCAAGTTTTGCACAGTTCGCAGTTGCTTCATCAAACGATGGCGAGCATAATGAAAAATCCTTGGCGTATGGTTGCGTGGTATAATAGTCACAATTCACAGACATTTCAATGCCCGTGCGTGCTCTAATTTCTGCACTTAACGTTTCATTGCCACAAAGTCCAATAGACAATGCATTAAACAAACAGTTCCCATCACCCGTGGTCATAAACGGTTGCACAAAGTATTGGTTTCGTTGCGTGAATTATATTCCAAGAATCCTAGAGCAGTGAAATCTAAACGAAGACTTCACATGGCTATTTTTTAGAGGCGGTAAAAGACATTTTTCTCGACTGGCAATAACACGGAGATGATGAACACTCAATGAAGCAGCCTGCAATCATAAATAATATATATATATATATATATATATATATATATAACTTTTATGAAAAATAATATTTTTGTGATACAAACGGTAGTGTTTAATTTTAAATATAAAAATGACAAATAACGGGGTTGCTATATTATTTTATTATTGTCGGTCTTATTTATTTTTGCAATTTTTGGAGCGAAAATCTCTTTTTTGCTTTTCACAATTACTGTAAAGTGAAAATTATTTTGCAGAAACAGGTAAATAATATATCAGTTATAAGTTTTAGTTCTGGTCAATTTTAAAAAATTGAATTTAACGTGTTTGATATTTAGCATACAAAATTAAGACAGAAAACTATCGGGAAATGATTTGACTTAGATGAAGCAGTCGTAAGATGAATATTACGACGAACAAAATATTATTGTATATGAATGATGACAATTGTTATTGGGTTCACAAAGTACAAGTATTACCATACGTATAAATAACTACTCTAACAACGATGCATATAATTCTACAACCTCGAGTATCATTTAAATCAGATATATTACGAACTAAATGATTATCACTTACCTCGTTCAGCCGGAAGAGAGCGTTCATGTAGCTATATTCTTCACCATCATTATTCTTAATGCAAACTCGGCACATAAATTTATAATTCCCGGAAAGTACATTCAATTCACTGACTGCGATGCCATCACACAATGCATGTACTCAACTTTTGCAATAATCACAATGGACCGAATCATTGGAACAATTCTTTTTGCAAACAGCGCACGTGTACTGATGGAGTTTAGCACGCTTACGAGCACGGGCAGAAGACATTCTGACAAATATACAATACGTTATCCAATAAAGAATAGTATATGTAGAGAATGTTTAACACTTTAAACAGTTGAAACACTATAACACTACAACACCAATGTTTAAACAATAAAACACAATATTTTAAATATAACTCCTAACAACTTATTGTATCCTGCACTTGGTATTAATGAGTTGAAGCTTAATACCGTAATTGAATCATGACAAAATGCTTTTGATGAAGATTTGTATTATTGGCTATTTTATAATAATCCACAAACTAAAAATGCCAGATGTTTTAATCAGTCCGCTAATTGATGCAAACAATACTCACCTTTGATATAGTCAGAAACCATGGAAAGCGCGACATTTCAATAGCAGTATCTATGATTGAGATTGCCGACGCCAGCATATAATTAAACGCTGAAAAAATAACTGCTGTTTAAACTATACTGTATGAAGAAATTTGTATAGTAAATTAGCCAGTAACCGCGTTTGATTTTGCCGACAACGGCAAAGTAATGTGTTACCGTTTGTAGCGAAATCTCTTCTTCTCATCGGATACCGCAAACATTATTAGCAACAGATAAGATTTGTATTACCGCTTAATACACTGTAATGATTATGCTGAAAGAAATTATGATAATAACATATGAAATGATGTATTCTTTTTGTATTATCAGACTTGTCATGGTCGATCTTTTTCGATGAAGGTTCATCATAAATTTATGATTATGAATGCTAATAGAATATTTAATATCACTTTCATAATTGTATTACGTGTCTCTCAATAAGAGAATTATTTATATAAAATTAATAAATCTGGTTTTGTCACATTGAAATAGCTTTTGTCATACGATATCTGTGTTATATGACTTCGTCATACTCTATCTGCCGTAGGTACCAATTTTACTTACAAACAACATTAAATCACGCTTTTTAAATATTTAGATATCAAAACAAAATTAATATAGTATAATATAAACAAATATGTACAGATAAAACAAAATTAAAAAGACTTTGCCTGCCTTTGTCTGACTTTGTTCTATTAAATGTACGTAGGTACCAATTAAACATACAAAAAACATTAAATCAAGCTTTTTAAATATTTTAATCTCAAAACAAAGTTAATTTAGTATAATATATACGAATATGTACAAATAAAACAAAATTAAACAGACTTTGCCTGCCTTTGTCTGCCTTTGTCTGACTTTGCGGTGTTTAGTAGGACCCATATAACACAGATATCGTATGACAAAAGCTAGTTCAATGTGACAAAACCAGATTTATTAATTTTATATAAATAATTCTCTTATTGAGAGACACGTAATACAATTATGAAAGTGATATTAAATATTCTATTAGCATTCATAATCATAAATTTATGATGAACCTTCATCGAAAAAGATCGACCATGACAAGTCTGATAATACAAAAAGAATACATCATTTTATATGTTATTATCATAATTTCTTTCAGCATAATCATTACAGTGTATTAAGCGGTAATACAAATCTTATCTGTTGCTAATAATGTTTGCGGTATCCGATGAGAAGAAGAGATTTCGCTACAAACGGTAACACATTACTTTGCCGTTGTCGGCAAAATCAAACGCGGTTACTGGCTAATTTACTATACAAATTTCTTCATACAGTATAGTTTAAACAGCAGTTATTTTTTCAGCGTTTAATTATATGCTGGCGTCGGCAATCTCAATCATAGATACTGCTATTGAAATGTCGCGCTTTCCATGGTTTCTGACTATATCAAAGGTGAGTATTGTTTGCATCAATTAGCGGACTGATTAAAACATCTGGCATTTTTAGTTTGTGGATTATTATAAAATAGCCAATAATACAAATCTTCATCAAAAGCATTTTGTCATGATTCAATTACGGTATTAAGCTTCAACTCATTAATACCAAGTGCAGGATACAATAAGTTGTTAGGAGTTATATTTAAAATATTGTGTTTTATTGTTTAAACATTGGTGTTGTAGTGTTATAGTGTTTCAACTGTTTAAAGTGTTAAACATTCTCTACATATACTATTCTTTATTGGATAACGTATTGTATATTTGTCAGAATGTCTTCTGCCCGTGCTCGTAAGCGTGCTAAACTCCATCAGTACACGTGCGCTGTTTGCAAAAAGAATTGTTCCAATGATTCGGTCCATTGTGATTATTGCAAAAGTTGAGTACATGCATTGTGTGATGGCATCGCAGTCAGTGAATTGAATGTACTTTCCGGGAATTATAAATTTATGTGCCGAGTTTGCATTAAGAATAATGATGGTGAAGAATATAGCTACATGAACGCTCTCTTCCGGCTGAACGAGGTAAGTGATAATCATTTAGTTCGTAATATATCTGATTTAAATGATACTCGAGGTTGTAGAATTATATGCATCGTTGTTAGAGTAGTTATTTATACGTATGGTAATACTTGTACTTTGTGAACCCAATAACAATTGTCATTATTCATATACAATAATATTTTGTTCGTCGTAATATTCATCTTACGACTGCTTCATCTGAGTCAAATCATTTCCCGATAGTTTTCTGTCTTAATTTTGTATGCTAAATATCAAACACGTTAAATTCAATTTTTTAAAATTGACCAGAACTAAAACTTATAACTGATATATTATTTACCTGTTTCTGCAAAATAACTTTCACTTTACAGTAATTGTGAAAAGCAAAAAAGAGATTTTCGCTCCAAAAATTGCAAAAATAAATAAGACCGACAATAATAAAATAATATAGCAACCCCGTTATTTGTCATTTTTATATTTAAAATTAAACACTACCGTTTGTATCACAAAAATATTATTTTTCATAAAAGTTATATATATATATATATATATATATATATATATATATATATATATATATATATATATATATATATATATATATATATATAGATAGATAGATATATATATATATATATATATATATATATATATATATATATATATATATATATATATATATATATATATATATATATATATATATATTTATGATTGCAGGCTGCTTCATTGAGTGTTCATCATCTCCGTGTTATTGCCAGTCGAGAAAAATGTCTTTTACCGCCTCTAAAAAATAGCCATGTGAAGTCTTCGTTTAGATTTCACTGCTCTAGGATTCTTGGAATATAATTCACGCAACGAAACCAATACTTTGTGCAACCGTTTATGACCACGGGTGATGGGAACTGTTTGTTTAATGCATTGTCTATTGGACTTTGTGGCAATGAAACGTTAAGTGCAGAAATTAGAGCACGCACGGGCATTGAAATGTCTGTGAATTGTGACTATTATACCACGCAACCATACGCCAAGGATTTTTCATTATGCTCGCCATCGTTTGATGAAGCAACTGCGAACTGTGCAAAACTTGGTGGGTACTCTAGTGCATGGACTATTCAATCCGCAGCCGATGTTTTGCGGTGCACAATAAAAGCTGTGTATCCATTTGTGAATGGCGAAGCGGACTTCCAAGCTAAATTGCTGACAAGAACACAGGAGCCACGGCATAATGAAAATTCGTCTGAAGCGCTTTGTATAATGTGGTCGAGACTAGGTTGCAGTGCCAGGATATGGCTTCCAAATCATTTTGTACCACTGATGTCGTCACTCAAACCAGAGAAGGTCAGTACGCCAGCCAAATCGATCAATGACGCAAGCATGACGTGCGATGAATCGCGCATAAATAATCATTCAGTATTTCACGATGAAGAAAATGTTGTCAATCTTTCTCCCACCAAGGTCAGTAGCAACATCAGTGATTTAAGTGATGATACTTATGCTGATTGTGATCACACATCTTCTAGAGACACACATGTTGCAGAAACATATTCATTACCAGCCGGTCGACCGCTAAGTTCAGAGCAAATAATGGACATTATTGTAAGTGAAATTCCGGCTATGAACAAAATTCCTTTAGGTGTTAAAGACAATGTGTATATCGTGCTTGACAATTCAGAAAACACAGTAAGAAAATCTGCAAAATAACCAAAGTACTATTGGGACGATTGCGGTGCATGGGATTATAGAAAAGGCCGTTGTGTAAAAACAAAATTTATGATGAAAAGTGACGGACTGAAGGAAAAAAAAACTCGTGCATGTTATAGTTAAGGACGATGTAATATACACTGAGACTCACGAAAAAGGTTCAAAAGCTTTGAAACAGGTCGTTCCACAACCAGAGAAGACGGATATAATCATATTTAACAGGTACTACGCAGCATTAAAACGCCAACCATCTTATAGAAAGCGGGTTACACATGTTGACGGTTCTTTCAACAGAGATGTTGCCATTGTCGAATATACTGGACAGTATGCTACATCGGAAGAACCACACGGAAATGCAAAAATATGCACGGAAACTTACGAACGAACAAATCCACAAACTCTTCAAATGATTCGGAAAGAGGTTAAGCATAAAAAAACTCAGTGAAGTGTATGGAAAACTGACGTACTCGGCAAATAATGAATCATTAAATTATCCACGCGATATCCGACAGTGTCAGAATGCTAAGGCTCGCGTGAAGGCTGAAAAAAGAGGTGGCGTAGGTTCGAAGAACGTTGCCGACGAACTCTTGAATGTTATACGTATGTTAAGCGACAAACATCCGTATGTAGCTGAGATAATTCATTCTAGAGACAATCCCTTACCCTCAGTAATATGCTACACTAATGAACAAATACTGGACTTGAAGTCGTTTTTATCGTCGAAAGAAGGTGTTGTGGGCATCGATAGAACATTTTCACTAGGAAAGTGTTTTGTCACAACCACGGTGTACAAATCAAATAAGGTACTGCGCATGGGAACTGGAGACGCGCCAATACTTCTGGGACAACTCATGCTTCATTGGGATGGTCGCCAGCAGAATTACTTCATATTTTTTCGCATTTGAGAGGGGTGCTTGGTATAGAAATCAAAAACATTGAAATGATCCTGGGGACTGACGACGAACGTGCAATGATCAACGCCATAGACATGGCATTTCCGGGTTGCACAAGAAAACTATGTTCAAAACACCCAAAAGATAATAAACTTCGACAAATGACTGACAAGATACCAAAGAGTGTAATTGATCGAAAGGAAATCGTTGACGTGATTTTCGGAGCAAATGGTGTTGCAACGGCAAACGACTCTGCGACCTTTGAGGAGCGAAACATCAAACTTAAAAACAATCTTGAAGAACAACAAATTGGCGAACCACATTATTTCCAGTGACGAAGATCAACTCTGGACAAACAACAACACAGAAAGCTTGAACCACAGATTAAAAGTGAAACTTAACTGGGAGCCCAGAAAAACCGACGAACTGGTTGAAAAGATATTCGAATTAGTTAAAGTGGAGATGGTGGATCTAAGAAGGTCATTATACGGGACGGGTAACTTTTACCTGAATACGCGATTTTCGAAATTTAAGATTACCAAACTTTCATGGACAGCGAAGACAGAAGAGGAGAAACAACAACTCTTCAGCGAATTCCTAAGTGCAAGCACTGCAAGTGTTTCAGGACTGACATCTTCGGATGGGAAATATACTGTCCATAAGGACCCGAAGGTAGCCAAGAAGCCAAATCAAAGGACACGATGCAGGTCTACAAAGACACGAAGCAAGTGAACAGTAACATAATGCGAGGTGTGGTAATCGTAAATTTCGGAAAGCGCGTGTTCAGACAAAAGTTACATCATGAATATGTCATTATTAATGTTAATATAATAATATAATGTATACGATTATGTGCAAATAAAACAAAATTAAGCAGACTTTGCCTGCCTTTGTCCGACTTTGTTCTATTAAATGTACGTATGTGTCAATTTTAATTTCAAACAATATTAAAGCACGCTTTTTAAATATTTAAATATCAAAACAAAGTTAATATAGAACAATATATATGAATATGTATAACTAAAACAAAATTAAACAGACTTTGTTTGCCTTTTTCTGATTTTGCCTGCCATTGTGTGACTTTGTATGCCTTTATCGGACTTTGTTCTATTAAATATACGTAGTTACCAATTTTACTTACAAACAACATTAAATCACGCTTTTTAAATATTTAAATCTCAAAACAGTTATAATAGTATTAATATAAACAAATATGTACAGATAAAACAAAATTAAAAAGACTTTGCCTGCCTTTGTCTGACTTTGTTCTATTAAATGTACGTAGGTACCAATTAAACATACAAAAAACATTAAATCACGCTTTTTAAATATTTTAATCTCAAAACAAAGTTAATCTAGTATAATATATACGAATATGTACAAATAAAACAAAATTAAACAGACTTTGCCTGCCTTTGTCTGACTTTGCGGTGTTAAGTAGGACCGCTGTTTCGTATGCTCTGTAGATTGCACTCCGCTAAACGGAATCGCATCACAACTAGAACTTTCAGTTCAGTGACCGTTATCTAGTCTATTTTAGAACATTTTCCCTCTCATTTTTGTGGTGATAGAAGAGTTTTATTTATGTAATTTTGGTAGGGATTTAAAGGTAATTGTTTATTCTTAGAATTAGACCAACAAATTGTTGTCCGCCTTTATCTTAAATTTTGACTGCCGCCAGTCACACACACACATACACAAAGGCGGAGAACAATTGTTGGTTTATCTTAGAGCATTGAGATTGGTTGTTTGTGTGCTATTTCAGCTACAGTGCACAGCGAGTGATAAGGCCTTGGTTGATGATCCGGAAGTGAAATATGTTTTCTGTTTTCATTCTGCTCTGTTTACAGTGCAGCCTCTTAACAAATGCCGGTGAACCTTTGACAAAGAACTTCACAATGAAGTCATCTTTGAAGGTATTTAGATTAATATATGATTTGTATTGATTGTCACACAGTTTAAAGGTCAGTACTAAAAAATAAATGTAGATGACATATAGTAAAAAAGAAAATGTGATGAAACACAGGAGCATACGAAGCTGGGAACCATACCGCGTCAAGTCGCTGCACAAAACGCGGGCTAAACACACGTTTAGGGTAGTCTGGTTCCCTGCTTAGCATGCTCCATGCGCTATACTATAGTATAGCGGAGCAGAGGCGTAGCGATAGTATTTTGTGCCCGGGGACGAACTTTAAAATTGGCGCCCCAGCGATCTTGTGACCGATTTATTACCCTTGTTTACTTATTATAATGTAACGTTGTAAGCCTCATTTTGGCGCCCCTGTACCTTGGCGCCCGGGGACATATGTACCCCCCACCGGCCCCCCCCCCCCTTAGCTACGCCTTTGTAGCGGAGTGCAACGCATGGGAGCATACTAAGTAGGGAACCAGACTAACGTTTTGGGCTGCTGCTGATGATGATGACGATGATGATGATGTTTATTATTATTATTATTATTATTATTATTATTATTATTATTATTATAACTCGGTTGCTAGAGTTTCCGACATTTTTTCAGTTGTTGGTCTGAGAGCGTACTACCATTTTCATATTTGGCTTGGAGCTTTTTTCTCTGTAATCTTGTGGTTAGTTTCTATTAAATTCTCGTGCATGACCGTAATTAAATTGAATGTATGATGCCAATATGACCGGTGAATCGTTTATAAATGATCTGGTATCCGACCGTCGTCAAAAGTGTCTAAATGGAATCTGTATTAGCAGCAGAGAGGGTGGACAGACCGAAACTATTTCAGGCAAACCGAAACTATTTAAAACAAACCGAAACTATTTCGCAGACAAAAAAAAAAGAAATCATTTAGGATTTTACGCTACAGAACCCTGGCACTGATTGCGTTTTGGAGACAAATTGTTTCAGCCGAATATTTTATCAAGTCCGACACGATATCTTGAACTCGGGTCGTGCAAATTTATCGTTACAAATCCATGTGGGATTGATTGAGCGTGACTATATAAATTTCTAAAGAGATTATAATCTATATCACCGCTGCACCAATTTTGCCAAATATTTCTTTGCGTATGAATGTCAACTCCATTAAATACCGCAAGAATATTAGTTTTCCCTGATCACTTTTGGTTTCACATAGGTATTTTTATGTCTACCTCTGGAAAACATCCTGGCAGGGTTCGCTTGTCTATCTAACATCACATCATCATATATGACTAAATAGTTAATACTTCTATCAAGCGAATCAACACTCAGTGCTTCTTCGATATCGGTTATAAACTCAATAATATCCTCATCGATTTCCGATTTTGCTTTCTCGTTAAAATCCTTTAACACCTCGTAACATCGCTGATCGTCTACACTAGGGGCTATTAAATACAACTTATCCCATTTCATCCATCTCTGTATTAAATTAAGTAGCAGTTGTGTCTTGCCACTTCCAGATGGTACGATTATAATCATGCGAATAGAATTTGGTAGCGCTGCATGATGCTTAACTGGTTCTCATATTTTAGTCGCTGAAAAATCAATTACATTCATGTTATTATAACTAAATTATGGATCTATATTGTGTGAAATGTAATAAGCGTACTAGCACAAACGACTTGACGACGATTACAGCTAAAATAAACAAATCAGCACTTGCTGGTAAGTGTGTAGAATTTGGTACCAAAAAATTTTGATTTGTTTCCCTTCATAAAATCAAGGATTTAAAAAAAAAAACGAGGACGTGATTTTGCAGCCAAGTTAGTAGAACTCCCAGAAACACCATGGGAAAAATATCCAGGAGAAAAACATCTTCCAGGGTATAGTTATTGTCGACCCAGGACAAGACTTGACATCAGACTCGATGATCAAAACCAACCCCGATCCGGTGAGTATCCAATAAACGCAATTAATAAGGCGTGTCATACTCATGGTGTTGCTTATAAAAGCAGTAATCTGCAACACAGATATATCGCAGATGTGAAATTAATTCATGCGTTGAATTCTATCACTGATAAATCCTTCAAAGAAAAATTGGCTTCATGGTTGAAAAAATCGGTTTGTAACACAGCGTTACTGGAACTGTGCCAAATTTTTCTTTATGCCTATTAAATAACTTTATCTGAAGTGTTTCTCTGACTATCTTTCTACTTGCCACTATCAAATCGTTTGGTCTCCATGCTTCCCAGAAATCATTTAATGGGGTTTCCAAAATTATTTCATGCGCTATTTCACATTGGATTCTATCCGGTTGTAATCTGTCTAGTTTCTTGAACTCGCATAATTGTTTATCAAGTGCTCTTTGATCGGTATTAATTTCTTCATAATAGTCTACAAAATGCTTTAGCCAATTATGTGGGGATAAACCGACAAATGGTGGTGGTTGACCATGATCGCCACACATCATCACTTTTATATTCGCTAGCAATAACCACTCGAGAGACCTTTGTAATACATCTAACGACACTGTGCATATCTCATCCCAAATAATGATTTCAGGAATATATTTCTCACCCATTCGATCAGCATCAACATTTTTCCAAGGCGTAATTTTTGATAATCTCCCGAACTCCTCCATATTATAATTAAAACAAGTATTTAAATAAGAAATTTATTATACAATGAATCATTGCAAATGGCTTATGATAGGATCAGTAACCGCTTGTAACAAATCATGTAGAAATGAATTCTGTGGATATCATCTGGAAAGCGTACGTCGTGGGAGTTTTGGGCCCTAACCTTGCATACGATATGGAGTAGGTGTGCGTGGTAAGTCGCAGTTATGTTTCAATTATGGTGGTAAGTGATACAGAGAGCTAAAGCGTTATGATAAACGAATCAAAGATTCCGTTAAAAACTCCATCAAAGATTCCATCAAAGACTCTGACAGAGTCAATGACAAAATCATAAGAACACTTCAAGACTACATTGATAGATTCTCAAGTAATAATTAAAGCAAATAATGAATTAGACAAACAGTATTTAGTATATAAATGAACCAAAGATTTCAACCACATCCTGTGATCATCGATTAAGAAGCATCTCGTGATGGTGTTGTCAGACATCGCATACTGAAGAAACCATTAGGGATGGGCAATAGTCTTGGATATCTTATGTTTAATGCTGGAGGGAAAAAATATTACTGTCATAGAATCGCATATGAGTGTTTCCATGGATTGATAAAAGATGGGTTGGTAATCGATCATATTGATTCTAATCCTAAGAACAATTCTTTAGATAATCGTCAAGCTATATCACAAAGTGAAAACACCAAACGAGGAGGGACTGGAAAACACTGGAAACATGCGAAACCTATAAAATCATTTAATACAGAAAATAACGAAGAAAGAGTATTTCAATCAATAAATGAACCTGGAAGGTATTTCGATATTTGTAGATCCTCAGTACGATATGTTGCAGAACGAATATATCGATCAGCGATTTTAAAGCGAACTGGACATATAATTCAATTTAAATGTATCTGAATTCTGTTTAGTAGTGTTACGTCTATTGGATTTAAATTATTTATTTATAATTGTCAAATTCAAGTTTGTCATTAAAATTCATTAATTTGGAGATATCTATTCTGGAAAATTCAGGCTGACCTAGACTATTTGTAAACACAGGCGTGACCTTGCTTGTTGACCTCATTTCTGACCCTGCTTCAGAAAGTGTCAACAAGCTTCTAAAACGATTGGCTAAATCCAAAGACATCTTTTTATTTTTAGTTCTGGGGGATGAGAAATGGTTGATTTTCTTCTGGGTCATTCCTTTGCGTACGTGTTTAAATGATCGTACGTTTGTTCTATGACCTTCTATGAACTTCCAGAAAATCACGTGATCCCTTGTTTACGTAAAAACAGGTATTTAAGTTATTGTTTGGGAGAGAATAATTCAGTAGATTTTGGGCATTTACGATATTAAGTTGTGTCTTCTGTTTGAGTTAAAATTTTAATTACCTTGTACTGGGAATTATGTCAATTCGTTGGAGCAAGAGAAATTATTTTATTTATTTGGAAAAGAACATGTGCTTATATATTTTCATTTGGATTATTATAAAAACAAGAACTGCATCACGTGACATCGTCAGCCATTTTGGATTACATCGTCAATATTCGAACCTGGAACTTTTAGAACATTTATTTATCAGGACTCTTGCAATTCCATTAGTGGATTAATTTTGTGGATTCTATATTGGATTAATGTTGGATTTGATTCTCTAAAACCGTAAGTTTATTTATATTTTCTTATGAGAATATTTGTACTTAATAAATTTATTGTTAAATTTTCAAGCTTGTTGTTTTCATTTCTTTTTGTGTTGCTTCTTATTCGAGCCTAAGCAGGTAAAATAGAAATTGGGTCCTATCGTCCGGGATTTAGATTGAGATAAATTGGAATTTGGCTAGAATTTTTATCAAATAACGTTTGTTTTAAATTTGAATTCCCCCAGTTTTTGAAAATTTTAAATCTTTAGTGAGACTGACAGGCTTGTATTAAAATGGCATCTAAGGTAGAAATACTTGTTTCTAATCCTGCTCAGGAGCAATTAGATCTTTTGAAAAAAAGATGAGTTGATTCAGCTTGCCAGAAAATTTGATCTTTCTAAAGTCAAGGCTTCTTTAACGAAACAAGATATCAAAAAGATTTTGGTCCAGTATTTGGTGGAAAAGGATATGTTTTAACAAAGTGCTTTGATTTCGATCAGTAAGTCTACATGAGACTCTGACATTAAACTAAAGGAATTAGAATTAAAATTAGAGATGGAATTAAGAGTTGAAGAAGCTGGAATTTCAGGAAAAGGAGAGAGAGACAGGAAAGGTAGAAAGAAAGGCAAATTGAATTGCAAAAAGAACAGATGCGGATTGATAGAGAGAAAGAGGAGAAAGAGAGACAATTACAATATGATAGAGAAAGAGGAGAAAGATAGGCAAATTGAATTACAAAAAGAGCAGATGCGGATTGATAGAGAAAAAGAGGAGAGAGAGAGAGAAAGAATTAGAGTTTAAGAAACTGGAAATTCAGAAAATGGAGAAAGAAAGACAATTACAATTTGAAAAAGAGGAGAGAGAGACAGGAAAGGGAGAAAAAAAACAATTACAATATGACAGAGAGAAGGAAGAAAGGGAATTTCAAATTAAAATGAAAGAAATAGAGCTGGCAAGTGAGAATCACCATCATATTTCATATCAAAATTTTGATATAGCAAAAATTATTAGATTAGTGCACCCTTTCAAAGAAAAAGTACACAAATATTTCATTCTTTTTGAAAAAGTTGCAGAAAATTTAAAGTGGCCAAGAGAGAATTGGACTCAGTTACTACAATGTGTACTTACTGGTAAGGCTAGTGAGATTTACACTTCACTGTCTGTTCAGCAAACTAGTGACTATGATGTGGTTAAAGAATGCATTTTACGGGTTATGAGTTATTTCCTGAAGCTTATTGACAAAAACCGAGAAATTACAGAAAAGAAGCTGGACAAACTCATGTCGAATTTGCTAGAGAAAATGAGCAGTTTGATAGATGGTGCTTAGCCTAGAAAGTCGAACAAGATTATCAAAATCTGAAGCAAATTATATTAATTAAAGAGTTCAAAAACTGTGTCCATAGTGATTTTCAGACTTATCTTGATGAGCATAAGATTGAAACCTTGGAAAATGCTGCTCGAGCCGCTGAAGAATATTCTTCGACATAAAGTTCCTTTTGTTAACAAGACTTCTACTCAACAATTTTCTGGCAGAAATGTATTTCCGCCTAATTCAAGCCCTTCTAAAACTCAAAATAACACAACTTTCAAAAATCAGACTTCAGAGAAGTTTGATTCTAGGTCCTTGTCTTTTCCGACGTGTACCTTTTGCAAGAAAAAAAAGGACACGTTGTTTCTGATTGCTACAAATTAAAAATAGCCATCAGAATCAAGACATACCTGTTCCTAATGATCTTATTTCCAAGAGGTCAAGGTCACAGTCAAGTATTGAAAGCAATACATTTGTTGGGTCTAATAAACCCCAGTCTGATTTTATTATGGATAATTATGAACCATTCATATCGAAGGGTTCTATATCACTCTTGGGTGATTCAGCCAATCTCACCCCTATTAAAATTTTAAGGGACACTTGAGCTTCTCAGAGTCATTTATTATCAGGTACTTTGCCTTTTTCTGAGAAGTCTTTTTCTAATGAAAGTGTTCTTATTCAGGGAGTAGAGTGCGGCTTTGTTAATGTTCCTTTCCATTGTGTAAATTTGTCATCAGACTTAGTGTCAGGACCTGTGACAATCGGAACAGACTCGGTTTTACCCGTTGAGGGCATCCATTTATTGCTAGGCAACAACTTAGCTGGGGACAAGTTTGTGGTTAATCCACTTGTAACTGACAAGCCTAATTTGGATCAGAAAGTTGATCCAGTTGAAAAAGAATTCTCTGATATAATTCAAGCTTGTACAGTTACCAGAGCTATGGCAAAGAAAGCTCTTGAGAATGAAGTTGAAAAAGACAGTATTCCTTTCACAGACATATGTATGGGTATGGCTTATATTGATGCGGCCAGTATTCCCTTGGCTGACATATGCGTTGGTCAGGGTTATGTTGATGTGGGCAGTATTCTCTTGGCTGACACATGCATGGGTCAGGTTTATTTTGATGAAGTCAGTATTCCTTCGGCTGACACATGCGTGGGTCAGGCTTATGATGAAGACAGTATTCCCTTAGCTGACAAATTCGCGGGTTAGGGTTATGTTGATGACGCCAGTATTCCTTCAGCTGACGCGTGTATATGTCAGGCTTTTCATGAGGTCACTTTAACTCCTTGTTTGGATCAATCAGAAGGTATTGATCATAGTAATCCTCTTATAATAACTCTTAATCAGGGTGACAAACGACAGTCACTTGTCGTCGAACAGGAAAAAGATCATCAGATCACCTGTTTGTTTCAAAGTTCCAAAAATGAGACTTAAGTCACTGACGTTCCTGTCTGTTATTTCATTGAAAATGGAATTCTTATGAGAAAATGGAGACCTTCCGAGGTACCTGCTGGTGATGAGTAGTCAGTGAACTATCAAATAGTAGTTCCAAAACCTTACACGCAGGAAATACTTAATCTGGCCCATGAAACTCCTTTGGCTGGTCATTTAGGGATTAAGAAAATGTATCACAAGATCTTGACTCACTTCTATTGGCCAAAAATCAAAACTAATGTTACCAAATACTGTAGATCTTGTCATACTTGTCAAATGGTAGGAAAACCCAATCAGAAGATATCATCTGCAACCTATTTCTGCCTTTGACGAACCATTTAGTAGAATTATAACCTGCTCCCAACATCACCAGGCAAGCCCTCACATGGAACCCTCAAGGAAAGAGGAAGAGAGGAAGACCCAGAAACACCTGGCGCCGTGATTTGGATGCAGACGCAAAGAAGATGGGCAAGACGTGGGGACAGCTGGAGAGACTCGCCCAGAACCGAGACGCCTGGAGGGAGCTGGTTGGCGGCCTATGTCCCAAACGGGGCCACAGGCGGAGATGATGAGATGATGATGGTAGTTTGTGTAAATCTCTTACCCAAGACCAAGTCAGGTAACCAATACCTGTTGACCATTATGTGTGCGTCAACAAGGTTTCCAGAGGCTATTCCGTTGAGGAATATAAAATGTAAAACAACAGTAAAAACTTTGATAAAGTTTTTTTTACTCAGTATGGCCTTCCCAAATCTATTCAGTTTGATCAAGGTTCAAACTTCATGTCTGGAATTTTCCAGCAAGTTATGAATGAATTGGGCATTCAGCAATTCAGGTTAAAAATGAAACCATGGTTTGAAAGAACTACAAGGGAGAGAACTTTTAAGTCTGATAATGGAGTTGTGTTACTCTTGTTCATTCTTCTTACTTTTCTTCAGATTAGATATTACGGAAGAAAATGAATTAGTTAAATTATAGTATTAGTGCTCCTGGGTTCAAAATAAATTATAGGAGTACTGGTATATTGAAAGAGATAGCCATGTTAAGTATGTAATTAATTTAATTTTACCTGTCCCACTCAGTGAAGGAATATCATCAGATTCTACTGATACTGACATGACGAATCTTTGCAATTAAGAAATTATGAAAAATCTAGACCAGAAACTTTACCATTTACAAGTGCAAGAAAGAAATGAACTGAAACAATTACACTTTGAATATGAGCACTTATTTCCAGATATTCTTACAAGGTCAAAACTTTTTTTCATGACGTTGAAATTGAAAATCCCAAACCTGTTAAACAACATCCATACAGGATGAATCCACTCAAACAGGAATACTTAAAAAAGAAAATTCAACATTTGCTGGAGAATGATTTTATCGAGCCCAGTAAAAGTGATTGGAGATCACCATGCATATTTGTTCCAAAACCAGAAAGACATTTCCGTATGTGCACTGATTATAAGAAGGTGAACAGTGTGACAAAAACAGATTGATATCCATCACCAAGAATTGATGATTGTATTAATAAAATTGGGAATGCCAAGTATGTCACCAGATTTGACCTTCTGAAAGGATTCCACTAACGGAAAGCGCAAAGGAAATTTCGGCATTTGTGACTCCAGATGGACTCTACCAATAAAATGGGGTGGAGGGTATTGCGGGAGTGCTAAATCTAGTACTTTTGCAATACTGTACAAAGCACGTCAATTTAAATCATTCTCGTACCACAAAAAGCTATTTACTGGTAAATATCACCATCAGAGTAGTTCTAAATAAATTTCAATGTTTCTTCTTAAAACTAAAATTAGAAATAAAATGATAAGGAGAAAAGAATGAGATTTAAAGAAGATCGTACTCACTGTTATTGACATTTTGCGGCTTCTGGAAGCGAGGTTGTTTTTTTACGTCATCAGCATCAGAATTTTGCATACAATTATGCAAATTTCGGTCAGCAGAATGATGTGTGTTATTCATTCGGGATCTGCCGATCACTGTAGAGCGCGATTTCAATATGGAGATGATAGATTTGTTACGCTTCATACAAAGATTTCAGAGAACTCGTATTTCATAAAAAGAACCTCTATGTACTTGATATTACCCTAGAATTGCCTTTTAAATAGTATTTAATCAGTTGATATACATAAATGTCCAAACATTTTTGTAAGCAAATTCACCCTCAGCTGCACTATTGTGCCTTTAAATGTCTTAATGTCAGGTTACTTCCTCGTTCAGCCGGAAGAGAGCGTTCATGTAGCTATATTCTTCACCATCATTATTCTTAATGCAAACTCGGCACATAAATTTATAATTCCCGGAAAGTACATTCAATTCACTGACTGCGATGCCATCACACAATGCATGTACTCAACTTTTGCAATAATCACAATGGACCGAATCATTGGAACAATTCTTTTTGCAAACAGCGCACGTGTCTAGATTTTTCATAATTTCTTAATTGCAAAGATTCGTCATGTCAGTATCAGTAGAATCTGATGATATTCCTTCACTGAGTGGGACAGGTAAAATTAAATTAATTACATACTTAACATGGCTATCTCTTTCAATATACCAGTACTCCTATAATTTATTTTGAACCCAGGAGCACTAATACTATAATTTAACTAATTCATTTTCTTCCGTAATATCTAATCTGAAGAAAAGTAAGAAGAATGAACAAGAGTAACACAACTCCATTATCAGACTTAAAAGTTCTCTCCCTTGTAGTTCTTTCAAACCATGGTTTCATTTTTAACCTGAATTGCTGAATGCCCAATTCATTCATAACTTGCTGGAAAATTCCAGACATGAAGTTTGAACCTTGATCAAACTGAATAGATTTGGGAAGGCCATACTGAGTAAAAAAAACTTTATCAAAGTTTTTACTGTTGTTTTACATTTTATATTCCTCAACGGAATAGCCTCTGGAAACCTTGTTGACGCACACATAATGGTCAACAGGTATTGGTTACCTGACTTGGTCTTGGGTAAGAGATTTACACAAACTACCATCATCATCTCATCATCTCCGCCTGTGGCCCCGTTTGGGACATAGGCCGCCAACCAGCTCCCTCCAGGCGTCTCGGTTCTGGGCGAGTCTCTCCAGCTGTCCCCACGTCTTGCCCATCTTCTTTGCGTCTGCATCCAAATCACGGCGCCAGGTGTTTCTGGGTCTTCCTCTCTTCCTCTTTCCTTGAGGGTTCCATGTGAGGGCTTGCCTGGTGATGTTGGGAGCAGGTTATAATTCTACTAAATGGTTCGTCAAAGGCAGAAATAGGTTGCAGATGATATCTTCTGATTGGGTTTTCCTACCATTTGACAAGTATGACAAGATCTACAGTATTTGGTAACATTAGTTTTGATTTTTGGCCAATAGAAGTGAGTCAAGATCTTGTGATACATTTTCTTAATCCCTAAATGACCAGCCAAAGGAGTTTCATGGGCCAGATTAAGTATTTCCTGCGTGTAAGGTTTTGGAACTACTATTTGATAGTTCACTGACTACTCATCACCAGCAGGTACCTCGGAAGGTCTCCATTTTCTCATAAGAATTCCATTTTCAATGAAATAACAGACAGGAACGTCAGTGACTTAAGTCTCATTTTTGGAACTTTCAAACAAACAGGTGATCTGATGATCTTTTTCCTGTTCGACGACAAGTGACTGTCGTTTGTCACCCTGATTAAGAGTTATTATAAGAGGATTACTATGATCAATACCTTCTGATTGATCCAAACAAGGAGTTAAAGTGACCTCATGAAAAGCCTGACATATACACGCGTCAGCTGAAGGAATACTGGCGTCATCAACATAACCCTAACCCGCGAATTTGTCAGCTAAGGGAATACTGTCTTCATCATAAGCCTGACCCACGCATGTGTCAGCCGAAGGAATACTGACTTCATCAAAATAAACCTGACCCATGCATGTGTCAGCCAAGAGAATACTGCCCACATCAACATAACCCTGACCAACGCATATGTCAGCCAAGGGAATACTGGCCGCATCAATATAAGCCATACCCATACATATGTCTGTGAAAGGAATACTGTCTTTTTCAACTTCATTCTCAAGAGCTTTCTTTGCCATAGCTCTGGTAACTGTACAAGCTTGAATTATATCAGAGAATTCTTTTTCAACTGGATCAACTTTCTGATCCAAATTAGGCTTGTCAGTTACAAGTGGATTAACCACAAACTTGTCCCCAGCTAAGTTGTTGCCTAGCAATAAATGGATGCCCTCAACGGGTAAAACCGAGTCTGTTCCGATTGTCACAGGTCCTGACACTAAGTCTGATGACAAATTTACACAATGGAAAGGAACATTAACAAAGCCGCACTCTACTCCCTGAATAAGAACACTTTCATTAGAAAAAGACTTCTCAGAAAAAGGCAAAGTACCTGATAATAAATGACTCTGAGAAGCTCAAGTGTCCCTTAAAATTTTAATAGGGGTGAGATTGGCTGAATCACCCAAGAGTGATATAGAACCCTTCGATATGAATGGTTCATAATTATCCATAATAAAATCAGACTGGGGTTTATTAGACCCAACAAATGTATTGCTTTCAATACTTGACTGTGACCTTGACCTCTTGGAAATAAGATCATTAGGAACAGGTATGTCTTGATTCTGATGGCTATTTTTAATTTGTAGCAATCAGAAACAACGTGTCCTTTTTTTTCTTGCAAAAGGTACACGTCGGAAAAGACAAGGACCTAGAATCAAACTTCTCTGAAGTCTGATTTTTGAAAGTTGTGTTATTTTGAGTTTTAGAAGGGCTTGAATTAGGCGGAAATACATTTCTGCCAGAAAATTGTTGAGTAGAAGTCTTGTTAACAAAAGGAACTTTATGTCGAAGAATATTCTTCAGCGGCTCGAGCAGCATTTTCCAAGGTTTCAATCTTATGCTCATCAAGATAAGTCTGAAAATCACTATGGACACAGTTTTTGAACTCTTTAATTAATATAATTTGCTTCAGATTTTGATAATCTTGTTCGACTTTCTAGGCTAAGCACCATCTATCAAACTGCTCATTTTCTCTAGCAAATTCGACATGAGTTTGTCCAGCTTCTTTTCTGTAATTTCTCGGTTTTTGTCAATAAGCTTCAGGAAATAACTCATAACCCGTAAAATGCATTCTTTAACCACATCATAGTCACTAGTTTGCTGAACAGACAGTGAAGTGTAAATCTCACTAGCCTTACCAGTAAGTACACATTGTAGTAACTGAGTCCAATTCTCTCTTGGCCACTTTAAATTTTCTGCAACTTTTTCAAAAAGAATGAAATATTTGTGTACTTTTTCTTTGAAAGGGTGCACTAATCTAATAATTTTTGCTATATCAAAATTTTGATATGAAATATGATGGTGATTCTCACTTGCCAGCTCTATTTCTTTCATTTTAATTTGAAATTCCCTTTCTTCCTTCTCTCTGTCATATTGTAATTGTTTTTTTTCTCCCTTTCCTGTCTCTCTCTCCTCTTTTTCAAATTGTAATTGTCTTTCTTTCTCCATTTTCTGAATTTCCAGTTTCTTAAACTCTAATTCTTTCTCTCTCTCTCTCCTCTTTTTCTCTATCAATCCGCATCTGCTCTTTTTGTAATTCAATTTGCCTATCTTTCTCCTCTTTCTCTATCATATTGTAATTGTCTCTCTTTCTCCTCTTTCTCTCTATCAATCCGCATCTGTTCTTTTTGCAATTCAATTTGCCTTTCTTTCTACCTTTCCTGTCTCTCTCTCCTTTTCCTGAAATTCCAGCTTCTTCAACTCTTAATTCCATCTCTAATTTTAATTCTAATTCCTTTAGTTTAATGTCAGAGTCTCATGTAGACTTACTGATCGAAATCAAAGCACTTTGTTAAAACATATCCTTTTCCACCAAATACTGGACCAAAATCTTTTTGATATCTTGTTTCGTTAAAGAAGCCTTGACTTTAGAAAGATCAAATTTTCTGGCAAGCTGAATCAACTCATCTTTTTTTCAAAAGATCTAATTGCTCCTGAGCAGGATTAGAAACAAGTATTTCTACCTTAGATGCCATTTTAATACAAGCCTGTCAGTCTCACTAAAGATTTAAAATTTTCAAAAACTGGGGGAATTCAAATTTAAAACAAACGTTATTTGATAAAAATTCTAGCCAAATTCCAATTTATCTCAATCTAAATCCCGGACGATAGGACCCAATTTCTATTTTACCTGCTTAGGCTCGAATAAGAAGCAACACAAAAAGAAATGAAAACAACAAGCTTGAAAATTTAACAATAAATTTATTAAGTACAAATATTCTCATAAGAAAATATAAATAAACTTACGGTTTTAGAGAATCAAATCCAACATTAATCCAATATAGAATCCACAAAATTAATCCACTAATGGAATTGCAAGAGTCCTGATAAATAAATGTTCTAAAAGTTCCAGGTTCGAATATTGACGATGTAATCCAAAATGGCTGACGATGTCACGTGATGCAGTTCTTGTTTTTATAATAATCCAAATGAAAATATATAAGCACATGTTCTTTTCCAAATAAATAAAATAATTTCTCTTGCTCCAACGAATTGACATAATTCCCAGTACAAGGTAATTAAAATTTTAACTCAAACAGAAGACACAACTTAATATCGTAAATGCCCAAAATCTACTGAATTATTCTCTCCCAAACAATAACTTAAATACCTGTTTTTACGTAAACAAGGGATCACGTGATTTTCTGGAAGTTCATAGAAGGTCATAGAACAAACGTACGATCATTTAAACACGTACGCAAAGGAATGACCCAGAAGAAAATCAACCATTTCTCATCCCCCAGAACTAAAAATAAAAAGATGTCTTTGGATTTAGCCAATCGTTTTAGAAGCTTGTTGACACTTTCTGAAGCAGGGTCAGAAATGAGGTCAACAAGCAAGGTCACGCCTGTGTTTACAAATAGTCTAGGTCAGCCTGAATTTTCCAGAATAGATATCTCCAAATTAATGAATTTTAATGACAAACTTGAATTTGACAATTATAAATAAATAATTTAAATCCAATAGACGTAACACTACTAAACAGAATTCAGATACATTTAAATTGAATTATATGTCCAGTTCGCTTTAAAATCGCTGATCGATATATTCGTTCTGCAACATATCGTACTGAGGATCTACAAATATCGAAATACCTTCCAGGTTCATTTATTGATTGAAATACTCTTTCTTCGTTATTTTCTGTATTAAATGATTTTATAGGTTTCGCATGTTTCCAGTGTTTTCCAGTCCCTCCTCGTTTGGTGTTTTCACTTTGTGATATAGCTTGACGATTATCTAAAGAATTGTTCTTAGGATTAGAATCAATATGATCGATTACCAACCCATCTTTTATCAATCCATGGAAACACTCATATGCGATTCTATGACAGTAATATTTTTTCCCTCCAGCATTAAACATAAGATATCCAAGACTATTGCCCATCCCTAATGGTTTCTTCAGTATGCGATGTCTGACAACACCATCACGAGATGCTTCTTAATCGATGATCACAGGATGTGGTTGAAATCTTTGGTTCATTTATATACTAAATACTGTTTGTCTAATTCATTATTTGCTTTAATTATTACTTGAGAATCTATCAATGTAGTCTTGAAGTGTTCTTATGATTTTGTCATTGACTCTGTCAGAGTCTTTGATGGAATCTTTGATGGAGTTTTTAACGGAATCTTTGATTCGTTTATCATAACGCTTTAGCTCTCTGTATCACTTACCACCATAATTGAAACATAACTGCGACTTACCACGCACACCTACTCCACATCGTATGCAAGGTTAGGGCCCAAAACTCCCACGACGTACGCTTTCCAGATGATATCCACAGAATTCATTTCTACATGATTTGTTACAAGCGGTTACTGATCCTATCATAAGCCATTTGCAATGATTCATTGTATAATAAATTTCTTATTTAAATACTTGTTTTAATTATAATATGGAGGAGTTCGGGAGATTATCAAAAATTACGCCTTGGAAAAATGTTGATGCTGATCGAATGGGTGAGAAATATATTCCTGAAATCATTATTTGGGATGAGATATGCACAGTGTCGTTAGATGTATTACAAAGGTCTCTCGAGTGGTTATTGCTAGCGAATATAAAAGTGATGATGTGTGGCGATCATGGTCAACCACCACCATTTGTCGGTTTATCCCCACATAATTGGCTAAAGCATTTTGTAGACTATTATGAAGAAATTAATACCGATCAAAGAGCACTTGATAAACAATTATGCGAGTTCAAGAAACTAGACAGATTACAACCGGATAGAATCCAATGTGAAATAGCGCATGAAATAATTTTGGAAACCCCATTAAATGATTTCTGGGAAGCATGGAGACCAAACGATTTGATAGTGGCAAGTAGAAAGATAGTCAGAGAAACACTTCAGATAAAGTTATTTAATAGGCATAAAGAAAAATTTGGCACAGTTCCAGTAACGCTGTGTTACAAACCGATTTTTTCAACCATGAAGCCAATTTTTCTTTGAAGGATTTATCAGTGATAGAATTCAACGCATGAATTAATTTCACATCTGCGATATATCTGTGTTGCAGATTACTGCTTTTATAAGCAACACCATGAGTATGACACGCCTTATTAATTGCGTTTATTGGATACTCACCGGATCGGGGTTGGTTTTGATCATCGAGTCTGATGTCAAGTCTTGTCCTGGGTCGACAATAACTATACCCTGGAAGATGTTTTTCTCCTGGATATTTTTCCCATGGTGTTTCTGGGAGTTCTACTAACTTGGCTGCAAAATCACGTCCTCGTTTTTTTTTTTAAATCCTTGATTTTATGAAGGGAAACAAATCAAAATTTTTTGGTACCAAATTCTACACACTTACCAGCAAGTGCTGATTTGTTTATTTTAGCTGTAATCGTCGTCAAGTCGTTTGTGCTAGTACGCTTATTACATTTCACACAATATAGATCCATAATTTAGTTATAATAACATGAATGTAATTGATTTTTCAGCGACTAAAATATGAGAACCAGTTAAGCATCATGCAGCGCTACCAAATTCTATTCGCATGATTATAATCGTACCATCTGGAAGTGGCAAGACACAACTGCTACTTAATTTAATACAGAGATGGATGAAATGGGATAAGTTGTATTTAATAGCCCCTAGTGTAGACGATCAGCGATGTTACGAGGTGTTAAAGGATTTTAACGAGAAAGCAAAATCGGAAATCGATGAGGATATTATTGAGTTTATAACCGATATCGAAGAAGCACTGAGTGTTGATTCGCTTGATAGAAGTATTAACTATTTAGTCATATATGATGATGTGATGTTAGATAGACAAGCGAACCCTGCCAGGATGTTTTCCAGAGGTAGACATAAAAATACCTATGTGAAACCAAAAGTGATCAGGGAAAACTAATATTCTTGCGGTATTTAATGGAGTTGACATTCATACGCAAAGAAATATTTGGCAAAATTGGTGCAGCGGTGATATAGATTATAATCTCTTTAGAAATTTATATAGTCACGCTCAATCAATCCCACATGGATTTGTAACGATAAATTTGCACGACCCGAGTTCAAGATATCGTGTCGGACTTGATAAAATATTCGGCTGAAACAATTTGTCTCCAAAACGCAATCAGTGCCAGGGTTCTGTAGCGTAAAATCCTAAATGATTTCTTTTTTTTTTGTCTGCGAAATAGTTTCGGTTTGTTTTAAATAGTTTCGGTTTGCCTGAAATAGTTTCGGTCTGTCCACCCTCTCTGCTGCTAATACAGATTCCATTTAGACACTTTTGACGACGGTCGGATACCAGATCATTTATAAACGATTCACCGGTCATATTGGCATCATACATTCAATTTAATTACGGTCATGCACGAGAATTTAATAGAAACTAACCACAAGATTACAGAGAAAAAAGCTCCAAGCCAAATATGAAAATGGTAGTACGCTCTCAGACCAACAACTGAAAAAATGTCGGAAACTCTAGCAACCGAGTTATAATAATAATAATAATAATAATAATAATAATAATAATAATAATAATAATAATAATAAACATCATCATCATCGTCATCATCATCAGCAGCAGCCCAAAACGTTAGTCTGGTTCCCTACTTAGTATGCTCCCATGCGTTGCACTCCGCTACAAAGGCGTAGCTAAGGGGGGGGGGGGGGGCCGGTGGGGGGTACATATGTCCCCGGGCGCCAAGGTACAGGGGCGCCAAAATGAGGCTTACAACGTTACATTATAATAAGTAAACAAGGGTAATAAATCGGTCACAAGATCGCTGGGGCGCCAATTTTAAAGTTCGTCCCCGGGCACAAAATACTATCGCTACGCCTCTGCTCCGCTATACTATAGTATAGCGCATGGAGCATGCTAAGCAGGGAACCAGACTACCCTAAACGTGTGTTTAGCCCGCGTTTTGTGCAGCGACTTGACGCGGTATGGTTCCCAGCTTCGTATGCTCCTGTGTTTCATCACATTTTCTTTTTTACTATATGTCATCTACATTTATTTTTTAGTACTGACCTTTAAACTGTGTGACAATCAATACAAATCATATATTAATCTAAATACCTTCAAAGATGACTTCATTGTGAAGTTCTTTGTCAAAGGTTCACCGGCATTTGTTAAGAGGCTGCACTGTAAACAGAGCAGAATGAAAACAGAAAACATATTTCACTTCCGGATCATCAACCAAGGCCTTATCACTCGCTGTGCACTGTAGCTGAAATAGCACACAAACAACCAATCTCAATGCTCTAAGATAAACCAACAATTGTTCTCCGCCTTTGTGTATGTGTGTGTGTGACTGGCGGCAGTCAAAATTTAAGATAAAGGCGGACAACAATTTGTTGGTCTAATTCTAAGAATAAACAATTACCTTTAAATCCCTACCAAAATTACATAAATAAAACTCTTCTATCACCACAAAAATGAGAGGGAAAATGTTCTAAAATAGACTAGATAACGGTCACTGAACTGAAAGTTCTAGTTGTGATGCGATTCCGTTTAGCGGAGTGCAATCTACAGAGCATACGAAACAGCGGTCCTACTTAACACCGCAAAGTCAGACAAAGGCAGGCAAAGTCTGTTTAATTTTGTTTTATTTGTACATATTCGTATATATTATACTAGATTAACTTTGTTTTGAGATTAAAATATTTAAAAAGCGTGATTTAATGTTTTTTGTATGTTTAATTGGTACCTACGTACATTTAATAGAACAAAGTCAGACAAAGGCAGGCAAAGTCTTTTTAATTTTGTTTTATCTGTACATATTTGTTTATATTAATACTATTATAACTGTTTTGAGATTTAAATATTTAAAAAGCGTGATTTAATGTTGTTTGTAAGTAAAATTGGTAACTACGTATATTTAATAGAACAAAGTCCGATAAAGGCATACAAAGTCACACAATGGCAGGCAAAATCAGAAAAAGGCAAACAAAGTCTGTTTAATTTTGTTTTAGTTATACATATTCATATATATTGTTCTATATTAACTTTGTTTTGATATTTAAATATTTAAAAAGCGTGCTTTAATATTGTTTGAAATTAAAATTGACACATACGTACATTTAATAGAACAAAGTCGGACAAAGGCAGGCAAAGTCTGCTTAATTTTGTTTTATTTGCACATAATCGTATACATTATATTATTATATTAACATTAATAATGACATATTCATGATGTAACTTTTGTCTGAACACGCGCTTTCCGAAATTTACGATTACCACACCTCGCATTATGTTACTGTTCACTTGCTTCGTGTCTTTGTAGACCTGCATCGTGTCCTTTGATTTGGCTTCTTGGCTACCTTCGGGTCCTTATGGACAGTATATTTCCCATCCGAAGATGTCAGTCCTGAAACACTTGCAGTGCTTGCACTTAGGAATTCGCTGAAGAGTTGTTGTTTCTCCTCTTCTGTCTTCGCTGTCCATGAAAGTTTGGTAATCTTAAATTTCGAAAATCGCGTATTCAGGTAAAAGTTACCCGTCCCGTATAATGACCTTCTTAGATCCACCATCTCCACTTTAACTAATTCGAATATCTTTTCAACCAGTTCGTCGGTTTTTCTGGGCTCCCAGTTAAGTTTCACTTTTAATCTGTGGTTCAAGCTTTCTGTGTTGTTGTTTGTCCAGAGTTGATCTTCGTCACTGGAAATAATGTGGTTCGCCAATTTGTTGTTCTTCAAGATTGTTTTTAAGTTTGATGTTTCGCTCCTCAAAGGTCGCAGAGTCGTTTGCCGTTGCAACACCATTTGCTCCGAAAATCACGTCAACGATTTCCTTTCGATCAATTACACTCTTTGGTATCTTGTCAGTCATTTGTCGAAGTTTATTATCTTTTGGGTGTTTTGAACATAGTTTTCTTGTGCAACCCGGAAATGCCATGTCTATGGCGTTGATCATTGCACGTTCGTCGTCAGTCCCCAGGATCATTTCAATGTTTTTGATTTCTATACCAAGCACCCCTCTCAAATGCGAAAAAATATGAAGTAATTCTGCTGGCGACCATCCCAATGAAGCATGAGTTGTCCCAGAAGTATTGGCGCGTCTCCAGTTCCCATGCGCAGTACCTTATTTGATTTGTACACCGTGGTTGTGACAAAACACTTTCCTAGTGAAAATGTTCTATCGATGCCCACAACACCTTCTTTCGACGATAAAAACGACTTCAAGTCCAGTATTTGTTCATTAGTGTAGCATATTACTGAGGGTAAGGGATTGTCTCTAGAATGAATTATCTCAGCTACATACGGATGTTTGTCGCTTAACATACGTATAACATTCAAGAGTTCGTCGGCAACGTTCTTCGAACCTACGCCACCTCTTTTTTCAGCCTTCACGCGAGCCTTAGCATTCTGACACTGTCGGATATCGCGTGGATAATTTAATGATTCATTATTTGCCGAGTACGTCAGTTTTCCATACACTTCACTGAGTTTTTTTATGCTTAACCTCTTTCCGAATCATTTGAAGAGTTTGTGGATTTGTTCGTTCGTAAGTTTCCGTGCATATTTTTGCATTTCCGTGTGGTTCTTCCGATGTAGCATACTGTCCAGTATATTCGACAATGGCAACATCTCTGTTGAAAGAACCGTCAACATGTGTAACCCGCTTTCTATAAGATGGTTGGCGTTTTAATGCTGCGTAGTACCTGTTAAATATGATTATATCCGTCTTCTCTGGTTGTGGAACGACCTGTTTCAAAGCTTTTGAACCTTTTTCGTGAGTCTCAGTGTATATTACATCGTCCTTAACTATAACATGCACGAGTTTTTTTTTCCTTCAGTCCGTCACTTTTCATCATAAATTTTGTTTTTACACAACGGCCTTTTCTATAATCCCATGCACCGCAATCGTCCCAATAGTACTTTGGTTATTTTGCAGATTTTCTTACTGTGTTTTCTGAATTGTCAAGCACGATATACACATTGTCTTTAACACCTAAAGGAATTTTGTTCATAGCCGGAATTTCACTTACAATAATGTCCATTATTTGCTCTGAACTTAGCGGTCGACCGGCTGGTAATGAATATGTTTCTGCAACATGTGTGTCTCTAGAAGATGTGTGATCACAATCAGCATAAGTATCATCACTTAAATCACTGATGTTGCTACTGACCTTGGTGGGAGAAAGATTGACAACATTTTCTTCATCGTGAAATACTGAATGATTATTTATGCGCGATTCATCGCACGTCATGCTTGCGTCATTGATCGATTTGGCTGGCGTACTGACCTTCTCTGGTTTGAGTGACGACATCAGTGGTACAAAATGATTTGGAAGCCATATCCTGGCACTGCAACCTAGTCTCGACCACATTATACAAAGCGCTTCAGACGAATTTTCATTATGCCGTGGCTCCTGTGTTCTTGTCAGCAATTTAGCTTGGAAGTCCGCTTCGCCATTCACAAATGGATACACAGCTTTTATTGTGCACCGCAAAACATCGGCTGCGGATTGAATAGTCCATGCACTAGAGTACCCACCAAGTTTTGCACAGTTCGCAGTTGCTTCATCAAACGATGGCGAGCATAATGAAAAATCCTTGGCGTATGGTTGCGTGGTATAATAGTCACAATTCACAGACATTTCAATGCCCGTGCGTGCTCTAATTTCTGCACTTAACGTTTCATTGCCACAAAGTCCAATAGACAATGCATTAAACAAACAGTTCCCATCACCCGTGGTCATAAACGGTTGCACAAAGTATTGGTTTCGTTGCGTGAATTATATTCCAAGAATCCTAGAGCAGTGAAATCTAAACGAAGACTTCACATGGCTATTTTTTAGAGGCGGTAAAAGACATTTTTCTCGACTGGCAATAACACGGAGATGATGAACACTCAATGAAGCAGCCTGCAATCATAAATTATATATATATATATATATATATATATATATATATATATATATATATATATATATATATATATATATATATATATATATATGTATATATATATATCTATCTATATATATATATATATATATATATATATATATATATATATATATATATATATATATATATATATAACTTTTATGAAAAATAATATTTTTGTGATACAAACGGTAGTGTTTAATTTTAAATATAAAAATGACAAATAACGGGGTTGCTATATTATTTTATTATTGTCGGTCTTATTTATTTTTGCAATTTTTGGAGCGAAAATCTCTTTTTTGCTTTTCACAATTACTGTAAAGTGAAAGTTATTTTGCAGAAACAGGTAAATAATATATCAGTTATAAGTTTTAGTTCTGGTCAATTTTAAAAAATTGAATTTAACGTGTTTGATATTTAGCATACAAAATTAAGACAGAAAACTATCGGGAAATGATTTGACTCAGATGAAGCAGTCGTAAGATGAATATTACGACGAACAAAATATTATTGTATATGAATAATGACAATTGTTATTGGGTTCACAAAGTACAAGTATTACCATACGTATAAATAACTACTCTAACAACGATGCATATAATTCTACAACCTCGAGTATCATTTAAATCAGATATATTACGAACTAAATGATTATCACTTACCTCGTTCAGCCGGAAGAGAGCGTTCATGTAGCTATATTCTTCACCATCATTATTCTTAATGCAAACTCGGCACATAAATTTATAATTCCCGGAAAGTACATTCAATTCACTGACTGCGATGCCATCACACAATGCATGTACTCAACTTTTGCAATAATCACAATGGACCGAATCATTGGAACAATTCTTTTTGCAAACAGCGCACGTGTACTGATGGAGTTTAGCACGCTTACGAGCACGGGCAGAAGACATTCTGACAAATATACAATACGTTATCCAATAAAGAATAGTATATGTAGAGAATGTTTAACACTTTAAACAGTTGAAACACTATAACACTACAACACCAATGTTTAAACAATAAAACACAATATTTTAAATATAACTCCTAACAACTTATTGTATCCTGCACTTGGTATTAATGAGTTGAAGCTTAATACCGTAATTGAATCATGACAAAATGCTTTTGATGAAGATTTGTATTATTGGCTATTTTATAATAATCCACAAACTAAAAATGCCAGATGTTTTAATCAGTCCGCTAATTGATGCAAACAATACTCACCTTTGATATAGTCAGAAACCATGGAAAGCGCGACATTTCAATAGCAGTATCTATGATTGAGATTGCCGACGCCAGCATATAATTAAACGCTGAAAAAATAACTGCTGTTTAAACTATACTGTATGAAGAAATTTGTATAGTAAATTAGCCAGTAACCGCGTTTGATTTTGCCGACAACGGCAAAGTAATGTGTTACCGTTTGTAGCGAAATCTCTTCTTCTCATCGGATACCGCAAACATTATTAGCAACAGATAAGATTTGTATTACCGCTTAATACACTGTAATGATTATGCTGAAAGAAATTATGATAATAACATATAAAATGATGTATTCTTTTTGTATTATCAGACTTGTCATGGTCGATCTTTTTCGATGAAGGTTCATCATAAATTTATGATTATGAATGCTAATAGAATATTTAATATCACTTTCATAATTGTATTACGTGTCTCTCAATAAGAGAATTATTTATATAAAATTAATAAATCTGGTTTTGTCACATTGAACTAGCTTTTGTCATACGATATCTGTGTTATATGACTTCGTCATACTCTATCTGCCGTAGGTACCAATTTTACTTACAAACAACATTAAATCACGCTTTTTAAATATTTAGATATCAAAACAAAATTAATATAGTATAATATAAACAAATATGTACAGATAAAACAAAATTAAAAAGACTTTGCCTGCCTTTGTCTGACTTTGTTCTATTAAATGTACGTAGGTACCAATTAAACATACAAAAAACATTAAATCAAGCTTTTTAAATATTTTAATCTCAAAACAAAGTTAATTTAGTATAATATATACGAATATGTACAAATAAAACAAAATTAAACAGACTTTGCCTGCCTTTGTCTGCCTTTGTCTGACTTTGCGGTGTTTAGTAGGACCCTACGAAACAGTGAACCAGACTAAATAGATATCCGAATGACAACTGTTCTAGCAGACGACAAGTGTGCACATAACGTAATAGAAGGATTTTTGTCAGTTTTGCTCCAGCTTAACCTTTACGCCACGAAAGGGTATACTAGATAAACACGTCTAGACATACGTGTATTCATTTTACAGCAGTTTCGTTATAAAAGAGTTTAAGTATGAAGTTAGAGACTTTCTGTTCAGCCCATCCCAAGGCTCAAGTGGCCGCACGCATAATGTTGAAAAACGAAATAACCTGAAAGGAAAAAACAAATAATGAAAAAAGTTCTCCATATTACTGTCGTAACCGTAACTGACACTGGATCCTGTATATCTTCTTGTAAAAGTTTGGGGAATCATTTATTTTCATAAGAATTTGTGAAAATTAATATTAAGTGTGTGAGCCACTTATGTTTATTTTGTGCTGAAATTTTCTCATATATTTATATATGGGTATAGGGCTTTTGTTTTAAACAGTTGGCGTTTCGAATAATTACCCTTTTCTGCGTTTCAGGTACATATGAAGCCTTTATATGACTTTTTACAAATCGCCACCTATCATATTTCCATGAAACATTATTCTTGAGTCATACTCGAGGTGAAATTATCATTTATGTCACTGTTAAAACCACTTGAGCATAATCATTGTCGTATTCGAGTACCTACGTTATTCATATAAAGAGTGAGCAATAACCTGAGTGATACAAAACCAGTTGTATTAATGTACAGTGCATTTGATAGTAATGGATCATTGATACTGATAGGACCGAATTTGTTCACATTGATACTGCTTTTCTTGCCAGTGACTTAATTGAAAATGATAATTTACAATGCAGTCATTTACTGTAACAAATTGCCTAAATCATTTAAAAAATGAGAATTTCATTGACCTTTCTAATCTAATCATATTCATAGTCTGTAAATTGAATGTATATAGAAATACAGGAGTCGGACATTTTATCAATAAAGTATGGCAAAATCTCTGAAAATATGAAATCATCTTATTGGTTATAACTTATATAAATGAACACAAGGAGTGCAACGACAACCACGTGCCCTCCATTCGATTCGACTTTTATCATGCTTCTTTTATTGCTTCAGAATCATAAGGAGACTGAAAAACTACACATATACATTCAAAAGACACTGATGTACCAACACATAACTCTCATAGGACCATGTCATTAATCCAATCCAAAAAATTAACCTTTATTTTCCCCACTGCGGTCTAAAATCCATTAGACAGAAGTAATTAATTTGACTGGTTTCTACCCTGCAGTAAATATGCGTTAGGGTCTAATAATCATATTCGGTATCAATAGATTAGTTTAATATGCTCAGAATAAGGAATGCATCATGAAAATGCTATTTACAGTAATATATTACTGCTATTTTCAAAAGTTGTAAATAAATCCTCTCACTTTATACATACATACATACACATACATACATACATACATACATACATACATACATACATACATACATACATACAGTTGCTGATAGAGTTCCAACTGTTCTTGCATTGTATGTACAATTTAATCCTGATAATTTTAGTATTTTGTGTTACCTACCTTCTCTCTCTCTCTCTCTCTCTCTCTCTCTCTCTCTCTCTCTCTCTCTTACATATTCAGAAATAAGCGAGGTATGTTTTATGAACATGTATGTTATCTGGATATGGAATGGAAAGGAAATAAGAATACCTTTAATACATTTTCAGATAAAACTTAAGGAAAATTTGCAACTTCATTTTATGTTGGGTTAGAAATAATACATATCAGATGGTGCACATTGGCATAATAACTGAAATTATCAATAATAAACTGGTACATTTGCTTTATGCACTCAAATTCTTTGTTGTACAATTTCAACTAATTTTTAATTGGGCTCCATTATATTTTTCTCTTATTACAAACTACCAGATGAGTTCTTCATTACTCTACATGTATTTGAACTGTAAATATTTTCGTATGTCACACTATGCAATAACACTAATATGAGTTATTATAGCATCTTAACATTTTCTTGAATTCATTAATTATATACCTTGTTTCGAATAATACTTCTGTAATTTGTTAATTGGCAATTTGCATATACCATATATTTTAATCTTGTGAACACATTAGACTCACATTATGTGTTCAAGTTGTACATTACCATCATCTGGAACATCCTTCTCTCTTTCCAATGTGAGCTGAATAAGTTTGACTCTCAGAAAGAGACCGAAGATTTACAGATTTGCACAAGAAATGAATATCCAGCCTGAGTTGTGTGAGTTCATCAGATCAGCAGAGGTCAGATATATTGGTGTGTCCTTGGGCAAGGCATTGTAATTTAATTATCTCTCAGCATGGAAAACATACTTGCTTTGCCCTAAAACCTTAACCAAATAAACATTAAAACTCTTCAAAACTGAACTCGCTGAACTCAAAAACCATTCAAGACCAACTTCGAGGAGGGTGTTCCTGAATGTTTCCTTCTTTAATATTATATAATGAAAATTGTCTAATCCAGAAATTCAAGAAAATGTTCATCGCCAGTTTCAATTTTACACATTAAACATACCTCATAAAGCTATAACTAACTTACAAGCTGGAAATTTCTTTTTAATCTGAAATCCTTCTCTTCCTGAATCTGAAACAGATTTTCATCTTCATCCCTAATTTCAATTTTACACTTTAAAAAAACCCTGACAAAACTGAAACTGCTCTAAAACTGAGACAAATTTATTTATCCCCAATGTCAATTTTACACTTTTAAAAAAGTACTTCATTAAACCGAAAATCTCTTAAAACATGAAAATGTATTTTAACCATAAGCTCATGTGCTTTATGATCAGAAGCATTTTTCATCCACGTCCCCAATTTAAATTTACAATTGAAAATGAAACCTCATAAAACTGAAACTTACTTTAAACTTAGATATGTATTGTAGCTGCTGAATTCCTGACTCACATTGGACCAGATTGTTAATGGTTAACAAATAATAAAATAGGCTTATTGGTGGGATAATATTAAAAGGGCATGTGAAGTTATAACTATCTCTGACACAGGTGCTGACATGATTACATTGGCAATAGACTAATCTGAAGTCTTTGCAGATTTTTAAGGTAAGTTATTAGTAACGATTTCGGTAGATAAGCCACCTAAGACAGATTATCATCAGCAAGTGCAAATAAAGAGCAAATTGTAAACACTGACTTTCACTGAATCCCATGCCAAAAACTAGCTTAGCCATATATTCCCGTTTTGTCTAAGTGATTCTAATTTAAAGAATAAACAAACAAATGCCAAAATTTTATCAGAAATGAATCCATTGCAGTCATAAATGATTCTGAACTATTAAACATCCCACTAAATGAAGTAACCTGACATTAAATCAGAAATGAATCCATTGCAGTCATAAATGATTCTGAACTAATAAACATCCCACTAAATGAAGTAACCTGACATTAAGACATTTAAAGGCACAATAGTGCAGCTGAGGGTGAATTTGCTTACAAAAATGTTTGGACATTTATGTATATCAACTGATTAAATACTATTTAAAAGGCAATTCTAGGGTAATATCAAGTACATAGAGGTTCTTTTTATGAAATACGAGTTCTCTGAAATCTTTGTATGAAGCGTAACAAATCTATCATCTCCATATTGAAATCGCGCTCTACAGTGATCGGCAGATCCCGAATGAATAACACACATCATTCTGCTGACCGAAATTTGCATAATTGTATGCAAAATTCTGATGCTGATGACGTAAAAAAACAACCTCGCTTCCAGAAGCCGCAAAATGTCAATAACAGTGAGTACGATCTTCTTTAAATCTCATTCTTTTCTCCTTATCATTTTATTTCTAATTTTAGTTTTAAGAAGAAACATTGAAATTTATTTAGAACTACTCTGATGGTGATATTTACCAGTAAATAGCTTTTTGTGGTACGAGAATGATTTAAATTGACGTGCTTTGTACAGTATTGCAAAAGTACTAGATTTAGCACTCCCGCAATACCCTCCACCCCATTTTATAAACGAAAAGCATCTTGCAAATTTAAAAATGTTAACAACTTAGTAATTTCATTATTCAATTTATAAATTCTATCCTGCCACTTTTCCAATTTAAATAATAAATTTATAATTTTTATTTTCAAAATATTCAAAATACATGTAATGACAAAAAGTCTATGAGATCTTCAGCGATTAGATATGACTATGTTGCAGTTTTTAAAAAAAATTAAACCTGTGAAAATTTATATATCTATTTCAGCCTTGTAAAATAATGACTACACTTTCATTCTTCTGTTTTCAATATGATGCATGCCAAAATATGTCAAAGATAATATTATGTATGCACTATCATTATAAACATAAAAACTTTAAAATGACATGAAGGCTTGCAAGAAACAGAATTTTGTTTCATCTTTGCCCTGTCTGATTTGCATTCAAGTTTTGGTGAATACTGTAAATGATTTCTAAAATAACACATTTTGATGTAATGGGTTTTGAAACTTTAAATTCTTTCAATAACTTTTATGTATTTCTTGAGCATGTTATTGGATGTACAAATTATATATCACAAAAGGTGTGATTAACTTGACAGGTATGTGGGCTACATTACAGAAAACCTCTTTCACAATACATGATATATAATGTAACAACTGACTACGAAAATGTAACTTATGGTATATGAAACAACTGACTACGAAAATGTAACTTGCACTATGTACTGATAAAATCAAATACTGCATCCATGTATAAACATAATTAAAACTTTGGTAGTTACTCTTACAATACAACATTTGCATTCATTTCCATTTCCAAGGTGGACTTGCAATAATTGATACCTTATGTAAATACAGAATTGTTGTAAATGTTGAAATTTCCATGGTATTGTGATTTTAGTTTTCAAGCTTGTTGTACCACATACATTATCATATTCTTGACTGTCTTTTTAAGCAAGAAATATTTCTCGTATGAACTATTATCTGTATAGTAAGTATGAACTTATTTATTTTTCATTTCTGTATCCTTTAAAATTAATGTAATAATGCATCTTGAAAACCAGGATTTTGAACCTTGAAAAACCCTTGAAATTTCTAACAGAAATTTGCTTGTAACCCTGTACATATTGAGATTCAGTATGCTTAATCTTTGCAACCGATTCCAGGAGATCATAACAAAAGTGAAGCCAGACTGGCTGAGGGAACTTTTCATCCAGATGTTGCAGTTCCACTCAAGCCTAGTCTTAAATGTTTTGGAGCCAGGATCAAGGCAGTGTGTGTGTGGAAAATGCAGGGAGATGCCCACAGACCTGGAAAAAATGTGTTATGAGAGACAGCACTGTATATCACTTTTGCCGGTAACGAATATTTAAACTTTTGTTTATAATGCGCATGCTTGCTTAATGCATTATTCTTGATATACATAAGAGTTTATTTAACGTATAATGTTTCATGAATTTTAGCGAGACTTCTTACAAAATGAGACATGCTTGGATTATTTCTTTGCAATCACTGTGAATGAATTTTAAAATTGTAAGCCATCCAAAAACAAAAAACAGAGATGCATACATAAGCATATGATAAGGAGATTTATTTTTTTACAATTGATACTCATCAAGTAGATTCTATTCTTTACCTCAGGTTTCAATGTGGGTACCTCACTATGCTAAACAGATCTAAGCTGATAATGATAGAAAGATAAGATTTTATCGTCATCTGCAATCAGCCATTCCTATTTGATCCCAATGCAGGTGTCTCTGACATCTAGAAATGCTCCCCAAACACTTAATATCAGTTCTGGTTGCAATGGAACACTCAGTGCTCATGTCAGAATAAAAACTCTGCATTTTTTAAAATCCTTTTTACATTGGAATTTTCTGATAAAAGAGTAATAAACTTTGAATAAGTGCATGTTCCTAATTTTTTTTAAAATATAATTTTTCAGGATTTTCAAGTTCTAATCCTTAATGAAGCTTGTACATGAGTTGGCCAAGATGGGAAACAGCATAAAGGAAGCATATGTGATATGTTATCATAATTTCAAACTATACAGTCACTGGTTCTCAAAGTATTCATTTACCTGTAGTGAGGGAAGTGGACCGTGGAGGGAAAACAGCTGGGTTAGCCAGCACAGTATACTGGAACTTTTTTGCCTTACCAAAACAATTACAGTAAACATAGCCTTTTTCCGTGCATCAGGTAGCAGTTGAACTTGATGCATCCTATCCTACTTCAGAGAAAGTAAAGTCCATGGTATTTTTTTATATTCTAGCTCAAACTAAGAAAAGTATGAAGTGGGGACTCAACCTGCTGCAAAAGTTTTAAAAATGTCCTTCTATTAGGATTTGTATTTGTTACATTATTGTTTTCAGTAACATGACAACTATAGCAACCACTCCCCCCAAAAAGAAAATTCTGCAAGAAATTTTTAATTTTTACCTTCCTGACTCAATAGCATTATTGAAGGTGTCTTCATTCTCTCTGTATGTCATAAAAGCACTTGGCCAGGTGTTCATGTGAAGCATGAAGATGTACTGTCTAGTGATTCCGCATGCTTTGGATAATCCACTCTTTCAGTCTTTGTAACTTCGTAACTAAAAGTATGTAATAAATATTCATTTGTATTATAATTATATTTTAAATCAGATTCTTTGTGATTTGTGTTTTCTATCATGACTAGATATCCTTTTGTAATTGTAGCCAATGCAATGCTTTAAAATAAATTTACTAGTAAGTAGTTGTACAATAAAATCGTAGCATTCAGCCTATCATAGGCATGTGATTAACATTTTGCTGGATCAGTTCAACATTAAACATGTATTACTTTTTCAAATGTTTACATGAAAAGGTTGTTAAACTTGTATGCAAGTAATGTGCATGTCACATTAGCCTAAGGTGCGTGTGTGTGAGGGAGAGAGATGATATAAATACTGATAACTAGTGATGGGAATCGGTCAGAAATTCATAATCGATAATCGGTTCACCTAAACCAACTGATCATTGATTATAATCGATTACTAAGAGAAAATTAAATTTTTTGTTACAGTTATATCTTTGATCAAGAGTTCAATATATTTATAAATGTACAAGAGTAATCTCTTTTAATGACATGTATACTTTAACCTGACAATATTATTATATTGTGTGTTACTTTTGTTCAATGACTTTCTTAAATGAACGCAACTTTTTATGGCTGATCAGTCATATATCACTGAAATACTGACAATCCCCCAAAATTTGTTCATATGTGATGTGTCTATAATTTAAAGTAAAGAAGGACATGATTTTCTATTTTGCCATTGTTTATAAATACTACAAAAGATGTTGCAATTTAACTGAAACAAATCAACAAATGTGTTTAAATTTATTAACTCAATAATTTAACAACTTGACCATGTAATAATAACTATATGTTCCTAATCATGAATCCTAAGATATTTTATTTGTAGTTGTGAAGGGATTAATAAATTTCAGGTTTAGCGGCTGGGAGTTTTACTAACCTTTGTGCTTTGCATACACCTAAAAGTAGTCTCCCTTTACACACAATCGATTATGGAGTTTCACAATCGATTATCTTATTGGTATGCTCAACCAACTGATAATCGATTATAATCGATGATCGGAACAACACTACTGATAACGCTTGTAAAATGTATCTAAGTTCCCTCGCCGAATTTAAATAACCTGTCTCACGAGGATAACTGACATATGTACAAAATGACCTTATGAGCACGCTGTTATAAAAAAATATATTCCATCCTAATAGACAATACAAACAATGTAGTCATAGAGTGAAATATTGTCTTTTGTTGATCAGCTGATCACATCTGTTTTGGGAATATTACAAAGCAAATCAAGTCCTTGTGCAAACTTTGTATTAATAAAACAGTGTGCTTTGAAACATACAGTAGGAACAAGATATTGAAAAATGGAGAACCCTTATACACAGACATCACAGGCACTTGATTCTTAGTGAAACTAATGTGTATCAACATATAAAACAGACATTGGCATACCCCGACAACAACTTCGACATTTCAGTGTCAGATGCCAGTCCAAACTCTTCCATCAATGTTCATCATCTAACAAACTGGTCCACACGACGAATCCTTGATAAGTCCCGTTCAGTCTCTCTGACAGTTCTTTGATGTTTCTTCTTGGAAAGTGACAAGCGCCATTTTTGTTTATAGTCATAACCCGCTTAGT
This sequence comes from Unio pictorum, assembly GCA_030141615.1. Classification (NCBI taxonomy): domain Eukaryota; kingdom Metazoa; phylum Mollusca; class Bivalvia; order Unionida; family Unionidae; genus Unio; species Unio pictorum. The sequence goes on from JARLTB010000021.1 coordinate 41,046,188, forward strand.
GGACAAAGATGACGTTTAGCTTTTTGTGGTCACATGCAGTTTCCGTAACATTTCGTGAAAAACAAGTTTCATTAAATGTGGGCCCCCACATAAATTCATTTTCTTTCGTTTATTTATCAATTACCTAATTGAATCTTCACAAACTCTTAAGTTTTTGTGAATTATTTCAGCTTATAAGTCGACACATTCATTAGTTACATGATCTGTGACATTCACAAAATTACAGACACTCGGCACTATTGTGCCTTTAAAGTTGTTCCATTCTGTTGACAACTTGCTTCGTGAGCTGCCATAATGATATGCTCCAGTTCTGACCAGTTGATTATTAATTTTATTTCCAAAAAGATCACAATGCTAATACTTAATCAAGAGGCAGTCCATTCATTTCATAATTGTTTCCTCTTCCTCTGTTATAAACTTCAAATGTAATCTCGAAACATTCCAACCTAAGTCAGTTGAATCTAAGCCTGACTTCAGTGAATTGTTAGAATTGCCCAGTTCATGTATATCTTTTTTTGGTTGTCAGGGTCTAAACTATTGTCAAGCAGATGTCCATCAGTGCCTCCTACAGTAAATTTGTTATTGATAGTGTACTCTTAGTAAGAAACTAAGCTTGAAGAGAATCAATGTAATCAAAATCGATGTTCCAGCAAGTCAAAATTTACATTTATCAGAAATATATATATATATATATATATATATATATATATATATATATATATTCTTGGATTGATTTTGGATATGATTCTTGAAACTGTTTAGTTCTTTTTCCATTTTTAATTTTTTTTTTCTCCAGGGAATTATTTGTTAAATTTTCAAAACTTTGCTGTTTTCAATTGTTCTTAGTTACTGTTTATTAGGGCCTAAACACATAATGTTGTGTATTCTTTTTATTGCAAAGTTATACTCGGCTGACATTTTTGTGCCATAACAAATGTAAGTTATTTTTTTACACGGTCAAATAATGATAAAATAACATGAGATGCTTGTGCTGGGGGATGAATGATAAAACAGTTTGTGGTTTGAATAGCCCTTGAAAACTTTAAAAGACAGCAACACAAAAGTTACAGATGTGGAGGGTATTATATATTCTTCTAACAAAAATCTGTTCTCATCTGTAAAAACAAACAATATTTTTGCTAATTCATTACTTTTATAAGGAAGTTTGATACTGTATTTAACATAGTGAGCTGGTAACAATGATCTTTACATTCAATGAGTAAATAATTGCCATCACAGGCAAAGGAATCTGAATTTCTATCAATAAAGTACCTTGCAATAAATAACCGCTGTCTGTAATATAAATTTATGTATGCTTTCAATATATATTATTAATAAAATGCCAAGCTCTTGTGGTTGCTACTGCTGCCACCTGCTCAAGGGAGAAAATTGATACCGTATTTTTGCGCATATAAGATGCACCAAATTATAAGACGCACCCATATATAAGCTGCAGGTTTTGACAATTTGTGTAAAAAGTAGTTTACATAAGATGCACCCATATATAAGACGCGGGTTTTGACGATTTGTTAAAAAATATTTTACATAAGATGCACGCAGCCTAGCCATCTGCCGCACTGAGCAATTTATATCCAGTGGTTTCCTTTCCTTTATCATAAATGAAAATTTGTCCAATGTTTCATCACCCATCGGATGTAAACAAGGCTTCATTACCATTTTTAGTTTAGATCAAAGAATTGTCTGAGGCAGGACTGCAACGATTATCGTTTATTCTTATCTGCCGCCGGGCCAATAGTGGATGGGTTGAGTACCTGGTATCTAGATTCTAGAACAATAAATGCCAGATGTAAAGGAGGCTTCATTGATCTGCTAGGCCAAGTCATCAGCGAGTGGGATTAGTACCGTACATAGACCAATAAATGCCCTACGTATGCGGTTCGCATATATAAACATGGGAATAGTCTCTTGTTACTGGTATATATAAATGAATGATCAATTTGCTTAGCATTTTTAATTGGGTTCTTGGGGCATGGGAGAAAATGAAAATTACGACAATCATCAATGGCTTCAGAAAGTGTGGGATAATTCCCGAATCGGCTAGCTATATCAGTTCTTCGGACGACGACGCAGCTGCATCCGATACCATTGACACCAATGAGGATCAATTAGCATCAGTTATGGAGTTATTACGAGACGACGACAGTGAATTTGATTCAAGTTTCAGTGGATTTGAAGCCGAAACTGATGATGATGAAAATGGAGATGAATAGAACAATACGGTACATTGATTTTTGATCAAGTCAAACACTATTTAGTAACAGTTTATTATATTGTGTTTAATAAAAAATTTAAATATATGGTATAACTGATTTTCATATTTAAGTCCAATATTGAACAAATTCTTGTCTTGTTTTCAAACTATTTAGTCTTGTCTTATTTTCGAATGCACCCACCAAAGATACTAAAAATTTAAGTATCTTTGAACCCAACCAGATGTATAGGTAATATAGCCGCCGTAGTCTTTGCTGTGATAATTAATAACAATAAACAAAACTATTTAAGCATACTATATTATATAAATTTAAAACATTTACCGTACTTTGGCTAAACTTAGATCTGCAATAATTACGGTATACAAAACATTGAAACGAAAGGATTTTAAATTTGAAGTGGCCTGCATTGGATTGGTACATGTGGTAATTACTGAACACATACCCAATTGTTTTTACAACTAGGAATGAAAATTGTGAATATCGACCGCAATAATTGTCCTTCAATATCACACACTGTACCATTCGTTCGTGTTAAAAAACTTAGATAAGACGCCCATGAATACAAGACGCACCCTGGGTGCGGAGTACGTAAAACTTTGTATAAGACGCGTCTTATATACGCGAAAATACGGTACACATTTCTGGTTTAAGATGAGCCCATGGTTATGTAATAATACAGCTCAATTCCTTGAAATGATAATAAGTATCATAGAAAAATGTTCTCAGCACATTCCATATATGGATATATTTGTATAAATAAAACCTCTCCCACATGACACCCTCTCCAATCCACACAATTGGTGGATTTTTAGTTACCAATAATGTATAGTTTTAAAGAAAAACCAGATGCTTTGCTTTATGCACGTTATGAGAAAAAAATTCACATTATCATTTAAATGATCATATTAGATGTAAGCGAATGGGAGCCTTGTATACCTTCTCTATACCAAAATAGTAAGATGGTGGAAGTGCCCCCTTGTTACGTTGTGATATCTGAAGTATGCTGTTTCAAATAAAGCAGATTTTTATCCTTGGTCTGAAATATACTTCTAAATATTTATAACAAATTGAAACAATAGCAAAGTAAAAAGCTATAAATCATGTATTATTTTTAGAAATATATATTTGTGAAATGAAATAATTGTGGTTTATATAATAAGCAGTAACAATAGTCATGAAATTTATATGACTGTGCCGTTGTGAATGCTAATAATGGATCGTTCATATTACAGCAGCTGGTGAATGAAGGGAAATGTCAAAGTTACTTTTCTCTTGAAAACGTATACAAAATGTTAGCTGTGTTAAAAAAGATTAACAAAGTTACTGTTTTCTCAGGTAGTATTTTCCCCCAAAAAATTAATTATAGTCTTTCTTGTTATTTTGATTTGCATTGGATCTTGATTGAAAATGAGATGTGGATGAAACAAACATTTTCAATCCTCTGTGGTGCCTTACAGTGAATTTGATGTTAGTCTGCACTAAAACTCAACCCACTTACTGTAGCTAAAATTAGCTGTTATGAGAGGACTTAAGTCTATGCACCTTGACCTTTTCTCATGTCATGTGCAATTTATCATAATATTTATAAAAAAAATCACTTCTTTGAATTGGTACTGCTATCTTAATTTCATTACTCTTCAGTTTTATATCAGTAGGACAGTTTAGAGTATGTTCATTTCAGTGGTGTATAATGCATCCAGAAAATGTAATAAATAAGCATGGTAAGACTGATGCATACAAAAACTGATCCATTTCTGTCTCATGTACTGTATATTACATAGAACTGAGATATTTTTTACAGGTGTATTTACCAATTTTAATTTTGAAAGCATTTAATATATTACAATCTTTTTTTGTATTAGCCCACTGAAAATGTTTTATAATGCAAAAGTATGAATTTTTGTATGAAAAATCTTTGACAATTTTTTAGTAATTACAGTGTGACCGCGCTATAATGCACCCCATCATAACACGAATTCGGATATAACGCGGTCGTGGCATGGCTCCCGAAATTTCAGGTAATTTATTACAGGTATTTTTCTCAAAAAACCCCCAAAACTCTTTTAAGTATGAAAAATAAAATACGTCAAGAGTTTAATTATCATTCTCATACTCGTCTAAAAAGTGTGAAAAAGAATGTGTAGAAAATTATCTTTTTGGGTAGGAAATCACACACAAATTCGAATATATAATAATCCTTGTTTAACTCCTAAAATTAACAAATTTCTTCCAGTTTTGTGCCAAAATAAACATCGGAAATACGAACCAATTGCTGGGTCTACTGAGAAATTTGATCTTTGTTTATTGTTGAAAAATGACAGCTTATAAGTGTCAATATTATTATCACTGATCCCTGAGCAATGAAGCCATTGTGTCTACTTTGTGTTTGTCTTGAATGCATTCCAAATACAATCGTTGCTCTAATAATCTCCGATATATGTTCTCTTAATTTCATACACAACTAAGCAACAGCCAATGCAGCGGTTGATAAAAGATTCTCACCAGAATGTATAAATCAATTAACTTAGTATCTATATATATATATATATATATTGATAAGGGTAATTTATGTTGTCTGACATTTCGCCGTACTTTATTGATAAAATGTCAGACTCCTGTGAACATATTATTTCATCATTCATTATGTGCACCCGTTACGTAATTTTGTTATTTTATTTTCTTTCAATTCAGTCACAATGATCTGTGACAAAATTATTGAATATTTTACAACCGTGTGTGGATATTTTTGATGGAAATATTTGTATTATGGATTCAATGTATGTTACAAGATTCGCTGCTGAGTACACGGTGTTCATACTCTTTTCATGCAATAGATTATACACATATATATAAATTAGACATGTGTATGTACCAATGCATGGGTCTCTGAATAAAGTGATATATTATATCTGCAATTTATGTTACCACAGCAAATACCACTACAGGGATACCATTACATATTGCATTATTCAACACTCAATCACTAGGATCACTGGAAAAACGCACAGAAATTGTTAATTTTATCAATGACCAGAATATTGATGTCTTCTTACTGACAGAAACTTTGTTACATTCCGTCGGTGATGAATGTAAGTGTGCAGATTTAACACCCAGCGATTACTCCATCAAGTCATTCCCCCGTAACTCTCGCGGAGGTGGAATTGCTGTAATTACAAAGAATTCCATGATCAAATGCCTCAAGTACAACACAACCTTCAACTTCTGCCACACATCGTTTGAACTAGTCCTAACAACGCTCACACTGGAACAAAGGTCAGTCCATTTTTTTTGTCTCTACCATCCTCCTCCTAGTAGAAAAAACAAGCTGACCGAATCTCTCTTTTTAGAGCAGTTTCCAAATCTTCTAGAGTATGGAAATTCGATAGGTGGCAACCTAATTATTCTTGGAGATTTCAACTTTCACTATGACTGTCCTGGTAAACCAAACACGTCAAAGCTCCTAGATTCCATTCATGTTTTCAATCTTAAACAGTCAGTTAACCAACCTACCCATAAACATGGTCACATTTTAGACTGGTTTCTTTATAGACCTGATGATAATATTCTGCAATCAACTCTTGTATCCCACGAACTTGGATCGGATCACCTCTGCATTGTATGCCATCTCGACGTATCAGTCCCTAACCCACCACCTCTATTTGCTACTAAGAGAAACCTCCATATGATAAATAGAACCAAATTCATGCATGACATCCAAGAAAACCTAACAACTTTCTTACATCCAACAGCAGAACAACTTGATAACTGCCTGCGTTCATTGCTTGAAAACATGCCCCAGCCACCAAATGCAGAGTATCAATAAAAAAAGTGTGCTCCTTGGTATAGCAGTGTTAGGGACCAGCTTCGCACTGCTAAAAGACATCGATGAAAAGCAGAGAGGCTTTGGCTTTCCATGAGACTCACTATTCATAAACAAATCTACGAAGCTGCTAAGAAGAACGTCACAAACATAGTCCATTTAGCCAAATCATCCCACTACAGTACTAAGATCACGGAGAGTTCCAGCTGCAAAGAGCTCTTCGAGATAACTAACAAACTAATGTCAAGGAACAAATGTACACCACTTCCAACGACCTTCTCTCCACTAGACCTACCAGACCAATTTGCAAATTTCTTCAATGACAAAGTTCAAACCATTAGAGATTCGCTTGACAGCACAATTTCAACTGATTCGTCACCATACAGTGGTGATACAGAATTTCAGCGACAACCGTTAGGAGCATTTGAACCTGTTTCTATAGATTTAGTACAGACAATCGTGATGAAAAGTGCACCAAAGTCTTGTGAACTTGATCCAATTCCGACATCACTGCTGCTTGAGTGCTTAGACCCAATATTGCCTTCACTAACTGATGTTATTAATATCTCTCTCTCATCAGGGGAATTCCCATCATTTTTCAAAACTTCCATCGTAAAGCCACTGCTGAAGAAACCAACACTGGACCATAACGATTTAAAGAACTACCACCCAGTTTCTAATCTCCCTTTCATATAAAAAATCTTAGAAAAGGTTGTTCTAACTCAACTTGTATCTCGTTTGAATTCAAACAGTCTTTTTAGCAACGTACAGTCTGCATATCGCCCTTGCTACATTGAGGAAACTACTCTTCTGAAAGTATTTAGTGACATTCTCTCTGCTTTGGATTGTGGAAAGATTACAGTCCTCACACTCCTGGATTTATCTGCAGCATTTGACACAATAGATCATGATATATTACTTCACCGTCTCCAGCATGTATTTGGCATTCAGAATAGAGCCTTACAGAGGTTTAAGTCCTACTTAGTCAACAGGACACAAATTATATTTGCAAATGGAATACACTCCAGCCCAGTTGACGTATGGAGTGGTGTTACACAGGGATCTGTTCTTGGACCTGTTCTCTTCATTCTGTACACTCATCCACTCTCAAGTGTCATAAATCATCACCCAGTGTCGCACCAATTGTACGCTGATGACACCCAAATATACAAGTCTAGCCACCCAACTGAAGTTGATGCTACCATCCATGGAGTAGAGAAGTGCATTTCTAATGTAAAATCATGGATGACATGTAACAAGCTGCAGATGAATGATGACAAAACTGAGGCTATTCTGATCACAACACAAAGACTCTCATTCACATCCTTTACCTCAGACAATAAATATCAGCAACACCAACATTAAATTCTCACAGCCAGTACGGAATATAGGTGTTACTCTAGACAGTACTCTCACATTGCACCAACATGTCATGAACATCTGCAGGGCTGCATATCATGAATTGAGATGCATCAGTTCCCTTCGTAAATATCTTTCAGTTGATGCCACGAAAACACTTGTGTGTTCATTAGTACTTTCAAGACTTGACTATTGTAAGTCAATTCTGTCTGGTTCATCACAATATTTACTTCATAAACTTCAAAAAGTTCAAAACACAGCTGCACGGATCATCTTTAGAGTACCTCGATCAGAGCACACCTCACCACTGCTCTGTACCCTACACTGGCTATCAATTCAATACAGAATCAAACACAATTTTTTTTCTCTGTGCTATATTTCAATGCCAGACTCCAGTCCAACATACCTATCCAGCCTCACCCATGTGTATACACCAGCTAGATCCTTACGCTCTTCTTCTGATAATCGTATACTCATTGTTCCCAAGGTGAAAGCAAAAGTCATATAGACAACGTTCGTTTGCATACCAGGGCCCGGCGATGTGGAACGAATTGTCCATTGAAATTAGACACAAAGACACAGTGGTCCCTTTTAAGAGTGCTATCAAGACTTACCCGTTTCGACTTCAGGGACAAACTTAGCGACCTAATCATGTTTTGTATCTTATATATTTTCAGCATGTTTTTATGTTTTCCAATTTCATTGTTTTTGTTTTGTTGTTCTGTAGTGTAGTCATATCATTATTGATGGTGTAAAGCGCTTAGAGCTTTTAAAGATTAGGTGCTATACAAAGTCCTCATTATTATTATTATTATTATTAAATGTTTTTCTCATTTAATATATTTTGATCAAAAATGGTAATTGTACCATGCATTTTTGCACCCGTCTTTATGTACCCCCCCCCCCCCCAATTAAATCCAAAATTGTGTTGGTATTGTACATGGTTTCTTAAAAGAATGGTTCGGTTCATAACACGGTCTGATTCTATGGCTCCCAACAACCGTGTTATAGCAGGGTCTCAATGTATATAGCATAATCAGAGCATCAAATAAATAAGTGTTACCAACAATAATAGGTAATAATACCTATTTGTCCCCAAGTTCTTATTTAGCAATCTGATGGTCAGAGTTGATTCACTCAGTATCTCTGGGTACAAGATAGAAATTATAAGTGAGTCTATTAGACCCGACTCATACAGGTCCATGGGTTATGGGTCATTTGGACAAAATTATTGACAAAGTCATCATTGAATTTTTCATATTACACAGGTTTTCATTAGCAGCAAAGAGGGTGGACAGACCGAAACTATTTCAAGCAAACCAAAGTTAGATCAAGTAAACTGAAACTATTTCAGTAAAATCCTAAAGGATTTCATCCAAAACCGATTCAGGCAGACAAAAAAAATGAGAAATCCTTTTTATAATTTCACAGACTAATTTGTAAAACCTCACCTAGTAAATCAATTAGATTATTGTACTGGTCAGTGAGTTTGAAATTAATTCTCGTTAACGAATCATTATGACATCGCATATACACTGGATTAGTTGGATCCTCAATGATTAGAAACCCTGGAGGAGCCGTTGGTGCAAATGAGTATAAAATATATCCTTGTTGGGCTTGATTTGATCTTTCGAGATTTATTTGATAACTTCCTTCGATAACATCACATTCTAGATTCACTGCAATCAACGAGGATATATTGATGTTTTGAGGAGCGATATGCCTACCACCACCATCTCGGTCATTATAATGTTTGAGGATTGTTTTTTATGGTTGTGTTATTTTCATCCATGCGTCGTGAATCCTTTTAAAACCATCATCAATGGCATCATTGAGAGATTTTTTTAGTTCTGATGAATTATACCCTGGCAACTTAAAATCGGGGAGGATATCTTCTATGCATATATTAAGTTTCTTTGCAAATTCTGTTCTCATTTTAGGATTATTATGATCTAATATAAATCGAACAAATCGCAAATTGAAAAATTCATTGTCTGCGATAATTTTATTACACACCTCCATGTATTTGATGGCTTCATCTTGGTACGGTGGGGTTTTACTAATTTCTTCTATGAAGTTATTTTTCAATTTTTTCAAACCTGGAATTCATATCCGTGAATTGTTTGTTCATGTTGAATTCCTTTATTACATAATACTTATCGTCCCTGGATCCTTCTAACTCAAAAAAACCATGAGCAAAATCAGAATGATTTAATGGTTCAGCATAATAACCTCAACTGTTTTCGTATCTACTGCCGCTATACCACCTACGATAACTATGATAATCCTCCTTAGTTGAAATATAATCAGATTTTTTCGGTTTGGGTATATTAACGGTTTCTTATGGTGGAGTTTTTTCAGGCCATCCTAGCATGGTTCTGATTGAGCTCTGATAGATATCTACAACATACCCGGGTGAGTTTATCTCAGTGGCAGATGATAGTGTTGGTTCATGAACCATTATAGCAATTTTCGATTCTTTTCCAGTAATGCATTTTATTCTGCGTTGTAATTCATTATTAATTTGTTCAATTTGGTAGGACCCAGATGGTATGGAAACAACGTTCCAGTCAGGAGTTCCGTCTTGTTTATTCTTATTCGCAAACACCAGGGAAGTATTCGGTTGCTGACCACCGAATGGTACTGATCTGATATTTGGACAACTATGGTATACTCGTAGTTTTGCTAGTGCTATTTCCTTAACTGAAACTGCGGTAGGGAAATTCACACTGAATTCAGGATTTGTTGAGGTTATTGATATCATGCTGGTTTTCACCGGGGTTGTGTTTTCTAATTTTGACATCGCGGAATCATAAACACGTACCATCGCTGAAAATTCACTATTGGATATTAATGTGTCATCGAGTGACGACGATATCGAGGATAATTGGGAGTATGCGGTTGACACAACATGGAACTTAACTATGTAGTCTTGTAGTTTGCGCTGGCTACACGATATTTTTTTTTGTTTTTATTGAAATAATTCCAGCGATTGTTGTCGCCGCGGATATACAAATTGGAACAGCTATCGGGGCAAGCATTGTCACCGAGGAGAGTATTATACCGGCTCTGGTGATTACACCTGATACCGAGTACACGGTAACATCAACTGCGGTAATTCTTCGTCGGTATTTTTTTATTTTTACTTGATACTCCTCAGTGAGTGTTTTGAGTTTAGTTTGAAATTCTCTGACCTGATCATAGCGATACTGCTGTGACATTGCCAATGATGACATTTGATTTATTATAATAGATTTCAAATTGCTGGCGTTAAGTTCGCCAGCGTTGAAAATCCTATGGATTTTTAATTCAGTTGTTTACTTAAATCCGCTACGATTGATTAAATATTAAATTGAGTTGGCGACACTAGTGTTAATTGATAAATACCTTTGACGGCCACGTGAATATTTAATATGCTAGTAGATGGTGTCCACATAAATGATCCGTGTTGGATCGCGTACACATTGTTTACGATATTTTTTTGTTCGAGAGGGATTTTTATTTTTTTCAAGTTTTTCTATCATCCTTGGTAGATCATCCCTGATGACATTGTTGGTCGTTTTAATATCTTCGCGAACAACTTCTATTCGCCGATTAATCATTGTTATTTCATCGAGTTTCGTGATATAACCAGCGAGATCTGTTTTGATTGCTTCGGGTTTAGCATTTTTACCAAAAAATTTATCGACAGCATCATCATTTTTTAAAAAGTTTTTACGTATTTTAGTAAATTGTTCGATATGAGCATCATAATCAGATCGTAGTTTTGTCAAAACATCGATAGTGGTTTTTATCTTCGTGAGTTTCGGTCTGGTCACCGGTGGATTTCCAAAGAAATCTAATAGAGGTTTGTCAATATTGTCAATTACACTTCTTTATAATTTAGAAAACTGATCAAATTTAGTTATGGTGGTGTTCTACAGTTTCATACTTTGCATAGGGTTAGAATTTTAAAGAAAAATAATTTTCTGGCATTTCTTCACTGGTTATACTGGCAATATAATAAAGACTTTGTATATCTTAGGCGTTGTGAGAAGAACTTTCAATTCCCTTTATTTTGATGTATGATTGATGCGTGTACTTTAGGTTCTAGAGTATACAGCTTGGGCTAACTTAAGATGTGCTCGAATAAAAAAACTGCTAGCTCTGCATGTTCATTTTCACTTCATGGACTTCAGAGGTAAATTGTAGAAAAATGATCTGATATTTTTTTTTTTCTTTTCAGAAGTTTTGTAATTTGTTCATTAAACTTTCAGAAGCAGTTGTTGCCTACTTCAGCAAAATTCGTTTTCCCTAGTTTAATAACTGCTAAAGTTAGTGTGCTTTTGATTAATTCTGGCTAATTTTTCAAGCACATGGGAGCATACATTTTGTTATACCATGTGCTTAGATCATGTACAATTTCCACAAGTGCAGTATCCAAAGAAATATCAGCCACATTACATCAAAGTAGCATTGAGATATGCCAACATTATCTCCATTGTGCATGTTACAAATGCAAACAACTTCACCTCACATACGTCACTATCTGAAAAGTACATACTAACTATATGGTCGTCATATTCATCATGTAGTTTTTTTAATTGTTCTAAATTGTTAATTCTATCCACAATAGTTGAAATGAGAACATCTAGTTTGAGTTTACCTTGATCAGAAAATACAGCGATAGCATTTTCCATTACACCGCGTTGTTTAACTAAAATATCATCAAGGGAAACATTACTAGTTTTCAATTTACTCTGACGATCTTGAAATACAACTATTTCATTGGGATCAACATAAGGTTTAACATCTCGGATATTTCATCTGCGATTATTTTTTTTTACATCACCTGTTGGTGATGGTTTTTTCAGGCTTGAAAAAGATGTCCCCCAAATATCAATCATGTTATTTTATATAATTTCTCTCTAAAAAGCGATTACTCATATATTCGTGTACGGTTTTATGTGGTGGATTCCCGATGATGAGATAGCGTTGAGTACATTCAATACTTCTAAGCTGCATATTGGTGGGTCATTCATTTTCTGTGTTGGTAGCATGGAATAACAGATAGGAGTTTTTAAGCGGTTTATATAACGCATAAATTCTTTAGGCAGTGCTAATCCATATGAATCGAAATAAACAATTGCACGTGGATCAATCGCGTATGCAACCCAGTGAGTTCCAGGTCCTGTGCTGTTATCGATATTAATGATACCTGTTTCATTGTTGTTTGGTTGCTGTGGTAATTGATCTCTCATTAAGACACCTCTGAAGTTTTTTTATTGCTAGTTTTTTAGCAGCGTCGAGTAAATCAAAATTTAACATGAGAACTATTGTTAGTAAACTGTTCCTAGTCTCAGGCCGTTTCTGCTGTACTATGAATATGGAGTTCCTGGTAGTCTTAGACCCTTTCCTGATCATTTGTTGTTTTTTTTTTGTATCCCTGTACTTTAGCTTTCTTTAGTGCCATCCCTGCTGCTGTACCAACAGCAACTAGCGCGGTGGCTTTTGCTACCGCTGGGGCCGCTGCCGCAATCAACGCTTGTAACGCAGTGAAAAGTGGGAATATACCACCTGATTTTATCATGTTTTTAATTGCAGCCGCAGAAAGAGTGATCTGAACACCTTTTTTTTATTTTTGATGACATTGAAGTGTTTTATGTGACGAGCTGTCAATGACAGTTTATTCTGACCACCAGACATCTGATTGTGCTTCAGCGATATTGTGGTTCCACATTTTGTAGCTGATTCCGATTGCAATTTTTTAATTTGACCAGGAGTTAACGTAACACTAACATGACTACATGTATATGACATTTTATTTAATAACAGATTGATCTAATTGTTACATTACATATTTTCCACTGGTGCATCAATTACTCTCATTCGTCCACCAACACCTTCGAGTAGCATTGATTTGTCACTGAGTATGACAGCAACTGCTCTGTAATTCGTTATAGTGACAACACCACCTAAAAACGGACGAGTTACACGAGCTCTGAAGTGTATGTCAACTACGGATTGTCTGGTTAAATCAAGATGTTCCAGCGAGAAGTAATAGATGGGATATCGATTTTTAAAATCAAATTGTGATATTTGCAGACCAGTATCCACATTATTATCGCGTCCCATAAATGTCAACAAACGATGATACGTGCGTGCTGTTTGGTTGGTTCCATAATCAAGTAGTATATCCTCGGATGGTTCCTGTTGGCCATTTATTCTCAATGATACTTCATTAACACTTATTTGATCAAATATCATACGACTCCGTTCCTGAGAGTTTAATCGCGCCTTATCCTGTAACACAATAAATATATGATGCGGAGCTGAAACACCTTGTTTTGATGCCAGGTGCCATGTAAGTGTACCATCAATATTAGAATCCATGGCATCCATTGTTGTTGTTAGCCAAATTGGCAGTGATTTTCCTCCATGATCCATAAATGATAGTAATCTTTCTTCCATGGTGATTGATGGAGTCATTACTGGCATCCACAATGATAGTTTTGATATAATGACTTTACCAGCAGCAACACCAGTACCACACCAGATTGCATCATTATCACTACCCTTTCTCACGAGTACTGCTGTATGTTTCGCTCCATAGATAACTTTTCTAACATTTCAGCAAAATCCGAAAATATGATGCAGTGGAATCACGCATGAAAATTGTCGATGCTGTCCTTGCAACATTGCTATGCATGTTGCAAACCCCAAGTTGTGATTAGGATTAGTACTTTTTATAACATCAAAGTTACCAGCTGGTCTATCCTCGTGTTCAACATCATCTGGTTGTGGACCAACTGCAGTAGCTCTTGGTGTTAGCAATTTAACATATGGAATGTATTCAGCATGATCAGTGAGATCCTTAGAGAACATCATAGACGGACCTGCCGATCTTGTATAATCATCAGAATATCTTGCCAACCCCACTATTGTTGTGGCAACATCATCCTCACGCTCTATAGACTTGATTTCTCTTCCATCAATCATATATCTAGCACTCTCAAATAGCGCCATGATACCATTACTGACAAAGCAAACTTGGATATTTGAGTCATTTGCATATGGTGGATCATTATGAGCAGCATCATTTGTTACAATTTCTCCTTCTACTTCGATAAAAGCTTCAGTGGGTAGAAAGTATTTGCTGGTATCATGGACCTGAAGTTCAATTCTTGATTGAAGATCCGTTTTTACTGCATGATAGGAATAGAATTGATAATCGCATATAGAATCATTTTTGGGCACTGGGGCATCCATATCGAACGCTGTATCGGGAGCCGATTTGAACATATTATTATATATTTCTTGATCTAAATTGCAATCTCGCTCGCGATTTCAAACCATTTCCCACTATCATATTTGCAGTAATATTTCCTTGAGTGTCATATCCTTCATTTATCCGTGATGCTATATTCTGATCCACTGCATTATTATTATTTTGCTAATACTTGCGGGAATAATTTCCGTAGATGGTAGTTTCTCTAGTGATTTTATCACTGATGACAAAGTCATCAGTGTTTTCTTCGCCGAACTAATGCTAGTAGTTTTTCTTTAGCCGCGGAAAATGCTTTCCCGGAACATCACCAACAGCGCTAATACCCTTATCACATCAACATCATTTTCTATAGACTCGATTTCTCTTCCATCAATGATATATCCAGCACTCTCAAATAGCGCCAAGATACCATTATTGACAAAGCCAAGTTTGGCACCAAGTGCATATGGCGGATCATTAGCAACACGATTATTTGTTACAATTTCTCCTTCTACTTTGATAAACGCTTCAGAGGGTAGAAAGTATTTGCTGGTATCCTGGACTTGAAGTTCGATTCTTGATCGACTATTTGGTTGTACTGCATTATAGGAATAATACTGATAATTAAGTATAGAATCATTCTTGGGTACTGGGGCGTCCATATCAAACGTTGGGTCAGGAGCCGATTTGAACATATTATTATATATTTCTTGCTCTAAATCGTGATCTTGCTCGCAATTTCAAACCACTTCCCGCTATCATATTTGCAGTAATATTTCCCTGAGTGTCATACCGTGATGCTATATTCTGATCCACTGCGTTGTTTATTTTTTTGCTAATATAATACTTGCAGGCATAATTTCCGTAAATGGTAGTGGTCCTAGTGACTTTATCATTGTTGGTTTCTTTTGCCGCCGAACTAACGCTACTAGTTTTTCTTTAGCCACAGAAAATGCTTTCCTGGCAATATCAACAACAGCGCTAATACCCTTATAACGAATAACATCAATAGCTTTCATTGATAATTGTTTTGCGATTGGTGCTATTTTTGGAGCCGTTCTTGCAAATAACCCTGCAATGGTATTGCCGAGACCATCTCATTAGTACACTCTATAAACAGGAAGTCATGAATTTACTACATAGACCATGGTTGGTTTGTTGTGGTTGTAGTGTATGATCATCTTATTTAAAAGCTATTTATCTAATATGGTGATTTAATCACTGTGGTAGCTCATCAATAAACTCTCGATAAACACCAATAGCCATGATACCACCCTCAAATAGTCGTCTGCAGATATCATCTGCCTCATTAATTATTTCCGGTGAGTTATTTCCAGCTCGTTTCCCTCCTAAGAGAATTTCTAATCGTGATATATCCCCGAGAATACTATTAGGACAATGAACTAGACCACTACCTGAAACCCCCCTTGGAGCTCCACTTTGAGAAAATCCATTTCCATTTTTTTTTTTGAGTGATACCAGTTGCACCCTCCAAAGAGGATTGTCTTATATCGAAAAGTTTTGATTTCTCTAGTAATCTAAGAAATCCAGGATCCAATTTCTTTGTTGTAGATGATTCAGTTTTTTTTTAATTTTTCCATAAAATTCTTATATGTTTTATCATCAGATGATATCCTACCTATTTTTGTAAACACACGATATAATCCATTATGCTATGATTTTTTTTTATCAGGGAGATTATAATCATCGTGGATATACTTTCTTCTCTGACGAAAACTATCAATGACGAAATCAACTAATTCCTCAATAGTATTAAATCTTATATCTCTTATTTCATCTAATTTACCTGGAAGAAATTTATCACTGAATGCAACTCTTTTTACCCCCCTTTTCTTGTGGTTGTTCATCTTCCTCTTCTTCTTCAATAATATCACCCTGTTGTTGTTGTTCCTCATCCTCTTGTTGTTCCTAAAGTCGTGAAGTAGCTATTATATCACCAAGAAGTGTTTTTAAAGACTTTTGTGTTTGTTCAGTTTCCCTTGCTATTTTTTCAAGTATAGGAAGAAGGGCCGGTTTTTTTTCCCCTCGTTGTTCCTCAGGAATATCACCCCATATGGCTTTTTCAGTGGTCGATAAGGCTTTCTCCTTTGCAGTGGTTATTGGTTTGAATAACTGTTCAGTGCCCGTTTTAAAATCAGTTTGAAATTCTTGTCTCGTTTGGAGCTTATTTCGAACAGAATCACAAATCGGAATAAATTTCTTAATCGCAGCTAATCGTTCGCGTGCTAATTTAGTTGTTTGGGCTTCACCTACCATTATAAATATAATATACGATCTAAATTGTAAGTGAAAACTCACCCACCCAAAATTTCACAGTGTGTTCATTACTTCCACGTAGTGATAAATCACCATGCAAAAACAAATTACACTATCTTACCTGTCTATAGAATTTCAACTCATACGAATTCATTCTATGTGAGCAAGCGCATACCTGTCTATAAAATTATTTGTCAATGGGGCTTTATTGTATGGGGATTACTCACCTGCAACGGGTTGGGCATCAGAGATTTTTCACTGTGCTGAGGTAACCAAAGGGGGATTTTCATTTTGTCTGATGATTTCTTCTCTTATTGTTTTGATTTTTGAGTTTATTGTGCGTTTGATTTCATATTGTTTGCCCAATTCACTTCTGACCTTTTCGACGGCAATGAACAGCGGGATAAATTTCTTGATGTCATTACAAAATGCAAGTGAGTCATTTACCCATACTGTTTGGCAAGGACATATCTATTATTCCGGACGCTATCATCAAGATCATGAAATTCAGAGAGAATCTGATTACAATCTAATTTATCTGATAATTGTATTCCTTGATTTTTCAAATTTGAAATCTCATTTATAATGCCATTCATATTTTAGAAATTTATTATATGAAATATTATATATCTAATATATTTTATATATCTAATAAAAATTAGGTGTCAATTTTGACCTGTTTTTCATTTTAGATATATACATATTTATATATTTTCATATTTGATATATAGAACATGCACAGCCTTTACCTCTGTTTTTGGAGAAGGTATGTAAGGCACACATACTTAATTAAGGACATACACAGCCTTTACCTTTGTTTTTGGAGAAGGTATGTAAGGCACACATACTTAATTAAGGACATACACAGCCTTTACCTCTTTTTTTGGAGAAGGTATGTAAGGCACACATACATAATTAAGGACATACACAGCCTTTGCCCGTTTTTGGAGAAGGTATGTAAGGCACACATACATGATGATATATCAGATTACCTAACCTGTACGACAACAGTTTAGCAAAATCCAATGAATGATGACAGCCTATCAGATTACCTAACCTGTATGACAACAGTTTAGCGAAATCCAATAACGCTTGGTTTGATATACAAATAGGACAATACACAAGGGCATTTCTACTTTCAACTGAAACCACCATACCCCCAACAAGATCACCCCGGGTTGAATGCAAAAACACATTCACACCGTGTGATGGTGTGTGACGTATGGTGGTTTCACGGTTTTAATTTCGAATGGTTTAAAGCCCCAATTATTATATAGAAAAACCTTCCGATCAGTACCGTCGACAATAATGCCTGCCACGAGATTCGAACGATGGGCCCCAGGATGAGATTCCAACTGTGTATGAAATACACTAGTGTTCGTAATCTACAAGTCTATAATTTTGAATATAATACGTGTATCTGAACTACAAAATAAATCCCATTGAGATCCGTGACTACAACAAAGGAGTTATCGTTGTTTCAAAACTGCACACACAAACCCACATGAGTTATTCCCCTTGGTGTTATATATAATAGTACAAAATAGAATTCAGATGTAAACGAATCGAATATATTTCCGGTTTTCTTGGAAATCGCTGATATATTTGTTCTGCAACAAATCATACTGAGGGTATACAAATATCAAAATACTTTCCAGCTTCATTCATTGATTAATACTCTTTCTTCATTATTTTCTGTATTAAATGATTTTATAGGTTTCGCATTTTTTGAGTGTTTTCCAGTCTCTCCTCGTTTGGTGTTTTCACTTTGTGTTATAGGTCATAGATTCGAGAAAGAATTGTTCTTAGGATTGGAATCAATATGATTGATTACAAACCCATCTTTTATCAATCCATGGAAACACTCGTATACGATTCTGTGACAGTAATATTTTTTTTTCCTCCAGCACTAAACATAAGAATATCCAAGACTATCGTCCATCCCTATGGTTTCTTCAGTCTGCGGTGTCTGACAATACCATCACGAGATGCTTCATAATTGGTAATCACGGGATGTGGTTGAAATTCTTGGTTCATTTATATACTATAATATTATTTGTCTAATTCATTATTTGGTTCAATTATTACTTGAGAATCTATCAATTTAGTCTTCAGGTATTCTTATGATTTTATCCTTGACAGAGTCAAGGACGCTGACACGGTCAGAATCTTTGATGGAGTCCTTGACTCGTTTATCATAATAGCACTTTAGCTCTCTGTATCGCTTACCACCACAATTGAGACACAACTGTGACTTACCACGCACACCTACCCCACATCGTATGCAAGGTTAGGGCCCTAAGCTTCCACGACGTACACTTTGTAAATGATATCCACAGAATTCATTTCTGCATGATTTGTTACAAGCGGTTACTGATCCTATCATAAGCCATTTGCAAATGATTCATTATATAATAAATTCCTTTTTTAAATACTTGTTTTGATTATGATATGGAGGAGTTCGAGAGATTATCGAAAATTACGCCTTGGAAAAATGTTGAATTCAATCTCGATAGAGTCTTCACTGATGTACCAAAGGGTCTAATAAGTGATAGAAGCATGATACGTAGAATTCGTGATGCATTTAATAAATTCAAGCACGAACGAGCATCTCACTGTTGGTCAACATTTTGAATTGATGGTAGTGTTGATGCTACCATGAACGATGAAAGAGCAGCAGTGATAATCTTGCATCTTGACCAGAAAAAAAGTATTTTTTAGATTGAAATTCATTATCCGCTCAGAAATGGGGAATTGGATTATACGCGACAAATTTGAACCCATCCTGAAAAATAAGAGAACTGTCACTGTGAGTCATGATTCCAAACCAGGAATTCTGACTGGGATTGACAAACCGTATTATGAGAGATCCTATCCTGTAATTGCGTTTGTTTATGGGATCTATCCGATAAATGATAAACCGAGTATTGAAAAATTAAAACCCATGAAATATTCGTCGTTGAATTGTGTAGCAGAACAAATAATAGAGTATTTTACAAATGCATTGCGTGGAAACAAATTGATGGATCTAAGATGCAAAAAAATAAATGAATGGGGATTAACAGTGAAGGAGTAACAATTCAAAACGTGGCCGCGTTAGAGCAGATACTAAAATTCCCAATAGCTGTAGAGACAGTGACAGGCGAGATATTATATAAACCGAAATATAAATTGAGAGGATCTCCAATCAAACTTATTGACCATAATGCACACGCTTGGACCTCCGCAGTAACAATATTTCCGCTTTATAGAACAATAAAATATTACACGGGAAATATTTGATTTAATTTCTCAATCAAGTAAAAACAATCCTGTGTCAATGTGGTTATTTCAGAGTTTTGAAGATGAAGAGGGTAAATTCGATCAATTTCTAAAACCCAATGGCGAATTATATTGTACTGAAGCCCTGCATGATGAGATGAAAAATCTAGCTTGTATTTTTTCAATGGAACATGATGAACAATTACTAACAAACTGTTTTACAATACCATCAGTTGCAGCTCATTTCATGAGAAAGAGAAATTTATGGAAACCAACATGAGCAGAAGTTCTCTTGGATATCCAAGATAGTTGTGTTGATTATGGCCATGGTGGATTATGGAATACAAAATATGACCCCAAAAGTATTATTTCGGTTGATATGATTGCATGTTATCCAGGGAGTTTTCTTGGGTATGGAGAGTGTTCTGAGTATTTTAAACGATTTGGGCATCCCACACATGAGATGACCCTTGTTGTGATTTATGGACCACTGCCCGATTTTGATTTAACCGGATTCGCTCGTGTGGTGTCATTTGAATTGGCTAAAGGACTTCATCCGTGTTCTTATGTTTGGTTTGGTAGACACATCTCTGAAAAACACTGGATGCCAATAATGTTATTACGGTATATGATTGATTCTAAAATGCAGATATTGTTGATTGTCAGTGAACCAATTATATCATATCAAAAACAAACTGAAGTCTGGTTACCACAACCCGATAGTCTACTTAGTATAATCACCAAAAACAAAAAACAATTCCCCGATCTCAACGAAGAATATATCGTGAAATGGTCCAAAGAAATCTTTGAAGTTAGAAATAAACACGCAAAAGATCTTGGTAGAAGAATAATTGGTTATAGATGATGCAGAATAGGATTTTATAACCACAGATGTAACATCTAGGGGTATATATGTAAATCGTAAAGATGCTTTCTTGTCCGATGGAACCAAATTAGGTACAATTGTTACTTACACAGATGTAGAAAATCCTCAATATATGTACTTAAGGTTGTCTATGCTTGCATATGCTTCTATTAATTTACTTTCGATGATAAATATTTTTCCTGACACCGCAGTTAGAGTCGCCACTGACTTATTTCATATAGACATAAAACATGAAGAAGCAGTGGCTGAATTCACTAATTCAGTCGAGAGTTGGGGATCATGGAGAATTTAAAAGGAAATACTGCGTGATTACTCCAAATCAGCAGATGTTACAATTGAAAACAATTTCTTGAAAAATAATCAGATATCAGAACTATCTAATGCACCGTCATGTTCCTATCCAATATGTAGATATAAAACCAGTTACTTAAATGGCTGTGGTGGGTTGGGGAAGACGACTCGTGCAATTGAATTATTTTGAGGGAAATCGAACATGACTGAGCTAACAACAACACACAGACTTGCAAGAGAGATGAAACAACAAGGAATTAATGCTTGCACTTATCACAGTTTTTTTTTATGGAAAAGTGACGAATGGACTCCTGATCGAATGGGTGAGAAATATATTCCTGAAATCATTATTTGGGATGAGATATGCACAGTGTCGTTAGATGTATTACAAAGGTTTCTCGATTGGTTATTGCTAGTGAATACAAAAGTGATAATGTATGGCGATCATGGCCAACCACCACCATTTGTCGGTTTGCCCCCACATAATTGCCTGAAGAATTTTGTAGACTATTATGAAGAAATTAGTTCTTTTCATAGATCACTTGATAAACAATTACGCGAGTTCAAGAAACTAATCAGATTACAACCAGATAAAATCCAATGTGAAATAGCGCGTGAAATAATTTCAGAAACCCCATTAAATGATTTTTGGGAAGCATGGAGACCAAAAGATTTGATAGTGGCATGTAGAAAGATAGAGATACACTTCAGATGAAGTTATTTAACATGCATAAAGAAAAATTTGCAACACTTCCAGTGCCGCTGTGCTATAGACCCAAGGATACACGAAGACAAAATATCGAAGTTGATATTCCAGGCCTGACAGAGAAGCAGATTCTAGTGTTAAATGATATTGTGTTAGTTGATATCAATGTTGTCGAAGATGCATTGCGTGCTGATAAATCCCCATGGAAGCTAGGATACGCAGTGACAATTCATTATTCGCAGGGGTTGACTACATCCGATACAATTGTTTGGATCATAGATAATCGCATCGACTGGTCGAATTTAGTTTATCTTGCGGTGTCCAGAGTACGAAGAATAAATCAACTTCGAAGAGTTGTTTTAGACTATAATGACACTACAATAAGTGATATTGTCAGCGATGATATAATCAGAAAAAAACCTCTCTGGTTATAAGCAACAAGACAAAAAAAATAGCAGAAAATTTGACATTGATGGCGAATTTATAATCACACTGAAACAACAACAGAATAATCACTGTGCGAGTTGCAATTGTATAATGTGTTGGTGTTGGTCGGATAAAGACCCCTGCCAATTTACCGTAGACAGAAAAGATAGCAGCATAGGTCATACCAGAGATAATGTGATGCTGACTTGTCTTGAGTGCAACAGACTCAGAGGTGCTAGTTAAGACCACGCGGTGGTAATTGAGTATCCTAGGGTATCACTTGTAATTGTTCACATGTAAATCTGCGCTGAGGAGCAGTTGAATCCAATCTATAGACTGGCGGTCTACCCGTGGATCATGTTATGCTAGATATTTTATGCGTAGTGACACTCCAAATAGGATCAGTACCACTTTTTTGGCCACCTTCGAGCTTTCATGGTTCATATAAATATCTAAGTGTGACATTTCCAAGTATTGGTTGTTTTGAAAAATCATTTTGCGGTTTTACAGGTATCGTTGTTAGGTTTAATATTAATTGTTCGAGTAATCTCATTATTCAGCATGGTAATTACGCCTGGTAATCTCTTGACCCGTTCATGGGATTGTTTATCCTGAATAAACTCCTTCACGTATTGATATCCAAATAACTACTCAGCAACTGTCTGATTAAATTGTTCAACAAATGCCTGATCACGATGTAGTGCAGTATGTCCTCGTATGATGGTGACATTATGATGCTTCATTGTTGATAACACTGCACCCTGAAATTCCTTGCCAAGATCAATTTGTAATAGATTTGGCCAATGCAGAGGACCCCTTCGATAAATCCTTTCAAATGCAGAAGCCACTTCAGTTGATGATTTTGTCTTTAGAGGTTCTGTTTGTTTGTATCTACTTGCAACATCAATTACGGTTAGCGCATACATGTACTTGTAAACACCATCATGCGGCAGAAATAATATATCAGCCTGATGAACTTCATTAGGTGCGCTGACATCAAAATGCAAGAAGTTAATTTTGTTTAGGCGGCAGTAGATAAATTTGCCTTATCGCCTGTTTGGATAACCAATCCGCTGCTGTCGTATTTTTCCCCTTTGCGGCGCTAGCGAGTTTATTGATTGCTGATTTACCCCTCCAGTGTCCTCTTGGAGGATAATAAATAGATTCCATGATGTTATTAATTACCAGCACCCAACATCAATTTACTTTTCATCGCCGATTTTATCAACCATGAAGCCAATTTTTCTTTGAAGGATTTATCAGTGATAGAACTCAACGCATGAATTAATTTCACGATATGTCTATGTTGCAGATTACTGCTTTTATAAGCAACATCATGATCATTACATGCCTTATCAATGGCATTTATTGGGTTTTCACCGGGTCGGGGTTGGTTTTGATCATCGAGTCTGGTCCCGGGTCCACAATAACTATATCCTGGAAGGTGTTTTTCTCCTGGATATTTTGTCCATGGTGTTCCTGGGAGTTTTACTAAATTGGCTGCAATATGACCTCCTCGTTTTTTTTTTAAGACATCTCCAGATTTCATAGAAACAAATCTAAATTTTTTTGTACCACATTGTATACACTTACCAGCAAGTGCTGATCTGTTATTTTTAGTTGTAATCATCGTCAAGTCAGTTGTGCTAGTACGCTTCTTACATTTCACACAATATAGATCTATAATTTATTTATAATAACATGAATGTAATTGATTTTTCGGCGACAAAAACACAAGAACCAGTTAAGCATCATGCAGCGCTACCAAATTCTATTCACATGATTATAATCGGACCATCTGGAAGTGGCAAGACACAACTGCTACTTAATTTGATAACGAGATGGATGAAATGGGACAAGTTGTATTTAGTAGCCCCGAGTGTAGACAATCAGTGATGTTACGAGGTGTTAAAGGATTTTAACGAGAAAGCAAAAATCGGAAATCGATGAGGATATTGTTTAGTTTATAACCGATATCGAGGAAGCACCAAGCATTGATGTTATTGATGGAAGTATTAACAATTTAATCGTATATGATGATGTCATGTTAGACAATCAAAAGAATCGCGCTAGGATATTTTCCAGAGGTAGGCATAAAAATACCAATGTGATATATGTCACTCAACGATACACTAAAATATCAAAAGTGATCAGAGATAACTGCAATATTCTTATTGTATTTAATGGAGTAGACACACATACGCTACAAAATATTCATCAGACTTGGTGCAGTGGAGATATGGATTATAATCTCTTTAGAAATTTCTATAGTCACGCTCAGTCAATTCCACATGGATTTGTAACGATAACTTTGCACGACCCGAGATCAAGATATCGTAAGGGACTTGATCAAATATTCAGTTGAAACAATTCGTCTCTGCAGTGACATCAGTGCCGGGTCTGTAGCGTAAAATCCTAAAGGATTTCTTCTTTTTTTTTTGACTGCCTGACTTGGTTTTGATTTGCTTGAAATAGTTTCGGTTTGCTTGAAATAGTTTTGGTCTGTCCACCCGCTTTGCTGCTTCGTTAATGTTTCACTAAACAAAGTCAGGACATTATAATGTGTACATTTTAGAAGTATGAAATTAAATTTTGGAAGTCGCAAATTTGCAACATTGTTTTAATAATTCTGACTGTTCTTTTGAGGCAATATTACACAGCTTAAAAAAAGTGGTAAAATCAGAAAGAACTGGAATTAAGATGGTTCTTGACAAATATTATGATTATGATTTTTAAACAGGATTGAGACAGATCGTTGTCTCCTTCTATTCGCATAGTCAAGATTGGTTTTCATTTGTTCAAAATCCTGCATATAGGTTTAAGTTTTACCTTTTTTTTGCATATATTAGATAATACAATTTTTAAAAAATGCCACTTAATTTATAATAATTATCAAGCAGTTTAATTATTTTTATAATCAATTGGTTGAGTCTTCTGTGGGATATCATGCCTCAGCCTTTTGTTTGCATAGTTATGTGCTATTGAGATGTACTGTTATTGCAGTCTTGGGTGACCTTTAGAAAGATAATTCTTGTAGTTTATTGTAGTTTATTCTTGTAAAAACAACTCAGGCTGTATGCAGTTGCTATCTTTACTTTTATGCTTTTTTAAAATTTAGTTGACATTTATTGTTGCTGAACATGTCAGACTCGATCAGCTCCAAATGTTGTATGTCCATTGTGGACAGAAAATGACCTTTCAACCATTAATGCATTCAGATGTACGATGGTTAGAAAGCCAGTAAAAATAAACAAAGTTAAAATCACAGAAGAATTAAAAAGCTAATTAGACATGGTTATCAATGTTGAGAATAAGAAAATACTCAAGATTATTCCGCTAACTGAAATAATTTATCAGATCATAATTACTTTCATGATGCTCTGAGCTTTATTGTTTTATTGCTTTGTCAATGTATCATTTGTGTATTTTGTGGCACAGCAACACAAGTAGGTTATATTAGGGCTGAGCCAATTTAGTAAAGCACCTTGTAGCTATTGGTCAAGGACACACTATAGTAGCTTACCCAGACTGATAGATTGCAGAGTTAGGATTAAAACTTGTACTCTTTGAATAGAAAATCGACATACTAACAACTGAACCAACATGGTTTATCTTAAATAATCTATAATAAGGTTAAGCAGAGACAAATATGCATGAAAGTAAACTTGAATAGACACTGTTAACCGTGTGTGTTTCGGCAGAGCTACACTCCATCAAGGCAGTGGTTTTGAGCATTGTTGGTGTTAATTATTATTAATGTTTGATCAGATCATAGACTTCATGGTATTGTATTTTGAAAATGATCTGGATACTTTGCCTTCATATTTTACTTTACTGTCATGAAATGTTATTTTAAATCATATTTAGTTTCACTAATATTAGAAATGATAGTTTAAAATAAATATTATTTGAAACCTATTGAAATTTTCCATTTGAAATGGGTAATGAATTTCTCAACTCCTGTTAATAAAGGTAAAAGTTTTATCTACACCATATATAGTAAAGCTGAGCAAGCAGCAAATTAAGATGACAATTTGAAAATAACAGAAATAGAAATAACAGAAAGTGATGGTCAATTATTTTCTCAGCAGCACACAGATCCAAATTAGCTTTCTCTGGATTAATATTTAAATATCTTTGAATGATCCAATGTGAAACACTGCAATATATATTGGCAAACCTTTACACTCTTAAATGTATGCAGTCATTACACCTATTATATGTTGTTCAGTATGGATGCAGATGCCAGAGAAGCATGTCATTACAGTTTATGTAATTTCATCTTGGAGATGCTTATGACATGGAAGCATGTCATAATGACTGACCTATTCAACCTAGGCTTGAGGGGCTGTCTACCTAACTTGTTTTCTGCCTGTTTTTTTTAAATATAAAACAGAGTTAAACTGAGCAGCATCCTTTTTGAAAACTTCTAATCCTCAGGAGGTTGGTGCACCTTAAACCATAAACAGAAATGGGCAGAAGAAAGAGGCTTAACATTTTCAAAATAAACACTTAACTGTATGAATTTTTGCCACTTACATTCTAATCATGATGACCTAGAAGGTTGTCTTATTTCATTTATAGAGGAGAGCAATATTTGAGTACTTTCTTTTTTATAACCATAGATTTTCTCCCACATATCTGATATCTTGTGGACAGATATGTTAAAAAGCATTGGATTTGATAAGAGTCGTGGCAAACACAGATTGGAGGGTCTTATTTCAGATATATAGGTCATTACACATATATTGAACTTGAAATTTTACTTTAACGCTTGCTTTCATATGGATCAAATTACATATAAATCCTACCAGCAGCTGCTTCGCCCATACAATCAGGGACAGAAACAATTCCATTTTAGAAAGCTTCTGTATTTAGGCAGGTGAACTATCACTTTCTCATAGTAATATGAAATTGGTTCTTCGTTATGCTATCAAACTATCTTCTACAGTACTCCCTGTACCCCACATGTATTGTATTGTCTAAACCCAAATACCAAAACTTGTATGTTCAGAAACCAAACTTCATTCCACCTTAATGCATATAAATATTGTACAATTCCCAACTCACATCCTTGGTTGTCTTTTGACAAAAATAATAATTTACTTTTGCAAATTTATGTCTTCAGCACATCGTCATCTGTTTCAGAGTAAGTTCAAAGAAATCAAACTGTCCTATAGTTGCAGTCATATGCCACTTTCTACAGACCATTCAAAATTTGGAGAGAGAACTTGATTTGCGATTGCAATTACCCTAACTTTTGCTGCAGAAATTATAATCATACTCAAAGCATTGAATTACATTGAAACCTCTCAAAAAGAAATTACTATTTCTAGTATTCTACATTATCTTTTTGGGTTCCCTTCCACATTGAAACCCTTGTAGAATCTAGAAACATGAGAACCCTTGTATTAACCCAGTTATTAAAGATACATAAGATTATAATACAATCAGGAGGAAATATTCAGGACTGATTATGTCCTCTTAGCTACATTTGACACAAAGGTAATGAAATGGCAGATAAAGCAACCAAAATTGCCTTGCAGTGACGTGTTTGAATGTAAATTCCATGTACATGTACCAACTTCAATTTTTTTATTTAAATGAACATTATGTCATACTTTATTGGCAAAATATGTGGAATAAAAACTCAACAAACTTTCAAACAACAAGCCCTATATTGCAAGAGGAATCCATTACCATATTTTCTGGCCTATACATCGATGCAGAGTATAACTCCAATTCACTAATTTTGTAAATTTTCAACCCTTCCTCCATATATAAGACAAGGCTAAATCAATAACTTTGCTTCATATTTTACATTAGAAACTTCTGGTTTCATGAATATTAATGTTATCTGTATGATATTCCATATTACTGGCAGTCATTAAATTGCATCACCAGTGCTAAGATGCTAGTGCATTTACCCCTGTACAAGGCACTCCTATATTCCATTATCAATTGACACAGTTGAATAAATCATCCATGCTTGTTTTAATTATACATTGCAACAGAAGCCACATGGCTGTGCATGATATTACATGTTAATTAAAGATTTAAAGCTTTAACCTGATTATTCCAGTTGATATCAATCTTGAGTGCAAGGTTTGTCAGGGAGTTATCTCAGGGTTCAGATCTTTTGAAATGTTCTCATTACTGTATTGTCTTTGTCTTTTTCATTCTACAACACATGGTGTGTTGTCTCAAGACATACTCTTCTAATTTATCCTCAGTATTAATCCATCTTAATGCTTTGCAGCCACGATTTGCTTTCTGTTTTTTTTTGGTTTTTTTTCATATCGCATAATGCAACCTTAGCTTTATTCCAATCCCATACACATTTTTCACTGACACCATATTTCCTCTGAGCAACTATATTCCCACCTTTCTCTATCCGTGAGCTTCAAAACTTCCAGTTTAAAAGTTGCTGTGTAAGACTTGCGTGATATGACGGGAGCCATTATGAGATAAGTTGTATGATTTGTATGGGAATATTTATATGAATGATTATGACTGAAAAGATTGATCATAATTCCCAACTCATTATAATGTGTCTGTACTATAGCAATGAAAAAAATGCCTAAGGCTAAATTCATTATTTACATTGAGATAAGAGAGTGGGCATCATTTCATGTGGTACATAATCCATTTTATATTAAAAACTGGTAGCATAATTATTGTGGATTAATGATAAAGAATAATGAGGTACCAGAAATACATTAACTAGTATCAGTAACCGAAACCAATATCAGAGTTTAAACATTCACAGCCACTTGCTTTGATTGTTGTTGGAAACCAAAGACCAATTTATCAACTACCGGTACATGTACATGTATAAACAAAGACAGACACCAAAACGACCGCTGGTTAAGAATGAATATAGGTGATGTGTTGACATTAGAATTTGCTTTAAACTGAAATGCAAAACTAAATATGGATAGTAATTTTTATATATTTGATTTTACTTTAGTTTAAACCATATTTATTTGAGAAGCTGTGTCAACAACAATTATAAACATGATTTGGGGGATTCACTAAAAACATAATCTATGATATTTGATAAATAATCGTAGAATGCTCGAGTTGATGTGGATTACATCCCTTTGTAAGATTAATTAAATCAATGACAAAGCTATGCCGGTAATCACTCGCATTTGTCCAACAGTTTACTAGAAAATCAAATATCAATGAACCAGCTGCTAAAATGTGATCAGGAAGAATGAGGTATGGTTAAAATGGATGTTACTGCCCATCAAACAAAATAATTGTATATATTTTTTAGGAACAAACAATATTTTTAATGAATTAGTACAGTACACTGAAGAAAAAAAAACCTAAGTATGCTATGTGAATTATTTTCTTTTATTTCAATTTTGAGAAAATAGAAAATACACAAAGAATGCAAACTAAATAATGACAAATAGTTATAAATGTAAGCACAGTCAAATCAAATTAGTTTATAAGAATTTATTGACTGTAATTTAACAAGTATTTGTACTTATATGTGACCTGTTTTTGATTATGCCAATTATGGAGCAATTAGATTAACATACGGGGTACAGTAATCCATATACAAGTCGGTACAATTTCAGTGACGTAATCCATATAAATGTATACCGGTAAGTTGATTTGGAATATAAGACGACACAACTTTCAAGTAAAAAAGTATCGACATATAGGCCAGAAAATACGGTACATTAGTATATGCCAACAACATATGAAACTTGTCAGCATATAGTTTAAGTTGCTGTTTCATTCTTTTTTCATTCAATCTCCTCTGTTCCATACTGCAAATGTTCTTTGTTTCATTTTAGTGAGACTAATCTAAATCAAAGATGATTGAGGCTGAAGATCAAGTAGTAGAAGAGGAAATAACAAGAGAAGATGATGAGGTAGACTTTTGCAAAATAGAATTGGGTATAAGCAGAATTTTTATATTGTAATGTATTACAGTATGTATTGCAGTATATTGTAAGATCTGAAGAAAGTGTAAAACTAATATTCCCGTCTGTACTCCATACATGCCAAGTCTCCTGAATTGTCTGGGAGTCTTTTGATTTTTGACCCCATATTTTGATCTACGGATTTGCCGACAAGATCTCCTGGAAATTAAAACAAACTGCCAAGCATAGGTATTTCCAGCTAAAACAACATTCACTGTTCACGACTACCATAATCCGTAAATCAAGTTAATACTATTGGAATATTCTCTGCCTTTTCTGTCACATCACAATCGGAATATCATCGGCCTTTGCTGTTGTACAGAATGTAGTGCGCTCCGCCGGAGGCAAATCACAGGGAACTCGTATCGTTGCTTACAATCGACCGGTCGGTCCTACATGTACTATATAATAACTATATAGTACATGTAGGACCGGTCGATTGTAAGCAACGATACGAGCCCCTGTGAGGCAAATTACCAAACACATAAAAATTTATGTATATTCCTACAACTACTTCCTGGCTTATTTAAAAAATTCTGGTGCCATGTCTAAACGTCCACTAACAGATTCATGGAAAATATGCCTTCCAAAAAAAAAGAGATATGTTTGCAAGTTCAACAGTGCTTGGATAGGCGAATTTAAATGTGTGAAGCGTAGTGAAAAGGGAGAAAGCTTTGCATACTGCACAGCCTGCAACACATTTGAACATTTCTAGTGGGGGAAAAAATGATCTTACAAGGCAATTGAAAAGTATGCAGCACATTGCAAACAAAAAATCATCACATAATGTGCCTAAAGTAATGTTTGCACCAACATCAGTAGACAGTGTCACTAAAGCTGAGGTTCTGTTTGCTAACTTTGTGGCAGAGCATAATTTACCATTCTTGGATGCTGATCATAGCTGTGTAAGGTTATGTTTCCTGACTTGCAGATTGTTCAGAAATTTCACTAGAAAAGAACTAAGGTAACAATCATTGTTAACAATGCACTGGTTCCAACGTATGACAGTCCAGTAACTTTACTATGCAAGGAAAACTGTGGAAATTTATGTGGAAAAACT
The DNA here is from genome assembly GCA_030141615.1 of Unio pictorum. Classification (NCBI taxonomy): domain Eukaryota; kingdom Metazoa; phylum Mollusca; class Bivalvia; order Unionida; family Unionidae; genus Unio; species Unio pictorum. Next base: position 41,077,697 of record JARLTB010000021.1, read on the forward strand.
GTGTCATCACTAATATTGTGTAAGATAAATGCAAAGTGTGACTGTTTTGAGCTCAGACCTTCAAATGATTTGTGTATCACTGCAAAAGGAGCTTCTCTACAAGACTGAAAGACAACCAACACATGTTGAAAAAAAATTTAGTTTGTTTGAGTGTTTGAGGTTCCAGTGCGTCATTTATTTTTTTAACCACAGTGATTCTTGTGAAGATTCTTAAATTATTTTTATTAAGAAAATAAAATTTAACAGAATTAATAAAGTTTAGTAACTATTATTCATTATGGTTATTTTACTTTGTTGTACAATCTGCACTTTCACACTTAAACTTATGTCTCCCTGATTTTGAACACAAATCTCCCTGATTTGGTTCCAGAAAACTTGGCATGTATGGTACTTACATATACACCCGTTTTCATATAAACCAAACCCCTAAACTGAACAGGTACAAACTAAAGAGTGCATGACCTGTGTATAAGCCAACCTACAACTCCGAGATATCTCAAGATGCATGAGATAAGATCTGAATGCATTTTTTTAGGCAAACTATTTAAAAAAATTACATGTATACTTATCACGAGGTTGGTGTGCATGATTATTAAATCGAAATGGTATAAACTTGTTTGAAAAGTAATTTATTTAATTTTCTATTTTCTGCCTAATTTAGATTTGTGTATAAATTAAGTCAAATAATGACAAGAATTAAGCAGTCACGAGTTGCTGTAACACTACCTCTCACTTTTGTCTCAATTATTGTTGTTTTATGCATTACTGCATTGGACATTTTAGAACAGTGCATTGGTTTTTATATTTTTAATTTGAAATTGTACATACAGTGGAACCTCGTTTTTACGAGATAATTGGGTCCAAGAAATTAGATCGCGTTAATAGCAGGTCGCGTTCATGCATTTTTGTTATAGCAAACACCGCATTGGCATATATACGTGTACCCATGTCAAATGTAAAAAATTGGAGTATTATCAGACGAATATTAAATGGAATGCAGTATTAAGACTTATTCAAAATAATGGACGCATAACATATTTATTGGTTATTACTTTGCGTTAAATAGTTTTACTAATTTTTATTGTTTTTTCCCCCCAAAATACACGTTGATCTATATAATACTCCGACTGATGTTATATAATAAATAGGGTATAAACATTGCTTACCATCGTGCCATCGTGGCACACAGTTCATCCATAATGCATGCAATTCCATTGGAATATTGCACAGATTTAAAATATTCAATAATTTTGTTCAAGATCTTTGTGTCTGAAATTTGATGTGCAATTTATAGCATTAACAGAGTATTAACACCATTTACTTACTGCCTTAATTAGTACTGTCGTGGAATGAAGCTAATCCATAATGCCTGTAATCCCATTGCAAAAATTGCAAACGTATTTAAACTATTCAATATTTTTGTCACAAATCATTATGTGTCTGAATTAAATGGGAAAAATTAGCAGAAAATTAGGTTAAGAAAGATTAAGCAAGTTTACGTTTCATTACATTCCAGGATGAACGGTGGTTATACAAATTGTAAACTAGATTTTCCATAACGGTAAAATATTTTTTTGATATTTTTATATATAAAAAAATTAGGAAATTAATGACCAGTTCATAAACAAGAACCTTACACATAAGATCCGAGAACTAAATGAAGTGAGTCTGTTTTGGTCATGCGCCACTGATGTGTTTTTTTTAATAAACTGTATGGATGTACAATTTCAGACCCTTTCAATTTACAGCTAAAAAAGCCGACATTGTTTACTAGTGTAACGATTTTATCTGGTAACACAGCCAAGCCCAGAAAACATGTTGGTGGCTTTCCTTTTTTGATGTTTATTTCATTGTAAAATCTTGTATCACCACCACATTGTCTGTTGCTTGGTTGCTGATGCAGTTAAAGAACATGTGTCTTTACTCTTGGATCAATAATAAGTAATATTTCCAATTATGCTTATTTAGGGATAACAATTCAAGAATTTAGTGAAATTAATACATTTCAGAAGTTGCCTTTTACACACTACTTCTCATACTTTATCGTATTATACATCATATTTATTAGAATTCATACATGATCTCGTCCCCAAAATAAAAAATAAACTTTTTATTTGTGCAAAGTGCAATGAACGACTTCCGTTTGTGAACTTGCATTTCCGTAACGGTAAAATATCTTTTTTGATCAAGAAAAAGGGGAAATTCATAACGATTTCATAAGCAAACCCCATACACATGTAAAACCCGAGAGCTCTAAGGTGCAGTATGCCTGCAATGGTCATAAGTTACGTTTATAAGAGTTTTTTTAAGCTGAACACATGTACAATTTCATACCCTCTCAATTTAAAGCTAGTAAAGAAGATATTTTCTGGTCAACTGATTGTTTCAAATAACACCGCCAAGCCCAGAAAACATCTTGGTGGCTTTTGTTTTTTTATGTTTATTAAACGGTGAGAAATCTGTATCAATCACCGCATTGTCTGCAGCTTGGTGTGTGCAGTTAAAAAAAGAAACACGTTGGCTATTGTTTTAGCAACAAATGTATACAGAATTAATTGAAGACAACCACAAAGACCACATGTTTATTTTGGCATAACATTTCAAGAACCTTCAGAAATTGTTAAATTTAAGAAGCTAAGCCACGATCGTATTATATTAAAATTCATACGCGAACTCTTCACCAAAAAGACACACTTTCTTGTACTTAAAATTAAAAAAAATGTCTCGGTACATGAAAAATACACGTACATGTACATATATTTAAAATTTCAGGGACCACGCCATGATCGTTTTTTATTCGAATTCATGTGTGATTTCTTCACCATACGCGATCTCTTAAAGAAAATGACAATAAATTCTTAATATAATATTTCACGTACTTTGAAGAAGAAGAAAAAAATCATGTGCTAATAAATACATGTATACGAAATTTCGAGAGCCATGCAGCGACCGCATTATATCCGAATTCGCGTTAACGCGGGGCGCTTTATAGTGGTGGCCCACTGTATCTAACTCATTCAAATGTAATCCAAGTCAACTTTCATGTTGGGAGGAAAAAAGAACATCCTAATTATTGGGGTTGCTACATGCCTACCTTTTGATTTCATAATATCTTCCGAATTTTGCAGAGAACTCCCAGTTATTATATTATGTTTTCATTTTTTAAAATTTCTTCTAAACAATAAAAGTTCTACATGTTCTATTGTATCATCTGTGAATTATTGTTCTGACAAAAGATTGCTAGAAAGAATTTGTTTCTTCACGAAATAGAATGTTAAGTTTAAACATTATTCACATAAACTGATTTTTTTTTTTACCTCTACAACAATACAAAAAAAATAAACCAGAACAAAAAGATAAACCACAAAAATAAAATCATCCACAATTAATTTAAATCCCAAGAATGATCACTATGAATGCTTTAACTCCATACATTATAGCGCCATTCCCACAAAAGAAACTTGCATGAGTGAACACCAAACATTTTTATACCATATATACCAATGTTAATTAACATTCTTAAATTAAAAGAAGGAATGAAAAAACACTCGATGCAGCAAATGTGTCCTCAAAAAAACTACATGTAGTTCATAATAAATGTTTTATAGTAAATCATACTCAGTGCTTTATGAGTTGATAATAAGGAAATAAGGTCAGGTATACAATGAGGGGAAAATAGTTGCCACATGTTCGTTACCATGAGGCTGCTTGTTTAGGTACCATTAGTTCAACAAAATCCTTTATTTGCCAATCAATTGCTGGTGCTTGCATAACACACAATAGTGTAGAACATGCTTTCTTTGAATTTATGACGGAGAGCCAGTCGTTTTTACAAAATAATTGCATTGGAAAAGGATTAACTTTTACTTAGTTGTACTGGCTTTTTTGCTTGTTTATTTAAGCCTAATCTTTAGCTATTGTGCAGTTTGGCCACCTCTGACCAGAATATGAAAATAGGGTGCTTCACAGAGAGAAATAGTGAGTCTTTTTGTGAATTTCACGCATATTGAACAAGGAAGATTGACCAATATTTGGTGAAAACAGTTTTTAAAATGCAATGAAAAACCTCCTGATTTTAGGTCCTAATCTATATTTTTTTTAGTTCAGTCTCCCTACATGGCTCTTGCAAAGTTGATACACCCTGTTTTTGCAAAATTACGGTTATTGTGCTAATATTTTGGAATACATTACACATCAATGTATTAGTATAGTTGCCACTCAAAGTTCCCACTTAACACAAGCCAGTTTCAGGGTTTTGATGATTATTTGACCTGTTGTACTGCTGTCTCAAAATGAAAAAACTAATTTGCTGTCTAACAACATAGGATATGCTGAAACATCAAGCTTTTCATTGTGTGGAAAGTTATGATATTTTTTCAGCCAAAACACAAAACTAAAATTGATTGATATTGATCTATATGAGAATTTCAGCCTTTATTATTACCACTCTAAGTGAACATGTAAATTATGCTGGTTATGTGCCTTGTCTAATTAAAACATGCATTCCTTTTTAAAAAAAAATATTACTTCCATTTGTAGGATGGCTTATATTATTGAAAATGAGTAGCTCGTTGAGTACGTGATTCATACAAATTAAACAGCTACTAGCTGAGAAGTTATCTGGAAGATTGCAATTCAATTGAAACAATGAATAAATCTAAATCTGCATCTAATTTGTTTGGGAATAAATAAGGATTTAAGTAACGCTTTGCACTGTAATAGTACTGTACATTATAGTTCAGCCTGGTCTCCCAAGTAAACTCAACCAGCCCATGAATTATGAGTCTTTGTTTACCTTAATTTAATTTCATGTTGAAGAATCCTAAAATATGCACATGCAAAATATAAACAAAATCAATCACAGTTACTTTGTAGCAGTTTAATAATTGTCAGGTCACAGAAAGTTATAATTTTACATGCAAGGATCAAGTTTATTATATAAACACTTTGTTATGAACAACTACCTGCTGAAAGTGACCAACAACAACGATATCTTGACAAAATATGCATTTTGACACTGCTATGAACAACCACATCGCAGAAAATAAGGATAAACTCCACATACCCTTCTAAATTAAAATCAAGGGATTATTGTACCACATGAATGTTGATTAATTAACTCAACCACTGTATCACTCATAGCAGGTAATATGTAGGTAAGACCAAAAGAATTGTAAGTGAAAATAAAGGAACACTTAATTTCCCTGGGTCCCATGTTGTTTTAATGGAACAGTCATAATTAGTTTATTCATACAAGAGACATAAAAAGCTTCACAAATGCCTAGCTTTGATCACGACTTTTAATATTTATGTAACTAATATGAGATGTAATGAACAAGTCTTTTTTTAATTTATTTTCACTTTCTTATCAAGATGAATAGCTCAAACTGTTTATGCATCTTTCACATCTCTGAGCCTTTTGTTGGACAGGTTTCACTATCTATGAAAATTGTAAAAAGCATGATATCCCAGTGGGTCTGCTATATGCTTATGTCTAGTTATCCATTCTCCTATTTGGAGCCCCGAGTAGCCGAGTTGTCTAAAGTGCTTTCCGTTACAGATCACTGCCGTCTCACCTCTGTCTGTGTGGGTTCGAGTCTAAGATTTGGCTAATGTAGTTATGTGAGAAAGCTTACCAGTAGCATCTCATGGTCTGTGGTTCTTTCCGAGGGTTTTCTCGGGTTCTTCCTCCACCAGTAATACTGGTTGCCTTGTATAGCCTATCATGTGCTGAAAGATGCCGTTAAGCCTAAAAACAAACAAATTATTCTCCTATCTACCTTATTAATTTTCCCAGGAGTGTATTAAATTTCTTGAACCATCATACACACATGTAGGTAAATTAATGATCACTCAGGTCTATAGGTGTTTTTAAAAAGATAAAACAAAACTATTTGCATTATAGTGTGTATTTTAACAGAATGGATAAAACATATTTTCATCCTTTTGTACAATCGCCATGTTGGATTATTGGTATTGTTTTCCTTAGTTCAAAATCGTTTTGTTAGAGAATATTGTTAGCTGCATCCACCGACTATCAAAAACACAAGAAGGCAGACAACAGATGTGAAAGCCACAACCACTCAATTGTACCAATGTTATTTCAGGCAGGAACAAGTTTAAAAAAGAGGGGAATGAAGATTTCATTGGTTAGCAAATTAGGAAGATGAAAGTCATATGAAAATTTACATATCAAAAACAGAATCATATAATAAGCGATTATTTCACATGCTTTATGTGTATGAAATTGTATCAGCTTTTTGAATGTTCTAGTACATGACAGCTCATGTTTGCTGTCCAGAGTCTGATGACAAGTAAGATTTCACCTTGTGTAAGTTAGATTACAATATTTTTTTTTAAAAAGAGTTAACACGCTGCTAAAGCAAGAAGCATGGATCCAAGCATTAAATAAAAATATAATTTGTGAAGAGTGTTCTGAGATTTATATCCATACTAAACGTTGTATAAGGATACAAAGTGGATCTCTTTTAATTTTTTTTTTTAACCTATAGAATTATTGTCACTAATAATGTTTGGAAAATAATTAACATATTAAATGATGACAAATACCACTTTCTATAAGAGTGAGAACTAAATTATCATATCCGCTTCATAAAAGTGACTTTCTTGTATTGAATCACTTGCAAGCTTCTATACAGTTCCTACAGAGCTTTCTTGGGTTCTTTCGATGTATCCTTGACCTTTAAATGCACCTCTTAGACCTTCATTTTTTGTTTGGGGGGGGGGGAGGGTCAAACTTTGTATCATTGCTGAGTCAATAGATTGTTCTGTACCCTCCATGCTTGAAATTGTGAATTCTTTGGATGATTCATTTATTAGTAGATTTTGTTACCAAGAAAGTAATTACATGAACAATAATATACAATTGTCATAATTAGATGTAAAGGAGATTTACTACTCTTCAATTAAACTAATTTGCTTGAAACTAGTTATTTTATGTCCACAAATGGACTTTGTCTTGTTTTTACCTGGACCCCATATTTTTATTACAGGGTCTTTTAGTTCAGAATCTATAGTCTGAGGGTTCATATAGCATTTAATTTGCTAAAACGGTACTATATGTATTGTATTTACAAAAGAAGGCAACCAAACTGTGTGAATTGGACACCGCAATCCATTGAATAGAAGAAAAACACTGGACCTCTAGTGATATATATCTCAAAATCCAAGTACCGATCTAATTTTTATCTAGCTTGATTTTAAAAAATATTACTTGATTCAGAATTTCAGAACTGGACCTATTTGTCATTTAGGGGATGACAGCAGGGGCACAAATTTAGAATGCACCATTACCCTCAGTATGAATTGGTTTGAGTTTGGTTGGTGTTTTATTGCACAGCAAGACAAGATTTAAAGCCAAGGCAATCAAGTAAAGAGCTTTACCTAAAGACACACAACAGTACATGCAACTGAACTGACCAGGACTTATCTCAATGGATTGGACTTTAACACTTTCGGTTGCAAGTCCTTTTAGCATGCTAACCACTGAGCCACCACTTTCTTATCAGTGAAGAGCTTCCTAAATGACTGGTATTTGAACTGTTATTAATGTGAGAATAGTATATTGTGCTTTCATGCATAATAAGATTAGTATGGATTGGAAAAGTATGGTACAAACTTAAATTTGAAATGTGATGTCATATAACAGATACTAAGGATGACACAAAATTTAAATGAATGATCACTACCAGTAAATTTCCATTGTAGTCCTATGACACTAAGCAGGCAATAAAAAAGAAATATGTAGCAGCTGAGTTGGGAATGTGACACACGTGTTTGCAACACTGTTGGAAGCTGGAGATAATGTTTGTCAAACATTACTTTGCTCAATAATGTACAGGACAGTCATAATTGACTAAGCAATTTCTATAATCCAGCATAAATCTCTATTTTCCATTATTCTTTTTCTACAGGCATCAATATTCCAGGACATTGACCTACTTCAAAATCATGGAGTTGTATGTATTTAGTTTTGAAATTCATTTAAAAACCTTATGAATTATATGTTCCATTCAGACTGTTTATAGAATTATATTGTATTTTTCACTGAAAAATTGCAGCATAAAATTTTTAAAAGTTTTAATATGAAATGCAAATTTATTATGAATGTTGTTTACCTGTTCATAATATTATGATGAAAATTAAAATGATAAAAAAACATAATGATCATATGTACCATGCAGCATGTATATATATATATATATATATATATATATATATATATATATATATATATATATATATATATATATTATTTGTATCACATTATTTAAATAATTGTGTATTCATATCTACTAGTAGTTAATGACTAGTTTGTTCAAACACTTTAAGACTAAGCAACTGAATTTCAGTGACCATTAGTTTTTTTTTATTTAAATGTAAACTTATACAAGTATTCTTGAAAGATAAAACAAAACTTGAAAGTTATACACAATTACTCTTTATATGCGAGCATGAAAGTGAATTTATTGATAATGTTGTGCTATATTTCAGAATGTTGCAGACATAAAAAAACTGAAACAGTCTGGAATATGCACCATCAAGGTACTGTACAAAGACCATTAGATATTTCTCTCTATTTCTAACTCTCCTATGAAAATAGTAAATGCAGTATTATGCATGCACTAGTGTACAATGTAATTATGCATGATCTGTTGAACTCCAACACGTACTGGTAAAATTGTAGAGCAAAGCCAAATGTGTGTATTAAAAATAGGGATGTTAAACGAAAATCGGAAATCCGATTATCGGTTTTGAAAACGATTATCGGTTTTTGTTTTTACAAAACGATAATCGAATTCAATATTTTTTACCATTTTTGTAGTGAAAATTTTTTAAAATGACAGAAAAAAATTCATTAATACTTTTGTTTAGTGTTTACATTTTAAAAAAATAAGGCCAGCAGATAAAAAGGTGTGTTTGTTTAAAATTTGTGAGCGCTCCATGCAGCATGTTTGTAAATGAATACATTTATTGTTGAAGGATGTAAATAGTTAATCGACCGACCGGCCGCTAAGTTCTTTGATGTCCGAAATTGACAACAATAGACTGTTAATAACTACAATCTCTGTTGTTGAGGACTGGTCTTTGCTGGTTGTGCCTTTTCAAGTTTACAAATATGGCTGGTCGTATAAATAAATATGATGTATGGGAAAACTTTGAAAAAATTTCATCAAGCATGGCTCGCTGTAAACTATGTTCACAACAAATAAGTCGGAGCGGTGGTACTACTACTGGATTGCATGCACATTTGCGTAGCAAACATCCCGGAATTGTGGATCCTTCAAATGTTCAGCCGCGATTAACAACATTTATTGGAACACAAAGAAACTGTCCTGATAGTCATCAAGAAAAAGTTACTGCTGCTGTAGCTAAGTTTGTCGCTGAAAACATGCTACCAATTTCGATTGTTGAATCCAATTCCTTCCGTGATTTGATGGCTTTGGTGGAGTCACAATATCGTCCTCCATGCCATCAGACGATGCGCGTCTATACGTTATGGTATGTAATGAATATCTTTTATTCGCAAGAGGCATTCACTAACTTGCATTATAAGTATATATTTCTTGTAATTTCAATGTAGGACAAAAACCGATAATCGGTTTAAAATCGGATTTCTACAAACGATAATCGGTTTTGGAAAAAAAACGATATTAACATCCCTAATTAAAAACAAGTTTTTTTCTAGACCATGAACCATTTTGTGTAGATTTTCATCATAACACACTTTCATAATACCATATTTGCCAGCCTATAAGTTTGATGTAGAGTTAAAGTTGAATCAGCAAATTTGGCAAACTTTATGCCCTTCATCTTTATATAAGACAAAGCCAGATCAACAACTTGGATTGTGTTTTTCACTTTGTTCCACACAGCATCGCAAATTTTATCCTGCCAGATGCTAAAGTAACCTTTCTTGTCAGGATTATTAAATGTACTTAATTTGTTTTACAAGAATTATTTTAAATGCATTATGTACATTTTTTCTAAGCTACAAAAAATGATGCTGACACGAAAACTGATTAAATTACAGGTATGATAAAACTTGCAATGCATCGTTTAATTAAAATATAATAACTTCCGGTGAGTGACCTTGTACACCAATTATTTTTCTTGACTTTTGTTGTTTTTTTTTTCAGTCTGGTTGAAGCCTGCAATCATATTAGGACAATGTTTTATGCACTTGTGGATATATCTGAAAATAACAAGGCTGGAACTAATGTTTTAGAAAAGCTAAGCTCTTTACAACATCTATAATTATATGACTGCAGAGAACAAAACAAACACCATGAAATTAGAAAAGATTTTAAAAAATGCTTAAAATATATAAGGTAGGAAACATTATGAGGTCTTTAAGTTTGTTCATGCAGTCAAAAAAGGTGAGTTTTAAGAGTACTGTTGAAAGGGATCACTGTGTATTTGTGTCTAATTTCAATGGGCAAATTGTTCCACTTTTCTGGGCCCTGCATGGTATGCAAAAGAATGTTGTCCATATGACTTTGTTTTCATAGTGGGAATAATGAGTATACGATTGTCAGAAGAGGAGCATAAGTATCCTGCTGGCGTGTACACATGGGTGAGGTCAGATAGGTATGTTGGACTGTAGTCCATCATTGAAATGTGGCACAGAGAACAGATTTTGGTTTTGATTATGGATCAAATGAATGGCCATTGTAGCGTACAGAGAAGCTGGGAGGTGTGCTCTGATCGTGGTACTCTAAAGATAATCCAAGCATCTGTTTCTGGAGTAGATATTGAGGAGAACAAGACATAATTGAGTTACAATAGTCAAGTCTTGAAAGTACTAATGAACACACAAGCATTTAAGTGGCATCAACTTAAAGATATTTGCCAATGGAGCTGATGTGTCTCAGCTCAGGATATGCAGCCTTAAATATGTTAATGACATGTTAGTGCAATGTGAGAGTACTGTCTAGAGTAACACCTAGGTTTTGTACTAACTGTGAATTTAATGCTGGTGTTGCTGATATTTATTGTTTGAGGTAAAGGATGTGAATGAGAAAGTCTTTATGTTGTGATTAGAATGTTGTCATTTTTATCATCATTCATCTGCAGCTTGTTACATGACATCCATGATTTGAAATCAGAAATGAACCTCTCTACTCCTAGAATGGTAGTATCAACTTCAGTTGGGTGGCTACACTTACATAGTTGGTTGTCAGCAGTGTACAATTGGTTTGATGCTGGATAATGTTGACAATTGAGAGTGGCTGACTGTATAGAATGAAGAGAACATGTCCAAGAACAGATGGCTGTGGAACACCACAGCATAGATAAACTGGACTGGAATCTTTTCCATTTGCAGATACACTTTTGTGTCCTATTGACTTGGTAAGACTTGAACCATATTAAGGCTGTATTTTGAATGCCTAATACAAACTGGAGATGGTGAAGTAATATATCATGGTCTATTGTGTCAAATGCTGCCAACTTATCAAGGAGGGTGAAGACTGTAATCTTACTGCTATCCAAACAGAGAGAATGTCATAAACTAATTTCAGAAGATTAGTTTCAATACTGTGGCAAGGGCAATATGCAGAATGTACATTGATAAAAAGACTGTTTGAATTCAGATGAGATACAAGTTGGATTAGAACAAATTTCTTTTTTTAAGCTTTGTTTATAGTAATGGGAGATTAGAAACTGGGCGGTAGTTCTTTAACACATTAACACCTTAACCAAACAGCTAGGGAGTCCCGACATCATACTTGCAGAGATCACCTAGAGAAGTGTTAGCCTCACCAGTGCCTGTATCCCTGAGACTTGCTGAAAATACTTGGCTTTCGGATATTTTTTGAGAGAGTTACGAGTAATAAATGTTATTTTCTTATTTATCTTTCTTCTGTTAAGCTAAAATTTGGCACAACAGTTCTCAATAAAATTACATGCAAAAATGGCACATGTATAAAAATTTTGTGCTACATGCAGAAATAAAACTGCATAAGATAAAGTGATTTTTGTACCAATTTGTTTCTCCTGCCATGAATAATCCATAAAAGTCCATGATGAATTCATACTAATAATTAACACTATCAACACATGAAATTCACAACATTTTATGTACACATAAATTCCACTTGTCATCTTTATTGCAAACTTAACCTCATGTGAATACTTCTTCAGTCTGTCAAGTAAAAGTCTACTTCCAGTGGCTGATTCTTATACTTTTCTAAACTCAATATTTCCATTATTTTTGCCACTATCAAAGTAAACTTTTTTCCCTTTCTTCAGTAATGTTTACTCCATATAAGCTAATATTTTATTGGTTAAACTGCCTGCATAAATAGGAAATGGCTTCAAACCAACCAACGGTTTGTGCTGATTTAACTCTTCGTTTGGGATACAGGCATAGACAAATATTGTCACTCAAACTCGATGCCCGGGATACAAGCTATGCAACTCAGCCCCGTTATCAAGGCAATCAGGAGATGAGGGAGGTAAAATATGTCAAGGTAGCAGGGGTTAATGTGTTAAATGATTATGGTCGAGTGCTGGTTTCTTCAGCAGAGGCTTTACAATGGCAGTTTTGAAAAATGATGTGAATTCCCCAGATGAGAGAGATCTGTTAATAAGATCAGTTAGTGAAGACAGTATTGGATCTAAGCACTCAAGCAGCAGTGGTATTGGAATTGGATCAAGTTCACATGACTTTGGTGCACTATTCATCATGATTGTCCATACTAAATCCATTGAGACATAGGTTCATATGCTGCTAATGGTTGTCACTAAAATTATATCACAACTGTAAGGTGACGACGAGTCAGTTGAAATCATGTTGTCAAGCTTTTCTTGAATGATTTAATGAAATTTGCAAACATGTCTTGAAAGTTTACTGGAGAGAAGGTAGTTGAAAGTGGTGTACATTTATTCCTTGACATTAGTTTGTTATTAAATTTGAAGAGTTCTTTGCAGCTGGAACACTCCATGATCTTTATACTGTAGTGAGATAATTTGGCTAAATGGACTATGTTTGTGATGTTCTTCTTAGCAGCTTCGTAGATTTGTTTACAAATAGGGTCTGGTGATAAGCCAAAGCCAAAGCCTCTCTGCTTTATGGTGGTATATTTTAGCAGTGTGAAGCTGGTCCCTAATACTGCTATTCCATGGAGTACACTTTTAAATTGATACTCTGCACTTGGTGGCTGCCTGTACAAAACTTAAGGGCATATTGTGCCTGTACAGGAGCAGTATAAGAGGCATAACATGCTCAATTTAAAGACGTAAAGCAACTTTTACTGTTGTACAAGACCCTGAAGTGTAATACTAGTATGAAATACAGGCATGTTTTGTCTAAGAATTTTGAAAATTACAGGCGTATTCCGAAATCAATGAATCGCTCCGGTGGCCTAGTGGTTAGAGCATTCGCCGTGGAAGCGGGAGGTTGTGGGTTCGATCCCTGGCTGAGTCGTACCAAAGACTTACAAAAATGGTACTAACAGCTGCCTCACTTGGCGCTCAGCATTACGAGGTTACTGTTAGGACTGGTCGGACTGGTGTTAGGATAATGTGACAGGGTGGGACATCACGCTACATGTCTGTGGCATGATGCCTCAGTGCTTAGACATCACTATAAACTGCCTCACAGCAGACATCATAGCGATATGACTGAAAAATTGTTAAAGCTACGTTAAAAATCTTAATCAAACAAACAAAAACCAAAATCAATGCTGGCATACTGACAAGAAAATGCGTATTTTGAAACTTAGCAAACTGCAGTTAACTAGGGCTGTCAAAAATCACGAAAAACCAACCCGGGTACCCGTTGCGAAATTTAACGGGTACCCGGGTACCCGTTAGAACATGAATGACATGTACAACCGTAGACCAACTAATTGTTATCCCCATTTCTTTAATATTTTGTCTGGCGATAGAGGCTAACCGTGTAATGCACTACTCGGTCTGATGCGTCCGCACCGATGTAGCTGCGAATGATCTGACTGCACGCTATTAATTAATAAATTTATTTAGAATGACCTTTGTACACAGATGGTAGGTATAATCCAACTTTTAATGATCACTGTGATCAGCCGCGTTAAATCCTTTAGAACACTCACCATTTTTAAAGTACAAGTCCTTGTTAGAACAGACCACGTTTATTCATCGGCTTTTGACCGCAGATTTGAATTACCCATGCATGCGTGTAAAGCAGCTTTACCACATGTCAAGAGTAATGCGTTAAAACCGTCTGTGTGTGTGTGTGAGTGAGAGAGAGAAGACCATAAACTGTATTCACTACACAATAGTAATAATTCAAACTAGATAATATAATGTTTGTAAATGTTTTTATTTTTATGAGAAAAACTCAGAAAGAATTTAGCAAATCTCAATAATGCCAGTCTGTCATAGTCAACAAGTACATGATCATTGTTCGCAACACATTTTCCAGTTTCTGTTAAAAAAAAACTAACATATCGACCGTATCTGGTGACAGCGATGCACGTTTCCTGTTTATAACGTGTCCAAAATTAGCAGAGCTAGTCGACTAGAAAAACAACGAGCTGCTCAAAGATTACTTTGAGGCATTATGAAGATTTCAAGGTGTCTAGGTGATAATTGTTCATAATATAAATTGTTGGATTTTTTTGACGTGTGTTCAGAAATCAAAGGTATCCATCTGGATTTCATTAAAAGAGCACGCAATCTACCGATCCTTTAGCACCCACAATCAATAGTTATCGTCTACAAAGAGGTTTATTACCTGTAGAACAATGCTATGTTTTAACCTTGGTATATAATGCCTCTGGGATAACGGTTTGTCCTGTTGCACAACGCCAATGAATTTTATTAATCCAAACAGACTCTCGGATGTATTGTTTATTTATATTAAGCAGGGATCTGGTTTCTAATTAAAGCCATAGCTGTCACACCTGTTTGAAGTGGTTTCGTGTAACGATTTTGTAGTGGGCCGCTGATGCATAACGGGCATATCCTGGAGCTGTAACTGAGACAAGCGTACTGCTAACAATATATGGTCTTTTTATAGTGTTGGCGAGTGTGGCGATTTTTTTTTTTTTTACGGGTACCCGCGTTTACGTTTCAATACCCAGGTTTTTCAATACGGTCGGGTACCCGAGTACCCGTTGACAGCCCTACAGTTAACTAGTTAACTCTTTAGCTACGACTAACGCATCTAAGCGTCTACTGTAAATAGCTCCTAAACCCCAATGACACATATATGCAGTGCCGATAAGCCTAGTTTACTACCCCAGTGTCACTTATTTACGTAAAGTTCAGCAGTACTCGAAACTCCATTGTCGCTTATGTGCTCACAATACCGCTGTGTTAACTAACATAGCTGCCAACTGTCCCGTTTTTTCCGTATTTGTCCCGTTTTTTCCGTATTTGTCCCGTATTTTGGACCTGAATACGGGTGTACGTTTTTTTTTTTTTTTTAATTTTAAAACAAAATAATTTTCTTTTGAAATTGTCAGTTTAGAACGCGCTATCGATTCTATTTTGACAGAATATATCACATGTATATACGAATACAAGTCTACAATACGAAAAAGTTCATTCAAAATCGACACTACCAGGCCTGTCTTTATCCGCCATATTGGATTTCGCAAAACCGCTGTTGCTGTATCTAGTCATCGTAATATTCAGCTTCTAAGCATGATAAATTGAAAGGCAAAATATTCAGAATTTTCTCCAGGAGAAATAGGAGACAATTAGAAGGATAGTTATGCTGGCTTATATAGATTTGTGAAACCATATAGTAAAGGAGAGAAAAAAAATGACGTTTTGTAAATTGTGTAACGTGATTTGGGTCTCTCTAAACACCCCAAGACTCCCCAAGAACACCTTAAACTTACATAATACTCACTTAAAATTTAAACAACAGCACAAAAGAC
This sequence comes from Unio pictorum, assembly GCA_030141615.1. Classification (NCBI taxonomy): domain Eukaryota; kingdom Metazoa; phylum Mollusca; class Bivalvia; order Unionida; family Unionidae; genus Unio; species Unio pictorum. The sequence goes on from JARLTB010000021.1 coordinate 41,093,590, forward strand.
CAAAAACAAACAAACAAACAAATAAAAACTGCGAATATTTAGCAATATTTTGTGTAACAGTAAAATTAGTAAAGTCGCGAGTTGCCAAGGGAAACAACTCCCGTTTTGATGAAGAGTGTTCCGGTACAGTAGATTTATTGTATATAAAAAAAATTGTTTATCTCAATAACAATTTAACTATTCCTTCATTCCTTTTTTTGACAAATATTAACATGGAGCCTAAACCAGAAAAAACGATCTTTCTGAAGTCAAGGCTTCTTTAACGAAACAAGATATCAAAAAGATTTTGGTCCAGTATTTGGTAGAACAGGATGTTTTGGAACAAAGTGCTTTGATTCCAGTCAGTAAGTCTACACCTGATTCTGACATCAAACTGAAGGAATTAGAATTAAAATTCAAGATGGAATTAGAGTTGAAGAAGCTGGAGTTTCAGAGAGAGAGAGAGAGTGAAATAGAGTTAAAAAAACTAGAATTTCAGGAAAGTGAGAAAGAAAAGCAATTACAATTTGAAAAAGAGGAGAAAGAAAGACAATTACAATCTGAAAAAGAGGGGAGAGAGAATTTGAATTACAAAAAGAGCAGATGCTAATTGATAGAGAGAGAGAGAGAGAGAGAGAAAAAGAAAGACAATTTGAATTACAAAAAGAGCAGATGCAAATTGAGAAAGAAATTAAAATGAAAGAAATAGAGCTGGCAGGTGAGAATCACCATCATACTTAAAATCAGAATTTTGATTTAGCAAGGAATATTAGATTAATGCCCCCTTTTAAAAAAAGGAAGTAGACAAATATTTTATTCTTTTTGAAAAAGTTGCAGAAAATTTAAAGTGGCCAAGAGAGAATTGGACTCGGTTACTACAATGTGTAATTACTGGTAAGTCTAGTGAGATTTACACTTCACTGTCTGTTCAGCAAAGTGGTGATTATGACGTAGTTAAAGAATGCATTTTAAGAGGTTATGAGTTAGTTCCTGAAGCTTATCGACAAAAATTCAGAAATTACAGAAAAGAAGCTGGACAAACTCATGTCGAACTTGCTACAGAAAAAGAGCAGTTGTTTGATAGATGGTGTTTAGCCAAGAAAGTCGAGCAAGATTATCAAAATCTCAAGCAAATTATATTAATTGAAGAGTTCAGAAACTGTCCATAATGATGTTAAAACTTATCTTGATGAGCATCAGATTGAAACCTTGGAAAATGCTGCTCGAGCTGCTGACGAATATTCTTTGACACATAAAGTTCCTTTTGTTAACAAGACTTCTACTCAACAATTTAATGGCAGAAAAGTATTTCCGCCTAATTCAAGCCCTTCTAAAACTCAAACTAACACAACTTTCAAAGATCAGACTTCAGAGAAGTTTGATTCTAGATCCTTGTCTCTTCCGACGTGTAACTTTTGCAAGAGAAAAGGACACGTTATTTCTGATTGCTACAAATTGATAAATAGGCATCAGAATCAAGACAGACCTGTTCCAAATGCTCTTATTTCCAAGAGGTCAAGGTCACAGTCATGTATTGAAAGCAATACATTTGTTGGGTCTAATAAATCCCAGTCTGATTTTGATATGGAGAATTATGAGCCATTCATATCGAAGGGTTCTATATCACTCTTGGGTGATTCAGCCAATCTCACCCCTATTAAAATTTTAAGGGACACAGGAGCTTCTCAGAGTCTTTTATTGTCAGGTACTTTGCCTTTTTCTGAGAAGTCTTCTTCTAATGAAAGTGTTCTTATTCAGGGAGTAGAGTGCGGCGTTGTTAATGTTCCTCTCCATTGTGTAAATTTGTCATCAGACTTAGTATCAGGACCTGTGACAATTGGAACGGTCTCGGTTTTACCTGTTGAGGGAATAGATTTATTGCTAGGCAACGACTTAGCTGGTAACAAGGTTGTGGTTAATCCACTTGTAACTGACAAGCCTAATTTGGATCAGAAAGTTGATCCAATTGAAAAAGAAATCCCTGATATACTTCAAGCTTGTACGGTTACTAGAGCTATGGTAAAGAAAGCTCTTGAGAATGAAGTTGAAAAGGGCAGTATTCCCTTTGTTGACACATGAATGGGTCAGGTTTATGTTATTGAGAACAGTATTCCCTTATCTGACACGTGCGTGGGTCAGGCTTATGTTGAAAAAGCCAGTATTCCTTCAACTGACGCTTGTAAAGGTCAGGATTTTGATGAGGTCACTTTTACTCTTGATTTAGATCAATCAGAAAGTATTGATCATAGTGATCCTCTTTTAACAACTCATTCTCTTAATCAGGGTGATAAACAACAGTCACTTGTCGTCGAACAGGAAAAAGATCCTGAGATCTCCTGTTTGTTTCAAAGGGTCATAAATGAGAATGAAGTCACTGAAGTTCCTTTCTGTTATGTCATTAAAAATGGAATTCTTATGAGAAAATGGAGACCTTCCGAGGTACCTGTTGGTGATGAATGGTCAGTGAACTATCAAATAGTAGTTCCAAAACCTTACAGACAGGAAATACTTAATCTGGCCCATGAAACTCCTTTGGCTGGTCATTTAGGGATTAAGAAAATGTATCACAAGATCTTGACTCACTTCTATTGGCCAAAATTCAAAAGTGATGTTGCCAAATACTGTAGATCTTGTCATACTTGTCAAATGGTAGGAAAAACCAATCAGAAGATACCTAAGGCTCCCAAGGCCTTCCCAAATCTATTCAGTTTGATCAAGCAAGGTTCAAACTTCATGTCTGGAATTTTCCAGCAAGTTATGAATGAATGCCTAATTCAGCAATTCAAGTTAAAAATGAAACTATGGTTTGAAAGAAATACAAGGGAGAGAACTTTTGAGTCTGATAATGGAGTTGTGTTACTCTTGTTCATTCTTCTTACTTTTCTTCAAATTAGATATTACGGCCCTTACAAAGTTAAGAAGAAAATGAATTAGTTAAATTATAGTATTAGTGCTCCTGGGATCTAAATAAATTATAGGAGTACCAGTATATTGAAAGAGATAGCCATGTTAAATATGTAATTAATTTAGTTGTACCAGTCCCACTTAGTGAAGGAATATCATCAGGATTTGACTGATATTGGAGCGACGAATTGTTGGAATTCAGAAATTATGAAAAAATTCTAGACCAGAAACTTGCACATTTGCAAGTGCAAGAAAGAAATGAACTGAAAGTTATTATTATATGAGCACTTATGTCCAGATATTCTTACAAGGACAAACAAAATTTTCATGTCGTTGAAATTGAAAATTCCAAACAGCATCCATGCTGGACGAGTCCACTCAAGCAGGAATTCTTGAAAAAGGAAATTCAGTATTTGCTGGAGAATGATTTTATCAAGCCCAGTAAAAGTGATTGGAGTTCGCCATGCATACTTGTTTCAAAACCAGATAAAACTTTCCGTATGTACACTGATTAAAGGAAGGTGAACAGAGTGACAAAAACAGATTCATTCCCATTACCAAGAATTGACAATTGTATTGATAAAATTTGGAATGCCAAGTATGTCACCAAAATTTGACCTTCTGAAAGGATTTTGGCAGATTCCACTACGGAGAGAGCTAAGGAAAACTCAACATTGTGACTCCAAATGGACTCTACCAATATAAAGAAAGTCCATTTCAACGTCTCATAAAAATGATCATCTCTGGTCTAGAAAATTGTGACGTCATCATCTACAGCGACACCTGGAGAGAACATCTAGCAACATTTCGAAAATTCTTTGACAGACTCACTAATGTATGTTTGACAATTAATAAAAGTGAGTTCTGCTTTGCTAGTGTGCCTTTCCTTGGAAATTTTGTGGGACATGGACAAGTTAAAAGGTTGAGGCTATTTCTTAATAATATAATTGCAGACGTTTTTCCTGTGTATAACAATTTATTATATTGTGTAATTTATACTAGTTCTTTTAACCTCAGATGTAAATTGGTTTGTGATAAAAAGAAAGTTTTATCATATAAACCTTTCTTTTTATTTTATGGGGGAAGGTGTTAAGGCTATTGGATTTAATTAATTTATTTTTTATTGTTAAGTCCAAATTTGTCATTTGGGGTTTGATATTCATTAGTTTGGTTTTTTCTGGAAAATTCAGGCTAACCTGGGTTCTAGTTGTAAATAGGCTGACCTTGGCTTGGTTACCTCTTTATCTGACCCTGCTTTAGACATTGTCAAAAATTTCAAGGACAATGTTTTATTTTTAGTTCTTAGGGGTATATCGTGATTTTTAGTGAAGGCAGTCTCTTTCTGTGACCTTCCATGAACTTCTATCAATTTCTAGAAAATCACATGATCACTTGTTTACTTAAAAAACAGTTATATAGACTGTTGTTTTGGATAGAAGAGTTCAGTAGAATTTTGGGCTTTAAAATTAACAGTTTTGTAATTCATGTTTGAGTATTAATATTAATTATTTTATTCTGGACTTTGTGTCAATTCATTGAAGAAAGAGGATTTATTATCTAATTGGAGGAGAAAACATTTGCTCATAATTCATTTGGATGATAAATTAAACAAGAACTGCATCACGTGACATTGTCAGCCATTTTGGATTACATCATCAAGATTCGAACCTGGAACTATTAGAAATTTATTTATCAGGACTCTTACAATTCCATTAGTGGATTATTTTTGTGAATTCTATATTGGATTAATGTTGGATTTGATTCTCTAAAACTGTAAGTTTATTTATTTTATGAAAATAATTGTACTAAATAAATCATTGTTAAAGTTTTACAAGCTTGTTAGTTTTCACTCTTTCTGTGTTGCTGCTTATTCGAGCCTAAGCACGTAACAAATAATGATTAGTAAAGCAATTAAATTAAAAATTTAATAAAGGAAAAAAATTACTTCAATTCTTTTTCTTTTTGCTACTGCCCCGATTGTTATTGTTTTCTTTTGAGTGAATCCGCGTTTTCATATCCTTGTTTTTTCGATTCAAAATCGAAAATTGATGGTATTTCATCTGGTTTTAGTTGTAGTTTTTTTTTTTCAATTTGTAGCCGATTATCATTGCTAATGAAGGATCAACAACAAACTGGTCATTGGTAAAGTGCTTTGCACAAAGCCTCGAAGTTTTTGATGGTCTAAAATCTTTCCTTTTTACTCGGAAAATCCAAACTTTTCTCTGCTTTTCGTTTTTCGGAAATTCAAATAATCCTACCCCTTGACCTGACCCAGTTTTACAGTTAAAAGCGACGCAATACACCATTTCACTGCTTATTGATTCACACCGGTAAACTTGCTTGTAAACAAAGCTCGTTGTGACACAAGTGACATCATCAGCTAAAGGGAAGTAAGCGATGTAAATATTATAGCGGGAAATATGTAACCAATCATTTTGATCGATTTAAATGGGGTATGATCATATTTTTCAATTGGGGAAATGTTAATAATGATTTTAAACACAAAATTGTACAACATTTTAAATAAATCGTATAACTCATATAAAATCGTTTCATTTGACCTTTAAACAACGTAGAAAAATACATGGGTAAATATAGTACAAAATTTATTATATTCATTTTTTCAAACACTTTAAAATTTAACTGGAGATATAAGTTATTCTTTCTGGTTGAGCAATGCTTGTTGGTTATGTATGCTTGGAATTGGGACAGAATTGGGTATAATTGGGTCAACAAAGCATCTGTTATGTAACTGCCTATACTTGCCATACTGGTCAATCAAGTCACATGAATACTGAATATCTTACCAAACCAAACTCCTAGGCAACTAAATACAAAAGCAATTGTCCCACAGCATTTTAAAAAATGACACAAAAGTGAAACAGTTTTTTCTTCCTCAGTCTCTTGGTCTGTCTGTCCACATTGTTGCTTGAAATCCTGGCATTCTCATAATTAAGAACTTCCCCTTTCTCATGAATTTCATCTTCAGCACAGATGCTTTGTACTGACTCATTTAGTTTATTTGAAGCTGGCAAATAATTTAATTACTGTAAAATTGTTTTAATTAGTGTTAAATACTGGTAATTAGTAGTGTACTGATTTTGAAGTGGGTCTAGACTGCTTCATTTTAATTATTTTAAAAACCAAATGAAAGTTGTTCTGTCTTGATTGAAATCATGCATGACCAAAATTATACAAATACAGTGAAACCTGTCTTGAAAGACCACTTCTGTGTGAGACCACCTGTCTTTGGAGACCATAATTTTATGGCAGAAAGGGTGGTCTTTCAAGACAGGTTCTTCTGTACTCATGAAAGTGTCATTTTACAAGACAATCTTTCAAACAACCCTAGTTTTTTTATTTTCCTTCTTTTTCCTACCATTTTGTAAGACGCCATATTTGTTCCTACTTTTTAATAAAATGTTTGTGTTTTAAATAGAAAAAGCATAAAATGGATAAAATATATGTTAAATTTTAAATGTTTCCAAATTTATGGAGATCAATATATGATGTTTAATTTATACAAAAGATTTACTGTAAACTCATTGGAAATGTCATAACTTACAATAGTAATTTACTAACAATAAAACCATTATTTAAAACATACAGTAGACATAATATTGATGGCACCTTCTTACAATAACAGAACATGAATGAAACCCGTACAATAATGTCAATCTTCTTGAAAGGATTGAAGTTTCACTCAGTGCAATATTGCACAAACAAAAACTTTTGCCAAATTAATATTTGCACAGTGGATGAAGTATTAAAAATAGACTTTTTGTTTACTTGTAATTTGATCATGAAAGTCACAGTCTGTTCCTGTTCTGACTTGATGGAGTAACCAGTTGGTGTTACATCCGTGCACTTGGGCTCATTGCTTGATGTTTTAGCCATATTTCTGTCAGGAAGAAGACATAGATATTCTGATCGTTGATAAAATTAACTATTTCTGTGTGCTTTTCCAGTGGTCCTACTGATTGGGTGTTGAATAATGCAATACGCAGTGGTATCTCTGGGGTAGTTGACACAAAGGTTGACCATTTAATAGGGATTTGCACCAGATTATCTCAATTAACAGCCAAATTTTTAAATTCTTTAGCCAGAAAGGGCGAAAGGGAGATAACTGAAAGTATTCCTATTCTATGCTGGCCAGCTTTGAAACAAACTTTTCTTTTTTTGCTTCCATTTATATTTAAGTATCGATGAATGTTGTTCCAGATTGTTTAGTCTTGAGCACAATATAGTATGGAGAGCCAAGGACTGGTCATTTAAAGCAATTAATGAGTGTCCATCATAGCATAAACAGGTTGACTGGCAGTCATGTGATGGCGGTTTATTCAAGAATAAGGGACGTTGTAGAAGTGGAGCATGACAGCTGAGAAAAAATCTAATTCTTCTCGTTTCCAAAACAAGGAAATGAAAAATACATATGAACTGATATATAAGTTGATTTGGAGTACAAGACAAAGCTAAGATTTTCTGGTAAAAAAATATCATCTTATAGGCTGGCAAATACCGTGCTTAAAAGATGCATGGAATAAATGTATAAATAAATAGGTATGTAATTAGACTGGCTGAAAGAAAGATTTATTTTTTTGTTTTTTTTAATTTCTGACAGATTTTATTATAAGTGACATGATCATATGCACAACATGCATTAAACTGGATACAGGAATGCTCATTAATCGTCTATGTAGAAAATGTGTAGTCTTTGCATAATTTTTTTTATTGATAGGGAAATATATATAATCTAGTAATGAACCATACAAAATTGTATAGGTCAGATACAATAAATACTATCTTGTATTTATTCTTTGTTGAAAACCCTTAAGCTTGTTCATTTCAAATGTAACTTTGACAATATTAATGAATTTTTCATTTTGTTTTCATGTGTCTTTTTTTCTTTCACTGCACTCTTCCTCAAGCAACTGTTGGAAACATTGGTTTTGTTTTCACTGTCTATCAATCCATTAATTGTCACAGTTTGTGATCAATATGTATTTAGAACTTTTGAACAAAGTAAAACATTAGATAATATAATATTCATATATCTAGGATGGTCCCCAAGTATTGTAGTAGGCTTTGGTGTCATCAAGGTAAGAGGACTGTATTTTGTGCCTGGAAGAGAATTTCACCTTTATTTGTAAGCAAGGTATTTTCAGTTTGGTAATGCACAACCAATTTAATACTAATTCCAATGGTCCTGATTAGTAATTGGTGAAGTAGCCCATTTTTCAAAGTCACAGGGTAACATCTGTTGTTTAAAAGTGGGTGCCAGATTGAGAGGAAAATAGTCTTGGAAACCATTTAGTCCAATCTAGTGAAACAGATTGGATGTATTGGGAGGGTTCCATAACCTCATTAGGTTCCAGTTACCATGTTGTAAGTTTCAAGGTCACGGTCCATCTGTCAGTACTGAAAGTCAGTTATAATTTTTTTTGTATCAACTTCATCAGAGATGCTGCAAGGGATGAGATTCCTGAACTGTGCAAATTTTTACAATCTTGCACTTCCGAGAGCAGTATATGCTTGAGAGATCCCACGATTAAAGTCACACATATGAAATTGTACTTTACGATTTATGCAATATTTATTCAAACATTCACCCTCAAAGTGCTTCTCACAACACAAGTCATGCCTGTTGACTGTATTATAGTGCTTTCGATAACATCAGTTTTAAGATAGGCAACTGTTTACAGGTTCTTCAGCATGACATGAATGGTTAACTAAAATTGATTGGCACATTGGGTTCTGGAACAAGCATTCTGTTGAAGTTTTAACCTTGCATCAGGGATGTTTTACAAATGCATGTATAAAATACAGACTATTTAGAAAATGGTTTATGTTCAGCTGCCATGAATCTAACAACCGATATTATTTAATGGATATCTAGCCATTTAATCAGTTGAACTGACAATGAGACATCTAGCAAAGATGTTAATGAAATTTGTTACTTCACATTTTTATTTCCTTGTGAATAGCCTTATCATGTTGGTAGCCTCAGCAAGACAATATATAGTTTTCTCGTGCAGACCAAAATCTAGGTCAATTTTAATACATGTACATGCATGTGTGGGGCTGTATATATTTAATAAGTATTTTCTTTTGTTATTGTTGAGTTGTGACTTGTAGCAGAATGTAACTGACCAAAATTATGCATGAAATATGATCATTTTAGAAGATAATTTTTTTGTAAAATTTCACCAAGATGCACATTCCAAGTTGCACTTAGTCAAAATAAGCTGGTATTTATATTACTTTGACCACAATTTGTGCCCATGATAGTAGGGTTATCAATTTAACATGTGTCAAAATAAGTTGAGAAAAATAGCCATAAATAACCATAACAAAGAATTGGGGGGGGGGGGTCGACCAGACCGAAACACTTGACTTTAAAGGAGTTCTTAAAATAACTGAGGATGAAATAAGTGGGTTTGATTGTATTTGGGGCTTGCATCTGTCACTGTCTTTTATGTGGCATCAGAAGCAATCAAGTATATTATTATTATTATTATTATTATTATTATTATTATTATTATTATTATTATTATCAGGGCATTCAAATGACAACAAAAAAGAAGTTGTGTTCAATAAAAGGCATTTCAGAAGCCAAGATGGAAAAAATAAAGGAAGCTTGTGCAAAGCTTATAGAACCTGGATTTCTTACAGCCTTGGAATATGCTGACAAGAGGAAACAAGTATTCAGATTATCCACAGGCAGTCAAGAATTTGAGTAAGATATACTCTTTTCACTTTTTTCCCCTGCTAGGAGCTGAATTACTCAGTAAGTTTGGTGGTAGAAAAGAGTTGGAAGTTGTGATTTTGAGAGATTTGCATGTATTATCTCTGGTCTACCAATTTTTGTAGATTTAATGGTTTTTCAAACCATGAATTGAAAGACCTGATGAGGAGTATTTGTAATTTGGAAACAATAGAACTACTTCCAAAGCCTAACAAAACTAATTTTTCAGAAAAGTATGAAAATTGATAGTCACAATGAACGAATTCATAGTACACCACTTCCTCAATAACTTGCGGCCAGTTCACTCGCAAACCTGCTTACAACACTGGGTCGGATGTGGATCCCATTTTCTAAACCTCAAAATACCAGAAAAATGAATCCCTAATTTTGCTGAACTTCAAATAATTGTTGTTAAAAAATCAAATGGGAACTTTGATATATTGCTCATTTGGTCATTGCAAACGGTAGATAGGACCTGGAAATTTTAATCAACATTATGAAATATCAAATTTGAAAAAGATCATACAATTAGCAGCAGAGAGGGTGAACAGACCACGTTTACGAGCAAAAATAAGGCTTCCAGATAACGTTTTCGAGCAAAATAAGGCTTACAGACCACGTTTTCGAACAAAATATAAGGCTTCCAACGAAATCTCATTTAACCAAAAAAAAAGTCTCCATTTTTGCAAAAACGGAGATTTTACGATTTTTTAATCAATTTTGCTCGCAACGATGTGGTCATCCACCCTCTCTGCTGCTAAAGTTTTCAGTTCTGGGTTAATAATTCTTTTACGATTTCAACCGAATATTTGATCCAGTCCGATACGATATCGTGTCCGAGGATCATGTAGATTTATTGTTGCGAATCCGTGCGGAGTCGACTGAGCATGACTAAAGAAATCTCGAAATTGATTGAAGTCCATATCAGAGCACCATGTCTGCCAAATATTTCTAAGAGTATGAGTATCAACTCCGTTGAATACAGCAAGAATATTGCAGTTATCTCTGATGACTTTTGGAACCTGAGTGTAGCGTTGAGTGACATATATCACGTCAGTGTTTTTATGCCTGCCTCTGGAAAAGATCCTAGCAGGATTTTTTTGTTTATCCAACATTATATCGTCGTATACGACTAAATTGTTAATATCTCCATCATTATCATCAATACTCGGTGCTTCATCGATATCGGTTATAAAATCAATGGCGTTCTCACCCTTAATTTCTGATGCATTCTCGTTAAAATCCTTTAACACTTCATAACATCGTTGATCATCTACGCTAGGGGCAATTAAATACAACTTATCCCACTTCATCCATCTCATTATTAAATTGAGCAACAATTGCGTTTTACCGGATCCAGATGGCCCGATTATAATCATCCGGATAGAGTTTGGTAGCGCTGCATGATGCTTAATTGGTTCTCTTGTTTTAGTCGCCGAAAAATCAATTATATCCATATCTCTATACATAAATTATGGATCTATATTGTGTGAAGTGTAAAACGCGTACTAGCACAAATGATGTGACGACGGTTACAACTAAAAATAACAGATCAGCACTTACTGGTAGATGTGCAACATGTGGTACAAAAAAATTTAGATTTGTTTCTACAAAATCAAAGATTTTACAATTCGGAGATGTTTTAAAAAAAAACGAGGAGGTGATATCGCAGCCAAATTGGCAAAGCTCCCTGGAACCCCATGGGCAAAGTACCCCGGAGAAAAGCACCTTCCAGGATATAGCTACTGTGGACCGGGAACCAGACTTGATATCAGACTCGATGATCAAAATCAGTCCCGACCCGGTGAAGAACCAATAAACGCCATTGATAAGGCCTGTCACCTTCATGATGTTGCTTATAAAAGCAGCAATCTGCAACACAGGCATCTAGCAGATGTGAAATTAATTCATGCGTTAAATGCTATTCCTGATAAATCCTTCAAAGAAAAATTGGCTTCCTTTTTAATAAAATCGGCTATGAAAAGTAAATTGATGTTAGGTGCCGGTAATTAATAATATGGAATCAATTTATTATTCCCCAAGAGGATACTGGAGGGGTAAATCAGCAGTCCATAAACTCGCTAGCGCTGCAAAAGTGAAAAAAACCACTGCGGCTAATTGGTTATCCAAACAGGCACTATGGCAAATTTATCTACCACCGCCTAAACAAATTCAATTCTCGCATTTTGATGTGACAGTTCCTAATGAAGTTCATCAGGCTGATATATTATTTCTGCCACATGATCGTGGTTACAAATACGCTTTAACCGTAGTTGATATTGCAAGTCGATACAAAGAAGCAGAACCGTTAAAAACAAAATCAGCCACTGAAGTCGCTTCTGCATTTGAAAGGATTTATCGACGAGGTCCTCTGCACTGGCCAAATCTATTGCAGGTTGATCCTGGCAAGGAATTTCAGGGTGCAGTGTTATCTACAATGAAACATCATAATGTCACCATACGACGAGGGCATACTGCGCTACATCGCGATCAGGCCATTGTAGAACGATTTAATCGGACGATTGCTGAGCGGTTATTTGGATATCAATACGCAAAAGAATTCATCCAAGAAAAAAGATCCCGTGAATGGGTTAAAAGATTACCATCTGTGATTACTGCACTGAATAACGAGATTACTAGAACAATCAACATGAAACCTATCAACGCGATTAAAAAGAAGTCAATACCTGAAAAACCACAAAAAGATTTCAAAGAACCAATTCTTGGTAGTAATGTCATTGTGAGGTACTTATACGAACCAGGAGAGCTTGAAGGGGGTAGAAAAAGGGCTACTGATCCTATTTGGAGTGTTACTGCACACAAGATATCTAGTATAACACGATCAACTGGTAGACCTCCAGTCTATAAACTGGATTCAACTGCCCCTCAGCGGGGTTTTACTCGACAACAACTACAGGTAATTCCCGAGGATACTCAATTGCCACCGCATGGTCTTAACTAGCACCGTTGCGTCTATTGCACTCAAGACAAGTCAACATCACATTGTTTCTGACATGACCGAGATTGTTATTTTTTCTGTCTACGGTGAATTGGCGAGGATCCTTATCCGAATACTGCCAACGCATTATACAATTGCAACTCGCGCAGTGATTATTCTGTTGTTTCTTCAAAGTGATTATTAATTCAGCATCAATATCAAATTCTCGTTGTTTTTTTTTGTCCTGTTGTTTGTAACCGGAGAGTTTTTTATCAATAATTTTAACATCAATATCATTTATTGTGGTGTCATTATCATCGAAAACAATTCTTCGAAGTTGATTTATTTTTCGTACTCTGGATACTGCGAGATAGACTAAATTCGACCATTCGATGTGATTATCCACCATCCAAACAATTGTATCCGATATAGTCAATCCCTGTGAAGAATGTATTGTTGCTGCGTATCCTAGCGTCCACGGGGATTTATTAGCACGCAATGCATCTTCAACGACATTGATATCAACCAGCACAATATCATTTAATATGAGAATTTGTTTTTCACTCTGTCCTGGAATATCAACTTCAATATTCTGTTTTCGTGTATCCGATGGCCTATAACAAAGGGGTACTGGAAGCGTTGCAAATTTTTCTTTATGCAATTCAAATAACTTCATCTGAAGTGTGTCCCTGACTATTTTTCTACTTGCAATTATCAAATCATTTGGTCTCCATGTTTCCCAGAAATCATTCATTGGAGTTTCTGAAATCACTTCACGCACTATTTCGCATTGGATTCTATCCGGTTGTAATCTAATTAGCGCTTTGAATTCACGTAATCGTTCATCAATTGATCTATAATCAGTGGTAATTTCTTCATAATAGTCTACAAAACCCCTTAGCCATTCATGTGGAGATGCACCGACAAATGGTGGTGGTTGGCCGTGATCACCGCACATGACAACTTTTGTGTTTTTGTTTAACAACCACTCGAGAAATGTTTGTAATACATCTAATGACACTGTGCATATTTCATCCCAGATTATGATTTCAGGAATGAATTTATCACCCATACGCTCAGGAGTCCATTTGTCACCCTTCCATCGAAAGAAACTATGGTAAGTACAGGCATTTACCCCTCGCTGTATCATCTCTGGCGAGTCTGTGAGTCGGTGTTAGCACAATCATGGTTGACCGACGAAATAATTCAATTGCACGAGTTGTCTTTCCTGACCCACCACAACCGTTTAAATAAACTGTCTTGTATCTACATACTGGATCAGATACCGGTGGTGCATTAGAAAATTCTGATTGAATTTCAATACGGTTACAACAAAGATATTTATCATCCATGGCAACGTCTGCCGATTCACAATACTCATGTAGCATCTCCTTTTTAAATCGCCAACGCCCCCACGCTTCCTCCGGATCTGTGAATTTAGCTACAGCTGATTTGTACTTATTGTGTATATACATCGAATCAGTGGCCACTCTAACCGCGGTATTAGGAAATCTATTTATCATCGAAAATAGATTAATAGAAGCATAGGCTAGCATAGATGATCTTAAATGTGTATACTGGGAATTATATCCATCACAGTAGGTAACAACCGTACCTAATTTCTCACCATTGGATAGAAAAGCATCCTTACGGGATACAAGTTTTCCCTGTTTCATTAAATCCGTTACAATAAAATCGTATTCAGCGATATCTATGATCAACCGCGAAGAATATTTTGCATTGTCGTATCGTCCACCCTGGGTAAATTTACCGATTATTCTTCGTCCAAAATCTTTTGCTTGTTCTTTTTTAATTTCAAATAACTTCTTAGACTGATTCATGATTTGTTCTTCATTGAAATCAGGGAATTGTTTTCGTTGTTCGCTGATTATACGATCTAAATCGGGTTGTGGTAGCCAAACTTCTTTCTGAGCTCGATAGCATATAATAGCCTCGGAAACAATCAACGATATTAGCATACCACAATCAATCATATATCTCAATAGCACTATTGGCATCCAGGCCTTTTCAGATAGGTGTCTACCGAGCCAAACATAACTACACGGATGTAATCCTGACGCTAATTCAAATGATATCACACGTGCGAATCCGGTTAAATCAAAATCAGGCAATGGTCCATTAATCGCAACACGAGTCATTTCATGCGTGGGGTGTCCAAATCGTTTGAAGTACTCAGCACATTCCCCATACCCGAGAGAACTTCCGGGATAACACGCGGATATATCAATTGAAATCATACCATCACGTGAGTATTTCGTATTCCACAGTCCTCCATGACCAAATTCGACGCAACTCAATTTAACATCCTCGAGAAAATCACTTCGTGTTGGACGCCATGAGTTTTTTTCTCTTGCGAAGTGAGCTACCACTGATGGAATAGTAAAACTATCCGTGAGTAGTTTTTCATGGAAACTCTCCGGTGAAAAATCACCAGCGATTTTTCTCATTCTGTTATCTAATTCTTCAACGCGATATAATTCACCATTTGGTCTTACAAATTGATCGAATCCTATTTCGGGATCTTCATCACTTCTAAGTAACCACACTGACACAGGATCATCTTTACACAACGCATGAATAGCATCGAATAATTTCTCTTCATAGAAAACATCCCCGGAAAATTCCGGGGGGATATATTTCACGGTTCGTTCTCATGGAAATACTGTTACCGCAGGTGTCCACGCGTGTTTGTTATGATCAATAATCTGTATTGGAGCTCCTCGCGATTGATATTTCGGTTCGTATAAAACCTCTCCGGTTATTGTTGTTACTGATATTGGGAATTTTAATGATGCTTCTAATTTAGTTATATCAGAAATCTTTGCACCATGCTGTTTCACTGTCAGTTCCCATTCGGTTATTTTCCTACGTCGCAGATCAGTTAGTTTATTTCCTCGGGATGCATTTGTGAAGTGTTCCATTACCCGTGTTGCCACGCAATTCAGTGAACTAGAATATTTCATAGGAGCTAGTTTTGCGATATCGGGTTTATCATTTAATGGATATATCCCATAAACCATTGCTGTTACGGGATAAGATCTTTCGTAGCATGGTTTGTCAATGCCGGTTAGAATTCCTGGTTTGGAATCTCTACTCACAATGACAGCTTTTTTATTCTTGAGAATTGGTTCAAATTTATCCCTAATAATCCATTTGCCATCGACTTCAATAATGAATTTTATTCGGAAAAAATACCTTTTTTCCCCAACACGTGAAATTATCACTGCTGCTTTTTCATCAGTCATGGTAGCATCAACAACACCATCAATTCGAAATGTTGACCAACAATAAGATGCTCCATCACGCTTGAATTCATTAAAACAGTCTCTGATTTTACTAATCATGGCTTTATCAAGAATTGTATTCTTTGGTGTATTAGAAACTATATCGAGATTGAATTGAGCATCTTTCCAGGGTAATCTCTTGGACTTTTTTTTGGTTTATCGAGATTAAATTTAGGATTAATTTTTAATAATCTCTTCAACTCTTTCATGTTTCCGTCTATTAAACGTTTTTTTGGTTTATCGAGATTAAATTTAGGATTAATTTTGTTACGTTTTTTTGGTTTATCGAGATTAAATTTAGGATTAATTTTTAATAATCTCTTAAACTCTTTCATGTTTCCGTCTCTTGGACGTTTGAGATTAATTTTTAATAATCTCTTGTTACGTTTTTTGGGTTTATCGAGATTAAATTTAGGATTAATCTTCAATAATCTCTTAAACTCTTTCATGTTTCCGTCTATTGGACATTTTTTTGGTTTATCGAGATTAAATTCAGGATTAATTTTCAATAATCTTTTAAACTCCTTATTAGCATTGAATTCAGCATTTTTCGAAGGCGTTCTCCTTAATTCCCTCATGCTATAATTAAAACAAGCATTTAAATGAAGAATTTATATATAATGAATCACTGCAAGTGGCTTATGATTGGATCAGTAACATCGTGTAACAAATCATGCAGAAATGAGTTTTGTGGGTATCATATGCAAAGCTTTCGACGTGGAAGCCTTGGCCCGTTACCCTGCATACGATGTGGGGTTGGGGTTAGGGGAAAATCTCAGTTGTGTTTGAATTGCGGTGGAAAGCGATACAGGGAGTTGAAGCGTTATTATGATAAAAGAATAAAAAATGGACAATCAATCAGAAATTATGACCCTGAAAAAGTCCCTGACACTGACAACGTCCCTGACAAAATCATAAGAACTCCTCAAGACTACATCGAAAGATTTATCATTAAACCAAACAATGAATTAGACAAACAATAGTATTATGTATACGAATGAACCAAGAATTCAGACACCATCCCTTGATTACAAATTATGAAGCATCCAGTGATGGTGTTGTAAGACACTGTAGACTGAAGAAATCAGTTGGTGCTGTGAATAATCAAGGGTACTTGATGTTTACTGTTGGGAAGAAAACTTATCTCAATCATCGTTTCGCATTTGAATGTTTTTATGGATTGATCGAGGATGATTCTGTCATTGATCACAAGGATTCTAATCTGAAAAACAATTCTTTATCAAATCTACAGGCTGTTACTCAAAGTGAGAATACCAAACGAGGAAAGACTGGAAAATGCAAAACGGTTGGGAAGAGACCTGTGAAATCTTTGAATACGATAACTAACGAAGAAAAAATATTTCAATCAATAACCAGCGCCGGTAGGCATTTCGATATTTGTTCACCCTCAGTACGATTTGTTGCAGAGGGGATTTATCGATCGGCTATTTCAAAAAGGACGGGACAAAAAGTTCAATTTAGTTATGTCTAATGCGTCATATTTTTCATTTAGAAATATATCATTTTTATAGAATAATGAATTCTGAAAACATGAATAGCATTTTATCCGAGATTTCAAAATTGAAAAGTTGGGATATTGAACTATCAGATGGGTTAAATCCTGATCAAATCATGTCTGATTTTCAGGATATAGAATACGGAGTTAGCACTAACAAGTATATGCTACCAAAGAAGTATGCGCTCATCAAGAGAATTCAGAATTCTATTCGGGACTCTCTCGCATTTTCCAGTGACGTAAGTGTGTTCGCTCCGTTGTATACCATCATAGAACGAATACGAAAAGAATTGGGGTACGAATACGAATTGAAAAAGGAGGTTAATTCTAAAATTAGAAACCTACGGGCGTTAATTCAAGAAAATGAACAATTTTGACCGACCATTTATCATTATTTGATTGTGACCGACCATTTATCATTATTTGATTGTGACCGTCCCTCATAGAGATTTTCATTTTTTTTAGCATTTTTTGATTGACAATGTCAAAATCAGTGAAAATATTTCACACTGAATAAAAATTGATGGACTGTTAATGGCTGGTTGGTCCGGTATCAAATACACTAAAAAATTCAAAATGGAGAAACGGCACATTACATTTTATTTTATATATGAAAAGTGCCGTTTCTCCACCGATGGTAGAAGCTGTTATAGGATGAAATAACACTTCCACGATGGTGTTAGGTCGGATTGAAAAATTGTTTTGCAATTGAAAAATTGTTTCTGATTTCAAACAATGGTCAATGAAGCATTAACAACCCGATTGGCTCGTGAACGACTGGATGCAATTAAGAGATTTGTACCAATTCGCGACTCTGTACGGAATAAACTGCAACAACGACAACAAGCGCAGACTGACTTTTCTGTGTCAAGTGAACAACTGTTTACTCCGATAACAAGTGCGACCAAAGATGTGAAAAAGTTAACTGAAGCAGCGATATACGGAGATATTCCTGAGCGAGAACGAGTAAAGAAGGCGCCGCTGCTTGATACGCTTGAAAAGATAGCAGCAGAGACCGGACAAACACGCGCAGGGATACAACAGTTATCCAGTGATATAAAAACTCAGCGCGAGTATGAACGATTAGCTGATATTGATGATTCTGCGCCTGATCCACAACCTGTTGATGTCACCCCAAGAGGTGTTTCCTTTATAGACAAACTCACCGAAGAAGCTATAACACAAATCAAACGACCTTAATTAATAAAAATCGAAGATTATTCGACATTTGGTGATTTTGCCGCCAAAAGCTTTCATTCTAGAAAGGACTTTTTAAAAGACGAGTATAAAAACAGTAGAATAAGCCGAGATGAATGGGTTAATTGGTTGTATAAAACGAATAAGGGGATTACTGGTAATTTGAAAAAGGATACAGTTGAGTATAGATCTTTTAAAGTAGGAGTTGATAGTTATGGTATACAAAAACAACAAGAACGAGAAAAACAAAGTCGAGGCCGACAAAGGCAATTACTTGATGATAGTGAGGGCGCAACTGGTACAACTGAGGAAAGAAGCGGAAAAGGATATTCGATTGGAAATCCAAAGGATTTCAACGCTGGAGTCTTTGACTCTACCATGACATGTCCTGGTAGTGTTCTCAGTGATATATCACGGTTAGAGGTTCTCATCGGAGGGAAACGAGCTGGAAATAACTCACCGGAAATAATTAATGAAGCAGCTGATATCTGCAGGCGGTTATTTCAGGGTGGTATCATGGATATCAGCACATATCGAGATTTCATTGGCGAGTTAGTGGAAAGTGGGTATCATAGTGACTGAATTGAAAAGTCAATTGATTAGATAAATAACAATTGAAAAATTGTTTCTGATTTCAAATAATGATCATACACTACAATCATGATAAACCAACCCCCGTCTACGTAGTTAATTCACGGTTTCCGGTTTATAGAGCATACTACGGAGATGGTTTAGGTAATACCATTTTAGGGTTATTTGCGAGAATGGCTCCAAAAGTGATGCCGTTGGCTAAACAATTAGGAATGAAAGCAATTGATGTTATTCGTGATAAGGGTATTGGTGCTGTTGGAGATCTTGCTGGAAAAGCGTTTTCAACTGCGAAGAATAAATTAACATCATTAGTGAAATCACGGATGAAATCCAAAGGATTTTCAAAACCGTTACCGTCTACAGCGGAAATGCCTGCAAGTGTTAGTAGAATTATAAATAACGCAGTAGATGAAAAATTAGCGTCGATGGATTTAACCCCCGACCAAAGCAATATTGCAAATATGATAGCAGGAAGTGGCTTTAAAAAACTACGACGATGAAAATGGAAAATCGCGATTTAGACTCTGATAAATAGAATAAAATGTTCAAAAAGTCACCTGATCCAGCGTTTGATATAGACGCCCCAGTCCCCAAGAATGATTCTGTACGCGATTATCAATATTACGCCTATCATGCCATAGACTCAAATAGTCGAGCAAGAATCGATCTTCAAGTCCATGATACCAGTAAATACTTTTTGCCCTGTGAAGCGTTTATTGAAGTAGAAGGAGAAATTGTAACAGCTGCTGATACTCCTGCTGTACCAGCACCGTATCCAGCTGGTACTCAAGTCGGTTTTGTCAATAATGGTATCATGGCGTTATTTGAGAGTGCAAAATATCTCATTGATGGAAAAGAAATTGAGGCGATAGATCGCGATGTTGATGTGGCTACAACAATAATCGGGTTAGCGAGATATTCCGATGATTATACAAGATCAGCAGGACCTTCTATGATGTTTGCAAAAGATGCTACAAATACCGCTGGAGGAAAACAATTTGTTGTAAGACGACCAAAGAATAATGCTGGCACCGCTAATATTGATGCCGAAGATATGATTATAAACAACGATGTTAATTTCAATCTAGGAGCTGCAACACGTATTTCAATGTTGCAAGGAGCGCGTAAATCATTTTCATGCGCGATTCCACTGCATCATATATTTGGATTCTGTAGAAACATCCGAAAAGTTATTTATGGAGCGAAGCATACAGTATCGCTTGTACGAAAGAGTGATGATAGTGACGCAATCTGGAGGATTCCAGCAGACAATGCAAATCCAAATGCTGATGCCGGTAAAGTCACTTTAACAAAAATATCATTGTGGATGCCAGTGTTGACTCCAGCAATCACCGCAGAAGAACGATTACTATCATTTATGGACCAAGGAGGAAAGTCGTTGTTGAGTTGGCTAACCGTGAGTACAGATGTTAAACAATCAAATATCAACGGGTTATTCACTTGGAACCTAGCATCAAAACAAGGTGTTGCTGCGCCACGTCATATATTTATTGCGTTACAAGATAACGCACGAGTTGGCGATCAGCGTTTCAGTCATATGATATTTGATCAATTAGGTGTGAAAGACGTCTCACTGAGAATAAACGGCCAACAGGAACCATCCGAGGATATACAACTTAATTACACAGAAAATCATATTGCACGAGTTTATCATCGTCTGTTGTCATTTATGGCACGCGATCAAAATGTGGATACTGGTTTGCAAATATCACAATATGATTTTAAAAATCTGTATCCGATCTATTACTTCTCACTGGAACATCTCGATTTGATGAGACAATCTGTTGTTGATATACATTTTAGAGCTAATGTGACTCGTGGTGCTATTGCTGATTATAGAGCGGTTGCTGTCATTCTCAGTGATAAATCAATGCTACTTGAAGGTGTTGGTGGAAGAATGAGAGTGGTAGATGCACCAGTGGAAAACATGTAATTGAAATTGTAAACGATTTAGAATCAATCAATTATGTATAATGTCATATAGTAATATTAGTGTTGCGTTAACTCCCGGTCAATTAAAAAAATTGCAATCGGAATCAGCTAAAAAATGTGGAACCACAATCACGTTGAAACCCAACCAAATGACTGGTGGTGCAAATAAACTATCGCTGACAACTCGTCAGGTGAAACATTTCAATGATGCACTAGTAGCAAAAAAGGGTGTTCAGATTACTCTCTCTGCGGCTGCTATCAAAAATATGATTAAAACAGGCGGTATATTTCCGTTGTTAGCTGCGATTCCAGCATTGATTGCAGCAGCAGCCCCAGCGGTGGCTAAAGCGGCAGCGTTAGGAGCCGTTGGTACTGCAGCAGGAATGGCACTAAAGAAGGCAACTGGGAAGGGATATAAAAAAAAGGGAAAGGGTCTAAGACTACCAGGAACCCCGTATTCGTGGTACAGCGGAAAGGGTCTAAGACTAGGACCGGTTTATTAATTGGAGAGTCTATGACTCAGGAACCTATGGTTCCCATGTCCAATTTTGATTTACTCGATGCTGCTAAAAAACTCGCGATTAAAAACTTCAGAGGTGTCTTTATGAAAGATCAATTACCACATCAACCAAACAGCGTTGAAACCGGAATCATTAATTTAGATAACAGCACCGGACCCGGAACTCACTGGGTTGCATACGCTATTGATCCATGTGGGATTGTCTATTTTGATTCATATGGATTAGCCCCACCAAAAGAGTTTATGCGTTATATAAAAACCCTTCCAATGAAGACTTGGTATTCTATGCTACCAACACAACAAATGAATGACCCACCAATATGTGGCAGCGAAGTATTAAATGTCCTTAACGCTATTTCTAACTCCTTGAGTAACCCAAGCGGAAAACCACCACATGTTGTCGTGAATGAATACACTAGTAATCGCTGGAGAAAATCGAAGATTTTTCAACGAAGTCGTCAAAAACGATTTTAGAGAGAGAAAGAGTTTTACAATAACATGATTGATATTTGGGGGAGATCCAAACCCGATGACACTGCAACCGGTGATGTAAAAAAACTAATCAAAGATGAAATAGCTGAGACGTTAAATTTAGCAAGTGTTGACCCGAACGAAATAGTTGTATTTCAGGACAAACAGGGTAAATTGAAAAGCAGTGATGTGTCATTGAATGACATTTTGATACGGCAGCGCGACGCCGCTGAAAACTCTATTGCGCTATATTCCAACAGTGGACAACTTAAACCAGGCGCACTTGTGTCTACAATCACCGACGCGATTGACGCCCACAAACGTGATCTGGAGGATTATATACGAGGTTATAGTACTTTTCTCAAAAATGTCGTACATAAATTCTTTGGAACCCCGCTTGTGGTTGGCATGACTCTCGCTGAAATTAAAAACTATCTATCGCTATTCTTTTTTAACAAGGACGCGGGAAGGATGATGAATGAAAATGAAATCAAGGCAAATTATCTCGAGATTTCTAAACTAATAGAAGATCAAAAACCCACTAACGACGTCATTGTTAAGTTTTTTGGAACCCCGCTTGTGGCAGGCATGACTCTCGCTGAAATCAGTGAGTTTATCGGCAAGCACACTCACAATGCCTACATCGCTAATAATTTCTTTGGTATCCCGGCTACATCTACAATAACTCTCAAAGATATTAATATGTTTATGGTGAGACAAACAACACTTAATACCATCGTGGATAGATTTTTGGGGAGAACACCTGTTTCTGAAACCACATCGTTGACAGGTCCAACCCTCGCTGAAGTTAAAAAAGCTATTGACGAACAAAAATCCGCCAGTGAAATGGTTAACAAGTTCTTTAGAGGACCTGAAGGTTACGATACCACTACGACATATTTTGACCTCGCTAGTGATTATAAACTCCGAGTAGATATGGATTTTAGCTTCTTTTTGACTTCATTTTTTAAACGCCGCAATAAAACGTTGATGAAATATACTGAAATCGATAAAACCTATTCCGACGTCATTGACGATATTCTTAAACTAAAGGGGAATTTTGAGCGGGTACAAAAACCAGTCAATGACATTGTTGATAAGTTCTTTGGAATTCCACACAACGCGGGTATGTCTCTCGTTGAAATTATCGCGGCTATCAATAAGGTAAAAACTCCACATAGTGTAAGCGTCAATAACATCGTGTACACGGTTGATAGTGGGACTTTTGATTGGATCCGGGGAAATGATAATTATCTTCGTGTTGGCAACAGACATACTGGTGCACCAGGTTGCTACCGACTTACAATAATACATCACCGTAAATTTGATTTGGAATTCAGCAACACAGGTATCAGAGGTGTTAACACATTGATGTATATACTAGAGAAAATACCAAAACCACCACCCTATATACCAATCCCGCTTACGATTACTATAAGCAATTCCAACGAGTCTGTGATTAGGGAGCCACTACCCTGGATAATAGAATTTGTATCCGGTGTCCCCTCATCCGATCCTAAAACCACTTCGTTGGTGGGATAATTGAAAACACTAGTTGGTTTAAAATAACAACAATGATTCCATCATCATCGTAATATCGATTCGACACCGTGAAAGAGTTTTCCGCGAATTTGAAATTACTTTCCGCGAACTTGAAAACACAATTGAAAACACTAGTATTTTTAAAATAAAAATGATTTCATCAACGCAATGTCGCTATGATCAGGTCAGAGAATTTCAGACTAGACTCAAAACCCTCACTGAGGAGTATCAAATAAAAATAAAAAAATACCGACGAAGAATCACCGCAATTGATATTACTATGTACTCGGTGTCAAGCGTTCTCGCTGGCGCCGGAATAATACTTGCATCGGTTACAATGATTGCCCCGGTCGTAGTTCCAATTTGCATTTCTGCGGTGGCTACAATCGGGGGTATATCAACCGGGATAGCAAAAAAGATATCATCATGCAGCCAGAGTAAACTGCAGAATTACTTAATTCAATTTCATATTGCATCAACCGCATATTCGCAGTTATCCCTGATGATATCGTCGTCACTCGATAATACAATTATATCAGATAGTGAATTCTCAGCGATGGTCAGTATTTTTGATTCCGCGATATCGAAATTAGAGCGACAACATGAATATAATAACAATGACAACACCGATGGAATTGGAAAACACGAACCCAAAAACCAAAATGATCTCAATAATCTCAACCATACCAGATTGTGAGTTCTCAGTGATGGTCAGTATTTATGATTCCGTGGTGTCAAAATTAGAAATACAACATGAGTATAATAACAATGACGACACCGATGGAATTACTTCAACAAATAGTGGAGAACACGAACCCAGTACAAACAAGCATGATATCAATAACATCAACGGAACCCGAGTTTAGTGTGAATTTCCCTAGCCCAGTCCCCGTGAAGGAGATAGCGCTAGCAAAACTACGAGTGTATCACAGTTGGCCTAATATCAGATCAAAATCATTTGGTGGTCAACAACCCAATAATTCTTTAGTGTTTGCAAATAAGAATAAACCCGACGGAACCCCAGACTGGAACGTTGTTTCCATACCAACCGGATCATACCAAATCGAACAAATCAATAATGAATTCGTGCGTAGAATAAAATCGATTACTGGAACAGAATCGAAAATCGCTATAACAGTTCATGAGCCGACGCTATCATCCGCAATTGAGATAAGCACAGAAGGATACGTCGTAGATATCTATCAGAGTTCTATTAGAACCGTACTAGGATGGCCTGAAAAACCACCGGAAAAATCCACCACCGACTTGACCACGGACGTAGAATCATATCATGAAATCAATCCCAGTTATCGAGATAATTTATCTGATATAAGAAAAGGAAAAATCGCCAATAGATTTATATTCACCAACAAAGACACATTGCAATGGGATTTTATCATTAAAAGAACAACCGACTCATCTGTTACTATTTCATTTACGCTAACTGACGTCCGTGGTTATTTTAATGAGATTAAACAATTATATGACACACAACTAGAACTACGGAAAACAAGATCGCAAAAACACGTTGAAATAATAAATCAGCTTATATCGGACATGGAATATATCAATGAACTAATTATTCAAACAATAATTAATGACAACAGCGACAATAAACAACGATTCCTAACCGATTACAATATCACAGAAGACAATCTGCGTAATTTCAAGTTTCCGAAATACAACGCTGATGAATTAGCAAGAATTGTTAAAACCGATATCAAAGCGCTACAAAAATCAGATTCAACTGTCCTCCTCAAATATAATAATGATCCAGATGGTGGCGGTAGGCATATCGCTCCGTTCAACGTGAATATTTCATCGGTGATTGCGCTCAATTTAGTATGTGATGTTATCGAAGGAAGCTATCAGATTAATCTAGAGCAATCAAATCAAGCTCAGCAGGGATATATTCTTTATTCGTTTGCACCAACAGCTCCTCCAGGATTCCTAATTATTGAAAACCCAATTAATCCTGTCTACATGCGATGCCATAATAATTCATTAACCAGAATTAATTTCAAACTCACCGACCAGTCAAATAATCTGATTGATTTACAAGAAGAGGTGTTAGCGATTAGTTTGTTTGTAAAGTCCTAAGGACTTGATCAAATATTCGGTTAAAATCATTTCTTATTTTTTGTTAACTTGTAGCAGCAGAGAGGGTGGATGACCACATCGTTGCGAGCAAAATTGATTAAAAAATCGTAAAATCTCCGTTTTTGCAAAAATGGAGACTTTTTTTTGGGTTAAATGAGATTTCGTTGGAAGCCTTATATTTTGTTCGAAAACGTGGTCTGTAAGCCTTATTTTGCTCGAAAACGTTATCTGGAAGCCTTATTTTTGCTCGAAAACGTGGTCTGTTCACCCTCTCTGCTGCTCAATTTTTTACATTTTCTTTCCAATAACATTTCTAGCACACCGTAATTAATGATATGTTAGGAAATTTGTATCAATGAAAATGTCACTTACACCGACTGGAGGCAGTACTTTAGTATAAAAAAAGTACAAATTAAATAATTTTGTTATCAATTGAAATTTGTGATCTAGTTCTATTTTTTTAGTTCATTTAAATGTAATGATTATAAATGCAATGTGTCCTCTTGTAATTAAACGTAAAATGAATCAATCTATGATAACAGCTATGTATGCGAGCATTTCACTGAGAACCTAATTAAGTGCCAACTGTTTTGATAACTGACTTGTGGAAGTATTTGTTGTATTGTTGCACTGAATTAAAAACTAGCCTCCTTTATATTATACCATTATTTATGTGTTTTGAATCAGAATAGGAGGTTGAATAAAGAAAAGTTAAAAGGCTCGAAAATCATACAAACTTTAAACCTAGTGGCCCCGGTCGTATGTCGGGTGAACTCACTTCATTTGATCAATCAAACACTGTTATAAATGCTATTGTGTATGTAAAATAAACTACCTTAAATTAACACTCTTTCATAACGGTTGATCAAATATAGCAAGGTAGCATAGAGAAATGATTTCACAGATATGGACCAATGTAAGCAAGTGAGTTTCAGAGAATTCTTTGACTGGCACTCTGAAATATCCTCAAGGATCATAAGTTTCATTATTACTTCCATTGGAATCACGACATAAATGTTGTACTAATTGAACAATACAAAAATTTTGTTTCCACGTAGACTATGGTATCACGAAATAAATGTCGTGTGTTTTGAAAAAGAGGAATTTTGTTTGGTGTTGTATCAGACAGTTAGTCTAGTTCCCTGCTGCAGACCTGCCAACCATTAAGATTTTGCTGTAAATCTTAGGAAAATTACATTTAAAATGCAGACTTTTATCTTCACTGCAAGTTTTGAATCCCAAACTTTTAATTACATTTTCCAGCTTTACAGTAACAATTACTTAAATGTTCACTGAGTGTGACAGGTACAACTGAGTTAAACTTTGTTGTATGTTTAACCTGTCTATCTCTTTCAATACACTTGTACTCCTATAACTTATTTGGATACCAGGAACATTTATGTTATAATTTAACTCTATAATTTTCTTCTTTACTTTGTAGGGGCAATAAAAATCTAATCTGAAGTAAATTGTGAAGAATAAGCAAGAGGAGACATAACTCCATTATCAGACTCAAACGTTCTCTCCATTGTAGTTCTGTTAAACCATAATTTGACTTTTGATTTACACAGCTGATAACCAAATTCAAGCATACTAGGCTGGAAAGTTCCAAGCCCAAAATTTGACCTTTGACCTGATTGTATAGATTTAAGAAGGCCAAATTTAGTAGAAAACTTTATCAAAGCTTTTACTAATGTTTTAGATCTAAAATTCTATAAAAAAAAAAATTGCCTTTAGAAACCTTGTTGAAACACACATTATGAATTGTCAACAGGTATTGGTTACCTGACTTTGACTTAGATGAGGGACATACACAATCTACCAAAATTCTACTAAATAGTTTATAAAATGAAGGAATATGTTGCAGATGAGCCTTAAGTATCTTCTGATTGGGTTTTCCTTCCATTTGACAAGTATGACAAGATGTACAATATCACTTTTGATGTTTTGGCCAATAAAAGTGAGTCATGATCTTGTGATAAAGCTTTCTTATTAATCCCTAAACGACCAGCCAAAGGAGTTTCATGGGGTAAACTAAGTATTTCCTGTCTGTAGGGTTTTTGAATTACTATAACAATCTCATGATTTTTTTACTGTTCAATGACAATTAACGTTTATTACCCTGATTAAAATAAAGATAATGAGTTAAAAGAGGATCACTATGATCAATACCTTCTGACTGATCAAAACAAGGAGTGAAAGGACCTCATCAAAAGCCTAACCAATACATGTGTCAGCTAAAACAATACTTTCCTTATCAAAATCATTTTTTTCAGCTTTCCTTGCCATAACTCTGGTAACTGTACAAGCTGGGAATAAATCGGGGAATTCTTTTTCAACTGGATCAACTTTCTGATCCAAACAAAGCTTGTTAGTTACATGTCAAGTGGATTAACCAAAACCTTGTCTCCAGCTAGGTTATTGCCTAGTAATATTACCAAATGTCACAGGTCCTGAGATCAAGTCTGATCTCAAATTTACACATTGTAGAGGAACATTAACAAAGCCATACTGTTACGTGTATGTGATATAAGTAATTTATATTTATTTTTTATTGTTTGTTTGTTAGATTTAAATTTGGCATTTTAAGTTTTAAGATTCGTTCATTGAAAAGGGGGGGGGGACCTGTACTTTTACATAGTAAACAGCAGATGTTAATCTCATTTTCTGACCTTGCTTCAGAGTGTAAACAGGCTTCTAAAATGATTGGTTGATTCCAAGGATATTAGAGCTTTATTTTAAAATGATTGGTTGATTCCAAGGACAAAATGGAGTAAAGTATAAACATCTTTTTAATTAGTTGTGTCATACGATGTTTGCGTGATTTCTTGAACGTGAGATTGTTCTGAGAGATTCTGGAAGGTCATGACCCCTTTCTTGTTTACGTAAAAACAGGTATATAAGTGATGTTTTGGAGCGAGATATTTTGTAGTTAGTCTGGGCTTTGGAATACAAATATGTATTTTATTGTTTAAGTGTAAATCATTTCAATTCATAAGGGATCAAGAGGAATGTATTGTGCTATTTATCTAGAAATTACTTTTGCTCATTTGGATTATTATAAAACTAAAACTGACTTCATCACGTGACATCGGCGTCCAAATTGGATTACATCGTCAAGATTTGAACCGGGAACTATTAGGAGGTTTTATTATGAGGACTCTTGCAATGCCACTAGTGGATTATATTGTGAATTCTTTGTGGATTAATTTTTGGACTTGATTCTCTAAAACCATAAGTTTATTTATTTTCTTTTATGAACATATTTGTACTCAATAAATTGTTTGTTAAATTTTACAAGCTTGTTATTTTCACTTCTTTCTATGTTGCTGCTTATTCAAGCCTAAGCACGTAACAATACTCAACTCCCTGAATAAGAACACCCTCATTAGAAGAAGACATGTCAGAAAAGGCAAAGTACTTGACAATAAAAAGGTCTGAGAAACTTGTGTGTCCCTTAAAATTGTAATA
Organism: Unio pictorum; assembly: GCA_030141615.1. Classification (NCBI taxonomy): domain Eukaryota; kingdom Metazoa; phylum Mollusca; class Bivalvia; order Unionida; family Unionidae; genus Unio; species Unio pictorum. Next base: position 41,122,822 of record JARLTB010000021.1, read on the forward strand.
GAGGTGGGATTGGCCAAATACCCGAGATTGATAAGAATGGTTCCTAATTCGTCCTTATTTAAAGTCAGACAGGTTATTAGACCCAAGAAATATATTGCTTTCAGTACATTAATGTGACCTTGACCTCTTAAAAATTAGAGCATTTAGAATTGGTCTGTCTTGATTCTGATGCCTTTTTTTTCAATATGTAGTATGCAGATGTAGGATAAGAAGAGGATCTAGATCAAATTTCTCTGAAGTTTGATTTTTAAAAGTTGTGTCAGTTTGATACTTTTCTTCATTGACAAGTAATACTGTTGTTTGAGACTTTCATAATCATTTTCGACTATCTTGCCTATGAACTTACTGTCGAATAATGGCTTTTTTCTGTCTTGCAAATTCGAGTTTGTCCAGCTTCTTTTTTATAGTTTCTGAATGCTTGCCAATAAGTTTCAGGGACTAACTCATAAACTCTTAAGATGTATTCTTTCACTGCATCAAGGTAACCACTTTGGTGAACTCACAGAAAATAGTAAATATCACTAGCCTTACCTGTGAGTACACATTGTAATAATTGAGTCAAATGCTCCCTTGGCCATTTCAAATTTTCAGCAACATTTTCAAAACGGGTGAAGTATTTGTTTACTTGTCTTTCTCAAAACTGGGGCACTAACCTTATGTTCCTTGCAAGATCAAAACTTAAATTTAGAGTTGAGGTATGAATATGCTTTTTGCTTGCCAGCTCTATTTCTTTCATTCTACATTGATATTCCCTCTCTTCCTTCTCACTTTGCATCTGCATCCGTCTCTCTGACTTCCTTCGCAAAATGCATTTTTTTCTTCTTATCTAACTGTATTTGCATTTGTATTTCATTTCTTGTAACTGCTTTTGTCTTTCAATTTCATCTGCTTGTAATTGCATTTGTTTTTCTTGTAACTGCATTTTTCTTCTTTACTTTCCTGAAGTTCAAGCTTCCTTAATTCCAGTTTCATTTGGAATTTGAATTTTCCTTCTTTTACTTTTCGAGAGTTTGATAAAGACTTACTGATCAAAACCAAATCACTTTTATTGAAAACATTCTTTTCTATCAAATATTGAATCAGGTTATTTCTTATTTCTTGCTTTGTTAAGGAAGCTTTCACTTTGAAAAGATCGTATTTTCTGGCAAGTTGAATTAATTCATCTTTTTGGAAAAAGTCTAATTGTTCCTGTGTAGGATTTTAATGAAAATTTTCCACTTTTGATGACATAGTTAGAACAACAAATTGTTGATCTCAATTGAGAAATTTTTAAAAACATGGGGAGTTCAAATTTTAAAATTTCTGAATAATTTTAGCCAAAATTCAAATCTCACGGATGAGCTACCCATTTATTTGTTACGAGTTTAGGCTCTAATAGACAGTAGCAAAGAAAGAGTGAACACATCAAGCTTTGTAAAATTGAACAAATAGTTTATTTCCTTGAAAAAGATTGTAAAAATGGAACAAGAACATAGTTTTAAGAATCAAATCTAAAAATAATCCTAGAATAATCCACAAATTAAATTTCAAAAGTCCTAGTTATGAAATGTTCTAATAGATTTTAAGTCCAACTACTGTTGGAAAATCCAAGAAGAAAGATGATGATTTGTGTTGAAGTCTGTTTTGTGTTTATCTAATATTACATTACCTTGTAGAATCACAAGATTTAACACTGTACTGTTAAAATTCTGAAAAAGACTTTGATAAACTGTCGTTGTCCAAGAATTCTATAGGAGCACATCAGATATATCCAGAGATATGAATTAATCCTTTAAAATCCAAGTAAACTGAAGAAAAGTTAACATGGATTTAAGAACTTGGGTGTTGTGTTGTTTGTCCGTTGATTCAATGAGGATCTCTCTAGTTATCTGAAGGTTGGAGGGGCTGGTTCTTGGCCATTGATGGTGATGTTAGGCTCAACATGGGGATTTGCAGGGGCCAGCTGATGCTTGACTTCAGTAATTTTGAAACTGATGATGAGACCAATGCTTGTGCATGAGCTGGAGAACTTGACAATGCTGCATTGCAGATTGGCTTCTGAGCCAGCATTGAGGGTGCAGTCATCAGCTAATAAGAAATCCCTGATGGTGCCTGTCATAACCTTGGTTTCTGCTTGAAGCCTCCTGGGATTGAATAGTTTTCCTTCTATACAGTACCTGATGCTGACTGCAACTTCTCCATCTCTGAAAGCATTACTCAGCATGGTGGAGAACACTAGACTGAACAATGTCAGTGCCAGAACACAACCCTGCTTGAATGATTCAGATGTCCTTCCATTGTCCTGGACTCGTGCCTGCATGCGTTCATATAAATGCTGCACCATGATATAAATTTTCTAAGGCATCCATATTTGGCCATTACCTTCTACAAGCCTTCCTGCTGACAGTATCAAAGGTTTTTGTCAAGTTGACAGAGATGGAGAAAAGGTTGGTGTTTTGCTCTTGACATTTTTTTTTTGTTGTTGCCTCACAGCAAACACCATGTCAGTGGTCCCAAGTTCTTTTCGAAATCCACATTGGCTATCTGGCAGTTGTTCCTGGTAAAGATGCGCAGTGAGATGGTTGAGTAGGATTCTGGCAAGTATCTTTCCTGCAATTGAAATATACCCCTGTGGTTGTTGCAGGCCTGGCAGTTCCCTTTGCACTTATGCAGGTGAATTATGGAAGCATCTTTGAATTTCTGGTGAATCGTCTCTTACTGCCAGATCAGTAAAAATGGTGAAGCATTTTTTATTAAGGATGTTCTCCCTTTCTTGTAGACTTCAGCTGGGATAGAGTCTGAACCAGGTGCTTTGCCAATGGAAATCTCAGTGTCTCAAGCATGGTTGGAGGGTTATCTAGTGCATTGTTGATGGGTAATTGTGGGAGACATCTGATGGCTTCATCATTTATGGATGAAGAGCAATTCAGGACACTGTAAAAGTGTTCAGCCCATCATTGAAGAATCTTCTCTTTGTGAGTAATTAGTGTGTTCCCATCTGCTTGAGAAGTGGAGGTGATCCAAATGATGTTAGTCCATACACTTCTTTCAAGGGGACATTGTAGAAGTTCTTCATCCAAACCAAAATTACAAGCTTGTTTTAAAGCTCGCAGCAAGCTTGCCACAACTTAATTTATAAAGCTTGCAACCAACTTATATTTGGAACATTGGAAAAAATTTTGAGCCTGCTTATTTTTGCAAGCTTGTTATTAACTTAGTACAATAAGTATGCGCAAGCTTGTTACAGGCTTGTTACTTGCTTACACAAGCTTGTTACTAGATTGCGCAACCTTGTTACTAACTTGTGGCAAGCTTGCACAGAATTCTTGCTATAAGCATGTGGGCTTTCAGAAATCAGACATGATTGTGGTCTTCCATCCCAAAAAACAGAAAATGTTAAGGGGTGGGAGTCCAAAAGCCCCTGTCCAAAATGCATTTTAGACTCGTACAGAACATGCAAAACTGCTCCTGGTGGAACATATTATCATAATATATTGCATATATAGTTTTACTTCATTCCAACAAATTCATCATCTGAAGAAAAAAATAAACAACTTACCAAACCTTTACACAATACTTGAAGTAACCGTCAATAACTCTAGATGCCATGTTTTGCAAAATATAAAACTAATTAATTTCAACTTTGTGGAAAAAAATTCACAATTATAATAACATTAAATATTATATAAAGTAACAACAAGCAAGTGCAGTACATGATATCTATTTGACTTTAATGCCTTGTGAGCTGTAGCACATTTATTGTTGATAACTTCATTGAAGCTAGCTTCAGTAAGACAGGGCTCTCTGCCTAATTCCTATTTAAGATGTTTCAAAACAAAAGCAAAAGAGTAATTCTTTGTGATTTTAATGTTTGGAATATGTGTGTAAATGTGTGTAAAATAAATCACCAGCAACGCTAGTAGTCCGAGTTTCCTCTAACCCTTGCCACCCCATTTTTTGATATTTGGACATTCATGTTGGGGTGTAGGGTCTGGTGTCGGCATGGGGTAGCCGATTACTTGCCGGCCTAGCAAACTTAAACGATCTTTCATCGAGATATACCTGATTGAAATCGATAGGAATATGATTTACTTTCTTTAAAAAATCACGAACATTGCATTCGTTATGTCTTTAATCTGCTGATAGACGAGACGAAAGTACATTGTTGCTGAAATTTGACCTGGATCTGGCCATTTGTAATGTTAGTCATGTGACTGCACAAATCTCGCAACCTACATGTCAATGACTGGTTTCTTAAATCCACCCTTGTATTCCACGAACTTCCATCAGATCACCTTTGCATTATATGACGTCTGGATGTATCAGACCCTAACCCTCCACCTTTTTTTGCTACTAAGATAAACCTCCATATGATAAATAAAACCAAATTAATGCATGACATCTAAGAAAACCTAACAACTTACTTACATTGTACAGCAGAACAACTCGATATCTGCCTGCGTTCATTGTTTGAAAAACATGCCCCAGCCACCAAATGCAGAGTATCAATAATAAAAAAAAGTGTTCTCCATGGTATAGCAGTGTTAGAAACCAGCTTCACACTGCTAAAAGATATCTCCGTAAAGCAGAGAGGCTATAGTCCATTTAGCCAAATAATCCCACTACAGTACTAAGATCACGAAGAGTTCCAGCTGTAAAGAGCTCTTCAAAATATCTAACAAACTAATGTCAAGGAACAAACATATGTACACCACTTCCATCTACGTTACCTTCTCTCCACTAGACCTTCTGGACCTATTTGCAAATTTATTCCATGACAAAGTACAAACCATTAGAGATTCGCTTGACAACACAATTTCAATTGACTTGTCACCATACAGTTATGATACAAATTTTCAGCGACAATGATTAGGAGCATTTGAACCTGTGTCTATGGATTTAGCACGGACAGTCGTGATAAAGAGTGCACCAAAGTCATGTTAACTTGATCCAAATCCAACATCACGGCTGCTTGAGTGCTAATAGATCCAATATTGCCTTGGAGGAATTCCCATCATTTTTCATAACTGCCATTGTAAAGCCTCTTCTAAAGAAACCAACACTTGACCATAACGATTATTATTATTATTATTATTATTATTATTAACCACTGAAAAGCAAGATATTGTTTAACTCACTAAATAAAGTCATGAAAGTATATTAGCCATTGTAACTTCTCTCTCTTAGATTACAAAATGTAGTTGAAAATGTATCCACCTAGTAAACCAGTGAATCATGTGAGAAACGCAATTTCTTTGTAAAAACAGCATCCCAATAAAGGAAAAAGTTACAAATGATGCTAAATGTCGTCAGCATAGAAGGAAAAATGAAATCATTGAGACTAGTGATCACTACTTTAGTGGAAAATAGATCCAACAAAAAGTGACAGTTACAACTAGATGTTTTTGCCCTGATAATATTGTTAAGGTGATTTGGAACCACAATTGATGGTCATTCATATAAATTTAAGTAACACTTATAAGAGTTTTTTTCCACTATCTTGTGACTTTAAATGAAGATATTGAATAAATAAAAATTGACCCCTCATCCAAGCATTTGTGAAGGATGATGGGCATTATTGGAGTAAAGCCGGAGGATGAGCATGTATACATAGCATATTACTCTGTCATTGGCGGAAACAGCGCTCTTCAAAGAATAAAACACTTTTTTTGTCCAACACATGATTTCACCCGAGGTAGCCAATATAAACATGCCACCCGCACGAGATATTCATAGTTTAAAGAGAAGTGTTTTGTTGTCTAAATAAAACATGGGAGGGAAAAACCTCATTCTGATGAAATCTCAACTTACAACAAAATGGGTGGGTGTATACATGCTCAGCTTCCGGCTTTACTCCAATAATGCCCCTCATCCTTCACAAACGCTTGGATGAGGGGTCCATTATCTTTTGTAAAGCCTTCAGCATCACATGTATACATAGCATTTTTAAAGATTGACAACAAAACATTTGCTAAAACATCAATAGTAAAAGTAAGCCTATTTCTGTTAAGTTGTAAATCATAAATCGAAATTATTTGCTATTAATAACTGCTTCAGCAAAACCCGTACTATTAATCTGAATATGCCTTAGATAAAATTTGTGAAAAGTTTTTACTGATGCCCAGTCTGCTGTTTTTAATATAGTGTGCAAGGAACAGCCTTGTCTGAAAGCAGCTGATGCTGCAGCAGTTCTGTAAGAATGTGCTTTAAATTTAGAAGTATCAATTCCTGATTGTTCTAAAACCATTTTTATCCATCTTGCAATAGTACTAGATGTCGCAGCTCGATAGGAACAATAAGATACCAGAAACTTGAGTAGATTTCCGAAGATTTTTAGTTCTGTCAAGATAATGCAGCAAGGTATGCATAGCACAAAGCTTTTCATTGTCATAATGTAGTAGTTCCAACTGGAATTTCTTACCTTGCCTAGAAGTTTTCAACAGATCCGAAAAATTGAATACTTTTTTATTTGTCATACAAGTCATGTTATGTAAATTCAAAGATTTTAGAGTTTGTGCTCTTGGAGCTGTAGATAATGCAATAAGAGCAACGAGCTTCATTGTTAATAACCTTAAAGATAGTTTCCAAAGGAAAAAGGGGTACACAGGTATTTTAAGACAATGTTTACATCCCAAGTATCCATATACCTTGGTTTTGGCGGACTTTTGTTAAACAATCCCTTCAAGGATCTATTAATCAACAATGGATTTGAACACCATGCATTATAAAACATTCTCAAAGTAGTAACTAACATTGCCTTGTGAGAATTGACAACACTATATGACTTACCTTCAGTTACCAAAGAATCTAAGTAAGAAATAACTGTTACCTCAGAGACACAAAAGGGATTAATTTTCCTGATTTTACACCATAAACACCATTTTTTCCATGCCAAGTTATATTGTTTAGTTTTCCCTGATCTCCATGAATTAATAATAATGTCCAAGGCTGTTCTTGGAAGTCCTTGGTTTTGGAGTAATCTCCTGATACAGCCACCATGGTTAAGGATAAGGTCTTCTCTAGAGGATTAATTTGACCATTGTGTGGAAGAGTCAGTATATTTTGTGTCTTGGAAGTCTAATTGGAAGAGAAATTAAACATGACAAGAGCAAAGGAAACCAGGATTGTGATGTCCAATGTGGAACAATTAAGAGTGCTTTACTAACCTTATCAGCAATAATTTTATTCAATATTTTCCCAACAAGATCAAACGGGGGGAAAATATAAGGGGTTAAATCATGCCAGGAGAATGAAAAAGCATCAATTTTAAATGCACTTGGTTCTGGGAACTACGAAGTGAACTTCTTCAACTGACAGTTTAATCAAGATGCAAAAAGATCTATGTCTGGAACAAATGTATGTGCACACACTCTGTGGAAGATTTCTTTCTTTAGCATCCATTCAGTGGAGTCAGAAAAGTTCCTTGACAGATAATCTGCCTGTACATTATCTTTGCCTGCAATATGGACTACAGATATGAAAATTTCCCTTTCCAAACACCACTCCCAAATCTGTTTAGCTAGCTGGTCCATTTGAATTGATGCCATTCCACCCATCTTATTAATATAAGAGACCGCACATATGTTGTCAGACTGAATCTCAATATGTACATTTTTGTGATCTAAATGAAAAGCTTGTAAGGCAAAAGAAATTGCTAATAACTCTAGGTAATTTATTGAAAAAATAGTCTCACTCTTGTCCCATCTACCAGAGACCGACCTGTTTGAATCCAGTGCATAAGCTCCCCACCCTGAGAATGATGGATCAGTTTGAATAGTAAAAGCAATGTTGTCTTGTCTAATAGATTTCCCATTAATGGCAGCCACATTTAGGTACCACCATTTAAAATCCTGTATACTTTGAGAGGATAACTGAACTGTACTATCATAAGTTTTATTTTCTCTCAGACCTTTTATTTTATCACGTTCCAAATACCTGTAGTGCATTGGGGCTTCCAGTATTGCATAAAAGGCATTAATCAGCATACCAATAAATGAAGCCAACTCTTGTATTCAAACATACTTTATATCCAAGAGTTTCTTGGAAAAACCTGGATTTTTTCCACTTAATGCTCATCTGAAAGAAAAGCTTTAAACTGAACAGAGTCCAACACAAAACCAAAAAAGAGAATTCGTCGAGATGGAATAAGCAGATTTTTCTTAATTGATTGTGAAACCAAGAGATTTAAGTACTTTGCAAGCAAATGCGACTCTCAGCATCCAAATTCAACAAGTCATCAAAATAATATGGAGCAGAAGAAAGCCCAAAAGGTAAACATACAAACTGAAAAAGCTGACCATTACAAACAAACTTTAGAAACTTCTGATAATCTCTATGTATTAGAATACTAAAAATAAGCATCTTTTAGATCAATGGAAGTAAAGAAATCATTTTTCTGGACGAGATCTAACACAATTTGAAATGTTTCTTGCTTAAAATGTTCATAATGAACAAATTTATTCAACTGTTTCAGGTTAATAACTGGCTGAAAGTTTCCATTTGATTTGGGAACAATAAAAATGTTTGAAATAAATTGAATTCCCTCACAAAGGGATGGAACTATAGCTCCTTTATGTAGAAGTTTAGTGATTTCATTAGATAAAATTGTTTTCTGCTCAGTTGAGACTGGAATTTCCTTAGGCAAAAAGGACTGAAAAGGCATGGAATCAAATTCAATTTTGTAACCCGAAACTGTTTGCAAAATCAACTGATCACAAGTAAAACCACACCATACAGCAAAACATTGTTTCAGTTTTCCAACAGAACTTACCTCAACCAATTTTAATTTATGAGCCCGTTTGGGGAACTAGTAGAGGCTGGTTTCCTTTCTCGATTGGAATTTTGGTATTGATACCTGTACGAATATTTTGCACTATAAGGTTGAGATCAAAATCTTGCCCTCAGATTGAACTCTGAACCTCGCATAGGTCCACCACCTCGAACACCACGGCCTCTAGTAAAATCTCTGAATATGGGCAAAATTTTCTTTGGCAAATGCAAAGCCAGTGTTACATCTTTAACCTCCTTGGCCACATCATCCCCAAAAAGCATGGATGTTATGGGCGTATGCATATTACACAGATTGGAATATTTCCGTTTCAAATGTGGTAGAATCATGTACCTTCTTCTGAGGGAGATGTGATATTGTACCTGACCCATAAGGGTAATACCATCCAAAATTAAGGTTTTTGCCTTTTCATTAGCCGCAATCTGAGGCTTTAATAATTCTGCTAATTGGACAATTGGCATAATGCTTGCAGCAACAAGATTTTGTTATCCCTAAAGGTTTTGTCATAAGAGTGAACTCATTTATTAAGGTCATTCCGAATTTCCTGATTGACAAGCGGTGGGCCTAACCTATCACAGTTTTCTGGGATCTTGTACTTCTATACAATTTCATCTGTTGCACATAAGGAAGTGCATGCAGTGTTAATCAGCATTGCTAAGGATTTTGGTATGGGCTCTCCTTTCTGGATGTTTTCAGTTTGGGTAACTGCCACATATCAGCATTGTTAGTAGAAAGACAGTTGCAAAGCGTCAAACAATTCCCCATTGATTTTCCCACTCAAAGAAATTTGTTTGAGTGGTCTACCTGCATTACTCTCTATTGGGGTAACATCAACATCGCTATATGGCCCTTCGTTTTCAACTTCTACATGTAACTCTGGTAACGGTTCGCCAAACAGGGTATCAAATTCATTGACATCTGCCACAACAGGCTGCATATTATTTAGACCCAATTTTGTCTTCAACAGCTCAATATCGGTTTCCGACAGATTATTTATTTCTATAAGATTGGATGACTTCGACTGTCCGACATTTTTTACTTGTTTTGTCGCCATAACAGGCTTGCGTTTTACCACTTTCTGAACTCTAGTCACAACAGACTTTAATTTTTTGTCTCTAGTTTTCTATTTTTGTGGCTTCATAATTCCTTTCCCTCGTGAGGAACTTGCCTCAGCTTCACAAATTTAAGGTTGCAATATCCTCAGGCCCAAAACCCAAAAATTCCAAGTCAGCTTCGAGGTCAGTAATTGAGAGGACTTTGTCCTCGTCAGTAGCCATTATGACTAAAATAGAAATAAACTAAAACAGTGAGCACGTATAGCTTGGACTACGTCCTAAGCTGGCTACAACACACCTAGGCACGCGACTATTACTTACCATTTTGTACTTACCGCTCCCAGAGGCATAGCTATGATATTTTGCGCCCGGGGACGAACTATAAAATTGGCGCCCCAGCCCCCTCCCCGTTTAATCACATTTTTCTATTACATTGAATAAGGAAAACAATAAGTGGCTGGCATGCATCATCATCACTGTGGATGGCAGACGTATTAGATGACACGTCTGCTGAGCCACTGCAGCGATCTTGTGACCGATTTATTACCCATGTTTACTTATTATAATGTAACGTTGTAAGCCTCATTTTGGCGCCCCTGTACCTTGGCGCCCAGGGACATATGAACCCCCTGTCCCCCCCCCCCCAGCTATGCCTCTGACCGCTCCGCTACAACGCCAGAATAAAATATGAATATCTCGTGCGGGTGGCATGTTTATATAGGCTACCTCGGGTGAAATCATGTGTTGGATGAAAAAAGTGTATTTTTCTTTGAAGAGCACCATTTCCGCCAATGACAGAGTAATATGCTATGTATACATGTGATGCTGAAGGCTTTACGAAAAATAATGAGTTTCATCTTCCATACATTATATGCAATTATTACTCACAATTGTTCGATTCTCCCAGAAAGGATATTACTTTTATTATGTCACTCTCATGCTGCAGAATGAGTGGCCTTAAAGACACAATAGTATATAGACAACTTTAGTATAAAACACAATAGTATATAGACAACGGTTCAGGACCATACAATTTTCCTAGAATTAAAAGATATCTTTATATAGGGGTGTCTGCAAAGTTGGGTTTCACTGTACCTTAAGTTCAGTAAATTGTTGTTGGGGTTGGGGTTAACGCCATTTTTCAGCACATGATAGGCTATACATGGCAACCAGTATTAATGGTGGATGAAGGACCTGGAAAACCCCGGAAAGAACCACCAAACCATGAGAAGCTACTGGCAAGCTTTCTCACATACCCACATTGGCAGAATCAGAGACTCGAACCCATGCAGTGGAGATGAGATGGCAGTGATCTGTAACAGAAAGCACTTTAGACCACTCTGCCACTCGGGGCCTCCATGTTCAGTATTTAACATTTTCCTTACATGAATATATATTGCATAAATAAAGAAATCAAAAGTCTAAATTAAACAAAAAGCAATACATTTCTTAAGGTTGGCAGTGATAAGGGTCAGGTCCAATGTTATTCAATTTTCATTCAGAATGTTTTAATTGCTAAAGTTAGTTTATTTACATTTTCTAACAGTTATATTGTAAACAAGGCTGATATGATCTTGATTGTGACATTGTTTTCATTTGTTTTTACATGTGATAGTAAGCTTCTGGGTGGAGGTGTTGAAAGTATGGCCATAACAGAAGCATTTGGAGAATTCCGCACAGGAAAGACACAGCTATCTCACACTCTTTGCGGTAAAAATAAACACCAAACTGGAAACATTTTCATTTATCTTCTTTTTATTTGTTGAATTCATGTCATTTTAAAAGTATATATCTCTTTTGTATTTCTCTGACAATATGCTCTTGCAGAAAAGTAAGCCCTTCTCTGTTTGATGCACATGCTGCAGATATAGAGGGGGTTCATCATTCAATATTTCTGACCCAAGATGAACAAAATATTTCTACAAACTTTATAAATATCGTGTAATTTATTTATTTCAGAGTCAGTAATTTCTTTTCTTTAGTTTTATTTCCCCAGTAGCACAATAAACATTAACAAAGTTTTAGCACAGAACATGTCTTTGCCTTGTACAAGTTAATTACTGCTAGAAGTTCTGGACCATTTCTAAATGAAAGAGGTATTTAAACTGTTTATCAATTCTTGCCATTTCATCATCTAAAAAGATTGTTACACATTTTCCTTCGTATCTGTAATTGGGTCAAATTAATAACCAAAATTGCAAAAAGGTTTAATGGTTTTTGAACACACACCAACTTATTGGCTATCATTATTCTTGTGCCAGTCAATTTGAAATCTTCATAATGGAAGAAATTAACTGATCCCTGTGTATTTTGTCCAGTAATGCAAACATGCTTTTAAAAAAGTCATTAAAATAATTACACTCCAGTGTTTTTAATTCAAAATAACATCATGTACACATGTTTTGAAAGTATTTTTAATTCTGAGTTAAAATTATAAATAAATGTTCTCAAGAAAAATAGATTCCTATATCCACACCCACTCTTCAGGTGTGGGTTTTACTGCTACATGTAATCCAGGACTAAACCTTAATCTTGATCTTGGCTAATTTTGGTGTTCTTAATTACATTTTCACACACACACACACACACACACACACACACACACACACACACAAATACTGTATTACTTACTGAATATGTATTGATTCCTTTTGCATTTTGCTTTCAGTATTTATGAACAGTTCATAATATAATTTAATTAGTTAGAATTAATGCAAATGTGAATATAATATTTGGGCCATTACTAGGGACCTGGGTATAATTCATCATTGCAGACAATAATATATTTGAATTTGTTGTTCCTGGCACTTTTTACAAGCCCGTAGCAAACAAAACCTTATAGGTATCCAGTTTGTCTGCAGTGAAATACCAGTTTCCAGTTAATATGCAGTTTCCATAGATGTTACTTAAATTTACATAGAATCAGAAAATCAGCTTTTAGAAACCAGATAAAAAGCAGATTTTAAAGTACTGTATAAAACTTAAGCCTGAAAGAAGAAAAATGCTAGTTATTTTCCAGTAATTCAGCAATTTTTATTTACTGTTGTTACAATTGCAGTTATACCTCAGAGTAAACTACCAGTTTCTTTCACACAGCAGTTTTTTATAACCATACTCATAATCTAAGTCCAGTTAATTGAGCAGTAAAACTGAAAAATCCAGTTTTCTTGATTAAGCATCTCAGCCACAAACTACCCCCCAAACAACTATTTTAAATGAAATGCAGTCTAAGGTTCTAATAGTCTAGGTCTATGGTGATTTAATGGTACAAAGCAATACATGTATATAAGAAGTGATGCTATCTCTGCTGGACAAAACCACAAGAGAAAGGACTGGGCTGTTTAATAGTCACTTTGAGAATAATATTCAATAAAGTGCTTTAGTGCTTTTTTAATGAAGTTGATCATTATTTTGTACATGTCTCATATATTTTCAAGGTTTCTAATATCTGCAAGATTGTTAACAATATTCCAACTGCTTTCAACAACCTTTGCATTTACACTAAATTTTGTTGTTGTTGATTAGTCTGGTTCCCTTGTTTTTAATTTATTGTTTGAAGCAGGGAGTCTGTCTGCAAAGTAGGAAAGTTGACTGTTTGTTGTATGGTTGCACTGAATTAAAAGGTCTCCTTAAAATGTATTATCATGTTAATTGTTTAATTTGTATCAAACAAAGGGTGTTGAATCAAAGAAAAGTTAAAAGGTATCTAAATCTGTAAAATGCATAAGATCTAGAGACCCATTTTATATTGGTTAAACTAACTCCAAATGATTAATCAAACACTGTTATAACTATTATTGTGTATGTAATATAATTAAAGAATTTAAATTAACCAGCTCTTTCATAAATGTGATAAAAGATAGCAAGGCCACCAATTAAAATGAATGCTTTGTCAAATAAATAGCTTTTGATTCAGATAGAATCATTGTAGAAATGTAGAATTGTAGAGAATTTCTTAATTGGCACTTTGAGATACCCTCAAGGACGAGAAGTATCACTGATATTTGCAATGAAATCATGGCAACAATATGTTACTAACAGAGGCAATGCAGAAATTTAGTTTTGACAAAGACAGTGGTTTTACAAAATAAATGTCTCTGTTTTTAAAAAAAGTGAAATCTTGTTTTGTGGTGTATCAACATTTAATCTGATCCATGTTTTGGAGATTCCCTGCTTTGATACCGGTACTCGTAACCATTAATGAAGCAGGAAACCAGACTAATCAACAACAACCAAAAGCAAAGACTTAATACACAAATATTCATACATACATGTGAATGTTGTCAGAATAATGTTAATAATTTTTCAAATGTAGGATAAGTGAACTGTAATATATATAGAATAATAAACAACTTCTAAATCAGTAGAAACAGCACTTTATTGATAAGTATTCTCAATGCGATTATAAAATGAGTTACCAGCCATTAAACAGTACATTTACACCCACCCTGTCCCCTTCCCATGGCTTGCTCAATGTTCAGCCAGGATGGATCACTTATATCTTTTAGGTCTCACAGTAACAGATCTTACCATTGTTTGTAGTGCATTGTTTTTGGAACCTGCTTTTTCAATATGTTGAGGCTGAGGTATATGTAACAATTCAAGTCTTCAAAAATGCAACATACATACCATTTCAAACCATGGAAATAACAATGTTTTCATAATACAAAGTGTTACATTATATTTGATATAAGTCATTTATATTTATTTTTATTGTTTGTTTGTTAGCATTTTAAGTTTAAGATTTGTTCATTGGGGGGGGTGACCTGTACTTTACAGAATAAACACCTGGTGTTGACCTCATTTCTGACCTGGCTTCAGAGTTGTAAACAAGCTTTTAAAATGATTGGTTGGTTCCAAGGACATTATGGAGCTTTGTATAAACATCTTTCTATTTTAGTTGGGTCATACGGTGGGTATGTGAGATTTTTAACGTAAATTTGTTCTTAGAGTTTCTAGAAGATCATGTGACCCCTTTCTTGTTTACGTAAAAACAGGTATATAAACTATGTTTTGGAGCGAGCTATTGAGTAGAACTTGGGCTTTTAGAATATAAAGTTGTGTTGTTTTGAGTTATTTTAAATTACCTTGTATTGGAAATTATTTCAATTCGTTTGGATGAAGAGGGAATATTTTGTTATTTATCTGGAAAAGAATTGTGCTCATAGAATTTTATTACCAAGAACTGACTTCATCAAGTGACATCGTCTTCCATCTTGGATACTTCGCTGGGATTCGAACTTGGAATTATTTGGACATTTTATTACCAGGACTTTTGCAATTTCTCTAGTGGATAATATTTTTAATTAATTTTGGAATTGATTCTTAAAACCATAAGTTTATTTTTTCTTTTCTGGAAAATATTTGTGTTCAATAAATTGTTTATTAAGTTTTTACAAGCTTGTTATTCTCACTCTTTCGTGGGTTTGATCCCCAGCCACATCATGCCAAAGACTTTTTAAAATGGTACTAAGAGTAAAAGCTGCCTCGATTGCTTGGCACTCAGCCTTAAGAGGTTAACGTTAGGACTGATCAGCCTGGTGTCAGGATAATGTGACTGGGTTGGACATCATGTTACATCACTATAAACTGCCACACTACAGAGATCTTAGCGATAAGACTGAAAAATTGAGCTTTGTTAAAAGTCCAAATCACATTCACACACACACAAGACTCTGATATTTATTGTGAGTATCTGTTTATGAGTACAGAGTTTACAACTGTAACAATGAAGACTTCTGTCACTTTTTTAGTGACTTTGATTCATAATTGAAGAAGAACATCAGTTCAAGCATCAGAGAATTGGTACAGGAAGCAGCACTTAGACATCATGACTGGACTAGTGATGATGCCCCAGTGCTAGACATCACTATAAACTGCCTGAATGCAGACATTATAGCAATATTGCTGAAAAAATTGTTAATCTGAGCTACATTAAAAATCTAAATAACACACACACTAACACTGTGCTTCAACTATTGTTTATGATGCATTAGTCGAATATGATACCTGCCATTGAAGAGGGACCTTTGCACCCCTTCCCAACAGTTTGTAGATCCTAAGGGTATATGTATACATCATTTTCTTCAGTTAACTAACCTGCTGTGCTGTTATACAATACATTGCATAGCATAATTGCACTTCAATTCCAAATGGTTTTGATATACCGGTAGTGTTGTTCCACTATACTTCTTTTTCTGTATTGATATAATAATTTTTGGACAAGATTGGGTAATACAAGCCAAATTATTTTCAGTTAGGCACCCAGTCAAATTATTATTGCATTTAAATCATTCATAAAACAAATTTCAAATAATAGAATTTTTTTTAAAACACACTTTTAAATCAACTGTACAGAAATAGAACATTAAAGCTTTTCTTATTTTGCATTTTTTTTAATCAACTAAAATGATTAAGTACTCAAAGTGATGGTGTAGAAAGCCATATTTTGAACAATACCTTAAATTGGGTTGAACAAATCTGATCTATCAATTGTTTTGCCTATATATAAAATGGCTAAATTTGTAATTTATGTGCAATGTTGATGCACAAGTGATTAAATATATATTCAGATTTGGTGACATCATCAAAATGAACCCATTAACACATTATCCCCTGGAGTATTTTGTTGTTTTCACATGAAATTTGAGTAGGAAACACATTTGTGGGGTTATATCTGAATACACCCTAATACATCGACTTCCAAGCAATTTTCCATTAGCCTAATGCCTAGTTGTGTTAGAAACATTGTTTTCCATTGTTTTGTTTTTTTTGCTCAAGCACAAGCAGAACAGACTTTCATATTAAGACCACTCTTTAACTCCAAATGCCTACCTTACCCTACTTTTTGCACAGGTTCACTTGTCTGTGTGCAGTTCAGACAAGTCTGCCTTAGATCTGAGGCAAAAAAGTCTAAAATCTGGACACAAAATCGGATTCAGACCACGAGTGAATTTTGGGTGGTAAACAAAATGGGTCAGAAAAATTAGGTTTTTCCCTCTGTATTTTGTAGTGAAAATAAAACATCCCGATTATCTGGTATCATTGTAGAGCTTAATCTGTCTACCTTTCTCTAATACCACCTACATGACCGTGATGCTACAGAGCTTGGCATTTAAGGCTAGTATCTTCTGCCTCGTAAATGCGGCACCAAGGGTTAGTGTGTTAATGTAAATTTGTATGTTTCCTCAGAAAAGCATTTAGCCAAGGTTAGTGACTATAGTGTAGGCATAAGTTATTTTGTCAGTTGAACTATGAATTTAAATATATGTAACCAGTAATTAAATATGTTTAGGTGAACATGCCCAATACTGGTTTAACATGTACTTGTTATGCTTACATTTTCTTTTAACCAGTGACAGCTCAGTTACCAGGAGCAAATGGATACACTGGTGGCAAAGTCATTTTCATTGATACAGAACACACATTGTATCCTTTTTAGTTTTGTATTTTTCTATATTCTCCAATTTTATTTGAGAGAAATTCTCTAGTGATAACTGTTACAAACCATACATGTATAAACATGTTATGAGTTTGTTTTCCAATACCAATTCTCCAGCAAAGCTTCAATATTTATGATGCTACAGATTATTGTCTTTTTTCACTGACAAGTCTTTATTTCCTTTCCTGTGATAAATTATTTTTTAATGAAAGGTCAGGTGTTATGGTTCTAAAGGTCATTGCTTTTTCAACATCAGTGATATGTCTCAATTTGTGATGAAATATTATGGACCAACTATGTCTCCTTTCTGAATCAGCCATAAGTAACAATTATCAGTAGTGGATCAAAAGGTAATATGGTCAAGAAACTATTCAATGTATATTTATTACAGGTTTAATTGTATATTTGCCTGTATACTAGGATACAGCCATTTTCAGGAGTATTTCTGCTCAAGGTCTATTCCATTTAAATATTCATGGTACCTGAGGGAAGGCAGTTTTAAATAATAAATGCCAGGGTACTTTGATTTCCCAAAGTTCAAATTAAACTGATTAAAAAATTTTAAATTGCATACTATATAGTTCAGTATCCCACTTTAAAATTGTCTTCCCTGGGTCTCAAGTATTTTTTGATAGAACAGCCCTAAGTTTCAAATAAAACTCTATGGGATATCAGTCTCATACCTACCAGAGTAATGTACATATATCCCAAACTTCTTTTGTGTATAACTACCCCCACATCATTCCATCTGGGTTCAAATTTTCCAGATGTTATTAACATGAGGTGAACATGTGCATATTATTCTTTCAATGTGTCTTGAGTTAAATAGCCCTTTTTAGTGTTACGTGAAAATACTCTATGTTTGTTCATTCTTTTGGGTGCCACAACTTTTGACGAATTGCATCTAAGCTTAATAACAAACATTTTGATGTATTCATTTACATTTTATTCTGCTGTTCCACTCCAATGCATTTATCCATGCTTATGTATGTCCATTTCAAGAGAGAGTTCGGCAGATATATAATACTTTATTGAACAATCGTTGTATTTGCAATAATAGTATTCAACTTGCAGCAGGTTTTGATGGAGTTGCACTGAAACTTTGAAAGAATTGTATACTGACATTGGGTAAACATTTGCATTTGGCTCTGTCTTTATGCTGGTAAATTATTCCCGAGTTATGCTTCTTTGTCTTGAATTGTATGCACTATATATGATAAGTGTTGCATTTGCAACTTGTCCCAAAGCTTTTGATTAATTTTCCAGCAAGTTTAAAGATATTGACATCAGGTGAACATTTTGTGCAATCACAGTGAGATAAGTTTATGCACCTGTCCTTTTTTTAAATTAAAAATGTTAATTGCTATTGTTTCCTTGGGAACTAAAAAGGCATGGTAATTATCTTCCAGAAATGGGCACTTTTAATGCACATCTCATGATCATATAGATTGTTCTAATTTATTGATAATTTTTTTAATCATTATACCCTCAACGGCAGCAATTATATATAGGAATCCTCAGCTCATTTCTTCTGTTTGGTACACACTGTCACTAAAGAACCACTGCTGCAGATTTCATGAATTTGCATGAACTTGGCATATATATTATGGTCATCACCTTTTAAGAAGCATTTTATAACAAATTAGTTTGCTTCTGAATTTGTGTAGAACCTATTGCCCTTTTTGTCTGGTAACTAAATACAGTGCACATGTAACAATCATGTTGATGCAATTAGGCCTACAGTTTTGTATTCATTATCAAGAAGCTTGGTAATATTATGTTCATCAGCAGAAGATATTCATATTGGTCTCACAATTGTTTGTAGATTTATTACTCTTTTTTCCAGAATGTAGGACATAACCCTAATGCAATGCATCTTGTCTTGTAGGTTTTCATTTATCACTTGAAACTTTGTACAAATTATGATTGTTATCTAAAGATGCATGTATTGACACATCTTTGTGTTCTTCTGGTTTTCATTAGTTTTACATATTGTCTATTTTGACTTTCAAGGCATAGTTTTGTGAATGCAACTGAATCTAAGTTTTTAGTGGTTAAATTATTACTATGGAATTAAGCACATACATGTATTATGGTCACCAATCAGAAGATATCTACGGTGATTATATATAATACTCACTTTATTTTCAAAAATGGTGTGCCCTTTTTTGAAAATTATGAGGCTCATTGCCTTAATGTGATAGGGTCCAGAGATTAGTTACTGCAATTATTATTATTATTGCATCCTAAGTAACCCATGAGCATTGAGGTTGATACATATCAACTACAGATGGGCAAGGGTAAGAGATTGTGAAGAGTCTCAAAATTGATTAAACAGGGTGTGGGTTTGTGTGCCAGCATCCTTTGTTGAGATTTGAGAATCCTAATCTCATTTATCCTATACAAATATTCACCTTATGGAGTTAAATAATTGTGTAGTTATCACAGTTAATAAACTAATAAAAGACTTTTTACATCAAATTAGGATGCAGTACTCACAATTTAATGAGTACAGTAAACTTGTAGCAGCTCATTTAAGGCCAAAATATTTATATCATTCATAAGCATACACAAGCAAGCAAATGGCTCACAGCTCAAATTGCACATACGAGCCAAAATGCATCAATATGCTGCACTGATGAATTACTCAAGAATATAGTGATTTTAATTGTAACAATGTACTTTTTCATCAATGCTACATAGCAGTGCTTGAGTACAACCCTATATTGTTTGTATTAATAAAGACAATGATGGCAGTTGTCTGGTTACAGAACATTACAGCAAGTTTGGAAAAAAAGCAAGAAATATAAGCTTTCAAATTATTTTCTAAAAGAATCACTAAATTTGAAATAACAATCCATGGATTAGTCAGATGTAACAAACTCGAGTTGTTTATGGTATGTGATTTTGTAAAGAAATGTGGCTGACCCTATATATGGCTTTTACTATTATATCCATATCCTTCATGTTTTGCACAGATGGTTATTATTATTATAATATTTTTTTTGTCTTTATGCAAAGAGACCAGGAAGCTCTTCAAATAAATCTAGATTAGCCACTGAGTAAATACTTCACTAGTTCCTCGTGGAATTGCTGTTGGCATCACAATGGATGTCAATTGACTTTTCACATTTGAATAGAACAGGACATAGCACTGATTACAACGATGAAGCTAATTTTTAAAAATAATTATGGACATCCTTTAAAACTTACATAATTGGACTTTTATTTACTAATTTTTTTTGTGAAATTTTTTAATTTTAAACAAGATAATATCATTTGCATTTTCAAAAACAAAATGGGATCCATATCTCCTTCGACGTTATAAGCAAGTTTGCAAGTTGTCAAGGTATATGCTAAAGAAAGAAAGCTTTGCTTTTGCTAGGTTTATTTGTTACACTTAAGGTCAAAAAATTTCACACAAAAAAATTAGTAAAGATATTAAATATGATGGTACAATATAGAGACATTTGGTACTCCTTTCTGTTCTTTATCCAAGTCCCAGTTTAATGCACTGTTTTCAGTTATACAAGTAATTTTCAGTTAATTTGATTGAGTTCTAAATATTGGCTTTCTTCTTTCCAAAAATCAGGACTGTTAGATGCCTTGGACAGGTCCATTAGTATTGCAAGCACATTGAAGCTATTGTGCAGGGTGACTCTCCAGTCTTCTACCAGTTTCATTAATGTGGTTTTAACATCCATAATCATTTCTACAAGCATATAGAGATTTTAAAACAATGATCAAAATGCAATTTGAGCCAATTACAATGAATCTATTTTAAAACTGTTGAAAGTGCAAGGTTAATATGTGTTGACTGGTCTGTAGTTGCTAGGTTATCCGTGCATATAGATATATTTGAAGAATGGGGTTATCTTATATTGCTTCTTTAAGACAATCTGTAAATTTTCCTTGGCATGCATTTCAAATATTAAAGAGTATGCCAATATCTGAGCATAAAAACGATGAGTAAAATTTGAAGATTTCAGTAGGCATGTTGTCAATACCAGTAGATTTCTTTATATCAAGGCCTTTTACGTCTAGGCTTTTGGTGTCCTATATATATGTCTGTTTCTTTCATTTTTATCTCCTGATCATTGCAAGGGTATCAAACCAATGATTTGTGCCAAAACAAATAAAATGGAAAAGAAATGAATCTTCTGAATGAATATACAGCAGAAATGTGACCCACAGTAGTGGTTATTATTGGAATTATCTTGTATTCAAATGTTTTGCAATCATCCAGGAAAACCAGACTTGAAAGAATACTGTTGGAGGAGACCCGACCTTTAGTGTAGTGTAAGACCAGCTTCATTGTTCATGGATTAATTTTATTATGAAAGATCACCTGTTTGGAGCAACCAAACTTTTCTGCCAGAAGAAATGGTGTCTCAAGATAGATTTGTTGCGTTACTTTTAGAATCCTGCAATGATGAAATGATTTTCCTTAACTTAAACAAGTCGACCAGATAGATTAAAAGATATTGCTGACAGATTTAACCTGGATCAGAATGCAGTGTTGGACAATGTGCTGTATGCAAGAGCATACACAAGTAAGTTTATCATAATTTTATGAACGAAAGTCATGCAGAAATGTTTTTTATTTTGACATTTTTAACCATGTGGTTGCATCACATTTGTAATTCAAAATTTTTTATTTTTGAAGTTGTTGGAATAATTGACAACAATTTGTAGTTGCATGGGTGTCAACCCTTTGAGATGAAAACCTGTATGTCAGATCAATAAAAAGAGACCCCAAATACCTTACATGAAAATGTATTCATACATTATATAAGATTTTTAAAAAAACATGCTATACACAAGTATTGTTACACATATTTACAAAATTATTTACATTTCTGAAACTCTTTTTCATTCTTTTTACTTGTGTATTATATGCAACACATGTACCTTTCACACTTTTCAAAATGTATTCAGGGGTTTTAAAGTCTCTGCAGCAGGTGTCATTGTTTAGTTTATGTTGTGAAAACACTGTTTCTATGTCTGAATTCAGAGACTTCCTTCATTCTGTATGTATTTTCTTCATTATCGGAAAGAAATCTATCACAGTCTGCCTTGCTGTGAGGCAAGGTAAGTAGTTGCTTAATAAGTACTTTCATAGTTGGGAAGACTTTCATCCAATCAGCCTGAAATCAGTGCCACGACCTTGGTCAGTGTCTTCAAGCTTGCATTTCTTTGAGTTACACTCAGCCATTTGATGAAGACCTCCTAATTACAAATGAGTTACAAATTTATATTTTCCCCCACAAACAAAATTTTTACCTCGTAAGCTGTTGATTGTTTCTATTAATTTTTGTGTATCTGGTGTTTGAAAAGTTATGAATTTGCTATATGCTGTGCAGATTTTGGACAAAACTAGATATAAATTGGCAATGTTACTATATTTGAGCCATGAGAATGATGTCACCCAGTATCTGTGCTACTTCTGTCATGCTGGCAATGCATCTTGTTTCTATTACATACATTTAAGTTTACAAAAATGACAGCATGATAAATTGCCTGTGCTAAATTCAATATACTTTTTTGTTTTTAATTAGTATATTGTTAAAGTTTTAATAAATTAACTTTTATGTCCACACAGAAAAGTCGGACGAATTACGGTTAACACCACCATGACTCCCAGACTATGTAAAGTGTGAAAATTAATGTTGGCTGTATGCATTTGATAGTAAAAAATATAAATAAAAAATAATAGTGTATACAATATGAAAACATACTACACAGGTAGTTTGTCAATATTACAAATCAAAGTGGGCTTTAAATTTCAGAGCAATAAACAACATGATCTTCACACACAGGAATTGAACCATAAAATTAAACTCATTTCATTATCAGACAAAGGAAAAGCATAGTTTTGAATATTGGTTGTTTCAGGCCACCTTGACCTTGTTGAATTCTTTTTAAAAATATATATCTCACTTTTGGATGCATACAAAATGAGAAGAAAAATAACATACTATTTACAGAAATAAGTACAAAAACAGTTGTACATTGTATGAAGCCACTATTAGAAGAACATCATGAACATAGTCCAATGAGCCAAATTATCCCTCAGACTACAGTACTAAGATTATGGAACACAACTTCCAGCTACCTTCTCTCCAGTAGACCTTCCAGACCTGTTTGCAAATTTCTTCTGTGACAAGGTACAAACCATTAGAGATATGCTTGACAACACAATTTCAATTGACTCATTGTCACCATATAGTTACAATACAGAATTTCAGTGACAGCCATTACCAACAATTGAACCTGTCTCTATGGATTTAGTATGGATAGTCATGATGAAGAGCACACGAAAGTCATGTGAACTTGATCCAATTCTAACATCACTGCTGCTTGAGTGCTTAGATCCAATATTGCCTTCATTAACTGATGTTGTTAATACCTCTTTATCATCCAGGGAATTCCCATCATGTTTCAACTCATTGTAAAGCCTCTGCTGAAGAAACCAACACTTGACCATAATGATTTAAAGAACTACCAAACAGTTTCTAATCCTCCATTCATAAAATAAATCTTAGAAAACGTTTGAATTCAAACTGTCATTTAGCAATGTACAGTCTGCATATAACCCATGCCACAGTACTCAAACTTTTCTTCTGAAAGTAGTAAATGACATTCTCTCTGCTTTGGATAGCAGAAAGATTACAGTCCTCATCCACCTAGATTTGTCTGCAGCATTTGACACAATAGACTATGATATATTACTTCACCATCTCCAGCTTGTATTTGGCATCCACAATACAGTCTTACTGTGTTTTAAGTCCTACTTAGTGAACAGGACACATATTGTATCTGCAAATGAAATAAACTCCAGTCCAGTTGATCTATGTTGTGGTATTCCACAGGGGTCTGTTCTTGGACATGTTCTCATCATTCTATATATATATCATCATCCAGTGTCTCACCAATTGTACGCTGATGACACTCAAATATACAAATCTAGCCACCCAACTGAATTTGATGGTACCATCTAAGGAGTAGAAGTGCATTTCTGATGTGAAATCACGGATGACATTTAACAAGCTGCAGATAGATGAAGATAAAACTGAGGCCATTCTGATTACAACATGAAGAAGACTTTCTCACTCACATCCTTTACCTCAAACAATAAATATCAGCAACACCAACAATAAATTTGTATTATGTATAAATGGTTCCACTTGAACTGGCTGTTATACATCGGTAGTCTGTATATTCAAGTAGTCACTATTACAGGTGTATTTTTACACCAAAACTAACCATTGGCTTATCTGTTCAAACTTTTTTTTACAGAAATTATGTTATCATCAAGTAGTTTATATCTTGGGTAGGAATTAATGCATTTTGTTTTTAATATAGGTTTCATCAATTAATAATGTAAAATTCATCTTTTATGTGAAAAAGATGCATTCCTTTCCATGTAGACATTTCACCCATTATAATTAATTACTATAAGTATCTGATTATAAGCCTATGTTTAATAATTATTCCACATATCCCCCAGTTTTTCAACATCACTGCAAGGGATATTTCAGTCTGGCAATAAGACCACACTTAACTTAGTTTGAATAAATATATCAGGCCAGATCTCTGGTCATATCATGGGAAAAATATTAGATTGGTATTATAACTTAATTTGGATAAATGTATAAGGCTAAATCCCTGGTCATGTCAAATATTTGATTGGTATTGCAAAAAATCTCAGTCAGTGATTTTAAAAAATCAAATTTGTGTTCTTGTAGATGATCTTTTCTTTCTCAGCATTAATCTATCTTTCTTCTGTCTCATAAATGTAACTACTCCAAGAATTGATTAACTCAGATGATAACATGGAGACCATTATTTGTGTGCAAGACATTGCAACTTAATTTAAAAAAAGACTCCACTTGTCCTATGTTTAGTGCAAATATAAGTTAAAAAGTGATCACTCTATTCGTCAGATATACAATTGTTAATTTTATGAAATATTTATTAAATTTTTGACATCTAATATTGGATTGTTAAATATTAAGATGGTTTTCTATTTTCGCTTCTGAATAAAAATCAGTTCAAAATACATACAGATGATAAAAATTATGTTTCATAATACTACGTATTGTGTTAGTTAAATTATATATATATATATATATATATATATATATATATATATATATATATATATATATATATATATCCCTTATTCTTGCCGACCGTTGGGGCACCACTGATGACATGACAACCAGCTTCCTCCATTCCAATCTATTCTCTGATACTCTCACTGTGTCACTCAGCTTCAGTCCTGTCCACTCTGAGATGTTATCCTCCCATCTTTTCCTCTGTCTTCCTCTCCTTCGTCCTCCCTGCACAGTATCTTGCATGATTGTCTTAGCAAGCCCTGTTGATCATGTGACATGTCCATACCATTTCATTTTGCACTTTTTCATAATGGTCAATAGCTCTTCATAGGGCCCAATGGCTTGCTTAATTCTGTTTCCCACTTAATCATTCGTGACATGATCTCTATATGTAATGCCAAGCAACCTTCGAAAGCATCTCATTTCAACAGCTTGTATCCTCTTTTCGAGATCCGCTGTGAGGGTCCATGACTCGCAGGCATATAGGAATACAGATGCAACCAAGGAGCGCATCAGTCTGATTTTTGAGTTACTGAAGTGTTTCTGTCTTTCCAAACTGTCTTCAGCCTTGCCATTGCTGTTATTGTCAGCGCAATCCTGGACAATATTTCTGGTTTTGATCCCTCGTCTGCCTAAGTACTTGAATTTATTAACTGTTTCCAGTTTTTGGCCTCTAATCATGATGTCAGTGCTGATGCCACTGGTGTTGTTGGTCATCAATTTGGTCTTCTCTGCACTGATTTCCATACTAAAAGCCGTAGCTGTCCTGTCCAGTTTTTCCACCAACTGAGCTAGCTCTTCCTCATTTCCTGCAAGGCCATCGATGTCATCAGCAAAGTGCAGATTCGTTATTATTCTGCCTCCAATACTGACAGTTCCTTCATGGTCTTCCAGTGCATCTGTCATGATTCTTTCAAGGAAGATGTTGAAGAGAGTAGGTGAAAGCAAACAGCCCTGTCTGACTCCCACAGTTGTCCTGAACCAATCTCCTATTTGATCGTTGAAGCATACTGCACTGGTGGCCTTGCTGTAAAGGCTTTCTATGACTTTGATCAGGTTAGCGTTGATGTTGTACAGCTTCATGGTGGACCAAAGGGCTGCATGCCATACCCTGTCAAACGCCTTCTTAAAATCTATAAAGACATGATAAAGGTCTTGTTGGTGCTAGAGGTATTTCTCGCATAGTATTCTCAGGTTGAAAATCTGTTCAGTTGTGCTTCGCCCTGGTCTGAAGCCTGCCTGTTCTTCAGCTATGATTTCCTCTGCCCACGGCTTCAGTCTGTTTAATATGATTTTTAGCATGACTTTGCTTGGGTGGTACAGTGGGACCCCGCTATAACACGGTAGTTGGGAGCCATAGAATCTGACCGGGCTATGAACCGAACCGTGTTATAAGCAACCATGTACAATACCAACACATTTTTGGATTTAATGGGGGGGGGGGTACATAAAGACGGGTGCGAAAATGCATGGCACAATTACCATTTTTGATCAATATATATTAAATGAGAAAAACATTTGCTGTGGTAACAGAAATTGCAGATTTAATATATTACTTTATTCAGAGAACCATGCATTGGTACATACACGTGTCTAATTTATATATACATGTATAATCTATTGCATGAAAAGAGTATCAACACCGTGTACTCACCAGCGAATCTTGTAACATACACTGAATCCATAATACAAATATTTCCATCGAAAATATCCACACAAGGATGTAAAATATTCAATAATTTTGTCACAGATCATTATGTGACTGAATTCAATGAAAAGAAAATAACAAAAATTACGTAACGGGTGTACGTAATGAATGATGAAATAGTACATGTCCGTAGATTAAATAAAGGAAGCTAAAGTGTATTCTTTTAATAACTACATGTACATCTCGGGATCTCTCTGTCTCTGAATTCAGTCATTGTAAATTTCAGCACATTTTCCCACCCATGCTGCTAGTCAAAGTCCTTTGAACTTGCCGCCCAGATATTGCGTCATGTTCTTTTGATGTACTCTAATACAACAGGCGAACTGGCTGTATTTTAACCAATGAATTATGTCACTGTTTAGCTCGGCAGTTCACTTTGATGATAAACAATGTACTTAAATTGATTGATTTATACATTCTGGTGAGAATCTTTTATCAACCCCCGCATTGGCTATTGCTTACTTGTGTATGAAATTAAGAGAACATATATCGCAGATTATTAGAGCAACGATTGTATTCAGAATGTATTCAAGACAAACACAAATAGACACAATGGCTTCATTACTCAGGAATTAGTAATTATAATATTGACACTTATGAGCTGTAATTTTTCAACAATAAACAAAGATCAAAGTTCTCAGTAGGCCCAGCAATTGGTTCGTATTTCCGACGTTTATTTTGGCACAAAACTAGAAGAAATTTGATAATACATTTTCTACACGTTCTTTTTCGCACTGTTTAGACGAATATGAGAATGATAATTAAACTCTTGACGTATTTTTTTTTTTCGTACTTAAAAAAAAAAAATTATTTTTTTTGGGGGGGGGGTTTTGAGAAAAATACCTGTAATAAATTACCCGATTTGTTTGTTTGTTTAGGATTTTTAATGTAGCTTTAACAATTTTTCAGTCATATCGCTACGATGTCTGCAGTGAGGCAGTTTATAGTGATGTCTAGCACTGAGACATCTTGCCGCAGACATGTAGCATGATGTCTCACCCAGTCACATTATCCTGACACCAGGCCGACCAGTCCTAACACTAACCTCTTTATGCTAAGCGTCAAGCGAGGCAGCTGTTAGTACCATTTTTGTAAGTCTTTGGTATGACTCGGCCGGGGATCGAACCGACAACCTCCCGCTTCCGGGACGGACGCTCTAACCACCAGGCCACCGGAGCGGTTAATAAATTACCCGAAATTTCGGGAGCCATGCCACGACCGGGTTATATCCGAATTCGGGTTATAGCGGGGTCCCACTGTATATAAGACTAATCATACAATAGTTCTGACATTGCTGCAAATTGCCTTTTTTCGGGATAGTTACTATGAGTGACTGAGTCCATGGTGTTGGCCATTCCCCTGTCTGTCAGATCTTGTTGCAGATTGTTAGTAGGGCTCTTATCATGGCTTCACCCCCTTCTTGGACTAGTTCTGCAGGAATGTTGTCTAATCCTGCTGCCTTCCCTTTTTTCAATGCTTTCACTGCAGCCTCTACTTCTTCTTGGAGGATGGGGTAGTTGTTAGTGTTGGTCACTGATGGGGTGTTGAGTATGTCTGGGTCCCCAGTAGGTCTGTGGTTGTACAGGTCTGAGCAGTATTCTGTCTATCTCATAAGAATGTCTTCTTCTTCTGTAAGACATTTCCCTCCCTTATCTTGAATGATGGAGGAGCGTCCTTGTTTTACACTGGTCAGGTCTTTCACCAGTTGGTATGCTTTTTTGCTATTATTTTTCTTTAGATTGTTTTCTATATCTTTACACTTATCTTCAATCCATGTCTCCCTTGCCTTTCTCATGCTTTTCTTGATAACCTGGTTGATTTCCCTGTATTGTTTTGCTCCTTCTACTTCTGACTTCTTCTTTTTTAGCTTTCGACGCTTGTCACACAGATCAAGTATGTCAGTTGTAACCCAAGGTTTCTTTGGTCGTCGATGTTTGCCAAGGATCTCACTGGCTGTTTGGGTCATTGCTATGTTAAATATGTTGATCATTGTGTCTATAACTGTTTTCTCTGCACTAAGAAGTAACAGTGGTGCAAATTTCCCTCCTATCCTTGCCTGGAAGGCTTCCAAGACCTCTGGGTCTTTTAGCTTGTCAAGGT
The DNA here is from genome assembly GCA_030141615.1 of Unio pictorum. Taxonomy (NCBI): domain Eukaryota; kingdom Metazoa; phylum Mollusca; class Bivalvia; order Unionida; family Unionidae; genus Unio; species Unio pictorum. Next base: position 41,152,013 of record JARLTB010000021.1, read on the forward strand.
TGAACTTGATTCTTGTGGGGCCCTCTTTGTCGACCTTTTTTAGACGTAGTCGGAGGGTCATCATCACTACCGGTAAGTAATGGTCACTTCCAATATCTGCTCTTGGGAAACTTCTTGTCTTGGCAATGTTTATGCTGGTGTGGAAACGTCTCTTCACCATGATATAATCAATCTGGTTATGGTGTTCTCCATTCGGGCTATGCCAGATCCACCTTCTGAATGCTTTGTTTGGACCAAACATGTTCATCAGCTTCAGATCATTGAACATGCATTATTATGTGTTAAGTTGCTTTGGATAACTGCATTGTTCAAAATTGTTTCTTTTAAAATTAAAAGAAACCGATTCCGAACATTGGCGGTCAAGGTTGATTAATGAGGTCTGATAATATCATCATCACAGCTATTAGATCTTCGTTGGTCACCAGGAGGTACTATAGTAGATAACCATAAATATTACCAAGACGGCATTAGCTCTCTGATGTTCTGTTGATCACCAGGAGGCACGATAGTAGACAACCATAATAATTAGCCAAGCATGATCAACGACTTTAACACTCTTTAGCTTTAACACAAACTTGCATCGCCTTCGTTAAGAATCCGATCCAGTCTGGTCATTACATTTGATAGATTAAGACTGAAGCACTGACCACAAGTCTGCTCCTCAATCTACTGACAAAACTGACCTCCATACAATACCAGAGCAAATCGCATTTAAATGAACTAGGCCAACTAGGGTTTGTTTTGGAGAAATAATGGGTATCAGTATGCATGTTGCACCATGGCAGATACACGCCATAACATGAATGCCGGTTTAGTGTATACGCCTCCTAATTGCATATCATAGCATCCGTCCTGAGGCCATGCATATAAGCGGAGCCGACTGTATGTGTATGTGTATATGTATGTGTATATATATATTGATTGTCATATGTATAACCTAAATATTTAGAGATTTTTTAAAAGTCTATAATCAATAAATGATTTCACCTGCTACATCTTTTATTTTTTTTCCAGTTAACATTATTTGTTATGCTTTACTTCCCATGCTGTTTTATTATAGTGTTATGACTCAAGGTCATAAACTATGTAACAGAAAAAAGTACAGACATCAATTATAGTAATATCAACAAATAATTTATTTCTCTAAGTGACAAAGTGATTATTTAAAAGACAGTACATGTAATTGGGAATTAAATTCCAAATGTTTTATCACAAGGCCATAGAATGTTCCTAATGGATTCCAGTAGTTTTGAATAACCTGATGTATTGCAGTGATGTAATCCAGAATGACTATGGGTTCTCAATAATATGAAAAAAGTGTTCTAATCCAGCATTGCATTGGGCACATTGTAATTCCAATGAATAATTTAAAGAAATAATTCCTCTCAATTTATAATTGAACACATCTAAAAACTCTGATAATAGATTTCCATAAACTGATATTACAACAGGAATGAAGACTTTGTTTACAAAACCTCTATTTATTTATAAAATGTCACCTAATCTATGACGCATCAGCATGTTAAAAAAACCTGATAATTTCTAATGGAAACATTCACTAGTTTGTAAACACGGCCAGGACTTGAAGTTTAATTTTAGTAAACAGTTTGAATATCACTTAAAATCATAACTATAAACATGTAGAGAAAATAATGATAATAGTTTCAGTTAGGCAAAATCTGTACCCTTAATCACAGACAAAAGTTGAAAACACACCGTAGATTAAATATACATAACCATATACTGTAGAGAAAATTGTAAGCTCTTATGAACTTGTTTCAGTTCCATTTTGAAACTATTATACTATTATGACAATACAAAATGTTTACATATTTAGACTTAGAACTTTAATTTAACAAAATATGTTTACACATATGGATATTTATTTAATAAAATCTAGCTAAGGCTATAACATAAAATTCAGCTCAGCTGCTCTAATTTTGTGCAAGACTATAACTACATGGAAAAGAAGGTTGATGGCATAAAGGGCATAATTTGCAAGATACAGTACTCATTGTAATGCTCTCAATAGGATGATAGAGCAAGAGCAATAACCACCATGTATATAGTGGGGGTTATCCTTATAATAAAGTACATTATAGATAGAATTTTACTATCATTTAATGCCTTTTAATGCAAATGTGTTATAATGAATGGCCTAATAGTGAGGGAGTGCTATATTTGTTCACCTGCCTCTTTCACAGGTGAGCATCAGTATGAACTTCTTGACTATGTAGCAGCCAAATTTTATGAAGAAGCTGGTGTTTTTAAACTTCTGGTAAGTTTTGTATTTTATTATTCTCTTCTTGGAGTCTGCAGTGGGATATATCATTAGTTAATTGATGAGTCTATGCATGATCAGCTTAATGTGTGGCACTAATATCCATTTTACAGGCAGACCAAAGCTTTGAATATTTCTGCAATAAAGAGATGACCGCTCCAGTGGCTTAGTGGTTAAAGTGAAGCAGGAGGTCATGGGTTAGTTCCCTGGCCGAGTCATACCAAATACTTACAAAATTATTCTTGGAAATTTTAACTTTCACTTTGACTGTCTTGGAAACCCATACATATCAAAACTCCTAGATTTCATTCATGTTTTCAACCCTAAACAGTTAACCAATTTACAGTTTACAGTTTTTCTGTAGTGTAGTCCTATAATCACAGATGTTGTAAAGCACTTAGAGCTTCTAAAGATTAGGTGCTAGACAAAGTCCACATTATTATTATTATTATTATTATTATTATTATTATTATTATTATAAACTGGCCATGCTTTTGCAGTTGTAAAAATATGGTGTCGAAAGGAAATATAGAGGGAAGAGTTCATTTTCAGGTGTTAGAAATTAGGTGCATAAATTAAAATCTGTATCAACAACTAGTACACTAACACAAGCTTTTACCTCTCACAATTTAGCTATAATTAACTATTGACATACATTTTTACTGGACCACTGATTGCTTACAAGACCTTGGACAAAATATCAGAATTGTTCGAGGTTTTCCTAGGAAAACCATGGAAAAAGCTTGGACAGCCATGGTTTTAGGTCAAAATTCCTAGTATAACCATGGAACATAACCCTTCTCATGCACATGTACGATCCATTCATTTGGAAAATATTTTTTTAGCTTTCTCTTACTGTGAAAAATTCTTAGAGGCAACACCTCACTTGATTCAGAAACTGTAAGGACTAAAGTATGATTTTTTTCAAATCTGCACCAGTCTTGCTAATTCTCACACTTTTGACTCTTATATTATCATCATGCTGGGTCATCGATGTCCATGCACAAAGCACTATAATGTTATTTTTAAATTGCTCCATTGTTTCAATTTTTTTTTTCAAATTCCTGTGAATACTAGTGAAAAGAAACCAAAATTATCTCCATATCTCTCTCTTTTATCTTTAAAAACAAATAAAAAATTGGCACACTTAAAAGAATTCATAGTCTGTTTCAGAGGTCACTTTACTTTACAAAACATTAGCCTTGGTATTGATAGTCTTTTTAAAAAAAAATTTAAAAAATAATGGCTTCATTGTATCCAAGGTCAGATTCTGATGTCAGCTTGCATTGTACTAAAAATAACCTTTCTCTTTGATGTCCTGTTGGTAAGTTCAAAGAAGGAGTTTACTGCTCACTGCCAATTATTTGTATTCACCACCCAGGCTTCTATCCGCTTGGCATATGTAGTTATAATTAATAGAAACTAACATTGATGTCTGCAGGTAAATAGTAATGATATCAATTCAATCAATCAATTTGATCCCGTAGTTTCTGCCCAATCAGCGTGGTTGCAGTTGATAGGAAACTGTGGGTGCTGCTCGAAAATTGCCCATGCAGATGAATTCAATTATTTCCTTCCACCATTTTCGGTCCCGCGTGGCATTTTCTTTGGCATGTGCCGAGGTGATGCCATAGTTCGCCAGGTCTTTTTCCACTTGTTTGATCCAGGTTTTCTTTGGTGCATTTCTTGAGACCTTCCAGGTTTCCGGTCTGGTGCGCCACAGGGCTTGATACGGTAGACGCCTCTCTTCCATTCGGTAGACATGACCAAACCAGCGAAGCCTAGCACGTCTAATCAGTGATTCCACTGTCAGTTGGTGAGAGCATCGGGCCCGGATTTCCACGTTTGGGATTCTATCCAGAAGGTTTACTCCCAGTATTTGTCTGAAGCAGCGCATTTGAAATACCTCCAGCTTCTTGAGGTCCACGTCTAGGAGGACCCACGTCTCTGCTCCATATAGGAGTATTGGGAGGATGAGATTGCGGTATAGACGCACTTTGGTCACCACCGAAAGGGCCTTTTTTCTCCATATGCACCAAGCTAGTGACCCGAACGCCAACGTTGCCAGTCCCAGGCGATGCGAGATGTCGGTGGAGGCTGCTATTGATCTGCTTCGGATTATGGACCCCAGGTATTTAAATTCCTCTACTTGCTGAAGATAGACTCCGTTAAGGCAGACGGTCGCTGGGGTGTTGTCCGATGTCATGACAACTGTTTTGGCGGTGTTGATCTTTAACCCAAATCTAGCGGCTTCATCGGCGATTTCTTGCAGAATTTCTATTGCTTCGGCTTCGGCCTCAGTGAGAAATGCACTATCGTCCGCGAACATTAGATCTGTGGCATGTTCATCGAACCCTGCCCCAAAAGTGATCCCTCTACATCCCAGGAATACCTTGCGCATGACACAATCGACCACGATGTTAAAGAGGCTAGGTGAGAGCACGCATCCCTGATGGACGCCCGTTTTCACCGAGAAATCCTTCGTGTTTGCTCCTTGGACTCGAACTTGACTGGTTGACCCATCATAGGTGTTGGTAAGTAGCCATATGTATTTTGGTGGGTACCCTTCCGCTTCCAGGGCTTTCCACAAGGCCGGGCGATGGATGCTGTCGAACACTGCAGAGAAATCAATGAACACCATGATTGTGCGTTTTCCACACCGAATTCTTTCCTCGAGGATTTGACGAAGCGTTAAGATCTGGTCACAGCAGCTTCTTCTAGGTCGAAAACCGGCCTGTTCCTCTCATGCTGCTTCCTCCCGCCGTTTGAGTACCCTTCTGTGGATGATCTTCATAAATACTTTGCCAAGTATGGAGAGCAGGCTGATGCCCCGATAGTTCTTACAGTCCATTTTGTCGCCTTTCTTGAAGATTGGTATGATGATGGCTTTCTTCCATGATGTTGGTACCGCTTCCGATCGCCATATCAATCTCAGCAGGGCGTGTAATCTTTCGACGATGATCTCTCCGCCTTATTTCAAGGCTTCTGGTGTCACTTCATCAATGCCCGGCGCCTTGTTGTTCTTCAGGTCTAAGATGGCAGTCCGTATTTCCTTCATAGACGGTTCGGACTCATCGACTAGCGCAGACAACTCGTCCATGGCATCCACCGATTCCATCGTTCCAGGTGAGGCATCGTGGTTGAGGAGGGTGCAGAAGAAGTCCTGCCAACGATCCAAACGTCCTGTGTTGGAGCTGATGAATTTTCCGGTCTTGTCTTTGATGTTGTTCTCAAGCAGCCGAGATTTCCCGGATAGTCGTCGAATAGTTGAGTAAAGGATTCGGAATTCGTTCCGGTTGGCTGCCACTTCCATATCTTTTGCAAAATTTTCCCAATACATGGCTCGATCCTCCTTCGAATGAACTCTGACCAGTTTGTTGAGGCGTCTATATTCCGGTTGGTTTTTTAACTTGCATTTCTTCCGTTTATCGATGAGAAACAAGGTCTTTTCGGATATCCAGGGTTGAACATGCCGCTTCGTTGATGGACACACCTCTTTGGTACTGTCTGTAATTGCATTCGCAAGCTCATTTGCAAGACGATCAACTCCCTCCTGCGATTCATCTGCCTCCGATGTAGTAAGGGCTTCAAAACGATTCTTTAGGGTGATCTGGTATTTTTCCTGGACCGCTGGGTCTCTTAAGAGTGCTACGTTTGGTTTTTGCTCCCGTTTGTATCATTGATTAGTAATGATACATTTTTTGTAACCCTTGCTGGCAAAATGGTTGTCACTTGCACTTAAGTAAATGTATTTTCAGATAATGATTTTTATTTGGGAGATACTATCATACAGTTGAACTGGATATTATTTAATCTTGATTACTTTGCACATAACACTTTGTTATGCATGAATGACAGTTGTCTTTAATATATCATTGATTATTTCCCTCATGTTTGCAAAATCATCTGCTTCCTTCTGGTCTTCATGAATTCATCACATGATTTTGTTGTCTTCAAATATTCTGGGCAACTCTGGGTCATTGACATTCATGCATTAAGCACTGTATTGTGTTACTTTAAATTTTTTTTGATTGTTTCAATTTATTTTCAAAATTCCAGTAAATTAAGATGAAATGGAACCAAAGTTTGCTCATCATGGCTGTCTTTTTTATTCAATAAATAAAAAAATAACTTTAAAAAATTGGCACACTTAAAAGAATTCAATCAGCTTCTAAATTGTTTGGCTTGCTTTGCAATACAAAACCTTTGTATTAATATCCTTTTTAAAAAATGTAACCAAGTTTTGTTTTTGAGGGCATACTTTGTAATAAAAATAACAATTCTATGTAAGTTCAAAGGAGTTTACTGCTCACTGCCAGTTGTTCTTATTCACCACCTGGGCATCAATGTGCTTTGCATCTGTAGTAATAACTAATACATTGATATCTGCAGGTAAATAGTAATGACGCTTTTGTAACCCATGCTGGCAAGAAGATTGTCACTTTAACTTACACTCTAGTGAATGTGTTTTCAAATATAGATTTTTATTTGAGAGATACTGTCATACAGTAGAACTGGATATAATTCAATCTTGATTATTTTGCACATAACACCGTGTCATACATGAATAACAGTTGCCTTGAAGATATCGGTTGATTATTTCCCTCTTGTTTCCGATTTTGTTGGATTCAGTTTTCAGTTGGATAAAATATTTCAGCCTTTGAGCACAACCAAACACAATCATGAAAATGAATGCCCACACAATTTATATTTAGCATTGTATAAATCCAGAGTTTATGTATCTGATTGTACATCTTGTAGATTCAATCTGATTTTCTAGCTCAATCTTCTAAATTGCAAACTTATTATTCAATATACATCTAAAAGTCATGAATTTTCATAATTTTTTTTGCTGTAAATTGCAGATAGTTGATTCTATTATGGCTTTGTTCCGTGTTGACTTCAGTGGCAGAGGTGAACTAGCTGACAGACAGCAGAAACTAGCACAGATGTTGTCAAAACTGCAGAAAATTGCTGAAGGTTTATACATTTTTAAATAAACCCCAAACCAGATTTTTACCAAATTTTGATACAAGCTTAAATAAAATTAAACATTCTTAAAGCATTCTACATGATGGTTATTTGTCATTTTGCCTGTTTTCATGGGTATAGAAGCATTTAATAGGAAGCTGTAATTAGAGTTGATTTGGGTGGACACTTTGCATTTATTTGATTATTATACTTTTTGCTACAAGATTTACTTGCCCAAAAGTGGGTTCTACTACCAAATGAATTGTACACCAACAATATGGCCTTTGTTTTGTTCACATCAACATTCTGACAAGCACAGAATAGTTAAAATACATAACGTGGTTAGTTATTTTTTTCACTTCAGCTAGCTTTTCAAGAAAAGGAGTATTTGGCGGTATAAATTATTTTCCTATTATAATAGCTTTATCACAGACCAATATTTCAACTTCACAGTGTCAATACTTTCAAGAATTACTGATTTATTCATTTATTTTTCTAAACTGTGTTATTAAAATTCATGTGTCATATATAAAGAATAATAATTGTGTATATTTTATTCACAGAATACAATGTAGCTGTGTTCGTAACAAACCAAATAACAGCAGATCCAGGGGCAACAATGTCGTAAGTAATATGCTATAGTACAAGTCACACAGGTCATATAGGGATTCAGCTTTTTCATTAATTGATCAAATTTTTTGGAATTTGATTATACATTCCTTGAAGTGGCAAATATTCACTTCATTTGGATTATTGTAAGGTCATTACTTAGATGCCTTGACAAGTGCATATGGCATAATCAGTGTTTCAGTATGTAGACATATTGTGGACAAAATGAAGTTAAAGGTGTGATCCAGTACAATCCAGATCGAATTTTGCACACTGTGATGTCACAATAAAGCTATACATATTGATAAACAAATTCATACTACCTATATTATGATGATTCCACTCGATGTGCCCTTTTCTTGACCAAAGTTTAGTAAATAGCCACCATTGTAAAAGATCATAGATATCAATACTTTTTATCTGGAAGTTTGTTGATGAGTGCTAATCATTCAATAATCAGGATTGAATAGACTTTGGTTAAAGAATATTGATGTTATATTTTACCAGAACAATTTATATTTAATTGAAAATGAGTAAATGAGCATACATGACCCATGTGACTCATACTTTTTTCCTATCTGAATTGATTTAATTATTCAAAATTTGATTACATTTTTACGCTGGCTGTAAGATGCAGGTATCATATGATCAGTAAGTATAGCCTTGTTAATATACATAAATTATGGAGCTGTAAAGTCAGGTAAGAGTGAGAATCATAATTAGACCCTAATTGGAATCGGGAGTTTTCCTGGTTGTTTGGTTCAGTCCAAAGATTGGCTTTGGATTTTAGAGTTTAATGCCATTTTTCAGCACAAGATAGGCTATACATGGCGGCCAGGCCAGTATTAACGGTGGAGGAAGAACCTGGAAAGAACCACCGACCCACAAGAAGCTGTTGGCAAGCTTTCTTACATACCCACATTGGCTGAATCCGAGACGCGAACCCACGCAGAGGTGAGATGGCAGTGATCCATAATGGACGGCACCTTAGACCACTCGGCCACTCAAGCCCCCTCCAAAGATTTTATATATAGGTACATGTATTAATAGCTCATATTTTTCTTAAAATTATTCTGATTTAATTTTTAACAATCTTAGTAGGACTAGAAGTCTCCTCTGTGGTTAAGGAAAGATTGATCATATTTCCCTGCCCTTAGTAATAGTCAAAGGAAAAAAATAAGTTTGATAAAATATTTTAAAATGACAACAAATAAAAGGATTAAGAAAATTTTAAAGTGCAAAAGAGCAATGCAGTGGAACCCCACTATAATGCACTCCGCGTTAATGCAAATTCAGATATAACACGGTCGTGGTGTGGCTTCTGAAATTTCTTATATTTATTCGCACATGATTTTTTTTTTCTTCTTCAAAGTACGTGAAATAGTGTATTAAGAATGTATGATCATTTTGGGGAAGAGATCGCATATGGAAAAGAGATCACATATTCAAATAAAATACGATCGTGGCATTGTTCCTGAAATTTTTTATATATGTACATATATTTTTCTCGTCCCAGGACATTTTTTAATATTTTAAGTACAAGAAATAGTGTGTCAAACGTTTGTTATCATTTTGGGGAAGAGTTCGCATATGAATTTTAATATACGATCATGGCGTAGCTTCTAATATTTAACATTTTTACCAGGTTCTTGAAGTGTTATGCCAAAAAAACATGATGTGGTCTTTGTGCTTGTCTTCAATTAATTCTGTATACAATCATTGCTCAAACAATAGCTGACATGTGTTTCTTCTTTAACTTCACACACATCCAAGCAGCAGACAATTCAGTGGATGATAAAAGCTTCTCACAGTTTAATAAACATCAAAAAATGAAAGCCACCAATATGTTATCTGGGCTCAGTGGTGTTATTAGATGCAATCAGTTGACCAGTAAATAATGTCCACTTTACTAGCTGGAAATTGAGAGGGTATGAAATTGTACATGTGTTTCATTTAACAACAGATTATAAAAGTGACTTGTGACCATTGCATGCCATTAGTTCTCGGGTTTTACATGTGTATGGGGTTTGCTTATGAAATAATTATTAATTCCCTTTTGTTAGTTTTAAAAAACATTTTACTGTTATTGAAAAACATGTTCACAAACAAATGTCATATATTGCACTTTACGTAAAAAAAATAGAAATAGTGTGTAAAACGCGGCTTCTGAAATATTTTAATTTCACCAGGTTCTTGAATTGTTATGCCTAAATAAACATTATCGGAAATATTACTTATTATTGATCCAAGAGTATAGACAAGTGTTCTTTAACTGCATACACAACCAAGCAGCAGACAGTGCAATGGTTGATACAAGATTTCTCACAATTAAATAAACATCATAGAACAAAAGCTGCCAACATGTTTTCTGGGCTTGGTGGTGTTTCTAGAGGGAATCATTTGACCAGTAAACTATGTCAGCTTTGTTAGCTGGAAATTGAAAGGGTCTGAAATTGTACATGCGTACAGCTTTTTAAAAAAATATATCAGTGGCACGTGACCATTACAGACTCACTGCATTTAGTTTTCGGATTTTATGTGTATGGTGCTTGTTTATGGACTGATCATTACTTTCCTAATTTTGTATATGTTGATACCCTTATTCATTATATAACGTCAGTCGGGATATTATCGATCATGTATTTTCAAGTAAAAAACAATAAAAATTATTAAAACTATTTAACGCAAAATAATAACCTTTAAATATATTATCCGACCATTATTTTGAATAAGTCTTATCTCTGCATTTCATTTAATATTCATCCGATAATACTCAGTTTTTTTTACATTAGACACGAGTACATGTATTCGTCCGATAAGACAATGTGGTGTTTGCTAAATAAAAATTAAATACTGTAAACTCCGCATTGATGCAACCCCACATTATTAACGCAATCTAATTTTTTGGACCCCAATTATCACGTTATTGCGGGGTTCCACTTTACTTGTTTCCAACTGGTGTTAATCATTCAACAAATACCAGTAAGGCACATATATACATTGTCTTCTTTGATAAAAAAAATTTTGAATTCTTGAACAACAATTTTAATTGGTAATGTGATTTTAATTTTATTTGAGCATAAAGTGGGCTGTTAAATTCTGATGGATGCTAATGGCAGAATCTTTTAGGTGAGTGGCTTTGATAGGAATACTTATTATATGTATGAATCTTTCATTAGATTTGCTCCTGATCCCAAAAAGCCTATTGGTGGAAATATCATTGCTCATGCATCAACAACAAGACTCAGTCTTCGCAAAGGCAGAGGGGAGACAAGAATAGTAAAAATTTATGACAGGTAGAATCTGTTGTGTAGTTTAACATTACTTCAATAGATGTAGGTTCTTGAGTGTTTACTAGAAAATTGTAAATCTGCATGTAAACAGAAAAGCTGGAATATGAAGAATTTTTTTTATATTACACAGATGCATGGTTATTATATAAATAATAATAATGATGATGACTTCATATAACACCTAATATTTAGAAAGCTCTAAGCACTTTACAACATCTATAATGATATGACTTTTAAAAAACAAAAAACAGCATGAAAGTAGAAAAAATAGAAAATGCTGAAAATAATTAAGGTAGGAAACATTATTATGTCTTTAAGTATGTTGTTGCAGTCGAAAAAGGTGAGTTTTAAGAGCACTTTTGAAAGGGATCACTGTGTTCTTGTGTCTAATAAACTGTTTTCAATTTTATATAATCACAAGGTATGTTAAAGTGTGAGACCTTATTATACCCTAGAGATTCACAAAAGTAAGTAATGTACCGTGGTAGCTTCATCAGCCTATATTGCTTTTAACTCTTGTACCATTTAATCTTTGACCATTTTGGATTAAGGTTATCTTAAGCCCTCCAAAATATCACTAGATACCATAATGATTTAATCTGTTTTCAAATGTTCATGAAGCTTTAGTGAAAGTTTACTGACAAAAGGAACAGGAAAATCCTTAAATTAGTTTCCTTTTGTTTTGATTAAAATTGTCTGATGATTTTATTTTCTAATTGTATTAAATACATGTACTTGAAACAACTGTCATTAGTGAAACTATGATATGTAAGTATCATTAAAATTCGCAATTTAGTAAATTCACGATATTTATAACACACAATTATATTTGTAATGTTCATTATATAAATGTGTGGCTATGGAGTACTTGTCATTATTGCTTTTGTAAATATGTGTATTTAATATTAAACTTTTCTTTCTTAACAGTCCTGATCTTCCTGAGAGTGAAGCAACATTTGCAATCACACTTGGTGGTATAGCTGATGCCAAAGAATAGAGCCATGCTGGTCTAATTAAAATTTAATAGTTTTAATGTACTATGGAAAAACAGGAAAACCTACATGTAAACAAGTTAAATTATTGTCCCTACAAATTACATATTAATGGAATAAACAACAGTTCATTTATGTTTCATTGATCATGTATAAATCTCACACCACAAATAATTGCCATTGCTCTAAAGATTATTAAAGCACAAAAACCAAAGAATAGTTTGTAGCTCTGGTGGTCATAGACCAGAAGAGTTGAGGGAATGTGTTCTTCTCCATCATCTGTTTCAGACCAGTAGTGCAAGTTTGTTATCACTTCTCCTCCTAAACAACTTAGATGATTATTGGCATGCTACTTTATACCCACTTTCATCCCATAGTTATAGCTGTTGCTAAATTACATTGGTTCCACTTGGACATCCAGTATGGCCACCACAGAGGCCTTCATAACAATCATGTAATCTGTACTACTTTGGATGGATGATCATGTGTAACATATGGTTTCCACTAAAAGACTAAAAGACCAATTATAATATTCAGTTGGTCCAAAACAATATGGTGCAAATCTTATGTATGGACGGGTTACTATGGCAGCCATCTTGTAATATTACTTATACTGGGTAGTTAGTCTTCAATAAAAATGGTGCTACTAAGACGTCCAATAAGACTGCTACAGCAGCCATCTTGAAAATCTTGTTATTGATACTCCCCCTGAATGTTGAGTCATATCAAGATGAAGTTTTCAGTGACAGATTTCATGTAACATTTACATGCATTTAAATGAAAAATGCAGATGTGACATCCATTATATTTATCATGACAGCCATCTTGAAAATCATCACTACTCCTTCAAAAACTGTTTTGTACAGGAAGACTTGTGATGTCTGGTTTGTTCCAAATGCGAATAGTGTTATCATTGCTCAATTTATGGTCAAGTTGACGTTAGGCTTTCACAGCAAGACTTTTTATCATATCCAATTGGTCATAAATGAAAATGGCGCCAGTGTCAAACCCATTATGGTCACCCACCCATCTTAAAATTCTTATCACAATTTATCCTAAAAGAAAATCTTAATTGACTTCTTATGGCATCTAGATTTGCCTACATAAACAAGATGCTAATCTGATATCCTATATGACCACCATTGTGGTAATTTTGCAAAAGTTTTCACATGGAGTTTTCACCAAAAAACTGTAATGATCTCCCATTAGCCCAGATATAGAAATTGTGTCAATCTTGAATCCAGTTTGTCTACCACAGTGACTAATTTGAAAATCATGTTATTTTGCTCAGAAACCTCAGATGTTTTCAAGATTCGTTAGTAGAATCAATGGGGTTTTTTTTAAATTGAAATTCCTTTTGGTCAGTAGAGGATCAGTTCCTTGAAGGAATTTGTATTTAATAATTAACACAAGTTTTTATTTTAACCATTTTATCTTGAATACGACTACAGTCATAACGTAATGTCTCTAAAAACACATGTTCTACATCACAAATGTTTGTGTACTTCTTTACCAACACAGGAAATTGTTAAAACATGCATGCATAGTGAATTATTTAAAAAATGTGAAAAAATAAATTGTTGGCTTGAAAATTGATTGATAAAATGATGGATTACAACTCAGATGTTGACAGCCAGATAGTAACATTGAAGTTGACAATTTGGATGATTCAAATGATAATATTGACTTAATGGGTTAGAATTGAATCAAGTTGATGAAAGAGAGGATGCATGGCTTCATGCACTTTTCTACAGTGATTTTGAGAATGAAGCTGATTTTGAAGGCATTCAAAAGAAATGGGTCCGGGAAGATTTTTCACCTCAAATGCAGCCATGATTTAAATTGATAGAATATTGTTTTTACTGACATAGTGATGATGTGGACATAAAATTTGGACAAACGTTTTACTGAATAATTACCTTTATCTTACTGAAAGATTTCTGGGATTACTTTGTGAAAAGTTTTCATGAGAAACTGCACACTGAAGAGTGTGAAGGAAACAGATTGTTCCAGGTGTTTCGTTGTCCAATTTTAGTAAAATTAACATTTCATTCATCTCCATGAACAAAAGATTCACTGAACATCATGTTAAGTTTTTTAATTTGTTATTTTCTTCTTTCAAGTCAAAGTTTAAAATACAGTTGTGTGCATGTACATTGACAAATGATAACAAAACATATATCACCATATTGCAAAGTTTATTACCTTTTCAGAGATACATAGTTTTATATACTTTTAAAGAGAAATAACATTGTTACAATATTTTTAGTAAACATGGTGAAGGTAATCACAATTTATTGTGCTGCTGCTGTATGATGCTCCGTTTTATGACAATATTGTTAGAACTGCTTCTCAGGAATCAGGCACTGCAGTTGAAATTGGTAAACAGGATAAAATACATGTAGGTTATGTTGCAAATACATATATCAAAACTATTTGCATCATCTACAGTTGTATTGCTGCTTAGATTGATTAAGAAAATGATCTCCAATATGCATATTATAGCATATTTCCGAGAAAACTGCCTTTTTACTGGAAAACTTTTCTTTTTGTGAAAAATCAGTTTGTTGAGTTTTAATATTTATATTTTTTTTTTTTTCATTGTTGAATTATATTCTTTGCAATAAAGAAATTTTTCCTTCATGCAAATATATTCTTTGTCCAATGCTAAGAAACTGTTTCAGTGTAGTAAAAGCTCTAAAAAAAAATTCAGAATAGTTGAAACAAAATACAGCACAAAATGTGATAAGAAAATCAATATTCAGTACCAAATAGGTCTTTGTAATTTCTAAATTTTTAACTCAACCTTGATCATACTTAAAAATTACATTTTATTAAAGGAATGTATATTTTAAGGTCATTATCAGCACGAACTATGAACTTGATGTCAGATAATGAAAAATAAACTTTAGTACCACTAAATCAATTCTTCTTAGCAGAAATAAAGCAAAATAATATGTCCAGAAAATATGTCATAACAGTTTTAGTACATGTATAAATGAGGATAACTTGGTTTAAGATGCAAACTTTATTGAGAAGGGTCCATAACTTGTCCATGTTTTGATCAAACAGTGAAAATTGAACGTGATTTTTATTTTTATATTAAGTCCCATATCATTTGTCCCAGATCCAGTTATTTTAGAAAAATAAAATTCAGGATACAAGATAACAGGATAGATGGTTATGTGGACCAATATGTATATGCCAACCATGATGGTGTGAAAAATTCTTGAGACAAATGGCCAATCCAAAGTTTTAGCATATGCATAAGTTCTTGATGCCCCATACAAGATTTGAGGTTTTGGGATGTCTCTTCTGTCTAAAAAATCAGTTCATGCCAACATCTTGAAAGTATGTCATGTTTTGTTGTGCTGTTGATGCAAGATGATCTTTTCAAGTACAGTGTATCAGGAATTTAATACTGAATTGAAATAATATGCAAAATGTTGTTAACATGTTTATAGTTCAGTAAATATTGAGCAATTGAGATTACTTTTTAAAAAAAATAAAATTATAAGTGTGACCCAGGACTCGTGTCATGGACCAATGTATGTATTTGTATAAAGATCAATCCTGCGTATAACTAGCGAAAAGCTTCTGTCATTCCTAATGTAGTTCTTGAGACAGACAAGACATCAAGCAGTACGAGTCATTAAGAAGAGCACTTGGCTTTCACACAAGTAAAAGACCAGGGATTGAATATAATTTGGAAAAATTATACCCTTCGAGTCTGGTAAAGGATCATTTATTTTACTGTGATAATATTATACATACCGGTGTGTGTATTGTGTATTTTGAATTGAATTTGCATCGGTTAAATTCTGTATTGTATATGTCTTGTATTCTAAGTATGCGCTTTGTATTATTTTAGGTTTTTTTTATTCGTACCATTTCATCTCATAATAAACCCCACAATCAACAAGCGAGTGTTTTCATTTCAAACCTAAATGAGACAGAGCTCAGATAAGTATGAAATTTCTTGCCAGACTTTAGTTATGTGGTAGTTTACTTCAGAATAAGGTGTTTTCTCAATTTTCTCAAACAATAAATGAACAGCTAATATATGGAGGTGTAGTGACTCATTGGTTTGCATCCTTGACTCATGATCAGATCGATTTGGGTACTGATTCTTACAATTCTGTTTTAAACTAGGTAAGAAACAAAGCGAAACCAGCAAGTTTGAATATGCTGATATACCAATAGTCTTTATATATCATAGTTATAATCCAGAATGTTTATGAATTAATTTATTATAATCCCCTAACAGTGTTTTAGTCCAGCACATTATAATTCTGATGGTTAATTTAAATAAATAATTCCTCTCAAAATTATGACTGAACACAGCTAAAAATGATTTCATACTGATACATGTATTAAAATAGGAATCGATTTTAAAAATGTTTACTGGGTCTTTTTTATATAGAGACTCTGATCTGACTTACAACACAACTATATATATATATATATATATATATATATATATATATATATATACATGTATATACATAGGCAAATTTTATTTTAATTTTACACACAAAAATGTTTGCTATAAATATATATAACAGATTAGCATATTTCTTAAGGAATCCACTCAATAATGTTGGCTGTTTACTGGTTATTTTCTGCTTTTTTGTTTATATTCACAATGAAAATATCAGTAGTAATAAACTGTCCTGCATAATTCAAGGTTAAGAAAAAGGCACATTTAAAGATGAAAATATTCTTCAGGATAAGCGCATTGTGAGATTTGAACACCAGGAATATCTTGCATGATATGTAACTACACATACCACTCGACCATACCTACATTTAATTGTACATCAAATTTCTTTCTCATATGTTTGTCAATGTCTATTGATTACGGTGAAAAATAGGTTTTGATAACAACAACAATCAATGCTGGAGTGACCTTATTTAGATCTGATTTCTAATCATGTACAATTGTTTATGAATTTTCGAAGAAATATATAACCATTAATGAATGTTTGGGACATAGAGCATACATATGGTGGCGTCTGGACAAGTATCATTATCACCACCTAATAAATGGATTAAACATTGCTATGAAGTTTCCGGTGTATATATGTTGTCAGTAGTACGTGTTACATTATTCACAATATCTACTACAATACCAAGGCGTTGTTCACTAACTGGATCATCTGGATCTATGTTAGTATTACTAGATCAAAACGACCAAGTAACAATTGAAGTGGAACCTGAAGAAAAATACATGGCTTGATTTATTATTGGTGCCTTGAATTAGTCACTAAACTCTCACATACTAAAAGAAAATGAGTTGCCAACAGTACATACACAATCAGGTGTGTGAATTGCAAAATAAACTACAAAATATAATTGATTAGTTCATAGCAAAAGTAAAGAATATTGCAGACATGTAGTTGTCCTTGACATAATTGTATATTCGTTGTCCGCTATTATCGCTGGAACCGGCATCTTGCTATCAATAACATTGCTAGCGATGGCACCAGTAGTTTTAACAGTTTGCGTTTCAGCTACATTTGCTGGTGTTCTTAATATCATTGTAAATGAAATATCCACGTGCAGCAAACAAACATTACATGTGTATATAATAAAGCTGCATACTACGAAGTCTAATAGCAAAAAAAAATTTTTTTTTTTAAAAAAACCCAGAGTATATAAAAGATATTTGGAAAAAATAATATATTATCCTATACTGGATTTGGTGATAACTAAATACCAAGAAAGCGTACTTTATTTAGTGTTTTAAACTTTAGAATAATTGTAAACGAAAAAGATATTGATAATTTTTTAGAAGCAGTTAAGCCCAAGCTTATGTGCATATTTGGTAACTTGCAATACTTTATTTTCTAGTATTACACAATATTGATCTGATGAATTAAAACAACAAATTATTGAATCAACGGAACATTTAAATCAGCTTATATAGCATATTGAATACAATAATTGGCGAATTCATGATCAATAAATGCATAATTAAGAGTATTATGATTTTGGATCTGGATACAAATTCATTTTAGATAAGATATTTCTTGATCACTATTAAATAACCGAAAAGCAATTACCAATATCTGTAATACTATCACTTGAAACCGATGAACTAAATAAATTACTATACAATCTAATCATCGAAAACTTTCCTAAAATTTTTGAATCATGGAGACAAATAAATCTGCCAGCAGGTATTCTCAAATATAATAATGGTCTATACGATGGAGGTCATTATAATTCACCAGGAATTGTAAATACAGCATGAACGATTGCAGTCAATCTTGCATGTGCTAAAACTAATGAAAGATTTCAAGCAAATCTCGAAGAATCTAATCCAGCGTATCAAGGATATATTCAATATACATTTACTCCGCAAGTATATCCTGGATATTTGACTGTACAAGAACCCATTAATCCAGTGTATCTACGATGTCATAATTCGTTATTATCAACGATACATATCAAACGTTCTGAACAGATATTGTTAACTCTGCATTCAATGTTTTTAGGACTTTCATGCTGATGTGTGGCTTTGCCTCACACATGCAACTATTGCCAGATCTTATGGAGAACACTTTAATATACTTCGTTACACATTGTGCACATTGTGCATTCTACAATAACATTATACCTATGTGGCTTTAGGTTCAAGTATATGCTGACTGGTATTCAATCGCCATTTACGACAGACTGAAATAATATGCTGTGTCTCGCCACCATCCTAAAGGCCATAAAAAACCCAAGGCACATCTGCAAAACTAAGGAAGCCTATTACATACAATATTCTGACAAGCATTTGTACTGTTCTGCGAGGAGGAGTATTTGACGCACACACAGATGTGTTGTTGACTGTCTGCATTGTTGCTTTCTTCTGATTTATCCGATGTGGGGAATTCACTATTCAGGATTTCTTTGATCCAACCATTCATCTCTACGTGGGCAATGTGCACTTCCAACAAGAAACTGCTTTCTTAAAGTTAAAATCAGCAAAAGCTGACCATTTCCGGAGGGATGTGACCATTCAGTTACATGCCACGGGTCGTGCTCCATCTGCTCTGAAAAATTTCATGCTATTCAGGAGACGTTCATCACCTCAGTTCTATGCCCCACTTTTCGTTACGGCTACAGTTCAGGCGATGCCAAGAGTTGCATTCCTTAATCATATGCGATTAGTCTACCGCAAGATGGGACTCGACACTTCCCAGTATAGTGGCCATTCATTCCGTATAGATGCAGCTACTTTAGCAGCAGCTGCCCATCTGAAAGATTATATGATCAAAGTTCTAGGCCGGTGGTCTTCAGATTGTTACTCAATATACATTCGCAAACCCCCCCCCCCCCAGGTACTATTAGGTCAGCGCGGAGGACCACGGCAATGGATGCGGATAGTACTACTACACCGTGATCATGATCATGCTGCATTCAACATACAGTGATAGAAGGTCGCACTTTGACATTATCTTCCATCCTGGCTGTGTTTTTGGATCCAGTTCATCGATACTGTACCAGGGATGTATTTGCTGGGGTTCCAGTTTCCATAGTCGTGCATTGTGTTTCTATATTCATTGTGTTCGGAGTTTCTGCACGCGTGTGATACCAGTGTTATTTCTGTGGCACTTGTGCCTATCCATTGTGTGGTGTTCTGCACGTGTGTGATACCAGTGTTATTTGGATGTCACTTGTGCCTGTCCATTTGACTGGAGTTCTGCACGTGTGTGTTACTGGTGTTCTGCGTGTGGCACTTGTGCATATCCATCATTTCATATCCATGCATGCATTCAGTGGTTTATTCCTGGAAATTATCAGGTTATTCTTCTAACCAATTTCATGGATCCGATCATCTAGCTTCTCTCCGAATTGGATGGGATAACTTCGTCATTTCCATTCTCAAGTTCATCTTTGCTGTATTCCAGTATATACTCGGCACCACTCGGGGACATTCTTGACATTTTATCATAGTTCATTGACTTTTCTATATGTATGTGTACGTTTTTATACATTATTGTTGCTATGCTGATCGTGTAAAACATATATATATATATATATATATATATATATATATGCTTGTATAACTTGAACAATGAATTTATTAAGTACAATTATTTTCATAAAGTAAATAAACTTACGGTTTTAGAGAATCAAATCCAACAAATATAGAATTCACAAAAGTAATCCACTAATGGAATTGCAAGAGTCCTGATAAATAAATGTTCTAATAGTTCCAGGTTCGAATCTTGACGATGTAATCCAAAATGGCTGACAATGTCACGTGATGCAGTTCTTGTTTAATTATCATCCAAATGAATTATAACCACATGTTTTCTCCTCCAAATAGATAATAAATCCTCTTTCTTCAATGAATTGACACAAAGTCAAGAACAAAATAATATAAATTATAACTCAAACATGAATACACAACTGTTCATTTTAAATCCCAAAATTCTACTGAATTGTTCTATCCCAAACAAGTCTATATAACTTGTTTTTCTTAAGTAAACAAGTGATCACGTGATTTTCTAGAAATTCATGGAAGGTCACTACCTTCAGCAAGTCACGTATTCTAGATATTTCCTACACCCCAAGAATTAAAAATAAAAGTTATCCTTGAAATTAACCAATAGTTTTAAAGACTTGTTTATCAATCTGAAGCAAGGTCAGATAAAGAGGTAACCAAGCCAAGGTCAAAAACTTGTTTACAGTTAGAGTGGTCAGCCTGAACTTTCTAGAAAAAAATCTCCCAATTAATGAATATTAAACCCTAAATGACAAATTTGGATTTAATAAATATAAATAAATAAATTAAATCCAATAGCCATAACACCTTTCCCCATAAAATAAAAAGAAAGGTTTATATGATAAAACTTTCTTTTTATCACAAACCAATTTACATCTGAGATTAAAAGAACTAGTATAAATTACACAATATAAAAAATTGTTATACACAGGAAAAACGTCTGCAATATATTATCAAGAAATAGCCTCAACCATTTATCTTGTAAATGTCCTAAGAAAACCACTCTAGCAGGGCAGAACTCACTTTTAAATAAATTAACAGTCAGACATGCATTAGTGAGTCTGTCAAAAAAATTTCTAATTGTTGCTAGATGTTCTCTCCAGGTGTCGTTGTAGATAATGACGTCACAATTTTCAATGATCATTTTTATGAGACATTGAATTGGACTTTCTTTATATTGGTCGAGTCCATTTTGAGTCACAATATTGACATTTCCTTTGCTCTCTCCATAGTGGAATCTTCTAAAATCCTTTCAGAAGGTCAAAATTTGGTGACATACTTGGCATTTCCAATTTATCAATACAATTGTCAATTCTTGGTAATGGGAATGAATCTGTTTGTGTCACTCTGTTCACCTTCCTTTAATCAGTGCACATACGGAAAGTTGTATCTAGTTTTGGAACAAGTATGTATAGTGAACTCCAATCAGTTTTACTGGGCTCAATAAAATCATTCTCCAGCAAATACTGAATTTCCTTTTTCAAGTATTCCTGTTTGAGTGGACTCGTCCAGCATGGATGCTGTTTGGAATTTTCAATTTCAACGTCATGAAAATTTTGTTTGTCCTTGTAAGAATATCTGGACATAAGTGCTCATATAGTAATAATAACTTTCAGTTCATTTCTTTCTTGCACTTGCAAATGTGAAAGTTTCTGGTCTAGATTTTTCATAATTTTTGAATTCCAACAATTTGTCGCTCCAATATCAGTCAGTTGAATCCTGATGATATTCCTTTACTATGTGGGACAGGTACCACTAAATTAATTATATATTTAACATGGCTATCTCTTTCAGTATACTGGTACTCCTATAATTTATTTAGATCCCAGGAGCACTAATAATATAATTTAACCAATTCATTTTCATCTTAACTTTGTAGGGCCGTAATATCTAATTTGAAGAAAAGTAAGAAGAATGAACAAGAGTAACACAACTCCATTATCAGACTCAAAAGTTCTCTTCCTTGTAGTTCTTTCAAACCATAGTTTCATTTTTAACTTTAATTGCTGAATTGGGCATTCATTCATAACTTGCTGGAAAACTCCAGACATAAAGTTTGAACCTTGATCAAACTGTATAAATTTGGGAAGGCCATACAGAGTTAAAAACTTTATCAAACCTTTTACTGTAGTTTTAAATTTTATATACCTCAACGGAATAACCTCTGGAAACCTTGCTGACGCACACATAATGGTCAACAAGTATTGGTTACTTGACTTGGTCTTAGGTAAGGGATCTACACAATCTGCCCTTATTCTACCAAATGATTTATCAAAGGCAGGAATAGGTTGCAGATGAGCCTTAGGTATCTTCTGATTGGTTTTTCCTACCATTTGACAAGTATCACAAGATCTACAGTATTTGGCAACATCACTTTTGATTTTTGGCCAATAGAAGTGAGTCAAGATCTTGTGATACATTTCATGGGCCAGATTAAGTATTTCCTGTCTGTAAGGTTCTGGAACTACTATTTGATAGTTCACTGACCACTCATCACCAACAGATACCTTGGGAGGTCTCCATTTTCTCATAAGAATTCCATTTTTAATGACATAACAGACAGGAACTACAGTGACTTCAGTCTCATTTATGACCCTTTGAAACAAACAGGAGATCTCAGGATCTTTTTCCTGTTCAGCGACAAGTGACTGTCGTTTATCACCCTGATTAAGAGAATGAGTTGTTAAAAGAGAATCACTATGATCAATACCTTCTGATTGATCTAAACCAAAAATAAAAGTGACCTCATCAAAAACCTGACCTATACAAGGGTTAGTTGAAGGAATGCTGTCTTCTGTAACATCATTCTCAAAATCATTACCCTGATTAAAATAAAGAAAATGAGTTGTTAAAAGAGGATCACTATGATCAATAACTTCTGATTGATTCAAACAAGGAGTAAAAGTGACCTCATCAAAAGCCTGACCTATACACGTATCAGATAAAGGAATACTTCCTTCATCAACTTCATTCTCAAGAGCTTTCTTTGCCATAGCTCTGGTAACTGTACAAGCTTGACATATATCAGGGATTTCTTTTTCAATTGGATCAACTTTCTGATCCAAATTAGGCTTGTCAGTTACAAGTGGATTAACCACAACCTTGTTACCAGCTAAGTCGTTGCCTAGCAATAAATCTATTCCCTCAACAGGTAAAACCGAAACCGTTCCGATTGTCACAGGTCCTGATACTAAGTCTGATGACAAATTTACACAATGGAGAGGAATATTAACAACGCCGCACTCTACTCCCTGAATAAGAACACTTTCATTAGAAGAAGACTTCTCAGAAAAAGGCAAAGTACCTGATAATAAAAGACTGAGAAGCTCCTGTGTCCCTTAAAATTTTAATAGGGGTGAGATTGGCTGAATCACCCAAGAGTGATATAGAACCCTTCGATATGAATGGTTCATAATTCTCCATATCAAAATCAGACTGGGATTTATTAGACCCAACAATTGTATTCCTTTCAATACATGACTGTGACCTTGACCTCTTGGAAATAAGTGCATTTGGAATAGGTCTATCTTTATTCTGATGCCTATTTTTCAGTTTGTAGCAATCAGAAATAACGTGTCCTTTTTTCTTGCAAAAGTTACACGTCGGAAGAGACAATGATCCAGAATCAAACTTCTCTGAAGTCTGATTTTTGAAAGTTGTGTTAGTTTGAGTTTTAGAAGGGCTTGAATTAGGCGGAAATACTTTTCTGCCATTAAATTGTTGAGTAGAAGTCTTGTTAACAAAAGGAACTTTATGTGTCAAAGAATATTCGTCAGCAGCTCGAGCAGCATTTTCCAAAGTTTCAATCTGATGCTCCTCAAGATAAGTTTTAACATCACTATGGACACAGTTTTTGAACTCTTCAATTAATATAATTTGCTTGAGATTTTAATAATCTTGCTCAACTTTCTTGGCTAAACACCATCTATCAAACAACTGCTCTTTTTGTCTAGCAAATTCGACATGAGTTTGTCCAGCTTCTTTTCTATAATTTCTGAATTTTTGCCTATAAGCTTCAGGGACTAACTCATAACCTCTTAAAATGCATTCTTTAACTACGTCATAATCACTACTTTGCTGAACAGACAGTGAAGTGTAAATCTCACTAGCCTTACCAATAATTACACATTGTAGTAACTGAGTCCAATTTTCTCTTGGCTACTTTAAATTTTCTGCAACTTTTTCAAAAAGAATGAAATATTTATCTACTTCTTTTTCTTTGAAAGGGGGCACTAATCTAATATTCCTTGCTAAATCAAAATTTTGATTTGAAGCATGATGGTGATTCTCACTTGCCAGCTCCATTTCTTTCATTCTAATTTCATATTATAATTGTTTTTCTTTTTCCCTTTCCTGAAATTCAAGCTTTTTTAACTCTAATTCTCTCTCTCTCTCTCTCTCTCTCTCTCTCTCTCTCTCTCTCTCTCTCTCATATTGTAATTGTCTTTCTTTGATTTAATAAAAACATATCATTGATATTCTGTGATTGAGAAAAGTCCTGAATTACATATATTATACCACAAAAAAAAAAAACCGGACGTTTCGCCACTGACGAGAAAAGCTTAAGAAAGATAAAAGCATTAAATAAAACGCTATAAATATAATATAATAATATTTACTAAGAAGCAGGATAAATATACCTAATTCTACCGGAGAAAAACAGGCTTTTGACAGTTATCTCTCTCGAACAATTCAGAAAAGGTATTTTTTGTTTATAATTTTTCTAAAACGCCGATCTGGTAATATTGTTAGCGAAATAATATACGAATCAGAACGAATATAAATTATTTTCCATCTACCAGTATTTCCACGTGCATAATTTTACTCTTCGTATTAGCTTGTAAATTATCGAAAGGATTATTTTTCTTATCTGAATCAATATGATCGATCACAAGACCCTTCTCGATTAATCCCCTTTAAAACTTCGTAAACAAACCTATGACATATATATATATATATATATATATATATATATATATATATATATATAGTGGGATTAAAATGTAGAGACTAACAGTAATACATATAACTACATATTTTATATATATACATATAAATAAATACAATATATCAAATCATCCACTAAAATTCTATACAATTTTATATAATGCCTTAGTATTAAGGCCATTGGGATAAACAGTATCTAACCGATTAATCCAATAACTTTCTTTAATGAGTCTGTTCATTTCTCCGTGCACAATATCGATTGGCATGAAAGAAAAATCCCTTAAAGAGTGATTATTTGTATTAAAATGCATTGAAACATTAGAGGAGAACTGAGGATCCATATAATTTTTTATATAATGGCCTGAAATAAACGATTATGAACATACAATTCTCAAAGATCTCGGCTGAAACATAATTGGTAAATTTACCCAAGGAGGATCATATGATCACAACCGACATTGTAAATTGCAAGGACAACCTTAAAGACCTTATAATGCTTCATAACTTAAATATTTCTAATTTAAATATTTTCAGCATGTTTTTGTTTTCTAATTTCATTTTGTTATTTTTGCAATCATATCATTATATATGTTTTTATGTTATATGTGGTTTCTAATCTTGTAGAGCTAAAGTTTTTATAGTTTCTAGAGATTAGGCGCTATACACAGTCTTTGTTTGTATTATTATTATTATTAGTAGTAGTAGTAGTATTGATAATGCATGAAAATTACGTTTACATGTAATGAATCAGTTGCATATTTATTAAAGGTAATATGCTATTCTTGGAGCTCGACCGTTGTGGAAATAAACATATTGTGCTGAAATCTCAGAGTACGACGGTACTTTGAAATATATATTCATATCAGGTTCGCACAGGTTAGTGTCGACATGAAGCGGAACCTAAACAAATTGCAATCATTATGCATTGTTAAATAAAAAGATCAAATGCAGCTATACTTCTAATTTCTTATATAACATTTATGCTATAACATTTATATAGTTGCGTATCTACAATCCTCAACTGTAAAATGAAAAGTGTTCAGTTCCTTTACCATCAACATCATGACTCATTCGTTTGAAGAAATGAGGAACAATATCAAAATCAACGATAATAATAGTAGTGGAATAAAATATTTTTAATTTAACATCTATGCACTCCCTCCGCGCGGAAAATTCATCTATGGTGTCCTTGATAGTAATAATATTTCAGCGATATTCACGATATTAACTAGAAAGGATCATTACATACCAAAAAAGGAACATGCATGAGACATATTCAAAGTGAAATAGTGTCCCATCTATAGTGCAACGTATTACCGCAAACTGTCATGCATTATAACCCTAAAAGGTTGAAGCCTGAGGCGATCAATGCATGTATCGACTCATTTATAGAGTATTGCCCTCTTCAAGTGTTCGTACACTTGTGAATATTATATTTTGACAAATTTCGACTCGCTAATTTTATAGGCATATGGGAACTTGCAATATATTGTGGTTTCTTTGTTATCATACAAGTATATAAACAAAACGACAGAGATCTATTTTGTGTTGGCATACAAATGTCGGAACATTATGATGATGTCCAAATGGACATTGTGCAATATTTTCATATTATCTGTTTATATGCTTCTCTGTACAAGCTTTATATTTATCTGTGTAATTTCTTTAGTCTGAATATATTTTCTGCATGCTAGTAAATACAATAGCTACTTAATATTAGTGACGTGCTGGCGTTAATCGCACTGTAATAATCTTTACGGTGCAAATCCTCAGAACAATAGTTTTGTTTCGATATCAATCACTCATCCTGATTAGCATATCAGAAAGGGTTTTACCCTAACTCTACAACGATTTCCCTTTTTGATTATCAAATCAGAAAGGGTTTACTTTAACTATACAAGGATTTCCCTTTTTGATTAGCAAATCAGAAAGGGTTTACTTTAACTCTACAAGGATTTCCCTTTTTGATGTCCGCAAACCAAGTGATACAATTCCCTTCAACTTAACACAAGATATCCGATTTTTGTTTAGACGCCTTCACGGTCCATCTTGGTAAGATTCTCTCTCTCTCTCTCTCTCTCTCTCTCTCTCTCTCTCTCTCAAGAAAGTTCATAATCGTCATCATCATTCCGTACGTCTTAAATCTCAGATTTTGTGCATTACACCACGTGACAAATGTACATTTGAGCATAAACCTTAGTTAAATTCTCATATGAATATACAGGTCAGTATCATTGTACGTGGTGAGATACTCATTATACCCACTATGAAAAAGAAGTCATATTGACAACATTCGTTTGCATGCTAGGGCCCAACAACGTGGAATTAATCGCCCATTGAAATTAGACGCAAAAACGTTAAACCCATTCAAGTCTGCTCTTAAAACTCACGTTTTGTGACTGCAAGAACAAAGTTAAAAGACTTAACAATCTTTCCTACCTTACGTATTTTCAGTATTTATTTAAGTTTTCTAATTTCATGGTGTTTTTTGTTTTTTGTTTGGTTTGTTTTATATTCTTGTTATTATAGATGTTGCAAAGCGCTTAGAGCTTCTAAAGATAAGGCGCTATACAAAGTCCTCGATCCAATCTTTAAATCAAACAAGTCTTTCAAGGTAGGCGGAATTGTACTGAAACTTGATACCTTTGAAACAATTTTAAGAAATTAAAGTAAGACATATGGCTTAGATTTTAACATTTATGTTATGTTAAACGAAATTGCTTTAAAAAGTAAAATAACCGTTAAACGTTACACATGACTGCACAGTACGAACACAGGGTTAATTTTTGGACCGTTTGAAGTGTACTCATATTTCTGTAGAAGTATAAAAAATCTACTTGCAGAAGTGCTGAACATTTGTTTGTATTGTTTAAGCATAGTATATGGAAGTTAATTAAATGAGCAACCCAGTGTCTCTTAAAATAGAGCACAACAAACATGTTTGGCATACGATATTTAAAACTCGTACAACTGTTGTGCTGCATTTTCTGTTTATCATTGGATGAATTTCTAATGGATTCATGATTCAATTTGTGGGTCAACGAATACACAGTTCTGGAACATTGATCACGCGTATTTTACTTGTGCACATCACCACACTGCTTTCACAACCGCAGTAGAAGGCATCTCAAAAGTATTCACAGATTCCAAATCATTGTATGGCAAAAGTCAGTTATTGTCATGAATACATGGATCCATACCCAACCGGAAACATATTAGCTGACTCCATTCTTGCCCCAGGATAAACTACTTACAATGATGGCAGACTCGGTTTAGTCCTTTTTTTTCTCCACGATGATATTTGGAAAAGAAAAAGAACCGGTACAATGGTGTGCTCTTCTTATGTATAATTTACGTTTCGAGAACACATTCGTATATAGATTTTTAAAAGTTTCCAAATAATATAATAATAAATGCTCATTTTGGACCATCTGTTTAAAGTGGGTAGCATCGTATGTGGCAATATTTATTTTTCAACGATCGGTGTTGACTTAGTACATTTCTTGTAACTTGAGGACATTTTTAAATGCATCAAAGGAAGGATTTAGTTATTATGCTGATTGCAATGGAGGTTGAATACCGCATAATTCCATGCGTGTATTTTCTAATCTTCTTTGATGCATTGGTGTAAATGCCTGCTTGCAAGTGCTAATTTATTAATTCTATCCATGTGTATTGCCCTCTTAAATAATGCAAAATGTCTGTGGCAGTTTGCAGTGCTACTTTCCTACTGCATTATTGTAAATGGCTGTTTGCAAGCGTTACATTTATAATTCTAGTAATAAGATTTATATTCGTTATTGACGCAGATTGTAATTGGCTGCTTGAATTTGCTTAGGTTTACTTTCCTTTTGCGTCATTTTATCGTACAGATTGCGAACAACTGAATTAATTCTATAGTTAATCGTACGGCAAACGCTATGTCAGTTTTTACAAGTTTGGTATATCCTGTTTAAAAGCTTTATGTCAGTTTTTACAAGTTTGGTATATCCTGTTTATAAGCTTTATGTCAGTTTTTACAAGTTTGGTATATCCTGTTCATAAGCTTTATGTCAGTTTTTACAAGTTTGGTATATCCTTTTCATAAGCTTTATGTCAGTTTTTACAAGTTTGGTATATCCTGTTCATAAGCTTTATGTCAGTTTTTACAAGTTTGGTATATCCTGTTTATAAGCTTTCCATATTACAATTACAACATACAATTGTGTTCCAATGCTTAATTTACATTCTTCATGTACAGAGCCTCATGTGTGCTTTATGTACATACAACTGGGAATGAATGTGTTGAATATACGTAATTGAAACCATTGATTGAATTCACAAAACAGTTCTGGTGGGTGGGGATAATTTATTAGTTGTAAAGTGCTGCTCATTCATGGACGGACATTAATTGAAGCTTATAAATTTGCACTCGACATTAAAGGAAAATTAATCTGCTTTGAGTGCTTTCTTTTTGTCAAGACTATATAGCTTCCCTGGAAAAAAAAACAACAAATCGACTGTAAAAGATTGGTTTGCAAATTACTAAATGGATTCTGTAGTTTGTCGAATGGCAAATGCTATGTCAGTTATCACAAGTTTTAATATTTTATTAATAAACTTGCTATATCACAATTTACACATGATTGTAATGTAGAATCAAGCCCGTTGTAAGTTAGCATCACGTAAGTTAGCTTAATATAATGCCTCTGTATCACAACCGATGGCACTGAGACACGTCAATTTCTTACAATACGACTACTTCCCTGACCCTAGCAACAAGAGGTTATATCACTTTACGGCATGTTCGGTCGTCTTATTTAAAATATCATTCGAATTATATTACCGCATTACAGTCAAAATATTTCTATGAGTATTAACATTCGGAAGAGAGGTGGCCTGCAAGAAGCACAAAACAAATTATATGTATTAACACAATGTTATATATCCGCTGACCCTTCCTACATCATTTCATTTGGATATTTTGTGAATATAATTTACCGCTTCCGCACAGTGGCATTATAGGGTAGCCGCTTACAAGTAAACTTTAAGGTCCCAATTTGTTTATGTATTCTCATTCACAATGCTATCAATTTCGAGCATTCTTATTATTTTAGAGTGGAGTGCAAATTCTGCTTTTGGGGTCAGTAAATACCTCATAAGGTTTGAGCAAATAGCGGAGAATTGCACCTCAAAGCCATACTTCTCTTTCTTGTTTATTCAAGAAAATTAAAGGAGAGAGAGAGACAGAGACAGAGAGACAGACAGACAGAGAGACAGACAGAGAGTGTGTGTGTGTGTGTGTGTGTGTGTGTGTGTGTGTGTGTGTGTGAAGTAATGTAGAATTTCAAAATTTTACAGAATTCTTATATGTATGGCATGGATGATTAAGCAATAGCCAGCAAGTATTGCCACTAGTTGTCTGTGACAAGTATCTCATATTTCCAATTTTATTTTAAACCTCCAATTCCAATACAACAAGAAGAGGCGAATGACTCGAACAAGGAAATCACATGCAAAGCATATATTGTAGCATAGCTATATGCTAAACAATAATGAACCTATTTCATTATATAAGAAAAAAGATTCGTACACTATGAAATATATTTATATATCTAAATATAAAAAACAATTCCATAAATTATGATATGCTTTATTTCCACAGATATAAATATGGAGGAAATACATTTTGTATTATTTTATATCGTATTCATTCTAACATGAAACTATATTTATAGTACAGATACGATGAATGATTGTAAGGTACTTCACTGATAAAATATCATACTTTTTTGGTAGCAACTATACAAATATAATATATTGAATATAAATAACGTTGCTAATGCTTCCAGAAACCAGCTAAATTTTATTTTATTATTATTGCTACATTACAGTACTAAATTGTCTTGATACTGTTACACGCACAGGGGTATTCACTTGAAAGAGCGGTGTCAAAACCCTGGCGCGAGTCACGCTGGAAGTCATATGTTTTCCCCAAATTTCCAAAGACTTCCATACAACTTGAGTTGTAAAATGGAAAGAGAGACGTCTCTGCCATAATTATAATCTTTGCTCTAATCAATTGGCGACCCAGAGGAGACAACTTGCCCAAGAGTCCATTAACCGCACCTTAGCATGGTTTTCTTCTTTATCATCCTATTTCCGTACCGCAAGCCCGTCATGCCATAGAAATTCCACCAGTATTCCCTTACTAACTGGGAAATATTTAACTGCGCGACCCTAGGCCAGTCAATCCTCATAATTTCTGGCGTATCACGCTCATATACATACGCCCATTTTTCTACTATGGACACATAAACGGTACCTTCCAAATTCCAACTTATTGATTCCATTCTATAATTTACTGATTTCCAACCATAAATACTGCCTTTTCAATCACATCACTTATATACACCGCGGAATTTTAATATGGACTATGTTACAAAAAGGGACAGTCATTCGGCTTGTACCCAAATTCACTACTAACGACCCCAGCATGGTTCAAATTCACTAACACTCGGCTCTGTGATGTTTGCTCCTACTAACTGGCTAACTATTTCGGGCTAGTAATGTTTCCATGGCACCGAAGACCAAATACTCGCACAAATTAAAAACGGGATGCTGTCAAATACACATACTCCAAATTTATTACAATACGTTTGAATATAGAATTAATGTAGTAGTTAAAAAGATTAATACAACGTTTAACATGTACTTTATACGTATGTGATTGTTTTTATTCGAAGAGTACGACCTGTTCCTCTACATATGTTTTTAAAAATAACCTTTAAGGTTTGTAAGTCTACTCACAGCTGAGTCTGTTGTAGCTTCCATCCCTCACCCACCCACATAAACATCTTCATTTGTGATTTTATCACTATTTTATCCTATTTAATATAGAAGTTAATATTGTTATGACACATAACATATCTGCACAATAAAAACTATGCCCTCAAGCAAACAAAAGTAAATTTGTATTGTCCTGTGTTTACATTTTCATAGGAAATATTAGAGAAAATAAATATTTAATGTAAACCGGCATTCATAAAAACAACATTATTAGATGAATTAGTCTAAAACAAAAAGTATCATACAGGTAGGCAATTGTAAGTAACGCATATGTAGATTATCTTCTTATATTCTTTTTATAAGGATTTGATTGCAAATACATTTCATTTTTCAATCTCACATAAACAAAGATAAATAGAGACAAGATTTTCACACAATTTGACCTTTTGATTCCAATGTTAGTTTCTTCACAGAACAATATAAACTGCTATCCAATTTAAGACTGCAGTTATCTGAGCAAAAAGTAACAGCTACTCTATAAGCATGCAAGACATTTAATGTGAGTTATAGACCCACAAGTACTATATTCATCAGTAAAGACACAAGACTGGGTTTTAGAAATTGAATCCACAGAAGTACCAGTTTGTTACTTGGTGAAAAATGTTTACCATGTCCCTGCTGATGATGAGTGATCAAAGAGAAATCCCACTGATGTTCTAAGTTTATTTAGGATAATAAATACTGTATTTATTGCTTGTGCTTTAGCAGATGAAATAAATACAGTTGTTACAGAAATAGCATCAACATTAAGTAATTGTAGGGTACAAATGTTTCTGTCTAGATAAATCGTGTACCTAACCATTACATATACTGTATCCAAATTTAGTCTCCACCCAAGCGGTTTCTTTGTTTATCGAATTCTTTAAAATGTCAGTTTTCATACCCCGAAATAAATACTGTTTTGGTTGTTATTGTTAATGCTGCTTTTTTAACTCTTCTTCTTCTTCTTCTTCTTCTTCTTATTATTATTATTATTATTATTATTATTATTATTATTATTATTATTAAACCATTAATTTATTAGTATTTGGTTTTCTATTGTGATCTTTAAGAGACATCTTGGTTATTTTCCTCAACTTTCTACTCGTCATATGTTGAGATTTTCATGTGAATACAAGGTAAGCAGGCGACGTTTGTAACATTGACATTATTACTTTTTTTCTATTTTCAATCATACTTAAGAATGACACAATGTTATCATTATGTAAGAACTTGTATTAAATTGGACCACACTATTTACTTGTAGAATTTTGTAATTCCGCATAACATTTCTGGTCATTTTTAAATGTAGAAGTTAGCAATAAAGTTATTTCATTGAAGCAACTTTGATCATTGAAATATACATACCTATCTCCAAGAAATTGACACAGATCAAATACACATCTTTCATTGGATTCAGTTTATCATACGCTGTGCTATTTGCGAATGCATGTGAATTCCACTTGGAAGGACATATATTTTTCGTTCATGATAAATACGTTAAATATAAGAAAGAAAAACCAAATGTAAATGGAACCTCAATCAATTGATAATAGGAAAGTTGATCACTAGTTAATAAACAGAAGTGGATATGGAAGTTTTTTATTTCCTGAAAGGAGCAAATGCATACAAAAATTTTATACTGAGTCCTTGTTAGTCAACATTGATGATGATCAAATCTATTTAAAGAATATGAAGGGAAGAAAAACAAGCCAATGCTAATATTTTCATGTATTACATTCAAAGATGTGCTATTTATAACATCCTATTACATTGGGTTGATGTTATGATGTAATTGTCACATCGTTGAGCAAACATCTATAATGAGCGAGGTGCTCAGGGTGGCCAAGCTGTCGTCGGCGCTCGCCTTTATAGATTACCAACATCTCACATCTGTCTGAATAGGTATGAGTATTGATGTAGTCCACAAGGGTATACAAGAACGCTTGCCAGTAGCTTTCCATGGATCAGTAGTTCTTCACGAGTTTTCTTGACATTTTCCTGCATCAAATACACTGGCCGTCATGTATAAAATCTACAAAATAATCTTATAATGTGAGTTTATTCAAGCGGTTCAAAACTTTACCAATACGTAATTTCGCAATAGTCCAATTGCGAGAGGGATCACTGCAAACGATATGCCAGATCTTAAAGTCATAACATCAACATTTCACAACCACTTTGAATCACATTTCCTAAACATTAATTTAAAATGCATGGCTATTCATATCGGTTTATTGTCACAATCATTGGTGTCTGATAATGCGAGCCAAATGTTCCAAGACGTTATCAGTGTAGTCGCCAATATTGAATGAAGTAATAAACTATTGGTCAGCAAATGATAGTAACTGCGCTGTACAAACTACTATCATAGAGCTCTTTTAAAATAAATGTATTTTCTTTCTTTCGAGAAACCATGATGATTTTTTTTCCCTTCCGTCTTTAATAAAAAAAAATATGTTCCTTTTTGTTGTTCATGCGATAATTGTCTTGTGTTAACCTTTAATATTGTAGAATGGACTTTTCTTTGCATGCGGCTAATAAGTCGTTCCCCCGCAACTCTCGAGGAGGTGGAATTGCTGTCATCACAAAGAATTCCATGATAAAATGTCTTAGGTACAACACAACCTTCAATTTCTGCCACACCTCGTTTGAACTAGTCCAAACAACACTCATACACGAACAAAGGTCAGTCCATTTTTTTCTGTCTGTACCGCCCTCATCTTAGTAGAAAACACAGCCTGACTGAATCTCTCTTTTTGGAGCAGTTTCCGAATCTTCTAACGTATGGAAATTCGATAGGAGGCAACCTAATTATACTTGGAGATTTCAACTTTCACTTTGACTGTCCTGGAAACCCATACAAGTCAAAACTCCTAGATTCCATTCATGTTTTCAACTTTAAAAGAACAGTTAACCAATCCACCCATAACCTTGGTCACATTTTAGACTGGTTTCTGAATAGACCTGATGAAAATATTCTGCATTCCACCCTTGTATCCCACGAACGTGCATCAGATCACCTCTGCATTATATGCCATCTCGACGTATCAGTCCCTAACCCTCCACATTTATTTGCTAATAAGAGAAAACTCCGTATGATAAAAAGAACCAAATTAATGCATGACATCCAAGAAAACCTAACAACTTGCTTACACTCTACAGCAGAACAAATCGATAACTGCCTGCGTCTATTGCTTGAAAAATATGCCCCAGCCACCATATGCAGAGTATCAATAAAAAAAAAAGTGTTCTCGGTGGTATATCAATGCTAGGGACCAGCTTCGCACTGCTAAATGACATTGCCGTAAACCAGAGACTTTGGCTTTCCACCAGACTTCACTATTCAATAACAAATTTATCAAGCCGTTAAGAAGAATGTCACAAACAAAGTCCATTTAGCCAAATTATCCCATTACAGTACTAAGACGTCGGAGAGTTCCAGCTGCAAAGAGCTCGTCGAGATAACTAACAAACTAATATCAAAGAACAAATGTACACAGCTTTCAAATACATTTTCTCCAGTAGACTTTCCGGATCTGCTTGCACATTTCCATGACAAAGTACAGACCATTAGATATTCGATTGACAACACAATTTCAATTGATGCGTCACCATACAGTTATAATACAGCATTTCAGCGACAACCATTATGAGCATTTGAACCTGTCTCTATGGATTTAGTACGGACAATCGTGATGAGGCCTGCACCAAACTCACGTGAACTTGATCCAATTCAACATCACTGCTGCCTGAGTGCTTCGATCCAATATTGCCTTCACTAACTGGTTCAAATCCTACTTAGTCAATAGGACAAAAATTGTATCTGCAAATGGAACAAACTCCAGCCCAGTTGATCTATGTTGTGGTGTTGCACACTTCATTCTATACACTCAGCCACTCTCAATTTTTATAGATCATCACCCAGCGTCTCACCAATTCTACGTTGATAACCCCCAAAGATACAAGTCTAGCGACGCAACTGAAGTTGATGCTATCATTCATGGAGTAGAGAGGTGCATTTCTGATGTGAAAACATGGATGACATGTAACAAGCTGCAGATAAATGATGATAAAACTGAGGTCATTCTGACCACAACAAAACGACTTTCTCATTCACATCCTTTACCTCAGACAAGAAATATCAGCAACACCAACATTAATTTTATGTAGTCAGTACGAAACCTAGGTGTTACTCTGGACAGTACTCTCAGATTGCACCAACATGTCATAAACATGTGTAATGCTGCATATCTTGAACTGAGACGCATCAGCTCCATTCGCAAATACCTTTCAGTTGATGCCACTAAAACACTTGTGTATTCATTAATTACTTTCAAGACTGGACTATCGTAACCAAATATGTCTGGTTCGTCAAAATATCTACTCCAGATACTTCAAACAGTTCAAAACACAGCTGCTCGGATCATCTTTAGAGTACCTCGATCAGAGCACACCGCACCATTATTCTTATACCCTACAATGGCTATCCATCTGATACAGAATCAAACATATAATTTATTCTCTGTGCTACGTTTCACTGACGGACTCCAGTCCAACATATCTATCCCGACTCACCCATGTGTTTTTATCAACAATATACTTAGGCTCCTCTTTTGATAATCGTATACTCATTGTTCCCACTATGAAAACGAAGTCATATGGAAAGGATTCTTTTGAATATCAGGGCCTGGCGATTTTAAACGAATTGCCCATTGAAATAAGATACAAAGACACACTGATCCCTTTTAAGAGTGCTCTTAAAACTCTCCTTTTTCGACTGCAGGAACAAACTTAGAGACCTAATACTGTTTTGTACCTTAAATGTTTTCAGCATGTGTTATTGTTTCCAATTTCATAGTGATTGATTGTTATTTTTATATCGTGTAGTCATATCATTGTAGATATTGTAAAGCGCTTAGAGCTTCTAAAGATTAGGCGCTTTACAAAGTCCTCATTATTATTTATAATAATATATATTGAAACGAGTTGTCGTCTGTCAGAAGAAATATTTTTTATTGTCAAAGAATTTGTTTGTTTGATTAGGATTTTTAACGTAACTTTAACAAATGTTTAGTTTCAGTGAGGAGTTTATAGTGATGTCTAGCACTGTGGCATCATACAGCAGATATGTAGCATGATGTCCCACCCAGTCACATTATCCTGACACCAGTCCGACCATTCCTAACACTAAACTCTTAATTATGAAGGCCAAGCGAGGCAGCTGTTAGTACCATTTTTGTAAGTCGCTGGTATGACATGGCCGGGGATCGAGCCCACGATATCTCGTTTCCGCGGTGGACGCTCTAACCACTAGGCTACCGGAGCGGTTTTGTCAAATAATATTAGTACCATTAACTTTGTCTCCGTGTTCTTTCACATACCCACATTGGCCGAATCTGAGACTCGAACCTACGCAGACCGAGGTGAGATAGCAGAGATCCGTAACGAGAGCGCTTTATACCACTCGTCCACTCATGTCCCCAAGAAATGATATAGATGATGACTATGATGGCAGATTTTGTGGTCATGCTAATTGTGATTAGATGATGATAATGATGATAAGTCTTGTATATAAACAAATGGGTTGCATATACTGTGGCATCCTTTGATTATCAGTCTTAAATTCGCCACCCGTATTTTATTCTTCTTTCCTTCCTTCTTAACCAACGAATTTGATCTTTATTTTCGCTAAAACAGTGTTTCACTTGTCTGTGTAATAAGAATGAAAACAGATGCCATTTTCGGCTTCTCTGAGACTTTGTTTTAGCCATGGTAGAAGTATATATATATATATATATATATATATATATATATATATATATATATATATATATATATATATATATATATATATACTTGACAAATCACAGTTACGAGTGTTTCTTTCCTGCAGTATACTTTCTTTAATTCTGGTATTAACGGGAACAAGTTCTACCACATGAATGTTTATTTCATGTTTGAGATATGGAAGGTAAGCGGGTTTCTCAAGGACATACTAAGTAAGCTGACACTTCTATCAATTGAGCTACCTCGGCTACCGATCACAACAAAACATTACATAACGCAGTCTAAACATGACCATACTATATGCATAGGCAACTGATTTCGGAATAATAAACCCTAGTCTCACGGTCAGTAAGGGTGGGAGAGAGTAACACTAAAATCCGACAGCACAGTAATAAATGATGTTATTTTAAGATTCGACGATGCGTGAAAAGCATTTATCAACTACGACTACTGAGACTAATATAAATATTGCTAATGCAAGTACTACTACAGTTCCTGGTGTTGTTATTATTATTATTATTATTATTATTATTAGTGATCAACATGAAGAGCTTCGTCGTTCTTGCCTTCGTCATCATCCTGGTCAGTGTGCAGGGATCATCCATTGTGATGTTTCGAGAAATCCTCGACAATGGGCAAGAGTCCGGTAAGATAGATCCATGTACTTTCTATTCCCCTTTAAAACACCCCTTTCTATTATAACCACGTATATACTTGGTGTGGCGTTATAAAGCACCACATAGACAGGAAGGTAATATCGTACGTACTTAAGCATCTAGAATAGAGAGCCCTGCTAATGGGTACACTAAAGCAGATGGTTCGGATTGATCCAATGGTAGGAAATGAACCTGCGCCCTTCTGGTGAGGAGCACAATGACTCATTCACTGAGGCAACGTTGATTATTGTATACGTGTATACGTATCTGTAACTGGGAGTATATGATCTTTTAACTTTTTCGTCATATCTCTATGTGCACTTCATGAATCTTCTTTTTCACTTGTGTTATGATGAAGCAAAACGAATCCGGCTCGCTAAAACACAGTGTAAATATGTAAACAGAGTAATACTAAGTACATAGTTTATTCTTGTACACCGGGACTGCCACTTCGAGGCAGCATGTGTACTCGTTCATGTTGTGCAATGTATCTTTGTATAATTTATACTAGATTTGTTCTGATAATTAACAGTATTACATGGACGCTGTATTCATGAAGTTGTATTCGATATCTGCGTAGTGTTAAAATAAATCATGTCATTACACCTTCACCTTAAATTAATGGATAATTATCCATTTCCGAAGATTTACTTTGTCAAGATATATATATATATATATATATATATATATATATATATATATATATATATATATATATATATATATATATATATATATATATATATATATATATATATGATCACATCTGGTGAGAACAAACCATCCATTGTAATAATTAACTACATGTTCGTCTGTTTACAGAGGCAAACCAAAACGATTCAGGACTATGTCAAAGTATATTTTAACACTGGCTGACGATAGCATATCTCCTGGAAACAACTGGAAACAATGATGATGACAGTTCCTCGATTGTTGGCGGCAGAGGCGAAATCATGTCAGGAAACATTCAGGAAGAGCTTCAGAATATTGAAACATTGGAGGATTACATTCGCTTCCTCCTGGACAAAAAAGAGTTGCTGGATTGTCAGGGAAACACGTGCAATGTGTGATATTTAGGATGTAAGTAACAAATATGACACGTATGAAGCTGATGCGCTGACGTGTCATGATCTGTTTTTACATGGCAGTTTCCCTTCAGTCTACTCTTACCTACCGATTAAACACTTTATATATCCTTAACTGACTATATCGTATGTAAGATATATATAGATATAGTATATAGATATATAGACTATATCGTATGTAAGATATATATATAGATATAGTATATAGATATATAGACTATATCGTATGTAAGCAGTCCATTTGATACACCACGATATCATTACCAATTTCTTCAAAAGGAAACGAAGATTGCCGAGGTGCCATTTAAAGAATAATTCATAAACGATTGGTATATCTAAGATAGTTACATACTATACATTTATTGTATTAACACCATATACAAATACACATTTTTAACACTCTAGATTGCTTGCAGGCAGCAGCGTACATGACAGAGGGAGTAAACTCTTCGTATCCTACCAAATGAACTCCCGCTATTAAACATAGCTTCTGCACTATGCCAGCTATTGCTGCAGATTGCTACTTCACGTCTTTACATAGAATGTTTTTATTAATTCATACTGATTACAGGATGTTTAGGAATTAAACGTGAAAATTAGTTTAAACAAAGATTCGCGTGTATATATATATATATATATATATATATATATATATATATATATATATATATATATATATATATATATATATATATATATATATATATATATATATATGTATTTGTTACGTGTTTAGACTTTTACAAAAAGTAACAAAATATAAGCGAAGACAACAAGTTTTGTAAAATTTTACAAATTACTTATTTCATTTGAAACAAGGTAACACTTATTAAAGGAACTGAAGGTTTTAAGAACCAAAATCCAAAAATAACCCAAGAATTAAAACTAGAAGTCCTAGTAATAACATTTCTTAATGAAACTGAGTTCGAATCCCCATGAAATCCATAATGGAGGGCTATGACGTATACTGTGGTCAGGGTCTTACTGATGTGTCAATAGTTCTTTGTGGCTCACAGAAAATAGCATTCCAGTTTGAATTCTGTATAAATGTCGATACATGTCCTTGCCAAAGAATTAATTTAGACCACAAGTATTTCCAGGGATACCAAAGAGGGCACCTAAGTTGTTCCAATATGGGTGTGTGATACGGAAATTCCAACTGAATATTTCTAAGGAACACCAGATTATGCATGTAAGATTAAATGGTCATGTAACAAGAATCAAGAGGACACACGGTTGGCTGTTCAGAAATGTTTGTTATAAGAACACTCATGACAGAAATTTAACACTACGGTTCAAGCTTTAAAATCGTGCTCAGGCAAATTATCTAACACAGCAAACAGTGTATAACGCATCAATTCAATTCTGCGTTCGATTCTCGTAAAATATAAAGTTCAATTAAATTTATAAATCTCGAAATATTCCAATTATCTATTTATTTTCTCTGCAGTATGCCTAAATCTGGTGTATCAAGCAGGTTCTAAACAGTTCGAAGTCAGTCTAACGGACAACTCCATCATAATCTTCAGAATGACTATTCCAGGTTTGTCGACACTTTTTCTCGAGGTTATTTACAATCAATGATACCATTACTTCGTCCACTTATTGTATCTAGGAGTTCAATGTTTGCAATCGAGCTTGGGAGTAATACATAAATAAGGTGTAGATTCTATCCCACAATTTCGATTTATAAAGCTTAGTTTACAACGCTTTATTCCAGTACGTCCATGCTTCCATGCACAGACACAAGAGCTAACTGCATTTGTAACTTCTTGTATGCGAATAATAGTAGAGAATATATACCTTTGAAGATAATGGATTATAGTTCTCATGTGTACAAAAAACATTGTTATCCATCATTATATTTAGAAGTACGCGCCAGATTTTGGTCGAACATGAAAGTGGAAGATATAGAATATCAAGAAAAGCAGAGACACAAGTTTACTACCCCGCAGACCCCAAGTTTCACAGGGTCTAATGCACAGCCAAGCTGATTCAGCATAAAAAATTCCTATTTGCACTTTTTTCTTTTTTCTTATAGCCAAAGACTACCAATTCTGCAAGGAGATCATTTTCGGATTCATAAAGGGGAACGTCTGTCTAAAGATCAGCAATGTGAGAATCACTGAGAGACAGGCCTGTCTAGATGTGACGATATCAGTTCTCGCATGGTCAAATACATTTTCAAACCTTTGCATGTAAAGAGTAAGAAATGGAGACCACTCCTGTTTAGTAAGTGTTTTGACTATCGTTGAATAATATTACCGTTAATATTATGATGGAGTGCAATGAATTTAAATAAAATATTTTGTATTTTAATATTGTTTTCGTCGTAATTCTTAGGTAATTCATATTCAGTTTCTGTTTCCAGTTGTGTCTTTTTAAAACTAGATTTGTTGTTGTTGTAGGTTTCAACGTCCTTTTTCAACACACAATAGGCAAATATGTGCCTTTAACAATTTATACATGGCTGCTAGTATAAACGGTAGAGGAAGAACCCGGGAAAATCACCAGAAATAAACCACCGACCCACGAGAAGCTACTGGCAAGTTTTCTCAGACATCCACACTGGCCGAATCTGAGCCTCCAACTCAGGCAGACAGAGGTGAGATGGCAGTAATCTGTAACGGAGAGCAGAGCGCTTTACACCACTGAGCCAATCGAGGCCCCTAACGAGAGTTGTAACAAAATAGCCCATATACCTACTGCTATTAAATAAACTAAGGACTTCGTTGTACTCTGTTTTATTTGTTAGCAAAGTTTAACAAAGACTTTGTTAGCAAAGTCTTACGGAATTTGGAGATTAATTTGCAGTTATCATATGACCTCAAAGGAGGCAAGCAATTACAATCTTCATAGAATATGCATCAAATAACTTTTGAACTCAGTGACTGACTTAAGATGTTTCAGTGCCAATTGTTACTCTGAGACGTCAGCGCAAGATTAACATTTCAAACGTACTGAAATCTATACACAGTACGAGATGCTTTAAAAAAGAAATTAAAAAAAATATTATGAACTGTTAGAAAACATAAAAACTGATGAAAATATTTAAGGTAGGAAACATTATTAGGTCATTAAGTTTGTTATTGCAGTCGAAAAATGTGAGTGTTAAGAACATTATTGAAAGTGATCACTGTGTCTTTAGTTGCACGTTGGTGGGCCCTGGTATGCAAAAGAACGTTGTCCATATGCAATTGTTTTCATACTGGGACTAATGAGTATACGATTGTCAGATTATATCTTGCTAGTGTATACACATGGGTGAGGCCAGATAGGTATGTTGGACTGGAGTCCGACAGTGAAATGTAGCACAGAGAACAAAAATTGTATCTGATTCTGGATAGAATGGATAGCCAGTGTAGGGTACAGAGCTGCAGAAAAAATCAAGGAAGGTGAAGACTGTAATCTTTCCGCTATCCAAAGCAGAGAGAATGTCAGTAACTACCTTCAGTACTGTAGCATGGGCGAGATATGTAGACTGTACATTGCCTTAAAGACTGTTTTAATTCAGATAAGATAAAAATCGGGTGATCACAACTTTATCTAAGATTTCTTTTTATCTAAACGGGAGATTAGAAACTGGGCTGTAGTTCTTTAAAGCATAATAGTCGAGTGTTGATTTTGAAATGCAGCTGGTAGTGGGAGAGTCTTACAGCAAATATTGTGACTATTCTGTTTTGTGTAACTGCTACATGTATGGACTTAATCAGAGTCAATCGTGCAGTCTGGTTTCTTTGCAAAGGTTAAAATCGTACGAGCAATAATGCCTGCCATTTTTTTCTTGCACAGATTGGCAGATAAACTGATATTAATTGTCCAAGTGTTTCAACGCGATATTTTGTATCATGTCACACTGTATCAGCTCAAGAATGTGTGAAATTGGTAATTTTTTTTATTTTATCAATCAACTGCAGTTTCATATATTTGAGAGTGTCTTACCAAATATACGCAGATGATTTATGTTTTTATAAAGCGATCAATACCAGGGTGCGTCTTTAAAAGCATTCTACTTCAACTTTATATTAAAAAAAAACAATTCCCCAGTCCATGCTCTTCTAAAACGTCATTTCACATTTCACTTCCTGAATAAAGGTTCTAAATAATAAAAAAAATACTAATAGTTGTATGACGGGGAACATTTCTGGCGATCTCTCTTGAACCCATTAGCTGAAACCGGACAACCATTAATTAGTTTTCTAGAGGATGGATGCGAATCAATCGCCACACTGTCATGTTCGGAATATCTTTGCAAGGGGAGAACTCTGCTCTCAAATTAAACATCTGTTAGCGTTTGTTTATGCAGGAGTCAAGCAGACTATTATGAACACGGTAAACGTTGATTTCATGCTGCAACTGTCACGAATTTAGAATTTGTAGTGACCAGTAGTCAATGTAGGCGGTCAGAATGACCCAAGTTTGCAAGAAATTCTCCTCGTGATAAACATTGACCAAGGGGCCGGATGCCTGGGAAGAATCGGGTTGTAAACGACACAACTTAAGGGGACAATAGCTCTTTACACGCAGTGAGAAGTCTGCGAAGATATATTTGGGACATCTTCAGACGAATTGAGAACTCTACATATCGACCTAACCGCCCAAAAAAAGGAGGCGAAACCGCGAGGAAGTCGGAGAGAAATGAATA
Source organism: Unio pictorum (assembly GCA_030141615.1). Lineage (NCBI taxonomy): Eukaryota > Metazoa > Mollusca > Bivalvia > Unionida > Unionidae > Unio > Unio pictorum. The sequence goes on from JARLTB010000021.1 coordinate 41,196,094, forward strand.
CAAGAGGAAAGAAGGAGTGAAAGGACGAATTACAGGGAACCATCGCTAAGCAGGTTATGCTCTCGCACACGGCAACGATTTCGACTGTTCACTCGATCGTATGATGAGAAAAAAATTTTATATATATATATATATATATACTGGTATACTGTTACGAATTTAAACTATAATAAACGATAATAAAGTTTAGTAAAATTAAACAAATAGTTTCTTTTCTTGGAAAACATATTGTACAAATAAGAAAAGAACAGTTTTAAGAATCAAGTCTTTATTTAATCCAAGTAAAATCAACTAATTAAAATACAAAAGTCCTAGTAGTGAATTGTTCTAATAAATTAAAGTTCCTATTGAAAAATCCAAGACGGAAGAAGATGACCTTTGATGTAGTCTGTACTGTATTTATCTACAGTTCCTTATAGAATGACCTGATTTAACACTCCGGTGCTGGAAATTCGAAATTTCTGTACAAGAATTTTTTTATGAGCACATCAACTATTTCCAGAGATACGAATTAATCATTTAAAATACAAATGAACTGAAGAAAAGTTACCATGGATTCAAAAACTGGCTACAACAAATAAAATGACTTAACGTTAGGTTGAAATCCCAAAACTGAAAATATTTCACTAAAACAAAGATTAAATCGTATTTCTAATAAGCGATTTCGAAACATTCCCAAATTGCAACATCTAGAAATCAGAGAGGAGTCATGTGTTAATGTTTATATCAGGCACTCTTAACATGACACTGACGAGAAGCAATCATTTCACTTTTAGAATAAAAAGTTGTATACTTCTTAATTAACTAGTCACATTTTGACTTTGACAACGACTAGTCATTTCACATTAAAATAAAACCTGTTTACGTGATCGCCATTAACCCTGAATCAAGGTCAGGATCGAAGTCAACATTACATGTTAAACAAAGAATAATTCAGGTCAACCGATTTTCCGAAACAAAAACATCATCTCTAGTGACTAAATTTACATTACAATAGCATGTAATTACAAATAAATTTAAAATTAACAAACAATTAAATTACAATGAATATATATTAAATCAGATATACATAACGAATACATACATACATACATACATACATACATACATACATACATACATACATACATACATACATACATACATACGTACGTACGTACGTACGTACGTACGTACGTACGTACGTCCGTCCATCCATCCATCCATCCATCCATCCATCCATACATACATACATACATACATACATACATACATACATACATACATACATACATACATACATACATATTCACATACATGCAACCAACTGGCCTCTCCTGGTATCAGCGACTGATATACCCTTACTTACTGTCAGTCTCCAGGTACCTCGGTCCTCGGCCAGCACTTCCCAGACATCAGGTGAGATGTCGCATGCCTTCATGTCCCTCTTGCACACATCCTTGAAACGGTCCATATAGGATGTCTTTTGGCAGCTTCCCATTCTACATGCGTCGGACATGTGCCGGCCGACGAAGGCAACGTTTGCTCAGCAGGGAGAACATGCTGGGAGTATTTGCACGCTACAGGATATGGCTGCCTGGGACACGGTCTTGCCAGCTGATTTTCAAGATGCGTTTAAGGCACCGTATATGGAAGGAGTTGAGCAGGCGCTCTTGCCTCATGTAGGTACTCCAGGTCTCACTTCCATATAGAAGGGTGCTGATAATGCAGGTCTGGTAAACATTGACTTTGGTGTGCTCTGTGAGCGCGTTGTTTCCCCACACCCTCTTCGTTAGTCGCGACATGATTCTGTTTGCCTTTCCAAGCCTTCTGTCCAGCTCCTTATCAAGCGAAAGAGTGTTACTGATGGTTGACCCAAGGTAGGTAAAGTTGTTGACTGCTTCCAAGGTAACATCGTTGATGTTGATGGAAGGGGCAATGCTGGTATCTTGCAAGCTAACCTTTGTTTTTTCCAGGCTGAGGGTGAGTCCAAACGGCGTGCAGTCTCTGGCGGCCTTCCTCTTTGTAGGTCACAAGAGCCGCGTCATCTGCAAAAAGCATCTCTGATGAGTACAGTCCTCACTTTAGTCTTCGAGCGCAGTCGTGTTATGTTGAACAGCCTCTCATAAGTCCTGGTGTTCAGATATATGAGATCAGTGGATGAGTCAAAGGTGTAGGACATAAGCAAGGGGAAGAAGTTCCCGAATAGGGTTAATGCCGGAACGCATCCCTGCTTCAGGTCGCTGTTAACTGGGAAGGACGCTGAGGAAGATCCATCATACAGGACTGTTCCCTTCATATCTGCATGGAAAGAGATTATCATGCTGCAAAGTTTTGGTGGGCGGCCGATCTTACTGAGAAGTTCCGAAAGGCCCTTTCTGCTAAGTCAAAGGCCTTGGTGAGGTCGATGACCATCATGTAGAGTGGTTGACCATGCTTAATGCTTTTCTCATGGAGTTGTCGTACGGAGAAGCTCACGTCTGTTGGCGACCTGCCTGATTTGAAGCCACACTGAGATTCTGGGTACACAGTTTTCCAGCAGTTGCAGCCTCTTGAATATGATGGGGCATAAACTTTACCAACTATGCTCAGAAGCGAGATCCCTCTGTACTTTTTAGTCACTGCGGTTTCACATGTTTTTGTAAAGGGTCACAATTGTGGCATTACGAATGTCTTTGGAGACTGCTCCTTCCTTCCAGAAGAGGCAAAGTAATTGATGCAGTGGTTGAAGCAGTGTTGGTTTCCCACGTTTGATAGCTTCTGGCGGGATGTTGTCACTACCTGGTGCGTTCTCATTTGGGAGGTGGTCAATTGCTTTGATGAGCTCTTCTAAGGGTGGTACTTTGTCGATTCATCCATGGTGGGAAGATCCTTTATGCTGCTGAGTGCAGCATTGGTGTTTCTAACTTTTCTCGGGAATATACCTCTGAGTAGTTTTCCACCCATCTGGCCATATAATGCCCATGGTCTGCGATCCTCTCTCTCATCAGATATTTAAGTGGAGCGAACCCTTTCACTGTAGGGCCTAGAGCCTTCTTGATGCTACTGTACATACCTTGGATGTTTCCGGACTCGGCACTGTGCTGGATTCCTTCACACAGTTATTACCAGTACTCGTTAGCGCACTGTCTAGAGATGCGTTTGGTGTTTCTTCGGGCACATTTAAGAGCAGTAAGCGTTCGTTCATTATGGTATTTTTGTAGGCTCTAAATACTTTTCGCTTCTCCTCAGTTAGTGTTTTCATCCTTGATAGGTGTGCGTTGAACCAGTCCTGACTCGGTCGTTCCTTTATGCGAAACGTGGACATGACCGCTCCTTAGATGGCACTCTTAGATGGCGTTACATTAGGCTGTGGCGTCGTGCTCTGGGGGACCGACATCTGTGCAGTGTTTATGCATGGGTGTCATTTTGGTTTTGAGCGGTGTAGTGGTTATGGTTAGAGTTGCAGTCTGCACTGTGGTAGGTTCTGGTGGAGAGGACGCTGTTAAGGGCAGAGCGCCTGGTCATGGTAAAGTCGACTTGGTGCAAGTGATGGGACCTGGGGTGTTTCCATCACACTTTGTGTTGTCGCGTACCCTTGATAAAAGGTGTTTGTGATACACAGGCCATGGTAGGTGCACAGCTACAACAGTCTCTGACTATATCTGTTGATCTTTCCAGTACCATGATATCCGAGGCAGGTAGGCCATGACTCGTGATCCTCACCTAAGCTGGAATTAAAGTCTCCGCGGAGGAATAGTGGTTCATGTTTGGGGCATCCTTTGATCTGTTCGTCCAGCTGCCCATATAACTGATGATCTGTGTCTTCTGAAGACGTGAGGGTGGTGGCGTAGACACTGTTGATGTTGACAAGACTTGTCGCAGCAGTGAGGCGGGTGGACAAGAGACGCTCAGTGCCCCCTGCAGGAGGTTAAACCAAGGACATAAGATTGTTTTTGACGGCAAAGCCCACTCTATGTTGACGGGGCTCCTCAGGTTCTTACCCTTCCACAAGAAGGTGCAGTTGTCCTCTCTGAGGGAGCCACTAGAGGCGAGCCTAGTTTATTGGAGGGCAGCTTTGCTTATATTTAGCCTTGGTGAGTTCTCTATCGATGATGGCCGTTTTCGAAGAGCTGGAGTCTTCTTTATTGATTTCTTTTTTCATTTGTCTGGTGTGGAATTTCCGTCTGCTTGTCATGTTAAGCAACACACTGAGTTCCAGACACCAACTTGAGCAGGCAGACGATGGCTGATCAACTCTTATTAACTGGAACTGCATGGTGAGCACATATCGTCCACTTCTCTGAGGTCATCGGAGATGCATGTGCGCATCGTGCGCACATATCCAGCTTGCAAATGGAAGAGCTGGAGTCTTCTTTTTGGTTTCTATTTTCTTTTGTCTGGTGTGGAATTTCCGTCTGCATGTCATGTTGAGCAACACATTGAGCTCCAGACACCCACTGGAGTAAGCAGACGATGGCTGGTCAACACTTTATTGACCGGCGGGTGCCCGGCTTGAGGTGGGTTGTTGTTGGCCAATGGGACACGATGGTCCATCCAGCCGTCATAGCTGACCGGTGGCGCCCCTTCCCTACGCCAATCGTGTGGGACTTATGACCCGTAAACTGTTAGCTTTCGTGTTGTTTCCTTACCAGTAGCGAGACTGAAGTGACCTATCCAGCGCGCAAGCCTGGGCGTGGAATATGGAGATTCTGGGTTGCCCAGACATCAGGATCCCCCTCTCGTCCTTGCTGGTTGGGTCCAAAGGAATGCTGAGCATGACATTTGGCACCAGTTTGGATGCAGGAGCTGCCGGAAGGAAGTCGTTGTCGACATCCAGCCGCATTAGAGACTCCACTCCGGATTTTCTGTGTGTTTACTCCCGTAGCCTTTCCTTCTCCCGAAGATATCCACAAGGCAGTGGAGAAATCATCCAACGAATGGGACTTGGCTGGTTTTTAATCATAGTTTCCTTCTCCTAGACAAATTACCTTGACAAGGCATACGAGCTTCATCTGCCCGGATTTGGAGTCAGAGTTTCACTTATCTCAGACTGGCTGCCTGCCCATTCTGCCCACCCAGTTATACCGCCGAGCACTCGGTCGCGCCACATAACAGGCTCTGTGAGAACAAGGGGTCCCGCGGGAAGGTGCTGATGTAGACACAATAGTGTAGGAGAGGCCATATGCAAGTATTATGTCCAGCAAAGCGAGACAGTGGTCCTGCAGAAATCACTTCATCTGGAAAGGAGAGGCTATGAGAAACTATTAATTTCCCTTTGGCAAACGAGACTTCAGGCCTAGACCTTACACCTCACCCCAATACATACATACATACATACATACATACATACATACATACATACATACATACATACATACATACATACATACATACATACAGACAGACAGACAGATTAAGATAGACGAAGAGTTTTATTTTCAATCCGACCAATGAAGTCTTAAACTTGAAAAGTGTTGAATGAAACATTAATTTTCGGGGGGAAAAAAACGTCTTTGTTATTTTGGTCAAGCATTTGGTACAAAATTATCTATTGAGCTCTTATATTAAATTAAAAGAATTAAAATTAGTTATCCAAACGGAAATATACTTAAGAATACTTCAGCTCTAAAAAGAAGACAAAAAATGGAAAGAAAATGCTAATGCTGACAGAACGTGAAAAAGATATTTAAATTAAGAGAGATAAAGAAAAATTCAACTAAACAAGGAGGAAAGGGAAATTTAATTTAAGAGGGTAGACAGAGTAAGAAATGAGCGGCAAATTCAAATTCAAAAGGAATAGCGAATGATATACATGAAATCACACATACAAAACGTATACATAAAACTGAAAATGCAATTAACAGAAAAAGAATTAGAACTGACAAGTAGAAAGGACTGCACTCACGAAAATTTAGTTTTTGATGTTACTAAAACAAAGTTGGTTTGTACCCTCTTTTAAAGAAACAAAAATGATTATGTTTATGCTATAACTAAGAAATGTATCTTGAAGGGTTATGAGTTGGTACCTCAGGAATATCGATAACGGTTTCGAAATCCCAAGAAAGGAAAATAGCCAGATCCATGCTGTGTTTCCTAGGAAAAAAAGAATGACTATTTGACAGGTGCTTTGCATCTCAAAAGATTGATAAAGGTTATAACAAACTTAAACAACCCATTTAAATCGAAGAGTTAAAGAACTGCGTCAGTAGAGACGTCAAAGATGTTCTTGATAAAACGCTCTGCTCGAACAACTGAAGACTATTGACTGATTCAAACAATTTCATTTGTCACTACGTTTTATTCTCAGCAGGTTCATAGTAAGAAACCGATTCAGTCTCATACGAGTACTAACAAATTTAAATCTGGCACAACCTGTTCTTGTTCAGAGATTAGAGTGCGACTTTATTCAACTTACATTTCATAATGTCAATTTGTCATTAAACGTAGTTTCGGGATCTGTGTCTATAGGAACTATGCTTCCTTGGACTATTGAGGTAGTCATGTATTGCTAGGCAATGACCTAGCTGGAGATACATGTAATATTGTGGTTAATCCACTTTTATCTCACAAGACTTGTTTGGATCAAAATGTTTATCATATTCAAATGAAATAGCTGAATAATACCATGCTTATGCAGTTTTCTGAGCTATAACAAAGGTATCTCGTGAGAATTAAGTTCATCAGGAAATGATTGCTTCGGCTGACACATGCATCGGTTAGGCTTTTGACGACGTCACCTTTATTCCTATTAATTATCATTCTAAAGGTAATGCTCACGGTGATGCTCTTTTTATTACTTATTCTCATATTTTATTCTGGGTAACAAATGACAATCACTTGAAGTCAAATAAAAATAATATCCTGATATATCCTATTTGTTTTAGACGGTTATTAGTTAAACTGAAGCAGTAAAGTAACCAATTTTATATTGTGTTTTAAACAAAATGGGGGTAATTATGGATAATGGAGACCACCTGCGATACCTGCTGTTGACGAATAATTAGAGAACTATCAAAGTGATGTTACTTAAATAGTATATACATGATATTCTTAGTTTGAAATTTCACTAGCTGTTCATCTAGGAGTCTATACGACTTATCACACGATCTCACATCATTGTTATTGGCCGAAAATTAAAAGCGTTGTTTCCAAATTCTTGTCACGATTGTTAAATGGTAGGAAAATGTATTTAAACTTAACTAAGGCTCATATATAGTCTAGTAATGCATCTGACGAACAATTTAGCAGAATTATGGTAGACTCTGTTGGTCCCTTACCTAAGATCAAGTCAGGCAATCAATATTTCTTGACTATAGTGTGTGTGTGTGTGTGTGTGTGTGTGTGTGTGTGTGTGTGTGTGTGTGTGTACAAGATTAAAAAGGTAATTCCTTTAGCGATTATTAAGACTAAAATTATAGAATAAGCCTTAATAAATTTCTGTACATATTTGGATATCCCAAATCAACCAAATGTGATCAAGGTTCTAATTTCATGTTGGAGCTTTTCCAACAAATTAAGTATGAATTAGGTATCCAGAGAGTTAAGTCCTCTGCATATCAGCCTGAATGTCAAGGGAGCATTGGAAGCATTGTATCAGACCATAAAGAATATGACTCGATCACATTGCTTTCATACAGATAATAAATTGTTATGATGAGGCTGTTCATTCTTGATTCTTTTCTCTATGTGAATTGCTTCAAGATTCCTTACGGTTTTATCTTTTGAACCTGTTTTGGATATACTATACATGGACTATTGGAATTGTTTAAAAAAAATGAAACTCTTATCCACCGATAATCCAGTATTTTATGTTTTTGTTTATGCGTCTGATTTTTAAAATAAGCTGTCAAAAACATTTGAAATAGCGAGAAGCTATCCTCTCTAAAATTTTAGCTTCATATTGAATTTGATTTAAAAAGCTTTCTGCAGTGGCTATTAGGGGAATCGCATATGGTAAATATGAACTGTAATTGTTTCGTCATTTTCTTGCTTTTTCACAAAATGGGTGATGATTCTTTGATGTATGCTGAGTCTTCTGCGTCCGGAAAGCGTTATCGGTTATGTTCCTTTTGAACTTAGAAACGTTCCTTATTTTCAGTTTCGCTTAACATCTACTCTTGATGATGAATATCAATGTTACTCAATTATATGGTCACCATGACCGCCTTCATGGATAGTCTCCGCGAACCCACTAGTCAAGAGCATTGCCAAAAATAAAAAGATCTTCCTTGTCTCAATTCTCCTCGTTTTGAAGTATCTCTCTAATTTATATGTTACCCTGTGACCACTAGATGCTGCCTTTCATTAGCTGGTTACACTTGCATGAAGTTGAACGAGATTGTCACGGACTTTAAAATTATAAAGTTCTTGTGTTTTGTGTTATTTATTTCTCTATGAATTTTTAACAGTCCATTGGCCTTCTGAATCACACTGGCTGTTTTCTACTAGTCCGCAGACGAGCAGTTTGCTTAGTTCGAGCCATAGCAGATACATATGGTAAGAATTTCCTCTTCCTCCATGCTTTTCAATAATGTGCACTACAATTTTACAAAATCATGAAAAATACAAGACATGTTAAGAGACTGGCATTTTCATAAGCCTGAGCGACACAGCATCATTTACATAATGTACCGATCGCAGCTAGATATATCTATTTCGTATTACGCTGTTCCTGGTATTATTGAAAAAATGTTAAACTCTAAAACACACACACACACACACACACACACACACACACACACACACAGATTAAGCTCTGATCCCCTGGGGTTGCGTTATTGATACCGTTACACATTCAAAGGTTCATTCATTGTCATTTTGACATAGCAGAACGTTTGCTAATATAAACCACACGCAACACTTTAAAAAAAATATCGGATTAACAAACACTGTGCAAACAGCTACAATCTATTTTATCCTTCTGATAAATCATATATATATATATATATATATATATATATATATATATATATATATATATATATATATATATATATATATATAGGGTCGATTTAAAAAAGAAATTAAAAAAGGATGAAATATAAAATAGTAGCAAAATCATTGATAAATAAGCAAGAAGCATATGCAATTGTAATGGGTACTAGCTGATATATTCGTGATGCATGTATGACTTGAACTACAAATGCAAAATCAGTTGTCATTATAGGAGAGACCCGTTTTCATTATGAAAATAACTTCATAGAGTGGTACCGTTAAAAATCATCCAAGTGGCAATGTATGTCAGTACAGTCTCCTAAACTATGAACTTTGTCATAGTGTACGATTTATAAAATTTTTGGTATTCTTAGAAAACATTTTGTTCCTATTTTGAACTGGTCTTACTGCTGGTCATCATTTATCCAGTACTTGTCAAGTAAAAATATTGTATATGCTGAATAGATCAAAATAGGTGGTGAATATAAATGCATTCCGTATCAATGACACTCAATGGAAATATGAAAATTTCAATAAATACGTAATGTATTATGAGACAACATTTTCATGATGGTATTGATTTTTGGGGTAAGCATAGACCTGAATCCAAGCAAAAGATCGTAAAATTGATCTTAAATTCGAACATTTGTTAGAAAGTATAGATCTACATATTAATATGTTATAGTACACACCTCTTTTAAAGCATCACAGGTGTTTCAGACAGGTACAAGAAACTTTACTCCATTCAAACCTCAAACTATTATCAACAACATCATGTTTGCCTCAATGTAACTATGAAGGTATGTACCGTACCTGCCCATCTTTATATAAACTTACGTCTTTGGAAATGATATGGAGCGAAAGAAGGAAGAATGGATATTAAATTGAATACAGGAACTGATATGCATAAATGCCGACACCAAATGGCGACCTGAAGATGGTTTTGTGGAGGGGGGGGGACGCATTTGTTCAGTACATGATATGCTGTACATAGCGGCAAGTGGCTATACATGGTGGGGGCGGGGACGATTCCTGGAAGACACCATGAGGAAACGCTGACCCATGGTAAGCTGCTGGAAGGCTTACTCATAACCAAGTTGGCCAAGCCGAGACTTGGGCCCAGAGTGGCCGAGTAGTCTAAAGCGCTATCCGTTACGGATCACTGCCATCTCACCTCTATCTGCGTGTGTTCGATTCTCAGATTCGGCCAATTTGGTTATGTGAGAAAGCTTGCCAGTAGCTTATCGTGGGTCGGTGCTTCTTTCTTGGGTTTTTCCGGGTTCTTCCTCCACCAATAATACTGACCGCTCTATATAGCCTATGGTGTGCTGAAAATGGTGTGAAACCCTACAACAACATCAACAAGGAGCCGAAACTTCAACCCACACGGAGAGACAATTGCTATGTAAACGCAAACGCCATACACCACACTCATCTGGGGTGTTACACCACTCAGTCAACCTGGGACCTCGGACCGCTTGAATAGCGGGGACTATTAACCACTCTCTCATCTGAGACCTCTGATTGCTTGATCATCTGCGGCCCCGAATAATATAAGTGACAGCGTAATAATTTCCAAAAGCCATGACATCAATCGGGATACCAAAATCTTAGAGCCTTATAAAACAAGACTTAAAATATGGATCATTCGTATCACCAACAAATCTAATACGAGTCATGCATGATGAGATATAATGAAGTAATAATATGAATAATTTACGTTTAGAGGAATGTATGCCCAATATTCAGTCAACTAACCATTATATGATGCGCCAGTACACAGGCGGGTGAAAGCAATTGATCCACACACACTGATTCATACTAATCAATTATTAAAAAAAATATCAAACCGGTTTCAGACGGGAGTTAGGACTGGTTCCATTTCAAAAGTCACGCACACACAAAAGCTAGCTTCGACAACTTATCACGTGTGCCTATATAATTTACCTTGCGTTTATCTTTATTAACCAGTTCACCTGGAACATTATTTATTGAATTTGAATGAATTACTTCACTGTCCAAAAATAAATAAAACGTTTGTGAAATGAAAACAATAATCCGAACATACTGCTTACGTTATTATTAATATACATTTTATTTCTTTTTTTAATATATATTTTCATTGCATATTAACCCTGATAATTTTGTCAGCCATATTTTGAATTTGTGTAATATGAAGTCACTTTCAATCAGTCATTATTCGGTAACAAAAACCGACCAGCAATATTTTCATGCTTCAACGACTCTGAGGTGGAAACTCATTTCAAATACAGTCCAATCCACTGAAAGGGGAAAAAACAGAACATATATAAAGCATTCATAAAAGTGGAATGCTGCTTTCTGTGGGATGTATGTTGAAAAACTATGCGAATGTCATTGATTAATAGAATTAATATGGAACTGATATATTACGTGCAATTCATGATCCGTCTACAGCATTCCGTGCATTTTTTGCTCTTTATAGTGCTAATATGTTTCAGTTGCTTCTCCGTGGAGCCTGTTTCAACGTTAAGTTTTTCTCGTTTAGACGCATTTAATGCACTTCACATGGGTATGTATAAAAAGTTAAATAATTCATCAAACATGCATGTAGCAGCAGTAATAATATGCGTATGTTAGTCTTTTCGCTTGTACATACATACATACATACATACATACATACATACATACATACATACATACATACATACATACATACATACATACATACATACATACATACATACATCCTACATGCATACATTTACTGGGGTTAATATATATATATATATATATATATATATATATATATATATATATATATATATATATATATATATCTGTGTGTGTGTGTGTGTGTGTGTGTGTTTCACTGTTTAATATTTGACATTTAGCCTATTTAAAGTTGAAGCTAAAAACTATCGTTACTTCAAGGCTTACCACCCTAAGGGAAAGTCACCTTACTGAGGTGCTGTGCCAAGAAGCATGTAATAATCTGGCATCATTAAGGTTCCACTTAAAATTATATAATGTCTTAAATATTTTGTGACATTTAGAAATGTGCATAATCAGCGCAATGTTTAATAACAAATGCGCGTTGCCTGATTAACAGGAATGAGATATTTGGTTGTCTTCTTTTGTGCCGATTACATCTTAAAAATGTTAAATCTCATCTATCGTTTATCGTGCTTATTTGTTGTGGTCTACAATATGATAAACATCGAAATAGACATCAACATAATGTCCATTACCTTGACTTAAAATAAATTGTACAGGGGTATTTGAGTATAGATTGATGTTGAGAAGTGTGACGAGAACGATCTCACATTTTTTTTTACACAAAAACGGTTTTATGTTCATGCCTCTTTGTTGCTGCAGCCTTATTTCCAAATTTGGAAGATCGTTTGGTGATTTTACAGTGACTGGGCTTGTATAAACTGCCCCAGAGGTAGTTTCTATGTTATCAACTTGTAACGGGCAATTAAACGACAGAGCCATTCGGTTTAATTTGATTCGATGGATTGGTACGTAAAAAAACACTATTCGTTGTATCAAACTTGTAACTATTATTAAAATCTTTCAAGTACAGCGATCATGATACTTGTTTTCAATAACCCAGGCATTCAATTGTTGGCATTTCAAATAGCAAGTATTATAATCAATTTCTAGTGTCTGCCAAAATCATTTCTTACCGCTTCGAAAGATCTTGCCTTGACCTATACTGGTCTAAATGCTAATCGCAGGAACGAAGGTTTTGGGTTTATTACATTTATGAGCACTTTGTTACAATTTATTGGAAACTACACAAACACTATTTTGTTTATATCCTATAAATCATCCTATTGTCTCCCGTTGAAGTGTTTTCATCATTATGTTTCCTTCAATAATTTTAAGTTAAGCGTCTTATTTAATGTTACAACAAACAATGCATCGTTAGAGATTATACATGTATTCCAGTTTTTCGTGTGCTTCTGTCATTTAAATGAAACGAACTTCAAAGTACTACTCTTACATCGGCAACTTAATGACGGTAGTGGTGGGAGAGTCCTCTTGATTGAAAATCCAAAAGTGGCAATTCCAACAAAACTCTTCTGTTTCAGTTCTTATATTGAAATCGGCAAAATTTATGTCTGTGTCGTTCTGCATTTTTATCTCCTGACAATGTCGATCAGAGCATGACATCTATGTATCACATGGTGCACATCCCCGATGACTAACTATATTCCTTATTCAACTTCGGACTGCTTTTGGTTTCAATCCGACGTCTGCATTTTTGTGGGCAAGGCCATAACGTTTATATAAACTGAATTACATTCCTGGCCATATATGGACAGAAGTGAATCCATAATAATTACAAATCATTTAAACACTGGTATCATACGTTAACGGTTGGAGAGGGTACATGGGTGGGGTGTTGGTGGGTGAACACTGATATGATGAGTATCATAATGAAGATTATATAAAATTTTTGGCATGGAAGGACGAACATTGATAACCGTTGAGTATAAATCTGAAAATTATAGCACATTCACATTGGAGGTTAAGGGGGATATCTATTTAAATGTACAAATTGTTTTCTTTATTTATTTTTAAATGATGAGTTACACAATTTATAAGTCTGTCTTTAAAAAAAGAAAATTCTTGCATATTTACTCTTCCCATACGGATTTCTGGGAAATGCCATACAAATAACTTGAAAGGGACTTTTAGGTCTCAGTTGATATATTGCTCGATTCGTAAACTGCCAGTTAAATCTTTTTCCAGAAGCTATCCAAGTTGAGATTTCGGAGCACAATTTATCAGGCACAAAAGAGAGGCGCTCATCGGTGCTTTATCCAGAGAAAATAAAGCTCCAGCTAAGATCCAAGAGGTTTAGTCCAACTATTTTACTCGAGAAAAAAGAGGATTGGCGGTCATGGCTACAGAGCCGTTACCAAAGTAACGATACCGTTGTAAATGAAGACAATAATGGCAGTGAAGTAAGCGCGTTTCTTTATAATATTTAGAAAGCTGATAATAGACTTTAAATTTAGAAACAACTTTCCATTTGTATATACATATATATTCAATGCATACGTCGGTGACTTAATGGATGGACTGATTGATCGATAGTGGTCTGATGGATCAATGGCTGATCAACATATATCGTGGTGGGTAGATCAGTTTTGAAAAATACTTTTAAAATATTTTAATCTAATCATCATAATACACTTTCTTTGTTTTTCGTTTTGCTCATGTATAATTTCATTCATTGTTTTCTTCACAAAGCAGCAATATTTCAGATTAATCTTAAAATCGTCGTGCATATACACATAAACACTCTCATCATATATATTTGGCTACAGGGGTATGGCGAATGGGGCAAACCTTCTAAATACATACAAATTAATTGTATATTCTTAAGTCTTTGCATTCAGCTCAGAATGTGGTTCTTATTATCCACGCTATATAAATACAGTTAAACTAAGTTGCATGACACTTGGTGTGAGAATGCATCAATATTAGTAGTGCACCCTCGTCACAAAAGTAGGTTATTATAACTTATATACAAAGCTTTAGTGACGTTTGGATACTTTGTATTTAAATCTATTTATGATGCTCTGATTATGCCAAAATCATGAAACTGGATGATTTCATGCATTCTATTGCTACCACATCCTTACCATACAAGGAACTACAAACTAGATTTCACATTTTACTGGTAAATGTTTATTTTTGCGTTTAGGTCATGCATCCAAAATGTATATTGTTATATCTGGAATCATGAAACTTGGTTAATATGGCCCTATTTCATGCTTCACATACTTAGGTCTAATCTCAAGCACTGCTCATGATCGAACCATCAAACGTAATGACTGTATCTCAATTGGTACATCACAAAGGTCAACATTTCACATTTTACTGGTTTATATTAAGTTCCTACATTAGCGCATGACTAAACTATGCTTTGTCTGCTGTATAATACTGTTATACCTTAAATCATTGGGTTAAGTGAGAAGATACACATTGATAAGCACTACATCTTAATCTTAGGTCAATGTAACCCATATATCAAATTGAGCTAAATTGCAATATATGACAGATGTAACGAATTCTATCTACTTTCGTTAATTTGTAGTGTTTTGTCTGAGTTATAAAATGACATATATATGTGTAAAACGTAAAATCTTTCAAAACAAAAGTTAATTATTGATATGTAGCATCTTAAATCCACCTAGCAGAGGGCAATAATAACAATTCTGAAGCTGAAACACTTCCTCTAGGAGATTCAAAATGGAAAGAGTCATTAACAAGACAATGAACCAGGATGTGGTGAATCAAGGTAAACAAACGAAACGATAATGTAAAGAAACAATGTTTCACCGAAGATACACCACGAAACTCAGATAAAGATCCAAGATAAAGAGAGACGTTGAAACCTATCGACAGCTAGTTACCAATGGCTTAGATCCAATGATAAAGAAACCAGATTTTGAAAATGATATTAACGATAAAGGCAATATTATGACAATTAATTACCCTTTATTATTTAAAAGAAAATAAATACTATATATTATGAGTGAAATAGTTAGATAATTGACCAGAACTTGATTTTCTTACACATTTGTATGGATTAAGATTAACACATAACTGTTATGCATGGAAATCAACTGAAAATATACACTTTATTTCCATTCAAATCTTTGTTCTACAAATATGTGTTGTCAAACTAGATTGACAATGTAGAAAGCCTTTAAGGTGATTTAGATTTAGCGAATCAACATATCAAAAAAATCGATAGATATGACGTTGTTAAGGAGATCTATCATGTGTTCATAGATTTCTAAAATACTTTTGACAGAGTGTGACATGAGGCATTGTGGGCCACAATGAAAAAGTACAACATGGGTCAAAAGTTTACCAATACCATCAAGCAGCAGGTTCCAGGAAAGGGTGGGGGGACCGACTCAAGACAACAGTTGGAGTACGTCAAGGCTGTCTCCTGACACCCTCTCTTTTCAACATCAACTTAGAGAGCATCATGGGCGAAATCCTGGAAAACCACTGTGGAACAGGTAGCATTGGAGGGTTAACATCACCAACCTACACTTTGCAGACGACATTGATGGTCTGGCAGGCAGTGAATATGGGGTTGCCACCTTATTGAAGAATCTCGATGAAGCATCTTCCAAATCTGACATAGGGATAAGCGCTGAGAAGACAAAGCTGAAGACAAATAGTGGCAAACAAACCTCAGACATGACTACAGTTAGAGGACAAAAACTGGAAACAGTGGGTCAGTTCACATATATTGGATCTATAGTCACCTAAGAGGGATCAAGAACAGAAATTGTGCCACGAGCAGCACAAACAATGGCGGCTATGACAAAGCTAAGACCTATCTGGAGAGACAATAATACCTGTCTGAAAAGTAAAATCATACTATTGAGAGCACTAGTCATCTCAATATGTTTGTATTCATGTGAGGCCTGGCCCCTGAGAGCATATTTTGCAACGAAGAATCCAGGCACTTGAAGTAAGATGCTACAGAACCATCCTTGGCATCTCTTACATGGACCACATCAGACATGAAGATGTGCGTAACACCATCTGGTACAACGTAGGCCATCATGAAAACTTCCTCACTACTTTCAAAAAGAAAAAGCTGAAATGGTATGGCCATTTCACTAGAGACAACGGTCTATCCACAACAGTTCTGCATGGCAGCGTCCAGGATTGTAGAAGGAGAGGTAGACAGAGAAAACGTAGACTGATAACATCACAGAATGGGCCAAGTAAAGATTTGAGGAGACATAGGCATTGGCACATGACTGAGACAAGTGGAAAGAACTGGTCAGATTTTCAGCAGCACAGTGCCTCAACGACTACCCTAGGTCACGAGAGTGATGATGATGATGAAGTAGGAAGACTTTGGAGAAAATATACTTCGCATTCACAAGACCGAGACTTGAGCGAGCTGATTTTAAGGTGAATAGATCAATAGGTTCTCAACGTGTGTCGCGACCGACTTGTGGATCGTAGATATGCTGGAGATCATTCATTAGTCATACACACCTTTAGAATACCCACAAATGGACATAATGTTGGTCTCGGTACAACATGTTTGCGAGCCATTGGGTTAGAAGAATTCAAATGAGAGGCTGTACTAATTATCGCAGGACTTACGCGAATAAGATGCACAGATGCAGCAATTCCACATAAAGATACCTGCTTGTCAAAATTAAGTGGAAGAAGAAAGTCTTATAAATGCAGCACTGTTTGGATTTAGTTAATCCCCAGAACCCAAAACATAAAATAAATACCACAACCATTGTCAGTTATCGTAGAAACTATAATCTAAGAAACTGCATAAATCTCCAAGTTCCAAATGAGTGGCTCCAATTTTGTAAAACAATCCTTTAATAGTTTGCATACCACTGTATAACCACATTCCCGAAAAATATGACAAACAAAAACCACATCAGACTTTAATCATCGCGTATCAAATAATAGAGAAAACAATCGCCCTACACCATATTTTTTGTGATCACAATCATCTGTTCTACGAAACAAATTTGACACAAAAGTTGCCAACTAAATAATTACCTCTTTACTAACCAATGTATTCAGGCACATGCGTGCAATTGTGGTGAAACACCTGAACAAATTGAAATTTGTTTCTTTAAATGTACACGTTCTGAAAATTGTGGTACGAAAATGACGTACACTCTCAGGTCGTTTTTGTTACCTATTTGATGATTGCTTCTCTATATATCTTCCGTTGTATCTAGTTATAATTATACTCTTTTTAAAATGGTACAAGATTGTATCTAATAAAATGTGTCTTATTTATATTTACATTGCATGTTATGGTCTATCTCCTTTCCTCTCTTTCCTCACGCATTGTTAAAATATTTAATTGAGCTAAGTAGTTTGGTCTGAAAATGCGAGACAAATGTCCATAAATACATTTATAGATATGCAATTATTAAAAGTTTGAGTGATTTGTCAGTTTTGAAAGTTTAACGAATTTAAGGACAGAAGTGAAACAACAACTGAAAATCAAGATTTATTCAAATCGTTGAGGTTTCACGTTTTTCAGGTATTTCATGATGAGAGTAACACTCTTTTCATTTTTTTTAGCTGATGAAGCTTTCCCGTCAGGCAATCTAACGGAAACAAAATATTTTTTATCTTCGTTAACTTACGCACACCACATTGCATTTCACAACAAAGATATCATCTAGGTGACATTCTTTATTTGCTTGTCACGTTGTTTACAAGGTTATATAAAGTGGGAATCGCAGGTATAGGTCAGACTAAAACAGGTAATTCTTGCCGCACCTTCAACCCAACCCTATTCAAAATATTTTAAATAGCAATAAGATAAAAATGTAAATTTGCTTACAATAATTTAATTTTTAAAAATCTGATGAAGCTCTTTCTGATTAAACGAACTTCATTTTACCTTATATATACATCCGAATCTCACTTTGGTTTAACTAACAATCTCAAAATGTCTCCTCACATGGAACGTTTGCATTACCTTGCTAAGTCTAGTTTTGTCAGTGCTGACATGGCAGACCAATACAAGTGATGAAACATATTTCCTTACATTCAAAATTCATTTTATTTTTTAAAAAAGAATGACGTTGAGTTCATAACATTTGAGGAAATCCTAAGTTTTTTCTCTTAAGATAAAATAATTTTATTAAACATCACACACTCAGAATATTATAATTTTTTAAACTCCTAATGTTCGTTTTAAATGAATGTTCAGCGTCAAATTCACAATTCCAGATCAAACAATGTTTAGTGCAGATCAGGCCTGACCCCATCTGCGGAAAAGTTCTGAGAATGAATGCAAGATCAGCCGCATATTTTGCTGCTTTTGATTACGTCAACATCATGCTCCGTAAATTTCTATACAGCAGTTCTCATTTTCAGCTTAATTCGTAAATTTTTCGAATTTTAAACTATGCTGTATTTGTATGAGTGTAATAATAATAATCTATAATGATATGACTACTAAAAACAAAAACAAAAAAACAAAAACAAGAAAAAAAAACATGTAATTAGAAAACATAACAAATGCTGAAAATATTTAAGGTAGGACACATTATTAGGTCTTTAAGCTTGTTCTTGCAGTTTTTAAAAAAAAGTGAGTTTTAAGAGCACTCTTGAAAGGGATCACCGTTTCGTTGTGTTTAATTTAAATGGGCAATTCATTCCACGTTGCTGGGTCCTGGCATGCCAAATAGTGTTGTTCATATCACTTCGTTCTAATAGTGGGTATAATGAGCATACGTTGTCAAAAGAGGAGCCTAAGTATCTTGCTGGTGTAAACAGAAGGGTGAGGCCAGTGAGGTATTGGAGTCCGTCACTGAAACGTAGCACAGAGAACACATTTTGTGTCTGATTCTGGATGGAATGGATAGCCAGTTAGCGAACAGATCAGCGGAAAGGTGTGATCTGATCGTGGTCCTCTAAGGATAATATGAGCAGCTGTTTCTGGAACTTTTTGAAGTTTTGGAGTAGATATTGAGCTGAATCAGACAGACTTGAGTTACAGTAGTCTAGTCTTGAAAGTACTAATGAACACACACGTGGTCTAGTGGCACCAACTGAAAGATATTTGCGGATGGAGCTTATGGGTCTCAGCTCGTGGTACTGAAAGAATGATCTGAGCAGCTGTGTTTTAAACTGTGAAGTTTTGGAGTAGATATTGAGACGAACCAGACATAATTATGTTACAATCGTCCAGTCTTGAAAGTGCTAATGAACACACACGTGTTTTTGTGGTATCAACTGAAAGATATTTGCGAATGGAGCTGATGCGTCTCAGCTCAAGAAATGCAGCCTTGCACATGTTCATTACATGCTGGTGCAGTGACAGTACTGTCCAGAGTAACAACTATGTTTCTTACTGTGTGAATATAATGTTGGTGTTGTTGATATTTATTGTTTGAGGTAAAGGATTGAGAGAATTCACTCCACTGATCAAAACTATTTCTTTTCGAAACTTTAGGATTTCATTGAGTATTATAAAATAACATAAGGGAATGTCCTAGAAAACTTTAGATTAAATACTCACAATCCAATATTAATAGTTTCATAAAACTTGCAATTGTACATGACATTTTCGTATCAAGCACATCTACAAGATTTTTAAGTTTTGCTCTAAAGGAACACTCGTTTCTAAAATCATAGTTTCGAATACAAACCGGAGCTGATCTTTAATGAAAATTAAATGCATTCCATATACCTTCTATCGATACAGACCCTTTAAGTACCTCAAATGCATTTTCAAATGTATTTATTTTGCAAGAACTTTAAGATCAACTCTTCCATTCTTTGTCGTTTATCACTGATCATCGTCTGCCATGCTTTTCTGGTTGACGTGCCTTTAAGGATACGTTTGAATATGCATTTCTGAGAGACTACATCACAATTTGCATCGTTTGATGTTCATTGATTATTATGATCTATTTATCATTTATTATTGAACGTTTGTTGCTTGCAGAACGCGCATTATATATATATATATATATATATATATATATATATATATATATATATATATATATATATACGTTTAGCGTTCGTTCTTCATTTGCTTGTTGTTCATTTTTCGTTCATATTCAATTAATAATGACAATAACAACAACACATTCTCGTATGGTGTCTTTTGGTAAACTACACTTTCCATGACAGCTAATGTAATATTTACGAGGTGCTTTCCTGATCATTGGCAAAAAAGCCCAACTGTGTTCTGATTCGAACAAACCATTATGAAATATATCACGTGTCTATAATTTCACTGATGTACTACTATAAGTTATCCAGGTACAGAGAAGAATAAAGGCTAAGTTCCATTTTGTTTATTCTTGCAGCGCTATCAGACTTACCTTGGTAAAGATTACGATGCCACCGCCCTTTTGACACATGAAAATGGCCATCTACACTTGGTAAGCAATTTATCGGTAACTCTAATCTTGGCAATCTTTCCACACAGAACATCAACAAGACTTGGATTTCAACAGAAACATGTTCTTCTTCTTCTAGTTTCTGTTTATTAATTTATTTATTTATTTATTTATTTATTTATTTATTTATTTATTTATTTATTTATTTATTTATTATAAAGATATCGAAATTTTATTTTTAAGAAATCTTAGTCTGAATTATATCTCTTTTGGGCTTGAACGCATGACTAGCCGACGACTTTCAACTTCTTAGCTTCCAGGTGTAGCTACACTTCACATTTCACGAGATAATGCGTAGTTTGACCATCAGGTGGCGTCCTGATGGAGGGTGGG
The DNA here is from genome assembly GCA_030141615.1 of Unio pictorum. Classification (NCBI taxonomy): domain Eukaryota; kingdom Metazoa; phylum Mollusca; class Bivalvia; order Unionida; family Unionidae; genus Unio; species Unio pictorum. The sequence continues at coordinate 41,217,267 of JARLTB010000021.1, forward strand.
ACCTTATTTCCATAAATTCCTTTGAGTACATGAGTGAAGTGAATAAATAAACCGTCAACTGTGTGATCAGAATGTTAGATCCATTTGGTCACATTAAAGAAGGAAATACTTCTGTATGTACTTTAATTATAAATAACTCAGGTAAATTATTTTCCATCTCATGCCATTCGTATAGACACTGATAACGCGGACATGCTCTATTAAGTCAGTATTTACAACCACCTGTATGATCAAACTGGGAGGCTGTCCAATGAAATGTATATTATGAGATATTTGATTGCTGCATGCTGTGCCAAACTATGAGGACAATTAATGTGTCTCCTATAAACCATAAGGTTTTTAAAGATCCATATGTGAGAAATTAATTTTTCTTCATGTATTTTTTATTGTCTATGCTATTTCAAGCGCGGGTGTACAAACACTTAAATAAAAATTTTAAAGTTTTGTATGTTGATTCACTCTTTAGTGTCAGTCATTTTCTGTTGACTAGCCCTTTTTCTGTCAACGGTGTGGTATAGCGTAATTCAGGTAAGGTACTTTGTAAAGCCTGCACAAATGAATAAGTTTTTTAAAAAAACCGAAGCAAATAAGTAACTTAATACTTTCTAAAAGTATAAATACATATATAAATAGCCCTTACAATTTACAATATTACAAGGAACACACATAGAAAACTTTACACTAGAAAACTCAAAAGGTTTCTCTAGATTATAAACTAGTTAGAAAAGCAGCATGAGAACTCAAATATGAAAATATAAATAACCTCTAGTGACAGTTGGAAAATGTGAAATGGTCATTAGTGGAACTTATGATGCTGAAATCCTCATTGTCTAGATTACTACATTGATTGTGATGAAATTATTCTCAATGCCTACATTATTGCAGCGGTAGTGATAGAAGTATCATTAATGTCAACATTACTAGAGCTGAAGTGATGAAATTATTCTAAATGCCTACATTATTACAGCGGTAGTGATCGAAATATCCTTAATGCCGCACACACACACCCGAGCTTTTGACATTTAGATATTTCTCTCTCTCTCTCTCTCTCTCTCTCTCTCTCTCTCTCTCTCTCTCTCTCTCTCTCTCTCTCATGCTAACCAGTGTGCAAAATGCAAATAAAATAGCCTGCTATTATTCATTTATTTTCAAGAAAATGTATGTTATGATATTTTGCTTGAAATGTAACCAATAATGTTTAAAGGTTTTATATCATGCACGGACATTGATCGGATAACACTAGAATTACTTTGTGTTACCTGTTAAACGTTTTCAAAAAGCAAGTTTTTTTCCCCGTGAAATAGTCGTATTTACTTTTTTGCTTCCTAAATGACGTTGAGAAGCCTTTCAGCCACACAGAACAATATCAACCAAGAGTTTCTGATATTGTTCTTCATTTTGTTTATCTTGCAACAAACTTTGTCAATGAAACAAATAGTTATAAATTGTGAGATTCTGGATCTGCTTATTTGTTGTGTTTTTTTGTTATTTTTTTTTAAAATTCTTGGGCGAAATTGCATATTTGTTCTTTGTGGACGAAAATAAGTTACTTATTTGTAAAATGTTTATTTAACGTTTTATGAAATATTTATTTCCTGTAGGGTTGTCGTTGACTTTTATTACTCTTGTTTTCCTCGTGTTCCGGAAAAGTTGGTCCTTTTATCAAAAAAGGATTTCCTTGTAGGCCTAGTTCAATAAAACATGTCACCCCTCTCCTAGATGTAGAATGAACCCAACTTGTTAGTGAATTAGTTTTTGTTCTTATACTGGGAGTATGGGTGGGGGCATGTTCTGTTTTATTGTTTAAACTCAATCCAAATTTAATACAAAATTACCTATATCTCTTTTGGATGTTGCACCATGAATCACTCTTGTAGCTGCTACTGATGGTCGTATATTTTCTAATGCTATAATTATCACTGGAGCTGGATCTATTTCAAAATGTAAAATAGCTGGAAAGATAGGTCCATCTTGTTTTAAAAGATTTTTTTTATCACTTTAGATTAAAGATCTTTACTTTTCTTGTTTGCAATCATAGCTTTCCGTAATTTTGTTGTATTAAAAATAAGTTTAACATGACAACCAATTGTTGCTATTGATTGATGATTTTAATTAGAATTTCTTTCATAATTAGTTTTGTCGGTTTGATAATTCAAAAGAGATTTTGATATACGATACTATTATCTTTGGTAAATAAAATTACATTCAAGTAACCATTTATTGATTTTAATGTTAGGTAGCAATCACTTAAGATGGCAGCACAACAAAAATAATCAGAGTTTGTGCCATTTTGGTATTCAAATATGATACACTTTGCCAGATGCTTCCTTTGGTCGGTGCGGTTTTCCTCGGATTTTCTCAGTTTCTTCCTTCACAAGTTATACTGGCAACTATGTATAGCCAATATTGTGCTATGAAACCTAAAATAACAGCAACATTTACGCTCACAAAATCCCAACTTTGCTAATAGATATTTATGCATACAACCCTGACATGAGTTGTTGTATTCATATTTTAGATGATGGAATTCTTCATTGATGGCAATCAGTTTTTTGTGGTGACACAATGTGATCCTTCTAGGTCAAATGAGATTAGACACACGCTATTGGAGCCTAGGAATCTATCCACCTTGGGCAATGACTATATATCTGAGGGTAAGTCAATTTTATTACTGAATTCAAATTCAAATTAGGATTTGTATTCAGTTTCTTTCAATAAAACTGAATTGCTATGAAACTGCATTGACACGATGTTTCAATAGTTTTCAGTAGCATAGAACGTCAAACAACGTTTGCTTTATTATGGACAAAGGTTAGTAACTAGTGAGTCACTTCGACCAGAAAAAGAAGATAATAAGAGGAAAATGACGCTCGGTTTTGATAGGCGAAAACATGATTTACTCAGGCCTTATCCTTCTTCCTGCTTATAATTGTCTAACTTTGACATCATATAATTTCTCAAAATGAATCTTTAAAATCTTGATAATCTATATTAAGCTATAGAAACAATAAACATCTGGCTACACAGATTGTATTCGTTATGAAAGGCACAGGTCTAAAAGAATACAGACTGAGGCAATCTCCTACTCAAATGAGTCAAATAGCAGTGTTTGGTTGACTGCAAGGCATGAGGCCATATCAGAAATAAGGATAATAATAATAATGAACAAAATCGGTACATACGTTTAGTGCAGAGGCGTAGCTAAGGGGGGGGGGGGACGGGGGAGGGGGTACATATGTCCCCGGGCGCCAAGGTACAGGGGCGCCAAAATGAGGCTTGCAACGTTACATTATAAGAAGTAAACAAGGGTAATAAATCGGTCACAAGATCGCTGGGGCGCCAATTTTATAGTTCGTCACCGGGCGCAAAATATCATCGCTACGCCTCTGGTTTAGTGTAGGATAGCGCTATTAAACCCCAAGTTATAACAACACACTGGTTCATTTCAACGCGCATGTGATTGATATAGGTACCATTAAACCGATCAAGGAAACCATCAAATAACCGATCTTCAGCATAGATATGAAACGCAGGATAGATGAAGTGTCGACGGTAAAGGTTATATTAGTAAGATAAAACGAATTAGCACATAAATGGTTGTGGTCAGTTTCTATTACACATCTCTATTACACGTAGTATACAGCTGCATAAGTACACTTGTTAAACAGTAGTCTATTTCAGAACCTATCTATATAATCGAATGTATATAAGTTCATCTTTGTTTCCATCAAAAGAGAATTATGAATTCGAAACATGTTTGCATTCATAAAGAGTAGTTCAACAACAGCAGCACTGTAGTGGCATACAGTTTTTATCGTTTTTTATCGTTGGCATTGTGTCACCAGTGATCAGCAATATGGTATTGGAAGGCGTTCCCAAATTACCTTTTTCAGGGTTGGGAGTGGATGTTGGTGGACAGATATTCTTGATATGCCACTGTCAATCATACAACCAATCCATATCAATAGTGATGCCTCTATCACATTGCCTTGTATATCTAGATATCCATTCGACGATGCACTCACTTATAGACGTGTACAGGCAGTAGTGTAACAAAAATATTAATTCTGGGCCATCCTCCAAATAATAAAGGTGTTTGATTTGGGGTTTGGTCACACACCTTGCGAATGTTGCATGGTCGGTTGCTACGCCACTGATATAGAGGGGTCATTGTATTCAGTTCAAACATATCATTCCCATTCGACTCTATTATTATTTCTGAAATGTAGATATGTCATTTAAATGTATAATACCTATATGAAATATCAAGCGTTTTCCGTCACTAAAGGTCATTGAATTGCTCTTGGCTTTCGTGTTTGAGTTTCATCATTTTCTTTATTGATAGTTGAATAAATTACCTGTCATTCAGTCGAGTTCAAAGGCTGGTTACAGCCATACAACTTTAACCTCGTTAAAATGGCAGCCCCTTTTTCTTCTTAATAAGGAAGATCATTATTAAATATGATACCATTTATATGGGAATATTAATTAATGTACACTCCCATATACACTATTAATTACTTACAAAATGATCAGTTATCCAGACCACTGTAAAATGAATGTGTCACTAGAAACATTCAGAAAATAGACCTTGTATAGATCTTGATGAAATCGAGCATTTTGTGTAAAACTCCCAATATATATATTAATCAAATTCACCTTGTTTAAGTTCGTATATTCTTTGACCTTATGATAATTTCTGTTTTTATTGAACTTTTTGTAAATTACAAAGTCAATAATAAAAAATAATTATAAGAATGTTTTTTACTTCACCCATCAAATCTAATCGTGCAATAAAAACACAAAATAAATGGAGAAATGAATTAACGTCAACAGACAAGAAGAAACATTGCAAATCATAAAAATCATTTCAATTAAATAAAATACATTAACACGCCTAACTACTCTTGGGTCTAGTCTCTACTTACTGCCACCGTTTGAAGTTAACCAGGTGTACGCTATATAAGAAAAGGTATGTTCTTATCAATAGTTGATGAGATTCAGATGATTGAGATTTTCTATTGCATTGGCTATTATAAAACTGAAGTCCTCGCCGTCAGGATCGTAATCGACTTTTACAAACAAAAGCCAGTCTCCAATAACGTGTGCCAGATTAACGATGCAGGATGCCCCTCTCCATCTCATTTCACTGCTCTGAGAGGCCATCCACCAGGTTAGGGGTACCGGAGCTATTGCTCATTTTGCTGATCTGTTAACCCGACATTGCCCCTTGGGTTTCTGAACAGGTGATACCACCTGCGAAAACGCCAATCAATATTAGAACGAGTGAAGGGCTGTTTAACGGCTTAACATCATATATCTTTGAGCAAAAATGCATATTTTTGAAAGTGGTTCTTTGTTGCAAACTGTGTTGCTAATACGCGCAACTTTTGAAACAAGAAATCTCCATACCGCATTATATTCATACCATCTGAAAGAAAAAGGTGTTAGATATTTCATTGTAAGGCAGGACCATCATTTCATACATTTTGCTAGTTTAAAAATAGTTATGCAGTAACTATGTGGTACTTAATGGATTCTCAAACATTTTCAGATGAAGCTAAAATTTCAGGAAAAGAACACGAAAGACTGAAAAGGGATACATCACCTGGTACAACAGTGAACACGATAGAGCTTTTGATCTTTATAGACTATTCCCTCTTTACATTGTAAGCATATTTATAAAAAAAATTGTCACATAAATTGTACCGATAACATACATGTACAATATATCAGATACCATGATAGCAATGCTATTTTCACGTAGACATAAAAAATCTCTACATTTCCAGTTACGGAGCATTAACACAACCTTTATCATTTCGTAGATAACATATTGCCATGTGTTGTTTGGAAAACATATATAAAATGTGAACTGCGATTCGGAATATATTTCTTTCAATTATCACATGTTTATAAATTAATTTATTTCCATTTCACTTCTTGCGATTTTAAATGTGATTTCTCTCTATAAAGATGCTAACATGTAATTATTTAGCGACCCCATAACCTGACATATATAAATAATATCATATATTTGAGAGAGAGAGAGAGAGAGAGAGAGAGAGAGAGAGAGAGAGAGAGAGAGAGAGAGATCACCTTTTACAGGGATTGCCCGATTTTTATAGCCCGTTATCGAGGAACCTGTACAGCGAAGATTGAATTTATTACCCTAATGAATAAAAAAACAAATCAACGTTTTGAAAAGAACAAAAAGGGAAAAACTGTAACAATCACTGTTAAGTAGTATGGCTTTGACGCAATTTGTTGACATGTAAACACAGTTGCATGATAATAATCCATGGTATAGTGTTGAACGGCATCTCAGCACAATATTGGCTATTTTATTTTAATAAAATGCACTTTCATACAAGCCTAATTGAGTAATTAGTATTGTTTCATAAATTATCTGGCAATAAAATTGGACTCTAATTGCATTTATCTAGCTGGAATGAACAGGTTTCCACTAACGTATCAAACAGAGAACAACATTTAAGAAAGACGATTGAAGAGTACTATGAATTCATGGGAACAGCGGTAAGTTAAATACTTTTATTAAACGTATTTGAAATACATTATAAGTAGAAGACAAGGATTTTGATGTACTATATCTTTGGATAAATATTTTAAACAATGACAAGTGAGTTACAACACACTTAAAACAATTTTATAGAAACTGTGTTCAGATGTTTCACGAAATGTGCTTGAATATTCTTGAAATTCTTAAACCTTATATAGAAATTGATCAACATTTTTTTCAGCAGGTTTTTGTACAGCGTTGGACTGGTTTTGAGTTTGAATTAGAACATACTGAGCACATGATAATATATGTTGATAACCTGACGACGTGTTCGGCCTATGTTCAGATGTTACTTAGTACTGCGGCTGGCAGTGATTATTGTCACCGTTTGAACTTTGCATATAACACCAAAATATGTACCTTAATCTATCTCTTACTACTGACTCATATTTGAGACTACATTTCTACTTTAGGTTGACCAACGGTACCAGAACATCATTGACAAAGACTTGGACATTCGAGTGAAGGTTGTCGGCATCATCATTGCAGAAGTAAGTGAGTTTGAGCGTAAAGACAGTAGAGAAATACAAAAATAATTTTTGTTCGGAATTGTAAAAAGATGCATTGAGATTCTGTATTTCAAGTGCTTCAAAGACATACTGTTAAAAATCTAATTCTTAACCTACCCCCGACGTACGTACGTTTGTATGTATGTATGTATGTATGTATGTATGTATGTATGTATGTATGTATGTATGTATGTATGTATGTATGTATGTATGTATGTATGTATGTATGTATGTATGGTATGTGTGTGTGTGTGTGTGTGTGTGTGTGTGTGTGTGTGGTATCGGTGTGTAATTTATATGGACCAATGATTTAAACAAACAAAAAGAGAAAAACAGCATTTTTAACACCATATGAAACACATCTCAAACTATGGCCCTGTTTAAGAAGGGTTGTTATCTTCCTTGATTTATTACCTCCCATTGCATGCTCTTCACAAATAAAGGTAAAATTTACCTTTTCACAAAATTTTGGGGAGCATAAGTTGCACGCGCAAGGTTAGCAGATACATATATATATATATATATATATATATATATATATATATATATATATATATATATATATATATATATATATATATATATATGAATATATATACATACATATATATGCATATATATAGATATGAATATATATATATATATGAACATATATAGTACACACACACACACACACACACATATATATATATATATATATATATATATATATATATATATATATATATATATATATATATATATGATAGGGTCGTTTTGGTCAAGTGTTGGGGGTGGGGAGTTCTTGTTTCCGAGATTCCTCAAAAGGACACTAAAGCAAACTTGTATGTGTCTGTTGACTAAAGGTGTGCAAATTACTCCACAAATATGTCAATTCTTCTTAGAATCTTTTGGCAAATATAGAATTACATTAGCCTTCACAGAGCAATGCGAGCACACCAGCGAAATTGTGTGATATGCAACTGAGTGCACATGTCTGTCTTCATAAAACAAACTTTAGTCTTTGAACTGCTTCTTGACATTCGTCATTTTACAATCAACAGTTTATTACATAATAACTGTACAATCTTCTTTTCTGAACAATGGCAAAAGAGTCAAATCACTATTCCATACGCCGTTTAAAGATCATCTATTCGGCATATTTTCTCCCTGACACCTGTGCACCTCCATCTCTTAAATAAACCTTCAATTCACAAACTGATAGCTTGTCAAAAGAGCACGGGTCAGCGATTCCTTTAATTGACGTCATTTCATCTTATTTTTGCTCATCGGAAGTGGAAGTAGATTTAACAAAAAAAGATAACTCGCGCAAGGGAATTAGCAACTCTTGTTAAACAGGCCTATAAACACGTGTATGCCGACAACAGAGCTGTATATAATATATATATATATATATATATATATATATATATATATATATATATATATATATATATATATATATATATATATATATATATCTTGGGAGTGCAACGTCTGGGCAGATTCGATATTCTGTTGAGAACCTGAGAAGCAGCCTCGTCAGCACGGAGTGGGCTTCACCATCAAAATCAATATTCTGGCCTTGGTTGAACCTTCCACGGTGGACACTGAGCATCTTTTGTCCATCCGTCTCACCACTGATGCAGGTCCTGTCAACATCATCAGTGTCTGCGCCCCACCCTCACATCTTCAGAAGACACAAAGGATCAGTTATATGGGCAGCTGAACTAGCAGATCAAAGGATGCCTAAGCACGTACCACTATTTCTCCTCGGCGACTTTAATGCCAGAGTTGGTGAGGATGACGAGTCATGGCCTACCTGCCTCGGATATCATGGTACTGGAAAGACCAACCAAAATGGTTAGAGACTGTAGGAGCTGTGATCATACCATGGCCTGTGCATCACAAGTACCTCCTTAAAGTTTAAACCACAACACAACCCGAAATCTCGATGGGAGAGAAGAAAACAGACCGTGGGCAATAGATGGCCATATGGGTGGAGCACTACTCATAGCTATTCTCCCGAGACACTTCAGTCACCGATGCAGCCCCCAGAAGCATAAAAAATCTGCTCATTATGGAGGAGCTCTACAAAATGTCAACCTTAGAGTAGCTCAGCAAAGCAGCTGACTTCCTCCCAAACGACAAAGCATCAGATAGTGACAGCATCCCGCCCGACGCTATCAAACGTGGGAAACCAGAATTGCTTCAATCGCTGCACCAGCTACTTTGCCTCTGCTGGGAGGAGAGCGCAATTCCCCAAGACAAATGTGGCTCTTTACAAAAACAAGGGCGAATACAGTGACTGTAATAATTACAGAGGGAACTCGCTCCTGAGCATTGTTGGTAAAGTGTATGCCCGCATCATACTCAACAGGCTGCAATTGCTGGCGGACTGTGTGTACCCAGAATCCCAGTGAGGCTTTATAGTAGGCAGGTCGACGACATTCATTATCATTATCTTCTCCCTACGACACCTCCAAGACAAGAACAGAGAGGAAGGTCAACCACTCTACATGATGGTCATCAACTTCACCAAGGCCTTTGACTTAATCAGCCGGAAGGGACTTTTTGAACTTGTCAGTAAGATCGGTTCCCCAAAACTTCCGCAGCTTGATAATCTCTTTCCATGCAGGTATGAAAAAAACAGTTCTGTATGATGGATCTTTCATAACAAGCTTAGCAATTAGCAGGGCTACGTACTGGCGTCAACCCTTTTGGGGATCTTTTTCTCTCCGCTTCTGTCCTACGCCTTTGACTCCTCCACTGATGGCATATATCTACACACCAAGTCCTACTGAAGGCTATTCAACCTCGAAGACCAAAGTGAGTGCTGTGCTCATCACGCAGATGCTTTCTGCAGATGACGCGGCTCTTTTGAACCACACTGTGGAAGCCCTCCAGAGACTGCGATACCGTTTTGCGGATGCCTGCATGCAGTTTGAACTCACCATCAGCCTAGAAAAGACAACGGTCAACTCCTTCCATATACGGTGCCTTAAACGCATCCTGAAATTCAGCTGACAAGACTGTGTCCTACACAGAGAGATCATGCAGAAGGCAAATACCTCAAGCATGTAATTCCTGGTGGGCAAACGTCGCCTTCGATGGATGAGACACGTCCGACTCATGGAGAATGAGATGCTGCCAAAGGGCATCCTATATGGACAGCTGGCTACTGTCACGAGAAGACATGAAGGCATACAACATTTAACCTGATGTCTGGGAAGTGCTGGCCGAGGACAGAGGGACCTGGAGACTGACGGGAAGCTAGGGCATATAAGTCGCTTCTGCGAGGAGATGCCAGTTGGCTGCAGAGAAACGTGAGAGAAAGAAGAATAGGCAGCAACCACAGTAACTTAGTCTTCCCACTATATCGGCACCAACTGCAAGAGGGACATCACTCGCGTATGAGCCTGCACAGCCACAACAGATGATGCCAACACTCCATAGACAAATGACACACCAAGGGCGCAATCCGCATGGTTTCTCGAGCTGAAGTCGCCAATGATGATGATACATATATACATACATACATACATACATACATACATACATACATACATACATACATGCATGCATACGTACATACATACATACCAAACTTTGAAACAATCTTGAATAACTAGGTCATTTTGATATCCTACATTATTACGTTAAGTGTATAGAGGATAAACTGGAAAACAACGTTATTTCCCACGACAATAATCAATTTTAGACAAATAACACCGAAAACATTAACTACAGATTAGTTAAAAAGTTATTTGAAGCAGATTAAGTGTAGATGGTGGACCTTAACAAATGCATTATACGAGACGCGTAACACGCGATTTTCGAACTTCAAAATTATTAAGCGTTCTTGGACCTCGACCATAGAAGAAGAAAAACAGCACCTCTTATGGGATTCTTAAGTGCTAGCATTACAATTGTTTCAGGACAAACATCTTCGGATGGAAAATGCACTGTCTATTAACAATTGTCGGCATATATATCGATTATTATAGCCTGTGGAAGATTTTGGTATTTTCATGCTCAGTTGTGGTAGCTTGTAGGGGACTGTGCTACATTGAAGTGCACTTGCGCCTATATACTGCTCAATTGTTGTATTTTCAAGCTTAATTGTAGAAGACTGTGGTCGATTGCAGTAATTTCATAGTAGATCGTGATAGATTATAATGGATTGTAGTAGATTGAGGTATATTGATGCGGAATGTGGTAGATTGTGATAGATTGATGCGGAATGTGGCATATCGTGATTCAAATAGCACATGCGAAATCTATGTTTAAGAATAGATGACAGTATATATATATATATATATATATATATATATATATATATATATATATATATATATATATATATATATGGCCTTTTAAAAGGAGATTTACTACAGACAGCTGTGTATCGACCTTGTGAATGAACTTCTTATATATCTGTGTGCGTTCGCTACAAATTGTATGCCTTTTGTGCTGCTTATTGACAATCACTTATGCATCATGATACGTTAATTGTTTTCTTTTTTGTGTATATTGTTCTTCAGAGTGATTAAATCAATATAATAAACACGTATGATTTAAGCACGGAAGATGATTTGAGTAATAAAAGTAGAGCACTACAAACACTTGGTTAGCAACGCAATTCACATAAACGCTAAGTCATGCATCTATAGGCTCATGGAAATTAATGTGGAATAGAAACTGAGCAAAATGAGGAACCAACAATAGCTAGATAAAAAATGTAACATATTTACAGTAGATCTAAGTCATTGTTCTGCTTTAGTAACGGTACAAGACATTAAAAAATATGTCACTCGTTCTCTCTCTTAGGTGTCGGTAAATTACAGACTGTATCTTCATTTCCTATATATTTTCTAATATGTGCCCCTGTCTGAGGTAACATTTGAAATAGCTTGTGTTTGTAGACATGGCCACGGATTGTGCTTTTGAACTATTGTCTGACTGTAGGCTTTTTTTGCAGAGCAAAGATAAATCGCCTTGGACGGAGCAATACAAGGAGCAGGCTACATCTGGTAACAGAGCGTATCTTGATGCAGCTATTGCTTTACCTGCATTTGCTGATTACATCAAGATCAACCGTAGTTCGCTGACTGGGCATGACCATGCAGTCTTAATTACAGCGTACGTTTTATATATATATATATATATATATATATATATATATATATATATATATATATATATATATATATATATATATATATATATATATATCACAACATAAAGACATTCTTATTCACATACTTCAAATACACCAACATCAAATTTACACAGTCAGTACGTAACTATGTGTTATTCTGGACAGTTTTTTCATATTGCACCAACATGTCAAGAACATATGCATGGCTGCATATCCTGAGTTAAGACGCATCAGGTCCATTTGTAAATATCTTTCAGTTGATGCCACTAACACACGTGTGTCTTCATTACTACTTTCAATACTGGACTATAGTAACTCAAGCCTGTCTGGTTCGTCTCAATATCTACTGAAAAAAAACTTCAAAAAGTTCAAAACACAGCTGCTCGGATCATCATTAGAGTACCACGATCAGAGCACACCTCCCCACTGCTCTGTACTCTAAACTGGCTATTCAGAATCAAACACAAACTTTGTTATCTGTGCTACATTTCACTGACGAACTCTAGTCATACCTATCTGGCCTCACCCATATGTATACACTAGCAAGTTACTTACGCTTCTGTTCTGACAATCGTATACTCATTATTCCTACTATGAAAACGAAGTCATATGAACAACATTCTTTCCCAGCAATGTGGAACGAATTTCAGATTAAAATTTTGACACAAAATTACAGTAATCCCTTTCACGAGTCCTCTTAAAACGCATCTTTTTCGACTGCAAAAACAAAATTAAGTACCTAATAATGTTTCCTACCTTAATCGTTTTCAGCATGTTGTTATGTTTTCTAACTTCATATTGTTTGTTTAGAGCTTCTAAATATTAGAATCAATACAAAGTCCTCATTATTATTATTGGTTATATATATATATATATATATATATATATATATATATATATATATATATATATATATATATATATATATTGTTACGGCTATTGGATTTAATTTTATTTATTTTTAATTATTAAATCCAAATTTGTCATTTAGGGTTTATTATTATTTAAATGGGAAATTTTTCTAGAAAATTCACTTGACCTGGACTTTTCTGGTAAACAGGCTGACCTTAGCTTGGTTACCTCAATATCTGACCATGCTTTAGACATTGTCAACAAGTCTTCAATTCTATTGGTTGGTTTCGGGGACAGCATTTTATTAGTGGCTGATTTTTCTTTCTGGTTCATTCTATCTCTACGTGACTTGAAGAAGGTACTTTTCCATGACCTTCCAGACTCACATGATTCCTCTTGTTTACGAGGGAATTACAATATATATAGCTGTGTTTTTTAGAAGCTAACTTGAGTAGTAGAATCTTTGGGCTGTACGTTATTAGTTGTGTATTTTCATGTTTGAGTGTTATATTGTTCTGGACTGTGTCAAATCGTTGGAAAAGAAGAATTATTCTATTTATCTGGAAAAGGACATATGTTTCATAATTTCATTTGGATGATTTAAAACAAGAACTGTACCACATGACATTGTCAGCCATTTTGGATTATTACATCGTCAAGATTCGAACCTGGAACTATTAGAACATTTATTTATCAGGACTTGAAATTCCATTAGTGGATTATTTTGTGAATTCTATATTTGTTTGATTTGATTCTCTAAAACCGTAAGTTTATTTATTTTATGAAAATAATTGTACTTAATAAAATTCATTGTTAAAGTTTTACAAGCTTGTTAGTTTTCACTCTTTCTGTGTTGCTGCTTATTCGAGCCTAAGCACGTAACATATAATTGGTGGCTAGCGTCCGGGATTGAGATTGAGATTGAGATTGAGATTGAGATTTAAATAAATTTGAATTTAAATTTGAATTTTCCCTAGTTTTTGAAAATTTCAAATCTTTAGTGAGGCTAACACGCTTGTATCAAAATGACATCTAAGGTAGAGATATTTCTTTCTAATCCTACCCAGGAGCAATTAGATCTTTTCAAAAAAGACGAGTTGGTTCAACTTGCCAGAAAATACGATCTTTCTGAAGTGAAGGCTTCTTTAACGAAACAAGATATCAAAAAGATTTTGGTCCAGTATTTGGTAGAATAGGATGTTTTGGAACAAAGTGCTTTGATTCCAGTCAGTAAGTCTACACCAGACTCTGACATTAAACTGAAGGAATTAGAATTAAAATTCAAGATGGAATAAGAGTTGAAGAAGCTGGAATTTCAGAGAGAGAGTGAATTAGAGTTAAGGAGGCTGGAGTTTCAGGAAAGGGAGAAAGAGAAATAAATTGAATTACAAAAAGAGCAAATGCGGGTTGATAGAGAGAGAGAGAGGAGAAAGAGAGACAATTACAATCAGAAAAAGAGGAGAAAGAGAGACAATTACAATCTGAAAAAGAGGAGAGAGAGAGACAAGAGAGGGATAAAGAAAGACAATTACAATCTGAATTAGAGTTTAAGAAGCTGGAATTTCATGAAAGAGAGAAAGAAAGACAATTACAATTTGAAAAAGAGGAGAGAGAGAGACAGGAAAGGTTACAAGAAAAACAAATTGAACGAGAGAGAGAGAAGGAAGAAAGGGAATATCAGTGTAAAATGAAAGAATTAGAGCTGGCAAGTGAGAATCACCGTCATACTTCAAATCAAAATTTTGATTTAGCAAGGAATATTAGATTAGTGCCCCCTTTTAAAGAAAAAGAAGTAGACAAATATTTTATTCTTTTTGAAAAAGTTGCAGAAAGTTTAAAATGGCCAAGAGAGAATTGGACTCAGTTACTACAATGTGTAATTACTGGTAAGGCTAGTGAGATTTACACTTCACTGTCTGTTCAGCAAAGTGGTGATTATGACGTAGTTAAAGAATGCATTTTAAGAGGTTATGAGTTGGTTCCTGAAGCTTATAGGCAAAAATTTAGAAATTACAGAAAAGAAGCTGGACAAACTCATGTCGAATTTGCTAGACAAAAAGAGCAGTTGTTTGATAGATGGTGTTTAGCCAAGAAAGTTGAGCAAGATTATCAAAATCTCAAGCAAATTATATTAATTGAAGAGTTCAAAAACTGTGTCCATAATGATGTTAAAACTTATCTTGATGAGCATCAGATTGAAACCTTGGAAAATGCTGCTCGAGCTGCTGACGAATATTCTTTGACACATAAAGTTCCTTTTGTTAACAAGACTTCTACTCAACAATTTTCTGGCAGAAAATAATTTCCGCCTAATTCAAGCCCTTCTAAAACTCAAACTAACACAACTTTCAAAAATCAGACTTCAGAGAAGTTTGATTCTAGATCCTTGTCTCTTCCGACGTGTAACTTTTGCAAGAAAAAAGGACACGTTATTTCTGATTGCTACAAATTGAAAAATAGGCAACAGAATCAAGATAGACCAGTTCCAAATGCTCTTATTTACAAGAGGTCAAGGTCACAGTCATGTATTGAAAGCAATACATTTGTTGGGTCTAATAAATCCCAGTCTGATTTTGACATGGAGAATTATGAACCCTTCATATCGAAGGGTTCTATATCACTCTTGGGTGATTCAGCCAATCCCACCCCTATTAAAATTTTAAGGGACACAGGAGCCTCTCAGAGTCTTTTATTATCAGGTACTTTGCCTTTATCTGAGAAGTCTTCTTCTAATGAAACTGTTCTTATTCAGGGGTTAGAGTGCTGCTTTGTTAATGTTCCTCTCCATTGTGTAAATTTGTCATCAGACTTAGTGTCAGGACCTGTGACAATCGGAACAGTCTCGGTTTTGCCCGTAGATCGAATAGATTTATTGCTAGGCAACGACTTAGCTGGAGATAAGGTTGTGGTTAATCCACTTGTAACTGACAAGCCTAATTTGGATCAGAAAGTTGATTCAATTAAAAAAGAAATCCCTGATATATTTCAAGCTTGTACAGTTACTAGAGCTATCGTAGAGAAAGCTCTTGAGAATGAAGTTGAAAAGGGCAGTATTCCCTTCGTTGACATATGCATGGGTCAGGATTATGTTATTGAGGGCAGCATTCCCTTATCTGACTCCTGCATGGGTCAGGCTTATGTTGAAAAAGCCAGTATTCCTTCAACTGACGCTTGTATAGGTCAGGTTTTTGATGAGGTCACTTTTACTCTTGGTTTAGATCAATCAGAAAGTATTGATCATAGTGATCCTCTTTTGACAACTCATTCTCTTTATTCTAATCAGGGTGATGATTTTGAGAGTGATGTTACAGAAGACAGCATTCCTTCAACTGGCGCTTGTATAGGTCAGGTTTTTGATGAGATCACTTTTACTCTTGGTTTAGATCAATCAGAAGGTATTGATCATAGTGATCATCTTTTAATAACTCATTCTCTTAATCAGGGTGATAAACGACAGTCACTTGTCGTTGAACAGGAAAAAGATCCTGAGATCTCCTGTTTGTTTCAAAGGGTCATAAATGAGACTGAAGCTACTGAAGTTCCTGTCTGTTATTTCATTAAAAATGGAATTCTTATGAGAAAATGGAGACCTCCCGAGGTACCTGTTGGTGATGAATGGTCAGTGAACTATCAAATAGTAGTTCCAAAACCTTACAGACAGGAAATACTTAATCTGGCCCATGAAACTCCTTTGGCTGGTCATTTAGGGATTAATAAAATGTATCACAAGATCTTAACTCATTTCTATTGGCCAAAAATCAAAAGTGATGTTGCCAAATACTGTAGGTCTTGTCATACTTGTCAAATGGTAGGAAAACCAAATCAGAAGATACGTAAGGCTCATCTGCAACCTATTCCTACGTTTGATGAAACATTCAGTGGAATTATGGTAGATTGTGTGGATTCCTTATCTAAGACCAAGTCAAGTAATCAATTAAAGTTAAAAATGAAGCTAAGGTTTGAAAGTAATACAAGGGAGAGAACTTTTGAGTCTGATAATGGAGTTGTGTTACTCTTGTTCATTCTTCTTACAAAGTTAAGAAGAAAATGAATTAAGTTATAGTATTAGTGCTCCTGGGATCTAAATTAATTATAGGAGTACCAGTATATTGAAAGAGATAGCCATGTTAAATATGTAATTAATTTAGTTGTACCAGTCCCTCTTAGTGAAGGAATATCATCAGGATTCGACTGATATTGGAGCTACGAATTGTTGGAATTTAGAAATTGTAAAAAAATCTAGACCAGAAACTTTCACATTTGCAAGTGCAAGAAAGAAATGAACTGAAAGTTATTATTATATGAGCACTTATGTCCAGATATTCTTACCAGGACAAACAAAATTTTCGTGACGTTGAGATTGAGAATTCCATGCAGGACGAGTCCACTCAAACAAGAATATTTGAAAAAGGAAATTCAATATTTGCTGGAGAATGATTTTATCAAGCCCAGTAAAAGTGATTGGAGTTCACTATGCATATTTGTTCCTAAACCAGATAAAACTCTCCGTATGTGTATTGATTATAGGAAGGTGAACATTGTGACAAAAACAGATTCATTCCCATTAACAAGAAGTGACTATTCTATTGATAAAATTGGGAATGTCAAGTACGTCACCAAATTCTGACCTTCTGAAAGGATTTTGGCCGATTCCACTACGGAAAGTGCAAAGGAAAACTCAACATTGCGACTCCAAAAGGACTCTACTAATATAAAGAAAGTCCATTTCAACGTCTCATAAAAATGTTCATCACTGGTCTAGAGATTTGTGACGTCATCATCTACAACGACACCTGGAGAGAACATCTAGCAACAATTCGATAATTCTTTAACAGACTCACTAATGTATGTTTGACAATTAATTTGTCTAAAAGTGAGTTCTGCTGTGCTATTGTGCCTTTCCTATGACATTTTGTGGGACATGGACAAGTTAAAAATTTGAGGCTATTTCTTGATAAAATAATTGTAAACACTCTTTCCCGTGTATAATTCATTAAATTGTGTAATTTTTAATTTCAGATGTAAATTGGTTTGTGATAAAAAGAAAGTTTTATCATATAAACCTTTCTTTTTATTTTATGGGGGAAGGTGTTACGGCTATTGGATTTAATTTTATTTATTTTTAATTATTAAATCCAAATTTGTCATTTAGGGTTTATTATTATTTAAATGGGAAATTTTTCTAGAAAATTCACTTGACCTGGACTTTTCTGGTAAACAGGCTTGGTTACCTCAATATCTGACCTTGCTTTAGACATTGTCAACAAGTCTTCAATTCTATTGGTTGGTTTCGGGGACAGCATTTTATTAGTGGCTGATTTTTCTTTCTGGTTCATTCTATCTCTACGTGACTTGAAGAAGGTACTTTTCCATGACCTTCCAGACTCACATGATTCCTCTTGTTTACGAGGGAATTACAATATATATAGCTGTGTTTTTTAGAAGCTAACTTGAGTAGTAGAATCTTTGGGCTGTAAGTTATTAGTTGTGTATTTTCATGTTTGAGTGTTATATTGTTCTGGACTGTGTCAAATCGTTGGAAAAGAAGAATTATTCTATTTATCTGGAAAAGGACATATGTTTCATAATTTCATTTGGATGATTTAAAACAAGAACTGTACCATGTGACATTGTCAGCCATTTTGGATTATTACATCGTCAAGATTCGAACCTGGAACTATTAGAACATTTATTTATCAGGACTTGAAATTCCATTAGTGGATTATTTTGTGAATTCTATATTTGTTTGATTTGATTCTCTAAAACCGTAAGTTTATTTATTTTATGAAAATAATTGTACTTAATAAAATTCATTGTTAAAGTTTTACAAGCTTGTTAGTTTTCACTCTTTCTGTGTTGCTGCTTATTCGAGCCTAAGCACGTAACAATATATATATATATATATATATATATATATATATATATATATATATATATATATATATATATATATATATATATATATATATATATATATAGATAGATAGATAGATAGATAGATAGATAGATAGATAGATAGATAGATATATACACAGTCGACTCCACTTAACTGCACATCGGTTAACTGTACACGCCGGATAACAGCACGTAGTCACGCCGGTAACGTTTTTTTCCAAGGCTTTTCAATGGGAACAAACTTCGGATAACTGCACTTCGCTTAAATACACACTCCGGATAATAGCACGATAAATTTATGCCCGTGGCACATTATTCAATACAATTTTACTCCGGTTAACTGAACAATGTATAATAGTCAAGATCAGTTTATTGCCAGTCCACTGCTGTAGTGCTTCAAATAAGCCGACAATTAAGCCGGTACATGCGACTTTGTAAAATGATTGACATGTAAAGGACACCCTAGGTGGTATATACATGTATATCCGAGCCCACTAGGGAGCAAAAATTATAGTAGAGCATGGGAAACATTGCTCTAAACCGTTCGGGTTTGAATGATTTCAAACCAACAAATGGATGGTTGGAAAGATGGAAAATTCGCAACGGAATTCAATTTAAACGACAGGATGCAGACGACTTTGGAGCTGAACACTTTTTCTGTGGGAGATGACCTATCAATGTCTGACAGCAGTTTTCGAATAACAAGCGATATCCATTGGTTCAATCAGTGAAATTGTGTTCGGAGGAACGAAAACAAGCTTAACATTGAAGTAAAAGTTGATAGAGTTGATTCTAGTCATTGTTTAAATTTATTCTTCGCATATATTCGTGCTGTGCTGATTTAAAGCTGTACTGTACCGTACTTCGGTTAACTGCACACTCCGGTTAACTGCACAGTCTTGTGACGGCCTTGAGGGTGTGAAGTTAACCGGAGTCGACTGTGTATATATATATATATATATATATATATATATATATATATATATATAGAGAGAGAGAGAGAGAGAGAGAGAGAGAGAGAGAGAGAGAGAGAAATATAGACAAAGACAGAGACAGACAGACAGACAGAGACATAATCATAAAAGTCAATTTAGAGCGTTTACGAATTGCTCACATGGTTTACAACTCTCCAGAACTGATTTGCTAATTTTAACTGATTTGCAAGGTTTAACTGGTTTGCTAGATTTAACTGTTTTGCTAGTTTGAACTGATTTGCTAGGTTGAACTGATTTGCGAGGGTTTAACTCATTTGCTAGGTTTAACTCATTTGCTAGGTTGAAATGATTTGCTAGGTTTAATTGATTTGCTAGGTTTAACTGGTTTGTGATTTATTGCATGTATGCACGTACACATTTTGGTTCAATGTTGATGAAACTATGTAGTTCGTTAATACTTATTTCATTTTCCTACTTTGGATTTGCTATTATTTGCCAATCATACTTTGATACGAATGAAAAGAAATACGCGTCAGTGAGATTGGGACCTGGTATTTCAGATTATTGTTTTTTCGCTGTAGCATATATCTTCCATAGCCACAAGAATTACGTGTTGAACTCGACAACAGATGCAATCGTTTTCCATAGGTAATGTGTAACATTGTACAATTTGATCATGACTCCGAATACTCGCAACATCTCAGTTGTGCACCTCGGGATTTAGATTTATAAGCGGCGGCATTTTTCATAATGTGCAAATTGTTCTCACTGGTTTAAAATATTATTAGTGACTCGTGAATGGAGATATTTTGAGATGCCGACTCGTACACTCGTGCATGCATATGCAAACTAAATTTGACATTATCCACGGAAAAGACCGTAAAATATGGCAACTTTTCTTAACAAGTGAAATAAGCATATAGCACATTAATTAAATCTTAAATGGTTTGAACCGATAGCTTGGCATACATTCTTTTAATCGGGTGAGTTTGTTTTTCAGTGTGCTTTGTGACGATTGGGTTTGCATATTTCTCAATATGCTTTGTGACGGGTATGTTTGTTATCACTATTTTTTGTGACAGGTATGTTTGTTTTTCATTATGCTTTGTGACAGGTATGTTTGTTTTTCACTATGCTTTGTGACAGGTGTTTGTTTTTCACTATGCTTTGTGACGGGTATGTTTGTGTATCACTATGCTTTGTGAAGGGTATGTTTGTTTATCACTATGCTATGTGACGGATATGTTTGTTTTTCACTATGCTATGTGACGGGTATGTTTGTTTTCACTATGCTTTGGGACGGGTATGTTTGTTTTTCACTATGCTTTGTGACGGGTGTGTCTATTTGATTTTCACTATGCTTTGTCTGGGTTTGCTTGTTTGTTTTTTCAAAATGTTATGTGACGGGTGTATTTGTTTGTCTTTTACTATTTGGACAGGATGTGTTTGTTTTTTACGGCTTTGCAGCGGGTGTGTTCATTTGTTTTTCTCTATGCTTTGTGACATTTCAGTTTTTTTGTGTGTGTTTTTTGTTGTTTTTCATAATGTCAACCACGTGAGCCCTTGTATTATGCGTCAAACGGTCTTTCAACTGAAATAACCGAGACTCCCCTCAAATAACAAAAGAGGTTTCTTCAACAGCCTGCGTCTTGATATTAAATTATATACAACATATCTTCTCTGGTATATCGCCATCAGTTTTGAACATTTTGCAAGGAAAATACTAAATGATGGTCTTTATTTTTATAGGTACGATTTACATCTCAATGGAACTCTGGCTACAGCTGGTAAGAATTCATACAATTTAAGTTCTTAATTTTATCTATTAATGAGGCTTTCGAAAGACTGTTTGCACAAGTATGCCGCGTATTGTAAATGATAGCGACGATTTTAATCACGATACTTCAGAGATGCTGTCTGTATTATAAAAACACTTGACAGTTCCGAACATGATATTTGGCTTGGTAAGCTTGGAGCATGACCTTAACAGCACTACCAGTTTTAAACCACATTTTGGATTTCCGTATATATAAAAATTACTCTTCGTTTATAGCACAGCCGGGTACCGCCATAATTTATGTCTAAATATTAGTGTTATTACTTAATAACTTCGAGGTAAATTCAACGGATCATAACTTGAATGAAAACCAATATCTGCCATTCAGATAACCTTGGCATTTTCCGAATAGGGATTGACAGAGAATTTATATAATAGGGGGAGAGTCATTCACAACTTCTCATTACATTGAACCCTCGTAACCATAGAAACAGTGAAGCTTATTATAATAGTTAGTTTGCGGGTTCTATTTTGCGATGAAAGTTATGGTGAACAATATGCGTTCGCTTTTGTAAATTATTCCGCCGATATAGATCTGATGCATAGTTTTGTCTTGCGGAAATATCTGAGGATACCTGTATGTATGTTATTATGAGATTCTTATGAAAATTATTGCGAAGGTAGTCTCATGTCCTCTATGGTAATTTGGCTTTAAAGTCTTAACAAAATCGAAAAGTTTCAAAAAGGAAACATAAATAGTTTTGATACTTTGCTGTTGCTTTCATTATTATATCATTCTCAACTCTTTCAAAATATTTTTTCTTTGCTTATAATTGTAAATTAAAATTTGGTCTCCCTGGGATAAAGTATATATTGTATTCGGCTACTATTAGCTTGTGCCTTGATTGCTTGGAGTTCCTGTCTCGCCTGCACAAGCAAACACATAACGTCTTTGCCAGTCCAAGACGTCTAGTTCCGCGGGATTCTAGTTCATGTTATCCAGTCATTATCATCGATATAATGTCAGAATCTGTGTTTAATTTTCGTGTTCAAAAATACTTTTGTGTATTTGAAGTATAATGTATCTACATAGTAATTAGTAATGTACGAATCAGACATGGTTTACTCTGTACCAATGTTGGCTGCAGAAGTAGGGAAAAACTTTGAACCATCAGACCCAAACTAATTTCCTTGAAGTCTGCCAATCATTTACTCAGAACAGATCGTGTATGATTCCTATGGTGTGGTGTAGTATCTGCAATTCATTTTTATATTAAAATACGCGCAATAGCAGAATATCAGACGGGAAGACAGATGAGAAGACGGACAGATGTAAGTTAGATAGTACATAAAGGTCAAAGACATAAAGAGTGCCAAACAGATATGAAATTGCAAATAAACCATCGAGTATAGCAACCAGCAAAGTGACAAATAGCAGGAGAGACATAGATAGATAGATAGATAGATAGATAGATAGATAGATAGATAGATAGATAGATAGATAGATAGATAGATAGATAGATAGATAGATAGATAAGATGGATGGATGGATGGATGGATGGATGGATGGAGGATGGATGGATGGATGGATGGACGGGCAGGCGGGCGGGTGGGCGGGTGGGCAGGCGGGCGGACAGACGGACGGACGGACAGGCGGGCAGGCAGATCGGCAGACAGACATACAGACAGATAAACCTACATACAGATAGAGGGATGGATGGATGGATGGATAGATGGGCGGACGGACAGACGGACAGGCGGGCAGGCAGATCGGCAGACATCGGCAGACAGACATACCGACCGACCGACCGACAGACCGACAGACAGATAGACAGATAGATAGATAGATAGATAGATAGATAGATTCCAAAATTGCATAATAATTTCCTATTTTACAGGTTTCGCCTTTCTATCCACACTTTGTGGAGACAGGAGTGTATCCATCATAGAGGACCATTTCGATTTTGTCTCACTTACTGTTATGGCCCATGAAATTGGTCACAGGTAGGTCATCGTCGAGTTGTTCTGTCTGTTTCTCTGTCTCTCTGTCTGTCTCTCTCTGTCTGTCTCTGTCTGTCTGTCTGTCTGTCTCTCTCTCACTCTCTCTCTCTCTCTCTCTCTCTCTCTCTCTCTCTCTCTCTCTATATATATATATATATATATATATATATATATATATATATATATATATAAAAGAGAATTGTGACCTGTGTTCATTTAAAACTTTAACTGTACAGCTCCTTGTATTAAGGATGTTCTATCCTAACAGATTCAGCTGTAGATGATTTTCTGTTATTATTTACGAACGTGTTATGGCATTTTGTTATTACATCTTGGTAGGTGGGGGATTATGGTTAATTTAGTAACAATGACTCTCGTGTAAATACATACTTACAAGAGGAATTGCATGTATATTAAATATGAAAGTAAGCAAGTAAATAATTTCAATAGCAGGCTAAAGTTTGTATTTACGTTTAAGATTTTTGCTCACTGAAAGTTACTGTGCTTTCTATTTTACTTCTGTATTTCTTCTGCATTTTTCTGATCTAACCTAACACTTTTCTTAAAACCTCGATTTACCGTTGATTGTAAATTTGCTTTAATTTATGGTGAAACATTAGAGGTTAAGGTTCGCTTTTAACTGAATGCATTACTTTACAATAGAAAATCTTAATTTGAGTCAGTTCATATGATAGGAAAACAGTCTAGCACCTTTTTTAAACAGTCCGAAAGGCGCGAGCCTGTTCCGAATTGAAAATAAGGCTTCATTATTACTATTTTCTTTTTTTATCTTTTAAATATTATTCTCATTATATTAATATATATGAAGCTAAAAACATCTTCGCCTTTAATGGGATTTTACTATCAATGTGTTTTCTTCAGAGAGGCACACGTGTGAGAGAACCAAGTTTTACAAATTGAAGCATACGAAACAAATAAGCTTCACTTAATGCATCCTGATGAAAAAAACGTGCTTGACTAAGAAAACCACGTTTTCCTAACACATGCATGTAAAGAGAACCATATTTTACAAAGACATGCATGTAAAGAGAACCACGTTTACAAAGACATGCATGTGAAGAGAATCACGTGTTGCTAAGACGTGCATGTGCATAGAAACACCAGAACCATGCTTTACTAAGACAGTCATATGGAGAAAACTACGTTTTTAACAGGTGTACTGAGAACCACGTTTTACTAAGATATGCGTGTGAAGAGAACCACGCTTTACTAAAACATACATATGAAGAGAACAACAAGAATCACGTTTTGCTAACGAGTAATTTGTAAAGAGGGATGCCCGAGACGACTCGGCCACCCGGGCCTCCTAATTCTAGATTAAATCACTACAAACTGCCTATTACAAAACAATAACTCAATAGTAAGACATTTTGGCAATATTTTGTCATGTAAACTGGATATATCCTAAACAAAATAATTTTTTCATTTACTTTTTTATTTATGTTTTATTTATTTATTTATTTATTTATTTATTTATTTATTTATTTATTTATCCCTTTTCTTCTTGCCGACGTTTATGCTGCATAACTTATTTACTGAGTCGACGGACTAATTCCTTACATACATGCTTACTTTGCTTTCTTACATACTTACTTATTTACAATTACATACGTATTACATATTAACCAATTGACTAACAGACTTGTTGGCTTATTTCTAGTCTTGGTGCCACCCATGATGGAATTGGTAACAACAACTGTAATGGATCTGAAGGCTACATTATGTCCAACATAAATTCTCCGACAACAGGTCCCATGGCATATAACCCATGGATATTTTCCGCCTGTAGTAGGGCTGAATTTCGGAGCTTCCTCCAAACGTTGAATTTGTAAGTATTGTTCTAATACATACTTTATCATCATAATCGTATAACGTTTCAGGCAACAGGGATTATGCTTGCGGTGGATATATATATATATATATATATATATATATATATATATATATATATATATATATATATATATATATATATATATATATATATATACATATATATATATATATATATATATATATATATATATATATATATACATATATATATATATATATATATATATATATATATATATATATATATATATATATATATATATATTTAAACGTTCACCGAATAGAAAATATGTTTCGCAGAACCTTTGTTGTTTACAATCTGGACACAACTGTTTGTATAATATGCTATTATCGTAAGAGTATTATTACATTTATTAAATGTGTGTTATTTACATCATGGAAACGTCACTTATTCGAACACAATAAGCGCGCATTATCAATTCAAAACAAATGTGTAACTTCGTGAGAGCAAGATTATTGTCTTTCGTGTTCAATCTCATTCAACTATTGTAATAAAGATTAGGATTTAATTTTCATATGTCTATTTATGCTGTATCTTTTGTTAGCAAAATAGATTCCAGTTGATCACACATATTATTTAAATATTTAGGTCAACAGCGCGCCATGACCTATCTCTTCGTTTGTAAACATGCCACTTAGGCATGGTCTGAGCCAGGTGTCAATATTGCCACTTTGTAAATCTGTTGTGTTTTTTTTCTCTCTCTCTAAATGTACAGATAGTAATAAAATAGGTATAAGGTGGACAGGTTAAAAGTTAAAAGTCAGTGCCACGTTCTCTAATACATGAGTGTAACCCAGGGTCTTTGTTGGAAGCACAAACGAGTTTCTCCTTCAAATACGTTGCTCAATCGCATTAATTTTGGAATGGTAATAGCCTACCACCTCGCGAATCTGGTGTTTCGTCGTTTTCTATATCATATATATATAAGACAAAACCTCTTGTCCATTACCTTCCCTGGCCACCAACTGATGACGCCATAGTTTAGCAATGTACTGATCAGAACGTACATTTTAACTGCGACAATCTCAGCCTTCTAAGTTTAAAAATCGGAACATCCACCTTTTTAAATTGTACTGACTTTGTCAGCTTTGTGGAGTTCGTCTGTTGAAGATCACGTTAACATGCTACTCTTAAGTTTATTTTGTTATTTACAAGTTTGGTAGTAACTGAGGCCAACTGTTTAACCTTAAAGAGCCAGAGAAAATAGTCGGCCAGTTGAAGGACTGGGAAACAGAGATGATGCTATTGATATAGCAACAGTGCCTGAAAACAAGCCACTTTCCCTCTTAAGCCTTCCAAATGGAGAGCCTTCATCATTTCGAAGGTTAAATATTTTGTCTCGCATGGCCGTCCTCGTGTATATTATTTGCAGGCGGTGGGGGAGGAGTCTGATGGCGGTATACTTGGATTCTTTCTAAATCTCCATGTGTGCCTCCTAGCTTGTTTAGACTGTTTTCTCTTAACATTGGGCTGGGTCTATATTGCACATTCAACTTAAATGATCCCTTGTCACTAGACCATGTTTCATCCCTCTGCAGTGGCGCGGGATGATTATTTCGAAATGCCTGCGTGGGTTGATTTCGCCAGTTATGAGTGACAGTTCCTGTGCTGCTTGCCTCGAAAAGTTTTAAATTTTCTCCCAGAGATTAACGGTTACCCAAAAAGGGATCAGCCGTAAAACCAGGGTATGACGAGGTTTCATCACATGGACTGCAGACATGCGTCACGTCGTGTCAGGTTTATGTTGGTAGAATAAGTCGACGGATTGGCCTCGGAATGTTGAGCCGCTCTGCTAATCAATCAATCAGTCCTCTCTAAGCTGTCTGGTGCTTGAGGTAACAGCAAGGGAGCACCATTTCGGTCTGTCGGCAGCTATTGCTGGGGCTGTCTGAAGGGTGAGGCCTCTGGTCTTAAGGTCTCTCTCCACGGTTCGTCGCCAGGTCTCTTTGGGTCTGCCACGGTTCCTTTTCCCCTGTGGGGTCCATCTCAGTGCTACCCTTGGTAGTGAGTCAGGGGGCAGTCTGCAGACATGGCCGAGCCATCTCCATCGCCGAGCTGCAGTGATCTCAGAGATGGTGCTTGCACCCGCTCTCTGCCGAAGTTCCTCGTTTGAGATCATGTTTGGCCAGAAGATCCTCATGATGCGTCGCAGGCATTTGGTTTGAAACACTTCGAGCTTGTTTTCTATGTTCGCAGTGGACTTCCAACACTCTGAACCGTACAAAAGGACGCTCAACACGTTGCACTTGAAGATACGGATCTTCGTGTGGACACTGAGGTTTCTTGGCCTCCATATGGGCTTCAGCATTGCGAAGGTCTGGTTGGCCTTGCTGATTCTTGTGGTGGCTTCCCTTGTGCAATCTTCATCGTGGCGACCTTACTGCCCAGGTAAGTGAAATCATCTAGTTCTTGCAGGGGGCTGGTCGTTGATGGTGATTGGGTTGCCCACTCTAGTATTCTTCCTCAAGACCTTTGTCTTCCCTATGTTGACTCGAAGACCTATGGTGTTTGCTGTCTGTACCAACTGTTGTGTCTTCTGTTGAATATCCTGGTGCCTGCTTGCCAGCAACCCGATATCGTCGGCATAGTCCAAGTCATCCAGCACTGAGGTTAACGTCCACTGTATGCCATGTATCTTGCCCTCTGTGGTGCGGCGCATGATCCAGTCAATGGCCAGTGAGAAGAGGATCGGAGAGAGAATGCATCCTTGCTTCACTCCGGTTTCCACCTTGAATGGTTCAGTGAGTTGGTTGTTGTGGATTACTCTGCAATCAAAGTTCTCTTACAGGGACCTGATGACATTGACAAGTTACTTGGGGATGCCATAATGTCGTAGGATCCTCCACATAGAAGCTCGGTGCAGGCTGTCGAAGGCCTTCTCAAAGTCCACAAAGACCACATACAGGGATCCATTCCACTCATGAGACTGCTCAAGTATCTGCCTCTGTGTGAAGATGTGGTCGATGCAAGATTTGCCTTTCCTAAAGCCTGCCTGTTCCAGGCGTCGGATGCTGTCCACAGCTGTTGTGATGCGTTGAAGAATGATGCGGCTAAAGATCTTACTGGAGAGGGATAGCAATGTGATTTATCGCCAGTTGTTGCAGTTTCCCAGATCTCCTTTCTTGGGAAGTTTAACTATGATTCCGGTTTTCCAGTCATTTGGTGCTTTCTCACTATCCCATATCTTTTGGAGAATCTGGCAAAGAAGCTTCGGCGTCTCTGTGTGTTCTGCCTTCAGCATCTCGGGACACACTTCATCATCGCCAGGTGCCTTCCCATTCTTCAGCTTGTGAATGGCCTGCTTGACCTCCTCAACAGTGATGTCGTCGCAATTGATGTCAAGGTCCTCCTCTGCTTCAGGAATTTCAGCGAGTACTGGTGGGTCTGGGCGATTCAGGATATACTCAAAATGATGCTTCCATCTTTCCAGCTTCTCCTCCTCCATTGTGACATAGGTTCCAACTTCATCTCTCACTGGAAGGTCGTGGTGCTGACTATAGTCGCCCTTCAGTTTCTTTGTGTTCTGATACACCGTTTTCATGTCTTTCTGCCCTGCTGATACCTCCGCCTCCTTTGCTAGCTTCTCTGTGAATTCTCTCCTGTCTCTCCTTGCTGATTTCTTCACCTCCTTGTCTTTTCCTCCATACTTCTACGAAATTCTCTCTTTCAGTCTTGGTGATTTTGAATCCAAAAGTCTCTTCTTAATCTGTCTTCTCTCTTCTATGCGAGTCCATGTCTCTTCTGATATCCACTCTGTCTTCCTATTATTGCTGTAACCTAAAACTTCTTATCCTGCTTCCTTCATTGCTCTGTTAAAATTGTCGATGGTCAGCGCTCTCTCATCTCCTAGAGCACTAAGCCTATTCCTTAAAGCCAGCCTGAACTCATCCTTCACTTTTGGATTCTTTAGCTTGACCACATCAAAGCGTTTATTCCTGGAGACCCCTATCTTAACTTTCTTAAGCTTCAAAGTCACCTTGGCCACCAGAAGAAAATGGTCGCTGCCAATGTCAGCGTTCCGCATCACTCGCACATCCTGCAAAGAGTGTTTCCACCGACCGTTGATGATGATGTGGTCGACCTGGCTCTGAGTTCTGCCGTCTGGTGACGTCCATGTAAGCTTGTGGATGTCCTTGTGCTCGAACAGAGTCCCTCCTATGACCAAGTCATTCTCTTGACAGAAGTTGACCAGCCTTTCCCCGTTGTCAGTCATTATGCCTATTCCATGGCGCCCCATGGTCCTCACTCTTTCTTTATTGTTGCAGCCAACCCTAGCTTTGAAGTCGCCAAGCAACATCAACACGTCATATCGAGGGACATCCTCTAAAACGGTTTGAAGAGCGTAGTAGAAGGTGTCTTTGTCCTCTTCTTCCGCGACGTCTGTTGGTGCATAGACCACTACAACTGACAGTTTGGCGTACTTGGAGTTCATCCTGACGTACAACAGGCGTTCATTTACTGGTTTCCACTGTAAGACGGTATTGGCATTGTTCTTGCTGATAATGATGGCAACTCCTTCCAGGTGGTCATTGTCCTTCCTTCCGGACCAAATGATGACTTCCCCGGAGCTCAACTTCTGCTTGCCGGTACCAATCCATCGAGCTTCTGTTACACCCAGGGTCAGGTTGTAGTGATTCAACTCGCTCACTGCTTGTGCCAACCTTCCAGTCTGGTTGAGCGTTCGCACGTTCCAGCTTCCAACTCTAATCCATGTTTAGGCGACAGGAGTTCCACTATCGGGGTGGGGACGTCCTTGCGGTTTTGTTCCCCAACCGTCATAATGCCAGTTGCCTGGTCTGCTTCGCTCCCAGCGCCGTTTGTATTTTGTTCCCTTGTTGTCGTTTCCGTAGCAAGAGTTGTTTTAACGTGGTGGGGTCGCTAGCCCTACGCTCGACCCTCCTCTTTTTTCAGCCGGGCTTGGGACCGTCCTTGGCGGAGTTGTTCTGCTAATGACTCTTACAATCCTGGCCGTCACCTCGTAAGCGAAGAGATTACCAGATAACGCTGTGAGTCGCAAATAAAATTAATGAGGCCAAGTCAGACATTGAAGACGTAGGGACTACGTTTCTGACTAGGTTAGACATGGCATGGAACACATTTTTTATTCACCTTATAAAACGGTGTTGTAGACATTTGAACTCCTGATTTTTCGTGTTAAGCTGTGACATTAGTAGGGAAGGCATCTGAGTGAGTTTTGTACCAGCGAGATGAGAACGTCCCTGGTATTTGACTTTCAGACAAGAAAGCCTTGGAGTTTTCAGAGTCACCATTAACATCAGACAGTAGGTCAGTGATATCCTTAGTTTTAGCAGATCGAGGAAGGAGCCTAAAGGACGGGATCTCTTCCAGTAAGACGAACTTTATCGATGCTAGTAAAATATAATCAACTAAATAGTTTACAAGTCACTGTGTTCATATGCTCATTAAAGGTATATATATATATATATATATATATATATATATATATATATATATATATATATATATATATATATATATATATATATATATATATATATATATGTATATATATATTTGTTACCTTTGCTTCGACCTCCAGGCTAAGTAGGTCCATTTATCTAAATTTATCATTTATAGCAGGGATGTGTTGGTAGCCAGATTGGCATACCTTTCAC
The DNA here is from genome assembly GCA_030141615.1 of Unio pictorum. NCBI lineage: Eukaryota > Metazoa > Mollusca > Bivalvia > Unionida > Unionidae > Unio > Unio pictorum. Next base: position 41,248,471 of record JARLTB010000021.1, read on the forward strand.
ACAGGACCATTTACATAGTGCATAATGATAGTCACACTATTCCTTCACACGATTAAGGACTATATATACCCAGGACTGTTCTAGTGTTGTTACACGTCCATTCTTAAAGAGGTTTAGCATGATATACCTTGGACTGTTCTCGTATTGTTAAACCTACACATCCACCATTCAAGGGGTTAAGCACTATATAGATAGGACAGTTCTAGTGTTGTTAATTTTACACATCCATCTCTTACAACGTTCAGCCCCATATGGACAGAACTGTTCATTTGATGGTAAACTCTATATATCCATTCTTCAAGTCGTAATTAAAAACATTTTAGCTGGAAATTATTTGTGCCATACTGAAGGTCAGATCAGTACTATTTCCAATAAGGATCAATCACATTTTGTCAAAATATTTCAAAGAAATTCTCATGCTGGTTTGACCATCCATTTACGAAAAACGTCATAAATTTATTTTCAACCTAACCATTTCGGAAGTAATATTGAACAAATCTTCGCTTTCGTAAACGACTCTTTGTTACCATTGCAAGTCGGAAATCAGGATATCACGCCGCATTGCCTTTCTTCATTGCTAAAATTGGTTATATGCTAGGATTACTCTGTAATCGCACAAGATCCGAGTCACCTCATGATTTCTGCTCATGAGATTAGAGCGATTTCTGCAAGCTTCGCGTTTGAACGTAAATTTTGATCAAAGATAATGTAGGACTTTTGATGCAACCTTTACGAGTTTTCACCTCAAAGATTTGATTCGCAAGCGTGAGTGTTAGGTCCGGTGAAGGAGCCCCTAATGACCACCAAACCCAATTAAAACAATCAACACAGTCCATCATTTTTGCTGGCAAATCATCTTTGCTGGATTAGCCAGTGAAATCTTGTAATTAGGAAGATTTCAAACAATATCACCTTGATCCATATATAGGACTCACAAATTAAGCGACTCGAGGCTATGTTGCTTATGTTAATATCAAAACAGGTTGTTCTTTGCATGGGGAATGCAGCTATCATTACCTGAAAGGAAACATCTAGGTGGAGGTAAGATGATCAATATGCCTTCCTCCTATTACATGTTCTCCTAACATTAATGTGACTGAGACATAGTTTAAGGAGAATGCAAGATTTTAAAACAAATTGTGTTTCTCCGAGATTTCTTACCTTATGACATAATTTGAAACTCCTCTCAACCATCCCGACATGCGAGCATCCTAGTTAGTATCTCGCTCAGCTATTGATTTCTAGGGGAGGTAATGATAAATTATTGCTCTTTGCCTATTTTTGAAAAATACAATTTTCATCTTTCGGTAGAGGTAGATACCCCCCAACTAATGCTAATTTAATTGTTAAGCATTCTTAGAGAAATACTATTTATTTAGAAACTTGCTTTATCTCCTCATACCCATTGCATATTTATATAGAGAGGATCTATTAATTTCCAAGAAGGATCCAAAGAATATTCTCTTCCCATGGGCCATATCACCAGGTCTGTATTGACTATATGTATGATTTCATCTCGTATATATAGTTTTTATGTTATGCAAGATCACCCCTAGTGGCTTGAGCGTCCGCCTCGTGGGTTCGAACCTCGGCCGATACATACCAAAGACATATACAACTGGTACTAAATGCTGCCTCACTTGGCGCTCAGCATTAAAAGGTTAGTGTTAGGACTGGTCGGCCTGGGATCAGGATAATGTGTCTGGGTGGGACATTATGCTACATGTCTGTAAACAAATATCAGATCAGACGGAAATACAAAGAGAATACCTGACTGTCAAATACTTATCTCTCATTTTATTTAAAGGAAAGACAACTGTCTGAAAAGGATCGATGCCAGCAAATCTACAAACTACACATACGTTCTACCTGGTTCCCAGTATACTGCTGATGAACAGTGTATAATGATGAGAGATGAAAAAGATTCATATATGTGCAGGGTATCTCTCTCTTCTCTCTCTCTCTCTCTCTCTCTCTCTCTCTCTCTCTCTCTCTCTCTCTCTCTCTCTCTCAAATACAGTTGAATGCAGCATTTATCGATGGAGATGAAGTATAAAGATTTAGCAAGCATCTATGTTGGCAATATTTTTCACTTTTGTCAGAACCCTGCACTGTCTTTTTATGCTTGTTTTATCTGAGCTAATTCCTCTTTCGTTTATTTATTCTTCTTTCTTTTCTTTTGTGAGCCTAACGTTGTCTTCTTCTTATTGGTGATATATGAACCTGACGTTGTTATCAATAAAATTTTGAATAAATAATACATATCACAACCATTTTCTCCTGAACCTACGACTGCCAGATTCAGTCAGAAGCAATTTGAACAACGGGGTTATCAACACTATCGCTTTTTTCAGAAGAAATTTTTGTCTTAACGTAGCTAATGTTTATACATACAGTCCGTGCATTTTATGTCTTTTAATTTTTGATTGATTGTCACATATTTAGAAACAGCCCTTCACTTTTGTCATCAAATTTAAATGACCGTGCAACTCCCTGTATAAAATATACTGACTAATTGAAAGGCGACATTTCCAAGTATGGTCTAACATTTCTTATTCAAAAAGCAAAGTTGATAACGAGAAGGAAGCCGATCCTGACCACAATAAAAACAAAAACATTCCAATTAAATTAACTAATTATTTAAAGAATGAATGTGTACAAATGATCATATCCATGAAAATTTAGGCAATATTTTCAGTTCGGGAATAGGATCACCTAAAAGATTATAATCGAATTTGAAGAAGAAAGAAAAACCACTGAATATAGATAATAAGACGTCCAAGATTTTAAACCATTTGTAAACAATAGGTTATTAAAATTATGAACAAATGTTTTTAAATGATTTCTTATACCTACCACAAAGAAATCAGAAATACATATATTACTTTCTGACACTGGTTTTGTAATTCTCACAGGATACCAAACTTTAAATGATCGCATTCACAGACATTGCCAATAATTTAACTTGCAGAATCATCAAAGCTACCATTAAAATTTGAATAAATCTGGGTGGTATCTTCAATACAGCATATTTATGTATCAAAATAATTTATTTCAGTCCCTTTATGAGAATTTTGATTACAGCACAATTTGCACAGGAATGTTTTGTCGTAAGTCTGGTTTTCAACAGTGCGAGATTTCCTTGCCAGCTGATGGAACTCCATGTGGACCCAAAAAGGTATTTTCTTTTTTTGCATGCTTAAATGTCTGATTGTTTGCATGTTTGTATTTTCTTTGTTTGCATGTTTAAATGCCCGATTGTTTGCATGTTTGTATTTTCTTTGTTTATGCACGTATGTGCTTTGTTTCGGTCAAATTATATTGTTTGCATTCAAATTTATATACTTGTATCTCGTTTAAATATCTTTGTTCTTCTCTCAGTTCCTTCTTCCCTTTCTTATTCATGCTAAATGTAGATGGTTGTCTCCATTATGTCTGTTGTCAACTCTTTCTGTTGATTTTTCAATATATTTGCATATCTTTGTTTAATAGTGGTATTTTATTCCTATCGAATCTGCATATATGTCTATGTAACGTTTACCTTCAACTGCAGAACGTCTCTCAGCGAGTTATGGTAAAGTACAAAAGATGAAACCTTTTGAACATATTACTTATGAAAAGAGATACATCAGAATACATGCAATTATATATCATATTAATAAAATAAGTAACACCAAGTAATATTTTATGTTAACATCCGATTGAACGTTTCTTTTACATCTCAGAATAACCGTTTTTGGCATCTGATATTCAGCTATATTAGAAGAGACTTATATATTCAGTCACATAGACAGCGTGCTGTATGTTATTACTGATTGTATTTGGATTTGTGTTTAAGTGGTTTAACAAGAATTTGTCCTACCTGAGTCGGTCATCTATTATAACATAAATATGTATTATTATTATTATTATTATTATTATTATTATTATTATTATTATTATTGATATGTTTCCTGTTTTCATCAAATTTCAGCATCAAATTAAAACCTTTGTATCAATCATAAGGATTTTTTAAAAGGTAAGCAAGGAAAAACCTTTTCTGAAAATACGTAAACTAATAAGAGATGCATTATAAGCTTTTTCCCAATGGAAGCTACGGTGTCTTAAACAGTATCAGTTACTGAGAACGAAATGGCTAAACGACAGTCTACTTTAAGAAACTTGCATAGTTTCATTTTATTTCAGTGGTGTATAAACGGAAGATGTGTGCAGTCAGAAAGTGTTCCTTGTAAGTATTTATTTATTCATTTTTTATTTTTATTATTTAGCATACTGTTTCCCTTTGTATCTGGAACAAGTTTCATCAGTAATTGTTTATTATTCTTGGCGATTTTTTTGTTTTGCTTTTTATTGTTCATTTTGAAGACTGAAAGAGCATGATACAAATAAGTCACTAACAGCGAAGTGTGAAATCAGTCAGTAGTTTTGTTTTTATGGAATGATTCGTTAAGGGCTTTATCTCCATTTTAGATGCATAATAGTATAGGCTTCGTTAACCTAGACATCCTTCTTCACGTGAGATGCGGATATAATTCAGAATGAACGTGTTCTCAGATTGCTTTGTATGAGCTATCAAAGCCACTTTGGAAGATGCATTTTGCGTGATGATTAATATCAGTATTTTCTATTATGGAATATTATGTTCAGGGGTAAATTACTAGTATGAGCTAGAAAGTTGAATCGGAAAAAAGAACCTTTAAAAGTAGGTGAAAGATATGTCATTGTCAACTTGCAAATAAATAAAGAAACTTTGTGCTGAATAAACGGTTATTCTTTTGAAAGTTAAAATGAATCGTTAGGCTAAGATGTAATATTTTGCTTCCTTATTAGTTGGTGAAACCATGGAGACTCCTAAAATCAAGATAGTATACTTTTCTGCAGACAATTTACATGCAACACGCGCTGTCTTGAAAACCGTCAATAATATCCAAGCAATCAAAGCTGATTTCCAAGACAGAGGTAACTTGGTCAATTCCTGCAAAGTACTTAAAGTCAGCGAATGGAAAGCCAGTATTATTGCTTGCATATAAAACATTAAATATATCCTAGAAACTTTAAAATTGCAGTAGGATTTTATCATGAAAATCAGAAAAGCATAGTTTTAAAGCTGTTCATATTGACTTATCTTGTATCTCAAAGACTTTTTGCACACCAAGACAACATCAGTCATATACATTGTTGCATGATGATGTTATTGTTATTGATAGTATTTTTGTTCTTGCTGTTCTTGCTACTGCAGTTATTGTTGTTCTTTAAATATCTTTGTTTTATCTTATTATTCTTTGTTTGGTATTTGCATTAATAATAATAATAATAATAATAATAATAATAATAATAATAATAATAATAATAATAATAAAATAATAATAATAATTTGAAGTAGTAGTAGCAGCATACATACGTACGTACGTACATACGTACATGCATACTGTTTCTACTATTATATTACTACTACTATTACTATTATTGTTATATGAATTATTATTATTGTTATTAGTAGTAGTATTAGTATTATTATTGCTATTATTATTGTCATCAATCAGTATCGTGTATCCATGGAGACCAGATGAATGAAGTACTAAGCTATGGAAAAGTTTGTTCAACCTTAGTGACTCAATCACCCTGGTTCTGCTATCAAAGTTCCGTATGGGAAGTCTGTTGCGAATCATGCCAGAGTGTCTACACTGGTGTCAAAGGTAACTGTAAAGTACAAATTAAACGTAATTAAAACGTAAACAATTTTTATATCTTCTGCGCTATTATTTCTTTCTTTTAGTATCAAACATAGTCCGACATTATTTATGGGGACGTTCTTCAGATATTATGAACTTCTGAAAGAGTGACAGGTGTAAAGCTAAACTATTTGCATTTTCAACATGCACATTGCACGGAATGTTGATATACCTCTATGAAACTTTCGTGTGCTGTGGCTGAAATTTTTGTATATATTGAACTTGTAGAAATTGTTCATGATCTGAGCAAATAGCTAACCAAAATGACCACTCCCATGTGCTAGAAACATCAGTTTAAAGTACATTATCTTTAGCAGTTATTAAAATAAGGAAAATTAATTTTGCCAGACAAGACAATACCAGCTTCTGAAAGTGCAGTCAATGAATTACCAAACACAGTGGAAAAAAAGTTATAAGCTCTTTTTCAACTTTACCTCTGAAGTCCAAAAAATGAAATTGACCAAGCGGTATTAGCAGATTATTTATATATGTACACTCTACAACCCATACTAGATAAATGAATCATGCACCAAAATTAAGTCATTTTAACAATACGCAAGATATACCTGGGCCTTTTTTCAAAAGCCAGTTATATCCCCTGAGGAAAAGGAATGAAATTCTTTCTCTTTATAAATCTATCCCAATACAAAAGACGGAACTGCTGACCACTGCCTAACAAAGTGTCATAAAACGTATATTTATGAATGTAAATTCTGAATACTCGTATACTAGACTTTCCTACTACAATACTACTTTAATCCACCACACTTTTCTTTACTATTTTCCACTATTCGTCATTCCACTCTGCTCCACTGCATTCAACTTAACCCTACCCTGCAAATATTAATCAATGTCACTTACCATGTTTATGCTCTGTATTTGATGGTAATGCAGAATGACATCATGTCGTTGTCTCAATGGATGGCAAATGATATGAAATGCCACTGGAGTATAAATCAAACTAATTAACAGCTGCGTCAAGTTTGTACGTGTTCATTGTTATCATGTCAAATTAGAAAGCTTGACAATCGACAGATTTAATTTCTTATAGACTGGCAGTTATTCCCTTGTACATCTGGGTAATGGTCCAAAATGGCTAGTCGTGTACCCTTATTATGAAGCACGTGAAAGAACACAACACCTGAATAAATGATAAACTGCATAATGTAACTAATTTAGTCGTAATAATGTTACTCCTCCGTCACTTCTGTGCACATACAATATTTTCCTGTGTAACACAAATTTACAGTACCTGTGCATATTACAAATCATTGTCTACTTTGCCTTCAATTCTTCACATGGGTCAGCTCTTCGTTGGACCCTTCCGGTGATCTAGTGGATAGACTCTCTGCCACGGATGCGAGAGGTCGCGGGTTCGAACCCAACTGAGTCATACTAAAGACTTATAAAAATGGCACTAATGGCTGCCTCTCTATACACTCAGCAGTAACAGGTTAGTGCTAGGACTGGTCGGTTTTGTGTGAGGATAATGTAGCTGGGTTGAACACCATCCTACATGACTGTGCGGTATGATGCCATAGTGCTAGACATCACTATACACTGTCACAATGCATGCATTCTAGCGATGTCACTGAAAAATTGATTGTTATAGCTACGTTAAAATAAACAAAATCATACACATACACCTCTTCTTTTATGACTCATCAAATATATATGGGTTTTAAAAGCCCTACTCGTCTCCGCGCAGCTTTAAACTCTCAAGTCAAACACCAATATATTGGTTTCTCACCTATGTAACAGAAAAATCAAGCTGATTTGCTAACTTTGTCTCAATCTTGTTGTATTAGCTATTGTGTTCATGGGCAAAGGGCAAAGTATAAAGGGAAAAACCTTTTGTCTTTTGCATTATCTGATGATGTTATAAATTCAGACAACAACAAAAACGACGTAAGAAATAGAACATTCCTCACAAAACGACTTAAGGTCTCTCAACTTTAATAATATGCCATACAAATATTTTTTGTAAGACACAAATAAGCACACAAAGTCGAGCTATTTGGTAGATATTATAATGAAAGCTTACATATCACCACAAAACGGCTAATACTGTCAGTGATATTCACATGAATAAACTGTTTGATCACACTGTTATCCCCTAACACATCATCAACTTTATTAAACACTTTCTGGTTTAAAACTATGTTGCATCGTGACTTTAAAGACAATGACAAGGATAGAGGATGACATATAAAAATGAAATAATAGAAAACTAAGAATTTTCACTAGACCCATTTTATAGATAGGTGTACTGTATCTTTAAATGTTGTAAGAACAAATGTCGCTGTGAATTTGGTGACCCCAACATTTCTTGCCCATGTGACCCACGTGGATCTACCTGGGCCAAAAAAGAACCAAATTGTTATGGGGACATGGGGACTATTTGGGGTATGAAGTACCTTCATAGAGAAAACGTCTGGGAAAACAAATCTGCCAATATGACTTCAAAACATATCACATAAAATCAAGCGTGAGAAATAGGTATGCTAGAAATGGACCAGAAACACGGTTTCAGACACACTGGCAATATAAAAATCACTGTGATACAAAAATCCAAACTCTCTAAACGGCTATCGCACAACCAGCATTAGCACTAATGTATTATGTCAAACCTGCTTTCTTCAAACTGTGTCAAACTTTACTAATTCACCTCCAGTCGAATGAAACATAATAGTGCAAATGCAAATGGAACTTCCTACACTTACCGATTAGTAGTTGACGCATCTATGCTTTTCAACAAGAAAGTTGAAATGTATCCTTATTAAAGATATAAAGTACTTATTGTTATTTTCATATGACATCCATTGATTAAATATGATATTGCAGTAATAACAAATAAATGTTGATCTTAACTTTCTGTTTTCTTAAGCTTATAACTTGTGTACTAAATTAAGATCAACAGGTTACTACACTGCCCTGATTAACATATTCATCTTAACGCGAGTTGGTTTTTTTTTTAAAGCATGTGGCGCGAGATGCTTGCGGTGTTTTATAACACATAACAATTATTACTTTTTCTTGGTATTTTCTTTTCTAAGAGCGTCTTATATAGCTAGGTTATAATTATATAAGTATTCAGATTTTCATGAAAATAATGTAAAACATGATGATGTATATCAAAAGTGAGAAACTGCCTGATGAATATTATGTGCTTATTTGCTAACTTTATTGCAAACATGGAATGTTATTTTAATTTGAATGCAAACGATTAAGTGAGACAAAAATCTATATTGGAGTTTGTACAAACACAAGGAAATCCCTGTTGTCGAGCAACATTGTTTGTCTTCCCTAGGCGGGGAGGCAAATAATGCTACTCCTTAACTGTGAGTTCCTTGTCTCGGTGCAAAAGCCAGCAAAGATTATATTAATTCCACCATCCTCATCTTCTCTCCACTCTCTTTCATTCTACTTCACTTAGCTTTACTGAAAGTCACACTGTTCAGACTTAGGCTCTAAATGATAATGATTTGTTCAAAATTTAGGATGTGAATATGGCGACAAAAACGACTGCCAGATTATAAAGAGAAATCCATTTGGATGCTATAACATTACAGCATCTAGCGCCTGCTGTAGAACGTGTGAAGTCCTAAAGAAACCGAATTCTCCCGTTGGTAAGTTCTCATAACAAACTGATATATCGCATACACGTATATATTTCACTTATACCTACCTACCTACCTACAAACCTAAATACCTACCTACCTACCTACCAAACTACCTACCTACCTACCTACTACCTACCTACCTACATACCTACATACATACATACATACATACATACATACATACATACATACATACATACATACATACATACATACATGCATACATACATACTTACATACTCTTCGATAGATGTTCACATGCATACACGACTTGCTTTTAACATGTATTGAAAGTTTTGTCTTTCCACAAAATTACAAATTTATTCATTTTATATTTAACACATCCGGTGCATTTATGGATTTCAACATTGTTTAAATATCTTTATCCAAATATAGCCATGTACAATGTTGTTGTTATGTATCTTACTGTTATTATTAATTTTGTTATTTATTGAGTTTATGAATGATATCGATGTATAAATGTTACTGATTAAACAAGTTTCCAGTCCTTGACTACTGACATGACATATTATGGAATAGATAACTGTTTTTCCGGTAAATATGTGTCTTGTCTTAGGCTGTCGCCATGGTATATTATGAACTATATAATATTTTGACTGGCAAACAATTCTCTTGTCTTTGACAAATACCATAATAAATTATGGACTAGATAACATTTTGACTGGAAAACAAGTGTATTGTCTTTTACTAATACCATGATAGAGTAATGACTAAATAACATTTTGACTGGCAAACAAACCTCTTGTCTTTTACTATCGCCATTTTAGATTATAGACTAGATAACAGTTTAGCTGGTAACAAGTCTCTTGTCTGTGACTATTGCCATGCTCGATTATGGACTAGATAACAGTTTAGCTAGTAACAAGCCTCTTGTCTGTGACTATTGCCATGCTCGATTATGGACTAGATAACAGTTTAGCTGGTAACAAGTCTCTTGTTTTTGACTAATGACATGATATATCATGGAGTAGATAGCCTGTTAAATAGCTAATGAGACAGGATGTAAATGGTAAAGTTACTGAGAGCAATAAGTTAAATAATTGTAACAGTAAGTGAAACTCGTCTTAAGGTACTTCATTATCGAACAAAGCACATAGTCTTTAAACCATAAAGTATATGCTTACTTATAAGTCAAATTGAGCTTCACACTGCATATACTCATATGTCTTAACAATAAGATATCAAAATCAGACTGAACTGTTGTATAACTGCTTTTGGAACGGTATGTTTATTGGGATAAAATTAAAATTCGAATGATATATTTTTATGGCGAAGCTCGCACCATTGGAATATATGCCTTACATTGAAAAGACGGTATAGTTTTCATATATTCACATGAATAAATGGTTTTAATGAAATAAATGCGCGCGCATGCGTGCGTGTGTGTGTGTGTGTGTGTGTGTGTGTGAGAGAGAGAGAGAGAGAGAGAGAGAGAGAGAGAGAGAGAGAGAGAGAGAGAGAGAGAGAATTTTGACAGTCAGGCACAAGCGTTAACGCGTTAGTAATCTTCTTGTTGACAGTCCGTACATACATCTGTAAAGTGTGAGTAGGGTTCAGGCTAAAATTTGAAAAATCCATTCTGAACAACGAAGTGTTCTTCGAATATTTCGTATGTTACAAAGTCTTGACAATTTTACAACTTAAACGTAACGAAAGATTATAAGTTTTCTCAAATAATATATTACTTCGTAGTCTGACGTTTTTATTTCGCTAGTATCACATTGATGAAAACCTTCATTGATTCATCTGCTCACTCTTTATCTCATCATTCAATGTCATTTAGTAATAACTTTTGTCACACTTTTGTAATTATATGCTATTTTCACTCTAGATGTAATTTAGCCCCTTTAGACCTATTTTAACTATCTTTTATGTACCTCATTTAATACCAGTTTAAACATTCTCTTGATTATTCTAGTTATTAGGTGATAAATGACAAGGTTTTATATAATCAGCACCTTCGAAATGTTTACATTTTAGTTGGTACGAATCATAAGAAATATAACACTCTTAAACCAGAGAAAAATCAATACAGTTATGAGAATATTGAGTATCTTCCATTTAACAAGGTCCAAATGTTAGAAACTATTGAAAATGTTTCACATAGCAGGTCATCCTTTCAGAATCCAACGGCGTTCTTGTTTACCGATGTTATCTTTTGAATAATAACTTGTAACTTTCAAATTTTTTTAAAATATTTTTTCGAAGTTATATATTTCTGCTATAAACAATCTTATTCGCTGTATCATTTTTACTGTTATCATTACGTAGAAAGTTAGTGCATCAAACATTTACTTTGAGGAAGCACTGTGAATTCTCAGTAATTTGGTTTGGCTAATATAATTCTTTGGTTATTCAGGCTAATAAATACTAATTCATTATTGGGATTTGTCTTCTTGCAATAACATGTATATTGTTATACTTGAAAAATATATACAGATATATCAAAACATATTTAAGAGTTGTTCTTCTCTTGAGAGTTTATGTTTCTTTTTCGAAGAGAACGTTGTTAAAAAGCTTAAAGAACTCTTTCTTGAAATCATTTGTTGTTGCAAGTATAATCTTGTTTTGATAAGTCTATGTACGATTTCAAAACTATTCATTAGTCTCAAACCCAAATGAATATAACGCTTCTTATTTCTGTAGTGAATGAAATACATTTTCTTTGTTCATAAATGTGCATCAAATATTTGTACAGTTAGTTTTGTTCCCTTGTTTTTTTCTATCAGTTTCTTCAGTAAGTCTGGCAATTTACTCTCAATTAAAATAGGTTATAACTTCCAACTCAGCTTAAGGGATACCACGAATCTTGTAATTATATGGTCTTTGCAGTCATTTTTGTTACATTACTTTCCTTATTTCTTCTTCATTTAGCTGTCTTGTGGTTACTTTGGAGGTTTTCTTTCGGTTTTGTACTATCTTGTATTGGAACGTGGTCTAATCATATGGGTTATTAAAAGTTTGGTACATGATACACTATAGTGACACTGATTTATCGTAATCTCCATCGTTACTCATATTGTAAGTTTAGCATAATTATATTTATAAAAATGTGGGGGAGGCACTATTGTGTATATACGTGGTATCACGCAAATTCATTCACATACCCCTAATTTCATCATCAAAAACATCTCATAATACATTAGTAACTCTCATTCCATATAGCTTATCTTTACATACATCAATAAGTCTTATACAGTTTAATGGATGTTCCAAAAGTGTAGATGAAAAACATTTTATATAGAAGAAATGTAACATTTATTGTTTGGTTTTCATGCTTCATTTTAATGAAACTATCAACCAATGTTTTTTGTTTTCACAACTACTTAAATTCTAATCTTGATGGTATTCGCTTTTTGTCAAGAAATTTCTACTGAATAATTTTTTTTTTAGAAAACGTTACCACTATATCTAATTTAAGTTTAACATGAATCATTTTCATTTTCTTCAGAATTTCATATACTAATTTGTCGACTTTTCCTTGGTTTTACATTAAATATCCATTGTCTTATCTATACACTAAGACGAGATAATCCATTTATCAGTTTACTTATGAATTGACTCAGTAGGCGCTTTAGAAAAAAAATTCAAACTCAAACCATCCTGAGGGCCGCATGAGGAGATTTCCGATGGACCGCTGGCCGCACCAATTTTGTTACCTCTCATATCGCCTTGTGACGCCGATTATGATATGAGCCACATGATACGGATTGGCTGGCTTCATGTTTGAGTCACCTGCTTTAGAAGATTTAGAAAGCTGTTGAATCTGGTTTCCTTTTATGCTTAATTGTCAACAATAAACCCACAAATTAAAAATGTTTTCACTCAGTCTTGTTCAACAGCACCATTTTCGTTACGTCTGTCACACTCACTGACATTACGTTCATTTGTGAGTTGGAAGTATAAACTCTTCATGCAATTATGTTCATAGCATATTCTTCCTCCATTCATGCTAACACCATAATATTTTCAGAAGATCAAATATATTAAAATAATCACCACATCATTTATATTTTATAATTACACACGTTTTACAATTCATTATCTAACAAATTAATGTCAAGGAACAAATAAATGTACACCACTTCCAACTACATTCTCTCCAGTGGACCTTACGGACCTATTTGCAAATTTCTTCCGTGACAAAGTACAAACCATTAGAGATTTGCTTGACAACACAATTCAATTGACTCGTCACCATACAGTTATGTTACAGCATTTCAGCGACAACCATTAGCAGCATTTGAACCTGTCTATATTGATTTAGTACGGATAATCGTAATGAAGAATGCACCAAAGTCTTGTGAACTTGATCCAATTCCAGCATCATTGCTGCTTGAGTTCTTAGACCCAATATTGCCTTCACTAACTGATGTTTTTAATATCTCTCTCTCATCTAAGGAATTCCCATCATTTTTTAAAACTGCCATCGTAAAGCCTCTGCTGAATAAACCAACACTTGACCATAACGATTTAAAGAACTAATACTCAGTTTCTAATCTCCCATTCATATACAAAATCTTTGAAAAAGGTTGTTCTAACCCAACTTCTTTCTCATTTGAACGCAATCAGTCATTTTAGCAATGTACCCTATACATATCGCCTTTGCCACAGTACTGAAACTATTCTTCTGAAAGTAGTTAATGGCATTCTCTATGCTTTGGATAGTGGAAAGTTTAAAGTCCTTACCCTCCTTGATTTGTCTACAGCATTGGACACAATAGGCCATGACATATTACTTCACCGCCTCCAGCATGTACTTTGCATTCAGAATATATCCTTATAGTGGTTCAAGTCCTACTTAGTCAACAGGACACAAATTGTATCTGTAAATGGAATAAATTCCAGCCCAGTTGATCTATGTTGTGGTGTTCCACAGGGGTCTGTACACTCAGCCGCTCTCAATTGTCATAGCTGATCACCCAGTGTCTCACCAATTGTACGCTGATGACACCCAAATATACAAGTCTAGCCACCCAACTGAAGTTGATGCATGATCTATGGAGTAGAGAGGTGCATTTCTGATGTGAAATCATGGATGACATGTAACAAGCTGCAGATGAATGATGATAAAACTGAGGCCATTCTGATCACAACAGAAAGACCTTTTCATTCACACCCTTTACCTCAAACAATATATATCATCAACATCAACATTAAATTTCCACAGTCAGTAAGAAACCTAGGTGTTACTCAAGACAGTACTCTCACATTGCACCAACATGTCATGAACATATGCAAGGTTGCATATCTTGAACTGAGACGCATCAGTTCCATTTGCAAATATCTTTCAGCTGATGCCACTAAAACACTTGTGTGTTCATTAGTATTTTCAAGAGTGGACTATTGTAACTCAGTTCTGTCTGGTTCGTCACAATATCAACTCCAGTTCAAAATACAGCTGCTCGGATCATCTTTAGAGTGTCTGTCCAGGTTTCAATTCTTGGAAGATACTTTCAGATGCATTTTTATTTATTATCACTCTTTTACTGTACTTCTAACCCCAGGAATATGATAAATATAGTACTGCCAAAACATAGTGTGTCCATTATCATCTACACATACTGGCTTCTCAAAAATGTTTTCAAGTCACATGACTAAGAAAACTACTTGTTTTTATGACATGAAAATCTCTTTCTTGCTTGTTTGTTTTGTGTGTAGTCATATTGTTCAATTAACGTATCTACATTCAGTGTAATTTATTGAACTATGCCTGTAAGCATATCGCTCAATTAGCTATTCTTAGTTCAGTACAATTTATTAAACTGTATATGTGTTTCACACTATTTTTCCTATTTTATCTCTTGTTACATGTGATTGCATTTTGCACGACTTCAGACTTTCTGGATTTTAAGCAAGTTCAAATGCTACGTGTTTGGGTTTTTTATTATTATTTTATATACAATAATGTCAGACTTGGGAATTATCACATTTCCTTTAGCATAGCAAACATTAATTGTATCTTGTTAAAAACCTTCATTATTTAGATATACATTCATACGAAATCCCGGGAAAAAAAGGTTTATCATGCCTAAACGAAATAAAAGACTGGTCTGATCTAACTTGCTAACTAATATAACAAAGGACGACACTATTCTACCTATCTCTGTCATAAAACAATTAGTACCTCAATGCTTTATAAAGACTGAAAATCTACAGATTAATTTCACTGAGAAACACATGGAACACAGCAGATCTAACAATTCATATTACATCATATTAAAATGGTATGGCGTTCATATTTGACATAGTTAAAGAGAATCCATCACAGTTCCATTTTAACTTGAACATTAAAATTATTATTCTAAACTTGTCAACTGTTTTGGTTTCGTCACTAAAACATAGTTAAACCTCATTAATGACAAGATTAAACATAAAACAGAATTTCAGGATTTCTACACAAAGTACGTTTCTACGATTCGACCGTTTGGATTGAAAATTTGAATATAACCTGTAAGGTTTGCAAGGATTTGTGTAAATATTTTAAATTACTGAACATATATGCACCTATTATAAATAATCTTTCATTCAATCTGTTTATAGCACCAACGATGGAAAACGGGAGCTCAGTCTTCGTTTTCCTTTATCATGTTTGTTTCTACTTTGGACTTTCACCTTACTAAGATGTAACCTCATTTTAAATTAGCAAATTCACCCCATCTCTAACTTTGGAAGCATACGATGGTGTTTGACTGCCGTTTGACCATCGTAAATGCGTGTTTGCCAGATAATAAGCAAATTTTCTGAAGGTATGAAAGTTATAGTTTTAATTGTTTGCCAAAGATGATGCAAATTGGGTTCTAAGATGCGCCGATTTCATTTCTGTTATATCACTGTTCGTCCTATAATATGTTTGCTTTGTTGTTGTTAGATGTCTAGTTTGGATGAATGCTAACATGTGCTCTTTTCCTTTCAAAGGATGTGAATATGGGGACAAAGTGAATAACTGCTACAAAATTACATCAGTCAATATTTCAGTATGTAATGATTCTGGAGTAAATAGTGAATGCTGTGAAACATGCTACACTGGAAAAGGTAAGATTGGAATCTCGTCAAGTAGAAACATGTTAATTCAATAAGAGTATTCTTCAAGCATTGGTACAATAAAACCAACAAACGGGTCTCAGACATTTTCTGACGAAAACCACTAATCCACTAATGGCAGAAAAAAGATCTACTTTCTGGTCGGTGTTACAAAATATAGAAATGATAAAAACTATTGCTAAAATCACACTGAGCACGTGCTTAGTGTGCTTAATGGGAAATCCGGCACTGTTTTGGTGTTCTGAGAAATGGCACTGAGAATAAAAGCTTCTTCCCAAATAATGTCTTTGATGCACAATGTTGCTTGCAGAAAATATTATAATATAATTAATGACAAAAGCATGTATCAACAGTGTCGTCTGATTCAATGCAAGTGTTAACACACAAGTGTTTACTACTATGCCTTTTTCACTAATAAAAAAACAATATCTACTCAGTGGTCCTCAGCTGGTTCATTGTTTGGATGAACAATTTCAACTTATGCAAATTTATAAATACGTTACGTTCACCACTGAAGGTTGATGCGTTTCTCTTTCTTTTACGGTTTCCACCATTTATAAGACCACCTTAAATGTTTTAAAAACATATGATTATTCTTTTTAAACTTTTTCTCACGCATCAGTATAATATCTCACTAGGTGCATGTACTATTTCAATGACAACGGAATCACACTTTCTGAGCTTGTCAAACCACAATAATCTACAAGTGGAACATCACACTGGGCCTTTCTGACAAGTGGTGACAGAAACGTGGCATACAATTTATTGCCAATGAGAATTATATTCTGAATTATGTTATTCATATAGAACAATATGCAGGCAGATGAAAAGAAAGTCAAATCAGACAAACTTTGTACTTTGCTGTTTTAACAAATAATTTGCACCCCGCCTTAGGCAGATCACCTAACATAAAAAAGTGATGCGTATACCTTCAACTACTGACCGATTTTATTTCAAGACCTTACAGAAATGACTGAGCAATGGTTTTACATCATTTTTATGTAAATTCACATCTATGTATTATTTTTTTTTAGAAATGTCTAAACGATGGCTGTACATCATTTATATGTACACTGACATCTATACATTTTATTGTATTACAGATTATAAGGTTGGGCAAGGAAATTAGCTTTAGCGTGCATTGGCCAGTCATTTTGCATGAGTATTTAAGAAATTATTAAAACAATGAAAAGATTAATAATAATAATAATACTAATAATAATAATAATAATAATAATAATAATAAACTGATTGTTGAAGGAAGTGCTATATAGTATTTATAGTTGAATAAATAGCCCCAACCAGTCAATATTTCTCAGCCTGTAATGCAAATTCTGAGTTGAATCAAATTTATCTATGTTTTGATCGAGAGAATAAGTATCCTGTCTCTTTGTAAAAGTACGGACTCTCCTTACATATTTCTCTTGATGCACTTGGAATATTAGTATGGTTCCCTGCTCTACATGCTACGGCTTTAGCATGGTGCTACATAAACAAAATTAAATGGGATACGCACAATATGCTAGGAATTGTTTTTGTTTTTATTTTGACTAGGTGATATAGTGTGTGTACCCACGAAAGAGGAAAACGAGATTTCAAGATTTTTTCTATATTTTAATGTAAAACTGTGGCCAAGAATGTAATATTTAACAGAAAAACAAATATTTCATTGTAGACCTATGTCGTCTGAAAAACAAATGTGTCATAAATACCATTCATTTTCACTGTGTTTTTTTTTGTATGTGTGTGTGTGTGCAGTCAAACGCTTTGTTGGTACACTGAGGATTAACCGCGACTACAAAGCAACATATCAAGACACGACCAGTCCAGACTTCAAAAATCTGGAACAAGAGCTCACAAAGGAGGTAGATGAGGATATCATAAGTTTTGTTTATGATAAATCTCTTCTATATGAGATGTTACTTTAATTATCATCGTGTATCTTTGTCTGCTCTAAAGTAGTCCTTTTCTGTTAATCAAAGATTCATATGTTTAAAGTATGTAAAAGCATTGATTTGTTTGTGTGTATTCATCAAAACTTATATAATATTTGCATACAGAACATATTTGTTATATTTGTTCCTTTTATCAGTCTTGGCTGTTCGCCAAGTCACAATAATCAAATAAACGTTTTGTTAAACATGAAATATATCAGAATCAGTTTTTGTTATGTTACATCTTTACCAAGGTTGTTGTTACTTTCATTTTAGTGTTTCTCTATTTAAATTTTAACCTATTTCTTTTTATTTTTCGAAACAATGAAACTTTAAATATTATGTGTGTGTGTGTGTGTGTGTGTGTATGTGTGTGTGTGTAATTGGGATTTTTAATGTAGCTTTAACAATTTGTCCGTCATATCGCTACGATGTCTGCAGTGTGGCAGTTTATAGTAATGCCTAGCACTGGCGCATCATGCCGCAGATATGTAGCATGATGACCCACCTAGTCACATTATCCTGACACCAGGCCGACCAGTCCTAACGCTAACCTCTTAATGCTGAGCGCCAAGCAAGGTAGCTGTTAGTAACATGTTTTTAAAGTCTTTGGTTTGACTCAACTGGGGCTCAAATCCACGACCTCTCGCTTCCGGTGCGGACGGTCTAACCACTAGGACACCGGAGCGGTTTAAATATTATATAAAAGAATTATTTGTTTTATGTGTATTCATTGAAAGGTTTTTCCTATATAAGGTTAGCACCACGACTTCCTTATTTATGTTTCTCGATATCTTTCAGCTCAACAGCGCTTGCAATAATGGAAGCTTGCGAAATTTCTGCAAGTACAGTAAACTGCAGAATACAAGGTAATAAAATCAGCATGACATGGTATTTTTATGATGATTGGTTCTTATAAAGCCTTCTAATGATATTCAAGCCTACTTATACTAGACACGTTTTAACCTTGGGGGTAAACTTTGGTTTAAAAATATCTGGTTTAAAAAAAATTGCATTTTAAAACATTACTTTGAATTTTCACCATATAGTCATATTTTTCTTACTGAAATGCCATTAAAAGCAAAGTAGGTTCCTGTACAGATCCTGCTGATATAACTGTCTGGTGTATTTTCGGGTTTGAATGAAAACTTGATTTGACTACAGCCACTTCTAAAAAACTATTACTACTTTAAGAGACAAAACTAAACATTTGCAATGTGTAGTTTGGGTTCAGTACCCTTTTTAGACAGTCAGAATACTCATTAGAAACATCAAGCAATCAAATTATTGAAAGAAATAAAGACAAAAATGTACTCATTACTTGACTACCAGTTGACAGCAAAGTTTACGACATCAATAGAATGGCTTCAAATACTGTTTGATCTTTAAGTTCTTGTTGGAAAATAATTACATTAGTAAGAAACTGTAATAAATTTAATAATTTATTTACGAAACCTGATTTTAGGATTCGGCAAGTCATTTGATGATGAACTATCAATTTATCTAAGTTTTAGTTTCCATTAAAAGTATAATTCTTTTATTGTCTGGATTAAGCTAAATGTGTTACCATGTAACATAAATGTTTTAATTACAGGTTGAGAATACACATATGATAAGACTAAATAAGCAATAAGGTTAAATTGGAATAGTGTACCCTAATTTAACGTTCATTATCATATTAGCTATGCTTCGTTTGGCATGCATGTAAGTAGTTCCCTGTGTATACATCGGAATATCCTCGGCGATTTGTGCAGCATACTAGAAAAACAAATACTTCAGACACTTATATTAATTTTTAAATGCCCATAAGCATGTTGTCATCGTTACTATATGATAGCTTCAATGGAGTCATAATCACTTGATGGCATGTCATTTATACTATTAAACTAATCAATAGTTCGTGACTATTGAAACCTAAGCATTGGTTCAATATTTTCAATAAGCATTGCAAGAATAATATAAACAAGTAAACGTTGCATTGATTGTTGAAACATTGTTCAGCGTTTTTTCAACAACTATTATTTCAAAAGATCTATTCGTTTGCATCCCACGGTATGAACATCTGCCAATAACCTACCTATTTGTGAAATATCAGTGCGATTTCTTCCAAATCTCTTTCACAGATGTGAAATTATACTAGTCCCATTGGAACGAGACGATTTCGTTCGATTTCTAAGGATATACACCATATGTAATGTCCCTGCCTTTTCCATGCATGCTGTAAATAGACACCATATCTCAATAGGAACATTCCAGTCTCTTCTGATTTGAGTTGCATACCTTTACCTACTTATACCTTTTGTAAAGAGATAGGTGTAATTATACTGATTCTTCCAAAACTGGAAGGTCTGTTTTGTTGAGAAATATCCAGCTATGCAAAGGATATATCTGATAATTAAAGATGAAAATCGATTTCACTGATATTTTCATAATAACTGTCTGTTTCTGTAAATTTACAATGAAAAACAAGAAATAATTCATTTGCCATGGTCTTTTGTCCATAAAGATCCTCATGGGAATTAATCTGCTTAACGTAATATTAGTAACACTAGCAGGGTTATCTACCTTTAACTTATTCGTTGTATAGTATGAATCTGTGTGTGATTGTAATTGTTCAAAATTAGAAGTAAGCAGTGAGCGTAAGCGACAGCATGTTTATATCTAAAGACATTGTTGTAGTAATGAAAGATAAGTTGGGATAAGATTTATTTACATAACTAAAACAACAATTAAACTAGTGGTTGTTGCTATACCATTATGACGAAGCTGGTGTTACACCGACTTGATGGTATGCCATCACTACTAGCAAATTAAGCAGTAGCGTCTCAGACTATTTAAACTTCAGGGGAAGTCATAACAGTTCACATTAAACATGCACATATTTCCTTGAAGGGTGAGTGTTATTTTGAACATTAATCATTTTGTAACTTGGATTTGTTTATCACTCATTTATTCACTTGATGTAAAGGCATAAACGATCAATGTTACTGTGTTACGTAGGTCACTAATTCCGATAGGATTTTGTTAGTATCAGGCCAAGAAAAAAGGCTAAATACATTCGGATCGATTACGCATCTAAGGAAGCAGTGACGACTGTGACCTTCATTAATCAAGGCCAATACAACCCGATGTTGTATATTTAGCAACAATATTAAATTCTTGCGAATGATTTCTTCAATATCTAATAAAGTTTCTTATTTTATCAGTTCTGGAAGCATCTTAGCTGTAACAGAACTCGGATACCTGTATGATGTTAATGTAACAGAACAATCTGTGAAATCATCATTGGCGCAGGCCCTATTACAAAGTACAACGAGTATTGCTCAAGCAATAAATAAGACTTCTATCGCATTCAATCAACTTGAAGGTATTTTAACAACAATCTGAATATATTTGACTGCACTTCATGTCTTTTTTTTCTTGTTCTCTTTCTTTCCTTTCCCGAATTCATTTATTTTGAGAATAGAATATTATAATCAATTTTTAAAATGTCATCAGAGTTCAACGCTATCTCTGTCACAGTTTTTATTTTTTTTAAAAATATTTACACCAAACTTCTGTAACTCAAATAAACAACTATTATATTGGTTCTAGTCAAAATAAGCTTTCCTAATGGTGATCCCACTCCATCTTAAAAATACGGATTGGAACCTGACACACTATTTGACATTTTCAACAGCATAGAGTCTTGGATCGATTTGATTTCTGTTTTTATATTATATCACTGTGGACACCTCCAGAATTCCAGTTTTGAATGACCTCCCTCCGATTGTTCTAAAAATAAATGGACTTTTTTCTCTGTTTATTCTCTCTCTCCCCTTTCTGTATTGTGGGTTTTTTGAAGAAATCAAACATACTTTCAGTTAAAAAAGAGAAAATCACTTTTGACCTGGTTTCCTGCCTTTGGGGGAGGGGGTGTATCGGGATGTATGTCTTTAGAATCCATGGTTTCCAATCATTCCGTCTCTCGACCCAAATGGTATTTCAAATCAGGTTGCATTACCGCTTATGGCTGGTTCCATTGTTACCTATTTGAGTTGGGCTTGTTAATATGCAATTTTTTTGTGGTGTGTTACGTTATTTGTGGTTATTAATCGTGTAAGAGGACTTGAGAATCACACACCCTACCCCTACTCTCTTAGTGGATGTACTTGTTCATCCCATGTTATTATTGGGTTAAATATCTTAACCCGGGTTATCATTGGGTTATTATCTTAGCCCATGTTATTATCCGGTTATTATCATAAACCGTGTTCTTATTGGGTTATTATCTTAACCTGTTTTATTATTGGGTTATTATCTTAGCCCGTGTTATTATTGGGTTATTATCATGAACCGGGTTATAATTGGGTTATTATTTTAGCCCGTGTTATTAGTGTGTTATTATCATAAACCGGATTAATATTGGGTTGATGATAATAACCCGATAATAACACGGGCTAAGATAATAACCCAATAATAACACGGTTTATGATAATCTTAGACCGTGCTATTATTGGGTTAACCCAATAATAATAGGGCTAAGATAAAAACCCAATAATAACACTGTTTATGATAATCTTAGCCCGTGTTATTATTGGCTTATTATCATAAACCGGGTTATTATTGGGTTATTATATTAGCCAGTGTTATTATCATGTTATTATCATAAATCGTGTCATTATTGGGTTATTGTCTTAAACCGTGTTATTATTGGGTTTTTATCTTAGCCCGTGTTATTATCGTGTTATTATCATAAACTTACGGCTATCATCTTGCTACTTTTGTTTTTTGTTTTGGCTGTTTGTGATTGTCCACTTTGTGATAGGGTCCTTCTAAAATTTTAAGTTCTAAAATATCTGTCACGTTCTGTAATCTTGGCCTCTTGTGTGTTCATTGGACGGGCCCTCTTTGGGAATTCCCCTTCTGATAGATGTTTCCTTTGTAAAGTTTGTTTTTATTTCCTGTTGTGGTTTTCGCTCTTTACAGGGTCACATCTGAAAGTGATTGAATAGTATAAAATCGCTCCCTCAGGTGAGCACAAACCGTGCTATTTTGCTTGGCCTTCATTTATGTTGGGTTTAACACGATTTTTGAGCCTATGACAGGAATAGTTGGTGATGAAAATACTGGCATACTTTCAAACATACCCACGCTGGTCAAGTTGATACTTGAACCCATACAAGCAGATGTGAGTGAGCTTTAGAGGCAAGAACCTTGGACCACTTAGTCGTCTTGAGCCCCATATCGGTGTTGCTTTTGCCACAACATGTTCAGGGTGATATTCATTTGGCAGCTTTGGTGACTGTGTTACATTATTATTTTCACAAAAAGTGTAATAGGCATTACCCTTGGCTACAAAAATGATACATTTTGAAGGATATGTAAAAGGGCTGATATATTCAGACAGTGTAGATCACCTATGAGATATTAGATCTACAATGTTAACAAGAAATTTTTTCTTGTTAAAAGGGATCAAAAGAATTTCGAGCAGAATGCAACATTGTGAAAATTGTATTCCTCTCTGGTTCGGCCAAATGTGTTTGTTTTACATAAACATTAACATTATATTGGGCAATGAAACTTTGCAAGTTTGAGTAGTGGTATTTGCCATATGCGCAAATGTGTTTGTTTTACATAAACATTAACATTATATTGGGCAATGGAACTTTGCAAGTTTGAGTAGTGGTATTTGCCATATGCGCACCTGATACACGCATCGAAAGACTAAGTGCCTGATGGATTACTGTATTTACCAAACATGTTTTTTATTGGGTTCTCGAGTGATGAAACTTGAACACAGATTCGAAACGTCACAATTAAAGGTCATACAATGAGCTGCATCATCTTGTTAAGTTTTGTTTTGTATGTAGTTATATTAATAAATAATCGCAACATTTTCCAGGTTCATACATGTCTTGGGTTTTCTAAATTTGAGTACAAGTTAAAAAAGTGTGCCTTTGTCAGTGACTATTGACTAAGTTCTTTTTGACTAACATTGGTAAATCTTATCATGGAATGGATATAATATGTGTTTGCTCTGAAATATGAAATGTAAGTTTTAAAATTTGAAAATCTTTAAAAGAATTTAGACATTTTCATCTCAGCAATTTTATGGTGATATAATTATTCAACTCTAGATGGAGATATAAGATGTGAGATGGTCAGATAAAAATTGTATATATATATATATATATATATATATAACTGGTATAAAAAAAATTATATACCATTACCAATAGTATATCAAATTCTGATCCGACCACAACGATATAATACGAATATGTAAAAATTCTTTCAACTACAGGCCTAACATCAATGAAGAATTTCTACTCATTTCCTCATCATAAATGACATATGGAAAAAAATGTTAAAAAGTATTATTAGTGTATGTATTCTAAACGAAATTAAAATGGTACACAATTTTATTGGAATCCTTGTCTTTATTCCATTCATCTCGCCCCACTCGTGCGCAAGGGACAAAATTAGAAGTATGGAGTGAGAAAGAAAACAATATTGCTGGACCAAAACATTAAAACTAAACTTGTACCAAGTAACCAGAATTGCCAGATACGCGGGTTTTGTTTGCCCAATTGGGCTTGTTTCGAAATTTGGTTGCGTTAAAATGTTTTAGATTGCAGATTTTTGGGCTGTTTCTGATTTGTATCGCCGCATTCAATTTCAAATTGGCGCTAGTGACATAATATCAAATAAAAAATATTAATGAATCTATTATTCTGGATGTATCTCCATAGATGTTACCTCATATAATTTTAAAAGTTTTAAAATTCCGGAACGGAAGAACGAAGCGCGCTTCTTATTCCAAATTTCAATTAAGCTAGCATATCAATAGCATATGTATGCTGGTAACTGTAGCCTGTAGGGCGTAGTCTCTATTATCACTTTATCAGTGTTATAATATTGCTAAATTTATTATATTTCGTTCCAATTTATACTTCAGATAATGTACAGTAATGCTTTGTCGTGGTTCTTTCCTAAACCTATTTTATGATGTTCTTAAAAGGATTAGTTATTAAATATAAAAATGGCAAAATGGTTGCTTCTCATTCTTTCTTTCTCTCTCTCTCTCTCTCTCTCTCTCTCTCTCTCTCTCTCTCTCTCTCTCTCTCTCTCTTCATGAAAATACAAGCGTTGCGGATTTTGGTTTGTGTAAATATTACCATATGTCTGGAACAATGATTGGTGGTAAAGTTTAGTGAAACCATCTAGAGAGAGAGAGAGAGAGAGAGAGAATGTTATAGTCCTAAGCAATGTTAAGTAATGCGGAATAATGACTTAAATGAACTGTCAATATATTAAAATATTTAAATTACCTCTTTTTGCTTAGATTCTATTCTACGCTAATCTCCATACACCATTACGTGAAGGCCTGGCAGTTTAGGTTCAGTGTACAAGAGTACGTAGAGTACGACTTTTTTCACACACAAAAAGTTATTTCATGTTCAAATCATGTGTGTGTGGATTATATTAATTAAATAAAAGTGAATAAAAATAGAAACTCAAAACGAAAACTTATTAATTTGCATATGTGATTGTGAACTACATTTTGTAGCGGACACGCTCGCTAATGTGAGTTCATTCGCTCGGTTTATATACAGTTGCCCGGAGCATATCGTAACTTCATTGAAAGTGAAAATATGTGTATTTGTATGTGATATATATATATATATATATATATATATATATATATATATATATATATATATATATAGTGTTTTGCTACAAAAAATTTTGAGTTCAGTTGTTGTGATTTTTCTCACAGTTGTTGGATTACTCAAGTACTGTTTTAATTAATTGGACATACGATAATTGCCATATATGGATATATAAGCGTGAAATAGGTAGGAATTTAATTTAAGGAAAAAAGAGGGTATCTTTTTTAGAACGAGAGCTTCTATTATAATAATTATGATATATACACTTGTTTTGTTGCTTCTTATTTCATTTTCGATACTGGAGTGAATCTTAACTCGATAGTCTCGTACTTATTGCAAGATTGGAGAGAATTAATACTCATATCTTATCTTTTAGTGTGATTCTAGTTATATGATGAGTGACTGTAATTTCAGAGACGACAACAAAAGCACCAACAACAAAATTGTCAACAACCAAAACCGCTGCAACACAGAAATCAACAAATCCACCACAATCAACACTTAGTGCAGGAAACCAAGGAGACTGGGCCAACATAAATGGGAGCTTGCCAGGTGCATGTTGTTAATTGTTGAACTGCCAAAACAGAAATGACGATACAAACCAATGCGCTAAAAAATAATTATTTATTCTGAAATGTTTCAAAAATGTTTACCACAATAAAAGCATGTTTCATTTTGCGAATTACGTGAAATTTGAAAGACAGATGGTGAAGTTATATATATATATATATATATATATATATATATATATATATATATATATATATATATATATATATATATATATATATATATATACATACATACATACATACATACATACATACATACATACATACATACATACATACATACATATATATATATATATATATATATATATATATATATATATATATATATATATATATAAGAAAATCTTGCCTGTGAATCAGTGAACCAAATCATTTCAAGAATGAGCTTAGAACCCCAGACTTGACAGATTAATTGGAAATTAATGATAAATTACTGAAAGCTAGTATCAGGTATATGCTAGGTGGAGTACTGTCATTTATGCAGGTAGAAATTTTAAACTGTATATTCCTACATAATCAAATTGGTTTTTAGATAATTTGTTTTAAAAATTTTGCAACCTTGAGTAATCATTAATGTTTAGCTATTGAAAATAACTTTGCATATATCGGGATAATGACTCTTCAATGATTTGCAAAATGATTAGACAGTATTTAAACTTATCATTTTCTCCCACCTTAGAAAAAAAGCATAATTATTCGTATCTAACGAACATGATTAGTTATGTGTTCTAAAGATTTACAATATAACATGTTATAAAGCTAATAGGAAACTGACCGATTGGAACTAATTTTATCAGAAAATATCACGATACCGGAAAAATACATTTAGGTTATCATGTATGCCAGTGGTACTCTCACTATGTCAATGCGCGTGAGATATCTGTAAATGGCAAACATATTATAGACCTAAGTAAGGGATGAGGATCATATCATGGTTTGAATAGTTTCGCTAATTGAATGCTTGCACGATTACTAAGCTATGTTGTAAGTCTGCAAAAATGCACAATAAGTATCTGAATCTAAAAAGATATATCCTACACTTAATAATGAAATATATAACTTAGCCATTAATATCATGTGAACATTCACCTTTGTATTGAAACGTTTCAGGTATCTTGGAGCCATATATTTCCTTTTCAACGAGCTATCACGTATCTGTACAAGTTAGATATGGTAAAAGTTAGAGACAGAGAGCGTCAATAATTTATGATTTTCATATATTTAGACCCTGCTATGCTTTTCCCCAGGTTACCATGTATTTTCAAGGCTGTGTAAATTTATTAATAGATTGTCATACCAAAGTAAAGACACCAGCAGGTATATATGTATTTTTAGGCATGTAATTAGTTTTCACAAGACAGTTATTAGTAGCTGGCGTTTGAAAGAATAATTCCAGTCATCTCAATTATTACCTACATTTGTACTAAATGATGCATTTTTGAAAAATTCCGGTCTTAAGAGCTACACTGTGGACACAATAAAATGGAAGATTACTAGTTGGTCAAAACAAACAGAACATTTATAGGACATTACCCCAGCTAGATCTGACTAATCAGTTGTTGACAGTCTCTATATATAAACAGATACAAGAGCATGTATTGTGTGAAAGTTGGTGAGAAGCAGCTGTAACATATAAAATACTCATTTTGAATGTAAGTTGGCAACATTTTCTTGTGATATTCTGCATATTTCCTTTGACATAATATATTAATAAAGCTTCAGTGTTGAAAATGACAGTAATCGGAGGACAGTCGTGACATAACTGACAATACAGATGAAACCATTTTGAGGTTCTATATCTTTTAACATTTCATAAAGAAGTTTAAATAAGTATGTTCATAATATTGTTTTTAAAAAATTTATATACAACATTATATCCATTACCCCTTTGCAGCTTAGGCATATGTTATTTATGACAGACACGTGTCAAATGCTAGGCGGTATAAAGCTTCTCTGCTTGCTAAGGGTAAATAAGTCATACAGATTTATTTTCAAGGTATAAATATACATCTGCATCTACTTGACTTAGGGGAAAATATGTATACTCGTCCCAACCAGTTTACACTTGTTCAGGTGATATGCAGAGTGGTTTTCCTGAATCCGTATGTGTTTGCATTTTCTTTCACTTGATTCACAGGTTGGGTTATTCCCGTGGCTGCTGGTGCAGGAGGTGCTTTGCTACTGGGGATCATGATTGCCATATGCTGCTGTTGTTGCAAACGTCAGAAGCGAAGGCCGGAAAATACACGCCACAACAATGCATATGTTAGTATCCTTACTGCTTATGAAACGATATGTCAAATTATCATAGACGCCGGATGCTTGTCTTTATTGCCTACAAAGGCAGGGTACAGTGTGTAACGACGTTTGTGTATAAGAGATAAACGTGTTGTCATAAATCATACAATTGATAAGATATGATGGAAAAAGACGTTGATGAAAAGTAATATTTTTCACATGGTGCATAAATTTCCTTTATAAATAAAAGGACGTGTAATAAATCTTAATTTGCATCATGATTTAATTGATGTTGTGCATATTCTTCAGGAATTTATTTTACAATAATAGACATTTCTGAATGAAAAGAACCTTTAGGAGTACCCACTATGAGTTAGTTTGACATAATTAGATTGATTTTAGCCATATTATTTATAAGGCATCTAATGGAGGAGTCTGTACTAAATGAAACAGTGTCAGGCAATGCCTGTAGCATGTTCAAAAGTGACATAGGTTGCTCTTTACTGCGAGTTACTTGTCCTTACCTTGTTGATTTCTGACAAACCTGTAGTACATACAAATTTATTTGAGTAAGTATTTCTTTACAAAAACCAAGTGATTTCTGAACAGCTGCTTTCCATTGGCCAAAAATCACTTGCATCTTGGTCTATGTGGGGATCTTTTATTAAAACAATTGGAACTTTTTTCCATGTCTTAAAAAATCTATCTTGTCAAGTGTCACTTTAACTGTGATATCTTCTTATATTAGTTGTTTGTTTGAAACAAAATTACAACGAGACTTTCATATAACCTATGCCGTGCACTTGCCAAAGTCATTAAGTCATGGTGTACCCTGAGGTAGGTGAATAAATCAGCTTCCCCGTTGCCACCCCCACCCCCCCGTGTTGATACTTAATTGACGATTTATCGGCATGATATTATTTATTAATAAACTGAATGAATTTTGATGCCAACAGGTCTATCCACGACACATAGGTGTAAATTATGACACTTACCAATATAGTTTGTGTCTCTTCAGATATTTTTGTTTCAAGGGTCATTTCGCCAATATAAACAGAATGTTTCCAGACGAAATCATGTGAGACAGCTTGTAAAATTTCGAGGGATTACACGATTCTATGTTCAATTGACATTTTGAATTTCGGGGCTACATATTGCTGTTACGGAATATATGTAAGTCTTTAAACTGTATGCTGATATGTCCAAGACATGTTTATGTGCAGCAAAATTGCATATTTTAATGAACAGGTGATGTCAGAACCACAAATTTTCAGTTAGTATCAACACATGTGTGAGGGGGAATTTATCAGACTAGATCTGGACGAAAAGATCACACAGAAACAGTAATAAAAACTTGAGAAATGTTTTTTTTTATTATATATAAATGTTTTCGATTATACTTAATATTTCAAGTCATTACTAATATGTTTGCTAGGCTTCTATAACATTTGGAGAATTTTGTATGGTAAACGTTAGCTTCTAATCAATAAATATGAAACAGTGATAATTTTGGTGGGTTTTTTAATGTTTCTTTTGGTCATTTAATTCGAAGATGTCTAAATGGGATCAGGGGATGGGGAAGAAATACTTTATCTCTCAAACATTATTGTCAAATATTATAAATTTCTACTAACAGATTAAAAGTATTCTAGAACTAGATTCTTCTTATTCTTCAATAACTTTTCCTGCATAACGTTGTACAGCTTTCACCTTTAGGCTAACATGATTTGAAATATGTCTTGACATCAATGTAATTGATTTGGTTGGTTTGGGTCCTTTAAAGGACAACAACACAACTAAGATAGTTTAGTATCAATGTAATGGGAATAAAGTGCCTTGCCTAATAACACACCATGTTCTCTGAACCAGGATGGTATGTTGATAGTGTTCAAACCTGCACCCTTGTGGACGTGAGTCAAGCACATCAACCACTGCAATTCCTTTCTTGATGTCTTTATTTTAAACATACATAATTGATCACTTGTTTCAGAACTTTTCTTTGATTCTGCACATTTTATCAAATTTCCTTCAGCAAAACTGATTTTATACTTTTTTTTACAGCCCGACAAGGAGTATTCATATGATGAGTGGGGCAATCCACATATTAAACTGCAGACGGGAAATAACAGACATGGTATAAATGACAGAAAACAGAAAGGAGATGGACATAACGGACATACAAGAAAAGCCGATAACTACTCGTTTGGCTCTGGAAACCACCAGCCATATTCTGCACCTAAAAGTATAAGTAATGAACAGCATGAGTTTAATTTTAACCAGCATGGCAGACGACGTGACAAGCATGGCAACGACCCGTTCTACAATGGTGGAAAAAACAGTCCAATGTATTGGTGAATTTGCATAAATTGCTGAATATGGGAATGATTATCATCAACACAGGCCATGTTACAACACACATCATAATGGTTGTGATCATCGACACATGAATTGGTTATTACTGATAGCCATTCATCGTGGCCACAAATACCTAGGATATGCTTTGATATGCACTGGATTTTGAAAATGGCCAATAGAATTATTCTGGATACGTGTATTCAAATATTGGACACTTCACATTTATATATATTTTAATATTTTAATATTTTGGCTCAATAATGTTACATTCATTGATTGAGTGACTGATTGATTGGTTGATTGACTGATTGGATGTTTAATTGATTGATAATACTTTTCATATGAAAAGCTGATGAAGGAATTGATTGATATACAATCTCGTGGATTTATTTATAATGCTAAATTTCAACAAGAATAAATATCGTTGTTACATTATATTCAGTTTTAAACATTTAGCTTTTATCTTATTAAATCCAAATATAAAAGACTCTTTGCAGTATTTATGCTGTCGTCTTGGGAAGAAAATAATATAACACTATCTTGAGATGGCCTTTTGGCTGATATTTCTGCATTTTACTGCCAAATAATATAGTTCCGTTATAATGTATTATTTTCCTGTATTTAACACAATAAAATTGGATTTTTTTATTAAATATTTTAGTTGCCTAATTTGTTCAATTGCTTTGTCTAAACTATTTCATCATACATTAAGAATGTATATAAACTTTACAAAATTCAAAAGTCTAGAAGTTAAATATTGAATTTTAACTACAAAAACAGTGATACACATTCATCTTTAGACTAAATTCGTGTTTATTGCTATTAACACAAAATGTGTGCATATATAATGTTGACACGATTTTCAATTGCCTTGGGAAAGAAGACACATGAAACATCAACTTTTACTTGCCCACTTTCCGTTCTATGTAATAACTTCCTTGCTGTGCAACTTTATGCGCACGAAACCTTGAATAGGTCTGATTTTTCAGCATTCGATGCTTATAAAGGTCTGCTTATCGTGAAGCAGAGTTATGACCCCTGATTGTTTGGCCTACCCACTTTTGTTTCCACATAAAAGTTATTCCCTTAAGTATTAAAAAGTCAGAAATAGTTAAGTACCATTTTATGTCTAATGGAGTGATGAACAAATGGTAAATAAACGGAAACGTAGGGCAGAACAAACTGATTAATGAGCGAACAAAAACTAAAAATGAACTAAGAATGAATGAAACATGTAAGAAGGTGCATTTAAAAGTTCATAATAGTCTGTTATAACTATTGATAAAACAGCTCATAAAAGTACTGCATATCAATTGATTAAATAACGTTTCATAAAAACGACACGCAGCGTGCTAGATACATAAATTGTGATGCAACATAGCTAAAAGTCTTGGAGGAGACCGCATCTGATACTGTAACTGTGCGAAGAGTATAACGTAAACTCTTGATACTCTTACGTTACTCTCTGACTGATATCAAGGATGATGTGGATAAAGTTTAGGATGTAAGTATGTGTTATATGGTCCATTTTTATGTGCTTTCATTGTTTATTATAATCACAAATCCATGAAATTAGACACATGTTCTGGAAGACCTTTGTCTGTGATTGGTGTTCAGAAAGTTGCTGGTGTGAAAGCGCACTTGATGAATATACACAATGAAGATTATCACTGGCATATTTTGATCAGGTGTTTTTATTTATTGAAGAACCATTTGAAACTCAAAGGTTTGTACAAGATGGATATTGTATTTATGGATCAAGAAAGACTCAGGTTGAAATTGTCAAAGAGCTCTTCGTCAGATACAGTAAGAGTGACAAGAGAAACTGAATGCGATCGTCATGGATAATAAAAAATGGATTCTCTTTTTTAACATAACTCGAGAGGATATAACGAGTATATTGAGAAAACAATCGCTTGTCAAGAGAGCTTAAAAAGCATTCTTTTTTGTATACAAAAGGCCTGGTTGTTCAAATACCTGTGCCCGACTCTGCTAGTAGTAGTAAAAAGGGGTTGTATAGCGTTGTGGTATTTGATACTATTTTATGGTTTGTTTTTCTCATTCCCTGTGTGGATAGTAGATATTGTGGTTATTAATAGTATTTTGTGGTTTATTTGTTTTTTACCTCTCTTGTGTGGATAGTATGTTTTTGTTTGTTTCTTCTTCACTGTGTGAATGGTATGTTTGTGGTTGGTTGTCTCACCCTGCTGTGCTGATAGTATATATGTATGTGTGTGTGTGGGGATGCTCTTCACCTCTGTGTTTATAGTATGTTTATGTTTTGTCTTCCCTCCCTTCTGTGTTGAAAGTGTGTTGCGGGGGGTTGCTGTTCACCACTGTGTTGATAGTATATGTGTGGTTTTTTTTCTCATTCCCTGTGTGGATAGTAGATGTTGTGGTTTTATTACATTTTGTTTGTTTGTTTCTTCTCCTTCCCGTGTGTGGAAAGTATATTTGTGTTGTTATGTCCCCTTCCCGTGTGTGGATATCAGACACCAGTACGAGCATTTGAAGCTGTCTCTACGGATTTAGTATGGAAACTTGTGATGATTAGTGCACCAAAGTCATGTGAACTTGATCCAATTCCGACATCACTCCTGATTGTATGCTAAGACTCAATATTCTATTCACTAAGTGATGTCATTAATATCTTTCTTTCATCCTGGAAATTCCCATAATTTTTTAAAACTGCCATCCTAAAGCCTCTGCTGAAGAAACCAACACCAGTTTCGAATCTTCCGTTCATAAACAAAAATCTAAGAAAATATTGTTCATATCGCCCTTGCAACATTATTGAAACTACTCTTCTGAAAGTAGGTAATGACATTCTTTCTGTTTTGGACATCGGAAAGATTACAGTTCTCACCCTACTTGGTTTATCTGCAGCATTTGACACAATAAACCATTATATTTTACTTCACCAGTCTCCAGTATGTATTTGGCATTCAGAATACAGCCTTACTGTGGTAAAAGTCCTACTTAGTCAACAGGACAAAATTTGTATATGCAAATGGAATAAGCTCCAGCCCAGTTGATATATGTTGTGGTGTTTACAAGGGCATTTCTGGGACCTGTTCTATTCATTCTATACACCGAGCCGCTCTCAAGTGTCAAAGAACATCACCCAGTGCCTAACCAATTGTACGCTGATGACACCCAAATATACAACTCTAGCCACCCAACTGAGTTGATGCTACCATCCATGGAGTTGAGAGGTTCATTTCTGATGTGAAATCATGGATGACATGTAGCAAGCTGCAGATGAATAATAACACCGAGGCATTCTGATCACAACACAAAGAATTTCTCATTCACCTCTTTTACCTCAAACAATAAATATCAGCAACATCAACAATTCACACAGTCAGTACGAAATCTTGGTGTCACTCTAGACAGTACCCTCATATTGCACCAACATATCATGAATATACATATGCAAGGCTACATATCTTGAGCTGAGACGCATCAGCTCCATTCGCAAATATCTTTCAATTGATGCCACTAAAACACTTGTGTGTTCATTAGTAGTTTCAAAACTGGACTATTGTAACTCAGTTTTATCTGGTTAGTCTCATTATCTACTCCAAAAACTTCTAAAAGTTCAAAACACAGCTGCTCGGATCATCTTTAGGGTATCACAATCGGAGCATACCTCCTCACTGATCTGTACCCTACACTGGCTATGCATTCGATCCAGAACGAAACAAAAAAATATGTTCTGTGCTACGTTTCACTGACTGACTCCAGTCCAACATACCAATCTGGCCTCACCAATGTGTACACACCAGCAATATGCTTATCCTCCTCTTCTGACAATCGTATACTCATTGCTCCCACTATAAAAACGAAGTCATATGGACAACGTTTTATGCGTACCATGGCCCAGCAATATGGAATGAATAACCCATTAAAATCAGACACAAAGACACTGTGATCCCTTTCATGAGTGCTCTTAAAACTCACCTTTCTCGACATTATTATTATTATTATTATTATTATTATTATTATTATTATTATTTTGTTTTGATAATATATTATGGTTTGTTTTCCTTCTTTTATGTGTGGTTAGTCTATTTTGTGTTTTTTTTAAATATAATATGTGAGGTGAGTGTAAGGTATGTTTTTGTTTACATTATAGACGTACATGCCCTTATGGAAGAATACGCCTATAATTTAAATCATCGTCATCTTTCGCGCCATTCCACATTGAATACATCAATATGGCCATCGAGTTATTTAACGAACTCAAACTCAATTTGGTTTTAGATGATGAATGTAGACTAAGTGATAGAAAGGCTAGAACATGAATTGAGATATCCAGATACCAAAATTTTGTGACAAGTCAAGTGACCAAGCTGAAAGTAGCCAGGTTGGTAGAAGTATGTTACTGGAAGAAATATAAAAAGTTAAGAGGTTTAATTACACCAAACTATGTAAGAATGGTAACCTTGAATGAGGCACTTAGCAATGTGATACAAGTCAGGTGTTTGTTTAGAAATCATAATCAATTTCACAGAGTGGTCATTTGTGAAGTGGGGGCTAGACCAAATAAAGAAAGCTGAAGACAAGATGAGAAATGTACTGGAAGAAGAAATTTAAAAAAAACTCAAAGATATCTGGACTAAATAAAGAAAGGAACAAAAAAATATAAAGAAGACTGAGTACTTTTAATGACTGAACAACAACTAGATAAAAGTCCAGCAAACATTTAAAACGACGGGACTGGATTCAAGAGGATGAAAATAAAGGAATCATTGGAAACGTCAGGACTTGGTGGAATGCCTGAAGAAAGAAGAAGAAGAAGAAGAAGAAGAAGAAGAAGAAGAAGAAGAAGAAGAAGAAGCCATAGGTACTTGTAAGGACCACTCATAGATGTCAACCAACAAATTCATGTGAAATGTTTGTCTCTGTATATAATTGTATGTTGTATATGCTCTATCACTATATGTATATTGGGAGTATATCTTTACTCCCCACTGAGGTCAACCCGGTGCACACCTGTTCCCATCATTGTTGTAACATTGTTGCAACAGTGTTACCAATATCCAGTACTGTGACGTCACCTCATCTCTTCCTATTGTCCTTATTTAAAAAATCTAAGCGATATTCCACTTTTGTTTTGTTGACGTTATACAGCCCCAATAGTCCACATGTTAAATTCACCTTGACGCTATACATCCCCAGGCTGCATTTTAAAACCATAACGCCATGCAACCCCGGGTGTGTGTGTCTGTAATGCATTTTCTTAATGACCCTATACAGCCCCCAATGTGTTACCAAAAGTATCAACACAATGACAACACAGTTGTGCATAAATCTTGTCATCATGGCAATCTTCCTGAAGGAACACTGCGTCCAAACTTTGTTATACAGCCCTGATTTTTAACTCCGTGAATTTTTCTTTAAATCTATTATCCAAGATTCATTAATGGGCATATAATTTGAAAGCTGCCATGTAGCTGGAAGTGTAGTTTGACAATATATGTACAACATACATAAACATAAAATGGCATTTAATAACTGGATTTTCACTCTGAGAAATTGTATGCGGCATACTCTTTGAGAATGTACCGATATATTTTTCACTAATACAGAACTTAGTTGTACTGCACCTTAATATTAAATATTTAAATACCCCTTACACGCCACAATCTGCTTTCCGCAAGCAACAAATACTAAATCATTAAATGATAAACAGTGTTTATAAAGCAATGAATACAAGCCACAAATACGATTCTTTTGTAGTTGTGTACCTTATGTAGTCTTTTCAGAAACGTTTGCAAAATAATTTTGAAACAAATTCTTATACGTACATAAATGTGAAATAGATGACTTACAAAAGGTGAACTATTGTTGTTGGTCCTTGAAGATCAAAGATTAATATGGTTTGGTTTCTGTAAGTGAGTGGCTTATAAGGTAAATTTGTGCTCTCAATTCTGAGACTTATGCTGCTGGCACTTCAGCATGGTCTATGAAATTCTAAAAGGGTTCAACTCGAGTGTGGGTGCACCTGCACCAGGTGGAGTGAGACCATATAAGATCTTACAAAGACTGGGTTCAGTGTTTCATAAATTACTTGAGGAAATCTCCAACTCACTATAGACGATTTTCGATAGTTGCTCGTCTGACATCCTGTTGACTTGATGTGTCCATCTCTGATGTGATTTTGTCAACAAAGTGTAATTGCTTGGAATATCTGCCCATGCGATAACCTGTCCTGCCATTTTATCTCTTAACAGTTTCATCAGGCAGCTCATGCCAAAAAAATTCCACTTCTTGGCAAAACATCTGAACATTATCATTGATGTATACTGCATGTGACATTGTACTGGTGATATAGGTGAACTTGTCTCGTTACATGTGGCTCTATCTAAAGCTTTTTTGGTGCAGGTTGGTGCATCACATCTCTCTTCTAGACACTGAATGCAAGATGAAGATTGTCACAAGCTGAAGAAAATACCAGACACAGACTTGTCAGGCAGAGAACAGTCGTGGGCAATTAGGAAATTGTGAATAGTCATACTGAAGAGCTGCCATCAAGCTGGTATCATATGTTAATCCCAATGTCACATTCACAGAAGTCATCAGACTATTCTGACTTGGTTGATGTTTGGGATTGGTTCAGTTGACTCTCTGTCAGTAGTGAATGGGGAAGATTTACTTTCAATGGAAATCCCAGTCTTAAAGGTCGTGGTACAATATTGCATCAAAAGTGAATTTAACACGGTTGAACTGTCTGGTCTAAAACGGGAATTTAAAATGGGTTTATGGGACTGTCTGTTCTCAACGGGAAATTGAACATGATGGAACTGTCTCAAAACGATCGTGGGCAACTCTGGCGACAAGTGGAATTTAACATGGTAAATTTAACAGGGTGTGGTTGGTGGGCGTATAGCGGCTCAA
Organism: Unio pictorum; assembly: GCA_030141615.1. Taxonomy (NCBI): domain Eukaryota; kingdom Metazoa; phylum Mollusca; class Bivalvia; order Unionida; family Unionidae; genus Unio; species Unio pictorum. Next base: position 41,286,551 of record JARLTB010000021.1, read on the forward strand.
GGGAATGGGATTGTCTATCCTCAAGGGATTGACACTTTCTAGACTCAATATAAAAGATTCAGTTCCACTCATATTGTTCCTAAACAGACCCAATATGTGTTTGTCGCTATACAGGAGCAGCTATTTGTCCGTATAAATTTTGTCCGTGAATCGTCCCAGGATATTTTGTAATGGTAATTCCCATTGTCAGTGAATCGCCGTGAAAATCTATAACGCTTGGTGAGCCACTATTGTCCCACCCATGTTAAATTTTCTCATGTTAAACTCCACCTGTTGCCAGAGTTGCCCACAATCTTTTTGACTGGGATTTTCATTGAGGTTAGACAGTTTCAGTATGTTCCATTTCCCCCTTGACGTTAGGCAGTCCCAAAAGGCCAAGTTATATTCCCGTTTTAGGCTAGACAGTTCCACAATGTTAAATTCATGTCTGAGGCAATATCGTCTCACGACCTTTTTGACCGATTTCCACTGAGGCTAAATCGCTTATATTGAGCTACAACAGACCCAATCAATTGGCTCTAAACAAAACCATCCCTCTGAGCCGCTATAGTTCCACCCATGTTAAATACCCCCATTTAAATTTCACTTGTCACAAGAGTTGCCCACAACCTTTATGAGTGGGATTTATTTGCACGTGAAGGAACATAATTAAATCCATACATATTAATTGAATTCCGTGATTTAGTTTCAGAGTAAAACACGTATAGCAGTAATTCATTCTTATATATATAAAAAATGTGTGTTTTCAAAACTTGTCATTACGTCCCGCCCAAATCAGGGTACCAATAACTTATTGCAATATAAAAATGGTAAAGTATAACGCATCTCAGCGTTAGTTTATTATATTTAATGAAACATTCTTGTATTCGTCAATTTTATCTTTTCTCAGCAATCTTTTGTACAAACTGCCCGGTAGCTGCTTTAGTTTTTGATGGATATGCAAGTTTGCTAATATGACTATTAACGATGCTGAAGTCACTGTTAATTGATTGACCATTTCACACTGGCTTTCTGGAAGTAGTCCCTAGTCAAGGTGTGTACCGAGGCGGTTCAGTAGGATTTTGGCGAGTATCTTTCCTGCAATTGAGAGAATGGATATACCACAGTTGTTGTCCCAGGTATAGCGGTTTTCTTTGCGCTTATACAGGTGGATTATCGAAGCATCCTTGAATTCCTGGTGGATCGTGTCTTGCTGATACGTCAGTAAAAACATTTGTTGGAGCCTTTCTATCAGAGCTGTGCCTGTTTCCTAGTAGAATGCAGCTGTGACGGGGTCTGAGCCAGGTGCTTTGCCGCTGGAGAGAAGACTTATCGCTTCGGTGTCTCCGCCAAGGTTGGAAGGCCATCCAGTGCTTCTTTGATCGGTAATTGGGGGAGACGATACATGGTTTCATCATTTATGGATGAAAGGTGATTCAGGACGCTGTCAAAATGTTCAGCCCATCGTTGAAGGATCATCTCTGTTAGTTTTAGTGGGTTTCCATCCACTCTGAGCAGGGGGGGGGGGGTGATCCAGAGGATGTAGGTCAATAATTTCTTTCAGAGCATTGTAAAATGTCTTCATATCGCTCTAGTTTGCATAGCACTGGATCTCACCAGCTTTGTTGCTCATCCATGTGTCTCGCATCTGATGAAGCTTCTGCTGTATAGTTCTGCGTATATTGTTGTTCTTTCATAGAGGCGGACTTGGAGTTGTTGAAGTAGTTTTAAAGGAGGCGGTATTTTGAATCCAGCAACTGCTTGATCTCGTCGCAGTTCCCGTCAAACTAGTCTTTATGCTGTCAGGTTGAGGGTACTACGATTTCCGACGCTGTACTGTTGACCAGATCACTGAATGCCGCCTACTCAGTCTCCACGTTCTGGTTGTCGAGAGGGGTGGACTTCAGACGTTCTTCCAGGTAACAACGAGGGACTGTTTGTTACTGATCATTTCTGCTTGGTGATGTTCAGTCCTTTAGGAGCCTTGTTTCCCTGTGGGATTCGTTTGTACTGAATGCGGATGTTGATCTTGGTGATGATTAGGTGATGGTCTGTCCATCAGTCAGCTTCGCACAAGGACTTGGTCACATACACACCCTGCCTGTCCCTCTTCCTGACAATGACGTAGTCGATGAGGTGCCATTGCTTAGATTGAGGGTGTATCCATGATGTCCGGTTACGGATAGGGAGGTGGAAGACTTTATTGATGATCAGCAGTTTATGATCAGCAGTTTATGCTCTGCGCAAATCTGGATCAAAAGGAGACCGTTGGTGTTTCAGTGAGCCACTCCGTGCTTTCCTATCACTCCATCCCAGGCAACGTGATCACAGCCTACTCTTCCATTAAATTTGTCAAGAATGACGAGCTTATCTTCCATTGGAACATCCGCAATATTCGAGTGAAGATCCTCATACAACTTGACCTTCGCTTCATCTGAGTTGGTCAAGATTGGAGCATAACAATGATGATGGTAAGATGCTTTCTTCCAGACGGGGTGGTGGGGGGTGGTGAGGGGTTCATGGTCATCGTTCTGTTTGCTCCATTGGGAGGTCCAGAAAAATTGCCAGTGTTTGCTGTCTTTCCTGCAAAGCCGACATCAGCCTCACAGCGCAATTCACTTCTTCGGCCGCTCCAAAGGAAAGTATCCAGAACCCCTTTCTCAGAGTTCGCATTATCTTGCAAGTCGTTTCTCGCTCAAGGCAGTAATGTCCACGTTGTATCTAGCGAATTCCTGTTCTATTATGATGGTTCTCCTCTGCTGTCTTACAGAACCATCTCGGTCCATTAAAATGCGCACTTTCCATGTGTCAAGTGTGAGAGAATCGATCTCCATTTTCTTTTTTTTTTCTATTTTGACCGATGCAATAGGGTCCCAGTAATCCGCATGAGTCTGGCTAGGGAGGTTTAGAGCAGGCAATGTTTATGGCACATTCTCTAGCCCCTTACTCATGCCAGGCATGTGAGCAATGTGTTCATAAAGAGGCCTGCTCAGTCGCTCATGAGGCTACTGGACTCCACTGTTACTCCATGTCAGTGGTGAACGACCCTCATACCCTGAGCCGCCTGTGTGCAGGTTTGTGGCTATGGCTGCCAGTGTAACCACACACGTCGCTTCGTCGTTTGCCTGTCGCCACATGACTTTAGAGAGTGATGAAATGGGATGGGTGGATGACAAGAATGACTGGCGCGGTGACTTTGTTTTAAGTGAGGAAGAATCGCAAAGTTCGTCGACCTCACTCTCTCACCCAAAACCATCTGGGTTCAACAGCACGACAATGTCGGACGTTGGGAGACAGAGTTGAGTGCAGTGGATGACTTGGACGTCCTACGTATCTCGTCGTGCTCTTAGCGCTTCACGCCGATTTGAACAGTTGGTGGTTCCTACGCATAGGATGCCAAATCTAGTCTTCATATGCAAAGACAAAGTCTAATGAATGAATAATTGAATTATAGTGATGCCGGCCACGAGGGGTCATATGATCACTGGTTTAAACCACCATATTTTTAATGGTGGTCGGTTTATCGTGGGGAAGGAATGGTGCCACATCCCCACGGGCATTTAACGCACATAGTGCGCTTTTTAATTGGCCGTCATACCAATAAAAAGTGGCTAATGACATGAGTGTAAGGCGCTGGGTGAGTGGGAATAGACCCAACACACACTCAACCCTATCAACCAATCGGTGAGTTTGTTACAAAGAGGTGCAATGGCACTAAATAGCGAGAGAAAAATAGTCTTCTCATATCGCTATGTCGATGGGCTCTGGACGAGGAAAAGTAGGAGGAGGTCCCGGAGGTCGGCCAGCCTATGTCGTTTACGCCCTAGCCATACTTATTTCAAATTCAGTCCGGTTTTACTATTGGACAAAATAAAACCAATAACGTGTTAGCCACTTATGCAATTGAGTCAAATTCTATAAGTTGTAAAATTTTCCTAACACTTAACATACCAATATTACTAGTAAATAGTGTACATACAGTAAGGCCCTAGCAATTTAAAGCTAAAATGTATATGCGACATATATAGTTGTGTCACTGTTAAGTTGGAATAGATTGTAAATTTTGAGGCGGTGTTTCAAAAAGATCTTGTTAGATTTTTCAAAAGAGCTTGTTCAAAGAGAGTTCTCTTGTCAAATGAGAGCTCTATTAGAATAAATGGCAGTGATTGAAGCCCTTAAAAGGGCTATTATGCAGCTGGGTAGAAGGTGCCCCTTCTATCATCTAACTCCGCGATGAAGGCAGCTGTTCTTTCTTCCTCCCTCGTTACTCTTGGGAAGTTAAGCCCGTGAATGGAGGCAATGTGCTGCGCAGCATATTACAGGTGGTGGAGTGGTCTGTCTTCAAAAATTTCATAGTAATAGCTCGTCATTAGTTTGAGGGCGTAGTTCCATTGGTTGGTCCTGGGCGGCGATGTTTGCAATGACCTGTTTCCTGCTTTCTTTTCGTCCACAAGTAGTTTAGAAAGTCCCAGGTCATTGCACAGTTTTCCGAAGATTTGTTCATTGGCCCCTTTTTTCATTCTGACGGTCTTTACTGGTGACTTGAATGACTCCTCATCCTGTGGCGAGTGCGAGGCAGCCTCCAACTTATTATCCAAGTCTTCTGCCAAACTTGGTGACTGCGTAGGGATAGGTATAGTTGGTGTGCTGGTCTTAATTACCTTCCCTTTAGTTGCCTTCCCCTTTTTTGGTGGGGGTGGGGGTGGGGTGGCGATGGTGTAGGTAGAAGCTCCGGAATCGGTGAAGTGGCCACGTCCAAAACACCCGTCATAAAATGAGCTTCAAGTTGTTGTGATAGCGCTGCTATCTGGTCACGTAGAAGTTACACTGCATCCTCCTGTACAGGTGCCCCCATTTCAGGTGCTTGAAGGGCAGTTTCCACGTTGACCGTAGGTGGTGGGGGTGGGGTGCTGCTGGCAGGTCGCCGCTGCTTTTTCCCTCGATTTCTCCTGTACTTCGAATTCCCCCTGTTTTCCTCGTTGTCTTCTTTGCCCCAGACAAGAAGAAGTGTTGTCCTCTTGTCGGCCGCCCTGAGGTTCCAATTTGTAGCCTCAGTAAGCCCTACAGCAAAAATGGCGCGAAGGGCTTGTGCTGGCATGACTTCCACTGCTAGCGTACTCAGTAATGACATGTTGCTTGTTGCTTGTTCGCTGCAGACTAGACAAAGTCTAACTCACCGAGGGTTTAAAACCCGTCGGCTACCCGTTGCGCATGTCACAGCTTCTGGGAGCGACAGGTGATAGCTGCGTGCCAAGTGGAGACCAAAGGTGGGCGAGGTGGACAGAAATGATTATCTTGGTTAAAAATGGCTCTGAGGAAACCTAAAGAGAATAGTGCTTTCACTCATTAAACAAGAAAATGGAACATGTGGCTGCTTTGTAAGAAACGAAACGGCTTTTGTGCCATGATGCACAATTTCTGAAAGAAGACAGTAGTAAGGTACGCAATTTTAACTTTATGTAATATTCTATTTTGTACTGTTTGTTTTATGCAAATTTGTTCGGTATGACTAGGATCCATATTATGCATCCTTTGTTCATTTTCATGGAAATATGTTGTTGCTAGAGTTGTTGCAATTTTTCTCTTTAATTTTACAGTTCCAAGTTCATTGATATAATTTAATGATTGTATTCGATCCAAATTTTCATAGGATTTCATAGCGTTATATGAAATAATTTCCTTTGTTTATTAGGACGATACTGGTCATCGTAAATTAACGATAATTACATATTTTTATCTGACTTTATTTTAGCTTAATTAATCTTGTAAGTTATGAACTAGATTTTTGTGAATTTTATGCATTCGTAATTGAGCATGTGGTAGCATAGGTAAATAGATACGGTAATGTTAGATACACGTAGTAATTTATGGCCGGTCGCTGTGAAGCGAGGGTCAAATTCTATCGGATTAAGTCAGAATGTATGCAATAATGTATAGCTAGTATGCTTCTGAGTAACGTGCGGGAATAAAATTTAGAGAAAGTGGTACACATAGAGATTTGGGGGGTAGTTTCGTCCTTTAATGAACAGATTTCTGAGAAGAGACGGGACAGTCCGAAGACGGTTCGGAAATAGGAGGTGACGAATCCAGAATAAAAGACTAGGAAGTCCGAAAAGGAATGAAGCGTTCCAAATAGGAAGATTCGAGTAAGTAGGAAGACGTTGTTACACGGTCAAGGGAGGAAGGTGAAGGTCTCTCTCTTTCTCTCTCTCTCTCTCTCTCTCTCTCTCTTATGGAAGGAAGTCTTTAACATATACCACATAGTTCAATCAATTATAGCAAGTTTTCCGTAATCAGTGACCAATTGTTGGGAAATTGGAATCTCATTTATTAGATATAACATGCTTTGAATAGATTTGGGTAGTTAGTTTAATTTGGAATTAATTCGCTCATGGGGATAGAGATTACAAGTAATTTCCTACATAATATATAAGAAAAAATTGGAAAGTCTTACATACATTATCAATTGCAAGCGAGTTTGTGCGGAGAGAAAATATATTCTACAACTTATATAAATACAATAACTATATTTAGCCTTTTAATAAAATCCTTTGCGGCAATCGATTTAGAAAGTATAAACTAAGGAACGAAGTGACAAAGTTAGTGCATTCTGTTATATACATGATGCTTTTTTAAAATTGGTTAGGATTTACAAAGTGCCGAATGGGTACCTGAATAATATAACGGTTATAACAAAAGCTACCAAACAAAATATTTCTTTCAATTTACCGTCAAGAATTGATTTTTTTAAAAATAAATTTATTTTTTCGCTTTATCTTTTAGTTATGTGCTTAAAAAAAAAAAAACACGCGTACGATCCCAGGCAATTAATGCGATCCAATACCAAGACATTATGTTAAGATTAATCAAACGAAATCGATATTCATATTTTATATAGCGTAATCTTAAATTGTTTACTATCAACACCTACGCACAAAGTCAATATGGCGGGAGATTTGCTGCAGACGTTCGCATTATTAGCATAATTTTACAAATTTATTTGAATCAAGTTAAACAAAAGCATATATGTGATACAGGGCACAGTATATATCTTTTTTTTTTAAATGTTAAAGGAGACACCATTCTTGGTAAAATTATAAGTTGGGATGTACGGGCGGCTCCAGGAATATTGATAGGGCTGCGGCCACAACCAAGATTGATTATGTATACTGGCACAGGAGTCTGACGTTTTATCAGTAAAGTACGACGAACTATCTGACAACATGAAATCACCATATCGGTACGTTAACTTTAACTTAAGTTAAAGTACTGATTTCATGTAAGATATTTAGTCGTACTTTCTTGATAACTTAAGACAACCGTGATAATGGCGGCCTCGGTTTTGACATGCATAAGAACTTAGCGTAGTATCATCGGAACCTTGCGACACGAATGTACTACAAACTAACAAACGTTCACCTCACATATCCATAAACTATATTGTTTTCGTAATGAACCCTCGGTTATAATTTTCGAAAACAAAATCTCCAGCAAACTCCATGTCATATTTTTAATAAAATAGAAGTTTTGCTTTGGCTATCCTAAAATCCAGTTTTAATGCATATGGTGAAATTGCCAGAACCTTAAACTACAACTTACATACAGAGGAATATTTCATCAAAAAAGGTTATTTTCAAACTTGATAAACATGCTTGTATTTTCCTTTTTTCTTCAGTATAGTGGGTACAAAAAAAATGTCACCTTCTAACTATTCTTTTGTCTGTACAGACTACAGTACTGGTATATCAAGCGATCTCACTGGGCGCATTTATCACACCTAACCAATTGGTAAAAATTCAGCAGGTGTAAATTGGCTGATAGTGATACAATATTTTTCTCTGTCTGCTATTATCACGGTTTCTTCTGACCCTAGCCATCCCATTTTTGACATTTATGTTGGGGTGTAGGGTTATTAGTACCCATGGGATGTAAAAATTTCCAGTGCCTATAAAAAAAAGTTGGAATTCATTGACACCATGTGGTGGCGGCATAGGATAGCTGCTTACTAGCCAGCCTAGCAAACTTGAACAACCTTTCATCGAAATATACCTGCATGAAATCAATAGGACTATGATTTATTTTCTCAGAAATTTTGATTATAGTGAGTTCCAGGTCAAATTTGATTAAGTGTTGTTTTGTCTCAGTTCTGACCCTATAATAAAAATGTCTAAATTTTGGAGAAAGTCATCTGGGTATGCATTACCTGGGTAGCAAATCAAAGGGAAATTCCATTAAATGTGAACCTAAACGGGTTTGTTAAAAGTTAATACAATCCCCAACCCTCCCCAAGGCATACACATAATTATTAAAAATATGAGTGGCAAAAAGCGAAAGTGGAGCATAAAAAGAGTAATCTATATAATACATGCCATAATTATAGATCTGCAGCTAAAATATGGTCACAAATTGGCAAACTGTCTGGATTAGTAGAAGGATACAGACACAAAATAAAATGATAAATTATTTATACACAACATTCACCTTAACATCACATGTTTAACTTTCACTGAAAGGTTTTTAAGTCAGTTCCACAAATTCTGTATTACAATGTTGTATAATTCCTCTTTCAAAATTTTCAAAGTGCTATTGATTTGTCTTTTTTCTGATGCAACATGTTTTTCATTTTAAGAAAATCTTCTAACATTTTTTGTCATATCCAGGAGTCACATTTGCAGTTAATATTTGGTGCCATCTTTTTTCAATACGGATTGGTCTACTACCGACCAAATTCATACTATAAGGAATCTGTGGCTTTATTGTTTCATATTCAAGAAACCTGTCTGTTTTCTTTGAACATGTCATAAAAAGAAAATAAAGAAACTATTTGATGTACATAGCCAAATGGTCGCACACATAGAAATTATAAGATCAATAAACATAGGTTTACAATGGATCAATGTCACATGCCACAAGCCTTGATTAACAAGTTTATCAGTGTTTTGCTTGCTGCTGATGTTGCCAGATATAATCTTTGATCTGAAATGGGAAATTTACATAACAGAACGTGTATCTTATAGTTAATTATTGATGCATTGATATTGAATATTAAATAATCATGCCACTTATCTCCAGAGTTAAAAGGTTGGTTCAAACGACCAAATGAAGAAGAAAAAAATTTGTTTTGTTATCAACTCTTGAGTTTAAAAAAACAAAAATCAAAACAATCACGTGATAGAGCTTCTGTAATGTGTAAGCATAGTTATTTCAATTGTAACATACATTTATCTACTTCAGACATTAAAATATTAACAAAGAAGCCATAGTAATAAATAATTAACAATTTGTTAAAGGAGAGCTACTTGTTTGAATTTATTACAGTAATATTTAAAGGAAATTGTAATGCTGATGGTCATAATTGCAGTGATATAATAAACATGAAAAAAAAATAAACAAGAAAATAAAATACAGGGCCTCATGAAAGTTTAAAAGACTTCTATATAGATATTATATTTATAAACATCTTTCTTTTGTTTCTGCAGATCAAAAAGGACACTTGATGATGGCAGCACAGCACAAGCAACCCAAGTACTGTATGTAGAGTTGAACCCCAATGATTTGTATCTTTTTCATTCTTTTTTGGTTATTTGGAAGAAGTATGGTAGAAAAATTGAATATGAGGATTAAAAAGTTACTTGATTGGAAGATTTTGGCTGTATGGTGTTTGTCTAATACATTTTTTGTGTGCACAAGGCTTGTAAAGAATGAAGTAAAGACAATGATTATAGCTCCACTGCCATTTTAGGCAGATCCATAAAGTCCTTATTTGCAATATATTAACTTCAATAATGTATGAATACTTGACTGTTCAGAATTCAGATAATCTTAGAAAAACATTTTCCAGACAGACTACAAACACTTGGCTGGCCAATGTAATTTATGTAAGACAAAATTATCCTTAGGTCAGTTTGTGTCTAAGAAGTTTAAACTCAAAACTTATTGCTGGAACATTGTTTTATTGTACGAAAGAAGGATTGAAAACATTGAACTGTGTGACTGTTGTTTCATATTTATAGTAATGTAAGATACTGGCCATCTTTAAATGTTTTTCACTGGACTACAAAGTAATTCCAGCATTTATATTGGTGATTTCTGTTTGTTTATTTGTCAGGTTGGCCAGCATGCATCAACACTCAGGCATGGCTTTGTGTTTAGGTATTATACATTTCATAGATGAGTAAGTCATTGAAACAGTTTCACGGTTCATTGATTTGGGTTAATATATACATTAAGCTATCTCAGACTATTGAATGTGGAGTCATATAAATTGGCTGGTAATTTTATCAGGAGGGATACCACAGCTTTCAGTGAAAACTAGGTATTGTGACTTATTTTTAATGTTAAGTAATTTGTACTTACCTTTAGGTTGAGCATAGTTTCCCTGTGTTATGGCTTGTACTATTGCTTGTCAATTTACATAAGTGTTTAATTTCATTATTTATATTCCATGGGCCAGTGACTTTGATTAACCTTTGCTTAACACTGTGGCCTATGAAGTGACATAACTTTGTATGTAACTGTGTCAGATAGAATACTTTGTAACAACCATTAATATTAGTCACTCTGACCTATATTTTATGGTTCAGTGATTTGTGCTGCCACTTGGGTTGAGCTCAGTTCCTTAGGGTAGAGTATGTTTTTTGGCACTATTCTCAGATACTATTACCGGTAGAGTTGTATAAGTTGGTTATTTAGACGAGTCAGTCTGTGCTTCTGAGAGAACCATATAGCAATAGGAGGCTTTTTAAGTATTATACAGAATAAAGGAGATATTTGGTTTCTGAATGATAATACTATGTTAAAAATTTAGTTACTGATATTTTGTGATTTTAGAAGTATGACATGCTGATCCTTGGGAATGTTGTTTTTTTGAATTGCTGTTGGGGTTAACAGTGAAAATATTCTGTTCTAGAAATAAATAATTTTAAACTTTTTTGTTTATGGTTAACTAGAAAGGAAGTGAGGTAGGCAAGATGTCATTTTCCTAATAGTAGAAAAAGGAATATATCAATCAAAATGAAATTTTCTAGAGAGTCATTGTTTGGTGGAACCATTGAAATACTGACTTTTCTTTGCTTCCAACAGATTTTGGTCTTCTTGAAACTCCCAGTACTTGCACTAGACTTGAAGATACATCGAGCTCAAGTAGCAATCAAGCTACAAGACCAAGACACAGAAGCAACTTGACTTCACAAAGAGAGACACCCCATCTCACCAAGTCCTCAAGGTATGCAAAAAGTCATTCAGGTTGTAAATCTAAGTTATTTTTAGTCTTAAAAAGTGATCAGTCATTTTATAAGTTCGATCTTGAAATGTTTAACTCATTCAGCCCAAGTAATGTTATCAGTATCACTGCTGCTCTGCCCCATCATCACTAAGCTGTGTCTAGCTGCTTGTGCCTCACATAGTTTTACCTGTTTAGACAATTTTGTAAATATCATGCACATGCATTCACTCTTACTTTCATTTCTGTTCTTATATCCAATAAAAATCCACAAAGTTTTCACCAATTATTCCAAATGAATTTATCTTCGCACTGTTTTAAGAAAATTTCCTGATTTGTTTTCGGTGGTTAGATTTTCTTTTATTTGAAGAATCCCAATAATAGAGATGAGTCAAGTGTTTTTGCTGCTAATATTTGAATTTAATAGTGATGCAACACTTTGTGAGTCAAGTTATCTCTTTAATATAAGTTAATCTCCTTTGACAGTGTTTTAGGAATGAAGAGGTTTCAGTTTCTGTGGTAGAGTTAAGAACTTGTAGTCTCATTTTTAAAAAATTTGTCCATATTAGTGTTGATCTTTAAAATTCTGCCATCAATTGCTATGAATGTTTAATTGATTTTCATTGTGATTCACATAAATATGTCATCTATTGCTATGAAGTTTTAATTGATTTTCATTACAAGTTTCTAACATCTTCCATTATTGACAAGCAAATTTCATGATCAATGGCAGCAGGACCATATATTATTTCAGTTATTTCCAACAGCAGATGGTCTTTGTCTTTATTTATAGTAAAAGTCACACAGATTATGTAGGCATTCAACAACATTCAGTAATGGGTGTCAATTTTTAGATTTGATTCAACATAGCTGTAAGTGGCAAAAATAGTCACTTCATTTGGATTCTTATACATCTACATTCTTATGGTATGTCAATAACAGTTTTTGGAAAGTGTATCCTTATATCTACAAAAAAAAAATCATAGATGTCCTCTATTTAATAGCACCTCATCATAAAAGTAGTTATATGGTGCTAATTAGAAGGAAAGTCCTAAATCTTATACATTTATCCTTCACTAAAAGTATGCTCTAATATGTGTTTTTCTTGAAAAATATATTTCTATTTTTGAACTTAACATCTTCACCCAGTAGAAATATGCAGTAAAGCAGGATGTCTTCAAAAAGAAATTGTTATGGAACCTTAGTCAAAAAGCAATAAATAACTATCAGTTTTCCAGTATCTTCATTGGCACTTAATTTTTTTAGGTTGTTTTTCTATGAGTGTGACATACATGCCAACCATTATGAATTTGGTGTAATGAATGCACTTTTTCCCCCCACTGAATTATGTCTTACACTCTTCTGTAGATAGGTTATGCTTTTCAGATACATACAATATAAATATCAAGCAATACAAAGTTGTTTATCATTTTTATGATCATATTTTTAATTCAAATCTACTATTAAAAAAATTAGATAACATTCTAAAAAGAAAGACTGTTGCATAAGAATAGTAAAAGAGTTAATTTTTCCATCATAGATGTACATGTAATTCATTCATTCATTATTTTAATTTAGTTGTTTGGAAGTCCTGTTGGCATGCATGATTTATTTTAAAATTGTATGCTTTGGCCTGCAACTTAATTTTTGCAATTGACTACTGCTGTTATCATGTCCGTAGATGAAAGCATAGGTGCTCTGAATGCCACTATCTATCTTCCTATTTTCAAGGTTCTCACCATCTGTACAGGTTTCACAAATTTTCTTTGTTTTAAATCTATGCCGAGTTTCACGTTTTATGGGTGGGTCGTCCTTAATCTAAAGCCAAACATCTGAGCATCACACTTGATTAAAATATTCCCAAGTTATATATTTTCCAATTGTGCAGTTTTATTTGTTTGTGTAATATGCATACTTCTATTTCATCCCCCTTCTCCAACTGTAAACAGTCTTTTTGGCTTACAGTAGTTGATAAAATTTGTGATCACAGTTTCATGACTTCATTAGTATGGGCAGCAGCTTGCCAGTCGTGATCCTTTCAGGGTCAACCAATTTCCACTTAAAAATAGGCTTTCAGAGGCTCAGAATGAAAGCCCATGGTAGTGATTGCACCTATTGTTTATGCTGTTCCATAATGTGTCAGATTTTCACCAGTTATGTTTGGGCTATCCCTAATTGTAGTATGCATGAGTAACATAAAGTCATATTGCTTTGGAGTTGGAAAGTAGATCTGGAGTTAGGTACTAAGTGTAAATGTAGTGAAGAAACAAGTAGTACAATCATTTATTTTGTTGCCAGAGTTTAAATTCATCACACTCATTTCCATTGAGTTTAGGCACTTTTAAGAGATTGTGTGCCTTAAAGAGGATCTTATGTGGCAAGTGTAAGATCCCCAAAGTAGTCATAATAGGGTAGACTATTTTCTGCTCTGGAGATTTCCATATACTCTGTTGTCTACACTCTTTTTCTCTTTCTTTCGCAAATTAGTGCAGGTCAATGATCTTCACAAGGTGTTTAGCTGCTTAGACTGTCGGTGATGGGGTTATTGAGTATGCATCCAAATAGTAGGTTTGCATTATGTGTACACTAAAGTGCCATGTGATGATTTTGGTTGTCGTATTCTCAGCGACCACCAGGCAGTGTATTTAATGGCATTTATAAAGTCCTTCCTCTTGTGTCCCATACTTCTTCCAGTCTATTCTCTATGATTTCTTTTTTGTTTGGGTTGCTTTTCTCTTCCCCTTTCACTCTCCTCCTCTACGGATTCATGGTCAGATTCACAATCTGGGTCAGGGTTACTATCTGGTACTGGTTCTTCTAAAGTTTGCACTTCTCAGCCGGTGGTTACAGTTTGCTGCAGTAATGTGTTCGGTGTTGAATAATTCGACTTCATGTCGCCAATACACTGACAGGATGGCGAGCTTGCCTGGAGCTGGATTTACTTGGCAGTGCAATGAGTGGTCATGAGTGGTGCATCCCACACCAAAAATGCCTACCCTTCTGCACATGAGAGATTCTCACGTGAGATCTAACTCAGGTTAGTCTCATGTGCATTTTAACATGCAAATTAGGTAGAACTCACGTGAGCATTAGATTTAAAGAAAAATATGAAAATCACATGAGCAGGAATGGTTACAGCAGCAGCAAGGGCGAATCGGACAACTTTATAGAAGTGTCTATTTGGGAAACAAAGGCTTCTTCCAAAATCATAAAAAAAAAAAAAGCATTTATTTGGGAAACAAAGACTTCCTCCAAAATCTTTAAAAAAAAGTTTTCTTGGGGGGGGGACGCAAAGTCGTTGTCGCGCCCCTGCTGCCGCTATGGGTTAACACTAATAATTTAGGATGAAAGTCTTAATACGAAAATTCGTTACGATTTCACAAACAGACTAATTTGTAAAACCTCTTCTTGTAAATCAATTAGATTATTGGACTGGTCAGTGAGTTTAAAATTAATTCTCGTTAGTGAATCATTATGACATTGCATATAGACCGGATTAATTGGAGACTCAATTGTTAAAAACCCTGGAGGAGCTGTTGGTGCAAATGAATATAAAATATATCCCTGCTGAGCTTGATTTGATCGCTCTAGATTTATTTGGTAACTCCCTTCGATAACATCACATACTAAATTCAATGCTATCACCGAGGATATATTCACATTTTGAGGAGCGATATGTCTACCACCGCCATCTGGGTCATTATTATGTTTGAGGATTGTTGTTTGTGGTTTCCATTTGTTGAGTATCAGAGAAAAGTTTTCGTGAATAAGATCATTAACAGATTTTTTTAGTTCATCTGCATTATACCCAAGAAACTTTAAATCGGGTAAATCAGTTTCTTTGATTCTGTAGCCGGATAAGAATTTTTGTTTATCTCTGTTCTTATCATTAATTATTACTTGAATTATTCGTTTCTTGATATATTCCATATCGGATACAAGCTGATTTAATATCCTAACACATTTTATGATCTCATCACGTGGCCTTGTTATATCAGAGAGATGCTCTTGGAAGCTCTGTCGTAGTTCTAGTTGTGTTCTATGTAATTGATTAATCTCTTTCAAATAATCAATGATGTTAGTTAACGTAAATGTAATTACAATGGATGAATCAGGAGTTTTCTCAAAAACAAAATGCCATTGCATGGTATTGTTATCAAGAAATGTATATCTAACAGAGGTTAATGTTGCATTTTTTATATCAGATAAATCATTTCGATATGATGGGTTGATTTCATGATTTGATTGTACATCTGTGACATAATCAGACTTTTTTAGGTTTGGGTATTTGATAGGATGCCTGAGGTGGTATTTCAGGCCAACCCAGTATAGTTCTGATTGAGCTCTGATAGATATCTACGACATAACTGGGTGAGTTTATCTCAATCGCGGATGATAGTGTTGGTTCATGAACTGTTATAGCAATTTTCAATTCTGTTCCAGTAATTGATTTTATTCTGCGTTGTAATTCATTATTAATTTGTTCGATTTGGTATGACCCAGATGGTAGCAAAACAACGTTCCAGTCTGGAGTCCCGTCTTCTTTATTCTTATTCGCAAACACCAAGGAATTATTCGGTTGTTGACCACCAAATGCTACCGACCTAATGTTAGGCCAACTGTGATACACAAGTAGTTTCGCTAACGCTATCTCCTTCACGGGAATCGGAGTAGGGAAATTCACACTGAATTCAGGATTCGTTGATGTTATTGAGATCATGCTGGTTTTCACTGGTGTGGTATTTTCCGCTATTTGTTGAAGTAGTTCTTGCGGTGTTGCCATTATTATTATCATCCTGCTCTAATTTCGACATCGCGGAATTATAAATACATACCATCATGTAAAACTCACTCTCTGATATTAATGTGTCATCGAGTGACGATGATATCATCAAGGATACTTGTGAGCATGAAGTGGACACAATATGGAATTTAACTACGTAATCTTGTAGTTTGTGCTGGCTGCATGATGATATTTTTTTTGTTATTATTGAAAGAATTCTAGCGATTGTTGCCGCTGATATACAAATTGGAACAGCTATCGGAGCAATCATTATCACCGAGGAGAGTATAATACCAGCTCTGGTGATTACACCACTCACCGAGTACACGGTAACATCAACTGCGGTGATTCTTCGTTGGTATTTTTTTATTTTACTTGATACTCCTCACTGAGGGTTTTGAGTTTAGTTTGAAATTCTCTGACCTGATCATAGCTGTATTGAGATACGGAAGGTATCATCGGTGATGAAATCATTAGTGATGACATTTTATTTATTACAACAGAATTCAGTTAAGTTGTTTTACTTAAATCCGCTACGAATTCCACATACCATGTTACTGAAACCCTAGCCAAATTATTATCAGTGGATGCTATTGTGAATCGTTCAGTTGTATCCTTGTCAATGATCGCTGATATATTGTTGACCCCAGATGAACTCGTTGATGAAATGTTAAATTGAGTTGGTGATACTAGTGTTAATTGATAAATACCCTTGACGGTCGTGGTCATATTTAATATGTTAGTAGATGTTGTCCACACAAATGATCCGTGTTGGATCACATACACGTTATTTATGATATTTTTTTGTTCGTGAGGAATTTTTGTTTTTTCAGTGATTGCTATCATCCTCGGAAAATCATCTTTGATTGCTTCGATGAAGTTTTTCATATCTTCGATGGATTTTTTAATATTAGGGAGTTTTATGTCAATTCTATCCAGCATGGTTGTAAAAAATTTATCAATAATATTTTTACGAAATGATGTAAACTTTTCAACATAATCTGCATATCTGGATTGAAGTGTTGCTAGTTCCAACATAGAAGTTTTTATCTCTCTGAGCTTCGGTGTGGTCGCTGGAGGATAACCAAAAATTCTAACAGTGATTTCAATGAATTTGTCAAGGATATATAATTGTTATCGAGTGTTAATATTTTATCTGTGATTGTTGATATGAGGACACCCGGTTTGAGTTTACCCTGATTGGAAAACGCGATAGTATCTTCTTCTGCTTTGCGTTGTTTAACTAAAATATCATCCAAAGAAACATTACTCATTTTCAATTTACCATGACGATCTTGAAATACAACTATTTCATTGGGATCAACACTTGCTAAGTTCAACATCTCGGATATTTCATCTTTGATTATTTTTTTTTATATCACTGGTTGTAGATATTTCTGTGGTGGTTTTTTTTTCAACATTGATAAAGATCTCTCCCAAATATCAACCATGTTATTTTATATTACTTTCTCTCTCTAAAAAGCGACTACTAGTATATTCATTTACGACCGGATGAGGTGGTTTTCTCGATGATGAAATAGTGTCAAGGACATTAAATACTTCGTTGCCGCATATAGGTGGGTCATTTATTTTCTGTGTTGGTAGCATGGAATACAAAGTCTTCATTTTATGAAAAGTGTTTAAGCGGTTTATATAACTCATAAATTCTTTAGGTGGCGCTAACCCATATGAATCGAAGTAAACGATTACACACGGATCAATCACGTATGTAACCCTGTGGGTTCCAGGTCCCATGCTGTTATCGAGATTAATAATACCGGTTTCAGCGTTGTTTGGTTGTGCCAGCAACTGATCTTTCATAAAGACACCTTTAAAGTTTTTTATCGCTAGTTTTTTAGCAGCGTCGAGTAAATCAAAATTTGATAACTGTGTTAATAAACTGTTCCTGGTATTCTCAGGCCCTTTCTTGTGTACCATGAATACGGAGTTCCTGGTAGTCTTAGACCCTTTCCCTTTTTTTTTGTATCCTTGTCCAGTTGCTTTCTTTAGTGCCGTCCCTGTCGCGGTACTAACAGCTCCTAACGCTGCCACCTTAGCTACCAATGGAAAATATACCACCTGATTTTATCATTTTTTTGATCGCGGCTGCAGAGAAAGTGATCTGAACATCTTTTTTATCTTTGAAAGCATCATTAAAATGTTTTATTTGACGAGTTGTGAGCGACATTTTTTTCTGACCACCAGACATCTGATTGTGTTTCAGCGTTATCGTGGTTTCACATTTTTTTATCTGATTCCGATTGCAATTTTTTAATTTGACCAGGAGTTAATGTAACATTATAATGACTATATGACATTATATTAATAACAGATTGATCTAATTGTTACATTGGAAAAATTTGAAAGATTTTCAATCATAAATTTTCAATTACATATTTTCCACTGGTGCATCGACTACTCTTATTCGTCCACCAACAACTTCAAGTAACATTGATTTGTTGCTGAGAATGACAGCAACCGCTCTATAACCACCAGCAGAAGGATTGATTACACGAGCTCTAAAATGTATATCAACGACGGATTGTCTTGTTAAATCAAGATGTTCCAACAAAAAGTAGTAAATGGGATAGTTTTTTAAAATCCAACTGTGATATTTGCAGACCAGTATCGACATTTTGATCGCGTCCCATATATGATAACAGACGATGATACACACATGCTATTTGGTTGGTATTGTAATCAAGTAGTATGTCCTCAGATGGTTCCTTTTGTCCGTTTATTCTCAGCGAGACTTCATTAACACCTATCTTATCAAATATCATATGGCTGCGTTCCTGAGAGTTAAATCGCTCTCTATTCTGTAGCGCAACAAATATATGACGTGGGGCTGAAACACCTTGTTTTGATGCCAGGTGCCATGTAAATGTACCATTAATATTAGAATCCATGGTATCTGTGGTCACTGATAACCAACTTAACAATGATTTTCCTCCATGATCCATAAATGATAGTAGCCACTCTTCTGTTGTGATTGATGGAGTCATTACTGGCATCCACAATGATAGTTTTGTTATATTTACTTTACCCTCGGGAACATCAGCACCATGCCAGATTGCATCAACATCATTACCCTTTCGCACGAGTGCTACTGTATGCTTCGCTCCATAGAAAACTTTTCGGACATTTCTACAGAATCCGAAAATATGATGCAGTGGAATCGCGCATGAAAATTTTCGACGTGGCCTCTTCAACATTGATAAGCGTGTTGCAAACCCTAGGTTATAACTGGTCTTGCTTGGTGTTCAGGAGAAGCAGGATGTGGTTGTGGATCAGCCGTGGTATCCTGCAGTGTACGTAATTTAATATACTGAATATATTCAGCGTTATTGGTAATATCCTTAGAAAACATCATAGATGGACCTGCCGATCTTGTATAATCATCAGAATATCTTGCTAACCCTATTATTGTTGTGGCAACATCAACCTCACACTCAATAGATTCAATTTCTCTTCCATCAATCATATATCTAGCACTTTCAACGCCATGATACCGTTATTAACAAAACCAACTCGAACATTTGCATCATCTGCGTATGGTGTATTAGCTGCAACATTTAATGCAAGTTCTCCTTCCACTTCAATAAATGCTTCAGCGGGTAAAAAGTATTTTTGGTATCATGAACTTGAAGTTCAATTCTTGATCGAAGATCTGGTTGTACTGCATGATAAGAATAAAATTGATAATCGCGTACAGAATCATCCCTACGCACTTGGGCGTCCATATCAAACGCTGGATTAAGTGTCTCTTTGAACATTTTATTATATATTCCTCAATCTAAATCATGATTTTTTCGTGATCTAAATCGTGATTTTGGTCGTGGTTTTAAGCCACTTCCCGCTATCATATTTGCAGTAATATTATCTTGGTCACTTGCTGTCAATGATGAAGTCACCAACGATGCTAATTTCTGATCTACTGCATTATTTATTATTTTACTAACATTTGTAGGCATTACTTCTGTAGATGGTAACGGCAGTGACGAAGTCGAAAATCCAAGGGATTTTTGCGGTGGTTTTCTTCATCGAACTAACGATATTAGTTTATCCTTCACGGCGGAAAATGCTTTCCCGGCAACATCTCCAACAGCCCTAATACCCTTATCATGAATAACACCAATGGCTTTCATTGATAATTGTTTTGCGATTGGTGCTATTTTTGGAGCCATTCTTGAAAATAACCCTGCAATGGTATTACCGAGACCATCACCATAGTACGCTCTATAAACTGGCAGTCGTGAATTTACTACATAGATACTGGTTGGTTTATCATGGTTGTAGTGTATGATCATCTTATTTAAATGATATTTATCTAATGTCACAATTTCGGTGATTAATCACTGTAATAACTATGATGCTCGGCTAACTCATCAATGAAATCTTGATATGTTTTGATATCCATAATGCCTCCTTGAAATAACCATACACAGATATCAGCTGCTTCATTAATTATTTCCGGTGAGTTATTTCCAGCTCATTTTCCTCCTATGAATACTTCTAATCGTGCTATATCGCTAAGAATATTACCAGGACAACAAACAAGACCACTACCTGATACCCAACTTGGACCACTCTGAGAAATTCCCATTCTGCTTGATTTTTTAGTTATACCAGTTGCACCTTTTTCACAATCAGCTTCTGCCATTATTTTTATTTCTTTGGGGATTGGGTCTGCTGTATATACTGGTGGTGGTTGTGTGACACCTTTTACCATAGCCATAAAATTATTAAAATCATCACGTATCTTTTTTGTGATTTTAGTTTTACCACGGTTTGCTAAAAATACTTTATTTGCCCAGGTGTTTTTGTCTTTTATAGCTTCATCAAAATCATCATTTATATATTGTTTCCTTGTTTTAAAATTTATTCTAGTAAAATCAGCTAATTCAGAATCTGTTCTGATTCTTCTAATTCTATTTATTGCATCTTCCATAAATATCTTTTCAGGTGGATAGTCTCCTCGTTCTTTTGCAACAGCACTTTGTTATTCAAGTAGTTCAGGTGGTGGGGGGCTAATATCAATATCACCTGGTTGTTCAATTTCTTCTTGAAGTTGTCGTTCTTGTTGTTCTTGAAGTCGTGCAGCAGTTATTATATCACCAGGAAGTGTTTTTAAAGATTTTTTTTGTTTGTTTGGATCTTTTTGCTGTTTTTTTCAAGTACAGGAAAAAGAGGAGCTTCTTTTCTTTCTCCTTTTTTGGGGATATCTCCGTATATTGCTCACTCAGTGGCTGATATTATCCCTTTGGTTGCCGTGGTTATTGGTTTAAACAATTCTTCAGTTCCTGTTATAAACCAGTCTGAAGACTCTGTCTAGCTTGCAATTTTTATCGAACAGAATCGCGGATTGGTATAAATTTCTTAATTGCGACTAATCTTTCATGCGCTAATCTAGTCGTTAGTGCTTCATTTACCATTATATAGAAAATGCTAGCGTTTTTAAATGTACAATCTAAATGCAGTGAGAAATGCAACAAAAACAATTAAAAATGCAACAAAATGACCAAAAATCAATATATAAAAAATCCATGAATTTTTCCACCCCGAATTTCACTACAGTGTTATATTACTTCCGTGTAGTTCATTGATAAAAACCCGCCTTTACAAATTCATTCACGGTGAAGCGCACACACATACCTGTTAGGTGAGTAAGAGTTCTACCTGTCCATTGTATTTCAAATAAATATTGAAGTATTGTACATGTCAAATCGTTGGTTAGAACTTATTCTGTTGAGGTTACCAAGGGGGAATTAAGTTTGGCGGATAATATCTCTTATTGTTTTAACCCTCAAATTAATTGTGCATTTGTTTTCATATTGCTGCCCCAATTCTTTTCTGATTTTTTCGACAACAGTGAATAACGGGACAAACTTATTGACGTCGTTACAGAATACAAGGGAGTTGCGAATTTTCTTTATAAAAGCGTACTGTTTTGGTAACATATATTTATTATTCATAGCTCTGTATTCAATATCTTGAAAATCAGAAATAATTTGATCACAATTTAATTTATCTGACAATTGAATTCCTTGAGTTTTCAAATTTGAAATCTCAGTTATGATCTCATTGATACTTTCAGAATTCATATATAATAATATATATTTCTAATACAAAAACGGTCAATTTTGACCCATAATTCATACGTAAACGAATTGAATTCTGTTTTTAAAACACTTCAAAAGAGCCAATCAATATACCCCCTCTGCTACTTTTTGTACTGAGGGTATAAAAATATCAAAATATCTACCAGCTTCATACATCAATTGAAATGTTTTTTCTTTGTTACTTTTTATATTAAATGATTTTATAGGCCTGGCATTTTTCGAGTTTATTCCAGTCTCTCCTCGTTTGGTGTTTTCACTTCGTGAAATAGCTTGTACATTTGATAAAGAATTGTTCTTAAGACATCCATCAATATGATCAATAACAAGACCATCCTTGATCAATCACCTCATATACACTATACACCTCATATACGAATCGATGACAATAATATGTCTTCTTTTCAACAGTAAACTTCAAATACCGCATACCATTGTCAGTACCAACTGGATTCTTCAGTCTGCGGTTTCTGACAATACCGTCACGAGATGCTTCATAATTGGTAATCACGTGATGTGGCTGAAATTCTTGGTCCATTTATATATATAATACTATTTGTCTAATTCATTGTTTGGTTAAATTATTACTTTGGAATCTATGAATATAGTCTTGAGGTGTTCTTATGATTTTGTCAGAGTCATTGATGGAGTTTTTGATTCTCTTATCATAATAACGCTTCAACTCTATGTATCGCTTACCACCACAACTCAGACACAATTGCGATTTTCCTCTCACACCTACCCCACATCGGAGACAAAGGACTGGGCCAAAACTCCCGCGACGAAAGCTTTGTAAATGATATCCACAGAATTCCTTTCTGCGTGATTTGTTACACGCGGTTACTGATCTTATCATAAGCCTTTGCAATAATTCATTATATAATAAATTCTTTATTTAAATACTTGTTTTAATTATAATATAGGAGAGTTCGAGAGATTGTCTAAAACTAAGCCTAGGAAAAATGCTAAATTCAATCTCGATAGAGTCTCCATAGATGTACCAAAGGGTCTAATAAGTGATAGAAGCATGATAGGTAAAATCCGCGATTGTTTCAATGAATTCAAGTGCGATGGAGCATCTCACTGTTGGTCGAATTGATGGTGACGTTGATGCTACCATGAATGATGAAAGAGCAGCAGTGATAATCTCACATCTTGACAGGATAAAGTACTTTTTTAGAGTGAAATTCATTATCCGCACAGAAATGGGAAATTGGATTATTCGAGACAAATTTGAACTAATTTTGAAAGATAAAAGAACTATCACTGTAAGTCATGATTCCAAACCAGAAATTTTGACTGGGATTGACCATACTATGAAAGATCCTATCCTTTAGCAGCAGTTGTTTATGGGATATATTCGTTAAATGATAAACCGAGTATTGAAAAACTAAAACCAATGAAACTGTCATCGCTGAATTATGTAGCAGAACGAATTATAGAACACTTCACAAATGCGTTGCGTGGAAACAAATTGACTGATCTAAGACGTATAAAAAATAAACGAATGGGAATTAACAGTTAGGAAGAATGGAGCAACGATCCAAGATATAACCAAATTAGAAACATCATTAAGATTCCCAATAACCACAATGACGATAACAGAAGTATTGCACGAATCTAAATATAAATCAAAAGGAACTCCAATTAAAATTATTGACCATAATGAACACGTGTGGACACCTGCGGTAACAATATTTCCGTGGGATAGAACCCTAAAATATTACACGGGAAATTTATTTGATTTTATTTCTCAATCGAGAAAATATGATCATGTGTCAGTGTGGGTACTTCACAGTTTTGAAGACGAAGAGGGTAAATTCGATCAATTTGTAAGACTCAATGGCAAATTATACCGTACTGAAGCCCTGCACAATGAAATGAAAAAACTAGCTAGTAGTTTTTCAACAGAACACGACGAACAATTATTAACAAACTGTTTTACAATTCCGTCGGTTGCAGCTCATTTTGCGAGAAAGAAAAACACATGAAACCAACAAGACCTGAATTTCTATCAGATATAAAATCAAGCTGCGTTGAATATAACCATGGAGGATTATGGAATACAAAATATGACCCTGAAAATATTATTTCGGTTGATATAGTTGCGTGTTATCCCAGGATTTTTCTTGGGTATGGAGAATGTGCTAAGTACTTTGAACGATTTGGACATCCCACAAAATGACTCGTGTTGCGATTAATGGACCACTACCCGATTTTGATTTAATTGGATTCGCTCGTGTGGTATCATTTGAATTGGCTACAGGACTTCATCCGTGCTGTTATGCTTGGATTGGCAGACACATCTCTGAAAAACACTGGATGCCAATAGTGTTATTATGGTATATAATTGAATCTAAAATGCTGATATCGCTGATTGTCAGTGAAGCGATTATATCATATCGAGCGCAGACTGAGGTCTGGTTACCACAACTTGATAGTCTAGATAGTATAATCAGAGACTATAGAAAACAATTCCCCGATCTCGATGAAGAAGATATCTTGAAATGGTCCAAACAGATATTTGAAGTTAGAAATAAACAAGCAAAAGATCTTGGTAGAAGAATAATTGGTAAATTCACTCAGGGTGGAAAAAAATACAACAATAACCGATATTCTTCACGGTTGATTAAAGATGATGCTGAATACGACTTTATAATCGCAGATGTAACATCTAGGGGTATATACGTCGATCGTAAAGACGCTTTCTTGTCCGATGGAATCAAATTAGGTACAGTTGTTACTTACACAGATGGATACAGTCTTCAGCATACACATTTGAGGTCGTCTATGCTGGCTTATGCTTCTATTAATTTACTTTCGATGATAAATAGATTTCCTGAATCAGCAGTTAGAGTTGCCACTGATTCATTTTATATAAACGCGAAACACAGCGAAGCAGTAGCTGAATTCACTAATTCAGACGAGAGTTGGGGATCATGGAGAATTGAAAAGGAAATACTGTGTGGTTATTCCAAATCAGCAGATGTTACGATAAATATTTGAAGAATAATCAGATATCAGAACTATCTAATGCACCGTCGATATCAGATCCAATATGTAGATTTAAAACAGTTTATTTAAACGGCTGTGGTGGGTCAGGAAAGACAACTCGTGCGATTGAATTATTTTGAGGGAAATCAAACATGATTGTGCTGACACCGACACATAGACTTGCAAGAGAGATAAAACAATGTGGAATTAATGTTTGCACTTATCACAATTTCTTTCAATGGAAGGCGACAAATGGACTCCTGATCGAATGGGTGAGAAATTTATTCCTGAAATCATCATTTGGGATGAAATAGGCACGATGTCGTTAGATGTATTACAAAGATTTCTTGATTGGCTATTGCTAACGAATACAAAAGTCATCATCTGTGGCGGTCATGGTCAACCACCACCATTTGTCGGTTTGTCTCATGATTGGCTAAAGAATTTTGTAGACTATTATGAAGAAATTAATACTGATCATAGAGCACTTGATGAACAATTACGCGAATTCAAAAGACTAATCAGATTACAACCGGATAGAATCGAGTGTGAAATAGCGCGTGAAATAATTTTGGAAACCTCATTAAATGATTTCTGGGAAGCGTGGAGACCAAACGATTTGATAGTGGCAAGTAGAAAGATAGTCAGAGACATACTTCAGATGAAGTTATTTAGAATTCATAAAGAAAAATTTTCAACACTCCCAACACTGCTGTGTTATAGACCCAAAGATACACGAAAACAGAATATTGAAGTTGGTATTCCAGGACAAAGTGAAAAACAAATTCTCGTATTAAATGATGTTGTGCTGGTTGATATCAATGTCGTTGAAGATGCATTACGCGCTGATAAATCCCCATGGACGCTAGGTTATACAGCGACGATACATTCTTCACATGGGTTGACTATATCCGATACAATTGTTTGGATCATAGATAATCACATTGACTGGTCGAATTTAGTTTATCTTGCGGTGTCCAGAGTACGAAGAATAAATCAACTTCGAAGAGTTGTTTTAGATTATAATGACAATACAATAAGTGATATTGTCAGCGATGATATAATCAGAAAAAAACTCTGGTTATAAACAACAGGATAACAAAAATAATAGAGAATTTGATATTGATGCTGAATTAATAATTACACTGAAAAAACAACAGAATAATCACTGCGCGAGTTGCAATTGTATAATGAGTTGGAGTTGGTCGGATAAAGACTCTCAACAATTTACCGTAGACAGAAAAAAATAGCAGCGTAGGTCATACCAGAGATTATGTGATGCTGGCTTGTCTTGAGTGCAAAGACGAAGAGGTGCTAGTTAAGACCATGCAGTGGTAATTGAGTATCCTTGGGTATCAATTGTTGTTGTTCACAAGTAAATCCTCGCTGAGGAGAAGTTGAATCCAACCTATAGATTGCTGGTCTACCCATGGATCATGTTATATACTAGATATTTTATGTGCAGTGACACTCCAAATAGGATCAGTAGCCCTATTTTTGCCACCTTTGAGCTCTCCTGGTTCATATAAATATCTAACAGTGACATTACCGAGTATTGGTTGTTTTGAAAAATCATTTTGCGGTTTTACGGGTATATACTTCTTTTTAATCACGTTGTTATGTTTCATGTTGATTGTTCGAGTAATCTCATTATTCAGCGCGGTAATTACGCCTGGTAATCTCTTGGCCTATTCACGAGATCGTTTATCCTGAATAAATTCCTTCGCGTATTGATATCCAAATAACCGCTCAGCAAGTGTCCGATTAAATCATTCAACAATTGCCTGATCGCGATGTAGTGCAGTATGTCCTCGTCTGATGGTGACATTATGATGCTTCATTGTTGATAAGACTGCACCCTGAAATTCCTTGCCAGGATCAACTTGTAATAGATTTGGCCAATGCAGATGACCCCATCGATAAATCCTTTCAAATGCAGAAGCTACTTCAGTTGATGATTTTGTTTTTAATGGCTCTGCTTGTTTGTATCGACTCGCAACATCAACTACGGTTAGCGCGTACTTGTAAACACCATCATGCGGCAGAAATAATATATCAGGTTGATGAACCTCATTAGGGACGGTCACATCAAAATGCGAGAAGTTAATTTGTTTAGGTGGTGGTAGATAAATTTGCCATATCGCCTGTTTGGATATATAACCAATCCGCTGCTGTAGTATTTTTCACCTTTGCGGCGCTAGCGAGTTTACTAATTGCTGATTTACCCCTCCAGTATCCTCTTGGAGAATAATAAATAGATTCCATGTTGTTATTAATTACCAGCACCCAACATTAATTTACCCTTCATTGCCGATTTTATCAACCATGAAGCCAATTTTTCTTTGAAGGATTTATCAGTGATAGAATTCAACGCATGAATCAATTTTACATCTGCGATGTGTCTGTTTTGCAGATTACTGCTTTTATAAGCAACATCATGAGCATGACATGCCTTATCAATAGCGTTTATTGGGTTTTCACCGGGTCGGGGTTGGTTTTGATCATCGAGTCTGATATCGAGTCTTGTCCCAGGTCCACAATAACTATACCCTGGAAGGTGTTTTTCTCCTGGGTATTTTGCCCATGGTGTTCTCGGTAATTTTACTTACTTGGCTGCAATATCACCTCCTCATTTTTTTTTTTTTTAAATATCTCCAGATTTCATTGAAACAAATCTAAATTTCTTTGCACCACATTCTACACACCTACCAGCTAGTGCTGATCTGTTATTTTTAGTTGTAACCGTCAAGTCGTTTGTGCCAGTACACTTCTTACATTTCACACAATAAAGATCCATAATATATTTATAATAACATGAATGTAATTGATTTTACGGCGACAAAAACAAGAGAGCCAGTTAAGCATCATGCAGCACTACCAAATTCTATTTGTATGATTATAATCGGACCATCTGGAAGTGGCAAAACACAACTGCTACTTAATTTGATAACGAGATGGATGAAATGGGATAAATTGTATTTAATAGCCCCAAGTGTAGATGATCAGCCATGCTACGAAGTGTTAAAGGATTACAACGAAAAGGCAGCAGAAATCACCGGCGAGGGTATTATAGAGTTTATAACTGATATTGACGAAGCACCAGCAATAGAAGACTTAGATGGAAGCATTAACAATTTGGTCGTATATGATGATGTGATGTTAGACAATCAAAAGAATCCTGCTAGGATATTTTCCAGAGGTAGGAATAAAAACACTGACGTGATATATGTCACTCTACGATACACACAAATACCAAAATTGATCAGAGATAACTGCAATATTCTTGCTGTATTGGAGTTGACACACATACGCTACAAAATATTTGGCAAACTTGGTGCGGCGGTGATATGGATTATAATCTCTTTAGAAATTTCTTTAGTCATGCTCAGTCTATTCCACATGGATTTGTAATGATAAATTTGCATGATGCTAGATCAAGTTATCGTATCGGACTTGATCAAATATTCGGTTAAAATTGCTAACAATTTCAACAAGGATTGTTAACCCCATAGCAGCAGCAGGGGGTGCAACAAAGAATTTGGCATCTTTTGTTTTACGATTTCAAGGAAGCCTTGGTTTGCTAAATGGATGCTTTTTTTTAGGATTTCGAACAAGCCTTCGTTTCCCAACTGGACGCTCTAAAAAGTTGTCCGATTCGCCCCTGCTGCTGTTACTATAAACTCACGTGAGCAAGATTTTGCTCATGTATTTTGCTTACGTGACCAGGATTGCTCACATGAGCAAGATTGCTCAACTCACATGAGCAAGACATGTGAGCAAGATTGCTCACGTGAGCAAGTCTGCACATGTGAAAGTTGCATGAGCAGGGAAATTGCTTATGTGAAGATTTTGCTCACGTGAGAAAGGTCTTGCTCATGTGAGCAAAACCACAACAAAAAAACAAGCATATCATTTGATTTGTAATTTTAATACAAGCATTTTTGACAAAAATTAAAAAGAAGAATAAAGTTTTCTATCATAAAAATGTTTTTTTAACACCTACAAAGAGACTTTCACGGTTATATTAACTCTTTACCTTCTGCAGACGCATATATGCGACCATAAAAATAGCCTTGTACCCTCACAGACGCATATACAAGCTGCTAATAATACTCTCTCTCTCCCGGCTGGCTCATACATGCGTTTCCGGCCAAGAATTGGGAACCCCCAGAGGCGCATATACACGTTTTATATTAAGGCTTCGTATTGGATGAAATTAGAAACATCTGATCTATTTTAAAATATTTAGCCAATGAAAATAGTCCTTACATAAAATGATGAAAGTATTCTATTAATAGTATTATAGCTCCTAAGCGGGAAATTCTATTGCAAACGAGGTCAATTGTGAAAGTGAAACAAAATGGCAACATTCATGTATTCTGACGACGATTCTGACGAAAGTTTTGAAGGTTTTGAAATTGATGACGTTGCAAATGACATGACATTTAATGAGATTCAAGATGAAGGATCGGATATTAGTATTAGTCCAGTGTCGACACCTGACATTTCAGATTTATCTGATGAATCGGAGACGGAGGATGAAATGCACGAGGATCAAATTTGGTCGGAACAATTGAAACCGGTAAAAGTGGACGACTTTTCATCAGTTTCAGGATCGACGTTTATTTTAGATGAAACTGCAAGGGAGATTGATTTCTTTTTACGGTTTTTCCCCGAAGAAATATTCCAGTTACTAGTAGACGAAACAAACAGTTACGCCGAAAAACAAATTGGCGAGAAGCCAGATCCAAAGTGGTCACCAACTTCAATTGCAGAAATGAAGGCATTTCTTGGAATACATGTCGTTTTTAGCATCATGCAAATTCCAGAATACAAGATCGCTTGGAACACAAGTAACTTTTATGGAATACAGGGTATTCCAGATATAATGACAAGGGAACGTTATGAGAAACTGTCGAAATATTTTCACGCTAACGATGTTACTAACAACCCTCCACAGAGACAACCTGGGCATGACAAGTTGTGTCATATTAGACCAGTTCTAAACACTATCCTTGCCAGGTGTCTTGAAAATTATAACCCACCGAAGGATCAAGCTGTTGATGAGGGTATGATTGCATTTAAAGGCAGATTATCTTTTAGACAATACTTGCCAGCAAAGCCTACCAAATTTGGTATAAAAGTATGGGAGAGGGCCAATCCAGCGAATGGATATGTTCACGAGTTTCAAATATATTGTGGACGTGAAGGAAGTCGTGGTATTGAACATGGCCTAGGATCCAGAGTTGTTACCGACTTGACAAGAAGACTTGTCGGCAAGAACCACCATGTTTACATGGATAATTATTTTTCAAGTCCGGCTCTGTTCGAAACTTTGAAAACCGACAAAATATACTGTTGTGGAACCGTTCGTGCAAACCGAAGAAATATTCCGGAAGCTATAAAAAATCCCAGAAACCTTTCCAGAGGCCAGTCTAGAACGATGCAGAAGGGCACACTGACCGTAACTGCATGGAAAGATAGAAAATTGGTCCATTTTCTTTATAACAACATTAGCTCAGGAGAAGAAACTGTTGTTCAGCGACGGCAGAGGCATGGAGTTCGCCAGGAGATAACAGCACCTGGTGTGGCCACATTGTACTCCAAAAAGAAAATGGGTGTTGACTTGGCTGACCAGATTAGAATGCAATATGGTACATGCAGAAAAGCAAAGAAATGGTGGAAGTATCTGTTTTGGTTTTTATTCGATATAGCCCTTTGCAATGCCTTCCTAACAATGAAAGAATCACCAAACCATCAGATCATCACTCGTAGCAGAAGGACCAAAAAGCGGCGTCAGCTTGACTTTCGAAAAAATCTCGGACAGCAGTTAATTGCAGGTTTCAGGGGATCAAGGAAGCGGTCAGCAGTATCTGCTATAGATAGTGAAGGTAACTGCCACTGGCCCATCAAATTTGACAAGCGGGGTAAATGCAAACAATGTTTGCAGAATGGCAGCAGGCATGAAGTATTTATTGGCTGTGAAGTTTGTAAAGTTAGATTGTGTGTAGACAGAGACTGCTTCAGGCAATATCATAAAAAACTGACAAATTTGCATTAAAATAGTGGACACATTGTTGTGTAAATAGTGGTGAGAAAAGTTTCTAATGTACAGTATAAACATAAACATATATCTTGACTTCAATTTTTTTATTATGAATATGTGAATATAAACATTGATTCCTATGGATTATAATTACCTGTTGGTGGAAATGAGTGGCACAAAACATTGGTAAGTTTTTAAACATTTATTTTTCATTAAATTACATAGTTTGCATGGGAAAAAATTATACAGAACATGTAGACAGCATGTGCACTACCAACTCAAGAAGCTCTCACTCAGGCAGCCATTAGGATGCTCTGGGGTTCAGCCTAGAAACAGCTGCTAGAAGGCAGGCTGCTTATCAGGTTTAGTAGGAAGGGCAGCATGTACTTGCAGAAGGTAAAGAGTTAAAATCCAGTGGTGATTAGCATTCAATTATGCATGTTTTTTTTTAAATTTCTCAAATGAGGAAAAGATAAAAACTAGTATGTATATACATGTATAGTCTCGCACAAAACTAATTTCAATTTGAGATTCATCTTTTTGAATCTAGGCATTTCCTGTTGATCATGGAATTTAGGCTAGCAGGCTGTCATGAAATGTTGAAAAATAAAATCTGGAATGGAAATAAAAATTTGTTACAGTTAGTGTTTGGGAGTCTTATCATGGCATGACAAGGCTTAGGAAAAACACAATTGTTGTTCAGTTTTAATGGTACTTTTAACATATTACTTAGGCAGCTGAATGGCCAAGCTTCTACTGTCATTAGAAGGAAATCTGCTTAATTATGATATTTGTTAAAGGCAACTTCCAATGATATTTTGGTTGATATTTTCTGTGTCGGACCAGCTTGCATAGATTTTGGAGACTGATAAATATCTTGGAGATGTCCATCTCTGCTGGATCTGAAATGGTGACGTTTTTTCACATGATGATAAAGATATGGGGGATTTTCTTCTTGGTGTTCTTGTAGTTGTTTGGTGACTGTGACGACTCTTGGAATGGTGGTGAACACTGAACCATTTGTGGGGTTACTGCATTACTTGCAACTGTTCCCTTTTTCTCTGCCTAGAAAAATAGATTTTTTAATGATCTTTTTTCATCTTAACATGTAATCCTTTAAAAGATAATATACAATGGTAAATAGGAAAATGGAACATTCATGTGGTCCAATATAAACTGTTTTTGCAGAGTAATTGAAGTTTTCTTAATATGTACTAGCTTAGGAATTTAGATTATAAAGTTCTGGGCTAATACCAGTTTTACAAATTAACTTTAAGAACTTACTGGACCTTAGGTTGGCACTTATTTTCTTTAAATTTTAAACTTCATAGGTTAGTTCTAAAAAAAATTATGGCTTTTAATTGTGCCGTATGCAAATGGAAATTACTAATACTAGTATATGGTCTGTACTGTAGGTAAAATATAATTGTTAAAACCACAATATGAATTATATTACAAACCAATCTCGTATCAAAGTAATAGATAAGATACTATTATCTGTACTTTAACTAAGTAAAGCCAAAGGAAAAATGTTTCCCACCAGCTGACCAGCCCTGTTTTCTATTGCTGACCTAACACTTCCACTCTGGGGAAAATTAAATAAAATATTAAAAACAACAAATTAGCTGTAATTGCACTTTGCATATAACTGATTTGGTTTAACCTGGTACTTTAAAGTCCTCATGGGCATATATATATATATATATATATATATATCCTAATTTTAAAACCAACTTGGAATAGGAAACATATTTGGAGGGGGGGGGGAGCCTTAGTAACGTGGAAGACACTTTTATAAAAAGCAAATAACTTTTGGGAACTTACATCTTTCTTCTTCCTGAAATATGCCATGGTTTGAATTTTTTGGCTGAAATTGCCACTTTTATGTGCGTCCTCTATGGTTTATTTTCTGTTACTTTCTTTTTCAGAGAGGTTCTTTGTCTCAAGATCTTCTAACAACTCACTTTCCATTTCAAGTAGTTTTGCTGTTTTCAGGGGGGCTTTCTTCCTTGACACTGTTCTTCTGTTTATATTAATTCTTTTGCACATGCAACAAGATCATCTTTGCCTTGCTTTCCTTTCAAGACAAAGAACCCTTACTTCGTACTCCTTTAATCTTCTGATATCCCTCCCAATTTCGTCAATGTTTTCTGTTTCATACTTGACATGAACAGCAGCACATATGCTCACACGCGGACATGACTGGAGGTTGATCTTATTTTGGTTATGTTCACAATATCCACACTCTTGTCATCATAGAAGTATACAACAGCGAACATGTTGCAGAAGTATATTAAATGACTTTCTAAGCAGCGTATTACAGTTGTTGCTAAACATGGCTATCTGTTTGAATGTATTCTTCTACATTGTACACTCTCGGTCAGCATTCAGCATCCCTGGAGTTTATCTGAGGCGCCATAGAGGGTGCACTTTTCACTATACGTGCCTTTGTACAAATTTACTCAGAAATGACTTATTGTTATATATCAAATAAACTGTTTTTATTATAGCTGTTTCGTAAAAACTGATCTATGTAAATTAACTAATATCATTGATAAGTTAATTAATATCGCCGTATTTAATTTTGATGTTTATACATTTTGAATGCCTCATGGGACACTTCTGTTTTGAAGAAGTCCATTGTTCCATCATGTAATCTGATAACCTGGGTCACACATGTTAGATTATAAATTAACGATAGAGGAATAATTCTTTTTAAAAACGTTGCCCACCAGTATCAAGAATTATGTTTACCTGCTTGAATAGTTAGCAAAATGACGTTTTTTTTTTATATATTGACTAGTCTTGTACCGAGTTTTGGGTTGACATATTAAGAGTTGCTCTTGCCGTCCGATGACAATCGTTCGTTTTGTCTACAATGGGATAACATCTTCAACAGAGAAAAAGTTACTTGCGGTATACAATAATACAGTTGAAAGGTTGGTATATTACTATTATTAGTAGTAGTAGTAGTAGTAGTAGTAGTAGTAGTATTGCCCTTTAACTTCTCACTGTTGTATAGATGGTGGTAATTATGTGATACCTAATTGTAGTTGCATGATACATACAATCTAAGGGTCGGATTGCTGGGAAGTGTATATGGTATTTAGCCTCCCCACCCCACCTTGCACACACAAACGGTCTGTAACATGTCACTTGAAATATGACATCGTTTTGTTCTTGGGCACGTTTTTTTGGGGGGTGGGAGGGGTGTATTATGCCCATTGGAGTATAAAGACAGACTTTTGCTTCGTGACCTTTCGAGAAAAGTCAGGGTTTCTTTGACATTTTGGACACACACACCCCCAACACTAGTCCTACCTGTAAGACATAGCACATGTTGATTTTGTTTTGGTGCTGATGCCCAAAACATAAATATTCAGCGTCGGGTCTTATGTGTAGGACTACCCCAACACTAGATCGGATCCGACTTGCAAACTTGCCCTTTCCATTTTTTGTTTCATTCGACTATTAATAAATTTAATATTTCCAGGTTATATCATAATATTGTTGTAAAAGTAGCGATAATTTTCACTCTTCAATTAGTCACAATATTGAAAAATCGTGGCAGAATTATTCGATTTTTTTGTTGTTGTGCAAACAATTATGCATTGGTCTCGTGTTAAGATAGTAGATAATAAAATGAGAGCATTATTTTCGAAACTTGTTCATTGTAAAAGTTTGGGGGAACTTTAGTGTATATTCAGAAGGTGGAAGGAGGATTTAAAGAACACATACATGCAACAAAATAGTTTTTCGGCACATATTTACTTTTTTTAATTAAGTAATATTTCAAAGTATAGCTAATATATTCAGCATTCGTTACATAATGGAACTGGCACATACTTAATTTCTGTTAATTCCATCTGCTACTTGGATTGCTTAGTTCAGATACATTGCTCCAAAATTATGTTCTTCAATTTAGTATTGTTAATCACTTGAAATGCAGTTGCAGCATTAAATATGTTGAGTTTACCACGATTTTATTTTCCAACTATGATAATGAATTGCAATATGCAAGCAAATCCACGTCTGCAGCGTTAAACTTTATCTGTACGTATGAATGGATTTATTACATTTTTATCAGTCTCTATTGAAGAAATTTATTTATTTTTTTATATAATTTTTCTATTTTTTATGCTTATAGAAGATTTGGAAACACAAATTTATCACAACTGGATGTCAAGATGAAGCAGTAAAATGCAGTACATTGACTCAACGTGGATATTTGGATCTCATCTTTCATATTCGAAAAGAAAGACTATTAAAATGGAGGTTCTTAAAAAGAAGACTGAGCATTGCTGCTTGTTGTTTAGTAATTAGAAAGATTATATTGCACATAATAATGTATGTTTGTGTAACTGACAGTTAATAGAGAAGCTGAATTCAGATTTCCATATAATAAAGTCACCGAACAAAGACTAATGGAGCATATCATTGTCTGTAATAACCCAAATTACAAAAGTCAGTCAGTGGCAGTTGCAGTAACAGATATTGACTTGTGTGAAAGTAAACAGAGAAGAAAACAGCTTAGTATACTTGTGTAGTTCTTCAAATCTTCTGGAAAAAGAATGAGAGTTTATTAAGTCACAAGGACTACACATCAGTGGTTAATTTTTTAAAGATGTGGGTGTACTTGTTTTACAGTTTTATTGTGGAATATTGAGAAGTTGGATTATATTGTTTTCAATTCTGGATGAAAACATTGAATTATATTTATTTTATGTAGCATTCATTTTTAGCAGAAAAGGAATATTATTATTATATTTGTAAACTGCATACTTTTGGGGGAAAAAAATCCCATTTAATCTTTTCATGGATTACTGAATTAAACATGAACATATATGCATGGAGATTATGTTTTCTTTGATAGCTGTGTAATGGATAGTCAGGTTATACAAGACGAGTGCTAGTTCTTTTGTTTTATGAATTGATAGGAACATTAATATGTTCAAATGCAAATTCATTGATATTTGTATGAACCATGTCTGAAAATGATAAGATATATGGCTATTATTTAATTTGTGACAGCATATATGTGAGACAAAGCTGTCAATAAAATCTGTTTTTCACTATTTTGGCATCCTTCAGAATAGTACTTTTTAGTTAAACATTATGAATTTATTTTATTCTTTTGAAGACTATATCTTTAGCATCTACACTTTTTAGTCTAAATGAGATGACTGTTGTGTCAAAGTAAGACTAAAACAGTCTGTAAGAAAATTGAAATTTTTAAAATAAAAAACAACAAAGTAACAACAATTGCAAAATAAGAAATGATTTCTGTTTGGGAATAATCAGGATTGACTTTTCAGAATGCAACCTTTGCACAAAATATTTAAGTCCGCATTTCTCATGTGATAACTCACATGAGAAAATCCAACTTAGAACAAATTTGATACAAGTGTTTACCACAAAGTCTCCTCAAAATCCAAATTTCTCGCATGATAACTCACATGAGACTTTACAACTCTGCCTTATGTTCAAACTTGTTAGATAAATGTTCAGAATAATTTTCTAAGTTCTACTTTCTCATGTGAATATTCAAATTCTCATGTGAGCAACATTTGCACACGTGAGAATTAGGTTAGATTTTTCTCTTGCTCATAACATCTAACAAACTGCTAACATAAGCTAGCAAAATCTACCCAATTTGCATACATTTCTAACAAGGTTCTCATGTGCAGCTTATGAGCAGCTCATGTGAATTGTTGAGATTTTTCTGTACAAGATTCCTCCTTATTGTACTTTTTACTGTTTTTCCTCATCCAAGCCCTCATCCTCGTCATTTCTTCAGTTTTGGTAGCTTTCTCTATCTTGATATCCCATACCAATAATAAAGATTGTATGTTTTTCACCTGTCCTCGGGCTTGAGCTTGTAAATAATGTCCTACCTTGGGCCTTGAGGGCTTGTAGCATAGCCAATGGAGCTAGTAGCTGGTAACCTGTTGGATATCACACCTTTTGTGACTACAGTATCTCTCTCCATCTCTGGTGTATTTTTCTTCCTGCAACAACCATGACTCCTACATGTAATTTCCTAATCTTTTATTTATAGTTACTGTAAATAACCCATTCCCAAAAAACACTGAGTTTCTTGAATTTTATACTTTGCCTCAGAGATTCAGTTACAGTGATAAACTAGTTAGTAAGTGGACCATTCTATACTTTTAAAGAAAATAGTGCCAGTCATTAAGTGAGACAGGCTTTTAGTTTGACTTGTGGATCAAAATTCTCAGAATGGATGTGCAATCAAAGAAAGGACAAATCAACACTGCTTTGTGTCAAGCGCCAAATTTTTCGCCAGTGAAATTCATTAATTAATTCTTAGTCTAGCCGACAATTAACTGTCTTGGAGTAGAGTTTGGATGAAGGAATGTTTACCTAACTCGGTCATGCTGTTAGAATGTTATAGTAAAAACGGACTGGGTGTTTGACACGCTGCAAAAGAGGGAATTTCTCACGTAAAGCTGTCAAAGTAATTTGAAACAAATGGTAGGGTGATATTTCGACCCCAGGTGGTATATTTTGGCATCTTGATAGACGGTTTTCCAAATGTCCGTAGGAATAGCATCTATTCCGATTGGTCAAATGTAGAAGGAGGGTTGGGTCGAACCCTGAAATGGGAAAATATATTCTCTGAGCTAATGAGTTTAAATTAGTCTAGGAATTACCTCTGCAAGAGAGGGTCCGTATTATTAATTCCGAAAATACGCAGAAGACTCCGGCCGTTCTTTGCAGGAAAGACGTTCGTAAAAAATTGTGGTTCCAGGTTAAACTGAATGTGGAGCGATTGTAAGATGCCAAAAGCACAAGGGAAAATAGTTTGTTAGAAGAAAGAGTGAGAAATAACGAGAAGTCAAGATTCAAGGAGGGAAAAGAAGTCAGAAGTCAGAGTTGTGGAATTCCCCGTTCAATCGAAGGGCAAACTAAAGTCGTGACGCACGCAGAAGGAAAAAACCAGTTGACGAACAAGGTCATTGTGAATCACCCAACAGTCCAATGTTAATGAACACTCGATTTCATGATGAAATTTACTATCAGCCATTAATGGCTAAATTCATCTATTTTATTAGTGTTTGAATTTTAATTAACGTATCCGTTATTTTAAAGCTTCGGTTTTGAAGTGCTTCTGAACAAAGAATAGTCAGAAGGAAAGAAAATTGTAATTTACTGTGTCATTCTTCTCTTAATTGTATTTTAATTAAATTCTCATTTGATCTTTACGGGGGTTCGTGTGTTGTCTTGTTCAAAATACAGTCTCAGATTACCATATCCATTCTATGACCGGGCAAATTACACCGTAGAGGTCATCCTTTAGATAACGAGAATTAGCGGGAGGCTGTTTCGAGTGTTGTTTTTCCAAGTTGCGCAATACCTCTGACCAGGGCTTGTGCGATATTGTACTAATAGCACTTGATAACCGACACGCCCGTTACACTTTGCAAATTTGGAAAGCAGAATACGTGTGTGATGCAATACAGAATTTGGTTGAATGTGCAACCTGACCCCTGTGAAAATTTCATGAACAGTTCTTGAATTATCCATGAACTGTTCTAGAACACTTTTCAAGAACCATTCATAAAATGCACATGTACATTTCATGAGAGTTCATGAACATTAAATGGCCAAATTTTCAAGAACTTTATATTTCATGAATTGTTCTACAGTTCATGAACATTATAACAAGGATTGTTCATGAACTGTTCAAGAACTAATATTCTAGAACAAATTCCTGAAATTATTTTCTTGAAAATTCAGCCATTTAATGTTCATGAACAGTTCAGGTACATTTTATTAATATTTCATGAATATGTGTTCTAAAAGAGTTTGTGAATAATTCCAGAATTGT
Source organism: Unio pictorum (assembly GCA_030141615.1). Lineage (NCBI taxonomy): Eukaryota > Metazoa > Mollusca > Bivalvia > Unionida > Unionidae > Unio > Unio pictorum. The sequence continues at coordinate 41,325,545 of JARLTB010000021.1, forward strand.
TTATGTCTGTTACAGTGAATCAGTCCAGATATCAGATTACGTGAACACCTCAGTTATTGATCAGAATCAACAGTTCTGATCAAATCTTTTGACTTTTCATAAATACACCTAAATTAGACACTTAAACACAGTTATGCAGTTAATGATTGAATCAACATAAAACAAATGTAGAAACACTCAGACAACTTTACTATCCTGTTTTATAACATTTTCTGATGGTGCACTGACCACTGTACGTCTTACAACCTTTTGCCCGTATGAAAAGTATGGGCGTATTGCGCCTGTACAGGAGCAGTATAAAAGGCATAATACGCTCAATGTAAAGGTGTAAAGCAACTTTTACTGGCATACAAGACCCAGAAGCATAATACTGGTATGAAATACAGGCATCTTTTGTCTAAGAGTTTTGAAATGTACAGGCGTATTTCAAAAATAATACTGGCGTATTGGCAAGAAAAGGCATATTTTGAAACTTAGAAAATAATAATGACACAGTTAAATCTTTTTGTATATGCATAAATCTATTTAATAATGACATACAAAGACAAATGAATGCTGAAATGTATTGACACTATTAAGTGTTTGAGTACCCAAATCCATTTTGTTCCCCACACCATCCCATTAAACTTGTGCATAACTTGTGTCCATTTGGTAGAATAAATACAATTATTTGCAGTAGCTGTTGCATACTATCACCAACAAGGATATGCTTTGTTGCAAAAATTGCTAAAAGCAACATGGCTGCACCAAATGTAATGCCAGCACCTTCATAAAGTGGTATTTTATCATCTATTGATTATTCAGGAATGGCATCTGTGAAACACAGGTTTACATCTTCATTACTTTCTATATCTTCAGTATACAAATCTTCAAAACAATGAATTCCATCATCTTGGCGTAATGTCTAATCAGTCTTTTTCTTCCTCAGTCTCTTGTTCTGTCTGACCACATTGTTGCTTGAATTCCTGGCAGCAAGCATTCTCATAATTATAAACTTACCCTTCCTCATGAATTTTATCTTCAGCAGTTACACATGTTTGTACTGACTCACAACAGCTTGAATCATTTGGCATCTAAAATAAGTTTTAAAAATAGTTTTATTTGAAGCTGGCAAATAATTTAACTACTAAAGAATTTTTTTTTTAGTGGTTTACCCATTTTGAAGTTATTAGATTGCTTCATATTAATTAATTTAAAAACCAAATGAAAGTTGTTCTGTCATGATTGAAATCAAGCATGACCACAAAATTCCAAACACCCATGAAAATGTCAATTTACAAGACATTATCTTTCCAGCAACCCTACTTTCTTTTATTTTTCTTCTTTTTCCTACCTTTTTGTCAGACTCCCTATTTGTTCCTACCTTTTTTAATGAAAGGTTTGTTATAAATAGAAAAAGCATCAAAAGGACAAAACATGTTAAATTTAAAGTGTTTCCATATTATGTAGCACAATGTATGATGTTTGGTTTACACAAAGGATGTAAACACATTGGACAATCGTAAAAGTTACTAAAGTAATTTGCTAAAAATAAGACCATTATTTAAAAAATACAGTAGACATAATATTTATGGCACCTTACAATAACAGAACATGAATAAAACCCATACAATAATATAAATCTTCTTGAAAGGATTTTTGAAGGTTCATTCAGTGAAATATTGCACAAGCAAAAACCTTTGCCAAATTAATATTTGCACAGTAGATAAAGTAATAATAATCTGACTTTTGTTTTACTTGTATTGTGATCTTAAACATACAGAATTTTTGCATGAAGGTCACAATCTGTTCAAAATAATTTTTTTAGTTAAATCTTTTCAACAGTACTTACAGTCAGAGGTTTAGCTGGGTGACTCAGGTGTGGATGATCAGGTATTTTAATGGCATAATCCTGTACCAACATCATTTTATCCATTTCATTAGGTTCCAGTGTTGAATTTCCATAATCATCTTGTACATTTTATTTTCTTTTCATTCTATAACTAAAGGTCCCCTCCTTGCTCTTTTGATGCTTGGGGTAGCCATTTTGTCCTAGTAACACACAAGCTAAGCTATTCTGTTCTGCTGGTCAATAATTACAAACACTTGTCTGTACTAAGCTATACCAAACTGCAGTAACTTGATAATGGGATGATGCCACATGAGTTTTTCCCCTCCAAATTAAGGTCAGAGTGTGAGGCCACTTTAAGGAGGTACATTAAGTTTTGAAACAACAATTATGACTACCTCAGGGACAGAAATTAACATTGCATACATTTTACATTTAGTAAACTTTTGACTAGCACAGAATCCATTCTACAAGATGAAAATTTGCTTAAAAATACTCCAGACCCCTTAGGAGAACCCTATGAATCCCATAATGCATCATTTGTTCAAAATTGGAAATCAACAGTGTAGTTTCAACTCTAACAGTCTAAGACTAGCATTTTCCAAATATACACAATGTTTGCTTGTATTTACTTCCATGAAGATAAAACCTTTAGTGTTGCATCAAAAAGCACTCCATTTTTGAAAATGAAGACTGAGTTTTCTATAAAAGGAGAAGTGGAGATGAAATGGGGTTGCAAGTTCTTCAGTGGAGTTATAGTAAATATAAGTGGTAAGTAAAAACCTATGTACACTCTGCATATAATCAATCTAATCAGTGGTTGTCATGCCAGCTTAGTTGCTTCTTAGATTTCTTTTGTGCTTAATTATCATGATGATTAATTATGGCATAAAGATAAAACAATGTACTTTGCAGATATGCAAGTAAATACATTCTTAAGCATTGTCCACTATGACCTCTTGACTTCCAACATTTTATTTTAAAAACAATGCTAGAATATTTTACAATTGTAAAGTATCTTTATATTACCGCCTAAGTTATAATATCTGTAACCTATGTATACATAGTTGCTAAAACAATATAACACACATTTTAAGTTTGATCAATTATATCTAACAATACAGTTTATTAATAATATATTCATACAATTCGTTTGAATTTTCAGAGAAAAAAACCCCTTAGTTCTCATGATGTCATGGTGGACAGTATCAGACTGAGGCATCCCTTGAACCATGCCAAGAAAGCAAGCCGTCCAGGATATGCCCTCATGAGAAAGTTGCTACCATTGGTGTTTACTGACAAGGAAATGGACCTTTCCCAAGGTCAAGAATTGCTGAAATCTAAGGATGGAAATCTAAGGTCTCTTTAGACAAAACACGCATATCAGTATGTAAAGGCGAGATGCATAACTGATGTGTGTCTTTGTCCACAATTTGTAAAAGTTTCTTTTTCAAGTTCTATTTTGTTGGTACTGTATTAGAAAAATATATTCTGTGAATGATACCTAGCAGCAAATATAACTATGCATGCAACTAATATTTCAAAAATATATGCTATCTCTACATATCTTAATAATATTCAAAGTAATAATTGATTTAACTGATTATATTCCTTTATTTTGAACCATACTGGCTTATTGGTTAAGGTGCTGAACTCATGACATCTGGGTGGGAGTTTTGATTCACATGTATGTGTCCTTAGCACTTTCCTTTCCCTCATGACAATATATCATTAAACATGTTGCTGTGCTGTAAAACCACCAAACCCCAAAACGTTTTTAAATTAAAAATTTGTCATAATTGATATGCTAAAATATGCCTTAGTTTTGAAAAGTTAGCTACTGTAGCTTGGTGGTTGAATGTCATCCTTGTAATCCAAGAGTCACATGTTCAGTACTCAACTAGGTCAGCTATCTTGGTGTATCCTTGGGGAAAAGTACTTAGCTCCCATTTCCTTGACATAATATAGCCAATAACATGTGTAATGTGCCATTAAATATAAAAAAAATCAACCATCAGTTTTCATAATGTATTCCCTGCAAATTGATATCAAATACATAAATTAAAAATTAGTATTTCTACTTTCTTCATCAAATGAATTAAATTCATTTCCTTACCACATCTATCTTTATTTCAGAATATGTGAATGCATGGTGTAGTAAATGTGGAATAACAAACTCATCGATGATAGATTTGAATGATGCTGCGACTGAAACAATTATTTATTCAAGGAGAAAATGTAGACAAAATTTGAGGAGTGAAATATCTTTGTTCAGCTGACAAAGAACATAGTTGTATTGCCATGGATGATTCTGCCAACGAATTGTATTTGTTATGAGGTTATTTAAATCAACTACACTGTTCATCTAATTTGTCTGTTCATTGCCTCATGAGTAAATTAGCTGGTTGTAGATTTTTCAAATAATACGCCTCTTGCATAATACGCTTTGTTTGAAATGTGTAAAATATGCACAAGGTTTAGTTGATGACAATGTAGTATGCCTGTAATTTTTGGGTTTGATTTATGCCTGTAATTTACGCCTGTACTTTGGTATGGTTTATGTATGCAATATACGCCTGTACTTGATATGTTTTATGCCTATACAAGAATATGTTTACGCCTGTGATTCACGCCTGTACTTGATATGTTTTATGCCTGTACTTGAATATGTTTTACGCCTGTAATACACCCTATTATGTATTTGAATACAGGCATACTAATTTAAATAATTCGTCTCTTGTGTACGCCTAAAGTACGCTAGTATTATGCCAGAGATACTAGCATATTATGCCTGAAATACGCTAGTATAAAACATTTCTCCTATTCTCATAAACCAAAGAGGTCCCATATTTTGGATGCAGAATACGCCTGTAGTATGCCTATGATACAGGTGTATGATTTCGTACGGGTGGATATTTTCAATTTTTTTTTATGAAAACATTCTGTGTGATTGTTGACCTGCTCAAGGATTTTAAATTTGACATCATCCAGGTATTGCTGCACTATGTCACCACTTCTCACTGGTTTTTTCCTTGTACAAGATCAGCTGAAAAAAAAGTCCATTGATGTTTCTGTTTAAAATACTTTCATTCATTTTATGGTTATAAACCATAATTCGGTTGAGTTGAAAATTGGTTTGTTAGTCCTGAATCTCATGACATTGCAACTTTTTTTAAAAAATTTTTTTATACGGATTGTATGCACAAGGTCAACAAATGTCTCATGAAGTGAAAATAAAAAAAAAATACTCCAAACAATTTTTAAATCTTGTACATTTTCACTTTTTGTAAAGAATCCACTACTTGCTGACTGCAGATGGAAATGTGTGTCCCATGTAGATATAATTTAAAAAAGACCTATTTTGTTTTACTTTAAAAGCCACACATAACATACAAGTGTCAAAAGATTTATCAATAACTACTTTTTACTGTACTGTAGTTCAAACATATATAATGCACAAAAGAACCCATTGAAACTTTAAGGAAAGGGTGGGGATTATACCAAAATTGTTCAGTCTTTTCCAAGAAAAGGGTGATCATCTGGCTTCAAAATTCGTACTTTTTACCATTTTTAAAAAAAAGATACTTTCTGAAGGTGGGGGGGGATTGGTGTAAGGAGTCCAGTCCACTTGTAACCGTAAGTGCTCAAGAGACCATTTCAGGATTACTGCGATCATATGACTGAATTAACGTTATACCTTTTTGCACACGAAAAACGTTTTTAAAAAAAGTCAACTATTACTTGCTTAGAATTATGACATCTTCATTTTGACATTAAATTTTGTTATGTTACTAAGCAAAGCCACAGGCTAAATAGGAATCGTGAAAGTTCATATGGTCATGCTTATTTTACGAGAAATGGTTTAAAAGTGCTTACCTTCAATTCCAATGATGGCCGTATAGTAACTTAAGGTTTCTCTTCAAATTTTGCCACAACCAAATCTCCTCTTCTGTACTCATCACGGCGTGGCTTCAGTATTGTAGTGACGATTTGTATTGACCAATTCTTGTCATTGTAATACCAAAACAACAAACAGTATTGTAAACCTATTATCAATAAATCCATTTCGTTTAATATTCAGCAAATGCCCACGGTGTCCGTTGGCGGAATATTTTGATTTCGAATTGGCAAACCGCATCAGCAACCATTATTCTGATTTATCTTTGCTATTTCTGCGATGTAGCATATGACCCATACGATTGACTTCGATGTTGTGGATGCTGCAACTCTAAGATGGCCAATTTTGCATCATTACAGTACCTACATTAAAAGACTCAAAATCGATTTTATTTTTAGAAAAATGTAAGAATAAATATCTTTGAAGAAAAATAAAACAAAGAAACTTTTTTAAATTTTGGTCGCAAAACTGTATTTAAAAAAAAATCACCTAGATGTTTTCTGATAACAAATGAAACTAATTTTAACTGTGTGATTAAAGCGTCATTTTGATCTAGATCGTAAACAACTGTATGAAATTGTACAGGGCTGCTCCAGCAGCAAAACAAATAAATTTCAAAGAACAGAAGAAGGAAAACATAAATGTTTGATTTGCAAGAGATGTTTGGCATCAAAACAAAATATTCTGCTTCATTTGCATAAAGTACACACGTCAGTAAGTGTCAGTGGCATAGTGAGGATATATGGTGCCCAGGACAAAACACTCAAATTTTCACCCCTGGCTGCCCCTGTTGCGAAGTTATGTACCTAGTTTCCGAAAACATTGTTTGTATTGTGCTACTTAAAATAAATGTACTTTTCAAGTTTCACTAATGGGTACAATATATAATCCAACAAATCCATTGTTGATACTTTGCAAGTATTATTCCGGCGCCAGTGAGAACGCCTTACACCGAGTACATAGTAACATCAATTACGGTGATTTTTCGTCGGTATTTTTTTATTTTTATTTGATACTCCTCGGCGAACACTTTGAGTCTAGTTTGAAATTCTCTGACCTGATTATAGCGATATTGCGATGATGAAATCATTTTTATTTTAAAACGCTAGCGTTTTCAATTACGATTTCAATTGAAACCGTTATTTACTTAAATCCGCTACGAATTCCACATACCACGTTGTTGAAACCCTAACCAAATTTTTATCAGTAGATGTTATTGTGAACTTTTCAGTTGTATCCTTGTCGATGATCATTGAAATTGTATTGTTGACCCCAGATGAACTCGACGATGAAATATTAAATTGAGTCGTTGTCACTAGTGTTAATCGATATATACCCTTGACGGTTGCAGTGATATCTAATTTGTTGTTTGTAGGTGTCCACGCAAATGATCCGTGTTGGATCGTGTATACTACGTTGTTGGTTTTCTCATCAGGAATTTTTGCTTTTTCAATGATTGTTATCATCCTCGAAAAATCATTTTTGATGGCTTCGATGAAGGTTTTCGTCTCATCGATGAATTTTTTTATATCAGGGAGTTTTATGTCGAGTTTATCGAATGTAGTTCCAAGAAATTTATCAATGATATTTTTACGAAAAATTGAAAACTGTTTTCCGTGTTCTTCAATTTTAGATTGAAGTGTTGTTAGTTCCAACAGAGAATTTTCCAACTCATTGTTGAAAGTTTCTATTCTATCTGTAATAGTCGAAACGAGTACACCCGGTTTGAGTTTACCCTGATCGGAAAATAACACGATAGTATTCTCGATTGCGTTTCGTTGTTTAACTAAAATATCATCCAACGACACATCACTAGTTTTCAATTTACCCTGTTTGTCTTGAAATACAACTATTTCCCCGGGATCAGCACTTGTTAAGTTCAACGTCTCAGCGATTTCATCTTCAATTATTTTTCTTATATCCTTGATAGAATCAGGGGTTGCAACGCCATCGAGTTTGGGTTTCAGAGGTCTTCCCCAAATATCAATCATTGTTATTGTAAAACTCTTTCTCTCTCTAAAATCTTTGATTTCCAGTGATTACTAGTGTATTCATTTACGACAACATGTGGTGGTTTTCCCCTTGGGTTACCCAACGAGTTAGAAATAGCGTTAAGGACATTTAATACTTCACTGCCAACCAAGTCTTCATTGGAAAAGTTTTTATATAACGCATAAACTCTTTTGGTGGGGCTAATCCATATGAATCAAAATAGACAATCCCACGTGGATCAATAGCGTATGCAACCCAGTGAGTTCCGGGTCCGGTGCTGTTATCTAAATTAATGATTCCGGTTTCAACGCTGTTTGGTTGATGTGGTAATTGATTTTTCATAAAGACACCTCTAAAATTTTTAATCGCCAGTTTTTTAGCAGCATCGAGTAAATCAAAATTGGACATTGGAGTCAAAGACTCTTCAATCAAAGACTCTCCAACTAATAAACCGGTCCTAGTCTCAGTCCTTTTCCGCTGTACCATGAATATGGGGTTCCTGGTAGTCTCAGGCCTTTTCCGCTGTACCATGAATACGGGGTTCCTGGTAGTCTTAGACCCTTTCCCTTTTTTTTATATCCTTGTCCAGTTGCCTTCTTTAGTGCCATTCTTGCTGCAGTACCAACGGCTCCTAACGCTGCCGCTTTAGCCACCGCTGGGGCTGCTGCTGCAATCAAGGCCGGAATTGCAGCTAACAATGGAAATATACCGCCTGTTTTCATCATATTTTTGATAGCAGCCGCAGAAAGAGTAATCTGAACACCTTTTTTTGCTACTAGTGCATCATTGAAATGTTTTATTTGACGAGTTGTTAACGACAATTTATTTGCACCACCAGTCATTTGATTAGGTTTCAACGTGATTGTGGTTCCACATTGCTTAGCTGATTTGGATTGTAATTTTTTTAATTGACCAGGTGTCAACGATACATTGATATTACTATACGACATTATACATAAACGATTGATTCTAAATCGTTTACGATTTCAATGAAAAATTCATAGAATTTTCAAAGATTTTCCACTGGCGCATCTACCACTCTCATTCTTCCTCCAACACCTTCGAGTAGCATTGATTTGTCGCTGAGAATGACAGCAACTGCTCTATAATTAGCAATAGCACCACGAAGCACATTAGCTCTAAAGTGTATATCAACAATAGATTGTCTCATCAAATCAAGATGTTCCAACGAAAAGTAATAGATCGGATATAGATTTTTAAAATCAAATTGTGATATTTGCAAACCAGTATCAACATTTTGATCGCGTGCCATAAACGACAACAACCTATGATACACGCATGCAATATGATTTTGACCGTAATCAAGTTGTACGTCTTCAGATGGTTCCTGCTGGCCGTTTATTCTCAGTGAGACGTCTTTAACACCTAATTGATCAAATATCATATGGCTGAAACGTTGATCGCCAACTCGTGTGTTATCTTGTAACGCAATAAATATATGACGTGGCGCAACAACACCTTGTTTTGATGCTAGGTTCCACGTGAATAACCCGTTAATATTTGATTGTTTAACATCTGTACTCACGGTTAGCCAACTTAACAACGACTTTCCTCCATGGTCCATAAATGATAGTAATCGCTCTTCTGCGGTGATTGATGGAGTCAACACTGGCATCCACAATGATATTTTTGTTAAATTGACTTTACCGGCATCATCATTTACATGATCTGCAGCCAGGTTTGCTGGAATCCTCCAGATTGCATCATTATCATCACTCTTTCGTACAATCGATACTGTATGCTTCGCCCCGTAGATAACTTTTCTGACGTTTCTGCAGAATCCAAATATGTGATGCAGTGGAATCGCGCATGAAAATGATTTACGTGCTCCTTGCAACATTGATATACGTGTTGCAGCTCCTAGATTGAAATTAGGATCGTTGTTTATAATCATATCCTCGATACCAGCAGGAGCAGGAGGACCAGCACGATCATTTGGTCGTCTTACAACAAATTGATTTCCTCCAGCGGTATTTTTAACATCCTTTGCAAACATCATAGAAGGTCCTGCTGATCTTGTATAATCATCAGAATATCTTGCTAGCCCGATTATTGTTGCAGCCACATCAACATCGCGATCTATCGACTCAATTTCTTTTCCATCAATGAGATATCTAGCACTCTCAAATAGCGCCATGATACCATTATTGACAAACCCGACTTGAGTACCAACTGGATACGGTGCTGGTACAGCAGGAGTATCAGCAGCTGTTACAAGTTCTCCTTCTACTTCAATAAACGCTTCAGAGGGTAGAAAATATTTACTGGTATCATGAACCTGAAGTTCAATTCGCGATCGACTATTTGGGTCTATTGCATGATAGGCGTAATATTGATAATCGCGTACAGAATCATCCTTGCCAACTGGGGCGTCTATATCAAACGCTGGATCAGGTGACTTTTTGAACATTTTATTCTATTTATCAGAGTCTAAATCATAAACGATTTTCATCGTAAAAGAATCATAGGATTTCATCGTCGTAGTTTTTTAAAGCCACTTCCTGCTATCATATTTGCAATATTGCTTTGGTCAGGGGTTATCAACGACGCTAGTTTTTCATCTACTGCGTTATTTATAATTTTACTAACCCGCGCAGGCATTTCCGCTGTAGACGGTAACGGTTTTGAAAATCCTTTGGATTTCCTCCGTGATTTCACTAGCGCTGTTAATTTATTCTTCGCGGCTGAAAACGCTTTTCCGGCAAGATCTCCAACAGCACTAATACCCTTATCACGAATAACATCAATTGCTTTCATTGATAATTGTTTAGCTAACGGCATCACTTTTGGAGCCATTCTCGCAAATAACCCTGCAATGGTATCACCGAGACCATCTCCGTAGTATGCTCTATAAACTGGAAACCGTGAATTAACTACATAGACGGGGGTTGGTTTATCATGATTGTAGTGTATAATCATCTTGTTATAAAACTAGTAGTTTTTTAATTAGTAATCAATCGCTGTAATAACCATGGGCGTCTTTGTGATTTTCAACTAATTCAGCAATAAGTTCTCGATATACATTAATGTCCATGATACCGCTGGCAAATAATCGTCTACAGATATCAGCTGCTTCATTAATTATTTTCGGTGAGTTATTTCCGGCTTGTTTCCCTCCGATGAGAACTTCTAACCATGATATATCACTGAGAATGTTACCAGGACAAGTAACGTTAGTGTTTTCAACTATGCCGCTACCTAAATATCCATCTCCAGTTGACTCCTCTTTACCAAAAAATCCAGTTAGATACTTTACTCTACTCAATACTTTGTCTTTAAAACTCTCAAAATCATTGTTGTTACTTTCTGTGATTCTAAATCTATCACGGTTTGCCAGGTATACTTTTTTTTATCCAATTCTCGTCGTTTTTTATATACTCTTTATACCCCTTGTTTACAGCTATTTCTCTTTTATCGAGTGAAAAATTCCGCACGGTAAAGTTAATTAAATCATTGTCATCTTTAAAAATTTTTATTATGCTGTATGCATAGTATGTAAATATACTTTGCGGTGAATACATTTTTTCTATAGTAGTAGCGTCTTTTTCCCCTTCTTCTTCTTCTTCTGGTTTTCTTGCAGTAGCACCTAGTTCTTCTAGTACTCGCTCTTTTTTTTTTTGTTGCCGTGAAGTAATTACTATATCTACTGGAAGTGTTTCTAAAGACTTTTTTGTTTGTTTAGTTCTTTTTGCTATTTTTTCTAACACAGGGAGAAAGTCTCTTCTTGTTTTTTTCCTTGTTCAGAGATTGTTGACACTATCTGTTTCGTTGTTGTAGTTATTGGTTTAAACAATTCTTCAGATCCCGCAGCAAAATCAGTTTGTAAACTCTGTCGTTGTTGCAGTTTATTTCTTACAGAGTCGCGAATTGGTATAAATTTCCTAATTGCATCCAGTCGTTCACGAGCCAATCTAGTTGTTAATGCTTCATTGACCATTATTTGAAATCAGAAACAATTTTTCAATTGTAAAACAATTTTCCCGAACCTGACTTAACCGACGAAAACAATTTTCCAATTTGACATGTCGGATGATTTTTAACACCATCGTGGGAGTATTTATTGATGGCGCAAGTGCCAACGCCATTGAAATATTTTTTTTTTTATTCAGTGTGTGAAATATTTTTATTTTTATTCACTGATTTTGCCTGTTTTTGACTGATTTTGCCTGTTTTTTTGACTGATTTGCCTATTTTTCACTGTTTTTTATACCATTTTGATCAGTCTTCGTCGGGTAAAGTAGTCGATTTTGCATGGGATTTCCCATAGGAAAAAGCTGTTAGGATTCATTTTGATGGTTTTGTAGTCATTTTTCATCAATTTTTGCCTGTTTTCATTGATTTTTGGTCAGTTTTCCTTGATTTTCGATAAAAAACCTCGTCGGGTAAAGTAGTCGATTTTGCATGGGATTTCCCATAGGAAAAAGCTGTTAGGATTTGATTTTAATTTTACGCAGTGTGAAATATTTTTATTTTTTATTGCTGTGAAATATTTTTATTTTTTATTCAGTGTGAAATATTTTCACTAATTTCCCTTGAGGGTCGAAAAAAAAAATCTCTTTGAGGGTCGATCACAATCAAAAAACGATAAAATCTCTTTGAGGGTCGGTCACGGTCAAAATTGTTCATTTTCTTGAATTAACGCTCTTATGTTTCTGATCTTCGAATTGACCTCTTTTTTCAATTCGTATTCGTTACCTAATTCTTTTCGTATTCGTTCCACGATAGTATATAACGGAACAAACACACTTACGTCACTGGAAAATGCAAGAGAGTCCCGAATAGAATTCTGAATTCTCTTGATGAGCGCATATTTCTTTGGTAGCATATATTTGTTAGTGCTAACTCCGTATTCTATATCCTGAAAATCTGACATGATTTGATCAGGATTTAACCCATCTGATAGTTCAATATCATGACTTTTCAATTTTGCAATTTCATCAATAATGCTATTCATGTTTTCAGAATTCATATTCTATTACAATTACATATTTCTAAATGAAAAATATGACGCATCAGACATAAATAAATTGAATTTTCTGTCCGTTCTTTTTTGAAATGGCAGATCGATAACGCCCTTCTGCAACATATCGTACTGAGGGTGAACAAATATTGAAATACCCACTGGCTTCATACATTGATTGAAATATTTTTTCTTCGTTAGTTGTTGTATTCAAAGATTTCACAGGTCTCGCTTTTTTTGAGCATTTTCCAGTCCTTCCAGATGAATTATTTTCACTCTGTGTAACAACTCGTAAATTTGATAAAGAATTGTTCATTGGATTAGAATCAATGTGATCAATGACAGAATCATCCTCGATCAATCCATTGAAACATTCAAATACGAAACGATGATTGAGATATTTCTTCTTTCCAGCGCCAAACCTCAAATATCCATGATTATTCACAACACCAACTGGTTTCTTCAGTCTGCAGTTTCTTACAACACCATCACTAGATGCTTCATAATTTGTGATCACAGGGTGTAGTCTGAATTCTTGGTTCATTCGTATACTAATACTATTTGTCTAATTCATTGTTTGGTCTAATGATTACATCACTGGAGAATCTTTCATTGTAGTCTTGAGGAGTTCTTATAATTTTATCCTTGATACTGACTTTGTCAGCGTCAAGGATTTTGTCAGTGTCAGTGTCAGAATTTTTAATTGATTTTCCATTTTTGATTCTTTTGTCATAATAACGCTTCAACTCCCTGTATCGTTTGCCACCACAATTTAGACATAATTGCGATTTTCCCCTAACCCCAACCCCACATCGTATACAAGGTAACGGACCAAGGCTTCCACGACGAAAGCTTTGCATATGATACCCACAGAATTCATTTCTGCATGATTTGTTACACTGTGTCACTGATCCAATCATGAGCCATTTGCAGTGATTCATTATACATAAATCTTTTATTTAAATGCTTGTTTTAATTATAGTATGGAGGAGTTCAAGAGATTATCAGAAATTAAGCCTTCAAAAAATGCTAAATTTATTGATTATACCATGAAAGAATTCCAGAGATTATCGAAAATTAAGCCTTGGAAAAATGTTGAATTCAATCTTGATAAGGAGTTCCAAAGATTATCGAAAATTAAACCCTGGAAAAATACTAAATTCAATCTTGATAAAGTCTCTGATACACCAAAACGTCTAATCGGTGATAGAACTATACTGGGTAAAATCAGGGAGTGTTTTAATGAATTCTACCGAGACGGTGCAGTACACTGTTGGTCGACATTTCGAATTATACATGACGTTGTCAATGTACCCAACATCGATGCTACCATGAACGATGAAAGAGCAGCTGAGATAATCTCACACCTTGGCGAGCCAACGGGGTGGAAATCCAAGGGTGTAAAAACCAAAGGGTTTTCAAGGAAAAACAAAGATTTTCAACAAAGTAATTCCCAACAGAAGTATTTTTTCAGAATAAAATTTATTATCGAAGTCGAAGGCAAATGGATTATTAGGGATAAATTTGAACCAATCCTCAAGGATAAAAAAGCTGTCATTGTGAGTAGAGATTCCAAACCGGGAATTCTAACTGGAATTGACAAACCATACTACGAGAGATCTTATCCTGTAACAGCAATCGTTTATGGAATATACCCGTTAAATGATAAACCCGATATCACAAAACTAGCTCCTATGAAATATTCTAGTTCACTGAATTGTGTAGCAACACGGGTAATGGAACACTTCACAAATGCATCCCGAGGAAATAAACTAACTGATCTGTGACGTAGGAAAATAACCGAATGGGAACTGACAGTGAAACAGCACGGTGCAAAGATTTCTGATATAGCTAAATTAGAAACATCATTAAGATTCCCAATAACCGTTATGACGATAACCGGAGAAGTTTTATACGAACCGAAATATAACAAAAATGGAGCGCCAATACAAATTATTGATCATAACAAACACGCGTGGACACCTGCGGTAACAATATTTCCACGAGAACGAACCGTAAGATATATCCCCGAGGAGTTCGTCGGGGATGTTTTCTATGAAGAGAAATTATTTGATGCTATTCATGCGTTGTGTAAAGATGATCCTGTGTCAGTGTGGTTACTTAGAAGTGATGAAGATCCCGAAATAGGATTTGATCAATTTGTAAGACCAAATGGTGAATTATATCGCGTTGAAGAATTAGATAACAGAATGAGAAAAATCGCTAGTGAATTTTCACCGGAGAGTTCCCATGAAAAACTATTAACGGATAGTTTTACTATTCCATCAGTGGTAGCTCACTTCGCAAGAGAAAAAAACTCGTGGCGTCCAACACAAAGTGATTTTCTTGAGGACGTTAAATTGAGTTGCGTCGAATTTAGTCATGGAGGACTGTGGAATACGAAATACCATCGTGGCGGTATGATTTCAATTGATATATCTGCGTGTTATCCTGGAAGTTTTCTCGGGTATGGAGAATGTAGTAACTATTTTAAACGATTTGGACACCCCACACATGAAATGACTCGTGTTGCGATTAATGGTCCATTGCCTGATTTTGATTTAACCGGATTCGCTCGTGTGATATCATTTGAACTCGCTACAGGGTTACATCCGTGTAGTTATGTTTGGCTTGGTAGACATATATCTGAAAAGGCCTGGACGCCAATAGTGTTACTACGATATATGATTGATTGTGGTATGCTAATATCGCGGATTGTTTCTGAAGCTATTATATGCTATCGAGCTCAGAAAGAAGTTTGGCTACCACAACCCGATTTAGATCGTATAATTAGCGAACAGCGAAAACAGTTTCCAGATTTCAATGAAGAACAAATCATGAATTGGTCTAAGAAGTTATTTGAAATTAAAAAAGAACAAGCAAAAGATTTTGGACGAAGAATAATCGGTAAATTTACCCAGGGTGGAAGATACGACAATGCAAAATATTCTTCGCGGTTGATCATAGACATCGCTGAATACGATTTTATTGTAATGGATTTAACGAAACAGGGAAAACTTGTAAATCGTAAAGACGCTTTCCTATCCGATGGAAGACGATTAGGTACAATTGTTACCTATTGTGATGGATATATTAAACAGTATACGCATTTGAGAAGTTCTATGCTAGCTTATGCTTCTATCAATTTATTTTCGATGATAAATAGATTTCCTAATACCGCAGTTAGAGTAGCCACTGATTCTATGTATATCCACGAGAAATACAAATCAGCAGTGGCTGAATTCACATCCCCGGAGGAAGCGTGGGGGGGGGGGTTTGGAGATTTAAAAAGGAGACGCTACATGAGTATTGTGAATCGGCAGATGTTACCAACGACGATAAATACTTGAAAAGCAACCAATTATCAGAATTATCCAATGCACCACCGATATCAGATCCGATTACGCGATATAAAATCGTTTATATAAACGGATTAGGAGGATCAGGAAAGACAACACGAGTAATTAACTTATTCAAGGATAAAATCAACATGAAAGCGCTAACACCAACTCATAAACTCGCCAGAGATATAACCAAACGAGATGTAAAATCTAATACTTATCACAGTTTTTTTCGATGGAAAGGAGATCAGTGGACCCCTGAAAGAATGGGAAATAAATATATTCCACCGGTGATATTATGGGATGAAATTTGTACTGTACTGTTACATATATTAAAAATGTTTCTTGGTTGGTTAAAAACGAAAAATACAAAAATTATTATGTGCGGTGATCAAGGTCAACCACCGCCAATTTTCGGTGAACCACCTCATGACTGGCTCAAGGATCACGTTGATCATTACGAAGAGATGAACGATGACATTAGATCATTAGATGAAGTGTTAAAGGAGTTGAAACAACTAATCAGATTACCGGATAGAATCCAATGTGAAATAATGCGTGAAATAATTTCAGAAACCCCAATGAATGATTTCTGGGAAGCGTGGAAACCAGACGATTTGATAATAGCAAGTAGAAAAATAGTCAGAGATAAACTTCAGATGAAATTATTTGAATTGCATAAAGAAAAATTTGCAACACTTCCAGTACCGTTGTGTTATAGGCCTTCGGATACACGAAAGCAGAATATCGACGTTGACATTCCTGGACAACGTGAAAAGCAGAATTTAGTATTGAATGATATTGTGCTGGTTGATATCAGCGTCGTCGAAGATGCATTGTGTGCTGATAAATCCCTGTGGATGTTAGGTTACGCAACGACAATACACTCTTCACAGGGATTAACTGTCACAGACACAATTATTTGGATAGTAGATAATCGCATTGAGTGGTCAAATTTAGTTTATCTCACAGTATCCAGAGTACGAAGAATAAATCAACTTCGAAGAATTGTTGTTGACGAAGTCAGTGACGATAATGACACTTCAATAAGTGATATTGTCAGCATTGACAACGTCAATGACATAATCAGAAAAAAACTCTCTGGTTATAAACAACTGGATAAAAAAAATAATAGAAAATTTGACATTGATGCTGAATTAATAATTACGCTGAAGCAACAACAGAATAATCACTGCGCGAGTTGCAATTGTATAATGCGTTGGCAGTATTCGAATAAAGATCCTCGCCAATTTACCGTAGACAGAAAGAATAGCAGCATTGGTCATTTCAGAAACAATGTGATGTTGACCTGTCTTGAGTGCAACAGACGAAGGGGTGCCAGCACCCTGGGTGCTAGTTAAGACCACGCAGTGGTAATTGAGTATCCTCGGGAATTACCTGTAGTTGTTGTCGAGTAAATCCTCGCTGAGGAGCAGTTGAATCCAATTTATAGATTGGAGGTCTACCAGTAGATCGTGTTATACCGGATATCTTATGCGTAGTGATGCTCCAAATAGGATCGGTAGCTCTTTTTTTACCACCCTCAAGCTCTCCTGGTTCGTATAAATACCTAACAGTGACATAACTACCAAGAATTGGTTCTTTGAAATCTTTTTGTGAAATCCCTTGAATTTCCATTTTAGGTATAGACGCTTTCTTAATCGCAGTGACAGGTTTCATGTTAATTGTTCGAGTAATCTCATTATTGAGCGCGGTAATCACAGCTGGTAATCTCTTAACCCATTCACGGGATCTCTTATCCTGAATAAACTCCTTCGCGTATTGATATCCAAATAACCGTTCAGCAAGAGTCCGATTAAATCGTTCAACAATTGCCTGATCGCGATGTAGCACAGTATGCCCTCGTCTGATGGTGACATTGTGATGTTTCATCGCTGATAAAACAGCGCCTTGAAATTCCTTGCCAGGATCAACCTGCATTAGATTTGGCCAGCGTAGTGGGCCTCGTCGATAAATCCTTTCAAATGCAGAAGCAACTTCAGGTGATGATTTTGTTTTTAGCGGTTCTGCTTGTTTGTATCGACTCGCAACGTCAACTACGGTTAGCGCGTATTTGTAACCGCGATCATGCGGCAGAAATAATATATCAGCCTGATGAACTTCATTAGGAGCGGTCACATCAAAATGCGAGTAATTAATTTGTTTAGGCGGTGGTAGATAAATCTGCCATATCGCCTGTTTGGATAACCAATTAGCCGCAGTGGTTTTTTTCACTTTTGCAGCGCTAGCGAGTTTATTGATTGCAGTGCTACCCCTCCAGTATCCCCTTGGAGAATAGTAAATAGATTCCATGTTGTTATTAATTACCAGCACCTAACATCAATTTACCTTTCATAGCCGATTTTATAAAAAATGAAGCTAATTTTTCTTTGAAGGATTTATCAGGAATAACATTTAATGCATGAATTAATTTCACATCTGCTAGATGCCTGTGTTGCAAATTGCTGCTTTTATAAGCAACATCATGAAGGTGACAGGCCTTATCAATAGCGTTTATTGGTTCTTCACCACGTCGAGGTTGGTTTTGATCATCAAGTCTGATATCAAGTCTTGTTCCCGGTCCACAGTAGCTATATCCTGGAAGGTGCTTTTCTCCCGGGTATTTTGCCCATGGGGTTCCCAGGAGTTTTGCCAATTTGGCTGCGATATCACCCCCTCGTTTTTTTTTAAATCATCATTTCCTGCAGATCTCATAGACACAAATCTAAATTTCTTTGTACCACATTGCACGCATTTACCAGAAAGCGCTGATCGGTTATTTTTAGTTGTAATCGTTGTCAAATCATCTGTGCCAGTACACGTTTTACACTTCACACAATATAGATCCATAATTTATGTATAGAAATATGGATATAATTGATTTTTCAGCGACTAAAGCAAGAGAACCGGTTAAGCATCATGCAGCGCTACCAAACTCTATCCGGATGATTATAATCGGGCCATCTGGATCCGGCAAGACTCAATTGTTGCTCAGTTTAATAATGAGATGGATGAAGTGGGATAAGTTGTATTTAATTGCCCCTAGCGTAGATGATCAACGATGTTATGAAGTGTTAAAGGATTTTAATGAAAATGCTTCAGAGATTGCCGGTGAGGGTATTATTGAATTTATAACCGATATTGACGAGGCACCATCAGTAGAAGATCTTGTTGGAAGTATTAACAATTTAGTCGTATACGATGATGTAATGTTAGATAAACAAAAAAAATCCTGCTAGAATATTTTCCCGAGGCAGGCATAAAAACACTGACGTGATATATGTCACTCAACGCTACACTCAGATTCCAAAAGTGATAAGAGACAATTGTAATATTCTTGCTGTATTCAACAGAGTTGATACTCATACTCTTAGAAATATTTGGCAGACATGGTGTTCTGATATGGACTTCAATCAATTTAGAAATTTCTTTAATAATGCTCAGTCAACCCCGTACGGATTTGTAACAATAAATTTACATGATCCTCGGACACGATATCGTATCGGACTGGATCAAATATTCGGTTGAAATCATTTATTATTTTTTGTTAACCCATAGCAGCAGAGGGGGCGAACGACAATAGGTTGCGACCAAAATTGATTGAAAAATCGTAAAGTCTCCGTTTGCTAAACGGAGACTTATTTTTTTTTTGTTAAAATATGAGCCTTCCAACGAAATCTCGTATTTTGTTTTAAAGATTCAATCTATTTTTTGTCTGAAAAGGTTGTAGGGTTCGCCCCCTCTGCTGCTAATCGTAATGCAGATCAGAGAGTTCATGGGCCAGACTTGAAGGAAAAAAAGTCGCATGAAGAAATGGCGGCCTGTCACACCTGAGCATCTAAAACATTTTCGCATTGATTAAAACAATGGGTTTGGTACATATGTCTGTTCCCGATTCCTAATGGGCTATTGATGATGTGATATCAACCGCATACTTCAGGAAGAAAAGTAAGGATGGGATATATTTCAAGCTATTCCAATCAATTTACACCTGTCAGACAATGAGAACAATTAAAGGTGACTCTTCACACAAAATCAACCCAATGTTTGAACAAAAATAAAGCCTTTGCTGAGGTTTAATCACCAGATATGGACCTCGGTTTGATGATATTATAATAAATAACAGGTGATAGTTTTTCATGAACATTAATTGCTGACTGGAGGGTTTAAACTTACCTGTGACATTCATGGAGTGGATTTTTGCAAAACTGTCACCCTTCATTTACCTGTGATTTTCACAATTTATATATAACATTGTGACAGACATAACATGTGCATGGTTGGACTACTAAAGAATATAACATTTCTTAGATATATTTGAACTTTTCCATAAAAAAACAAACAAAATTACTGATGAAATACAATTTTAGCTTGTCATTTTACCTGTATTTACACCTGTACCTGCAAATATGTTAAACCTACACATGTGTCTTGATGCCAATCTTAAAGTATAGACACGCGCCATCATTTTTCATATAGGGTTTGTCTATCAATTGTGTATATTTAATGAAATACATGTAATTTAAAGACTGTGGAGTTTTCTTCTTTTCTCTCCTGAAACAATTCAGCACTGAGGAACCTTTTACTGCAAAACAATTCAGCACTTTAAGGGTTTTAAATTGTGTCACAAAGTTTGTACTATTATTTTTCAGTCTATGACATTGTAATTATGGAATCCCCCAAATGATGCTTAATGAAAAGCAGTGTGCAATAATCAGAAGTTGAGGTAATACTGGGGACACTTCATTTCAAGCAAATTTAAATGTTCAGTCTTGTGATTGTTACTTGAAAGATATTTTTCATATAATCAAAAAAATAGAAAGCAGAAACTTAAAGTAAAAAATGTTTAATTTCTTTGCTAACTCTAAGGCCATACAGAATTACATATTAGATTCTTGTTCCTATTGTCATCTTTTTCAGACATCCTCTGGTTATATAATTGCCTACAACGTTTCATTTTCATTCTAAGCAATATTGAAAATAGGGAGTAAAATCGCAGTTTAAAAGGTTAAAGTTATGACAAAAATAGTCTCTATCATTGAATGGTGCTGTGTTTAAAATCAAATGAACATAAATTTGTAGGAAGTTTTCAGTTATTTCAGCTTCAACTTTTGTGTAATTAAACTATTAATGATTTGTTTCCAGATATTATCATAAACCTTTCAGCTATTTTTGCATGAATTTAATTGCCATTCTTTTGTTAGTTCTTTAACTTCTTGACATGATCCAGAATTCTGTCAAGAACTATTCATTAGGTTTTATGAACTATTTAAAGTCATTTTAGTTCATTAACCATTCTTGACATGTTCCAGAATTCTATCAAGAACTATTCATGAGCTTTTTATGAACTATTTAAATTCTTTTTAGTACATTAACTGTTCTTGATCTGTTCAAGAACTCATTCAAGAACAGTCCTTAAACTCTTGTGGTGTATTATTGCTCTTGAATTGTTCTTTAAAGTTATTCATGAATTGTTCAAGAACTGTAGTTCATGAACAGCCAAAAATTGATTTCAACAACACTTCATGTTCAGTTCAAGAATAGTTCATAAAGTTCATTATATCAAGAACTCCATTTTGCAGGGTAATATTCATTCAGAATGTGTGGACTTCACAATCATTTGGCAAAAGTCAGATATGTAGACTAGTTCAGTGAGTGTTGAATATAAATAATTTTTCAGTATGTTTTGTTTTGGTAATCTTGTTCTAATCCATGTTTTTTGCCAATTTTTGCCAAGTAGTTTGACCTGCAGAGCCAGATTTGGTAGTAAAAACAAACATGTACATATTAGCTATGATGTCATATCCTCAACAAAAAAATAATATTGGTACAGCATTTTATGCTCAGTTTACTTTTTTGCCACTTATTCAGTAGAACCTGTCTTGAAAGACCACCCCTTCTGCCAAAATAATGATATTCTCTCAAGACAGGTGGTCTTTCATAACAGGTCATAACACAATATAATGAATAAATCTGTGCATGGAGATTCTGGTCTCAAAACATGTGGTCTCATAGTGGTCTCTCAAGACAGGTTTTAGTGCATGTAGCAAAAGGTATGCTTATAACTCTCTATGTATACCTTCTCTGTCTTCCACTCATTTCTTCAATATGTTTTAAATAAGGAAGTAGAAAAGTCACACATTTCATGTATTAGTGTTTTTCCAATCCCCTCAGAATTTCAAAGTTTTAATCTTAAATGATGAATGCAATGTGCACACATCTTTTCACTCGTGGAATGCATTTATTTTATTAGTGCCATCTTTCTTTTCACCATAAGTACAGTGAAGAAATGCAAGACTTGTATGTTGTTTAAAATATTTTTCACGCAGTGTTTCAAGCTCATTAACCACAAGTCATAGTGGAAAGCTGGGAAGAGATAGTTCTTTTGAGACCCCTTCTGTGAGTAAAAATTGTCAGCTGTCTAGGACTCCAGGTTCAAAACACACTCCATATACAACCTCCAGCACGACACCAGGAGATTACAGTGCCTCAGTAATAGTTGGTATGTAAAAGAGGATTTACAGTGAACATTCTTATACTACATACAGCTATGAACAACTTTTATGCACAGTAATACATAACCTGCCACCACTGCATAGTTTAAACTATTTTGTCATGAAAAACTTAATAGATTTGAATAAATTCTTCTGTAGTATGGTGAATTTTCAATAGGACAGTCCATTCAAGCACCATGCACAGAACAATCACTTTTTTTTAACAATACCATGTTAATATGTGCCAAAATTGTCTTTCCTTCAACAAATGTTTAAGTTTCATTATCACTTTATGTTCTTAATTTCACATGGTGGTAACCAACCTCCAAACCCTCCCTCCCTTTTAGAATATTGTTCTTTAAAGGACCACTTAAGTTTCTACACTGTATTCCACCCCAAATAGGTTAGGGTACACTCGACATACCAATATCAAGTTTACAACTAGTTATGGGCAAGTCTGTTGTGCAAAGCAGAGGATAGACTCCACCCTAAACACTAAATTCACTTTTTTCATTGTTGTATACACTTAGATAATGGAAAAACAATTATTTTCTATGACCCAAGACTTATGTGCATGTAAAAATACATTTTTGTGTCCTACACTTATAGACATTTATGTAAAACCTAAATTGGCAAGATCACCATGTCATTCTGCAGTGAATAGCTATTTTTCAGTTACTATATCAATAAATAACAAATTGCTATTAGAGGGTACACTCCAGTTTATTCTTTAATAAATTTAGTATTTGGCAGTTGCATGTATATGGGCTGTTATTTTTATGTAGAAGAGTACTTTCTTTTTTTCAGACTGTCTCATTCATACTGCAACAAAAAGACATAATACATAAATTGAATAATGTACCTGTCACACACACACACACACACACCCATAATTGCACAGGGTAGCCAACATATATAGAATAACTCACCTCCCTGGTGTGACACATCTGGATTTCCTTCAGCTTTTTTCATTGAATAATATTTGCTGAGCATGTGCAGAACTGCATATTGAAAGTTGAAGTATAGCGAAGGTAAGGCTATATCCACCAACTAGGATTTATAGTGATCTTAATGACAGATCTTTCCATTTAGCTGTACCTCGGTGACATACCGTGACAATGATGGAGATTTCAACAAGAAATCTGTCCATCTCACCTGGAGTTACAATGCCAGGCAAACCAGCCAGCTAGCTGTTCAAGCAGTGCTGTACTTCCATATGTTCACTACTTATCCACATGGGAGAGTTATAGTTAGTAAATTTTCAAGATGATGAAATTGAGTCATCAATGTCACCAACTACCGGTATATGGCTTATGTAGAGCTGCAAGCAGAACCAGTTTAGGACTCAATACAAACCTTTTAGCTCCTTCCACAGTTGGCTAAAATTAAAGAGATCAATAACTGCCTTTAACATATAATGACTGACCTACCCTGGTTTTATGAATGACCCCATTTGGTTTCACTGTTAATGTTTGGAGTAAAATCAAAGAAGTTCAGCCTCATAGGAACTGTTCCTCCAACTTGCTGCTTAACCCACACATTCATTTCAAAACCATCAGCCCTATCCTCAACTCCATAGAGGCAATAAGCAGACTTGGGACAAAGAATCTTTTCAGTCAGATGTGCAGTATAGAGTCTGGTCCATTGCCAGGAGAAAAGAGTCTAACCTAGATATTGACCTTAGGTACCCACACTTTACCTGTTGATAGCTGCCTCCTTTAATTTCAAGCTCACTGGAGCTCCCTATTCCTTGGGACCAGTTGGTTGATCCAACTCATTTCAAAGAGGCTTTGGATATCATTTATTCTCCCCCATCTCCTTTTTTCCTCTCCCATATTTACAAGCTTACAGTCAGATTGGGAGAAAGATGCCTTTCTTTAAAGGGCAGGAGATATGTTCAACCATTGAAAAACAGGTGGTGGAGATTGTTGTCCCATTACAATCTTCACCACCTGTTTTTAAATGAGTGAACATATCTCCTGTTTTTAGATCAGTCTCTGGGTTTTTATTCAAAGCTGTTTCTTTTAACGAAATTATTTTACCACTGAAATTCAAGATGGAGATGGGGATCAATCCATCTCCACTTCCACACAGCATTATGGAATTTCTCTGTTTTGCTTACCATGACACAGCTTATCAGTTCAAAATTATACACTTTGGCCTCAACATCATACCTTGGGTTTTTACCAAGACTAATTGTCACCTGGTTCCAATAGGCTCTACAATGATGGCAGGATACCTGGATGATATCCTCCAGAAACATATGGTAAGTTCTATTCTTCTCCAAGGCAGAAATGATCTCTCAATTTTAGATCATCTAGGCTTTCTAGTGATATGGCTAAAGTCGTTCTGTCCATCTCTGTTTTTGTCCATCGGGGTAATACTATGGAGTTTATTACCAACCTGAATCTGGTAAGGCTTCTTCGTGTTCATGTAATCAGGATTGTTGAACTCGTCGAGTCTGGATTATTCAATGTGGCAGCAGATTGATCCCACTCAGTTGTCTTTTAATATACCCCTTACAAATGTCATTGCTAGTACAAGAGTGCCATTTTCAAGTCTCCATTATCTATTGGATCACCGATTCAATTTTTATCTCATTTGGCCAAAAATCCATCACTCCTTTCCATAATGTCCTGGTTTTAACATGGCTTAATTTGAGTGTAACGGGCTGGTCGGTTATCAAGGGTTATTAGTACAATATCGCACAAGGCCCGCGGTCAGAGGTATTGCGCAACCTGGGAAAAAAACAACACTTGAAAACCGCCTCCCGCTAATTCTTGTTATCTAAAGGAATGACCTCAACGGTGTAATTTGCCCGGTCAAGGTGGATATGGTAATCTGAGATGGTATCTTGAACAAAGACAACACACGAGCCCCCGTAAAGATAAAATAGAATTTAATTAAAATACAATCAAAAGAGAATGACACAGTGAATTGCAATTTTCTTTCCTTCTGAATATTCTTAGTTCACAAGCACTTTAACTGAAGCGTTAAAATAATGGATAAATTAATTACAATTCAAAACACTAATAAAATAGATGAATTTAGCCGTTAATAGCTGATAGTGAATTTCATCATGAAATTGAGAATTCATTAACATCGGACTGCTTGAGAAATTCACAATGACCTTGTTCGATGACTGGGGTTTTTCCTTCTGCTTGCGTCACGACTTTACTTTGCACTTTTTGGTTGAACGTGGGATTTCCACAACTCTGACTTCTGGCTTCTTTCCCTACTTTTCTTGCTTTCTTTTCCCTCCTTTCTTGACTTCTCACTAATTCTCACTCTTTCCAAACAAACTATTTTCCTTTGAAAAGAAAAGGGTAAAACACCCTAAGTATCTTGTTATGCTTTAAGAGTTGAGATTGTCCGTCCGTCTTTCTGGTTCGAACAATCAGATCTTACTATCAGTTTAACATTTATATGGCTAACAAATACTACACAAGTCTTCAGATCAATAGAGCTATAGTGCTAATTATCGACATCAGAATTTGGGAAAGTCATATATTCCCGTAAATCATTATATAAAGTGAGGCAATATATCATAACACACAATCCATATTCACTAATATGATAAATTCAAATTAATGTAACACTTTCCAATCATAAATGTACACAGCAGGTTTTCTACACCACCCATTTACCTACCTAAGTATATAAGGTAAAAATGCTAATTCAGAATTCAAAAATACATTATTAAATCACTGTAAAACCGACTATCCATACAAAAATATGAACACATAATGCATCCATAACAAAGAAACATCATATCAAAGTACGTTATTAAATCCATGTAATACCGAACTATTCATATCATGGTATCAGTACATCATGCATCTATAACAAAGAAAACATCACATAAATTACATCATGATAAATGTGAATTTGAGTTAAATACCTTGTGTTTTTGGCATCTTACAGTCGTTCCACATTCAGTTTCCTGGAACCACAATTTTATACCACAATTTTACGAACGTCTATCCTAAAGTCCGCTCGGAGTCCTGGTAGTTACTTCTACCTTTGGTTCTCTCTTGCAGAGAAATTTTTAGACTAATTCAAACTCATAAGCTCAGAGGATATATTTCCCCGATTCTAGGGTTCGACACACCCCCCTCCCTCTACATTTGACCAATCAGAATAAATGCTATTCCTATGGACATTCTGAGAAACTGTCTATCAAGATGCCAAAAATGCCACTTGGGGTTGAAATATCACCCTACCATTTGCTTCAAATCACTTTGACAGCTTTACGTGAGAAATACATTTAGTTCGGTTCTACTATCAATATTCTAACGCATGACCCAGTTAAATAAACATTCTTTTCATCCAAACTCTACTCCAAGACAGTTAATTGTCAGCTAGACTACGAATTAATTAATGAATTTCACTGGCAAAAAATTTGCCACTTGACATTACCCCCTTGCTAAGAGTAAAACCGGTATTTTTACTCTCCCAAATTTTTCGGAGAACTATTCTGCTCCCGTTACATGTCCTTAGGTGACCTATTCACCTCAGACATCCCTAACCGACTTAAACAATCCGCTCCCACATTATCCCTACCTTTGATGTACCGTACTTGAATTTGATACTGTTGTAGAAACAGTGACCATCTCATCAATCGACCGTTAGTTATTTTCGCCTGGGCCAAATACGCCAGTGGTTGATGATCTGTTTCCAAAGTAAACTTCCTACCATACAGATACCGTTGGAACTTAGTTATTCCAAAGATAATCGCCAAACATTCTTTCTCAGACACTGAGTAGTTAATTTCCGCATTTGACAGTTTCCTACTTCCATACACAACTGGGAATAAGCTTCCCTCGTGTTCTTGCAATAGCACTGCACCTAAACCTCTATCACAAGCATCTGTCCTCAAAACAAAATCCCGTGTCACGTCAGGCAACTTAACAATGGCGTCTGACGTCAGTCTGTCTTTTAGCGTCTGAAATGCGCGTTCACATGCGTCTGTCCATACTACTTTGGTCGGCGCTTTTTTCCGAGTCAAGTCAGTCAATGGACACGCAATAGCACTAAAATTTGTAACATATCTCCTATAGTACCCTGCCAAACCTAAAAAAGATCTAACTTCAGTCTTAGTAGTTGGTCGTATTGCGTCCCTAAGTTGTTTCACTTTTGAGCTCTCGGGGGTTAACGTGTCCTCGCTGAGGGTATGTCCTAGGTAGTCTAATTGTCTGAACCCTATATGGCACTTCAATGGTCGTGCAGTCAGTCCGGTTTGTCGTAGTTGTTCTAAGACGTTTTTCAGCAAAAGTATGTGTTCTTCCCATGTAGCTGTAGCTAATAGAAGATCGTCCATGAAGTCGGAAACTCCCATCCCCCGCAATGGTTCAAGGAATTTCCGCATCATACGGGTGAAGACACTGGGCGCATTCTGCACCCCGAATGGCATGACCACCCACTGGTAAGTCCCATCTGGAGTTGCAAAGGCGAGTTTTGCTCTGTCTTCACTACGGACTGAAATTTGCCAGTACCCTTTGGACAGATCAATCTTAGAAAAATATTTCGCATGAGTTACTCCTGCGAAAATAGACTCAGGGTCAGGTAAAAGTTCTACCTGGAATTCTGTGATTAGGTTTAACTTTTGGTAATCGACACAAAATCTGTGTGTCCCATCCTTCTTCTGGACCAGCACAACAGGAGAGCTATACGCCGACTCGCTTGGTTCGATAATACCTAAGACTAACATAGTTTGAACTTCCTTACGGACCGCTTCTAACTTTGCGTACGGCAACGGATATGGTCTCAACTTCACTGGGTTCTCGTCCAGCAGCTTCAAAGAGAACTCCTCCAGCTCTGTCTTCCCAGGTTTCTCTGTTAAGACGCTCGAATATTCTTGAAGTACCGACTCCACCTATTTATGTTTGTCTGACGTTAACGTAATGTCAAGTGCGACGTCGACGTAGGTTTCCTCCCTTGTCAACGGACAACTAGGGAGTACTTCCGCCTGCCCTGCATTGTCGTTGGATTCTTCCGTCATGACGGTAGCCACCACAAACTCCGTGGGTGGTTCTCGCACACATTACCGCTTCAGAAGATTCACGTGGAACAACTTGTCCTTATCCCCGTACTCGGATACGGTAGTTTTGTCCATCTTTCTTCTCTGTTACAACAAATGGTCCCCTCCATGAGACTTGCAGCTTGTTGTGCTCCAATGGCAACAACAACAACACCTTGTCACCCACCTCAAAGTGACGTTCCTTCGCCCTTTTGTTGTAATACTTGGCTTGACGTCCCCTTGCATCGCAGAGATTTTCTTGAGCCAATTTACAAACTTCTTCCAGTTTGTTACACAAGTCGACAACATATTGGTATGTTGTACGCACTTCTTCGGATGCTTGCTCATCCGTCCATAACTGTTTCAATACAGCCATGGGCCCCCTTACTGTCCGCCCATAAACTAACTCGAAAGGTGAAAAACCCAAACTTGCCTGTGGTACTTCTCGAAACGCGAACAGTATGACCGGAAGGTATCGATCCCAATCCCTAGGTCGACCTTCACGTAGCTTCTTTAAAGCTTGTTTCAATGTCCCATTGAAACATTCTACCAACCCATTACACTGCAGGTGGTACGGGGTAGTCATCAGGTGTCTAATGGAGAGTAATCTATTTACCTTTTCCATCACCTGGCTTACGAACTGCGTCCCTTGGTTGGTCAGTATCTCGTCTGGAACTCCGACTCTTGACCACACCCCTAACAAGGCCTCAGCCACCGTGACTGAGTCAATGTTTTTCAAGGCCACTGCCTCCGGGTACCAGGTAGCGTAATCTACGACTGTTAATATATACTGATTTCCACTTTAAGCTGCCGGCTTAATCGGACCTACCAAATCCATCGCCACTCTCGAGAAAGGTTCGTCAATTAGTGGGGTGGTTCCTAGTGGCACTGGGCGATGGGAGGTCTTCGGTGCCACTCGCTGACACTTGTCACATGACAAACAAAACCTCCTCACATCCCCATGCACACCTGGCCAATAAAACTCCCTTACCAACCTATCTCTGGTCTTCGCCATGCCCATGTGGCTTCCGAGAAGACCCTCATGTGCTAACCTAAGCACTTCGTCGCGCTTCCCTATGGGTACCACAACTTGTTAAAACGTATTGACCCCTTTCTTGGCATACCGATACAAAATACCGCGTTTTGTCTCAAACTTAACCTCGCTGTCTGGCAATTTCCGTACGGACCCGTCCGTCGTGTACCTATGTATCTTGTCAAGAGACACATCTTCCTTTTGAAGCTTCTCTAACTCACCAGGTACCAAAATGTCTATGGGCGAAGTCATGGATCTTAGCGGCCTCGACCCTGACCTTCGCTTCATAGCCCTCGTCTCCACTGACCCGCCATGTATAGGGTTACACGTCATAGGGTTAGGTTGGGGCAACACATACCTACACCCTAATATTATGTCATGAGACAGTCCCAACAAACCCGCTGCTTGAATTCGCCCTTTTACATATGGCGAATCAAGGTCTATGCTAATGACCGGAAACGAATCCTTCGTCCTGTTAGCAAACTGTACTTCCACCGTCTCACCTGTATAATCTCCAGGTTTAACGTATCTACGATCTACCAAGGCCGGGTAGCTACAGCCGGTGTCATACAGCACCGTGGCTTCCTCACCATTTACCGTAGCCTTCGCTACATTCGTAGACTCCACTGGTTTCCCTTTCTTAACAGTATTCGGAGTTACTAAATTAACCGTTGTCGGATGATACTTTCTACAGTCCTTGTCAACATAGCCTGGTTTATTACAGCCATAACACATTGGCTCACCTCTTCTACCCGAGGTATCCCTATCTACCCCTTGAGTCTTTCCCGACCCACTGAAATGTACTTGGCTGGGATTTCCGGCCCCTGGCCTACCACCATTCTGACCATTTCGTCTCTGGGGTGCCACCTCAGTGGTCTTTCTAAGCTCACCGATTCCAGGTCGGTCCCTACCATTCCAAGTAGTTGGACGCGCATGCGCGCTCTCATAGCGCTCGGCCATTACGCTTATCTCTTCTAAAGTTGAGAACTCGCTCTCTGCCAAAAACACAATTAAATCTTTTCTGTAGGTACTTAACACATGTTCCTTTAAAATTTCTTCATGTATACCTTCGTACGTTAACGCAGTGCCAGACATTTTCATCCATTTATCAAAAATCACGCGCACTCGACTGAAATTGCGCGTGTGTTTCGGTTGCCCTTTTTGACGATTCCCTAAAAAGTTTCCGGAACATTTCCGCTGACTACTCATAGTGGCGAAGTAGAGCTTTCTTCAGCGCGTCATAATCATCTATCTCGGTTGGGGTCATGCTGTGGTACACATCTTTCGCTGCCCCCTGCAAAAAGGCTGAAATATTGATGGCCCACTGGTCCTTAGGGATTTGGTGGACTAGGGCCAACTTCTCAAACTGTGTCAAAAAGTTGTCAATTATTTCATCCCTGTCATTAAACATCGGCATGGTTAACTGTATGGGTCGTCTGTCTTCCAAGCGACTACTCAGGGTGTCTGGACATACGTTTGCTTCTTCCCCCCTCTTGAACTCGGCTTCGAGCCTTAGTCTCTCCATGGCTAGCATATGCTCTCTTTCCCTAGCTTTCTCTTCAGCCTGTAGTCGGGCGAGTTCAATTTCTTTCTGTTTCTCCTTCTCTCGCTCCATGGCTAGCATATGCTCTCTTTCCCTAGCTTTCTCTTCAGCCTGTAGTCGGGCGAGTTCAATTTCTTTCTGTTTCTCCTTCTCTCTCTCCATGGCTAGTAGTTCTCTTTCTCTAGCTTTTTCTTCCTTATGCTCTTTCAAGCTACGTTCCATAAATTCAGTTAGCTTGTCTCCGTCGTACCCAAGTTCGTCCTTGCCAATGGATTTAAATTCCTTTAGTAACTGTCTGTCTGTCGCCATTATGTCTGTCCTTAATTCTAGAACTACATCCTTAACTGACCCTAAATAACTGAATTCTCCCTACCAAAATAGTTTGACCTGAAGTATACCTTATCTGCAGCGAGATGGACAGGTCAAGTCAGTCCCAAATAATTACCAGGCAAAATTCCAATAAAACAGCTCCCCGTAGCTGGATATTGTTAACGACACGTGATTAATTGCTGTCCAAAATACAGTACTGGCCCAAATTGGCTCTTGTCTCAAGAGACTATTTAGGTAGTAACGCTCCTAACGCTTTATGATAATTTCACACAGAAGGTATAAATCTCAAATTCTTATAATTTGCATGCACAATATTTAAGTATACAAAAATAGCAAACAATGTTTGATTCACTCGATTCCTACTTAATAATAATACAAATTTATGCTTTGTTCAAAAATACGCTCAGATTACTTCAATCGCAATGAAAACTTCAAATCCAAGGACGAGCCCTCCACTTTGTAACAGGCTGGTCGGTTATCAAGGGTTATTAGTACAATATCGCACAAGGCCTGGTCAGAGGTATTGCGCAACTTGGGAAAAAAACAACACTCGAAAACCGCCTCCCGCTAATTCTCGTTATCTAAAGGAATGACCTCAACGGTGTAATTTGCCCTGTCAAGGTGGATATGGTAATCTGAGATGGTATCTTGAACAAAGACAACACACGAGCCCCCGTAAAGATAAAATAGAATTTAATTAAAATACAATCAAAAGAGAATGACAATTTTCTTTCCTTCTGAATATTCTTAGTTCAGAAGCACTTTAACCGAAGCGTTAAAATAATGGATAAATTAATTACAATTCAAAACACTAATAAAATAGATGAATTTAGCCGTTAATAGCTGATAGTAAATTTCATCACGAAATCGAGTGTTCATTAACATCAGACTGCTTGAGAAATTCACAATGACCTTGTTCGACGACTGGGTTTTTTCCTTCTGCTTGCGTCACGACTTTACTTTGCACTTTTTGGTTGAACGTGGGATTTCCACAACTCTGACTTCTGGATTCTTTCCTTCCTTTTCTTGCCTCTTTCCCTCCTTTTCTTGCCTTCTTTTCCCTCCTTTCTTGACTTCTCGCTAATTCTCACTCTTTCCAAACAAACTATTTTCCTTTGAAAAGAAAAGGGTAAAACGCCCTAAGTATCTTGTTATGCTTTAAGAGTTGAGATTGTCCGTCCGTCATTCTGGTTCGAACAATCAGATCTTACTATCAGTTTAACATTTATACGGCTAACAAATACTACACAAGTCTTCAGATCAATAGAGCTATACTGCTAATTATCGACATCAGAATTTGGGAAAGTCATATATTCCCGTAAATCATTACATAAAGTGAGGCAATATATCATAACACACAATCCATATTCACTAATATGATCAATTCAAATTAATGTAACACTTTCCAATCATAAATGTACACAGCGGGTTTTCTACACCACCCATTTACCTACCTAAGTAAATAAGGTAAAAATGCTAATTCAGAATTCAAAAATACATTATTAAATCACTGTAAAACCGACTATCCATACAAAAATATGAACACATCATGCATCCATAACAAAGAAACATCATATCAAAGTACGTTATTAAATCAATGTAATTCCGAACTATTCATATCATGGTATCAGTACATCATGCATCTATAACAAAGAAAACATCACATAAATTACATCATGATAAATGTGAATTTGAGTTAAATACCTTGTGTTTTTGGCATCTTACAATCGTTCCACATTCAGTTTCCTGGAACCACAATTTTACGAACGTCTATCCTAAAGTCCGCTCGGAGTCCTGGTAGTTACTTCTACCTTTGGTTCTCTCTTGCAGAGAAATTTTTAGACTAATTCAAACTCATAAGCTCAGAGGATATATTTCCCCGATTCTAGGGTTTGACACCCCCCCCCCCCTCTACATTTGACCAATCAGAATAAATGCTATTCCTATGGACATTCTGAAAAACCGTCTATCAAGATGCCAAAAATGACACTACCAAATGCCAAATATCACCCTACCATTTGCTTCAAATCACTTTGACAGCTTTACGTGCGAAATACACTTAGTTCGGTTCTACTATCAATATTCTAACGCATGACCCAGTTAAATAAACATTCTTTTCGTCCAAACTCTACTCCAAGACAGTTAATTGTCGGCTAGGCTACGAATTAATTAATGAATTTCACTGGCGAAAAATTTGCCACTTGACATTGAGTCTTTAGTCCACACTTCTCAAAAGTTACTATTCAGCAAAAACATTATGTTAAATTTCATTGTTCAAGTTTATTCATTCACTGCAAGCGTACATAAGGTTGCATAATGTGTTCCCCTAGCTGCAAGCGTGTGCATGCTAGTTGGATACATGGTCTGAATCTTTTACAAGAATAGAGATATATATGAAGAAACTTATTGCAACCTAGCTTAAATTAGTTTCTGAAACATACAAGAAAGCTTGCGCAAGTTAGTTTTACTTTCTGAAGAAAACAAGTAAGCTTGCATCAGCTAGTTTTACTTTCTGTTAGCTGATAAACATCAAATTAGCTTATTGCAAGCTTGCCACAAGCTTTGAAGAAGGATGCATTTTGGTTTGGGAATTACTTCCCTATATGCTGACCAAATTGATATATCCTCCTGTCCTGTCTTGAGAGGTAGAAAGAGGCATGATCTGTGTACCTCAACACAACAGCTCTGTTTTCTTAAGGTACCACTTCAAAACCCAAACTAGGTCATGTAGGGATCCTTAAGCTGTCGTGTCCAGATTGAAGACTGAGGTATCATGACAAAATTCTGGTTACCTGTGTAAGGAAGGCATTTTTGGTAACAAAAGAGAATGCCATCATAAATAGGATTGACCCATCTTGTCAGAACTGCATATAATTCAGGTCTACTGACAGGGCATTATTTTGCTATCTCTGCATGCAGTCATTAACACCTTGAGGAAGCAAGTCTTGTAGAAAAGTTGTGAAAGATGCCCTTGAAAACATTTCAAAAGGTGTCTTGCTCAGCCAGGTTAACACCCAAGATAGGTTCTACTTGGGCATAGGGTTAATGTTTTCATCCATGTACAATTTAGTTGGAAGTAGGTTGGATAAGTCTTTGTATTGACTGATATCTTCACTTCTGTGATGACAAAAGGTGTCAGTCATCAAGGAGCAGTAACCTTTTATCATGCTTAGTGCGAACTTCAAAAACTCAGAGGAAGTTAGCTATTGTGGTAAGGATGTCTGGAGAGGTATGATGTATTCCTTTGTGCATCACTGGGTGAAAACATACCATATGCTTTCGTATGCTTTTAGAGTGGAAGGCCTTTTTTTGCAAGAGTGTATCTCCCTATAACTGCTTGTCAGAACTATTTCTGAGGGTCTGTTTAATATGATCTACATGTACAGGTTTTGTACTTCTGAGAAGGAATGAAAAAAACTTATGGTTGTTTGGGTAGATGAGAGAAAATATCTGAGGAGATTCCATTGTGAGCTTGATGAGGTTATTAATCCCCGCAACTTCTCCCATCCAAGTGATGCAATGAGGATAAGGTGGCACTCTGATACTCTTGTTTTCTGTATCACTTTCAGCATCAAAGGATTTAGAGGTTAGGTACATGCATCCAGGTCGTTTCCAATCTATCAAAAGAGTGCTGACTGCCCAGACTTTGTGTCTGGGATTGGAGATCAATACAAAGATTGGGAATTTGATTTCACCCTCTCTCTCACAATACAAAATAAACAAACATGTAAACTAATAAACAAATGAATTCATGGAATAACTTTATTAGTTCATTTTTCATTACTTGACAGTTGTACTTTTAACAGTCTCCTTATAAAATCTTTTTATATCAATATTCTAGACCAAAACATTACTTACTTGTATAAGCCAATTCAATCACCAATATAAATCTTTTTAAACAAATGGCAGTTTACTTACTGACACAGTCGTAAAATGTGTACTATTATTGGTTTTATTGCACTTCATCCAAGAAAATATTTATCCAAACATCAAAGAGGCTAATGATTCTCCTTTTCAGTAAGTTACATTTAAACTTTTAAATCTTTCTCATATTGCAGCAAAGTTACAATCCAACCAAATCTGCAATGACACCCTGAGTTTATAATCCCAAAAAAATGCATTTGTCTTTGCAAGCTAACTAATTTATTTGTTGTGAAAGAATGCCTTAAGTGATAATGTGTTGTCCAGATATCTTGTGGCAAATAAATGCAGATTTAAAAAAATTCTTAAACCCTACTCTCATAACAATGCCTATGCTCTTAGTATACATGCCATCACTCATCCTAAGCATTGGATATTATTTTGATTGCATATTGTGAATCCTTTACGCAAGGGAACAAATGTGCGTCAGTTATCTCCAGCGTGCATCTCTGACTCATAAATGCCAAAATGTAAACACTAGCAGGTACTACTGGCTTCCCAAAAGGATGGTATTGGATGGGCTCATTAGCCTTCCATACTTGCTTTGGTAGACTGTAATCTTAGGCAGTTGTACTTGTAGATGTATACCCGTTGTGAACCAAGTTATGTTGACACATCTCTGCAGATGGTGCCTCAATTGTGTGCAGATGGTGAGTGTATTCTCCAGTATGTTGCAACTGTTTGTCAGTTTTATCTTATGATTTACTAAACAAATTTGGACTGCTCCACTGGTCTAGTGGTTAGAGCATCTGCCTCAGATAAGGAGGTTGTGGGTTCAAACTCTAAGTCATTCCAAAGACCTGTAAAAATGCTACTAACAGCTGCCTTGCTAGGTGCTCAGCATTAAGAGGTTATTGTTAGGACTAGTCAGCCTGCTGTCAGGATAATGTGACTCACCAGGGTGGGATATCAAGCTCATGTATGTGGCATGATGCCTCATGCAGTGCGAGACATCACTATAAACTGCAGCACTGCAGATGTTGTAATGATATGACTGAAAAATTGTTACAGCTGCATTAAAAATCATAATCACACACACACACACACACACCGGTATTATATTTATGTATATGAAAAATACCATGGTACACACCACTCGTAAATAATGCCGCAGTACATAGGAATACTAGTAATACTGCACACCTCTACTCAACACTATACTGCTTTTGAAATTCTGTCACATTCTACATGAAGTTACATATGTGCAGGTTTCCCCACACACCTGTCAAAGACTCCATAGGTTGGACTTCTACTCAACATTAGATACTGCTTTAAAATTGAAATCCTGACACATTCTACTTGAAGTTACATGTGTGCAGGTTTCCCCACACACATCAAAGATTCCATTAATTGGACTGAAATTCTGAAAATATTGACAACACACAATTATATCCCAAAGATCGAAACTGTCGTAAACATTGTAGGGATAATGTCTAGCATTAAACAATCTTGCACACATGGGAAGATCACACAGTTCCAATCTTTTCTTCAGAAAGCAGAAGAATAATTATATTACATAGACTAAATTCTGATAACTGTAATGTTTGAGTTATTTCCTATTTATTACCAGATATATTTAGGATCTTGTTTCTCACTGCAGCTGTTGTGGAAGGAAGAGGTCTAGCAAGAGGAGAGATTGGAATGGCCAGCATTGACCTGAAGAACCCTGTCCTCATCTTGTCTCAATTTGCAGACACATCCACATATGTTAAGACTGTCACAAAAATACAGATATTACATCCTTTGGAGGTGTGAATACATGTGACCTTGAGTCATGCTTCCATTTCATATATATTTTAATTACCTGATGATGAAAACATTCATAATCTTATAAATCCAGCCATCCAATGTTAGAAAAGATGAAAACCATGCCTTTTGACTTTTGTTAGCAATAGAAAAGCTAAACATTCTCTGCTTACTGTGATGAAACCAGACAAAATTTAAAGTGGTCATTCTTTTCAATGAATGGTTTTAGCACCAATTTCCATCAATTGTCTCTTTCACTACATGGTTAGTCTGCCATACTGTAAAAATATTCCTATTTCTTCTCATATCCATCAGATTTGCAATTGTAGGGTTTACAAGCTGCAAGAAAATCAGGAGAAAGTCTGGAGAAAGCAAAAGTTTGTAACTGACCTAGAAAAGACTCCAAAAATTTGGAAAATGTTGTTTCACATCAGGGAAGAACAAAGAAATTTCATCTGCCACTTGGTCACTGAAAATTTTTGTAATTAAGTAATAACTGAACTGATCACAAGTTCATTAAGCCTTTAGCTATGACTATCGCATCTGAGCATCTATTTTTGATAGCTCCTAAACCCCACTGACGTATATATGCAGTGCCAATAAGCCTAATTTACTACCACACCATCACTTATATGCGTAAAGTTCAGCAGTACTTAAAACCGCAGTTTAATTTATGTACGGATGTGATTGTTTGAAAGTACAGAAGTTTACATATTTTTGATTATCATAACCAATGAAAGGACTGTTTACTCAATATTTTGATACATATTTGAATGCTGAGGTTAAATTTGGACACACTGTAACCAATTTTCTGCACTTTCTGAAACACTTGTAGTTTAGTTAAATAAAGATGGATTCAGATGAGCAAATTTGAATAGTTCATTTCAAAGAGTTTAATGGATCATTGTTAAAAAATGGATCAGGTATTGATATTAGCTCCATTTCAACACCAGATTAAGTGATTTTGAATCAGATGACTAGGAAGACATAGTGCCACTTACACAATGGAGTGTTGACCTCGCTGTGTTTGAGATCAGTGATTTTGATTCTCATGTTGGTTCAACAATCAAGCTTGGACCACTGAGCAATAAGAAAGATTTTTGTCTCCAGAATTTCTGGTTGAAAGTGAAACAAATGATTATGCCAAGAAAATGCTGGACCAAAAACTAGACCCAAAATGGTATGAAATCAACATCACAGAGACATATCTTGTACTATATATCATCATGAGCATACACAAATATTCCATTGCCTGGATGACATCTGTATATTTTGGGATTCCAGGAATACCAGAAATAATAACAAGAAAAAGATTTGACAAAATAGGGAAATATTTCCATGCCAGCGACACAAGCATCAACCCACCCAGAGGCCAACCAGGACATGTCAAGATTTTCCATATAAGACCTTTCTAGTCTTGCATAAATGCCAGGAAAATTATGATCCTCCCAATATCCAGTCAGAAGATGAAGGCATGATTGCTTATAAAGAAAGACTGTCATTTAAGCAATATCTGCCTGCCAAACTGACAAAATTTGGCATTAAAGTCTGGGAAAGAGTCCACACCAAACTGGCTATGTCCATGAATTTCAAGTGTAATATTGGAAAGCCCAAAGGACAGAAAGGGACAGTGACAGAAGAAGGATTGGGATCTAGAGTGGTGAAAGGCCTTACCAGAAAAATAATAAATAAAAACCGACCAAAAAGCAAGTAAATATTCCATATTTTATTTAACAACATGGATCCCACATATCTATCCAGAGTAATTCAAACAGGAAAAACCGACAGATGAAAAGAAGCACCTTGCCAAAATGTTGAAGATATGACTATTCAAAAAACAAAGGGTGAGTGGATATTGCAAACCAGAAGAGAATACAGTATAGCTCTTTTTAATTAGAGTGTGGATTTTATTTATATTTTTATGAATACATATGTATATGTAGGATTTATTTTGTGTGATTCAAAACTTTGGAGATTGTGGAACTTCATAGTGAGTTGTGGTACAGTTGCGCTTTGGATCCACTGGATACTTGCCCTTGATTTGATGAGTTGAAGGCAAAAGTTCAGCAGAACATATAGAAACAGAAATGTTAACATTGAATGCACCCACACTCTTGATACATAATGCATATATGAACTAATATTACCTCTTTTCCCCTTCATTGGCATACTGAGATTCAGCACAGCAGATCTAGACTGGTGTTTCCAGTTTTAAAACCATTCATTCATCATTATTAAAACCCTTCATAATTGTTGCGTGTGGTGGGGTTTGCTATGCCACCACTATGGTAGGTGTGTTAATATGATTGGAGTGGGGTGTTCCCAATATTTTATATAAATTACTATAGAAGTCCCACTCCGGTTCAATTTTGTAGGAAGTAAAATTAGTGATATAGAGAGATGTAAAGCTCGAGTCCCCAATCAGCTTTGCCGACAGTTAAATTATTGATTACACAAAAGGTGAAATTCAAATGAATAACATTTTAGTACAATTCAATTGGCAAGTGATAATAACTCTCCAATCACTCTTCTTCCTCTCGACCAAGTTATAGCTTATTGCATCATTTGATTTATAGTGTGAGATAGCTTTTCCACTTGTCCTTGTTTCCTACTCATCTTTGTCTCTCCGATCCCACCAATTCCTTCCCCTTTTCTGACTAGCTTTTGATTCACAATTAACGTCTCCGTTTGTCCTTATTCTGTCTCCTATTACGTATATTTGATTTAATTTATTTATTTTTAATTGTCAAATCCAAATTTGTCATTTAGGGTTTAAAATTCAATTCATTAATTGGGAGATTATTCTGGAAAATTCAGGCTGATCTAGACTCTAGCTGTAAACACAGGTTGACCTTGGCTTGTTGACCTCATTTCTGACCCTTCTTTAGAGAGTGTAAACAAGCCTTGGAAATGATTGGCTAGATTAAAAAATATCTTTTTATTTTTAGTAATTAGTGGCTGATTTTCTTCTGGATCATTTTATTAGTACGTGACTTAGTGAAGGTAGCTTCTTTCTTTGACCTTCCAGAAAATCACATGATCCTTTGTTTATGTAAAAAAAATGGGTATTTAAATTATTGTACTAGGAGAGACATTCAGTAGAATCTGGGCTTTTATAGTTAATAGTTGTGTTTTCTGTTTGAGTTATAATTTTAATTACCTTGTACTGGACATTGTGTCATTTCGTTGTAGCAAGAGGAATTATTCCATTTAACTGATAAAGGACATGTGTTTATGATTTTCATTTGGATCATTTTAAAAACAAGAACTACATCGTGTGACATTGTCAGCCATTTTGGATTACATCGTCAAGATTCAAAACTGGAACTATTAGAACATTTATTTATCAGGACTCTTGCAATTCCATTAGTGGATTATTTTGTGAATTCTAAATTGGATTAAGGTTGGATTTGATTCTCTAAAACCGTAAGAGTATTTATTTTATGAAAATAATTGTACTTAATAAATTCATTGTTAAAGTTTTACAAGCTTGTTAGTTTTCACTCTTTCTGTGTTGCTGCTTATTCGAGCCTAAGCATGTAACATAGAAATTGGGGGCTATCGTCCGGATTGAGGTTGAGATTTGAGATAAATTGGAATTTAAATTTGAATTTCCCCTAGTTTTTTGAAAATTTTAAATCTTTAGTGAGACTGACAGGCTTGTATTAAAATGACATCTAAGGTAGAAATATTTCTTTCTAATTCAACCCAGGAGCAATTGGATCTTTTCAAAAAAGATGAGTTGTTTCAACTTGCCAGAAAATACGAACTTTCTGAAGTCAAGGCTTCTTTAACGAAACAAGATATCAAAATGATTTTGGTCCAGTATTTGGTGGGAAAGGATGTTTTGGGTCAAAGTGCTCTGATTTCGGTCAGTAAGTCTGCATCTTACTCTGACATAAAATTAAAAGAATTAGAATTAAAATTCAAGATGGAATTAGAGTTGAAGAAGCTGGAATTTCAGGAAAAGGAGAAAGAAAAGCAATTACAATATGAAAGAGAGGAGAAAGAAAAGCAATTCCAATATGAAAGAGAGGAGAAAGAAAAGCAATTACAATATGAAAGAGAGGAGAAAGAAAAGCAATTTCAATATGAAAGAGAGGAGAAAGAAAAGCAAATTAAATTACAAAAAGAGCAGATGCGGATTGATAGAAAGAGAGAGAGAGGAGAAAGAGACAATTACAATATGAAAAAGAAGAAAGAGACAAGAAAGGAAGAAAGAAAGACAATTTCAATACGATAAAGAGGAGAAAGAAAGACAATTACAATATGATAAAGAGGAGAAAGGCAATTTGAATTACAAAAAGAGCAGATGCGCATTCAGTTACAAGAAAAACAAATTGAACGAGAGAGAGAAGGAAGAAAGAGAATATCAGTGTAAAATGAAAGAATTAGAGCTGGCGAGTGAGAATCACCATCATACTTCAAATCAAAATTTTGATTTAGCAAGGGATATTAGATTAGTGCCCTCTTTCAAAGAAAAAGAAGTAGACAAATATTTTATTCTTTTTGAAAAAGTTGCAGAAAATTTAAAGTGGCCAAGAGAGAATTGGACTCAGTTACTACAATGTGTACTTACTGGTAAGGCTAGTGAGATTTACACTTCATTGTCTATTCAGCAAAGTAGTGACTATGATGTAGTTAAAGAATGCATTTTAAGGGGTTAAAATTTTAAGGGACACAGGAGCTTCCCAGAGTCTTTTATTATCAGGTACTTTGCCTTTTTCTGAGAAGTCTTCTTCTAATGAAAGTGTTCTTATTCAGGGAGTAGAGTGCAGCTTGGCTAATGTTCCTCTCCATTGTGTAAATTTGTCATCAGACTTAGTGTCAGGACCTGTGACAATCGGAACAGTCTCGGTTTTATCCGTTGAGGGCATCGATTTATTGCTAGGCAACGACTTAGCTGGGGACAAGGTTGTGGTTAATCCACTTGTAACTGACAAGAATAATTTGGATCAGAAAGTATGATCCAATTGAAAAGGAATTCCCTGATATACTTCAAGCTTGTATGGTTACCAGAGCTATGGCAAAGAAAGCTCTTGAGAATGAAGTTGAAAAGGGCAGTATTCCCTTGGCTGACACATGTATAGGTCAGGCTTTTGATGAGGTCACTTTTACTCTTTGTTTGGATCAATCAGAAAGTATTGATCCTAGTGATCCTCTTTTAACAACTCATTCTCTTTATTCTAATCAGGGTGATGATCTTGAGAATGATGTTGAAGAAGGCAGCATTCCTTCAACTGACATTTGTATAGGTCAGGTTTTTGATGAGGTAACTTTTACTCTTGGTTTAGATCAATCAGAAGGTATTGATCATAGTGATCCTCTTTTAACAACTCATTCTCTTAATCAGAGTGATAAGCGACAGTCACTTGTCGTCGAACAGGAAAAAGATCCTGAGATCTCCTGTTTGTTTCAAAGGGTCATAAATGAGACTGAAGCCACTGAAGTTCCTGTCTGTTATTTCATTAAAAATGGAATTCTTATGAGAAAATGGAGACCTCCCGAGGTACCTGCTGGTGATGAGTGGTCAGTGAACTATTAAATAGTAGTTCCAAAACCTTACAGACAGGTAATACTTAATCTGGCCCATGAAACTCCTTTTTCAGGTCATTTAGGGATTAATAAAACTTATCACAAGATCTTGACTCATTTCTATTGG
This sequence comes from Unio pictorum, assembly GCA_030141615.1. Lineage (NCBI taxonomy): Eukaryota > Metazoa > Mollusca > Bivalvia > Unionida > Unionidae > Unio > Unio pictorum. Next base: position 41,368,333 of record JARLTB010000021.1, read on the forward strand.
CCAAACATCAAAAGTGATGTTGTCAAATATTGTAGATCTTGTGATACTTGTCAAATGGTAGGTAAACCCAATCAGAAGATACCTAAGGCTCCTGGGATCTAAATTAAATTATAGGAGTACCAGTATATTGAAAGAGATAGCCATGTTAAATATGTAATTAATTTAGTGGTACCTGTCCCACTTAGTGAAGGAATATCATCAGATTTTCTATTGACATTGAAGCAACAAATTGTTGGAAGTTAGAAATTATGAAAAATCTAGACCAGAAACTTTCACATTTGCAAGTGCAAACAAGAAATGAACTGAAAGTTATTATTATTATATGAGTACTTATGTCCAGATATTCTTACAAGGACAAACAAAATTTTCATGACGTTGAAATTGAAAATTCCAAACAACATCCATGCAGGATGAGTCCACTCAAACAGGAATACTTGAAAAAGGAAATTCAATATTTGCTGAAGAATAATTTTATCAAGCCCAGTAAAAGTGATTGGAGTTCACCATGCATACTTGTTCCAAAACCAGATAAAACTTTCCGTATGTGCACTGATTATAGGAAGGTGAACAGAGTGACAAAAACAGATTCATTCCCATTACCAAGAATTGATGATTGTATTGATAAAATCGGGAATGCCAAGTACGTCACCAAATTTGACCTTCTGAAAGGATTTTTGGCAGATTCCACTAACGGAAAGAGCAAAGGAAATCTTGGATTTGTGACTCCAAATGGACTCTACCAATATAAAGAAAGTCCATTTCAACGTCTCATAAAAATGTTTATCTCTGGTCTAGAAAATTGTGACGTCATCATCTGCAATGACGCCTGGATAGAACATCTAGCAACAATTTGAAAATTCATTAACAGACTCACTGATGCGTGTTTGACTGTTAATTTATCTAAAAGTGAGTTATGCCGTGCTAGTCTGATTTTCCTAGGACATTTTGTGGGACATGGACGAGTTTAAAGGTTGAGGCTATTTCTAGATAATATAATTGCAGACGCTTTTTCCTGTGTATAACAATTTATTATACTGTGTAATTTGTACTAGTTCTTTTAACCTCAGAGTTAAATTGGTTTGTGATAAAAAGAAAGTTTTATCATATAAACCTTTCTTTTTATTTTATGGGGGAAGGTGTTACGTATATTTGATTTAATTTATTTATTTTTAATTGTCAAATCCAAATTTGTCATTTAGGGTTTAAAATTCATTAATTGGGAGATTATTCTGGAAAATTTATGCTGACCTAGACTCTAGCTGTAAACACAGGTTGACCTTGGCTTGTTGATCTCATTTCTGACACTTCTTTAGAGAGTGTAAACAAGTCTTGGAAATGATTGGCTAGATTCAAAAATTTCTTTTTATTTTTAGTAATTAGTGGCTGATTTTCTTCTGGATCATTTTATTAGTACGTGACTTAGTGAAGGTAGCTTCTTTCTTTGACTTTCCAGAAAATCACATGATCCTTTGTTTATGTAAAAAAACGGGTATTTAAATTATTGTACTAGGAGAGAGATTCAGTAGAATCTGGGCTTTTAAAGTTAATAGTTGTGTTTTCTGTTTGAGTTATAATTTTAATTACCTTGTACTGGACATTGTGTCATTTCGTTGTAGCAAGTGGAATTATTCCATTTAACTGATAAAGGACATGTGTTTATGATTTTCATTTGGATTATTTTAAAAAAAAAAGAACTGCATCACGTGACATTGTCAGCCATTTTGGATTACATCATCAAGATTCGAACCTGGAACTATTAGAACATTTATTTATCAGGACTCCTGCAATTCCATTAGTGGATTATTTTGTGAATTCTATATTGGATTAAGGTTGGATTTGATTCTCTTAAACAGTAAGTTTATTATTTTATGAAAATAATTTTACTTAGGGGTCGTCCATTTAGTACGTACGCATGGATGTGGGAGGGGGGGTTAACCCAAATGCGTACGCCACCTGCTTGCGTATGGGGGGGGGTCTACTGACAATGTACGTATGCATAAGAAACGGGGGGGGGGGTATATTCTCCATCGTTTCAGCTTTCAAACTTCTATGTTAATCATGCGCACATGTCCTGTTTGCGGTGTGTATCACTCGTCGCAGGCCAGTTTAAGATGACACCAAAGCATTCACACTACTGAGTCTACCGACACTGAGAACTTGAATCAAAACCTGGATGATGACGTCAGCGAGGCTGTGGCTATTGAGACAGCGGCCCAGCATAGTGCAGCTAATGCTGTTGTGATTCAGCCTTACGTTAAGCTTGTTGCTGAAATTCCTGTTATACGTAACCTGTTTGACTGGGTTCAGTCGGCGTTTGTCTGACCTTTAGCAGACACTGGCGAACTTTTTAAAGGTTTAATAACATGCAACTTATTTCTTTTATATATACAGCAGCTAAGGACTGTCTGTTTTACTCCGTTTCATTAAACATTTGAATATTATTAATCCTGTGTCATTTCTGCGTGGATGAAATATTGGAAGTTCTATACGAGGGGTGGTCAGTCATATGTACATACGCATAGGAGGAGGTGTAAAAAGTATGCATGCGTACAAGGGGGTGGGAGGGGTCAAGTTTTGTCTTATTTTTGCGTACATACTAAATGGACGACCCATTAATAAATTCATTGTTAAAGTTTTACAAGCTTGTTAGTTTTCACTCTTTCTGTGTTGCTGCTTATTCGAGCCTAAGCACGTAACACTCCCTTCTAGAGACTCTGGTCTAAACTATACCAGAAGTCTGTCCCCTTAAAGCTTCCTGTGAAAACACAAGGACATTAGCATATTTCCTTAGCCATCTCATCTCACACTAACCAATAATCAATCATGAGATAAAGGTTATTACATATTTTGGTCACACATTCGTGCACATTGAAAGACCCATATGTTCTAGTATGATAAACTTCATAACAAAAGCAAGGTATCAACTACTTATCATACAAAGATCAATAAATTGCACCACATCAGTATAAATGTTCTCATTATTCTGAAAAAGATCACAAAATTCAGACGCATTTCTGTATATTACACTCCTATGTGTACACACATATTCAAATAACCATGCTCTGATATATTCTTACATCGATATTAAAGGCATACAACCTAAGTAAAAACGAATGAAATTATATATTTATTTTTTCAGTTCACGATTACTTAATTAGATGAATAATTACGATTCAGGCTGTTTCTGAGGCCGAAATCAGGCTAGTATCGGAAATTTTGTGATAAAAAACGCGATTCTGAATTATTGTCTGCAGACAAAAATTCGCTGTTTGCCACGCCTATATTCATGTAACCTCTGTGTTGACCTCTTCCGAAGATTAAGAATTTTAGCCATGCGCAAACACGTGTTTACAAAAATAATGGCGTGTTCACAACTAGATTGAAAACCAAAACTTAGATTCTGAAAGGAAGGGGAAAAAAAGCTCTTTGGGCAAATTATGGCAGCACATGCATATGTATTGGTGACTAGCATGAACGATGGAATAAAAACAAGTTCACTTTGAGCCTGGAAACTAATCCAGAGGTCGCCAAATTCTTGCTGGATACTGGTGTCATGGTGAGTCTCAATTTTGCAATGAACAGTCAAGTTTTTATACCGCTATTTTATATCTGTGTTGTTAACTCTTTATCAAAACTCTTAAAATAACATATTTTATATAAACTGGCATTATTCCATTTAGCTTGAAATAAAATGTCACAGCCCTGCAACAATATCGCTGAAAACCGCATGTACGTACACCACTGCTGCTATTTTTGAGGCCATCAAAGGGGTATTAATGATCATCATTTTCGCTCGCAACCATAAGACTTTATTTAGAGGCAAGCAGTCACTTCTGTTTTTTTTTTTTTTTTTTTTTAAATAAAAAAATTTATATATAATGTAAATGGTGATGGCTGTAAATTAAAGTAATGCAATACAGTTAAGTATATATTATGCATACTATTATTTGTAAAGTATATAATATTATTGTGTCTAATAAAACATTTATTTTCCCTTGCTATATTAGGTAATGAATTGAATGGCAGTGCAAGGAAAACATCAAAAAAATGTCACAGAAGACATGGCCACAACTTCTACACCTGGGCCAACAATTCATAGGATACAAATTCCTGCTGTGTCTGATATAACCACATCATAATCAGATATGGCATCTGTGTAAGTATTACTACATTTTTTTTAAAAAAAATTATGTATATTTACTTGTTTACAAATATTTTGGTAGATGCACATCTAAGGATTTACCTGGAATGTATCATTCTATATTAGTTTAATAGTTTGCAGTTGGTAAAGATTGTACATTTTGTTAAAATCTGGTTTGTTTTATTTAGAATAATATTTTTGTTGTAAATTGTTTGTTGGCATATGTCTATTTTTTGTTATTGATATGTTCCTCATCATGCTGTATGTATTTTAGTTAAAGGGCCTCAAGGGAGAATAGTCTTTGACTAAATTAGTCACCCCTTTAAATAAGTTATTATTATTATTTTTTGAAGCATTATCATTCAGGTCTTAATAACCAAGATAAATGATAATTTCTTTTGATACAAAACTAAAGATTCCCAAGTTCAACATTAGTATTTACACATTTCAAAATTTTATTTTAAGGGATTCAGTCTTGTCTGAAGTTGATGGAAAAGTCTAAAAGTTTTATCAACCCATTTGAGAAAGTATACTAACAAAAAATTTGTGATACATACATAAAAGGGAATATTTGAGTTAAGTATCCTAAAAAAACAACCATTATGATACATGCATGATATATGTAATTAAACTAAAAGTAATGTATAGTATTGTATTGGTATTTGTGGATGGTATTTGTGTATGAAACAGAAAGTTGCTCCCACAAAAGCTTTCTTTTCTGTGTATTATCAAAAAAGTAAAAATTGTGTATTTACAATTTATCTTAAATATAGTATCAATGCATAATTGAAATAATGAAGATATACTGGTTATCACAGAAAGAAAATGAATACATTGTATTATAAATACAAACCACACTGAGGCCATAGTTATGGTTTGTCCATTTAATACACATGGAGAAGGCAAGGGAGGTTTACCCAAATGCATATGCTTGTGTATGGGGGTGGGTGGTCTACTGATAATATACGTACACATATACCTCGATAGTAATTTGTCTAGTAAGTAACCTGCTTGACTGGGTTCAGTTGGTGTTTGAGTTTTAGTTGACAATAGACAAACTTTTTAAAGTTATGCTGCTTATTTCTTTGATGCAGCCAGACATTCAACATTGGTGGACTATCTGTTACATTAAATACATATTATTGTTAATCCTTGATCTTTTCTGTGTGGATTAAATATTGGCTGTTCTACAGAATGGGGAGGGCAATCGCATGTATGCAGATGGTGTGTGTGTAAATAAAAAGTATGCATGTGTACAGGGAGGGAGGGGTCAAGCTTTGCCCGATTTTTGCACACATGTCCATAGTTGGAATCAGAGTTTGTTTCTGGACTTTTTACTTTTTTGCTTGCAATCAAATTCACACCGGTCTGAGCTATACACATATAGGTGAACAATTGCAAAAGTAGGATAAATTGGGAATGGAAGTAAAAAGTGGCCAGGAGGAAAATGATGGGTCAGAAGAAGGAAAAACTCCCACTTTTACCCTTATGCCGAATGATGTTTCAAGCACACCTAGGTGTATATCTAATCAAATCTCTTGGAAACAGATGTATTTCAATATATTCAAAATTAGCCCACAAATGCGCTCCCTACCCCAGGTGACAAGGAAAAAAAAAATAGTATGGGTGGAATGAGTTGATTATTCTCTGCCTGTATAATCCTACTGTACATTGGCATTTTCATCGAAACAGATTAATGGCGATTTATAAATGTTAATAGTTCTCAGCATCTGAATCAATTTATTTATTTAGTCATTTTACTTTGTTTCAGAAGTACAGCAGAACTGGATTATTTCCAGAAGTTTGATTTTATTGTATGCCTCCAAAAGACATTCATATAAGCCATCAGCTTTTAGAGCTAGGAATCTGTTGGCAGCTCTTGATTATAACAATCATATTGACAGAGATGTGATTGTAAACACAGATGGAACAATAAGGTAATAAACTTTATTCTTGTTAACGTAATAATTCATCTTTGTTAAAATATTAATGCTTTACCTGAAAGTTGATAAACCATCTGTTTGTGGTACAATTTTATCTTTTACAGAAGACATTTTTTAAAATAAATTTCAAAAACTAATTTTGGTTAGAATGAGTCTAATGTAATTAGAAAATTCTGTAAAGAATCTAAACATTTTTATGATATATGGGTAAGATACAGATTTGCTATTTTGACATTTTCATCTGTAGCAAAATGATTTGTTACATGTAATTGTATGCAGTTTTTATTTGGACTTCAGAGAATTAAAAAAATATAAAATGACATTGTCAGTGAAATGTTTGCATTTTCTTGTCAGATACCAAAGGTCATTCAACAAAAAAGTGAGAGATGGTCTGCATACCCAAAGAAAGCTGATCAACAATACCTGTATATTCCAGAAATAAATATGAAAATATTAAAATGAGGTTAGATGATAGAGTTGGCATGAACCAGCCAGTTGTTTTGGACATAAATGATCCTAGGTGAATATCTGATGTACTTGCTCCAATACCACCACCGCCTACAGAAGAGATTGTTACAAAGCAGAAATCTCATTTTAAGTTAAAATGATTTAGGCCTTTTAGTCAGGTAATACCTGTTGATATCAAATTGTTATGGAGAGACTATTCTAGTGATTGTATGGTAAGAAATGTTCCCTACCATGGACCCATATAGACTTTGACTAAGTCTTTTTTGAAGTGCCTACCATGAGTTGAAGTCCAGCATCTGTTTGATTTCCAAGTAGCAGTATATCTTCAGACCACTGTTGATTATGTTCTTAAAACTTTTTAAAAAAACATGCATTTTAACAACAAGATGTAAGACCTTTTCTAACTTTTCATGCCCATTGCATTTATACTTGTCTTATATGTATGTTTAGATTGAGGTAAATGCAGTGTATTTTGGCCATATGATGTATAAAAAAAGCACAGCAGAGGCTATACATTATAAATCATTTAATCTTATAGAAGTAACAAGATCAAAATCATGTAATTACAAGTCTGTATTATTGCATAATAAAGTACTTTTTAATAATTTTATTTTCTAAATGTTTTGTGTAAAATTGCAGTCAGAAAGATTTCTAGTATACTTTGAAAAAGAAAAAAATGTACATTGGAGCAAATGACTTTAATCCATACTCTTCATCTTGATTTAATTGCTCCCGCTAAACATGCCATTAAAGGTTCACATACAGTTTTAAACTGATTTTATAAAGAAAATAATGCTGTTAACTTCTGTCTTTTTTTAATTAAAAAAATAAATAAATTAGAAATGATATTCACCGACTATATTTGTTAACAAATTACTATTTACTTACTGGTGTTGACCGTTCCAGTGGCCTAGTGTTAAGAGCATCCACCTCATATGCAAGAGGTTGGGGTCCTTGATCCCTGGCCAAGTCATACCAAACACATAAAAATGGTATTAACAGCTGCCTCATTTGGTGCTCAGCATTAAGAGGTTAGTGTATGGACTGGTTGTCCTACGATCAGGATAATGTAACTGGGTGGGATGTCATGCTACATGCCTTAGTGCTAGGCATCACTATAAACTGCCACACTTCAAACATCATAGCAATATGACTCAAAAATTGTTCAAGGTATGTTAAAAATCCAAATCACACACACTTACAATTTTGAAACAGAATTTGGCATATTTCCATCACTGTATAGTAGGCCCAATTTCATGAACTTGAGCAGTGATATATTGTTGCAAACAGGGTTAATGGTCAGTTAGCAATTAAAACACCCCTGTGAATGTGTAAGAGTTTGTCTGTGTAGGCTAATTAGTATCAACACTGGTAGCATGACCCCTGCATTCCTGAATTTGATATGTATATCTGAGCCAGTTTTGCATTGTACTTCGTAAATTATATATGCTAATCAGTATATGTGTGTGTATGTGTGCCTAGCTACCCTAATTTTAAAAGAAATGCAATAGGAAACATACATGGGGGTGAGGGCATGGGCTTTATTTCAATATTTGTTTCTCTGCAGTAGTTTGTTTAGGTGATGTACTAAAGTTTGGCATTGAGTAAATGGTAATCACTTTTGTCAAAAGTATTAAAAAACAAGCACAAGATACTAAAATATTAATGTAATTTCTATAGAACTGTCTAGTATTTTGGAATGGAATGTCTGTAATCAATCTGTTATAGTAATGGTACACTAGTTTCTCATATAAAATGTCTCTGAGAGACAAAGAGAAAGGAAGAACGGAGGCAGACATTAGATGGACTGGAGGCAATTGGACTACCAGTCCAGAGAAAGATCATACAGATGAGTAGGAACACAGGACAGGAGGAAAATCAATTACAGTCAGATGATAAAATAGGCCATAACTTGGTCGAGTTAAAGACGAGTGATAGGGTTTTAATTTGAGTTTCATTTGAGAGATGACTGTTATTTAATGATATTAAATTGTTGTTTATTTGACTTTCACATTTTGTGTATTCATTAATTTAACTGTCGGCACCACTGACTGGGAGCTCTGAGCATTGCATCTCTCTATCACTACTTCAGTTCCTCATAAAAACAAGCCGGGAGGTCTTTTGTAATAATTTAAATAATATTGGGAGCACCCCTCCCAACCTAAATAACACGGAAAATCTCTATATATTATATGCCATAATTATTCTTAGATGATATCCTTCATTTTTATGCCTGACTGTACTCTTGAATTAAAGTTATGTCTGTACATGCACATTTGTACATATATAAGTTTAGTACATTACATAATATATAACAGTTTTACAGTGTATGCAGCTGTGTACATTCATCTGGGTATTTATATAAAGGGTATAATTATTTCTATGGTAAATGAACACATTTAAAAAACTTAAAATTTGATGCATTTAATTGGTGTCAAGTATATTTGATTTAGATGTAATATGACGGCTGATGATGCACATATTATGTGATATAAGCATTCAATGTTGCTTTTGATGAACTAGTATTTAAGTCTTAAAAACCTTATTCTGTTTCCAGAGCCAATTTTTTTCACATGTAATTGAAATTAATGAGATGTATCTGGATAGAATAGTATCCTAGTGTTTGTAGTTCTGTTGATATTTACAAGCCAATCTTTATTCATGAAACACTGCAACAAGTTTTGCTTTCTCAACTCATGACTATGCGTTATTTATCATTTAACTTAATGTGTTACTGTATATGCACAATTAAAATCATGTTCACCAGTGTACTTTCGTTGTTTACATCCTTTGCATCCCATGACAATGCTAGTCAACTTCAATTCATGTTTTTAATAAGCAGTCTCCTCACAGTTGCTTTCAAAACATAGCCATACATATAATCATTCTTTAGTGGGTAGGTAGCTAAAACAATTTTTAACAAAACTTGTTCATGCAAAATAAAAATTGCATACTACAAAAGAAATGCTTTATACAACTTAAAATAAACATAAATTTCATTATTCACACATCATATCATTGGATAGATCACCCAAGTCTTCCTTGAGTAAATCCAAAATGGTACTGGCCAAAATTATTTATCCATAATCGCCATACACAACAGCTTGGAATGACATGTCTGTTGCCAGTACTTAGGTATCCATTAAGTCCATAAAATAAATTGCCTATTAGCAGTATGCCATTTCCCCCAGTGGTATTATTTTCTTCTGCTGCCTTTTAATAGTGGTTCTGATTACAATGATACAAATTATCACATTTTTAGTTGGTTTATCTTACAACTTAACACAATCTCACAAACACAAGTAAACACTTTCAAGAATCGCCCCTTAAAGGAACCTCTTATTGTCAGGATTTTCCATCGTATTGACTTTTTGCCTACTTCTTGTAATTTATCATATATAATGAGAAATCTATAAGCATTACATATATTGTGGTGTGACTATAATGAACTAAGGAGAAGGACAGACGAAGAATAGGGCAATAATTACTCAAAAGCGAAACATATGCTTACCTCGACTTCATGTGACACTACGACTACGGAGAAGATCGATAAATTCCGTTTCTGTATAATTAGCAATCCGTACAGAAAATCATTATATTTTCATTGATTAAACTTACAGATGTACATTTTTTGAAACTGAATGACCTGTAATTACTCATTATTTCTACTATACTTTTCATAATATCATGCATTTGCAAGAAGAAAAAAGTCGAAAAACTTAGGTTGTATGCCTTTAACTAATTTTACACACTGAGCCATTTTCCAAGTCAACAGTTGCAAAATATAGAATATCACATGAGTAAATGCACTAGTTTACTATAAAGTAACGAAATAGTAAATTACAATCTTAAATCTGACCACGAGCTTAGCAATTGACATAATTCTTTACATAATCATTGCAGATTTCTCAAGTACACATGTAAATTAAACACTACAACGGCAATTTGATGTACTACCGATTCTAGTAATAAAATATACATACTGCACATTATTACAATTACAATGCCATAATATTCTGCAACAACTGAGCAAACAACTTACTGAAATTTATAAAGCTAAAGGTTCCCCACCAAATTACATGTGGCTTATTGGAGTATTGCTTTAACCTTCATGCATGATGTTTGGGCAATTACTAAGTTCCGAGCTTGAAAATTCTAAATTAAACTTGGATTGAAATGGTAATCAAACCTCTCAATTTCGATTGGATGATTTTTGTACCCTGTTCTATTCAACTTTGCACACTGCCCCCTGGGCTGTTTGTCAACTTGGTAAGATTTACCATTTGTTCTTGAACAGAGCTTCATCATCTATGTGCGAATTTTCACACCCAACAAAGCTGGGTTCTCATACCCTTTTGAAAGACTATATTGCCATGGTGTCTAACATATATACATGGCTTCTAATCATTTCTTTGTTCCCCTGACTTACGCAATCGCAGGCAGGGCAACGTGACAATAATATTTGAGTGCAGTAATCAGGGTTCCCATGCTACCAGGAAATTGGGAAAAAGTCAGGAGAAATGATTTAAAAAATTCTGACTGTGAAAAGTCCTTGAAATTTGCAAATATTGATGAAAGTCAGGAAGAATCTGGGAATTTTCTGCCACCACTTGAAGCCCAAAACAATCATAAAATTGAGTCATAACTATACTGACCGTAAGTTAAATATAACCAGAATATTTGGAGAGTGTAGTATGGATCATTTGGTTACTTGTAATAAACATATATGCCGAGTCAGTCCAAATGCCCAGTGGATTAGATTCTTTTAGTAGACTTTTATTTTCAAAGTCGGCTCAGTATTCATATCTTTTCTTACCTGGAAGATATTAAAACCAGTCTAGCATCACAAGAGACCAGTGTGTTGGTGGCTAAGCATAGCCACTTATAGGATGGCCTAGCAAACTTTAAACATTAGATCGAGTGATACTTGCATGAAATTGATATAAAAATTACTTTATTTTCTCAGAAATTGTTAGTATTAAAATTGTTAAGTCTTTTGTTATGTATTTAGGATCAATTAAACAGTAATACAGAAAAAAGTGTAAGCTACAAGCTTTGTTAAATTGAAATATAATGTATTTCCATGGAGAAACAATGTAAAAATGAAAAATTATAGTTTTACAAATCAGATTGAAAATTATTCCAAGAATAATCAGTCAATTAAATTTTAAATGTCCTAGGAATGAAATGGTCTAATGAGTTCATGCTTGAGTACTGATGAAAAATCCAAGATGGGAGATCTTGTAGCCTGTATTCTGCTGTATCTACAGTTCCTTGTAGAAACGTAAACATTTATACTTCGGTGTAGGAAATCTGACTAAAACTTTGATAAACTGTCTTTGTCCATGAATTCTGTATGAGCACTCAGACATTTCCAGGAAAAGAATTAATCTTTTAGAATAATTTGACTACAAATTATAACTTCAAACTGACACAACAAACACTTTCCAGTGTAAAGAAAAAAGAACAACTGAGAAAATATCTCTATAAACAATGGTTATACAGTAATAAAAAATGCAGCTTAAAAAATCCCCAAGTTGTGAAATTGAGGGGATCATGTGATCATGTTTACATTTTAAAGTCACATATTCATTATATGACCTTGATAATGACCTTGATAAAACCAATCATTTTACTCTAAGAAGGAGGTTAAGTTTTAATTCTTTTCATATTTCAGATCCTGTTCCCAAACACAGCATGTGAGGCAGGAAGCACATCGAAACTATTTAAAGTAATAAGTGATGATTTCCAAAATGTTAGCATTTCCACTGTTCAGAGAAAATACTTCAATGAAACAAGAGGTAGGGAATAAAAAATATCATGCTTAGAGTACCAAAAAAAAATGCTTTTTCATGAAGCCTTTTGTAGGAGAAAAACAAATGTACATAATCTGTGTTGGTGTTAGAATTTTTCTATATTGTTGCCAAAATGACCATGAATGGTACTGGTATGTTCCATTTTAAGTCTAACCGAAAAGGACTGCATTTTGGATAATCAGGATCGGTCTTCTATACAACTTTAGTCATAATGGTACCCTGGGGGCCTTGATTGGCCAAGTGGTCTAAAGCGCTGTCCGTTATGGACCACTGCCATCTCACCTCTGTCTGCGTGTGTTCGAGTCTAAGATTTGGCAAATGTAGTTATGTGAGAAAGCTTACCAGTAACTTCTCGTGGATCGGTGGTTCTTTCTGGGGGTTGTCTGGGTTCTTCCTCCACCATTAATACTGGCCGCCATGTATAGCCTATATTGTACTGAAAAATGGCGTTAAACCATTTAAAAAAAAAAAAAATGGTACCCATATTTAACTTTTCACTTTCTTAATACCCTACTCTGAATTTGTGTTTAGCAAACTAAAATTCTTTAGTTGGAGTCCATGTGAATGTCTGCGCAGTCATCTCTATGCCTATCAAAACTGTAGACTGACTTAATTCTTTATTAAAGTTTTTATATTTTTCTTGTGTGCATTCCACTGCTAGATAACTACAGTGGACTTACGAATGGGAGTCTCTTGTTTTTATTGAAATAGATTGCTTTTGGAAATTTGGGTTGCCAGGGGCAAATTTAGAAATTGTTAGCACCTACTTGGGGAATGGTGTTAGAAGTTTTAGAATTATGATCAAACATTTTACTTTTGTTTAATCTGGTTCGATGTGAAATTTGAATAGATAACAAACAATTGACATAATACAACATATGCAATTAAACACCTGAAAGTGTTTTTCAGAAGTGTAACTTGGTGCAAGTTTTAAAATTCAATGTTGCCATAATTCAATTTATGTTTAATATTATAAGTTTCAGGTTTTCTAACTATGATTTCTCATATATTGTTCACATGGTAACATTTAAAGTGCCACATAATACAACTTATATTTGGCATTGTATATAATATTTTGCAACACCATTCACATATTTATTTTAATGCCAAGTACCGGTATTTAAAGTTTTATGATAAATATAATAAAAATGGAATTGCATATTTGTATGTAATTTTTTTTACTCTAGACACTGTTAGAGCTAAGCCTTGATGAAAGCACCTTGTGTGGATAATGCACAATATTGGATGCTCATATGCACAATTTGCACCCTAATTTTCACCTGTGTACTGAAATAAAAAAGGTTGGTCATGGGTGCATACTGATTAGCATTTGTTTATCCCGATTGTGGCAGAAGATATAAATGTGGACTTAGGCAAAAGATTTTTTTTTAAAATCATTTAACCTTGAAATATGTAATGCCATAAAAGAGGATAAACATTGAAAACAAAATAGGTTTTATAATTTATTACATTTACAAAATTAAAGATACAGAGAAAAAATATTTATTTTCATTTTATTTAGACATGAAACCAAAGCATAGTTTATCAGATTTGTAATAAACTTTTTATGTACACCATGGAAATAATCTTGTAACTGGTACCTCAAAAGAAGCAATAAAATACTTTAAATTTAAAAGATATATATATATATATATATATATATATATATATATATATATATATATATGTATATATTGTAACATGATGGGTTCCGCAATAAATCCATAAAATAATTCTGCTATTTACATGTTTATTTACAATATACACTATGTACAATCCTTTAGCCTTGTGTTGCATTACACAAGATAACCCCTACTTTCTGTAGCATTACCATCTAACTATCTGTTAGAACAGAGAGAGAGAGAGAAAATCTAAATGATCCTTTCACACTGAAAGCTACAAAACCTCTTCCCTCTCAAGTCTGTGAATCTTCTTAAAACCACTTTCCCAGCCCATAATTCTTGCTAGTTCCAAAACCTGATACTTGACACATGTAAACAGATAAGGTTTCTCACACCCTAGGGTCAATGCCCTCAGCCAGATTGTTCTGTTATAATTAACAGTTCTAATTGTTTCAACTAGTGCTATAGGGAAAACATAAATGCCCTTATCATTGTAGCATCACTCTTCCCAGGTATCTAATTTCATCACAATACAGTGTGTGTTGCCCAAACCGAAATCGCAAGCTCTGAATGCAAGCTTGCGCAAACTGATATCTCGCAAGCTAGTATTTGGAACCTTGCGGCAAGCTTGCGCAAGCTAGTGAACCGCAAGCTTGCGCAAGCTAGCAAACCGCAAGCTTGCGCAAGCCAACTGCAAGCTAGCTTACCGCAAGCTTGCGCAAGCTAGCTTACTGCAAGTCAATTGCAAGCTTGCGTTAGCCAACCGCAAGCTTGCGCAAGCTAGCTTACCGCAAGCTTGCACAAGCCAACCGCAACCTTGCGCAAGCCAATCGCAACCTTGCGCAAGCCAATCGCAACCTTGCGCAAGCCAACCGCAAGCTAGCTTACCGCAAGCTTGCACAAGCCAATCACAAGCTTGTGCAAGCCAACCGCAAGCTTGCGCAAGCCAACTGCAAGCTTGTGCAAGCCAGTCATGTAAAGCTTAATTTGTGTAAGCTATTAAATTCTGTGCAAGCCTAGGTCCATTATATTTTGCTCTTAAAATATAGCATACAAAAACGACATATGCAAATCATTCAAGAATATGCTTTTTATTGATGCAAATTGGAACAAAAAGATTTTTTTACAGAGTCTTGAGTGATCTCCGTGCAGTTGCACACTTCTGATTTATAATGTCATTAAAAGCAGCATCAGTGAGACATGGTTCCCCATCTGGTCATTTATGAAGGCGCAGAACATATAGTTTCAAGGACGACAAAACTATGGAAGGCAGTGGAACAGATGCTTTGTCGTCCTTCTTGTTATGTGCACTCTTTGCTCCAAGTGCACTGGATTCTGCCAGCCTATCTCTAGTGAAAAAAGTATCCAAAAGAGTAATGACCAATTTCCTTGCTCTGTGATTCGCTTGGGACAACTGGGCCTGGGTGAGGTAGACATCATAGTCGGCCACAAGCTTTATCTTAGGATTTCCACTGCTCTGAAAAACAAGATGTAATAAAATGTACACTTAATAATAATTGCCAGACAGGCCTTAACCATAAACAAAATGTAAAATGATATGTATATCATTTTTATAAATGAAAATATGATCTCATTATTTTTGGCACTTTTAAAAAAATGCAATTTAAGACCGATTCTTTTTAGTACCCTTGAATACAAAACAAAATGTCTATACTCACTGTATGTGGTTCCTCCCATGTATTTAATGGTACTGACTCATCACATGAATCTTGTTTATCACAATGTTGTATCGGATTATTATTATTAGTGTTCTCTGCTTGATGTTCAGCTGGGCTGAATAGTCTAACTGGCTTTGGACGAATTGGGGACTGAACGTCTGTATGCAGGACAATCTGGAAAATGATTCGATATCATTAATCTTCTTCATGCTTGTGAAAATTACTCTTGGAAAAATATAACATGATAGATCTGTAATCCTCCTGTGGGAAGATTATTGTACGGTCAGATGTAAATTCGCCTAATGCTGCCAAGGGCTTTAATTGTATTAGACAAAATGTGCACCAAATATGAGTGACTTAAGCAAATTAGATTGTATTAATAAAGTATGTGATGACTTGAATCTACATTGAGACATAAACAGCAATTTTGTTTCAGGTTTGAAGGTTTTTTTCATGTCTTATATATAACAATCTTTGTGTGGCTACAATTAGGAATGCATTTAACAGGGGCAACACATTATTTTAACTTAAAATGTAGCAAATGTAAATTGGTCTGAGCAGATAGATACCTACTTCATTGTTAGCTCTCATCCCAAATCTTCTCTTGTCCTGAAATATAACAATGACTGATGTTTAATATGGATTAATTATTCAGTTCCTTGCTTTTTTTCCTTCTTTTTAACTTCTGTAAGTTTATTAATCATCAATTTGGTATTCACATTAGTCTATTGCCTCAACTTTAAAATCTTGAAAATGTTCTACCAAATCCTACTGAATTAATAAAGCAAGTCTTACTATTAATGAAATGGAAGAATTAGAACTGGTAGGTAAAGGGAATATGTAACAATTTCTTGCTTTTATTTACCTTACCTCCATTAAAAGGCCATGGAATTTTCTAGTGCCTGGTTTGTTCTGAATATTGGCTTACCATTCCCTGTATAAGAACTTGTGAACTTACAGCCTTAAATGAATATGTCTCCACTAGTTATACTAACAACCATAAACTTATCACTGGGTAAAATGACACACAGGGTAAAAATGACAATCAGATTTTTAAAAAATATCCTACCTCAAGCGCACTGGTCAACTGCTTTAAGAATGTTATCTTTGTGGGTGTTGCGGCAGGTACACCTGGAAAACATTAAATATGAACCTCTGCAGAGTTTGTCAGGTTTCATGCAAAGTGTAAATTTCTTTGTGGCTCGAAATATCATTGTAATATAGAAAAATTTGCCTTAAAAATATCAGAGCATTAAGATACTGGTCTTCAATTAATTACATGAAATATTTAAACATTCAAACTGCTCTTTTCTAAATATGACTTTAACAAAATAGAAGGACTGGACATTAGTTTTTAAATTACGATATCATCTTAACTGTGCACCATTTTCAACACATGATAGAGTATTAAATTTGTGTTGTAGATGAAGGAAGAACCTGGCGAAAACCACCAACCCATGGCTAGGCATTAATTAAAAATTTATAGTAGCATACCTTATGTGCCTAAATTATAAAATTGTAAACAAATATGTTAATTTGTCTTACCTGGTAACATTGTTGCACTAGACTTGAGCATTTTAACTTCTTCTTTCAGCCTGGACACTTCTTCCTTTAACTGTCTGTTTTCCTCTTCAAGTGCTTGATTTTTCAAGTGCACATCATTCAGTTGTTCTTGCGGTGTTTGTAACGTCTGGTAAGAAGTACCAGGAGACCTGTAACGATCCTCAAGAAAGGAATAATTCTGAGGAGGGATATATGGTTGAAATGCAGTGTTTGCTGCATATAAATCTCTGTCTGCATATGCTATTAAGTCAAATCTTGTTCTCTTGCCTAATTCTGTGTTTACATTACATTGATCACTCTTTGACGTATCTGTGCTCAGTGTATTACTTATTTCTCCTGCATGCTGATTTCTCTCATCTCTATATGGATGTGAGTCAGAATCGGAAATTGCAAGACGTCTTCTCTGTACAATCTCTTCTAACTGCTTGTTCACTGCCTCTAATTTGTTTCTGTCTAACTCTTTCTTCTTCCTTTTCTCTTCAATTCTTTCATTATCATTTGCTGTACAATTTTTTGTCTTGTCCTCCTTCCTTTTTCTCTTGTCAGTTTTATCAGTTTCTGAAAACAAGGGCAAAATAGTCATGACACAATGAACTGAGTATGGATTAACTGGAATTACTTAAGGCTTATAATTATGATCTGGTCAATCTGAGATCCCTTTAATTTTACCACAATAATGACTAACAACCATATGTCCCAGTTACCCAGTTAGAAAGAAATGGCAGAAAATTATTGAGGCAAACAGAAAAATATATTTCAATAAATTACTGGCATTATAAATTCAACATTGTTCTTCCGATTCACCTGCTTTTTGTTTGAGAGTTCATGGTCATGTCTATCAACATTCTGACCAAGTTTTATGAAGATTGGATGAAAATGTATTATTTATGTAAATGAAGCAACATATAACAAATCTCAGCAATTCAATTGCAATTATTTGTGACACTGATTTAATGTAATTGATATATATATATATATATATATATATACACACACACACACACACATATATATATATATATATATATATATATATATATATATATATATATATATATATATATGCTTACTGCATTGGGATGTTTCACATTCCACCATCTCAGCCTGCAATTGTTGCCTGTCTTTCATCTTCTTTTCCAGATCTTTCTTAGACTCTAAAAGAAACACAAAAACTTACAGAATTGACAAAGATCATTGGTTTCACATAAATGAATCAAATTAATCTATTGTCTGAGTATCAGATATGAGCTTTTATGATCTTGTTTGTTCACCTTTCAGAAAGCAACAAAATTATGTATACATGGTTCTTTAAATGCAGTCAAAGTACTAACAAGTTATTGTATTCATAATTAATATATATTCTGGAATTAATAAAAAAAAAAAAAAGAAAGTCTACTTATTACTTGCATATACGACTGATGAGATTCGTATATTTCTTAAATTAATATTAGCTTAAGCTGGTGATCAGATATGTTAAAGTTATATATCGGGTGACTAAGTAAAAAGTCGTGAAATTGTAATCTGGTTTGTCTACACTTGTTCCCAAAACTTGCACACTTTTGCAGCGTAACATATTTTCGAGCCGTTAGAATGACGTCACGCCGTACTTGAAGTCCATGGCGGCATATCTCCTAGCAGAATATATTGAATAGCTCCAATGAGGCAAAATGTTTGTATTCTGTAATGCAACTTCAAATTTGAATACAATCTGTCAATTTCTACGTATAATTTGTCTATTCCTACTTTACACTTACCACTGGTCTCCACAATCACTCCTTTCCAAAGACCATACTTAGGCAAGTTGGCGGTTATTTCTTCTCCAGGAAAATACTCGTTCCAAGGTTTCCTAGGCTCCTTCACTATATTTAGGTTATTTACACTGGTCGTATCGTCATCCCAGTCAAACCAACAGTAAACAGTTGAATTTTGAGTCATTATGAAGGCTAATAGATATATATTTTTTAAACAAATATTCAAATCTCTATCAAGTATAAAGCTGGTTCCGTTCTCAACAAGTTTCACCAATCCAATGAGATGCTGCAACAACTTAACCAATCATGATCTGATTTAGTGAATCTGATCAGCTTTCAACGGTAATGCACGTTGATTTTAACTAAACTAAATGTCGTTGCAGACTTATGTTTTCGTTATGATTAAGTGATCAAATTTGCTCTGAAAATTGTTATTACAGATATTATATATTGTAAATTATGGAAAAAAATCAATAAAAATATCGCAAATAACAATATAATTTACGATAAATCATATGGAAAAACCCGAACATTGTAGAATTTTCTCTGGTATTCTTTTTTTTTTTTTAAAAAAAAGCTTAATATATTTCGAACTTCTATTTAGTTGTAATTTTTTTAAAGCTAGTGAGGATATTATTATGTTTTTAAAAGGAATACTTATATTTGTTTAAATCGTACTTTCCCGGTATATGTAAGCGGAAAAACCCGATGAGGGTTGTGATAGCTTAAGTTTGCTGAAAAGTATTTTCGAAACCGAAGTTTTTTCCCCCATACCGATTAGATTAGAAAAATCAAAATGAATAAAAGGAAAAAGTATGGTTACAATAGTCATCTTCAAGCCGATGACCCGCTGGAAGCTGCGTCTAAAACAACTAAATGGCGTATGAAACAGAAAATCAAAGAAGTTGAAGCCACCTCGCTTGAATTAGAAAATGGCTTCGACGATGCTGAGGCCTTGGATGCTGGCTGTGAGGATTCTGCACTTGGACTGCCAAATCTTGATCCTACTCTGAACGCTGAAATGTATGTTTATGTTCCACTTGTGGTTAAATTTTATTTATATTTTCGACTATTCTGTAAACACGATAACATCGCTGTTTCACCATTTAAATGGTTGAACTTGAAACTCGTTTTAAAATGGTTTATATTGCATGGTAAATGTATATACTTTCTCAAAACAGTATACTTTAAATTGATATTTGTTCAAAGTATGATTTTTATTAGCAGGCTACTCTATTTAATAAACGCCATATCAGTACAAATAAGGTCTTTTAATTCTGAGGTTTTTGGAACAGTGCTGCTTTCAGTTAGGCTGTTAATCTTAGCTTTTCTATATATATATATATATATATATATATATATATATATATATATATATATATATATATTGGACACAAGGCAAAAGAAAAGTACATACAGTTGGCACACATAAATAAAATTTCTTATTAAATAACATTTTGTTCCATTTAAACAAACAAAAAAAAACCCAACTATAATTACTTTTTCATGATTCATTTATGTACATTTCTCTCAAGACGTGGTCCATTACTTATAGTCCAGTTTGCTTATTATCATTTGAACTGTTTCCAACCCAAGGGCTCATAGTCTTTTATGGTCTGATATCTTAATTGATATATCGCACAATATAATGTCTATTCTACAAATGATAAAATCTTATCTCATATTTCAGAATTGGAGATGCTTTATCCAGTGGTTCGTGTAATAAAAGTGACAATTTTCTATTTGAGGGCAGTAGCAAGGCTGAACAAATTGAATGGTTTGAAGTAATCAATGAGGATTCTACTTGGTATGACTGTGACAATGATGAAGCTTCAGTTCCTGAACAAAGTGATGAAAAAGATGTCATATATGAAGGTCACGAGGATGATGATGAGAAGTCAATATACAGTGGTGCCTCCATAACATTGGCTCAAAGTGCAATTCTTGTATTGTCATTTGCATTAAGGCACAATATCACTGGAGAGTGTTTAGCTGATCTACTTACACTAATTTCTTTCCACTGTCTGGCAACAAATATTATTCACAGATCTCTATATCAGTTCAAGGCTTATTTCAGTAAGCTTAAGGCACCATTGAAATTTCATACATACTGTGCAAATTGTGAATTTCTCTTGAAAGAAACAGTTGAAAGGTGTCCAGTATGTGATCATGGTTTGAATGGCAAGAATAATGTATCATATTTTGTTGAGATTCCATTATTTTACCAACTAGAACAATTATTTAAAAGACCAGGATTTCATCAAATGTTGTTGCAAAAATTCAGTAGGACCAAAAAACACTAGGATAATATAGAAGATATCTATGATGGTGGACTTTATTGCAAATATTCTAAACCTGGTGACTTTTTAAACAATAAAAACAATATCTCTTTTATGTGGTACACTGATGGAGTGCCATTGTTTAAATCATCAAAGATTAGCATTTGGCCCATATTTCTTGCAATCAACGAATTGCCTTGTCAAGACAGAATGAAGCAAGAAAATATGATATTTTTAGGCATGTGGTTTGGAAAATCAAAGCCAGCTATGTCAACTTTTCTAAAGCCTTTTCATGATACTCTTAAACATTTCCAAGATGATGGAATTACAGTAGATTGCTCACATTGTGAACAACAAATCATTGTGAGGGGAATGTTACTGTGTGGTACTTGTGATCTGCCTGCCAAATGTATTGTAATGAATATGACGCAATTCAATGGAAAATATGGTTGCCCTAAATGCAAGCAAGAAGGTAATGTTATCAAAACTGGTAAATGACATACACAGGTGTTTCTGTTTGATGCTGCTTTGATAGATGGTCCAAAAATGAGCCACTCTGAGTTTGTTTCTAATGGTGAAGAAGCATTTGCAACCTCTTCTCCAATTTTTGGAGTCAAAGGACCATCTTGGTGGGTTAATGTTAATACTGACATTATTAATGGAACAGCTATAGACTATATGCATACTGTACTTTTGGGGATAGTGAGACGACTACTTTTACTGTGGTTTGACCCAAAATTTTCAACTGAACAATTTTCAGTGTCTGATTTTGTGGAAGTTGCAGATCGTAGACTGTTAAGCATAAAACCACCCTACTTTGTTCACCGCCATCCAAGGAGTATTAAAGATCATGCTCAATACTGGAAGGCATCAGAGTGCAGAGCCTGGCTGTTCTTTTATTCAGTACCTGTTATGTTTGGTTTTTTGAAGAAGGAGATTTTTCAGCATTATTTGCTACTTGTTGAATCTATATTTATACTGAACCTTGATTCACTATCTCATGATCAGCTGCTATATAGTGAAGAACTTCTCATAAAATTCTGTTGCTTATTCTCTGTATTGTATGGTGAAAAGCATATGTCAGCAAATTTACATCAGATACTGCATTTACCTGACACTGTAAAACAACTTGGACCATTGTGGGTGTATTCCTGTTTTGCATTTGAAAGCATGAATGGAAAACTGATAAAGCTTTTTCATGGAACACAAAATTGTGTTGTGCAGATAGCAAATGCAGTATCAGCTTTACTTAAATTACCAGTTCTTACAGAACATATTCAAAAAGAAAGCACTTTAGGGTACTTTTTCCGTAAACTTACAAGTACTAAACACCATTACAAAATTACAGAAACTATATCTAATGGCATATACATGATAGGTGGACAACGTTTGTGCAACTTGGAAGAAAGATATCAATCTGCTTTAGCTCTGAAACTGAAGAACTCATTTGGAAAATGTTACTTATTTTATAGAATTTTATTGAATGGTGTTTTATATCATTGTATTAGATATAATGCAAATTTCAGGAATTCATACACTGTAATGTACTTTTCACAGAATACTATCTGTTGTGGGCAAATTCTTCTTTTTGTTAAATGTTGTCCTCTGTGTTCATGCAGAATTGGTCAGTGCCAGTGCTTTGCTACATATATGGCTATCATTTTAAAGATAGACTTAGATGAAGAGTGTATTTTCACCCAGGGTAACACAGACTTTTTAAAGTCAAAATTGACAAACATAAGATCTGGGAGTGTTACAAATATTTGCATAGCAGTACCTGTTGAAGATATTATTGAGTTAGTTGTGAGTGCAAATATTGTTAATCAAAAACTGTCTGTGTCAATGAGTTTTATAACATTGAAAGTGATTAATAACAATCTTTGAATTTTGTATGTCACAGTGTCTTTTCTTTTACCTTTCTTTGACTTTAAAAGTGTTTTTCAGCATGCTCAGGAATAAAGTGTTGCATTGTTCAGGCATCAGCTTATCAAAAAATATATAATATTCTGTAGCTATCAGTTCTATAGTTTCATATATGACTGGCTTAAATGCCTTGAATCAATATGCTGGAAATGAAACAGTCAATAAAATGTATTGCTTAAAGGTTTGGACTTTGTAAATCTTTTATGAAAATGTGGAAGCTTGCAATTTTTACAAGCTTGTGGTTTTTACAAGCTTGCGCAAGCTTGTGGTTTTTACTAGCTTGCGCAAGCTTGCTGTTTTTACAAGCTAGCGCAAGCTTGCAGATGCTTGCAAGAAAATTTCAGAGATTTTATGCAAGCTTGCGCAAGCTTGTGCAAGCTTGCACAAGCTTGCAGATGCTTGCAAGAAAATTTCAGAGATTTTATGCAAGCTTGCAAATATTCATTGAAAAGCTTATTTTGATGATACAGCAGTACACAAATTTATGACATCCCATGTTTGTTGCAAGGTATTTAGAGTCAACTTTACAACTCATTTACAATGTAGACTAGATATGTTGTCAAATGGGTAATGCTTTAATATTGGATTTATTAAATGAATTGGATTTTTGAATAATGTCCAGCTTTTTGCAAGACTTTAACAAGTTTCATAAATTTAATATTAAGTCATTATCAAAGAATCATTTGAAATTCTTTTTATCTCATAGTTTTATTTCAGTATAAGTTATTTAGATAGAAAGAAGAATATATACTTTAATTTGTTCATTCTTACAGATGCAGTATCTTTTATTTGTTGTGCATAAAAAAATCTCAATCAAAGTTGAAATAATAAAAGTATATTATACAATTTTGCTAACTGTAAACCAAACGATAAGTGTCCATCCAAATAAACACAACACTTTAGAAAATACAAAACATTTGTAAACACAAAATGTCCAATGTGTATGATGTAGCCACATATTTACTGTAATGTATTTGTGACTGGATATTTAAATGCAGTACCGTATTTTGTTGTGTATAACGCGCACTTTTTTTACCTACTTTTCTTATCTTAAGTCGGGGGTGCGCGTTGTATACAAGAACTAAAAAAAAAAGATTTTTTCCAGGTCGATCTGAAGAGGATGAAGGCACTCACTACTTGTGAAATATTAAATCCATTGTACATTGCATTGTAACTAAAATGTTTACTGGTACTAGCCGTATTAAAGAAATAAATAATGCTTACAAATAGTCTTGTTCTTTGATTGCTTATGTTAATAAACTGGTTTCATTTCACGTCACTGTGTCAAGTTTTGTTCTGTGCCATGGCCGGAAATACATGTACATAACGACTGGCAATTTGTTCAAAAGCTGTGCAAAGTGCCGCATTGGAGCGGAACAAAATACCACTGTGTGGATTACCGTACTTGTTCCGTAAATGTTCAGTACCGTATTCCATAACTGTTGATCTAATCGAATTTTTCTTCATTTATTATTGGTCGAATTGAAATATAATATGTGTAGAATTCAACTAGTGTTAATGTTCTCATCAGAGCATCTGTTGGGGACATATATATTTTTGCGACTACAGGTTCTTTCTTACGGGAACACTGATACGTTGTGGAACAAAATAATCAATGTATGAAGTCAGGAAACGTTTTTTTCCTCTTTGGAAAATAAGCTTGTTACTTAGTTTTATTTCTCATCTTAAATCATAGTATTTGAGATATCTTTGCGATTATACAGTGATCAATGGCTTCAATGCTTCATCGACTCGGTGTGGTCTTTTCACGGTAATCGGCGCAATGCTTTGTCTTGGTGAGCAGTATTTAATTGATTCAGGACATACAGCGACTTTTCGAAAGTGATGAAGACAAAGTGGAATTTGAGGGATTTGATGCAATAGACTGCGTCAACTAGACAAACATTTAAAGGGCCCTTTTAAGGGCCAACAATAAAATCGGAAAAATACAATATCAATATTGCCACTTTTTCATTCACTATCTAAAATGACCAACTGTTGTAGCACTATGAAAACGGAGCGAAATAGCGGTAGTCAAAATTTTAAAATGCATTAGATCACATGCGCGTTATATGGCAGAACTACGTTTTTTCCACTTATTTTGGGTAGAAAATCGGGGTGCGCGTTATACATCGGTGCGCGTTATACACACCAAAATACGGTATTAAATTTTGAGCCTTAATTTACACAGAAAACATAAACAGGTATCTTTTTGAGTCTAACTGGCATCACATATTTACCGAGTAAAAATGCTGTGGTTGGATAAAGTTCTGTCAGTTGGGGAGACCGGTTTATGTGTACATTCTTCTATGATCAAAGGTGAATATATTTATTTCTGTAAGTTCACATTGAAACCAAGCTTGTATATATGGTGCATTCCATGCTACAGATATACCGCCTCTCAATCTCCACTCCCACTCTCGCTATCATCTGAGAAATAACCGTAGTAGATGTACTTGTTGTTATATGGTTGGGAGGCAATTTTCATATTATTGTAGCGTGCAACCCGGTCTAGATCTTACACAGGTCTGACTAAAACAGACTATTCCTAATTAATTTAAGCCACATAGCTTTACCATTACTCCAAAACTAGGTGTGGGAGGAAACCAGCCCAGTTGATGACAGATAGAAGAGAACGAGCTCTGAAACCGAGATTGAATTACCAAACAGGACCGATAAGCGCGCCCAAATAAACCTGCAAACCAATGAGGAATGGTTAACACAGAAGGGACTAACATTAGGACACATACGTGTGATTCATACTAAATACCACAGGGGAGAACTTGCAGTAAATGACCAGGCAATAGAGCAATAAATACAAAATAATTGGCACACACAGCAAAGATACCTTGCTACAAATTACCCACACCTCCGAATAAGTGTGTCCTCACACTAAAACTGCTATGTATTTAGATTTTTCTTATAAAACTGCAAAATATATCTGACATGACTAGATACCATAAACGAAAAAAATCGTTGCGATTAAAGTTCTTTCCATTTTTAGCATAAGCAAGTTCTATTATATAATTCGAGAGTTCTAAATGCATAGTCACACACCGTACATACAGCCGAATATTACAGGTAAGCCCTATTTTAGCTTAATGGCCTTTAATGTCAGCATGTTTTACTTTTTAAATTTCCACAACTGAAGTTCATAGTCTCATGCGAATTTTGGAATAAAAGTTTCTCTCTAAAATGCATATTCCTTCCACCAGCTCGGGCGTCGCCTTTGGCGTCCACTCTGGGTTGTTGGTAACGGGTGTTCCGACGCAGTACTTTCCATAGGGTACGGCCAAGGTATATTCTTGATTCTGGATGGATCATCGCCATTATTGTAGCCAGCATCGTCATGCTCATCGATATCATCATCACTTTGATGCAAATCCCCATTGTCATCGTTATCTCGGACTTTACAGGATTTCATTCTATCCACATGAGTCACTTGCGGTTTGCCCCTATATCCACACTTTACGCTGTATGTCACATCACTGAGCCGTTTAACGACTTGAAACGGTCCCTTCCACCAAGACTGCAGTTTACTTGACAGTCTTGTTTTTCTCTGAGGAGTGTAAACCCAAACCGAATCACCTGGTTTGAACTGTTCCCATTTCAATCGACTGTCGTAGAATCTCTTCTGGTGTAACATACTTTGGTTAAGGTGGTTCCTTGCAAATTGATGAGCTAAACGCATGGTCTCCAAAAGGTTTTCAACCCAGGCATTTCGAGAATATGTATCTGGTGGCCGTCCAAATTGAATATGGAGTGGAACGGTCACTTCCCTACCCAGCGTAAAAAAGTTTGGAGTGAAATTCGTAGACTCTTGGACAGCTGCACGATACGCCATTGTCAAATATGGCAAGTGTTCATCCCAGTTATCCTGATGTTCATTTACATATGCAGAAAGCATCACAGCAAGCATTCTGTTGAACCTTTCAACCATTCCATCCCTCTGTGGGTGGTAAGCAGTTGTCCTGGTCTTTTCAATACCCAGTAATCTGCACAGTTCTTGGAAAATTTCAGATTCGAATTGTGTCCCTTTATCGGAATGAATTTGATGCGGCACGCCGAATCTGCATATTATCTCTTCAACAAGTACACTAGCTACAGCTATGACATCCTGATTAGGCAGTGCAAACACCTCTGTCCATTTAGTAAAATAGTCTCCAATTACTAGAATATATTTATTCCCAATCGAAGTTTCTGGCAACGGTTCCATAATATCCAATGCTATTCTATCCATTGGGCTTCCTGACTTGTAGAGTTGCATCGGGGCTCTTCTCCTCTTGCCTGGGGACTTTTTTCTTGCACATGTTTCACATGTACTACACCAGTCCCTAACATCATGTTGTAGTCCAACCCAATAATATCCTTGTCTGATTTTATTAAGGGTTTTCGAAATCCCTAGGTGGCCTCCCGTTTTACTATCATGAGAAAGCTTCAGTACACTTTTCCTGAGTTCATAGGGGACAATGGCTTGATGATGTCCCGCTTTACCGTCGCATGTTTGGTATCTCCGGCACAATAATTCATTGTGCAACTCAAGTCGGTCCCATTGAGCCCATAAACTCTTAACTTCATTGCTTTGGCCTGATACTTCATTCCAGCATGGTCTTACGCCACCAGTCACCCACTACCTAACTATGGATAGGTCATTATCGGCGTGCTGAGATTCCTTCAGCTTTGACACTGAATCAGCCGATGGATGTGTACCGTTATTATGATTTTTGGAACATAACGTACTCACAGCAACTGTTTGTAGTGCGTTTTGTTTTTCTTTGTTTCCCATGTTTTCAACATTCGTTTGTCTCCCGCATTGTCGGCATGGCTTTCTTGATAATGCATTTGCATTTCTATGACGCAAACCCGGTCGATGTTGGATTTCAAAGTCATACTGAGCCAGCATCTCTAGCCATCTGGCCAGTTGACCTTCTGGGTCCTTTAACGTCATTAACCAACGCAATGCACTGTGGTCAGTCCGAATGATACAAGTATGGCTTGAAATGTTTCACAAAGTACACTATAGCAAGTAATTCTTTCCGTGTCACACAATAGGATTGATCTGATTTTGACAGTGTCCTACTTCCATATGCCACGACTTTTTCGCGACCTTGGTGCACTTGGAAAATTACTGCACCTATTCCATTTTCACTAGCATCAGTATCCAAAATGAATTGTTTTGTTATGTCAGGGTACGCGAGTATTGGTGCTGTTGTTAACTTAGCTTTTAGCATTTCAAACGCTTCTCCGCACTCCTTAGTCCATTTAAACGCTCTCCCTGACTCTGTCAATTTATGTAGACAACTAGCTATTGACGAAGTCTTTCATGAATCTCCTATAGTAGGAACAAAGCCCCAGGAAGCTGCGAAGCTCCTTCACATTCATTGGTGTAGGCCAAGACTTCACTGCCTTGATTTTTTTAGGGTCAGTTTTAATTCCCTCTTCGGAAACGATATGCCTTAAGAATGCCACTTCGTGTGCAAACAAGTGACACTTGGAAGGTTTAAGTTTAAGGCCTGCCTGTTGCAGTCGAGTGAAAACTTCCTGTAGACGGCTTAGCTCCTCGTCGAAAGTTTTACCGAAAATAATTATATCATCTAAATATATCAGACACGTTTTCCATTGTAAACCTGCTAAAATAGTTTCCATCAGTCTTTCGAAGGTGGAACCTGAATTGCATAATCCAAAAGGCATTACGCGAAACTGATATAATCCATTTGGTGTTACAATAGCTGTTTTGGGTTTATCTTGGTCTTCCATTTCTACTTGCCCATATCCACTTATCAAATCAAGGGTAGAAAACCACGATACACCTGAAAGGCGATCTAATGAGTCGTCTATACGTGGTAGAGGGTATGCGTCCTTCACAGTCAGTTGATTGACTGCTCTATAGTCCACACAAAAACAAGTCGTTCCATCCTTTTTACGTACCAGTACTATGGGCGAGGCCCAGGGGCTTAATGACAGCTCTATAATGCCCTGAGTTAACATACTCTCAACATGGTCTTCAATTTCATCTCTTGAGTGAATCGGAATTCTACGGGGTGGTTGTTTTACTGGTCTTGCATCCCCTGTATTTATCTTGTGACGTATTTGATTGGTTCTCCCCAGGTCATCTTTTGAGTTAGCAAATAAACCCGAGAACGTACAGAGAAGTTGGTCCACTTTCTTGCGTTGGGCCGATGTAAGACCCTTTTTCGTTTCTTGAGATAACTTTTTGAGGTGTTCAGGCATTTGGATGGTTTTCACTTGAGCCAATGATTCTCCAGAAACATCATCAACATCATCGTCATCCACCGGTATATAACGACTCATAATAGTTCTAGCATGGACGACTTTTGTTTCATCGGTAACATTCATGACCCTTAGAGGTATGACATTGTTGGATGTAGCGCTAATAAGTACTTTTCCTACTAGAAGCTGCTTATTTTCAACAAATCGTTCTTCTGGTTCCACAATCCCGGTCGAACCGTACGAGTGACTATTCCCTACCGTTTATAATTTACATGGATCGTTCATTTTGTGCCTTGCAGGGATCGTCATTGTCTCTGATAACACAATTCTAGCGCATTCCATCGAAATTGATTTAATCACCTCGTATGATAAAACGGCGTCCCCTATCTTCAAACTGTGATTCACAAAATCAATCTCGCTTCCTACTTTTCGAGGAAATCCAATCCTAACACTCCCTCTACTGTCAAACCGATCTTTGCAATGATAACGCAGTGCTCTTGACGTTTTCCCCCGAATGACAAGGTAAATTTTCCTTTTCCGACTACTTCTAGCGGTTTCCCATCTGCACATAGAACATTCCCAGTAGCCTCATATAACCGAGGTCGATCTTCTGGTGCCATCCTCTCATAGACACCTTTTGCTATCATAGTAACCGTAGCACCTGTGTCTATTAAGAATTTGATGCCTGCTTCATGTACAGATCCCTGGAGGTACATCCCTGCATCCGTTATCATTGCTTGTCCAGTTATATTCCTAGGCCTGGAATCACGGTCACACCCCTGGCCCTTGGGGTGGGCCCATCCTAGTTTTCTGACAGTTTGGGCTTACTTTTTGGACAGACTCTTTTGAAATGCCCTTTTTCTCCGCACTTGTAACAAATAGGTCTTCCCTTCGTTCCGTTTTTCCATGCAGATTTTGCCGTCAAATCCTTTAGTAGTGTCTTGAGTTCCGCAACTTCTCTCTTAAGTTCCTGGATATCACTTAACCCTGCTTCAGATGTTGTCACGGTTCGTGCATACCTCTCTAAATCCGTTCGCTGAAACTCGGCTCTATTAAAGGCTTCGAGTTCTACTCCAACCTGAATTGCTTTATCAAAGGTTTTAGGGCGTGCCTGTTGTATTCTTAACATAAGTTCGCTGTTCGTTAAAGAATCGATAAATTGCTCCTTCGACAGTGTTTCGAGTAATTCTTCTGGCGCCTTGGGATATGCTTGGGAAGCGAGACGGTGTATCGCTTGTCCCAATTCTGGGAGTGTTTCATGTTCCCTTCTTTTGCGGCTTTTTAGCTGTACTCTGTAAATTTCCGTTTGGTTCTTTGGCACGAACCTTCTTTCTAGGGAATCCATGAGCTTGTCGTAATCCGGAGTTCCAGATCCTAGTAGCTGTTGAGCCTGACCCCTGAGACTCACTGCTAGATAAAGCCCTTTCTCTTCTTGAGTCCATTTATTTATGCCGGCACACGTACTAAAATGCGCTTGAAAGTCCATTAGTGGTGTGGTACCGTCAAACGTTTGTGGCGTTACAAGTGGTCGTTTCAGCTTATTTTGTTCCGAAAATTCTAATCTTTTTTGAGGAGCATGATTTCTTTCTCGGGGTCTTGATGCCATCATTTGATGTTCGATTCTAAGAGTCCTTCACATACTTTCTTCTATTTCATGTTCCAGTTGCTGAATTTCACGATTAATTCTTTCTTGTGCATCCATCATTGATGAGACTGTCTGTGATTGCGCCATTTCAATTTATTCATACGATTTTCCAGGGTTTGCAGCTACTTCACGAAAAACAAATAATCCCATCGCTGCCACCAAATTGTGTAGCGTGCAACCCGGTCTAGATCTTACACAGGACTGACTAAAACAGACTATTCCTAATTAATTTAAGCCACATAGCTTTACTGTTACTCCAAAACTAGGTGTGGGAGGAAACCAGCCCAGCTGATGACAGATAGAAGAGAGCGGGCTCTGAAACCGAGATTGAATTACCAAACAGGACCGATAAGTGCGCCCAAATAAACCTGCAAACCAATGAGGAATGGTTAACACAGAAGGGACTAACATTAGGACACATACGCGTGATTCATACTAAATACCACAGGGGAGAACTTGCAGTAAATGACCAGGCAATAGAGCAATAAATACAAAATAATTGGCACACACGGCAAAGATACCTTGCTACATTATATTATACGTGATATAACAAACTTCTTTGGGATTAAATCAGGAATATCAAAACAGACAAGATGATTCTTCCCCAATTCTCATGCGAGTAGAATCATAAAATGACAGCCAAAAATTTTCAATGAAAACAAAAAAATCCAGATGACAAAGCTTAAAACATTTTCCAATGATTGCAGCCAATTGGTAGAGAGAATACTGAACAATAATTTCATGGGCTTATTTGGACCTATCAGAATCACATGAAGAGATATATTCACATGTTATATTATCAAAAATATTTAACTGCACTTTTGGCAAAGTGTACTGACCATGTGATAAATAGAACTTATCAGTATGTTCTCTATTTGAATTCTGATACTAATCCTCTATATATTTTTGTAATTTCTTGCTGTATCTTCAAAATAGACAAATATTTTTCACTTTGTTAACTTTTTTGTATGATAAACCAGTTGGTGCCATCTTATTTGTCTGCCCTGTGGTCCGTTCAACTAAGTACTTAACTTTGTTTATGAATTATGTCACTCAGGTAATTGCTATTGCATGTTGTAATATCATATACATTATTTCCCTGGGTTTGATGAGTTTTCTTTATTTGTAGCATTGTTCACATGAACTTGGCAGATTTTGCTTGCATGTGTTATTGTTCTTGTTCTCTATTTGAAGATGTCAACACAATGGGCATACTTAGGTGTATGGGTTGCAAATTGGCTCATGGCTGTCCGAGAATTTGGTACTGACTATAGCAACACCCAATTGATGGATACTTTGATGCAAGACCTAGACTATTGAAGATAGTGAACACCTGGAAATAACTCTGCCCAAACATTTCAATACCCATAACATTGCTTGTCAGTCACACACAAACTGCTGTGGTAGTATATTAAATATACGCATCGCAGGAGGCATTTTTATTACCTCACCGTCTATTTTAAGAAACCCCTGATATCCAGAGAAGACTTGGACTTCTGCACATAATTTGTAAAAGTTTTTTTGCATCTGCCATCAGAGCTATCTAAACAATAATATATTCTGTCAGTGGCTACTTTTATTTTCTGCATCCATTGATCTATCATTTAAAAACAAGCCGCATGTTTTTGCATCAATAGACAGCTCTGCATTAATGACTTAATAAATTTTGACCTAAGCTTTCTACAAGACCCAAACAACTCCAGTAATAATTGGTGAATGACCAATCCTCTGACTTCCAGCTTAGCAAGGAGACTTGTGAAACCATTTGGAACATAAGCTTTTATTGTGTGGTTGTTAAAGTCTATATTTAAAATTCATATATATATATATATATATATATATATATATATATATATATATATATATATATATATATATATATATATATATACTACTGTTATGCAGCAGTTTTCTTTCATGTGAGAAACACACTAAAACATGTAGAACTGAACTCAAATTTGCTCATGCATGGTCACTAGATTTTAATACGATCATGAACATTTGAATGCCTCTTTTTGCTGTTAAATAGCAAGTTTAAATTCTTGTCAAAAATTAATTTATTAAATACAAATCAACTTCAAATTCTTTTTTATACCCATGCCAACCTATTGCACATGTGAGCAAACTCTTTCTCATTTAAGAAAATCTTGCTTATGTTTACAATCTTTGGTCATGTGATTTGAATAGAAGCTATTCATGTGATTTCTAAATAATTTGCATGTTAAATGAGACCAGCATGTGTGCCAAAAGAGTACAGTGCAATTTGATATATGAAGCCAAAAGATGTAGTGAACATATTATTTTAACTTGTGATAAAATGTGTATTCCTAATGCATTATGATTAGGTAAGTATCATCAGAAAAACATTAATTACTTTATAAATAATTTTTCAGTAACTAAGTTTCTACCACTGTTAGTAAGGGCCTCAGTTCTGAAACAATGGCAGTTCATTGGTAAAGTGTGGAGAGCAGTTAAGTTGGAAACGTCTGGAAGATTCAGTGGGGAATTAAATTATGCAAAGAGGTTATTACTATCCTTAAAACATGGATGGTTGATAAGAAACATCATTTGAAAATGGAGACTTGTCATATATTTTTATTCCAGTAATAGTGTTTATAGCTTCGTTTATCAAAATCATGAAAGAAAATTCTTCAAGCTGTGAATGAAATAAATCCGATTAATGTTAAGTGATTTATATATTTCATTACATGCATGCCTGCTATCTTTTTCTAATAAATTACTGAAGATATTTTTTTGGCAATTGTCTTGTTCTCACAAATTCAGATATTCTTCAATATCTAATAAGTGACAGATGCTAAACACATCCAAAGAGCACAAAAGCTCAACCAGAACTTATAACTACTTGGCTGTATTCATGTTGTGACTGCAAAGTCGTAACATAATGTACATTATTGTACTCAAAGAGGTATAGACTATTTCTCCTTGTCTGAGGTAAATATCATGAAAACTCAATTTCCAGTTTGTTTATCTGTGTATACCATGGAGATGATCTGGCATCTGGTTTTACGTCAGGGCACATCCTATGATATTCAACACATTGCCTTGCCATTCATTCTAAATATTTGATGAAAACTCATTGTAACACTCCTTTTCATAATATGTGGTGTAGTATATAATATTAAAAGTAAACTTTGAGGTAAAACTTGTGTATTCTGAAAATAAACTGGAAATGTGTTGTTTCCATATCCACTTATTGACATATAAACTCGTGTATGTTTTATTCTTTAGGTCTTCAATATGTCAGACAGTTGAGCATTCCTGAATATAATATGGTTGAAATGGAAGTTGCTTCAAAGTAAGTAATAAACATAGGGATGTATAGATGGAAAACAAAACAGGGACTGTGCAAAAAAGTTGCATTTTGGTAAAATATGTAACCTTGCATTGTTCGAAAAGTCAACCTGTATCACTGACTACAGGGTCTAAGAATTCAAGAATGCACTTAATTAAATTGACAAGATTGAGAATGCCAGAATGTTGTTTCAGATAATGAGAAAACATTGACATGTGCTCTCTGCTTGATGAATCTGGCTCTACCCAGGTTGCTGTGACTGACATTAATGTTTCTGGTTGTTGTTCTCTGAACAAATATGCTGAGACTTATATGTCCTTTCAGGTTTTTGCAAAAGATATGTGACTTTGGTTAAATATATTTTGAATTTTTGTTTTACAACATTAGAATGAGGTTTGTTGCTGTTATAACATGACTACTTTCAATGTAACAGTTATAGATTGAAAGATTTATGTAGTCTGTCCTGTGATTACCAATGCCAGTGGTGAGTACCAGGTTAGGTTTTATCCATGTTGTAGTTTGGTCTCTTTTATCTTTTATCAGCAGATTAAATACATAGTGATTGTAAATACTTGCATTTTCTGTGAAAATAAATAATATTCCTATCAATTATTGATTTCATGCATTTTGATCTAAAGAAATAATGAATATAAATGTAACCATGTTTTATTCTCAGTTTCTGTAGGCAGCTTGTATTCAGCCTAGCAATCAGCTTCTGAGTCAGTAGTCTCAGTAACTGATATGATAGCACTCAGCAGTAATGAAACTGCACAACAACTGTAGTAGCTAAAAGGTTAATGGATGAAATGTTGCATACTTATCCATCATTACTAGACTGTGTTGCACACCACATTTTGGGTCCTATCATCCAGGTCAAAGTCACAGCTGAATAGTTTACATTTTCAGTGCAATTTTGCATCAGCATTATAATTTTGAAACCTTTTGAAATTAAGGATGTAACTTGTACACCATCATTAGTAGATGCTTCATGCATCACATTGGGGATGCTATCTTCAAGGTCAAGATTCAGTTTTTGTTTCTTTCAAACTTTTTCTTTTACTGCATTTTAACTTGAAAGCTGTTAGAGATTATGTGATGAAACTTGACGTACTAACCATGTGTTATATGGCTTTTAAGTCACCTTATAAATCCAATTTGCAGTTATTTTTTGCAATAGTCTTGTTTTCAACACAAGTAGTAGCTTCAGTTTTGTACTATGAAAACGCATACACAACTTAATATTACTGTGAAGTGCTTCTCATCTCCTGAAATGCTTTTAGTCACTACTTTGTCTTCAGCTGGGTATGCAGTTGAATTTCACAGCATATAAAAAGCATGGGAGTTTAGTTTATATTATCAGTGTGTTCAAGATCAAAATCATTCTGTTTCCTCTAATTAATACCAAATTAAAAGAACTATCGACTTGCTCTTCAACATCTACATTTGATTTCTGGGCTAGCTTATACGAGTTCTTTGATCTGAGTGCAAGTCTATTAATCTGTGATCATCATACAACTGAAGCTTTAATGGGCAGTTCGACATAAGGAACATTAATGTGGCTTAGATAGGATATTTTTATATTAGTCTTTGTTCTTATTCACTTACCATATTCAGTATCTGTATAAAGGTGAGACACATTTATGATCCCCTGACTGTAATAGGTCAGGGCTCCCAGTTGTGAATAAAAATTGCAGCTTCATTTTGTGACTAAAAACTGATTTTTGCAGATAACTGGCCACTGTCAGGCAACCTTGAGATACAAACCCAACCTGTTTATTGTGCTCAAAATATGTCCAATTTAGTGTCTTTGACCAAATCATATTTGGGAAATGATCGAAAGATAAAGAACTTCTGCAGAGGAAGGGTACAGTCATTCTTCTTTCTGCATTTGTTTACCCTATAAATTTGTAGGATCCTAGAGTGGATCACCTACATTTTTTGATAATAAGCATTCTCTTGCTGGGAAAGTGTGTAATCACCTCCCATATAAAAGAGCGAGGAACAGTACATTCTCAGAGAGAGTGGCTGTGTTGCCTCTTCAGGGAGAATTGATCCCTCTCAAACTGAGATTCAAATTTAGTGTATATAAAATGGAAGGACAGCATGTTCCAGCATCATGGAAGAGAGCTGCAGCACTCATTATAAGAGATCATCTCAATGCTGGGATTGAATGCACCCCCTCAAAATCCAAGGGAAAAGGTTCAGCAACAACCCCAACTTGAATAAGGTAGAGTAGTGCCCAATCATTGAGAGCTGATTGCAGAAAGCACCACCTGTAAGATAGAGCCAACATCCTCTTTTGGTAATCGGTAACCTGTGCAATCTTGACATACATTAAACATTCTAGTTTCTTTCATTTCTTAGAAGATTTCTCCTATAGATTACAGATGCCTTAAACGGGTTGGTGTCCAGTTGACTCATCATTGGTCGGTTACTGGTTACCAGCCACCATGTACCAGGCACTGGTCAAGAAACACTGGGTACTGATCATCATTTATAGGTAATCTACCACCAGGTTCAAGGTGTTGGTCAATGGTTGGTCGATTTCAAATGAACCAGTTGTATTGTAGAACTGTATTCCTATATACTGGCGATACTTTCTATCAAAATAGAACTAAATGCACTTTCTAAATTGAAAATTCCAAAGAAATTGTTATTATTTTTTTTAATTAAAAACATATTTCACCCTACCCCCCCCCCCCAAGCTTACACCTGTATTCAGGTCCAAATGACGGAAGAAATACGAAAAAAAACAGGACAGTTGGCAGCTATGCAATTGTTAGTTTTTTGGGGGTTGGCTTGATATTGTGTAGATAGCCTGGGACAGCAGACCCTGTGTCAGGTTACTACCTCATATTCTGGTACAAGTGTGATTTTCTTATATGCCTTTTTTGTGGAATTGCAAAGTTAAATTATGACTTACTAAATGCTGAGAAGGTTAAATGTTCCTTGACCTACCTGCATATTTAATGATTAAATAATGTAATCTTATAGTTGCAATGTAGTGGAAAACAAATCTGTTCAGCAAAAACATTCTGATAAATTTGATTGTTCAAGTTTATTCATTCACTGCAAGCTTACCCATGGTTGCAGAATGTGCACCCTAGCTGCAAGCATGTGCATGCTAGTTGGTACATGCATGGTCTCGATCTTTTACAAGAATGGAAATATATGAAGAAACTTATTGTAAGCTAGTTTAAATTTACTTTCTGAAACATACAAGAAAACTTGTGCAAGCTAGTTTTACTTTCTGAAGAAAAGAAGTAAGCTTGCTCAAGCTAGTTTTACTTTCTGAAGCAAACAAGTAAGCTTGTGCAAGCTAGTTTTACTTTCTGAAGCAAATAAAGAACCTTGTGCAAGCTTGCGGATATATATCCAGCTAGTTTGCCTTAAGCCTGCACTTGCTTGTACAAGCTTGTGCAAGCATCTAAGTTAGCTTATAAACATCAAATTAGCTTATTGCAAGCTTGCTACAAGCTTGCGGCAAGGATGCATTTTGGTTTGGGTGCATTTACATTCCCTCTTTTAATGTTCCTTTTACTTATAAGGATGTGAGTCAATATTCCTTTTTCAGGGAAGTTATTCTTGTTGCCACTTTACACTGTAGGACATCAGAGTAAAGTGGAAAGAGGAAATTGAAAAGTACTACATACATTGACCTGACTTAATCATCAAAACTATACAATATCAATAGGATGCATTCAGAAAGCTGTTTGGAAACTTTGTTGTGCTTGGCCTCCTTGCAGTGTGCAAAGTTTAGGTAATTGCAGTTGGGATCAAATATACATCCAGATATCCCATCAGTAGTTTTAATGGTCGTGGCTCACTGACCTTAACAGCTAGTTGATTGATCAAGCCAGACCATTATTTAAGTAGATAAACCTACTGGTGTGACAAAAGGGTTCTTTTTTTTCAGAAGAACTCTCAGATTCTTTACCTTCACACTTGGTTCATCTCAAATGATCTCTCTTCCATGCAAAGATTTTAGGCAGCTTAGCAAATGCTTCGTCCAGATCAATAGATGATCTGCCTCCAAGATCTGTGATGCAAAGTGGATAATCTTCTGTGCTTGGTACACTATGAATCATATTGATCCTAGCTGTTCCACACTTCCTGTAGCACATTTTCTGCTCATCCTCTTTTAGTAGTCTCAGTCTTCACTTTCAACAGTTATAGAGTATCCATGTCGAAACATGCTTTGATTTTCCAGGGGTCTAGACATTGGCTTTGATCCCATATAGGGGCTATCATAAAATATTTTGAGCTGCAGAGGCTCAATGATGCCATGTTTTCTTTCGAGGGTGGGCTTTGTCTAAATCCCCTTAAAAACTATTGGGTGAGGCTTCATACAAAAATTTTGTACTTAAAACTATCTTCCTTCTTGCTTTAGCCTTATTAAAGAGAAGAAAATAGGTCCATGACTTCTCAGTATAGAAAGGTTGTTTATTGAGGTTCAGTAGTAACTAAGTCTGTTACTCTTTGCCAGACAGGTATTTTTTAAAGCCAAAATTTGCCTTCTTTACATTCATCTCTGGTAGAGATAAGCTACTTTGCCCAGTTAGTGTGCTTAAGTTAAGGAAGGGTTGGAAACATCTTTCCCTCTGGTTATTTTGTTGAAGGGCTAAGCTGATATTTCTGCATTCAATATCTCTAAATAAGTTACACTTACTTTTGAGAGGGTTTTTATGTCATCAAGATAATCAAAGTCCATGAAATCAGAGCTTTTAATAACTCATGGGCACATTTCAATCCTTCATCATTTGCAGACATTATGTAGACTGCATTATAGTGATTGCATACAACCTTCTCCTTTGTTTCGGGGCCCTGGGTGGCCATGTAGCCTAAAGATCTTGGCTTTACTGATAACTGTCATTCCATATCTTCATGGGTTTGAGTATTGCACTTGGCCAATGTGGGTGCATGTAAATTAAAAGGTTTGCCAATAGCTCTGAATATGACCGAAGTCGTAATGCGTTATTCTATTCTGAATACACATGCAGTTGTAGTATCCCATTTATCCTGAATACTACTGCGTTCGTACTTGACTACGTCTGTGTGTAGAGTCTCTAGAAACATGTGTTCTACATCACAAATATTTGTGTACTTCTTCACCAACA
The DNA here is from genome assembly GCA_030141615.1 of Unio pictorum. Lineage (NCBI taxonomy): Eukaryota > Metazoa > Mollusca > Bivalvia > Unionida > Unionidae > Unio > Unio pictorum. The sequence goes on from JARLTB010000021.1 coordinate 41,407,824, forward strand.
CAGGAAATAGTTCAAGAATGCATGTGCAATGAAATATTTACAAAAACATGGTGGGAAAAGAAATTGTTGGCTTGAAAATTGATCGATAAAATGATGGATGACAACTCAGATGTAAACATGGATGCTGACAATGAGGGTAGCGACATTGAAGTTGACAATTTGGATGATTCTGATAATATTGACTTAAATGATGGGTTAGAACTGAATAAAGTTGATGAAAGAGATGATGCATGGCTTCTAGTACATTTTGATGCAAAATGAAGCTGACTTTGAAGGCTTACAAAACTACAAAAGGAATGAGTCCGCGATGATTTTTCATCTTGATTGCAGCCACGTTTAAATTTGTAGATTATTGTTATTACTGACATAGTGATGATGTGGACTTCAAACTTTGGACAAAGCTTGTTCAGAATAAATACCTTACTGAATGCTGAAATACATGTTCTAAAGTGTGAAGTAAACAAATTTTTCCAAGTGTTTTGTTATCCAGTTAGAGTTAAATTATTTGTAACTTTTGAACTAATTTGCTAAAAACATCAAATATGGACCAAAATACTAGAAATATAATCATCTTTATGTTGTTCATATACTGTTAGAAGCATTTCATTCATCTTCATGGACAAAAGATTCACTGAACATCATGGTTAGTTTTTTAATTTGCTTTTTTCTTTCTTCAAGTCATATTAAAATATATAGTTATGAGTATGTACACTGATAAATGATAACAAAACATATATCACTGTGTTGCAAATTTTATTATCTTTTCAGAGATATATAGTTTTATACACTTTAAAAGAGAAATAACAATGTTACAACAGTTTTAGTAAACATGGTCAAGTTCATCACAATTTATGCTTCTGCCACTCCAGTTTACTACAATGTATTTAGAATTGCTTCTCAGGAATGAGGCACTGCAGTTTAAATTGGTAAGCAGGATAAAATTGTTTAAACTCTAGGAATCTTTCAATGTACGTGTTTGGGATGGCTTTTCAAACAATGTAACGGCTTCCATAGCAGCCTTAATATGGAAAACATATTTTCAACTTCTTCAGAATAGCTGAGTTAGATATGGTCCTTAAGATGTGTTATGCCAGAACTTTGTTTAGGGTGGCTCCTCTGGCAATGATGTGGTTTAAAAAACCAGGTGGCAACACTAAAAATGAAATCTGTCTCTTTTAAAAAATGTGACTGATATTAAAGATTTTCTTTCCAAATTTGTCAGGCTGTATCAGACCGAATTTGAGGAGTAATCAGAGCGATCTGATAAGTCATAAATATCTACCTTTCACACTCTTATAAAAGATGCCAATCTAGTCTATCTGTAGTTAATCAAAATCAGATACCATTAACTTTAGCCAAATAGCTGGAAATTATACTGGCATGGTTATATTCTAACCCAAGAAACCTGCATTATTACATGTACATTAATTTGCCTTGTAGACTAAATAAAAATCACTGTCAGTTGAATGATATCATACCACCTTGGGACTTTTTGTTTCAGATATTACTGTTTAGCTGCAGCAGCTGCACTCATCAAATACGTTGAGTTTGTTCAGAACATGTACTTTGCACCTGCATCAATGAGAATTGTCTTCAAAGGTAGTGAACACACAACTATGATTGGTATGTTATTTCTTCTTTGTAAATACTCTAGCTTTTCTCTAACTTTTCCATGGAATAAAATCCCAAGTGTATTGTTAGACCTGAAATGCTTATATTAATTTCAAGAATCTGGAAAATGAAAAAAAGAGAAGAGTTATGAAAGTGTGCAGAATCTGTTCTAGGCAATCCATTATGAAATGTTTAAATGGGACAGGAAGCTGTTGAAATAAGATTTTTATATGATTTTACCTGACTCGCCCACTGTCATTTTCATATGTGGGAATTTTCAGGTTTAAGTAAAGGCGGTGTGTATGCAGTTTTAGATATAAGAACATTATCTTTGATTATATCCTTACAGAATTATTCAACAAACTTGTATGCACTAAATAAAATAACTTTTAATGAAAACAAATAAAACTTGTATTTGTTTATTTTCAACATTAGCACAGCAGTAATGATCATGTGTTATGATAATGATGCTATGTTGTATGCATTAAAAACATCAACATCAATAATACTGAAAACTGCATATGTGCCATTGTATAAACATGCCAAGTACATTTTGCTCAAATACTTGTAATTAGTAACTAAGTATTAAAAGCATCTCCTTGTTTAATTGTTAAAGTTCATTTACTAAGCACTTGATTGATCTAGAAGTCAAGCATGTAATTATATAATTAGATCAAGGTTGCAGGTTTCGTAACCCACGTGGCTAATCAAATGTGCGTATTAAGTCCATGTGCAGGCGAGGAGGGTTTGGGATGACATTAAATTTAGTGAGAATTCATGAAATTGTGGATTATGGAGAAACCTCTGTATTTATGCTCTGGGTTGTATATATATTCTAGGTTTTATTTCTATGTACATTTTAAAATAATAATAATAATGACTTTATTTAAAGAAGTACATTTAGTCCACTGACCAATCTTCCATGGGGCCCCGTGACAAATTTTTACAAGTTGAGGTGTCTTAGACAACAAATGCAGTTAAACAATACACCATTGATCTATACTGCTACAAGAAGTAAAATAAATTTCCAAGGATAAAGGGTACACATGTATTTTAAGACTAGGTTTACATCTCAAGTGTGGGCTTTTGTAAGCAGTCCCATCAAGTATCTATACTAATCAACAAAGCATTGAGGCACCATGCATTATCAAACATTCTGAGAGTAGTAAGTACCACTGCCTTGTGAGTATTGATGACACTATGACTTACCTTCAGTTACCAAAGAATATAAGTATGAAATAATTGTTACCACATTGACCAAAAAAATGGATTAATTTCCCTGATCTTACACCAAAAATTCCATTTTCTCCATGCCAAATGAATTGTCAATGATGTCCACAGCTGTTGTTGGAAGTCCATGGTTTTGGAGCAATCTTCTGATACTGTAACAGTCACTGCAATTAAAGATAGGGTCTTCCCTAAAGGATGAGTTGGACCATTGTGTGAAAGAGTTGATTTTTATCCTTTTGGAAGTCTGATTGAAAGAGAAATTAAACACGAAAACAGTAAATTAAACCAGTAGTGTGATGTCAAATGTGGAACAATTAAGAATGATTTACTAACATTATCAGCAATAATTTTATTCAATATTTTCTCAACAAGATTAAAAGGGGCAAAATGTATGGGATTAAATCATGCCAGGAAAAAGAAAAGGCATCAATTTTAAAAGCACCTGGTTCTGGAAACCATGAGGTAAACTTCTCTAACTGGCAGTTAATCTAGATGTAAAAAGATCAATATATAGAACAAAGGTCTGTGTGCACAATCTTTGAAAAAAATTCATGCTTTAGCATCTACTCAGTGGAGTCTGAAAAGTTCCTTGAAAGACAGAAAATATGCCTGTATATTATGTTTGCCAGCAATATGGATAGCAGATTAGAATATTTCCCTTTCCAGGCACCATTTCCAAATCTGTCTAGCTAGCTAATCCAAATTCTGATTGAATTAATGCTGTTCCACCCATATTAATATACAGGACTCTGCACATATGTTAGACTGAATCTCACTGTAGACATTTCTGTGATCTGAATGAAAGCTTGTAAGACATAAGAAATTTTTAACAACTCGAGGTAATTTATGTAAAAAATGGTCTCACTCTTGTCCCATCTACTAGAGATTGATCTGTTTGAATCAAGTGTATAAGTTACCCACCCTGAGAGTGTTGCATCAGTTTGAATAGTAAAAGCAATATTATATTGTCTGATAGATTTCCCATTCCTGTTTGCAACAGTTAGATACCACCATTTAAGTTCCTCCAGGATATTATGTGTAGATAACTGAACTATATTATCAACATTTTTGTTTTAACTAAGGCTCCTTATTTTATTATGTTCCAAATACATGTAGGGTATTGGAGCTTCCAGGATTTTATAAAAGGCATTAATAAGCATACCAATAAATGATACCAACTCATCTACTCTAACACACTTTCTATCAGTGAGCTTCTCTTCTTGGCAAACACATGGATTGTTTCCACTTTCTCCTAAGAAAGCAAAACCTTAAACTGTACAACAAAACCGAAAAAATGTAATTCGTTGAATGGAATAAGCATCAACTTTTCAAGATTGATAGTGAAACCAAAAGATTTTTATGTCTCAGTCATAGTATATGTGTTTTGCAGGCAAATGTGACTATCACCATCCAAATTCAACTTGTCATCAATATGATATAAACACCTAATGCACTGTCTAAACCATTCATAAATGGCTTTTAGGATAATTATAGTGAAAACTCTGAGTAGAGGAAAGCCCCAAAGATAAACATACAAACTGAAAACGTTGACTGTTCAAGTCACCTTTAGAAACTTTTGATAATCTATATATATTGAAATACTAAAATAAGCATATTTTAGATCTTTAGAAGTAAAGAAATCGTTTTTCTGGATGAAATCTAAATAAAAACAATTTGAAACGTTCCTTGATTAAAATGTTCACATTGAACAAATTTATTCAACTGTTTCAGGTTCAAAGCTGGCCATAATTTTCTATTACTAATAGATTGTTCAAAAGAAATTGATTACTCTCACCATTGGATGGAACTTAGCTCTTTTGTGTAAAAATTTAGAGTTTTCATTGGATATATTGGTTCTCTGCTCATTAAAAAAAAGGGAATTTCTTTTAGAAAAAAAGGTATGGAAAGGCATGGAATAAAATTCTATTTTTGTAGACTGAAACTATTTGCAAAATCCACAGATCATGAGTAAAAATATTCATATTTTGAGCACTATAAGGTTGAAATCAAAATCTTGCTACTTTGATTGCAATCTGGACCTCGTATGGGTCCATAAAATCTATTGAAACCTCTTTGCATATGGGCAAAAGTTTCTTTCGCAAGTGGAAACCCAGTGTCATATCTTTTAACTTCCTTGGCCACATCATCACCCAAAAAGTATGGATGTTATGGTTGTATGCATATTACAAAAATTGGAATATTTCCTTTCATATCATATACCTCCTGAGAGAGACATGACATTGCGCTTGATCCATAAGGTTAATAGAATCTAAAATTACAGTCTTTCCTATTTCATTAGTGGCAGTTTGAGACTTGAGTAATTTTGCTAATTGGACAACTGGGATAGTGCCTGTAGCAACAAGATTTTGTATGACCCTAAAGGCTTTGTAATAAAGTGAACTAGTTTGTTAAAGTCATTCCAGATTTCTTGATTGACAAGTGGGGGGCCCAGCTTACCAGTTTTCTGAGATCTACTTATGTACAATTTCATCTGCTGCACATAAATAAGTGCATGCAGTGTTAATAAGATCTGCGAAGGAATTAGTTATTGGCTCTCCATTTTCACTTTGGGTAACTGCCACATGTTATCAACATTGGTAGTAGCAATATGGTTGTAATCAGGCTGCAAAGCATCAAACAATGCCCCATTTATTTTTTCCACTCAAATAAGTTTGCTTGAGTTGTCTGCTTGCATCACCCTCCAGTAAGCCTCCCGTACGAAATCATATGCCTGTATCATAGGCGTACTACAGGCGTATTCAGCATCCAAAATATGGGTTCTCTTTGGTTTATGAGAATAGGAGAAAAGTGTAATACTAGCGCATCTCAGGCATAATACACTAGTATCTCTGGCGTAATACTGGCGTACTTTAGGCGTACACAAGAGGCAAATTATTTAAATTAGTACGCCTGTATTCAAATACATAATAGGGTGTATTACAGGAGTAAAACATATTCAAGTACAGGCGTAAATCACAGGCGTAAAACATATCAAGTACAGGCGTAAATCACAGGCGTAAACATATTCTTGTATAGGCGTAAAACATATCAAGTACAGGCATATATTGCATACATAAACCATACCAAAGTACAGGCGTAAATTACAGGCATAAATCAAACCCAAAAATTACAGGTATACTACATTGTCATCAATCAAACCTTGTGCATATTTTACACATTTCAAACAAAGCGTATTATGCAAGAGGCGTATTATTTGAAAAATCTACAACCAGCTAATTTACTCATGAGGCAATGAACAGACAAATTAGATGAACAGTGTAGTTGATTTAAATAACCTCATAACAAATACAATTCGTTGGCAGAATCATCCATGGCAATACAACTATGTTCTTTGTCAGCTGAACAAAGATATTTCACTCCTCAAATTTTGTCTACATTTTCTCCTTGAATAAATAATTGTTTCAGTCGCAGCATCATTCAAATCTATCATTGATGGGTTTGTTATTCCACATTTACTACACCATGCATTCACATATTCTGAAATAAAGATAGATGTGGTAAGGAAATGAATTTAGTTCATTTAATGAAGAAAGTAGAAATATTAATTTTTAATTTATGTATTTGATATCAATTTGCAGGGAATACGTTATGAAAACTGATGGTTGATTTTTTTTATATTTAATGGCACATTACACATGTTATTGGCTATATTATGTCAAGGAAATGGGAGCTAAGTACTTTTCCCCAAGGATACACCAAGATAGCTGACCTGGTTGAGTACTGAACATGTGACTCTTGGATTACAAGGATGACATTCAACCACCAAGCTACAGTGGCTCACTTTTCAAAACTAAGGCATATTTTAGCATATCAATTCTGACAAATTTTTAATTTTAAAAAGTTTTGGGGTTTGGTGGTTTTACAGCACAGCAACAAGTTTTAATTCTATATTGTCCTGAGGGAAAGGAAAGTGCTAAGGACACATACATGTGAATCAAAACTCCCACCCAGATGTCATGAGTTCAGCACCTTAACCAATAAGCCAGTATGGTTCAAAATAAAGGAATATAATCAGTTAAATCAATTATTACTTTGAATACTATTAACATATGTAGAGAAAGCATATATTTTTGAAATATTAGTTGCATGCATAATTATATTTGTTGCCAGGTATCATCCACGGAATATATTTTTCTAATACAGTACCAACAAAATAGAACTTGAAAAAGAAACTTTTACAAATTGTGGATAAAGACGCTCATCAGTTATGCATCTCGCCTTTACATACTGATATGCATGTTTTGTCTAAAGAGACCTTAGATCTCCTTCCTTAGATTTCAGCAATTCTTGACCTTGGGAAAGGGCCATTACCTTGTCAGTAAACACCAATGGTAGCAACTTTCTCATGAGGGCATATCCTGGACGGCTTGCTTTCTTGGCATGGTTCAAGGGATGCCTCAGTCTGATACTGTCCACCATGACATCATGAGAACTAAGGAGTTTTTTTTCTCTGAAAATTCAAACGAATTGTATGAATATATTATTAATAAACTGTATTGTTAGATATGATTGATCAAACTTAAAATGTATGTTATATTGTTTTAGCAACTATGCATACATAGGTTACAGATATATTAACTTAGGCGGTAAATAATATCAAGATACTTTACAATTTTAAAATATTCTAGCATTGTTTTTAAAATAAAATGTTGGAATTAAGTCAAGAGGTCATAGTGGACAATGCTTAAGAATGTATTTACTTGCATATCTGCAAAGTACATTGTTTTATCTTCATGCCATAATTAATCATCATGATAATTAAGCACAAAAGAAATCTAAGAAGCAACTAAGCTGGCATGACAACCACTGAATAGATTGATTATATGCAGAGTGTACATAGGTTTTTACTTACCACTTATATTTACTATAACTCCACTGAAGAACTTGCAACCCCATTTCATCTCCACTTCTCCTTTTATAGAAAACTCAGTCTTCATTTTCAAAAATGGATTGCTTTTTGATGCAACATTAAAGGTTTTATCTTCATGGAAGTAAATACAAGCAAACATTGTGTATATTTGGAAAATGCTAGTCTTAGACTGTTAGAGTTGAAACTACACTGTTGATTTCCAATTTTGAACAAATGATGCATTATGGGATTCATAGGGTTCTCCTAAGGGGTCTGGAGTATTTTTAAGCAAATTTTCATCTTGTAGAATGGATTCTGTGCTAGTCAAAAGTTTACTAAATTTGTAAAATGTATGTAATGTTAATTTCTGTCCCTGAGGTAGTCATAACTGTTGTTTCAAAACTTAATGTACCTCCTTAAAGTGGCCTCACACTCTGACCTCAATTTGGAGGGGAAAAACTCATGTGGCTTCATCCCATATCAAGTTACTGCAGTTTGGTATAGCTTAGTACAGACATGTATTTGTAATTACTCACCAGTAGAACAGAATAGCTTAGCTTGTGTGTTACTAGGACAAAATGGCTACCCCAAGCATCAAAAGAGCAAGGAGGGGACCTTAAGTTATAGAAAGAAAAGAAAATAAAATGTACAAGAAGATTATGGAAATTCAACATTGGAACCTAATGAAATGGATAAAATGATGTTGGTACAGGATTATGCCCTTGAAATACCTGATCCACACCTGAGTCACCCAGCTAAACCTCTGACTGTAAGTACTGTTGAAAAGATTTAACTAAAAAAAATATTTTGAACAGATTGTGACCTTCATGCAAAAATTCTATATGTTTAAGATCACAATACAAGTAAAACAAAAAGTCAGATTATTATTACTTTATCTACTGTGCAAATATTAATTTGGCAAAGGTTTTTGCTTGTGCAATATTTCACTGAATGAACCAATCCTTTCAAGAAGATTTATATTATTGTATGGGTTTTATTCATGTTCTGTTATTGTAAGAAGGTACCATAAATATTATGTCTACTGTATTTTTTAAATAATGGTCTTATTTTTAGCAAATTACTTTTGTAACTTTTATGACTGTCCAATGTGTTTACATCCTTTGTGTAAACCAAACATCATACATTGCACTACATAATATGGAAACACTTCATATGTTTTGTCCTTTTGATGCTTTTTCTATTTATAACAAACCTTTCATTAAAAACGGTAGGAACAAATAGGGAGTCTGACAAAAAGGTAGGAAAAAGAAGGAAAATAAAAGAAGGTAGGATTGCTGGAAAGATAATGTCTTGTAAATTGACATTTTCATGGGTGTTTGGAATGTTGTGGTCATGCTTGATTTCAATCATGAAAGAACAACTTTCATTTGGTTTTTAAATTAATTAATACGAAGCAATCTAATAACTTCAAAATGGGTAAACCACTAAAAAAAAAATTCTTCAGTAGTTAAATTATTTGCCAGCTTCAAATAAAACTATTTTTAAAACTTATTTTAGATGCCAAATGATTCAAGCTGTTGTGAGTCAGTACAAAGCATGTGTAACTGCTGAAGATGAAATTCATGAGGAAGGGTGAGTTTATAATTATGAGAATGCTTGCTGCCAGGAATTCAAGCAACAATGTGGTCAGACAGAACAAGAGACTGAGGAAGAAAAAAGCCTGTGATTTGACATTATGCCCAGATGATGGAATTCATTGTTTTGAAGATTTGTTTACTGAAGATATAGAAAGTAATGAAGATGTAAACCTGTGTTTCACAGATGCCATTCCTGAATAATCAATAGATGATAAAATACCACTTTATGAAGGTGCTGGCATTACATTTGGTGCAGCCATGTTGCTTTTAGCAATTTTTGCAACAAAGCATATCCTTGTTGGTGATAGTATGCAACAGCTACTGCAAATAATTGCATTTATTCTACCAAATGGACACAAGTTATGCACAAGTTTAATGGGATGGTGTGGATTATTGGTATGGTGGAACAAAATGGATCCCTCATCCTTAAAGATACAGTTTCCAAAGGAAAAAGGGGTACACAGGTATTTTAAGACAATGTTTACATCCCAAGTATCTATATACCTTGGTTTTGGCGGACTTTTGTTAAACAATCCCTTCAAGTATCAATCAACAATGGATTTGAACACCATGCATTATGAAACATTCTCAAAGTAGTAACTAACATTGCCTTGTGAGTCTTGACAACACTATATGACTTACCTTCAGTTACCAAAGAATCTAAGTAAGAAATAACTGTTACCTCAGAGACACAAAAGGGATTAATTTTCCTGATTTTACACCAAAAACACCATTTTTTCCATGCCAAGTTATATTGTTTAGTTGTCCCTGATATCCATGAATTAATAATGATGTCCATAGCTGTTCTTGGAAATCCTTGGTTTTGGAGTAATCTCCTGATACAGTCACCACGGTTAAGGATAAGGTCTTCCCTAGAGGATGAATTTGACCATTGTGTGGAAGAGTCAGTATATTTTTGTGTCTTGGAAGTCTAATTGGAAGAGAAATTAAACATGACAAGAGCAAAGGAAACCAGGATTGTGATGTCCAATGTGGAACAATTAATAGTGCTTTACTAACCTTATCGGCAATAATTTTATTCAATATTTTCCCAACAAGATTAAACAGGGGGAAAATATAAGGGGTTAAATCATGCCAGGAGAATGAAAAAGCATAAATTTTAAATGCACCTGGTTCTGGGAACCACGAAGTGAACTTCTTCAACTGACAGTTTAATCTAGATGCAAAAAGATCTATGTCTTGAACAAATGTCTGTGCACACACTCTGTGAAAGATTTCTTTCTTTAACATCCATTCAGTGGAGTCAGAAAAGTTCCTTGACAGATAATCTGCCTGTACATTACCTTTGCCTGCAATATAGACTGCAGATATGAAAATTTTCCTTTCCAAACACCATTCCCAAATCTGTTTAGCTAGCTGATTCATTTGAATTGATGCCATTCCACCCATCTTATTAATATAAGAGACCGCACATATGTTGTCAGACTGAATCTCAATATGTACATTTTTGTGATCTGAATGAAAAGCTTGTAAGGCAAAAGAAATTGCTAATAACTCTAGGTAATTTATTAAAAAAATAGTCTCACTCTTGTCCCATCTACAGAGACCGACCTATTTGAATCCAATGCATAAGCTCCCCACCCTGAGAATGATGCATCAGTTTGAATAGTAAAAGCAATGTTGTCTTGTCTAATAGATTTCCCATTCCTGGCAGCCACATTTAGGTACCACCATTTAAGTTCCTGTATACTTTGAGAGGATAACTGAACTGTACTATCATGAGTTTTATTTTCTCTCAGACCTTTTATTTTATCACGTTCCAAATACCTGTAGTGCATTGGGGCTTCCAGTATTGCATAAAAGGCATTAATTAACATACCAATAAATGAAGCCAACTCTTGTATTCTAACACACTTTATATCGAAGAGTTTCTTGGCAAAAACCTGGATTTTTTCCACTTTATGCTCAGAAAGAAAAACTTTAAACTGAACAGAGTCCAACACAAAACCAAAAAAGATAATTCGTTGAGATGGAATAAGCATAGATTTTTCTAGATTGATTGTGAAACCAAGAGATTTCAATGTCTCAATCATAGTCCAAGTATTTTGCAAGCAAATGTGACTCTCAGCATCCATATTCAATGAGTCATCAATATAATATGAACACCTAATGCTCTGCTGCCTAAACCACGCATAAATGGGTTTTAGGATCTTAGTGAAAACTCTTGGAGCAGAAGAAAGCCCAAAAGGTAAACATACAAACTGAAAAAGCTGACCATTACAAACAAACTTTAGAAACTTCTGATAATCTCTATGTATTGGAATACTAAAATAAGCATCTTTTAGATCAATGGAAGTAAAGAAATCATTTTTCTGGACGAGATCTAAAACACTTTGAAATGTTTCTTGCTTAAAATGTTCATAATGAACAAATTTATTCAACTGTTTCAGGTTAAGAACTGGCTGAAAGTTTCCGTTTGATTTGGGAATAATAAAAATGTTCGAAATAAATTGATTTTCCTCATAATGGGATGGAACTATAGCTCCTTTATGTAGAAGTTTAGTGATTTCATTAGATAAAATTGTTTTCTGCTCAGTTGAGACTGGAATTTCCTTTGGCAAAAAGGACTGAAAAGGCATGGAATCAAATTCAATTTTGTAACCCGAAACTGTTTGCAAAATCCATGGATCACAAGTAAAACCACACCATACAGCAAAACATTGTTTCAGTTTTCCAACAGAACTTACCTCAACCAATTTTAATTTATGAGCCCGTTTGGGGAACTAGTAGAGGCAGGTTTCCTTCCTTGATTGGAATTTTGGTATTGATACCTGTGCAAATATTTAGCACTATAAGGTTGAGATCGAAATCTTGCCCTCGGATTGAACTCTGAACCTCGCATGGGTCCACCACCTCGAACACCACGGCCTCTATTAAAATCTCTGTGAATATGGGCACAATTTTCTTTGGCAAGTACAAAGCCAGTGTCACATCTTTTAACCTCCTTGGCCACATCATCCCCAAAAAGCATGGATGTTATCAGGGTATATGCATATTACACAGATTGGAATATTTCCGTTGCAAATGTGGTCGAATCATGTACCTTCTTCTGAGGGAGACGTGATATTGTATCTGACCCATAAAGGTAATACCGTATGAAATTAAGGTCTTTGCCTTTTCATTAGCAGCAATCTGAGGCTTTAATAATTCTGTTAATTGGACAATTGGCATAATGCTTGCAGCAACAAGATTTTGGATATCCCTAAAGGCTTTGTCATAAGAGTGAACTCATTTATTAAGGTCATTCCGAATTTCCTGATTGATAAGCGGTGGGCCTAACCTATCACAGTTTTCTGGGATCTTGTACTTCTGTACAATTTCATCTGTTGCACATAAGGAAGTGCATGCAGTGTTAATCAGCATTGCTAAGGATTTTGGTATGGGCTCTCCTTTCTGGGGAGTTTTCAGTTTGGGTAACTGCCACATATCAGCATTGTTAGTAGAAAGACAGTTGTAATCAGGCTGCAAAGCGTCAAATAATGCCCCATTGATTTTCCCACTCAAAGAAATTTGCTCGAGTGGTCTACCTGCATTACCCTCTACTAGGGTAACATCAACATCGCTATATGGCCCTTCGTTTTCAACCTCTACATGTAACTCCAGTAACGGTTTGCCAAACAGGGCATCAATTTCATTGACATCTGCCACAACAGGCTGCATATTATTTTGACCCAATTTTGTCTTCAACAGCTCAAAATCGGTTTCCGACAGATTATTTATATCTATGAGATTGGACATCTTCGACTGTCCGACATTTTTTACTTGTTTTGTCGCCATAACAGGCTTGCGTTTTGCCACTTTCTGAACTCTAGTCACAACAGACTTTAATTTTTTCTCTCTAATTTCTGTTTTTGTGGCTTCATAATTCCTTTCCCTCGTGAGGAACCTGCCTCAGATTCACAAAAGGTTGCAATATCCTCAGGCCTAAAACCCGAAAATTCCGAGTCGGCTTCGAGGTCAGTAATTGAGAGGACTTCTTCCTCGTCAGTAGCCATTACGACTAAATAAAAATATACTAAAAAAGTATAGCTTGGACTACGTCCTAAGCTGGCTACAACAAACCTAGGCATGCGATTTATTACTATTTTGTACTTACCGCTCCGCTACAACGCCAGAATAAAAATGAATATCTCGTGCGGGTGGCATGTTTATATAGGCTACTTCGGGTGAAATCACATGTTTCACAAAAAAAAGTGTTTTTTTTCTTTGAAGAGCGCCGTTTCCGCCAATGACAGAGTAATATGCTATGTATACATGTGATGCTGAAGGCTTTACGAAAAATAATGGATTTGGGTACTCAGACACTTAATAGTGTCAATACATTTCAGCATTCATTTGTCTTTGTATGTCATTATTAAATAGATTTATGCATATACAAAAAGATTTAACTGTGTCATTATTATTTGAGTAGACTGGAATAAAACAAAGTGCTGAAATATGCCTCATGTCTTTTGTCAAAGTCCTATTTACCCTTCATCCATAGTATGCAGATTTTCAAAGTTCAGAATTACATCTCATCAACCATACTGCAATTTTCTAAGTTTCAAAATACGCCTTTTCTTGCCAATATGCCAGTATTATTTTTGGAATACGCCTGTACATTTCAAAACTCTTAGACAAAAGATGCCTGTATTTCATACCAGTATTATGCTTCTGGGTCTTGTACCCCTGTAAAAGTTGCTTTACACCTTTACATTGAGCATATTATGCCTCTTATACTGCTCCTGTACAGGCGCAATACGCCCATACTTTTCGTAATGGCTTCACCAAAGAAAAGCTGCATTTCATTTAGACCAGATTTTTTCTTCAATAGCTCATTATCTGTTTCTGACAGGTTATTTATGTTTTTGACACTGGGCGTCCATGATTGTCCGACATTTTTGCTTGTTTTGTCACCATAACAGGCTTGCATTTTGCCACTTTCTGAACTTTAGTCACAACAGACTTTAATTTTTTCTCTTTATTTTTATGTTTTTGTGGATTCATAAATCCTCTCCCTATTGTGGAACTAAGCCTCAGCTTTGCAAATGGTTGCATTATCCACAGTCCCAAAACTAGAAAATTCCTAGTCTGTTTCAAGGTTGGTAATTGAGAGGACATCGTCCACTTCAGTAGCCATTATAAATAAACAAAAATAAACTATGACAAATAATACAGATAGCTTGGACTAAGCTGGCCTATTTTAACACCACCCAAATATGCCACCTATTATTGTACTTACCATTCCGCTACAGTGCCAGAATAACTTTGAGATAAAACGTGCTGGTGGCTTGTCTATATGGGATACCTCAGGTGACACATATGACTGATAAAAGTTTCCTTTTCTTTGAAGAGTGCCTATGGACAATGACAGAGTAACATGCTATGCTATGTATACATGTGAGGCTGAAAGCTTTATGAAAAATAACACAGAATTCTATGGGAAATGTTTCAGGTTTGAATTCAGAATATCTACAGTCAAGGAACTCACAATAATCAGATGACAAGACCAATTGGTCTCTTTTCTGGAATGAACATTTGGATCCCATATGAAAGTTTGGTGTAAAAAGCATACATATATATATATATATATATATATATATATATATATATATATATATATATATATATATATATAATGGTTGGATGGTGGGTGTTTAAAGATTGTAACTGTCAGCAATTTTAGTTTCTTATATCATGCCATTGTCATGGAACAGCCATATTGACTCTGTTACCAAGAAAGCAAACAACACCATAACATTCCATCATAGAAATCCATCTACTTGCCCCATACAAGTAAAATCTACATGCTATAAATCCTTAGTTCACTTCCATTGGGAGTAATATTGTGTCAGCCATTTCGGACCAGGTCTACCAAAGCAAACATTGACAAACTTGAAGCAGCATAATGAAGGGCAGCATGGTTTACTACTGGTAGTTATCAACTAACCAGTAGTATCTCCACCATGCTCCAACATTGGGGATGGGAAGAGCTTCAAGCTCAACAACAACAAGCTAAAGTTGTTATGATGTACAAGATTGTACACCATTTGGTTCACATCCCAGCAGCACATTACCTCCAACAGACAGGATCTAACACTAAAGGACATGTATGAAGATTTATCATTACCTTCACCAGAGTAAAACTCGTACGACTCCTTATTCCCATCAGGAATCTGCCTGTGGAATGCCTTACCAGCAGCCCTAGTGGTAGGGATAATTTTAGAGCAGGGGTTGGTAAGGGGATCGCTTTATTGCAGACCAGGAATGGTTTTAACCAGTTTTTAGCTGCACTTGGACTTCCCATCACAAGTAATAGTTCACACCATGTGCAGGTATGTTCCAGAGAAACCCAGCCTGTTAATTTGGAAGAAGAAGAAGAGGCTTCCTGATTCAGAAGATTTAAGAGTACAACACATTTAACTTTGACATTAAATAATTAAGTATAGCATTGTTATACTTTACTGATAGTTGTAAATAGTTACATAGGCATTAAAATGTTAAAAATCTGTATTTGTTTCTGAGAATCAGGATTTTTGTCATGATCAGTCAGTATTTTTGTACTCTGGGGTTGGCATCTGTGATGAGAAATTCATAAAAAGAGATCTTTGGAAAGTAAGTCACCCTATTCCATGGAACCCCTGCTATTTCTAATTTTGTTTTCAATCCTGCATTAATTTTAATAGAAATAATTTTTTTTATTTTAGGTAGTATTGATGTTATGATTTGTATTCATGTTTCATTTTTAAAGATAAGACCCCATGTTATGCAAAACACTTGATAGGTACAAGATTTTCTAAATGTCCATTATTTTGTTTAATATAAATGATATGCAACAAGCAGTAAATATTTAATAAAATGAAAGGTCAATTAAAAAATGACTTGATCATACATTTAAGATTATTGAATGACTATTAAAGAAAAATTATAAAGATAACAAGTAAGAAAGAAGGTTATTCCAGTTTCCATTTTGTGAAACCTACTTTAGCATAAGCTGGACATGTCAGTTTCAATAGCATCTGTGTACGTGTCTGTCTGTCAGTCACCCAAGATTAAGGTGATTGTTAATGTTCTTTTAGGTTAAGCTGAGTGTTGAAGTTTGCTATTTTCTAGATACATTAACAGTGGGATTGATGAAAATACTTGCATTTCATTCCTCTGTTCAGAATGTTAAACATACAGAAGGTCTTGAACAAAATTATTGATGTATTTAGATAGATTACTCATTAATCATTTTTGTATAAATATCAGGTAAATTTTATGAATAATTATTTTCTTGCTTGTCTCTACAGATGCAACCACTGCTCGAAACTTGGAGCTGCTTACTAACCTGAGAGATGTAAAGAATGACCACACACTTTATGGTGTTTTGAACTACACCAAGACACCTGGTGGGGCCAGACTACTTCGATCAAATATTCTACAGCCTCCATCAGGTAGAGAACATTCATAAAGTCTCTGACTTAAGCAATTTAATATATTTTGTCATCTTATGAAGTTGTATTATACCTAGTTATGTTTCATATTCTGTGAAACTCAATTCATGCCTCCACCATGTGGATGGAGGGGATATATATATATATTGATGCATTTGTCTATCACAAATTTTATTTCTTTGATAATAAGTTAAGAAGGATAGCAGTGATTGACACAGACATTTTGGTATGTGGCTTTATATTAAAAAACCTCAAGTTAGTTAAATTTTCTGACAGAATTTTAAGGAGTTATTGCCAGCCATCTTTGATTTAAATCTTTGTCCTTTACTTGATTCATATTAAATTTGGTGGGGGAATCCATGTTATATTGACACATCTATTTCTTTTGTTTAAATTTTCTGGTCTACATTCAAAGGAATTTATGGGGAAGTCTCTTGTCTATGATGCAACCATCAGTTTGCACAAGTTTATTATTACTACTTGTAATCTACTTGGAGGATTGCCATGAAACTTACATAGATTTAAATGAGGTTTTCATCAAAAGACTAGTTGGTCTTAAATAAACATAATGCCTATCTTATTTTCAATATTGCCACCACTGAAGCCAGCTTATAAATACTTTAACTGCTACTACTCCTGAATATAAAGGCATATTTACATAAGGGTTTTTTCCTATGAGATGACTTCTTTTGAAGTTTAATTGGTCCTAATTTAAAACATGAGCTCATCTGACCTCTAGTATGGCTACCATGGCTATGATGAAAATTGTATTGCTACCCCACCTGAATGAGTGTTTATGCTGACATGGTATTTTCACTGAAAGACTAATTACAAGTCTACATGGTCCTACGAAAACAGTAGTGGAGACATACATATTGCTATTTGTACTCCACCTGAATGGAAAGTTGTATTAACATGAAGATTTTACTAGAATATCTTTTGAAGTGTCATGTCAGTCCTAACTGAAAATCATGCTGATCTAAACTCCAGTACTACAGCCATCTTGAAAATCTCGTCATTGTTAATCATCCAGTATGAATGGTACTGGTTAATTCAACTTAAAGTTTCCATCAAAACACTTTGAATGGTGTCTATATAGACCTGAACGAAAATGATGCCAACATGACATCCATTACAGCTGCCATACACGTCATCTGAAAAGTCCTGTTATAGCTTAAGTCTATATCAGAGATTGTTGCAACACTCAGAAATTAATAGTAGCTAATTAGGGTTTCTCAAAAACAGTACTTTTTAAAAAACAGCTGTTTACTGTTTCTTATTTTCCAAAAAACAGCTGTTAACAGCTGTTTTACTGTTTTTCCTTAAAATGCATTAAAATAAAAAAATTTGTTCTGCAAAGTTTTTTATTTATGTTTTTAATGACATGTTTTAAAAAACTTTTTTTTACTTCTTCTTCGACTTATTATAAAAAAAATTTGAGGAAGACCAGTGCATTCAGCGATTTGTCAGATAAGCGAGATCTGATTTTAGTGCAAAAGCTAGCACTCACGGAGAAAACACGTTCCACGTCAGTTGAAGTGGGTTTGATTGATAGTAGAGCATCATAAAGCTTTTGAAGATGATCTGTTCATTTTCCAGTGTTTTTAAACAATACAAATTCAATCTTCAGCCATTTGAATTTATCTTGAGCAGCGTTAGTGGTGGTGGTACTCTTTTGAAGTTTCAAATTCAGCTCCTCTTGAAGTGACATTATTCTTTCTTTGGCATCATTTGAAAGAGTTTCAGATTGTTTCTCTTCATCATCATCATCGTAATCATCAATAACACAGAATAAGCGAGAAGCAAGACTGGCGGCAAGTATGAGTGTGTTTTTTGATGGCGAAATAGAAGGATCTTTAAGTGAAGGTAAAAGGTTCATAACATCATTGTTAATTCGCTCATCAATGCGTCGCTTTATGTTGTCATGAAGCGTTCGACTGATTTCATGATCGATGTCTGAGAGTTTTTGAAGCATAAACTTGATTATTACATCTGCAGACAAGAATGTAGCATCTTCTTTGCTTAAATTTTTGACAGCAAGCTCAACTGGTTCTAGCACATTTTTCAGAACTTTCAATGCCTCAAAATCAACGCAATTAATATATTCTTCTGCCTCAAACTCCAAAAGTGTCTCACAAAGAGGTTTCTCTGTCTGAATTAAGGAGTCTAGCATTGTTGGAATAGAGTTCCAGTGAGTCTTAACATCCAAATGCAACTCCTTATGATGTCCAAGCTCAGCAAAGACTTTGTCTTGGAATACTTGATTTTTAACTGAAGATTTTTTGATAAATTTGATCAATTTTCGTGCATTCTTAAGAATTTCATTGTAGTCAATTTCTTCCTCAGCATCAGTGTCTTCAATAAAGTCAACATCAGCAATGTCATCGAAATCGTCATCTTCAGCAACTTCTTCACTATCCAGCAACCCCAGCAATGAATCATCAAATTCTGGTTCTTCTATAGCTTTCTTTGGAAATAATGTGTCACAAACACCAAGGTGAATACCGTGATTCAAGCAAAGTTGTCCAGTTGACTTGACATGTCGAATAAATTTTTTATTGACCGAAGCACCATCAAGAGTTGATCCAACGATGTCATGATCAAATGATAATCCAAAATCTTTGACATGATTTTTGACAATTTCAATCATGTCGAGTGCTGAGCAAGATCCAAGAATGCGAACTAATCCAGTTTTTATTGTCTTCCTATTGATATTCTTGTGCAAATTAATACCGAAATATCGACGATTCCTCGAGCTGGTATATTCATCAACCGAAAGACTAAACTGTGCGCCTTTCTTTAACAGTTCCCTGTTGTTGCGAACCATGAGAAGCTTTTTTTCGTCAAAATCGTCGTGAATTAATTTCATTACGCCAGTCTCATTTTTTGGAAGATTAAAACCATCTCTCGATACTGACTGGCGGATGTATTTGTTCCTTGTTATCGCATTAATTGTAATGTTGTCCATGGCCATGTCAGTAACAATCTCCTTAAGAGTCATTTTCTTCAAAAAAGCATCCATTGTAAGAGTTCGCTTGGGAGTTGGCTTCTCGCTCACAACATTTTTGCTGGATGTTGGTTCTTGTTGCTTTTCTCTGTCGAAATTTATTCCATGTGTCTTGAGATGTCTCTTTAGAGTTGTTGTTGAGTTTCCTGAGCATTTTATGACTTTATTGCATCGGTTGCACTGACCTTCAAGTTCTTTAGTTTTTGCATTTTTTCGCTTTACTGCATGATCCCATACAGACATGGCTAGATTTAAATTCAGACAATTAATATTTATGCAACAGTTACTTAAACTGCATAATTACCTGCTGATTATTTGCAAATGAAACTTTTAAAGATTATTTTCACAATGACAATGCTTCCTAAATCCCAAAAGAATGATCACTGAATGCTGTATAAATTTTCTCAACAAGCAAAATAGGATCTCCATTCCCACGAATGAAACTTACAAGAGTAAACACCTGGCAATATTGGACCGTATATATTAGCATAAGTTAACACCCAATATAGGGATTCTTTCACTCCTGTATTTTGAGAAATAAATAATTATTTTTAATTATGCAAAATTTGTTTATTTGTTGTTTGCTATTTCTTCCTGCGGAGTTTAAGTCTCTGTAGCTGTAACACGGGATTGATGGAAAAAAGGAAAAGATCAATGAGTAAAATGCACAAATATTATTTACACCGCCTGGATTTATGTTTGGTGACACATTCCTTCTTCAAAATATCAATTGATTGACAAACTTTGCCTTGATACATACATCACAGAACATCTGTTTTATAAAAAAAGAAACATTATTTTAAAACAATTATGCTGGAAATGAAAAATCTATTATCCAAAACATAGGTTTAAAATCTGAGAAACTAGAGTATTAAAATCTTTTGTGTATGATTAATTTATTTGAGGCATGGTACTGGATTGGATTTCAAAAACCAGGTTTAATATTTAAATCTTGTTTTTTATTTTCTTGCGAAAAAAAGAAAAAAAGGAGTGTCGTTTTCTAAAATACGTGAAAAGTACAAATAAAACTGAAAAACTATTAAAGAAAAAACATAGGAATGTAGATACCAAAGAATCATTATTACAGTCAATATATGTTTTCTTATAACTATAATGCAATTTTAAAATGTAATTTATGATCTATAAATAATAAGTAATTTTGTATTTTATTTATTTTTAGAATCTATTACATGTAAAATATTATAAACTTATTTTTATAATAATTTACTTAGATTGCATTATATTTGTTATAAAAATATTATTACTAAAAAATAATAATAAATTTTTATATTATTAGGCAAGTTCGCGCCAAAAAGTGTTTGGTGAGTTTGGCGTGAACTTGCCTATAGGCAAGTTCACGCTCAACAAAATTTTTCCAGCTATGAACACACTTCGAGAAAGGATTTGAAAAAAGACCGTTACATGTTACGTAACCTCACTTTTATATCATTAGGCAAAAACATTTTAAACAGTTTATATTTAATTTTAATTTTTTATTAAGCAAAGTTTTTTAAAGAAAAAACAGTAAAATCAGTTCTGAAAAAACAGCTGTTTGCTGTTTTTGATTTTTTGCAAAAAAACAGCTGTTTAACAGTAACAGTAAAACAGCTGTTAGAAACCCTATAGCTAATAGTCTTATCTTTGATTCCTAAAAATTCTTGTCAGGTATTGCTTCATTTCCTTCAAGTGACTCTAGTTCATGCACTCAGGTATCATTTCAGGCATGGCCATTTGCACTATCCTTGTCTTATTGTTTTCTTTTCTAGTTTTCATTTCTGCTTTATTTGAATCAGAAATAATATAATGATGAAACGTTCACAAACCCTGGTTACTACTGTCTTGATCTTGAAATTTAAATTTGTTAATTTGTTGTCTGATGTAAAACAATCAAGATATAGAATTCATGTTTCTGACTGCACAATCATTGTCATTATCAGCATAGGCATCAGTATTAAGCTGCATTATGCTAATTTTTTTCTGCATAAAAGGTGCATGTCTTTTGCTTGCCGCTTCCAAGTCCATCCCATCATATATGGATTGTTAGAGCTTTAGATATGTCCCTTCACTAACTTTCTATTTACCAAAAGGCTTTATTGTTTAATTTTGAAAAAGAGTTTCGAATGAGGATCCACTTTCTGTTTTTCCCTAATTTTAAATTTTTTCTGCACTTAGGGTTTCCAGGTTAGAACTTGACTCTCTTTAGGTATTTCCTATTGGGTGGATTTCCTTTTCTTTCTTTTCTTTACAGGTTGCAAGTTATTTGTGACCTTTGCCCCATAGATCTTTTTAGTTGTTTTAAAATTGTATTTTTTTATTAAGATGTGTTCTATATTTTCTTTTCTTTGGGATATAATGGCTTTTAGAATTGTATTAATTTGTCACATTTTATTTATATATTGTGAATGTTTGTATGATTTCTCTTTTATATCTTACATGGTCTCCAGTTTTTGTTATATAGAGTGTGAATTATAAATATACACCAGACAGAACAGAAAGTGCTATCCCAGGATTCTATAGAAGAATGCTTGATATTAGTAGGCAGAATTAATATTTAATACAAATAATACTATCAGTCAGGTTAGATAATTTTGAATACATACTCTTCAGAGATTAGAACCAAGGTCTGCAGGTAAATGGCTGACTTCACATTGCCTGAATAAATGAGCCCATATTCCCTCACGACTAAGCACACATCACCAATAAATTATGCTACTCAATCGGTGTTATGTGCACTGGTGTGTAGCAGACACACTCACACGACAACATAGTAATTAAATCTCACCTATCTAAACATGCAGTCATTCTGGATTCCTATGAAAGAAATCAAAGTATATAGAATTAATTATATAATTATTAATTATTTATATAACTGTTTTATTATTAACCTTAGTGAATGTTTAGTGGTTGGTATTTCTATTAAATTTATAGGGTCTACGACTCTAATATTCTAGTCTATAATAGTCTTATGTTGGGGATATCACTTTCTTCAGCTGGATTTGCTGTTGATGTCTTGTTTTGTTTTTGATTTCTTTTGTATATGGCTGTAGAATTCTCTGTAACTTGGCAGTTTTTTGTTGATGTTGGAAAGTGTAGTGGATATCTTGTTTTTCATTTGGCAATTTTTCTGCTTCTGTCTTTTCATGGACATTATTGTATTTATTTCCTAATTTCCAATTTCCTAATTCCATTCTGTCTATTTTACATTTGCAATGTTTCAAGTTGTAGTTATTTTCTCTGTTGGTTAATGTTTTTAGGGTTTAACTGTTTTGGAGAATGTTTTTTAGTTCACTCTTATGTATTTTACTATGTTTCTCTTATGCTGAACTGTTTGGTTTTGTAGTTGTGGGTTCCTGATGTATTGTTTTTATTCCTTTCAGCTGTGTATTTTCTTTCGTTCCATTCTCAAGGTTTGTCAGTTTGGATTGGTTTCGATTTGTTTCATTTTTGGGGGGTTACATTATTACAGGTCATGCCTTTTGAGTCTATGTCTTACATTTTTCTGTCATATATACACCCTTGGTATCATGATTCTACTAAGGAATGTGTATCTAAAAAAACTCAGTTTTCTTGCTTTTTGTCTTTGGTGTTTGTTATTCTTGTTACAATCTATATAAATTTCCCATTAAAATATACTTGGTACCCAGGGAAGGCACTTTAATGTGGGGTAGTCAACCATGGATGCAGTTTAGAACTTTGTGTCATTTCATATGAAATCTGAGTAACTAGAGTACCCAGGTTGTTTTTTTTTAAAATGCCTTCCCATGGGTATCATGTGTGTTTAAATGGAACAGCTCTTACTTTATGTTCATGCTTACTGCTTGACTTATTAAACAGAAAAATATTAGACTTACATGCAGTTTGCTTGGTACATCCTATCTTCTGACAAGGATGCAATTTTTGCTACTTTTCTGCTTTCAGAAATAATATTAACATTTTGCATTGTACTCGGTTTCTGTTTTACTTCATTTTTTTAAAATTTGTGGGTGTATTGACGTTAGAGGGTAACTTTCCACAGTAAAGATAGGTTACTACGCTTACCCTTGAACTACCAAGTTTTTCGATCATACCTTGATCTCATGGCAGAAATTTAACATTTATGGGATTTCTTTCTTTTTAGAAAAGCCCTAAAAAGGTTGTATTGGAAATCTAATATTTTAAAAATTCTAGAAATTGATGTACCATATTTTCGCGCATATATGACGTACCCAAATATAAGACGCACCTGTATATAAGACGCGGGTTTTGACGCTTTGTGTAAAAATATTTTACATAAGACGCACCCATATATAAGACGCGGATTTTCTCGATTTGTGTAAAACAAAATTACATAAGACGCACGCGGCCTGCCATCTGCCGCACTGAGCAATTTATATCCAGTGGTTTCCTTTCCTTTATCATAAATGAAAATTTGTCCAATGTTTCATCACCCGTCGGATGTACCGTATTTCATGTTATTATTCGTACACGAAAAAATATTTTTTTCAATGTACTAATTTACAAAATCGGTCTCATTCTGCTCAACGTTTTAAAAATATGTTGTTATTATGAGAGAGAGAGAGAGAGAGAGAGAGAGAGAGAGAGAGAGAGAGAACAAAACGTGTATTTAATTGCCAACTGGTCTGTGGTCTTCGCGTTGAGATATTATTTTTACTACCGGTAGATAAATAAACTCAAATGGCTTCTGAACTCATTTTCAAATACGCGCGTTTATTTGTTACACCGACTGACGTAATCAGTAGTTCGCATTAACGACGATGTCCAGCGGTTAATGAATAGAAGTATATATTGTAATGACAACTGAACAAATATATACCGGTAAATCATTATATTTTCTCGCCGATACAAAAGACAAAGAAGGGCAATAAAACGAATGTGAATATATTCTCAGTTAACAAAACAGCTGCCCTTTTATTAGTAGGTTGAGCAACAGGGTTTCTACACATACCGGTAATTGGTGAACATTTTATTTCGGGATTCTTTTCTTTATCATTATTATTAGATGCCTCAGATATACATTTACGCGAAGAAAGTGAAACAAACAATACTCTGTTACAACTGTTCAAGTACATGTACATAAATCAATTAATTCTGTAACATTTTGTACCTGGTTTCTAGATTCTAGAACAATAAACGCCAGATGTAAAGGCGGCTTCATTGATCTGCTAGGAGGCCAAGTCTTCAGCAAGTGTGATTAGTACCGTATATAGAAAAATAAATGCCTGATGTATGTGGTTAGCATATATAAACATGGGAATAGTATCTTGTTACCGGTATATATAAGTGAGAGATCAATTTGCATTTTTAAAATTTATAAAATTGTCACGATGCCGAAGCGAAAATTTTAAATATATGGTATTACTGATTTTCATATTTAAGTCCAATATTGAATAAATTCTTGTCTTGTTTTCGAACTATTTAGTCTTGTCTTGTTTTCGAACGCACCCACCAGAGATACTAAAAATTTACCGGTAAGTATCTTTGAACCCAACCGGATGTATAGTTAATATAGCCGCCATAGTTTTTGCTGTGATAATTAATAACAATAAACAAAACTATTTAAACATACTTTATTATTTAAATTTAAAACATTTACTCCGACTAAACGTAGATCTGCAATAACTACGGTATACAAAACATTGAAACGACAGGATTTTAAATTTGAAGTGGCCTGCATTAGATTGGTACACGTGGTAATTACTGAACACTTACCCAACTGTTTTTACAACTAGGAATGAAAATCATGAAACGTGAATATCGACCGCAAAAATCGTCATTCAATATCACACACTGTACCGGTCGTTCGTGTTAAAAAAATACTTACCGTATTTTCGCGCATATACCCGTATATAAGACGCGGGTTTTGACGATTTGTGTAAAAATATTTTACATAAGACGCACCCATATATAAGACGCATCACTTTTTGCGTGGTGTGTAAAATGTTGTATAAGATGCGTCTTATATACGCGAAAATACGGTAATGTCATGATTATTTCAACAATTTAGAACTCCACAACTCAAAATTTAGATGACCTTTGAAGACAGTCTATCATTGATGGTAAACACGCTTGTGGCTCCGGAGTCCAAATTGCAATGCAAACAGGCGGTTGCAGGTGGGGCATGGGACACAAGTGGTTGTGGGTGGCTTGGACACAGCTCTGTGATGTCTCCCGAGCTGCAGCAAGATGCTTGTGGTGGTCAACCTCAAAAGTAGAACTGGCATTTCTGGTCAGGGCCTGCCACTAACACTTCTGGCTGAGGCAGCACACTTGAGCTAGCGGGGTTGAAGGTCTGCCCATTTGATGTGCATCTTGAGACTGTCTTTGTACCTCCTGTGAGGGCAGCCTTGGTGTTGGTTGCTCTGGGCTAGTTTGACAAAGAATGGCTGCTTTTGGATTCTGTTTTGATCCATGTGGATGACATGACCAGTCCATCAAAGTTGGGCCTGGTATTAGTTTGGCTTCAATGTTTGTTGTGTTGACTCTATCAAGGACTCTCTGGTTGGTGATTCAGTCATTCTACATAATCCATATGATAGATCTCAGGGAGCACTGGTGGAATTGTTCCAACTGATTGATATGCCTTTGGTACACAGTCTATGTTTCACAGCCGTATAAGAGAGCTGTGAGGACAACTGCATTGTTCACCTTCATCTTTGTTGACAGGCATATGTCCTTGTGCTGCAAGACCTTGGTTCGGAGTCGTCCGAGTGCCTGACTGGCTTTTAGGATCCTTGCAGTGATCTGTTTGTCCAGGGAGCCATCACATCAATGTGCTGCCTATGTATTTGAAACTGTCCACATTCTTCAGCTGCCTGTTGCCAACTGTGATACAGAGTTGTAAAAGGTCAGTATTTGGGGCAAGCTGGAAGAGGCCTTTTGTCTTTCCAAGGCTATTTGCAAGTCCAGATTGGTTGGACGCTTCAGAGAATCTGTCCATGATTGTCTTTAGTTGAGTCTCTTCATGGGCCATGAGGGCCCAATCATCTGCAAAGAGTGCTTCAGTGATGAGTCTTTCTAGCATCATGGTTTTTGCAGTTAGGCTATGGAGATCAAACACAGATCTATCCAGGTGATATCTAATGTAGCTACTAAGGTGAAGGTCATGGATGGCATGGAGCAGTACCTTTGTTAAGAAGAGGTTGAAGAGTACGAGAGCAAGTACACCCCTTGTTTGACACCATTAAATATGGTGAATTTCTCAAAGGGTTTGCCATCTGAAAGAAACTGTCCCTGAAAAACTGAAAAAGCCAGATGAGGTTGGTAAACTTCTACTTCTGAGGACAACCAAGCTTCTTGAGTACTACACACAGAAATTCTCTGTTCATTTATTGAAAGCCTTTGTCATGTCCATGAAGATGGCATTTAGATTCATGTTCTGCTCAAGACACTTGTCTTGGACTTGTCTCACTTCAAAGATCATGTCAACAGAGCAGCGGTCTGGTCAAAAACAGATTAGCTGACCGATGAGGGCAGGTAAAGAGCTGTCTAAAGTGTTCTTTACATCTGTCCTTAATGCCAGCCTTGTCCTGTTTTAGTGTATGCCATCTGCAGCAAACAAAAATGGCAGAGCCTAATTTTGAAGGGCCGAAGATTGATTTAATGGCATTGTAGAATTCTTTGGAGTTGTTAGTGTCAGTATTGTGTTGTACTTCATCAGCTTTCCTTTCTCACCACTGGTCATGCATCTTGTGGATTTCTCTCTTGAGCCTCAGCTTTATAGAATTTTAAGAGGTCTGTTTTGGAGATGGAGTTTGGGTCATTCTTCCAGTCCATGAATGGTTTGTTCTTTCTGGCAAGCAGATCTTCAATGTCACTGTTGTTCTTGTTCGAACTAGTCTTGATGGGGGGCCCTTCTTGGGGCCCAGAGTTGTAATAGCTGTTTCTCTTATCATCTCTCTGAGGTTGTTTCATTTCTCAGAGGTATTTCCATGTATAGAACCATTGGTGAACAGCTTTTGATCTAGGCTGTTCTGGAAATTTGACCTGGGTAGAAGTCTGCTGTAGTTTGACAATATTGAAGGATGTGCACACAAGCTTAGGACGCCTTTGTTAATGTGGGGTAATGTGCAGCTTTAGGGTACTTCGGACAATATATCGTCTGCCCGCATTATGCTCCTTGCTTGGCCTTGGCGATGAGGACATCCTGGGCATTGCACAGGTAGACCATTACATACTTGATTAAGTGCCATTGGCAAGATCTGGGGTATATCCAGGTGTTCTTGTGTTTATTTGCCATCATTTACATTATATTTGTGATGAGGAGGTTAAATTCTTCACATTTGCTGAGTAGGACCAGGCTGTTGCTGTTCATCTTGCCGACACCATGTTTGCCAAGCACATTTTTCCATCAACCATAATTGCATAAAGTACTCCAGTAGTACGATCTTGTTGTCAGCTGGAACTGAGCAGAGTACTGAGCTGAAGTCTGCATAGTTTCCTCTGGGCTTGAGAGGATAAGGGCATAGGTGTTGATGATTGTTGCATGTCGTTTGTGGCTGATAGGTAGCCTCTCACTGATACCAACAGGCAAGTCCACAAGCTGCTTCAGAAGACTTGGTTTCATAGCCAGGCTGACTCCATGGATCCTGTCTTCGTTTGGGGCTTTTCCTTTCTAGAAGGTGTAGCCACATGCTAGCTTAGTCAGATAACCTTCCTCTGCAAATCTGGTCTCATTGCTGCAATGTCGATATTGTAGTGTGAAAGCTGTGTGGTATTGCTACATTTCATTAGAGTATGGATGTTCCATGCTCCAATAAGACTTTTTTTGTGGATAGTTTTGGCTTCAGATATGAATGATCTTGCCAGCCATGGCAAGCTGTCCAGATTTAGTTGAGCAGGCTTTTTAAGACACCTTTTCTAGGCCCCTCCCTATGCAGATTGAGCAGTGCTATCCTGAAAAGGTCTGCTCAGTCTCCCTGGATGCTGCCGAACTGTTCCACTGCCCTAGGTACAAAGCAGAGTGATCACATGTCCCAAGTCTGCCTACTTGCACTCTGGCTATAACTTCCAGTGGTCATCTGCACCTATGGCTTTGCCAGTCACCTATCGCCATTGGACTTTGGTAGGTGCAGGTAAGGAACATAGAGTGTGATGATGGAGATGAATATTAAAGTGCACAACATGACCTGTGCTTGAAGGAAATTGAGGTGAAACAGCCTTTGCACAGAGACAGCCTCACAGATTTGTCACTGCTGAGGGCTACTTCGGCTGCATGGGATGGCTATGACATCTTCAGTACCTTGTCATGCTTTGTGCTTTCCACAAAGTATTTGCAGATTTTCCTTCATGGCCATTGGATCATTCTGTTCAGCTCTTATGCTAAGTTTGCTGGAGCTGGCTTTGCATGCAAGGATAGGCAAGCTCTTAGCTCACCAAGGGTTTGAGGTCCATCAGCTACCCTCAACCTGGTTTATGCCGGCCAGTCAAAACCGTTGCCCATGGTGTGGTCTCTGTTCATACTGCAGCTGTTTGGAGCCACAGGTGAGAGCCTGGTAGGTACCAAAGGTAAAGAGGTTTATGTGCCCATGCCCTCAGAGGTACTACCCCTTCCAGAGTGCCCCAAACACTGCAAGACAGCATCAATGGCATAATCATAGAACCTTTGAATATTGTAAGCAAAGGATACAATAGAAGTTGATTGAAAAAAAAATTGTTTCTTTATGATGGCTCAATACTAATACTTCATGTATATTTCTTGTTAGATTAGTCTTTAATTACTAGCCTTGTGACATGTTTTCCCACAATTCCTAGCTATTCCTGTAATGGTCACTTGCAAAAAATAAAAAAAACATTACTTATTGCATGACAATACTGCCGGCTAAAACTTAAGGAAAAAAAAAACATTTGTTTATGTTGTTAAAATAATTATGTCCCCAAATCATAAATTATCGGTGTAAAAATAAAGTTTTGCAGTTTAAATTGATTATGAAATGATTCTTTTAAATGTAGATTTGGAAACTATTACAACCCGCCAGGAGGTTGTGTCAGAGCTGATGGAAAAGGAAGAGATATTTTACAATATACAAGCCATCATTCAGAGGTTTCTGGACATCGATCATCTACTGTCTTTATGTATACAAATACCCAAGCAGGAAAGTGTCAAAACGGCTGAGAGCAACATTACAAATGTAATCCATCTCAAACACATGCTACAGTTGGTTCCACCATTCAGAGAAGCTCTTCGAGATTGTGAAAATCCACTCCTCAAAGCTTATTACAAAGTAATCAGATTTAACTTTGATAAATAATTATTTCCAGGTTTAATTAATTTTTTTGTCATGGCCATGAAGTATTTGCAAGAAGAAGGTATCATGTTCAGGATATCTTTTTTCACACTGGTAAATGTATACATGTAAATTTTAGTTTTTTGTTGTTTTTTTTTTTTTTTTTTGTTTAGCTAATTTTCTTTGAAGGTTGTATTTAGTCATCAAACTTGTTGGCTTTAATCATCTTGGAGGTACTTAATTCTCACCCCAGGCAGTAAAGGTCCTTGTGACCTCCTGTTTATGCTCCTCTGATCACATTAAGATTTTGCATTTAGTTGTTTCACTGAATATGTAGTCGTGACACTTAAAGGGTTTATTGTCTCAGATACGTTTTAGTTACCAACCCTTATGCTCCAGTGATGACATTAAGATTTTGAATGTAGCCAGTTTCTTTAACTATTTTGTTAACTTAATGGGTTTGTTTAACTTAGAAAGTGCCACACACTACAGACTCAAGTTATTGTTGTCTTGAATTTCTCCGCACAAGATAGGATAATAATAATTATGATAATAATGCTTTATTTACAGAGGGTGACTCATTAGTCAAGGGCTATTCTCCTTTGAGGCCATATTAAGGAGAGTATAATGATGCACACTATATGAAGATAGCAGTGATTACTGTTTATTTTAACATGTTTAGTATTACATTACTAAATTCCATTATCTAAAATTAGAAACACATACATGCTCATGATATCTCTTTTTAAGTACTCTAATATTTTTAGCAGATTTTACTTGTAATGGAAGCTTATTCCAGTTTGGTACCTGAGTATTGAATACTCTTTTAAATTGCTATGTTTTTGTTTTTGGTTCTAGGTTGTTTCCGTGTGATCTCAACTGGTATTGTGTTGAAAAAGGCCTGAATAAGTCCTGAAGATACTCTGGTGCAGTCCATGTAGATATTTATATAAAAGAACTGCCTTGTGAAAATCTATCCTGTGATATATATTGTGAACCATTTGAGTTCTGTAAACAATGCTTTTAAGGTTTGATCAAAAGATGCATATAAAATTACACGTGCTTCTCGTTTCTGAAATTTATTAATGATTTTAAGCTCAGATTTAGCAGTTTCCCATATATTTAAACAATAATCCATTATTGGAAGAATATATGACTTGTAGTATAGATTGCATGCTTCCACGGTAAATATTGCTTGATTCTGCTGAGTAGAGCAATTTTGGATGACAGGGTTTTACAAAGCTTATCAATATGGTCATTCCATAATAAATTATTATCTGTGGACACACCTACAAGCTTTTCATGTTTGATGTTTTCTAATGGATGATGATTTGTTGCAAGAGATCACTCTTGGTTCCATGACTTATGTAGCTTTTGTGATGTTCCCAAAATCATGTATTTTGTTGTACCTAAATTAATTACCATTCTATTTTGTGTAATTAAATTTCCAGGTACAACAAATACATGATTTTGGAATCACAATTGATACTTCAGTCATGGAACAAGATGTTGACATCATCTTGCAACAAATCATTTATCATTATTTAATGGTAGATCATTGATATAGATAAGGAAGAGGAGAGGGCCTAAAACAGAGCCTTGAAGTATCCTTGAATGAATAGTGCAAGTTTGAGGAATAATATTGCCAATGCTTACTTGTTGAGACCTTTGGGTTAGGTATGATCTAAACCTGTTTAAAGATGGATTGTCAAACCTTTAACAGTTGAACTTTTTTGAAGCAAAGTTACATGATCAACAAGATAAAAAAATAAATTAATATAAGGAAACCAATTCCAGTCATATACCCATTATCCATTTTCTTCAACCAAAGAACACTTACTTTGGTAAGTTTTGAAAACGAGGTATTAAACCTGAAAATGCTATATTTCTATAAGTGACTGTTCTTTGAATTTGAGACGATCAATCTAAACGTTTTATAACAAATTATTCAGTTAAGATTTTTTCTGTTCCTGGCTCAATGCCCAACAGGTTCAAACTAATGTATAATTATTTCCCTGTATATTCCAACATAAAACTGGGATGATCATTGTGGACCTTCTTGCAATGAGCTTACCATTGAAAGTGGGAGACAGCTGCTCGATTTTGCAAGCTACAACAGCTTGTTACTAGCCAACACCCTGGGCCAACAGTTAGCTTGACGATGCTGGACATGGCACACACCAAATGGAACCCATCATAACCAGATCGATTACATACTGGTTCAGAACCGTTACTGACCTGGCATCAATTGAGCAAAAATAAGAATATTCCCAGCTGCTGATGTTGGGAGTGATCATGATGTCGTGACTATGAACGTCTGAGTGAGGCTGAAGAAAATTAACAAGCCAAAGAAAATCAGGCTCAAATTCAACCTTGAACAACTGAAGGACCCTAACATCTGCAAGTCATGCCAAACCACAATTGGAGGAAAATCTGCTCCACTTATTGTGATGAATGTTGATGTTAAAGTAATGACAGACACAAGTGTTTAACAGTAATGACAACAGCTGCCAAGGTCATCATTGGCCTTCATCACCCAAAGAAGAAAACCTTTGTTACAGAACAGATTCTGAATCTGTCTGATGCCCAAAGAGACCTCAAAAACACAAGACACACAACAGGGGCAATGCAATAATGAGAAATAAACAAGAATATCAGACAAAACTTGAAGAAAGCAAAAGAAGATTGGATTGGACAAAAGTGCACAGAAATAGAGAGCAGTTTGATAAAGAATAACACCAAAAAGGCATTCCAAATTGTGAAACACCTCACCAGACAGAAGCAACCAAGAGTCAGTACCATTGAAGACAAAATGGAACATGCCGCACAGAAGCAAGTGACATTGCAGAAAGATGGACTGAGTATTGTAAAGAATTCTACAACCATCTATCCACAGGAGAACCAGAGGTGCTTGAAGTTCCAAACTCCACAAATGATGATGATTTCCCTAATCTCAAAAAATAGGTGGAGTCAGCAATAAAAGCACTGAAAAATGGGAAGTAAGCTGGAGTAGACAACATCCCAGCTGAACATATTAAGAATGGGGGGGGGGGATCAGTGATAGAACTACTAACAAAATTCTGCAACAAGATCTGGCAGACAGGTGAGTGGCCAGCACAGTTGACCCAGTCACTGATTATAACACTCCCCAAAAAATGCAATCTCCAGCTATGCCCAAATTAAAGAACTATCAGTTTTATCAGCCATGCTAGTTAGGTGATGCTGAAGATTATTTTGAACAGACTGAAACGACATGCAGAAGAAATAATCACTGAAGAAGAGGCAGGGTTCTGGAGTGGAAGAAGCACAACAGAACAGATATTTAATCCCAGGGTTCAGTGTGAAAAGTTCTCACAACCTCAACAAGACATCTATCATGTGTTCATAGATTTCAAAAAGGTTTTTGACAGTGTGGCATGAGGCATTGTGGTCCACAATGACGAAGTACAACATGGGTCAAAAGTTGACCAATACCGTCAAGCAGCTGTATGCCAAGGCTACCAATGCAGTAATTGCTCAAGGTTCTTTGGGGGACTGGTTCAAGACAACAGTTTGAGTTTGAGGCTGTCTCCTGTCACCCACGCTTTTCAGTATCTACTTAAAGTGCATCATGAATGAAGCCCTGGAAAACCACTGTGAGACATTGGAGGGCGTAACATCACCAACCTAAGCTTTGCAGACATCATTGATGGGTTGGCAGGCAGTGAAGATGAGATTGTCACCTTAGTGAAGAACTTGGATTTGACATGGAGATAAGTGCCAAGAAGATAAACCTGATGACAAATAGTGGCAAACAAATCTCAGCCAAGATTAAAGTCAGAGGACTGGAACTGGAAACAGTGGGCCAGTTCAAATATCTTTGGTCCATAATCGCTGAAGAGGGATCAAGAGCATAAACATTGTCGTGAGCAACACAAACAATGTCAGCTATGTCAAAGTTTAAGACCAGTCTGAAGAGACATGAATATAATTGTCTGAAAGCTAAAACCATACTATTGAGAGCACTAGTCATCTCAATCTTTCTGTATTCATGTGAAGCCTGGACCCTGACAGCAGAATTGCAACAAAGAACCCAGGCACTTGAAATGAGATGCTGTAGAACTACCCTTGGCATCTCTTACATGGACCATATCACAGATGAAAAAGTACTTAACACCATCAGGCACAAAGTAGGTCATTCTGAAGACCTCGTCACCACTGTCAAAAAGAGGAAGCTGAAATGGTATGACCATGTCACTAGAGCCAACAGTCTATCCACAACAGTACTGCAGGGCAGTGTCCAAGGTGGCAGTAGAAGAGGTAGACAGAAAAAAATGGACTGACAACATCACAGAATGGACCAGGAAAAGTTTTGCGGAGACACAGGCATTGGAACATGATCGAGTCAAGTGGAGGGAACTGGTCAGATGTTCAGCAGCACAGTGCTTCATTGACCACACTAGGTCAAGAGACAGCTGATAATGATGAAGATACTATAAATGTCACTACTTAATGACATCATGATGCAAGTCTGATAATTCATCTTCATAGATATGTTCTGAAATCCTCCGTTGTTGTCAAGTAAATCTTTGTGGTCTAGTCATAAATAATGACTTACACTCATTTCTTACACTGTCGAGATTGAACTTGGGCTATGTAAGTAATACTTTGATCATACAGTTTTTGAAATTTATTAAAGGTTAAAGATTGCAGCTTAACACATGCCAATTGTGTAGAGGTCAAATAACTATCCTCTGTTACTGCCACCACAGAGTAATTTTCATTTGTGGCTCAATTAAATGGTTGTCCAGTGAGAAAACAAGCTAAGAAATTAAGGTAAAAAAGAGAGAACTCTTCATGGCCATGAACAAGTACATGTAATAAATTCATGGCTTGAATGAAAAGTTTGTAAAACTTGAAAATAAATAGACTGGTCACTTTACAAGCCAAAGGGCCTTATATGGGGTCCTTTGCACTGGCAGAAGACTTGTATACTGTAAACAGTTACCTGATTGCTTATTTTATTACCTAGGTTATTATGAGTAGATGAGTATCCAGGTATCTGTTGACAGCTCTAAATTCATCCATACCAAATATATGTCACTCTGACTGAATTTTCAAGTCAACAATTTGTATTTCTCTGCATGATAGCTTGTATATTGTCATCTGCTCCATATGTGGTGCTGCTGGTGAGGGTAGAACCTTAATGAACAAGTTGAATTTAATCACCCTAATTCTAAATAACTTTGATGTTTTTTATTTCTGTAAAACCAAACAATACAATGCAAAGTAAAGTCAACCTTGTTGAATATTTAAGCTTAAATATTATTTTCATGCATTAAAGCTTGCATATGTAATATGTATTTACAAGCCTAATCTGTTATTATTTACTGAATTATTTCAGTCTCTAGATGATCCAAGATTTGAAACCATTATGTCTAAGATCAACATAGTTATTCATGAGGACACTCACTACCAAACAGGAGCACTCAACATGAGGACACAGAAATGTTTTGCAGTGAAGGTAAGCAAGGATCATCTGAGAAACTGTATGATGAGTTGGCTATGTATTATAACCAATTGATCAGTCATTCATCTTTCAGATATTTATACAAAATGACTATTAAAAATAAATAGATATGTTGTTTGCAATAACTGAGACATTTATTTAGTGCTTCATTGAAACACTTATTATAACTTTTGGTCATGGTAATCTTCAGAACAAAGACTGTTAATCTTAGAAATAGCTCTCAGATGAATATAAGCTATTGATAATCAAACAGGCTTCTGTAAAAGACATTCATGCCAGACTCAAACCTGCCAATTATTATGCTTTTGCCATAAGTCTTATGAAATTACCCTTAAAATATGGACTTATGGCAAACTAGCAAAAACTACAAAACAATGATCATTTCCAAAAAATCCAGCTAATTGATTTTCATCCATGTTTTATTTGCTCATGCCTAGCATCTAGATGTTTAAACTGTTGAATATATAATTTTTTAAAATGGCATCCAGAAAGTAATGCATGTTAAAATTGTTTAACACAAAAGGGAAAATTACCAAATTTACGTTATCACATTGTAGCGGGGTTCCACTGTACTGGTTTAAAGGTGGTTTTAGCACTTCACCATTTTCTTGTTTATTATTGCCTCTTTGACATCTGCCATTTCTTTTTTTTCAGTTCTGTAAAACAAAAATATTGGTTGAAAATATAGAATGTGATAAATTAATGAAACAAACATTATGCATATAACATAATTGTTATTGGCAGCCTTAAATTTACAAATCATGTTTGGAATCCTTTAGTTCTGTAAACAAGGTGTTAAACCTGAAAATGCTATATTTCTATAACACTGTTCATTGAATTTGTAAGTTATGAACCTATTGCGATAATATAATAAGAGTTATTCCCCCATGGTACAGTAATCTGGGTCAGCCAACATATGCGGTTTAGTTTACATCTACATGATTGGATTTGCCATGATTTTTTATTGGAATAGATACAGGGAAAGTCATAGAAACTTTACAACTTGTA
This sequence comes from Unio pictorum, assembly GCA_030141615.1. Classification (NCBI taxonomy): domain Eukaryota; kingdom Metazoa; phylum Mollusca; class Bivalvia; order Unionida; family Unionidae; genus Unio; species Unio pictorum. The sequence goes on from JARLTB010000021.1 coordinate 41,444,316, forward strand.
ACAATACAGAAATAATAGATTGGTTTTAATGTGCACTGATAACAACATTAAGTACTGTGATAATACAATGTTCAGGGCTACTGTAATTAACCCTCAAAGATACAACACAATGCTTTTTGCTCATAAAGTTTTTAGAAAGTTTGAAATTGCTGCATCTTTATCTTGGACGTTTGTGGCATTACTGTCTTAGTCTGTTTTGGTGTTGTCATCTTAGTGGTCTATTTTGTTCCTATTGTCTGCTATTGTCTTAGCTGTTTTTGGTGATTGTGGATTCACTTCTTTATTTGTGTCAACCCTAAATTTAAAAAAAGGTGAACACTTTTCAAATAGTATGCAATACATTCCATGCCATTTGTTAGTGATAGGAATTGATTACTTGGGGAAAATACACATATAAGTATTTATTGCTGTTTTTTTTTTATGTAACCTGATATCCTTAGTAAAGTTAGATCAGTTATGCTTGCATTTTTGAAAATTTGTATTCAACAGGTAAAATAGAGTATGATCGAGATCAGCATCATGAACACCATAATTTAAACAAACAGAAGAAATCCAATTTAAGTACTATTTCTTATAATTAACAAATGATTTGCATAATCATTATTCATTTGAAAATGGTGCACAAATTTTACACCTACAATGAAGGGCATATGCTGTCTGAGCTTGCAGTGACCATCATCTGATGTTACAAATCACTACCTCATATCTCAAAGTAAAATTAGGCAGCTGCAATTTTGGACAAACACATGATAATATGGCAGGCCAGAACATTTATTTAACTTACAAAATACTGTACTTAAAAATGGATAAAGTAATATAGCTATTCATATGTATACTAAAGCCATGATAAATCTGATTGATTGCTGTGTAGATTTTCTTGATGCCTAACACTATATGCATGGATGTTCTGCTCTATTCTTACATGTCTTGAACACTATTCATAAACATATTTTTCTGATTTAATGCACTATAATAATTATGTAAACACAGTTATAATTCTAAGATATATTTTCAAGCCATTAAATATTTTTCAGATTTTATTGTTCATTCAATGATTTTAAATATGACTTCATTTTCATGTTTATTAATAATAATTAAAACCATTAATTCTTTTCTTCTAAATTCAACTGATATTAATGGGTTAGGTACTTGCTTTGCTCTATTCTAAATGGGAATAGTTATGTAATTTTTTTATCATTAAAATATAATATATTCTTGTAATTCACTTCCAAAGAAGTACAACTGAATCATGCAAAGATAAAATTTGAAAAACAACAACAATAATAACAGATTTTTTATTATCATCATTATTACTATGATTATTATTACTATCATAAATCTATAAGGATTAAACAATGCATAGAAGCAGAAAAACTCAAGTCTAATTTCCTTACCAGTGTTTCACAACAACTATATTTTAAAAATACATCTTCTACATTATACAAGCTATAATTAATAACAATAAGATTTATTGAACGTTGTAGGCCTACCTGTTTCTTGAAAAACAATACCGCAGGCGGCGCAATGCCTAGGGGGTAAATGACATATTAAAGTATTTATAGTTCACCAAACAACAAGATTCCCACCAAAAACAGACGTAATGGATGTAAAAACTGATTCATTGTACAGCCGGCCTATGAAATGAGAGCCAATAAATGTTCATATCTTTTTCAAATTTAATGTAATATACTAAACAAAGTAATGAATTTACCTCCAATCCTTTTAATAACTCCTTCTGTAATCCTAAATCTCTGCAATCTTACAGACACCAAATCTCCCACTTTGAAATCTAAGAGTCTCTTACTCGGCTGAACAATATTTAGGAGTTTACAAACATTTCCGGTTATAGGATTATCATATACATAAAGCAAACAAGTTATGTCGATTGATGAATCCACTCCTTTATAACACAAGTTTTCAGAAACCAGTTTGCTTTAATGGACCACTTTCAAATTCACTAGTATGGCACATACAAGATTGATTGATGAATTTGCTGGTTTTTACTGTGGTTATGTTTTCCACTATTCGTTGAAGTAGTTCTTGCAACGTTGCCAGTGTTATAATATTCATGTTGTTTTTCTAATTTTGACATCGCGGAATCATAAACACGTACCATCACATAAAACTCATTATCGGATATTAATGTATCATCGAGGGAGGATGATATCATCGAGAATAATTGGGAGTACGCGGTTGACACAACATGGAACTTAATTACGTAGTCTTGTAATTTACGCTGGCTGCATGATGATATTTTTTTTTGTTATTATTGAAATAATTCCCATGATTGTTGTCGCCGCTGATATACAAATTGGAACAGCTATCAGGACAATCATTGTCACCGAGGAGAGTATTATCCCAGCTCCGGTGATTACACCTAATACCGACTACACAGTAACATCAACTGCAGTGATTTTTTGTCGGTATTTTATTTTTTTTACTTGATGAGTGAGTTTTTTACTCAGTGAGTGTTTTGAGTTTAGTTTGAAATTCTTTGACCTGATCATAGCGATACTGCTGTGATGTTGCCAATGATGACATATTATTTATTATAATAAAATTCAAATTCCTGGTGTTAAATTTGCCAGCGTTGAAAATCCTATGGATTTTTAATTCAGTTCTTTACTTAAATCCACATACCATGTTACTGAAACCCTAGCCAAATTATTATCAGTGGATGCTATTGTGAATCGTTCAGTTGTTCCTTTGTCGATGATTGTTGATATCATATTGTTGACCCCCAGATGAACTCGTTGATGAAATATTAAATTGAGTCGGCGACACTAGTTGTTAATCAGTAAATACCTTTGACAGCCGTGGTGATATTTAATATGTTAGTGGATGTTGTCCATGTAAATGATCCATGTTGGATCACGTACATGTTATTTATGATATCTTTTTGTTCGTGAGGGATTTTTTATTTTTTAAAGTTTTTTTTATCATCCTCCCTGACGACATCGTTGGTCATTTTAATATCCTCGTGAACAGCTTCTATTCGCCGATTAATTGCGGTTATTTCATCGAGTTTCGTGATAATACCAGCAAGATCTGTTTTGATTTCTTCGGGTTTAGCATTTTTACCCAAAAATTTATCTACGGCATGATCGGTTTTTTTAACGTTTTTACGTAACATACCGTATTTACCGTATGTTTTCGGACACTGTATGTTTTCGGACACCGTTTTTTTCGGGGAAAAATCATATTTAAATGCCTTGTAAGTTTTCGGACGTTGCTCCGCTATAATTGTTTCTACAATTTATGTTTTCGGACACAATCTTGGATGATCTGCTTCATCGTTTTAATGTTAAATTTACAGCGCATTTGCCGTTAATTTAACTGATACAAAGTTCGCTTCATTTGGTCGCCAATTATTTAATGCGATCATGAACGTCCATGAACTAATATAATTTAAAATTATTAATCACATGTAATTCAGGATAGTGACAACGCCTGCTGCATTAGTCGGACATGTATATCAACAACGGATTGTCTTGTTAAATCAAGATATTCCAACGAAAAGTAACAGATCGGATATAGATTTCTGAAATCATATTGTGATATCTGCAGACCGGTATCAACATTTTGATCGCGTCACATATATGACAACATAAGATGATACACGCGTGCTATTTTATTTTGATCAGACTCGTCATTTAGAGCAGCTTTCTTCGTAGGCGGTTGTTTTTGTGATGCTTCCTCAGAATCATTAATTCGAAGTCGCTTCTGTGGACGGCCTACTGGTCTCTTTGGAGACGATTTTGGCAAGATCGAGTCCCTCCAAGAACTAGGCAGTGCCTCCTCACTTGTTGCATAATGTATGATAAACTTATTCATCAAATTTATTACAGTACTAACAATATTATGTTTCACAACGATAGCTATCCAGTATACTAACTTTTGTATGTGGTGGGTATTTTATTTATACTTTTTATTTTAATAGTTTGATTCAGCTAACAAAAATATGATTGGTTGTCAGTATAGACATTGTTACACACAAAACCACTTCATACAGGTGTGACAGTTATGGCTTTGATTAGAAACCATGACCCCTGCTTTATATTATTAAACAATACATCAGAGTCGGTATGGATTAGTAAAATTCATTGGCATTGTCCAACAAAACAAACCCCTTATCCCTGAGGCATTATATACAAAGTTTTAAACATAGTTATTGTTCTACAGGTAATACACCTCTTGGTAGACGATATATTTGATTGTGGGTGCTAAATGTTAGGTACATCGTGTGCTCTTTTAATAAAATCCAGATGGCTGCCTTTTATTTCCGAACACATCTGTCAAAGAAATCCCACCAGTTATATTATTAACAATTAACACCCAGACACTTTGAAATCTCTGACATGCATCACTACAATCTTCGAGCAGTAGATCGTTTCCAGCCGGCAAGCTTTGCTCATTTTAATCTACCCTCGGCTAGGTGGGAAAAAAAAGAAGAGAGAACCACAACAAATGCATCACCTTTATTTAAAACAAATATCAACATATTAATCATGCCGACTCGTATAATGCAAATTGCTTTTTATTTTTACCCTTCGTAGGCGTACATACAACACTCACCCCATTTGGAGCCTCTCACCCTTGGTGCTCTAAGAATAGCCATCATACATGTACCGGTGTTTCGACTCTCGATACTAAAATGTTTCTGCCCAAAATATCTTAAGAATTATAACTCCAAAATCTTTTTAATATTTAGTTTGTATTAATATCTTAATTACACAGAAATAAAGCTTGCGTGCATTTGTAATGTAGATTTTAATGATCATTAGCAGAAGGTTAAACTGGATTGCAAGATTACTATGTTAATATGGCGGTTCTTTTGGAAAATACGCACACAATCGTGGCTCTAATACATGTATGGCTTTGTTTTCTGGTGGATGGACATGTATCAAATAGACAAAATAAGCAAGTAATGCCCATTTTTCATTAATTATCCTTTCCGTGGTGTTAGACAAAATACTTGTTTTACTTCATGGCAGCACGTTGTCATGTGAGCTAACGGTAACTTCCTTACGGACGGGGAAGGGGGGGGCAGCATAATTCTATCTTCACTTGTATGTTTTCGGACACCTAATCAAAGAATTTAATATGTATTCGGACAACAAAAAAAGTAATTATTTGTTGCAGTCCGAAAATATACGGTAAATACGGTAGTAAATTGTTCGATCTGAACGTCATAATTGGATCGCAACTTTGACAAATGATCCGTGGAGGTTTTTATCTCTGTGAGTTTCGGTGTGGTCACCGGTGGATTTCCAAAGAAATCTAATAGAGGTTTGTCAATATTGTCAATTATATTTCTTTGTAATTCAGAAAACCGATCGAATTTAGTTATATGGTCGTCATATTCATCGCGTATGCGTGCATGTGTGCTAAGCTCACTCCTCTACAGCAGCGAAACATGGACCACTTATGCAAGTCACAAGAGAAAACTCAACAGCTTCCACCTCAGATGTCTGCGGCGCATTATGCACATCAAGTGGCAGGACAAAGTACCGAACACAGAGGTTCTAAAATGCGCCAACATCAACAGCATGTTTGCCATTCTCAGTGAGAGGTGCCTTCGCTGGCTTGGCCATGTCAAGAGAATGGACCCGGACCGCATCCCTAAGGACGTATATTATGGGGAACTAGCAGAAGGTACACGACCAACTGGACCTCCACGCCTGCGCTACAAAGACGTTTGCAAGAGAGACATAAAGACGGCCAACATCGATGTCAACAAATTGTGAGAGCTTTGCTAATGACCGTCCCATCTGGCGCCTAGCTGTCAAGCAGGGAGTTAGCAAAGCTGAGGATGACAGAAATAGGATGCATGCTCAAAAGAGAGCTAGAAAGAAGAAACAGCTGACTTTGGAGCTACGCCATTGTCTCATGTAGACGGACGGATGCCAAGGTATTCATCGCATAGTTTTTTTTTAATGGTTCTGAATTGTTAATTCTATCCACAATAGTTGAAACAAGTACACCCGGTTTGAGTTTACCCTGATTGGAAAACAATGCGATAGTATCTTCTACTGCGTCGCGTTGTTTAACTAAAATATCATCAAGGGAAACATTACTAGTTTTCAATTTACCCTGACGATCTTGAAATAGAACTATTTCATTTGGATAAATGCTTGCGAGATTTAACATTTTAGATATTTCATCTTCAATTATTTTTTTACACAAGGTTGAAGATATTTCCGTAGTGGTTTTTTCAGGCTTGATAGAGATCTCCCCCAAATATCAGTCATTATACTCTAAGATCTCTCTAAAAAGTGATTACTCGTATATTCGTGTACGGTTTTATGTGGTGGTTTTCCCGATGATGAAATAGCGTTGAGTACATTTAATACTTCTATGCTGCATATTGGTGGGTCATTCATTTTCTGTGTTGGTAGCATAGAATACCAGATAGGAGTTTTTAAGTGGTTTATATAGCACATAAATTCTTTATTCGGCGCTAACCCATATGAATCTAAATAAACAATTGCACATGGATCAATCGCATATGTAACCCAGTGAGTTCCAGGTCTGCTGCTGTTATTGAGAATAATTTCAGCATTGTTTGGTTGTTGTGGTAATTGATCGCTCATAAAGACACCTAAAATCTTTTATTGCTAGTTTTTTAGCAGCATCGAGTAAATCAAAATTTGACATTGGCGATATCTGCAATGGAACCTTCGGTTTTTAAGTTAGTAAACTGTTCCTAGTCTCAGGCCTTTTCCGCTGTACTATGAATATGGAGTTCTTGGTAGTCTTAGACCCTTTCCTGATCGTTTCTTGTTTTTGTATCCCTGTCCTGTAGCTTTCTTTAGTGCCATCCCTGCTGCTGTACCAACGGCTCCTAGCGCGGTGGCTTTTGTTACCAATGGGGCCGCTGCCGCAATCAATGCTGGTAACGCAGCGAAAAGTGGGAATATACCACCTGATTTTATCATGTTCTTAATTGCGGCCGTAGAGAGAGAGACCTGAACACCTTTTTTATCTTTGATGTCATTATTGAAGTGTTTTATCTGACTAGCTGTCAATGATAGTTTATTCTGACCACCAGACATCTGATTGTGTTTCAGCGATATTTTGGTTCCACATTTTTTAGCTGATTCCGATTGCAATTTTTTAATTTGACCATGAGTTAACGTAACACAAACATGACTATATGACATTTTATTTAATAACAGATTGATCTAATCGTTACATTACATATTTTCTACTGGTGCATCAACTACTCTCATTCGTCCACCAACACCTTCGAGTAGCATTGATTTGAATGACATCAACTGCTCTGTAATTTGGGATAGTGACAACACCACCTACAACTGGACGGGTTACACAAGCTCTGAAGTGTACATCAACTACGGATTGTCTTGTTAAGTCAACATGTTCCAGCGAGAAGTAATAGATGGGATATCGTTTTCTAAAATCAATTTGTGATATTTGCAGACCAGTATCCACATTATTATCGCGTCCCATAAATGACAACAAACAATGATACGCGTGTGCTATTTGGTTGGTTCCGTAATCAAGTAGTATATCCTCGGATGGTTCTTGTTGACCGTTTATCCTCAACGAAACTTCATTAACACCCAATTGATCAAATATTGTATGGCTACGGGTTTGTGAACCCAATCGCGCCCTATCCTGTAACGCAATAAATATATGACGTGGAACTGAAACACCTTGTTTTGATGCCAGGTGCCATGTAAGTTTACCATCAATATTAGAATCCATGGTATTTGTGGTCATTATTAGCCAACTTAGCAATGATTTTCCTAAATGTTCCATAAATGATAGTATTTTTTCTTCCATGGTGATTGATGGAGTCATTACTGGCGGATATCCACAATGATAGTTTTGATATAATGACTTTACCAGCATCAACACCATCATCATGCCAGATTGCATCATTATCACTACCCTTTCACACGAGTGCTACTGTATGCTTCGCTCCATAATAACTTTTCTAACATTTTTGCAAAATCCGAAAATATGATGCAGTGGAATCAAGCATGAAAAATGTCGACGCTGTCCCAGCAACATTGATACACGTGTTGCTAACCCCAAGTTGTGATTAGGATTAGTACTTTTTATAACATCAAAGTTACCAGCTGGTCTATCCTCGTGTTCAGGAGAACCATCTGGTTGTGGATCAACTGCAGTATTTCTTGGTATTAGCACTTTAACATATGGAATGTGATCAGTGAGATCCTTAGAGAATATCATAGATGGACCTGCCGATCTTGTATAATCATCAGAATATCTTGCTAACCCCACTATTGTTGTGGCAACATCAACCTCATGCTCTATAGACTCGATTTCTCTTCTATCAATCATATATCTAGCACTCTCAAATAGCGCCATGATACCATTATTGACAAAACCAACTCGGACAATTTGATCATTTGCATATGGTATATTACCAACATTTGTTACAAGTTCTCCTTCTACTTCGATAAACACTTCAGAGGGTAGAAAGTATTTGCTGGTATCATGGACCTGAAGTTTGATTCTTGATCGATGATCCGGTTGTACTGCATGATAGGAATAATACTGATAATCACGTATAGAATCATTCTTGGGTACTGGGGTGTCCATATCAAACGCTGTATCAGGAGCCGATTTGAACATATTATTATATATTTCTTGATCTAAATCGTGATCTCGCTCGTGATTTCAAACCACTTCCCGCTATCATATTTGCAGTAATATTATCCTGGTTGATGCTCAGTGATGCTATTTTTTTGATCCACTGCATTATTTATTATTTTGCTAATACTTGCAAGCATAATTTCCGTAGATGGTAGTTTCTCTAGTGATATTATCACCGGTAACGAAGTCACCAATGACGAAGTCATTATTCCTTTCTTTCTCCGCCGAACTAATGCTACTAGTTTTTCTTTAGCCATGGAAAATGCTTTCCCAGCAATATCACCAACAGCGCTAATACCCTTATCACGAATAACATCAATAGCTTTCATTGATAATTGTTTTGCTATTAGTGCTATTTTTGGAGCCATTCTTGTAAATAACCCTGCAATGGTATTACCGAGAGCATCTCCATAGTACGCTCTATAAACTGGCAATTGTGAATTTACTACATAGACCATGGTTGGCTTGTTGTGGTTGTAGTGTATGATCATTTAACTGCTATTTATCTAATCGAATGACGGCAGATTAATCACTGTGGTAACCGTCTGCTAGCTCATCAATAAACTCTCGACATATACCAATATTCATGATACCACCCTCAAATAGTCGTCTGCAGATATCAGCTGCTTCATTAATTACTTCCGGTGAGTTATTTTCAGCTCGTTTCCCTCCTACGATAACTTCTAATCGTGCTATGTCCCTTTGAATATTACTAGGACAACGAACTATACCACTACCTGAAACCCCCCTTGGGGATGCAGTCTGAGAAAACCCCTCCCCACTACTATAACCAGTTGCACCTTGTGCATCATCATCTTCATCTCGATCATATAGTGGTTGACCACTCCTTATTTTTTCTATTTTATTCATATACAAATTAAAATTATTATTATCTCTTGAGATCCTAGTTCCACTCTGTTTTGCCAAATAGATTTTTCTATACCAGGTGTCAGCGGATTTTATAGCTTCTTCATATCCATCATTTATATATTGCTCCCTTGTCTTTTTTGGAAATGAATTAGCAGCAAAATCAGCTGATTCATCATCCATGGAATCTTTAAATTTTTCATCACTTCTTTCGTAAATATCTTCAGGTAGATGTGTTCTCTCTCTCTCTCTCTCTCTCTCTCTCTCTCTCTCTCTCTCTCTCTCTCTCTCTCTCTCTCTCTCTCTCTCTCTCTCTCTCTCTCTCTCTCTCCCCCAAAATTTCTTCTTTTTTTTCAATAATATCACCCTGTTGTTGTTCAAGTCGTTCTCATTGTTCTTGTTCAAGTCGTTCTTGTTCTCGTTGTTTCTGAAGTCGTTCAGCAGCTATTATATCACCAGGAAGTGTTTTTAAAGATTCCTTTGTTTGCTTGGATCTCTTTGCTATTTTTTCAAGTATAGGAAGAAGGGCTGGATTTTTTTTCTCTCGTTGTTCCTCAGGAATATGTCCCCATATGGCTTTTTCAGAAGACGATATGACTTTCCCCGTTGCAGTGGTTATTGGTTTGAATAATTCTTCGGTTCCCGTTGTAAATCAGTTTGAAATTGTTGTCTTGCTTTTAAGTTTGTTTTGAACGGAATCACGAACTGGAATAAACTTCTTAATCGCAGCTAATCGTTCTCATGCTAATTTAGTCGTTAGTACTTCATTTACCATTATAATATAATATATAATCTAAATTGTAAGTGAATACTCACCCCGACACTATGTTCATACATCCGCGTAACGTGATTAAATCACCATGCAAAAAAAAATTATACTATCTTACCTGTCTATAGAATTTCTGTTCCGTACCTGTATATACTCATACTTGCAACAGGTATGGTTGTGTTTAGAGTGTCAATTATCCATGGTAAGAATTTCATTTACTATGTTGAGGCAATCAAAGGGAAATTTCATTTTGGCGGATAATCTTTTTTATTGTTTTGATTTTTTAGTTAATTGTGGGTTTGATTTCATATTGTTTCCCCAATTCACTTCTGACCTTTTCGACAGCAGTGAATAACAGGATGAACTTATTGATGTCGTTACAGAATGCAAGGGAATTATTTACTGCGTGTTGAATTCGTTTGATCAGTCCATACTCCCTTGGAAGTACATATCTATTATTCCGAGCACTATCATCAATATCTTGAAATTCAGAAAGAATCTGATTACAATCTAATTTATCTGACAATTGAATTCCTTGATTTTTCAAATTTGAAATCTCATTAATAATGACATTCATAATTTCGAAATTCATTATATGAAATATTATATATCTAATATGATAAACAAAAAAATTGGGGGGGGGGGTCAATTTTGACCCATATTTTCGTATGATTTGATGAACTCCATTCGCTCTAAGGTGTATTCACATCTTATTGCACCTAGAGATATTATGCAAGTTATGATATCATTATATATGATGAACTCCATTCGCTCTAAGGTGTTATACTAAGTATCAATAAAAAAGTGTTCTCCATGGTATAGCAGTGTTAGGGATCAGCTTCGCACTGCTAAAAGACATTGCCGAAAAGCAGAGAGGCTTTGGCTATCCACCAGACTCACTATTTATAAACAAATTTACAAAGCCGATAAGAAGAACGTCACAAACATAGTCCATTTAGCCAAATCATCCCACTACAGTACTAAGTTCACGGAGAGTTCCAGCTTCAAAGAGCTCATTGAGATAACTAACAAACTAATGTCAAGGAACAAATGTACACCACTTTCAACAACCTTCTCTCCACTAGACCTTCCAGATCAATTTGCAAATTTCTTTGATGACAAAGTACAAACCATTAGAGATTCGGTTGACAGCACAATTTCAACTGATTCTTCACCATACAGTTATGATGCAGAATTTCAGCGACAACCGTTAAGAGCATTTGAACTTGTTTCTATTGATTTAGTATGGACAATCACGATAAAAAGTGCACCAAAGTCTTGTGAACTTGATCCAATTCTGACATACTGCTGCTTGAATGCTTAGACCCAATATTGCCTTCACTAACTGATGTTATTAATATCTCTCTCATCAGGGGAATTCCCATCATTTTTCAAAACTGCCATCGTAAAGTCACTGCTGAAGAAACCAACACTGGACCATAACGATTTAAAGGACAACCACCCAGTTTCTAATCTCCCATTCATATAAAAATCTTAGAAAAGGTTGTTCTAACTCAACTTGTATCTCATTTGAATTCAAACAGTCTTTTTAGCAATGTACAGTCTACATATCGCCCTTTTCACAGTACGGAAACTACTCTTCTGAAAGTATTTAGTGACATTCTCTCTGCTTTGGATAATGGAAAGATTACAGTCCTCACTCCTGGATTTATCTGCAGTATTTGACACAATAGACCATGATATATTACTTCACCGTCTCCAGCATGTATTTGGCATTCAGAATATAGCCTTACAGTGGTTCAAGTCCTACTTAGTCAACAGGACACAAATTATATCTGCAAATGGAATACACTCCAGCCCAGTTGACGTATGTTGTGGTGTTCCACAGGGATATGTTCTTGGACCTGTTCTCTTCATTCTGTATACTCAGTCGCTCTCAAGTGTCATAGATCATCACCCAGTGTCGCACCAATTGTATGCTGATGACACCCAAATATACAAGTCTAGCCACCCAACTGAAGTTGATGCTACCATCCATGGAGTAGAGAAGTGCATTTCTGATGTGAAATCATGGATGACATGTAACAAGCTGCAGATGAATGATGATAAAACTGAGGCTATTCTGATCACAACACAAAGACTTTCTCATTCACATCCTTTACCTCAGACAATAAATATCAGCAACACCAACATTAAATTCTCACAGTCAGTACGGAACCTAGGCGTTACTCTAGACAGTACTCTCACATTGCACCAACATGTCATGAACATATGCAAGGCTGCATATCTTGAATTGAGACGCATGCGTTCCATTCATAAATATCTTTCAGTTGATGCCACTAAAACACTTGTGTGTTCATTAATAATTTCAAGACTGGACTATTGTAACTCAATTCTGTCTGGTTCGTCACAATATTTACTCCAGAAACTTCAAAAAGTTCAAAACACAGCTGCACAGATCATCTTTAGAGTACCTTGATCAGAGCACACCTCACCACTGCTCTGTACCCTACATTGGCTATCAAGTTGATACAGAATCAAACACAAAATTTTTTCTCTGTGCTATGTTTCAATGACAGACTCCAGTCCAAACTACCTATCCATCCTCACCCATGTGTATACACCAGCTAGATCCTTACGCTCTTCTTCTGATAATCATATACTCATTGTTCCCAAGGTGAAAACAAAGTCATGTGGACAACGTTTATTTGCACACCAGGGCCCAGTGACATGGAACGAATTGCCCATTGAAATTAGACACAAAGACACAGTCGTCCCTTTTAAGAGTGCTCTTAAGACTCACCTGTTTCGACTGCAGGGAGAAACTTAGCGACCTAATCATGTTTTGTATCTTATATTTTTTCAGCATATTTTTATGTTTTCCAATTTCATTGTTTTTGTCATATGTTGTTCTGTAGTGTAGTCATATTGATGGTGTAAAGCGCTTAGAGCTTTTAAAGATTAGGCGCTATACAAAGTCCTCATTATTATTATTATTATTATTATTATTATTATTATTATTATTATTATTATTATTATTATTATACATGAGAAACCCCATTTGGAACCCCTCAGGTGTTATTCACATCGGAGGGACCTAGAGGTTACATATATAAGACAACACATCCCCATTTGGAACCCTTTAGGTGTTATTCACATCGGAGGGACCCAGAGGTACCACAAAACATATGATCTCCGAGAGGAGATCTAACTCGTCAAATAACAGGTTAGAACTCCAAGAAGGTATGTTTCGTGAATGGACGTCACATTTACATATAGATATATACATGATATTTACAAGTATATACATAATGATGAAATGATATGGTATTTACAATGAAATGATATGATATATACAAGTATTTACATAATGTTATATACAAATAGGACGGCACAAGACAATACAACATATAACAATGGATTATAGGTAGACACATCACATACACACACAGGGCTGTTCTACATTCAAACTGAAACCACCATACGCCCAACAAAATCACCCGGGTTGAATGCAAAGACACATTCAAACCATGTGACGCTGTGTGACGTATGGTGGTTTCACGGTTTGAATTTCGAATGGCTTAACGCCCCAATTATATAGGAAAACCTTCGAAATTGGTACCGTCGACAATAACGCCTGCCACGAGATTTGAACGATGGGCCCCAGGACGAGATCCCATCTGTGTATGCAATACACTAGTATTCGTAATCTACAAGTCTGTAATTTTGAATACGATATATATGTATGTGAACTAACACAAAAAAGAAAGCCATTCAGTCATCAAAAAATCACATTGAGATCTGTAACTCTTATCTGTTTTTAAAAACCTCATACAAGCCCACATGAATTATTCCCCTTGGTGTTATAACACATAGTACAGAACAGAATTCTGATATAAATGAATTGAATTCTGGTTCACTTTTAAATCGCTGATATATTTGTTCTGCTACATTTCGTACCGAAGGTTCGCAAATATCAAAATACCTACCAGCATCAGTCATTTATTTAAATACTCTTTCTTTGTTATTTTCTGTATTAAATGATTTTATTGGTTTTGCATTTTTCGAGTGTTTTCCAGTCCCTCCTCATTTGGAATTTTCACTTTGTGTAATAGCCTGTAGATTCTATAAAGAATTGTTCTTAGGATTAGAATCAATATGATCAACTACAAAACTATCTTTGATTAATCCATTGTAACATTCGAACGCAAATCTGTGATAAAGATATTTTTTCTTTCCAACAGTAAACATCAAATACCCTATACTATTGTCCATCCCTAATGGTTTCTTCAGTCTGCGGTGTCTGACAATACCATCACAAGATGCTTCATAATTGGTAATCACGGGATGTGGTTGAAATTCTTGGTTCATTTATATACTAAATACTATTTATCTAATTCATTAATCGGTTTAATTATTACTTGAGAATCTATCAATGTAGTCTTGAGGTGTTCTTATGATTTTGTCATTGACGATGTCAGGGACAGAGTCAAAGTCATTGATGGAGTTTTTGATGGAATCTTTGATTCTCTTATCATAATAGCTCTTTAGCTCTCGGTATCCCTTACCACTGCAATTGAGACATAACTGTGACTTACCACGCACACCTACCCCACATTGTATGCAAGGTAACGGCCAAAAACTTCCACGACATACACTTTGTAAATGATATCCACAGAATTCATTTCTGCATGATTTGTTACAAGCGGTTACTAATCCTATCATAAGCCAGTTGCAATGATTCATTATATAATAAATTCTTTATTTAAATACTTGTTTTAATTAAAATATGGAGGAGTTCAAGAGATTATCGAAAATTATGCCTTGGAAAAATGTTGAATTCAATCTCGATAGAGTCTCCACTGATGTACCAAAAGGTCTAATAAGTGATAGAAGCATGTTGGGTAGAATCCATGATTGTTTTAATGAATTCAAGCGCGATGGAGCATCTCACTGTTGGTCAACATTTTGAATTGATGGTAGTGTTGATTCTACCATGAACGATGAAAGAGCAGCAGTGATAATCTCACATCTTGGCAAGAAAAAGTATTTTTTTAGAGTGAAATTCATTATCCGCTCAGAAACAGGGAATTGGATTATACATGACAAATTTGAACCCATCTTGAAAGATAAAAAAACCGTCACTGAGTCAAGATTCCAAACCAGGAATTCTGACTGGAATTGACAAACCGTATTACGAGAGATCCTATCCTGTAACAGCAGTTGTTTATGGGATCTATCCAATAAATGATAAACTGAGTATTGAAAAATTAAAACCTATGAAATATTCGTTGTTGAATTGTGTAGCAGAACAAATAATAGAGCATTTTACAATGCGTTGCATGGAAACAAATTGAC
This sequence comes from Unio pictorum, assembly GCA_030141615.1. NCBI lineage: Eukaryota > Metazoa > Mollusca > Bivalvia > Unionida > Unionidae > Unio > Unio pictorum. The sequence goes on from JARLTB010000021.1 coordinate 41,459,917, forward strand.
GGATCGAAGACACAAAAAAATAAATGAATGGGGATTAACAGTGAAGGAGAGCAGAGCAACATATCAAAATGTGGCCGCGTTAGAGCAGATACTAAAATTCCCAGTATCCATAGAGACAGTAACAGGCTAGATATTATACGACTCGAAATATAAATCGAGAGGATCTCCAATCAAAATTATTGACCATAATGCACACGCTTGGACATCCACAGTAACAATATTTCCTCGGTATAGAACAATAAAATATCTACCCGTAGAGAACTCTGATTTTATTTGATTTTATTTATGAGTCGAGTAAAAACGATCCTGTGTCAGTGTGGTTATTTCAGAGTTTTGAAGACAAATAGGGTAAATTCAATCAATTTGTAAAACCCAATGGCGAATTATACCGTACTGAAGCCCTCCACAACGAGATGAAAAAACTAGCAAGTGGTTTTTCAATGGATCATGACGAACAATTATTAACAAACTGTTTTACAATTCTGTCAGTTGCAGCTCATTTCACGAGAAAGAGAAGTCTATGGAAACCAACAAGAGCAGAATTTCTCTCAGATATCGAATCAAGCTGCGTTGATTATGGCCATGGTGGATTATGGAATACAAAATACGACCCTGAAAGTATTATTTCAGTTGATATGATTGCATGTTATCCAGGGAGTTTTCTCGGGTATGGAGAGTGTTCTGAGTGCTTGAAAAGATTTGGACATCCCACACATGAGATGACCCGTGTTGCGATTAATGGACCACTGCCTGATTTGATTTGTTACGTGCTTAGGCTTGAATAAACAGTAACATAGAAAGAGTGAAAATAACAATCTTGTAAAACTTAATAAACAATTTATTGAGTACAAATATTTTTTCAGAAAAGAAAAATAAACTTATGGTTTTAAGAATCAATTCCAAAATTAATCGAAAATAATTCAAAATATCCACTAGAGAAATGGCAAAAATCCTGGTTATAAAATGTCCAAATAGTTCTAAGTTCGAATTCCAGTGAAGTATCCAAGATGGAAGACGATGTCACTTGATTTAGTCAGTTCCTGTTAATGAAAATCTATGAGCACATATTCTTTTGCAGATAAATAATAAAATAATTCCTCTTGATCCAAACGAATTGACACAATTTCCAGTACAAGGTAATTTATAATAAATCAAAAAGACACAATTAATATTCTAAAAGCCCAAGATCTTCTACTGAATAGCTCGCTCCCAAAACATGGTTTATATCTGTTTTTTATGTAAACAAGGGGTCAAGTGATCTTCTAGAATATCAGAACAAATTTGCGTTTAAAGAATCATGTACACATCTTATGACCCAACTAAAATAGAAAGATGTTTATACAAAAGCTCCATTTTGTCCTTGGAACCAACCAATCATTTTGAAAGCTTGTTTACAACTCTGAAACCAGGTCAGAAATGAGGTCAACACCTGGTATTTACACTGTAAAGTAAAGGTCACCCACCCTTCAATGAACGAATCTTAAAACTTAAAATGCCAAATTTAAATCTAACAAACTAACAAAAATAAAAATAAATATAAATGACTTATATCAAATATACATAACAGATTTAACCGGATTCACTCGTGTGGTATCATATGAATTGGCTAAAGGACTTCATCCATGCTGTTATGTTTGGTTTGGTAGACACATCTCTGAAAAACACTGGATGCCAGTAGTGTTATTACGGTATATAATTGATTCTAAACTGCTGATATCGCTGATTGTCAGTGAAGCAATTATATCATATCGAAAACAAACTGAAGTCTGGTTACCACAACCCAATAGTCTACATAGTATAATCACCAAAAACAAAAAACAATTCCCTGATCTCGACGAAGAATATATCGTGAAATGGTCCAAAGAAATCTTTGAAGTTAGAAATAAACACGCAAAAGATTTCGGTAGAAGAATAATTGGTAAATTCACACAAGGTAGAAAATACGACCATAAATGATATTCTTTGTGGTTGATTATAGATGATGCTGAATACAATTTTATAATCACAGATCGTAAAGATGCTTTTTTGTCTGATGGATCCAAATTAGGTACAATGTTACTTACACAGATGGAGAAAATCCTCAATATACATACTTCAGGTCATATATGCTGGCTTATGCTTCTATTAATTTACTTTGGATGATAAATAGATTTCCTGACACCGCAGTTAGAGTAGCCACTGATTCATTTTTATAGACGCAAAACATAAAGAAACAGTGGCTGAATTCACTAATTCAGACAAGAGTTGGGGATCATGGAGAATTAAAAAGGAAATACTGCATGATTATTCTAAATCAGCAGATGTTACGATTGAAAACAATTACTTGAAAAATAATCAGATATCAGAACTATCTAATGCACCATTGTGTTCCGATCCAATATGCAGATATAAAACCAGTTATTTAAACGGCTGTGGTGGGTCAGGAAAGACGACTCGTGCGATTGAATTATTTCGAGGGAAATCAAACATAATTGTGCTAACACCAACACACAGACTTGCAAGAGAGATGAAACAACAAGGAATTAATGCTTGCACTTATCACAGTGTTTTTCGATGGAAAGGTGACAAATGGACTCCGGATCGAATAGGCGAGAAATATATTCCTGAAATCATCATTTGGGATGAGATATGCACAGTGTTGTTAGATGTATTACAAAGGTATCTACTCGCAACATCAACTACAGTTAGCACATACTTGTAAACACCATCATGCGGCAGAAATAATATATTAGCCTGATGAACCTCATTAGGTGCGCTGACATCAAAATGCGAGAAGTTAATTTGTTTAGGCGGTGGTAGATAAATTGGCCATATCGCCTGTTTGGATAACCAATCCACTGCCGTAGTATTTTTCACCTTTGCAGCGCTAGCGAGTTTACTGATTGTTCGAGTAATCTCATTATTCAGCGGGCTAATTACGCCTGGTAATCTCTTGACCAATTCACAAGATCATTTATCCTGAATAAATTCCTTCGCGTATTGATATCCAAATCACCGCTCAGCAAGTGTCCGATTAAATCGTTCAACAACTGCCTGATCACAATGTAGTGCAGTATGTCCTTGTTTGATGGCGACATTATGATGCTTCAGTGTTGATAATACTACACCCTGAAATTCCTTGCCAGGATCAGCTTGTAATAGATTTGGCCAATGCAGAGGACCCCTTCGATAAATCCTTTCAAACGCAGAAGATACTTCAGTTGATGATTTTGTCTTTAGATGGTTCTGCTTGTTTGTATCTACTTGCAACATCAACTACGGTTAGCGCATACTTGTAAACACCATCATGCGGCAGAAATAATATATCAGCCTGATGAACCTCATTAGGTGTGCTGACATCAAAATGCGAGAAGTTAATTTGTTTAGGCGGTGGTAGATAAATTTGCCATATCACCTGTTTGGATAACCAATCCGCTGCTGTAGTATTTTTCACCTTTGCGGCGCTAGCGAGTTTACTGATTGCTGATTTACCCCTCCAGTATCCTCTTGGAGAATAATAAATAGATTCCATGATGTTATTAATTACCAGCACCCAACATCAATTTACTTTTCATCGCCGATTTTATCAACCATGAAGCCAATATTTCTTTGAAGGATTTATCAGTGATAGAATTCAACGCATGAATTAATTTCACATCTGCGATATGTCTGTGTTGCAGATTACTGCTTTTATAAGCAACATCATGATCATGACACGCCTTATCAATGGCGTTTATTGGGTTTTCACCGAGACGGGGATGGTTTTGATCATCGAGTCTGGTTCTGGGTCCACAATAACTATATCCTGGAAGGTGTTTTTCTCCTGGATATTTTGCCCATGGTGTTCCTGGGAGTTTTACTAAATTGGCTGCAATATGACCTCCTTGTTTTTTTTTTAAAGACATCTCCAGATTTCATAAAAACAAATCTAAATTTTTTTGTACCACATTGTACACACCAGCAAGTGCTGATCTGTTATTTTTAGTTGTAATCGTCGTCAAGTCATTTGTGCTAGTATGCTTCTTACATTTCACACAATATAGATCCATAATTTATTTATAATAACATGAATGTAATTGATTTTTCGGCGACTAAAACATGAGAACCAGTTAAGCATCTTGCAGCGCTACCGATTTCTATTTGCATGATTATAATCAGACCATCTGGAAGTGGCAAGACACAACTGCTACTTAATTTGATAATGAGATGGATGAAATGGGACAAGTTGTATTTAGTAGCCCTGAGTGTAGATGATCAGTGATGTTACGAGCTGTTAAAGGATTTTAATGAGAAAGCAAACTCGGAAATCAATGAGGATATTATTGAGTTTACAACCGATATCGAGGAAGCACCGAGCATTGATGATATTGATGGGAGTATTAACAATTTAGTCGTATATGATGATGTCATGTTAGACAATCAAAAGAATCCCGCTAGGATATTTTCCAGAGGTAGGCATAAAAATACCGATGTGATATATGTCGCTCAACGATACACACAAATACCAAAAGTGATCAGAGATGACTGCAATATTCTTGCTGTATTCGACGGAGTTGACACACATACACTACAAAATATTTGGCAAACTTGGTGCGGCAGTAATATGGATTATAATCTCTTTAGAAATTTGTTTAGTCACTCTCAGTCAATCCCACATGGATTTGTAACGATAAATTTGCATGACCCGAGATCAAGTATCGTGTTGGACTTGATCACATATTTGGTTGAAACAATTCGTCTCCGCAGCGACATCAGTGCCGGGTCTGTAGCGTAAAATCCTAAAGGATTTCTTTTTGTTTGTCTACCTGAATTGATTTCGGTTTGCTTGAAAAAGTTTCGGTTTGCTTGAAATAGTTTCTGTCTGTCCACCCTATTTGCTGCTTAAACACTAACACAGCTCATGTTTTTACTTGATCATTTTACCACTCACAATTTAGCTACAATTTATCACATTTTTACTTGATCATTGAAAGGATAGATGTGGCTTTGCAGAGCTTAAATGAGGATAACAAATGTTGCTTTTTAACCTGGAAAATATATTTTACAGTACCTTTTTTGTCTACATTTCATGAATGCTTGAATTATATATGAACCAATTGCAAATAAAAAAAAGATTTTACACCAGTTTAAACTCAAAGTGAAAATATTGTTTAAAATTATGTCATCAATAACTTTGGAGGTCATTTTTCATGTTATTTAAACAATAAAAGCCAACTTTTTTGTAAAGTTTAATATTTGTAAAATCCCTAGATGTATTGAAGTTTAACAGATGAAATTAGTGTTGTATAAGCCACCTATAAACATTCTTTGTTGTCAGAAAACAGAATCAAGTGTTTGGTATTCACTTTGAAAGAGATTAAACTTTCATCAGCTGTCATTAAAAATGATAATTAAAAAAGTGACATGCACTTGGATCAGACTTAGTTGTATATTAATAATTATTATTCTCTTAACTAATGTGACAATTAAACAGTGTCATACAATTTTTAGAAAATATTTTTACACTAATTATGTAATAGTTTAAAATCCTTTTTAATCAGTACTTTAAATGATTATTCCTGTAACAAACACACAAACACAAATTTTAAGAAAGCTGTCATGTGACCCTTTAACTCTGAAGACTTTACTTTAAAATCAGTTGTTAGAAAATATATTTTTACAGTTTTCCTTTGTGGTTACAGGGCATGAGACTTGGAACCACTGTGTTACACTAAAATGATTGTATGAAGTTATTAAAAGTGTATTAATGTTAAGAATGTTTCTAACTGGGGGATTCCAGTATGTATTTAGGTTTTAGTTCTTTATCTCATATTTTTTTTTATCTCCATGTAAACCAGATGTGAAACCAAAATCTGCAGTTCTGTTTGGCACCATGATTCCTGAACTGAGATGATACACTGTAATACCCATATTAATCAAACAACATTAAGTACATTTTTTAATTCAAATCCTAGACTTGTTAGTTGTTTCGGTAATGACAATCATTAATCATTTTAATCAACTGTAAAAATACGTTCTGAATAAATATAGAGTAATCTCTAAGTGCACAGTTAAAACAGACCAAGTCCATTTCATAGCTAAAACGTTTCTAAGTTTACATTTCCGAGTTATGTCCAAGCAAAAAAAAATGACTAAGTTCTTTTTTTCCAGGTTTTTCCAGCCAAAAAGAAACTTAAGTTCTCATGTGCAAGGCTTTGTCTAATGTTTTTCTTAGCTTTTTTAAATGTACAAAATAATGTCTGAGGTTTACTTATAAAAACTTAGACTATCAGCAATATTCAAAGTTCTCCCAAGTTTTTCTAGGAAAACTATGGAAAAACTTTTGACATTAAATGTTTTAGGTCAAAATTCCAAGTATAACCTCAAAAAATGTACAGCCAGGTTGGTTGAAAAGTCTTGTTTGAGATTTTATTGGTACATTCAGGGTTAAACTTTTTTCATTACAAGATAAGATTCTAATACTTTGCATTTATATTTATTTTTTGATACTGTGATAGGAAATGTTTACTTTGTATAACATGAACATATATTGCTCTAGAATTTTCTAGATTAAAAGTTTTGAAAGGAAACACAATAATTTATGCTGTTTGTGTTGTTTCCATGTAGCAACAAAATGCAGTTCAGCAAAGTAAAGAAGTTAGAATTTTTATTATATACATTGAAATAACTTTGATTGCCAATTTCTAGTAATATAGTCAGATTTTTTTGTGTGATACATTTTGTGATTTATGTATATGATCATCTTTTCTGACTTATATGTTTTCGAGTCTTGAAAGAGAAACGTCTTCGATTTGGAAAATGCATGTTTTATAATATAAAATTTCTTTAATTATTAATGGTTATAGGTGAACCTTGAAAAAATTAATTTCATCCTGGAAAAAAACAAGGAAAAGGCCTGGAATTTATATTTAGAAAAGCATGGGAGTCATGATAGATGCAGACAGCATCTGGCACTTAGTCACACCACTTCCATCCTTAGGTCTGTCACATATACACAGCCCTCCTAGCACAAGATTGGTAAGAACATCTTCCATAATAACCAGTAGTGGGTTTATGAAAGCCACTTAAATAAAGATGACTTCCATCATATTTCAATTTAGTATGGCCAACTAGAAAACGCATCTACCTGTTATTTATACCAAGGCCCAGGCTGTCAGCTGAGATAAAGAAGCCTATGAATGTCAAAGACATTTTATTAATGTATGGACCAAAAATGTTTCCTTCACATGCAGTAACTGGTACATAACGTATTACCTCTTAGGCCCATGTATGACCTGGTATCCATGGCTATATTTTAAAATTCTAGAGTTAGCCTAGATCATACCATTGAAATCCAAATGACAGACATTTCTGAGATTCAATTTCATGCAAGCTTGACAGCAGGACAGCTTCACATGCACTCTTCAGTTCTTAGCTGCAACATCCATTAACTTCTAATACGATAACAGTTAGGATACTTGTAATATATAGTCTACACTGAAAACATTTTGTCATGTACTAGCATTGAAGTTTGTCCTGGACCATGAGACTTTCATGTCTTTGTATAAAAATTGCTTGCCTTTCGTAAAGGTGAGATTAAATGATTTGGTCAGAAAACTGAGTTAGTATTTCAGTTTTGTATTGTTAATTATTATTGCATTGTTCAGGGTGTTTTCTTCAAGGAATAAAAAAAGCAGCTCAAATATTTTTTCTGAAATAAAATATTTTTTGCTCAAGTCATGCCAAAGTTCTGAAACATATACTTATTAATTTAGGGTGATGTTATTTCTTCCACCATATACACCATCATATACTATCTTAAAATTTATTTAGCATGAAACAACACGTTACAAACTTAGGACCATTTATAATCAACTGCACTATGTTAAATACTGATTTCCAAGCATTGTTGAAGATGTAACTTTTTGTAGATGATTGTTTTTAGCAGTGGAAGAAAGCATCCATTTTTTATTTTTACATGAATTGACCAAAAATAGATCAGAATGCCCCTTGTATGTTCATATTAAAATATCATGCAAAGCACAATAACAATAAAACAAACATAAAATGCTTACCCAAATGTTTCTGCCGAGATCATTTTTGGTCAGTCTCCATTTTGTATTTCACTTTTGCTTAAAGGTTTGCCACTTTTTTTTCATCAAAGGCTCGAAAGCCATCATGAACCACCAATGATCCCATTTTACTTAAACTCTTCAGTTGTCTTTGACCTTTCCAAAATTAAAACATATAAGGTAATAATTTACGACATTTGTCGTAGAGTAACAATTTTTAAGTGAATTACTCAGTACACATCATTCTGTTCTTCAGTATTCTGGATCCAACTGATTTCTGAAATGTGCAAGTTCATCGTGTAAAGATTTGTTTTAAGTTTAATTTGCTACATTTAGTTTGAATCATTTGAAACTGAAAAGTGTTTTATTTAAACTATAAATGTTTGTTAGATGGTCTTTAAGATGGCAAGTTTGTCCTAATGCTAGTAAAATGATATACATGGGATGGCTAGATTTTTGAGGTAGTGGATGTTATCAGCTATATTATGATCTAATAAGTACATATGTTGAAATGTAATGTTTACATTTACAGCCTGGTCTCAATGGTAAGTTTAAAAAAACACTTTTACATTTATTATGCACCATTATATTTTTGTTGCTTATTGGTACATTCATTTTGGTGTACATATAATGTTTGCTTTTATTAGTATTGTTTTTTGTGTGTTACGTTTGGCATGGGTATCAATGAAAATGATGATACCATCAATATTGTAAAGTAGTATGCATATTTGATTTTTATTATGTGTTGGTTTTCTATATGATTAGTTTATATATATCCTTATTGTGTGATAGACATTGGTCGATGAGTTTATGTCCTACCTAGGTATTCACATCTTTTGGTTCTTTTTGGTAAACAAAATATTTCATAGCTGATATTTCTCAATCATTTTTGAATAAATAATAAAAAATATTATTAATTGGAAGTAAACATATTCACTGGTGTTAAGTTCAAGATCTAGCTGTATTTAAAATTTAAGAATGATTTAGAAGCAAGTTGTTTATGAATTTAATGGTGTGTGTGTGTGATCAGGATTTTTTGCGGTGTGGGTTCAATGCCCGGTCGAGTCATTCCAAAGACTTACAAAAATGGTACTAACAGCTGCTTTCCTTTCCTGCTCAGCACTATGAGGTTATAGTGTTAGGATTGGTTGGCCTAGTCTCAGGAGAATATGACTGTGTGACATCTTATTGTCTGCAGCATAATGCTCCAGTGCTAGACATCACTATTAACTGCCACACTGTATACATCATAGCGATACAACTGAAAAATTGTTAAAGCTACATTAAAAATTTAAATCACACGCTAGAGGCATAATGTTTTTTACTTTTTTAACACAGTATATGCCATCATAAAGAAAACATAGCATTGCTTAGTTTCTGTTTTATGCTCTGGATTGCAGAATACTGTTTCTGTCACACTACCAAAGTGACTAAGATGGGATTTAACAAATTTTGAAGTCAGTAGATTATTCATACAGTTAATGAAAGGTTGTCTTGTAGCTCATTGTAATATTTGTCTGCCATTAAAACACATTCAAGACACAGGAATAATCATCACAGGCACATTGAAATTGCTTTAGACATGTAAAATGCTAGAGTTCTGTTTTTAGAGACCAATCTATTCCTTATTATCCATGAGTGACAAGTTTATAACTGTAACATAGGTAAAGGCATGAAATTGTGATGGAGACTTAATTTTGGTTAACAGTTAGAAGAAAGGAAAGGGTGGGGTCTAGGGCAGGGTCTTAAACATATGTGGCCTACCAAGTCATATCCTCTGGCCCACAAAATGATTGGCATCTCAAGCTGTCATGGGAGATAACAAAGGTGGTGCACTCCTTTAGTTATTATTTGAACAGAGCAATTCAAAAAGAGTTTTCAATACTCTGGTACAGTTCTGTGGAATAAGCTTCCACTACTTGTAAAATTGGCTGAAAATATTCGAGTATTTAAGAAGAGATATCAGGAGTATGCATGTGTTTCTAACAGATAATGGAATTTAGTATTTTAATACGAAACATGCTAATATAAGCACTAATTATTGCTTCTTCACACAATGTGCATTTGTTATACTTTCATTAAGAGGGCCTCAAGGGAGAATAGTCCTTGACTAATGAGTCACCCTCTATAAATAAAGCATTATTATTATTATTATTATTATTATTATTATTATTATTATTATTATTAAAATGCCCTCATGCTGTAACAGAATAAGCATTTGTTGGAATCTTGTTTGTATTGCTGTGTTGAGTATAGAATGGTACTAAAGAATAACATTAAATGCATTTTTTATACCTAGCATTAAATAATCTATAATGCCTACAGACATTATGTTCCTTTTGTCATAATTTGCAAGGAGAAGAACTGTATTGAGACAGTATTGGAAAAAGCATCTTTCATTTAGTTAAAAAGCCCAAAAATCAGTTTAAGTTGCAGCAGGCTATCACACTCTGCACCCCCATTACTTGCTTTCTTACTGGCTTTTGCAGTTTTAAATTCACATTACTGATCCATCATGTTAGCCAACACAAACTAATGCATCAAAGCTAGAATTATACTCAAACCACTGGAGCTGAATCCAGAAATATCTTTGAAGTAGTTAATTCCTCCAGATAGTGATTTTAAATATCAGCATACACTTCTTCTTGGAATAGCACATGGAAATAACTGACAACAACTCAGTTTTGTGCATAATAATACACATAGCACATTGCAGTCACACTGTCTTGGAATACTCTGCTCGGATTGGAGGAACTATTGAAAAGAAAATGGAGAAAGGACAAAATGTTTACAGTTTATAATTTCCTATATATCACTGCAAATTTTGAAGAATAATCCACAGACTAACCAAAGCTAACAAACTTAGGAGTTGTCTTTGGTGTGTTTTATTTAATAATTGGTATAATTGACTTGTATTGTAAAACACTGAGTTTTATTTTATCAATAGCTGTTTCTTATTTATCATATTTTGTTTTATTTAGCACACTAACCCCTGGATTTTTTTTCTTCTGTTTTCACATGAAATGCAAAAAAAATGTTTTCCATTGGTTAGTTTGCTGTCACATCTGCAGAAGGTAAAAAGTTAAAGTTCTGTTTTTTTTTTTTTTTTTTTTTGTTTAACAAGCCCATAATTTTTATATGGAGAATCAGATTCCGACCATGGGCAAATTTTGGGTGGGGAAAAAAAAAACAGGTCCCAAAAATTGTTTTTTTTTCCTCTGTATTTTGTAGTACAACTAAAATGTCCAGATTATTTGCTATCATTGTAGAGCTAAATCTGTTTACCTTTCTATAATACCACCCACTTTAATATATCATGCATGACCTTGGCACTACAGACTTTGGAAGTAGGAAGCTACCTCATGCATTGTAAACTCTGCGCTAGGGGTTAATGTGTTAACAAAGGACCCATGTCTCTTATTGCATAATAAATGGGTTCATGAGTTACCAGGGTGCATATTAATGATAGAATGGTGTATCGACAGAATTTGACAACCATTTAAAATTTAAAAAGTAATAAAGCCAATATTTGAAGGAATTTAAATTCATTAGTATCAGATATTGCAATTCTTGTGTCTCAGTATTTATTCAAGGCAATGTATGTCCTGATTTTTGCTTCAGGTCTGCTGGACATTGCGAGACGGACATACACGGAGATTGTGGATGATATTGCAGGTGACCACTTAGTAGTTTTTTTTAATATGAATATATATATATATATTTAATGATAATCATACTAGAATGGTAAATTGTGTTCATGAATAAATTGGACGCTTAGGGATAAGAAAGTCCTAACATGTATCCTAAGTATTGCTTATTGGCAACCACACCCCAAATTTTACAGGTTATGGCTGAAAATATCTGCAATAGTTCAAAAGCATCAGGATGGGAAAAAAATTCTCAGATGATATACTAAGCAAGAAGCATTTCATTCAGGTGTACAATTTACAATTGAAGGCAGTTTAAAAATATAATATCTGCCAGTGTATTCTGAATGCTTTCTAATGTAAATTATATTCATACAATTCTAACATGTATCCTAAATATTGGGTATTGGAAACAATACCATAGATTTGAAAGGGCATGCTTGAAAATATGTACACCTGTTTTAAAAAAAATCAGGACAGAACAAAATTTTTAATATGATACCCTTTTTCAAGTAAGAAGCATGTCATTCATGCATACAGTATATCAAGGCAAGGCAGTGTATTTGCTTTTTTTCAGAATGGTTGTGGGTTATAATGAAAATCATAGAAAAGCCTTTACCAGCATTGCATCTATTTATGCCTGTGCAATTCCAGGATCTCGACTATATTTGAGCTGTAACAGCTGCAGCATATACAAAAATAGTGGTGCTTCTTAAAATATGGAATACACACTTTTTGATTTTATAACTAAAGACTTGCAAAGTTGTATATAGAAGTAATGTCCACTGTCCAGCTTATCCTGATTCATGAACAACTTGACTAAATTCTATGCATAACTACTATAGAACCTATAAACAACTCCTCTAGAATCCATGCATAAGTACTCTAGAATCCATACATAAGTACTCTAGAATCCATACACAGGTTCTTTAGAATCTGTAAACAACTCCTCTTGAATCTGTAAATCATAATCTTACCAGTAATGACCATGAATTGTAGTTGAATAAGAAGCAGGATCCTCATCCATCGACTTGTCAGCAATGACAGTTCCACTGCTGGACCCAGTCTCCAAATATGAAGCTGTGGCATCTAAGATACATTTGCTCAGGAAATTAGATCTGCAGATAGATAGGTTCTAGCAGTAGATTGCTGGAACTGGATAAAATGCAGCCACATCAGTAGAATGCAGTTGAACTGTAACTGTTATAGTTTGTTCAGTTGAGTATTCTAACATTGTATTTGCTTGTATCTCATTGAATTTACACATTAGCATCTTGAAATGTAGATATGTTTTACCAATTCAGACATCAACATCATCAAGTTTTCTTTAAACCAGTTGAAATTTTACTTGATGTATACAATTTATCTAATGATTAGATCATGTGTTGTAACCTATGGCACACAAAAGCTCCAATAATGCTTGGTTATTTATATAAATAAATAACTTTTCCATAACTCCAGATCAAGCAATGCTGATGACAAGTACATATACCACTCTTTTTCAGGACATGTTGAATGTGTACTGTTGTTCTTTGTTGCTACTGGTGGTGCTGGAATCATTCACACATAAAACTAATTTGTTAACTTTAGCCAAATTTTCAGAGGTTCAAATGAAAAATCACTGGCCTACAGTCTTGGGTATCATTATCAATGCTGAGCTGAATGAACTTCTACGACTGTGTTTTCCGAATTATGGCATGCATCTGCTTTCTGTAGTCAAGTGAATTCTTTGACCCAACTATTGGTTTGTTTGATATTGTCATAGTCCTGTTTCTCTAGTTCTTTTTTCTTCTTGACAGAGTGTTCTGTTTTTTAGCCTCTGGTGGCTTCTAGGCATCCATATACTTGTACATGTTGATGTTTGGAATTTGAAGTAGTATGCATCATCAGACATCACACAGACACAGAAAAGTCTTTATTTGGAGTTACAAGCCTCTAGTTAATGTAGATTAAATGCTAGCTATATATTCTAATATCATGCATATTCACAATTAAGTGCTCAATCAGAATTCACCATTGATTTTCCCTTGGAGTTTTAATATTTTTTGTAATATCTTAAATTATGTACTTTGTACATAGAATTTAAATGCCTAAAAATTGAACCGGTCAGATAGACTTGTGGTCCATTTTTTGCCATATGCTGTATGCTGTGAAGTTGGTATACATTGAACCACAGGCCAACAGCAGTTTTGCACACTCTCCCAGACCTCATCAATCTAAGCTACAGTGCAACCTTAATCTATCCCATTTAATAACAGAATTGTGTGTTATGTGATCAACCTTCCCAGTATACCTGATTCTGGACACATGCCAGATAGAGTCCAGCATGCATTCAACCTGTCCCAGCTCTGCAGATATTTAAACTGCATTGGATTTTGTTCACAGTTTAACTGTCCAGTAGAAGCTCTATAAACAATAGGTCTTGCAGACTGGCATCAAAGTGGACTATCACTAGTCCTGGCTCTATGACACAGTATCACCTATAACAATTCTGCTTACCAGGTCACATTTTACTGATTCTAGACCTATGATGACACTCATAGTGAACACCTATGCAGCAGGCTCTGCTATCACCCTGACTTGAAGATGTACACTTGCAAGAGCCATCTTTCTTTCTGGAGCTGAGGATGTTCAGAGATGTCTCATCCTTTCCATGCGTCATTTGAATAAATCTTTTGGATTCTACGAAATGAATTTTTTTCCTCATGTTACAGATGGTGGTTTTGTACGAGATTGCTGTTTCATTGATCTTTTGTTAAGGAACAACAGCCTATTTTAAGACAGCTTACACAGTTAGATTGAGTCAATGACATTTTACATTGTTTCACATGGCAGTTCCAACAGTTATGCAGTGACACTCCTTTTCTTGTCACAAAGGTTACTGCTATATGATATCACCTAGCATATTTCACACAAAAGTCTCAGTTGTTAAAAGTGGTATCATGGCCCTGTAAATGTTGAAATTTTCCTCTGTGCATGTGAACTAGAAGTCCTATTAAGTGTTTAGAAATGTAGTAGAGATTAGGATCCATTCATAACCTGGTCTTGATGGCTATTTTGAACAATTGGAGCACAGCCTAAACTCTTCCATTGATAACCCTGCTGACAGTAATTTCTCAGAGTTAACTTTCATGTATGCTTCAATAGTGCAGCACATTACTTGCTCTCAATCCATTACCAGAGTTGCATGGAGAAACTGATGCATTATTGTCCATGTTACTATTACATGATCATTTTTGATCATAGCTACTGTCTTCTATCATTGTTTGTATTACAACAAGAAACAGGTTACAAAAATGACAAAGTTCTTGCAGGCCCAGTGATCAAGAGTCCAGCCTTTGTTTCCTTAGATCAACCAGAAAAGTATGAAGACCCCTCAGAGGTATGTCCAGCTAAGAAGCCCTACTCCAAATACTTTCCATCAACATGTGTCCAGTTTAAAATAACCATTGTCAAAGCAAGGGGAGATGATTGGTATTTACTTAGCTTTTCTCCTCATGAACCATCCAGCAGAAATCAAGCCATGTTCACACTGCCCTTTTCCATCCTCTTGGATGGGCAAGAGTTCAAGTTAAGCTTTGCTCTAGAATGAGAGAGAGACTGTCACAATTACCCTCGGATTTTGCAAAAGTGATTTTGAGGCCATCCAGATCATATTCAATGACTTTTCCATATTGACAAATGCTCCTAAAGATGTCCTGAAAGACCTGTACAAAGTAAAAAATCTGCAGCAAGAAATAAACACTCGCTTTACAAAATGGGCAGTTGTGAATGTTCCAAGCACAACTTACTGGATTTCACATCAGAATTTCAACATATTGGCAAAAGCCAATTTCAAGATCTGGTCATAGATCTGTGTGCTTTCCTTTAATACATTTGGACACTGTTGTTTAGGATGGAGATGCCAAAATCTGTTCTGAGAGAGATAGACTTTCTGCATGCATACCTTCATCTTCCCATTTAAATATCTTCCTGTAAATGCATGAGGTTTGAATACAGTAACACTATGCATCAGTTTAGGGAATTCCTTTTAAGTCTGAATCACAGTTCCTAGCTCTTCACATTAATTATATTAGAATAGTGTCTCATTTTAGAAGGTCCATGACATCAACTACCTGGATGTCATCTTACAAAACATTCAGTGAGGAGTCTTTTATATTAATAAGTCATGAAATCCTTTTATTCTGTCCCAGCATTTCTTCATCAGGAATGTATTACTTGAGTATCATCATTATAGTACCTACAGTTTTTGTTCAAAGAATAATTTCAACCTGGGAATTTATTTGTCACCTAGTTCTTCTCACTATCAAAGTGGATCTTTTTTTCTGAAAATCTGTTCATTAAAGCTCAACAGATAATTATTCTGGCCCCTCATCGTAGTGCCTACCATTTTTTCATTTCTGTACTCCTTATGCTGAGACCTTTGGTCCCTGCTGCCAGTTACTGGGTACACTCCCTTGCCTGGCCTTACATCCCTCCACCATTGCATAATGGTGTGTCATAAGATCTGTTTCACTGCTGGTCCATTGTATCCCAGATGGGCTTTTTGCAAAATATAGAGAAATATAAGTTAGTTTATCCTTGTATATGTGGAGATAAATTTCCTTACAAACAGACCTGATGAGACTGTCTGAGTAAGGCAGTAAAATTTTTCTGTAAATTTTACCCTTTTTCAGTAAGGTGTAACAAAATATAAACTGGTTTTGTCAAGCTCAAAAATGTACTGAAAAGTTCAATATTCGAAAAATGCAACAATGGTAAACATGTTCAACTGAAAAGTTTTTAAAGTACATGTAGACTTTATTTACCACTTAAGTACAGTTGCACAAACTTCAGTTCCAAACCCTATACAGCTTAATGGTTTGTTGCTGTCTCTCAACTTGACGTAATGTTTGGAATGTTTTCTCCATTTCACATGACGACAGCAATCATATCTCCCACCACACAACATACTCAAATTAGCACATTATGTCTAATAAATGTAATTATGTCTCTTCCTGATTTTATTCACAAGAATCTGAATATTCCTTTTTACTCTTCAGAGCTGATCATTAACACTTTTTGTGAGGCTTATATTCCATTTGTATTCAACATGCATCATGCTTGCTAGATGCCATTTAAACAAATTCAATAATTTGATGATAAAGATGCTTTGCATGAAAATATATGTGCAGTTTAAAGCATCTGAGGTACTGCTCTAAAGTTAGTCTGGTTCCCTGATTCCCTAAACTCTAATATGATATCCAGATCAAAATCAAAGTGATAAACCAATTGTACAGATTTTTCTGCAACAAACATTTTTTAATAGTTTTTGCAAAGTCATAAGGGTTGGCAGGTCTGCAAACAAAGGATTAATCTAGCTGTACAGAGTAAACAGAATCCTGACATTTTTTGGAAGTGCTAAAAGCCAAGACTTTGCTGTCAGGTTGCCCTCATCTGTTTCTTTAGGGACTCTTAAACTCTGCAGCCAACCAGTCAGTGTACATACAATTAAGAATCAAAATAAAATTAGTGATATCTCACACAAAGGATTTTTATTGACTAAATTATAAAATTAGTTAGATGGCATTAATTTCTTTTCTTGAATAATTTATGCATGACATATTGTCCATTGTAGGTTACAATTATGTCTTTTTTCTATTGATAAATTTTGAAAACACTTAAAAAGCTGAATAATTTATAAAGAGAGCAATACTTTGAGCAGTAAATGTTAGATGCATTATATTGTTATCAATACTATTGACATTTGTGGTACATTTTAAGAAATATTGTGTATGCATCATAATGCTTTGGCCAAGCATGCTTCTTTGTTCCATGGATCCGATGTTGTGTATTTTACAGAGCTTGTGAAGCAACTGGAAATGCAGTACAATCTTCCACTGCGTACCAGCTACAGTATGTTCCGTGGCTTTTATATCCAGCTTTTGTGTACAAGCAAGGACAACTATACACCAGAAAACCTACCAGGAATCTTCCTGAAAGTCACCAAATTGAAGAATACACTTAGTTTTACCACAGTTGACTTGGTATGTTGTGATTTTTTGTGAGGCTTTTAATCTACTTATCATTGCATTGGATCCAATTTTCTCTATGCTGTTAAAAGGAATGTAAATGTTTTCAATTTTATACTATTGAAGATTAAGCCATATAAAATTAACATATGATTGGTAGTGGTTTATAAATGTGTACTGAAGTCACAGAATATAAATTCACCCCAGAGAGTTTGTTGCTGAGGATGGTGGGTGTGAATGGAGGGTGAATAATTGGGAAAATTAGTGTAAGGACAATGCTACTTTGAGCCTGTGGTATTGAAGAGCAGAATATAGAAGTCAGCTTTACACGGGCAGTGACCAAATAAATCAATCTCAACAGTTTAATTACAGCTTTTTTACAGTAAATACTCTTAGATTGATATGTGTTTCCTTGATGCATTTTCTTTACACTTTGACCATTTCTTAATGAAGTAAATATTATTATTTCTTCCAACATTAACCCATTTTTGTTCTATTTCAAGGTCAGAAATTTTGAAGATTTGAGTTATGATTTATAAACAAGTTTTCATTTTCTGTTATTTCCTTAACTCATTCATGAATTATATTTCTGCTTGGAATGAACTAATTATTGTTATCATAAAGTAAATGCAATTCATTTTTACATACATTTGCACACTCCTTTGACTTTGAGGCTGGTCACAAGGTATAAGATTAATTCCAATGTTTCAGTCATAGGTTCAAGATGGAGGCACATTTCATTTGGTTTCAATTGTATAACAACTCTCAAAGCTGAATAATTGGCAAAGCCTTAAAAATATTGTTATATTCAAAGTAAACATGAATTCACCTTGAATCCACAAAAATCTTACATAAAAAACAGACTTAAAAGGTAAAAAAAATTATCAGTGAGAAAATAAAATACACTCTTACAACATGCATTTTCTAACAGATCAAGTTTTTACTGCACCTTGATATTATTGATTAAAATTCAGTCTTAAAGAAAGGATTTTTAAAAATCAGCTATAAGATGAACCTGGATATGTCAGTTAAACAAAGAGCAGCATATTACTGGCCATTTAGTGGCATTTAGATTTTAAATTTTAAAATGATTCAAATTCAAATGTAAAGAAGAAAGATTAAAATAGATCTTGAGTTAGAAAATGGACCAAGATTTACAGCGGCTACTGAGTCTAATGAAGTTGAATTGAGCTGTTAAATATTTTTTTTAATTACACTCTGGTTTTCTAAGGTTTGCAAGATTGGTTGCCCATTGAAATTTAGAAAATATCTTTGCTATATAGTTGTAAAATGTCACTGATTTTCCAGTTTTTATCTTTCAGATCAAATTGAATGGTAAGTTGCATTCAAATTGTATGGCAATGTTTGGGTGAATGATAATCTCATTCACATAAAATATCTTTATGTAGGGAGATATTTAGGTGTATACTTTTTTTGGGAGAAAGCTGTTTACTGAGAAAGAAATGGATATCTGATCTAGAAAAATAATGTGTGTTCTAATTTTTTTAAGTCTTATTGTTATGTAGTGCTTTTTTCATACTGTACTTATTTCTCACTGGTACTAAATAGACCTGTGCTGAAATTGTTGTCAGGTATTTATATACATTATATTAGTAATAATTTGTATCACATTAAGAATGATAGATTACTGCATTTGTATGAGTAAGTATAAACAAGTGTTTCTGAACTTTGGTTGAACGTTTCTTTTGAGACTCATTGAACATCTCCACATTGTCAACTTTATCATGTTTGCTTTCAATATTTTGTGTTATGAACTACATTTGATTCTGACCCAAAAATATATGCTCTTGTAGCAGACATCAGATGTTTTATTTATTAGATTTGTCTGTGGATGAGCACGCTGTTTAATCCATAAACAGCGTGCTCATCCACAGACAAATCTAATAAATAAAACATCTGATGTCTGCTACAAGAGCATATATTTTTGGGTCAGAATCAAATGTAGTTCATAACACAAAATATTAAATTATGAAGCAGAGCAGTAAGGAGAAAACTGCATGATTCAGACAATGCCAGTTTAAAAGAGAAAACAAATGAGTATATACTAATTGCCATTCTGTTATATCAATATTATTTTTGCTCATTTTAGACAGAGTCAAGGAGTCTCTTCAGGAAATTTATATGATGACAAACATGTAAGTACCCATCATTGCATTTGCATCCTTGAAGATATGTAAAGCACATTTTGATATTAATGCTTTATATTGTACTAATTAACTAGATTTTGTAACTATGTAACAATTATGACAGAAGAATCTAATAATAATAATAATAATGATGAGGACTTTGTATAGCACCTAATCTTTAGAAGCTTTAAGCACTTTACAACTTCTAAAATGATATGACTACACTATAGAAAAACAAAAACAAAAACCATGAAAGTGGAAAACATAAAATATGCTAAAAACATTTAAGGTACAAAACATTATTGGGTCTCTTAAGTTTGTTCCTGCGGTCGAAAAAGGTGAGTTTTAAGAGCACTCTTAAAAGGGATAACTGTGTCGTTGTATCTAATTTCAATGGGCAATTCATTCCACAATGCCAAACCCTGGTATGCAAAAGAACGTTGTCCATATGACTTTGTTTTCATAGTGGGAACAATGAGTATACGATTGTCAGAAGAGGAGCGTAAGTATCTTGCTGGTGTGTACACATGGGTGAGGCTGAATAGGCATGTTGTACTGGAGTCTGTCGGTGAAACATAGCACAGAGAACAAATTTTGTGTTTGATTCTGTATCGAATGGATAGCCAGAGTAGGGTACGGAGCAGTGGTGAGGTGTGCTCAGATCAAGGTACTCTAAAGATGATCCAAGCAGCTGTGTTTTGAACTTTTTGAAGTTTCTGGTGTTGATATTGTGACGAACCAGACAGAATTGAGTTTCAATAGTCCAGTCTTGAAAGTATTAATGAACACAAGTGTTTTAGTGGCATTAACTGAAAGATTTTTGCAAAATGGAGATGATGCGTCTCAGCTCAAAGATGTGAAGCCTTGCATATGTTCATGACATGATGGTGCAATGTGAGATTACTGTCCGGAGTAACACCTAGGTTGTGTACTGACTGAATTTAATGTTGGTGTTGCTGATATTTATTGTCTGAGGTAAAGGATGTGAATAAGAAAGTCTTTGTGTTGTGATCAGAATGGCTTCAGTTTTATCATCATTCATCTGCAGCTTGTTTCATGTTATCCATGATATCACATCAGAAATGCACCTCTCTACTCCATAGATGGTAGTATCAACACTTCAGTTGGGTGGCTAGACTTATATATTTGTGTGTCATCAGCGTACAATTGGTGAGACACTGGGTGATGATCTATGACACTTGAGAGTGGCTGAGTGTATATGATGAAGGGAACAGGTCCTATAATAGACCCCTGTGGAACAGCCCAACATAGATGAACTAGGCTGGAGTTTATTCCATTTGGAATAACAATTTGTGTCATGTTGACTAAGTAGGACCTTGAACCACTGTAAGGCTGTATTGTGAATGCCAAATACATGCTGGAGACAGTGAAGTAATATAACATGGTCTATTGTGTCAAATGCTGCAGACAAGTCAAGGAGGGTGAGGACTGGAATCTTTCCACTGTCCAAAGCAGACAGAATGTCATTAACTACTTTCAGAAGAGTTGTTTAACTACTGTGGCAAGGTGATATGCAGACTGTACATTGCTAAAAAGACTGTTTGAATTTAAATGAAATACAAATTGGGGTAGAACAACTTTTTACAAGATTTCCTATATGAAGTGGAGTTTAGAAACTGGGTGGTAGTTCTTTATATCGTTATGGTCAAGTGTTGGTTTCTTCAGCAGAGGCTTTACAAAGGCAGTTTAAAAAATGATGGGAATTCCCCCGATGGGAGAGAGATATTAATAATGCCAGTTACTGAAGGCAATATTGGGTCTTAGCACTCAAACAGTAGTGATGTTGGAATTTGACTTTGCTTAACTCTTCATCATGATTGTCCATACTAAATCCATAGAGACAGGTTCAAATGCCCTTATGGTTGTTGCTGAAATTCTGTATCATAACTGTATGGTTACAAGTCAGTCGAAATTGTGTTGTCAAGCAAGTCTCTAATGGTTTGTACTTTGTCGTGGAAGAAATTTGCAAATAGGTCCAGACGGTCTACTTTAGAGAAGGTATTTGGAAGGTGTGTACATTTGTTCCTTGATGTTAGTTTGTTATCTTCAAAAGCTCTTTGCAGCTGGAACTCTCTGTGATCTTAGTACTGTAGCAGGATAATTTGGCTAAATTTACTGTGTTTGTGATGTTCCTCTTAGCAACTTCATAGATTTGTTTATGAATAGTAAGTCTAGTGGAAAGCCAAAACCTCTCTGCTTTACAGTGATGTCATTTAGCAATGCAAAGCTGGTCCCTGGCACTGCTATACCAGGGAAAACACATTTTTATTGACACTCTGCATTTGTTAGCTGGGGCATGTTTTTCAAGCAATGAACGCAGGCAGTTAGCGAGTTGTTCTACTGTAGGATGTAAGCAAGTTGTTAAGTTTTCTTGGATGTCATGCATTGATTTGGTTCTATTTATCAAAGGTTTCTCTTAGTAGCAAATAAAGGTGGAGGGTTAGATACTGATACGTTGAGATGCCAAAGGTGATCTAATGCAAGTTTGTGGGATAAAAGGGTGGATTGCAGAATATTATCATCAGGACTATCATGAAACCAGGCTAAAATTTGAGCAAGTTTATGGGTGGGTTGGTTAACTGACTGTTTAAGGTTGAAAATATGAATGGAATCTAGGAGTTTTGATGTTTATGGGTTTCCAGGACAGTAAAAGTGAAGGTTGAAATCTACAAGAATAATTAGGTTGCCACCTATCAAATTTCCATACTTCAAAAGATTCGGAAACTGCTCGAAAGAGAGAAATTCGGTCAGCTTGTTTTTCTTTTAGGAGGAGGGCGGTAGAGACAGAAAAAATGGACTGACCTTTGTTCCAGTGTGACTGTTGTTTCAAATGATGTGTGGCAGAAATTGAAGGTTGTGTTGTACGTAAGACATTTTATCATGGAATTCTTTTTGATGAGTGGTGTTAAATCTGCCCAATTGGGCTTATCGCCTGATGTTTTTAGCCAATCATGTTTCTGTCAGGAAGAAGAAGTTGCTATTCTGTTCGTTGATAAAATTAACTATTTCTGTGCGCCTTTCCAGTGGTCTTACTGATTGGGCATTGAATAATGCAATACGTAGATGAATTTGCACCAGGTTATCAAAATTAACGGCTGAATTTATACATTGTTTATCTGTTAAGGGTGAAAGGGAGATAAATGGAATTCTACTTCTAGGTCGGCCAGCTTTGAAACGTTTCTTTTTTCACTTCTGTTTACATTTAAGTAATGACAAATGTAGTCCCAGTTCATTTAGTCTTGAGCACAATGTAGTGTGAAGAGCCAAGTGTGGTCATTTAATGCAATTAATGAGGGTCCATTATAGCATAAATGGGTTAACTGGCAATCATGTGATGGCAGTTTATTCACTAAAGACGTCTGGAACAAGACAGCTGAAACAAATAATAATTGTTCTCATTTCCAAAATAAGGAGATGAAGAAACGAATATGAACTGAACAGCCAATGCATGATGAAACACAATAATGTAGACAAAGATAGACAAGAAGCACATATATCATAAAAAATAGCACAAAAACAGAAGAGTTGCATCAAGCCAGTTAAGTGATAGCAGCCATCTTTCCAGAAGTCAACACCCCCAACCAAAATTTAATTTATTGTCTGCAGTAACCTGTATCATTGTAAGAAGCACATGTAATATGAAATCATGAAATAGACAAACTGGTTCTAGAGGACCCTTGCAAGCTCAGAATGTGGGGCTATTTAAAAGAAAAGAGGGGTTACCAGAATTTTACCTATTTATTTACTGTAAGTGTATGAACCATTTTTATCTAGACTCTTGATATGATAAACTTCATTTCATGAAGTTCAACAGAAACAAAAAAATCATGTTCTCAGCACTTCTTTGCTTGTTTCAGAATTGTATAAATCATAATGTAAATTCATTTTTGTACTTCTTTCCCTTCCAGTGCTTCTATGCACTCATAAAATCAGATTCAAAGAGTGGTGGTCACTCAGAAGAGACAAGGAGTAAATCATCTATTTTAGGGCAGAGTCTGCCCTTCAGTGTGGTTTTGGCGATAAAGACAAACCTGCCATAGGGTCACCTGTGTTCACTGGTCACCTGGTCACAACAACCATTCTAATTTCCTTCCAACAAATTTCCTTCTTATATGCCTTGTATTTAATGGTCATCTAAATTGTCACTAGAGCACTACACGTATTCAAATATGAGACTTTATTTGTTTGATGAGCTAAGCATTTTTAGATAAAGTCACATCTTGTTTATCAATGTTTAAGTTGATTAATTGATGTTTATCTTGATTGTACATACTGTACTCCAGTCACACTGTCAGTGAAACCTGAAGGCTTCAAAAGCAGGGCAGGAGATTTAGAAGCAATTTATTTGCTGAATGTTGGGAAAGTAGTTGTGCTATCACAGCAGAAATGGAGATAATTTGTGTGACAGGTATTGTTAGATATTTTCAACTATTTGACTGAATTAAAGCTATCTTTGAAAAAGAAATGTTCATCTTTGAGTAGAGCTAAGTGTTACATCCCTTTTCATTATGATCAGGGGTCATTCAGTATTCAAAACATGTTTGTGAAGGCAGGTGCTTTTTTGCTTGATGGGTCAAGTTGAATAGACAGGTATGGCTTCTTTTGATTTTCTGTTTATCACAGGCCTCCCACATAACCAACTATCTTTTGATCTTGGTGAGATGAGCAACTGATTAATCCAGATATCTTTTTTATAGCTTGAACAAAATAAGATTGGTCTATATTTTTAAGTCTGTGATGATTTCATTTCTAGGATAAATTAATGTGAACAGGGTACAGCAAATCTTGTCTGGAACATAAATTTGGGAGAGAAAACAAATAGCTATAACTATGATTTTATTGTACAGTGCTCTTAAAACAATCTTGATAATATTATGATAATAATAATAATAACAATATTGAATGCATGACATTTTTCTGTTGATTACCTCAGAACAGTTGGTGTGATGTACTTAATATAGACACAAGCATTTTGTACCTTTCTAAAGTTGATACATTTTTTCTAAGCACACTTCAATTAGAGATAATGATTTGGGTCTTATTCTGGAAAAACAAATGAAGCTCAGAGAATATTTTGAGAGTGTGGATGAGCATATACATAGCTGAAATAAAGCCATATTTTGACAATTTCTTTTAATATCCCTTATTTTTGACATGTTTCTAATTAACATATAATATTACCACGGAGATGAGGTAGCTGTCAACTGTTTCAGTTGCTTGGTATATTGATAACCATCTCTATGGACCTCCTTGATTGTCAATTTATGTTCACCTGGTGCAGATTGTATTTCTGCTTACTCATGGCAGAGACTTTATTGATACCTTTACAGAATTCAGTTGGCTGCTTGTGAACTGACTAAAGCAGGAGACTGAAGCTGACTCTTACCAAGCATCCTGTAATACGTCTTTTTTCCTATCATAACTTTTTTTCTGTCACTCTCACATCCCATGACTTAAAATTTTTATTCTTTTCAACATTTAGCTAAGGTTTTGGTTTTATCCTAACCAGTACCAATAGTCAAAAGTACCTATTAAGCGATATGTCTTTTTATATACCAGTGTCAATCGTTTCATCTGTGAAAATGCAAAAGATGAATTTAGTAACTTGCTGTTAGATTCTCATGACAAAGGCATCTTGCACCATAACATGTTGTTAACCTGGATTCTGAAGTATATACCGCATACCATATTTTAAGTATTTTTTCTTACACAAATAATCACTATTCATTTCAGAGAATGAAATATTATTTGTAAATAAATAATTAGTATTTTGTGGTACAGACATACAAAAGAAAGGCATTGTACCTGAATAAGGTTGACATGACACATGATACTTGACAACTAAACACTACTATTGTATACAATTGTACAAAGTTTGTCTCATTTTGCTCAAAAATCAACAATCAAGTAGAATTACAATATAAATAGAAGTACTCAAAAAGACTTTCAACATTATTAGTCATCTTTGCTAGCAAAGGTTCTGATATGTTAACTATCTATACCTTGATAGAATGATCCGATACTTGTTTTGCACTAGTGACATATATTGGATTAATTTTCCTTCTGTTGTATGTAATGCCAACTAACCAATAGTATTCTACAGCAGTACGTTGTACATTGGTAACAAAAATGAAGGAGGCAATTGAATTCAAAAGGATACTTTATTAGTTTGATATTGTAGTCTACATATCAGAAAGAAACCACATGTATATTTGAGTCCATTCCAGTTCTTTGCACTCCTTGTCTTGTTCATGAAGGAACAGTTCATATTTGAATAACTTGATTGGACCCAAAACACTGAAATATTTTATCGATCCAACAAGGTGTAGATAGGTTAACATATTGGAACCTTGGCTAGCAAAGATCTGATTATGAGTGAATGAGAGAAGAGAGAAATGACAAATGTTGTTTCATTGTGCATGATCATCTGATTTCAGAGCATGCTTTGTAGCTGTTATGGTGTTTTGTGTTAGCAAAATGATTAAGATAGTCTGTACATGTATCATTTATGGAAATAATTTATTGGTAAATTGTCTGCAAGGTCAACAGTAAGTTACCTCATTATCAAATTGCAAAACAAACATAAAAGAACTCAGATGATTTGTTTTTATTGAATGTCTGTGTGTGTAAGAGAGAGACACACACACAGACAGAGAAAGAAGAAACAAATAGGTTACATGGCAATTGTGATATGTATTTTCAATTACCTGACAATTGTGATCTTCCTCATCTAAGGTATCATAAATTCTGAATAGCATCATTAGAGCCAAACCAGCTCTTAGTTTTAAACATAGTACAGTGGGACCCCGCTATAACATGGTAGTTTGGAGCCATAGAATCCGACCGTGTTATGAACCGAACCCTGTTATAAGCAACCATGTACAATACCAACACATTTTTGGATTTAAGGGGGGGGGGTACATAAAGACGGGTGCGAAAATGCATGGCACAATTACTATTTTTGATCAATATATATTAAATGAGAAAAACATTTGCTGTGGTAACAGAAATTGCAGATATAATATATTACTTTATTGAGAGAACCATGCATTGGTACATACACGTGTCTAATTTATATATGCATGTATAATCTATTGCATGAAAAGAGTATCAACACCGTGTACTCACCAGCGAATCTTGTAACATACATTGAATCCATAATACAAATATTTCCATCGAAAAAATCCACACACAGATGTAAAATATTCAATAATTTTGTCACAGATCATTATGTGGCTGAATTCAAGGAAAAGAAAATAACAAAAATTATGTAACGGGTGTACGTAATGAATGATGAAATAGTACATGTCCATAGATTAAATAATGGAAGCTAAAGTGTATTCTTATAATTCAGTACATGTACATCTCAGGATCTTTCTGTCTCTGAATTCAGTCATTGTAAATTTCAGAACATTTTCCCACCTAAGCTGCTAGTCAAAGTCCTTTGAACTTGCCGCCCAGCTATTGCGTCATGGTCTTTTGATGTACTCTAATAAATACAGCAGGCAGAACTGGCTATATTTTAACCACTGATTTATGTCACTGTAAATATCAGCACAGCTAAAATGATAACGTAATCAACACTAACTTTGTCTCCCAGCTATTTGCATGTGTACAGAGGACTCCTGCATGGAGTGATTTATGTGTTCCAGATCAAATATTTGCATTCAAATACGCGTAATTAAGCGTTTCCGAGACATCAGTGTCATATACATTTTATACCATTACATTTCTCATCTGTCAATAGTTATTTTTTTTTGAAAAACTCTGATTTTTAGCTGCTTTCTGCTAATGTCACGTTTGCTCTTGGCAAAGTCAATTATAGTTCTCAGTTGCAGAATTCGAATTTACTAGTGAACAGATTGCATAAAACAACACCGCAAAGCCATGCGCACATGCTGGCGGCTTTGTTTCTTTGATGCTATATAAAACCGTTGCCCCATGAATTGAACAAGTTTAGCTCGGCAGTTCACTTTGATGATAAACAATGTACTTAAATTAATTGATTTATATATTCTGGTGAGAATCTTTTATCAACCACCGCATTGGCTGCTGCTTAGTTGTGTATGAAATTAAGAGAACATATATCGGAGATTATTAGAGCAACGATTGTATTCAGAATGCATTCAAGACAAACACAAGGTAGACATGATGGCTTCATTACTCAGGAATCAGTAATTATAATATTGACACTTATGAGCTGTAATTTTTCAACAATAAACAAAGATCAAAATTCTCAGTAGGCCCAGCAATTGGTTTGTATTTCCGACGTTTATTTTGTCACAGAACTAGAAGAAATTTGATAATACATTTTCTACACGTTCTTTTTCGAACTGTTTAGACGAATATGAGAATGATAATTAAACTCTTGCCGTATTTTTTTTTTATACTTAAATTTTTTTAAATTTTTTTTTTGGTCTTTGAGAAAAATACCTGTAATAAATTACCTGAAATTTCTGGAGCCATGCCACGACCGGGTTATTTCCGAATCTGTGTTATAATGGGGCGGGTTATAGCGGGGTCCCACTGTAACCATATTCACAGCCTGCATTTCATTTGTTAAAAATGTGTAGATAAAGCTAACTATGTAAACCATTTTATTTGTGGACATAGAAAATGTATCTATGTCATCACTACTGTTTGAAAAGAATCATTGAAAGCCTTCTTTTGTAGTTTAGCTTGTGATATATCTAATCTTTGTTTTTTATTCACAGAGTGGTAAAGGAGCTGCTGATTGACATCCGAGACCAAGTTGGCTGTCTCTACAAACTCACAGAGTGTGTTTCCCTGTTGGATATGTTGCTTGGATTTGCCCATGCTTGCACAGTTTCAAACTTTGGTGAAATTTTGTAACAAATTTTCTTTAAATTTTCTTTGTTTTATTTGTTGTGGCTTACACATTAACTGTAACAACTTGTATTCCATGTTTGTGAAGGGTTCAGGTTTAGGTGTTAATTACAATGTCTTTGGTTTGACTCAAATCATACATGCCAACCATTCATTACACTTTTTTCAACTAAATTACGCATTACGAGTAAACATATATGGATTACGCTTTTTCAGTATATCCACCTTCGAAATTTAAAAAAAAAAATTGTTTTCTTGTTTTATTAACATTCCATTAATCCTACATACTATTTTAGACAAGGCCGCTTCTACATAACTACGATATTCGAGTACACATGTCCGTGTACTTTCCTAACAGTATCATGTTCTCTTTATAGCAACTATCCTGTTACCAAGATGCTTTCAAGTTTTCAACCTCATTCTATTTATATCAGCTGTATGGTTGAGAGAGGAGATAACAGACTGGTTTCTAATTTTGCTAATCTTTACGCACATATTCTATTTCTAATTTATATAATGTGTAGAACCAGTCTAAATGTTTTTGGCGCTAAAAAGTATAATTTGTTTTTGTCAATGCGTATATGAGAGCAAAATTATCTCCTTTTAAATAATTTCACAGATGGTTTAGAAAAAGGCAATAATAAATGGAACGAAAAACAATCCTCCAAATATGAAGACATGATGACGAGGGCAGCATCACGTGACATCTAATATTTGGTGCTAAGTGGCTTCAGATGTTAAGATGGATTCTAGTCGATGTTAGAGCACATTTATTTTTCCGAGAATTTCGTAGATGGATCAGAAAAAAACAAAACAACAGAATCCTTCATAGTTTCAAAGATGAATATATGAATGGCATAATACAGTCTTCCATTCTAGGACAGCATCATGCTCATTGCAGACTGCGGAAACAATTTTAACATTGGTCATGGTGGTAAATTTGATGTGGAAAACCACATGAAAACAACAAAACACATGGAATTACCTTGCCTTACGAACTCCAAGACTAAGGTAACGTCTTATTTACAGCAGAGCTCAAGTGCAGACATGAATACTATAAATGCTGAGGTCTTATTTACTGAGTTCTTAATAGATTGTGAAAAATAAATCTTGTGACAGAAAACTTCATCAGCCATCTGAATCTGGTTCTTCAGAGGATAAATTGAGTACAAAGCCAACTGGATCTTTTAATTCTTCTAAGGGCAAAACTAGCAAATTGGATACTAAGATGTCACAAAAAGAAAAAGAATCTGTTCACTGCTATGAAGACTCCAAATGTGAGATGGTTTTCAAAAGGCTTAATAATCCAGTTACAAAACTGTATTGCTTGTTTTTGAAGAGTGCCATTCCATTGTTTGATGCAGCAAATGTTGTCTTGCAGAAAGAAGAACCATGCATTCATATTATGCACAAGATTCTGTCAAACCAGTTGTCAGATTTGCTAATTAGGTTTATTAAGCCATAAACCATCACATCAGCCAAGCTTTTAACTGATATAGACTTTTATGACCATGCAAACCAGAAAGATAATGAAAATCTGTGCTATTGGTGCAGCAGCAAGAGAATTCATAGAACACAATTATACTCTTCCTTTGAAGATGTTCTATGATAACGTTAGAGATTATTATGCTACAGCCTGTGATTTCATGCTCCATCAATTTCTATATGGAGATGAACTGCTTTTAAATTCTTTCAGTTGCTGATGTAAATGAGATACAGTCAAAAAGCTTCAAAAGTGTTAGATTCTTTGTCAAGAGATATCGCTTTCTATTGCCATCCTTGTCTAACTTAGATCATCTGGAAGGAGAATTTCTGAAGTATCAAGTTGGGATTCTACCTGACAATATACTGAATGCAGAGTTGATGTGCCATGGCACCTTATTTCCCAGCTAAAGGCCTCAATCACTGGATAATATACATTTCCTCTTCTTTGTCAGGCTATGAAAGGAATATTGGTTCTTTACCATTCTAATGCTGACTGTGAGAGATTGTTCAGTGTTGTTAACAAAACTAAAACTGAATTCAGATCCAGGCTAAGTAACCCTGTACTGAGTGCTCAACTGGTGTGTAAAACTTTCATGGCCTCAGCTGGTACAAAGTGTTTTGAAATGCAGCATCTGTTGCTTTCTAAAGCTAAAAGTGCTACATTCGAAAACTTGAACCAGTGAATGATTGTTAAAAGATGAGAGGTGCAAATAAATCATTGTTAATTGAAATTGTAGCATGTTATATGTGGATTACTCTTTTTCTGCCTGGATTCCTCTTTTTGACCACATGGATTACACTTTTTCCTCATCAGGGGTTGGCATGTACCCTCAAATGGTTGCAAAGGAATATCATGGTGGTCTAATTAAAGTACTTTCTAAACCTCAGTCATTTCAATTTGTGCATGTCTCAACATGCTGTGCTAACAGTCATCAAATTAAAGTCAAAGACTCCAGGTGGCCCAGTGGTCTTAATCGCTTGACCTCACCAATCTCTGCTATCTCACCTCTGTCCACATGGGTTAAAGATCGTTTTTACTAGGTTCTTTCTCTTATACTACCCGGCTGTACATTTTCTGAGATTTCCTAGGAAACCTTGAACAAATGTTCCTAGGAAAAACCTCGGAGTATTGATTACTGTCCAATCTAAAAGTCCAAGTTTTTTATACGTAAATGTCTGAGCTTGTCCTAGGATGTAGTGTCCGAGGTTACCTCGGAGATTGTCCTCGGTGTCCTTACATAGTTCGAGGTATGTTCCTAGGAAAAACCACAGAGTATTGGTTACTGTCCGAGGTAAAAGTCCAAGGTTTTTATACATAGATGTCCGAGCTTGTCCTAGGATGTAGTGTCCGAGGTTACCTCGGACATTGTCCTTGGACATAGTCCTCAGTTTCCTAGGACACCCACTAGCATAAAGAACCAGCAGATGAACAATTTATATCATGAAGCAAATGATTACATTAATATATTTTAAATTTTGTTCATCACAAATGAAATTTTCAAAAATATCCAGAATGCCCATTATGTTTCTAAAATGCTAAATTTTACATTTTAGTTTGAAATATTCATCCATTTCCATACTTACTAACTCCCGAGAGGTACAATTACTTATTGCTATTATAAATGACAAAAAAGTGTAAACTACCATATATACTCGACTATAAGTCGATTCAGGTATAAGTCGAAGTGTAATTATTTGGTAAAAATATCGTCCAAAATCGACGGCGCAAGTATAAGTTGAATCTGTTTATAGGAAGCATGGTCGAACCTTGGTAAATTTATTTTTGCCATTAAGAATATGTTTTATTTATTAAGTTTAATAAATTGAAGATTACTTTTATATAAATTTGTAATACAAATTACCAGGTATATTTATTTCAGTCTCTAAGTATAATACAAACAATTCGGTGCTCAGCTGCCAACACATATTGTGTGTTCCGGTATGTACACGTTGGCTGAATCGTGCATAATTTTACGACGCTGAAAATTCTCATCGATTTTAACAGGCACGTTGTTTCTGACTCGAATATTAGTCGAACTTAAGTTTTTAGGTTAAAAATTAGTCTTAAATTTCTTGACTTTTAGTCAAGTATATATGGTATATATTATATGCCTGAATTACAGCTCAGAGTGCTGTATATCATAACTCTCGTATTCTTTTAAAGTTTGTAATGTAGTGTTGATTTGTCCTTTCTCCTGAAAAAAAAAACATGTTTTTAAGTTTGAAAAGATCCATTTGCTGTTAAACGTCATATAATTAAATTATCCACAACTCAAACCATAAAGTGTTTCTCTGACTCTTTTCTTTAAAAATATAGACTGGTTTTCAAACTGACTAGCTCATGAATAAAATGAATTGGTGCTTAAGACAAAGTTCTCTTAGGAAATAAGCCATGGTTTCTTGGAAATGGGTTGTATACAGTTGCTAATAGCTAACAAGGAAGGAACTCTTGTGCTATTATTATGCAGCAGTCACCTTTTGAAGAATATTCTCAATTTTTAAAGTGGAATTGAAGAGATGATAATGAAAATGAGAATTTTTTTTTATTGCTTTATGTTAAGTTTATTTTTTAATTTAGCAAAAAAGTGTAATCCATAAGAGTCTAGCAGCAAACATAATTTGCTGGAAAAAAGCATAATGGTTGACATCTATGCATTTTAATCCTGGTTTCTTGAAGGCTTTCAGTACTTCACTGATTTTATTGTTAATCATTGCATCCTTTACAGCCATTTCTTTTGAATCATTTCTGTAAATAAAAACAATATATATATATATATATATATATATATATATATATATATATATATATATATATATATATATATATATATATATATATATATATATAATATGATGAATTGATAAAACAATTAGTACACATGTAACACTATTGTAACTGTTGTAGCATTTAATTTATAAATCATGTTCAGAATCTTTTAGTTTTGAATTTAATTTTTAATAAAAGAAAATAAGGTATTAACCCTTAAAACACTATTATTAAAAAGTCTACTTTTGGCACTTGGGAAAATCATTTGAAATTGTTGATAAAAAATATACTCAAGGTTATATTCTGTACCTGTCTAAATGCCTTACAAGTTCATCTCAAAATTACAAATCAGAAAACAATTACTTCTTATATATGTTTAAAGTTGGAAAGCTGGAAAATAGAAGAATGATGCACTATATATTTGTATAATTATTGTAGACAGAGCCTGGATGTAGACGATTAGAAAAGGCGTATTAAAATGCACCTTCCTTTTCACGCACATTAGTATGGTAGACAATATACGAAAGCCAACACAAGTACATGTCTTTTTCTAATTTAATGTAATGCAATAAAACAGAAATGAACTTACCCCCAATCTTTCCAATGATCCCTTCCATTATTCCAAAACTCAGCTTTGCCGACACCAAATCCCCGACTTTGTATTCTTCTATTGCTTTTATCGGCTCAACAATATTTTGAAGGCTGAGTACATTTCCGGTAATGGGATTGTCATTTTTTTCCATATGAATAACCCAAACAACTTCATGGCAAATCTACTTTTCAACGCAAATTATAACTCGTAAGCTTTGAATGGACTGCTTTCAAATTTATATGAAGGTGCGAATGAGACTTTTTTATTCCGTGAATCGACTGCTGCGATTGGATTGTTCCAGCCCCTGCTACCATTCAAAGACTGTGAAAGAAATATTTCCAGGAACTTTCCACAACTTCGGTAAGATTTTCTATTAATATTTTAAAAATTTAAAACCAGTAAGTAGATAAGAACCTGCTGTGAGTATTAAGTGGGGTCCTTATAGAAATCTCAATAGCAATAATTTAAAAAAAAAAAAA
Source organism: Unio pictorum (assembly GCA_030141615.1). Classification (NCBI taxonomy): domain Eukaryota; kingdom Metazoa; phylum Mollusca; class Bivalvia; order Unionida; family Unionidae; genus Unio; species Unio pictorum. Next base: position 41,493,943 of record JARLTB010000021.1, read on the forward strand.
AATATCTCCCAGCTTCCGATCGTTGCAGACCGGAAGTGCCATTTCGCGTTCATGTAAACAAAGGAGACCTTTAACAGAGTACAGACATTTTACGTGCAAGTACACTAACACAAGATCACATTAATAACTTTATCCATTACTACTCAGAACTTGGCTATAACTCACAAACAATTTAACTACTGACGTTCAGTTTCACTTACTCACTAAAAGGATATATGTGGCTTTGCAAAACTTAAATGAAAGGTGCAAATGTTCAACATTATGTTGCCATTTTACTTGAAAAATGCCATTTACAGCACATTATTTGTCTACATTTGATGAATACCTAAGTTCTATTATAATTTAATGAATTAATTTTAAATAAAATATCTTATACAGGTTTAAACTCTAAGTGAAAATAGTCATCGTTCAAATTTATATTGTCAATAACTCTGGTAATTTTTTATTTTATTTAACACATTAACCCCTAGCTACGACTTTACGGGGCATGAGGTAGTAGCCTACTTCCAAGGTCTGTAGCGTCAAGGTCATACATGATACACTAAAGTGGGTGTTTTCATTGAAAAGTAGACAGATGTAGCTCTACAATGATAGCAAGTAATCTGGACGTTTTAATTGCATTACAAAATACAGAGGGAAAAACCGAAGTTTTTGGACCCGTTTTTTTTTTTCACCCAAAAATAGCCCATGGTCGGATTCCGAATTTGTGTCCAGATTTTAGATTTTATGACCTCAGATCTAAGGCATACTGGTCTGAAACGCACACAGACAGGTGAACTTGTGCAAAAAGTAGGATAAGGTGGACATTTTGAATATATGAAAATTATGGATCCGTTAAGCAAAAAAAAAAAAAGAAGTTCAATTTTTGCCCTTCCGCTCATGCGCCAGCAAACTAACCAATGAAAAAATTTTCTTTAGCATTAGTAGCCATTTGTCTAATGGATTATTGTTTGGAAATCGATGTATTATGATGTATTCAAAAATAGTCCCCAAAATGTGTTTCCTACTCACATTTCATGCGAAAACAGCAAAAACCTCTAGGGGTTAATGTGTTAAGCATAAAAAGCAGTAACATCATTGAAATGTTTACTATTCTTAAACTCCCAAATGTATTTTATGTTTTTCAGAGATGGAATCATCGTTGTACCAGCAGAGTACTTAAAAGAAAACAGGATCAAGTGTTTGGTGCATTCTTCCCAAATCATTTTGAAAGGGATTAAATTTCACCGTAACTGCATATTATCAGCTTTCATATGAGAAATGACTATTAAAATGGTATCATGCTTATTCCATGCAATCTTATGTATTTTTCATTATTTTTCTTAAAACTAATGTGTCAGATAAACAGTGACATACCCTAATTTAATTTTATTATCAATTTCCACTAGTATTTTCAATTATCCCTGATGTAACTAACATACAAAATTTAAAATGCAAATTGTCAGATAAATGACATATGTACTTTTAAGCATTGAAGACTTTACTTTAGATTCAGTTGCTGGAAAATATATTGTTAACAATCGTCTAGTGTGGTTACAGGACATTGGAATTCAAGGACCACTGTGTTATACTAACATAATTGTTAGTGAAGTGATTAAAAGTCTATGAATGGGTAGAATTTATCTAACTTTGGGATTCCAGCATGTGTGTATGATTTGGTTTTGGGATGACAAACATCATTCATTTTAATAAACTGTAAAAAAAAAAAAAAAAAAAAAAAAAAAAATCGGAATAAATATTCAGAAATCTTTAAGTATACAATTAAAACACACCAAGTCCATGTCCAAGCTGAAAAATTTCTAAGTCACAGTTCTGAGCTATGTCAGAGATAAATAATGACTAAGTTCTTATTTCCTAGGTTTTTCCGAGCTAAAAATTTACTAAGTTCTCATGTCCAAGGTTTTGTCCAAGGTATTTCCTAGGTGTCTTTATTAGTGTTGTTCCGATTATCGATTATAATCGATCATCACTTGGTTGAGCAAACCAATAAGATAAATTGATTGTGAAACTCCATAATTGATTGTGTGTAAAGGGAGACTACTTTTAAGTGTATGCAAAGCACAAAGGTTAGTAAAACTCCCAGCCGCTAAAGTTGACCTGAAATGTATTAATCCCTTCACAACTACAAATAAAATACCTTATAATTCATAATTAGGAACATATAGTTATTATTACATGGTCAAGTTGTTAAATTGTTGAGTTAATAAATTTAAACACATTTGTTGATTTGTTTCAGTTAAATTGCAACATCTTTTGTAGTATTTATAAACAATGACAAACAAGAAAATCATGTCCTTCTATACTTTAAATTATAAATACATCACATATGAATGAATTTCGGGGGATTGTCACAGTATTTCAGTGACATTTGACTGATCAGCCATAAAAAGTTGTATTGATTTAACAAAGTTGTAGAACAAAAGTAACACAATGTAATATTATTGTCAAGTTAAAGAATACATGTCATTTAAAGAGATTACTCCTGTACATTTATAAATATATTGAACTCTTGATCAAAGATATAATTAATAAAAATTTGAATTTGCTTTTAGTAACCGATTTTAATCGATGATCAGTTGGTTAAGGGAAACCGATTATCGATTATGAATTTCTGACCGATTCCCATCACTAGTCTTTATAATGTATGAGATTGTGTCCAAGGTTGTTTATTAAACCTCAGACAAAATATCAGCAAAGCCTTGGACATCCAAGCTTTTTCCAAGGTCTTCCTAGGAAAACCTTGGAAAAACCTCAGATATCCGAGGTTTTTTTGGTAACATTTTTGGAAAATGTACAGCCAGGTAACCATCATGTACTGAAAAATGACATTAAACAACAATAGTGTACTATGTCAAACATACTTTTCAGTTCATTAGTCACTTTATAGATATTCTGGTGTCAACTAAATGTAAGAAGGTCATAAGTGAGTAGCCACTACACATAATGTAGATGTAATATTGATTGTATGGTAATTTAAAATATTTACGAAATTGAGAAGAAAATTGAAATTCTAGCTTTTTGTAATTTATTCTGTCATTTTTATGAGTCTGTAGTCACTTTGGTAAAGACTAGTGTAGTTTTCTAAATAAAGCCAGATCATTTGATTGCCAGATGACAACATCAATGCGATTACTTCAAGTTTTAATATTGGTATGTAGTTAATCTGGTTAATATGATGGGTTCCATTTGGTGCATGCCATGTCCAACATCATTAATCTTTATGTTGGCCCAGGGTGTTGGCTGTATCAGGTTGTTGTAGCTTGCGAACTTTAGCAGCCATCTCCCTCTTTCATTGGTAAGCTCGTTGCAAGAAGGTCCACAATGATCATCCCAGTCTTTTAGAGCATCTTTGCCAACTTTGGCATTCCAGTCTCCTTGGATGATAAGGATGTCATTTGTTATTTACCATGTTTATTATACCCTGGAGTTTGTTGTAAAACTCCTCTATTTCTTTATCATCAAGATCAGTAGTTGGAGTATAGACTTGAATAATTGTGATGTTAAAGGGAGATGCTTTCAGACGAATGGAGATGATTCTGCTGGATATGGAGCGACATTAAAGCAAAGGTCCCTTGATGGCTTTGTTTACAAGGACGCCTACTCCATTTATGGACTTGTTCAATTCTCCACTATAGTATATAATATGCCCATCTTCAGTTTGGTGTTCTCCTAGGGTTTTTCATCTTACTTCACAGAGTCCCAGAATGTGCAATGTCTAGTGTCCCATCTCATGTGTCAACTCATGGAGTCTTCCAGTTTGTGCCAGAGTTCTAATGTTCCAGGTGGCGATGGCAATGCTGTCTCTTGCTATGATTTTATGCAAAGTACTAGTAGCACACTTGTCACCTCCATTCTGGTGGAAAACAGCAGGCGCAGTCATTGTTGACCTGGGCGACGACTGATCCAGTATGGTAACTTCAGCTTTGTCCAGCATTTTAAGTGTGTCTTGGGCAAAAGTCATCTGGTGGATCCCATCCCTCTCCAGACAATGATTTGCCAGAAGGGCATTATTCAATATTCAATAATCTAATGCAATCAGTCATTGGAAATTCTTTAGCAACAACAAACCATACATTTTTATAACAGTATCCTTCAAATTAATGATACTTTCAACAGGGGTCAGCATGAAAACTCCATGAATAGTTTACACAACACCAAAACATAGTGAAGATTTTTCTACAGTGATAACACATTTACCAGCCATTACACTTTTGGCCTGATCATTATGGTTTTTGTTCTTTACCTAGTTACATCTATGCTTGCCTGTATGTGCCTAATACTTTCCTGGTACATGCAAAAAATAATAAAGCAATAAGAAGGTGTTTGTTATTTTCATTATTATCTCTCAGTGTTCATTGTCTTTGAAGGTCTTTGACATTTTCGAAGAAAAAAAATGATGTAGCATTTTCAAGGCCTTGAAAGTTTGGGAAAATCAAGCCGATTACCCTGAGATCATTAAAAAATTTTGGAAATTGAAATAACCCAAACATTTTAAATTTTGTTCAATGAACACATATACAAATTGTCCAAGGTTGTTAGATTCAAGTCAAGTTTTCCTGGTTTCTTTCTTTTGATAACCAATTCAGTGTCATTTCATCATTAAACAGTATTGTAGTATTTTGCATTCAAAGTTTTTTATAATATAACTTGTATACAAAAATGTTAGCAACAATATGTCTTAGAAATAAATATTTTAGCATTTGAAAGTTTGAAAAAAGTCTTTGAATTTATCATTCAGAACTCTGTATGAACCCTGTCTCTTTAGTCCCACATATGATATAAATTTGAGAATATAGAATCAAACATGTCTACAGCAACCTTTGTAGACTAGAGACCTTTGAAGGCAAGTTTAGGTCTCAGACATGGTTAACACATTAAGTCTTGAGCCAAACAGCTAAGCAGTCCCCTACAGCATACTTCCAGAGATCGCCTAGAGCAATGTTAGCCTTACCAGTGCTTGTATCCCTGAGACTTGCTGAGAATACTTGGCTTGCAGATTTATTTCAGAGAGCTGTGATTAATAAATGTTATTTTCTTATTTATTTTCCTTTAATTAAGTAAAAATTTGGCACAGCAGTTCTTAATAGAATTACATACAAAAATGGTATAAAATGTTGTGCTACATCTAGAAATAAAACTGGTAAAATGATTTTCTTACCAATTTGTTTCTCCTGCCATGAATAATCCATAAAATTCATTATGAATTTACACTGAATAATTAACACTATCAACACATGAAATTCACTCTATTTTATGTACACATAGATTCCACTTGTTATCTCTATTGCAAACTTAACCTGGTGTGAATACTTCTTCAGTCTGTCAAGTAAAGGTCTTAGTCATGGTGACTTCCAGTGGCTGATTATTGTAATTTTTTTCATTTTCTGATCTAAATATTTCCACTCTGCCGCTATTGAAGTCAAATGTTTTCCCCTTTCTTCAGCAATATTCACTGTATCTATATAACCTAACATTTTATTTGTTAAACAGCCTGCATAATTAGGAAGTGGCTTCAAATCAACCATTGGTTTGCACCGATTTAACTCGTTGTTTGGGATACAGGCAAGACAAATACTGCCACTCAAGCTCGGTGTCTGGGATACAAGCTAGGTAAACTCAGCCACGTTATCGAGGCACTCAGGAGATGAGGGTGGTAAAGTATGATGAGTTATTGAGGCAGCAGGGGTTAATGTGTTACTGACAAATGGGCGTAATATGCACTGAATAGCAATAGCAGTCGTATTATTATCATTTTGCACGTTTTATTATTAGTAGTAGTAAAATGCTAGATCAGTGTATCTTTTCTCTAAACATTCATGTACAGTACATTAACCACTGATTCTTCTATCGTTGTCAAATGTCAAAATTTTAATCAATATTTAGCAGTGCTTTTAATTTGCATCCAAACTTTATTTATGGTTAGGAAACACAGGAATGGCTTTTTGTTGGGCCAACTGGTATAATTGGCAAGATAAACTGCAAACAATTGATGGATTAAGCAGTTGCTCAAACTCACAGATATAAAAGACAGTAGGCTTTTGTGAGAGGCAATTGATGATTAGGGAATGAAAAGAAGCATCTTATGGCTATTAATTCATGTAATATACTTTTATATGTATGCCTTGTTTTGCTCATTATACAAAGAAGTTGAATTTATATACTTGGAGCAGTCACTGCTGATACTTTACAGTAATGGTGAAAAGCAGGGTGAAACCAATACCTTGTAGAAAAATGCACGACTGCTGAATAGGATATTAAAAACAAACAAGAAAGCCAGCAAGACTAATTAAAAGTTAATTCTTGTTGATGCCACTATTTTGTGAAAAAGACTGGCTCTCTGTTGCAATTCAAAGAAACCATGTTCTACACAATTGTGTGTTATGCAAGCACCAACAATTGATTGGCAAAAAAAGGATTCCCAATTTTGTTGATCTAAAGGTACCTAACTAGACAGCCACATGGTAAAATGCATGTGACAGTTATTTGTCTCATCATAATCTGACCTTATTTCCGTATTGTCAACTCATAAGTCATTTAGCATTGTTTACTATAAAACATGTATTCTGTGTTTTTTTAGGACACATTTTCTGCATGGGATGTATTTTCATTCCATCTTTTAATTTAATAATGGTATGGTATATACGGTATAAAAATGCCAGGTGTTCTTCTATGTAAATTTCTTTTGTCAAAATGGCATATAGTGTATGTATAACAGTTACTGCATCTATAGTGATCATTCTTGGGATTAAAATTAATTGTAGACAATTTTATTGTTGTGGTTTATTTTTTTGTTGTGGCTTATTTTATTTTTCTTAATTGTTGTAGAGAGAAAAGAAATTAATTTATGTGAATAACATTTAAATTTAACATAATATTTAGTGAAGAAGCAAATTATAGATAAATTAATTTGTCACAACAGAACATGTAGGATTTTTCTTGTTTAAAAGAAATGAAAATCAAAGACATAATGTAATAAGTTCTCTGCAAAAATCGAAAGATATTATGAAATAAGGAGGTAGGAGGGAAGTGACCCCAAAACTCTGGAATATTTTTTTCCTCCGGCATGAAAGTTGACCGTTATGGTGTAAGTTCATTTACATTAAAGCAAACTACAACTTAGCTTGAACCGCTCCGGTGGCCTAGTGGTTAGAGCGTCCGCCCCGGAAGCGGGAGGTCGTCGGTTCGATCCCCGGCCGAGTCATACCAAAGACTTACAAAAATGGTACTAACAGCTGCCTCGCTTGACGCTCAGCATTAAGAGGTTAGTGTTAGGACTGGTCGGCCTGGTGTCAGGATAATGTGACTGGGTGAGACATCATGCTACATGTCTGCGGCATGATGTCTCAGTGCTAGACATCACTATAAACTGCCTCACTGCAGACATTGTAGCGATATGACTGAAAAATTGTTAAAGCTACATTAAAAATCCTAATCAAACTAACAAACAAACAACTTAGCTTGTATGGTATTAGCATAATTTTCGAAACATTTCTGAAACTTTATTTTTTTTAATTGTATTTTGGAGAGGTCATTAAAGTTTAGCACAATGGTGCCCATGATTATACTCCAAAGGATTAGCTTATTCAATGCGTAATCAAACCTGCAGTGTACATGTGATTTATGTAAATACATTCAGTAACCTAACTGCAAGCGCTGAATCAGACCATATCGTTTTTCGTTTTGTCCAGTTTACATAAACAAACAATCATCAAGTCAAATGGAAGAGGTTAAGTGTTACAGCAACTTGTGATTGCTAAAATTCTTGTCATCTTTTGATCAAATTATACACAAATCTAAATTAGGCAGAAACAATAAGAAAACAGATAATTAAATAAATTACTTCTAATACAAGTTAATATCAATTATTTTTAATAATCATTCATGCTACATGAGATAAGTATACATGTAATTTTTTTACAAGTATAAGTTTGCCTTCATAAATGCATTTAGAACGTACCTTGTGCATCTTGAGATGTCTCAGAGTGTAGCGGCTTATACATGGGTAATGCACTTTTAGTGTTTATACCTGTTCAGTTTGGTTAGCAGCTTATACACAAATGGGCTTGTATGCAAGTATATATGGTAGTTTTCATCTCTGGAAATCCTGGAGTCCAGATGGTACTGTTATCTGAACTTCCCAGATAGATATCCAGAGCGAATCCTGGACATAATGTTCATAAAATTCCATAACATTAGCATTGTCAGAACTGTATATGAGGCGGTTGGAGCATGAGATATGATTGTCTCATTAGAAAAATGAATACGAACACAGAGAGAGAGAGAGAGAGAGAGAGAGAGAGAGACACACACACACATATATATATGGGGGTGGGTGGGTCTGAGGGACATGGGGAAGTATGTAGCTTCAAGTTTTATGGGTTCCAAACAAGTAATACAGCAGTTACTCTAACAAATCCCTCTATTGTACTGGTGTTGGCACTTTATCAGCAGAAATCAACTATGCAAGCGCAAGGTTGCGCTTATTATTGTTTTTCGATTAATATTTCATGGCTAAAATCATCCTCAAAAGCATTAGTCATTTAATTTTATTTTAACAAAACTAAGATAATAAACAAGTTAACAAAGAGATTATTCAGTTCAGTGTGTGAAATGTTCTTTATGCAGGTGGTACTTCTATTTTGATGGATATTGTATACTTCTTGTCAGAATGTTTGCATTATGTACAAAGGAATTAAATGCTCTACTTTGCTGTTATGCTTGGCAAAGTCAAACTCCATGAACCTATAGGTTTGAAATTTATTTTTGCTCATCTTTGCACATAGATTACATCCAGAATGACACTTTTCAAAAATAAAACACTTGAACACAGTTCTAACAACTGAAGTAATCATGTCTTGCATTTAAATTTATAGAGTAAATATTGACTCAAAGAAACATTGTCGCTAATCTCAAACTTTATTAAAGTTGCTTTCGACATTACCATTCATTGCACTGATGTGTAATAAAATTGGTTCAACATGTATTTCTGATGTTTGATTAATTTGTTTCTGCTTTGTCTATTTGACCTATGCAAATTAGCTAAATGGACTTGCCAAAAGGAAATATTTGACACATCAACCTAGCTATTGTCAGCCAATTAAGTAATCTCTGAAAGGTGGATGTATGTCAGAAAGATGTGGGGTTTTTTGTTGTAGAAAATCTTTGGGGCAAAGATTCCTGAAATGTTTTATGAGTTGAGGTGGGTTTGGGGGTCCAAAATCATATTTCATGTGATTGGTATGTTTTTGGCAGGTATGCAAAACAAAATTCCTTTATTTTATCAAAGATAAGGAAAAGTCATATATAATCTATTAGACAAACATCAACTTCGAAATTATTTTTTTTTAAAAACTGGTCTGTTAGTGTATTGTTGAGTGATTCTATTTCAAGTATTCATGAAACTTTTTCTCATCTGTTATGAAATCTATTGAAGGCCATTTCAGGAATTTTAACTAGTTTAAATTCTGGAACACATTTTATTCCCAATAATAAACCATATCTGAAAAAAGCATTTTATTCACTGTGTTTATTAAATACTCATTTGACATGATTGTCATGGTATCTTGTATCACACATATGAATGAGTTTGCTCTTTTATTATATTACTAACATAATAATGTTTATAACAGTATTCAATTGATGAGTTTAAATTATTTGACAAGACACAGGACTGGAGCAGCCAGCTCTTATGCAGCTAGGATTTCCATGCCTTTGAACTTTTATTTCATTCCACCCAGTTTATTTGATTTAATATTAAAGACATGATGTGATAATACATTGCAGGTCTACTTTTAATTGAGTGTGATAATGCAACATATACTTCTACAAGTCCTGGATAAAAACATGCTTGGCACTTAATTAGGTTCTCACAGAAAGACTAGAAGACATAGCTATGATGGCAGATTGACATTTCTCACATTCGATGACAAGGGCTTATAGGATTTAAGATTGTTACACTGAAACAGAATTAAAAGATACAACTAAAACACAAATTTTATTTCCCAAAACTTGTTTAACAACAGGTATTTATTTATTAAAGCATGGCCACCAGCAGTCAATAAGGTCATTTTCATAGATCAAAATTTCATTGAATATTGTTATTTACATAATTTTAATTTTAATGTCTCAGTACTATCAACTGCTTTTTGAAGATAAAATGAACCTATTTTTCTCTTTTTATTTACCACTTTTGATCATGATTTTCTTTATGTTCATTCAATAGAGTACAGTTTGGGGCATATTCTCTAGCAAATAAAAATGGGATCCACTACTGACCCTGCCTTATAAGCAGATTTTCAAGTTATCCAGGTAATTAACAAGTTATCCAGGCACAAGTTATCAAGGAAGTGGCATAACTTGTAAATGTCACAGTCCAGTGTGCTACCTTCAGGGATGAATATACAACCAAATGACATATAGTATGGCTACTCATGTGTGACCTATTACTGTATGTTATATCTGTATCTACACTGTTTGCTTCAGCATGGTAATCTGTCTAGCACAGTATTTTATATCATGCCTAAAACTGTCTTTTTAATAACTAATGATCTTAAAACTGTTATTGTACATTCCAGTGAAGCCTGAATTTACGGACACTTTAGCCATCAAGCAAGGACAGCATCCCATTTTAGAGAGGATTGGGTCAGAACAACCTATTCCAAACAATGTGGTTGGTAAACATTTATATTAAATGGGTATAACCTAGAGAGTAAGTGGAGCTTTCTTTTGCATGTGTCTATGTGGCATGAATATGTGCATTTGTGTATTTTGACAGACATTCTTTAATGTCAAGGAAATGTTCATTGAAGTAATCCACAAAAAAAAGAAGCATTTTCGTGGGTACTTAAATTTGTGGTTTTGCCTGTCAAAGTTTGCATATTTGTAGGTATTTAATTTCATGGTTTTACTGATACAAATACCCAAAATAAAGAATACAAAAGAATAAAACTATGCTGATGCAAACAGCAGCCACATTAATGTTTAAAACGATACTACCACCTGTATGAGTACAAACCAAAGACCTGGCAAGTTCAATACTTACACCGTGCTTTTGACCAAGTGAATAACATCAGTCAAAGCCAACACAGCTATCAATACTAAAACAATATTTCAGTCTTTATGAGCACAAATAAAACACCCATTGCCATGTTTTCGATGCACTGGGGCATCATGTCGTAGACATATAGCATGATGCAGTCACATTATCCTGACACCATGCCAATCAGTCCTAACATCAACATCAAAGGAAGCTGACACGGCCAACGAAACCAGACCAGTCAGTTATTAAAATACATATGAATGATCTCTTCCTTAAAATGCTGCCATCCAGTTGCACCATCAGTACTTTATAACTATCAGGGCGTTAACACAGTGACTTAAGATTGGTAAAATTCAACTTAGATCTCCATCGGGTCCTTGAGTTCCTTACCCATCAGAAGCTGCGAACTCAGCGCAAAAGCACTTGCTTACCAGGCAGCTAATGACGCAATAGAGCCCCTGCTGTTTAAACAACAGTTGTTCTCTAATGAAGGATCAGCTGGAATAAGTATTACATTTAACTAGTGAGTATAAAATTATATCTATCAGATACAGTACCTCATCAGATGTGTGCATTGAGACAATATAAAATGATTTATAAGTCTTGCTTCAAAAGATGTAAAAATTAAAACACTTGTAAAAGCTAATATTTATTTACCGGATTACAGTATTGACCTTGATTTATCAAATACAAGTAGCTGAGTTAATCTCTAGGAATGAAACACTAAGAAAATGGATGGGGGGGGGGTCAGCATCCTAAATGGCTTCTTTTTCGCTGGGGACTTAAATTCGTGTGTGAAGTGTCGTTAGTAGGGGTGGGGTTCTTCCTATATACTTTAAAGAATTTTGAGGAAGTTCCCCTGGTCCGCATTCAGAATGTTTACTTCTGGACAATATATTATATATGGCTACGAGCCCCCAGTCAGCAATGCTGACAGTTAAATTAAAAGAAATACAAAGATGAAATTTAAACAACAATTTAATAAATGAAAATTTTAAAGATATTAAGCAATCAATGTCACACTTGACCCAATGATCCTTAGATCATCATTTGATTTCAGTGTGAGGAATATTTTCCCTTCTTGAGTGTTACTCATCTAAATAAGTCTCCTTTCGTCTTTCTCTCCTTCCGATTCCTCTACTTCCGTTTCCTCTTCTATCTCTACTTCCGTTTCCTCTTCTATCTCTACTTCCGTTTCCTCTTCTACGGTATCTCTTGAGGTCACCCGAAATTCACTCGGTATCTCTCAAATTCACTCGGAATTCTTTCCACGTCATCCGAAATTCCCCCCGGAATTCTCTCAACGTCACCCGAAATTCTCTCAACGTCACCCGAAATTTCCTCAACGTCACCCGAAATTTCCTCAACGTCACCCGAAAGCTTCCTGTTGAAAGGTATAATGCATTAGCATATGGTGATGAATATTACCTCACACTAAGTTACTGAATTGAACCATCAGTTTAAGGCGGGACATTTTTGGTCACGCATGCGCACACATCGAAATTCCCATACGCTTCCGCCGCTTACAAAATGGCGCCACAACACAATCTCACAAAGAATTCAAACATCTACATACTGAGCCCTATCAGTATATACATACAAATATTTCAAATATCATTGTATTATAATATTACTACTATTAGTAATATGACTATCTATATATTTATATATATGTCCTACACAGGCGTACCGAATGCACAATATTCACATTCAAATTGCAATAACGGAAATCCGTTAACTCAATGGCAAAATATATCATTATGTAAACAAAGTGCTAGTCTACCATAATATACCTACACAAAGAATTATAATATTAATTCTTATAGCGGCTAGCAAACAATACAATTCTTCACGAATACAAATCGTCCTTTCAAAAGGGCGTAAACGTAATAATGCACGAAATAATATGCACACATATTACTAACAAAAGAGCAACATTTTACCTCCCAAAATAAGGTGTAATATAATAATATCATGAAGAAGATGCAACGAATTTACATCATAATCAATTGCAAGCAAAGGTACTAACGAACATCACGAAAGATGCAAAATATTAATATCATAATTAACTATCCATACTACAATACAAGTAAAATGAATATACATACGAGAATCCTTCCATTCCGCAGACGTATCAAGCAGAAATCAAACAAAAATCACACTGACCTTTGAAGCTATCTTAAGATTTCCTTGATTTCCAAAATCTGAGTCTGCCACCAATTTTCGTCTGGCCGTACGGAGTTCTATTTCTTCTCAATTCTTATTGGAGCGAACTGTCTAATTCCTACTAAACCTTAGGTATTATCTAAAATTTTCGAAACAAGTCCCACCCACATCGCATTTCGATTGGAGGGCGATCGACTCTGGTCAGTCGTTCGACTGTCAATCATCCGAATGTCTGTCTGTGTGCCTATCAATTGTTACAGTCTTCTTATTTAGCGCTGTCCTGTCCTTTGATGTGGTTACGTCACCCGTCCGCGATGGACACAGTCTCCTCTCCCCTCGAGAGCTAACAAAGACCATCTTACGTAAGGGATTAGCTAACTTAGAACAATTTGAAACATCACAGCTGGGTCAGGCAGACCTACAATTTATACATGTACAAGGCCAGTCAGAATCACAAGTTATAGTCACTTATACCTACATACAAGGGGTTGGGGTAAAATCGTCACATCGTGGTTCATGGCAACAACAAAAACTATGAATTTCAAAATTGGTACCCCACGAATATTGATGACACTACAGTGTATGTGTGTGTATATATATATATATATATATATATATATTACCTTAGTGGAAGTCAGGATAGCAGTTATGTCTGTCCATACATCTATCCACACCCTAGGTAAAGCTGAAAATAACAGGTATAAGGGTATCCAAATTATACTACATGTTAAAACTTTTTCTTTCTAGCTAAATAATATGCAGTCTTTTATTTGGAAAGTTGTTGATATATTACATAAAGATACTGAAGATATTATTTATGATGTAATAGTAGTAAGTGATATATCTTTCCATTATGCTATCTTTAATGGATATCTTAAAATGAGCATTTTACAGCTGGTATTTTATGAAAATGCAAAATGCTACCATAAAGGCTAGTTTGACATTGCTCCAACCAGGATACTTTTCTTGCTATAATACAGTTATTAATAATAATTTTGTAACTCAATGACAATTAAGAGTGTGTATTTTGTGTACTTGCTTAAAACATTACAGGCACCTTAATTGTTTTGACTGTGCTTCGTGTTTTCCATAAAGATTATTTATTCTACTCAATACAAAATCTTCATATACAGATTTTAAATTAATTTTTAAGAAGAAACTTTTTTTCTGAACTTCAGAATATTTTTTTCAAAAACTGGTCACTGGAAAAGATTAATAGTTATATTAATGATTATTAACCTTGCTAATGTAATTCTTAGTCTTTTCCAGTGACCAGTTTTTTATTTAAAAAAATATGTGAAATTCTTGAAAGTCTTTTGATCTAATGCATACAATTTATATTATGATCATTGATAATCATGATTTTTTTTATACATATTAAGTTTGATACCATGTTGTATAAGAATGAAAGTTCGTCAGAAAGTGAGGAGATGTGTGATGACACTCCTTATGGATATTTGGCTATTGTTTTCTTTGAGATGATTTATCATAGTGTTAAACAATAAAAATTCATGGATGGAATAACATAGATCTGGACAGATATATAGAACTGGAGCCCTTTATGTAAATACAACAATTTAATCAATTACATAAAAAATGAATTTGATCATAACATTGGAATGATACACTTTCTCTTTGAAATAGAGTTAGAAAATTTATGTGAAATTCATTAGTCATTAAAACAAATTTCATGACATAAATGAGTGACGGACTGAGCTCAAATTGTTGTCGTGAGAGCATGGCCTGGTTACTTCCAGTCTTCCCAAATCACAGTTGGTGATAGTCAGTTTTGCCATTATTCTTTTCCTTCTCTCTATAGCCTCTTTGGGTCATCAACCGTTTTTGGTTCACCCTGCTTTTTTCCACTGTGTTGTACATGTATGGAGCTAGTTAGTTTTCCTTTAAATAAAATTATACTACCCAACCTTAATATGTGTCAGGTTTTTCTTCTCTTGAGATCAGCTAGTATTCCCACTCTTTTTATATTAGATATTTGGTTCACACTGCTTTTTTCCGCTGTGTTGTACATGTATGGAGCTAGTTTTCCTTTAAATAAAATTATAATACCCAACCTTAATACGTGTCAGATTTTTCTTCTCTTGAGATCAGCCAGTATTCCAACTCTTTTTTACATCAGATATTGTCTTATCACAATTCAGCAGAACTAGGCTAATATACTCAGTTTGTCACCTGATACCCACTCAACCTATTATCTAGTAGTTACTACTTTCTACTGGAAAATGACATACAGACCTCTTAGATCATAGCCATTACAACCTGCTATGACTAGTTGAACTGACAGTCAACACACATTTCTAATGCTTCTACCCTCAGCTCTTAGTTGAAAATAATTCACAATGTAATTATACAATTTAATTAATGAACTCCATTCCTTGTCCTAACCTTGTTACTTTGCTAATTAGCAATTCATTGAGTCATGCTTTGTCAGACATTGAAAAATCCATTCTTAGCATACAATCATGATACAAATCATATAAGATGGATAATTTACTTATCACAATTCATATAAGAGTAATTCATGAAATTCTTACACTACATCATGTTGAATACATCTGAATGAAGTAATTCAAATAAATCCATATAATCAATGAGTCATGTAATAAATGAGATGAAGGCATGCAAACCCTTAGCTTCAGAACTCCTTGAAAAATTGATGTATGAATTAAAAATGAATAAATTCAACAAATAATTACAAACTTTAATCAGTGTATGTTTGTGTGATTTAGATTTTTAACATAACATTTAACAAATTTTCAGTTATATCACTGCAATTTCTGCAGTGTGACAGTTTATAGTGATGTCTAGCACTGGGGCATCATGTCGTAGACATGTAACATGATGCAGTCACATTATCCTGACACCATGCCAATCAGTCCTAACATTAACCTCTTAATGCTAAGCACCAAGCAAGGTAGCAATTGGTACCATTATTAATAAGTTTTCTGCATGACTCAGCCAGGGTTCAAACATGCGACCTCCTGCATCAGAGGTGGACACTAACCAATAAGTGATCTATATATTGTATATAATTGAGAGTAAAGTTGTGAACTTTTTGAGACTATCTCTCATCATGTAGTTGAATTTCTTTTCATGACCTCCTTTCTGACACACATCCCTTTGGCAATAGAATGAGAAACACTGATCTCTTCCCTTGCAGTCAGCAATTTATATTGTCAGTCTAGCTCATACATCAGTCATAATGATTATGTGTAATGCTTGACACACCATAATATACTGTGAAATTACCTGTACAAAGTTTTGCACCTTTATGAATTTATTATTCTCAAAATGCTTAGAATATCATGAGACAAGTATTCTTCCAATGGTGAGGGTTCCATTTTTCATCTTGCAAAGACAAAGATAGCATATTGACAGAATTTATTACTAATACATTTACTAAGCTGAGTTAATCTTTTTCCCCTGATTTTAACATCAGAATGCTTCCATATTTTTCCAGAACTTGTTTTGCAACTATATTTTGCCCAAGTCCATCTTTTGTCATAAGTTCTTAATCCAAAGGATCTTAATCTATTCAATGAAAGAATGAGCATGAATCATGCCTAGATCATTATCAGATTCTATAGATTTGGCTATAAATATATATTTTAACCCTTTGCTTTTACCATTTCAAATAAAATAATAAAATAAAAGAAAGGAAAGTCACATTTAGGTCAGTTTGACAAGGCTCCAGACTAAGGAAACCAAGACATTTGTATCCAAAAATCAATATAGATGATAACACAGGGCTATTTATATGAGACAATTAATCAAATGAGGTTGTAGGGAACAACAATGAATATTTGTTTATGGAATTAGAAAATGTTTGTTGGAATAGCAAATGCTCACCTTATGTGGATGAAAAGCTGGCTAAAGTTCTAAATATAAAGGCCTGTGCTCAGTGCTCCTGACAGTTAAACTTTTGCAAGATAAGTATGCTAAACCAGGTAACTATAATAATAAAAATGCAGATGTTATATTACAGAAACAGCAAACCTAACAAAAAACTGGTGTACACTTTAAGGGTCATCAAGTTGTTAAAAGCATGAACAGGAATCTAGAGAAATTAGCTTTGGATTCTGTCTGTGACACACAAAAAATATTTCTCAGATGTCAGGAAGACATGTCCCTTCTTTTGTATGTAGATGTCTTGAACCTCATTCACTGGATAGCCTTAGAAAACATCATGCTCCAATATCACCCCATTTCAAGCAAGAAGAATGTGCCAGTGACAGTCTGTCCAGCACAGGCAAATAGTCCTCAGAGAATTCTCTCTACACTACACTGCTCTGTAACAGTGCCTTTACTTGCTGAGGGAAAGCCTTTGATGGACTTGTGACTAGGCTCAACAATTGACTTCCCTATTACTTAGGCCTCCAGTGAGATTGTCTTTTTAACTAATCTGACTTATACCACAAGTTTAACATAAGTCAGAACTTTCACTGATCTTATCTTTCTCACAACCCTCACATTCTCAACCTTCATGCTTGGCTCATCTTAAATGATTTATTTGCCATAAAAAAATATTGAGCCAAGTTGCAAGTTGTATCATTCAGACCATTCAAGGTCAATGATGCCAATTGCAGAATCTCCTGTGACTGGAGCTAGCTTTCCCTTGAGTTGAGTCACTAATTTCCTTTTGGGAAAAAAGAAATATTCATTATCCCTTATAATAAAAAAGCTATTAGGGTACCATTTCTAATGCACTTAAATTTTCTCAAGGTATGGCAATGCTTTGGATTTTCATTTTACTAATCCTTTTTACAGGGTTGCCATGCTACCGTAATTCAGGAAAGGTTGGGAGAAACATGGGAATTTTCTGCCACCACACATGATACCTGAAACAGTATTGTTATTTAGTCATAACTGAACTGTTCCTGAGTTCATTTTATTGAGCTCTGACCAGAATATTCGGAGGTAGCAGAATGGATCATTTGAGTGCTTACCATAAACATATTTGTTAACTCAATCCAAGCACTCATTTCCTTTGATTCGTCTAGATTCTGTTCTGCAGACAGCTCTATACATACTTTTCCTTACTTGAAAGTATGAAAGCCAGTCTAACATCACAAGAGGCCAATATGGTGGCAGCAAAGCACAGCTGCTTACCATATGTCCTTTGTTAAATTGAGTCATACCTGCATGTTTATGAAATTTGACCTGGTACTCTGATTTGGATTGCTAGTCACACGAGTACACAAATCTCACAACCAACATTTTCAAATGTTTTCGGGGGTAAAAACTGTGATTGAAAGTTGTATAGTGGTTGTAATAAAAATGCAAAAACGAACACAAAATTCTCTTTTTTTTATTCCATGAACAACTAACAGGATTTTGTTTTATCACCTGACCACCATGTTGACATGCATTCTGTTTGATAAATCTGACTTGCCAGATTGCTGTGACAGGTTTCTTGTTATTGTTCTCAAAATAAATTTGTTTAGAATTATGTTCTTTCTGGTTTTTACAAAAGGTATCTGACTTTTATTTCATTGAAGTTTTTTTTATATCATGTGATTATTGGACTCATGATGTAGTTGTGTGTGATTTTGAAGTTGTATGACTAGTACCGGTAGTACAAATGGCAAGTATTGGGTCGGGAGTTTCATCTGGTCTGTAAGCAGATTAAAGACAATAATTACAATATTTGCCTTTTCTGAGAAAATAAATCATTTTCCTAAAGATTTCATGGAGATAAAAGTCATTATAACATCATTTCAATTTGCTTGGCCCACTGGTAAGTGACTACCATATGCTACTACCATGCAGTGGTGGCAAATTCAAAATTTTTTTTCTGCAATTGCTCTGACCCCACATCTTATACTAAATGTACAAATGTGAAAAATGGGGTGAAATATTCAGAGGAAACCTTGATTAGAAAACGGACCATTGTTTTTTTATGCGCCAAATTTATTGTCCAAAATCTCGAACCTCTGAGCTGAACTTTGGTGCTAAAATTACACAGTGACATGTAGCTGATATCATTGGTTTCAGATCTTAAATAGAACACATCAGAAACTGGAAATTGTTGTGTCTTGTATTATAACTTTAAAAATGATACAAGCCCCTGTATGATTACAGGTTTGGGGACTGGTTTATCGATTTCAGGAAAAATTGATTTTACAGAAAATTCAGTCCTTGCCTTTACTATATAAACTTTTGAAGTTCTTTGTCAAAATTTCACTCAATTCTTTTGTAAATGTTTCTTTAAATGATGGAATTTTAATCAAACAGTCTTAAGAAATTGATGTTGTTTGAAAATCTTGTTTGGGATTTTATCGACACAGATAAATTCAGTGTTAAAGATTATAATATTTTTTATTGGGGTTTTTTAATACTGTGATAGGAAATAATTAATTTGTATAACAAGCATATATATATATATATATATATATATATATATATATATATATATATATATATATAATTCTCTAGAGTTAAATGTTTGAAAGAAAACAAAACTAATATATATTTATTATGTTATTTCCACATAGCAACAAAACATCAATATAAATTTAAATGCATTTACATGCCAATTTATTGGAATATTGTCAAACTTATTTCTCATGATATATGTTTTGGTTTTGTACATAATCATCTTTCCTGACTTACCGGTAGATGTTCTGGAAAGGTTTGAAAGAGAAACATATTTAGAGTTAGAAAAACATTTTATAATCTAAAATAATAATTCCATTTAGTAATGAGCATATTTGAACGTTGAAAAAATTAATTTCATCCTGGGAAAACCATGGAAATGACCTTGAAATGTATCTTTATAAAAGTGTTGTAACCCTGTTTTTAGTATTTTGAGTTGCAAAGACCTGTCTCCCACATGAAATTTGTCTTTTGTTTTGCAGTCTTTAATGAAAAATACTAATAAACCACTGAGTGAGGCTTGCGTGATTTGTATATTAATATCTATTTCTGGTTTAGTGGTAATTATGAATCTGTTTCATTCTTAGCTCCACTATCTATGGAAATCCCCAGTCTCTATCAAATCTATGTAAGAGATGATCAGGCAGGATAGCAAGCAAGAGTCACAAATATCCTTTTCTTCCTCTTTAGAGCTTATACCCTTTCAC
Source organism: Unio pictorum (assembly GCA_030141615.1). Classification (NCBI taxonomy): domain Eukaryota; kingdom Metazoa; phylum Mollusca; class Bivalvia; order Unionida; family Unionidae; genus Unio; species Unio pictorum. Next base: position 41,514,247 of record JARLTB010000021.1, read on the forward strand.
TGTTGATTGTTACACCATCACGGAGCATATGATCCCTTATCAATAGAGACTTTTCTTTTATTAAATAAAAGCCAGTTAGTTTCATGGGCCAATTTGAATAATTCTTTCTTGGACAGTATCATAAAGTCAGCATTTGGCAATCACAAGATACCTTCTCCCCCATCTAACCCTGCTCTTGAGTGCAACAAAGCAGTAATTTTTCTCTCAGCAACCAATAACTAGCACAACATGTTGCTTAGAGAATACTATAACTACATAGTACATTAAAATGTCATCTTTCTGTTTTTGATGGCAGCCACCAACCCACCAAACTGACAAATTCAGCTACACAGTAGTGACAGGTTCATATCAACCATATTCCCAGACAGTGTTGGTTTATTTTAGATTCAAAAGATGTGTTTTGTGGTCCCAACAGAAGTGTTGGTGTGAGACCCAAAAAGTGATGTTGACCAATAGAGAATAACTCTCCTTTTCATCACTTCTTATAAGCTTTAAGAAACTTAAAAATCTGAATACTGTAATTTAAAAAAAAAATAATTCAAAGCATTTTATACACATACAAAGAAAGAAATAGTTGGTAGACTTGCATGCCAAATACCATTACACACATACACATATGTCTAAACATGATCACAACTTCACTGATGATAAATGAAAACACAGAGATCAAGTTTCTGTCTTTAAAATGATTTGGATGGCAAACTACATTGATTAATTGGAGTAGTTTTGTGTTCTCATCAGTTCAATAAAGGGGTTAGAAAAGTAATGCAACATGTTAGTGTTCATTTTTGGACTCATTTGAGACTGGAAGGTACTGTAGTTTAATTATTTTTTTTTTTTATTCCAAGACCATAACATTATCATCTACTGCAGTTTGACCATGAGATATGCTTGTCTCTATAGAAACATGAATATGTACATCACATTTTAGACTGACCATTTCACTGGGGTGGGGAGGGGATAATATTTTCAAGTTTAATGGGAGCTTTACAGATTGTTAATGATTCTGTCCAGTTCAGGTGTTTAATTGTTTTATCAACACAAATCAACTGTGCAAACATGAGCATGTGCTTATTATTGTCTTTAAATCAATCTGTTTCATGACTAAAATCATGGAAAGCATGGTTCAATTGATAGAATTTTCACAATATTAAGATAACAAATATTAATAATAATGAGAACCAATCTGAATGTTTAATTAATGATGTTGAATATCTTAAATACAGGTGATGATTCTTTTTTGTTAATGTCATATAGTACTCAGAATGACTGTTGATATGTTGTTTGCAATATGTACAAAGTGTTAACTGCTTTTACTTGCTGCTGGGCTTCATAAAGTGAAACACTATCAACCTGGAGTTAACTTTGATGGGCTTTGCTTGCTACTTCTTGAATCTCCGTAAAAAATTAGTCACATTTGAATGCTATTTTGAAAGGTGATAAAATCATGCTTTGAATTGTATATATGAATTAAAATCTGACTTAAAGGTTCACCATTTTATACATGGTACATGTTACAGACATATACTGAAATGTTTTGGTTCTTATTTTGATATTACTGAAACCAATGTTTTGTGACAAAATGACCATGGGTGGGGGTTAAAACTTGTGTTTTTGCATGACATGTTATGGCAAGTATGCAGTTTTGCATATTACTGCTATTAAAATATAGCTCGGGAGATGGCGGGGGGGGGGGGGACCAATTTTAATGATGCAAATACTTGCTCATTGCTATTGCTGAATGCTAACCCACCATACTCTGATGTCCTGGCATTATCAGTGTCTATGACAATGATGACTTTTCTGCAATGGGCATGTGAGGTACACAAGTTGTGTGTCCTCATGACAATTCTCCATGCTCAAAGGGTGGATATGTTCAGATCAAACAGATGAGGTTTTTTTCATCACGATATTAATTCAAACAATTGCATTAGGTCAGTATTACATAATTAACGTTCCTGTTACCTCCCCCACACCATCTCGTGTTCACTAAGGCACTAATATGGTGTATTTAATTATAGTCAAACATTAACTACGTAAGTCTAATCCAATTTATCAGTTTTAAGCTTTAATTCATGAGAGTTCATGTTATCCCTGTTGTTCTGAACATACCTAAAATTACTTTTTGTCATGTTATCTCTGTTGTTCTGAACATAAAAGTGGTGTCTTGAGTTCTTTTTTTATTAACACATTAACCCCTGGAGGGTTTTTTAATGCGAGTAGGAAACACATTTTGGGGACTATTTCTGAATACATCCTAATACATCAACTTCCAAGCAATATTCCATTAGACAAATGGCTAGTTGTGCTAAAGAAAATGTTTTTCATTGGTTAGTTTGCTGGCACATGAGCAGGAGGTGAAAAGTTTAAAGGTTTTTTTTTTTTCTTAAGTTAATGGACCCATAATTTTCATATGGAGAAGACTCTTTGTTCAAAATGTCCACCTTATCCTACTTTTTGCTTAGGTTCACCTGTCTGTGTGCACTTCAGACCAGTCTGCCGTAGATCTGAGGCCATAAAGTCTAAAATCTGGACACAAATTTAGATTCTGACCATGATCAAATTTTTGGATGAAAAAAAAACAGGTTTAAAAACTTAGGTTTTTCCCTCTGTAACTAAAATGTCCAGATTATTTGGTATCATTGTAGAGCTAAATTTGTCTACCTTTCAATAACACCAACCACTTTAGTGTATCATGCAGGACCTTGACGCTACAGACCTTGGAAGTAGGCTACTACCGCATGCCCCTTAAACTCATTGCTAGGGGTTAATGTGTTAATAAACCTTTTCCTTATTAATTTTGAATGAATTTTGACATTATTTAGTCTTTCATGTCAATAGACTTAAAATCCATTTCATTTTTACAGTATGCTTCTGAGGAGTGTAATTTCATCATCATCACTGGTCCCAATATGGTGAGCAAACAAATATATTTTGAGTTACTTTGTCAGTAACAGTTTGTTACCTATATATGTTAGCCAACTATATGTAACTGTGAAGGTTCACTCTTATTCTCATAAGTGTATTTGAAAAAAAAAAACATTACTTGTATGTATGTATGTATGTATGTATGTATGTATGTATGTATGTATGTATGTCTGCATGCATGCATACATGTATGTATGTATGCTGTAACAATGTAAAATTACAGGTGAATTTCTCTTTTAGTGGATGGGCCAGTACCCAAGTTCATATGATATAATAAACAGAATGTCGATAATTTTGCTGAGTGTATACCATATATATCTGTTCTGTCTCTTCTGTATTCATTTCCAAAAAGAAATTTTGAACATATTTGTATATGTAACAGAATTGTTACCGAGAGGATGGTGGAAAAAATGAACAACACAAATACAATCTGTGAAAGAAAATATAAATTTATGAAATAAATTATTAATGAAAAATAATGATGTATCAACACAATAACTCATGCGTTCAACCCACAATTACACTCACAACCATTCACAATACATGAATAAATGAAATATTAATACAAAATAAAACACAGATACAAAGGAATCTCTTGGACTATACACACATCCAAGGAACCTTTACAAAAGTTATATTAACGCAAGTATAAATTACGATAATAAACACAAAGATCAAACTATACTATCGCACGTATGGATTGCGACAACTAGCACAAACATATACATGTATTTAATTAAGTTGCTAACTTTTATTGAGATTCATGCAATGCTTTGAAATACTATTGCGATTTGAAGTAACTATGTAAATACAACAATGTATTCAATTGTACTACAGTTGCAACACACACATGTGTCTCGACCCTGTATAACCGTACGATTCACCACCTGTTGAATCGCCGCCCAGTTTCCCCGAATACCTAGGGTTGACCAATACTTTTATCGGCCGTTTGCCCTTCACGGATCCACCACAGTTATACGTACAGACAGCATACAGCATCTACTAGAACCAACGTTCCCAAATACCTAGATGCCACCCCGGATGTTTACACCTCTAGACAGCTCCGACACTCAGACTTCTAGATTTCCAGATATTTACACATCACAACAGATGTAGACGGACAGACAATCCGACAGACAGACAGTCAGATACCTCAATTTGATCTCACAATCAAATGGCACAATTAATCACATTCAGCTACAATTTAGATACGTTCAGAGACGTTCAGCTTCAATCAGAGACGTTCAGCTACAATCAACAATTTCAGAGATGCTCCGCTACAATATCAGAGACGTTCCGCTACAATATCAGAGATGCTCCGCTACAATATCAGCTACGATATCAGAGATGCTCCGCTACAATATCAGCTACGATATCAGAGACGTTATCAGAGATGTTCCGCTACAATATCAGAGATGTTCCGCAACAAATCAGCTACGATATCAGAGACGTTATCAGAGATGTTCCACAACAAATCATCTACAATTTCAGCTACGATCTCAAAGACGTTATCAGAGATGTTATCAGCTACAATAAAGAAACCAGACTAATAATAGTTGTCTCTAAAAATAATCTAAACCTAAGATTACGCTATTGCATTTAAAGTCTAATAGTGACTAGTAATTCCAAATATTCCACGTTTAAAATCTGCATTGTAATAAAGGCATCATTATATGAAATGATAAACTGAATAAAAATTCACAATAAAACGAAATATAAATTTAACACTCACCCCTTTGGTTGGAGATTGAATGACAAGCTATCTTTCCTGTGATAAGATACTTTTGGTCCCGTAATATTTATCAGAAATATTCTGCCTTATATACCCTCAAAAAGGTGAGCAGAATTCATGGCAAAATTACCGTGCACCCCGTGTTTCTAATGTTCCGGACTTCATGTAATTCGAAGTCAGGCACATGCAAATCGTTACACGCCGCTTACCTTGGAGAAAACCACTTATTCACCCCAGGTAACGCATGTACGACGAAACAACAAAAATGGTGAGATTAGTTTGTAATTCAAGAAAGAAAAAAAAAATCAATTTTCGCCTAATTCTGTGACAGTATAAAATATTTATTCTTTGTAAAAATGATACTATGTGTGTGGTGTGTATATGAGAGTGTGTGTTAAAAACTAAACCTGCTGACATGCATCAAAGTGTAACAAATGTTACCCTAGACTTTAGCAGGTCATAGTTTGATACCTTCCTTCTATCTATCCATATATTTCTATACCTCTTAGTTCTAAACATGCAGTTCATGATGCAAGAGAACACATGATACATATAATGGGTTTGTGTTTATGGTAGAGGCATCATTATAGTCTCATCATCATTGAATGTTACTATGAATTTAGAAATATTGAATATAAAAGAGATTTTTGCTTTCATAACTTTGTTTCTTTTTGCAATAAATAAAATCAAAACATACATTATGATACTTTGTTCTAACAAACTTATTTATAACCGGTATAACTGCTGTATTGTTTAAATTAGTTTAAAGAATTATTTTAAAAATGCAAAATCGGGATCTGCTTTTTTCTGCATGTAATTATTATTCAAAATTTAATTGCAGAGTGGAAAGTCAACTTACCTTCGCCAGATCGCCCTATTACAGATAATGGCACAACTGGGGTCTTATGTTCCAGCACAGTATGCTTCATTTCGGACAGCTGATCAGATCTTTTCAAGGATTGGAAGTGATGACAGTATTGAAACCAATTGTTCCTCATTCATGCTAGAGGTGAATTTCAATATAGAATATGCCAAGAAATGTTTGAAGTCAGTGTCAGATTTATTTTATCAATTTATCAACATCTTGGCATGCAGATGAATCTGTCATCAAATATGACTGACATCACTAAGTAGAAAAAGCTTCCAATGACTTCCACAAAAATCACCATTTAGAATCTTGATAATGTGTGTGGCATAATGCCCCAGTGCTTTAAACTATCACACTACAGACATTATGACAATATGACTTTGATTGTACAAGATACGTAAAAATTAAAAAATGCACTCTATTTTTGGCTTTCAGGCTAATCAGGTGAGTGATCTGAGACCCGCTTTGGTCTCTTGCTTGCCGCTAAAAGCGAAATAATATTTATGGCTTTTACAATAATTATTTCAAATCCCAGTTTCATAACCTTCACTTTAAAACTGTCACTTTAAACAGCAGTTTACTTTGCATCAAACAGTATACCCCCCAAAAAATTAAATATTATAAAATATCTAGCATTTCTATAGGTTGATGCAGCAAATTTGTTGCTGCATCTTTGTTTTTCCAAATAATGTTAACCTCACAAAGAGCTTAGGTTGCTATAGGTTACTATGATAAACAAGTGATACATCATGGTACAGATCCTCTCTCCCTACTTGTTCTGGATGAAATAAAATAGATTTGTGTGCCTTTATTACCAATCAGCCTATATCCTTGAAAGAGTGATAACTTAATATTGATTATGCTACAAATGCTTTGAATTTGCCTCAGTTCTTCTATCTTCATGTGTGAACTTTTAAAAATCTCATGACTGAAATGTAACGCAGATGTAAGTAACCACTAAATTTACACAAAAGTTGTTCAGAAACAGGAAAATATAATGTTGAAACATTTCATTGTTCATTTAACTGTAAGAAAACAACAGTTGATACTGTATTCAGAATACAAGTGTAATGAATGGCAAACATGATAGGGTTAGGAAGAGTCAGCTCAAGAATAGATGAGGGGGATGAAAAATAACAAACATTAGTGTGATTATTTTACACAAAAATTTTCTAAGTGTGGACTGAGAGGCATGACTGCTTTATGAAAAAATACATATACCATCAGATGACTTTTCAGTAATCTCACAGCAGACCTGTATTAAGTTTGACAAAATTTTGACATCAAGACTTTTCTATTCTGTTCAAATGATACAGATTGGTCATCAAATACATTCACAAGAACTAAAATAAAAAACTTAACTAACTTTTCAAGAAAGGACCATAACAGAATTGACAGAAAGCAACTCTGAATAAAGAAAAAAAACATTAAACTATATTTGTAACAAAAGTACAAAATTACATCCAGTAATAACCATATTTTGTGAGAAATCTTTTGACTGATTATTTGGTCAATGCTGTTAAATTGGCATTTGGGCTAATATAAGTCAGACAAGCGATCTTGGATCCACATTGCCATCTTATTTTGTTTGTGTATACAGTATTTCATAGGTTCCAACTTTTACAGAGACCATATGGTACCACTTTATTACAAAGTAATTTTCAGTTAAAATCTTCACAAATGTTGAATGAAATGTTTACCCTAACAAAGTTAGCCAAACATGTGAAATATACCTTGAATGACCAAGAGATTACCATGAATTTGTCTATTGAAATTTGATGTCCTTAGTATTAAAGGTGTTTTTAATATTTTTCACAATACTGATGATTTTTTTGTTGTTGAAATGACATAAATTTGGATCTTTTAAGGGACCGACCGTTAAAGTCTCACTTTGTTTCAGAACTTTTTCGTGTGACCTTATGGAGAGAGATAGCGATATTCCACTTAAAAAGAAAAGTGCATATCAGAATTGGAAGGCAACTTTCAGTTAGACCTGCAACCTTGAGACTGCGCCTTTGGTGCAGAAAGATTTCAATTTTAAAAAAATGGTACTAGCAGCTGCCTCTCTTGGCACTCAGAATTAGAAGTTAGTGTTCAGACTAGTTGGCCTGTTGTCAAGATATTGTGATTGGATGGGACATGTCATGTGTCTGCAGCATGATGCCTCAGTGATTGGTATCACGGTAAACTGTCACACTGCAGACATCATAATGATATGACTGTTGAGCTTTTAAAGCTAAGTTCAAAATCCAAATCAATGGCATTCAAAACCATGAGACTGAAGAGATGATTTTTCCTTGGTACCCATTGCATGAATAAAACGTATTTGATGTGAAAGAGCATCAGCTAATAATTCAATGCTTTATCAAGCCTTTGTAACAATATTTGTTAAAAATGTATCATTAGATGCAGAAAACTAAATAATTAGTTTCTAACATCTAAAATTGAACTGCTTAATATGTATTCATGTGCCTTTCCATTCTTGTAAACAATTTTTAAAACATTCTACAGTTATTTATTTCTTGAAATTCAATTTTTGTCTGCAAATATTTGTTACTATGAGAAACGAGTTTCATATTTTCAGGCTTCATAAGGTCATGGGGCTTAAAAATCAATGACATACCCTGCATGAATGGCCTTTGATTTGCTATCATGATGACAGTTCATGCACATAAAGTTTCCAGCTTCATGAATACTGTAAAATTAGACATTCCATTCCTAAAGAAACTTTGTTTTTTCTTGCCTTCTAAACCGATCTTATCCTTTGAAATGGAATAGCTGTAAAGTCTCAATGTACAGTGGGACCCCGCTATAATCCGCCCCGTTATAACACGAATTCGGATATAACCCAGTTGTGGCATGGCTCCCGAAACTTCGGGTAATTTATTACAGGTATTTTTCTCAAAGACCAAAAAAAAATTAAAAAATTAAGTATGAAAAAAAAATACATTAAGAGTTTAATTATCATCCTCATATTCGTCTAAACAGTGCAAAAAAGAACGTGTAGAAAATGTATATCAAATTTCTTCTAGTTTTGTGCCAAAATAAACGTCGGAAATACAAACAAATTGCTGGGCCTACTGAGAATTTTGATCTTTGTTTATTGTTGAAAAATTACAGCTCATAAGTGTCAATATTATAATTACTGATTCCTGAGTAATGAAGCCATCGTGTATACTTTGTGTTTGTCTTGAATGCATTCCGAATACAATCGTTGCTCTAATAACCTCCGATATATGTTCTCTTAATTTCATACACAACTAAGCAACAGCCAATGCGGCGGTTGATTAAAGATTCTCACCAGAATATATAAATCAATTAATTTAAGTACATTGTTTATCATCAAAGTGAACTGCCGAGCTAAACTTGTTCAATTCATGGGGCAACAGTTTTATACAGCATCAAAGAAACAAAGCCGCCAACACGTGCGCATGGCTTAGCGGTGTTGTTTTATGCAATCTGTTGACTAGTAAATTCGAATTCTGCAACTGAGAACTATAATTGACTTTGCCAAGAGCAAACATGACATTAGCAGAAAGCAGCTAAAAATCAGAGTTTTTCAAAAAAAAATAACTATTGACAGATGAGAAATGTAATGGTATAAAATGTATATGACACTGATGTCTCGGAAACGCTTAATTACGCGTATTTGAATGCAAATATTTGATCTGGAACACATAAATCACTCCATGCGGGAGTCCTGCATATGCATGCAAATAGCTGGGAGACAAAGTTTACGTTATCATTTTAGCTGTGCTGATATTTACAGTGACATAATTCAGTGGTTAAAATACAGCCAGTTCTGCCTGCTGTATTTATTAGAGTACATCAAATGAACATGATGCAATAGCAGGGTGGCAAGTTCAAAGGACTTTGACTAGCAGCATGGGTGGGAAAATGTTCTGAAATTTACAATGACTGAATTCAGAGACAGAAAGATCCTGAGATGTACATGTAGTTATTATAAGAATACACTTTAGCTTCCATTATTTAATCTATGGACATGTACTATTTCATCATTCATTACGTACACCTGTTACGTAATTTTTGTTATTTTCTATTCACTGAATTCAGTCACATAATGATCTGTGACAAAATTATTGAATATTTTACATCTGTGTGTGGATATTTTCGATGGAATATTTGTATTAGGGATTCAATGTATGTTACAAAATTCGCTGGTGAGTACACGGTGTTGATACTCTTTTCATGCAATAGATTATACATGTATATATAAATTAAACACGTGTATGTACCAATGCATGGTTCTCTGAATAAAGTAATATATTATATCTGCAATTTCTGTTACCAGAGCAAATGTTTTTCTCATTTAATATATATTGATCAAAAATGGTAATTGTGCCATGCATTTTCGCACCCGTCTTTATGTACCCCCCCCCCCCCCCCAATTAAATCCAAAAATGTGTTGGTATTGTACATGGTTGCTTATAACATGGTTCGGTTCATAACACGGTCGAATTCTATGGCTCCCAACTACCGTGTTATAGCGGGGTCCCACTGTAGCTTATTTATTGAGTGATTATCTTCCCAAACCAAAATTGCAAGCTTGTTTTAAAGCTAGCAACAAGCTAATTTATAAAGTTTAAAACAAGCTTGTATTTGGAACACAAGCAAGCTTGTGCAAGCTTATTTTTGCAAGCTTGTGCATGCTTATTTTTGCAAGCTTGCAGCAAACTTGTATTTGGAACATTGCAGCAAGCTTATTTTTACAAGATTAAGTGCTTTCAAACATTAGACATGATTGTTGTCCCCTCCCCTCCAAAAAAAAACAAACCCCTGAAAATATTAAAGGGTGGGGATGTCCTGTACTGAGTTCTCTTCCAACTGCAAATAGTGTTGTTCAATTCTTTATTGCAAAATCACAAAATGCAAGTCCTCTAACGTTCAGTTTTCTTATGAACTGACCAACTACGTTTACATCAACTTTCCATGTACTCAGGCCATTCTTATTTCCACACATTTTTAAAACCTTTTTTAAGTTTATTCAAACTATTTGTGTCCTGGTGTGTCAGTAACTCTAGATGCCATGTTTTGCAAATATAAAGCTAATTAACTTCAACTTTGTGGAAAAATCACAATTAAAATAACATTGATCATTATAAAAGTAACAACAAACAAGTGCAGTACATGATCTCAATTGGACTTTAATGCCCTGCGAGCTGTAGAACATTTATTGTTGATAACTTTATTGAAGCTAGCTTCAGTAAGACAGGGCTTTCCTCCCAATTCCTTTTTAAGATGTTTCAAAACAAAAGCATATGAGTTATCCTTTGCGATTTTTAATGTTTAGAAAATGTGTGCAAAATAACTCACCAGCAACACTAGTAACTTAAAGAGGAAGGTTTATTTCTGAAAGAAATTTAATAAATCGAATTTTGATCGAATTTGATTAAGGTTCTCTCTGGTAATAATAATAATAATAATAAAGACTTTATTTAGAGAAGGTAACTCAATTAGTTAAAGAACTAATCTACCTTGAGGCCTTCTATCTGTTATGTACAATATATACAATACATACAACATGATGTGAAGAGTCTGGCTCGACGCTAACTAATTAAGGAATTTTAAATTTCAAAGTATCAAGCCTGGAACCCATGCACAGGCATCTGTAAAAACATAAACATATAAGAAACATAAAATATCATTCTGCGTTGAAACATTCAGCTTTGAAAATGATGCAAAATTACAGACAAGCAGGCAGTATTTTTTTTGGTACTAGCACTTTTCAATTTTCTAAAGATTTTATCCATTCAAGACATTGATTATGAAATGAAGAAATGCTAGGAGCCTGCCTTATGTTGCTGGGAATGTTGTTCCATACTACTGGACCATTGTATTGAAAACTTTTTTTAAACAATTCCTTCTTTGGCCTTGGTATAATGTAATTTTTTCTTCTTATGGACCTTAAATTTGGAGTACCATCAGCATCTCTTTGGTGAAAGATATTGCTTAGATAGACAGGAATGGATTTTCTGGATACTTTATACATCAATTTGGCTTTTCTAAGAAATATTCTTTCATGTATTGTTAAAACCTTTATATTATTAATTGCATCCTGAAAATTATCTATACATTGATCTAGAATTAAATGGCAAGCCCTCTTTTGTAGCCTTATAAGTGTTGTTATGTTTGAATTAGAGGTATTACCCCAAATTACGTTAAAGTAGTCCAGATATGGCTGAATATAACTTTTATAAAAGATGACCCTATACTGAAGAGGAATGTATGCTTTGATTTTCCTCAGTAGCCAAAGATAAGAATTAACCTTTTTTGAAATGTGTTTAATGTGAATAGACCAAGTAAGATTGTTATCTACGAATACACCAAGAATTCTATCTTGAGAGGTCATATTAAGGCTCACATTGTCAAAAAAAACATTAAATTTGTCGCTATCTAGTCTTGCTCGTTTTTGTTGTGTTGTAACTAGTAGGGCTTATGATCATACTGTTTTCCTTGCACCATACTTGAAATCTGTTGAGAGCATCTTGTAAGTTATTTTCAAGTACCGTTTTGGTTTTACCAATCTCAGACAGTGTAGTATCATCTGCATAGAGGTCAGTGGAAGAAATTGAAGTTCCAATCTTAAGAGGTAAATCGTTGATAAATAGAATGAATAAAAAGAGGTCCAAGGATAGAGCCTTGTGGTACTCCACAATTAATACTTTTACTTTCAGAAAGTTGACCATTTAAAGATACTTTTTGCACTCTGTCGGTTAAGTAAGAAGTAAACCAGTTTAGAGAGTTTTCACTACATTGATAAATCTTTAGTTTTTCAAGTAAAATTTCATGGTCTACAAGATCAAAAGCTTTACGAAAATCAACCATTATATTATAGTGCCTACCATTTCTCCTTGATCTAACGCTTTGAGCCATTTATCAATCAAAGATACAAGTGCAGTTTCACAGGAGTGATTCTGGCAAAAGCCATACTGATTATCATGAATAAGATCATAAATGTTTAAATAGTTGAGAAAAGAATCATGTACATGTTTTTCTAGTAATTTGGAGAGACAAGGAAGGATAGAGATGGGTCTGTAGTTATTTACATCATCTTTTATTCCTGCTTTATGCAATGGTATAACCTTGGCAGTTTTCCATATTTGTGGAAATTTATTAGACCTAATACTTTCATTACAAATGGAAACTATACTCTCTACAATTGCAGGTGCAGCCACTTTTAGTAGCCTTGGTCCAATCATATCTAGTCCTGTAGCTTTACAAACATTGTTTTAATATATTTCAACACAAATTCTGGACTCATTTCAGGAATTTCAAATTTTATATTGTTTATTGTAAACACTTTTCAGATAGCTTTCGGGTTATTTTGGTTTTCATCCAGCACTTTTTTGTAGTGCACTTGTTTGGCTTGATGTATCATTTTATGAACTTTATTCCTCCAAACTCTATATTCAGTTTGATTTCCTACTGATTTTAGTTGGTCTCTTTGCTTTATTGCTTCTAAAATTTCTGGGGAGATCCAGCCTGGCTGATGGTCTTTCTTTATCCTGTGTGTTTTTAAAGGGGCATGCTTGTCCACTATACTGATGAACAGATCTGTCTAAGTATCTAAAACATCATCAATACCCTCAACGATTTGGATTGTATTCCATGGAATCTGTTCTAGATCTTCTTGGAATTTAAAAATATCAAACTTTTGAAAGGACCTATAAGTAATGGATTTATGGATATTATTTTTTGTTGATTTGCCATTGACTTTACGTGTTAGAAAAATTGGAAAGTGATCACTTATACCAATCTCTGGAACCATTACTTCCAAAACATTTTCTTTTGTATTGGTATAAATATGATCTATAAGTGTTTTAGAGGTAGATGTTACTCTAGTGGGTTCATTTACTAGTTGCTCCATGCCTAACGAATCAATACATTTCATCCAATTCCCTTTTATTTGATCATTGAGAAGATCTCTATTTATATCACCTAGAATGTAAAATTCTTTCTCTTCATTTGAAATTTTATCTACTTGAAGTTCAAAATATTCACACCAATCAGTATGTGATGATGGGGGTTTATTCACAAAACCTACTAAATAGGGCTTTGCTTTTTCTGGAGTGATGTGTAGCCAAATGGATTCTATTTCCGGTATTTCTAGGTCTTCCTGTCTTTTACAAATAGTACCGGTTTTAACATACACAAGGAGCCCACCACCGCCTGCTTTCCTATCCTTACGATAAGGTTTTTCATAGCCATTAATATATAAGAAATTTTCACCCTGATTTTCTGTTAACATTGTTTCCGAGAGTCCAAATAAATGGATATTATTATTTGGAGAGGTTAACAGTAACTTCACTTGATCAATCTTTCCTCGAAAACCCTGAATATTTAAATAACCTATGTGTAATCCTTTGCTAAAAACTCCTAAATTCATGAGACTAATATCAATGCTATTAGAGGCACTCAAGGAGACTTTGAAAGTATTAAAACTATGTTCACAGTGATCATCATTACAACTATCATTACTGTATAAAAAATTAGTTTTTCTACAACTGCATTTTCTACTTTTATAATCATTGTATAAATCTGAACTATCGTTCCTGTTGGAATATGTATAAGAAGCTTGTAAGGTTCCACATTCAGAACATGCTTCAACAAGGGGATAAAATCTGTTTTGACAAGGGATGCCCAGTGTATATGGCAGTCGTTGATATATAGATTGGTCCTCCTGTTCAATAGAGTCTTCCTGTGGAATTGAGATGGCCTCATTGCCCTTTTCCTTTTCCATAAATCTAGTGTGAGTTTTGGCTTTGTGTCCAAAGCTACCACACTGATGGCATTGTATTAGCTGTCTGTGCCTGCATTCCTGTGCTGAATGTTTGATCTCACCACAGTAATCACATCCCATAGTGCACTGCCTGTATTGATATGGCTGACCATATTGTCTGATGTTGTTTTGACCTACATTGGGTTTATAGTGATGGATGAAGTTTGTAATGTGAGACTGTAAGACCAGACTACATGAATAACTGCATTTATATTTTTTGCCAGCTTTTCCACCATTTGGTAGACAGGTGGATCTTATCCTTTTTTCCAAATAGATGTTGCATCACTTGTCCCTCTTCATCCAGGAAACTCATGTAATTGTAAACAATATCACTCTTCCATTCACTTGCCAGCCTTCGGATGACCTCATTGATATCTAACACATCACAATCTCCCCTGGGGGCCATTTTACACAATGCAGCCTGACAGCTTTGATTTTGCTTATGAATGTAATTAAGTAATTGGTATTTACATACATCTCAAGTTCAGGCTGAGTTGTGTGTGATGAAGCAGGAAGCTGATGTTTCTTATCTTTCTCATGCGCCTTCATGCCTGATAGCGAAATCACATTACACAACTTGCAAAATGTCAAGTTTTCTCCATTACTATATGGCTTCACAAATCTACACAAGATGTCACAATTGTCCTTCCAGCTGTTTCCTTCTCTTTTTCCTGTAGAAAATTCTGAATATTCCTCTTTTCTATTTAACATGATTAGAAGCTGAACATTATGAAGATGAGATACATCAACAACAGTAACTATTTGCGAAATCCAATATGGCAGATAAAGACATGCATGGTAGCCTCGATTTCAAATGAATCATTCGTATTGTAGAACTGTATTCCTATATACATGCGATACATTCTATCAAAATAGAACCAAATGCACGTTCTAAACTGAAAATTCCAAAGAATTTTTTTATATTTTTTTAAATTAAAAAATGTACTTTTTGCTCCCAAGAAACGTACTACTGTATTCAGGTCCAAATTATGGGACAAATACAGAAAAAGAAAAAAAACAAGACAGTTGGCAGCTATGCAATTGTTAGTTTTTTGGGTTGGCTTGATCCTGTGTGGATAGCCTGGGATAGCAGCTGACCCTGTGTCAGGTATACCTCATATTCTGGTACAAGTTTGATTTTCTTATATGCCTTCTTTTTGTGGAATTGCCAAGTTAAATTATGACTTACTAAATGCTGAGAAGGTTAAATGTTCCTTGACCTACCTGCATATTTAATGATTAAATAATGTAATCTTATAGTTGCAATGTAGTGGAAAACAAATCTGTTCAACAAAAACATTATGATAAATTTCATTGTTCAAGTTTATTCCTTCACTGCAAGCTTACCCATGGTTGCAGAATGTGCACCCTAGCTGCAAGCATGTGCATGCTAGTTGATACATGGTCTCAGTCTTTTACATGAATGGAAATATATGATGAAACTTATTGCAAGCTAGTTTAAATTTACTTTCTGAAATGTACAAGAAAGCTTGTGCAAGCTAGTTTTACTTTCTGAAGAAAAGAAGTAAGCTTGTGAAAGCTAGTTTTACTTTCTGAGGCAAATAAGAAACCTACAAGCTCGCGGTTATATCCAGCTAGTTTGTTTTAAGCCTGCACTTGCTTGTACAAGCTTGCGCAAGCATCTAAGTTAGCCTATAAAGATCAAATTAGCTTATCACAAGCTTGCCACATGCTTTCGGCAAGGATGCATTTTGGTTTGGGTTTATATCTTCCACACATTGAATAATAGAATAAACCATACAGAATGCAAATGGAAGAAATAGTCATAAATTATGAAGTAATTCATGAAGAATAGTTAATATCATAAACAAAATTCTCTTGCAAATAAATTTGCATGCAAATTGTACATCCAGCATGGAAACTAATAAGAAAGTATTTATACTGTTTCATGTAATAAAATTAAGTACTTTTATTTCTTTTTAGTATTATATCAGATATTTTTGTTTCAGATGAAAGAGATCAACTACATTGTGCAGAGTGCTTCTAACAACTCTCTTATTATTATTGATGAATTGGGACGAGGTAAAATGCTTTATTTTCTTTTTCTGCAAGATTAATACATTAAATTAACCAGATAGTATATCTAAATGCCCATGAATGTCAAGAAATTTCAGGTGCCCCAAGTGGTGTAAAGCACTCTCTGTTACTGATCACTGCCAGCTCACCTCTGTCTGCGTGGGTTCGAGTCTCGGATTTGGCCAATATGGGTATGTGAAAAAGCTTGCCAGTAGCTTCTAGTGGGTTGGTTGATCTTTCCAGGGCTTTTATCGAGTTCTGCCTCCACCATTAATATTTGCTGCCAAGTATAGCCTATCTTGTGCTGAAAAATGGCATTAAAACCCAACAACAACAACGAGAACAAGAAATTTCTGTAAGATTTGTACTTTGAACTAACCAGATAGTATCTTTGAGAGCCCATGAGTGTCTATCTCTAAGAGCCCATGAGTGTCAAGAAATTTCTGTAACCTTAATAAATTGAATTAACCAGAAAGTATCTCTAATAGCCCATGAGTGTCAAGAAATATCTGTAAGATTAATACATTGAATTAATCAGATAGTATCTTTGAGAGCCCATCAGTGTCAAGAAATGACTGTAAGATTAATACATGTACATTGAATTAACCAATAGTATCTTTGAGAGCCCATGATTGTCAAGAAATTTCTGTAAGATTAATACATTGAATTAACCAGATAGTGTCTTTGAGAGCCCATGAGTGTCAAGAAATTTCTTTAAGATTAATACGTTGAATTAACCAGATAGTATCTCTAAGAGCCCATGAGTGTCAAGAAATTTTTGTAAGTTTTATATATTTTGAATCTTTTGCAGATTATTTTTGCAATAAGCCATTTTTCAACAAAAAAAACTACATTTTATTATGGTCATAAATAGACAACTTTTAATGGTTAGATTTCAGGCCATTACAGTTATGTCTTTTATTTTTATTTTTATGTGAAATTTTTTTGTAGGCTTACTTATATTTGCATGTAGGTGGCTGGTGGGATTTTGAAGCCATCATTTTTTAAATCAATCTTTAGCACATTTTTACACTTTTTGAAGGAGTTCAATTTTTTTAACAAAAATTTGCTAGCACAATTGGGCAAAAATCACAAAACAAATTTTTTTCCCACAAAACACAAGAATAATTATTATTATATGTCCATTGTATGAAATTTATATTTAATGTAGTGGTAATTTTCTGTCTTTATATTAGGTACAAGTGCAGAGGAAGGAATTGGCCTTTGTCATGCTATCTGTGAATATCTATTAGGAATAAAGGTATTGCAGACTTATTGTTTTTGTTAATTTTGGAGTCAGATTTAAACTAAAAAGATTTCTTGTAAATTGCACCATAGGCTGATTAAAAATACTTGGGAAACTAAATTGTGTCAAATTTTGAAAACAAAATAGGTATATGAAATGGTGATGTAAATATTTCAAACTTAGAGATATCTATTTTTATTGTGCTTGAGATAATCTCAAGGCTAAATGTGATTATATATGTATGTATTAGATTTTCGTCAGTTGAGGATTTACTTTTTACTCTTGTAAGGAAACATTTCATTTTAAATAGATAAAAATTATATTGTGCACATAGCCCAGATATATAAAAATTTGCTGGTTGGGGGTAAAATATAGAGAAATAGTGTGAAATGCAGGGTAAATGTGGTTTGCAAGAAGTTGAATTGGCATTAAATGTGATAATCTTAAAAATCTTCATGCTCAGTGTGTAAATTGATTTCTTAAATGTAGCTTTAGCAATTTTTCAGTCATATCACTATAACATCTGCAGTGTGGCAGTTTTTATAGTGATGTCTAACACTTGGTCATCATGCTGCAGACATGTAGCATGATTTCCCACTAGGTCACATTATCCTGATACCAGGCCAACCAATCTGTCAATAAACTCTTATTGCTGAAGAGCCAAGTGAGGTAGCTGTCAGTACCATTTATAAAAGCTTTTGGTATGACTTGGCCAGGGTTTGAACATGTGACCTTCTGCATCTGATAGTCATGCTTATAATTAAAGTAGTTTTTTATTTTAAAATGTATTAACTTTTTCTTCTTGTTGTTGGTCAAATTTTGGTGTTATTGGGCAACTCACAGAGAGAAACATACATACAACCTTGTAAAATATCAGTTTTTATTTGTGTTGATGTGCTTATTAATTTGCTGCACTACATACATCTAAATTTCTGGATTATACATAGAAAAATATTGAAATGCTATGAACACAGACCTACAAATTCCAAAGCTTAATTTTATCATGTTGGCATAACAAAATCTATTTCTTTATAGTCGTTTTGTATATGTTGAGAGATACAGAAATTAGCATAAAGCTAAGTATTTTCCTTAATATACTTATAAATAATGGCTTCGAGACATATTACTCTTTAGTAATGAAAATTATTGCTTCATGGATTATTGTACATCTTGATTCAGTTTGTGAACAACTTTTGAATGAGTAAAAAAAAAAAAAAAGACTGTTTTAGCATCTTTTTGAGATATTTAGTTAAATTTGGTAGCACTACTAAATTGATATGATACCAGATATCATTGTTTCAAGTTTGGCTGTTAATCAATTAGTCATTTGAAACTTAAATTTGCATGAGAACTTAATTTATGATAAATTCAGTTAATTAGATAAAAAAAATTCCACTACAATGCCATAAAAAATGGCCAACATGTTTCAAACTTTAAAATCAGATAAAACAACAACAAAAATTCTCCATAACTGCTACAAAGAATTTTACCATTCTCAGATGTGGTCACTATCAATAAAAAGTGCTGGATAGAATTTGACCTAAAACAATGCCTTCCAATTCTTACAAATGAAGGGGCCCTGAGTGGCCAAGTGGTCTAAAGTGCTGTGTTACGGATCACTGCCATCTCAGCTCTGTCTTTGTGGGTTCGAATCTTTGATTCGGAGTCCTCCACCATTAATACTGGATGCTATGTATAGCCTATATTGTGCTGAAAATGGCATTAAACCATAAAAAAACAAACAAACAAACTTACAAATGATGCTGATCTGACATTAAATAAGGCAACCATTACTAAAAAATTTCAAACCTTAAGAAAATCTAATAAAAACTTCTCAAAGAATCAGACCAATTTTGAAGGAAAGTGTTCTTACTAATTATGAACATCTATCATCAAATATGGTAACTGTTCCTAAAACTGCAATAATCTTAATATTACTTCTCTAGAATTACTAAACAGAATTAGACCAAATTTTACAGCACATATCAGCATGAAGGACAGCTCCAATTGCCTAATTGGTTAGAGCATCCTCCTCAGTACAGGAGGATGTGGATGCAAAGTTTGGCTGAGTCATACCATAAGACTTATACAAATGGTACTAGCAGCTGCAAACCAAGTAGGTACTGGATGACTTGTTTGCTTGTATATTGCTATTTTCTGTTCTGCTTTTTCTTATTCAAGTTTGGCTTGTCTTCTTGAAAACTGGTCTATTATTTTTAGTAATCATACTTAAAGACACTATTTACTGTGAAAAATATCTTAAGGCTGAACATGTTAAAAAATTTATGAGGCTTTTTCATTTTCTAGTGACTAAAGCTTTTCTTTGTCTCCTCAGAGAATAAAAGTTCAGATGTTAGACATGTGTAGCTTTTTATTGGTGACTACTTTCAAGACTACATTTGGAGTGATATCACAGTTACTAAGGCAATGTCTCGTCATCAACAGCTGTGTTGAGCAAATTGCAGACTGGTTTACAGATTGATGATGTCTGTTTGAAAGTCCTTCCATCAATCTCTTGTTAACACTAAGAATTAGTTTTTCAGTCCTGGTCATTTTCTTGGATACTTTTGCTTGTAATCAAATCAGTTGTATTTAGATGTGTCTTTCCAACTAATAGTCTATATAAGCACTTCTAAGGTGACTCAACTATAAGTTAATCCCCCAAATTTTTCTTTAGGGCAGGAAAAAAGCTAATTTGTCTTTGACCACCAGTAAGTTAGGGGACTCATTTTACATAAGAGATTGATTAGTAAGGGGTGGTATGTCATTAGTGAGTCATAGTTGCAATTTTGGGAAAAAAAAGAAATGAGCCAAACTGAATAGATGGATAGGAAAAAAGACAAAACATATTTTTTAAAATTAATGTTATTTAGTGGTGTATGTAACAAATAAATTATGATAATTTACACTTTAGAGTTTTATTGATGTTACAAAGTGGTAGTATTTGTACACATATAAAAATCCTAAATTCTTCATTATGAACTAATATATGAAGTCTCATGGTTAAAAGGAACATGACATTTTTTCAATCAAAGAAGGAAGAATATCAAGATATTTGCTAATATTTTAGGTTATAAAAAGAGCAGAAATAAATATTCTTCCAACCTGTATTAAGCTTATAAACATACAGGTCTTCAACACTCAGATTGATCAGACCTCAAAATTTGTGTCAATAACAATATACAGTGCACCAATACAGAAATCCTGATAACATTGTGACACAGTGGCTATTCTCATGATATATAATAATATGTTTAAACATTTAAGAATGCCTGTGGTGGTTTTAGTGTCACAGACACCTGTCACACTAATTTTCAACAAAAAGTTGTCATCGACAAAGGTAAATCTACACATTCAAGATTTGTATCTGCTAATGTTATTGCTAAGGCAAAACCTGTTTTGTCATTGTAGTAATTGATTGGAATTGTATGGAATTAAAATCAGGCTTGGATGATGGTTAATGAAAACTGATTTACAAATACAAGTTTGGGGCTCATTACCTGATTTATATTTATTTTCCAGGCCTTCACATTTTTTGTCACTCATTTTCTGGAACTAACTAGATTGGACAGTTTGTACCCAAATTTAGAAAAGTAAGTATGAATCTGATGAAGCTTGAAAATACATTCTTATCTAATGAGTCAGTTTTGAATGGGTTTGACATGTGACTTTGTGACATAGCCATACTCATTCATCAGAATTGCACATAATACTTAATGACAAGGTTTAAGCTTACCTTGGAATAAAACCAAATGAGCTTATGATTTGATCCTTCTCCCATCGTGCTTTCTCTATTTACATTCACTATTTATGACTTTTCAAACACAGCTTAATAAAATTTGACTGAATTTGACAGAAAATATTTTGACATGAAGCTCTTTGAAATTTATTCTAATGATGCTGATCATCAACAAATAATGGCTTATTTTTCTAATTAGGGAGGAAAAAAAATGTAAAACAATTTTAAACAATTTCTAAAAACCGCATAACAGAATTTGATCGGTTCACATTCTGGCATAAATATCTTTAAAATTTATTTAAACATTGCTCATCCAGCATCAACTTTGACCACCATTACTAGAAACAAAGAAACTTTTAAACAACTTATTTTTTTAAAAAACACTTAAAAGAAATTTTCCAAATGTGACAGCATATTGTTGTGAATATATTGCAAATGTACCGTATTTACCGTATATGTTGGGACAACGTATTTGTTGGAACACCATAAATTTATTTTAAAAGTAATTTTTTTGTGCACTGTTTATTCTGGGACACACAGCTTTTTTCAAGTCGTAAATTGTGGGACACCTTTTAAATCATTCAAAAATTACATGTCAGAAAATGTACTCAAACGTATATTTTATTAAGTAAAACTTTAAAAAAGAAAACTGTGAGTGTTGTTTGTTTTCACTTTTTGTAAAAATATATTCAGAGAGAGAGAGAAAAAGAAAGAGACAGAGAGATATATCGGTAAATAGTCAATGTACTTTGTTTTCTAATAATTTATGTCGACAAACTGCCAGTTCCTACCCATACTTTGTTCAAGAATTAGTTGATTTTGCCGCCAGGATTTTGATGTCGCGGCCGGATAAAAAAAAACAAAGCAGCACATTTTCCCACCACTCTGCAGCTAGTTAAGTCTTTGATCTTGCCGCCTAGCTTGTGGGTCACGTTCTTCAGATGTATTCTTACAATGACAGCATGTACATCTGTGGGTCTTTCAGTCACTGAATTTTCTGATTGTAAATATGAGCACAGCTAACAGGATTGATGAACACAATTTCACAATCGACAGGTGGTCGAAGCAGAACTAGCAAACCTTTAAATTTGCCGTCCATGAAATTGATGCGTACAGAGGATTCCTGTATACGTGATTTTCTGAATCCAATATATAAAAATTGCGTGAAAATACGGATTACGCGTTTCCGAGACATTTGAAAGTGATCGGTGATTAAAACAAGTTTTATGTTGCTGTGAAAGTTTCGTTTTGAACTTTATTTACATTTACGATGGCTAACAACGGCAGGGTAATACACAAATTAAATTTACAGTTTCTGGAAACTAAATATCTGGCTGTTAAGGAAGATAAGGGATGAACATCTCGCAAAGAGGTCTGTGAAATTTTTTCGCTTACAAATAACACGTTCAGGAAGGATGAAAGCTGCTGAGTCTATAAAGAAAGACTAAGTTGAAGGTAACTGCGCTCCCCAAAGGAAGAAGCAAGACTGCTACATTTGAAGACATGGAGGAAGCATCAAAATGGTTCATATGAAGCATTATCGAAAACACTTAGTGTGGCAAACTTCACTGCAACAAGTGGTTGGTTCAGTTGCTTTATTGTTCATCATAACATCGGATACAAAAGTATTTATGGAGAATACATGTACTGTTGACAGTTTTTCACTTCCCTGTGAATAACCCCATCCCCATCCTAGCCTCAATAAGATGTGAACAGACTGACCAAAATAGAGGCCAATTTAAGTACATGTACATGAAGCATGTAAATTACAACTTCCCAGCCATGTGCTAATGCCGACGGTGAATATCGTAACGTTTTTTGTATCAGGATGTGATCAATGCAGTATTTTAATTTGGATTTTATTACACAAAGGTAACCAAAATGTAATTTGTCAATATACAAGTGTATTTCACACTGATTCTGTCTTCATGTACTCAAAATTTCCATTTTTTTTCTCAAAGTGTAAATGTTATTCACTGACGACGGGTCACCCTTTGCTGACGAATTTTAAATTTTATCTTTTTTCAGGCCCCCCCCCCAAACACTTATCTTAACATCCACCTATGTCCACAATATTTCCTCGGGCCCGAGGATAACGAGATAAACGGGCAGGACTGTATCACAAACTTTAAATGATTTTCGGATCAGATCTGGCTTGTTTTAATACGAGAGGTGTTGTCATTTTCCTTGGCTTCCCCATGTCGGCCGACTTTGTATACACATGCATAGTTTAAAAAAAAAAAAAATCTCAACGCTAATAGGAATCCAAAGTCTGCTTCCGGTCTCGGCTTGCTTTGCAATAAATTAACCTTTGTATTTGATATCCTGCGAGTAAGTTCAAACAACGAGTTTATGGCTGTTACAAGGTGTGTTTATTCAACACCTGGGCTTTCATTTATAAGCCGTCTGTAGTCATAATTGACACAAACTGGTTTCGAGTTATTCGGTAAATAGTATACACAGCATTAACTTGCTTTAATAATACTTTTGTAACCCATGGAATCAAAAAGATTGTCATTTGTACTCACAGTGAATGTATTTCTAATAATGATTTTAGTTTGCGAGATATTGTCATATTGTTACCCTGGATATAATACACTTTTGGTTATTTTGTACCTTACACCGTATCATGTGTAAATGTCAGTTGCTTTCAACCAATGGGGTTTGATAATTCTCACTCTTTCTTCCTCTATCTCATTCATATGTGATTTTGCGGGATCCAATTTTCATTTTCATAACATTCAAATCTTTGAGGACCAACTAAACATGATTAGTTTCTCAATATTCACGTCAATGACTAATGTATTGTGTTGTCTGACGAAAGCTATTACACTATGGATAATGGATTCACGCGCTACTCATACGGAGTTTGTGGATATATTTTTCCTTTAATAAAATGCTAATGTCGACCAAAAATTTGAATAAATGATAACAGTTCAAGGTTAGTTTCTTGTTTCTTTCATTTTATTATCAAATACTCATTTTATTTATCTATTTTATTGTAACATGCGGGGGGGGGGGCCAAATTGAACATAATGTTTTTCATTTCCTAAGTCTTGGGACGCATAATGTAGGTTTAAAAAAAGTTCACCATAAGTTCGTGTCCCAACATATGCGGTAAATACGGTATATACAAGATCATGCTTAGCCTTCCTCAAATATAACTGTCATTACATAGTATATAAACATATTTCATCTGTAGTGTAGTCCATAGTCTGCCTAGCATTGTGACAGTAATTCCCTCACAGGGCCAACAAATTTCATATGATATAGTCATTCATATTAAGCAAATTTTTAGTTGCTTGGGGGGGGGGGCTATTTTTATCTGGTTTCACTATGAAAGAATCCAAGTATTATGTATTCGACAGGCAGTGATTTTAAAATGAAGCAAAAGTATTTCTTTTTGTTAAGGATTAACTCATTGAAGTATTGTGTTATTATGAAGAGAAGAGGATTCAGTTATGTCCAAAAATTAGGTACTGCTATTACTTTGCTGCATTCCTATTTTAGTTAACAGAAAAGGACTACTTCAGCCTTTTTCATTTGGTAATCCTCATGACATATAATAGAACTCATTTGGTTTAAATATTCTGGATTGCTTGACACGTCTTTTAAATCTCAGCAGAGTCTTGCCCTGATTTAGGAAAGATTTTACTACATCTTACAGATTCTTGTAAAAAATATATAAAAAATTTGAAGAAAGTTTTGTAAATGCATTTTTTTTTAAAAAAAATCACATAAGAAAAAACCATATGCAGTTGTTTCATTTATTTCATATCATAATTGTATAGAAATATTGATGGTGAAGACTGAAGATTTCAGCTTTTAGATGATGGCACTAAAATCTTCTAAAGTACCTTTATCTAAATTTTAGTATTACCCTACAAAGCAGAGGTGGGTGATGATAATTATTCTGAAATGGTGTGGACATTAAGGTTTTATGATAGAGTCAGGATTTTGAGTCACATATGGGTTATTGTGTTTTGAGTGGGGTTGGGAGGGTGTATCATAGCACTGTTTGCAGGCAAGATCGTGTTCTTTAGAACTTATTGTTTAACAGCTTGCTATGCCAGAATTATTGTTATTTATTGTCTTACAGCTATTTCTTTGAAGTTCAGAGGAGTTATTGTGTTGAAGGAAACTGTGAGAAAGTGATCTATACCCATGTTTTGTCCAAGGGAAGGACAACAGAGATACACTATGGTAAATCTTTTCCTTTCTTCTGTTATGATTCTCATATGTAAGTTTTTTAATTACATCCTTTCAAGCATATATATATATATTACTTTAAATTGGGGGCCAAAATCACAGCACTCCTTTCCTGGGGCCCTGAGTGGTCAAAAGCGCTCTCCATTACGGATCACTGCCATCTCACCTCTGCGTTGGCTTGAGTCTAAGATTTGGCTAATGTAGTTATGTGAGAAAGCTTGCCAGTAGCTTCTCGTGGGTTGAAGGTTCTCTCTGGGGTTTCCCGGGTTCTTCCTCCACCATTAATACTGGTTGCCATGTATAGCCTATCATGTGCTGAAAAATGGCGTTAAACCCTACAACAACAACAACAGAACTCCTTTCACTTTTTTGGGACCACTGCCAAGTTGCATGCATTCACAACTTTGCTTTTAAAACCCAATATGTGTCAGTACTTAAATATACTCAACTATTATGCCCATATACTTCATACCCGCTTCCTACGGTGTATGTATGGAGTATCAACTGATGTTTGTTGTGATGGCATCTTCAGGATCAGACTTGTCGAGTTTCAGTTATCATGGCCCCTATATACCTCGTATCTACCCCTTATGGCTCCACATACAGGTGTCGGACACACTTGACAACCCTACAAATTCCCACAAGTCTCTCTTCCTGAGGCATTCCTATACAACAAAATATTCAGTGTTGGGCTGGTACAGTGTGCTGTGACAGGACTTGCCTCCCATTATGCCAAAGATTATTTAATATGTACAGTAAAGTGTATATTCAACATAGTATGTATTGTGCGTTATTTAAATTAATTCTTTCATGACTTTTTCCAAATTTGGTATGTTCCATTATGAAACAAAGACAATGCATTTTGCCAATCACATGGAGTAAGTAGGTTCATCTTCATGGCAATGTTTTAAGCTTGGACTTTACATGCAGCCCTTTGCATTCTTATTTGCTCTAGTACCAGCATCATATATTGCTTAAAGCATGTTAACAATTTTTCACCTTTAAGATTTCACAAATTTGATTTCGAGAAATTCTTTAATAATGTCATGTGAGAAATTCTATGCAGGACGGACATTTAGGCCAAAAATACATGTTACCTATTGCACTGATTTTAAAATTATGTTTAACTTAGTTGGTACATGTAGCTAGTTTTGTTTGTGTTTTAAAGCAATATATATATATATATATATATATATATATATATATATATATATATATATTGTATGATTAGTAAATATAATAGTGCTTCAAGTACTGAGCTATACCAGCTCAGTTAGATCCACAAATTAGTTTTAGGACTTTTTTTTTTTTTAAATGTATCATTAGATGCAGAAGACTTAGCTTTTTCAGATTTATGTCTAGCATGACTAGTTTATAATTGGTATGTCTTCCATAGTAAACATATGAACAACCATTTTTCAACTTCTTCCTCATAACCAAAGCCAATTTGAATCCAACTATGTTCTATCAAAGTTTTGACTAGAGTGGATTTCCTAGCAATAATGTAGCTTCCGTAAGTAACTGAGTGCAAATGATACTTGTTTGTTATGAAGTATCAGTGAATGGCTAATTGTTACCAGTATTTAAAAATTGAATGACTGTCTCCAAAACTAGATGTGATAGATAAAGTACTAGGATGGGCATGGATAAATTTCACATTCATACAGAAATTGCAGGCAACACGTGTATGTGTCACTAATCAGTTCATTATCATTTTCAAACCTTGAATTTTTCCAGTTAGATTCCATTTGTATATGAATACATTATTCATTGATTCTGAACTTACACAAAGTTTTGAAACACTATACCAAATCTTCAGAAATATTCATACAATAAAATGCCCAACTCAGATATTGGGAGTTTCTAATAAGAATCTAATCAAGGAGTGAAATGTAATTGCTAGCTATATGGTTTTGACCTTGTACTGAAGATCTATATGTTTATTGGTATGCAAAGACTTACAAAAATGGTGCTAACAGCTTTCTTGCTTGGCGCTCAGCATTAAGACATTAGTGTTTGGACTGGTTGGCCTCCAGGTGTCAGGATAATGTGACTGGCTGGGACATCATGCCACATGTCTGTGGCATGATGCCCCAGTGCTAAATATCACTATAATCTGTCTCACTGAAGACATTCTAGCAATATGACTGAAAAATTATTAAAGCTACGTTAGAAATCCTAATCACACACACACAGAGCAGCAGATGGGGTGGACAGACCAACTTTGTAGGCGTCAACGAGGCTTCCTTCTCGTTAATATTTAATAGAATGGTCTATTTGACAAACTGAGGCTTCCTAGTAAATATATAATAAAAAAGGTCGATTTGGTTCCTTGTAAGGGTCAATTTGGCAACAAAAAAAAGACGCCATGTCGTTGTCCCCCCCCCCCCCCCCCCCCCCCCGCGTCTATGGGTTAACAATTCTTTTACGATGAAAATCGCTACGATTTCACAAACAGACTAATTTGTAGAACCTCACTTCGTAAATCAATTAGATTATTAGACTGGTCAGTGAGTCTGAAATTAATTCTCGTTAGCGAATTATTATGACATCGAATATAGACTGGATTAGTTGGATCCTCAATAATTAGAAATCCTGGAGGAGCTGTTGGTGCAAATAAATATAGAATATATCCCTGCTGAGTTTGATTCAATCGCTCGAGATTTATTTGATAGCTTCCTTCGATAACATCACATACTAAATTCAATGCAATCACCGAGGATATATTGACATTTTGAGGAGCGATATGCCTACCACTGCCGTCTGGATCATTATTATGTTTGAGTATTGTTGTTTGTGGTTGTGGTGCTGTTTTTTTCCATGCGTCATGGATTTTTTTTAAACCTTCATCGATGGCATCATTGAGAGACTTTTGTAGTTCTGAGATATTATATCCGTGTAGTTTGAGCGTGGGAATATCTTCTACGCGTATATTATATACTGTCGCAAACTCCGTTCTCATTTTAGGATTACTGTCACCTAATACCTCTTGAATAATTTGTGAATGAAATGTTTCCATGTCATTGATGATTTTGTTACATGTTTCTACGACGCTGATAAATTCATCTCAGGTGAGAGTACCGGATTTAAAAGATATTAACAACAGTGAAAAATCATTATTGATCGCTGTGAAATTTTCAGTGATTTTATCCTGTCGAGTTGCGTAATATCTCCGATTGCGATCATCTATCATTCCAGTGAAAAAATTCCATCTGGTGTAATCGCTATAGCTTTTTACTGGATTATCGGGTTTTATCCTGTCAGTAACATAATCCAATTTTTGTGGTTCAGGTGGTATGTTAACTTGTCGAGGTGGGATTTCAGGCCACCCCAGTGTTGTCCTTATAGAACTCTGATAGATATCTATGACATAACTAGGTGAGTCTATCTCAATGGCAGATGATAACGTCAACTCGTGGACTGTTATATCGATTTTCGATTCTGTTCCAGTAATGGATTTTATTCTACGCTGAAATTCAGCATTGATTTGTTCGATTTGGTATGACCCAGATGGTATTGAAACAACGTTCCAGTCTGGAGTCCCGTCTTCACGATTTTTATTCGCAAATACTAAGCTGCTATTCGTTTGTTGACCGCCAAATGCTACCGACCTAATATTAGGCCAACTGTGATACACTCGTAGTTTTGCTAGCGCTATCTCCTTCACAGGAATCGGAATAGGGAAATTCACACTGAGTTCAGGATTGGTTGAGGTTATTGATATCATGCTTGTTTGTACTGGGTTTGTGTTCTCCACTATTTGTTGAAGTAGTTCCTGCGGTGTTGTCATTATTATATTCATGTTGTATTTCTAATTTTGACATTGCGGAATCATAAATACTTACCATCACTGAGAACTCACTATCTGATATAAATGTATCATCGAGCGACGACGATATCAACGAGGATAATTGCGAATACGCGGTTGATACAACATGAAATTTAATTATGTAGTCTTGTAGTTTGCGTTGGCTGCACGATGATATTTTGTTTGTTATTATTGAAATAATTCCAGCGATTGTTGTCGCAGCGGATATACAAATTGGAACAGCTATCAGGGCAATCATTGTAACCGAGGATAGTATTATACCAGCTCCGGTAATTACACCACTCACCGAGTACACAGTAACATCAACTGCGGTGATTCTTCGTTAGTATTTTTTTATTTTTACTTGATACTCCTCAGTGAGAGTTTTGAGTTGAGTCTGAAACTCTCTGGCCTGATCATAGCGATATTGAGATACTGAAGGTACCGTTGATGACGACATTTTATTTCCAAATCAGTTTACGATTTTAATTTAGTTGTTTACTCAAATCCGCTACGAATTCCACATACCATGTTACTGAAACCCTAGCCAAATTCTTATCAGTTGATGCTATCGTGAATTTTTCAGTTGTATCCTTGTCGATGATCGTTGATATTGTATTATTGACCCCAGATGAACTCAACGATGATATATTAAATTGAGTCGGTGTGACTAGTTTTAATCGATAAATGCCTTTGACGGTTGCAGTGATATCTAATTTGTTGTTTGTAGGTGTCCACGCAAATGATCCGTGTTGGATCGTGTATACTACGTTGTTGGTTTTCTCATGAGGAATTTTTGTTTTTTCAATGATTGTTATCATCCTCAGAAAATCATCTTTGATTGCTTCGATGAAGTTTTTCGTCTCATCGATGGATATTTTAATATCAGGGAGTTTTATTTCAATATTATCCAATGTGGTTCCAATAAATTTATCTATAATATTTTTACGAAAAACTGAAAACTGTTTTCCGTATTCTTCAATTCTAGATTGAAGTGTTGCTAGTTCCAACATAGAATTTTTTATCTCTGTGAGCTTCAGTGATATTACCGCTGGTTCGCCGAAGAAAGCCATAATCGATTTTAATTCATCGTTGACAGTCTTAGTATTGTCCATAGAGATTTTTATTAATGATAAATTCGGTGATGTTGTCGCTGGATCACCAAAAAAAACTTAGTATGAATTTTAACTCATCGTTGAGAGTTTTTAATCTATCTGTAATCGTCGAAACGATTACGCCGGGTTTGAGTTTACCCTAATCGGAAAATAACGCAACAGTATCCTCTACTGCGTCTCGTTGTTTAACTAAAATATCATCCAGGGAAACATTACTAGTTTTCAATTTACCCTGACGATCTTGAAATACAACTATTTCATTAGGATCAACACTTGCTAAATTCAACGTCTCAGCTATTTCATCTTTGATTATTTTTTTTTATATCACCGGTTGCAGATGTTTCTGTGGTTGGTTTCTTCGACAGTGATAGAGGTCGTCCCCAAATATCAATCATGTTATTCTATATAATCTCTCTCTAAAATCTTTTCGTGGATGACTTTGTCGTTACCAGCGACTGTTAGTATATTCATTTATGACAACGTGGTGGTTTTCCAGATGTTGAAATGGTGTCAAGGACATTTAATACTTCGTTGCCGCATATTGGTGGATCATTCATTTGTTGTGTTGGTAGCGTAGAATACCAAGTCTTCATTTCATGAAAAGTTTTTAAGCGGTTTATATAACGCATGAATTCCTTCGGCGGTGCTAATCCATATGAATCGAAATAAACAATTGCACATGGATCAATCGCGTATGCAACCCAGTGGGTTCCGGGTCCGGTGCTGTTATCGAGATTAATGATACCGGTTTCAACGCTGTTTGGTTGTGCCGGTAACTGATCTTTCATAAAGACACCTCTGAAGTTTTTTATCGCAAGTTTTTTAGCAGCATCGAGTAAATCAAAATTGGACATTGGAGTCAAAGATTCCTCTCGAGTTAATAAACCGTTCCTGGGATTCTCAGACCTTTTCCGTTGTACCATGAATACGGGGTTCCTGGCAGTCTTAGACCCTTTCCCTTCTCTTTTTTATACCCGCTCCCAGTTGCATTATGCTTTCTTTAATGCCATCCCTGCCGCGGTACCAACGGCTCCTATCGCCGCCGCTTTAGCCACCACTGGGGCCGCTGCCGCAATCAACGCTGGTAACGCTGCTAACAACGGGAATATACCACCTGATTTAATCATGGTTTTAATCACAGCTGCAGAGAGAGAGTGATCTGAACACCTTTTTTTATCTTTGAAAGCATCATTGAAGTGTTTTACTTGATGAGTTGTCAGCGACAATTTATTCGCCCCGCCAGTCATCTGATTGGGTTTCAGTGTTATTGTGGTTCCGCATTTTTTAGCTGATTCCGATTGCAATTTCTTGAGTTGACCGGGAGTTAACGCAACACTAATATAACTGTATTTCATTATACAATAACAGATTGATCTAATTGTTACATGTTTTCCACTGGCGCATCTATCACTCTCATTCTTCCGCCAACACCTTCGAGTAGCATTGATTTGTCGCTGAGAATGACAGCAACCACTCTGTAATTAGCAATACCACCAGGACGGGCTGCACAAGCTCTAAAATGTATATCAACGACGGATTGTCTTGTTAAATCAAGATGTTCCAGCGAAAAGTAATAAATCGGATATAGATTTTTGAAATCCAATTGTAATATTTGCAAACCAATATCAACATTTTGATCGCGTGCAATATATGACAACATATTATGATATACACGTGCAACATGGTTAGTGTTGTAATCAAGTAGTATATCCTCTGATGGTTCCTGCTGTCCATTTATTCTCAGCGAGACATCATTAACACCCATCTGATCAATTATCATATGACTTCGTTCTTGATTACCAACTCGCGCATTATTTTGTAACGCAATAAATATATGACGTGGAGCTGAAACACCTTGTTTTGATACCAGGTGCCATGTAAATATACCATCAATATTATCCTGTTTAACATATTATTCACTGATAACCAACTCAGCAACGACTTTCCTCCTTGGTCCATAAATGATAGTAATCGCTCCTCTGCGGTGATTGATGGAGTTAAAACTGGCATCCATAATGATAGTTTTGATAAAATAACTTTACCCTCGGGGACACCAGCACCGTGCCAGATTTCATCAGCATCAGTACCCTTTCGTATGAGTGCTACTGTATGCTTCGCTCCATAGATAACTTTTCTAACATTTCTACAGAATCCAAATATATGATGAAGTAGAATCGCGCATGAAAATTGTTTACGCTGTCCTTGTAACATTAATACGCATGTTGCAAATCCTAGGTTGTAATTAGTAATAGTATTTATGACATCAAAATCAGCAGCTGGACTTACATATCCTTCTGGTGCTGGATTAACTGCAGTTGCTTGTGTTGCCTTTACTCTGGAATACTGGACGTGTTCAGGGTGATCAGTGTGATCTTTTGCGAACAGCATAGATGGACCCGCCGATCTCGTATAATCATCAGAATATCTTGCTAACCCTATTATTGTTGTGGCAACATCAACATCACACTCTATAGATTCAATTTCTTTTCCATCAATGAGATATCTAGCGCTTTCAAATAATGCCATGATACCATTATTAACAAAACCAACTCGGATAGTTGGGTTATTGTCATATGGTGGATCATTATGAACAGCATCGTTTGCTACAAGTTCTCCTTCTACTTTGATAAACGCTTCACAAGGCAAAAAGTATTTACTGGTATCATGAACTTGAAGTTCAATTCTTGATCGCAGATCTGGTTGTGTTGCGTGATAAGAATAAAATTGATAATCACGTACCGAATCATTCTTGAGCACTGGGGCGTCCATATCAAACGCTGTATCAGGTGACCGTTTGAACATTTTATTATATACTCGTTGGTCTAAATCATCGTCGTCAACGTCATCATGTTTTTTTTTAAGCCGCTTCCCGCTATCATATTTGCAGTTATATCATCCTGGTCACTTGCTGTCAATGAAGTGGCCAGTGACGCTAGTTTTTGATCCACTGCGTTATTTATTATTTTACTAACCCGCGCAGGCATCTCTGCTGTAGATGGCAGTGGTCCCAATTGTGGTTTCCTTCGCCGCTGAACTAGCGCTATTAGTTTATCCTTCGCGCCTGAAAATGCTTTTCCGGCAGCATCTCCAACAGCACTAATACCCTTATCACGAATAACATCAATGGCTTTCATTGATAACTGTTTTGCTAGCGGCGCTACTTTTGGAGCCATTCTTGCAAATAACCCTGCAATTGTATCACCGAGACCATCACCATAGTACGCGTTATAAACTGGAAACCGCGAGTTTACTACATAGACGCTGGTTGGTTTGTCATGGTTGTAGTGTATGATCATTCTTATTTAAATGATATTTATCTTATGCGATGACTTTGTCATCAGATTAGTCGCTGTGGTAACCATCCAAAGGATTTTCCACTAAATCGCCAATGAAATCTCAATATAAACCAATATCCATGATGCCACCTTGAAATAATCACATGCAGATATCAGCTGCTTCATTAATTATTTCCGGTGAGTTATTTCTAGCTCGTTTCCCTCCGATTAGTACTTCTAATCGAACTATATCACTGAGAATATTACCAGGACAACTAACTAGACCACTACCTGATACCCCACTGGAAAATCCCTCCCCGGTTGCACCCTGTGCATCATCATCATATTGTAAACACCTAAAAGGATTATCATCATCATCCCATTGAGGTTCTTCTTGTTTTTTTCGTCTTGGTGTTGGTGTTTGGCGCTTTCTTTCTTGTTGTCGTTCTTGTTTTTTTTTTATAATACAGTAGTCCCCCTCTTGTACGGCCCCCCTGACCAGCGGCCACCCGCTCCAAACGGCCAGAATTCGTTGGCACCGACGAGTTTCTGTTCAAAAGTACCCCTCACAAGAGGCCACCCGGCTAACGCGACCAGCGGCCAGCATTTTTGTGCAATAATATAAAATTTTCCCCCTCACGAGCGGCCTCATTTTATTTCTAAATGTATCCAGAACCAATAATTAATTCAAATCTTGACGTAAGGTAAGTGATTTTGATTATCTCTTTCGTAGATACACGTCTCCGAGTGTCAAGTCGCCGTTAAAAGTGTCAACTAAAGATTTAAAGTATATCGTTATCTATGAAAGTCGATGTTTACAGGAAATGGGCTCAATAATGTTTTGATAGAGTTTGGGGTTTAACACCTATGTTGAGTTCTTCTCGTTGATGATTATAACCAGACGTAATTGTTATAATCATAACAAGGGTCAGCATAGGCTAAAAATAGATTTTGTACATTGGCACACACAGACAACCTTAAAAAAGACAATAGGGTACCAGACAAAGACCGGAAAAATTACGTGACCAAACAATATGGCTTCCTTTACGAAGGCTGCATTTCGTAGACTCGACAAAAGTTTTGTCTGCATAATTAAATCGCATACAGTCAGCAATAACCGAATAAATCATTACCAAACGCTAAAATGTCATCACGTTAACGGATACATTATTTTCGAAGAAAGTCGGTTATTCTACTCGACATCGGGGAGGGGAGGATGCCGAACAATTGTATGTACAAAAGACTCATAAAAACAAGTTTATGTTGAAATAATTTGAATAAACAAAGTAATAACCGATAAGAAGGTTATTTAGCAGCAGTGGGAAAATGGAGCAAATGGAAAGATAATTATGTATGTACCAAGATGTAAATGACGTTTTTGAATCCATTTGCAATGTGCATGACAACAATACCCGCTCGCATATCAAACTTACGCCAAGAAAGCAAAAATAGTAACGTATATTCAGTTGAAATAAATTTGTTATTATGACAACAATTTTTTATTGATTAATGTTTCATTTAGACGAAGATATTTAATGTTTTGAAGTATGTAGCTTTCTTACTACGTACATTACATATACATGTACTTCTCATAATAAACTTAGCCCCCCTCTGGAACGGCCACCCGCCTTATAAGGCCACTTTCCCGGTGCAACAGGGGTGGCCGTATAAGAGGGGGACTACTGTAATCAAATTCTCTATGAAGGTTCTATACTCCTTCATCCTTTTATCTAAACCCCCAGTATTTATTTTATACAACGCATTAGCCCAGTCATCGGGTGATATTGGATCGTCTTTATACTCGCCTGCTAAACTCTCTCCCCCCCCCCTTGAATTATAACTGTCAATAGCAAAATCGCTTAAATCACGATAACTCTGTTTTTTTATTAGTTTATTAGCCTCATCGGTAAATTTATCCGCTAAAGAAACACTAGGTTTTTTTTGGACTAGGAGGTAATTTTGTTAACAACGCTGATGTTTTTTCAGTTTCCGTTGCTATTTTTTCAAGTATAGGAAGTACAGGAGCTTCTTTTCTTGATCCTTTTTTTGGGATATCTCCGTATATAGCTCGCTCAGTGGCTGATATTACCCCTTTCGTTGCAGTTGTAATTAGCCTAAACAAATCTTCAGTTCCGGCTGAAAAGTCAGTCTAAAGACTCTGTCTGGCTTGTAATTTACTTCTGACAGAATCGCGTATTGGTAAGAATTTCCTAATTGCAGCCAATCTCTCTATTGCTAGTCTTGTAGTTAATGCTTCGTTGACCATTATTGAAACAGTAAAGCAATTTCCAATTAATGTACAATGTAGTGATTTTGTCATCAAATAATTTCTCCGTTTTAACCTGACTAAGATAGACAAGTAATAAAAAAAAACCACTCACTAAAATATTTTTCAGTTAATTTACTTCCGTGTTGTTTGATTGATTATATACCTTCCATTGTATTTGCAACAATGATGTATTTATACTAACGCACTATACTGTCAAATCGTTAGTTGTATCCAGCGTTTTTTTTTTCATTTTCTTGAATTAACGCCCGTATATTTCTAATCTTTGAATTAACCTCCTTTTTCAATTCATAATCCCGGCCCAATTTTTTTCATATTCCTTCCACAATAGTAAATAACGGGACAAACACACTTACGTCACTACAGAATGCAAGAGAGTCCCGAATAGAATTCTGGATTTTTTGTATCAGCGCATACTTCTTTGGCAGCATATATTTGTTAGTAATAATACCGTATATCTTGAAAGTCAGACATAATTTGGTCAGGGTTTAAATTATCAGATAATTTAATATCTTGGCTTTTCAATTTTAAAATCTCGGATATAATCTTATTCATATTTTCAGAATTCATATATGATAATACATATTTCTAATACAAAAAATATATATTTTTTCAAAAATGAACCCCGTTTGTAATAAGTTGTGTTATCATCTTACTCACGCCAAGGGATATTATGTGATGATATATGAACCCCGTTCATGGCAAGTTGTTTGATCATCTTACTCACGCCAAGAGATATTATGCGATGATATATGATGAACCCCATTTGTGAGCCTCAGGTGCTATTCACATCGAAGGCTCCCAGAGGTTACTTATAAGACAGCACATCTCACAGGGTCCGGTCAGGTGTCTTCACATCTAACCAGACCCAGAGTTATCACGAAGCATATTCCCCTAAGAGTGAATCTAACTTGTCAAATAACGGGTTAAAATCACAAGAGGGTATGTTTAGTGAATGGACAGCACAAACAATAGATTATATATCACGAAGCATATTCCCCTAAGAGTGAATCTAACTCGTCAAATAACGGGTTAGAATCACAAGAGGGTATGTTTAGTGAATGGACAGCACAAACAATAGATTATATAGGACGGTATATTTATATATACAGTACAACTCCAAATGGCAGTTGTATAATGAATGAATGGATGGATATATACAATGAATGAATGATAAGGGACAGCACAGGGGACAATACGACATATAACAATGAATGAATGGATGGATATATACAATGATAATGAATGATGACACTCCTACATTCAAATTGCAACCACATTACCCCCCTCAAAATAACCCTGGGTTGAATGAAAAATTCATTCACACCACGGTGTGATGTGGTTGGTATATACTGCTGCAATTTGAATTTTGGAGGTACCCAACCCCCCAATTAAAACCATCTGTCTGCATCGTTGGCAATAATGCCCATTACGAGTTTCGAACTGTGACCGCTAGTATGGCACCGCGCCACGTTATCGATTGAGCTAACGGTTATTATATACGATATTATGTTTTTGAATATAATACATAGGTAAGCTAATACAATCAATAATAAACAGGTGTGATGACGTCAATGGATTGATCACAAAGCCATAACTGACTGAATGAACGAATTCATGTACCTTTTGTTTATGAAACAAAACCAAATACTTAAAAAAAAGAAAAATACAATTATTTGTAAAACACTCCATTTTTATTCGTTTTCTTACAAAATATTTGTATTTCCACTGAACTAACGGTTCTTATATACAGGTATATAATATACAGGTAAGCTAATACAATTAATAGCGAACAGGTGTGATGTATGATGTCAATGGATCGATTACAAAGCCACAACTGACTGAACAAACGAATCCATATACCTTTGTGTATGAAACAAAACCGAATGCTTAAAAGAAGAAAAAAAAGAAATTACAATTATTTGTAAAACACTATATATTTTATTCGTTTTCTTACAAAATATATTATATTCCACTGAGATAATGGTTCTTATGATATACAGGTAAGCTAATACAAATGGCGGTATTCAAACACGAACAGATGTGATGTAAGTCAAACTCATGTGAATTATATATTATTATTTTTAATCTATATACTACTTACTGACAATATTAAAGGAGAGCCTAGCGTTTGTAAACACTGCATATTTGATTATTACACTAACTGTTTTACAGGTATAATGTGAAATCAATAACATGTGTTACGCAAGTGCCAGTAACTAAAGACAGCCAATCAATATTAGCTCAGCCTGACTGTACAATACAATGAATGACGTGGAATGTATAAGATCTAGAGTACGAGGAACCATAGTTAGTTTCGAATCTATATATATCCTTGTTGTACTTACAGACAATATTAAAGCAGAACCAAATACTTGAAAGAAAAAAAAAAAGAATACAATTGTTTGTAAACACTGCGTATTTGATTCATTTTCTAACAAAAACAGATAATTGATTATCCCCACTGAAAATCATGATAATCACAATCTAAGGGAGATAACCTATCAAAATTAGGTGACACAATCTAAGGGAGATAACTATTTCATAGGCCGTAAAAACACCTAAACGAGTTATCTCCCTTAATACTATATAGAATAATAATAAATGGATTTTATACGTAAATAAATTGAATTTTTTGTCCATTTTTTCTGGAAATCACCGTCTTGGTTATATTCTCTGCAACATGTCGTACCGAGGCTCTA
This sequence comes from Unio pictorum, assembly GCA_030141615.1. Classification (NCBI taxonomy): domain Eukaryota; kingdom Metazoa; phylum Mollusca; class Bivalvia; order Unionida; family Unionidae; genus Unio; species Unio pictorum. The sequence goes on from JARLTB010000021.1 coordinate 41,552,993, forward strand.
CAAATATCAAAATGCCTACTAGCCTCACCCATTGATTTGAATACAATTTGTTCGTTAATTGTTGTATTAAAAGATTTTACGGGTCTTTTCCCAATTGATTTATAAGTACCAGTTAATCCTCGTTTTGAATTCTCACTCTGTGTAACAGCTTCTAGATTATCCAATTTGTTATTATGTGGATTGGAATCAATGTGATCGATAACAAGACCATCCTTGATCAATCCATTAAACACCTCGAAGACGAATCTGTGACAATAATATTTCTTCTTTCCAACACTAAACATCAAATACCCCACACCATTATCCCACCCAACTGGCTTCTTCAGTCTACGGTTTCTGATAATACCTTCACCGGACGCTTCATAGTTTGCAATCACAGGGTGTGGTCGGAATTCTTGGTTCATTTATATACTATACTATTGTTTGTCTAATTCATTGTTTGGTTGAATTATTATATTACTTGGAAATCTATTAATGTAGTCTTGGGGTGTTCTTATGATTTTGTTGTTGACCTGTCAGATGTAGAGTTATTGATGGAATTCTTAGTGGAATCTTTGATTTTCGTATCATAATGATGCTTCAGCTCTCTGTATTGCTTACCACCACAACCGAGACACAACTGTGATTTTCCTCGCACCCGTACCCCACATCTTATACAAGGAATCGGACCAAGACTTCCACGCCGAAAGCTTTGCATATGATACCCACAGAATTCCTTTCTGCATGATTTGTTACACGGGGTTACTGATCCAATCATAAGCCATTTGCAATGATTCATTATACAATAAATTCTCTATTTAAATACTTGTTTTAATTATATGAAGGAGTTCAAGAGATTATCGAAAATTATGCCTTGGAAAAATAATAAATTCAATCTCGATAGAGTCTCTGATACACCAAAGGGTAAAATTCGTGATAGAACCATGATAGGTAAAATCCGTGATTGTTTTAATGAATTCAAACATAATGGAGCATCTCACTGTTGGTCAACAATTCGAATTGATGGTAGTGTTGATGCTACCATGAATGATAAAAACGCAGCAGTGATAATCTTACATCTTGGGCAAAAAAGGTATTTTTTTAGAATAAAATTCATTATCTGTTCAGACACTGGAGATTGGATTATCAGGGATAAATATGAACCCATCTTGAAGGATAAAAGAACTGTGAGTCAAGATTCCAAACCAGGATATTTGACTGTATTGATAAACCGAGTATTGAAAAACAAGCACCAATGAAACTATCTTCTTTGACTTTGTCAAGAATGAATTGTGTAGCAGAACGAATATTAGAACACTTCACAAATGCGCTGCGTGGAAATAAACTGACTGATCTAAGATGCAAAAAAATAACCGAGTGGGGGTTAACAGTAAAGGAGCACGGGGCAACAATTCTGAATGTGGCAGCGTTAGAATGAATACTAAAATTCCATATATCAGTAATGACGATAACCAGAGAAGTATTATACGAACCGAAATATAAATAGAGAGGAGCGCCAATCAAAATTATTGATCATAACGAACATGCATGGACACCTGCAGTAACAATATTTCCGCTGTATACCGGTAGAACCATAAAATATATACCCCAGGAATTTTCCATGGAGTTCTCGGGAGAAGAGAAACTATTTGATTTTATTTACCAGTTGAGTAAAAACGATCCTGTGTCAGTGTGGTTACTTAACTCCGAGGGCAGATTCGATCAATTTGAAGACCCAATGGAGAATTATACCGCACTGAAGCCCTCCATGACAAGATGAAAAAACTAGCTATGAGTTTTTCGAAGAATTTCGACGACGAACAATTATTAACAAATTGCTTTACAATTCCATCGGTTGCAGCTCATTTTGCGAGAAAGAGAAACTCGTGGAAACCAACAAGAGCTGAATTTCTCACAGACATCAAATCAAGTTGTATAGAATATAACCACGGCGGATTATGGAATATAAAATACGACCGTGAAAGTATTATTTCAGTTGATATGGTCGCATGTTATCCGGCGAGTTTCCTCCGGTACGGAGAATGTGCTGAATACTTTAAATGATTTGGACATCCCACACACGAGATGGCCCGTGTTGCAATTAATGGACCACTGCCTGATTTTGATTTAACCGGATTCGCTCATGTGGTATCATTTGAATTGGCTACAGGACTTCATCCGTGCCGTTATATATGGATTGGTAGACATATCTCTGAAAAATACTGCATGCCAATAGTACTGTTACGGTATATGATTGATTGTAGAATGTTAAAATCGCTGATTGTCAGTGAAGCGATTATATCATATCACGCGCAGACTGAAGTCTGGTTACCACAACCCAATCTAGATAGTATAATCAGCGAACAATGAAAACAGTTTCCCGATTTTGACGAAGAAAATATCGTGAAATGGTCCAAACAGTTATTTGAAGTTAGAAATAAAGATGCAAAGGATCTCGGTAGAAGAATAATCGGTAAATTTACTCAGGGTGGAAAATACGACAATAAACGATATTCTTCACGGATGATTATAGATAGCGTTGAGTACGATTTTGTAATCGCGGATATAACATCTAAGGGTATATATGTTGATCGTAAAGATGCTTTCTTGTCCGATGGAACAAAATTTGGTACAATTGTTACTTACAACGATGGATACAGTCTTCAGTATACACACTTGAGAGCGTCTATGCTAGCTTATGCTTCTATCAATTTATTTTCGATGATAAATAGATTTCCTGACACCGCAGTTAGAGTAGCCACTGATTCATTTTATATAAACGCGAAATACAGCAAAGCAGTGGCAGAATTCACTAATTCTGACGAGAGCTGGGGATCATGGAGAATTAAGCGGGAAATACTGCGTGACTATTCCAAATCAGCAGATGTTATGATTGAAGATAAATATTTGAACTATCTAATGCACCGCAGATATCAGATCCAATATGTCGATATAAAACCAGCTACCTAAACGGCTATGGCGGGTCAGGAAAGATGACTCGTGCGATTGAATTATTTCGTGGGAAATCAGATATGATTGTGTTAACACCAACCCACAGACTTGCCAGAGAGGTGAAACAACGAGAGGTAAATGCTTGTACTTATCAGTTTTTTCGATGGAAAGGCGATGAATGGACTCCTGAACGAATGGGTGAGAAATTTATTCCTGAAGTTCTTATTTTGGATGAAATATGCACGGTTTCGTTAGATGTTTTACAAAAATTTCTCGAGTGGTTATTGTTAAGGAATACAAAAGTCATCATGTGCAGCGATCATGGTCAACCACCACCATTTGTTGGTTTATCCCCACATGATTGGTTGAAAAAGTTTGTAGACTATTATGAAGAAATTAACACCGATCATAGAGCACTTGATGAACAATTACGCGAGTTCAAGAAGCGCGTAAAATAATTTCAGAAACACCATTAAAAGATTTCTGGGAAGCGTGGAGACCAAACGATTTGATAGTTGCAAGTAGAAAGATAGTTAGAGACACACATCAGATGAAGTTATTTGAATTGCATAAAGAAAAATTTACAACACTTCCAGTACCGTTGTGTTATAGACCTTCAGATACATGAAAACAGAATATCAAAGTTGATATTCCAGGACAGAGTGAAAATCAGAATTTAGTGTTAAATGATATTGTGTTGGTTGATATCAGCGTCGTCGAAGATGCATTGCGTACTAATAAATCACTGTGGACGCTAGAATACGCAGCGACGATACAGGGATTGACTATATCAGATACAATTGTTTGGATGGTGGATAATCACATCAAGTGGTCAAATTTAGTTTATCTCGCAGTATCTAGAGTACGTAGAATAAATCAACTTCGAAGAGTTGTTTTAGATGATAATGACACTACAATAAGTGATATTGTCAGCGATGATATAATCAGAAAAAAATTTGATGGTTATAAACAGCAGGATAAAAAAAATTAGAGAATTTGATATTGATGCTGAATTAATAATCACACTGAAACAACAACAGAATAATCACTGCGCGATTTGCAATTGTATAATGCTTTGGTGTTGGTCGGATAAAGACCCTCGACAATTTACCGTAGACAGAAAGAATAGCAGTATTGGTCATACCAAAGATAATGTGATGCTGACTTGTCTTGAGTGCAACAGACGAAGAGGTGCTAGTTAAGACCACGTGGTGGCAATTGAGTATCCTCGGGTATCACTTGCAGTTGTTCACGAGTAAATCCTCGCTGAGGAGCTGTCAAATCCAGTCTATAGATTGCTGGTCTACCCGTGGATCATGTTATGTTAGATATTTTATGTACAGTAACACTCCAAATAGGATCAGTAGCCCTTTTTTTACCACCTTCAAGCTCTCCTGGTTCGTATAAATACCTAACAGTGATATTACCGAGTATTGGTTGTTTTGAAAAATCTTTTTGCGGTTTTACTGGTATATACTTCTTTTTAATCGCGTTGTTAGGTTTCATATTAATCGTTCGAGTAACCTCATTATTCAGCGTGGTAATTACGCCTGGTAATCTCTTGACCCATTCACGAGATCGTTTATCCTGAATAAATTCCTTCGCATATTGATATCCAAATAACCGCTCAGCAAGTGTCCAATTAAATTGTTCAACAATTGCCTGATCGCGATGTAGTGCAGTATGTCCTCATCGTATGGTGACATTATGATTCTTCATTGTTGATAGAACCGCACCCTGAAATTCCTTGCCAGGATCAACTTGTAATAGATTTGGCCAGCGCAGAGGACCTCTTTGATAAATCCTTTCAAATGCAGAAGCCATTTCATTTGATGATTTTGTCTTTAGCGGTTCTGCTTGTTTGTATCAACTCGCAACATCAACTATGGTTAGCGCGTATTTGTAACCACCATCATGCAGCAAAAATAATATATCAGCCTGATGAATTTCATTAGGAACGGTCACATCAAAATGCGAATAGTTAATTTGTTTAGGCGGCGGTAGATAAATTTGCCATATCGCCTGTTTAGATAACCAATCCACTGCAGTGGTATATTTCACCTTTGCGGCGCTAGCGAGTTTACCGATTGCTGTTTTGCCCCTCCAGTATCCTTTTGGAGAATAATAAATAGATTCCATGTTGTTATTAATTACCGGCACCTAACATCAATTTACCTTTCATAGCCGATTTTACTAACCATGAAGCCAATTTTTCTTTGAAGGATTTATCAGTGATCGAATTTAACGCGTGAATCAATTTCACATCTGCAATATGTCTGTGTTGCAGATTGCTGCTTTTATAAGCGACATCATGAGCATGACATGCTTTATCAATGACGTTTATTGGTTCTTCACCACATCGAGGTTGGTTTTGATCATCGAGTCTGGTTCCGGGTCCACAATAACTATACCCTGGAAAGTGTTTTTCTCCTGGATACTTTGCCCATGGTGTTCCCGGGAGTTTAGCTAGCTTGGCTGCAATATCACCTCCTCGTTTTTTTTTAAATTGTTGATTTTATCAAGGGAAACAAATCTAAATTTCTTTGTACTACATTGTACACACTTACCGGAAAGTGCTGATCGGTTATTTTTAGTTGTAATCGTCGTCAAGTCATCTGTGCCAGTACGCGCCTTACATTTCACACAAAATAGAGCCATAATTTATATATAATAACATGAATGTACCGGTAATTGATTATTCAGCTACCCGACGACGGGAACCTATTAAACACCATGCGATGTTGCCGAATTCAATTAGAATGATTATAATCGGACCATCTGGAAGCGGCAAGACACAACTGCTACTTAATTTAATAACAAAATGGATGAAATGGGACAAGTTGTATTTGATAGCTCCTAGTGTAGACGATCAGCGATGTTACAATGTATTAAAAGATTTTAACGACAAAGCGATAGAAGAATCCAGTGAGGGAGGGTATTATTGAGTTTATAACCGATATCGATGAAGCATGGAGTATTGATAATATTAATGGAGATATTAACAATTTAGTCGTATACGACGATATCATGTTAGACAATAAAAAGAATCCCGCTAGGATATTTTCCAGAGGTAGGCATAAAAACACCGACGTGATATGTCACTCAACGGTACACTCAAATACCAAAAGTGATCAGAGATAACTGCAATATTCTTGCCGTATTTAACGGAGTTGATACTCATACGCTACAAAATATTTGGCAAACTTGGTGCTGCGGTGATATGGTTCATAATCAATTTAGAAATTTCTTTAGTCGCGCTCAGTCAATTCCACATGAATTTGTGACGATAAATGTATCAGATACTCGGACGTGATAAAATATTCAGTTAAAATCATTTACTGGATTTTGTAAAAGAATTGTTAACCCATAGCAGCAGAGGTGGTGGATTCCAACGACAATGGTGTCTTTTTTTTTTTGTCATTGGACCCTTACAAGGAACCAAATGGACCTTTTTTATTATATATTTACTAGGAAGCCTCAGTTTGTCAAATAGACCGTTCTATTAAATATTAACGAGAAGGAAGCCTCGTCGACGCCTACAAAGTTGGTCTGTCCACCCCCTCTGCTTCTCACACACACACACACATTTATTGGATTGCAACTGTCTTAATGAGTTTCTGTAAACAGTTAAATGTGACCTCCATACAGGGAACTAGTCTCAGCCAGTATGTTAGTAATGATTAAATTTCTTAAGTAAAGATGGATTTCCACCAAAAGTTATTCTCTAAAAGAGAGGGGAATAAATAAATGTATCACAATATTTAACTGAAAATATGTTCATACCCATGGCTCTGCATTACTGACAGCACAAATAGCCACACATTTCATTATAACAGCAAACCTGTCAACCCCTACAGTTTATTAAATGTTTCAATTCCATGTCAGGTATTTTTTAAGAAAACAGAAAAGATGGGTCTGGTCATGACAGATCAAGAGATCTGCAAGGTTAGAAGTTTGGACTTCACAAAAAGGAGGATTTTCATGGAAAATTTACAACTATTTAACAAATTTCTATTGTTTTAACACATTAGCCCCTGGAGGTTTTTTGCTGTTTTTGCATAAAATGCTAGTAGGAAACACCATTTTGGGACTATTTCTGAATACTTCCAAACAGTTTTCCAATAAGACAATGCCTAGTTGTGTTAAAAACAATGTTTTCCATTGGTTATATTGCTCATGCAGAAGCAGAAGGTGTAAAGTTGGAGTTCTTTTTTTTCTTCTTAACTGACCCAACATTTTCATATGGAGACCACTCTTTATTAAAAATACCCACCTCATTCTACATTTTGCACAGGTTCACCTGTCTGTGTGCACTTCAGACCAGTCTGCCTTAGATCTGAACCAAAATGTCTAAAATGTGGGAAAAAATCAGATTCTGACCACAGGCGAATTTTGGGTGAAAAATAAACTACTTATGTTTTTCACTCTGTATTTTGTAGTGCAACTAAAGTGTCCAGTTTATTTGGTATCATTGTATAGCCAAATCTATCTAACTTTCTATAATACCACCCAATTTAGTTATCATACATAACCTTGATGCTACATGAAGAGCTTGGCAGTAGGCTACTACCTTCTGCCTCCTAAACATGGCACCCAGGGTTAATGTGTTAATATAGGAAAGCCTGTTATGTGAGACCACCCCTTCTGCCAACAAAAAGCAGTCTCTCAAGGTCCAGTTTTAAAACAATTTCAAGAAAAATAACCACAATCACTGTACATATATAATTCTGTTCTTTATTAATCATAGTTCTTGCTAACATGTTGTATGCCTTCATCTAAAAACAAAATTGTATAGCAATAAAGATAACACTTGTGTCATTAAACATGAAATCACATTTACATTTGAAGATCACATTTTACGGATTGAAACTATTTGAGAATTACACCTTTTCCTTTATGACAACCTAAATTTGTTTTACCAATGTTTAAACCACTTTTTTGGCATGCTCTTTTTCACTTCTTTAAGTTACAATAAATATTTTCTCCAGCCTTAAAATTTGTCTCTTTTTAGTTGGAAGTTCATCCATTGTTATTAACGTTCAAGATGTTAAAAATATTACTTCTCAGTTGTAATATCGAACATAAAGACTGTTTTTACTAGACTGTGAGAAAATATGAAAAATCTATAAAATCATGTGCATTGCATATCTAACAAATAATAAATAAAAAGAAACAGTTATCTCATCCAGAAACAGAACCATTTACTCAGACAATAGTCAATGGCTTCATTCAAAGATGACATACAGGGATTAACTCTATAAGCAAAGTGTGTAACCTGGTCATACCAACTTGAATAGACGACAGCTTTGTGATTGGGATGTAATCTTCTAATATCAAGGGGAAAAAAACATACATCACACGTCTTGAACACTATCAGTCGAATCCTGCAAAAGATTCTCTCTTGCTGGTTTAAAAGACAATGACTTTATTTGCTCCTGGCAATACAGATTAACTCTAAAGCCAAACAATATACATGACCACTACATCAACTTAGGCAGTACAATGGCAATTCATGACATGTATATAGCCTTGTTTATGGACTGTAGCATCTATCACCGGTAGCAACAATACTTTTTTAGTTTTGTAAGATTCCTCTTATATTTGTTTTTTTATCAGAACAATCATTACTAATCAAGCTGTTGCAGAAACAATTACATATAGGTCAGTGGTGACTGTTTGTTCTTGTGATATGGTCATTGATAGTGATGCTCAGTTCTACGATCAGGCTGGGAAGCAGGCTAGGTGTGGAATAATTAGTCTGGTCCCCTGCTTTTTATGCTTCCAGCGTTGCTCACCCAATATGAATAGTGGAGAACAATGCAGGGAAAATATGAAGCAGGGAACCAGACTAGGAAATAATCAACATTTTAGTCTAGTTTATGATAAAAACTATTAAACACTATAAGGATAAAAAACAAAAAAGTCAGATAGCTAGCCTTTTTTTTATTTCAAATTTATAACAGTATGAGCAGTAGTTTTTACAAGGATTAAGTAAAGGTCTGTGAAGTTTATCCTTGTTTTTTAGATGCAGTCGTTAATAGTGGTGTCAAGATACATATTTTGGCAAGATATCGCATTCAGCAGGTGGTCACTTATAGCAGTGTTTGTATATGATAGTGGTCAGAAACGACAAGGGGTCACTCAGTGCAGGTTTTACTGTATTGTAATTTGCAAGCATCTTATTAAATTAGTCCTTTCACAGTAACTTTTTTTCACTTGGAGCTTTGACCATTAATATCATGGGGAGAGTTGTATCGATGCATTTCCATTTAGCTTTATGTTGTTACAGGTATTCAATTAGCAGAGATGTCCACAATGCCCCAGACAGTTGTTCGAGAAGCCAAGAAACTAGCTCAGAAAATACAAGATGAGAAAAAGGTATCCATCCAACATTGTTTCAAAATAACTACCGTATTTTCTGGCCTATAGGTTGATGCGGAGTATAAGTCGAATTGACCAATTTTGTAAATTTTCCATCTTTCGTCCATATATAAGTCGATTCAGAGTATAAGACGAGGCCAGGTCAATAACTTGGCTTTGTATTTTATACTACCGGTAGTAACTTCCGGTTGCATGAATATTGATGGTATCGTCGTATGATATTCCATATTACCGGCAATATCCATTGCAACAAAAGCTATGATCATTCCTTCCAGTTGAAACCAGTGCAAGATTCAACAGATGAGATAAACTCAGTGAGGCTAACAATAGGGAAATAAGGCAATTCATAAGGAAATCAGAAATGTGAAGAAAATGAGGAGACAGAAAACAAAAGTTGCAAACCAAAAATAAATAAAAATACTTGTATTTATACTTTAACATATCAGTGAAATGCAGTATCAAATTTACACAAATGTACAATTTTATAATACATATTGCATGAAAAGAGTATCAACACCGTGTACTCACCAGCGAATCTTGTTACATACATTGAATCCATAATACAAATATTTCCATCGAAAATATCCACACATTATGTGACTGAATTCAATGAAAAGAAAATAACAAAAATTACGTAACGGGTGTACGTAACGAATGATGAAATAGTACTTGTCCATAGATTAAATAATGGAAGTTAAAGTGTATTCTTATAATAACTACATTATTTTATAAATAATCATAGAACGCTCGAGTTAATATGGATTACATCCCTTTGTAGGATCAATTGGATCAATAAAAAAAGCTATGCCGGTAATTGCTCACGTGTGTCCAACATTATACTGGAAAATCAAATATTAATGGACCAGTTATTTCATATCTTTTTTTTTTAGGAACAAACAATATGCTTTGAATTAGTACAGTACACTATAGAGTATAGATCGTAAGTGTGCTATGCGGCCCGGTGAAGTTTTTATCGGTAATTGTTTTCTTTTATTTTATGTTTAAGAAATAAGAAAAAACACGCAGAATGCAAAATAAATAATGTCAAAACTTACAAATATAAATGCAGTCATATTATTTTATGACAATTTATTGACATAGTAATGTAACATTAATTGGTACTTCTATGTGACCTGTTTTCGATTATGCCGATTATAGAGCAATATCAATAGCATACCGGATATTGGAATCCATATATAAGTCGATGCAATTTCAATGACAAAATCCATATATAAGTCGATTCGGAGTATAAGACGAAGACCGAACTTTCAAGTCAAAAAGTCTTGACTTATACGCCGGAAAATACGGTAAATTGCTACCCACTCAGTAGGTTTTGTCACAGTTTTATTGTATGTTTGCTGATGTTCATATATTCTCCACAGCCATCCAGATGTATACCCATTACCACTTTAAGTTTTCTTGCAGTAACTTCCATTGAATTGAAGACAATATGTTTTTGCATTAAACCATGGGTTCTGTTGAATATAATGAACTTAACAGTAGGTTTCATACATATAATATTTATATACACATAGCACCATATTTATGATGTGTCTCAGTAAGGTCATGCCATACTTTGATATAATAATTCTCTCAATTTAGTTATCTTAGAGCTTCTTTTTTGTAATCATAAGTGTTCATGACTATACTGCTTGCATAAATCTGTTATTTACTTACATGCCAGTTCTGCAGCAAATAAATCATGTGTGAGACTAAAAGTGAATTCCAAGTGAAAATAAAAGAGCACCTTTGGGATATCTGATACGAGAAGGAAACCATAGTGTCTAACCGGCTGAAAGCATCTGTTCATTTTTTTGCTGTTCTTCATGATATATGTGCTTGTTGTCTGTCTTTGTCTACATTATTGTGTTCATCATGCATTGACTGTTCAGTTTGTATGTGTTTCTTCATCTCCTTGTTTTTAAAACGAGAACAATTAGACTTTTTATCAGCTGTCTTGCTCCACTGCTACAGCGCCTTTTGCTATTGAACAAACCGCCTATACTTGAGCGCCAGTCAACCCATTTATGCTATGATAGACCCTCATTAATGGCTTTAAATGACCACTCCTTGGCTCTCCACACTACATTGTGCTCTAGACTAAAAGAACTGGGACTACATTCAACATTACTTAAATGTAAATGAAAGCAGATAAAAACAAAACATTTCAAAGTTCAAAGGACCACCGAAAAGCGCATAGAAATAGGGCCTAACCGGAAATCACCTTGGACATTCGCTCCAACCGAATATCCATTTTTTTTTTCAGTACTATTCAGAAGTATTCGCCTCGGCAAATAATACCCGCACAAATGGTTACAAGTAAAATAATTCAATAAATATCGAACTTTAAAAAAAAAAAAATTTTAATACATAATAATTTTAGTTAATAATAACAAATTTCATCTTATAAGTGATGTATACGGTACACGAAAAGTTTAAGTTTCGTATACGATGGTGAAAAAAACGGTACTCTCTGGAGTTGCACCTACTACTCGGTTCATGCCCGGATCTAGAAAATGTACATCCCAATACTCGGAATCGGTACTAGGCAAAAATTATCTACTCGGTTAGGCCCTACATAGAAATAGTTAAATTTATCAACAATCAGAATATAAATATCTTATTCCTGACAGAAACATGGCAAAACAATCAGGCGATGAGTCCAAATGCACGGATCTTATATTCACCAGATACTCCATCAAGTTGTTCCACTACCACACATGTTGAGGTGGAATTGCTGTCATCACAAAGAACTGATCAAATGTCTTAACATCTTGCAAAACAAGCACTAGCCACCAAGCACAGATATTCAATTAAAAAGTGTTCTCCATGGTATAGCAGTGTTAAGTACCAGTTTCCCACTGCTAAAAGTGACTGCTGCAAAGCTGAGAGGCATTGGTTTTCATCCACACAACTATTCATATGCAAATCTGTAAAGCTACTAAGAATGTCACAGATATAGTCCATGCAGCGGAATCAGCCCACTACAGTACTAAAATGATGGAAAGTTCCAACTGCAAAGAAGGAATGAATGTATACCACTTCCAACTACCTTACTTCTCTCCAGTTGTCCTTCCAGACTTGCTTGCAAATTTATTCCATGACAAAGTGGACAGTACATACCATTACAAATAAGCTTGACAGCACAATTTCAATTGACTCATTGTCACCAAACAGTTGTGAACAGAATTTCACTGGCAACCATTAGCAGTATTTGAACTTATCTCAATGGATTTAGTACATACAAGAGTACATGCTATGTGAACTTGATCCAATTACACCATCACTGCTGCTTGAGTGCTTAGATTCAGTATTGCCTTCACTGACTGATGTTATTAATACCTCTCTCTCATCCAGAAATTTCCCATCATTTTTCAAAACTGCCATTGTAAAGCCTCTACTGAAGAAACTAACACTTGACCATAGCGATTTAAAGAACTACTGTCCGGTTTGTAATGTCCCATTCATAAAAAGTCTTAGAAAAAGTTGCTCTAAGCCAACTTGTATCTCATTTGAATTCAGACAGTCTTTATAGCAATGTACAGTCTGCATACTGCCCTTTCCACAGTACTGAAACAACTCTTCCCAAAGCTGTTAATGATATTACCTCTGCTTTGGATAAGGAAAAGATTACAGTCCTCACCCTCCTTGATTTGAATGCAGCATTTGGCACAATAGACCATGATATATTACTTCACTGTCTCCAGCATGTATTTGACATTCAGAATACAGCCTTACAGTGTTCAAGTCCTACTTAGTCAACAGGACACAAATTGTATCTGCTAATGGAATAAACTCCAGCCCAGTTGATCTATGTTGGAACACAGGGATCTGTTCTTGGACCTGTTCACTTCATTTATAGTCACTCAGCCACTCTCAAGTGTCATGGATCATCACCCAGTGTCTCAACAATTGTACACGATGACACTCAGATATACAAGTCTAACCACCCAACTACAGTTGATGCTACCATCCAAAGAGTAGAGGTGCATTTCCGATGTGAAATCATGGATGACATGTAACAAGCTGCAGATGATTGATGATAAAACTGAGGCCATTCTGATTACAACACAAAGACTTTCTCATTTGCATCCTTTACCTTAAACAATAAATATCAGCAACACCAACATTAAATTCAAATGGTCATTAGGATACCTTGGTGTGATGCAAGGCTGCATATCTTGAGCTGAGACGCATCAGTCTCATTTTCAAACAACTTTAAGTTAATGCCACTAAAACAGCTGAGACGCATCAGCCTCATTTTCAAACAACTTTGAGTTAATGCCACTAAAACACTTTTGTGTTCATTAGTACTTTCAAGACTTGACTATTGGAACTCAATTCTGTTTGGTTCATATCAATATCTGCTCCAGAAACTTCAAAAGTTCAATCCACAGCTGCTTGGATTATCCTTAGAGTACCATGATCAGAGCACACCTCTCCACTCACTGCACCGTATCCAACACTGGCTACCCATTCAATCCAGAATCAAACACAAAATGTGTTCTCTGTATTACTTTTCATGAACTCCAGTCCAACATACCTATCCGGCCTCACTCATGTGCACACACCAGCAAGATACTTTGCTCCTCTTCTGACAATCGTATACTCATTATTTCCGCTATGCAAACGAAGTCATATAGACAACATTCTTTTGCATACTAGGGCCCATTAACATGGAACAAATTGCCCACTGAACTTAGAGACAAGGACATAGTGGACAATTCAAAAAAGCTCCTATAACTTACATATTTTGACTGCATGAAGGAAGTTAAAGACCTAATAATGTTTCCTACCTTAAAACCTTAAATATTTTCAGCACATTTTATATTTTCTAATTTCATAGTGTGTTGTTTTTTTTGTAATCTTCTCATTATATATGATTTTTATGTTATAGGTGTTTTATAATGTTAAACACTTAGAGCTTCATAGATTAGGTGCTAGTCCTCTTTATTGTTATTATTATTATTATTATTATTATTATTTTTATTATTATTATTATTATTATCTTGACCAGAGCATAAACTGTGTTCAATATTAGCCAATTTGATCCAGACCTCTAGTAGCATCATTAAAATGGAAAGATTGAGAACTTTATTAAGGTGGGCACTTTACAATTTCTTGTTTACTAGTGTTAGATTTTTTAAAGTAAAAGTATTTCTTATGTTTTCCTCAGTGGCTATTTAAAAAAGACATTGTTTATCTTACTGTTAAAATAATTTTTAATCCCTTTAGTTTGGTGTATTATAGATTTAATTAGAGTAATACATCTTGGAATTCAGATTTGCAGTTGTCCAAAACCTAATAGCTCTGCTTGGTCTTTTTCACTTCATGGACTGCAGTGGTAAATTGGAATTAACAAAATATAACTTTTAAAACTTTTTATATATTTTGTAATTCATTTATTGCACATTCTGGTATTGTCTAGTCTGGCAAAACTTGTTTTCCCTATTTTAATAACTGATAAAGATAGGGTACTATAGACTAATTCTGGCTGATTTTTTTAGCATTTAGAAACTAGTTTGGTTAGCTCTGTATTTAGATCATGTCCACAAGTATAAACAAATTCAGTCTGAGGTTTTTCTCCCGTCAGCTTAAGCTTTTTGGTCTCTTCTTTATCTTTATAGTTTCAGAACATTTTAATTGTATCATGCTATGTTGCCAGTATAGTGCTGATCTACTTTTAAATTCTATTATGTATATTTGATTTATATTGTCTGCTTGACTTTTGTCTATCAATGATGGTTGTGAATAGAGGTCATGCATACCTGACTTTTGTCTTATTATTAAGTGGTAATCTAGCTGTTTACGTGAATTTGAGTTCAAGGCCTAACATTGCTTACAAGTTTGTGGAATTTATCATTAGTTTTCTGTTGTGTCATATGTCAGGTGTCATATAAATAGGGTTTCATAAATAAATTAAATTAAATTCCCATTTTAAAATCAGTCTTTAGAATCATTTACAGTTGTATTCAGATATAATTTGAAAGAAATTATTTGTCTAAATTATTCATTGGCATCACAAAGTGCTCATTGACTTCTGGACCAACACATTACTTAGGATTTCTTGTGAACTCAGATATTCTGGATTACCTTATTGTGGCAATTCAGTACATTAAAGGCTATTGGTAGATCAGGACAATCAGTACTATTGTAATTCATTCTGAACATTCTATACCTTTTTACTTGAGTTAGAACATTTAGAATTATTTGGGATTTAATTCCCAACAGGGGTTGTCTATGAAGGACATCCCGCAAAGAAGGAGGGATGTGGGGATGTTCAAATGCAGACAGCTGCAGACAAGGAGGTGTAAAGGACCTTGCTGGCATCCACAAGCTAGTATGTGTTGTTATGATATTCTGTGTTGAAAAGCTGCTTTAGGCCTACTGTGTGTATTCCAGTTTGTTTTGCAGATGTCCATAATGGGTGATCACTATATATAAATTACCTTGCCTGTGTTTTCTCAACTCTGCGTTTGTTTAAGTGGAGTAAGATATTGACTGTCTATCAAATTTAGGTTTCTGTGAGATGACAACTTTAGTTGTGTGATCTAAATAAAGACTTTTTAAAGAAAGAACTTTCTGTTTAAATTTTCCTTTGTTTTGAAATATATATTGTGATGAGAACAGTGAATATTGAATTTTTGAGATCACCAGCTATTACACTGCCCAACCATAGAGCAGTGTATAATGCTAGATACAGATGTCTGCAGCCTGGGGAGGGGGCAGTAAGCAACATGGAGACAAAAGTGGACATAGGAGAGAAGGGGTAGGAAAACATCGTCACCATCTGCAGATGTCCTTTACTGGTTACAGAAAGATCTCAGTTTCTGATTTTATGAAATATGGGTTCACTTCATTATCATTGTTCATCATAATAAACATATTCCAGATTTTATGATTTTTAAATAATCCCAGTAACTAAATACATGCATATGATCAATTAGAGGTACATGATTATTTCTTCTGTTTTTGTGAACTTTCTTCCATTCGTCAGTTTTATTTCAACTTCATTTCTGCTGGAATATAGATATTATGCTGGAATATAGATATTCATATGAATACAATAGAAAGTTTTGCATTTGACAGGTATGTTGTAAAATATCATTAAGTGCCTAAATAATATCACTGCTGTTTTCAACTGTAACCATAACAACCAAGATTTGTGCTTATATTGTCAAGTAAACATTGCTGTAAATTCTTAAGACCTGAAGTTTATGAAAGAAAATACAAACTCAGAATATATAGATAAACTATGTAACTATTTATATTAGGTAATGAATTGTGTAATTTAATAAATTAAAAAATCTGTTAGAAAGAAGAAAACCTAGTTTTTTAAAAATACTTACAAATGTAATTTTGTCATTAGTTTAACAAATTCTAGGCAAGATTTGGTTGCCATGGCAACCATTTGTCATGCCTTGCATGCTAAAATGAAACATATTTGGTCAGTGTGTATAAAATAAATTGTACAATAATACAGGATTAAAACAAGTTCATGGGTGCAATGTTGAATTGCATAAGCTGAATCAGAATTCAGAAAAGGAATTCCATGTAGTCAGATTATTTTTTACAACATACATGTAATTTGGCTCAGTAGTCACTATTGTAGGCTGCTTTATGTATAAATCACTTTGTTTGACACAAAAATGATTTATTTGCCAACACTTAAATTATACACAATCCTGCTTAATCCTTCCAAGTCCAAAGTATTGTCAATTTATTATGATCTTTTGGTGAGTTTATAATTTTCATAGATTTTGATGTTGCATTGAAACCATAAATTTAAATACCCAATAAACACTGAACCTGCTGTACAAAACAAATTAAAATAAAAAACTTTGCATATCCAAGAATTTCAGTTTTGATCCACATGTTAATTTTTCATAAAACTACAATTATCAGAATCCAATATGACTGAGAGAGAATCAACAAGACTTTATTTAAAGGCTCTTCACTTTTGTTTCAATCAGAAAACGCAACAGGTTGACACAGAAATGAAGAAGCAGAGAGCTGTATTCAAACTGGCCACAAGACTAGTACAGGCAGCAAAGAACTCTCGTCTGGACGATGTTGGCCTTCGGCAGTACCTCACAAGTTTAAAGAGGCAGTATCAGAGAGAGATTGGTACAGCAGAAGAATGACTTTATAATGTGAATTACTGTTTTGGTTGATTAGAAAATTATACCATTTTAAAGGGTTACAGTATTGCTGTTTTTAGAATAGATTTATATTCTTGGTTATTCTCTTTTGGTTGGAATGAAATACAAACTAATACGCTGAGTTTTTTGTCACTTAGCTGAAAACCAAATTTATGGTCTTAACCACCATTCATTGATGCCCATAATGATACTTCATTGTGCATATATTCTTTAGCATGCACAGTACAATATGCTAATAAGAAAATTGAAGATGCACAAAATTACTTCATTATATTAATATATGATATTAATAATTTCCATTATAATACAAATATTACACTTATCTATGTGAATTCACTTCACTCTAACTGTGTTTAAATGTATTTGTTTATATTAACTAACAATTGTTGTTTTTTTTTTTTTTTTAAATTTTGTTTAAAGCCTGCATCGTTGCTACTAGAACAGGGAATTGCAGGATTTCCACATTTTTCCTAACCTTGTCACAAATAAAACCTCAAGTTCTGTCCAAAAGTGCTTTTAGTTCAAATATATTGATTTCCCCTTGATCTCATATGTAATGCACTCATATGTATTGGAGTTTTGCATGGATGTGGCTCAAAAACGTCATCTTGTGCACATTATCAAGGACAAACAACTCTTGCCAAAATCATGATTTATAATAGTTAAGTTTATTGATAGAAATCCATGGTGTTCCAGTATTTCAGCAGTGACTGGATAAGAGGAAAATAGCATTGCAAAAGTAAAAGATGATCATTTATTTCAAGCAAACTGGATTTAGAATTTGCTTTTCCTTTTTGAGAAGTGATGAGTGTAACAGAATTGTTACTGAGTGGTTGGTGGATTAAATGAACAACACAAACACAATATGTGAAATATGTAAATTTATGAAAATAAATTATTAATGAAAAATAATGATGTATCAACACAATAACTCATGCGTTCAACCCACAATCATACTTCACAACCATTCACAATTCAAAAATAAATAAAATATTAATACAAAAAAAACACAGATCCAAGGAACCTCCTGGACTACACAAATGTTTCATATGAAATGGAACCTTTACAAAAGTTATATTATCGCACAACAAATACAAACATCAAATTTCATTATCGTACGTATGGATTGCGACAACAAGTACTAACATCTACATGTATTAAATCGAGTTACTAACTGTTATCGAGATTCATGTAATCCCTTGGAATCCTACAGATTCAAAGTAACCACGTGTAAATATAACAATGTATTCAATTGTAAACACAATTGAAACACACACATGCGTCTCGACCCTGTACAACCGTACGATTCACCAACTGTTGAATCGCCGCACAGCTTCTCCGAATACATAGGGTTGGCCCAATACTTTTATCAGCCGCTTGCCCTTCACGGATCCACTACAGTTATACGTACAGACAGCATACAGCATCTACTATAACCACCGGTCCCAAACACTTAGATACTACCCCGGACAATTACACCTCTAGACAGCTCCAACACTCGGACATTTAGACTTCTAGATTTCCGGATATTTACACATCTTGACAGACGTAGACGGACAGACAATCCAACAGACAGACAGTCAGATACCTCAGTTTGATCTCACAATCAAATGGCACAATTAAACAGCATAATCACGGCACAATCAATCACATTCAGCACTTTTGCTGGAGCAATCAACCACATTCAGCTACAAGTCAGCTACAATAAAGAAACCAAACTAATAATAGTTGTTTCTAAAACAATCAAAAATTTAGATTACGCTATTGCATTTAAAGTCTAATAGTGACTAGTAATTCCAAATATTCAATGGTTTAAATCTGCATTGTAATAAAGGCATTATTACATGAAATGATAAACTGAATAAAATTCACAATAAAACGAAATATAAATTTAACACTCACCCCTTAGGCTGGAGAAAGAATGACGAGCTATCTCTCCTTTGACAAGATACTTTTGACTCGTAATATTTTTAGAAATATTCTGCCTTACATGCCCCCAAATAGGTGAGCAGAATTAACGGCAAAATTCCCGTGCACCCCGTGATTATAGTGTTCCTGACTTCAAGTGATTTGTAGTCAGGCACATGCAAATTGCTACACGTTGCTTACCTTGAAAAACACTTATTCACCCCAGGTAACGCATGTACGACAAAACAAAAAAAAATGGTGAAATTAGTTTGTATTCAAGAAGAAATTAATTCAATTTTGGCCTATAAATTCTGTGACAATGAGTAATGTACACATCAAGCAAACTAAGAATAATATGATTAAAACAGGATGTACAATTTATTGAACTATTACTGCTGAAAGATAAGTAGCAATTAAGGTAATTTCATGTATCTAAGTAAGCATGTTACATAGCATAGTGTCACAGAGATGAGCATTAAGTATTCATGTTATGAAACTGTTTGGCTCAGGGTTGTTCCATAAAACCTACCTGGGATCTAGATAAGGCACTTTTAATATCGGTTACTCACTCAAAGATGCAATTAGAATTTATCAAACTACCCTGACATATATTTTTTAAAACCTGCCTTTCCTGGGTACAATGTAGTGTTGTTCCGATTATCGATTATAATCGATCATCAGTTGGTTGAGCAGATAATCGATTGTGAACTCCATAATCGATTGTGTGTAAAGGGAGACTACTTTTTAGGTGTATGCAAAGTACAAAGGTTAGTAAAAATCCAGGCCACTAAAGTTGACCTGAAATTTATTAAATCCCTTCACAAATACAAATATGAAACCTTATGATTCATAATTAGGAACATATAGTCATTATTACATGGTCAAGTTGTTAAATTGTTGAGTTAATAAATTTAAACACATTTTGTTGATTTGTTTCAGTTAAATTGAAACAGCTTTTGTAGTATTTATAAACAATGATAAACAAGAAAAGCATGTCCTTCTATACTTTATATTATAGACAAATCACATATGAACGAAAGAATTTTGGATTATTGTAGCAGTATTTCAGTTACATTTGCCTGATCAGCCATAAAAAATTGCATTCATTTAACAAAGTTGTAGAACAAATATAACACACAATGTAATATTATTGTCAGGTTAAAGTATACATGTCATTAATTTAAAAGAGATTACTTCTATACGTTTATAAATATATTGAAATCTTGATCAAAGATATAACTGTTTAACAAAAATTAAAATTTGCTCTTAGTAACCGATTATAATCGATGATCAGTTGGTTAAGGGGAACCGATTATCGATTATGAATTTCTGACCGATTCCCATCACTAGTACCATGTATATTGAGCATAACGATTTAAAGAACTACCGCCCAGTTTCTAATCTCCCATTCATATAAAAAATATCTTAGAAAAAGTTGTTCTAACCCAACTTGTATTTCACTTGAATTCAAACAATCCTTTTAGCAATGTACAGTCTGCATATCGCTCTTGCCACAGTACTGAAACTACTCTTCTGAAAGTATTTAATGACATTATCTCTCCTTTGGATAGTGGAAAGATTACAATTCTCACCCTCCTTGATTTGTCTGCAGCATTTGACACAATAGACCATGATATATTACTTCACTGTCTCCAGCATGTATTTGGCATTCAGAATATAGCCTTGCAGTGGTTCAAGCCCTACTTAGTCAACAGGACACAAATTGTATCTGCAAATGGAATACACTCCAGCTCAGTTGACAGGGATCTGTTCTTGGACTTGTTTTATTCATTCTATACACTCAGCCGCTCTCAAGTGTCGTGGATCATCACCCAGTGTCTCACCAATTGTACATGATGACAACCAAATATACAAGTCTAGCCACCAACTACAGTTGGTGCTACCATACAAGGAGTAGAAAGGTGCATTTCTGATGTGAAATCATGGATGACATGTAACAAGCTGCAGACGAATGATGATAAAACTGAGGCCATTCTGATCACAACACAGACTTTCTCATTCACATCCTTTTCCTCAGACAATAAATATCAGCAACACCAACATTAAACTCGCAGTCAGTGCAAAACCTAGGTGTTACTCTAGACAGTAATCTCACATTGTACCAACAAAGGTGCATTTCTGATGTGAAATCATGGATGACATGTAACAAGCTGCAGACGAATGATGATAAAACTGAGGCAATTCTGATCACAACACAGACTTTCTCATTCACATCCTTTTCCTCAGACAATAAATATCAGCAACACCAACATTAAACTCGCAGTCAGTGCAAAACCTAGGTGTTACTCTAGACAGTAATCTCACATTGTACCAACAAAGGTGCATTTCTGATGTGAAATCATGGATGACATGTAACAAGCTGCAGACGAATGATGATAAAACTGAGGCCATTCTGATCACAACACAGACTTTCTCATTCACATCCTTTTCCTCAGACAATAAATATCAGCAACACCAACATTAAACTCGCAGTCAGTGCAAAACCTAGGTGTTACTCTAGACAGTAATCTCACATTGTACCAACATGTCATGAACATATGCAAGGCTGCATATCTTGAACTGAGACTCATCAGTTCCATTTGCAAATATCTTACAGTTGATGCCACTAAAACACTTCTATGTTCATTAGTACTTTCAAGACTGGACTATTGTAACTCAATTCTGTCTGGTTTGTCTCAATATCTACTCCAGAAACTTCAAAAAGTTCAAAACACAGCTGCTTGGATCATATTTAGAAGACCTTTATCAGAGCACACCTCACCACTGCAGTGTACCCTACACTGGCTATCAATTCAATAAAGAATCAAACAAAATTTGTTCTCTGTGCTATGTTTCACTGACAGACTCCAGTCCAACATACCTATCCGGCCTCACCCATGTGTATACACCAGCAAGATATGTACACTCCTCTTCTGACAATCGTAGACTCATCGTTCCCGCTATGAAAATGAAGTCATATGGACATTGTTCTTTTGCATACCATGGGCCGGCATTGTGGATCAAATTGCCCATTGAAATTAGACACAAAGACAGTGGTCCCTTTTACGAGTGCTCTTAAAACTCTCTTTTTTCGACTGCAGGAACAAACTTAGAGACCTAATAATGCTTTGTATCTTATATGTTTTCAGCATGTTTTTATGTTTTTCAATTTCATGGTTTTTGTTGTTTTTCTGTAGTGAAGTCATATCATTATAGATGTTGTAAAGTGCTTAGTGCTTCTAAAGATTAGATGCTTTACAAAATTCTCATTATTATTAGTAGTATTAGTATTATCTACATCCATATTTTGAGAGATGAGCAATGTTTATCTAAAGAATTAATATTGTAATCACTATTTAGTTAATTTGTAGTAGCCTTGTGCATTTTTTCATGTGATATTCTAGATTTGCAAATGTTGAATTGAATTATATCTTTGTATGATGGTTGTGGTTTGAGGTTGACATTGCCGGGGAGGGAGTGGGAGACAAGCACCCCACTCCAGAAATCCCTGATATGGCTTGCGTCTCTGATTGCCTTTGTCAACTAAAATCCAGCTGCTGACCTTCACGAGTTGCTTAGATTTGAAGTCTGGCAAACCATGTTATCTACCAACAAGAGAAGGGTTGAAGGCGGGCCACTGGCACCTTAAAACCAGTTGCTTCAGTTAGATGGGACTTGTAAACCTTGGATGGTAGCTCATCTAGGAGAAGGAAAACTCTGATTCCAAACCTCTGCTGCCTTGTGGCTATACATACTCATGTGAAAGGCTAAGGAGTAAACCCAAACAAAAATCCGGAGACGGAGTCCCTAAGGCGGTCTGACATTGACTTCAATGTCATTCCGGCAACTCCTGCGACGCCATTGGTACCAAGCTGTATCGAAATTCGTCATTCCCGTGGGCTCACCAGCTGCATGGAGAGGGGGGATCTGCTGCATGGACAACATCTAATTCTCCATACCACCCTGCCCAAGCTTCGTAGCTCCACTGGAGAGGACACTCCAGCGTCATCGTATGGCATCGACACAACACAAGAAGTAACAGTTTACCGGTTCTAAGCCAAAGCTCGATTGGCGTAGAGCTTGGCGCCAGGGTTACTTCAGATGGTGGGAGAGATCACCAGGTCTCACTGGACAGCTACTGCCTGCCTTAAGCTGGGCAGCTCCCCAGTCAGTAAGGTGCTGCCCGCCATGGCCTGCCTGCTTCACTGGGAGCATGGAGCTTAGAGAGAACCATCTCGACAGGTGGGCCACAAAACTCCACACCAGGAAGGGCTCAAAGAAGAAATAAGAACTCCAGCTCTTCGTTTTGCGACCTGGAACGTTAGGACCATGTGTCCTGGATTGACCAATGACCTACAGCAGATCGACAATGCACGGAAGACTGCCGTCATTGACAAAGAACTCTCCCGACTAAACATCGACATTGCCTGTCTCCAGGAGACCCGACTGGCTGACAGCGGCACCATCAGGGAAGCCAATTACACGTTCTTTTGGCAGGGGAAAGTCCTTCAATCAACCACGGCAGCACGGTGAAGGCTTTGCCGTAAAGAACATTCTAGTTGCCTTCATTGAACCTCAGTCATCAGGTATTGAGAAAATCCTTACCCTCAGGCTGTCAAAATCCCCAGGACCAGTCAACATCTTCAGCGGTTATGCTCCAACCCTCCGCTCCACCCACGAGGAGAAAGACAAGTTTTATGAGGCTCTGGAAAAGGCAATATCCAGTGTCCCAAACAATGAAGGCCTTTACTTACTAGGAGTCTTAAATGCTAGAGTGGGAGCTGACCATGAGGCCTGGTCCGCCTGTCTCGGCTTTTACGGAAGGGGCAAGATCAATGAGAATGGTCAGCGACTTCTGCAGATGTGCTGCTCCCACAGCCTATGTGTGACCAACCCTTTCTTCCAGTGCAGGATAGATCCACCAGGTGTCTTGGAGACCGCCGCGTTCACCCCACTGTCACCAGCTAGACTCGTCATCACCAGGCGTGTGGAACTGGCCCGCGTCTTCCTCACCCGCAGCTACCACAGTACCGACTGTGACATGGACCATTCCCTTGAGGTCAGTAAGATGCGAATATTACCCAAGAAGCTGCACCATGCCAAGAAAAAAGGTCACCCTCGCATCAACACCTGCTTTGTAAGTAACCCAGAGAAAACACTGCAGTTCATCAGCAAATTGCAGGAAGCTCTCACCAAAGTGACACCTGATGACACCATTGACTCTAAGTGGGCCCATCTCCGTGACTCTGTGTACAGCTCAGCCATCATAACTTACGGGAAGAGGGAACGGAAAAATGCCGACTGGTATGAGGCAAACTGGGAGGAGATGGAGCCCATGACTGAGGCAAAGAGGAAAACCTTCCTGGCATACAAGGCTGCACCTAGCCCAAGAACATCGCAAGCATTCAGGAATGCAAGGAACAACGCCCAGAAGACCGACCGCCACTGTGCCAACATCTACTGGCTTAACCTTTGCAACAGTATACAGACAGCTGCCGACACCGGGGATGCAAGAGGAATGTATGAGGGCATCAAAATTCGACAGGCCCCTCCATCTCAAAGACCGCCCTTCAAGTCCAAGACAAGACATCACAGACCAGGCGAAACAACTGCAGCGATGGGTTGAACACTATCTCGAGCTATATGCAACCAAAACAACGTCACTGACACTGCCCTTGATGCTATTCCAGACCTGCCTGTCAGGGAGGAGCTAGACAGACAGCCTACCCTGGAAGAGCTCGGAAAAGTTATAGACTGCCTTGCCTGCATTCCGCCAGAAGTCCTCAAGTGTGCAAAACCAGCGCTGCTCCAGCCGCTACACATACTCCTCTGCCTCTGCTGGGGACAGGAATACATCCCACAGGACATGCTTGATGCCAACATTGTCACTTTGTACCAGAACAAGGGAGACCGTAGCGACTGCAACAACTACCAGGGCATCTCCCTCCTCAGCGTTGTAGGAAAGGCTTTCGCCCGTGTTGCCATGGATCGCTTGCAGACCCTAGCCTCACGCGTCTACCCAGAGTCCCAGTGTGGATTTCGAGCCGGCAGGTCAACTGTAGACATGATCTTCTCACTACATCAGCTGCAGGAGAATTGACATGAGCAGCAGATGCCCCTCTACATTGCCTTCATAGACCTGACGGACGCATTTGACTTGGTCAGTCAGAGAGGACTCTACAGAAGATTGGCTGTCCCGCACGTCTACTTGCTGACCTCATGTCGTTCCACGAGAACATGCACAACACAGTGTGCTTCAATGGCGAAACATCAGAGGCCTTCCCAGTAATCAGCGGAGTCAAACAAGGCTGTGTGCTTGCGCCGACGCTCTTCGCCGTATTCTTCCCCCAGCTTCTCCAGTACGCCTTCAAGGGCTGCAGCGATGGAGTGTACATCCATACCAGGGCTGACCGAAAGCTGTTCAACACTGCCCGTCTCCGTGCTAAGACTAAAATCACAAAGGTACTAATCCGTGAATTGCTTTTCGCTGATGATACAGCCTTGACATCCCACACGGAAGATGGACTGCAGCAGCTGGTATGCCGCCTCTCCAACGCTTGCAAGGAATTTGGGCTGACCATCAGCTTGAAGAAAACAAACGTCATGGCACAAGATGCAGACCTCTCTCCGTCTGTCACCATCGATGGATATAACTTGGAAGTTGTCTAGAACTTCACATACTTCGGGTCCAACATCTCCAGCTCACTCTCAATTGATTATGAAGTGAATGGCAGGATTGCCAAGGCAGCTGCAGTGATGGCCAGACTTAACCAGTGGGTATGGAACAACCCCAGCCTCAGTGAAAAGACCAAACTGCGTGTCTACCAAGCCTGCGTGCTCAACTAACTCCTCTACAGTAGCGAAACATGGACCACCTATGCAAGTCACGAGAGGAAACTCAACAGCTTCCACCTGAGATGTCTGCGGCGCATTATGCACATCAAGTGGCAGGACAAAGTTTCCAACACAGAGGTTCTAGAACGTGCCAAAATCTACAGCATGTTCGCCATTCTCAGCGAGAGGCGCCTTCGCTGGCTCGACCATGTCAAGAGAATAGACCCAGGCCGCATTCCTAAGGACCTGTTATATGGGGAACTAGCAGAAGGTACACGACCGACTGGACGTCCACGCCTGCGCTACAAAGATATTTTCAAGAGGGACATGAAGACGGTCAACGTCGATATCAACAACTGGGAGAGCTTTGCTAATGACCGTCCCATCTGGCGCCTAGCTGTCAGGCAGGATGTTAGCAAAGCTGAGGTTGACAGGAATAGAAAATATGTTCAAAAGAGAGCAAGAAAGAAGGAACAGCTTACTCTGGAGCTACGCCATCGTCTCACGTAGACGGACGGATGCCAAGAATAATGGTTGCAGTGTGCAACATTAGTTAATAGAGATATTTGACTATTTGTGTATAATTTGTAGGAGTAATGTGTAAGGAAATATGAGCGCACGGATATGTACATATCTGTGTACACTTTGTATAAGTGTAATGTACACAAATGCGTCTGATTATACGATATTGTTATGTATAATAAGATTAGGAATATATATATATATATATATATATATATATATATATATATATATATATATATATATACATACATACATACATACATACATACACCGATGTGATGAAATCTATTGATATATCCATGATAAGCAGGTGATACCATGTACACCCTATCAGAAAGTATGGGTAATTTTATGCGCACAAATACGTGACCAATGAAGGTAATGGCTTTTCTGATGATATATTCTTGTTTAGTGTGAGTCTAGATAGCTAAAGGAATGCGCTAATGTCCTTGTGTTTTCATACAGGAAGTTGTTAGGGACCAGATGAGCTATTGGAGACAGAGAGAAATACACTAGTACAGTTGGGTCCGAATCTCTGGGAGACAAGAAAAGTAGAGAAAGGAGACCGAAGTAAGATGAACTGGAGGGGAACTGTAGAACCAGTCAAGAGAAAGAATAATATAGATGAGTAAGAACACAGGACAAGAGGAAAATGTATCACATAGATGATGAAATAGGCCGTCACTTGGTCGAGTGAAAGACGAGTGATAGGGGTTTGATTATTGAATTTCTTTAGAGAAATGAGTTATTGAATGGTATTAAATTGTTGTTTATTTGAATTTCACCATTTGTGTATTTAGTAATTTAACTGTCGACATTGCTGACATTTGCATCTCTCAATCACTATTTCAATTTCCAACAAAAAAGAAACAGGGTGCATCTTCTGTAATAATTAAATATAATACCTAGAGCACCCCACCCGACTTAGTTAACGCGGACCTCTACAACCGTGAATTATTTTATATTCCCTTTTCCCCACATCTTTGAGTCTTTATTCTTCGAAAACTTAAATGGTCGGTCCCTTGCGTGACCTTGGCACGTCGATGGCTTGAACTTCAGGTTCTATTATATTTCCTATAACTTGAATTAGGCAAGTCAATATATTGTTGGATTGAGTTTTATTTTGCAAAATATTTAGATAAGTGGCAGCATCAACGGCAAATAATCTGATTTTATGCTAGCTTCCTCCTAGTTCCCATGCTTACCAGATCAAACTGTTGTGTAGTGTTTATATCTTATATATGCTCAACTTCAATCCTTGCAGTATGACATTAAGTTCAATGACGGATATTTCGGTGTTATTGTTGTATTTATAGCAGATTTTGATCTGATCAGAATCAATACGGAAATTTGTATTTATAGAGTCGTGTTGTTGACCTAAACCTATTCTCAGCCATTTAAAGGAATTACTTTCGCTTCATAAGAATATAGGCTTTGTATCGATCAATGAATATACTGCCGGAATGCAGGATGCTTTTTATTGACATAGCCTCATGCTATTTATCTTTTAATGAAATACATTTGAAAGATTGGGGGTGGAGGGACACAATTACTTGAAACTTTAAAAAAAATTAATGATATAATTATTAGCGATTTCATCGTATCCGATTCATCTACATCAGCTGGATTAAAAAATGCACAACCTCTTTGATCCACAGCAATAATTCCAGTTAACAGCAAAACACAAACTCTGGCAAAGGGATAATACTGTACATTCCGTCAACAATCAGAGAGACATTCCATAATTTCATGTCCTTATCAAATACCTGAATGATAAAACTCCATATTGTTTATGCTCACGTAATGCGCGTTCCGAAATGGCATCAGAATGATCTTTTTGACAGGGATCATCCCGTTCGTTCTTTAACCAAAACACCATAGATTCTAATCGTCGTAAGCAGTATCCTGCGACCTATCTGGGCGTACACTAATCATATTGCTTCACATTTGGATAAATACGGTAAGACCCATGGAAGCCTTATATTTTCAAAAGTCATACATATTACTGAAGTAAAATTTAGAATTACACATGTAGCTTGATTATCAATCTGTCTTCATGTGGTCGTACATACAATTGAATACGTTCAGCATACACTGTTTGGTTTGTATTTGTATTTCTATATAATATCAAGTACATATTTAGGCCTTCGTTGAATTATGTTGTAGCAATCCAGAGTGATGGAGTATTTAGATGAGATTAACTGTTGGATTGATTCGTATGTCTGCTACTTTCGATTGCATATACCAACGACATAGTAGCATTATCTTTTGGTGGTGTGTGCATGGTTAAAATGGTGTAAGGGTTGGTACGTGCAGGCAAGGGCATAGGTAACCCGCATAGCAGAGTTCAAATCTTCGTAGAGTACAACAAGCAAGAACATAACGGTTTTGATGAGTCTTGTTTACATTTTCTTTGCAAACCATGAACTGTACTACTTGGTGATAGACTTTGCTCATCTTATGGATGAAAAGTGATCTTTAGGCAAAGAAAAATGCAGCATTATCCAAGCATCGTGGGCCTTTTTATTGGATATAAACTCGTTTTTCGGACTAAAACTTCACTCTCAAAGGCCGTACATTATTACTCTGGGAAAAAATCATTCATATTTTCCCATATAAATGAAGTAATCTATAAATATTCAACTTAGATCAAACATAATATTAATTACTCTTCACCCAATAAAAATACACAATCAATGTTTTATATACACAACCATCACCAAAATGTAATATAATCTATATATTATAAAATAATTTGCAGAATTTGTACATGAAAGATAACAAGATTTTATATTTTATGAAATTTAAACATGATCCAAATGTGCCGTTTGAATATATTAGAGATTCAATCTTTGTTCAAAGAAATGTAATAACTAGCAGCTAAATAAGTACAACAAACGGCCTATGTTCTGCCTATGGTAGACTTTACTGTACTGTTCTTTCCGTAACATTTTAACAATGGGACGGTTATGGGTGGAGTAAATCGATAATGTAGCATTACAACTATCGGCTTGGCGTTTCCTCTGAACAAATACCCGTTTAAGTTATTTATCCCTTAAGGAACCTATTAGATACCAGTAAAAAAAAAATAACTGAAGATTTCAGTGAAAACAAGGCCAAGCCGCTTTACTACTTACTACTAATGAAATATGAAAATAACAAGATGTGCATTTACACAAGTGCTTTCCACAACCTTTTTGACACATTGGGCCACCTACTTTTTTTTCTTGAAGCCGAGGGTGCGCCACCAGAAAAGTTAAAAAGCAAGACTGAAAAAAAATGTTCACAATTATTTACCTTGTTAAGAAGATATACTATGACTTTTTGTTTATATAAATGCACAAAAGTGGGCGGGCTATTTAACATCAGACAGCGGGCAGCAGGCTGGACAGCAATGCCTTACAGTCAGTGAACCTGGATGGTGCTTTCAACCAATATACTTCATCTCATAATAATGGCGATAGTAGACATAACTTAAATGATAAAATAACACTTAAACAATAGTCCAATAACGATTTATATTTGCCAACAAGCGCGCATGTGTGTGATTTGGATATTTAGCGCAGCTTTTACAATTTTTCAGTCATATTGCTATGATGTCTGCAGTTTATATTATATTGATGTCTGACATTGGGGCATTATGCCGCAGACAAGTAGCACCATATTCCACCAGTCACATTATCGTGACACCAGGCCGATCAGTCCTAACATTGTTTTCCTTTGTAACTGGGGAGCAGTATGCAACTGTTTTAAAAAGACTTATATATTTGTAGTAATACTTCCCAAATCACAACTACGAAGAACATCTACTCATTATGAAAGACTGACTTTGAAAATAACATTTAGCATTGTTTCAACCATCATTAGAATAACTGCACATTTGCTTTTTGATGTCATTCCATTATTTGTTTTAAGTCAAAACACGGAAATCGTTCAGTTACAATCGCATCAAACTACTGATTAATTTGCTTTTTGAACTGACACATTACTAAATTATTGTGACGTCATTGAAGTTATTATGACGTAATAAAAACAACGGGTGTAAAGGAAGTTCAAAATGCACACTTTGTCTCCAGTTTTTTTTTTATTTAAAAAAAACTAATATGCAACGGAAAAGGCCGAAGATGTTCCGATTGCAATGCTCAGGTTGTTTGAAGATGTGTTTTACGTGGAATAATACCGTCTCAGGAATTATTCTAAAGGACGTTTGTGAAAATGGGCTCTGAGCCACTGTTGAGAAGAGCGATAATAGTTTACTTTGGGCCAGTCGCTTCTTTTATCGTATGATTGATCGTTTTGATTTCAAACAGATTCGAGTGCATTTAAGTGGATATGACGTTGACACAAATACCTCAGTGCTTCTTTTTCAGTAGAGATTAATACAGCTGATCTGTCGCTGCTGTTTCTTCAACGTAATGGGAAAGGTAAAGAGGAATTTGATTTGAGCTTGACATACTATTTTTGTAGTATCTCCAAGCCGTTGCTGGTACTAATTCATAGAGGAATAACGACACTGACAACTTAGGTTTTTTCAGTACGCCTAGACTTTTACAATCTCTTTTCATTTTATATCCGTCGAAATATGATAATTTATAAGCGACTTAAAAGATTCCATATTGACTATAACGGTTTTCGTCGATGGAAAGGTGAAAGCTGTTTTCTTTTTGACTGCATAACTGAAAATGGAGGAGTCAGTGTCTGGATATCAAGAATAGTACAGTCAATGGTAAGTAAAGAAAAGCTTAAGTCGGCCTAATCACCTAAACGGTGAAACATGTGACTGTTGAGAAGTAAATCAAATTTCGGTCTAGGTTTGTTTTTGGAAACCAGGTACCATTCGTACTCCACATTTGAATATTTCCTTCCCATGTTGAGTTTTGAGCATCTGTCCTTGTGCTTGGTTAACAAGTTGTTGTTTTTTTCAAAAAAATTTCAGCAGACATTTGAAATTTGAATATAGTCATAAAAAATGAATTTTCATTAAAGGAGTGATGCCTTAACTTTACAAAAATCTGGAGAATCCCCACAAATTGGGTAATTTTTATTTATAAGGCGGGTGGCGTTTACGATTTAAGGCATTTTACGTGCAGTTAAAAGCGGCAATATTACATTAGGAATAAACATTACCTTATGAAATACAACGACCACATCGGTGTTTTTAGGTTCTATGTTATTGTATATCGCTGGTAAACTAAACAAAATTACACCTTGTATAGAAGAAATAAGTTTTGGTGCCCAAGTAATCGAGATTTTCTTTTTATAAAAGAAACAAATACGATTTAATGAATGTCCCATGGGCGACGTTTCCAATGGTACATACTTTAAAAAAAAAAAAACAACATAAACCTTTCTTCATGACCATGTATACCTATTACCAATATGCTTCATTGGTTAAGTTACACCAGACAGTAAGAACTAATTAGCTTGCGCAAGTTGGAAGACGAGCAATCAGACAACTAAAAATCAAATAAATTTCAAATAATATAAATCAAAGAGACGTAACACTAATTTATTTCTGCAGGATCGTATTATTTCCATTCATAACTTGGTTAAATGCACTTTTTCACTGGTTTTCATAATGCCTAACCTCTCACGATGATATCTCATCTTTTAGGGAACACATCTCCAATATGATAAGGTATGACGATTTATGATATTTTGCCCAACAAGATATTGAAAAACATAAGTGGGAGAAAAACTATCGCCATTGTGGCGAAATCATCTATATCTTTTTTCAATTTGCATGAAAGCAATATTCATTGCTGACAAAATACAACATTAGAAGTATTATGTTCTATTGGTAAAAAGTAATCGTCTCGAAATTATTGTCGCCGATTCTCTTCATTCTCACCATCGATTGGATTATAAATATGATAAAATGTGAAAATATGTGTTATCCAACTTTTACATATATTTAACGAATAAAACAGAAAATCCAAACTTTGATGTATACGTGAAGTTGAAAGTAGACGGTCTTCGCATTTTACATAGTGAAATAGCATGATGTAGGGATAAAATCTTAAGAAATTCCAAGAGTTTAGTGGCCCTATCGTAAAAATGGTGACGACTGACGGCCATAAGACACAGATATTTAAGACCGAAAATGGATGAAACATAATTGAAATACTGTTTGTAAGTTTCGTTTCTTTCACATTTGGTTCAAAATTGTCATTCTCTACTGCTAGCCAGGTAGATTTATTTCTTTCATGATAGTGAAAAGCGTTGAACTAAAAACGTTTTCTTTATTTTGCAGTTCATCTAAAACAACAATTTGCTAAATATCGTCAATTTAAAACAAAGGCTTAAAATATAAGAAAACCATAATAAGAATACTGGAGATTAAACTGGAAATGCAGCTGAACGGTGAGTGGCTTCTTCATATTTCTTAGCCTATTTAAAACAATCAAATAAACCAGGGAAAACAATTCTGAAAGAAAACATTAGTTTGCCTCTTAATTTATCGAATATGACATTGCACATAAAAGCACTCACGTCGAATCTGAAGTCACAAAATTGTAGGATTTTACTAACACACTGAAGAAATATTCGTAGACGTAAAGATGCAATCTATAGGTGTTCGCTCATGATATCAATGGACACGTTCTGAAAATATATTCGCAAAGCTAATTGTTTAGGAGGGGCCCCTAGTGGCCGCGTGGCCTAAAGTGCTCCGGTACTGATCACTGCCATCTCTCTTCTGTCTGCGTGTGTTCGAGTCTCGGATTCGGCCAATGTGGGTATGTGAGAAAGCTTGCCAGTAGCTTCTCGTTGGTCGGTGATTCTTTCTGGGGTTTTCCCGGGTTCTTCCTCCACCATTAATACTGGCCGCCAGGTATAGCCTATATTGTGCTGAAAAATGGCGTTTAACCATACAACACCAACAAGAACATCATTGCTTGGGACCCCCATCCAACGTCGAATGTATTCTGGTAATAATCAACTCCTAGGGAGACAAAAAACGTATCCCAGTATGCATGCATTTTACAAGCTGGATGCACACTAAACACCAATGCCAATATACATGAACTAAAATATACTAATGTGTAAAAGCAGAAATACCGTTGGTCAAACCTGTTGGGAAGACCATCTTTACACATTTACTTTAATTAACATTCTTTAAATTTATATTTGTTAAAAAGTAAGCAATGTCATCATCATCATCATCATCATCATCATCTTCTTCTTCTTCTTCTTCTTCTTCTTCTTCTTCTTCTTCTTTATTATGTATTGTTTATAAAGTTTTGACGTCGATTATTACTTCATTTCATCGCGCTTGTAGAAACGTTTGAAAAACGCATGATCTTGTAATTTGTTGTATTTTTATAGGTTATCAAAAGGATTCAGATACTGAGTTTTCTACAGCAATAGCTACCAGCATACTTTAAATATGACCGTGGACCTCTACAACTACACGTGTTCTAACAAAGGCCTTCTTCTTCCCATCATCAACGAGTACACATGGTCCATTGAGGTCCGAGCATTTCTGTACGTTGTTGCTATGCTTTGGTTTTTCCTTGGAATCGCCATTGTTGCAGATGTGTTCATGACAGGAATAGAAAACATCACTAGCAAGATGCGAATCATTAGGGTTCCGAATCCAGAGACCGAGGGTTGTGTAAAGGAGATTAAGGTCAAAGTATGGAACGATACCGTTGCCAACCTCAGCCTTATGGCTTTCGGGACGAGTGCTCCAGAGATACTTTTGTCTGTCATAGAAATATGCGGGAAAGGATTTAAAGCTGGAGAACTGGGTCCGGGAACAATTGTAGGATCGGCCGCCTATAATCTACTCATTATCACAGCCATCTGTATTGTTTGTATTCCTAAAGGGGAAGTAAGATCAATTAAGAACATGCGGGTGTACATAACGACGTCCATTTTCAGCATGTTTGCGTATATATGGATTGTGATTGTGTTGCTACTCTCCTCGCCGGAAGTTATAGAGCTTTGGGAGGCTATCATTACATTCTTGATGTTCCCGACGTTGTTAATCGTGTCCTATTTAGCGGATAAACGCTGCTGTTGGAGACATAACAAGACATCATCAGAAGTGGAACTCGGAATAGGTAGGTAACGAGTATTGAGAGATCGATACTTTGCGATGTCTCTTTACAACCTTTCTGACTCAACGTGACACGTTATCACTAAATTTCATAAATTTTTATATTGATTTATATTTAAAAGAGTTTATATAAGGAATCTTTATTATTCTTGTCGAGAAAGTTGAGAGTTAAGAAATGTTTTAACAATGAGGAAATCCTCAAAGTTTAACAAGAAAATGACGACTTTTTCAGGATATCGTCGAGATATTTCCGTATTTTAGCATAATGCCTACTAAAGATTCAGTGTCGCAAACCAAACTATAACAGAGGAAGCACTATTTCGATACTTAGTTTATTGGTGTACCAAACATTTATAGTATTGATGCGTTTTGAGGGCAATGATTAGATTAAGTATTCCATAGAAGGGTAGTCATACAAACCATATAAGCATTATAGGAATAATCAAGGAACAAGAATCGGAATCTCAGGTGATGATTTTATTCTTGTCCGTCCTTGACATATTGGCAAACTTCTGTATTTATGTTAGTTCATTATGCACTTTTTGTCTCGTCATATAACAGTTAGTTTGGATGTTCCCCCCTCTGTCTGTCTGTCTGTCTGTCTGTCTCTGTCTCTGTCTCTGTCTGTCTGTCTCTCTCTCTCTCTCTCTCTCTCTCTCTCTCTCTCTCTCTCTCTCTCTCTCTCAACGATTTAAACGTCCCTTTGCCAATTTCTAATGTCTGGCATATATTTCACACTTTCACGCTATGCAGACTTTGTGTAAAGTCCTCATTTGCCGATCGGGCACCACATATCCCAACCCATATATGGTCTTAAACTTTGTAACAAAACCAAAGCGAAAACAATACGTTTAGTTAAATTCTACAGATAGTTATTTCCTTTGGAACTTACAGCAATGTTAAGAAATTCAAAATGATCTTAAATATTGCTCTGCAAGTCCGAAAGTATAGTATATTTCGAATGAATTGAAAAACGTTTGAATGTGCTGATGTACCAAAAGTGTTTAAGTATCACACTGATGTAATCAGGAAAGTCTTGAATGATAACTTATTAATCCACAAAGGTAATAAGCACATTATAATTCCAATGAATAATTTAAATATATAATTTACCTGAACCAATATCTGAACACAATAGTAAAATACCACACAAACATAACATAAAAAGAGTGGATACTTTGTTTACCACAAACTCTTATGTAAATGTTGCCACTTGAAGTATTAAGCAACAGACCGCCCTGAATGTAGTGTTACGTGCTTAGGCTCGAATAAGAAGCAACACAGAAAGAGTGAAAACTAACAAGCTTGTATAACTTGAACAATGAATTTATTAAGTACAATTATTTTCATAAAATAAATAAACTTACGGTTTTAGAGAATCAAATCCAACATTAATCCAATATCGAATTCACAAAAATGATCCACTAATGGAATTGCAAGAGTCCTGATAAATAAATGTTCTAATAGTTCCAGGTTCGAATCTTGACGATGTAATCCAAAATGGCTGACAATGTCACGTGATGCAGTTATTGTTTTATTATCATCCAAATGAAATTATGAGCACATGTTTTCTCCAAATAAATAAATAAATCCACTTACTTAAACGAATTGACACAATGTCCAGAACAAGATAATTAAAATTAACACTCAAACATAAAAACACAACTATTAATTTTAAAAAGCCCATATTCTACTGAATCTCTCTTCCAGTACACTGATTTAAATACCCGTTTTTAATATGTAAACAAGGGATCACGTGATTTTCTAGAAATTGATAGAATGTCAGAGGGAGAGTCTACCTTCACTAAATCACGTACTCAAAGAAAGATCGAGATATTTCCTACCGCCAAAAACTAAAAATAAAAAGTTGTCCTTGAAATTAACCAATAGTTTTAGAAGCTTGTTGACAATGTCTAAAGCAGGGTCAGGAATTAGGTCAACAAGCCAAGGTCAGCCTGTTTACAGCTAGAGTCTAGGTCAGCCTGAGTTTTCCAGAAAAGTCTCCCAATTAATGAATATTAAACCCTAAATGACAAATTTGGATTTAACAATTAAAAAATAAATAATTTAAATCCAATAGACGTAACAGTAGTTAATTTCAAATGGAAAAATCAATCAAATTCATTCGACAAAAAGGCCAGGTCTTAAACTTAAATCCAAGTAAACATTTTAAAACAAATGATAAAAGTCAAGTAGGTCAAAATTATATCTTCAACCACGGACAAAACTCATGCTTAACATACAAAATAAATACACTTAACAGAGCGAAACAACCGAAACATTTTCCAGAGTAAGTTTCTTTACAGTTAAGTAGTTACAATTATGTTTTGGAAATGCACATAACATAGGAATAATCGGGTACTTGCACTCCCCCATGGATACCCACCACGTGTTCCGTCAAATAAACCCCATTCTTACTAGTTTACGATCCCCTTAAACGATAATAAGCGATACTTTTGGACCCATCCCATAGCTTCTTTCTCTTTTTGTTTTACCAGAAGCTTTTGTTTCAAACTATTCGAGTTATAATTAATTATAGGCCATCATTATAGGACATGTAAAAGAGCAGGCCAAATATGTATAGAGTGATTGAGAATCGTGTAGCCTATGCGTTGACATTGATGCCCTCGTATCTAAATAGTGTCCCTCAGCATAGACGCAACACTGCCTATAAGGATTTCGTGTGCGACGTTAGCCAGACATAGGCGCAATACTGCCTATAAGGATTTCGTGTGAGACGTTAGCCAGTATGGCAGGGGTTGCACCAGCATTTTAGCACTCCAGCATAGCAATGCTTGGCGAGGTCGGTCTTAATTATATACTGGGGTCGATCAACACAGAAAGGGAGCGTAAACTCTGATACATTTGCATCGCCGCCAGTAGAAAAGGCATGACCGTGTACGTGCTGGTGAAACGCATCGCACTTTATCTTAATTATCATCATAGCTAACAATAAGGTTTCAAAGAAAAGCACTGATACAGAGCTAGCAGCTCTGCATGATGGAATAGTAATCGTATGTGATTATTCCGTTGTTTTTTTTTTTTTTAAAAAAAAGCTTATTTAGTAAGTTATAAAAACATTTTTTTTAAAATACCAGAAGTTTACAAAGTCAGTGATAATTCGCTTGATTTGTTTGATTTTTAACTAACAGGAAGGCAACAATGCGTTTCAATAGCAATTGCTACATCTTCTTTACAGTGCGTCAAATATGGGGTCTCTCAGGGTTCTAGTATTGGCCCTTTGCTCTTTTTACTCTTTTCATTAATGACCCACCAAGTCATATGAAAGTCGTATTCTGAATATTAAGGACGTGAGCTTTTACATTGATGATAACCGTTTCAGATTTGCCGGAATTATTGCGAATAAGTAATGAAATTTATTGTTGGTGGCACCTGATTAATAATGAGTCATGGTATACATCGGTTTCTATTACGATGTAATTTGACTGTAGGGAAGCTTGTTACTTTTAGCAGTATGGATTCCGAAACATTGCTGCTAGAATTTCAGGTATTATGCTGATGGACCTGTCGATGACGTTAATAGATGGGAGTGTTAGGATCGTCAACAAATTTCGACTACTCTGTTTTGTTTTAAAATAATAATTTAAAGTTTTAAATAGTTTTACTGAATTATGCCTCTTTGAACTTTATGCTCAAATTTACAAAAATTCTTCGTTATATATTATGACAATTTTTTATATGAATCCCCAAGTTTATTCAAGTCCAATATTTGTTGTTTTGGATCGCCCTGTACTGAGGCATGTATACAAGAAACTTGTGTGCAATACCAGTATTTGTTTTAAAATGTGAAATTCCTAAATATTATTTATGATTACAGTCAGATTTATAACTGATCGTTCTAGTTTTTTCGAGAAATATATATCGACAAGAAAACAAACATTTCAATAGAGCATGAATAGTTAAATGTATAAAATATGGTGTGTATGTTATTTTTTTGCAATCTTAATCATATATACATGTGTATATGAATTTCAATACTGTTATATATGTTTTAATAATACTATGTTGTAGTATCACACACACACACACACACACACACACACACACACACACACATATATATATATATATATATATATATATATATATATATATATATATATATATATATATAATTATTATAATGTGTATGCATGATTTTAATATGATCAAATGTTCGCTCCATATTGGTACTTGGATGCTACGAATCGTTTAAAAATAATATTGTGGGAACCCTGTTTTTAATGTGAAAGAACAAATATGTCGGTTATGGAAAACTATTCCTGTGTTAAGTCTATAATAATGAATTTTACAATTTCAATGTTAATTTCTGTGTCAGTAGGAAAAACCAGTATCGATTCCTTAACCTATCCCCAGTTTTGTTGATCAATGAGAATTCTTTCACTGACCAGAAACAACTACCCATTTCTTTCCATCTTTCATTTTCAAAATAGTAGGTTTGAAAAACCATATATCTGCAATCCTTAAATTATGAATTTATATAAATTCCAGTCATGTCTTCAAGGTAAGAATTGCATTTTATCGGCGACAACATACCATTTTCAATAGCGAAGAAGCACCCTAGTATGGTAATCCTGAATACAACCAGATTGATGGCACACTATTGAGGAAAGAGACACATTTTTCCAATATTCGTTTTATTCAGAATTTATTATCGATGAATTGAATTTATTTTCCTCATTATGCTTAGTCTTGTACATTTCAGACCTTTACAGTAAAGACACAGAGAGTTGTGCAGATATTCACATCATCCATCTCGCCCGGCAGCTTGGCGAGCATAATGAATTATCCGAGGAAGAGGCGGCTAACATTGCTTTGGCGAAGCTGTCTGAACAACAGAGCCACAACCTAGGCTGGTATAGAATTAACGCCATGCGGAAAATTACCAGTGGACACAGGCTGGTTCCTCACATGAACGACAGATTTAAAGAGGTACAGACGCACTAAAATTGCATATGCAATTTCCTTAAAATCTGGAGAACCACAAACAAATAAATATGAGTTTTTGAGAGTTGAATTTATTTGTGGGTGAGGCGAAAGCCGAGCATCATATCAATTCCACTGACTATTAAATCCACATCATGTCAGCAGCAAACTATGTAACAAGGTCGAACCGAAGACATATCATCGGAACCATAATTAACCTAAAACATCTTATTTGCATTGTCGAATTGGTTTTGTGATTTTGTAACTTATTTTTGATATTTTGTACTAGGTTTTATTGCATTATTATGCCTCCAGTTATTACCAAGAAGCGTATTTTTTAATGTTTTTTCTTCTTCTAATAAAAAATAATTTCATGAATATACAAATTTTAGGGCTATATTTTTAGTTTTTTGAGGTGCCAAAAACGGACATGCTACTTGTTAATGTTTTTCTTATTTGTTCATTTTCACTGCACCCTCCACATACATGCTTTCTATTAGTCTTAACGTACCATTTCACTGATGTATCAGTGTAATACACCGTTACACAAAGCTGCTCTGTCGGTCTTCATATTCCATTCCATATATGAGTTCCCTATCAGTGTTAATCTACCATTTTCAGATGTTTGCTCCAACAGTGTTTAAACACCATTCCAAGGAGGTACTCTTTTTTAGTGTTTATACATAACTCCACAGAGACACTCTTTTTCAGTGCTGATTCATCATTACACTCTCTTTTAGTGTATGCTCATCATTCCCACAGAGCTACGCTCCCTATTCCACAGAGGTATTCTATTTCAGTGTCTTTACCTGATTCCAAAGAGCTACCACCTCTATCAGTGTTTATAAATCATTCATAGAAGTATACTCTTTCAGTTTGTATACCTCATTCCAGAGGTACTCTCCATCAGTGTTTATATATCACTTACAATATTTATACACCATTCTACAGAAGTGCTCTTTCAGTGGTTATATGTTTTGAGTTTCTTTTCTGACATATGAAAAATAAAATTAGTTGTAGCTGAGGTAATGGAATTTTATAAATAAATAAAAGGAGCTGAAAGATTTTATTAATGAAATTGTACACATTCCATTCCTGAAGTTTTCAACCGGTTCATTCGTGACGTTCATTTTACACCTGGTATATATGTTAATTTATCGATTTTAACTATATGCATGTTCATTTTGACTACATTATTTGTACCGCATCCATATGTTTCATTCACTGAGTCTGCACACGATAAATAAATACATAATAATTTACTAAGTACTTCACATATCAGCCTTAGAAAACAAAAAGGAAAGCATGGGGAAAACTATAAATGGCAGAGAGTAATACGGAGGAAAACACCAACTTAGAGTTATGCGGCTAACTTCTTTCAACGCAATCTTACGTTGTAATCATGATTTTGTTTTCCTCACTTTACTTATAGTTAAGCAAGATAATAGGTGTCGAGTGTCAGTTGAAAGAAATTCCGTCAGTACCCAATGTCTCCGTTATAGATCTGATTGAAAATGAGGACAAAGTGCTGGTGGAATTTACTGCAGTAGAATGCGCAGTAATGGAGAACGAAGGAAAAGTGCGAATTGGTATTCGGCGATTTGGAAACCTTAACTCGGAGGTTACAGTATGGTATGTTCTGCTTTGCTGATATACATGTACTTTTTAAACACTGCAATGAAAATGAGGTGGGCGTAACAGCTGAGAAACGAACAAACAAATGTATTGGACCATATGTCTTAGCTCAATTTTCTTAGCCTGATAGACACTGTACATAGTTCAAGCTCGACTTGAATATTAGGGAGAAGTGACTTGTCATTTTGGACAGAACATGAAGAAGTGAGAACTAAACAGGGGGAAGTGAAAGCGAAGCAAGAAACTGTTTAACTATCAGTCTTTTTAAACTTATTTATTTGGTTCATATATGTATCCGGTAACGACACTACTGTTTGAAAAAAAACGGGTACCATGTACATGAGGGCTAATGCACACGCGTCTTCAAATCACGCTGTTCTTCATCATTTTTTTGTAACACACTAAAATGCATAAAATTACAGACATGGCTCCATTATAGTCGGTATAAAAACTTTTTCCCGTCTTTTCACAAATATGAGTTAAATCAGCCAACAACTTGGACCTTACAACACTCGCGAATTCCACATCATGGCATACGTTTTTGACCTGCACAATTGCCTTTTAAAGTGAAATCGTAAATAACATAATACCAATACTATACTTTCTATGAATTGTACATTTTTCTGACATTTGCGCCATGATTTGACGAAAACAAAACAATCTGAAAACATTTCACTACAACATTAGAACTAATCTGGCTAAGACATGGTGGCATCTCAAAAAGTAAGGTCGGTCAATTGTACCGCTTAACAAAAAGTAACAGGGCAAAGTCTTATTTGCTTTCCTAAATAAAGAAAGCGAAGCATAAATTATTTGGGTGATTTAGTCGCCCACTTCGCCTGGTAGTGTGACTCCTTACGGTATAGTGAACATCTGTTCAACTTAAGTCACCTTCTATGGCGCAAATCAATTAGTACTTTTACGTGCCTGTGCATGGATGGATGGATGGATGGATGGATATTTAGGTTGGCAAGTAGGCAGGTAGATAGCTAGGTCGGTAGTAAGAAAGGAAAGAAGTTAAAAAGGTTAGATGAGTACCTCAATCACGTATATTGACATGTTTAATTATACATTTAATCAGGGCAGAAACAATCGATGGCAGTGCCCAGGCTATGGAGGACTACATCCCTTTTAACATGGCAGTGAAATTCCCCCCAAACGAAATATTGCAAGATATATATGTGGATATCGTAGACGATAACATCTGGGAGCCAGAAGAGTACTTCTACGTTAAGCTATACATCCAACAAGCCAATCAAAATGGTTCGAAAATTGTTTTAGGCAAAACCAGTATCACCAGAGTGACAATTATAAATGACGATGGTAAGCACATAGTAATATAATTTTTAAGGCTAAAGAATTCTCTGAAGAACTCAGATCACAATTATTTTGTTCTATATAGTCTCTACATTTGTTTCTTAGTACTGACATTTCCACGGTGTCCAAATCCTAACGAATGATTTGCTATTCTAAAGTACATTCAAAGACGAACTCGCGGTGAAGTTCTTGTCAAATGTAATCCTGCATTTTTGTGATGGGGAACTGTAAACAATGAAACGTGCCATGGGTCACATATTTCACTTTTGGATCAGCATTAATGCCCCATTTCTTAATGTGCACACACAGACAACCACATAACAATCCTATATTTATAAAAGATAAGCAAACACCTTTTAATCAATATCAAGAATGTCTTAATCTAGACATTTGAATTTACAGAATGAGATAGAAAAGATGCACTAAATTTAGACTGGGACTACCTTCGTAGGTATTGAACCGGAAGTAATAATTGAGAACCAAGTACTTTCAGGAATGGCAGCTATCAGTTATGTGAAACTTGTGATGTCTGCAGCCCGCATGTGTATAATAATACTGTATTACCTTGTAAATCAATTCAGAAGTGAAAATGAATAGCTAAATAGAACTTTTAATTGCAAATTCTTATAAGAGTATTACTATTTCTTCGCGGTTTTTAATAATAAAAACATCTACGAGAAAAAACCAACCCCACCTCAAAACAAAGCAAACCACAAATGAGCCATTTTATTGCAAGCATCGACTTTCCTTATTATGTGAAAAATTGTTTGAAGCATTGTACATTTTTTGCGCAAATAATGCAAGCGTATATTCATTCGTACAGACTTGTTTTTAAGTTGTAATCTTTTGGTAAAAAGAACTGGCAGTAATCTTCAATTCATTTTCAGAAACAATTTCACAATAAAAACGAAAATAACCCGCTATTCAAACCATTCACTATTGGTTTAAATGACTATTTGTTTGTTTCAAGTGCTTTTATCAGTAACTAACCGTTTGTCTGTGTATTGCTGTATTTTTGTTCAGAATGATGTTGCTTTTGTAAGTGCAACTTATTGTGCGTTTGTGATTTTGTTTATAGTGTTGTTACCAGCGTAACTAATGTATGTATCAATGCGTATGTCAGTGTTTTGCTGACACTATGCCTGTGTTTTTGACTCGAGTACAAAAACATAAACACTGTTTAAGACAGGTTCATTTATGTGTTTATCACCTCCTGTAGTGTAGCTCTATGTACAGTATATTTATTAATAAGCTTTAAATCCATTGCATTCTTTTGATAGAACCAGGGACGTTAACATTTTCAAAACCCAGTTACGTTGTAAGAGAGGGTCACGGAACGGCTCAAGTATTTGTGAACAGATTGAACGGTGCTGATGGGAGAATAAATGTTCAGTACAGGACTTGTGATCTAACGGCAGTTGACGGTAGGGATTATAGGGCTGCAGTGGGGACTCTGGAATTCGAACACGGTGAGACCTGCAAGGCGATAGAAGTGGATATTCTCAAGAGCAGTGTACGTTTTGTTTGGTTCTGTTCTAATTATATTTTATTTCAAACACTATGATACAAGAAGACATTGTGTCTGAATATTTGTATCACAATACAAAGCATACCGTATTCCCAAAAAGCAAATATTACTTGAAAATGTCACAGAATCGAAAGAAAGAAAACGATAATGATATTAATGAAGATGGCGATGTTGA
Organism: Unio pictorum; assembly: GCA_030141615.1. Lineage (NCBI taxonomy): Eukaryota > Metazoa > Mollusca > Bivalvia > Unionida > Unionidae > Unio > Unio pictorum. The sequence continues at coordinate 41,597,398 of JARLTB010000021.1, forward strand.
TGATGATGATAATAATAATAGCAAGAAGATGTTGACGATGAAAGAAGGACAATAATAATAATAATAATAATAATAAGAAGAAGAAGAACAAGAACAAGAAGAATAACAAGAACAAGAAGAATAATAGTGTTTATTTGTAATTGAAACAACTAGCACATGATATATATCAATACATTATGCAGTACAAAAAGGTGTTTGATATGTAACTAAAAGAAAAACATGGTATCCATTGCAAATGTTGTACATGAAGTTAGTCAGTTATTTATATTGTTTTTGTTTGAAATAAATGCAAATGCACATTACACAGGAATCACACATTATATATTAAAACTAACCCTAACGCTTGCATCGGGGAAACATACATTTTGTTATATTGATCGAGTGTCATCGCAGCAAGAGTTGATAACAAAACGGCTTATCAAACCTAAATTTGCTTTTATTGTAATAAATGATAATAGTTTAAAATCTTTATGTGTTACGTCTGATTGGCAAGGTCACCACCTAAACATAGTGATTACAAAACAAAAATCTCCCAACATTTCTAGATATCTCAAACAAGTGAATCGTATTCTCAATGACTTACAGCAAATGCATCTTTTGCCTGAAACATCTCTGCATCTCTGACTAAACAATCTAACAATTGTATTTTTGTCACGTAAGCCCTGAATACACCAAACATGGCAAATTCATACGTAAATAGAAGCCTTATTACATTGTTAACCCAACAATCACAATCCCCATTCTATCTAAGCAGTAAATGATAGCACAGTGTATGATATCTGTTTTTTGATATTTTAGAATTAGAAGCCAGCATTTCAACATACGTCTATATCTTATACACTGCATGATATTTCTTCGTAGTATAATCAACGAATGCATTTGGATGAGACTTAGATGTACCAGGAATATATTTACAAAATAACAAATTGACTTTTTCAATATTAGTGTCATAAAACTCTCAAAACTCAGCCTCCAAGTTAAGAATGATAGTTACTGTCTATTTAAACAGCCGAATCAATCCAGTACAGTTAATTTGCCTAGATTGTCCTTCAAAGTATGCACAGCCTTCAGGGCTTAAAAGCATAGTTTTCTGGTGTATACTCCGGACTTGTTTTGAAAAAAAAAATATGCATCCTAGATATTTGTAATGGCCATAGTACTACTTTTCGCAACTTGTAAGATAGTCACCTCTTATTTAGCATGTACGTAATTTGGTTGCCATGATTATTTGCTTTTCCAGGTAGCTCCAGAAGATCGAGTAAGCATATCCAGTGTGCACATGGTCTTGAACGTTTTGTTTTCATGCTTTATTTGTGACAGTTTTATATTATTTTTAGCCTAGTTTTAAACAAGCGTACTTGTAATATCTTAAGCTTTGCGTGTCATCCTTTCCTTTTTCATACACATATTATTATCAATTTGTATTATCAAATTAAGTAGCAATTGTGTCTTGCCACTTCCAGATGGTAGCACTGCATGATGCTTAACTGGTTCTCTTGTTTTTGTCGCCGAAAAATCAATTACATTCAGGTTATTATAAATAAATTATGGATCTATATTGTGTGAAATGTAAGAAGCGTACTAGCACAAATGACTTGACGACGATTGCAACTAAAAATAAAAGATCAGCACTTGCTGGTAATTGTGTACAATGTGGTACCAAAAAATTTAGATTTGTTTCCCTTGATAAAATCAAGGATTTTAAAAAAACGAGGAGATGATATTGCAGCAAAGTTAGTAAAACTCTCAAGAACACCATGGGCAAAATATCCGGGAGAAAAACACCTTCCAGGGTATAATTATTGTGGACCCGGGACCAGACTCTATATCCGACTCGATGATCAAAACCAACCCAAACCCGGTGAAAACCCAATAAACGCTATTGATAAGGCATGTCATGCTCATGATGTTGCTTATAAAAGCAGCAATCTGCAACACAGACATATCGCATATGTGAAATGGATTCATGCGTTGAATTCTATCACTGATAAATCCTTCAAAGAAAAGTTGGCTTCATGGTTGATAAAATCGGCGATGAAAAGTAAATTGATGTTGGGTGCTGATAATTAACAACATCATGGAATCTATTTATTATTCCCCAAAAGGATACTGGAGGGGTAAAGCAGCAATCAGTAAACTCGCTAGCGCCGCAAAGGTGAAAAATACCACAGCAGCAGATTGGTTATCCAAACAGGCGATATGGCAAATTTATCTACCACCGCTTAAATAAATTAACTTCTCGCATTTTGATGTCAGCGTCCCTAATGAAGTTCATTAAGCTGATATATTATTTTTGCCGCATGATGGTGTTTACAAGTATGTTGCGAGTAGATACAAACAAGCAGAACCGCTAAAGACGAAGTCATCAACTGAAGTGGCTTCTGCGTTTGAAAGGATTTATCGTAGGGGTCCTCTGCATTGGCCAAATCTATTACAAGTTGATCCTGGCAAGGAATTTCAGGGTGCAGTATTATCAACAATGAAGAATCATAATGTCACCAACAGACGAGGACATACTGCACTAAATCGCGATCAGGCAATTATTGAACGATTTAATCGGACACTGCTGAGCGGTTATTTGGATATCAATACGCGAAGGAAATTATTCAGGATAAACGATCTCGTGAATGGGTCAAGAGATTACCAGGTGTAATTACCGCGCTAAATAATGAGATTACTCGAACAATTAATATGAAACCTAACAACGCGTTTAAAAAAATTATATACCCATAAAACCACAAAATGATTTTTCAAAATAACCAATACTCGGCAATGTCACTGTTAGATATTTATATGAACCAGGAGAGCTCGAAGGTGGCAAAAAAGAGCTACTGATCCTATTTGGAGTGTCACTACGCATAAAATATCTAGCATAATACAATCCACGGGTAGACCGCCAGTCTATAGGTTGGGTTCAACTTCTCCTCAGCGTGGATTTACTCGTGAACGATTACAAGTGATACCCGAGGGTACTCAATTACCGCCGCGTGGTCTTAACCAGCACCTCTGCGTCTGTTGCACTCAAGACAAGTCAGCATCACATTATCTCTGGTATGACCTACGCTGCTATCTTTTCTGTCTGCGCTAAATTGGCGAGGATCCTTATCCGACCAACACCAACACATTATACAATTGCAACTCGCACAGTGATTATTCTGTTGTTGTTTCAGTGTAATTATAAATTTGGCATCAATATCAAATTTTTATTATATTGTTTATCCTGCTGTTTATAACCAGTGAGTTTTTTTTCTGATTATGTCATCGCTGACAATATCATTGTTTCTGGTGTCATTATAATCTAAAACAACTGTTCGAAGTTGATTTATTCTTCGTACTCTGGACACTGCAAGATAAACTAAATTCGACCACTCGATGCGATTATCTATGATCCAAACAATTGTATCGGATATAGTCAACCCCTGCGAAGAATGTATCGTCGCTGCGTATCCTAGCTTCCATGGGGATTTCTCAGCACGCAATGCATCTTCGACAACATCGATATCAACCAACACAATATCATTTAACACTATAATCTGCTTTTCACTTTGTCCTGGAATATCAACTTCAATATTACCCATTAGGCAGAGTAGGCAACTGCCTATGGGCTCCGCGACTTTTATGGGCCCCATCAGGGGCCCCCAGAGGCCCCCATGAGACCGTGACCGTGGGTCTGGGGCCCCAAAAGTTTGACTGCCTATGGGCCTCCACGGTGCTTAATCCGGCGCTGATCCTTGGGTCTATAACACAGCGGCATTGGAAGTGTTGCAAATGTTTCTTTATGCGTGTTAAATAATTTCATCTGAAGTGTGTCTCTGACTATCTTTCTACTTGCCACTATCAATCGTTTGGTATCCACGCTTTCCAGGAATCATTTAATGGGGTTTCTGAAATTATCTCACGCGCTATTTTACATTGGATTCTATCCGGTTGTAATCTGATTATGTTTATTGAACTCGCGTAATTCATTATCAAGTGATCTATGATCAGTACTAATTTCTTCATAATAATCTACAAAATTCTTTAGCCAATTATGTGGAGACAAACCGACAAATGGTGGTGGTTGACCATGATCGCAACACATTGTCACTTTTGTATTCGCTAGCAATAACCAATGGAGAAACTTTTGTAATACATCTATCGACGCTGTGCATATCTCATCCCAAATGAGGATTTCAGGCAAGTGCAAGCATTAATTCCTCGTTGTTTCATCTCTCTTGCACGTCTGTTTGTTAGTAATTGTTGGTCGTGTTCTGTTGAAAAACCACTAGCTAGTTTTTCATCTCATCGTGGAGAGCTTCAGTACGATATAATTCGCCATTGGGTTTTACAAATTGATCGAAGTTACCCTCTTCGTTTTCAAAACTCTGAAATAACCACACTGACACAGGATCGTTTTTACTTCACTGAGAAATAAAATCAAATAAATTTCCCGTGTAATATTGTATTGTTCTATCCCGCGGAAATATTGTTACCGCAGATGTCCACGCGTGTGCATTATGGTCAATAATTTCGATTCGAGATCCTCTCATTTTATATTTCGGTTCATATAATATCTCGCCTGTTACTATCGCTACGGATATTGGGAATTTTAGTATCCGTTCTAACGCCGCCATATTTTGAATTGTTGCCCCTCTTTCTTTAACTGTTAATTCCCATTCGTTTATTTTTTTTTTTGTGTCTTAGATCCGTCAATTTGTTACCACGCAACACATTTGTAAAATGCTCTATTATTCGTTCTGCTACACAATTCAGCGACGAATATTTCATGGGTTTTAGTTTCTCAATACTCGGTTTATCATTTAACGGATAAATTCCATAAACAACCGCGGTTATAGGATAGGATCTCTCGTAATACGTTTTGTCAATTCTAGTCAGAATTCCTGGTTTGGAATCCTTACTCACAGTGACGGTTCTTTTATCTTTCAAGATTGGTTCAAATTTGTCGCGTATAATCCAATTCCCCGTTTCTGAGCGGATTATGAATTTCACTCTAAAAAAATACTTTTTCTGGTCAAGATGCGAGATTATCACTGCTGCTCTTTTGTCGTTCATGGTAGCATCAACACTACCATCAATTCAAAATGTTGAACAACAGTGAGATGCTCCATCGCGCTTGAATTCATTAAATGCATCACGGATTCTACCTATCATTCTTCTATCACTTATTAGACCCTTTGGTACATCAGTGGAGACTCTATCGGGATTGAATTTAGCATTTTCACAAGGCGTAAGTTTCGATAATCTCTCGAACTCCTCCATATTATAATTAAAACAAGTATTTAAATAAATAATTTATTATATAATGAATCAATGCAAATGGCTTATGATAGGGTCAGTAACCGCTTGTAAGAAATCATGCAGAAATGAATTCTGTGGATATCATTTACAAAGCGTTCGTCATGGGAGTTTTGGGCTGTTGCCTTGCATACGATGTGAGTAGGTGTGCGTGGTAAGTCGCAGTTATGTCTCAATTGTGGTGGTAAGCGATACAGAGAGCTAAAGAGCTATTATGATAATACAGTTAAAAGTTCCATCAAAGATTCCTACTCAGCGTCAGGGACAAAATCATAAGAACACCTCAAGACTACATTGAACGATTCTCAAGTAATAATTAAACCAAATAATTAATTAGACAAATAATATTATAGTTTATAAATGAACCAAGAATTTCAACCACATCCCGTGATCATCGATTATGAAGCATCTCGTGATGGTATTGTCAGACACCGCAGGCTGAAGAAACCATTAGGATTTGATAATGGTCTTGGATATCTTATGTTTGGTGCTGGAGGGAAAAAAATATTACTCTCACAGAATCGCATACGAGTGTTTCCATGGATTTATAAAAGATAGATTTGTAATCGATCATATTGATTCCAATCCTAAGAACAATTCTTTATTGAATCTATAGTCTATTACTCAGAGTGAAAAAACCAAACGAGGAGGGACTGGAAAACACTCAAAAAATGCGAAACCTATAAAATCATTTAATACAGCAACTAACAAAGAAAGAGTATTTAAATCAATGAATGAAGCCGGTAGATATTTTGATATTTGCGAACCCTCAGTACGAAAAGTAGCATAACAAATATATCAATCAGCGATTTCCAAGAGAACCGGATATAGAATTCAATTCGTTTATATTTGAATTTCATTTTGTACTATGTGTTATAACACCAACGGGAATAACTCGTGTGGGCTTGTGTATGGTTTATGAAACAGAGTTAAGGATAACTCCTGTGGGCTTGTATACGATTTTTGAAACAACTGTCACCGGATCTCAATGGGATTTTTAGATGACTCATGGTTTGACTGAATGGCTTTTTTATGTGGTTTATACACCATCCGTTAAACCCTTCACGTGATACACTTATATTATATTCAAAATTATAGACTTGTAGATTACGAACACTAGTGCATTCCATACACGGATGAGATCTCGTCCTGAGGCCCAGCGTTCGAATCTCGTGGCAGGCATTATTGTCAATGGTACCGATCGGAAGGTTTTTCTATATAATTGGAGATTTTAGCCATTCCAAAATTCAACCGTCAAACCACCATTTGTCACACACCGTCACACGGTGTGAATGTGTGTTTGCATTAAACCCGGGGTGATTTTGTTAGGGGTATGGTGGTTTCAGTTGAAAGGATACAGCCCCTTATGTGTATGTGTCGTCCTATTTCATATATCATCATTGTAACTACCATATATCATATATCATAGTAAATATGTACATACTTGTAATTATGTAAATTGTATATATCTATATATCTATATGTAAATGTGACGTCTATTCACCAAGCATACCTTCTTGAGGTTCTAAACCGTTATTTGACGAGTTAGCTACCCCTCTCGGAGACTATGCTTCGTGGTACCTCTGGGCCTCTCAGATGTGAATAACACCTGAGAGGTTCTAAATGGGGATGTGTTGTCTTATATATGTAACTTCTGGGCCTCTCAGATGTGAATAACATATGAGATGTTCAAAATGGGGGTTTTCATGTATATCTCTAGGCGCAATAAGATCTGAATAACACCTTAGAGCGAATGGAGTTCATCATATCATATCTTATATAATCATATCATATATAATCATATATAATCATGTGATAAAAACTTGCATGTATATCTCTAGGCGCAATAAGATGTTGATGACACCTTAGAGCGAATGGAGTTCATCATATCTTACGAAAACGGGTCAAAAATGATCCCTAATTTTTTTTATTTGATATATAATATATCATGTTATGAATTTCGAAAATATAAATGGCATTATAATTGAGATTTCAAATTTTAAAAATCAAGGAATACAATTGTCAGATAAATTAGATTGTAATCAGATTTTCTCTGAATTTCATGATCTTGATGATATAGCCCATAATAATAGGTATGTCCTTCCAAGGCAGTATGGGTTGATCAAACGAATTCAGCACGCGGTAAATGACTCGCTTGTATTCTGTAACGACATCAACAAATTTATCCTGCTGTTGACTGCGGTTGAAAAGGTCAGAGGCGAATTGAGCAAACAATATGAAATCAAACGCACAATAAACTCGAAAATCAAAACAATAAGAGAAATCATCAGACAAAATGAAAACCACTTCCCCGATTTGGTTGCCTCAACACAGTGAAAATCTCTCCATGGATTAATTGACACTCTAAACACAAACATGTACAATACCTGTTTGCAAGTATGAGTAATCCACAATTGTATAGGCCCAGTGATTAAATCACCGAGATAAATAATTCTATAGACAGGTATGCTTACTCACGCAGAACAGAAACTCTATAATACCTTTCCATGTTGTGTATTTTTCTTTTGCATGGCGATTTAAGTAATGAATTTCGGGTGGGTGGTTTTTACTTGCTAATTGCTGAAAGATTTTATTTTTCTTTTTGATTTTTGGTCGTTTTTGTGGTGTTTTTATGCAATCCGTCGACATAATTTCATGAAAATCGAGGGCAAAAACCCCAGGAATTCATTTAGAGAAAATCGATTTTGATGAAATTTCTATCCTTGTGAGGCAAATTTTGTGGTGTTTTTCAATCGTGGTCGTCGATGCTTTTTTTAAAATTGATTATGTACTGTTTTTGGCTAATCCGTCGACATAATTTCATGAAAATCGATTTTCTCTAAATGAATTCCTGGGGTTTTCACCCTCAAAAATCTTCTATTTTCACATGAATAAAGTGAAACGCGTAGCTATCAGTGGATTTGCGTTTACAATTTAGATCGTATATTAATTTATAATTGGTAGGTGAATCCCTAACAACTAGATTAGCACGCGAGAGATTAATCGCGATTAAGAGATTTATTCCGGTTTGTGATTCCGTTCGAAATAAGCTCCAAGCGAGACAAGAATTTCAAACAGCCTTCACAACAGGTACCGAACAACCAAACCAATAACCACTGCAACCGGGAAGGTCGTATCGACCACTGAAAAAGCCATGTGGGGAAATGATCCTGAGGAACAACGAGGGAAAAAACCGGCCCTTCTTCCTGTCCTTGAAAAAATAGCAAAATGATCCAAGCAAACAAAGGGATCTTTAAAAACACTTCCTCGTGATACACTAGCCGTTGTACAACAACAAGGTAATATTGATAGTATCCCACCACCACCTGAATTAGTTGATGACCCACCTGAAGAACAACAAGAGGATGAGGAAAAACTTGAAGAAGAAGAATGTGATTTTGTTAGTGGACGAGTTGCATTCAATAATAAATTTATTTCGGGTAAATTAGATAAAATCAAAGATATGAAATTCAATTCTGATAAAGAAATAGCCGAATTTGTCGTTAGGAGTTTTCATCAGAGAAGAAATTATATCCACACTGATTATAATCTCCCTGATAAAAAAAAATGGTATAATGGATTATATCGTGTGTTTACATGTGCATCTAGGCCATTGGATAAACATAAAACATATAATGAATTTATAGATGAAATAAAAAAAAGCTGAATCATCTACAGAGAAGAAATCGGATCCTGGATTTCTTAGATTACCAGAGCAATCAAAACGTTTTGATATAGAAAAATCCTCTTTGCAGGGTGCAACTGGTATCACTAAAAAAAAACAAATGGAAAGGGATTTTCTCAAAGTGGAACTACAAGGGGGGTTTCAGGTAGTGGTCTAGTTCGTTGTCCAAATAATATTCTCGGAGACATATCACGATTAGAAACTCTTGTAGGAGGGAAACGAGCCGGAAATAACTCACCGAAAATAATTAATGAGGCAGCTGATATCTGCAGACGACTATTAGAGGGTGGTATCATGGATATTAGTGTATACCGAGAGTTCATTGATGAGCTATTGGACGGTTACCATAGTGATTAATTTGATGACTTTGTGACATTTCATTGAAAATCCGTAGGATTGGAAATCGTTTACGATTTCGCGATTAGATAAATGTTATTTAAATAAGATGATCATACACTACAACCACAATAAACCAACCATGACTTACGTAGTAAACTCACGATTGCCTGTTTATAGAGCGTACTATGGACATGGTCTCGGCAATACCATTGCAGGTTTTTTTGCAAGAATGGCTCCAAAAAAATAGCACCAATCGCAAAACAGTTATCGATGAAAACTATTGATGTTATTTGTGATAAGGGTATTAGCGCTGTTGGTGATGTTGCCGGGAAAGCATTTTCCGCGGCTAAGAAAAAACTACTAGCGTTAGTTCGGCGAAGAAAGAAACCAATGACTTCGTCATTGGTGACGGAGTCACTAAGGTCACTACTATCTACGGAGATTATGCCTGCAAGTATTAGCAAAATAATAAACGCAGTGGAGCAGAATATAGTATCACGGATAAATGAAGGATATGACACTCAGGGAAATATTACTGCAGGAAGTGGTTTGAAATCGCGAGCGAGATCGCGATTTAGATCAAGAAATAAATAATAATATGTTCAAATCGGCTCCTGACTCAGCGTATGATATGGACGCCCCAGTAGCCAAGAATCATTCTGTACGCGATTATCAATTCCATTCCTATCATGCAGTACAACCGGATCTTCGATCAAGAATCGGACTTCAAGTCCATGATACCAGCAAATACTTTCTACCCGCTGAAGCATTTATCGAAGTAGAAGGAGAACTCGTAACAAATGTTGCAGCTGACACACCATATGCAGATAACCCAAATATCCGAGTTGGCTTTCTAAATAATGGTATCATGACGCTATTCGAGAGTGCTAGATATATGATTGATGGAAGAGAAATTGAATCTATAGATCGTGATGTTGATGTTGCCACAACAATAGTGGGGTTAGCAAGATATTCTGATGATTATACAAGATCGGCAGGTCCATCTATGGTGTTCTCTAAGGATATTACTAATCACGCTGAACACATTCAGTATATTCAATTAAATACACCAAGAGCTACTGCATCTGATCCACAACCCGATTCTCCTGAACACGAAGATAGACCAGGTGTTCCTTTAGATATTATAAAAAGTACTAATCCTAATTACAACCTAGGATTTGCAACAGGCGTAGCAATGTTGCAAGGACAGCGTCGACAATTTTCATGCGCGATTCCACTGCATCATATTTTCGGATTTTGCAGAAATGTTAGAAAAGTTATCTATGGAGCGAAACATACCGTAGTACTCGTGAGAAAGGGTAGTGTTAATGATGCAATCTGGCGTGATGCTGATGTTGCTGCTGGTAAAGTCATTATATCAAAACTATCATTGTAGGATGCCAGTAATGACCCCATCAATCACCATGAAAGAAAGATTGCTATCATTTTTGGATCATGGAGGAAAATCATTGCTATCATGGCTAACAACAACAACAACAGATACCATGGATTCTAATATTGATGGTACACTTACATGGCACCTGGCATCAAAACAAGGTGTTTCAGCGCCACGGCATATATTTATTGAGTTACAGGATAAAACGCGATTACACTCTCAGGAATGGAGTCATATGATATTTGATCAAATAGGTGTTAATGAAGTGTCATTGAGAATAAACGGCCAAAAGGAACCATCCGAGGATATACTACTTGATTACGGAACCAACCAAATAGCATGCGCGTATCATCGTTTGTTAACATTTGTGGGACGCGATAATAACGTAGACACTGGTGTGCAAATATCACAATTTGATTTTAAAAATCGATATCCCGTCTATTACTTCTCGCTGGAACATCTTGATTTAACCAGACAATCCGTAGTTGACATACACTTCAGAGCTCGTGTAACTCGTCCGTTTGTAGGTGGTGTTGTCACTATCCCGAATTACAGAGCAGTTGATGTCATTCTCAGTGACAAGTCAATGCTACTCGAAGGCGTTGGTGGACGAATGAGAGTAGTTGGTGCACCAGTAGAAAATATGTACTGTAACAATTAGATCAATCTGTTATTAAATAAAATGTCGTACAGTCATATTAGTGTTACGTTAACTAGTGGTCAAATTAAAAAATTGCAATCGGAATCAGCTAAAAAAATGTGGAACTACAATATCGCTTAAACATAATCAGATGTCTGGTGGTCAAAATAAATTGTCATTGACAACTCGTCAGATAAAATACTTCAATGATGCCATCAAAGATAAAAATGGTGTTCAGATCACTCTCTCTGCAGCTGTGATCAAAAACATGATAAAATCAGGTGGTTTCCACTTTTCGCTGCGTTACCAGCGTTGATTCCGGCCGAGGACCCAACGGTAGCAAATGCTGCCGCGCTAGGAGCCGTTGGCACAGCGGCAGGAATGGTACTAAAGAAAAAAAAAAAAAACGATCAGGAAAGGGTCTAAGACTACCAGGAACTCCGTATTCATGGTACAGCGGAAAGGGCCTGAGACTAGGAACAGTTTACTAATAGTTCCCATGTCAAATTTTGATTTACTCGATGCTGCTAAAAAACTAGCGATAAAAAACTTTAGAGGTATCTTTATGAGAGATCAATTACCACAACAACCAAACAACGCTAAAACCGGTATCATTAATCTCGATAACAGACCGCACCTGGAACTCACTGGGTTGCGTACGCGATTGATCCGCGTGTAATTGTTTATTTCGATTCATATGGATTAGCGCCGCCTAAAGAGTTTATGCGTTATATAAACCACTTAAAAATTCCTATCTGGTATTCCACGTTACCAACACAGTAAATGAATGACCCACGGCGGCATAGAAGTATTAAATGTCCTTAACGCTATTTCATCATCGGGAAAACCACCACATAAAACCGTACACGAATATACGAGTAATCGCTTTTTAGAGAGAAATTATATAAAATAACATGATTGATATTTGGGGAAGATCCCTCTCAAGCCTGAAAAAACCACCACGGAAATATCTGCAACCGGTGATGTAAAAAAAAAAAAATGAAATATCTGAGATGCTAAACCTCGCAAGTGTTGATCCCAATGAAATAGTTGTATTTCAGCATCGTCAGGGTAAATTGAAAACTACTAATATTTCCCTTGATGATATCTTAGTTAAACAACGCGACGAAATAGAAGATACTATTGCGTTGTTTATTCAAGGAGGGTAAACTCAAACCAGGCGCCCTCGTTTAAACACTCACAGATAAATTAACAGCGCTCAGTGATAATTATTCATCAACGATAGAATTATTTTAAAAAAACTACGTGATGAATATGACAATCATATAACTAAATTCGATACGTTTTCTGAATTACAAAGAAATATAGTTGACAAAATTGACAAACATATGTTGGATTTCTTTGGAAATCCACCGGTGACCACACCAAAACCCACGGAGATAAAAACCGCTATCGATGTTTTGACAAAACTACGATCCGATTATGACGCTCATATAATTCAGTTTACTAGTCTGCGTAGAAACTTTAAAAAAGCCGATGATGCCGTCGATAAATTTTTTGGCAAGGATGCAAAACCCGATGAAATTAAAATAGACCTCGATGATATTATCACGGAACTCGATGAATTAACCGCGATTAATCGGCGAATAGAAGTTGCTCGCGAAGATATTAAAACGACCAACGATGTCATCAGGGATGATCTACCGAGGATGATAGAAAAACTTGAAAAAGTAAAAGTCCCTCACGAGCAAGAAAATATCGTAAATAATGTGTACGCGATCCAACACGGATCATTTGCGTGGACACCATCCACTAACATATTAAATATCACCGCGACCGTCAAAGGTATTTATCGATTAACACTAGTGTCGCCGACTCAATTTAATATTTCATCAACGAGTTAATCTGGGGTCAACAATATGATATCAAGGATCATTGACAAGGAAACAACTGAACGATTCACAATAATATCAACCGATAATAATTTGGCTAGGGTTTCAATAACATGGTATGTGGAATTCGTAGCGGATTTAAGTAAACAGCCTAATTGAAAACGCCAGCGTTTTTATTGCTAACAATTTGAAATCTGTTGTAATAAATAAAATGTCATCATTGGCAACGTCACAGCAGTATCGCTATGATCAGTTCAGAGAATTTCAAACTAAACTCAAAACACTCAATGAGGAGTATCAAGTAAAAAAAAAAATACCGACGAAGAATTACCGCAGTTTATGTTACCGTGTACTCGGTATCAGGTGTAATCACCGGACATGGTATTATACTCTCCTCGGTGACAATGATTGCCCCGATAGCTGTTCCAATTTGTATATCCGCGGCGACAACAATCGCTGCAATAATTTCAATAATAACAAACAAAATATCATCGTGTAGCCAACGTAAACTACAAGATTACGTAGTTAAGTTCCATGTTGTGTCAACCGCGTACTCGCAATTATCCTCGATGATATCGTCCTCCCTTGATGACATATTAATATCAGATAATGAGTTTTCAGCGATGTCAAAATTAGAAAAACAACACGAATATAATAACAATGGCAACGTTGCAAGAACTACTTCAACGAATAGTGGAAAACACAACCCCACTGAAAACCAGCATGATCTCAATAACCTCAACTAATCCTGAATTCAGTGTGAATTTCCCTTCTGCGATTCCGGTGAAGGAGATAGCACTAGCAAAATTATGAGTATACCACAGTTGGCCTAATATTAGATCAGCACCTTTCGGTGGTCAGCAACCGAATAATTCCCTGGTGTTTGCGAGTAAAAAAAAACAAGACGGAACTCCTGACTGGAACGTTATTTCCATACCATATGGGTCCTACCAAATCGAACAAATTAATAATGAATTTCAGCGTAGAATAAAATCCATTACTGGGAAAGAATCAAAAATCGCTATAACAGTTCACGAGCCGACGTTATCATCCGCGATTGAGATAAACTCACCCGGGTATGCCGTAAATATCTATCAGAGTTCTATAAGAACCGTGCTAGGATGGCCTGAAATCCCACCACGGACATCCTTACAAATACCACCAGAACCACAAAAAAATCTGATAAGAAATCATATCATGCAATGATATCATATGATACAAATTTTGGAGTTTTAGATTTCTTTAGTGGGCGGATAGAAGAACCAAGTGGTGGATGGTTTCAACCAATTCAAAGTAAAATTAATGAACACTTTATAAAAATAAATAATGAATTTGAAAAATAAAGAAATATATTGCGAGAAAAACTTTCCAAAGAATCCCTGGGAGATGAGATCATCAAATACATAGAAATATGTAATCAAATTATCGCTGATATGGAAGTATCTAATTTATGGATTATTCAAACGGTCTTAAATGCTGTTAATCTTTAACCAAGAACAGAATTTTCAAAAATATATAATGTACGCGTAGAGAATATATTAGCATTTAAACTCCCTGGGTATAATGTAGATCAATTAAAAAAATTAAAAAAAACAATACTTTCGATGAATACTTTCCACAAATACTCGCAGGGATATATGTTATACTCATTTGAACCAACAGCTCCTCGAGGTTTTCTAATCATTGAGGATCCAACTAATCCGATGTATATGCGATGTCATAATAATTCATTAACGATAATTAATTTCAAACTCACTGACCAGTCAAATAATCTGATTGATTTATGAGGAGAGATTTTACAAATTAGTCTGTTTGTGAAATCCTAAAGGATTTTCAATTCGTCTCCACAACGCCATCAGCGCCGGGTCTGTCTGGAGACAGAGTCTCAATAGCGTGACAAACCGAAACCATTTCTCTTTCTTTTTTTTGTCTGCCTGAACTGGTTTCTGTTTGAAATCCTTTAGGATTTTGTTTGAAATAGTTTCAGTTTGCTTGAAATAGTTTTGGTCTGTCCACCCTCTTTGCTGCTCCATGTGAAACTCAAACGAGACTACTACTTGAAGAATTAACTACAATCCTTCAAAGGGTCATCACTATAACCATATTGCTACACTTCATCCTTCATCAGTAAGTCGCATAAAACTACATTTAAATTCCCTTGTCACCTTTCATAGACTATTGACCAGAATAACCAGACACATTCAAATCCTTCATTAGTCCCGATTCAAGTAACGGCCACTTATTACCAATACCTTTATTCATTTGACCATTTTATAGTGAAGCAAACTCCCACAAAATATCACCATGTTGCCTTGCTTCTCTCTCCTCTTCTTAATTACCTCCTCTGTGGCCAATTGGTAAGAGCGTCCGCCTCGGATGCGAGAGGTCGCGAGTTCGAACACAGGCCGATTCATACCAAACACTGATGAAAATAGAACTAGCAGTTGTCTCGCTTAACAGTTAATATTAAGAGGTTAGTGTTAGGACTGGTTGTCCCGATATTAGGATAATGTGACTGGATGGGACATGATGACAAATACGATAAATTACGACACTATAGACATCGGTGCGGTATGACTCGAATTGTTAAAGCTGGGTTAAAAATTAAATTCTCTCTCTCTCTCTCTCTCTCTCTCTCTCTCTCTCTCTCTCTCTCACACACACACACACACACACACACACACACACACTTATTAATACCGACAGACGTGCAACTACACATCATCATCAAGAGGGGTACTGCATCATAGATACATATGAAGACAGAAATACATTATATTATTTTTTGTTACTCACTTTTTGTTATTATCCTAGTGCTTCGACCAGTAAGAATTTTTTTATATAATAGAGAAAAATAACTTACAGATTCTAACCTTTTTTGCGTAGAGACATATGCATGCAAAATGTAACACATATGCTTACTTAAGCATTAAGCAACTACAGCAGCAAAAGCTAATTTAGTGATATCAGCCATAATTGGGCCTGTCATATATTCCTTGTCAAGTACCTAAAGATGTTATATGTACATTTATACGAATACATATGTACAGGCATATTTTTATTTGCGTAGATCAATATCATTAATATTTATTCCGTTGATTGCGTTTAACAATGCAGTATTTGTTCCACTTATTTTACTTCTTTTTAGTGGTAACTTCACATCAATCATTCAGACTTTATATGCCATGTAAATAAAAAAATACAGCCTTCAAGTTATTGCATATTATAGTTACAATACTAGTATACAATATTGCGGATATTAATATTTGAAACATTTTTTGCATCCTATATTTATATTGTTCATCACTAGAAGATGAAAAGCTCACAATAATATATATTATGAAAACATGAGGACTGCAATATAATGTGTGGGGTAGTAGTAACACTACAATAGCTATCAGCTGCTGAAATGGACCACTATCGCACCCCCCTCCCCAAACCGCTCCGGTGGCCTAGTAGTTAGAGCGCCCGCTGCGGAAGCGGGAGGTCTTGGGTTCGATCCCTGGCCGAGTCATTCTAAAGACTTACTGCCTTGCTTGGCGCTCAGCATTACGAGTTTAATGTTAGGACTGGTCGGCCTGGTGTCAGAATAATGTGACTGGGTGGGACATCATGCTACATCTCTGCGGCATGATGCCCCAGTGTTAATCACTATAAACTGCCTCATTGCTGACATCGTAGCGATATGACTGAAACATTGGTCAAGCTACGTTAAAACTCCTAATCAATCAATCAATCACACACACACACGCGCCTGCACATTCTGTTGGATATTCTTACTCTCTCCGCCGTCCCCTTCCCCACCTTCGCCACCATTTCAATGGCCTAGTGATTAGCGCGTCCGCCTCAGATGCGAGAGGTCAAGGTTTCGAACCCAGGTCGAGTAATACCAATACTTAAATAATAGGTTCGGCCCTCAGCATTAAGACGTTAGTGTTGGCCTGGTGTCAGGATAATACGACTGGGTGGGACATCATGCTACATGTCTGTGGCATGATGCCCAGTGCTAGACATCACTATAAACTGCCACACTGCAGACATCGATGTGATATGACCTGAAAAAATGTTATAGTTACGTCATAAATCTAAATATCTGACTGCCACGCGGTATCACTATATTCCAAAGGCTTTTTAAAATAGCGTTGGGGTAATAAGGTGTGATACAGTATTTTCATTATGTAGTTTATCCTTAATTTCAGAACCAACACTGTTGGTAACTAGATGGCTGGAGTGGAGTGGCAATTTATCGATTTTCATTAGTTATCTAACCCGTTTTCTGACCCTTTTACATTCTGCCCCCTCCCCCTCAGCCTGTTGTCATACTGACTACTTGAAACGCGTCATTTCAAACTAAAATTATATTCATTTTTCGCAAAATATGGTGCGGAGCAATCAGCATTCTCGTCCTGGAATTCAGTGCCTACGATCTTCTGTGTCCCGTGATCAGTCAGTTCTAAATACAATTATATTTTGAACAGACATCACTATTTTTTTTATATCTCTATATGTAATTATATATCGCTGTTGAATTAACGGCAATTGCAATGCAATATTACTTTGTTTTAAAGTCCATGTGTTGTTTGTTCTACAAAGCAACTCAAGAAACTGTGATCTTCTGGCGCATTATGGGACGCCACATCTGAATTGATGCATGCTGCAGCTAGACTCGAATTATAAGGTATAAACAATTTGTCTATGAGTGAGGTATTTTCAAAAATTGACAAAATATTTGCTGATGGTCCACAAATAGCATTCATGTTTATGAATTTCTTTTTTTTTTTTTTTTTAAAAATGAATTGGATTTTTAAAAATAAATGTATATGATATATAATAATGTTTATATTGCAGTATAAATCATCCATTCGTTTTCCTTTTTTCTACTTTGATAGATTCCAGAGATGAGTAATAGCTTCTGTGTTGAGTTATTTAAACCTATAGCAGGGGCACAAATAGGAAAGGTGAAAAAATGTATTGTCACAATAGTCAGCGACGATGGTAAGACATTTTGATTACATCCGTGAAGAGACTGGACTATTTAATTATTATTATTATTATTATTATTATTATTATTATTATTATTATTATTATTATTATTATTATTATCGCCAAATGGTCACATTTTCACCATGATGATTATCAACTAGGGTTCAAATATTTGCTACAAGTAACCCCTCAGCTTATAACTGGAGACATGGAGTAAAGAAATAACAGCAAAGTACATGTATCCTAATTTTTGTCAATTTCAACAAAAAAATAATGTAATATAACAATATATGTTAATGATACGTCTCAGTTATGTTAGCTGTTAAAACACAGTGCACAATCTTTCAATTCTGTTGGATTATTGCTGAGAATTCTAATGCACAATGATAACATCGAAAAAGTAAATTAAAAAAAAGTTTCAAAACTGTTGCATTAATCGAAATAAAATTGTTCTGATCGAAAATAATGAGTGGAATGTAAAGGTACATTGGGTTTTTTTTGCTCACATTTAATGTACTACCTAAAATAGATGAATAGTTAAGTTAGTTTTCTATAACTATGATAAATTACCTTAATGCCATCCCGGTCATCATACTCATATCTCAACCTGTGCTATGTTACATGCTTGCATAGACAAAGTGGCTTGTTTCCTCTGCCTCGAGGATAATTTACAAATCTTAAGTATCACGTTTTGTTGAATATAGATTATGCAAACGTACCGTCGAATCGATGAAATAATTCATTAAATTTAAACTTTAGTTTCAATTAAATGTAGCCATGACTGCATAAACTCATATGTTGATAAGTAATAGCTTGTTCGTTTTCTTTACAGACCTTTTACAGTTTCTTAACAGATTGTTCCATTAATTAGTATTTTAAAAATTATTTATTAATTCATTCATTCGCGTCAGAATTCAGCGGGATGGTGTCCAGAATAGCGGCTAGAACAAAAGAGAATATGGACGCACTAAGTTTGGAGAAGAGAACGTGGGCAGAGCAATTCCAACATGCAATAAGCATCAACGACGGTGATGTGCAAACAGCGAGAGTACTTGATTACGTTCTGCACTTTTGTTCTTTTTTTTGGAAAGTAAGTTCAATACTTAAGCTTACAAGAACAACTGTAAAACTGTTTTTTACTGAACCTGACGTACCACATGCGCCCGTTTGTCACTTAAAACGAAAAACAACTTTGACACAAAACGTTAGTATTGTTGCACCAGAAAAGTGTCCCCTGTATTTTCTTTATTGTGCTCTGGTAAATCTGGTGAGATGATGATAATGATGATAATAATTAAACTAATAACCTGAAGAAGAACAACAGCTTTGGGAAAAACTCGGACGACTTACTTGATATTGTTTGGTATGGTGATGGGATTTGATTTGTTCTGATGCTTTTATTCACGTTCCCATTGTGAATGATAATAATGAAATGCATGCAGTTACTATTACAGTTTAAATGTTAACCTTTTCTCCTTATCTGAAAAGTTAAAACTTTTTTAAAACTATGGCCTACCTTCAGCAAGACTTTGTCTCCGCGTTCCAAGCGAATTGGTCGCCACATTCATTTTTCGATTTAACAACTGATAAGTTGTTGGGTTTTTTTTTTGGATAATATCTTGCTTCAAAATAATAGAATCTACTGCTCACTTTCGCACTTTTCTGATATCCGAGAAAAGCTATCTTATTGATTAAGAAATTTTAAACGTTGACATTTATGAAACTTTATTCCAGGATTTTGGGCCGAAAAGCATTGTCAAACAAATCTTTGTAGATATACCCAAAATGTTAAATATTAAGAAAAATCTAAATTATTTCTAGATCTATTTTTTATTTCAGGTTCTTTTTGCCTGTATCCCTCCGCCTTCAATTGGTGGCGGATGGCTGACGTTCTTTCTTTCCCTTGTTGTAATCGGCATAATGACGGCCATTGTGGGAGACCTGGCGTCTTTGTTTGGTTGCCTTGTCGGGCTCTCGGATACAATTACTGCCATTACATTTGTAGCGCTGGGAACGAGTATGCCTGACACATTTGCGAGCAAGCAGGCAGCGTTGTGGGAGAAATACGCTGACAGCTCGATTGGTAACGTCAACGGCAGCAATGCGGTGAATGTATTTCTTGGGCTGGGTCTGCCATGGTTAATTGCCAGTATATACTGGACTATTCAGGTAAATAAACAGTGGGAGAATTATGTATTGTTTGATTTGTATGCATGTAGTATGGAGAGAGAGAGAGAGAGAGAGAGAGAGAGAGAGAGAGAGAGAGAGAGAGAGAGAGAGAGAGAGACTGTTGTAGTTTTTACTCAATCATCGCATTTCCAAACTTTAGTGGATAATCTTCCATTGAGCGTTTATTATTATTTCCTGCTGAGTAATTTTAATTGAATATTAATTAAAATGGCATGACATTTGTCAGTTCCAAAAGTATTTTGACTATACACATATAAGCTTGTCATCTTTGAGAGACATTGTATATTTGCTGTATTCATTATTCATGTCATTAACTTATTTTAATATGTGTTATATCACACCGACATACGACATACGCAAACAAATACACACTGTTGAAATTAGGTAATATATATATATATATATATATATATATATATATATATATATATATATATATATATATATATATATCCACGCCTATCGGATGGAGTAACAAATCCTCTTAAAATGACGCATTTAATATTAATATCCTCATTAAATGATGCATTTTGTATTTTTAAATATATTGACATAATTAGGATCATGTCTCTAGTATTTGCATTTTTTATAGCAGTAGTTGTTTTAGTTATTTTAAGACATAACAACACCAGCCTTAAATGCCAGTTTGAAAAATTGGAATTCTAGGTTTGATCCCTGTTATCATCATACGTTCAACGTTCTAGTCACCCATTAATATCATTAGTGTGTTTTGTTTCCTCCAATTCAAAGAGATATTTCGCAAGAAGCAACTCTTGAAAGACGCTTGGGTGTGATTCATTTTGACATGTTTCTGCTTTAAAAGTAAAAGAATCACATAGAGCAGGAGCATTAGAACAGCATGGGGGGGGGGGGCCTGAAACACCTCATGTTTTTCTGCTTTTAGCTAATAATATTCCATGTTCTATGTAAATGAGGAAATCTATACTTACCAAATTGACCATTGCACTATTTGCAACTCCAATAAAATGGTTACAAATACGATTAGATACTAAGCAGCCTTTACAATGTTGACCTATAACGATTACACACTAAGCAGCCTTTACAAAGTTGACCTATAACAATTACATACTAAACAGTCTTTACATCATTGACCTATAATAAAACATACTAAGCAGTCTTTACAACGTTGACCAATAACAATTACATACTAAGCAGTCTTTACATCATTGACCAATAATAAGTACATGCTAAGCAGTCTTTACAACGTTGACCTATAACAATTACATACTAAGCAGTCTTTACATCATTGACCTATAATAATTACATACTAAGCAGTCTTTACATCACTGACCTATAATAACTAGATACTAAGCAGTCTTTAAAAGGTTGACCGATAACAATTACATACTAAGCAGTCTCTAAAGTGTTGACCTATGACAATTACATACTATGCATTCTTTAAAATGTTGACCTATAACAATTACATACTAAGCAGTCTTTAGAATATTGACCTATAACAATTACATACTAAGTAACATTTACAATATTGACCTATAACAAGTATATACTAAGAAGTCTTTACAATGTTGACTGTTAAAAATTACATAGTACGCAGTCTTTACAATATTGACCATTAACAGGTACATACTAAGCAGCCTTTACAAAGTTGATCTATAAGAATTACATACAAAGAAGTCTTTACAATGTTGACCATTAACAATTATATACTAAGCAGTCTCAAAAAGGTTGACTTATAACAATTACATACTAAGCAGTCTTTACAATCTTGACTTATAACAATTATATACTAAGCAGTCTTTACAATGTTGACCTACAAAAATTACATACTAAACACTCTTTACAAAGTTGATAACAATTACATACTAAGCAGTCTTTGCAACATTGACCTATAACAATTACATACTAAACAGTCTTTACAACGTTGATCTATAACAATTACATACTAAGAAGTCTTTAAAATTTTGACCTTTATCAATTACATACTAAGAAGTCTTTACAACATTGACCTATAACAATTACATACTAAACAGTCTTTACAATGTTGATCTATAACAATTACATTCTAAGAAGTCTTTAAAATTTTGACCTTTAACAATTACATACTAAGAAGTCTTTACAACATTGACCTATAACAATTACATACTAAGCAGTCTGTAAAAGGTTAACCATTAACAATTACATACTAAGCAGTCTTTATGATGTTGACCTATAGCAATTACATATGTAGCAGTAATTACAATGTTGACCTATAACATGTACATACATTGCAGTCTTTACAATATTGACCTACAACAATTATAATAAGTAGCCTTTACATAAATAATATTGATCTATAACAATTACATACGTAGCAGTATTTACAATGTTGACCATTAACAATTATATACTAAGCAGTCTTTACAATATTGACCTATAACAATTACATACTAAGAAGTCTTTACAATGTTGACCATTAACAATTACATACTAAGAAGTCTTTACAAAGTTGATCTATAATAATTACATACTAAGAAGTCTTTACAATGTTGACCATTAACAATTACATACTAAGAAGTCTTTACAATGTTGACCATTAACAATTACATACTAAGCAGTCTTTACAATATTGACCTATAATAATTACATACTAAGCAATCATTACAATGTTGACCTATAAAAAGTACCCACTTAGCAGTATTTACCATATTGACCTACAACAATTACATACTAAGCATTCGTTACAATGTTGATTTTTAAGAATTACATACATAGCAGTATTTACAATATTTACCTATAACAATTACATACTAAGCAGTCTCTAAAGTGTTGACCTATGACAATTACATACTATGCATTCTTTAAAATGTTGACCTATAACAATTACATACTAAGCAGTCTTTAGAATATTGACCTATAACAATTACATACTAAGTAACATTTACAATATTGACCTATAACAAGTATATACTAAGAAGTCTTTGCAATGTTGACTGTTAAAAATTACATAGTAGGCATTCTTTACAATATTGACCATTAACAGGTACATACTAAGCAGCTAAGCAGCCTTTACAAAGTTGATCTATAAGAATTACATACAAAGAAGTCTTTACAATGTTAACCATTAACAATTATATACTAAGCAGTCTCAAAAAGGTTGACTTATAACAATTACATACTAAGCAGTCTTTACAATCTTGACCTATAACAATTATATACTAAGCAGTCTTTACAATGTTGATAACAATTACATACTAAACAGTCTTTACAATGTTGATCTATAACAATTACATACTAAGAAGTCTTTACAACATTGACCTACAAAAATTAAGTTGAATTTTCGGTTTATTTTGATACGAATAATTTTGACAGGTACGGTTATACTTTTAGGAATGGAAAATTGTTTAATAGTCGTCTAACTAAAATGAATAATCTGATGTCATCCAGGGGGCATTCTGACCAAAGTTTCCACATACTATACATATATAAATCGGCCTGATCATTTTATTAATGTACTTGCATCAGTGAGGAAACTGACCCTCTTATAAAATAATTGACTAGATGTCGTTAAAGATAATTATGACTTGATTCACATTTTATTTCCAGGGTTCCACGTTTGTCGTCCCGACCGGCGATATTGCCACCAGCGTCATTATTTACCTGTTGGCCGCCACCCTGGCTATTATTATACTCGCAATTAGAAGACATTTCACCTTTTTTGGATGTGCTGAATTAGGTGGTCCTCGCGGACCCAAGATTTTTACAGCAATCCTAATATCTCTTTTGTGGATTCTGTATATTGTTCTTTCCTCTTTAAACTCATCTGGTACAATAAACATAAATGTACACTAGTGAAGATTTTTTTTAAAAAGTATCACCACACGGAGGTTGTTTTATAAACCCAAATTATTATTGAAATAATGCATAAGTCTTTAAAAAATTATAGCCAGTTTATGTGTCAAGCACCATATAAGATCGAGATGACGGATCATCTTAAATTTTATTCACATTAACATTAATTCTTTATTGAGACCGATATATATATATATATATATATATATATATATATATATATATATATATATATATATATATATATATATATATATGAAATTAACGTTTTAGATATATATCTATATCATGATTAAAAGATATGACAGCATGTGCAAATGTGCAAAGAAGTTTTAACTTTGATTTCCAGTCATGAATGTTAGATTTTATTTTTCCAAAAGAAGGTGAGTGTGTGACCGTGGTGCCCCTTTGCGCATGTGCACATGTTGATTCTGGTTATCCAAAGCATATCCAATAATTTAATACACACCGAAATTAACGAATGCCTGAAAAGAGGAAAGATAGTAACGCGGACAATACTTACTTGCGTTTATTACGTGGAATGTCCTTTAAATTTTAATTGAATATTTATTTTCTAAAATAAATTTACATTTAAATTTACATTTATAGATTACATGATACAATGTACTTTGAAATAATAATTTTGGGAGTTTACTCCACCGGAAGTTGAAGATCTACCATATCTATTGATACTATGCATGTAGTATGGGTTATCTATTAGGACATTGTAAACGTAGCATGCTTTTATATGTCACTACGTTTAATATGAATAGTGCCAATTAGGGCAAGCAACATGGTATTGACAATAATCCCTAGATTACGCATTTATTCACAGTCGGGCAAACATGTATAACTTATTCAGGATAACATACACACGCGCGCGCATACACACTCAATCACACACACACACACATACACACACACACAATCACACATACACACACACTTGAGTTTATATCGTATCTAATGCTAACCTTTAAGACTTTCTTGAAGACTTTCCGCAAAATGTGTTTCCTACACGCATTTCATGCGAAAACAGCAAAAACCTCCAGGGGTTAATATGTTAATACCTTACAAAGTGCAGTGGTTCAAAAGGTAGCGGTGAGCGACCATACCACATATGGTAAAAAGGGACTAATCACTTGCGTATCTACACGCACTGTATTCTTGCCTTCACTAGTGGTTTGAGCTTTTAAGCAAAAATGAGTTTTAAAATATGTTAGTTTTGTTTGGGTCTTTTTATACTTGTGTCACGGAGTAATTTAAATTATTTGCTGACATACAAAATATGAGATCCACACTTCTTGTAACTTGTGTAACGGTAAAAGACAACTCCATAGTCATATGATGGAAAAGTACTATTTTAAAGATGTTAATCTCTGCATGAAATAAACTTGACAACATTTTCAAACACTGAACTGACACAAGTTGATGTAATCATGTATGTTCAGTTTTTACGTGGTCTATTTATTAACTCAGTTAATGGTGTTTTGTAACCTTGAAATAAAAGTCAAGCGAGTCGTTCAAAATAACAAGTTTTATCACTTGTATTTACTCTCTTTCGCTCTCTCTCTCTCTCTCTCTCTCTCTCTCTCTCTCTCTCTCTCTCTCTCTCTACACACACACACACACACACACACACACACACACACACACACAAATTCATCAATCTCTAAAAATGACCTTAATTGTTACTCATTCCCGACACATCTTTTATGATGAAGTACTTGAAATGATTCACATGACTTGAGGACGTTATGTAGTGTGGAAATATCTGTATGGTTATCACTGGCGTACATTTATTGATGAATCAATGTGAACAATTTATCTGTGTCTTTAGCACCGCATATAGTTGTGTGTGTATGTGTGTGTGTGTGTGGAGAGAGAGAGAGAGAGAGAGAGAGAGAGAGAGAGAGAGAGAGAGAGAGAGAGAAATTGATGTTTAATGTAGCTTTAACAAGTTTTCCTCATGGCTTCGATGTCTACAGTGTAGCGGTTTATAGTGATGACTAGCATTGGGACATCATGCCGCAGACATGTGGCATCATCTCCAACCCAGTTACATTATCCTGACTTTATGTCGACCAGACTCCTAACACTAATCCCTTAATACTGAGCGCCATGTGAGGCAGCTGTAAGTACCACTTCTATAAGTCTTTGATATGACTCGGCCTGGGTTCAAACCCGTGTGGTGTCGCATCTGCGCCGGACACTCTGACCACTATGCCACCAGTGCAGTGGCTATAATTTTTAAACCTGTTGGATAAAAAAAACGTGAAGTCAAGAAAGCCCACCACCACCACCACACACACACACACACACACACACACACACACACACAAAGCTTAAAATATACTACAGACCAAGATAACTAATAATTTTGAAGATTTAAAGACAAATGCAAACACAGGAAATGTAAACAAAAGTACAATAGACTCACGGGGGTCGGAACACGATTCATGTTTCTGTTAACATCCAATATTAAGGTTTTAGAAAATTAAACAATTATGTGCAATAGATTTACCTTTTGATAGGAGCAGTAGCAAATATTTTGAATCTCTCCGGTGACCCAAGTGGTTAGAGCATCCACCTCGGATGAGGGAGGTCGCGGGTTAAAACCCTAGTCAAGTCATACCAAAGACTTTTGAAATATTAGTAGCAGATGTCAGTGCTAGGACTGGATGGCCTGGTGTCAGGACAATGTGACTGGGATGGACATGATACTGCATGCTTGGTATATGAAGTGTTAGACATCACTTTAAACTGCCAAAGTGCATACATCGTAGCGATATGATTAAAGGTTTTGAAACAACGTTTATATAAACTGTGTATGGGGTGTCCTGGGAGGAAGTAAACCCTCTGGCTGACTAAGCAATTATACTCATTCCGGGGCAGCTTGCCCACATTTGTGTTCCAGAATGGTCTCAGTTTTATCATCAAAAATCATCTGCAGCTTGTTACATGTTATCCATAATTTCACATCAGAACTGCACCTCTCTACCCCTTGGATGGTAGCATCAACTTCAGTTGGGTTTCTAGACTTGTATATTTGGGTGTCATCAACGTACAATCGGTGAGCCACTGGGTGATGCTCTATGACACTTGAGAGCGGCTGAGTGTATATGAAGAGAACAGGTCCATAAACAGATCCTGTGGAACACCACAACATAGATCAACTGGGCTGGGGTTTATTCCATTTGCAGATATAATTTGTGTCATGTTCACTAAGTAGGACTTGAACCACCGGTAAGGATGTATTCTGAATACCAAATACATGGGAAATGTACTGGGATTTCGTGAATTGTGAGGATATATGATATATCGGTTTGATTAGGAAGAAAATGGATTGAGACTTCTTGGATTGTGATGAGATATACAGTGTCGCTTCGATTAGGAAGAACATGAATTTAGACTTCGTGGAATGTGAGGATATATGATATATTGGTTTGATAAGGAAGAAAATGGATTGAGACGTCATGAGTTGTTAAGATATATAAAATAATAGTTTCATTAAGACGAAAATGGATTTAGATGTCGTGGATTGTGAGGAGATATGCAATAATGGTTTGATTTTGAAGTAAATTGACTGGGAATTTGTGGATTGTGAGGCGTTATACGATCATGGTTTGATTAGAATGAAAATGGATAGGGACTTCAATGATTGGGAGAAAATTAGGAAGTATATGGATTGGCACGTGACGATTGTGCGGATATATGAAACGATGGCTTCATGAGGAATTAAGTGGACTTTGACTTTCGCTGAACAATCATCAGGATACAAACTACAGGTAGAAAAATATCAAAATTGAATGGCACAAATTTACCATATTGGGTAATCATTGGTTCAGAGAATGAAATCGAAAGTTAAGGATATGTTAACACAGATTCACCATCGTCATACGTCCTGTTCAGTGTGGTGTCTTCAAAAGGTTTTTGGTCTGATTCCGTGTTCTTTGCAGGGATTATTATATTTTCCAGTAAAATCATCAATTTCAGAGTCGTATTAAGATAAATACAATGATTCATTCTATGTACACATTCTTCGCCCGTCCGATCTTTTCCAGTCCCCTGTTCACCCAAAGAATGGTATATCTAGTTTGGGTTGTTCAGTGACAGTGTAAGTATTGCTGTCTCACCTATCGGTAACTTTGGACGCAGCTATATACCACCAACATTTTTAAAATACTAGGACTCGATCACCTTCATGCAGAGTGGAATCTAGAACTCGAGGGCATTGTTTGTGTATGCAAATTAGTTATCTTATCTAGCCAAGTTTCCCCTATTTTAGCACATCTACTCCTTTGCGGATCGTTCCGATATTTCAGTGTTTCGGGTTTGTGAATTTCGATGAATGCAGCGGTAAGCGACTTTGTTCAAGTAAGGTCAATTTGTTCGAATTCGAACACTGTTTGTACAGTGTCGGGACACGGGGTGGGGTTTGGGGTGTCACATCTAGAGTTGACCCATAAATAAGCAATTGTCCACATTTGTTTGCACAAATACATCATTAACCTCATATACACCTGTAATAGCTTCTCTCTCGTAAATAGTCATACTTTGGATGTTTACAAAGAATCATTTTGAAGTCACTTGCCTACCCCATTTTACGTCGATTAACAATGTACCGCTGTTGGTTACTTGGTATTACATACTAAGAGAGACAACTCATGAAATCCAATAGATGTCGCTGAAACAAATCACTGAAATATCGAATCTTTCCGCCAAGGAGATGAAAGGTTAGCATATCGAAACCTTGGCTAGCGAAGATGTTATCCTGTAGGCAAAATTAAGTTGATTTGTCAGTCTTTCAGTATGCAATTTAAATGCACATATAGCGATTATTGTGCTGATGTACCTTTACATACTAATATATACAGATTATCTACCAAGACCTAAATCTTAGTGCAATATAAAACAAGATCTTTATATTATTGAACAATAACTCCCCAGGCACCTTTATATACTTTTTCAGTCATTGGTTTCCAAGTAATTAATGCGATTTTGAATTCACTGTTTGGTATTTTGTTCATACAGTGCACAACAACACTTCTATCAGCATGTTGGCGTTCAGAAATCGTCTTCTGTTCCGCGCAATTTTTATAACTTTATTCGGCAAAAATTACTTGGAGCAAAATCTGGACTTTATGGACGATATCCAAAGCCTTGGACGCTGTGTTCCTTAAGGAAAGTCACCAGGGTGGACTTATGCATCTGAGCGTTGTCGTCGAGTTACTAGAGTAGATGTGTAAATCCGGTACGAGTGTGCTGATGCTCGATCCGGTACTTTTTCACAATTATTTTTAATAAGTTGGACGCATAAAACTGTCAAGTGACACGCATTTATCTGGAGGACCAGGTCTTTTGCATCAAAAGATAATGCGTACACAATTCTTGAATGTCTGAGTTGAGAGATTTCTAGTCTCTGCTTGTTTTCACCGATACTCATTTTATAACGTCTTCGGGAATCGGGTTACAAAATATTATTCCATGTTTCATTATCTGTAACACAGAAAGGCACTGTAGCTTAGATGGTTGAGTTTGGTACTCGTAATCCTAGGGTCGCGATTTCGATTACCAACTAAAGTCAGCCTTGGTAGGCTGACGATCCCACTTATTCGGCATGATATAACCAATAATATGCCAAAGGTGCCGATAAAACAAGCAACAAATAAACAACCAAAAAGAACCAACCACCAATGATCATCTCATTCAAACGTATCTTGTCACTCTTTCAAAATTGGCGAATATTCATTTAGACTTCAACAAACGTTTGCATTTGATCAGTCGTCAACAAACGAGGGACCCATCTTGCACAAACCTTTTTGAGTTTCAAATAACTTTTCAGTATAATGTGAAGATCTGAAAACTTTAAACTCTTGATATTTGAAACATCTTCTGCTGTGTATCTAATATCTTCGTTGATTATTCCCATCACAACAGCCACATCTCAGATCGCAGATTAAAGATACTCCAGAGCATATGACATCTTACACAGATAGCGACAATCTTTCAAACGATAAAACGATCCCAGAATTATAGGATTTGACGAAGAATTGCATCTTCAAAGTGTATCAGACGGGTACAACCTTACAAGCGTCTGAATTATACAGTATGCTCTTTGCATAGTAGCAGAATGTTTCTCCTTCTCCTACACTTTTACGTCACTGTTATTTACCTATGTTAACCACGTCACATACTTAGATGTGCAGATGTCAAGCATAGTGCAAGTGTAGCAGCAGTTCATGTTATTGAAGCGTTTTTGTTTGTTGATCAGCGTTAAATTTATTGACAATTTAAAATGGTAAAAAATGTTATAACAAAATTATCAGCACTTTTCTATACACATCGTATTTTCATTATGAGATCGCATGCATTTATATCAGTGTTTTTGCGTTAATTCAATGTTTTAATGGGTTTTAATGACATTTTTGACGCATTGTTTTCCATATCATGCAGAGAAAATTGGATCTAAGTGCCTTTCCATAGGGCACATGCAGGGAATTAAAAGATTATGACGTCACAACCATTACGTCATTACATCCAGCGTATGACGTCATGTCAATCAAATGGATTTTCATCGTTGTCTCTTATATTATTCATTGTAATGCAATTAGTAATAACCTGATAAAAAATCTAAGCAAGGGCGGGATCGGATATAACATTATTAATCACAAAACGTTACCAATATGGAAAAAAAACAAACGCGGTTTAGATTTTTCGTCATTTGGAAAAAGTAAATGGCGAATGACAAAGGAGGAAGCAAACAAAATGTTTGAAGAATATTATAAGTGTATCACAGAAAGAAATAAAAAGCTTTTGGACGAGAAGGAGACCATTAAAGCAATTTTGGCCCTTGAAGGACAGAGAGTAAGACTCGAGTGCCGCACTTGCAGTTACCCAGATCAGGATCGTGGAAGGCAGACGATATCTTGGCAGAAATTGGGTCTAGCTGATGGTATTGTACAGTTTGTTACATCTGGAGAAAATCGACGCATTAAAGAGGTATTTAATCTTAATTATTGTCGATGGGGGTGGGTAAGTGAATCGGGTACATTCAGTGTGACAGAAGATTTTGTTGTTGAGCAAAGCTACATTACTGTCGGAACTTTATATGTAAAGCTCCACACGCATCAAATATGTGGCAACTTTGACAACGACATGTAAAGTTACAATAAGTAATACGTTTACAGTTGTGTATTTCTTCATATGTCTGTGCCTTACGAATTTCAACTAATATATTCAGTACGGATGAAAATCAATTACAGACACATGCCTGAAATATGTGGCAACTTTGACAACGACATGTAAATTTACAATAAGTAATAAGTTTACAAATGTTTTATTTTCACATGTATGTGCCTTAATAATTTCAACTAATAGTATATTCAGTTCAGATGAATATCAATTACGGGCAAACCTCGTTTATTTTATTTCAGGTGAAAAAAGACTAGCTTCAAATGATTGTTAGGTAAATACCTGAGATGAACATTCAACTCGCCTCATTTAGAATGCCCCAAAAGACGGCTCAGATATACAACAGTAACTATAGTAAACGTCACATGGGTCATGTGTGCGCATTTACTCATATTAAATTAAATATAAATTGTTCTTTAAATTTTTAACACTAATTTTCTTTAATCAAAGTCTATTCAATCAAACTTATTGAATGATCTGCACCTAAACTGTCAGCAAGAAACCATCAGACGATATTTCTCGATCTCTAAGGTCTATGACAATGGTGGCCATGTATTAAACATGGGTCAAGTAAAGAGCACATAGAGTATTCCATCACAATATAGGGTAGTACGAATTCGTTTATCAATAGTCGTAGCTTTCATTGTGACATCATAGCGCGCGACATTCAGTACGTATTGTATTGGATCAAACATTGAGGTGCGTTTCGTCAAAAAATATCTCTTTGTTTGACATTGATTTTTCCATATACCTACACTTCTTGGGGCGTCTAAACAATGACCTTCCAAAGAAATGTGGATGTATAAGAATCCATATGAAGTGAATACTTCTCACTTATAGATATGTAGAATCAAATTCTAAAAATTGACACCCATTATTGAAATAGTCGGTGTTTAATGCCTATATGACTATTTAAAAAATGAATTAAATCATTAATTAATTAATATTTTTTCCCTAATTATACACTACGACAAAACCTTATATACAGAAACCAATGTGCCAGAAGTCCAGTCATAGAGTTGCAGTTTCGAAAGATGCTCTGGAGGGAAATTAAAATATTAGTATTGATAACATAATGCATGTACTGATTTAACTGAATGAAAAATGTCTTGCCCATTTTCATTTGTTTGATGCTTCAAGAAATCAAGCCAATGCAATTATAAAGCTAAAGAATCATAAATACATCAATGGAAATCATCATACAAACATTTAAACCTCGATACATATTCGCTAACCATAAATCCACATCAAACCATGGTAATTGCATCTAGCCGATACAGTTATCTTCCACTCTGCTATCTGATCAGAAGCAACTAAAAGAAACTGATTTCAATCAGATTGCACATTACATGTTAAGATGGTTTTGACTTATCGCAAATGGCTTAATTGGTCAACGACACATATCAATGTTGCTCTGAAGACATCAGTGAAGTAGCCATCTTGAACAAGTCACGTTACGAATGCTTCTTTTGGTCAATAAATACACAATCCTACACACGCAAGACGTCATGTGTTCAATGCACTGATTATATAAAGCCACAGGGCGATGCGGAACTAAGTAGATCGAAAACATTTGACTAGCAATGATGGCATACATTTTGTGCAATATAATCTATTGAAAGGTACAATCGTTAAAAGAAGGACCAAACACGTATATGATTAAAAAGAATTGACTAAAAGCATAAAGACTTTCATTTGTATCATCTCTCTCTCTCTCTCTCTCTCTCTCTCTCTCTCTCTCTCTCTCTCTCTCTCTCTCTCTCTCTCTCTCTCTCTCACACACACACACACACACACACACTATTATGCTGATCAGGCCAGTATAAGACTCGGATCAGACAGAAACACATTAATAATCGGTAAAACGTCAAAATTAATGCGCCATTTATAGACAAATAGTATACCTTATGCGTTTTAAAAAATAAGATTACACGTGAATGTCCGTAATTATTTTGTTGCTATAAATACAAAGTCAACTGCAGAAAGGTGGCGAGCTTCTTAAAGACTTTCATTTGTATTATCTCTCTCTCTCTCTCTCTCTCTCTCTCTCTCTCTCTCTCTCTCTCTCTCTCACACACACACACACACACACACACACACACACACACACACTATTATGCTGATCAGGCCAGTATAAGACTCGGATCAGACAGAAACACATTAATAATCGGTAAAACGTCAAAATTATAGCGCCATTTATAGACAAATAGTATACCTTATGCGTTTTAAAAAATAAGATTACACGTGAATGTCCGTAATTGTTTTGTTGCTATAAATACAAAGTCAACTGCAGAAAGGTGGCGAGCTTCTTGTGTTGTATTGAAATCCACAATCTGTGTGTTGCTTTAATTTATTGTTTTTCTTATTCATTAGTATTTTTATTTCTCTTTAGGACAACACTTTAGAGTTACAAAATGTTGATGTGAGTGATTCGGGTCAGTATTTTTGTGTCTTGAGCGGGGATACAATAGAAATTTATCTGGTGGATGTACTGTTTAGAGAGCCGCTCACGACTATTCCAGAAGTCAACTCCAGTCTACTACAACCGCCACAACACCTTGTAGAACATAACTTACAGGTATTCCAATCATCATTGTCGTCATTGTTACATCATCAAAAATAACGTTGTCATTATATCTGAGAAGAAGAAAAAAATTTAGATCAGAAATCACAAATGCTGTAACGTTTAGTATTTATTTCTGGCTTTTAACGCATTATGATTTGACATTTTAGCACAACATATAAGCATGAGAAAAATGTGAGCGCGCGCGTGTATGTGTTTGTGTTAGGCTTTTCGTAATATTTTGTACATACACTTTTGTGAACTTTGGTGAACTCGACATAATTGACAAAAGTTTATGTGGAAGATTAAGGTAAAATAATTTGAGGTAGATGAATCGAGTTTACTAGGCATTAGAGGTGCACGCTGTTACCGGTATACTGGTTACCGGTTTATCGGTATTTTACTGTTGTACGTTCGCTTTATAACGTAATCAAGCAAGATGATTTAGTCCCTTAGGTCTCTACTTCATACAGAAACATACTGTTTAAAAACAGATTGCTGTGAACAATTTTTGTTCGCTGGTTCTCTTTCCTCGTTTAATTAAATTATTAACTCATATAGTGAGTTCATTTGAACTCTTTTAACATTAATTGAACGTCCACCACAGTTGTTAAGTTGTTATCAGTTACTAGGCATTTCTGTATCTATATTTAATTAGATGCTCGATGTATGTTGTTCTTGTTATTGTTGTTGTAGGGTTTAACGCCATTTTCAGCACACGACAGGTTATACATGGCGGCCTGCATTATTGGTGGAGGAAAGAACCACCGAACCACGAGAAGCTACTGGCAAGCTTTCTCACATAACTACATTAGCCGAATCTTAGACTCGAACCCACGTAGACAGAGGTGGGATGGCAGTGATCCGTAACAGAGAGCGCTTTAGACCACTCGGCCACTCGGGGCCCCTCTCGACGTATGAAACAGACACACACACACACACACACACACACACACACACACACACACATACATACATACATACTGGTTCTGCCAAGTTGTCTGCAACGCAG
This sequence comes from Unio pictorum, assembly GCA_030141615.1. Lineage (NCBI taxonomy): Eukaryota > Metazoa > Mollusca > Bivalvia > Unionida > Unionidae > Unio > Unio pictorum. Next base: position 41,632,358 of record JARLTB010000021.1, read on the forward strand.
ACTAGATATGTGTTTAGCTGTAGACGTTTTTCAGGTATTCACTCACTGGTCGGAGTGGGGGTCATGTGATCAGTGTGACAAAGCTGGCAAACGACTTCGCTCTGGCACGTGCATGGTACAGAAGACTGATAAGGATCAACCAATCAAACCTGTGGATCTTCCCATCATGACGATGTATCCAGACGGAGTTCCCTGCAGATCCACAGTGTTGCCTAAAGTGATTGCAAACATCCACGGCATTAGGTCTAGAAAAAGTGAACGCATAGCTGGTAAGAAGTTAGACATTTCAGCATTATTACTAAGCTTCGGTGACATCTCTTCTTTGCGATTTCGCATTTATGTTCTAATGCAGGTTTAACCATTTTTATTTTATAAAAACAAATTTAAGTTGGGCTTTCTTGGGGTGGGGTGGGGTGGGGGTTAAAGAAAAACACTAGCCATTGTGTTTATGCCTCAAACAATAAGTTCGGATATTAAAATTATTCTGACTCATTGACATTTCTGTCACTAGCATAGACACAACAATAGTAGAACATATTATCAGAAGTTATTTGTATTAAAGTTAAGATAATTTTATTATTCAGATTTGATAAAAAGTTGATGTAAAGAGTTGATTGTGACCTACTTTTGGTCCTGTAGAAAAAAGATATTTATGTTAATTTATTTTACTGCATTCTGTCCCTCCTATTTTGTGCATGATATTGCATTTGAAATTATCGGCATGAAATGCTCGGCAAAATATTTTTCGTGACTGTTATTATAGTAGAAGCAGAAAGTTAGACAAGCAGCTTTTGCAACGCCTGGTTTGGTCATCCGAAAGACTATTGCTGAGTATAGTGTTATACCTTCAGCACAACGCTATCTTAAAAGTCAGCATAAATTAGTGTCCTAGTGTGCTTATTAAATCAAAATGTTACGGGGATAAAAGTTGTTGGAAAGACCTGTTATAGAGGGAACGTTGATTTGATCATCTCTTGACACAATATTAAAAGTATATAGTTTTAGAATCTAAAGTGAAATGGCTCGATTTCACTGGTCTATAAAATGCTCTTGAAAAAAGGTCAGCCATGCTTTCATCGTTCCATGCTATAACCATACTGTTCATAAACTAGTAGTGGCAGAGTGTCCTAGTGTGTACCTTATATATATATATATATATATATATATATATATATATATATATATATATATATATATATATATATATATATATATATATATATATATATGTGTGTGTGTGTGTGTGTGTGTGTGTGTGTGTGTGTGATTTGGATTTTTAATCTAGCTTTAAAAAATTTACAATCTTATCGCTACGATGTCTGACGTGTGGCAGTTAATAGTAATATCTAGCACTAAGGCATGTCGCAGACACATCACATCATGCCCCATCCAATTACATTATCATGACACCGGACCGAACAGTCATAGTACTAATCTCTTAATGTTGAGCGCCTAGCGAGGCAGCTTCTCGTACCATTTTTAGAAGTCTTTGGTATGATTCGACTGGGGATCGAATCCGCGACCTCCCGCATGCGAGACGGACGCTCTAACCACTTAGACAGCCGGAGCGTTTTTTTTAAATATTATACTGGCTGTTATAACAGAAACTAAAAGGAAAATACAAAATCTGTAATCTTCACTAAAACAATTTTTCATTAAGAGCATTATTAATGATACCGCTTGAATAAAAAAAATTATCCCCTATTTCTCACCCCGTCCCATTACCATGTTTATTTTCTTCATAATTACGCATTTGAATCCTAAATCAACGGGACTGGCAAATAAACGTGGTTTCAAATATTATTGCAACATGATTAGGAATTTTTCTTCAGTTTAAGACCTTAAGTTTTAATTCTTACGAGATTTGCTTCACTGTTGTTGACTGTGTTAATGAAATCAACGGTTTCTTTTTCAGAAATAGACTCTAACCACCATTTTGCCCATTAGTGAAATATGTTTGATAAATCTGAATTTCGATTTGAGACTTACAAATATCTGTCTTCTGTGCCACGCCTTGACTGATATGATTTTATCCACTTTTACTCTTTTTGAAGGTAACTGTTATGAACCGTGCCCTACTACACCTCGCATGATCAATGCAACCGACAAAGACGGCAATGTGGTCAAAGTAGTCGGAGGGCCATATGTACCAATTAACAGCAAACCAACCTTTGCGCCCTTAGTGAATAGACAAGTTTTGTACGAAGAGGCTGGAAAACATCTCGTTTTGAAATGCCCTGCAGCTGATTCCAGCAAAGTGAGATGGCAAAAAGCTGAACTAATAATCAACTCGGCAACAATCCGGTACCAATCTCACGGCCGGCTCTGGATTGATGGATTAAATAGGCTTCATTTCAGGCGACTTATTTTACGAGACAGCGCCTCCTACATTTGCTGGGAATGGAAACGACATGCGTCCACAATGAAAGTTGTCGTCTATAAACCATTTGACCTGAGAATCAGGACCTACATTACATATGGGGGATTTGTAGCTTCAGTTTTAGTTGTCTTCATTATCTGTTTTTGTGGCTGTTTAAAACGTACAGGAAAAACTGGGCGATAAAAATCATTGTTGCCCATGAGTTTAGATCTTGTTGCATTGATTGTATGTGAGGTAACAACTGGTAGCTATCACACTATGTAAAGAAACGAAGAATTCTGTGAATATGAACTTTAATGTTATCATTGATATGTAAATTTAGATATTTCGTGACTGAAATGAATACATTTTTAATTTGCCTTCTGTTGCTTTTAAATCTGCATCTTTCATTTGTAGGAGGGCTTTTTTATACCTCGAATACATCAGGAGGATCGTAAACACAGCCTCATGAGACAGAGGGTAGTTTCAGCTAACAACAATGATACCATCTCTACCTCAACAGATTTTTGGATAACTATGGGCTAGATAGACATGAAAATACAGTTCACTTTGAATTGATAGTTTTGAAATAGTTTCTTGTAAAAGAGGTTTATCGACTTCATACTTTAATTGTCATAATCTTATTTCTTTCCCGAATCTCAATTCTATGACATTGTGATGTACACCGCGCAAACGCAAGCCACTTCACAATATAGTAATGTAGATTAATAGTGTATACAACGTTAAGTTAAAATAATAATGTTTACAATGTAGTAATTTAGAATAACTGTTTATATAATGTAATTTAGAACAGCAATGCAATGTAGAATAATAATGTATAAAATGTTTGTTTTGGGTTTTTTATGGTTTAACGCCATTTTTCAGCACAATATAGGCTATACATGGCGGCCAGTATTTTTGGTGGAGGAAGAACCCGGGAAAACCCCCGGAAAGAACCACCGACCCACGAGAAGCTACTGGCAAGCTTTCTCACATAACTACATTAGCCGAATTTTAGACTCGAACCCACGCAGACAGAAGTGAGATGGCAGTGATCCGTAACGAACAGCGCTTTTGACCACTCGGCCACTCGGGACCCCCGTATAAAATGTAATTTAGAACTGTAAGGTATATAATAATAATAATAATAATAATAATAATAATAATAATAATAATAATAATAATAATAATAATGAGGACTTTGTATAGCGCATACTATTTAGAAGATCCTAGTGCTGTACAACATTTAAAATGATACGACTAAAAAAAAGGCGAATACAGTGAAAAAAGTACAACAAAATTGGATTTAAGCACTCAAGCAGCAGTGATGTTGGAACTGGATTAAGTTCACTTGACTTTGGTACACACTTCATCACGATTGTACGTACTAAATCCATATAGACATTTCAAATTATATATATATGAAGGTTCATACGAAAGTTAAGTGTGTATCCAGTCATTGTAAGTAAAAGTAATACAAATTGTTGAACATAATGTTAACCATAACACACGGATGACATATGCTTCTTTGATGGAATAGGCTGAAAATTAATGCAATAAAGAATCACAGTGGCGATTGATTTCCGTTTAGCTGGTTTTAATTGTGCGGGGATTATAAAGTCAAACGACCAAAGAATTTGATGGATGTTTGCTTGTAGAAGTACGTCAAGTATGGCAGACAACAGGCAATAAACCAACCACATATTCGACACATCAGTGATCACAGAAAAGGTTATGTGAGATAATGTCATTCATAAAACAGAAAGAGAATTTTGGCTGTAATTTGTTTTTATTGGTTACATATAGATATATATCTATCAATATTAAAATATTTTCTTTTAATGTTATTTTCAGGTAAGTTTTTGATTTTGGTAAAAGGTTTCACTGTCATGGAGTTCTTTGTATCAATCGTATTTGTACTAGATGTAACGTCCAGTTAGAAACATCTTTTGAATGGTCTGGCCCATTAATACTATGCAGAAAAAGCTTTTGTTGAATATATGTTATGTGATCGCATGCATTTGCCAAGAGCTTCAGTTTTGTAGAGACCAAACTATCTAGCAAATTTATTCCTAAGGAATCTACAGCTTTTGTGCGTGCAAGGACGACACTATTGTATTCGGTCATAAAACAGTCTCATTTTTCCCAAGAATATGTATTTTTATATCAGGACTCAGGGTATTGTGCTTTGAGATGCACTTGCGAAAAAACACAGCTGTCGTGCCATACAATTGTTTCCAGCCCGATACGATATGGCGCGACCTGTCGCCATTGACGGTTATGTGATCCACATCTGCATTGCCGTCTGCTTCCCACATGGAAATAAATGTTAGAAGAGGGTGTATCTGCCTGTCTTTCTTGAAAATGCACTCTTTAATCAGTAGCTTTGTTTGGGTGTAATATGTCTCTAAGCGAAGAATACAGCTGCTGCTATCATTAAATATAAGCTTTATGTACTGCCGATGTGGGTCCAGGTCAATCCTGCTAATGGATGCATGAGGTCTTCCATTGCTGATTGTCGTCTGCCCGATGATGACTGAGGAACCAAAAGGTACCCAGTCGAGGCCATGTGGTGTTACTGGTTGTAATTTTGTTGTTCCATCTTGATAAATAACAAAAACTTGAGAGTATCCTTCATCCCATGGAATTTTCGAATAAACAATTAGCACCTCAATATCTTGGAACACTCGATTGTTATCCATTCTATTGATTATCATCGTCTGTGGTGCTAGATACCAGAAGTCAAGATCCAATCCTTCAATGATGATATTATCATCGTCGTAAATAGGTATCTGTCTGTCTTTCGTGGGTCTTCTATCCAAGCGAATCGATTCGATGACGACGTCCTGCTTGTTGGTCATAACCACGAGACGGATCATGTTTGGTCCACTGTAAGCCCAAGTTTTGTCAGGAATGTTCCAAGTTCTTTCACTAACCTCAGAAGTAAAATCTTTTTGTCCAAGATCATTCCATGCATCATTTGTTTCTTTGTATCGGACATTGTATAGGACATTAACACTAACGATGTTATCTTTCATTTGAGGCATACGTATGCGAAGAACTGACCCTATTATTCTGTCGTCCACTCCCCTGGTTGGTGTAAGCATGTCCAATGAAAAGTTTATAACGATCTGCACCCGATAGCCAGATCCAGAAAAAGTCATCAGAGCTTTTGAAGTTTGTATTTCAGGTCTGATTGGAGATACTGATACATTTTCAAATATCCAATATGGACTTGCAAGATTGCAGCCGGCAAAGTTTGGGGCTTTTTGGTTAGAAAAAGACCTGTAATGTGGAAGATTTGCAGTAATCATAAAATCCGTGGCAGTATCGTGATATATGTCTATTTTCACGTTATCCTCTTCTGTGCATGTAGTTGAAGTAGAGTTCTGAACAAACCTGGCACTTGGAACGGAATCCTTTACTGGAAAGAGTATGTCCTCGTACTTGATATCATCAAAACAATAAAGAACACATAGAAAATGTGAATATTCTAGTAGTTCATCGGACACATCAACATTCACGAGGTCTACCTCAACTCCCCATATATCTGATTCTGTAACGGTAAGATTAATCTCGTGGCGGCCAGGTGGAAGAAGCTTTCCTTCACCAATAGCCCCTGTGGAGTGAAACGAATTCCATCCTTGACCAAAGTTAGTATCAACCACTGTCGTATGTTTTCCTATATATTGCCCATCTAATATGAATGATAGTTCGTCACTTGGGCCATCATTTGAGTAGCGCAGGTCCTCAACCCGCACAAAGCTGTTTCTTTGAAGACAGAATTGCAGACGAACAACGTCGTTTTTGAAAAGAAGCAAAGTGCGGTTCATCGGTTCGGAAGCCTCTGATCTCTGCATTACTTTGTGTCTGTTTAATTTGAAATCTTCGACTTGCAAGTTGAATCTCCTAGACATAACACATGCTGCACACAACATCAGAATACACAAACTAAAGTAATGCATAGCTCTGTCGGCGGTACCTGAAAAGAAACGCGTGGAAAATCAGCAAAGACAGCAAATGTAAATTAATATCGATTTGCAAATGCAATCATTTCAGATATAAATCTAAGTTTCTGGGAGTATTTAGAACTTTTAAAATCATTATTTGTGCACAAAGTTGTCTACACACCAAAAGCATAAAGTCAAAATTAATAATGTTCAAAATCGTGGATGTAAATATACATGTATACTTTTCTACCAATGCTTATAGAATGTTATTGAGATAATAATGTAATCACCGTTATAATGATTTGAACAGAATCTTTATAAATATCAGCAGCAGACGAAAAATGATAAAATTTTACAAACGCTAAAAACGGCTTTCATTTCTACAAAATTGGGTGGCACTTATTTTCTTACCTTTATAAAATCTAGTAACAGTGTTCATGTCAACAAATCACCGATTGCTATAATATATGCTTTGAAACATGTTTTGAACATACTTACAACCTTTAAAGGAATTTGTGATTGATTTTACCTATCACCATGCAGTCGTGACAGTTTAGATAAATGAAGGGGCGTTTCACTGTACTTATGTTTGTACTTGCCCCTATCAATCTCAGTTCAGGGATGACAGTTCATGTATAAAACTACCTGTATACTGTGGTAATTATGGGATAATTATTCTATTTCGGATAGATTTCGTCCGTCTGTATATTATACACACACACACACACACACACACATATCTATATATATATATATATATATATATATATATATATATATATATATGTGTGTGTGTGTGTGTATGCGTCTGTATGCTTGTGTGTGTGTGTGTGTGTGTGTGTGTAAATCCGGTAGATAATCATTGAAAGTGTAATTGGCTTTAGTGAGGTTTCTTTTTAATACATCGAGTTCTAAAATTAGATTATTAACATTTACCAGAGTTTTAAGGAGTTGTTTTAATGGAGAGGGACACATTTTCAGATTTGTAATTATTTATAAAATCGTGAGAATGAGGTTCTCATACAAACCGATGCGTGGATCTAAATAATCCACATAACATATTGTCGGGTTCGTGCTGGAACGCTCACTTCTAGAAAAGTTTGGCCTTAAAAAATCCACATTAGTGAGTAGTTACTTTAGTGCGCACATGACACATTATTTAATCAAATTATGTTTACCTTTGTTGAGATATTTTCAGGTTTTGTCATAGCTAACATAAGTTAAACCATATATTATTTGTAAACGTTTGTCGATGCAAAACTGCCGACTGTTTTGTTTTTCTTCTTCTTTCTTTAAATAACAATAACAGCAAGAGATCTTCTTTCCAGAAACTACGGCCATATTCCTATTAAGAAGACACTTTACAATATATCAGATAAAACGTGCAGAATCTCGTCAAGGAAATATACAATTCCAAAGTTGTATTTTTGTGGTACAGAACACGATACAATGATTTCCGAACTTTTTAATCCTCCGTACATCGTAATTAGGATGTATGCCTCAGCCACTATTATATGTGAACATGCGTCAAAATATCCGTTTAAAAAAGTTTTGTGACATTTCATTTCATGAATCTTTAAACTAAAACTGAATTTAAACGTTCCACGCACCATAAAGACATATACATGTACATGTAGAACAATGCTTGAAGTGTTTACTGGGAAATCACTTCGAGAAATTTAATACTCTGAACCTTTGTTGTTGTAAGAGTTGTTTCCCTTGTGTGTCAAATTCTTTTTGATTGGGATACTTCTTAAGGATTCGCGGTACTAATTCATTTTCCGTAAATAAAAAAAAACTATGCAAGCATAAACATCATGATATTACAACTTCAATAACTTTAAATTTTTTGGTGTGATCAAAACTATATTATTTCAGATGCATCTTACATGAGAGCTTCTGTGCAGCGAAAACAATATGAACCGCGGAACGTTTTTGTTTGTTGTTGTTGTAGGGTTCAACGCCATTTTTGAGCATTCGATAGGCTATACATGGCGGCCAGTACTAATGGTGGAGGAAGAACCTGGAAAAAAAGCCGGAAAGAATCACTGATCCACGAGAAGCTACTCGCAAGCTTTCTCACATACCCACATTAGCCGAATCTGAGACTCGAACATATGCAGACAGAGGTGAGATGGCAGTGATCCGTAACGGAAAGCGCTTTAGACCACTCGGCCACTCGGTGCCCCTGAACGTTTTTGAAACGTGCTTCACTTGGGAATCGGCTGCTAATTTCAGTAATGAATGTTCCAAACTCAAGTCTGTGAAAGGACTTAAATTCTATCAAATATATAACGTCTCTGAGTCTTTTTCTCGATTAAAAAGGGATAAAATCTTTTTTTTAAATAACAATAATACTAAAATCTAATTTTCAGTATCAACCAGAACTGCACAGAAACCCTATACATAATCTATTTCCAACCATTTATAGACGGGTTCCTTATTTTCCATACCATTTGTACAGCGTGTCCTTAAGGACTCACTGTACTTATACTGAATGCTGAATCTCATATTGTTTCAGTAAGTTTATTATTGGAGTTGAATTAGTAGAGCGACACCTTAAAGAACCTTCAAGGACATTTCATCATTTACCAAATATAAATACTTTTTTGCAAATGAGAAGAATGCTACAAAAATGTCTTGTAATAAAAATATATGGAAACACAGCATACAAGGTTATAAAATCATTTGGAAGATTTTTTTTCAGTGTACAGACGTAAACACCGGAATCCTCATTTTTTAATTCTTATTTTATGAGACGAGAATTCAGCGTATTGGTATGGTCGTTTTATCGAGATACATATAATAGCTTGAAGATCTTCATATCTGGGTACGACTCAGTGCAGAGTTTGAAAAGAGAAATGCATATGGAGATTTTAAATCTGGCTTTGCCTAATGAAACCAGGTGTTGTCCGCACGTCTCTTTGGACACCAACAATAACCTAACAGTGTGATGTTTATCTTTCTTATGAAAGTAAGTATTTAAAAACAATTATAACCTTGTACTCTAAGGACGTGAGTTTCCAAGAAGAAGAAAAATCATCCAACTTGAAAGAGATCTCTGGATGAGAAGTTATTCGATGCACTTTAAAGGGATATCTATCATCTCTCTTCAGAAAAGGAAAACAAAACACAAGCACGATAAATTATTGCTTTATATGCAATTAGTATAGTTTTCGATATTTTTATTGGATCAAATCTCGCGAAAAAATGCTTGATAGCTTATTAAACATACCGTTTTTTTTAATTGTATAGATCCGTAATATTACACGAGAAAATAGAGCACTGGACGTTATGATCTAGTTTTCTAATTCGTGTATAGTATAAAATAATAATAATATTAAGGACTTTGTATAGCGCCTAATCTTTAGAAGCTTTAAGCGCTTTACATCTATAATGATATGATTACACTATAGAAAAACAAAAAGAAAAAAAAAAAAAAAAAAAACAACATGAAATTGGAAAACAAACTCATGCTGAAAACATACAAGATACAAAACATTATTAGGTCTCTATGTTTGTTCCTACCATCGAAAAAGGATAGTTTTAAAAGCACTCTTACAAAGGACCACTGTGTCTTTGTGTCTAATTTCAATGGGCAATTCGTTCCACATCGCCGGACCTAGATATACAAAAGAACGTTGTCCACATGAGTTCGTGTTCATAGTGGGAATAATGAGTATACGATTGTTAGAAGAGGAGCGTAAGTATCTTACTGGTGTATACACATGGGTGAGGCCGGATAGGTATGTTGGACAAGAGTCTTGTCAGTGAAACATAGCACAGAAAGCACATTTTGTGTTTGATTCTGTATCGAATGGATAGCCAGTGTAGGGTACTGAGCAGTGGTGAGGTGTGCTCTGATCGAAGTACTCTAAAGATGAACCGAGCAGCTGGGTTGTGAACTTTTTGAAGTTTCTGGAGTAGATATTGTAACGAACAAGACAGAATGGAGTTACAATAGTGCAGTCTTGAATGTTCAAAGTGTTTTAGTGGCATCAGCTGAAAGATATTTACGAATGTTCATGACACGTTGGTGCAATGTGTGAGTACCGTCTAGAGTAACACCTAGGTTTTGCACTGACTGTGTGAATTTAATGTTGGTGTTGCTGATATTTATTGTCTGAGGTAAAGGATGCGAAGGAGAAACTCTTTGTGTTGTGATCAGAATAGCCTCAGTTTTATCATCATTCATCTGCAGCTTGTTACATGTCATCCATGATTTCACATCAGAAATGCACCTCTCTACTCCTTGGATGGTAGCATCAATTTTAGTTGGATGGCTGGATTTGATTATTTGGGTGTCATCAGCATACAATTGGTGAGACACTGGATGATGATCTAGGTAACTTTAGAGTGGCTGAGTGTACAGAATGAAGAAAATAAGGTCCAAGAACAGACCCATGTGGTACACCACAACATAGATCAACTGGGCTAGAATGTATTCCATTTAGATACAATTTGTGTCCTGTTGACTACGTAATACTTGAACCACTGCACGGCTATATTCTGAATGCCAAATACATGCTGGAGACGGTGAACTAATATATCATGTTCTATTCTGTCGAATGCTGCAGAAAAATCAAGGAGGGTGAGGACTGTAATCTTTCCACTATCCAAAGCAGAGAGAATGTCATTAAATACTTTCAGAAGAGTTGTTTCAGTACTGTGGCAAGGGCGATATTCAGACTGTATATTGCTTAAAAGACTGTTTGAATTCAAACGAGATACAAGATGGGTTAGAACGAACTGGTAGATCTAGAAAACTGGGCGGTAGTTCTTTAAATTGTTACCTGGTCTAGTGATCTGCCCTTTCTTCAGCAGACGGCCCTCTTACGAGGCAGTTTTGAAATGACGGAATTCCCTCTGCTTGAGGAGAGAGATATTACATCCTCACCCTCAGTTATTGGGTCTGCAGCATTCACAGAAGAGAAGCATGATGAATTAGTTCACCGTCTCAAGTTCACCAGACTTTGGTGCACTCTTCATCATGATTGTCCTTACTAAATCGAGACATATTCGAATGCTCCTATAGGTTATCGCTGAAATATCGAATTTCTTAATTCTATATCAGTGGTTCCAAAAGTGGACGGTACCGCACCCAGGGGGATGGTGGGATTACAGAGGAGAGGGTGAGTGGGGCGCTAATACTAAGAAATGTTTTTTATGGGGTTAGGAAGGGGCGTTGAGAGTAAGCATGGGGGCGATTGCCAAAAACGTTTGGGTACCACTGTTGTATATCATAGTAGTGTTTTCACAAAGCAGAATAAAACAGTAAAAATTTGTTTTAAAAAATTAAGCAAAGCAATGAATACGAAATCTAACTATACATATCAAAAATAAAATTTAACAATGTTACAACGTAAACAAACATGCAAATCATCAAGCAAGTTGTGAAAATAGTCCACTGACGGATATTTTTAATAAAATAAAAACCATTAATGACGTCATAGAGCTGATATTGTACAAGGTTTGTTAAGTACTGTCTGTGAATATCCTATGTTATCTTCGGCTGTTATTTTTGTTTTCTTACATTAATCTTGATATTTTATACAATTCATCCGGTCACGTGTTCGCGACATTTCTAAAATCTGATTAAAATCATAATCCATTGTCCTACATGAAGATCTGACAACGACCGCTTTGGTGTCATACTCTTGCGACCTATATTATTACCATAATCGCTCAACTATTTCAGCCAATATGATGAAGATTATATCTGCGCGTTTCTGAGAATAAGCAGAATGGCTAAAAAAACATCAGTGTCGTTAGAGTCTGATTTGCATATATATATATATATATATATATATATATATATATATATATATATATATATATATATATATACTTCATCAAGATGACATAGTTTGAATAAGTTCTGTCAGTTTGAACTTCAGAGACACAGTTATGTCCAAAATCTTCTGTGAACAGCGGCGAGTTTATTTACTTCTGTAAGTTGATATTTAAATCACGCTTATATAAACGGTGGATTCTATATCTATGTTAGAGATATACTGCTCACTCCTCTACCCAATCGTCAAATAAGCAATATCCTTATTTTTACTTATTCTTATCTTGTAGTTTTTACGTAATTGTTCTTAATGCTATTGTTATACAAGACAAATCCCCGTGGGGTGGGGTGGGGTGGGGTGGGGGACAAATATTCATATTCACACAGCACATACAATTTTTCATGAATTTCCTTTCAAGAGTCTAGTTCAAAAATGGCCGCCACAAATGTTTATTCAAAACCAAACCTTCCAGAAGAGGGGTCAAAAACGTTTTCCCACGATCCCAGCCAATCAAGGGGGAGGATACTACACAAAAATTTCATTGGTTTATTTTGGACACATCAGAATCAGTGATATTTTAACTTGTAATAAATTTTTTTAAATAAAAAAATGCACATGCATAGGGAAACTATACCTAAATTGTAGTAAATTTGAAAAATATCTTTTGAAATAAATACTCGGGAATCTTTGTATTCTTCATACATTAACGACGAATTCCTTGAATTCGATGAAATCTTCAACTTTTATCAGAAATAATTATTTTCGGTATAAAAACATTAATCTTTTGGAAAATAGGTTCATTTTTATAAAGCGGTAGGAACATTAATCAAAACGACGAAGATATAACTATGAATTTTGTGAGGCTGGAAACAAGATATCTTGTAATTTTCATATTTTGAAAACAAATCTGTTTTAAACTGTACAAGCTTAATAGGCAACTCATTTTCCGTTGATGTACACTATGCATTTCGTCATTACACCTGGTGGTAAGAAAGCAACCGACTGTTTAAAAGACAAAACAGACAAAATCTCTTAAAGTAGAATCGTTATTTTTCGATACCTAATTTATCTTCGGTGAACATTTCTTCATTTCTTTTAAGAACAAGTTGTTATCGTGTCGTTGATTCAAAAAGTAAAACTTCTGCGACAGGTTTCCGCTTCTTTCCTCCGTAATTCTTAAGTGACCCATGTCATTCTTTATTCTGCATCCCCACAATTTGTATTTTAATCAAACACAAATTACCATGCTTGATCGTTGTCTTTTTAATCTCAAGGAGCTTCCTGAAGCTTTCACGTTGTCTGATTATTCTCAATAAACAAGACAGACTGCAACACTTAGCCAGTTTTCATTAAAAGGTTAGCTTTTATGGGATCGATAGAACTTAGGATAGAATAAGAGACCACGCTGGCAACAAGTGCAACGGTCGGCAATCCGTAATGCAATCAGCATATAAAACAGGTTTCGGAATGGCACCATGCAATCAAGAAGAAAGGTTATCAATTTGATTTCTGTCTACGGACCCAGCATCAATAATGGCTTTGGCAACAGTTTAAAATGTATGAGAGAGAGAGAGAGAGAGAGAGAGAGAGAGAGAGAGAGAGAGAGAGATTATCAAACAATCTGATATCGACATCTGCATTTTTCCAATATCAGTATAGTCCTAAAAATTAAAAAACTTTATGACAGCTGACTAATTACTCACCTCACCCTCACATAGATCGGAAATAGTATTTATGTACAGAATATAGCAAAGGCGATTTTCAAATAAGTGTAACATGATAACCGGGTGAGATTTCCGGATTCACAGCAGAACACTCGAATATGCTATAAATACAATGTTTAATAATGAATGACTTGAATGAGCAATTCATTATGAATACGTGCGTGTATATATAATCCAAATACTGGATTCATTAACATAAGAACGCACAAATGTAACTGAACAAATTCAACTAAAATACTTTACAAAATACAAAGATAATTGATGAATGATTCACAATGATTTCACAATAAAAATATGAAATTTTAGAGACGTGTGTAGTACAGAGCTGTGTGTGGCGCTGTCCACAGTGTCTGGAGTGGCTTCAGCTACACGTTCGGTTTAAATCAATGGCAAAGCTATGGATTCGGGATATCTATTAGCTGAATCTACGAGCGTTAAGATGTATCGGGTTTTCCGATCTGTATGCGGAAATAAGTCCCTTGTAGTAAAATGAATTCACTAGTGAAGTTATGAAAACAAATAGAACAGATATACAACTTATCTAGACAGTCGCGAAAGACTACGGATTTCACGAACGCCAAAATTACCCAACACTAGTATATGTAAGGAGATACACTCCGTCATCAACACACTTAATTTCAGCTCCACGGCTGCTACAGTTCAGCTTCTCAGCTGATACGGTTGATTCCTATGGTTGGCTTTTACCGCTTGCACCTCGCCGACCTCGATCACACTGATAACTTTGAACGTTCGGGTCACTCTGGTCACTCGAGTCACTCCTGACACTCTGGATAGCTCTACAAAGCTCTATACACTCCGGAGAGCTGAAAACATACAAATCATGTGTACTGTACATAACACGGGCATATAAATGTAATAACATTATACACTAAGTTATACAGATTACATTATCGGCACAATACTTACAAAACAACAAGTTCAGAAGTAAGTCTAACCCTGTTCGATAAGAATCCTCATTTCTTAAAAATGTAGCTTGATATAAATCCCTTGCTAAGTCACAAACAAGAATAATATGTGCCTTTTACTGCACAAACCAAAGCTACATAACAAACATACAAAAATAGACTTGGTAGTACAATAGTTATATCTTGTATACAAGAAATTAATAAACGTACATACCTCTACAGATGAATATGTTCAAGTCCCTAATGTAGACCGCTGACTGACAAGACTTAGTAATGTAAAGAGCTTTACCTGCAGTGAGGTATGTATGAACATATCTTCTGTGCACTGGAAACATTCGGTTCTTCCCGTTAAACGCGCCTCGCACGTGCGGCATAGGATGGATCGAACTATTTCAATATATGACACAATATACATTAATCAAAGTTGGGTATCGTTGCACACAAAGAAGAAACTCAAGTACATGTATTTAGTATTTTAACAAAAGGGTTTAAGCAATTACATGACAATACCTACCCATTAAAAATGTAGTAACACTTTTAGAATAATAATGGAATGTGAACATAAACAATTGTTACAACATTCAATTTAGAATACTAAACGAAAATGATCTGGCAATTGCACCCTACTTAAAAAGTCAACACCCACATTTTCTGATCCTCAAATCGCCTCGATTCGAAAACTACACGGTTGCAAAGACAACGCCTAGCGTATCGTACTTGCGTTGGCAACCTTTGCTTTCTTCAAGTATAAGAGCTGCTAATGGTCCGTTTGTAAGGTAAATTCCCTCCCATAAAGGTACGTATGGAATTGTCCTATCCCCCATAATACGGTTAGGCACTCCTTTCTCAATCACTGAGTAGTTTTACTTCCTAGACTGAAAAGACTATCCACAATATAAATAAATTTACCTACGGTGAGGTATTTATCCACATATATCGTCTGTGCACTGGAAGCATTCGGTTCTTCCCATCAAAAACATTTCGCACGTGCAGCATAGAACGGACTGAACTCACTTTCGAAATACAACACAATATACATTAATCACCCTCGGGTATCGTTGCACACAAAAACGAAACTCGAATACATGCATTTAATAAATAAAAGGGTTTATGCAATACATTTACATTAAGTATAGTTCTTATTTGTTGGTATTTTAAGGCACGAATAAATTTAGTCCTATTAGTATACCAGTACATCAAATATAGATAATAATATTCAAAATATACATTTTTTTAACGCTATTCAGAACCAAATATATTATCTAAATCACATATTTTGGAAAATATTTAATCTATAATCATATTTCTGAGAATGATAACTTGAAGCGTTTTTCATATGGAACATCTAAATTGGAATAAGTCATACAAATATAGTTTAAATTTAAATGAATCAGTACGCAAATCTAGAATATTTGATAACACAAATACAATCAAGCACCAGTTAACCCTAAAAATACAAGCAGAGAACAGAAAACCGTACAAATAAATCTGACGAAATTCAGCAGATTTTAACTTTAAATATTAGAAAAGAGACATATATTAGTTCTGTAATCGACCAGATTTACTCCGGAATTGATCTTTATCATAAAAAGGAAAAATTGATTTGATTTGACTTGAAACTGCTATGTCATATACTAGTACCAACACATAAACATGTATTTGCAAAACTGTATTTTAATTATGTGTATGTATTGCTTTTTCTGAAAATGCTGTTTTCTCTCTAGTGCCATTTATTTAAAATTAATTTTGTTTTGCTAGTATCGAGTCATAAACTGTTATTACTGGACCATGTATTAAATAACGCACGAGAAGCGGATTTAAAGTTTATATCACGATAAACGCAGAAGAAAACAAATCCCATTCAACTCATGCAACTACAATTTTACGTTGATTTAATTTGATTCTTGATTCATTTTTTTCTGTTTTCCATTTCCGACCTAATGAAACAGGTTGAATCAGCCATTGCTTTAATACAATTCCGATCAAAAACAAATATCAAACCGATTTTCGCTTTCAGTGTCTAATTCAGTGTGTCGTTAGATGGCTTTTCGGATAAATCCGAATATTGGGAAATGTTTGCTTTGGCCAATATTTCTGAATATAACTTCTTCTGAATATTTCTTTGTACAAGAACTTTTCAGTGATGAAGGCATAAACACAAAACCAAATGAACCTGTCAGGGCACCATTGTTGACTTTATGCACTGCACCCCCCTCCCGCCATATTTGAAAAGGATTTTCTCTTACATTTTAATCGACGTCAATGTCACGATGAGATAATTTATGGACCTTTCGAGTGGTAGTTAGAGGTGTAAAACTATTTTTCTTTTAATGTTTCATAATGGTTCTATCCAGCAAACACTATTGATCATAGCTGATATTTAATTACACTTTAAATAAAATATCAACTTTGCCATCTATTTATCCATTTCCGCGCTTTTCATTTCTTTCTTTAGTTAATAAAAGCTTTGTACTTGAAAACAATAATGTTGGCAAATTTTCGTCACCGATGCTAATGTTCTTAGCTTGTTAGCATAAGATCCCCTCTTCTATTTTCTTATTCCCTCTCTCACTTTCACTATATCTTTCTCCCCCCCCCTCTCTCTCTCTCTCTCTCTCTCTCTCTCTCTCTCTCTCTCTCTCTCTCCTCACACACACACACGCACACACACACACACACACACAAACACATGAAGAGAGCATAATACTATAGGTCTGAAAATAATCTCTTGTGTACGTGGTAATATTGAACATCTTCAGTCTGCATTTAGTGCACTTTAACATCGGGAAACTTTCGTGTTAACCCGATTTAGATTTAACATTCGGGAAACTTTCATGTTAGCTCGATTCAGATTTGGCATCGGGAAACTTTCTTGTTAGCCCGATTAAGATTTAACATCGGGAAACTTTCATGTTAGCTCGATTAAGATTTAACATCGGTAAACTTTAATATTAGCCCGATTAAGATTTAACATCGGTAAACTTTAATATTAGCCCGATTAAGATTTAACATCGGGAAACTTTCCTGTTAGCCCGACTCAGATTTAACATCGGGCAACTTTCCTGTTAGTCCGATTAAGATTTAACATCGGGAATCTTTCATGTTAGCCCGATTAAGAGTTAACATCGGGGAACTATCATGTTAGCCCGATTAAGATTTAACATCGGGAAACTTTTATGTTAGCCAGATTCAGATTTAACAAGTACCTTATGGAACACAGGCTTGAAGATCTAGATTTTTATTTTATTCGTAACATTTGTTTTCAAAAATAGGAATGCAAATTTTATTCATGTAAGATTTTTTCAAAGCCTTTTAAAAAGGCATGCTTCTGGATCTCATGGACGCTTTAAAACACACAACAATCTTCTCAAGTAATTTCCTCAGAAACTTGTACATATGTTTAGACAAGGTGCAGAATGTATATAGATATTTATCATAACGATAATAATTACTTGATTTGACCTTTCATTACAATAGTTATCAGGATCCCGAGATCGGTCTGGCGACATGCTTATTGTTTGTTTCCATTGTATGAGCATTCATAAAGCCTGTTTACCTTCCTAACAATTTCATAAGAGTACAAAGCCAAATGGATATTCTAATAAAATATCAAATGTCTTAGACATTCGCTAAGACTTTTTTCTCCTGTACCACACACGTATTGTGACCTGACTTCCCAACGTTACTTGAAGCTTGCCGGATTTAAGATTATCGCTGACATTATTGTTTAATATTTGAAGATACAGACTTTCAAAACGGTTTGGATGAAAGTTCCAAGAACCGTTTCAGATATCTTTAAATGTCTAAAGCAAATACGAATATTATTTTCTCCTGGTAAATAGCCTCAAATTTATTCCAAAGTCAATTTGACAATTATGCATATATAAATCATTTAAACCGAATGATACAATTCATTTTCAGCATTATACGACACTCAGTTAGCACTGTTTTAAGATAGACTCGCTAACAGCAATGAACTTTGTAATCTGCATGCACAATCATTGTGTTTGGCTTTCTCGGGCTTTTTCAATATTATTGATTTTGTGAAAAGACGGATATCCGCCGATTTGTGTGATATGTATTGCCAATTGCTTTGCAGATGATTGAACTGTTTAGCAAATGAAAATATACGATAATGAAAATAACAAATCCTCAGTAAGGGAATTATTGTAGTTACAATCACAAATTTGTTCGTCCTGTTTCAACTTAATAAATTCGGATAGAATAAATATTATTGTTTTGTTGCTTGGACTTTAACAAAGCCGTTTTCTTCATGATGGCCTTAATTTATTGTGACATTGATTTATCATGTCTTGTTTCAGAGACAACGTTAAATAAGCTTTTGATTACACAATCATGTAAAGTAAAAGCAAAACAACTGAGCTTACACATTTTAATCGTGTCAATAAGCATTGATCTGTTATATTATTAATGGCGGGGTAATTGGCTGTTGTCTGCAAGGAGTACTTGTTACATCACAGATAATCTGTTGTTAGTACTAACTGACAATTTCCACGAAATAGACTCAAATAATGCAGATAAGTCAACTTTTTATGTTTGATTTAAATCAAAGGAAATTCGTTGGATTTAGCTTAAAATTTGAATTTTGGCTTTATTTATGCGCGTTAGTACAATATAATGTCATACGCAGATGAGGGTGAAACATATATTTCGACAGTTAGCTAGTAATAAAAAGGTAGGGACTCAGCTATGTAATGAATTAAAAGAAACAGTTAAAAGATAAAGTTGACTATTTTATAACTGAAAACCACGTTATATAGTTTTACATTTAAATTAATAATTTAATGTCTTCATGGACACTCTTAACGAGGTGCCTGCCCATTTATTTTATGATGTCTTGGCAAGCACACATGTGATTATAAGTCTCGTGTGGGAGGATAGAAGACGTAAACATTTATATGTATATGGTTATATGTCTTGTGTGGGCGGAGCAAACAAGTGAATATGAATACAGACATGATTATATGGTTGGATTAGTACAAGTGTACATTAATATATTTAATAGCTCTTCAGATATGGGGTCTATATTTTCTGTTATTTTTATCATTATCTTCTTACAACAGGTGAAACACTCTGATCTAACAAAATATATTGGTCTTCATAAGTTCATGACAATTCTTCTAGTATAAGACCAATTACATAGCCATTCTTATAGGACCAGAATAATTAAATTGCAGTTCTTAGAGCATCATACCAATTACATATCCATTATTTCAGACCAATTACATATCCATTCTTTCATACCAATTACATGTCTATTTTTTCAGACCAATTACATATCCATTCTGTCATACCAATTACATATCCATTCTTTCAGACCAATTACATTTCCATTATTTCAGACCAATTACATATCCATTCTTTCAGACCAATTACATTTCCATTATTTCAGACCAATTACATATCCATTCTTTCAGACCAATTACATATCTATTTTTTCAGACCAATTACATATCCATTCTTTCATACCAATTACATATCAATTCTTTCAGACCAATTACATGGCCATTCTTTCATACCAATTACATATCCATTCTTTCAGACCAATTAGATATCTTCTCTCTCAGACCATTAACATATCCATTCTTTCAGACCAATTACATATTCATTCTTTCGGAACGATTACATATTCATTTTTTTAAACCAGTTGCATATCCAGTCTTTCAGACCGATGACATATTATTTTGTTCAGACCAATTACATATCCATTCTTTCAAACCAAGTACATGGCCATTCTTTCAGACCAATTATATATCCATTCTTTTTGAACGATTACATGGCCATTCCTTCAAACCGATTACATGGCCAGTCTTTCAGACCAATTACATGGTCATTCTTTCAGACCAATTACATGGTCATTATTTTAGACCAATTATATGGCCATTCTTTCAGACCGATTACATGGCCATTCTTTCAGACCGATTACATATCTATTTTTTGAGACCAACTACATGGCCATTCTGTCAGACCAATTACATATCCATTCTTTCATACCAATTACATATCTATTCTTTCAGACCAATTACATGTCCATTCTTTCAGACCAATTACATATCCATTCTTTCACACCAATTACATGGCCATTCTTTCAGACCGATTACATATCCATTCTTTCAGACCAATTACATATCCATTCTTTTAGAAAGATTACATGGCCATTCTTTCAGACCGATTACATGGTCATTCTTTCAGACCAATTACATGGTCATTCTTTCAGACCAATTACATATCCATTCTTTCAAACAAATTACATGGCCATTCTAATAGGACCAGAACGTTTATATTGCAATTCTTAAAGCATCATAACGATTACATATCCGTTCTTTCAGACTGATTACCCAATCATTCAAACCAATTACATATCCATTCTTTCAAACAAATTACATGGCCATTCTAATATGACCAGAACGATTATATTGCAATTCTTAGAGCATCATAACGATTACATATCCATTCTTTCAGACCGATTACATATCCAATCATTCAAACCAATTACATTTCCATTCCTTCAGACCAATTACATATCCATTCTTTCAGACCGATTAAATATCCATTCTTTCAGACCAATTACATGACCATTGTTTTAGACCAATTGCATGGCCATGTTTTCAGACCAATTGCATGGCCATTTTTTCAGACCGATTACATATCCATTCTTTCAGACCAATTACATGGCCATTCTTTCAGACCAATTACATCGCCAGTCTTTCAGACCGATTACATGGCCATTCTTTCAGACCGATTAATTTACCGTTGATTAAGATAGATTACATGACCATTCTTTCAGACCGATTGCATGACCATTCTTTCAGATAGATTACATGACCATTCATTCAGATAGATTATATGACCATTCTGTCAGACCGATTACATGACCATTCTATCAGCCCTGATTACATGACCATTCATTTAGATGGATTACATGACCATTATTATAGCATCACACCAATTATAAGGTCATTCATATATATAGAACTGACTGAAGCTCTTTTTGAGCTGTGTTATGTAAGAAAAGGCCTAAGACTTTTAGGCATTCCAATATACCATTGAATAATGGTCTATGTTTATTTTCTTAGACCTTTAGACATGTTACGTTACTGAGTAATTCTAAGCTAATTCTGACGATTAATATGACTCATAGTAATATTCTTTTATTATGTTTTTTTATTGAAAAGAAATGATATTGATAAATATTTCCATATTTGGTAATGTAATGTGTCAACGTAACAGCTTTGGTTTTCGGTGTAAGTATTTACTTATACCTACAAATTCACCAGAAGATATCGTCTCGTTGACGACTTGAATAATAAACAAATTGTCAATACAGTACATACATTTAAAATAAACTTTGTATGACAAATTGTGTTTGTCAATACAGCTACATTTGCTTATTTTGTTTCAGTATTAGAAACATCGTGTGCTGTTTGTAGCAGACATATGATGAAATGGCTGATCCTGAAATTATCGAAACGAACATGAAATAGTAATAGAAGTAGTTTAAAGTCATTTGCTTGTTAAAGACATAATTGAATTTTCACAGTGTTGGTGTTATTATTTTCTAAAAGTGTTCTTACGAAATTGTGAAATATGAAATAACTAATGAATTTTAATGACTTTATATTTTTATATATTATATATTCTTCAGATGAGAATGAAAAGTAGCCATGTGATATTCAGTAATTTTTTGAGAGAGACATAGCAGAGGAAAATCCAAAATATGTATTATCAGACCCAAATCAACTTCCATCATTCAGATATTAAAGAAACTTAAAAGTCTTCAAACATAGCTGAAGACATATACTCTATTGTTTTTATAACAAGGATTGCTAGCAGGGCACATGCAAGGAATACATTTTCTTTTCAGTTTTCAAACTTGTCCAAACGTTCGAAACCGTTAGTGTTAATATTCTAAAATGCATACATTATTGTTTGAGAGTCAGTACGGTCTGGAAGAACCTCTGAGTCTTCAAGGGTGTCGATTGCCATTATAGGGGTGCCTTTTTATTTGTTTCTTCACGGCCATAATGAACGGAACACATTTTTGACTGTAATAAAATATGTGTAACAGATAAAGTTAATAGTGAGTTTATAAATGTCGATACTATCAACACTTTGAGCAAAAATGTTTCGTTTTGTGTGGGAATCTGAGGGCAAAATACTGAATGTATATTCCGAGCAGGTATTAATTATGCGATTGAAAAGGTGTACTTAAATGATAACTATTAAAAAGCATAATTTGTTTTTATAAAGCATGCATGTTGTTAATATCATGATGGTACTTCAGAAAATTGAAAATATGGAAAAGTGAAATCATAAAGTTTACCCACCATTGAGCCTCGAATCCACAGAAGAGATGTCTGAACACACGCATTTCAAGGAATTAGTCTCACATGACGAGGAAAACAAAACTGAGTGAAAGATTAAAAACAACACATTCAACAAAAGATACAAAAATCAAGCAAATGTGGAAATTTGTTATTGCTGAGACTACTGTTTATGCGTTAGATAATCGGGGTTAAACATTATTTTACAAAACAATTAACTTTCATAACATAAATGAAGCTACACGAGACGACAGCGACAGAGGACTTAACACAAACCGAAACAAAAATTCGTAACACGTGGCAAATCTCGCATTTGATGACGTTTTATTTATACGGTATTTCCTCAAATCTAGAATCGTAATTTAATATAAATCTAATCTGAAATTTTAATGTGTTACACTTTTACATTTCGGACATGGCCAAATTTGGGTCATTCGCTGTGATGCGCTGTCTTCCAATCCCATTGAATACAGTTTAAAAACCGTTGACAAACTGTTTTCTGCCGCTGTCATAATTTTTATTTTTAAATATTATCTGGGTGTGTATGCAGTCGTGATGATAATATTTTACTCCCGTGGAGACTAACTAGGCTGCGATCAAAATAGTACTGACAACTATCACTACCGGGAAGGTAACAATTATTACCGTGGTTGCGATTCCTGTGAAATGAAGACCATCCATTGGAGCCGCGACAATCCCACAAGTAGTATCAACAAGTTCGTTCAATCATTTATATCTGTACAGCAATTTCACACACGTGTTTGGTCTGTACGCAGCTGCTGATCACGTCAATTGTGTTGTGGATCAATATTTTAAATGTCCAATATGTTATTAATACTGAAAGGAAGAGAAATCGTGGCATCTATACAGGAGATGTACTGCTTCATAACGTACGTTTATTGTAGTTGTATTAATAACATAAATATACTTGTGTATAGCAAGTGAATATATTTTTATCCATCTATTGTTGCTAATTGAATTACCTTGACGACAAACTCGTATGCAACATCTGAGAGTGAGTCTAGTCAACGTACATTGCCTGTCCATCTAAACCAGCAGCTACCACAAGTTATCACAGCTGGATATACATCACAATTAATTTTACTATATGTTCTCTACATATACTCAGTACTGACCTTTACATTGTGTGACAATCGATACAAATTATATGTTAATCGAACATACTTCCAAAGATAACTTCACGGTGAAGTTCTTGTCAAAGGTTCATATGCATTTTTTTAGAGGCTACATTATAAACAGTGTCAACAAAACACAGATTTCACTTCCAGATCATCACCAAGGTCTTATTACTCAATGTGCACTGCCGCCGAAATACACACAGACGACCCCTCTTTAAGCTCGTATTCTCAAGAAGAAACAATTACCTTTAAATCCCTACCAAAAATCCATGAATATTATGGAAAGCCGAAAGCCGCAGGTACCCCGGCGGAGATCATAATTTTCCCTATTATTTTATATGGGCAACAATTAGCGGCTCCAACAACAATTAGCGGCTCCTAAATGACGGTGATATGGAAAGCCGCAGGTTATGGAAAGCCGCAGGTACCCCGGCGGAGATCATAATTTTCCCTATTATTTTATATGGGCAACAATTAGCAGAGCTTCAGATGTTTTGGAGCCGTTAATTGTGGTTTTTATAAACGGAGCTGTAGATTTTAGGAGCCGCTAATTGTTGTAGGAGCCGCTAATTGTAGTAGGAGCCGCTAATTGTAGTTCATATCCAAATATAGGGAAAAATTGTAATCACCGTCATTTAGGAGCCGCTAATTGTTGTTGGAGCCGCTAATTGTTGCCCATATAAAATAATAGGGAAAATTATGATCTCCGCCGGGGTACCTGCGGCTTTCCATAGAATATAACTCTTAAATCACCACCATCTTGGCGCTACAAATACCAGGCTATAATCTATAATGGTGATGTCAAGATAGGCAAAATCAGAAGACGATCTGGGTGCCATTCTGTGTGACTGAGGATCAGTAAATGTAGCTTGCGCTGTTGCAAATCTATGACAGTAATCCCCAACGCGGTGCCAGCGTACACCATGGCGCCCCAAGTTGTTTTGTGTCCGTGTTGTAGGCTCCTAAATTTAGTAATGAAAATTATGCGCTTGTACATAAAGCTGTAATAATGAATAATGAAGGCCGTAATACTAATAGCGAACGTACTTTAATATCATAAAAGTACTTACGCCTGTGTAAGTACATTTATGGGTGGTGTGATGAGGTTGGGTCCAATTATCTTAGGAGAAAGAGCTGAGCATGGAAAGGCCAATTGATTTGCTCCATAGTGGTTACATGGGTTTCATTGGCCAATCATTTGTCAGAGCTTGCAACCGCGCACAGCTACTTGAATTGTAATTAGCGTCACATTCAACTGAACTGCAGAGGAGCATAGACGCTATCCTGGTTCCAGTGAAATATTTTGAGTAGAATTTTAAGTCCCTTCCTACATACAGTCATCTTTTTTGTTTTTCGACAGCAAGGATTGTAGGGATACATTTCGGGCAGACGGCGTCCACTTGTCGAACAAAGGGCAATGGTATTTGTACAAATCAATTAGGGGTGCAATCATAGCTGCTTGCAGAAGATTAGAAGATTGAATCCAGGAAGTATATATATATATATATATATATATATATATATATATATATATATATATAATTTCAGTATTTGGTTCTCGTCCTTAAATATCCTTACATTTTCATTCAGTTTCCCGCATTTGTTTACTCTATATTCACACGTATATAGTTACTACTGTACGGTGCGTTTTCCAGCTTGTCCTTAATAGCGCCTAATTCAGGTATGCATTTACGTAGCGTCATTCCTTTAGTTATTTTCAAGATAATAATCAATATCGTTACACCATGGCTCTTCAGCCATGCAGTACATACATTAGCTACAATATGCATGTTGAAATTACTAGTTGACAAGATTATCCAACTTAATTGATGGTATATATCCTTACTGCAAATTCAATTCTGCTTGCTGTTACATCCAGTTATCAGGTGGGTCCGATTGACTCTTAACATCTTTCAAGTTCATTGTATACCAATAGACTATTCTTTTCTTGAGTTGGTGCTCCACATCGACACTACTTACACTTGTCTTGATCATATTTTAGATTCATCATATGTCACTATTCTTATAAGTTATCAAGTGGATACTTCCACTTGACTCTACCTTCTATTATAACTTCTCATGCGTATACGTACACTTGACTACCTATTATTACAAGTTATCAAGTGTATGCTTCCACTTCATCTATTATTACAAGTTATCAAGTGTATGCTTGCACTTGACTCTACCTTTCGTCACTTGACTCTGCCTTACACTTGATTATTATTACCAGTTATCACGTGGGAACTTCATCCGGACTATACATATTCTTACAGGTTTGCAAACGGATCATAGTTAACTTGACTTAGTTATTACAATTTCGCAAGTGGATACTTCCACTGACTCTAACAATTATCAAGGAATGGCAGTTCACATGACTCCATATTAAAGTTTTCCAAGTAGATAATCTTACCTAGTTGGTGGTGTTGTCAGCAGTGAATTGGGGTGTTAGTTACCATGACTTATACCAGTTTTACACCATGTCACAATTTCACTCATAATCACACAGTACAGCAATACTGCTCTCGGTTCCCTTTCTAGTTTTAGAATGGCTTCACAGAGAAATCCCTCGAAGGGGGTACAGAGGGTAGTGGAATCTATGACGACTGTACGCAAAAGAGCGCCTCCTAGACAGAACGCGTCAAAAGGGGTGCAGCGGGAGGTGGACACCAGGAAGGTAGGGCAGAGAATAACGTCCTTAGCCACATCTTCTGGCGCTTCATACTTGGATGAGGAGGCGATAAAAATTATAACAAGAGAGGTAACCGACACCATCAAAACACATGTAGACTACCGACTGGCCAACATTTTTAGCCACCGGCAACCGATACATCAAGCATCTGCTAATCCATCACCGATGGCATCTACATCACAGCAGAATACTCATGAGGTCGCTAATCAATCACCGGCGGAATCGACGTCACAGCTGGGGAATCACGAGGTGGTGGACCAGGCCGTATATACGGCAACGTCAGCATTGGTGAGAAATACAGTGTTAGGTAATGCTACTTTGTGCACCCCTATCAATGATCACATTCAGTCGGCACGGCCGTATCTAATCCAATCAAAATTTGTTAGTGTCTCCACTCAAATCACAGCTGCTATCCCTATAAAGGTCAAATACCTCATTTTAGAAGGGCACTATATTGATTTGGCTCTGTTTCTCCCTGATAGGAGTGAGGAGATCTTTAAGATGCAAATTGATATTAACCATGCTTCTCCTGAAATTAGGTTGGTCCCTAGTCAGAAGAAAACCCCTCTTTCTCTTAATCAATGGCTATTTGCTGGGAATAGGTTTGTTGCAATTCTCGCCGGATGTAAGACGGTATCAGTGGCAGGTTTGTCCCAACATATGAAAACAGTAATGACTCTTTCTAACAGTAAAGCTAACTGGCTTTACTATGACGAGCAGTTACGTCAACTGGTCAGTCGCCATGAAGCCGTATGGGGCACAACACAGTTAGAGTTGTACGTGCAGTCGGTTGTTGACTTGCAAGGGATTGCACAATCTCAACATCAAAACGCCCCACGAACAAACTTGTTCTAGTCCTGCCGACATTTGCTCAAAATGCTTTACGGGCGGCTTTATTTAATTGTATGTTTTTTCTTGCATTTCATGCTTTTCTGCGGGTAGGGGAAATTACCGTGACAGCCAGGTTGCAGCAAACCAAACTTGCTTCATTTCCCTCAGGTTCTGATCAATGACGATGGTTTAGTGGTTCAGTTTACAAATTACAAACACTCCAATGGTAAACCTTTTCGCTTAAGGGTCATGCCCAAAAACTTATAAGACCAGTGCCCGGTTCACGCGCTGCGCCATTATTTACAACTGTGGGGTTGTCAGGCGGGACCACTCTTCCTTACCTCTGGGGGGTTGACCATAACTAGATAACTAGACAAGAGTTCAGCCAATCTCAGCGCACAGCGCTCCTGAAATGCGGTTTTAACCTTCAGTTGTTCAAAACACATAGTTTTAGGATAGATGCTGCCACAGAGGGTGCTAAGCAAGGTCTCTCAGACAGTATTATTTGAGTTTTGGGTCGGTGGAGGTCCGATGCCTTCAAGAAATATATACGCCTGAGCGATAGAATTTCCAATCTCTGATTTAGTACTGATTTCTTTGGGGTACACGTCCTCATATCGCTTCCTATTGCCCCGTTCTTCTGTCATTCCTCCAGGTCTCGTGGGTTCACAGACCACATCATACGGGCACTGCTCTTCATATGGGTTCATTGAAGAGCATGTCATGTCACTTCACAATCTTTCATTAAAGGTGTGATCATCTTGCTAACCAATTCTCCGGTGACGTTATGCGAACGGTAAAATATATCATTTTCACAGTATAGGTACACAATTCGGGATTATCTGTATATTTGTACATACGATATATATGTTCTTTTATGTTTACATTGTTTTTACTTTAAATCTGGATTTAGAAGTATAGACTTCCGTTATTGTACACGTCATTATATTTCTTCCTGCTGCCTGGTTCTGCTTTCCGATTCTTCATCTTCAAGGTCTCATGGGTGCACAGACCAATACGGCGGTCCACATCTTACAGTCACTGCTCTTCACATGGGTTCATTAAAGAGCATTTCACTTCGCGTGGGTTCATTGAAGGCGACAGGGACTACACAACTCTGCATTAACTGTATACTTGTACATATGTTACAATGTTTTACTTTAGACACAAAGACACATTGGTCCCTTTTAAGAGTGCTCTTAAAACTCACCTGTTTCAACTGCAGGGACAAACTTAGAGACGAAATCGTGTTTTGTATCTTATATGTTTTCAGCATGTTTTTATGTTTTCCAATTTCATTGTTTTTGTCATTTGTTTTTCTGTAGTGTAGTCATATCATTATTGATGGTGTAAAGCGCTTAGAGCTTCGAAAGAAATAAAAAAAAGTCCTCATTATTATTATTATTATTCTTCTTCTTCTTCTTCTTATTATTATTATTATTATTATTATTATTATTATTATTACTGTATACTTCTACATACAATGTTATTTTGTTGTTGTTTTTTTACTATGTATTAAAGAATTCTTTTCGTATCATATTATACTTAGTTTTCCTTCCAAATTTGTTAGCTGCTTGCTACAGGTACCCCCTCCCCCTTTTTATTATTCCTTCCATTTTGGGCTATACAGAGCGCTTGATTTGGCGGGTCCTCTCTGTGTAGTGGCGGTCGGAGCCCAAAATGTCAAGCACTTGAGATTCATTATGTATGTAAAATATGCATTTGTATATCTTTTGACTTTAATTATGTTTTATTTCTATATATAATATATACTGAAGTCACTAAAAGTGGCTTGCAGCAACAATTATGTAGTATGTTATTATTTCTTCCCTGATGCTGAACTCTAACAACGCCCACCTTGCAGTGTCATTCCTGGTTCAGTTATCTGTCTCCTCAGTCTTGCTGTCCTTCAGGCTATAAACAAACACCTAACGATAAACTCGCGATATACGTCAACGCAACGGGTATGCAAAGGCACGTCAGATTTTGTTTTTAAGTACTAGTGTATCACGTTTGCTGTGGACATTGCGGATATAACGTTCACGTTTATTTCGTGACTTAGTGAAATCATCTACATCGTCAACTTTATCATCTCTCCTTTAAAATGAGCCGACCAGGATGTTTAGTTTTTCTACAGGGAAATTTAATAAATGAGACGTTTAGGCGTCTGCTACAAGTGCATACATTGTTTGTTTACAGTCCACAAGTATTACCTAACATAAAACTATTTTTAACAGACGGGTCGTGCATTATGCAGCAGTGTAGTATATACAAAGTTTGCACGAATATGACAATGTAAACTCCACGAAGAACATACCAAGCATATAATAATGAATTATATTTGGCAGCAACAGTGATAATGTAAATATAGCTATAAATATTGATAAAATGACATCTCGGAAGCATTACAGACTTTTAATCAATCACATCTAAACAAGCTGGCATTAGTCTGAGAATAACTCCGTGTGTAAAGAATATGAGGTACGTCAATAAAACACGGAAAATTGTTCAGTTTATTTCTTTCAAAACGTTTCAAAATCGTTGTAGCAATAAATGAAGAGTAACTATCGGACTCTTATGAATCAGAACTTTGTATATAAAAAAAAAACAGTGCCACAAATACAGTTTTGTCCACAATAAAATATAGACATAATATATATGATTTTGCCATCAATAAAATATACATAATATATATAATTTTGTCCTCAATAAAATATAGACATAATATATATTTTTTGTCCTCAGTACAATATAGGCTAATATAATATATATAATTTTGTCTTCAATAAAATATAAACGTAATATATAATTGCTAAAGCCTTTAATCATACTAAAACGTTTTGAGTTTTTCAAACAATATTCAGAAGTTTACAAATTATTTAGACTGCATTAAGGAAAAGGAATCTCTTTAAGCAGAGTATATAAAACAAATTCCTTTATTCTGTGGGCTGAAGTGTTCTGATGCGAGGTACGGTGGAGCAAGGGATTTGACGGTTGTTACTTTCTTGTCAATAAGTGTAATTATTTGTGTTTGCTCATTGTTATACTATATCAGTACCAGTAAAAGAAACTGAAGCAGGATCAACCATTTATTGCCTGTATATTTATAGAAATGAAAATATAATTCATTCGTAGTTTTTAAAGAGCTTTAAAATAACCATGTTTGATGTAATCTCCATTGTATATAGCCACCGGCAATTTTAAAAAAAAAGCACTAGTAATATATTCCAAATTTTTCACTAGCTTGTGTCTAAAAAGGGAGCCCAGATGTCACCTTTGCATAATACTCACATCTCATGAATGTCCGCCATGGTCCTGGTTTCAGATTAGCGACCGTGGGTATGTGAAAAGCTTCCCACTTAACTTTTATTGGATTGGTGGTTTATCTCGCTAATCAGAACTTTTGTCCAGATTGCTTGAACAAAGGTAAAGTCAGGGTAAATTAAACGTAAATAAATGAGCTAATTGAGCTGAAAAGACTTTGATTTTCATTATTTATCGAACGATATAGCCGATAACTCGTTTGCACAACATTTGACAGAGCTGAATTCAGCACTATATGACGTCGCAGGTGCCTATCTGTTATTGCGAGCCGTTATTGCTATAACCGAGGTCGGCGTCTTCCTGTGCGTGCCATTCAATTGTTCCAACTGACGGAAAATAGACAGACGCAACTGTAGTTGAAGGGAAATGATATGTTCAACGCCCAGCCTCGTTATGAGCAAGACAGTGTGTAGCTTTTCAAGAAAGATATGTTGTTTTCTCTTGTATAGTGTTTACATACAGAGGTAAGTTATTTTTCAGTAAAGTTACTACAGTTGAGCCAGAAGTTACATAGACATGAATAACATTATTTTATAGCAAACGTTACTTTATTCGGTTGAAGTTTGGATGATTGACATCGAAAATTGGGTAGGTCAAGTAAGTTCAGAATACTATATACATTACTAAATCTCACTGTTCTAGAAAGTTTTCGGTAATATATAACACTTTTCTACAACTGACTTGAATTGCATCAACACTGTCACATCTCTTTATAAATCACTTCCTGTGATTATTTGGCACCAAATAAAATTGGATAATGATTAGACAACGATAGAGTTTGTTCTAGCAAAATCGGTTGCATTCCAATACATTTTACTGCAATTAACTCTCATGCTCAAGAATTTTCCATCAGGAAATATGAAAGGAGGCATGGAAACCGGTTCCGAGCATTACTGTCAACTCATTTTGCAGATTTCTTGCAACCACAAAGCGTACAAAAGTACATGTGATTTATCACATCATTTCGAACTGTATTGTCCATGCGAAAACAATTTCTTACAGATTAGTTAAAAGAATACGAGAATGACCTGAAAACATTCAGGAAGATACTTATTATATATCCAACTACCGTAATAAACAATTCATTTAGGCGTTTGTACATATCTATGATGACTAATCTAGTTCTGATTACTTTTCAGTACCTCTGTAAATCTCTTATTTGGCTATATTTAATTGTGGACATATGTCGTCTTTTGCAAAATGAGGAAATATATTAAGCCAAATTTTGATTCAAAAGGACCGAAATTCAATCTTCTTTACTGGCTGCAATTGATAGAAGGAATGGTTGGAAAGCATGTTCTGGAAGTAATGGCTTGAATCCTTTTTCATATCTTTGAAGCTTTTTAAAATTGCTATTGTACT
Source organism: Unio pictorum (assembly GCA_030141615.1). Taxonomy (NCBI): domain Eukaryota; kingdom Metazoa; phylum Mollusca; class Bivalvia; order Unionida; family Unionidae; genus Unio; species Unio pictorum. The sequence goes on from JARLTB010000021.1 coordinate 41,664,799, forward strand.
TATTGTACTATTCTTGTAGCATACGGAATACTCTGCGACCGTCTATAACACCGTTCAAGTGATTCAGTCCGACATTTCAACCAGGTTATGTGATGAGACGTTATATATATATATATATATATATATATATATATATATATATATATATATATATATATATATATATATATATATATGTTCATCGGGTATTGTTCAGTCTTTAACTAGCAATATTAGTTGATATCATTATGAATAAATTTCTCCAAATGCTCGAATGAATTTCCGATAAAAATTAAAGTGCCTTTTAGAAAATTCAAAATACCCTTACCGTGAGCAAGCAATCAAAAATGCACAATAAATATACTCTCACGTAACCTGCTCTCACTCGATTTAACACCAACATGTTTTTACTTAACACAGTACCATGCACTTAACTTTGAAAAACGAATCTCTTGTACAGGTACAATAAATAATATGTCGGATTCTTTGTACCAGAGAGTTTACTGTATATACATTTAATCTGTTTTTTAAAAAGTGGAACATTCCACATTTAGGCCCTAACTCTTTCTAAATAGTATGTTGCTCTGTTGTCTTGAGAGGTTGAAAGCATTCAATACTTAAATTTATTGTATGAATTTGATTCAGTAAGTTTTCAAATTCTGAGAAATTGTAACTACACTGAAAATTAGATGACAACAAATACAATCATAAATTATATTTATCCTAAGTTGATGCGCGGAATGAAAAAGAGACCTCGAATTATACATTATACACGCCAAAATAATGGACAATATAAACATTTGGCGTGCAGCATTACAACACATAAAGCAAATGTCAAAATTCGTAAAGAAACTGTTGCAATCGCAGTTTTAATCATAATTATAGCCAGAAGGTTCTATTTGTTTAAATGAAAACAAGGCTGTCCAAACTTAAGGCCGTATTTCAAGAACTTTTGTGAAATGCTATGAGGAACATCAAATTCACTCTCCGTGAATATCGAATTGTGTGGAGTTATAACTATGCGCGAGACAGTAGTTTATATTCTAAAACATTCGTGCAGAAAGAATCTGGGTCAAGCTTTACATGGTTGGCGTTGATCTATTCCGTAATTATGCTTAAATCATTCAATTAAGAAGCATTTTTGCCTGCCTTCCAACTTACTGTAAATAATTAAAGTCTACTTAATTACTCGTATGATGAACACGATAAAACAATAATGTAAAAAATCGGTTAATTTTCAATTCTAAAATAAATTTAATAATGTATCCAAATTTTTAGCTTTCAGTTGGCATAAGATTCCACTTAAATAATTGTTAGAAAGCAATTGCATATTTTATGACTCAATGTATCTCAACAAAACATCCAGCTCTGATAATATTGATAATCTTGACATTTCATCATTCATGAAGCTGTGCTACACAATAAATAGTTCTACTCGGGTTAAAAGAATGGAACAAATTGACAGAATCAACCTGAATTCTAAGTAGACATCGCCTTTAACAATGGCATAATACTCGCATCAGTTGATTTCAGCAAATATTTATAAAAGGTATTTACCCTTTTGGTAATTAATAGAATCCAATCAGCATTACCAAGTACTCCGTTATCATAATTCGTGCCCAACAAAGTAGACAAGCAGCATTACAAATGAAGTAAATGAAGAGACCCCACATCATGAAAACAATCAAAGAGCACACAAACAATAATATAAAACTACAAATAGCAACACAAAATACTTAAAAAGGGAACACTAAGCATACTTTATACGCAAAAAAAAATGTTTAAATTTTTCAGTCAAAGGAAACGAGACTTTTCGAGTTTCTCTCTCTGTCTGTCTCTCTCTCTGTCTGTCTCTCTTCTCTGTCTGTCTGTCTGTCTGTCTGTCTGTCTCTCTCTCTCTCTCTCTCTCTCTCTCTCTCTCTCTCTCTCTCTCTCTCTCTGGTTTGGACGGTTTGACTAAACTTTACCATCAATCACAGATGCAGCGCCATCATCGTATGACACAAGCGAAAATCCCCAACGCTCGTAATTTTGATATAATTCACATACATTTAAACGATTATGCTTATATGTACTCAAAAACTTGTAGTTCATGCGATATATCGGGAAAGCAGGATAATTGCATTTCTCCTTCAGTACACAGTCGCGTTGTGTGAAAAAATTAGCTAACAATTCCTGCTTCACGTGTTTCATGTCTTCTAAAAGAATTCGTAATTGTAAGTAGTTTGAGTAATATCAATACGTGTTATATAATATTACCACTTTAGACCAATTATGAAACAGACAAATTACCTGTCCGTGATTTAGCCATTGCGTTACGGCCGAACTCGCGGTTACGTAAAAAAGAACATGCCACGGATTTGCCATCAGTTATTACTGTCACCGTTTGGCGTAGGTTTAAAAACCGGAAGCTTGAAATGATAACGTATCAGTGCTACTGACCCAGACAGTGTTTAAGGAGACCACCGATACCCGATCAGAACGTAGTAGAAGTTTGGGGCGGGTATCACGCAGCCATACATTTTTCCATTACATTCATTATGAAATAATCAGTGCATGTTCGGACGTGGAAAGAGATGCAAAAAACTAGACTAAGCTCTGAGAGCAAACTAGGCACTCGTAAAAGAACTGGAAAGGATTTATAAGAACTTCGGACGAGATTTGGAACAAATGCGCATAAGGCAAATATCTTCTCCCGATCTGTCTCACTTTCATAACAAGGAGTCGTTATATTTGTACTTTATTATGTGCATTTAATTTAGTAGAACTTTAATCTTCTATGTATAGCTGAATTATCAACATGGCGTAATGTATGTTGTGTATAGCAACTTAATATTATTAAAGATTAATGTATACAGTTGTCATGCATCTTGATACATAACTACATACTTTAATAGTGAATAGTATTATACCTTGTACTTGTTTGTAGGAAATGCGTATTAATATTGATGTTGATTGTTACTATATGGAGAATTAGGGATATGAGTGTATGTATCAGACATCGTGATAGTATTGTTCTTGCTAAAGCCTTTCTTACAGAACAAGCGTGTGTCGAATATTTATAGGTGAGTGTATGAGTTGATCTAATGATTTAATTGACATTATGCTGATGAAAAATCTGTGAGAGTGTGTAGGTTATGTGTTTGAACAAGGAGGCAAATTGTATGTTTCTTCTAATACACAGGAAACTTTCCGGGTGGGATAGGACGCCACGAGAAGATTAGAGAAAAGAAGACGATTGATTGATTGATTAATTGGATTTAAGACGTTTTCGCCCATTGGGCATTTACGTCTGTTTAATGCCCCAAAAGGGCTAATTAATTGTTTCGGTTAAGAAGACGATGAGAAAATGAAGCAGTATGTAGTTGTGCGAAGGCACAGGGCAGGGAGACGGAAACACAGATACCGTATATACCTACATGTAAGGCCTAGAGAACGGAAACAAGGGTACAGAAAGTATCGACAAGGACGGCTGGGATAACGGAAACAAGGGTACCGGGCGTACCGACAAAGGAATACAATACCAATGTTATATATGAGGAACAGGGGGTGAAAGTTCTGGGCCTTATGTCCCGCTTGCCAATAGGAATTGAAGCGTCTCTCATTACCACTCCGCTCCAGGTGTAGTGATCGCTGCAGGACCTCTGTCTCGCTCTGATGGACAGGAGGTTACTTGCATATGGCCTCTCCTACATTATTGTGTCCACAGCAGCACCTTCACGCGGGGCCCATTGTTTTCACAGAGCTTGTTGTGTGGCGCGACCGAATGCTCGGCGGTATAACTGGGTGGGGAGACTGGGATCATTAGCCTTGGAAGGCAGCCAGTCTAGGAGAAGGGAAACTCTGACTCCAATCCGCGGCAAATGAAGTTCGTTAGCCTTGTCAAGGCAATTCGTCTAGGAGAAGGAAACATGGATTCAAAACCATTCAAGTCCCATCCGTTGGATGATGACTCCACTGCGTTGTGGATATCTTCGTGAAAAGTGAAGGCTACGGGAGTAAACACAGACCAAAAATCAGGAGTGGAGCCCCCAAGGCGGCTGAATGTCGACTACGACGTTCTTCCGGCAGCTCCTGCATCCAAACTGGTGCCAGATGTCATGCTCAGCATTCCTTTGGACCCCACCAGCAAGGACGAGAGGGTGATCCTAACGTCTGGGCATCCCAGGATCTTCTTACTCCACGCCCAGGATTGCGCCCGGGAGAGGTCACTCCAGTCTCGCTACTGAGTGAAGAAACAACACGGAAATTCACAGTTTACGGGTTATAAGTCCCACCCTATTCGAGTAGGGAAGGGATGCCACGGGTCAGCTTTAACGATGGAAGGGATCATCGTGTCCCACTGGCCATCTACCGCCCGCCTCAAGCCGGGCAGCCCCCGGTCAATAAGGTGTTAACCCGTCATCGTCTGCCTGCTCCAGTAGCTGTCTGGAGCTCAGTGTGCTGCTCAACATGACAAGCAGACGGAAATTCCACACCAGACAAAAGAAAAAGAAACCAATAAAGAAGACTCAAGCTCTTCGATTTGCAAGCTGGAATGTGCGCACTATGTGTACTGGCATCTCCGGTGACCTCAGAGAAGTGGGCGACACCAGGAAACCGGCCATCATAGATAGAGAATTCACCAGGATAAATAGCAGCATAGCTGCCCTCCAGGAAACTAGGCTGGCTTCTAATGGCTACCTCAGAGAGAAAAACTACTCCTTCTGGAAGGGTCGAGAACCCGAGCAGCCCCGTCAGCATGGAGTGGTCTTCACCATCAAAAACAATCTTCTGGCCTTGGTTGAACCTCCCACAGGGTGCACTGAGCGTCTCTTGTCCATCTTCCTCACCACTGCTGCAGGTCCTGTCAACATCATCAGTGTCTACACCCCCACGGCCCCACCCTCACGTCTTCAGAAGACACAAATGATCAGTTCTATGGGCAGCTGGACGAACAGAGCAAAGGATGAATCCAAACACGAACCACTATTTCTGCTTGGCGACTTTAATGCCAGAGTAGGTGAGGATCACGAGTCATGGCCTACCGGTCTCGGATATAATGGTACTGGAAAGACCAACGAAAACGGTCAGAGACTGCTGGAGCTGTGCACCTACCGTGAATAAGAAACACCTTTTTCAAGGGTAAGCCTCAACACAAAGTGTCATGGAAACACCCCAGGTCCCATCACTGGCACCAACTCTACTTGGTCATCACCAGGCGCTCTCCACCAGAACCTACCACAGTGCAGACTGAGACTCTGACGATGTCCTCGTAAGCAGCAAGGTGCGCCTCCAACCAGACACTACACTGCTCAAAACCGAAAGGACACCCACGCATAAACACTGCACATGTGTCGGTTCCCTCCAAGGTGCAGGAGTATGTGTCCGCCCTGGACAAGGCTGTCCAGGACCTGCCAGAGCACGACGCTACAGCCAAGTGAAACGCCATGAAGGGTGCCATCTACAGAACAGCCATGTCCACGTTTGGAAAAAAGGAACGACCCAGTCAGGACTGGTTCAACGCACACCTATCAAGGATGGAACCACTAATCGAGGAGACGCGAAAAGCCATTATAGCCTACAAAAAAATGCCCTAATGAACGGACGCTTACTGCTCTTAAAAGTACCCGAAGCAACACCCAACGCATCGCTAGACAGTGCGCGAACGATTACTGGCAACAATTGTGTGAAAGAATCCAGCGCAGTGCCGAGTCCGGAAACATCCAAGGTATGTACAGTGACATCATAAAGGCTCTAGGCCTTACAGTGAAAGGGGTCGCTCCTCTGAACTCTCTGATGCAAGAGAAGATCACAGACCATGGGCAACAGATGGCCAGAAGGGAGGAGCACTACTTAGAGCAATACTCCCGAGAAACGTTAGTCACCAAAGCAGCCCTCAGCAGCATATAATATCTTCCCACCATGGAGGAGCTCGACAAAGTGCCAACCTTAGAAGAGCTCAGCAAAGCAATTGACTTCCTACCAAATGACAAAGCACCAGGTAGTGACAGAATCCCGTTCGATGCTATCAAACGTGGGAAACCAACACTGCTTCAACCACTGCACGAACTACTTTGCCTCTGCTGGGATGACGGAACAGTCCCCCAAAACATGCGTGATGCCACAGTTGTGACCCTTCACAAAAACAAGGGCGACCGCAGTGACTGTAATAATTACAGAGAGATCTCGCTTCTGAGCATCGTTGGTAAAGAGTATGCCCATATCATGCTAAACCGTTGGTGGCATACCGTGTGTACCCAGAATTCCAGTGCGGCTTCAGAGCAGGCAGGTCGACAACAGACATGATCTTCTCTTTACGACAACTCCAAGAGAAGAGCAGAGAGCATGGACAACCACTCTACATGATGTTCATTGAGCTCACCAAGGACTTGGACTTACCAGGAAGGGCCTTTTTGAAGACCTTAGTAAGATCAGTTGCCCCCCTCCCCCCAAAAAACCCAAACAAACGCCGCAGCATGATAATCGCTTTCCATGCAGATATGAAGTGAAAAATTCCTGTATGATCTTCCTCAATACTTTTCTCACTTAACAGCGGCGTGAATCAGGGCTGCGTTCTGGCACCAACCCTGTTCGGGATCTTCTTCTTCTTGCTTCTGTCCTACGCCTTTGACTCGTCCACTGATGATGGCTCATATCTACACATCAGGTCCAATGAGAGGCTGTTCAACTTAGCACGACTGCACTCGAAGACGAAAGTGAGGGCTGTGCGCATCAGGGAGATGCTTTTTGAAGATGACGCGGCTCATGTGACCCACACGCATCAGGAAGCCCTCCAGAGACTGAGAGACCGTTTTGCTGATGCCTGAATGCAATTTGGACTCACCCTCAGCCTGGGAAAGGCAAAGGTCAGCGTGCAAGATACCACCATTGCCCCTTTAATCAAAATCAACGGTGTCACCTTGGAAGCAGTCAACAACTTTACCTACCTGGGGTCAAGAGGGTTTGGGAAGACAACGCGCTGACAGAGCACACAAAAGTCCAAGTTTACCAGGCTTGCATTCCCAGTACCCTTTAATATGGAAGTGAGACCTGGAGTACCTACATGAGGCAAGAGCGCCGGCTCAGCTCCTTCCATATACGGTGCCTTAAACGCATCTTGAAAATCAGCTGGCAAGACTGTGTCCCACACAGTGAAATCCTGCAGCGTGCAAATACCTCCAGCATGTTCTCCCTGCTGAGCAAACGTCGCCTTCGATAGCTGGGACACGTTCGACGCATGGAGGATGGGAGGCTGCCAAAATACATCCTATATGGACAGCTGGCCACTGGCACGAGAGTCGGCCGCCCCTCACTCCGTTTCAAGGATGTGTGCAAGAGAGACCTGAAGGCATGCGACATCGCACCTGATGGTTGGGAAGTGCTGGCCGAGGACCGAGGCACCTGGAGACTGACAGTAAGTAAGGGTATATCAGTACTGATACGATGATACGCCAGTTGGTGGCAGAGAAACGTGTAAGAATGGGCCACGTGGCAGCGGCCACAGTAACTCAGGCTTCCCAGTATGTCTGCACAAACTGCAAGAGGGACTGCCACTCGCGCATAGGCCTGCACAGACATAACAGACGATGCCAACAACCCAGAGACAGACGACACCCCAATGGCGCTATCCGCATGGTATCCCGAGACTAACTTGCCAATGATGATGATATGAGGAATAAAAGAGGAACCCTGGAAAGACACATTTACACCTTTAATATCGCCTGATGAAATAACTGTCAATTTGAATTGGTCTTGTATGGATTGATAGCAAATTTATTAAAATTATCCTGTAATTCTTGGATGCCGTGATATAGTTAATTAAATTGTTTTACCTTTCACCTGACACCTTACAAATATATCTTGGGCGTTGCTGACCTGGGGTTTGGAGCTATTTACCATTTTAATTGTCCTTCCTTCTCCTGGTACTTTTTTTGCGGGGGGGAAGGGGGGGCACGTAACAAACACTAAATGAGGAAATGTCTTTGAATTGTATCACTTTAGACGTTACACATACTAACTTGAGGAAATGGACACTATGATGTAAAAGAATGAATGAAATAAATCATCTTTTAATTTCTTTGAATAGTAATAGATTGCAAAAATTACGATAAAAAAAAGTTTTTAAATCTCTCACTTGAATGTACTGTGTGGACACCAAAATTTTCCAATTAATATTTGTGGCTACAATTGAAGAACTAATTCATTTCTTTACGATCTAATGGACTTTTAATTTATTCGATTAAATGTGTGACAAGTGAAAAAGCTATATGCATCAAAGCTCATGCGTAAAGAAATGAGTTCATTGATAAATGTTCAAGTTCTCTCAATATATTAACTTTCCTATAAGGTACTGGATAAGTTAGTCTTAAATTTGAGTAACTCACAGCATTTGTTGTTGTTAAAACCTAGTTTATATAGCCTATGTAACAATTTACCTACCAATCTACTTTAGTAGGCATGATATTTTTAAAATAAAAACTCTTAAAGATATAAATGATTTACATCTCTCCAACATATAAAGTTGATGCAATTTATGTTTACGGTGTGCTGGTCAGCGAGTCCATCTTGTCCAGATTTGATGAGTGCGCACATTGATGGTTATCGGGTTTTCAGGCGTGAAGAACCTGTGCAAGTTCACTAGAGGCGTGACTGTTGTCTGCATTGTGTGCTGGTAACCAGTGTAATAACTACGATAAAGTATGTATATGTTCAACAGGAAGTATATTTCGTTAAATAATGAAATTCATGTTTACTGTCTGAGTAGATAAAAACAATACATCAACATTGACAGCATTGTCTCGATTCTTATCATTGGCATAAATTAAATTTAGTTGTATGTACTAACCACCTGTGTGTAACAGTAAAAATTCTGATGAACCATCAAACTCGCCTTTAAATCAACTATTTATCACTTTTTACTGGTTCCTTGTAACTCTCTCTCTCTCTCTCTCTCTCTCTCTCTCTCTCTCTCAATACTCATTTATATTACATACTATTATGGGCCCGAGTGGTCTAAAGCGCTTTCCGTTACGGATCACTGCCATCTCACCTCTGTCTACGTGGGTTCAAGTCTAAGATTCGGCTAATGTAGGTATGTGAGAAAGCTTGCCAGTAGCTTCTCGTGGGTCGGTGGTTCTTTTCGCGGGTTTTCCGGAGTTTTTCCTCCACCAATAATACCGGCCGCCATGTATAGCCTATCGTGTGCTGAAAAATGGGGTTAAACACTACAACAACCACAACAACATAATATTATTATTACTTTACTATTGTCAGAATCCAGGTGGTCAACCAATATGTGTGCTTGCTTTGCTATCAAGGTTGACAAAGTTATTTCAATTCTATATTTCTTGAATTATAACCTAAATCATTCTGAAACATTTGTATCCATCGTCTCTGATGAGTGCAACCAACGTCAGTTATTGTCGTGAATCGTATTTTTTGCTTTAAATGCTCTTTAATCCCGTCCAAACCTGCAAACACAAATGCATTATCTCTTAATACTGTCATTGCTTCTTTCAAATAAAACTATTAAAATAGTCCAATCATCTCTATAAAACCCTCCATTCAATACAATGTAGGGTTTTTCCATTCAATACAATATAGGGTCATTAATGTTTTTTTTTGTTTGCTAAGTGTAGTTGTATTCTATCTGGTCTAGTAATCTTCGTCAGTTTTGTTAAATAATCAACCAAACTGACTGGCATATTAACATTTAAGATAGTTGATATATCTCAGAACAGGTATTTGACTTACTCTAAATGTATTCATGCATTTTTTTACGAATGGGGAAAACCAAATCGAGCAAAACAGATTGTACTTGTTTACGAAGATCAAAGTGTTTTATTGTGGCCACAACTGATATCACTGCAAAGAAGTTTCTGTTTATCCAGTGTAAAATAACTTGAGACAGTTTCTAGAGGACGACATATGTTTGTGATTCTATTCCCCCACCCACAACATTTGCCTGTAAAGCATGACATACATTGACAGACATGATTAGATGTCAGGGGGGAAACGTCCTTTTATGATACAGCAACATACCCTTTGTTGTCTTATTACTATTGGTCTGATACATAATGTGACATAGTTAGCAATGGTATGTTACATAAAAAAACTATAGTAACATAGCTTTACTCTTGATTGCCTTATTACCATTTGTCTGTTACATAACATGACACAGTAACATACACGTGCGTACATTATTACCATTGGTTTGTTATATAGAATGACACAGTAACATACTCTTGCTTGCTTTGTTACCATTGGTCTGTTACATAAAACGACAAAACTCATGCTTGCCTTATTACCATTGGTCTGTTACATAAAATGAAATGGTACAGTAACATACGCTTGCTTGCTTTATTACCATTGGTCTGCTATATAAAATGTTATCTTTCCGAACTATTAAGCAGCATGCTATGCTCTAAATTATGCGAATCACAATTTAAAAATGAAGTGGAAATAAGACATGATTCATCGTCAATTTCAAGAAATAAATCTTACCCTATTTGTATCACATGTTCTCGCAATATTTAGTTAAAGAACGTCCTGGGAAATAAAAGGTACAATTAATTGGGCCACTTCATTTGCCGTCAATCTCTAAATATCTTCTCACGCCTACAAACTAGTATGGAATTTCATTTTCCCTTCCGTCGGCAGAGATTTCCTGCAAATTATGTCTTTTAAAGAACATCGTATATTGATAGACACAACTGAAAAGCAACTGATAAATGAGCGTCGAGAGAATATCATGACATAAGTCAATATTGCCCTATGTTTTGACACAGAAGTTGATGCTACAATAAGGAAAGATTTACTACCTCCGTTTGCACAGGAAACGACAGAGACGGCCGCAGTGACGGACAATATATTGGAGGTTAGGGTTTTAAACATCAGCATCTGTGATAATCATTGCAGTTATGCAGCACTGGATGATTCTTTACAGCCAGAAATCAAACCTTGATGAAATGTAACGACAAACATATATTGCATATGCACCTGCGCAGTAACCCGCTAGGACACGCTTTAATCGACAAAGATATAACAAGGTTTTAGGTAAGGATTCAGGTCTCGCTGGGTAGTTTGTTTAGCTAATTTTCATCAGACGATGACCAGGGCTGGCGCTTCCGCTAGGCGAACTAGGCAATCGCCTAGGGCGCTGGGCTAAGGGTTTATTTCATGATGGACGGGTGGGGGAGGGCGTGAGTTGAAGAGGGGCGCCAGATATCTGATCTCGCCTAGGGCACCAAAATGCCTTGCACCGGCGCTGACGATGACATATTGCAGAAAAAATGTTAATACAAATACATTAAAGATACAAGTAAAAACTAATGCTTTTGTTGAAAGAATACTTGTAAGATTCTGACAGAGGTGTTAAGGTTAATTCTTTATGCAACTAATGATTTTTATACTGAACCAACAATGCCACCAACCCCTCTTTTTATATTCATTGTTTACACGAAAGAACTATTTTGAATATTTCTGTGTGACAAGACAGTTAAAAGAATAAGCATATCTCTTATGCATGAATACATTTCACTAGAACTGTAAGAAAGTAGCATACTTTTCATCACCCCTCAGCGATCTATATTTTTTTTTAGATATTTACCGCTGTAGCAGACATATGTACATACGTAAGGCAAGTCGGCTGCTCATTTACAGCCCAAGTAACGCATTTGATCTCCAGTGCTAGTCTACATGTGACAGACAGTCACCAAGAAGTCAACCCATTTCCAAGGCTAACTCAAAGTAAATGTAAACCAGATTACAGATTTAGCGTATGTGTGAATTTAAACATGCTAGCATTGTAATAATTAGGATCATGCCGTCCATTGAGACTTCAGGTGCAGGAGAAATTAACACTTGGCTATCAGTTGACACCTATTTACTACGAAGGGGTGTTATGGTCAAAGTCGATTGATTTATCCTGTCGAAACTAACTCGAGCTTTTGACCTATTCTCTCGAAATTGCGGGCTGTTACAAAACATTTCGTGCTATCGTCTGTAAAGTTTGATTTAATAACTCGAAAATTCGACTCGTTGGACCTATTCCACACCCATAAAACCTTTAGATAGGTAAAAGGTAACGAAAAACGTTTTATATGTAAAGAAAAAGTTTATTTCTTTGTTCGTTTAAACTTAGGGATGGATAGGCCGCCACACATCGACGTTATTATTTCAAATTTTTGCCATCTTATAATATGGAAATAACATTGTAGGAAATGTGAACTTTCTGGACAAAATACCAGAACATCATTTTCGCCCTCATCCCCTTCAAACTTCAACTTTGCCCTCCCGCTATTTTGTTAAATCAATTTAGTCACGTTCGATCTTATAACTATGGAATGGTGATAAGGATAAAAACTATATTGCGGAATAATATGCACGATGGCCCTAATTAAACAAGTCCTTTCGAAATTAAAATTGTTCCATTCATAATGCAAGTATTATTATTGTCTGTGTTAACCCAGTAGATAAGGGAAACGTGGGCTAAGAAAGCAAGACTCACGCAGAAGGCTTTTAACTGTCTCGGTACTGGGATCCCTTGCGTTTAACCGTATAAATATCATACGCTGTGCTTTGTTGTGTATCCAGAGAAACGAAAACAAATATTTCACATTTTGCTGCATATCAGGCGAAGAATTCTCTCATTTCAGAAAACAACTTGTGGTGTTAAATGGGTTTTTAATAGAGCAGCAATATGTTCGTTCTTATGTGTTAACTTGGGTCTACCACGATTTGACACATGTATAATCAATGAGGAATTCAGTCTACTATTAGTCTGACTTCGGCACTATCTCACGTGTAAATGTTATGCCCCATTGCCTAATACTATGTATAGAAATTGATGCACATATGTATGTATGTATGTATGTATGTATGTATGTATGTATGTATGTATGTATGTATGTGTGTGTGTGTGTGTGTGTGTGTGTGTGTGTGTGTGCGTGCGTGCGTGCGTGCGTGCGTATGTATGTGGAGTTTCATGACGAGCTGAATAAGTCTATGACCCCTGATTATCAGAACCATCCCATCTTTCCAGTGCTGATATAAACACTTTGATCACTGACAAAGAGAATATTCTCATATCGTCTGCCCCACATGCCAGTCAATAAATCACTGGATGACCCAACAACCCTGTTTGAGATCCATAAAGCGACACGTCTGCTCTCTAGTAGCATAGGTCCTGGCTCAGACTCAATATCAGATGAGATATAAAAGTTGTACAGCTCTGAATGAAAAGCTGCATTAGTTATTTCAGCTCATGTCACAAAAAGAGACCATCCCATAGGAATGAAACGACTCTTCCATTATACACCTGTATAAGCGCGATGGGATTCATCAGGCCTGTGTCAACGGTAGGGGTATATCTTTGCTCTCCATTGCAAGCAATATACTCCTCAGGATTCTCCTCAACTGGCCTACGTCACATCTAGACCATGGACCTCTAACAGAGAACCAAGGTGGATTCCAGAAGGAACAATTGGCATGCTGTTCCTAGACAGTTGCAAGTAAAGTGTCAGGAGCTGAATATGGCAATTGTCTCCACCTATATCAACCTGACCAAGGCCTTCTACAACGTCATTAGAGAGGGCCAATGGAAGATGATGGTCAATATTTGGAGGCATAAGGAAATATATTATAAATGGTGCAGTAATTCCACGACGGTATGGAAACTAGAGTTCAGGACAATTGTGAGACGTCTGAGATTATTCCGGTCTCTAACAAAGTGAAGCAAAGCAAAGACATTTACTGGCGCTAACACTTTTCAGTATCATGTTCTCCACTATGCTTAAAGATGTCTTCACAGATGGTGACGTATGAATCAGCATCAGATACCTAACGGATGATAAACTGTTCAACCTTAGGAAGATTCAATCTAAAACGAAGGTCAAGACAAACCTTGTCAGAGACTTGCCATTTGTTAATGAATCAATGCTGTTATTAAAGTTAGCACGCAAAGCGTTCTCTGATGTTTGTACAAAGTTTGACATTAAATCAGCAAAACGAAAGCTGAAGTAATGCATCAGCAGTTCCCAACATCATTTCTTATATAATCATGTCACACCAGAATAAACTGATATTTGTGTGGTTCAATACAAACAATCATGCTAAGCACACATCAGCATATCATTATATGTAAATACGGATGACTGGATGCAAAACAATCATGCTAAGCACACATCAGTTTTATCATTATATGTAAAAATGGATGACTGGATGCACACAATCATGCTAAGCACACATCAGCTATATCATTATATGTAAAAATGGATGACTGGATGCAAATCAATCATGCTAAGCACACATCAGCTGTATCATTATATGTAAATAAGGATGACTGGAAGCAAACAATCATGCTAAGCACACATCAGTTTTATCATTATATGTAAATAAGGATGACTGGATGCAAACAATCGTGCTAAGCACACATCAGCTGTATCATTATATGTTAAAAAGAAAAGGATGACTGGATGCAAACATTCATGCTAAGCACACATCAGCTTTATCATTATTTGTAAATAAGGATTACTGGATGCAAACAATCATGCTAAGCACACATCAGTTTTATCATTATATGTAAATAAGGATGACTGGATGCAAACAATCATGCTAAGCACACATCAGTTTTATCATTATATGTAAATAAGGATGACTGGATGCAAACAATCATGCTAAGCACACATCAGCTTTATCATTATACGTAAATAAGGATGACTGGATGCAAACAATCGTGTTAAGCATACATCAGCTTTATCATTACATGTAAATAAGAATGTTTGGATGTAAACAATTTATACAGTTGTTGCCTAAGAATACTGTCTTTTAATTGTGTTCTTAAATTAAAATCGTAATGCCTGTAACTAGTTCTGCCTATAACTAGTTCTATATCCTTCTTCTCAGAAGAGACGCATTAAAGAAACAAAATCAATGGTTTTACATGAAAAGTCGGTAAATATATTCTTGTGAACATGTCAAATCGAAACATGACATACACAACTACAATTCAGCTTTCTAAAAGCATTTTCCCTATTACATAATCAAATTGGGAAAAGGTTTGAATTTGTCAAGACCTCAGTGTGTAAATGATACGATGAAACTTTGTCACTCAAATATCGTAAAAAACAAAGAGAAGTAAATACATACAGCATGATGAGGAACATATCAATAACAAAAAATAGACATATGCCAACAAACAATTTACAACAAAAATATTCTACATAAAACAAACCAGATTTTAACAAAATGTACAATCTTTATCAACTGCAAAATATTAAACTAATATAGAATGATACATTTCCAGGTAAATCCTTAGATGTGCATCTACCAAAATATTTGTAAACAAGTAAATATACATAAAATGTTTTTAAAAATGTAGAAATACTTACACAGATGCCATATCTGATTATGATGTGGTTATATCAGACACAGCAGGAATTTGTATCCTATGAATTGTTGGCCCAGGTGTAGAAGTTGTGGCCATGTCTTCTGTGACATTTTTCTGATGTTTTCCTTGCACTGCCATTCAATTCATTACCTAATATAGCAAGGGAAAATAAATGTTTTATTAGACACAATAATATTATATACTTTACAAATAATAGTATGCATAATATATACTTAACTGTATTGCATTACTTTCATTTACAGCCATCACCATTTACATTATATATATATATATATATATATATATATATATATATATATATATATATATATATATATATATATATATATATATATATATATATATATATATATATAATTTAAAAACACAAAAAACAGAAGTGACTGCTTGCCTCTAAATAGTCTTATGGTTGCGAGCGAAAATGATGATCATTAAAGCCCCTTTGATAGCCTCAAATATAGCAGCAGTGGTGTACGTACATGCGGTTTTCAGCGATATTGTTGCAGGGCTGTGTTATTTTATTTCAAGCTAAATGGAATAATGCCAGTTTATATAAAATATGTTATTTTAAGAGTTTTGATAAAGAGTTAACAATACAGATATAAAATAGCGGTATAAAAACTTGACTGTTCATTGCAAAATTGAGACTCACCACTATCCAGCAAGAATTTGGCGACCTCTGGATTAGTTTCCAGGCTCAAAGTGGACTTCATTTTATTCCATCGTTCATGGTAAATCACCAATACATATGCGTGTGCTGCCATAATTTGCCAAAAGAGCTTTATTTTCCCCCTCCTTTCAGAATCTAAGTTTTGGTTTTCGATCTAGTTGTGAACACGCCATTATTTTTGTAAACACGTGTTTGCGCATGGCTAAAATTCTTAATCTTCGGGAGAGGTCAACACAGAGGTTACATGAATATAGGCGTGGCAAACAGCGAATTTTTGTCTGCGGACAATAATTCAGAATCGCGTTTTTTATCACAAAATTTCCGATACTAGCCTGATTTCGGCCTCAGAAACAGCCTGAATCGTAATTATTCATCTAATTAAGTAATCGTGAACTGAAAAAATAAATATATAATTTCATTCGTTTTTACTTAGGTTGTATGCCTTTAAAGAAAACGTATCTTTCGTTTACCAATTCATTTTGTTTATCGTGACATTTGTTTTTCCAAATGAAATGATTGCAAAGCTCAATCCTGTTTTGTCGATAGCAGCTCAATTCATTGTCTGTGTCATAAACATAACTGTACAAATACTTTCATTTTTTAAAGGAAACTTGTCTTTTATCATAATATTGTCGTTGGAGAAGAATGCTCGAAGTCATATAGCTGCTCCGAACAGATGCATTTAGGAAACAACTAAAACTATATCGTGTTTTTGTTAGAGGCATGCAATCATTACAATGGGGGTATATGAAGGTGAGATGTACATATAAAGACAAAGGTTTGTTAAGTAAATACGTTAGTAATGAATTTATGTTTAAAATAGGAAATGTGATTTGGCGCATATTAAACATTAAGTTGCATGACCATTAATTCACTTTGAGCATCAAGAAAGGCCTCATTTATCAGCTTTGTAAATCTTCTGAAGCGAAGTCACTAATCTCACAAATTATTGAAATAGGCAGAAAGCTCGATATTTATCCCTTCATAGCTTGATTATTTCTATTTTTCTCAAAACCGAGTTTGTTTTACCTTTACCGTCAGTAGTATTAGAATGCTTTAAGTAATTATTTTCTCTTGCAAGTATCTCCGTCTCCCCCATCATGAAACGGATCTTTACTGCGACTATATATTTTAAGCATATTCAATTGCTTCCTATATTACAACAAATAAATTATTCAAGAATTACATAGTAGTATATTATTTAATCACATTACATTAGTTTGCATACCGATAGCTTATTATTACTGACATGCAATTGACGACTAAAACCCAAATAGAAAAGCAGCAAATAACAGCAGATGCAATCAAAATAATGTTTTTTACAAGATTTTATGACAGCACAAAGTTGGTTTCTAAAAATTAAGATTTATGTACTGCCAGCCAGAAAGTACTCGTTAGACTTTTGTTTTATTTTTGATCTTCATAACAGACTATCAAAAGAGCATGAAACCTAGGCGCTTTCATTGATGGTGACTTGGAACGAACCATTTGTCAAATCGGAGTAGTTTTTGACATATAAAATGATAGGGACAAGTTTCTTTTCGATCCTAGTTGATTTAAATTCCAAAACCATTTCCCTTATGTTAGGCAGCCATGTTCATATGAATTAAAATATAATACATGCGATACAAATTATGCCATATAGTACCAAACGATGTGGATGTATTAAAGACCACTTCCCTTTTTATAACAGTTTGAAACTCGTCTATCGCATACAAGCACTTAAATAATTATCTTTTTTCTTCTTCTTTTTCTTCTTTCTTTGAATGACAGATTAGTCATACAATTATGCCCTCTTTTTAACTGATGAAAATATTCATTTTGATATAAGGCATAGAGCAAACAACTTAATATATCAGAGTTGTTCAAGGCATTAATTCAAGACAGTCACGTGTCTTTTCAACCAGAGCCTATGATATCATTAGCATGTGATTAACTGCAATCGCAAATAAAAGAAATAAAACAGTGGCAGACGGTAGCAGACGAGATATAATTGTTTTGTTTAGGGACTATGCCTTTATCCATATAATGCTGAGAACCAAGCGAAGCTGCTGTTAGTACCAGTTTTGTAAGTCTTTGGGATGACTCAGCCGGGGATCGAACCCACGACCTCCCGCTTCCGCGGCGGACGCTCTAACCATTAGGTCACCGGAGCGGTTCTAATAAGATTGATGTTTTCATTATCGATACATATCTGCTGCTAGTTATGAGTACAGGTTTAGTTGTCATTGCTAGAAATTCGACCTGAAGAAGTTACTGTTCGATATTGTTGCAATTATTTCATTCCAGCACGCGTTTGAATTCCAATCATGGAGTATTGACTTGTATACAATTGCAACGGTACAGACTATTTGAAACATTTATTATCCGTATAAGGTTAAAGATTATTTGTTAGTTATTTTTATTTGTGACGTTTCAATATATTTCAGTTTGATTATAACAAAAATATTTCAAAACAAATGTTGCCATCAAATCGAAAATAAACCTCTTCGGTCAATTTACTGAACGAAAAAATCCGATGAATTAGCGAACGTTTACTCTATCTCAAACCTCCTCTCGAGTGGATAAGCATAAATGAAAAGATAATAATGCAGACTAAAGCCAAATGTTCACACTTGATTATGCTTTAATATGCCCGTCGAAAACTTGACATGACATATGCTGTCCCTCTACTGTTGAAGCGTTATCCTCTGTTTGACAGTCAAAAAAGAAGGTTTTCGTAGAAGTTTCTGGCAAACTTACATAAATAAAGAACCAAGACGATTATTGTACCTGCATGCAATACTTAAGAATATTTACAATTATGTTAACCTTCGAGAAACATACGCGTTACTGACGTATTACATTTCTTAAACTATCTTAACACGTTTAATCAAGTTGACGTTGCTGTAAATGAATCTTTAAGCAAGGAGGTGAGATTGTTGCAGACTCCACTGAAATCGAAGCTTAATATAACTTGAAATCAAAGAAAGATCTTTTTCTGGTGGGGAAATGTATATCTGGCTACTGTTTTTAAATAAAGAAGAAATTAATTCGATTTATTTGTAATACTTTAATAGTTTACACGATTTCCTACATCATAATATAAAAAGATTGTGTTTCAAATCAGCAGGTTTCTAACCTCCCCTTCATTTTCATATTTTCCAAAACTATTCAGATTTGCTCAAATGCATAATGAGTTCACATCTGAGGAATGAATTATTTATTTAATTAGAATTCAAGTAACTACATTTTTAAAACTGATTTTCATCAGATGGAATTTGTGCAATGATCTCTTTATGTTTTCAATTTATTTTATAACGCTAGCCATAATATATAGGTATTTTGTTTAGATAAGACAATAAGTCTAACATTCCAACCACATCCAGAGACATTTTCTCACAATGAGATATAGTATGCGATTTATCTACCCTTTCTTTTTTAGAGTACCAATTCTTCATCTGAAGTGAACGTATTTTCCAAAGATATTATAATGGGGCAAACGATTATAGATAATGTCTTCGGTCCATTCTGTCGTGGTCAGCGTGACACGTAAAAATTAAGAATGACTTATGGGCTAAGCTCGCAATCACTTCGCGGCTAGTTATTGTTAAGCTCTCTTTTTCAGTGACATACGTAAATTTTAATTAAAGTCTGTTCAGTAGCGGCCAGACAGATAGAAGTGACCAATGTTTGCATAAAGTGAAAACCTCGACACAAGCGAGAGCAAAACTTATGTAAAATCTTAAGCCATTTGTAAAAAGGGTCATCAAATGATATCAATTAAAGCCGTCTAAATAGAATTATTCTAACTTCGATGGGAGAGTTAAACATTTTGGCGGTTAGAGAAAGCAATCCTGAGAGGCTAAGCTAAACGGGGTGGTGTGGGATGGGGTTGGGTGGGTGGGTCCAAAAGACATTGTATGGTTTACGTATCATACAACAACGTTTTAGGTAGTCTGAGGTTTTATGTCGAAGCAAGAACATCTTGACTTCTGGGGAGTATACAGTGTTCTACCGTTATTAATTTTCAAAGGACAGGGTCTGGAAATTGAGATACACGGCAACAGAGAACTCACATTGGGAATTCATTGAAGAGATGCGAGCGAGGGCTTAGGAAGGCAAAACTGAATTGTATTGGTCACATACAATATACATTGATGTATGTTTGTAATAATTTGCTAACATTATTCTTTTTAAATGCATACTTAAATTTTCGTTGAGTTCAGAAAATAATTGTACATCGATTTGTTTTGAATGTAATAGAAGTCATGAGGTGTATTGTATTGTGTGCATTACTATGGCATTATGAGAATTAATTTATTTTTCTTGAATGTTAAAGGAATCGTGCATCATAAATTTTGTCATGCATTTCTTCTTAAACGAATTGTGAGAATGAAATTATTTGTCATAAATAATTTGTATTATGCATGGTGAAAATTCGTACCTTCATCATCTCTGAAAATACGTATCAATTCATGGAGTATTAGTAATATAACGTTGTCAGGACAAGAGGTAAAGTCCATTAATTCGTTTGTGTACATATGTTGTGAAATCTTTTCAACCAAGCCTCGATAGTGTTAGCATTATGAAGGTGTGTCGACTGTTATAGTTCAGCTAGTGATTTATAGCCCACGGTGTGTGCAATGGTTTATCTAAGAGGTCTGAGTTTTTCATGCTTCCAGTAGGAATGCGAGGACCAGAGGGACCAGACAAGAATTTATGGTAATCGGGTTGTGAATGTGTATTAGGTTGCGAACTGGTCATGACATAGCTGTGCTGAATTTCGATAAGACAATATCTGATATAAAAAGCAGCAGAGAGGGTGAACAGACCACCCTTTTCCGACAAAAAATTGATTGAATCCTCAAAACGGAAAATAGAGCCTTCCTACGAAATCTCATATTTTAACCCAAAAAAAAAATAAGTCTCCATTTAGCAAACGGAGACTTTACGATTTTTCAATCAATTTTGGTCGCAACGATGTGGTCATCACAGTCTCGGCTGCTGCAAGTTAACAAAAATAATAAATGATTTCAACCAAATATTTGATCGAGTCCTTAGGACTTTACAAACAAACTAATCGCTAACACCTCATCTTGTAGATCAATTAAATTATTTGACTGGTCGGTGAGTCGGAAATTAATTCTCGTTAACGAATTATTATGGCATCGCATGTAGACAGGATTAATTGGGTTTTCAATAATTAGGAATCCTGGAGGAGCTGTTGGTGCAAACGAATAAAGAATATATCCCTGCTGAGCTTGATTTGATTGCTCTAGATTAATTTGATAGCTTCCTTCAATTGCATCACATGTTAAATTGAGCGCAATCACCGTTGAAATATTCACATTATGCGGGGCAATATGCCTACCGCCACCATCTGGATCATTATTATACCTGAGGAGGACAGTTGAATCTGATTTTTGTAGCGCCTTGATATCGGTTCTAACAATTCTTGTTAGTTCATCAGCGTTGTATCTGGGAAACTTAAAATTACGCAGATTGTCTTCTGTGATATTATAATCGGTTAGGAATCGTTGTTTACTGTCGCTGTTGTCATTAATTATTGTTTGAATAATTAGTTCATAGATATATTCCATGTCAGATATAAGTTGATTTATTATTTCAACGTGTTTTTGCGATTTTGTTTTCCGTAGTTGTTCTAGTTGTGTTTCATATAATTGTTTAATTTCATTAAAATAACCACGGACGTCAGTTAGCGTAAATGAAATAGTAAGAGATGAGTCGGTTGTTCTTTTAATGATAAAATCCCATTGTAATGTGTCTTTGTTGGTAAATATAAATCTATCGGCGATTTTTCCTTTTCTTATATCAGATAAATTATCTCGATAACTGGGATTGATTTCATGATATGATTGTACGTCCGTGGTTAAGTCGGTGGCGGATTTTTCCGGTGGTTTTTCAGGCCATCCTAACACTGTTCTTAACGAGCTGTTATAGATATCTACAATGTATCCCTCTGTGCTTATTTCGTTTGACGACGAGAGTGTCGGTTCATGAACTTTAATAGCTATTTTTGATTCTTTTCCAGTGATTGATTTTATTCTACGCTGAATTTCAGCATCGATTTGCTCAATTTGGTACGATCCATTTGGTAACGAAATAGTTTCCCACGCTGGAGTACCATCGGGTTTATTCTTATACGAGAACACCAGTGGGTTATTCGGTTGCTGACCGCCAAATGCAACCGATCTGATATTAGGCCAGCTATGATATACTCGTAATTTTGCCAGTGTTTTCAATTATTCGCCATCGTTAAGGGGAATTGCTAGTAGCTTCAGCCGGAAAAATCATCTAAAAATTCTAAACACCAAGTTATTTTTGATCTAATGGTGGAGATATCAACCGCGACGACATTAAAGTTTTGTTCGCGACCCTTCATAATTAACGTCGCGGTGCCACCAGAGTAGGTTTTACCGTCCGCGATTATATTAAATTGATCGATAGAAATCCACGTTAGCCTGTAGATACCATCGATCCACGTCGGCCTGAAGATATCGGCTCTCATTTCGACACTCCAGAGAATGATGAACAATGTAGTATAAACGTCTCTTATCCAATCCATGGTTCCATGATCGACCGTATACACGATATTTTTAACGCCTATGTCTGGATGCGGAATCTTTACCTGTTCAAAGTTTCTTTTTAGTTTAAGAATATCACCGTAAATATCGAGATAGTTTACATGGACTTCGGTAGAAACCATCATCCTCCCATCCCTCTTGCTAAAAAAGAATGAAATCAGAAGGTCGTTGATTCCAAGCCGATCTTGGTTTTCAATATACCGGTTGATGTTAGAAAATTTCGTCGTGATATCTTGGAGGCTACTGCCCTCAAAGAACTTATTAACAATTTCGCTGGTGAGCTTTTGTTCGTCAATAGCTTTTTTAACTTCAGCGAGGGTTGGGCCTGTCAGAGATGTGGTTTCAGACACAGGTGTTCTCCCTAAAAATTTATCAACGATGGTATTAAGTGTTGTTTGTTTCACCATAAACATATTAATATCTTTGAGAGTCATCGTAGATGTAGCCGGGGCACCAAAGAAACTATTTGCGACGTAGGCATTGTGAGTATGCTTGCCATAAACTCGCTAATTTCAGCGAGAGTCATGCCAGCCACAAGCGGGGTTCCAAAAAACTTACCAACGACGTCGTTAGTGGGTTTTTGTACCTTTTCAAGATTTTCTATTAGTTTAGAAATATCTGTGTAAATATCGAGATAATTTGCCTTGATTTCATTTTCATTCATCATCCTCCCCGCATCCTTGTTAAAAAAGAATAAAGATAGAAAGTTTTTAATTTCAGCTAGAGTCATGCCAACCACAAGCGGGGTTCCAAAGAATTTATGTACGACATTTTTGCGAAAATTATTATAACCTCGTATATAATCATCCAGCTCACGGCCGTGGGCGGCAATCGCGTCGGTGATCGTAGACACAAGTGCGCCTGGTTTAAGTCGTCCACCGTTGGAATACAGCGCAATAGAGTTTTCAGCGGCGTCGCGCTGCCGTATCAAAATGTCATCCGCGGATATATTACTGGTTTTCAATTTACCCTGGAGATCTTGAAATACAACTATTTCGTTCGGGTCAACACTTGCTAAATTTAACGTCTCAGCGATTTCATCTTTAATTATTTTTTTACATCCTCGATAGAACCCGCAGATGTTTTCGTGGTTGGTTTCGACATTGACAGAGATCGTCCCCAAATATCAATCATTATTGTAAAGACTCTAGTATTTTCAATTTATTGATTCTCTAAAATTACCTTGTAATTTCCCACTCGTGTATTTATTTACAACCAGATGAGGTGGTTTATGTGACGATGAAATCTCCGCGAGGACATTTAATACTTAACGGCCGCATATCGGTGGATCATTTAATTGTTGTGTTGGCAGCGTGGAATAAAAAATCGGAAACTCTTTGAGTTTCATCGAAGAATTTATATACCGCATAAACTCGTTCGGTGGGGCTAGCCCATATGAATCGAAATAGACAATCCCACGCGGATCGATCGCGTATGCAACCCAGTGAGTTCCTGATCCGCTGCTGTTATCAAGATTGATGATACCGGTTTCAACGCGTTTAGGTTTTCTCGGTAATTGATCTCTCATAAAAACCCCTCTGAAGTTTTTTATCGCTAGTTTTTTAGCAGCATCAATTAAATCAAAATTGGACATGGGAAGAATTGGGTTTTCAACTAATAAACCGTTCATGGTATTCTCAGGCCGGATCCGTGAACGGATCTCCCACTGTACCATGAATACGGGGTTCCTGGTAGTCTTAGACCCTTTCCCTTTTTTTATATCCTTTCCCAGTTGCCTTTTTCAACGCCATCCCTGCCGTGGTCCCAACGGCCCCCAACGCCGCCGCTTTCGCCACCGCTGGGGCAGCCGCTGCTTTCAATGCTGGTATTGCAGCTAACAATGCAAATATACCACCTGATTTTATCATGTTGGCGACTGCGGCTTTTGAAAATACAATTTGAACCCCTCGCTTATTCTTCAGCGCATCATTGAAATGTTTTTTTTGACGATCCATCAGTGATATTTTATGTGTACCGCCGGAAATCTGCGCTGGTTTTAACGTTATTGTGGTTCCACATTCTTTAGCGGATTTTGATCGCAATTTCTTGACCTAACCATCAGTCAGCTTGACACTAACAACACTATATGTCATTTTATTGTAAAACACATTTATACTTTCAATTGACCTAATTGGAAACTCTTCAAGTTTCATTAACATATTTTCCACTGGTGCATCAACGATTCTCATTCGTCCACCAACACCTTCTAACAACATTGATTTGTCGCTGAGAATAACAGCAACCGCTCTATAATTAGCAATAGCGCCACGAAGGACATTGGCTCTGAAGTGTATATCAACGACGGATTGCCTTGTTAAATCAAGATGTTCCAGCGAAAAGTAGTATATCGCATACAAGTTCTTAAAATCATGTTGCGATATTTGCAAACCAGTATCAACATTTTGATCACGGCCCATATATGACAGCATACGATGGTACACGCGCGCAATATGGTTTTGACCGAAATTAAGTTGTATGTCTTCGGATGGTTCCTGCTGGCCATTTATTCTCAACGAGACCTCAGTAACTCCTAATTGATCAAATATCATATGACTGCGCAATTGTGATTCCACTCTTGTCATATCCTGCAACGCGATAAATATATGACGTGGAGC
This sequence comes from Unio pictorum, assembly GCA_030141615.1. Taxonomy (NCBI): domain Eukaryota; kingdom Metazoa; phylum Mollusca; class Bivalvia; order Unionida; family Unionidae; genus Unio; species Unio pictorum. The sequence continues at coordinate 41,690,041 of JARLTB010000021.1, forward strand.
TGAAACGCCTTGTTGTGATGCCAAGTTCCATGTAAATGTACCATTGATATTTGATTGCTTAACATCTGTTGTTGTTGTTAGCCAACTTAGCAATGATTTGCCACCTGTGTCCATAAATGAAAGTATCCGCTCTTCCGTGGTAATTGATGGGGTCATTACTGGCATCCACAAGACCAATTTAGTCAGCATCAGCAGCAGAGAGGGTGAGCCGGACAACATTTTTAAACAAGTTTTCAATGAAATCAGGCTTAAAACAATGAAATCAGGCAAAAAAATCAAAAAAATCAATGAAATCAGGCAAAAAATAATAATGAAAAATCAATGAAATCAGGCAAAAAATAATAATGAAAATCAATGAAATCAATGAAATCAAAAAAATGACTAAGCCTCCATTCGTCTTCAACCGAATATTTGATCCAGTCCGATACGATATCGTGTCCGAGGGTCATGTAAATTTATTGTTATAAATCCGTGTGGGGCAGACTGAGCATGACTAAAGAAATTTCGAAATTGATTGAAGTCCATATCAGAACACCATGTCTGCCAAATATTTCGTAGCGTATGTGTATCAACGCCGTTGAATACAGCAAGAATATTACAGTTATCTCTGATCACTTTTGGAATCTGAGTGTAGCGTTGAGTGACATAGATCATGTCCGTGTTTTTGTGCCTGCCTCGGGAAAATATTCTAGCTGGGTTTTTTTGTTTATCTAACATTACATCGTCGTATACAACTAAATTGTTGATACTTCCATCGAGGTCTTCTACTGATGGTGCCTCGTCAATATCGGTTATAAATTCAATAACATCCTCGCCGGCAATCTCTGAAGCGTTTTCATTAAAATCTTTTAGCACTTCATAGCATCGTTGATCATCTACGCTAGGGGCAATTAAATACAACTTATCCCACTTCATCCATCTCATTATTAAATTGAGCAACAATTGCGTCTTGCCGGATCCAGATGGTCCGATTATAATTGCGCGGATAGAGTTTGGTAGCGCTGCATGATGCTTAACTGGTTCTCTTGTTTTAGTCGCTGAAAAATCAATTATATTCATATCTCTATACATAAATTATGGATCTATATTGTGTGAAGTGTAAAAAACGTACTGGCACAGATGACTTGACGACGATTACAACAAAAAATAACCGATCAGCGCTTTCTGGTAAATGCGTACAATGTAGTACAAAGAAATTTAGATTTGTTTCTAAACCCAAGGAACCTTTAAAAAAAAACGAGGAGGTGATATCGCTGCCAAATTAGCAAAACTCCTTGGAACCCCATGGGCAAAATACCCCGGAGAAAAACACCTTCCAGGGTATAGTTATTGTGGACCGGGAACAAGACTTGATATCAGACTCAATGATCAAAATCAGCCCCGACCCGGTGAGGAACCAATAAACGCTATTGATAAGGCCTGTCACCTTCATGATGTTGCTTATAAAAGCAGCAATTTGCAACACAGGCATCTAGCAGATGTGAAATTAATTCATGCGTTAAATGCTATTCCTGATAAATCCTTCAAAGAAAAATTGGCTTCATTTTTGATAAAATCGGCTATGAAAAGTAAATTGATGTTAGGTGTTGGTAATTAATAACAACATGGAATCTATTTACTATTCCCCAAGAGGATACTGGAGGGGTAAATCAGCAATCCATAAACTCGCTAGCGCCGCAAAAGTGAAAAAAACCACTGCGGCTCATTGGTTATCCAAACAGGCACTATGGCAAATTTATCTACCACCGCCTAAACAAATTAATGTCTCGCATTTTGATGTGACCGGACCCAATGAAGTTCATCAGGCTGATCTATTATTTTTGCCACATGACCACGGTTACAAATACGCATTAACCGTAGTTGATATTGCAAGTCGATACAAAGGAAGCAGAACCGTTAAAAACAAAATCGGCCACTGAAGTAGCTTCTGCATTTGAAAGGATTTATCGAAGGGGTCCTCTGCAGTGGCCAAATCTATTACAAATTGATCCTGGCAAGGAATTTCAGGGTGCTGTTTTAACAACGATGAAATATCACAATGTCACCATCAGACGGGTGCATACTGCACTGCATCGTGATCAGGCAATTGTAGAACGGTTTAATAAAACCCTTGCTGAGCGGTTATTTGGATATCAATACGCAAAAGAATTCATCCAAGAAAAAAGATCCCGTGAATGGGTTAAAAGATTACCAGCTGTGATTACTGCACTGAATAACGAGATTACTAGAACAATCAACATGAAACCTATCAATGCGATTAAAAAGAAGTCAATACCTGAAAAACCACAAAAAGATTTCAAAGAACCAATTCTTGGTAGTAATGTCATTGTGAGGTATTTATATGAACCAGGAGAGCTTGAAGGGGGTAGAAAAAGAGCTACTGATCCTATTTGGAGTGTTACTGCACACAAGATATCTAGTATAACACGATCTACGGGTAGACCTCCAGTCTATAAACTGGATTCAACTGCCCCTCAGCGGGTTTTTACTAGACAACAATTACAAATAATACCCGAGGATACTCAATTGCCACCCCATGGTCTTAACTAGCGCCGTTGCGTCTATTGCGCTCAAGACAAGTCAACATCACATTATTTCTGACATGACCGAGATTGTTATTTTTTCTGTCAACGGTGAATTGGCGAGGATCCTTATCCGAATACTGCCAACGCATTATACAATTGCAACTTGCGCAGTGATTATTCTGTTGTTTCTTCAAAGTGATTATTAATTCAGCATCAATGTCAAATTCTCGTTTGTTTTTTTTGTCCTGTTGTTTGTAACCGGAGAGTTTTTTATCAATCATTTTAACATCAATATCATCCATTGTGGTGTCATTATCATCCAGGACAATTCTTCGAAGTTGATCTATTCTTCGTACTCTGGATACTGCGAGATAAACTAAATTCGACCATTCTATGCGATTATCTACCATCCAAACAATTGTATCTGATATAGTCAATCCCTGTGAAGAATGTATTGTTGCTGCATAACCTAACGTCCATGGGGATTTATCAGCACGCAATGCATTTTCGACGACGCTGATATCAACCAGCACAATATCATTTAATACGAGAATTTGTTTTTCACTCTGTCCTGGAATATCAACTTCAATGTTCTGTTTTCGTGTATCCGATGGCCTATAACAAAGAGGCACTGGAAGTGTTGCAAATTTTTGTTTATGCAATTCAAATAACTTCATCTGAAGTGTATCCCTGACTATTTTTCTACTTGCAATGATCAAATCGTTTGGTCTCCACATTTCCCAGAAATCATTCATTGGAGTTTCTGAAATTATTTCACGGGCTATTTCACACTGGATTCTATCCGGTTGTAATCTAATTAGTTTCTTAAATTCTTTTAATTTTTCATCAAGTGATCTATGATCGGTATCAATTTCTTCATAATAGTCTACAAAACCCTTTAGCCATTCATGTGGGGATGCACCGACAAATGGTGGTGGTTGGCCGTGATCACCGCACATGACGAGTTTTGTATTTTTCAATAACAAACACTCAAGAAATATTTTTAATACATCTTCTGACACTGTGTCTATTTCATCCCAAATGATAATTTCAGGAATAAATTTCTCTCCCATACGCTCAGGAGTCCACTTATCTCCCTTCCATCGGAAAAAACTATGATAGGTACAGGCATTTACCCCTCTCTGTATCATCTCTCTTGCAAGTCTGTGTGTTGGTGTTAGCACAATCATATTTGATTTTGAAACACGATATAACTCAATTGCCCGGGTTGTTTTTCCTGACCCACCACAGCCGTTTAAATAAACTGTTTTATATCTACAGATTGGATCAGAACACGGTGGTGCATTAGAAAATTCTGAACACTGATTGCTTTCTAAATAATTATTTTCAATTGTAACATCTGCTGATGGAATATAATCATGAAGCATTTCTTTCTTAATTCTCCATGACCCCCAATTCTCGTTGCCAGTAGCCTTAAAATCAGCCATTTTGCTATTTATGTAAAATGAATCAGTGGCAACTCTAACTGCGGTGGTAGGAAATTTATTAATCATCGAAAACAGATTAATAGAAGCATAACCAAGCATAGAAGCTCTCAAATGTGTGTACTGCGGATTGTATCCATCATTGTAAGTAACAATTGTACCCAATTTGGTTCCATCGGACATAAATGCGTCCTTACGATTGACATATAGGCCTTTATTCGTTAAATCCGCGATTACAAAATCGTATTCAGCATTGTCTATAATCAATCGTGAAGAATATCTCGTATTATCGTATTTACCACCCTGAGTGAATTTACCGATTATTCTTCGTCCAAGATTTTTTGCTTCATTGTTTCTGATTTCAAATAACTGTTTGGACCAATCCATGATTTGTTGTTCATTAAAATCAGGAAACAGTTTTCGCTCTTCGCTAATTATTTTTTCTAGATCAGGTTGTGGTAACCAGACTGATTTCTGTGCTCGATAGGATATAATTGCTTCACTGACAATTAATGATTTTAACATCTTACAATCAAGCATATACCGTAATAACACTATTGGCATCCAGTGTTTTTCAGACATGTGTTTACCAATCCAAAGATAACTACACGGATGAAGTCCTGTAGCCAATTCAAATGATACCACACAAGCGAATCCGGTTAAATCAAAATCAGGCAGTGGTCCATTAATCGCAACACGGGTCATTTCGTGTGTGGGGTGTCCAAATCGTTTGAAATATTTCTCGCATTCTCCATACCCGAGAAAACTTCCTGGATAACACGCAATCATATCAACTGAAATAACGGTTTCAGGGTCGTATTTTGTATTCCATAACCCTCCATGGCTGTATTCAAGACAGGACAATTTGACATCTGATAAAAACTCACTTCGTGTTGGTTTCCACGCGTTTTTCTTTCTAGCAAAATGTGCTGCAATTGATGGTAGTGTAAAACAGTTTGCTAATAATTGATCGTTGTCTTCCCCGTCCCCAGAAAACTCACTAGCTAGTTGTTTCATTTGATTATGCAGTTCTTCAGTACGGTATAATTCTCCGTTGGGTCTTACAAACTGATCAAATTTGCATTCTTCGTCTGAAGTACTATGAAATAGCCACATTGACACAGGATCGTTTTTACTCAAATGGTAAATAGCATCAAATAATTTCTGCTCTGAAAAAAACTCTTCGGTTTGGGATAGATATTTTACGGTTCTATTCCGTGGGAATATTGTTACTGCAGATGACCACGCGTGTTCGTTATGATCAATAATTTCAATTGGGTTTCCTTTTTTTGATTGATATTTCGGTTCTTTTAATACTTCTCCGGTGATTGTTCTTACCGATATTGGAAATCTCAATGATGTTTCTAATTTAATTATATCCTGAATTGTTGCCCCATGCTCTTTTACCGTTAATTCCCACTCGGTTATTTTTTTTCGTCTTAGATCAGTTAGTTTATTTCCCCGGGACGCATTTGTGAAGTGTTCTATTATTCGTTCTGCTACACAATTGAGCCCTGTCGAATATTTCATGGGTGCTAGTTTTGCAATATCAGGTTTTTCATTGAGCGGATAGATCCCGTAAACAACTGCTGTTACAGGGTAAGATCTTTCGTAGTAGGGTTTGTCAATTCCGGTCAAAATTCCTGGTCTGGAATCCTGATTCACGGTGATAGTTTTTTTGCCCTTCAAGATAGGTTCAAATTTATCCCTAATAATCCATTTTCCATCCTCACGGATAAGGAATTTTATTCGGAAAAAATGACTTTTTTCCCCAAGACGTGAAATGATCACTGCTGCTTTTTCATCATTCATGGTAGCGTCAACAACACCATCAATTCGAAATGTTGACCAACAATAAGATGCTCCATCACGCTTGAATTCATTAAAACAGTCTCTGATGGCTTTATCAAGAATTTTATTCTTGGGTGTATTAGAAACTATATCAAGATTGAATTGAGCATCTTTCCATGGTAATTTCTTGTTACGTTTTTTAGGTCTATCGCGATTAAATTTAGGATTAATTTTCAATAATCTCTTAAACTCCCTCATGTTTCTGTCTACTACACGTTTTTTGGGTTTATCGATATTAAATTTAGGATTAATTTTCAATAATCTCTTAAACTCTTTCATGTTTCCGTCTCTTGGACGTTTGTTACGTTTTTTGGGTCTATCGATATTAAATTTAGGATTAATTTTCAATAATCTCTTAAACTCTTTCATGTTTCCGTCTCTTGGACGTTTGTTTCCGTCTCTTGGACGTTTGTTTCCGTCTCTTGGACGTTTTTTGGGTTTATCGATATTAATTTTCAATAATCTCTTAAACTCCTTCATGTTTCCGTCTATTGGACGTTTTTTGGGTTTATCGATATTAAATTTAGGGTTAATTTTCAATAATCTCTTAAACTCTTTATCAGCATTGAATTTAGCATTTTTCGAAGGCGTTCTCTTGAACTCCATCATGCTATAATTAAAACAAGCATTTAAATGAAAGATTTATGTATAATGAATCACTGCAAATGGCTTATGATTGGATCAGTAATCCCGTGTAACAAATCATGCAGAAATGAGTTCTGTGGGTATCATATGCAAAGCTTTCGTCGTGGAAGCCTTGGTCCGTTACCTTGTATTCGATGTGGGGTTGGGGTCAGGGGAAAATCACGATTATGTCTGAATTGCGGTGGTAAGCGATACAGGGAATTGAAGCGTTATTATGATAAAAGAATAAAAAATGGACAATCAATCAGAAATTTTGACTCTGAAAAAGTCTCTGACGCTGACAACGTCCTTGACAAAATCATAAGAACCCCTCAAGACTACATCGAAAGATTCATTATTGAACCAAACAATGAATTAGACAAACAATAGTATTAGTATACGAATGAACCAAGAATTCAGACAGCATCCCTTGATTACAAATTATGAAGCATCCAGTGATGGCGTTGTAAGGCACTGTAGGCTGAAGAAAACGGTCGGTTTTGTGAATAATCACGGGTATTTGAAGTTTGGCGCTGGAAAGAAGAAATATTTCAATAATCGTTTCGTGTATGAATGTTTTTATGGATTGATCGATGATGATTTTGTTATTGATCACAAGGATTCTAATCCAAGGAACAATTCTCTATCAAATCTGCAGGCTGTTACACAAAGTGAAAATACCAAACGAGGAAAGACTGGCACTTGCTCGAAAAAAGCGAGACCCGTAAAATCTTTGAATACAACAACTAATGAAGAAAAAATATTTTCATCTATGAATAGCGCCGGTAGGCACTTTGGTATTTGTTCATCTTCAGTACGATTCGTTGCAGAGGGGATTTATCGATCGGCTATTTCAAAAAAGAGCGGGCAAAAAGTTCAATTTAGTTATGTCTAATGCGTCATATTTTTCAATTAGAGATATGTCATGTTATAGAATAATGAATTCTGAAAACATGAATAGCATCATAGTTGAAATAGCAAAATTGAAAAATCAGGATATCAAACTATCAGATGGGTTAAATCCTGATCAAATTGTGTCTGATTTTCAGGATATAGAATACGGAGTTAACAACAAAAATTATATGCTACCAAAGAAATATGCACTCATCAAAAGAATTCAGAATTCTATTAGAGACTCTCTTTCATTTTCCTGTGACATCAGTGTGTTTGTCCCGTTGTATACTATCGTAGAGGGGATACGAAAAGAATTAGGTAACGAATACGAATTGAAAAAAGAAGTCAACTCTAAAATTAGAAACCTACGAGCATTAATTCAAGAAAATTGATTGCCCGACCCTTATCATTTTTTGATTGTGACCGTAAAATCTCAATGGGATTTTCATATTTTTTTAGCACTTTTGATTGAAATTATCAAAATCAGTGAATAAAAACTATTTCACACTGAATAAAATTCTAACAGCTTTTCTCTACGGAAAATCCCATGCAAAATCGACTACTTGACCCTACGTGGTTTTTTGATAAAAATCGATGAAAAATGACCAAAAGTCGCTGAAAACAGGCAAAAATTGATGAAAAATGATGAAAATCAATCTTAACAGCTTTTCTCTACGGAAAATCCCATGCAAAATCGACTACTTGACCGTAAAATCTCTTTGAGAATAACCACCAAAACTGTCAAAAAATCAGTGAAAAACCACCAAAATGGCACAAAATGGCACCAAAACTGTCAAAAAATCAGTGAAAAACCACCAAAACTGTCAAAAAATCAGTGAAATCAGTGAATAAAAAATAAAAATATTTCACAGCAATAAAAATAAAAATATTTCACAGCAATAAAAATAAAAATATTTCACAGCAATAAAATATTGGACCGTTAGGGTGGAATCATCGATGGGGAAAATTGTTTTGCAATTGAAAAATGGTTTGCGATTTCAAATAATGGTCAATGAAGCATTAACGACCCGATTGGCTCGTGAACGATTAGATGCAATTAAGAGATTTGTACCAATTCGTGACTCTGTAAGAAATAAACTGCAACAACGACAGAGTCTTCAGACTGATTTTGCTGAGGGATCTGAAGAGTTGTTTAAACCAATAACTACAACAACGAAACAGATAGTGTCAACAATCTCTGAACAAGGAAAAAAACAAGAAGAGACTTTTCTCCCTGTGTTAGAAAAAATAGCAAAAAGAACTAAACAAACAAAAAAGTCTTTAGAAACACTTCCAGTAGATATAGTAGCTACTTCACGGCAACAACAAAAAAAAAAGAGCGAGTACTAGAAGAACTAGGTGCTACTGCAAGAAAACAAGAAGAGGAAGAAGACGTTACTATAGAAAACATGTATTCACCGCAAAGTATATTTACATACTATGCATACAGCATAATTAAAAATTTTAAAGATGACAATGATTTAATTAACTTTATCGCGCGGAATTTTTCACTCGATAAAAGAGAAATAGCTGTAAACAAAGGGTATAAAGAATATATAAAAAACGACGAGAATTGGATAAAAAAAGTATACCTGGCAAACCGTGGTAGATTTAGAATCACAGAAAGTAACCGCAATGATTTTGAGAGTTTTAAAGACAAAGTATTGAGTAAAGTAGAGTATCCAACTGGATTTTTTGGTAAAGAGGAGTCAACTGGAGATGGGTATTTAGGCAGCGGCATAGTTGAAAACACTAGCGTTACTTGTCCTGGTAACATTCTCAGTGATATATCACGGTTAGAAGTTCTCATCGGAGGAAAACGAGCTGGAAATAACTCTCCAGAAATAATTAATGAAGCAGCTGATATCTGTAGACGGTTATTTCAAGGTGGTATCATGGATATCAAAACATATCGAGATTTCATTGACGAGTTAGCAAATGGGTATCACAGTGACTGAATTGAAAAATTGTTTTTTGAATCACTGATTAGATAAATAACAATTGAAAACACTAATGTTTTTATAATAATGATCATACACTACAATCATGATAAACCAACCCTCGTCTATGTAGTTAATTCACGATTGCCTGTTTATAGAGCATACTACGGAGATGGTTTAGGTAATACCATTGCTGGGTTATTTGCAAGAATGGCCCCAAAAGTGATGCCGTTAGCTAAACAATTATCAATGAAAGCCATTGATGTTATTCGTGATAGGGGTATTGGTGCTGTTGGAGATCTTGCCGGAAAAGCGTTTTCAGCCGCGAAGAATAAAATAACATCATTAGTGAGACGAAAAAAGAAACAGGTACCATTGCCATCTACAGCGGAAATGCCTGCAAGTGTTAGTAAAATTATAAATAGCGCAGTAGAACAGAAACTATCATCGCTGGGGGCTCCAAGTGACCAGGATAACATGATAGCAAACATGATAGCAGGAAGTGGCTTTAAAAAACCACGACGAAAACGCTAGCGTTTTTCACGATGAAATCCTACAATTAGCAATGAAAATCTTTTACGATGAAAATCCGATTTAGACTCTGATAAATAGAGTAAAATGTTCAAAAGGTCACCTGATCCAGCGTTTGATATGGATGCCCCAGTTGGCAAGAATGATTCTGTACGCGATTTTCAATTTTATTCTTATCATGCAATACAACCCGATCTCCGATCGCGAACTGAACTTCAAGTTCATGATACCAGTAAATACTTTTTGCCTTGTGAAGCATTTATTGAAGTAGAAGGAGAACTTGTAACAAATGATGCTGTTCATAATGATCCACCATACGACAATAACCCAACTATCAAAGTTGGCTTTGTCAATAACGGTATCATGGCGTTATTTGAAAGCGCTAAATATCTCATTGATGGAAAGGAAATTGAATCCATTGATCGTGATGTTGATGTGGCCACAACAATCATAGAGTTAGCGAGATATTCTGATGATTATACAAGATCAGCTGGTCCATCTATGATGTTTTCTAAGGATATTACTGATCACCCTGAACACAACCAGTATTCTAGAGTCAAGGCAACACATGCTTCTTCAGTTAATCCAGCACCAGCCGGATATACAAGACCAGCTGGTGATTTTGATGTCATAAATAATATTACTAGCTACAACCTAGGGTTTGCAACACGCGTAGCAACGTTGCATGGACAGCGTCGACAGTTTTCATGTGCTATTCCACTGCATCATATTTTTGGATTCTGTAGAAACGTCCGAAAAGTTATTTATGGAGCGAAGCATACAGTAGCGCTTGTACGAAAGGGTACTGATAATGATGCAATCTGGCATGATGCTGGTGTTGCTGATGGTAAAGTCGTTTTAACAAAACTAGCATTATGGATGCCAGTGTTAACTCCATCAATTACCGCAGAAGAAAAATTGTTATCATTTATGGACCAAGGAGGAAAGTCGTTATTGAGTTGGTTATCAGTGACCACTGATATTAAACTAGATAATGTTGATGATATATTTACTTGGCATCTGGCATCAAAACAAGGTGTTTCAGCTCCAAAGTCATATATTTATTGCATTACAGAATAATGCACGAGTTGGTAATCAACAACGAAGTCATATGATATTTGATCAGTTAGGTGTTAGAGAGGTCTCACTGAGAATAAACGGACAACAGGAACCATCTGAAGATGTACAACTTGATTACACTCACAACCATATTGCACGTGTCTATCATAACCTATTGTCGTTTATGGCACGTGATCTAAATGTGGATACTGGTTTGCAAATATCACAATTGGATTTCAAAAGCCTCTATCCGATTTATTACTTTTCATTGGAACATCTTGATTTGATGAGACAATCTGTTGTTGATATACACTTTAGAGCCCGTGTAACCCGTCCTGGTGGTATTGCTAATTATAGAGCGGTTGCTGTCATTCTTAGTGATAAATCAATGTTGTTAGAAGGTGTTGGAGGAAGAATGAGAGTGGTAGATGCCCCAGTAGAAAATCTTTGATTGATTTTCTCGATTTTTCATTGAAATTGTAAACGATTTAGAATCAATCTATTATGTATAATGTCATATAGTGTTATTAGTGTTGCGTTAACTCCTGGTCAAATCAAAAAATTGCAATCAGAATCGGCTAAAAAATGTGGAACCACAATCACGTTGAAACCTAATCAAATGACTGGTGGTGCAAATAAATTATCGCTGACAACTCGTCAAATAAAACATTTCAATGATGCACTTGTAGCAAAAAAAGGTGTCCAGATTACCCTTTCTGCGGCTGCTATCAAAAATATGATTAAAACAGTCGATATATTTCCATTGTTAGCTGCAATACCAGCATTGATTGCAGCAGCAGCCCCAGCAGTGGCTAAAGCAGCGGCGTTAGGAGCCGTTGGTACTGCAGCAGGAATGGCGTTGAAAAAGGCAACTGGACAAGGATATAAAAAAAAGGGAAAGGGTCTAAGACTACCAGGAACCCCGTATTCATGGTACAGCGGGAGATCCGTTCACGGATCAGGCCTGAGAATCCCAGGAACGGTTTATTAATTGAAGAATCTTTGATGGTTCCCATGTCCAATTTTGATTTAATGGATGCTGCTAAAAAACTAGCGATTAAAAATTTCAGAGGTGTTTTTATGAAAGATCAATTACCACATCAACCAAACAAAACTGAAACAGGTATTATTAATCTCGATAACAGCACCGGACCTGGTACTCACTGGGTTGCATACGCTATTGATCCACGTGGGATTGTCTATTTTGATTCATATGGATTAGCCCCGCCAAAAGAATTTATGCGTTATATAAAAAAATTTTCAATGAAGACTTGGTATTCTACGCTACCAACACAACAAATCAATGACCCACCAATATGCGGCAGCGAAGTATTAAATGTCCTTGACGCTATTTCAGCATCTAGAAAACCACCACACATTGTCGTAAATGAATACACTAGTAATCGCTTTTTAGAGAGAGGTGTATAAAATATCATGATTGATATTTGGGGAAGACCTCTGAAACCCAAACCCGATGACACTGCAACCGGTGATATAAAAAAAAAATTAAAGATGAAATCGCTGAGACGTTAAATTTAACAAGTGTTGACCCGAATGAAATAGTTGTATTTCAGGACAAACAGGGTAAATTGAAAACCAGTGATGTGTCGTTGGATGATATTTTAGTTAAACAACGACACGCAATCGAGAATACTATCGCGTTATTTTCGGATCAGGGTAAACTCAAACCGGGTGTACTTTTTTCAACGATTACAGATCGATTTAAAACTCTCAACGATGAATTAAAAAGTTCTGTGTTGGAACTAGCAACACTTCAATCTAAAACCGAAGAACACATAAAACAGTTTACCGCATTTCGTAGAAATATCATTGATAAATTTATTGGAACTACATTCGATAAAATTGAACTAAAACTCCCTGATATTAAAAAATCCATCGATGAGACGAAAATCTTCACCGAGGCCATCAAAAATGATTTTTCGAGGATGATAACAGTTATTGAAAAAACAAAAATTCCTCATGAGAAAACCAACAATGTAGTATACACAATCCAACACGGATCATTTGAGTGGACACCTACAAACAACAAATTAGATATCACTGCAACCGTTAAGGGTATTTATCGATTAACAATAGTGAGAACGACTCAATTTAATATTTCATCGTCGAGTTCATCCGGGGTCAATAATACGATTTCAACTATCATCGACAAGGATACAACTGAACAGTTCACGTTAATAGCTACTGATAAAAATTTGGTTAGGGTTTCAACAACATGGTATGTGGAATTCGTAGCGGATTTAAATTGAAAATTGAAATCGTAATTGAAAACGCTAGCGTTTTTAAAATAAAAAATGATTTCATCATCGCAATATCGTTATGATCAGGTCAGAGAATTTCAAACTAGACTCAAAACCCTGTCTGAGGAGTATGCAATGAAAATTAAAAAATATCGCAGGAGAATTACCGCAATTGATGTTACCGTGTATTCAGTGAGTGGTGTAATCACCGGAGCTGGTATTATACTGTCTTCAGTGACAATGATGGCTCCGATAGCTGTTCCAATTTGCATTTCTGCGGCAACAACAATCGCTGGAATTATTTCAATAATCACAAAAAAAATATCATCATGCAGCCAACGGAAACTACAAGACTACATAATTCAATTTCATGTTGTGTTCACTGCATGCTCGCAATTATCCTCATTGATATCGTCATCTCTCGATGATACAATTATATCAGAGAGTGAGTTTTCAGCGATGGTAGATATATATGATTCTGCGATGTCAAAATTAGAAATACAAAAACATGAGTATAATAACAATGACAACACCGATGGAATTGGAGAACACAAACCCGAAAACCAGAATGATCTCAATAACCTCAACGATATCACATAGTGAGTTCTTAGTGATGGTACGTGTCTATGATTCCGCAGTATCAAAATTAGAAATACATCATGAGTATAATAACAATGACAACACCGATGGAATTACTTCAACAAATAGTGGAGAACACAAACCCAGTACAAACCAGCATGATATCAATAACCTCAACGAATCCAGAATTCAGTGTGAATTTCCCCTCTCCGGTCCCAGTGAAGGAGATAGCGCTAGCAAAATTGCGAGTATACCATAGTTGGCCAAATATCAGATCAAAATCATTTGGTGGTCAACAACCGAATAATTCACTGGTATTTGCAAATAAGAATAAAGACGACGGTACCCCAGACTGGAACGTTGTTTCCATACCAACCGGATCATACCAAATTGAACAAATCAATGCTGAATTGCAACGTAGAATAAAATCGATTACTGGAAAAGAATCAAAAATAGCTATAACAGTTCATGAGCCAACACTATCATCTGCCATTGAAATAAGCACAGAAGGATATGTCGTAGATATATATCAAAGCTCAATAAGGACCATACTAGGATGGCCTGAAATCCCACCCCGGGAAAAAACCGTTAAATTACCAGAACCACAAAAAACCGATTATATCACCGACAGGATAAAATCTGATAATCCAGTAAAAAGCTATAGCGATTATGACAAATTGTATTTTTTTTATTGAATTGGTAGATCCTCCCACTAAGAAGATCTACCACTATCTTCGACCGGATGACATCACTGTAAATTTCGGAGCGATGAATAGCGATATTTCGTTGTTGTTTATATCCCTTAGCTCCTGCACTCTCACCCGAGATGAATTTATCAGCGTTGTAGAAACATGTAACAAAATCATCAATGACATGGAAACATTTAATGCGCAAATCATTCAAGAGGTATTAGGTGACAGTAATCCTAAAACAAGAGATTTATTTGCAACAGACTATAAGATCCGCATAGAAGATATTCCAACATTCAAACTACCAGGATATAACGTACCACAACTAACAAAACATCTCAGTGACACCATCGATGAAGGTTTCAAAAAAATCCATGACAAATGAAAAAAAGCAACATCACAACCACAAACAACTATCCTGACACACAATAATGACCCAGATGGTGGCGGCAGGCATATCGCTCCGTTCAATGTGAATATTTCATCGGTGATTGCGCTCAATTTAGTATGCGATGTTATTGAGGGAAGTTATCAATAAATTTAGAACGATCAAATCAAGCTCAGCAAGGATATATTTTGTATTCATTTGCACCAACAGCCCCTCCAGGATTTTTAATAATTGAGTCCCCGGTGAATCCAGTCTATATGCGATGTCATAATAATTCATTAACCAGAATTAATTTCAAACTCACTGACCAGTCTAATAATCTGATTGATCTACAAGGTGAGGTTTTACAAATTAGTCTGTTTGTGAAATCCTAAGGATTTTCATCCTATGACCCTAGGACCGGACTGGATCAAATATTCGGTTGAAGACGAATGGAGGCTTAGTCATTTTTTTGATTTCATTGATTTCATTGATTTTCATTATTATTTTTTGCCTGATTTCATTGATTTTTCATTATTATTTTTTGCCTGATTTCATTGATTTTTTTTATTTTTTTGCCTGATTTCATTGTTTTAAGCCTGATTTCATTGAAAACTTGTTTAAAAATGTTGTCCGGCTCACCCTCTCTGCTGCTGCATCTGGATCTGCAGGTTCCGCTGGAATTCTCCAGATTGCATCATTGTCACTACCCTTTCGCACGAGTACTACTGTATGCTTCGCTCCATAAATAACTTTTCGTACATTTCTACAGAATCCAAATATATGATGCAACGGAATCGCACATGAAAACAATTTACGCTGTCCTGCCAACATTGCTATTCGTGTTGCAGCTCCTAGATTGTACTGGGGATCAGTATTTATAATCATATTCTCGACATCAACAGCAGCAGCGCCAGCATTATTATTTGGTCGTCGTACAATAAATTGAGTGGGTCCAGCAATGTTTTTATTATCTTTTGCAAACATCATAGACGGACCTGCTGATCTTGTATAATCGTCAGAGTATCTTGCTAACCCAATTATTGTTGTAGCCACATCAACATCACGTTCTATAGACTCAATCTCTTTTCCGTCAATGAGATATCTCGCGGATTCAAATAGCGCCATGATACCATTAATGACTAAGACGACTTGGGCACCATCTGGATACGGTGCGGGTACAGCAGGAGTATCAGTAAGTCGCACAAGTTCTCCTTCTACTTCGATAAACGCTTCAGCGGGTAGAAAGTATTTGCTGGTATCATGGACTTGCAGTTCAATTCGCGATCGAATATCTGCTTGTATTGCATGATAGGAATAAAATTGATAATCGCGGACGGAATTGTCCTTGGGTACTGGGGCTTCCATATCTAACGCTGGATCAGCTGTTCGTTTAAACATTATATTAACATACTAGTATTTTCAATTGTGAAATTCTTTGTAATCATCGTCGTTTTTGTTTTCGTTTCAAACCACTTCCTGCTATCATGTTTGCGATATCATCTTGGTTACTGTTCGCCAACGACGCTAATTTTTCTTCCACAGCGCTATTTATTGCTTTGCTTACACTTGCAGGCATCACTGTTGTAGATGGCAGTACAACTGGTTGCTTTTTTCGTCTTCGCACCAATGATGCTATTTTATCTTTCGCGGTAGAAAATGCCTTTCCGGCAAGATTTCCAACAGCGCTGATTCCCTTATCACGAATAATATCAATGGCTTTCATTGATAATTGTTTAGCTAACGGCGCCACGTTTGGGGCCATTCTTGTAAATAGCCCCGCAATGGTATTGCCGAAACCATCTCCGTAATATGCTCTATAAACAGGCAATCGTGAGTTCACCACGTAGACGCTTACGGGTTTATCATGGTTGTAGTGTATGATCATCTTGTTATAAAACTAGTAGCTTTTCAATTAGTGATCAATCGCTAAGATCCATAGGATTTTCATCATAACCATGGGCATCTTTGTGATTTTCAACTAATTCAGCAATGAGTTCTCGATATACATCAATGTCCATGATACCGCCGGCAAATAACCGCCTGCAAATATCAGCGGCCTCATTAATTATTTCCGGAGAGTTATTTCCGGCTCGCTTCCCCCCGATGAGAACTTCCAGCCGTGATATATCACTGAGGATGTTACCAGGACAAGTAATTAGACCACTACCTGAAATTACTGGCGATTTCTGAGATTTAGAAAATCCCTCCCCACTACATAATCAGGTGCTTTCTCCAGTTTTTCTAAATCCGTACTTTGTATATAACTAAAAGAATCATCATCATCTCGATCAGATGGTCCAGGCGAAAGTCCAAGCGAAGCTTGGGGTGGTAGTTGTTGTTGAGATTCTTCTTGTTTAGCAGGTGAAAAAGATATTTTTTTTGCAGGTTGTTGTCGCCGCCGCTGCAGTCCTTGTGGTTTTCTTTGTGATTTTTGTTCTTCATATTTATTATACACTGTACTCACCATTTTGAGATATTCAATATATGACGTATTGTGGCTGGCAACTTTACCTGTTTTAGTTTTAATTTTGTAAAATATATCAGCCCAATGTTGTATACCTCTTACATACTTGTGCTGTTCTGGTTTTAACATTTTTTTTCTGTTTTCATACGTCGTAACAACAAGTGCATCAAACTCTGCATGGTCAGTCTTATCAATTGCTGCTAACCCTTCTTCGTTAAATCGCGCGCGTAATTCATCTACTATTTTATCATTGGTCTTTTTCGGACCAGGTGTTTTTTTTTGTAACAACGCTGATGTCTTTTCAGTTTCCGCTGCTATCTTTTCAAGCACACCAAGAACAGGCACTTCTCGTCGCTTGCCTTCCTCAGGAATATCCCCAAATATTGCTCGTTCAGTTGCTGTTTTCACATCGCTGGTCGCCTTAGTTACCGGGGCGAACAGTTGTTCACTTGACACAGAAACGTCAGTCTGCGCTTGTTGTCGTTGTTGAAGTTTCTCGCAAAGTCTGTCTCGAACCGGTATAAACTTTTTAATTGCTGCTAGCCGCTCTCGGGCTAATTTAGTTGTAAGCGATTCACCTACCATATAGTGTTTGTGAACTGAGTTTTCAAATGTGAAACTATCACAATTAAAAGCTGAGTTATTAAATAATGTACCATCAAGCTAACGTATCCATCTCGGACAAGGTTAAACTGTACGACGCTATCCGCGAGTGTTTCAGAAATAACATCGCTGGGGGTTTCAGGATTGTAATATCTGAGAACGGCGATGAACGATTTTTGTTAACGACGCTGCAACAACAACAACTACGTGAAAATGGAGGCGTCGCGGTGATTACTTGCTACCACAACCAGATATTCAGTACGCACATAACTGCATGAGCAAGCTCAAACTGCTGAGTATCCTTTCAGGAGAAAATGCCATGTGAGTGTTACAAAAAACGCTAAAAAAAAAAATTTTTTTTTACTGAAAATTTACTGAAAGCCTATTTTTTATAGTAACGCTCACGTGGTTAAGATACTGGTTTTTCCTCGTTTAATATTTTTCTAAGATCACGAACCTTAGAACCAATTTCATCTCGTTTTTGATACTCTTGGCCGAGCTTTTGACGTATTGCGTCAACGGTGCTAAATAGCGTTATAAAAGCATTAATGTCGTTACCGTACAAACAAGCATTGATGGACTTTTGAATTCCTTTCACGAGTCTGTACATCTTAGGTAAACACAATACGACCCTTACTAGACTGATACTCAATGTCTTCATATTCCGAGGCAATCCTGTCACAGTCGAGATCTTTAGATAATACTATCCCTTGATTCTGCAAATTTGAGATTTCAGCAATTATAGAATTTACATCTTTGATATCCATATTTTTATAAAAATATAATATAATATATTTTACCTCTAATTATTAAAAAAAAATAACCCTCATTTGGCAATCTCGCTGGCGCCCTATGACGTCAGAGAGACCCAGAGGTTATTTAATTAACTTAATTAAGTACATGTATATGCTGTACTGAAAACCCCATTTGGAAACCCCTTTCGCGTCAAATAACGTGAAAGAGACCCAGAGGTATGTGACAACACATCCTTGGAACTCCTTGGTTGCCTTCACATCCAAATAAGCCCAAGGGGACCCGAAACATACATCTCCGGCGGGAGGCCTAAGGTGACAAACATCATCTTAGACCGCCCAGAAGATATGCTTTGAGGTGACGTACTACATGTACTTAATTAACTTAATTATTGGACGGCACAATGCCATATATATCTCCGCTCGAGTGTTGCGGCAGATTGTAGGCATACATATACTTAATTAACTTAATTAAGGATGGAATATAATTCAATGGAACGATGATGGAATTTGTGATGTAATGATGTGGGACGGCACAATGCCATATATATCTTCGCTCGAGTGTTGCGGCAGATTGTAGGCATACATATACTTAATTAACTTAATTAAGGATGGATTATAATTCAATGGAACGATGATGGAATTTGTGATGTAATGTTGTGGGACGGCACAAGACAGCACAAACATGAAACGACGGGGCAGATTTTCTACGGCCAATCCAACCAATCAAAAGCAACCAAACTAAATTAACCCGGTTGCATGATTGACAAAAGACAACCACACGTCCGTTTTGATTGGTCGGATTTGGCTTTCGAAAGCCCCAAGCTTATTACGAGTCAAAACGTATATAAGGTGACTAATACAGCCGCGCTGATTCACGGGTGTTGTTATTCTATTCCTTGAATTACTTATTAATGCTGTTTCACAACATTTAAATGAGACAAATATTTTAAATAAAACACTAAACAAAATAATACAGTTGTTAGATAACAGCGTGTATTTTCCCTGTTCTAATTCTCTAGACAAAATGCATTATCGATTAGATCACAAAGAGCTGTATACAGAGGAATTTTAACCACGCCCACCTACTTCAATGAATGGGAAACACTAGTGTTTCAATGCTCGTTCCGGCTGAGCGAACATAGGTATTGCGCTGGATTATAAAGAACGTCTGTACTAAAAGTGTATTATAGATGGTCTAAATAAATACAACTGTTTAAATAATGCAGTTTTAGCCAAAGCGACAATAAAAAGTTTTAGAATTGATAAAAATACAACTCTAC
The DNA here is from genome assembly GCA_030141615.1 of Unio pictorum. Classification (NCBI taxonomy): domain Eukaryota; kingdom Metazoa; phylum Mollusca; class Bivalvia; order Unionida; family Unionidae; genus Unio; species Unio pictorum. Next base: position 41,709,911 of record JARLTB010000021.1, read on the forward strand.
CGAAACTATGTATTATACTCCATTACAGTCACGTGCGCGCGACTAGTCAAGGTATACTCTCTCTACAGGTAATAGCAGACGGCACAATTCCTTTGACGTCATAATACAAGGGAACTTAGTGAGTAGAGAGTGAGTTGCGGCGGATTTATCCATAAAAGATTTATCTCCCTTGAATCGTTTCAGGTGTATACGAATTTTATTTTATGACCATTTTTTTCGACAGAGTTAATGTAGTTATATTTTCTGCAACAAATCGTATTGAAGACCTACAAATGACAAAGTATCTACTCGCTTCATTTATTGATTGAAATATTTTCTCCTCTTTGGTTTCTAAATCAAACGATTTGACCCCCTAGGGCGTTTTGAGTGCCTGCCAGCGTTGCTTTTTAAAAGGTTATCGCGCTGAGAGATGGATTGAAGATTCTCAAGACAATTATCAGTCTTCACGCCATTTATGTGATCAATCGCAAAGCCATCTTTTATCAATCCGTTATGACATTCAAAAATAATTCTATGACAGAGATATTTTTTATTTCTAACACTAAACAGCAAATATCCCATATTATTCAGAAATCCAACCGGTTTTTTTAGTCTGCGGTGCCTGACAACACCATCACTGGAGGCTTCGTAATTAACAAGCACTAGATGGGGTCTGAAATCTTGGCTCATTTGTATAATAATACTGCTTATCTAATTTATTGTCTGCTTTAATTATAAACCTCTGGATATAATCTTGAGGGGTTTTGATGACTTTGTCATCGTTAGGGTCAATGACGGTATTTTTTATTCGTTTGTCATAATAGCGTTTTAGTTCCCTGTATCGTTTGCCGCCGCAACTGAGACATAATTGTGATTTTCCTCTAACGCCCACCCCACATCGGAGGCATGGGAGAGGGCCGAAGGAACCGTTGCGAACGCTTTGTAAATGATACCCACAGAATTCGCTTCTGCATGATTTGTTATACGGGGTTGTTGATCCAATCATAAGCCATTTGCAGTGATTCATTATACTATATTTTTCTGTTTAAATACTTGTTTTAATTATAATATGAAGGAGTTCAAGAGATTATCGAAAATTAAGCCTTGGAAAAATACTAAATTCATTGATTATACCATGAAAGAATTCCAAAGATTATCGAAAATTAAGCCTTGGAAAAATGCTAAATTCAATCTCGATAAGGAGTTCAAGAGATTATCGAAAATTAAGCCTTGGAAAAATACTAAATTTCAATCTCGATAAGGAGTTCAAGAGATTATCGAAAATTAAGCCTTGGAAAAATACTAAATTCAATCTCGATAAGGAGTTCAAGAGATAATCGAAAATTAAGCCTTGGAAAAATACTAAATTCAATCTCGATAAGGAGTTCAAGGAATTATCGAAAATTAAGCCTTGGAAAAATGCTAATTTCAATCTCGATAAGGAGTTCAAGAGATTATCTAAAATTAAGCCTTGGAAAAATGCTAATTTCAATCTCGATAGAGTCTCTGATACACCAAAACGTCTAATCGGTGATAGAACTATACTAAGTAAAATCAGGGAGTGTTTTAATGAATTCTACCGAGACGGTGCAGCATACTGTTGGTCGACATTTCGAATTATTGATGAAGATGTCAATGTACCCAGCATCGATGCTACTATGAACGATGAAAGAGCAGCTGAGATAATTTCACATCTTGGCTGGAAATTCAAGGGTAAATTGCAAAGCAATTCCCATCAGAAGTATTTTTTGAGAATAAAATTCATTATCGAAGTCGAAGGCAAATGGATTATCAAGGATAAATTTGAACCAATCCTCAAGGATAAAAAAACTGTCATTGTAAGTAGAGATTCCAAACCAGGAATTCTAACTGGAATTGACAAACCATACTACGAGAGATCTTATCCTGTAACAGCAATTGTTTATGGGATATATCCGTTAAATGATAAACCCGATATTGCAAAACTAGCTCCTATGAAATATTCTAGTTCACTGAATTGTGTAGCAACACGGGTAATGGAACACTTCACAAATGCATCCCGAGGAAATAAACTAACTGATCTGCGACGTAGGAAAATAACCGAATGGGAACTGACAGTGAAACAGCACGGTGCAAAGATTTCTGATATAGCTAAATTAGAAGCATCATTAAAATTCCCAATATCAGTAACGACAATAACCGGAGAAGTATTATACGAACCGAAATATCAATCGCGAGGAGCTCCAATTAAAATTATTGATCATAACAAACACGCGTGGACGGCTGCAGTAACAATATTTCCACGAGATAGAACCGTGAGATATATCCCTAAGGAGTTCGTCGGTGATGTTTTTTATAATGAGAAATTATTCGATGCTATTCACACGCTGTGTAAGGATGATCCTGTGTCAGTGTGGTTACTTAGAAGTGATGAAGATCCCGAAATAGGATTTGATCAATTTGTAAGACCAAATGGTGAATTATATCGCGTTGAAGAATTAGATAACAGAATGAGAAAAATCGCTAGTGAATTTGCCTTGCAAATTTCCATTTTCATTGGAAAATCCAAAAGAGATTTCATTCCATGAAAAACTACTCGCGGATAGCTTCACAATTCCATCAGTGGTAGCTCACTTCGCAAGAGAAAAAATCTCATGGCGTCCAACACAAAGTGATTTTCTCGAGGACGTTAAATTGAGTTGCGTCAAATTTGGTCATGGAGGACTGTGGAATACAAAATACCATCGTGGCGGTATGATTTCAATTGATATATCCGCGTGTTATCCTGGAAGTTTTCTCGGGTATGGAGAATGTAGTAACTATTTTAAACGATTTGGACACCCCACACATGAAATGACTCGTGTTGCGATTAATGGGCCATTACCTGATTTTGATTTAACCGGATTCGCTCGTGTGATATCATTTGAACTCGCTACAAGGTTACATCCGTGTAGTTATGTTTGGCTTGGTAGACATATATCTGAACAGGCCTGGATGCCAATAGTGTTACTACGATATATGATTGATTGTGGTATGCTAATATCGTTGATTGTTTCCGAAGCTATTATATGCTATCGAGCTCAGAAAGAAGTTTGGCTACCACACCCCAAACTAGATTATATAATTAGCGAACAGCGAAAACAGTTTCCAGATTTCAATGAAGAACAAATCATGAATTGGTCTAAGGAGTTATTTGAAATTAAAAAAGAACAAGCAAAAGATTTTGGACGAAGAATAATCGGTAAATTTACCCAGGGTGGACGATACGACAATGCAAAATATTCTTCGCGGTTGATCATAGACATCGCTGAATACGATTTTATTGTAACGGATTTAACGAAACAGGGAAAACTTGTAAATCGTAAAGACGCTTTCCTATCCGATGGAAGACGATTAGGTACAATTGTTACCTATTGTGATGGATATATTAAACAATATACGCTTTTGAGAAGTTCTATGCTAGCTTATGCTTCTATCAATTTATTTTCGATGATAAATAGATTTTCTAATACCGCAGTTAGAGTAGCCACTGATTCTATGTATATCCACGAGAAATACAAATCAGATGTAGCTAAATTCACAGATCAGGAGGCAAATTGGGGATGTTGGAGATTTAAAAAGGAGACGCTACACGAGTATTGTGAATCGGCAGATGTTACCATGGATGAAAAGTACTTAAAGTGTGATGAGATTCAATCCGAATTTTCTAATGCACCACCGGTATCTGATCCAATATGTAGATACAAGACAGTTTATTTAAACGGTTGTGGTGGGTCAGGAAAGACAACTCGTGCAATTGAATTATATCATAGAAACGCTAGCGTTTCAAAATCAAACATGATTGTCCTAACACCAACTCACAGACTCGCCAGAGAGATGAAACAACTAGGGGTAAATGCCTGTACTTATCATAGTTTCTTTCGATGGAAAGGCGATGAATGGACCCCTGATCTAATGGGTGATAAATTCATTCCTGAAATCATAATTTTTGATGAAATATGCACAGTATCGTTGAAAATATTACAAACATTTCTTGAGTGGTTGTTATTGAAAAATACAAAAGTCGTCATGTGCAGTGATAACGGCCAACCACCACCATTTATCGGTGCATCCCCCCATGAATGGCTAAAGGGTTTTGTAGACTATTATGAAGATATTACCTCTGATTATAGATCACTTGATGAACAATTACGCGAGTTCAAAGCGCTAATTAGATTACAGCCGGATAAAATCCAATGTTAAATAGCGCGTGAAATAATTTCAGAAACTCCCATGAATGATTTTTGGGAAAGGTGGAGACCAAACGATTTGATAATTGCAAGTAGAAAAATAGTCAGAGACACACTTCGGATGAAGTTATTTGAAACACATAAAGAAACATTTGCAACACTTCCAGTATCGTTGTGTTATAGGCCTTCGGATACACGAAAACAGAATATAGAAGTTGATATTCCAACACCAAAATCCGAAGGATTTCAAAGACAGAATTTAGTGTTAAATGATATTGTGCTGGTTGATATCAGCGTCGTTGAAGATGCATTGCGTGCTAATAATTCCCCGTGGACGCTAGGTTACGCAGCAACAATACATTCTTCACAGGGATTGACTATATCAGATACAATTGTTTGGATGGTGGATAATCACATCGAATGGTCGAATTTAGTCTATCTTGCAGTATCCAGAGTACGAAGAATAAATCAACTTCGAAGAATTGTTTTCGATGATGACACCACAATGGATGATGCTAGCATCGTTGGTGTTAAAATTATTGATAAAAAACTCTCCGGTTACAAACAACAAGACACAAAAACAACGAGAATTTGACATTGATGCTGAATTAATAATTACGCTGAAGCAACAACAGAATAATCACTGCGCGAGTTGCAATTGTATAATGCGTTGGCAGTATTCGGATAAAGATACTCGCCAATTTACCATAGACAGAAAAAATAACAGTCTCGGTCATGTCAGAAACAATGTGATGTTGACTTGTCTTGAGTGCAACAGACGCAACGGCGCTAGTTAAGACCCCGCGGTGGTAATTGAGTATCGTCAGGAATCACTTGTAATTGTTCGCGTGTAAAACCCAACTGAGGAGCAGTTGAATCCAATTTATAGATTGGAGGTCTACCAGTTGATCGTATTATAGTAGATATCTTGTGTGCAGTAACACTCCAAATAGGATCTGTAGCCCTTTTTCTGCCACCTTCAAGCTCTCCTGGTTCGTATAAATACCTAACAGTGACATTACTACCAAGAATTGGTTGGGAAACGCTATAATCTTTTTGTGAAATTCTTCGAATTTCCATTTTAGGTATAGACTTCTTTTTAATCGCGTTGATAGGTTTCATGTTGATTGTTCTAGTAATCTCATTATTCAGGTGGCGCTCTACAGTTTCGTACTTTGCACAGGGTTAGAATTTTAAAGAAAAATAATTTTCTGGGATTTCTTCACTGGTTATACTGGCAATATAATAAAGACTTTGTATATCTTAGGTGTTGGGAGAAGAACTTTCAATTCCCTTTATTTTGATGTATGATTGATGGGTGTACTTTAGGTTCTAGAGTATACAGCTTGGGCTAACATAAGATGTGCTCATGTAAACAAACTGCTAGCTCCGCATGGTCATTTTCACTCCCTGGACTTCAGAGGTAAATTGTAGAAAAATGGTACGATAACTTTTTTTACTTTTCAGATATTTTGTAATTTGTTCATTGCACTTTCAGAAGCTGCTATTGCCTACTTCAGCAAAATTCGTTTTCCCTAGTTTAATAACTGCTAAAGTTAGTGTACTTTTGATTAATTCTGGCTAATTTTTCAAGCACATGGGAGCATCCATTTTGTTATACCATGCGCTTAAATCATTTACAATTTCCACAAGTGCAGTATCCAAAGAAATATCAGCCACATTACATCAAAGTAGCATTGAGATATGCCAACATTATCTCCATTGTGCATGTTACAAATGCAAACAACTTCACCTCACATACGTCACTATCTGAAAAGTACATATTAACTGGTGAGCGCCCCCATAAAGAGCATTCGGGTGTATGCCCATGGAGTTATATTTATTTCTGTTTGTATTAATATTGGCTCATTTAGTTTAAATTCACTGCAGTTTAGAACTTAAATGTCTTTACATTCCAAATTCTGCTTTAATTAAGCGGCTGCAGGTGGGCTTGAGAAGAGTTATGTCCCTTGCTATTGTACACAATACGACATAGACTTGTGGCAATTAGAAACCTCTGTGTGTCATTGTTTTTAAAAATGTTTCATTAATTTCACATTTCTCAAGGAAGATGCCATCAGTTCTTCTTTGAACTGGTAATAATTTGGATATTTTTCCCTGTTTTTTCATTGTCAAATTAAACTATTAACAAAATTTATTTTCTTGGTATTAAATAATTTTGTATTGACATATAAAAAAAATTCTATAGTATCATATGGTCATGGTTTATTAAGCTAAGTCAGAAATATTTCAAACTAAATTAACAGTTCAAGATATAATGACATATAAAAGAGCTTCAACTCAACATACATAAGTCTGCAGCAAGTGTCACATTTGGACAGGCTCACATGAACAACATGGTTATAGAATAATTTATGTAACCTTTCGTGGGAAAAGAAAGATTGCTTTGGCTCACCGACTAAGGTTCTATGTTGAAACTATGGTAAATTCACTACCATATCAGTGTGACGTATCACATAGATGCCATACAAAAACATGATCATTTATCACTTGAACCAAAAAAGAGAAAATTTGGCTAGAAAAATCATGTAAAGCCTATGGTATAGGCCAAGGCAATATGGGCTAGGGGAGTGGTGTATACTGTGATAGTCAGGTACATTTAATAATTGTTACATGCATTCATTTAAAGGATTTAAAGTGTATGGATGTTCATTGGGTACAAAATTATTTATTGAATTAGCAAACATTGAATTTTGTACAAGTTTTCTGTTTCTTTTTTGTTTGCGTTTGATGTAGCATATGTACTTGTACTGAAGACTTGATTTCCTCTCCCTATCTTTTACTGTTCTATGATCTCATTCTGCTATGAGCTGAAATACTGGATCAGACTGAGTAGAACAATTCCATGAGACTTGGTCAGTGGGAGTGTAAAGTTTCCTGTACCATACTCAGAGCTATGAGGGAATGAATGACATAATGCATCAAAATGTCTGCTCCATACTGATATTTTAGGTGCATAGGTAAAAATGATATTGTGCAAGCTCTTGCACTTATTTGTGTTTAGAAAGTGTGAAATTTTACTTAGCTTGACATCTAAGACAAAATTTCTTAGTAAATATTCAAGCTTTTTAATATAAGAAAGATTTAAATGTTTCCCATATAGCAGAAATTTTGAGTAATAGAATGCTAAATGGGCAAGTCAGTCACTCCAACTTTGGCCTTGTAGCAAGAAAGTGCCAACATCGCATTTAAATTTCCTGTGCCTGGGCCTCACTTTCTATGTCCTTGGCACTTTTCTGGACAGGCAGTCTGTTCTGCTTCCTGCAGATTGCAGTTTGTACATTTAACTGTTAAAAAGGCACACAGTCCTTGAGTTTTGCTTTTATACATCGGTGGATTATATCGCTTGCAATTTCCAGCTCAGTCATACATTATGCACAATGTTCCCAATATCCTAGTTAGTTTTGGTATGTTCATAATTACATTTCCATTGATGTTGACAACATGCTGCAACATGTGACCCAACAATTAAGTTTTCTTCATTTCTTTCTTTCTCCAATTCAGGGCAAAGCTTGGGTGCACTTTATTTGGGCCACAGGAAGATAGTGATTCTTCATATACATCAATTCTTGGGCGCTTTATTTGTGGAGATGTAGAACCAGATTGCAACCTGAATAGGTTGGTCACTCTTGGATACTCGTAATCCATAGTCCTATGGTTGACTGTGTTGTATGAACTCTTGTGGACAAATAGCTATTTTCTTAGCTCTTCCTTTAGCCATGTTTTCTTAGATAGTGGCTAATGTGGGTTGATGTAGTATTAGTGACATCATGGTTACCAGTTGTTCCTGGTTGCGATGGATCTTAGACAGTATGTAACATCATAATCAGGCTGGGGCTTGAAATTGTTGGGGAAACACAGCTACCCCCTTTTTTGGCATACAAGTCTGCATGTTTTGGTTTTATAATTAATGTTACCATATAAAGCAGTCAACATATTTGATTTTCATTGTAATCAATTATGTATGTAATCATCAATCACATTCCTGGTCCATGGAATGGTCTCACCAGGAGTTAATTCCCCTTGACTTTTCATTTCAATTCTTTGACATACAAGCATTAGTGCAAATTCAAATTAGATTACTAGTGCCGGGGAAAAAAGTAATTATTTACAAACAATATATATATTTATGTCTACTGTTATGAATTTATAGCATCAAGGACTTTTTTTCTTAATCCAATGCTGGACAATTTTTGCACTATTACCTCAAACTTTATGGAATTTTCCTCACTTTTCTCAATGATTTACATGTATACATGACCCAAGTATAGTTTGCAACTTTGGAAATGATCTAAATACATTATTTGATGTTTGGATTGAAAAATAAAACAAATACTTCATATGCATTTATTCTTGAATGTCTTTCTTTAATGTCAAAATAATAGCATTTCCCAGTGACGTTAAAATACAGTTTTGACGTCATGAAGCTACATTTAAGTTACTTCAGAGGGGTATAGTAAATTAACTATGTGTTTGTAATTTTGGAAGTAAATACCATGTATGATATATCAATATGTTTGAAATTGACTGCAGAATATGACAAGTTTTTCAATAAGTTGAAAACACATCTTCAGTGGTTCTTTAAGGTGGCGCTCTACAGTTTCGTACTTTGCACAGGGTTAGAATTTTAAAGAAAAATAATTTTCTGGGATTTCTTCACTGGTTATACTGGCAATATAATAAAGACTTTGTATATCTTAGGTGTTGGGAGAAGAACTTTCAATTCCCTTTATTTTGATGTATGATTGATGGGTGTACTTTAGGTTCTAGAGTATACAGCTTGGGCTAACATAAGATGTGCTCATGTAAACAAACTGCTAGCTCCGCATGGTCATTTTCACTCCCTGGACTTCAGAGGTAAATTGTAGAAAAATGGTACGATAACTTTTTTTACTTTTCAGATATTTTGTAATTTGTTCATTGCACTTTCAGAAGCTGCTATTGCCTACTTCAGCAAAATTCGTTTTCCCTAGTTTAATAACTGCTAAAGTTAGTGTACTTTTGATTAATTCTGGCTAATTTTTCAAGCACATGGGAGCATCCATTTTGTTATACCATGCGCTTAAATCATTTACAATTTCCACAAGTGCAGTATCCAAAGAAATATCAGCCACATTACATCAAAGTAGCATTGAGATATGCCAACATTATCTCCATTGTGCATGTTACAAATGCAAACAACTTCACCTCACATACGTCACTATCTGAAAAGTACATATTAACTGGTGAGCGCCCCCTCAGTGCGGTAATCACAGCTGGTAACCTTTTGACCCATTCACGAGATCTTTTTTCTTGGATGAATTCTTTTGCGTATTGATATCCAAATAACCGCTCAGCAAGAGTCCGATTAAATCGTTCTACAATTGCCTGATCGCGATGTAGTGCAGTATGCCCCCGTCTGATGGTGACATTGTGATCTTTCATCGCAGATAAAACAGCGCCTTGAAATTCCTTGCCAGGATCGACTTGTAATAGATTTGGCCAGCGTAGTGGGCCTCGTCGATAAATCTTTTCAAATGCAGAAGCAACTTCAGGTGATGATTTTGTTTTTAGCGGTTCTGCTTGTTTGTATCGACTCGCAACGTCAACTACGGTTAGCGCGTATTTGTAACCGTTGTCATGTGGTAAAAACAATAAATCAGCTTGATGAACTTCATTGGGTACAGTAACATCAAAATGCGAGAAATTGATTTGTTTAGGACGCGGTAGATAAATTTGCCATATAGCCTGTTTGGATAACCAATTAGCCGCAGTAGCCTTTTTTACTTTTGCGGCGTTGGCGAGTTTCTTGATTGCAGCGTTACCCCTCCAGTATCCCCTCGGAGAATAATAAATAGATTCCATATTATTAATTACCAGCGCCCATCATCAATTTGCCTTTCATAGCCGATTTTACCAACCACGAAGCCAATTTTTCTTTCAAAGATTTATCAGGAATAGCATTTAACGCATGAATTAATTTCACATCCGCGAGATGCCTGTTTTGCAGATTGCTGCTTTTATATGCAACATCATGAGCATGACACGCCTTATCAATAGCGTTTATCGGATACTCGCCGGGTCGGGGCTGATTTTGATCATCAAATCTAATATCTAATCGTGTTCCGGGGCCACAGTAGCTATATCCTGGAAGGTGCTTTTCTCCGGGGTACTTTGCCCATGGGGTTCCAGGGAGCTTTGCCAATTTGGCTGCGATATCACCTCCTCGTTTTTTTAAAAACATCTCCGTATTTCATAGAAACAAATCTAAATTTTTTTGTACCACATGTTGCACATCTACCAGTAAGTGCTGATCTGTTATTTTTAGTTGTAATCGTCGCCACATCATTTGTGTTAGTACGCGTTTTACACTTCACACAATATAGATCCAAAATTTATGTATAGAGATATGAATATAATTGATTTTTCAGCGACTAAAACAAGATAACCAGTTAAGCATCATGCAGCGCTACCAAACTCTATCCGCGCAATTATAATCGGGCCATCTGGATCCGGCAAGACGCAATTGTTGCTCAATTTAATAGGGAGATGGATGAAGTGGGATAAGTTGTATTTAGTTGCTCCTAGCGTAGATGATCAACGATGTTATGAAGTGTTAAAGGATTTTAACGAGAATGCATCAGAAATTAAGGGTGAGAACGCCATTGATTTTATAACTGATATTGACGAGGCACCATCCGTGGATGACCTTGATGGGAGCATTAACAATTTAGTCGTATACGACGATGTGATGTTAGACAATCAAAAAAACCCAGCTAGAATATTTTCCCGAGGCAGGCATAAAAACACCGACGTGATATATGTCACTCAACGCTACACTCAGATTCCAAAAGTGATCAGAGATAACTGTAATATTCTTGCTGTGTTTAACGGCGTTGATACACATACGTTACGAAATATTTGGCAGACATGGTGTTCCGATATGGACTTCAATCAATTAAAAAATTTCTTTAGTAACGCTCAGTCGACCCCGCACGGATTTATAACAACAAATTTACATGATCCTCGGACACGATATCGTATCGGACTCGATCAAATATTTGGTTGAAATCATTTATTATTTTTGTTAACTTGCAGCAACAGAGAGGGTGATGACCACATCGTTGCGACCAAAATTGATTGAAAAATCGTAAAGTCTCCGTTTGCTAAATGGAGACTTATTTTGTTTGGGTTAAAATATGAGATTTCGTAGGAAAGCTCTATTTTCCGTTTTGAGGATTCAATCAATTTTTTGTCGGAAAAGGGTGGTCTGTTCACCCTCTCTGCTGCTTAAAAAGATGAGCGTATTGTTTGTTCGCATTTGAAGAAAAAAACCTGACACATATTTAGGTTTGTATTATTTTTATTTAAATGAATCCATGCCTGTATGCACTTTGTGAAAGACCGCTGTCTACAACCATGGCGGCTGATGACCCGAAAAGGCTAGCAGGAGAGAAAGAAAAGGAAATGATATACAGCACCGCCAACTTATCATCAACAGTGATGATTTAAAGACCAGAAGCAACACGCGATGCTGACATGCCGAGAATTTGAGTTAGATCATTCCCTCGATTATATGATGCAATTCGTTTTATCGGTGTAACTGAACGGCTAATTGAATTTCACATAAAAGTTTAACTCTATTTCTACGAGAAAGTGACATATTCAAACGTCATGCTCAAATGTTTTGTTTTTTGTTTGTTTATATAATTGAATTGTAATATTTTACAATAGAAGGCTTGTATTGTTATGTTCTATATCTTTGCTCAAATCTATGTGATTTTATTCTTTACTCAATTCGGGGAATAACAGCCCGGTCGATCATCTCCTAGATAGCTATAACCAGACACCATAAGGAGTGGGGATCTCACTCATCACTACGAGTTACATTTACACGGCTATAACATACATGCATACAATGCTATGAGATTATGATATTGTTTTGAATATATGGTTGACAATTATGCAAGAGCAAAATGCATACAACACCTATATGTAGGTAAAACCTTGGTATTTTTTGTATTACTTTATTATGCTAATTGCCGCAGTTTTGTCTAAACAATTAGTGGTAGTGCCTTTACTGGATTTTAGTTTCTAATCACTAGGGAAGTTTGTATAATGATAAAGCAGTTCATTTTCTCGCTTGAACTCAATTATTTGAGACGAGATTCCAATTTAGCTTGCAAATACATGTCGTCTTTTAAATGTTTGAAGCAGACGGGTTTCATAGCCGCTTGAGACGTGTACACAGCTTACAAATTAATACCATTATGTTATTGTTTGAAATTGATTACTTTAGCTTCAATCCAATTAAGCCCGTAGATTCCGCTCTAGGATTGTTCGAGGCGGACAAGTATTTCAGACTAGCTTTCGAAAGTTAGACTTTAATGCTTTATTTGTAATATAACAGTCAAACCAATGAATCATAGCAAAATGCTCGAGATGGCGGGAAAAACTACGGTTTAACACAATTTTGCACTAAAGAATTGTCTTAACTGGCAAGATACCTAAAATATGTTAATTTATAGAACACTTCGATATATTATTTACCTTTCGGCCTGTCTTTCTCGTATAAACGAAATAGTTTGCTGCATGCAGCTTTTTTCCCCCAACGTTATTGGCGTACACGTTTTCAATCGTGAAAGTGTCAGAATAGTATTGTGTATGTGCAAAGCCAATTCACTATAGTATATGCACTGCCAATTCACTATAGCACACGGCAGAATATGTTACAAAATGTTTACCTCAAAACAATATTGGCTTCGTTTTATAGCGGCTTTATCTCTATTGCCGGAAATATAAAGAGCTTACAAGACGTGTCTTGCAACCAAATATTTCAAAACATTCATTTCATTTTGCGTCGTGGTTTTGCATTTGAATGCATAAAATCAATTTCTGTCTGTATTAATCATTTATGAATACACAGCAACCTTGCCGACGTTCATATCAGGAAACATTCATGATGCATAGGTTAGCTGCATGACAATTATACTTATATGCAAATATCCGCAGAAAGAGAAATAATAATAAATATGAGGCATATTATGGGTAAAATAAAACTATATTTTAGGATCTTTACTATTTGTGCTTAAAGTGTCAACTTTCCATTTCATGAATGTATATAAAAGCCCAATACTAATTTAACAGGGTGTTTATTTACCTTTGCTGGTCGATTTGTTATTTTTTATCCGAAAGTTCATCTCCATCAAGAAAATATGCATATGATTCAAACTGATTCGATGAAGCTAACGAACATCCTGAACCTTTCAAGTTGTCTGAGTATTGTCTGCACACCAACTTGACAGTAATCTTTCAATCGTAATCTTCAGTAAAAAGGTAGCTGAATACTAGTCAGTTCAGATAGCGAGTTATCGCTGCACGCAATCAACTATATTGAAACGGGCTAATAAACTAATACGCCGATAAGACTGTTGTTGGTCTGTGATAATGAATAAAAGCGACACAAAGACGATTTATAATTGTGGAATAAAACAGTGATGATTATACTAACGGTCAAGAAAGAAGCGATAAGAAAAAGACGGAAAGATAGACATTAATTAATTACTATTGCTATTTTATTCTGTGTCACAAACGGAAAAAGGAAATTAATTTTCATTTACTCCGTATGCTCGAAATATCTTTGTATATGATTTGAAGACTTCGTTCTCATGGTATCGTCTAATATAATTCACAGAATGTCCAGATTCTTTCCTAATATTGATTATTTCGACGATCCATACGAACATTGCAATACCAAAATCCATTGGTTAGTTGTTATTATACTATTATCATCGTTGTGGACGTAACGTTGCCTGACGTTCATTTGCTCTTAACTATCTTGTTTTTCCAGAACATCCACTATTCCTGATTACTGCCTGTAAATAAAATAAACCGCAACAATCCAGGCAGTATCTTTCATTAAATGGCGGCGCTTATTGGATGAAAGTCACTTCGAGCTGTGAATTATTGCGGCACGCAAGCAACAATTGTGACAAAGCACGGTTTGTAATGTAATAGACATACAAGGCAACCTTCAGCTAGAAGCCATACAATCAACAAGGAAAGGAACAAATTGAATTTGTGTCAAATGAATCAGGAATATCAGTAACTAAGGCAACAGTTCAACATTAAGCAAGATGTTGAAGTCTGGATATGGCTAAAGTCAAAACACATAGCGCTCAGATTGAGAAATTAATTATACATGGATTGTATTTTGATTATATTGTAATTAATATCTTGATGAATATACGGTCATGCATGTATTTGAAATATTAAACAATATTTCATCCAACACGTGTTTGTATCAAAAACGACACTTCTGGCCTCACGCCTAAGTTTTGTTTCATATTTTCAACATTCGCGTAGGCTACCTCGTCATCTAAGTCCGTTACACTGATAATGAAAACTTTAGCGCGAAGGGCAGATGCTCCGACAGTTTTAGCAAACTTGTTCCCATACATCTGCATTTGGTGTATTTCTTTCAAGATGCCATAAAGAGGCATATGCATCAAATAGGAATTTGTCTTTAAAGCGCTAACGGTATTTGAATAGTGTAATCTAAAACCTACAACACAGTCTTTATGTTTCATTTACTGCGTATAAGGGAACCAACTGAACTGTAAAGTCCCCTGAACTTGTTGACCAGTGATTTTTGATAATACATTATGCTATTAACTCTAAGAATAAATGCATCAAATCAACCAGTATTGTCATATCACATGTCTCTGTCATCTATGTTAAAAATTAGTATGATTTTGACCCTAGCTCTGAAATTTATAAGGCCATTAAGATAGCACGCAATTTGTTGAACGTGGTATCTAATTCGATACCTAGATCGATTGTCTAAAATGATAGCGAGATCGTTCATGCCAATTGACAGAAAAATGTCATTTCCTATAAAGCAAGGTGCAAGAAACCTGAAATGTACCTAATCTCCGAACATATCGAGATGTGATGCCCTATTGACGAATTTATAGTGTTGTCGCAGAATAGAAACCGAGTGGATTTTGGATTAAATGAATAAATCAAACACAATGTGTGAAAGATGCAAATGTATGAACTTAATTAGTAAAGAAAAATATATGATGTATAAATACAATGACTCACAAGCTCACAACATACGATTGATCCAATCACTCTATACAAACATTCACACATTGAAAACAAATCAACAATATTATATAAATCTGAAATACAGATACAAGAAATCTCGTATAGTCTTATATAATAAAAAATGTAGCCAACTGAAGGAACAATAATTGGACCAATCATATGCTTCTTGACACTTGTACAGTCAAACGATTCACGAACTGATAAACCACACAGCTCCACCGAGTCATTGGGTTGGCCCACACTTGTATAGGCCGCTCGCAACCTTCACGGATCCACCACATGTACAGAGTCATACGTATACGCACGTACAGACAGCATACAGCACCCTTGTATTAGCTAAGTCTAAAGTCGTGGCTCCACCACATGAACAGACATATGTACATACATATAGACAGCTCAAGATAGATCTACTAGTCAGTTAAACTCGTCAGCTAGCTAAATTCATCACACTCGTTAGCTACAATAAAACCAAAAGGGTAATAATAATGAGTTCTGGAAAATGCTAATACATTAAACTCTTAATAGCAACTCGAAATTAACAGTTCACAACGTTTTAAATCTGCATTGTAATAAATAAATCATTACACGATATGAAAATACAAACTCAATATACTACGCATATCAAATAAAATATAAATTTAACATTCACCCCTATGGGTTAAGAGCACAAATGGAGAACGTACACTCCTTGACAAGATCCATAACGACCAGTGTGTCGGTTATAAATTTATATTGTTAAATCCATAGGACAGTGAGTAATAGTCAGAGTAAAATACCCTTGCAAAACGTGATTATAATGTCCCTCGTCACAAGTAATTTCCGGCGAGATATATATTGGTTCCGTCGATCACCCTACATAACGTTGTACGCATGCACAACGAAAAATAGGTCAAATATTTCTAAGGCATAACAAAGTTATTTTTTGCCTAATTATGTGACAATTGTATACTGACCACATAAATCCCTGTATCTTCTAAATAACACCTTTTAATTCAGACAGTAGCTACAACTTAGATCAAGGGTTTACAATTTTCTATTAAAAATAAAGTAGTTTATCTTTTGCAGTCAATGTAGAGAAGCCCCTAGAAGTAATGGCCACTACTCCTCTTATTAGATTAGTCTTTGATATATATCTGTAACCCAAAATGATGACCTAACATGGAAAATATGATTGGCAGTTATTCATGGTAAATATTTAAAGCAAAGAGTTAGAAAAAAAACGGAACCGTACAGATGAAGCGCATGCAAAAATAATTTTCTAAGACCAAGTGGTGTTGTCAAGTAACGAAACGAAAGTTGTCTCTATCTTACATTGCAAACACTTTTACCGTTTGTATAATTGATTGTATACGGAAAAAGACACACTATAAAATGTGATATAGTTGTGGAACTGAAAATATTTTAAATTTACTTTCAATTTATATAGAACGGGATCTAGAAGATAAGGAAATGTCTGCATTTGCAAGTTTGTTATACAATGAAGCGTTTCTTTTTCAGCGAAACCAGCATAGTGATATATTCTATCTAGTTCTTAGCAATTTATTAAATTACTAGCACTGAACAATCATGAAATGTAAAACACAAAAAGTCCGTACTGATATATAAGAACGCTTTGCTTCAGGTCAGTTTAACTTGGTTCATAATGAAATATTTAGTCTCGTGAGTTACATATGAGGGAACTATTCAGCAGTATTCAAATTAAAGAGATGCTAAACTCGATCCATGTTAAAAGGTACTGAGCCATTCAGACAATTCTCGGATAAAAGAAAAATTACATTTTAGACAAAACCGTGGAAGTACATTGTTGGTGGCATTAGGTGGGAATACGATTTTTGACGTTTCTTCTATTAGATTCATAATGCATTTTTTTTTTTATGGAACACAACTCTTTGAAAAAGTATCACAAAGTATGACAGTGAAAATACTAATACAATTATTTTCTTAGAAAACATATTAAGGGGCCCCGAGTGGCCAAGTGGTCTAAAGCGTTGTCTGATACGGATCACTGCCATCTCACCTCTGTCTGCGTGGGTTCGAGTCTAAGATTCGGCCAATGTGGGTATGTGAGAAAGCTTGCCAGTAGCTTCTCGTGAGTCGGTGGTTCTTTCCGGGGTTTTCCGGGTTCATCCTCCACCATTAATACTGGCTGCCATGTATAGCCTATCTTGTGCTGACAAATGGCGTTAAACCACAAAAACAAACAACCTACAGAAAAAATATTTCTTTATTCATAAGAACTGTTAAGACGCTGAAATAATTCAGGCATACCACAAATAAAGCAGCTATGTATGTTTTAATAGCATTGATGTTTTGTTATACTTTGGTTAATAACACATTTTCTTGAAAATTTAATTTTGTAAATACCTCATTAATTGATTTTTCGGTGGAAATTTGAATTTACAAAATTATATAACTCTTTTTTTTTACAATTTACATTAAGTGCTTTAAACTGCAGTTTTATTTGAAACGAATCCGTAGCATAAGTGTACTTTTAATCTCACGGCATGCCAAACGATTCCGCCCATTTCATTCTCTTAGGCAGTCCACAGTCTCGTGCTTTAACGTTCTTTAGCATAGCATAGTTAGGTGCCATGCTTTATGATTTTTTCTTTCTTTTGATTACTCTGGTATGCTGATAATAGAGAGTCTCTTAATATATTATACATGCCGCTCCCAAATATCATTACAACACGTCAAGGGTCTAAATTGAGCCAGTGCTAGTCAAGACCGAACGAAAAATCAATGTTGAACGCACTGAGTAGTATCAAAAAAGCGTTTTAGATTTCAGTAGCTGAAATTGGTCCCTTCTATACCCAATGACTATAAAAGGTTTTACCCCCTCGTCACACGCAAGAGTCTGCAGTACAGCTAAAATTTAGGAAGTAAAATTAATTCAGACGCATACATAAAGCAATATATTAATTAATATCTTTAAATACATTTACTAATTGTTTGAAACTACGGTTCTACAATTACTACATCTTTCGAAAACCACCAGCAATACGGATCATAATGCAGCCACCACAGGTACAAATAATTGTGTTGTTATTGTCAAGGAAAATATTCAACAGCCTCTAAGCGGTTCGTGATGCAAATGCAGTAAATGGGAAGCCGAAGGAGGTTCTGAACTGAAGCGAATGGCATAATGTATAAATACTGGGAAACTTTGAAGAAAGCATTCGATACTGAGTTTGACACAGAACGTGCCATTCAGGATAAAAGCATACTTTTCAGCATTATTTTAATCAGGCTTTGGTCATTATCAAATACAAGTGCATGACAAGTCTCTATATTTGGTTCTGTTTGAGTCCATTTTAGAAATCGATGGAACACGTGTACAAAAATAACGACACCGGTACCATAATTTGTTATCAACCGAATCATGGCGTCGTGTATCAGCAATCGATATCTCGTCGTCGGAAAGGAACCAAAGAAACTCTAGCGACGATCTCCGCGAAGGAACATTTACATTGTTAATCTGATTTAATCAACAGGATCTGAGATACGCTGGGGCACATGCGTAGTAACGCCTCAACATCTTTTATATTTGGACTTGTACGATCTGTCAAGTATATCTGATTTAATTTACATTTATTTTAATTTAAGTGTTTGTCAGCTTTTTTTAAAAAAAACAACATATTATATTAAAATCTATAAAATGTAATTTTGCTGACTCGATTTGGCATATTTTTTTGTATAAAAAATTAGTTTGACCTGCCTGTTTTGTCATAAACACGTAAATATAGAATTATGTCTTTTTAATAAGCTGACCTTGATTGGGAATCAAGTACACAGTTTTTGTATTGTTCATTCATAATGTGGGATTGATAAAAGTGATATCGAGGCTGACTGAGAATATGTGACATGTAAATAGCTTTGACCTATCTTCAAAAATCACCAGTTAATTAAAACAAAATTGAAAATTGTATTCTTATAGTAAAATGATTGGTTTTTGTCAGAGTCATATTGGGAGTAATTAATGTAAACACGATCATGTGACCCTCATACTGGTATCTATTTTACATTTCAATTTACTGTATAACCTTTGTTTTCGAGAAGAAGTCTCACTTTGGGCTTAAAACACTTGATGCCATGTCGTAATCTCTCTGTTGTGGCCAGTTTTCGAGTTACTTCTTAATTTGTCTTCGGACTGTTTGTATTCTTACAGATAAATTTGTTTCTCTGAAAATGTTTGAGTACTCAAACACAATGTTTGGAAAAATACATTTCTTAACAGTTGTATTCGGATTTCCAACACCAGAGTGTTATTTCTAGTGTTTTCACAAAGATTTGTAAACCAAAACACTATCCAGGATACAACATACGTCATCACCTTCTATCTTGGATTTTCATCTGGACAGAGACTTGAATTTATTAAAACATTTCAATACTAGACTATTTTAAGTTTAATTCGTTGTCTTTTTCTTAGATTATTTTTGGATTTGATTCTTAAAAGCGTAAGTTCTTTTATGTTTTAGATTGTTTTACCAGTCTTGCACTAACACTTGAAGTTGTTGATGTTTTTTTACTCAAGTGACGCTTGACAGCTGAGTCGTCTAACGCTGCCGTATTCAACTCTGCCGTTGCAAACTTATGCTGGAAAGCCCAACATGTAGATATCTTTTTGTTAATGAGCTGCGTACAATTGAATGTTCACCAATATCACGCGCGCTTGTTGAATCTACATCATGTCTTAGAACGTACTCCGATTAGTATACGTAATGCCTATTAACATTTACGGAGTATGCTCAATCCAACGATGGGCTGATGTGAGTGCTTCCTAACAAAGAGAACTTGTCTGAGTTTACCAGTACGCTTGTTGTAGACGTCGACCCTGGCGAACTTGTGATTTTCTAAGATCAAACTGGAAGTATTAACCAAATAAGCAGAGGAACAAACTGACCAGATATATTTAGCAAATGGCCGACTTAATGAATTTGATAGACCAACACGTCAGACCGTAAAAGCGAGCGAGTCCAGATCATACTTGTTTATCATAAGGGGAAATAATGGCGGGTGTGGCCAAATAGATATTTTAACTAATGATTAGCGGTATTCTGATTTAATAACAACTATACCAGTTTTGGTAGTCATGCAAACAGTTTTCATTACAGTATCACCTTTGTTAATATATGGAGATGAAATTTTGTTCCAAATGATCATAATCTATTGTGGTTGTTTCATAGCTATTGTTTGCGTTTGTTTTAAGATTTATTATTACATATGAGTGGTGGATTCTGAAAACGATAATGATGTTGCGAAAGTTGCGGATGAAGTGCATGACCAGCTAACGGTGGAGAATAGCATCGGAAGTAATTTTATTCCAACTGACGATGAATATCTGCTTCAGAGTTTTGTTACCAGATCATCGTACACAATCGAATACAATATATAGAAATCGACCTGTGTGACAAACCTGATGAACCACTACCAACGCAGAGCCAGCTTGGAGTCATAGCATTAGAACATGAAAACGCCGGACAAAATGATACATCACCCCTGACATAAAGATACGTCACAGTCTGGGATGAAATCCGCCAGAGACAGTTTCTATAACAATGATGTGAATTTCTCAGCTGGATTAAACCCGGTTACATTCCCCAGCTAATCAATTAAACCAAAATTAACTCAATAAGGACAAGAAATATCACGAATGTTTGTCATAAAGGACGCACTTGTACAACATTTTTGGACGAACAAGCACATTTTGTGTGTTTCTAAATGAACGTGACGACAAATGCTGGTGACTTAATTTTTCCGTCGGAAGATATTTTCTACGATTGTAGGAGGGCAGTTTAAATGACGAAAGTGTTTGATTGAAAGTGGGCAAACATAATTCAGTTGAACACTGGAAATCTGTTGACTAAATTTAATATGCTAGAAATCGTTTCTGTCAGTATAAATCTTCTCATTCGCCAGTATTTTAAAATTCCAACCCTCAACATTCAAACTATAGCATTTACAAACCAAGTAGAAGGTTCTACACTGTCATGCTCTATTTAGTTGGTACGTAACTTAGTAAACAATGCTGCTTTGAATCAGCTAAATTAAACAAGTAATAAATATTAAAGCATTTGGCTAGGCCCCCAAAATAATTCACCAGTAAACCCGTGTAAAGGATATGTTTAAATACACACAGAGGTCACGATTTAATTAGGTAATTCCAGTTTTGATAATGAGCAAATGATTATAATACTGTCAAGCTGTGAACATTATTTAGAGCTAATCAGTTCCTTTGAGAGGATTTGTTAATAGAAAAAATATACAAATAAATATAAATAGAACATATATTATACCTTGATGTAAAGTATTTTGTGTACAAACCATTGACCAGTTTTGTTAATTACACGATACAATTGTGTAGAAAATACAGAGACAATGAAAACTGGAAATATTTGTTGGTATGAAAACACTTAATAAATTACCAGATAAATTTAATCTGAGAATAAATACAGCTATATATACCGACGTGGTGAACAATATGCAATATGTTATAATTTGACAATAGAAAGACGAATAAATTAAAGAAGAGGATGTGGCACCAATTATGACTATACAAATTACAAAATTAGTTAGTGATTAGAATCAGGACTGAACGGTCGACAACACAGAATACGAATGATATAAAAGGACAGATAACGAACTTGACCGCTTCACGCAAGAAAAAAAAAAACAACACAGCGTTCATAATATGATTAAGGTTGCAGAAACTGGTGTCACTGATCAAGAATCCTATTACTTTTCTGATCTTCTCATTTCTCTGTATATATTTTGTCACTATATATAAGCCTTATAGTAAAACTGAAAAGAATAAGAAACTTAATAATTGCTAAAATGGCTTTATCGACCAATTGAAATAAATAGAGATTATTTCCAGCTAATGAAAAAGGCAGATTGTTAGAATGTCAGATAATTGCTGGTAATAGTTTCAGGCTTCATTTATATGTGTCAATGAATGAATCTATCTAATCACATCTGCGCTGTTTGGTGATAAAACGTTACCGAAAGTTCTATGACCATCTTTATATATATATATATATATATATATATATATATATATATATATATATCTTTTACCTCAGACAATAAATATCAGCAACACCAACATTAAATTCTCACAGTCAGTACGAAACATAGGCGTTACTCTAGACAGTACTCTCACATTGCACCAACATGTCATGAATATATGCAAGGCTGCATATCTTGAATTGAGACGCATCAGTTCCATTCGTAAATATCTTTCAGATGATGCCACTAAAACACTTGTGTGTTCATCAGTACTTTCAACACTGGACTATTGTAACTCAATTCTGTCTGGTTCGTCACAATATTTACGCCAGAAACTTCAAAAAGTTCAAAACACAGCTGCACGGATCATCTTTAGTGTACTTCGATCAGAATACACCTCACCACTGTTCTGTACCCTACACTGGCTATCGATTCGATACAGAATCAAACACAAAATATGTTCTCTGTGCTATGTTTCAATGTTTCAATGACAGACTCCAGTCCAACATACCTATCCAGCCTCACCCATGTGTATGCACCACCTAGATCCTTACGCTCTTCTTCTGATAATTGTACACTCATTGTTCTCAAGTTGAAAACAAAGTCATATGGACAACGTTCGTTTGCACACCAAGGTCCGGCGACGTGGAACGAATTGCCCATTGAAATTAGACACAAAGACACAGTGGTCCCTTTTAAGAGTGCTATTAAGACTCACCTGTTTCGACTGCAGGGACAAACTTAGCGACTTAATCATGTTTTGTATCTTATATGTTTTCGGCATGTTTTTATGTTTTCCAATTTCATTGTTTTTGTCATTTGGTGTTCTGTAGTGTAGTCATATGATGGTGTTATGGTGTTAAGCGCTTAGAGCTTCGAAAGATTAGGCGCTATACAAAGTCCTCATAATTATTATTATTATTATTATTATTATTATAATTATATATATATATATATATATATATATATATATATATATATATATATATATATATATATATATATATCTTTACATCTTGAATTAATATTAATATTTTCTGCTAATTACG
Source organism: Unio pictorum (assembly GCA_030141615.1). Lineage (NCBI taxonomy): Eukaryota > Metazoa > Mollusca > Bivalvia > Unionida > Unionidae > Unio > Unio pictorum. The sequence continues at coordinate 41,733,267 of JARLTB010000021.1, forward strand.
TTAATGGAAACGCTATGTGTTCCTTTTTTTTACTTTCACATGTTTATAATAAATCAAAATTTAGGCCTGTCTTGTATCGTATGTATTTCTATAACACTTCTTACACGTTTCAAAATTTAATTTAGACTGTACAATAGTGATACTCTTACATTTCAGTTGTCGTTCACCATACTTTATTGTCGATACCTGTTAACATTTATCGTCATTTGCATGTTTCCGGTTTCCAGGTAACGATGTCATCTATAGCAATATCTCTATGGTATTATTAGATACATTGCATCAGCTATGGAATTACCAGATCCATGTCGATTTAGAACCTATGACAATATCATATCAAATGCATTGTTTACAAGATAGTTCATTCAGTAATGACAGAGTTAATCATTTTATATACCGTACATGAGTCACTATTGCAAGTTCTTTCAGGAAATTAACTATGATTGGTATACTGTAGAGTATATGGTAATCTAAATGTGCTGGCTGTAAAATGACGATGAGTTGGGTTTTTCGGAACACCAGTTAGGGTTGTGAACAGTTGCAATTAATGTTAAATCAATGAAGGTGTTGCCTGCAAATATATCGTTCTGCAACTGGACATCTGTCTAGGTTATTTGTCGTCCAATCAGATCAATAAAGCTTGATCCTTTTGAGAAAATTTTCAATTTCTCCGATATAATAAAAGCCACTGATCTTACATTGATAAGATACATACTATTCAATGTTTTTCACGTTTTCTTTGTACTGTATAAATTGAGTTTTGGGCTCATTGTCGTATGCTAGAGAATTCGCTGGTCTCTTCATATGTTGACAGGTTTTGCAAATTTTATCACCACAAGGACCATATTTTCTTTGGCGGTCTAAACTTGTGGATGTAGTTAGTTTCGATCTGATCCACTGCAATTCTTTGATGATAACCGGATGGTAAAAGCTACTGGAGTTAATGTATGGTTTTGAAAAGTTGTCTATATGGAATTTGTTTTTCTTTATCAATCTGCTTGTTGTGTCCAGGAAAACGTGATTTGAGTTGAAGACTTCTGTAAAGAAAGGTTTTTGATGTCTGGAAAATGTTGCTTTAGTTATGAAATCATCTAGGCTTTCTATTACATGTTGCCACTTCATTTCTATATCATTGATAAAGCGTACCCACGAGTATAATGTCAGTTGACCCTCCAGTCTTCCCATAAAACCATTAGCATAAAAGATGTCCATTTTTGTACCAATTGCGCTTCCATTGATTTAGAGGTAGGTTTTTTCATTAAATACAAATGTATGGACATTTAGGACACGCTCCAGACGTTTAACTAGGAAATGAATGGGCAGACTGTCCACAATCGTTATTTCTCAGGCAACCTTATGCGCCTGAGTCCCTTCACTATGCAAGTATATTAATACATAGAGATGTGACGCCTAAGGAAATAAGCATTGTATCTGACAAATAATGGTTAGTAGTCTTTCGTTTGCTGATCCATTTATAATCCTCCTTCGTACGCCTCATCAACAATATTTGTAATAGATTTTGCATATTCCATTGTTGGTTTTAGATCTAGAGTTTGGTGGAATCTGGTGTCACTAAGATATCTATTTGCATGATTTATGTAGTCTTTCCTTTTCATAAATACCACAATAGAGCCCGTATCCGAGGCTTGATTATGATGTCTGTTTAGTTTTGCAAATGTATGACAGCTTTATGTATTATCTCAAATTAGCATATCTGCTAATATAGTTCATATGTTTGGAGGTGTAGTATTCAATTGTGTTGAGTTTAGCTTTTTGGTGAGGTTTAATTTTCGTTCTGAATACGGGTCGCTTGAGGCTGATATTGTTTTCTAATATCATTGTTATAGTTGCAGTCTAAATGGGCTTTGAATCTAAAACTCTTCAGTGTCACTTTTCACCTTACTTCTGTCATACTGTCGTAGGTCATGGCCAAATATAAATAAATAGATGAGCAGCTCAGACAATTATTTATGGAACTGTCCAATGTATTGTAGTGTCAAGAAATGATACTCTTACCCCAAAGGTTCTTATATAGATTTTAAGAGCAAAACACGAAACAAATAGTCAGCACAGTGTGTTGGTGTTCGTATTTAAAATGACGAAATCTGATATTTGGAAAATATATAGAATGGTAAAGACAACATTGATGTGATAAAGCACGTTCAAACGACAACAATGAGAATATTATAAAATAACAGGTAACAATCAGCATAAATCATTATTCGTGTTATATCTGATTCCATTAATCCCGATTCCTACAATAATCTTGCCGAGAAATAGTAATTAAAGTTATCATACTTAGTTCATATAACATACAAAAGTCGTAGTCATTTTGTGAATCAAATCAAGGTTAGGACTCGTAGTTGGGTTTGTTGGTCAGCCAAATGGTAAATACGATAGAGGCACAGTCTGGAACCGGATGCAAATAGTGTATCACGTAGGAATCACGGTACCAATTGTTTTTCCATAGACCTCAATGCTAATATTTGGAGAGATAACTATATTTTCTATCCTAATTTAGCATACATCTCACACACTGTTATAGAGAACAATGTTAGATTGTCAATTTGACAATGACAAAACCAGGTACTTCAGTGCATTTAAGAGAGATAACTCTGCTGGAACTAGACAGGGGTATGAGTTATCTAGTCACAACATACCTATTTTCAGTCATGTGTATAACATTTTCAAAAAATCATAAAAAATACAAAATTTGATCTATTTAGGAATTAGCATAAATTCACATGTTGCCAAGAGGCTAACCTTTTTTTTAAGCCTAACAGAAAGTACAACTCTTACATAATCACCAATCAAAGCTTGTCTTGTTCTTAAGGTCTGAATGGTATGGACCTACACCTTAAGCTCCACCCACATGGACTTGCGCAATTGGTACCGTTATACCCGTAGGTTGGACCTGACAATGTTTTGTTTTGTAGCAGCAAACTGTGTCGTTGTGTTTGATAGGACGTCCAACTGGCACAAAGTTTACAATAGATGGAATTTTGTGATTTCAAAGTGATACACGTAATTTAGTAGGAACTCCGATAATGCCAATCAGAATATTGATTTCCCTATGAATAGCAGACAGCTGTGTTGATGTCAACACAGTAATATTGTCGTCTGTCAAATTCCTCTGTGAAAACGTTGATCTGATGTGTATTACAATCATTAAAGTATTAAAAGGCTTGTCTCAACGTCAAAGTTTACACTGAATAAATGACTAATGAAACATCGTTCTAAGCCTGTAGCCGGCAGTGTATGTGAAGACACTCTGACGGTTTGAATTAACAATTACATTATAAATCTAGGTCTAATGCACTTTAATAATTGAATGAGTCAGAAGTAACTAGTCTACCTCGAAAGTAAATTTCGAATAATGTATTATTCGAGATCATAATGGAGAGAGATATAGTTTTTTTTGAGTGTTTGTTTGGTCTTATTAATAAGAAATTAGAAGATCAAGACAATAGGCGAACCTATCGTCGGTCATGCAAAGTCTATGACATTCAGTTTGTTGTAGAATCCATTGATCTCAGAAAGCGAATGAATAATCACAAAAGCCAAATTCACAGCAAAATCAACGCGAAAGTCGCCACTAACTACAACTCAAAAGGACATTCAGTCGAGCCGCTCACGATTTTGCCCATTGAATCTAACATATTGGTGGACAGACAAACATCACACACGTAACCAACGATACTGGATACTATTTAAAACCCATGGGAAAAAAGATGGCCTTGTCAGAATTACAGCCAGTCATTTTTTTTGCATCCGGCGCAAGGTTTACACTAGGTTTTCTACCCAAGTAGTTATATTTTAACACTTTTTATGATATTTTGGAATGATCTCCCACCATAATTTTCCTACGTCCGTCGTTCTGAACATAGAACTAGGTCCAAAACATTCTGCCTTGTCCGTTATGTCATATGCACAATAACCCGCTCGTGTCAATTATTCCTGCTCAACTTAGTATTGTAATATCTCTTGTTGTAATTTTCCCTAGCGTCTCTAACATGTCGAGGTGCAGAATAATTCGTAGATTTTGTGTTAAGTCTTTGTTTTGTAATGTTTCCTTCTCCTCTGGCGATGAGCTTGCTTAGGCTGCAACGTTATGAAACCGTTTTGAATTAGCACCATTATCAATTTTTGTTGTCAATACAGAACTATTTTTGGGACGTTGACCATCTGAAAACAATGTGCTTCTCTATCCTATAAAGTGTACAAAGAGTGCTCTCGTTGACAATGATCGGAGAACACAAACACTTCAAGAGATATATAAATTATGCAAAGACACAGGATGACAATGTGTAAAATTATTCAGGTCCTTAAGTTAACAACATGATTCGATCGATGTTTACAAGGCATGTTGTTCAATGGTGGGACCAGTAACAATTTTATGCAATGACTTTTATTTAGTCTGGCGCATTTCAAATTTGGCTAGGACATAAACTGTGATTAGTTTTCTGTTCTGGCCATGTTGTTCGTCATGAATCTAGATTCATATTAGATTAGATGTCAAAACCAGCACATAAAATGAGTTTTAATTCTTTCAATTGCTCTACATAATGACATAAAATCAATGATACGTTTAGAGAAACTGGTAATTATAAAAATGTTCGCCCACTTTGTGTTCCTGAACTTGTGAGAAAATATGCCATTGCAAACTAAATATTTTAACTTAGAGTTCAAATCAAATTCATGAAGACACTATCTGTACCAAAAGTATTACTTTGTATTATAATGTTAGGTACTTTTATCTGCGCAAAGTGTGGGTATGTATGCGTGTATAATTTTGATTTTTAATGTAGCTTTAACAAGGTTTCAGTCATATTGTTACGATGTCTGAAATGTGGCAGTTTATAGTTCCATAGGGCAATGGTGCATTACGCCGCAGATATGTAGCATCATGTCCCACCCAGTCACATTATTCTGACAACCTGACAACAGGCCTATCAGTTCTAGAACTAGCCTCATTCTAAGTGCTGAGAGCCAAGTGAGGCAGCTGTTAGTATAATTTGTATGCATTTGGTATGACTCGGCCCGGGTTCCAATCCGCGATCTCACGAATTCAACGCAAAGTAAATATATTTAAAATATCAATTCCCATACAAATAGCAAAATTATAATTGCAATAATATTTTCACCAGGTAGAAAATTTCGATAATTACAATTGGCGTTACAAGATTTCACGTATTTGTTTCTTTGTATACCTGAATACATTATTACAATTGTCGAGCATAATAACAAAATGTCTGCTATTACTTGTAGACTGGAGAAAGGTCAGAAGAAAATGTGTAGTCCAGTTGAGGTTAGTCTCATGTTTAAGATGTTTTTTTTTTTTTTTTTTTTTTTTTTTTTTTTACACGGGCCTGGTTTGGTTTCAGGAGGATTCAAAACACGATAACTACGAAATCACAATCACAAAATGGATTGCCTGCATAGTGCACACGCGTCACGCCAGTTTATTGTATGAGTAACGTTTAAACTGTGCAAAACAAGAATGCGTTCTCTAGATGTTTCTTTTAAAATAAATAACATAATATACGAAACAAATAATAGATTTAGTTGACAGAAAGTGATGTTATATTGTTAATGTAAATAGCAAGATATTGCTTTTGGAAATTAAAACATAACACGGTAAAAAAATTGCAAATAAATAGGTCCTTGTAAAAACGTCCACAACAAAATGATAATAAGGTCAAAATAAGATTCTTGATGAAACGTCAGAACAAAGAGCTCAAACGTGCCCAGTGTCACGTATATAATTCTCTCTCTCTCTCTCTCTCTCTCTCTCTCTCTCTCTCTCTCTCTCTCTCTCTCTCTCTCTCTCTCTCTCTCTCTCCATATCGTTGTCACAAGTCGTGGGTGACATCGAACTTGTTTAATAAATTTCAACTTGAACTCAGAAAACTGTGCTTCATTTTAATATATATCTATACTAGTATGACAATTAAGACAGAACAACCCTATACTTGTAGAGTGGATATTAAAGGCATACAACCTAAATTTTTCGACTTTTTTGTTCTTGCTAATGCATGATATTAGGAAAAGTATAGTAGAACTAATGAGTAATTACAGGTCATTCAGTTTCAAAAAATGTACATCTGTAAGTTTAATCAATGAAAATATAACGATTTCCTGTACGGATTGCTAATTAATTATGCAGAAACGGAATTTACCGATCTTCTCCGTAGTCGCAGTGTCACATGAAGTCGAGGTAAACATATGTTTCGCTTTTGAGTAATTATTGCCCTATTCTTCGTCTGTCCTTCTCCTTAGTTCATTATAGTCACCCACAATATATGTATTGCTTGTAGATTTCTCATTATATATGATAAATTAGAAGAAGTAGGCAAAAAAGTCAATACGATGGAAAATCCTGACAATAAGAGGTTCCTTTAAGGGGCGATTCTTGAAAGTGTTTACTTGTCGTGTTTGTGAGATTGTGTTACGTTGTAAGATAAACCAACTATAAATGTGATAATTTGTATCATTGTAATCAGAACCACTATTAAAAGGCAGCAGAAGAAGATAATACCACCGGGGGAAATGGCATACATCTAATAGGCAATTTATTTTATGGACTTAATTGATACCTAAGTACTGGCAACAGACATGTCATTCCAAGCTGTTGTGTATGGCATATAATGGATAAATAATTTTGGCCAGTACCATTCGGATTTACTCAAGGAAGACTTAGGCGATCTATCCAATGATATGATGTGTGAATAATGAAATTTATGTTTACTTTAAGTTGTATAAAGCATTTCTTTTGTAGTATGCAATTTTTATTTTGCATGAACAAGTTTTGTTAAAAATTGTTTTAGCTACCTACCCACTAAAGAATGATTATATGTATGGCTATGTTTTGAAAGCAACTGTGAGGAGACTGTTTATTAAAAACATGAATTGAAGTTGACTAGCATTGTCATGGGATGCAAAGGATGTAAACAACGAAAGTACACTGGTGAACATGATTTTAATTGTGCATATACAGTAACACATTAAGTTAAATGATAAATAACGCATAGTCATGAGTTGAGAAAGCAAAACTTGTTGCAGTGTTTCATGAATAAAGATTGGCTTGTAAATATCAACAGAACTACAAACACTAGGATACTATTCTATCCAGATACTGCTCATTAATTTCAATTACATGTGAAAAAAATTGGCTCTGGAAACAGAATAAGGTTTTTAAGACTTAAATACTAGTTCATCAAAAGCAACATTGAATGCTTATATCACATAATATGTGCATCATCAGCCGTCTTATTACAACTAAATCAAATATACTTGACACCAATTAAATGCATCAAATTTTCAGTTTTTTAAATGTGTTCCTTTACCATAGAAATAATTATACCCTTTATATAAATACCCAGATGAATGTACACAGCTGCATACACTGTAAAACTTATATATTATGTAATGTACTAAACTTATATATGTACAAATGTGCATGTACAGACATAACTTTAATTCAAGAGTACAGTCAGGCATAAAAATGAAGGATATCATCTAAGAATAATTATGGCATATAATATATAGAGATTTTCCGTGTTATTTAGGTTGGGAGGGGTGCTCCCAATATTATCTAAATTATTACAAAAGACCTCCCCGCTTGTTTTTATGAGGAATTGAAGTAGTGATAGAGAGATGCAATGCTCATAGCTCCCAGTCAGTGGTTACGACAGTTAAATTAATGAATACACAAAATGTGAAAGTCAAATAAACAACAATTTAATATCATTAAATAACAGTCATCTCTCAAATGAAACTCAAATTAAAACCCTATCACTCGTCTTTAACTCGACCAAGTTATGGCCTGTTTTATCATCTGACTGTAATTGATTTTCCTCCTGTCCTGTGTTCCTACTCATCTGTATGATCTTTCTCTGGACTGGTAGTCCAATTGCCTCCAGTCCGTCTAATGTCTGCCTCCGTTCTTCCTTTCTCTTTGTCTCTCAGAGACATTTTATATGAGAAACTAGTGTACCATTACTATAACAGATTGATTACAGACATCCCATTTCAAAATACTAGACAGTTCTATAGAAATTGCATTGATGTTTTAGTATCTTGTGCTTGTTTTTTATACTTTTGACAAAAGTGATTACCATTTACTCAATGCCAAACTTTAGGACATCACCTAAACAAACTACTGCAGAGAAACAAATATTGAAATTAAGCCCATGCCCTCACCCCCATGTATGTTTCCTATTGCATTTCTTTTAAAATTAGGGTAGCTAGGCACACACACACACACACACACACACACACACACACACACACACACACACACATGTATAATGTACGAAGTGCAATGCAAAACTGGCTCAGATATACATATCAAATTCAGGAATGCAGGGGTCATGCTACCAGTGTTGATACTAATTAGCCTACACAGACAAACTCTTACACATTCACAGGGGTGTTTTAATTGCTAACTGACCATTAACCCTGTTTGCAACAATATATCACTGCTCAAGTTCATGAAATTGGGCCTACTATACAGTGATGGAAATATGCCAAATTCTGTTTCAAAATTGTAACAGTGTGTGTGATTTGGATTTTTAACATACCTTGAACAATTTTTGAGTCATATTGCTATGATGTTTGAAGTGTGGCAGTTTATAGTGATGTCTAGCACTAAGGCATCATGCCGCAGACATGTAGCATGACATCCCACCCAGTTACATTATCCTGACAGTAGGACGACCAGTCCATACACTAACCTCTTAATGCTGAGCAACAAATGAGACAGCTGTTAATACCATTTTTATGTGTTTGGTATGACTTGGCCAGGGATCAAGGACCCCAATCTCTTGCATATGAGGTGGATGCTATTAACACTAGGCCAATGGAACGGTCAACACCAGTATGTAAATAGTAATCTGTTAACAAATATAGTCGGTGAATATCATTTCTAATTTATTTATTTTTTTAATTGAAAAAAGACAGAAGTTAACAGCATTATTTTCTTTATAAAATCAGTTTAAAACTGTATGTGAACCTTTAATGGCATGTTTAGCGGGAGCAATTAAATCAAGATGACGAGTATAGATTGAAGTCATTTGCTCCAATGTACATTTTTTTTTCTTTTTCAAAGTATACTAGAAATCTTTCTGACTGCAATTTTACACAAAACATTTAGAAAATAAAATTATTAAAAAGTACTTTACTATGCAAAAATACAGACTTGTAATTACATGATTTTAATCTTGTTACTTCTATAAGATTAAATGATTTACAATGTATAGCCTCTGCTGTGCTTTTTTATACATCATATGGCCAAAATACACTGCATTTACCTCAATCTAAACATACATATAAGACAAGTATAAATGCAATGGGTATGAAAAGTTAGAAAAGGTCTTACATCTTGTTGTTAAAATACATGTGTTTTTTTAAAAGCTTTAAGAACATAATCAACAGTGGTCTGAGGATATACTGCTACTTGGAAATCAAACAGATGCTGGACTTCAGCTCATGGTAGGCACTTCAAAAAAGACTTAGTCAAAGTCTATATGGGTCCATGGTAGGGAACATTTCTTACCATACAATCACTAGAATAGTCTCTCCATAACAATTTAATATCAACCGGTATTCCTGACTAAAAGGCCTAAATCATTTTAACTTAAAATGAGATTTCTGCTTTGTAACAATCTCTTCTGTAGGTGGTGGTGGTACTGGAGCAAGTACATCAGATATTCACCTAGGATCATTTATGTCTAAAACAACTGGCTGGTTCATGCCAACTCTATCATCTAACCTCATTTCAATATTTTCATATTTATTTCTGGAATATACAGGTACTGTTGATCAGCTTTCTTTGGGTATGCAGACCATCTCTCACTTTTTTGTTGAATGACCTTTGGTATCTGACAAGAAAATGCAAACATTTCACTGACAATGTCATTTTAGATTTTTTTAATTCTCAAAAGTCCAAATAAAAACTGCATACAATTACATGTAACAAATCATTTTGCTACAGATGAAAATGTCAAAATAGCAAATCTGTATCTTACCCATATATCATAAAAATGTTTAGATTCTTTACAGAATTTTCTAATTACATTAGACTAATTCTGACCAAAATTGGTTTTTGAAATTTATTTTAAAAAATGTCTTCTGTAAAAGATAAAATTGTACCACAAACAGATGGTTTATCAACTTTCAGGTAAAGCATTAATATTTTAACAAAGATGAATTATTATGTTAACAAGAATAAAGTTTATTACCTTATTGTTCCATCTGTGTTTACAATCACATCTCTGTCAATATGATTGTTATAATCAAGAGCTGCCAACAGATTCCTAGCTCTGAAAGCTGATGGCTTATATGAATGTCTTTTGGAGGCATACAATAAAATCAAACTTCTGGAAATTCTCCAGTTCTGCTGTACTTCTGAAACAAAGTAAAATGACTAAATAAATAAATTGATTCAGATGCAGAGAACTATTAACATTTATAAATCTCCATTAATCTGTTTCGATGAAAATGCCAATGTACAGTAGCATTATACAGGCAGAGAATAATCAACTCATTCCACCCATACTATTTTTTTTCCTTGTCACCTGCGGGTAGGGAGCGCATTTGTGGGCTAATTTTGAATATATTGAAATACATCTGTTTCCAAGAGATTTGATTAGATATACACCTATGTGTGCTAGAAACATCATTCAGCATAAGGGTAAAAGTGGGAGTTTTTCCTTATTCTGACCCATCATTTTCCTCCCAGCCACTTTTTACTTCCATACCCAATTTATCCTACTTTTGCAATTGTTCACCTGTATGTGTATAGCTCATACCGGTGGTAATTAGATTGCAAGCAAAAAAGTAAAAAGTCCAGAAACAAAATCTGATTCCAACTATGTACATCTGTGCAAAAATCGGGCAAAGCTTAACCCCTCCCTCCCTGTACACATGCATACTTTTTATTTACACACACACCATCTGCATACATGCGATTGCCCTCCACATTCTGTAGAACAGCCAATATTTAATCCACACAGAAAAGATCAAGGATTAACAATAATATGTATTTAATGTAACAGATAGTCCACCAATGTTGAATGTCTGGCTGCATTAAAGAAATAAGCAGCATAACTTTAAAATGTTTGTCTATTGTCCACTAAAACTCAAACACCAACTGAACCCAGTCAAGCAGGTTACTTATTAGACAAATTACTATCAAGGTATATGTGTACGTATATTATCAGTAGACCACCCACCCCCATACACAAGCATATGCATTTGGGTAAACCCCCCTTGCCCTCTCCATGTGTATTAAATAGACAAACCATAACTATGGCCTCAGTGTGGTTTGTATTTATAATACAATGTATTCATTTTCTTTCTGTGATAACCAGTATATCTTCATTATTTCAATTATGCATTGATACTATATTTAAGATAAATTGTAAATACAAAATTTTTACTTTTTTGATAATACACAGAAAAGAAAGCTTTTGTGGGAGCAACTTTCTGTTTCATACACAAATACTAATACAATACTATACATTACTTTTAGTTTAGTTACATATATTACGCATGTATCATAATGGTTGTTTTTTTTAGGATACTTAGCTCAAATATTCCCTTTTATCTATGTATCACAATTTTTTTTGTTAGTATACTTTCTCAAATGGGTTGATAAAACTTTTAGACTTTTCCATCAACTTCAGACAAGACTGAATCCCTTAAAATAAAATTTTGAAATGTGTAAATACTAATGTTGAACTTGGGAATCTTTAGTTTTGTATCAAAAGAAATTATCATTTATCTTGGTTATTAAGACCTGAATGATAATGCTTCAAGAAATAATAATAATAACTTATTTAAAGGGGTGACTAATTTAGTCAAAGACTATTCTCCCATGAGGCCCTTTAACTAAAATACATACAGCATGATGAGGAACATATCAATAACAAAAAATGGACATATGCCAACAAATAATTTACAACAAAATATTATTCTAAATAAAAGAAACCAGATTTTAGCAAAATGTACAATCTTTACCAACTGCAAACTATTAAACTAATATAGAATGATACATTTCCAGGTAAATCCTTAGATGCGCATCTACCAAAATATTTGTAAACAAGTAAATATACATAACATTTTTAAAAAAATGTAGTAATACTTACACAGATGCCATATCTGATTATGATGTGATTATATCAGACACAGCAGGAATTTGTATCCTATGAATTGTTGGCCCAGGTGTAGAAGTTGTGGCCATGTCTTCTGTGACATTTTTCTGATGTTTTCCTTGCACTGCCATTCAATTCATTACCTAATATAGCAAGGGAAAATAAATGTTTTATTAGGCACAATAATATTATATACTTTACAAATAATAGTATGCATAATATATACTTAACTGTATTGCATTACTTTCATTTACAGCCATCACCATTTACATTATATATAATTTTTTTTATTTAAAAAAAAAAAAACAGAAGTGACTGCTTGCCTCTAAATAAAGTCTTATGGTTGCGAGCGAAAATGATGATCATTATTACCCCTTTGATGGCCTCAAAAATAGCAGCAGTGGTGTATGTACATGCGGTTTTCAGCGATATTGTTGCAGGGCTGTGACATTTTATTTCAAGCTAAATGGAATAATGCCAGTTTATATAAAATATGTTATTTTAAGAGTTTTGATAAAGAGTTAACAATACAGATATAAAATAGCGGTATAAAAACTTGACTTCATTGCAAAATTGAGACTCACCATGACACCAGTATCTAGCAAGAATTCGGCGACCTCTGGATTAGTTTCCAGGCTCAAAGTGGACTTCTTTTTATTCCATCGTTCATGCTGGTTACCAATACATATGCGTGTGCTGCCATAATTTGCCCACAGAGCGTTTTTTCCCCCTCCTTTCAGAATCTAAGTTTTGGTTTTCGATCTAGTTGTGAACACGCCATTATTTTTGTAAACACGTGTTTGCGCATGGCTAAAATTCTTAATCTTCGGGAGGGGTCAACACAGAGGTTACATGAATATAGGCGTGGCAAACAGCGAATTTTTTTCTGCAGACAATAATTCAGAATCGCGTTTTTTATCACAAAATTTCCGATACTAGCCTGATTTCGGCCTCAGAAACAGCATGAATCGTAATTATTCATCTAATTAAGTAATCGTGGACTGAAAAAATAAATATATAATTTAATTTGTTTTTACTTAGGTTGTATGCCTTTAAGTGGTTAATTCAATTATTTTTATTAATGTAATCTTGGAATGTTTTCTCGTTTGAAAAACGCCGTAAAATTTTGAACGCATATTGTACAATACCCTAATTAGTTTTGTTTCACAAAATATATGTCCTTTCATCAAGCCAAACTTCCTATATTCAAGGAAGAAACATACAGCATGAACCTTTTCATGTCTAGCCCAAATACATCACACAATAGTTGAGCGTGTCGGCGATTTTGTTTTAATTGCAACCAATTATGGTACTCCTGTCCATATTTTATGGAAGGTCTGTGGATAAAAATAGAGTATGAAATAAAATTCGAATTATCAACACGATCAACAAGCATATGTAAATTGTTTTGCACTACATCTATTTCCTTTCTAGACGACGTGTGTCTGATAAAGCAGTTTGTGATCTTGAGGAGGCGTACCATTCTATGCAAGAAGTAATAGAAGCAGTTAACCGGACGCCGCTCATGGCTTGCTTTCAAGATTCATCATTTAACTTTGATCCTGCCGTTTTCCATTCCTTGACGGACCTTGCGTGTGTGCCGTGTGTTAGCCTTATTGATAACGCGTAATAGCTAATAGTTATTGAGTTTGTCTAAAACAGATATCCTTTATTTTATTTCTGGATTGAATTCTAAATTTGAAGGTCAAAAATAGAGGTAGATCCTATCTTTCAATAACCATTTCAGATACCGTTTATAAACTCTCAGCTCGATTTTAACTTTTAATGACTGACACTTATCCGGGTCAGGGCATATAAATAAATTGGTATATGTAAAGGATGATAAATAAGATTAAAATAATAATTGGCATGGGTAGTATAGATATTAGTCATTTTGAGTATTGCGTCGCAAATATTTACATTTACCAGAATAATTAGCCAGATAAAAAATATGAATATAAACTATTTCCGACAATTTTCGCAATGTTGTAAAAGAATACAATTACATACCGAAGTATATTTTGATATGCATGAATAAAAGGCTGGGTTGTATATGCGCTTTGAATATGACATTAACATATTTATAACAAACATGTACGTTTATGCTTATCTTTAGTATATTATTTGTGAAGCTGCAATATCTGTAATCTATGATTTATCATATGCGAAAAAATTTTATAGGTTCCGCTCATGTTTATTAGCTCAGTCGATATGTACTAAAAAATTAATTTTCTGCAGGGCTTTTCATTTTCTTTTCTTCTTTAAACTGTCATCTCTTGTTCGCATTCTATTTATCTTCACGCAATAAACGCATACATTAGAGACACAGGACATGAGACTCACTTACATTATCAGTTTCAGTTATTTAATATTAATAACATCCTAGGACTCTACTAGACATTTCAATACTAATATCAATGATCCTTCTGTATCCAGATTCGTTGCCAATTGGAAAGGAAAGACAGAGTTGAATACATTTATTTGGATCTAAGACACATCCAGAGTGCAACAAGAATGCTATATAGATATATGAGTGATATTGTGTCCTCCAAGTTGTCGGCTTGGTTTTAAGATTTCAAAATGAAATAATGGTAATTTTGTAACTGTGGCGCAGAACCTTTTTGACGGGTGATCGAGTCTTTGTTTTAACCGGCAAAGTAAATGGATTCATATTCTACCATTATATAACGTCATTCAAATGATATACACCTACTCTAGGCACGGACAAGTGACTAATCATGAAACTAATGATTACATTTATTTTTAATATCTTTCCAACATTTTATTTTAAACATATTTTGTTAGTGGCCATGAGAGAAAAAACAAAAGATCTTTACGCGATTTAGAAAGGTCCATGACATAAAGATACCTTCTTGATGGAAATAATGTACACTCCAAGTTAATGCGTACCTACCTTTATAAATCCTGCCTTGATGTACAACTTCGGACTGGAAAATTTCTTGCAGTTCGGAATCAATAAATAAGATAAATAAATGATCATATACGTCTGCATTGTATCAGAAAAGTGAAAGTGAACGGCACCCTTTCACCAAGCGTCCATGAAATAATCATTTAATTACGTGTAAGAATTCATTTGGTTGACGATCATCGTTTCGTTTTATCAAAGCAATCGAGAAATTAGTATGTTGTTTGAGCGAAGTTTGCTCTACGGTACATTTATTAAGATGCATAGGCATTTATTAAGATGTCAAAACATTAGTCTCATGTATATTTAATACTTTCACAAAGTGGTATATACTTTGTGTCTACTTATTTGTGTTTTTGTAGCACATTACTGTCGTTCTAATGAATGTAAATCATATCATTATGTTTTGTTGTTATTGTTTAGTATTCGTTATTAAACAAGAGACAGAGGTCGGAAATGCATCGATCAACGTTTAATCTTATACAGAATTCTTGAAGCTGTGATGCAATGCGTAACACGTGTCGTCGTAAAGGTAATACATAACTGGATGATAAAAGTGATAAAAGTGCATTTAACATTTAATTTGAAGTAGAAAACAAATTTCGTTTAGAATTGAAAGTCAATGTTTCGGCACAATTTGTGAAAACTCGATTGTGAGGTGTGATGGCGGTGGAAAGGGACCTTTCTAATACACAGCAACCAGTAGATACCCTTAGACTTACCGGAATGTGATCATTCATTCGTCATCGTTCCCCTCCTAAACGCTGATATACATCTTAATTCATTGATTTGTCTGTACATGACAATAATGATGAAACATACGTACACAATTACACTGTGTGTCGTTCATAATACGACAGTAGGAGTGTTTTATCCGAATGAACATTGTGACGAACATTATAATACAAGATCATACTTAAAGTATACGGCACAGATCAATACATTCAAAAAACGTAGACAAATATCAAGTGCAAGAAAGCATATATGTGCAGATGTATTTGCTGTATTTTGTTCAGACTAGATTAGATGTTAGTGGAATGATTCATTTACAATAATTTGGAGAATTGCAAAGTACCCATTTAAATGATTAACCTAAAACAATTATGTTGGGTTGACTGGCAATGCATTCAAACACATTCTTGAATACCATTTGTTATAAATCAAGACTGTTGACATATTGGCAGATTCCATGTCTCTGTAAGTTGTAACATTCAAGACCTTTAATTCTTTTGGAACAGTATCACTCGGCAAAACATTTCGGAATGAAATACAAAAATAATCCAAAAATAATCAATGAATGAAAAAATAGAAGTCATAGCAATAAAACGTCCTAGCGAAATTCAGTTAAAAATCCAGTCGAAATCCAAAACGGGAAGGCGATGACGTCGTATGCTATGATCAGTGTAGTGTTCACGTGTCAAAGTTTTTTGTTAAATGACAGAAATATATTTGTCCAAGAATTAATTTGGAGTACAAGTAATTCCAGAGAAAAATAATCTCTTAGAATCCAAATAGTTGGAAGAAAAATATTAAACATTAAACGCAATCTGGTCAGAACAAAAGAACACATGAACGTCTCCAGGGCTAATAAAACACTGAAATAATTTCCAAAGACTCCGGAAAACAGATTCCCTTAAGAGGTTCAATCTTCCTGTAAAGCCAGAGATTTCAAATAATTGCTATTCACATACTTCAAGTACGGCATCGATTTCACAAATTGAATGTACTATAAGAAAGAATTTTAAAAATATTTTAAAAAAACAATTGTTTACTTCCACTCATGAATCAAGGTCAGTAACTAGGTCAGCATTAGATACAGAATTATATTTTCAATGCTTACGAAACACTGAATTGAATTTCTTGAAAATGAAAATCAGGAAAATATCAAATCCAGTAGGAACAATTGCATTACAATAAAATGTAATGAAATGAAAACAATAAACTAGTAAAGAAACAATTACATTAAATCAAACATAAATTGAATTAAATATAAATAACAACTCCCCTATAAAGAAAAAGAAAACAATATAATAAAGATTTATTTTATCATCATCATCATCATCATCAGTCTCTTGAGATATTGTGGTCGTTGAGGCACTGTGCTGCTGAACATCTGAAGTGTTCCCTTCACTTGTCTCGATCATGTGTCAATGCCTGTGTTTCCGCAAAACTTTTCCTAGTCCATTCTGTGATGTTTTCAGTCCACATGTTTCTCTGTCTACCTCTCCTTCTGCGACCTTGGACTCTGCCATGAAGTACTGTTGTGGATAGACTGTTGGCTCAAGTGACATGGCCATACCATTTCAGCTTTCTCTTTTTGACAGTGGTGAGGAGGTCATCATATTGGCCTAATTTGTGCCTGATGATGTTACGCACTTCTTCATTTGTGATGTGGTCCATATAAGAGATGCCAAGGATGGTTCTGTATTATCTCATTTCAAGTGCCTAGATTCTTCGTTGTAATTCTGTTGTCAGGGTCCAGACCTCACATGAATACAGAAATAATGTTATGACTAGTGCTCTCAATAGTACGATTTCAGTGTTCAGACATATATTCTTGTCTCTCTACATGGGTCTTAGCTTTGATATACCTGCCGTTGTTTGTGCTGCTCGTTAAAACATTTCTGCTCTTGATCCCTCTTCCGTGATTATGGAACCAAGATATTTGAATTGGCCCACTGTTTCAAGTTCCTGTCCTCTGACTTTAATCGTGGTTGCGATTTGTTTGCGAGTATTTATCATCAGCTTTGTCTTCTCGGTGTTAATCTCCATGTGAAATCTGGAAGATGTTTCATCCAGGTTCTTCACGAGGTGGCAAGCGCATTTTCACTGCTTGCCAGACCATCAATGTCGTCTGCAAAGCAGAGGTTGGTGATGTTATGCCCTCCAATGCTGACTGTCCCACATTGGTTTTCCAGGGCTTGACTCATGATGAGCTCTAAGTTCATGTTGAAAAGCGTGGGTGACAGGAGACAGCCTTGACGTACTCCAACTGTTGTCTTGAACCAGTCCGCCACTAAACCTTGAGCAATTACTGCGCTGGTAGCCTTGGCGTACAGCTGATTGATGGTGGTTGGTCAACGTTTGACCCATGTTGTACTTCTTCTTTGTGGCCCACAATGTCTCATGCCACACTCTGTCTAAAGCCTTTTTGAAAAAAATCAATGAAGACATGATAGATGTCTTGTTGATAGTGTGAGTACTTTTCACAAAGAACCCAAAGATTTAATATTTGTTCTGACGTGCTTCTTCCACTCCGGAACCCTGCCTGTTCTTCAGCGATTATTTCTTCTGCTTGTGGGTTCAGTCTGTTCAAGATGATATTTGGCATCACCTTGATGAAACTGATAGGTTTTTGCACAGCTGGAGATTGCCTTTTTTGGGGAGTGTTATAATCAATGACTGAGTCCACTGTGCTGGCCATTCGCCTGTCTGTTTGATTCCCCACCATTCTTGATAAGTTCAGCTGGGATGATGTCTACTCCAGCTGCCTTCCCATTCTTCAGTGCTCTTGATGCTGACTCCACCTCTTCTTTGAGAATGGGGTAATCATCAACATTTGTGGAGTGTGGAACATGAAGCACCTCGGGGTCTCCTGTGGACGGATGGTTGTAGAACTCCTTACAATACTCAGTACATCTTTCTGCAATCTCACTTGCTTCTGTGGGGCATTTTCCATTTTTATCTTGAATGGTACTGACTCTTGGTTGCTTCTGTCTGGTGAGGTCTTTCACAATTTGGAATGCCTTTTTGGTGTTATTCTTTATCAGACTGCTCTCTATTTCTGTGCACTTTTGTCCAACACAATCTTCGTTTGCTTTCTTCAGGTTTTCCTGATATTCTTGTTTATATCTCGGTACACCTCTGCCCCTGTTGTGTGTCTGGTGTATTTGATGTCTCTTCGGGCATCATACATATTCAGAATTTCTTCTGTAACCCAGGGTGTTTTCTTTGGGCGATGGAGGAAAATGATATCCTTGGCAGCTGTTGTCATGACTGTGTTGAAAGTGCCTGTCATCACTTTAACATCAACATTCATAACACGAAATGGAGCACATTTTCCTCCAATTGTGGCTTGGATTGACTTCCAGACGTTAGGGTCCTTCAGTTGTTCAAGGTTGAATTTGAGCCTGATTTTCTTTGGCTTGTTTCTTCAGCCTCACTCGAAAGTTTATAATGACGAGGCTGTGATCACTCCAAACATCAGCCCCTGAGAACATTATTGTTTTTGCTCTATTGATGCCAGATCGGTAACGGTTTTGAACCAGTATGTAGTCGATCTGGTTATGATGGGTTCCATTTGGTGCGTGCCATGTCCAGCATCGTGAAACTTTATGTTGGTCCAGGGTTTTGGCTAGTACCAAGTTGTTGTAGCTTGCGAACTCGAGCAGCCATCTCCCTCTTTCATTAGTATGCTCATTGCAAGAAGGTCCACAATGATCATCACAGTCTTTTAGAGCATCTTTGCCAACTTTGGCATTCCAGTCTCCTTGGAATGATGAGGATGTCTTTTTTACTTACCATGTTTATTATACCCTGGATTTTGTTGTAAAACTTCTCTATTTCTTCATTTGTATCATAGATTACTTATATATGAGGCTTCCAAAACACATGAGAAGAACTTAGGAATTATACAAGGTATATATAAAATTACGTTTCAATACTTGGGAAATGCATCTGCTTTTAAATTATCTTTTACCTGGATGTACCTGAAGTCAATATTATATCCCTGTAAAAACAAACTCTACCTTAATAATCGACTGTTGAATAATGTCATTGGTGCTTATTTAATTTCTTAGAAGAATAGCACATTGGATGATCAAAATCATGTTTGTCTTCTTGAATCAATGCAGATCCAACCCCAAAAGCACTTCTATCAACAGACAGTTTAAATAATGGACTGAAATTTAGATTTGAAAGAAAGTTCTCGTTTGTAAGTATGGCTTTCAACTCATCATAAGCTTGCTGCCATTTTCTGTCCAACGAAACTTGTTTTTATTGCTCAATAAATTTGCCAAGGGTTCAGCAAATTAAGAAAAATTAAACCGAATTTCCGACAGTATACATCCATACCTTAAAACCGCATCAGTTGCTTTTTATTAACATGCACATGGAATTAAGAGATAGCCTTGACCTTAACGTGTCCATGTCCCGCATTATGTTCTAGAAATGTTATATTATCAAGTCATAACTCACTTTTTGATGAATTAATTGTCAAACTTGCATCAGTGAGTCTGTCAAAGAATTTCATAATTGTCGCTAAATGTATTTTCCAGGTGTCGCTGAAGATGATGACATCATCGATATAAGCATCACAATTATCGGTAACAGACTAATCATTTGCATTAGGCATTAGGCATTACAAAGTACTAAGCGAGCCCTTTATCCCAAACGACATTGCATTATATTGATAAAATTACATCCGGAGTCACGAATGTCTAGATTGTTTCTGCTCTTTCTGTCAGTGGAATATGCAAAAACCTTTCAAAAAGTCAAATTTGATGTCATGCGTGCCATTTCAGATTTTATAAATGCAGTCATCGATTCTTGGTAATAAAAAAAATATACTTTTAGCCACACTGTTAACCTTTCTATAGTCATTATACATGAGGAATGTTTAATCGTGTTTTGGAACAAGTATACATGGAGAACTCTAATCACTTCAACTGGATTTGATGAAATCATTCACCTTCAAATACTGAAAATGTTGTTTCACAGGTTTGGAATTTACAATTTGAACTTCATGAAAAAAGTTTTATTCCTGTTTGACTATCTGGAAATAAGTGCTTATATTCATATAATAGCTGTTTTGAGTTCATTCCATTCTTGTTGTCTCAAATGTGAAAGTTTATGTTCCAGACCATTCATAATGTCTGATTGACGCTATACAATTAGTAGAATTAGATATCATTCCTTTACTTAAATCTTCAATGAGTGATACAAGTACAACTACATTATTTGCTTGTGTAAGTTTTTAAATATACTGATAATCCTTTCTTTATTTAGACCCCAAGAGCACTTTTAGTATAATGTGACTCATTCAGTTTCTCTTTACGTTTGTAAGGGCCGTAATCCCTAAACTAAAGAAAATTCTGAAGAATGATCTAGAGAGGTAGACCTTTATAACCAGACTCAAAAGTTCTCTCCACTATAATTTTAACAAATCATAATTTCACGTTTCACGTGAACTGCTGAATGCTAAATGCAAGCATAATTAGCTGGAAATTCCAGACCTAAAATATGACCCTTACCCAGATTAGACCGATTTTGGAATACCAAATTGAGTATAAAAACTGTATACTTGCTTTAACTATTGTTTTAGATTTAATATTCCTAAAATGATTGCCTCTGGAGACTCTGTGACGTACATCATATGGGCAACATGTATTGGTTACCTAACTTGGTCTTTGGTAACGGACCATCATAGTATACCATAATTCTGCTCAATGGTTCGACAAATGCAAGATTGTGTTGCAGATGAGCCTAAGGTATCTTCTGAATCGGTTTTCCTATCATTCGACAAGTATGTAAAGATCTGCAGTATTTACAAACATCACTTCTAATGTTTTGCTAATAGAAGAGATTTAAGATCTTCTGTTAGGATTAGTAATCCCTAAATAAACAGGCATAGGAGTTTCATAGGCCAGACTAAGTTTTTCCAGTCTGTACGATTTTGGAACTTTATTTTGATGGTTCACTAACCACTCTTCACCAGCATTTATCTCAAGAGGTCTCTATTTTCGCATAAGAATTTCATTATCAATGATGCATACACTTCGGTGGCTTCGGTTTCACTAATGGCCCTCTCAAACAAACATATCTCAGGATCTTTGTCTTGGTCAGTGATAAGTGATTGTTGTTTGTCACCCTGATTAGAATATAAACCTGAGTAGTTATAAGAGGATCACTATGAATCAATACCTTCTTATTGATCCACACAAGACGTGAATGTGGCGTCATCAAAAGCCTGGCGAATACATCTGTTAGCTAAAGGACTACTTTCCTGATCAACACCATTTTCAAGAGCTTTCTTTGCCATAGCTCTGGTTATTGCACAAGCTTTGTATAAATCAGGGAATTTGCTTTGAAAAATATGATCCACTTTCGGATCCAAGCAAGGCTGGTCAGTTACAAGTGAATTAACCACAACCTTGTCTCCAGTGAGATAGTTGCCAGGTAATAAATCAATGCCCTCAACCTGTAAAACCACACACTGTTCCAATTGTCAATTGTCCTGAGATTAAGTCCAATGACAAATGTACACCATGGAGAGGAGCATTATGAAAGCCGCACTCGACTTATTCCTTGAAAAAGAACACTTTCGTTAGAAGATGCCTTCTCAGAAAAAAGCAAAGTACTTGACAAATAAAAGATTATGAGAAGCTCTTGTGTCCCTTTAAATTATAATAGAGATGAGATTGACTGAATCACCCGAGAGTGATATAGAACCCTTCGAAATGAATGGTTCATAATTCTCCATAATAAAATCGGATTAGAGTTTATTAGACGCAACAACTGCATTGCTTTCAGTACATTACCGTGACCGTGACCTCTTAGAAATAGGAGCATTTGGATATGTAAATTCTGATTCTGATGCTTCTTTTATAGCAATCTTAAAAAAAACTGTCCTTTCTTCTTCTTGCAATTTGTAAATGTAGGAAGAGACCATGATCATTGTTCCAGCTTATCAGAAGCTTGAATTTAAGAATGTGTGCCAGTTTGATATTTTGAATGGCTTGTAATAGACTGAAATACATTTCGACCAGAGGACTATTGAGTGGAAGTCTTATTTGCAAAGGAAACGTTCTGAGCCAAAACGTGTTCTCAATAGCAGCACGAGCAGCATTATCCAAGGTTTCTATATTATGCTCACAAAGATATCCTAATGTCATTATCGACACACATTTTGAACTCTGCAATTAATATGACATGTCTGAGACCTTCGTAACATGTATTAACCTTTCTAGAAGAGCACCGCCGATCGAATTGACGTGCTTTTTCTAGATGCAAATTCAACATAGGTCTGGTCAGGAAATATTCGAGAATTAATAAATCCTTGTCGATTGGCCTCAGAGTCTAACTCATAACTCGTTAAGATCTAAACCACAGTCATCACTCTGCTCTAGTGATAGTGAACTGTAAATATCACTAGCCTTACCGGTAAATACACATTGTTGAAATAGAGTCCAGTACTATTTTAACAACTTCAACTTTTCACCAATTCTTTTAAAACGAAGAATATATTGATCTAGTTTCCTTTCCTAAAATGGAAGTGCTAAATTGATATTTCTTAAAACATTCAAGAAGGGGAGTGTTTTCCAATTGTCAGCTCTAATTCAAGTAACCTAATTTTAAATCCCCTATCTTCTTTCTCTAAATTTGCATTTTCTTTTGCGTCTCTCTCTCTCTCTCTCTCTCTCTCTCTCTCTCTCTCTCTCTCATCTAATTGCACTTGAGTTAGTTCCTTCGATAAATCTGTAAATGCATGCGTCTTACGTCACGCTCTTGCCACTTGTATATTTTCTCTCTGAAACTGAAATTATCTTTTCACTCTTTGTAGCTTTATTTCCGTTTTCGAAAATTCCAAGAACGTTTAAGAAAAACTCAAAATATTCTCTACCTTTGGTAATAATGTAAAACTAATGTAAAATACTACTAGAGATTTATAAAGTTACAAAACTAGGGTAATGCTTTTTAAACAAGCAGTTTTTTTTAAAAAAAAACAATATTTTCTTAAATATTAGTTAAAATTAATATATCTCAAGGACGAGCGACAAATTGTATTTGTTACGTTTCGGCTCGTACAAAACACAACGAGAAAAGAGTGAAGATACCATGCTTTGTAAACTTTAACAATAATATATTCCCCTAGATAAACAAGGTTAACGTGAGATTTAAGAATCAAATACAACAATAATCCAAGAATAATTAAAGAATTAAACAACAGAAGTCCTAGAAATAATAGATAATAATGACACTGAGTTCGAATCCCAATGAAATGCAAAATGGAAGGTGATAACTTATGCTGTGGTTATTGTAGCATTGATGTGTCGAAATTTCTTTGTTGATATCACAGAAAATAATATTCCAGTGTTTGAATTCTGTAAATTTCGATACCTGTCTTTGTCCAAGACTTCATTTGGAACACAAGTATTTCCGGGACAAAAACAAATCTCGTAGAATCCAAATAATTTGAAGAGAAATAAAAAATTAAAATTAAAGTGGTCACAACAGCAACACCAAAACAATTTTAAAATGTCGGTTTCAGAAATGTATTACTTTTATTTCAAAATAATATGAGAACAGCAAATTATTAATCAACGGAGACTAATATAGCTGTGTATTTGGATAACAAGATTGCTTCGACGTTCCTAAGGGTCATGAAACCAACCCTTTTATCAATATTGAAAGCCAAATAGGTTTAATATAATGGAGAATTATTGGTAAAATATAAACCTTTATGTGACCGAGGGAAAAAGTGAATCAGGACTTCTACAGATAAACGTTAAAAAACGCTTTACACTCAGTTGAATGGGGCGATTGGGAAAATGCTCTGAAATCTTTTAACTTTAGAAAATCCACTTGTCAGTAGTTCATAGTATTTTGCAATAAACAATAGTTGTATAATTAGTAATTGAATTTGGAAATAAATTATCACTATGGAGACCCTTTGATTTAGAACGGAATTGAATATCTTCCAGTAGAAACGATATATAAGAGGCATGATCTGTATTAAAATACAGTTTAATTTAGCGTAGTACGTTGATGATATTTTTCCATTATTAGACGGTCCCTAAAGACATCCGTTGATATTTTAAATGACTTGTATCAGGTCTGCCCTGCAATGTGTTTAAATTAAACGTTTTTTTTCATTAAATATTAAAACATTTGTAATTAAACATATGTCGAGAAATTGATATTAGCTTATCGATAACCATCTTTAGATTAGTACTAGTAGATTTCTCTTTGAACATGGTAGAACTTAATAATGCAACGAAGTTGAAGGAAGTAGAAAGCTGCCTGACTGGATAGCAGAAAAACTAAAACCCATATTTTAAAACTGGATTTATAAAATTCGTAATTTTATCAATATTGGTTTAACAGTTTCCAGCACTACATAGTCTCCCACACTTTTTCTTGATCTTCTCCTATCTGCTCCTGTCATACGTCTTCAACTCTCCCACTGATTGCGTATATCTGCCCACCACGGCCTACGGGAGGCTATTAAACCTCACACGACTGCGCTCGAGGACCAAAGTGGGATTGGTGTTCATCGGAACAATGCTTTTTGCATATGACGTGGCTCTTGTTTCCACCACCGAGGATGGCCAACACATACGGTGAGACTGTTTCGAATATTCCTGCAAGCAGTTTGGGCTCAACAACAGGCTATAAAAGGTAAACGTCTGCGTGAAAGTTACAACGTTTGCCCATTCCATAAAAATCACCCGTGTCACCCCAGAAGCAGTCAACAACCTTGCTTACATGGATTCAGCCATCAGAAACACTCTCCCGCTTGATGTGGAGCTGGATAGAAGGCATGGAAGGGCAAATACAACATGACAGTCTAACGAAGAGGTATTGAAAAACAACGCGCCGACAAAGAACATCAAGATCCATGGCAACCTGGTCTGCGTTCTCTGCACCCTTCTACATGGAAGTGAGACCTGGAGTACCTATAGCAGGCAAGACTGCCGACTCAACCCCTTCCATATACGGTGACTAACTAAAACGCATCTTGCAAATCAGTTGGCAAGTCCGCGTCCCACACAGTGAGGTCCTGCAGTGTGCAAGTATCCCCAGCATTTACTCCATGCTGAAATTCCGCCTTCAATGGCAGGGACACGTCTGACGCATGGAGAATAAGAGGCTGACAAAATACATCATATATGGACAGTTGGCCACAGGCACTATAAGAGTAGGCCGACCCACATTCCGTTTCAAGGGTGTGTGCAAGAGGAACATGAAATCATGCGACATTTCACCCATGCAGTCGTTTCATTGAATATAGTTCAGCTATCGTCAGAAAAACGTAAGAGTAAGAAGAGCGCGAAAGCAACCTATGCAGCTCAGACTTCCCAGTATATTATAAATTAAACTATGTATTTTCAGCTTAACGATTATACGCGTGAATTTAATATATTAACTTTCTTGTTAACATAATAAAACGTGTCAATATCATTCATTTAATTTTGCGAAAACAATATAACAGAAAATGTTTCTATCAATTTTCAAGGAAGGTAACTTTAAGATGAATTAAATGTAATTTTAGTTAATGTTCAATGGATCTCTTACAACTTTTGTCAGTTCCGTTCTCTTCTTTTTTTGTGTATTACTTGTTCAAAGATTAAAACCTCATCATCTGGACACAATAATCTCAATTCCACGAAAATGAAACGTGTTATTGTGAGAGATTCTAGTTCGCTTATGTTATTTGCCATACATGGTGACTCTTTACATTTCGAATTGAGTCGATTATTTATTATAATAGATCTATTATCAGACAGACTAATGAAGAAACAAATAATTTCGCTTTGTCCACGCTGTATGTTTATCATTCGAGCATCATATCAAAATATTACTTTATTGTTGACTATTGCAGCCACTTTGCCGCAACTAGGTTATGCATTACTTCGGAAAACACATCTAGTCTATATTGCTGAAAGATTATGTAAACACATTAGTTTCATTTTATCTTTCATCTAGATTCGGGCTTGAATAGGTATATATAATCTGTTCCTCGTGTCATAGGAAATGCCTATAGAAATGATTGGAACCTTCTTATATAATATATTAAATGTACAGAGAAAGACGAATTATTATTTTATGTACTTGAACTAAACTATCGTTGCTGCGTTATAAATTGTCACACAACTGTTTCGTTCGATCAACCCAAAGAGCTAAATCATTTACTTGACATTTAACTCTCTTTACCTACAGGATTTTCTCATTATCTTAAAGTTATTTATTGACATTTAATCAATTGTTATACAAGCGCAGTGATATTCTAGGGTTGTCTAAGATTAGCAAACAATAGTCTATATTATCAACACTCATTGGTGAATAATTTACACATTTCAACAAATCTTGTTAACTCTACATCTGTTCGAGATTGTAAACTGAAAAAGTAATGTTATTTAATAAACTATTATTTGGTCCAAATGTCGAAAGATCTCTAATATCCAGTGTTATTAGTTACATGTTACAATCTAGCGCATTTAAATTTAGACGAGTTAGCAAAAAATGATTTAGGCTGTTACGTGCTACTAAGGTGGAGTTTATTGTTACAGGAAAATAATCTTGACATCAGGCACAACAACGGAAAAGATATGTTCATACCAGATGCACTTTCCTGTGCTTAGAAATGAATTTTATTCATATACACTGTTATTCATAAGATTACTTCCTGTATTTTTGGCAAACCTCATGTATAATTCATATCTAATAAAAAGAAACTTTACATATAGAAATCGTTCTTCTTTACATATATCTGATTTAATAAATATTTAATTGTTTGTTGTCAGTTTTAAATAATTTTTATGTTTTACTACATTCTATTGTAATTTAAATTATACATTAGTGATGATGTTTTGTTTGAAAATCGGTTGACCTTATTTATTCTGTGATAAACAAGTAATGTTGACCTAGATCGTGACCTTGATTCAGGGTTAGTGGCGACCATGTAAGCAGGTTTTATGTTTATTTTAAAAGCATTGGTTATTGTCAAGGTCAAGATAGGACTAGTGAATTAAGAAATAAATAACTTTATATCCTTCAAGTAACATGCTTGGTTTTCGTCAGGGTCATGTTAGGAGTATGTACTATAAGCGACCACGTGATTTTTCCCTCCATTCTTTTCTCTTGATTTCGCTGTTTGGGGATTTTTTCGAAACTGCGATATAACCTTTGTTTTAGTGAAATATAGTTATTTTTGGGCTTTACAAATGTGGTTAGTCATCTATTGTTGTAGCCAGTTTTTAAATCCATGTTAACTTTTCTTCAGTTTATTCCGTATTTTAAAGGAATAATTTGCATCTATGGAAATACAGAATATTTGGACAAGGGAAGTTTATCAATTTTTTTTATTCGGATATCCACCATAGCAGTGTTAAATATTGTGTTTCTATAAGGAACTGTATATAAGCACAAAATAGACGTCATCGTCTTCACGCTTGGATTTTCCAACATGATGCGAACTTGATTTAATTAGAATAAATCATTAGTAGACCATTCATATTTTAATTCGTGGATTATTCTTTGATTACTTTTAGATTTGATTTGCCCATTTTTACAACCTTTTTCCAGGGATATAACGTATTTGTTAAATTTTAAAAGTTTGTTGATTTTACTTTTTCCCAGTTACTGTTACTATATGCATTCGATATATACAGGGGCGAAAAGCGTGGAAAGCAGACCGCATTGCTGACCATCTTGCCTGATTGGTACAGTAATAACATTATGTCCAAGGATACTTTCAATCATTGTAGGTTATACCCGTCTGAGAATCCTTGAGTGATATTTTCACATGGAAATAACTTGGATCATAGGCCACGCCTATCGATCATAAAGAACTCTTCCAACTGTTAAAATAACAATTTTAGTTGTATAGACCTGCAGTTGTTAAGGGGTTTATATTACATTCCATTTGAACATGCCTATTTAACTTTTGCTAAGTGGCGTGTGTCGAAGCTGGCAATGATACTTACATATTTTGTAGTTCGATGTTCTACTTTGAAACGTAGTATATTTTTTGTATATCCCGTTTATAAATAACAATGCAACCCGTACTATCATTTATTTTAAAATTCCAGGTTAGCGAATATAAGTGAACGATATCAAACATTGCATGTAAATGAGCAGGGGTTGTGAATATAAAGATGCTATTCAGCTAACGCATTGTTTTCGAAGAAACGTATACTATATTTGTTCCTAATTTGTATCTACAAACAACTTAAACATTTAATATTTTCCAGGGAGAAAAGCGTTGAAATCATCTCACATTGTCGTATACCTTGCCTGATTGGTACAGGCTCAGATATGATGCACGTTATATTTCAGATGTTATGGGAATTAGAACACGATTACTAATTACAGTGAGGAGTTTAGCAGTAATTACGAATATGACATGTTTTGTATCAATCCCCTAATTCATTAAGGTGTCAAACGCTATCCTTAGTTCCAAAACGTTATATACTTCATATACTTTTGATTCTAATTTCAGGTTAGCAAAGAATACTAGATTTACATTAAACGATGACGTTTTGCAACCCAGTCCCGTTCGAAACCCGGCTTATAAATATTCTGAACATTTACCATTTATTGTCTGTATTATTGTTAATAACTCTACAACCATCCGTCCACAAGAGACTCAGAGGTGCTTAAAGTTCTAACTCTACAAATGATGACGATTTCCACATTCTAAAAGAAGAGTTGGCGTCAGCAATAAGAACATTGAGGAATGGGAAGGCAGCTGAAAATAGACAACATCCCTGCTGAGCTTATCAAGAGAATGATGCGGGGAGGGGGATCTGTGATTTATGAAACGAGATCTGGCAGACAGACGAATGGCAACACAGTAGACCCAGTCACAGATTATAACACGCTCCCAAAACGGCAATCTCCAGCTTTGTCAAAAGTACAGAACTATCAGTTTGATCAGCCATGCATGTAAGGTGATACTAAATATAATCTTGAACAGACTGAAACCACAAGCAGAAGAAATAATCGCTGAAGAACATGCAGAATTCCGGAATGAAAGAAGCACAACAAAACAAATATTCAATCTCAGGGTTCTATGTGAAAATTACTCACAACATCAACAAGACATCTATCATGTCTTCATAGATTTCAGAAAGGCTTTTGACAGAGTGTGACATGAGGCATTGTGGGCCACAATGAAGGATTACAACATAGGTCGTCAAACGTTGACCAATACCACCAAGCAGCTCTACGCCAAGGTTTCCAGTGCAGTAAATGCTCAAGGTTCTGTGGGGGACTGGTTAAAGACAATTGGAGTTCGTCAAGGCTGTCTCCAGTCACCCACGCCTTTTAACATCAACTTAGAGCACATTATGAGCGAAGCCTTGGAAAACCACTGTGGGATAGTCAGCATTGGAGGGTGTAACATCACCATCATATGATATGCACACCACATTGATGGTCTGGTAGGCAGTGTAGCGAGCTTGCCAGTTTAGTGAACAACCTGGATGAAACATCTTCCAGACTGAATGAAGATAATCGCCGAGAAGACAAAGCATATGACAAATAGTGGCAAAAAATCTCAGCCAAGATTCAAGTAAGATGACAGGAATTGGAAACAGTGGGAAAAGAAGGATCAAGAGCACACATGTTGTCACGAACAGCACAAACAACGGCAGCTATTTGAAAGCTATGACCCATTTGGAGAGACAAGAATATATGTCTTTAACCTAAAATCAGACTATTGAGAGCACTCATTCATCTCAATCGTTGTGCATTCATGTGAGGCAAGGACCCTGAGAGCAGAATTATAACGAACAATCCAGACATTTGAAATGAGATGCTGCATAACCATCTTTGGCATCTCTTGCATGTACTACATCAAAGATGAAAAAGTGCATAACACCATCAGACACAAAGTAGGCCATTATGAAGACCTCACCAATGTCAGAAAGAGAAAGTTTAAATGGTATGGCCATGTCACTAGAGCCTATGCACAACAATGCTGCAGTACAGCGTCCACGGTGGCAGAATGAGAGGTAGACAGATAACCAAGTGGACTGACAACATCACATAATGGAACAGGAAATGTTTTGCGGAGACACATACATTCTCACATGATTGATACAAGTAGTAGAACTGGTCAAATGTTCAGCAGCACAGTGCCTCAACGACCACACTAGGTCAAGAAACTGATGATGATGATGGCTGTAATATATACACTTTTTTGTTTCAAACAGATTGCACAAAACATTTATCAAACTAAAACTCTATGGTAATGTTTAAACATTTCTCTAATGACTAATACAGGTAGGCAAACTTCCCAGTCAATATGAATAAGAGTTCATTATTGTATGGAATAGAACTGTAATAACTTCTTCAATTGTATAATTTCTATGAGTTTCCTGTAAACAATATTTTTAATGTTCGTACTGTACTGTAGTACCCGGCGCTTTATGTAGCTTAAGTTGTTTAAGGGAGACTGCTATTTCAGCAAAGTTAAACTTATCGCTAAAAATATGTTTTTCGCAGTGGAGATACATAATGAATTATTCACTGAGGGGTATATATGTGTTCAAAGTATTTGGCAAATAAGTTAACGGTCTCCTGTGGATTGCATGATGTTTCTCTATTATAGTTTAGTTCGATAAAGCGTTTCGTGTTTCTGCCTCTATTACGTTGTTTGTCATATAATTTCCAGAGAACTCTAATATCCAACTCTGCTGCTTCATATACATCATTAAACACGCTATCCTTGTTTGCACTAATAGCTTGCTTTTCCCGAGTTCTGTCTTTACGTCCATGTATTGTTTGTATCTGACATACATATAAACCCTGGGACTCTCATTTTCAATACATATGATTTTAAACCGTCTAGCTCTTTCATGTATTTCATAGACACTAAATGATCAGTAAATGGTGATCTTAATTCAAGCATGTATCCTCTTTGCCAAAAGAATTGGCAAGAATGTTCTAAGAGTCTCAAATGTAAGTATTTTGTAAGGGTTTGTTATTTTAGTGTCACTAATGTTCTTTTTTTTGTCAATAAAGCTTTATATAAATTGGTTTTTGTACGGTGAACACCAAGAATGGTATAATTTATTATATCTGACAGTAATGGCTCCCATATGTATTCCTTCACCAACAAAATCATAATATTTCAACAAAAACTCTACAATATCGATATATTCTTACTGCAAATAAAGTCTTTTATCGGCAGGAAGATAAGAGCCAAATACAAAAATCGGAATTTATTAGATCATGCTTAATTTTTATCACCACCATTCGGCAGTTATCACAGTCAATTTGTTCTACATAATAACCATGATTTTTCTTATACATTATTGTCACTCCACTTTTCAATACTTACTAATATCAATTGCAATGTATCTTGCATACCTACCTGGTAAAGTAGCCAGGAATTTCTCTGAATGACTTGTTAACATTTGTTCATATTTGACTACAATATCAACGTATTATCTACCAAATACATTACACAAGTTCAGAGGATATTATGTACCTTACATTCCAAGTAAGTATATGCCTTTGCACTTCAAAATTACAAACAACACAGACCCTGATCTGCTGCACATAATACGAATATCGATGGCTCATGTATAACAATTGGGGCACACTTGAAGGAATAAATGCCCCATGTTACATTTACAGGCATATACCTGCAGTAAAAACGGCAGACAACCTGGAAAAAATGTATTTTCCAACTATACTATAGATACACGAGGCATAATTGGGGTACATCCTGATGTAGAAGGCACATATATATATATATATATATATATATATATATATATATATATATATATATATATATATATATATATATATATATATATATATATATATATATATATATATATATATATAAACACTTATTCACCCTAGATAACGTAAAAATAGTCAAACATTTTTAAGGCATAAGCAAGTTATTTTTTTCTAATTCTCTGACAGTATGGCAGTTAAACGTACTAATTTAAACGCGTCTCTGAAGCAAAAGCAGAACATCGAATACCAAATTTACAGGCAAAAAATAACGTAAATAATGACAAATGAGACAAAGACGTTTCTATTACAACTAGGCACATGGGCGGGTGAGGGAGTATAATTACAAGATGGTAGATCTGTGTAAAGACAATATTCTCGTAAAATAGTTCCCCAATATTTAGACACATTATCAGTAGTGTTCCGATAAAGTGACACTCTGCACAGCAAGGCACGCATGGAGCAATATACACAGTATTCAGTTTCAGACCCGAGAACAAACACTGATTATTTAGGGATAATTTCCATATATTAGTTATAGAAAAGGATCACCATCCGGTTACGAAGCAATCATTGCTCACAAGGTTCTAA
This sequence comes from Unio pictorum, assembly GCA_030141615.1. Lineage (NCBI taxonomy): Eukaryota > Metazoa > Mollusca > Bivalvia > Unionida > Unionidae > Unio > Unio pictorum. The sequence goes on from JARLTB010000021.1 coordinate 41,766,414, forward strand.
TGCGGATGCTATATCTGCCTGTCTAAATCCACTCAAAATCCTTTCATTGTTTGAATTGTAAAATTTTGCTGATTGATTGATTGATTGATTGATTGATTGATTGATTGATTAAGTGAGCGATTCATTAAATGATTGCATGTGGTATTAGAGTACAAGTAATAGTAGAACGAATCATACAAAAATTGAATACAACAGTAACAGTAGGTGAGAAATAATAGATTCTCAAATGGTCATACATAAATAAATACATCGCTGGTGAACATTCCCCAATGAAATCAAGGATCATTAACGTGGTATAATAAAGAAAACTTATTCGTTTTTAACATTTTATCTACAAATTATAACAGAGTGATTGCAGTATATGTGAACTCAACTCGCACGGTTGCTAGGTAACTTTAAAGTTCCTCATAAAGCAAATGGAAAATACAACTTTAGACAATTACTTAAATGATTATTATTACTAAATCTTAAACGATTAACAACGGTTAATCTAATTCGCCTTAGAGGTAAAGACAATTTAGTTATTAGAAAATTCTGTATCAATGCAGTCATTGGGATGATTGAAGTCGTTAGAAGATGTAAATACTATATAATAAATAAATGTAAATGATGAACCACACATTATAGATGGTGTTAGTATACCAAAGTATATTAAAAACTTTGCCTAAGATTACATTTATTATTAACATCGATGCAGACAAAAGTATTTTGTGTATCTTCTCCACATGGGAGTACCTGTTAATATACGTATAAGTTGGAAATACATCCGTTTTTCATGGCTGAAAAGAATTAGTAAATCACTGACCATCACATACCAAATAAATATTGGATATTTAATATAAGTGCACATAAATGTGAATTCCAATTTATAAGTGATATCACAAACTTATACCGCTGTCTTGTGTACGAAAGCTGCATATGGACGGACAGTTATCAATGTCTCATGTGCATAATGTTTGACTATGTGAACATGCAACTTTGTCCAGAGATGGAGAAGGTTTTGCCACAATATTAGAAAGGTTTATTGATTTGTCACTACATCCAATAATATAGATGGAATGAAACTGCTATTATGTGAATCTATATTGTGTACTTAAGTTTTGTCTTTATTTGTGGGTCGTAAGTGTTGTCTACCCGACTTTTGCCATGTTTTAGAGACGTAACAAAATGTTAGCTTATATTGTGGTTCAAAACCTGGCCTTGCTTACAGGTTAATGGAGTTTTTTGGACATCTATTGCGTCCAGTGGCTAAGTTTTTAAATAAGGGACTTGACAAACAATTATTCATTACTGTTTCGATTCATTTGGGGTATCTATAATCTGAGATTGCAGTTGTGCTCAGATATAATTGGAGAGGACTCCATAAAAAATAAAATATTAATTGGAATTAGAAAGTGCTCATTGACTTGTTGATAAAGCACTGCTGTGACATTACTGAGAACTCATTCAAAGACATTCTAGATATTATCATAATGATACATCGGGTCAATCAGTACTATTGCAATTCGTTCCGATCATTCAATATTCGTGGCCTAGTGATTGGACTTTCTGTTCTTACTTAATTCACAACATAGTAAGTGCCTCTCGAGTTTCACTAGTAGCATAGCGGAATAAATTATTTGTTGATTTTACTAACTGTTTTGGCTTCGTAAAACAGTTAAAGACCTGGAGTTGTAACACTGCGTTCAGACAATGACTGCAACAATCAACTAAACGAAATAAAGTCTACATTTCAGATATGTTTCATATATGAAATGCACTACGAATTTAACAATTCTTTTAATTCAGATTTATTATTCGGAAATCAACTTTTAAGATTGTACGATTTTATTGCCTATTTCAAATTAAATTTATCCGATTGATAAATTTCTGCAATAACACCAGCTATTTTAACTTGCAATTTTGGAATCTGATAGCTAAAACGACAGAGCATAAATAATTGTTCGGCAAACCAAACCGCAGACAAGCCGCAAAATTGCTCAAATACAGTTAGTTATCTTTAATAGCAATGTCAACATCAGTTGGCAAAATACCTAATAGGCTTATTGGCAAAGTCATTGTCTGTATACCCAATGTGTATATTGTTAGTGCAAGATCGATGGTGACTCTAGTACAAGTATAATGGATTTAAGTTAAGACATGTAAGACATCACAACGCTCCAGCTATTGCAATAATTTCATATAAAATCTAATCTGTGTGCGGAGTATATCCATTCTCATTTACCCCAAAATCAATACTACTGAATAATACAATTACGGTTTGATTTAAAGCCTCGTTATGGCTGACATATATTCTGCCATATTTTGACACATAGATAAATGCCTAAATATATACATTAGTCAGTTTCGTTAACACTTTCAAGACCCAAAAACCATTGTCTCTAGTTACTGAATATGATAATGTCTGTTTTAATGGAATTATAACCTAATACCCACGTTGTGATTGATCGTCACATTTAACCAGTAACCAGACATCAAAAGGCCTGAAAGAAGTATATAATTAGCTATAGTATGAAGCGGCCAAGGGATATTAGAAAATACGACAGTTAAAGACGTTCAAAGGTTATCTGGAAATACAACAGAAGAACACGGCTAAGGGTTACAAAAATACAAAAGATGTTTGAATCAAAACTCCTTGCAAGATTGAAATTTAAGAATTCCGAATATAGGTTTGTTATGGGAAGAATTGAAATATCCACATACATTTTCATTGCCCCCTTTGACCATATATATCTTTGAAGTGTCACAAATGACATGGTCAACTATAAACTTCCTTGTCCTAGAATAGGAAACACGATTAGCATGGACCTGTGCAAAATAGGCAGAGATCAAATAAAATTAAACTTTGCAAACCAAAACGGAAGTCACCATCATACTTCTTGTATCGTTTGTGTACGAGCATTTATCGTAATTAAAATCAACCATGCAGATAACACTCCCATCTTTTGAATACAGACTGGAAAGACCGTTCCTATATAATCAGAATAAATTTCAGTCGTAAATGCATGCAAATAAAAAAACGTTGGTCAAGATTACGAAAATCTCTGACACCTCATATTAGTTGCAGAGTTTAAGAATTGCGTCCGTAGTGACGTTAAGTCTTACTTTGATTGAGCACAACGTTCAGACTTAGAAAAAGCAGCCCTTACAGTTCATCAGATTTCTTTTGTAATTCTTAAATTTAGTAGTATTCTGAGAAAATGCTGTATCAGACTAATTGCAAACACTTTTAAATCTCAATCTGTTACGACTTTAAGGAATCAATTTTCTTTCTGATAAGACGGATCAGAAGTCCTTATTTCCTCCTACAAGTACCTATTTCAAGAAGGATGGACAAGGTTTATTTTTTACTGATTGCTACAAATTGAAAATTAAGCAAAATAAACAATACAGGCTTATTCCACGTGCTCTTGTTTCTAAGAGATTCAGATTATGGTCATGCATTGAAACTAATAGATATGTTGGGTCAAACAAACCCCATTCTGACTTTGTTATGGAGAATTATGTACCATTTATATCGAAAAATGTTTTATCTCTCATGAGTTAACCTGCTATGTCTATCCCTACTAAGCATTTAAGGGATACAGGAGTTTCGCAGAATATTTTGTTATCATGTAGTTTGCGTGTTGTTTCTATTTTAGAAGTGTTCTTCTAATAAGAGTGTTCTTATTCAGGAAGTAGAGTTCGTCTGTGCTAACGTTCCTCCTATTGTGCAAATTGCTCACCAGACTTAGTCTCAAGACCTGTGCTATTCGGAAGGTTGACGTTTTTTCAGATGAGGATCCGGTAGAGAAGTACACAATCTTGTTTATTGGGGAAATTATTTATTTTTGCAATAACATCTGAATCAGAAATCAGTTTTATTCCTGTGTCCTTTACTTTTATGGGGTAGGAATTTATGTATTCATTCAAATTATTCACTGGAGAATAATATTTTTGGAAATAGAGACCTGGAGTTATAGTAAAATTCAATTAAATATATAATCATGGTTACTATTATTCCAATACAACAAAGGAATGCTGACACTTTAACACTTTCATCTTTTGATTTACTGTGGAATACCTCTAAAGCGTATACAGAATTTTAGTTATTATGAATTGTGTTAGAAAGTTTACGATTATTTGGGATTTGAAAACTCGCAATACCGTGAGTGTTTTACATTTTCAATTTGTAATGTAGGGAAATGAAATGGTTGCTGCATTTATTTTAAAAAGATATATGTGCTATCCTTCTTTTCCGTTAGGTTGTTTCAGACGGTAGAGTCGTAACAATTAATATGGTTTACAATGTCTCCTAGAAAAAAATTCTTAGTAATAGTTTCGAATGATGCAATGAACCAATTATTACCACTTTCATCGAATTCAAAATCATGCATTCCGACAATGTGATTTCAAGATTTCGTGATTTTGATAGAAAAAGGTGAGCTGTAATAAATAGTATTGCTGCTTAAACTATGATTGGCTAGATACCTTTCTAACCATTAACAACATTGTTTGAGTTTAGGCTAGACAACTGGATACCTTTCTAACCATTAACAACATTGTTTGATTTTAGGCTAGACAACTGGATACCTTTCTAACAATTAACAACATTGTTAGATTATAGGTATGGAACTGGATACCTTTTTAACCATTAACAACATTGTTAAATTTTAGGCTTGAGAACCGGATACCTATCTAACTGAATTATTAACAACATTGTTAGATTTTAGGCTTGGGGATACATGTCCTCGGAATCTATTTCTATACCTTGATCCCACTGATGTACGACCAGGGATTGCTCGACTGTACGTCTTTGAGGATCTGTTATTGCCATTATTTACATTGTTCACGTTCGAATTATGATTAAATGAAATTATAGCAAAACGTTGTTAACCTTGTGACGTACAGGAGTAGTCGAAGATGCAAAAGCGATACCTAAGCCACTGTGGTTACTAAAAACTGTATATTTTGTTCCAGAGGCTGTGAGCTGTTATCATGAGTGACATCTTTGGTCAAACTAGTTACATTTGAATCATGCTGGGAGGCTAGATACGCACAAAAATAACATCTTCATTCAAACATTTTGCCGAAACAAGGAGTACCAAGCTACTTATTTGTACCTTAAAATTACTGATCGTCGTTTCAAACTTTCAATATGCAATCATATTTTTGGATCTATTGATTCAGTTGTTTAAATCTATCGTACATGATATACTCTGTGTGATTGCTTCTTTTAAGCACAAACACTTCGACTCTCAAACAGCAAATAATTATGTTTACCGTTTCAATCAGTGACACACACTCGCACTTTGAAGATTGATATTATAAAGATCATAGTACATGTGTGTCTCCACGTTGGTATACAAGAAGTGTAATGTGTGTTGTTTTAAATCTGACAAAAACTATTTTGATGGATAACACATTTCGACGCAGCTGTTATACATATCACAATTCTTTACACACACACACACACACACACACACACACACACACACACACACACATTGTAATCAAAGATCATAACTTACATTGAATGTAACTTAATTGCCACTACGACTGTGTAAGCACTATTTTAGCTTGCCATTATTCTCCAGCGGAAAGTCTTGTGTTCCGTATACAGTTTCAAGCTCGATCTCCGTTTGTTCCAATTTGACCCAGTCGGGCCCCTCTCTCACAGCAGCCCCGCGTTTGATTAGGCCTGTACTGAATGCGTACGTACAGTTTGAACTTGAACAAGCCTGCCTTTCTATGTAAATTTGTACTTCTTGGTGTATATATTACGAGCAAATATGGGTAAACTGGCATATTATTAATGTGGATGTAATTTACTGGCACATTATTATTGTGGCTGTCATTTGGGTTGGAAAGAGTTAAAAAGTCTTGTAACAACTAGAGTCCTGTATTAAACATGACTGTTTTAAAACAGGTCAATACAACTTAAATTGCAGGTAAATCTTAAAGAGCAGATACAAACAATTGCAATGATGAGCATTGTACTCCATCTAAGTACATGGAGGACACTTATGGTTCAAGTTGGTGTTTCCAATTCATTGTGGATACCCAATCTTTATCTCATAATTAAAAAGTCTTATTGAACACAATATACTTATAGGTCGATGCAATCCTTAATTAAAGATATTCTCACCAATATTGTGCATATGTATTAGCGTATTGATCTAATTTAATCATTCAGTATAATTTTCACCTTGCAAAATATATAAGTAATCCATAGCGTACCAACCACTAGTCTGGCAACGTCAGGGAACAGGACCCGAGTGGCCGAGTGGTCTAAGGCGCCCTCCGCCATTAAGGATCACAGCCATCTCACCTCTGGCTGCGTGGGTTCGAGTCTCGGATTAGGCCAATGCGGGTGTGAGAAAGCTTGCCAGTAGCTTTTTCGTATGTCGGTGTTCAATTCCGGAGCTTTCGCAAGTTCTTTCTCCAGCATTAATACTGGCGCAATGTATTGCCTATCGTGTGCTGAGAAATGACGTTAGATCCCACAACAAAACAACATCTGCGAACAAAGACTGATCATCAATTATTTAATTTCACTTTTGCTAGCTAGCACAAACGCCATCACAAGCATGATTAGGCAAAGTTATTAGATCTATTTACCGTAATTGACCACCAAACAGCGTTAACATCATTTTAAAAAATGTTATTACATTACTCGTATAAATGTGCTTACTACCACGAAATAAGCACGGCAATACGTTATTAAAACCACTAAACCAGCGACTGCAATACGTTTCTTCTTTTGTATAAAAATGATTTAAACATTTTGTTAAACAGTTTATTAATACAGCTCAGGTGGCCATGTTTTTACAAAGTCCGCCTAGGATGCGGGAGGTCGTGGGTTCGAACACCGGCAAATTCATACCAAAAGATTTGCAAAACAATTTGTACAAACAGCTGTCTCGTTATGCACTCAGCATTAAGATGTTAATGTTAGGATTGGGAGACGTAGTGTCAGGATAATGTGAGCAGGTGACTAAGTGGGACATGAAGCTACATGTCTGCGGCATTTGCCTCAGTACTAGATATCACTATAAACTGTCACGCTGCAGACATCGTAGGGATATAAATGAATGTTTGTAAAGCTACATAAAATATCCAAATATCTCTCTCTCTCTCCCTCTCTCTCTCTCTCTCTCTCTCTCTCTCTCTCTCTCTCTCTCTCTCTCTCTCTCTCTCTCTCACACACACACACACACACACACAATCACGGGTTATTACGCAGTCTCACGCTCCTAATTGAATACAGAAAATCAATCGTTTCCATACCGCCAAGCACACCTTCGAATATCGTTTGATTCATTTACATTAACTGTGGCATTGGCAGCGTTTTTTCCCCCCTTGTTCCGGTCTTACTTTAATTGCCATGTGTCGCCAGTACTTTTCAAGTGTATGACTGAAAACTCATTACAGCATTTAATCCAAAGATAACAATTCAAATGTACACACGAAATAACTATTAAAAGACTTTTTTTCTCCATTAATGTTGGAGAAGACGGATGTTGGTGCCGATATTTCATTGCAGAGGCTAAATGTAATTTGAACTTTCGTTGACTGTACTAAAATTTCCATATAACCGATCATTTGCTATTTTATATAAATGTTAAGAAATACTACTCTTGAAGAATATCCAAAGGAAGAATAAAGAAAACACCCATTAATGCTATATAACACAAAATAGAGTATTTGACATAAGAACATATTTTGCGGATAGTACTATACTTTGCATAATAATTTTGAGAACACATGTTTAACCTTTTTTCGGAATTTTGTTTTGTTTAAACTTCACCATCTTTCAATAAAGGACACATCCATAATCATTTGGAGCTTCACTCTTGTCACGGAAGTTCCGCTTTCCTACCATCCAAACTTTGATGTTATGTGTGGTCAATATTTCCATTAACAGAAGTAAAAAGGATTAATAATACAAGGTGTGTTTCGAATATTCACTATCATTATGAATAAATTACTTCAATGCGCATGTGGTCGTTCTTTCCAGAAGCATGAACGAATGAAATTTAGTTTTCAATAAATACAAAAGGCAATGATCAGAAACAGAAACTAGAATTGTTTTTAGAAATTTAATTACACGTCTCATTCCCAAGAACAGTTCTACTAATATAACGTCTTGTGTCGCATCGGTAGAAATATTAAGCCATTAACAAAATTGCTATTAGCCTTGACATGGATTCCAAAAACTGTTTTCTCTCCCAAGAACAAAAATCTGCGTCATTATGGCAGGGCATTGAATTCTAGCTTTAATAAAAGCGTTTAACACAACTTTTAAACTTTTGAATATAGGTAACTTCACGACTATCACAGAGAGTCTGAATCACCAAACCGATTTTCCTGACAACAAACCTTTGATCTAATTCTTAAGGGGACAATGGTAAACCAAATGGAAAGATATTTTGTCTGATCTAAGAGATAAATCCCAGCATTGCGACCGGAACTATGGCAATTTTTATCCTTGTCTAGACCATGGAATTGCAGTTTTCGCACTGATATAAAATCCATTCATGGTTACCAAATCATTTTTGTCGATTTACATGTATTATTCTTTTAGAGACCTTAAAATATAATATCACTTGCACGATGACGTGTGTCCAGTTTCAAGCTTCTGTTTTAATTAATTGATTTTTACAATCTACAGATCTCATAAGCATTATTAATATTAAAATGTATTCATTCCGACATAAGATTTTAGTAACACGGTTTTCTGTATCCACTCCTCAAATGTCAGCATTCACTGACACAGATGACATGTCATAATCGATGGATATGATATTTTCTTTTCAGAGACCGCTCAGGTGGCCTAGTGGTTAGAGCCCCCACACTGGATGGGCGGGGGGGGGGGGGGGGCGTGAGTTCAAACCCAGGCCAAGCCATACCAAAAACTTATCAAAATGGTACTAACAGCAGCCTCCCAGCCCCCAGGTGGCAGGATAATGTAAATGGGTTGGTCATTATGCTACATGTCTGCGACATGATTCCGCAGTGTTAGGTTGGACTAACTGTCACACTGCAAATATAGTAGCGATATGAATGGAAGAATGTTAAAGTTACGTTAAAAATCCCAGTCAAACAGACGCCCACTTTTCAAATAAATCATTATTCAAAAAGGGTTATGATTGTTCAATTCAAGATCCAATTCCTCTGCCAATTAGTTTTTAAATCTAGACACCCATAATAGTCTTTGTCTCGACTCGAGTTCAAACATTTTTAAACTCGCACATCCCAATTTTGTTTATATCATTTTTTATTATACCTTTCTATTATTTTTATGTAGAAATGTTCTTATTCACTTCAGGCATAGAACTGGCAATTAAGCTTAATCTTACAAAAATAAGTCTGGTAGGGAGAATATTCGAAAAGTAATTACTTTAAAACAGGTAAAATCACAATAATTCATGGAATTTAACAATTGTCACTGGTACTGTTTATAATGGTAGAAATGCGAAAATGATTAATCGATGAATTTTATATTAGTATGATTATATATGTAACAGTGACAATTGTGACGGGTTTCAGATTGTCGACGTATCAATCGTATTAACACTATATGAATACTGATTCGTGTACTAAAACTGAAACATAAAATGAAATGTCAATCGTTATAACACTATATGAATACTAACTCATGTACACTGGAACATATAATTACAATTTAATTTCTTCAGACAAGATTAACTTTTCATGGCAAGCTTCTAAATTACCGAAAACTAATCATATGACAGAAACTGCGAGGGACTGGGTATCCATATTAACGCTTGAAATTGATTTCAGGGATTTTGTTAGTCTTTCGTGATGGTTGTGTCGAATGCTAATGCGCCACTAACAAATAAAACCGGTGAAAATCACTGCGTTTTAGCATTTGTATTTAGTGTTTGTATCAAGTATAGTGGACCTCAAGCGCCTGAGTAACTATGCCACTGCTATTATATGACGCCTGAAATTTGATTTGGCAGATAAAACGTACCATAATCGCAGCATGATAATAGCCGTAACGTGAGTTTGCTCAGGCTTTTAAAATCTTAAATATTTGTAAACGTACAGTCAAATGAGATTAATAGAATTGTAAATGAATCCGTTAGATAAATTGGTGTTGAATTTGCAAATTACACTCGAGAGTAAAACTAGTGCTGACAAAACTAAGAATTAGACGAGTCCTGCTAACAAAACGTAATTCACAAGGTTTTATTGTCTTATCCTAGATCAGGATTATTTTTCTCATTTCTGATCAGGACAAAATGGCAGGAAATATTATGGCGGTCCTTTGGTATAGAAATAGACAACGAAGCAAAGAATTTCTATCATTTTAAAGTCATTACAATAAGCATAAAAAATCAGTTTGCAACAAAATATTTGTTTCACAAAAACAACAGTAAGAACAACAAGAACAATAACAACAACAACGACAATAATAATAATAATAATAATAATAATAATAATAATAATGATAATAATAATAATAATAATGACAGCAACAACACTACTACTACTACTACAATAATAACAATAATAATGACAACAACAACAACACTACTACTACTACTACTACTACTACTACTACTAATAATAATAATAATAATAATAATAATAATAATAATAATAGTAATACACCGGTAGAATATTTCATATAAACATTATAATGGGAATAAAAAGGGCATTCGTTAATGATATAATAAGTACAATGGCGTCGGTTACAGTGAGTGTAATTAAGAGATTATTCCAAGGACAAACTGTTTTATTCACACAGAAAAGAGATAAATAATACTTCCTCTCTGAAAAGAGAAAGACAACATATATTCTCATTGTCGCATAAGTGAAACAGAGTGAGTTTTGGATTAAATGAATAACTCAAATACAATGTGTGAAAGATGAAAATATATTAACTTAATTAGTAAAGAAAAATGTATGATGTAAAAATACAAGGATTCTCACACGCTCTCAACATACAATTGATCCAATCACTCTATACTAACATTCACACATTGAAACAAACCAATACTATTATATCTATCTGATATACAGCTTCAAGAAACCTGAGTTTCAAATAATTGTACACACTAAGATATTCACATAATTTCATGTATAGACTAGGATTGAGATTCAAATATTCTCAAGTTTTCAAATACGTTTCAAATGTTCTGCACTGTCAGTAAGATTGAAAAAAATCTCATGTAGATACAAATATACCAATTGAAACAACAATTGGAACAAACATATGCTTCTTGACCTTTGTACAGTCGCACGATTCCTACCGATTAACCGCAGAGTTTCACCACGTCCCTCGGATTGGTCCACTCTTGTATCGGCCGCTCGCACTTTTCTTGGATCCACTACATGTACAGTCAGTCATACGTATACACACGTACAGAGAGAATACAGCACCCTTGTATTAGCTACGTCTACAGTCGTGGCTCCCCCGTAAGTACAGACATACATACATACATACATATAGACATCTAGATAGCTCTACTCGTTAGCTAAACTCATTAGTCTCGTTACACCCATTAGATTCATTAGCCTTGTTAGCCTCGTTAGACTCGTTAGACTTTTTAACCTTGTTAGCCCCATTAGACTCATTAACTACAATAAAACCAAACTGGTAATAATATTGAGTTCTGGAAAATACTAATACATTAAACTCTTAATAACAACTTGAAATTCACAGTGCACAACGTTTCAAATCTGCGTTGTATTAAATGAATCATTACACGATATGACAATACAAACTCAATAAACTTCGCATATCAAATAAAATATAAATTTAACACTCACCCCTAAGGCCATAGAAATACCGCGTGTGCTCTCCTCAACAGATCCAAAGCGACCAGTGTCGGTTATACGTTAATCTTGCTTAAATTCATAATACAGTGAGTAATATTCAGGGTAAAATACCCGTGCATATCGTGATTATGATGTCTGTAGCCGCAATTAGTTTACGACGAAACATATGTTGGTTCTGTCGCTTGTCTGGAAAAACACCTGTTCACTCTAGATAGCGTTTTACGCATGCACAACAAAAATAGTCAAATATTTCTCAGGCATAACAAAAGTTATCTTTTTTTCTAATTCTGTGACACTCATTGCCCGCTTACAACCATATCCTTGACATTTTTGGCAACTCATTTCTCCCTGAATTGAAGCGCATGAAGTGGGCATGAATACGGATTTGCGATAGCATTGACGTTTTAAGACAAGTTATGAGGAACGTATTTCTTACCAGATTTAGGCCAATGCTTACAGTAACAAACATAGTATTAAACAAAGACTTGAATGGAAGATATGTTTTCCTCTTTTAACCCATGTCATCAAACCCCTTTCATATGGACCAATATGTATGAAATGGTATCATTAATTGGCATCATTAATAATTACCAGATAGCAGACTTCCTATAGTACATGGATTAACAATTTTTAAATTAAAACACAGTGTGTCGAAGACTATTGATTTTGGTCCTGTCTGAGAGACTGATCTTAAGCATTTCAGTTTTGTTTCTATATAACCAATATATATGCTGAGTGTGCTCCTTTCTTGAAACAACATAATTACATTCGATCCAGACACGTAATGTCATTCTAAAGCTAAATGCCCAATATAGTAATCCCCCCTCCAATACTTTTAAACATACAATATACATACATATTATTTTTAATTATAAATAAAATAATTATTTTACCAAATTTAGCTTATAAAATATTTATGATAAAACACTTGTTTCTAACATACATATGACAAATTGTTGTGTATTATGAAGACATCGTTTACTGAGGTGTATGAATAAAATCCATGGTCAAGAAAAAAAGCATTATAATTTATGTCGGTGTTTATATTTTCTATCTCATTTAACAATTAAAAAGTCGGCCATTAATTTTGATAACTTGGTTTAAATTCATCTTAAATCAACAACCGATGTGTGAACTATTCCAAGGATACCACTAAGTATTGCATTATTCAACGCCCAGTCAGTAGGATCATCCGAAAAGCGCACAGAAATAGTTAATTTTATCTACGACCAGAATATCGACGTCTTCGACAGAAACATGGCTAAACACTTACCCGATGAGCCAAAGTGCGCAGATTTAACACCCACCGATTACTCCATTAACAACCTTCAATTTCTGTCACACATCGTTTGAACTAGTCCAAACAGCACTAATACTGGAACAAAGGTCAATCCATTTTTTCTGTCTCTATTTCCCTCCTCCTAGTAGAAAAGACAAGCTGACTGAATATCTCTTTTTGGAGCAGTTTCCGAATCTTCTGGAGCATGGAAATGCGATAGGTGGCAACCTAATTATTCTTGGAGATTTCAACTTTCACTTTGACAGTCCTGGAAACCCATACACGTCCAAACTCATAGATTCCATTCAAGTTTTCAACTTTAAACAGTCAGTTAAAAACCCATCCATAAACGTAGTCACATTTTAGACTGGATTCTTCATAGACCTGATGATGATATTCTGCAATCCACCCTTGTATCCCACGAACCTGCATAAGATCACCTCTGCATTTTATGCCATCTCGACGTATATGTCCCTAACCGTCCACCTTTATATGCTACTAAGAGAAACCTCCATACGATAAATAGAACCAACTTAACGCATGACATCCAAGAAAACCTAACCACTTACTTACATCCTACAGAAGAACACCCTCGATAACTGCCTGCGTTCATTGCTTAAAAAACATGCCCCACCCACCAACTGCGGAGTATCCGTAAGATAATGTGTTCTCCATGGTATAGCAGTGATAGGGACTAGCTTCGCACTGCTTAAAGACATCGCCGAAAAGCAGAGAGGCTTTGGCTTTCCACCAGATTCACTATTCGTAAACAAATCTATGAAGCCGCTAAGAAGAACGGCACAAGCATAGTCCATTTAACAATACAATACTAAGATCACGGAGAGCTCCATCTGCAAAGAGCTCTTCGAGATAACTAACAAACTAATGTCAAGGAACAAATGTACACCGCTTCAAACTATCTTCTCTCCAGTAGACCATTCTGACCTACATGCAAATTTCTTTCATGACAAAGTACAAACCATTAGAGATTCACTTGACAACACAATTTCAATCGAATCGTCACCATACAGTTATGATACAGAATTTCAGCGACAACAATTAGGAGCATGTGAACATGTCTCTATTGATTTAGTACGGACAATCGTGATGAAGTGTGCACCAAAGTCTTGTCAACTTGATCCAATTCCAACATCACTGCTGCTTGAGAGCTTAGACACAATATTGCTTTCACTAACTGATGTTATTAATATATCTCTCTCATCGAGGGAATCCCCATCATTTTTTAAAACTGCTCTCGTAAAGCCTCTGCTGAAGAAACCAACACATGACCATAACGATTTTCTAATCTCCCATTCATATAAAAAATCTTAGAAAACGTTGTTCTAAACCAACGTGTATCTCATTTGAATCCAAACAGTCTTTTTAGCAATATACAGTCTGCATATCGCCCTTGCCACAGTACTGAAACTACTCTTCTGAAAGTATTTAATGACATTCTCTCTGCTTTGGATACTGGAACAAATACAGTCATCACCCTTCTTGATTTGTCTGCAGTATTTGGCAGAACAGACCATGATGTATTACTTCACGGTCACCAGCATGTATTTGGCATTCAGAATATAGCCTTACAGTGGCTCAATTCCTACTTAGTCAAAAGGACACAAATTGTATCTGCAAATGAAATACATTCCAGCCCAGTTGATATATATTGTGGTGTTGCACATGGGTCTTTTCTTGGACCTGTTCACTTCATTATATACACTCAGCCGCTCGCAAGTGTCAAAGATCATCACCAGTGTCTCACCAAGTGTACGCTTATGACACCCAAATATACAAGTCTAGCCATCTAACTGAAGTTGATGCTACCATCTATGGAGTTGACAGGTGCATTTCTGATGTGAAATCATGGATGACATGTAACAAGCTGCAGATGAATAATGATAAAACTGAGGCCATTCTGACTTTCTTATTCACATATTTTACCTCAGACAATAAATATCAGGGACACAAACATTAAATTCACACAATCAGTACGAAACCTAGGTGTTACTCTAGACAGTACTCTCACATTGCACCAACATATCATGAACATATGCAAGGCTGCATATCTTGAACTGAAGTTGCATCAGTTCAATTCGCAAATATCATTCAGCTGATGCCACTAAAACACTTGTGTGTTCATTTGTACTTTCAAGGCTGGACTATTGTAACTCAATCATGTCTGGTTATTCTCAATATCTACTCCAGAAACTTCCAAAAGTTCATAACACAGCTGCTCGGATCATCTTTTTAGTACCTTGATCAGAGCAAAACCTCACCACTGCTCTGTACCTGCGACTTGCTATCAATTCGATACAAAATCAAACACAAATATTGTTATCTGTGTTATGTTTCACTGACAGACTCTAGTACAATATACCTACCAGACCTCAGCCATGTGTATACACAAGCAAGATACTTACGCTCCTCTTCTGACAATCGTATACTCATTATTCCTACTATGAAAACGAAGTCATATGGACAACGTTCTTTTGCATACCAGGGCCCGGCGATGTGGAACGAATTTCCCATTGAAATTAGACACAAAAGCACAGTAGTACCTTTTAAGACTGCTTTTAAAACTCGCCTTTTTCGACTGCAGGAACAAACTTAGAGACCTAATAATATTTTGTATCTTATATGTTTTCAACATGTTTTTTTTTTATATGTTTTCCAATTTCATGTTTCTTGTTATTTGTTTTTCTGTAGCGTAGACATATCATTATAGATGTTGTAAATGGCTTAGAGCTTCTAACATACATACATACATACATACATACATACATACATACATACATACATACATACATACATACATACATACATACATACATACATACATACATACATACATACATACATAGAATTTGAGAAGCATGAAGCTCATAAACTTTGGAGGAAACGTTTATACATTTCATTGCATGTAAATGTTATAGTGTACACACTACATATATATATATATTCTGCATAATAAAATCGATTGTCTGTTTGATAATATAACTCAATTATGGAATTATTGTTTTATGGCAGAATTTTCGGCATAACGTCAATAAATCAGTGATATGTAGATTGCATATTGATTTTGCATTAACCCTGCATCACATGTACTTAATTTAAAGTTTATATATATATAGATATGCATGGGTAAATTATTGATCGTTGAAGAGGATTAGATGTAAAGTAGCGGAACTTAAAGTCATGCTTATCCAACATCCTCGGTAAGGATTTTTATGCCATTTTCAGCTATATATATATATATATATATATATATATATTTGAAATGCAATTGAGAGAGAGAGAGAGAGAGAGAGAGAGAGAGAGAGAGAGAGAGAGAGAGAGAGAGATTGATGAGCCATCTATCGCGTTCTATTTTCTATTATCAGCAATGATCATGAATGAGAGGGAACGTTGCTTACTCTATGTTACTGTTTATATTCATTGTAATTTCTCCAAATTCCCTTAACGCAAACCCCACCCCCACCCGCACACACACACACACACACACACACACACACACACTCACTCTCTCTCTCTCTCTCTCTCTCTCTCTCTCTCTCTCTCTCTCTCTCTCTCTCATTTTTTCATACATGTATTTTGTCTCCAAAACATGCGATTCTTGCGAAAGTTCTTTTTATTCATTATAATAATGAACTCTCCATGACAATGAAGCCTATTTTTTCGGAAACGAAGACCCTGAGTATTACAATTAACAGTTTATAGCCACATAATAGTATCTTTAAAAAATGTAAAACATTATCGGATGTAATGGTCAAGATTTTCAGCATATGATGGCCGAAAGATGACATTGTTTAGTTATGATCGTGAAATATTTTATAACGTCATTATTCTATCCAGTAACAAGAATAATGCCTTGACTGCTAATTTTATCCCACGCGATTCGATCCCCACAAGGAAGTAAACAATGACGATTACTGTGCTACCGCCGTTTAATCTTCATAAAAGTCTAGTTATATTTGATTAAATGGTACTGATGACACACACATGTACTTTTAACATGTATCTAATCACGCTGAAGTTATAAATAATAGACACTTAATCTGAGAGAACAGAATGCTAGATATTAGATATCACCAATTTTTACTACGGCTTTAAAAGGGTTGTTTATTTTTGTTATTCAAAACAAAGATATGTGACTGTCTTTGCAGTGCCGTATTAACCCATGTTAGTGCCGTTAAGCTTCGAGCTTCTATGGGCCCCTCGACATCCACCCGCGTATTTCGCGCTCTTTTAATTATTACAAATTTACCAGAAACGATTTAAAAAGGTGGAATTTAGCAGCAGTCTGATTGTTGTGGCATGGAATAGGATTTTTTTTTAATTTGGAATTTTCGATTCCGCAGCATTGCTATGGCATGGCTAAAGGTTGTATGGGCCCCTGTTCTTGGTGGGCCCTAGGCTTCAGCCTAGTCAGCCTTGTGGATAATACGGCCCTGTGTCTTTGTGTTTATTCAAATGCCAACTATAGTTTTAATAGACTATATGTATCGTTATTAAACGTTGTTCTTATAATATATTCACTGTGTTTGTCAGTTCCTACTTATTTAAATTTTGCATTATCTCCAGAATTCACATATGAAAGATAAAAGCGCAAAAATATAACCTGAGACCAGATATAAAGCACTTTGCATTATATTTGCCAACTGATTATGTGCATATATGCTCTTATTTTCTGTTATGTATATTTAATTTGCATTGTTTGCTAATTTTGTGTTTCCTTTTATGCCATGGATAATTGTATTTTAGACTTCACCTTGTTCAGGTTTATTTTCTACCTAACTTGATCATTAAGTTTGGTTTTGTAAACACTCTTTTATCAAAATGAGTCCAGCACTTTGGACATTCCCCTTGAAATGCCTTGCATACCTGGAGTTTACTAAATTTTATATGATGATGTTAGAAACAGACCTTCTAATTATAACATTGATGTTTGTATTTTAAACATCTGAAACCTTCTAGAATTAAATTTTCCATTAGGAAATAGCTTTTTTTTAAAAAAAATGTTTATTCCTTCTAGAAAAGACTAATTGTGACCTAGGTCATGTAATGGAGTAAAACATCTTGTTTAGTGGAAAAACTATTTATTCGTGCTGTAGAATCAGTGGTATTCTTGTTGTGGCCAATTTCTCATTTTGGGCTGGAATTTATTTATTCAAATTATATAATTAAAGTTATACTTCTCTTGCAATACAAAGCGTTTAAACAATCACATTCTTGTAAACATAGACTTTGATTTACAGTGACATTTGAAATAAAAATATAATCTTGGCTTGTATTCTTGTGATTCAACAAAGACATGGCATATCAGTACAGCATAGGCCACAATAGGCACATCAACACTTGCAGAAATGGAGCTATTTTAGAATGCCACTAAAGTTTGTTCAGATCTTTAATGACTTGGACATATATTCGAAATTCAGGGCTATTTGGGATTTTGTTTCGCAAAGTTCTTTTTTTAATATACATTGTTCACTTTGTATTTTAGGAAAATAAATTAGTTGATACATTTTTACAAAACGTGTTGGATTTATCCTTTTTTATTACTAAGTTTAAGATCATAGAGTTACAATACTTCACAAATTTTCAGTTATATAGCTTTAGTCTTAAATTATGAAAATGGAACACTTGTTTATGCCTTGACGATATGCATGGTCATACTTTGTAGTGTTTTAATCAGACTATTGTGACGGTGAGAAATCGTCAACTGTAACACAGAGTGCTAGAAATATCAAATTTAGTCTTTGAAATCGAACCAGCCATTTAACAGCGTCATCAACAAGGTGCATCGCCTGCAGTCCACTGGGGAACTTTGTGAAGGGATAATTGTTCACAGTGTGGACATAGTCTGTAGAGCTCTATAGCTACTGGAAGAGCCAATGGCCTTGTCCTTTCCCACAAGATTCAGTGCACAACGTCCCCTCTATCTTGAAACGGTTCAGCGTGATTCACAGATGTCGCTGAAGGTTGAAGCCAGAAGGTCAGACAGATGGCTAAGCTACGAGGGAGTGGTTACAATATATGTTGAAGACCTCTCATCACTCTGAATAGCTGTCATATCCTCTGACAACACACCTGACCTGATTGGATGTCTCGAAGCCAACATTTCTGCTCGAAGTGAATTGATGTCCTTGAACCATGGAAGTATTTATATGGCATAAACCTTAGCCAGCATATTTTTTGTTGCTTCCTGGTGAGGGAGATGTGGAGGAGGACTATTGCTAAATAAAGACAGACTTTGTAATGGATGGATTTGGACTACAGATTTTACGCATGACACAATGATTTCAAATTTTACTTCTTGCATCGGGGTCTTACTGAATAAGATTTCTCTCGAAAAAACTGTAATGGAAATACTTTCTTTTCGTTATTAATTGATGGTATTAGGTATACGTAAGTAATATTTAATTAGATTTGAAATGGCTGTAATTAGCTTCTTCCAGACGACAATAGACATGCAGCGATGTGATAATACAATTGGCTTAAAAATCTTAGTGTCACTTCATGATATAGGTTACTGTGATTTCTTGAATTAGGATAGGGCATTCAGTACATCATCATGTCTTCTTTCGAAAGAAATTCATCCGGTTTGAAAAGAGATAGAACATACGTCTTCATTAAAATTTAACTCAGTTCATAGCTATTTTGAAGTCCATTCAAAGTGATCTTAGTTCCAAATCACCTCATCGGATCAATATATCACCTGGCCTTTGACGCATTTAAGACGTTTTGCTGTTATTATGCCAAAGTTTAAAGGAAAACGATTTCTTTAAATGTTTTTTTTTAAAAAAGAAACACGTTTCACGGAATGCAATGAAGCAGCTTTGTTTTGGTTATATAGGTACCAGTATATAATATAGGTTACTAGGTTAACTGTTATATAACATAACTGACGTGCTTAAATATTTAATATCGGATTGTTTAAGACCAGTGAAAACTTTCTATGCAGTATGTTCTGAGGTTTTACACTGTCTACAATCATTTTGAAACCGTCATTCTTTTTTGATCATGATTTCTATTTTAGTATTAAAAAAGATCTATGTCCCAGAAAAAGATTGTTCTGTGTTTAATTTAATTATATGTAACGATGAGTGCAAGCCATCGATTAGTGTCCGATCAGTTAGAAACCGAAATATATGACATTTTCTTCATGCCATACTAGTAGCCTTATTTCATTAAACAATTGACCGTCTACGTAATGTTCCTACTTGTGTTGTTGACATTAGCATCATGTATGGTCCATACAAAGAGTCGTCTGGACATCGGAGCGTAGTTTTATGTTGAATGATATTCGCTCCACTTCATGAAATATCAGAGAAGTTGCGCCCACATCAATGTTATACGATACATTGCGTCCCCAAGACAAGGATAACTTAAAGAATGGTATCAGCCTCTACGAGTGCCAGGTCTGATGACGGAATTTAATATCATATGACGTTTAACATATCTTACGTTACTTTCGTAGGATAGATAGCCAAACATTGTCAAAAATATATTGTTTGGTATATATTAAACCCTTCTGGTTCCACAAATTATACATTTTCTAAATATATCCTCACAATTCCTTTTTACTGAAAGAAGGAAAAGCATCTTCTAACGTTTTATGAATACACTTTATTACATCACGGCTATAGCTCTTATTGAATAAGGTTATTTTAGCACAAACGAGAAAAAATTTTGAGAGATGAAATTAATGTTTGCGTCATATTTTATATAATAGTGTCACCTGTTGTTAACTCTGTGCAAGGGTGCGATTTAGACTGCCGCATTTCGATTTCCACTAGTGAGGACAATATTAGGAGCGTTGTGTTGTTGGCTGGTTATTTTCATAATCTCTATGGATAATGAATTAAATGTCAACACCAGCACAACAAATCAATCCTATGTTTCATGCGTCAAAGCAAGGTTGTACATCACAATAGTTAATTCACAAAAAGCCCAACCCGGAATGGGGTATCAAATATGGCCACGTAAAAGCAAAGTTTTGATCGTGGAGTGAAATTGTTTTCAAATCAGACTTTTAATGGATACGTTAAAACCGGCTCATTGACACAATTATTTTTTATTGACCCACATGTTAAAATGCACACATTAAAGTAAGCGAATCACTATTCTCTTTTTTATGAAACTTGCAATTTGTTTGTGGAATGGAGGTATTATAACCAGTTCATTGAAATAGCTATTGTGTATAATTGATGTTGAATATGTAAAACTCAAATGAAACATTTTTCGCTAACAAAATTAAAATTTAAAATTATTCAAACTTTTCTACAGTGAATGAATCGATTTCATGTTTGCATTCACTTTTAATGAATGGTTCTAAATACTTTTTTAAATTAAATACGTTTACAACTTCTTTTTCGATGTTAAGACTTCAATCATTATTCAATATTGCGTTACAAACTTGCATGAAATGAAACAATTAATTGCATGAAAAGCAAATGAGATATAAACGTGTACAATCAAGACAAGGCAACAAATTCTGAAACCAGTGAATTTCCAAAGAAGTGGTAATAATTTATTATAACATGCTCACCCCAGTTTAGTTTCCACCACAATTCCCTTGCATGGGGTGAGTTACTTCCACTTACTGGACTTTAAATTGAAACTTTGAACGGGTTGCAATATAAGTATGTACCGGTGGTATATAGAAAGTTGTCTGTTAACAGATGAAACCCAGTATATATTAGTATACTTTTAATTGAAAGTGTATTGCCGAACACTAAAACTATTCTATGGAAAATACAACAGTAAATATCGGCATACAGCTGAGTTGGTGGTGTAGAAAAAGTAAAACATACACTGTATGTGTTATCTTCGCAGAAGAGGATACGTGCATGATGTTATTGCTATGAATAGCTTATATTACATAACATATGTTATATAAACTATTTGTTAAACTTCAATTATGTTTGTACACACCGCCGAATGAATATCTGAGGTGCCTCCACTGCATACATTGCCTCCCAAAAAAAAGATGGAAGACATCGTAAAATACATCGAACGTATCACATCAGATCAATTATACAGAACATTTGTACTTAACATAGTATACAAAATACCCATCTGTACATGAAATTATTATATATTTAATATACATCATTCCATCAATGGAAACAAACGATTTAAAACTAATTGTTTACGATGCTTTACATAAACACACGTCACAAGAGAATGGCACATATCCATAAATCGCAATAGATTTCTCCCATTAACTAAATAATTTGTATTCATATAAAAATTGTAACATTATCATATTCCCGATATGTAAGAAGGCTAATATGAAAACCCAGAGCAATTGCATGGAAATTTATCGAAGAAATGTTCAAACCAATCAGATCCGATTTAGTTCATTCCAAATGGTTGTTTTCAAAGAAAAACTTCTCACGTGTACAATATAGTTCAATCGCAAATGTTAACATGCGATGCATTAATAAAAATATGTTAATGAGTTGAGATGCTTAGCAAAATTAGAATAAAGCATATTTGACATAACACATCTCTGGCTGTTACTGCGTTTTCCGTAGTTGTTAAGAGAGTTGGGAGGCTATGAAGTGTGTAGGTATATAGTCTATGTGCATGGATCAGCATCTTCTGTCGTGCTTCATTTCACACAACATTGAGAATTTTACCCTATCTGTAGCACAATCAATTATCAGGTCAGCGTCATTAAATGTAGCTAACAGTATATAATTTATTTCTTATTTAAAACTAGTTAGGTTGCTTTAACTATAACGACGCTGATTTAATATGTCCTGAGCTAGGCCTGTATATAGAATAAAATTGACCATGCTGTGTGGAACGAACTAACATAATGCCAAAAAGCTCGATATGTATGCATGCGTGTCTTTGTATCTCTAGAAATGTTTTGTATGGTGTGTTCTCAAAGATGGATTGACCTTAACTTACTATGTTTTTGTTATATATTTGTTGATGTTCGACTTGAGAAGAACTGCATCAGGCACAACAGCAGACATGGCGGGTTTCCTGTTTTAAAAGTAGTTCTGAGATCGTGGACACTTTGACTGAGACGACTGGTCTGAAATGACTATACTAAGAAAAATAAAAGTAAGGTTAGCAAAGCAGCTAAAGTTCTCTGTTGCATGGGTGAAAACCCTTTTCCCTATATTCATACCTGTTCTCAACATGTGGTAAATTTGGAATAATGTTGAATGTGTTTTTAAATGGTAAGACAATATTTTTTCAGCTTCTGATAATTAATATTTTAAAATACAAATCATATCAGTAGTTCATGTATTAATGTAATATGCAAAGTAAAAATATTCCTTTTAAAACAAATTCCCAACAAGTGATATTTATACGTCTTTCTAGATCAGAGAATGTAGTAAAATATAGAGTTCTAATCTAAACAGATAAAAGGTTTCATTATTGAACTCAAAGCCACATCAGCAAAAGAAATCAACAGTATTCGTCTCCAGTATATTTTAAACATATATGATTTCATTACATATGAAATAGAAATATAAAAACCAATTACACAACTGCGTGGTTCATTTAGACGGCTGAAGATGATATTTATATAAAATGACATAGGTCTTGAGTAAGAAGAAGTTATAATTATGGTTTCTATTTGCAAGGATTGTATCTACAATTTCAGAAACTAAAAGGACCTAGGAATCTAAGCAGACAACGTTTCATAAGTTCTCTGCTAAAAGCCATAGATCAGAAACGCAAAGTGACCATTGATTGATCTTAGATGTCAGTCAAGAAAGGCGCTCAATGGCTTATATAATGTAAGTCTAGGGATATCAGGTAGAGAAATGTAAAAGAAAACCTTTTGTGATAAATGACATTACCAACTTGATCTGTATTGATGTGCCATGTCGCTATTTTCTGCCAGACGAAGACCTTAATCTGATGAGATAGTCTGTCGTTTTAACTAGTCTCAAGTTAATACCGCATTCAGTAATTAGAAACAATGGCCTGTCTATCCCTGATTTTATTTCCAGCTTCAAAGACTGATATTTCAATGTTTGATTTATTTTATCAAGACATCTTTTCCCCAAGTTGTATTCGCAGTTGGCCAGCATAATAACATATTACGAAGACTTATGATCAACCACGTTGGTTGTATTTGGTAACAAACTTAAATTTGAAAATAATTACAATTTAAACAATTGTTTGAATCCTTTAAATGCAACGCAGACTCATATAAAACAGCTAGCCTTCTGTTTGTTTTTATCCCTTTCTGGGGGATGCAGGCGGAATGCCAATCTGCACCAGAATTAAAATAAAAATATGTATTGAGGAAAAAACATATGTATTGAGGAAAAAACAATCAGCGAAACTGCATTTTAAAACAGAAGAAAGATTTTTAAAAAAACGTGCGATTATGAAAATGATACCACACTGCAGTCATATCGGATAGGTTTGTAAAACAATTAGAATATTTATGAAAAGAGAAATTACAGTACCGGACAAAAACATCTGACCTCCTTATGATAGGTCGGCCTTATTTGAATCAGTCTTTTAATGCAATATAATAATAACTTCAATTTGGTTTGGTAATACTAGAATACATAGAGCTGTATACCATTATATCGCAATATTCCTACATTGAGTATACCATTTCAAATTAGGATGTTGTCATTCTCTGAGATACAGGATTAGTTCTCTGGTACGAAATTTTCGGCATTTGGGTAAAATATTCGGGGCATTATAACTAACTAAACATTTATGTACACAACATCAGTCCCATCTGGAACACTATGCGACTTTTCTATAATATGCTATAGCAAACACCTCGTAATGTAGAAGGGCTCTTTACATATATTATGAACTCCTGAGTGAGCGACAGGTTTGAGGTGAAATTCACTGGAGGGAAGGCTTCTATAAGGATTCGCTGCAATACGTATTGGAATCATCATATCTATTCTTAGTTGAATGGATAATATATTCACTTATAACCATTTTAAAAAAAAAAACATACCACAAAAGAAAGAAAACTTGAAAACGGACACGGATTTTAGATTATGAACAATGGACAAATATTCTAACAGGATTACTACATTGATATGATATATGAAATGGACTATGATTTTGAAGGATTTGAACCAAAAAAACATCAATGATTCCTGAATGTGTTGTTTGGATTAAATATGAATGGACTGAGATATTTATTTACAACGAAACTTGACAAAATACAAGTGACAATGTGAAATTGAATGTCTACTCTTCAATAGACTTAGATGATGAATAACAAATTTATTGCTAATAGTGGAATATACATTTAAAACTTACCTAAACAGATGACCTAAATACCTGGGAGAACTAGTTCAGCGGATATCACTATGTGACCGCAAGCCTTTAACTGACCCAGATTTGACACAATACTCTACCGTATACCGTATGCAACAGTATAAACGTTAAACATAATATTTAAACTGGGATTGAACATAAAAAGATACAACTACAACCTAAAGTTAGAGAGAACAAACAGAACGGATGTAGTTCAATTTGCCAAAACGAACTACTGAAAACAAATATGATTTGACCAAACATTAAATACAAAATGTAAGCTATCTGATCTGGAGAGTCATGATGGTTAGTTTATAAGAACACCAGATTGAACGTAAAAACGAATAGTTGACAATAAACTAGATAGGGAAGAGGTGTAGTTTTAAATCTTCAATTTGCCAAAAATAAACTGTTTAATGTAATGATAAAGCCAAAATTAGAGTTACTTTACTAGAAAACCGCTAAATTAACTGAAATTAAGAGTACTGGGGAATATAAGTACAATGATACGGATATATATATATATATATATATATATATATATATATATATATATATATATATATATGCTGTACTAATTTAAACTAATTGTGCACGTGGAAAACTATTTCTAAGGAAACAAATATAAGTTTTTTGCGAACTAGAACTCTAAATTCAAATCTGACATAATAATTTGATCAGATTAATCGAAACTCATTAACTAAAATCATGAGTACTGGAAAATGAGTACACTGAAATCGAGATGGATTTGTTCCCTGCCCTTGAAATCTCTTTTGAGCCTGGAAAAATTTCACAAGGAAAAGATGGAAGTTTAACGAAACTAAAACTCTATATGTAGCATGGAAAACCCTAACAGATAAACTTAAGTTAATTATCCACAGTTTCAAACTAAATTAGAGTTACTTGACTAGAAATTTGGAACCTTTCAACTAAATCAAGTACAAAGGAAAACAAATATGGAAAGTGAGAAAGATATGGTTTGGGCTTCATCAATCACAAGCAACACGAGCAGTGAGTGCAATACCCAATGCGAGCTCTAGCAAAGGGTAGGAAGTACAACCTATATGTCCTTCTGGGATAATGTAACTCAACAAATATGACGCACAAAACAAAGAATAACCCTGCAAAAATTTAATAAAATTAGCAATAAAAATACAAAAACACATATGGAAAACAATGAGTGGACGGAATACCTTACACCACATATAGACATCTTTAGAGATAAACAGGGTGTTACCTTAAACTCAAACTAGCTAATATGCTAGAGAGAGTTGACAAGTATCAACAGTAGGTGACATTGTTTACTTTTGTAACATGCACAATGACGAGAATGCAAGCAAATTTCCATGTTACATTCATCTACTATGGCTGCAGGCTCGGTCCTATCATGTATGGAGCCCAAGGCAACGTGCGATGAGCGCGTTGGCCAAGCAAATATAACTGCATTGCCTCAAAGCGAAGGGCCCTATACGATTTACTCGTTCGCCTTGCCCTAGGGCCGGGCCTGTGTGGCTGAATTGTTTTTAGATATTGAACTTGTGGAAACTAGATGATCTAAGCCCATAGCTCACCAAACTAACCGCGAGTAAAGATTCGCCTCGCATTGGCCTGAAATACACTATTTGTAACACTTATTAAAAGAGAGGAAACAAATGTTTCCAGACTAGACAATACAAGCTTCTGAATATATATACCAAAATATTATCGCCTCTTTTTTACAATTTATATCTGAATTCCATGAAGTTTAAATAACCAAATCGAATTAGCTCTTTTTTTTTAAGTTTCAAGTAAGGTCAGGCTGTATACTCCAGAAGCCATGTTAAACCCATCAATCATACACCAAAATACAAAATAATTAAAGTTCTTCTAACGATACCTGAAAAGCACAAGATCGTTTTCAAGTTGCCAGTATAACCAGTGAGAAAAACTGGGGATTTATAATATCTTAAAAAAACAATATGTACAAAATATAAAACTGTAGAGTGCAAACTGAAAAAGTGCCATGTTGAACTACCCTTAAGCCCGTGGATGTTGTTGCATCATGGTAACTTCATTAAGTTGCCATGAACGGATGACGTGTCATCCCTATCAGCAGATAACTGAAACCGAATGGTTTCGTCAAGTTTTCCTCAAATAGCTGCATGAATAACATTACAAATTAAATATGCCTGTATTTTACTGATTTTTGAAACGTCGTCGAATGTTTTAATAATATATAGTGTGCTATAAGAGTATGTTCATCACACTTCCAATAATGTGATCTTCCTTCATACCAGAAAAATAAATATTGTGAATAAGTCTTGCGATATCGCAAACACTTTTTGTGAAGAACAAAAAGTTTGTTTAAAAAAACACTCTTAAGTTGAACGTTTTCAGTTCTTTCAGAAAATATCAATTTGTTTATAGGAGAGAACTTCTAATATTTGTATTAATATATAGGTTCGTTTCATTCATCGCCTATGTAATTAATCCGTTCTCTGTCTTTTGTATGCTCATATTTGTACAACGTGAATGCTATTTTATTTTATTCGAATGCATCACATTTTTCTGACCACTTGCGTAATATTTTCACAAATCTTAAATGGATTAGTAAAAGAACAAAAAGTATCAAAATCATGACCTGTATGACCTATCATATATTTAGGTATGACCTATTCGAGCTATCGTAATTGACTAGGCAAGAATTGTTTTACATTGTAAACAATTGGCTTCAGCAGCTTTAATAATTCAAAGTTTAGAATCATAATATCTATAATTGAGGGCAAAAAGTTCTCCTTTGAACTAATGACTGAAGATTTCTTTAAAAAAAATCGATCAATGAGATAAAATGATACTTGTAAAGGCAAATTATAAAACAACGAAAGTTTACGTTACCCAATTAATCAAATATTGTTTCACAGTCAAGAATTATTAACGATAATTATTTATGCAAGTAAATTATATTTACAGTGACCGTGAACGAATACAAAGGTTCTACATCACCGAGAACAGAACAATATCGTATTGGCGTAATGTCACATGATACAAACATGGCCGCGGAATTTTAAACCGTAATATAATAATAGCAATACTGATGAGTTCGCCTTCTTGTAAATATATGAATTAACCTAACAAAGTGTAAACAATGAAGACTGGTATAGAAATGAAAGTATACGGTGTAGTTTATAGTTAGACTGGTTGTGACTTGAAATCAAATCTACTGAGACATTGTTTTGCAAAGTTTACGAAACGATAGGACAACTGATCGTGTCTGGGGAATGCATATCAATTTAGTTATAGATAGGATTACACCTTGTTAGGCTGAGTTTCCTGAACAACTCAAATAAATCAAAAATATATCTAAATTGCATTACAATATTACATTGAACCAGTATTAATTTGAATCTATAATGAAACAAACGTATCTAAATCGAATCTTGTATGACTTGCTGTACGTTGAAATGTATTGAACCTTTTGAGACAATGTGCAAATGTATGGTTTTATACGTTAGGCAAAGTGTATTTCACGGTTAACTATTTGTATTTTCATCTGCAGAGACTAAAAGACATACTGATTAACAGAACACAAAATCTACTTATATTCTATTGCTCCCAAGACTGGAAAGACATTTCGACATTTCGACATTCCTTCAAACAGCCTGTTATTATCTCTGCATACTTTTTGTTACATTTCTTATAGTAGGCTCTTACAATGATAGCTGCGTCTCGACGAATATGGCATTTAATTTAAGGCGTATCTGGGATTGGCATTGTTTTGTACCCTGATGATAATGTCTATGGTTCAAGAACTGAATTGCTTAGAATGAAACCATACTATATTTTATGGCATAATTTACTAATGTTTTGTTTTTATAGGTTAATTGTTTTTCATCTAATGTATCGTATCATCGCTGAAGATGTAATAAAATACTGTGTTACTGTGTAATTACGGTTACTTTGTAATTTATTAGGATTCATTTATTATATTGCTTATACATATCAATCAATTAACGCTTGATCATGATATTTTTGTCACGAAATATTCTATTATTCCCTACATTTTGTTTCTCACGCTCTGCCATAATCGAAATATATGTTGTTATGTGCATATCCATGGGTTTTATCATGGCATGGCTACAAATCATTATTTATTTCATGAACTCGCAAAGGATTCATTTTCTTTTGAAGACGTCAGTACTAACGAATGACCGCTCCGATTGTTTATGTTTATGGAGCGTCTGCCTCGGATGTTCGAGGTCGCGAGTTCAAACCCCCGGCATAATCATATTAATGATTTATAAAAATCAGCTGCCTCGATGGGTGTACAGCATTAGGATGTTATTGCTAGGATTGGTTGGCAATGATAATATGACTGTGTGGGATATGATGCAACATGTCTGTCATGATGTAACAGTACTAGACATCACTATAAACTACCGCACTGCAGACATAGTATTGATATGCCTAATAATATTAACGCCACCTGTAAAGAAAAACAAAAAAAATAAATCTTAACATTCAATTAATGCAAACGATAAGTTAATTGCAAGATATACAAATTATTCCATAGGATGGACAAAGATAAACATATCTACAATGCAAATAAATAATGTTAAAAACCAATGAACATAGATCTTACGTAGGCGTTGAAGCCATGTACAGCTATCGTGTTTCACAAAAGCACTGTTATCATTCAAATTTAGGCCAAATACAGTTTTGCTTACGGCGCAAATGTTGACAAATACTAAATACAAATTGTTGATTTATCGCTACTTTCCTAATGTACGTTAGCTCACATTTAATTGAGTGCAAGTCCTATATTAAAAAAAAGATATATCTAAGGCAAATTAGATATTTATGCGAAAATATTAACATTAATAATATCAAGACGCATTTATTCACAACTTTAGGCTTGATTTTACAGGTGAATTATCAATATTTCTTCATGTAGCTTCTAATGAATTACAATTTTAGTAGAAATATTCTTGAAGCTTACTATTGTTCAATCTCTTTTAAAGTCTTTTAAAAATTGAAGGCCTTTACATATGTTAACAATTTAGAGCAAGCTTATTCGTCGAAAAGTGCATATTGCCAAAAAAATATATTCAGCCCAATAATGAAATATTTGTATTTAAAGATGAAGACGTACTGGCAAATTAAAAGTGGAATATCTATTTGAGGTCTATCGATCTATGTCTCAGATAAGTCTTAGCCATAAACTATATCAGCTTGAAGGTGAATAGTAATATGTTGCAGCACAATTTGATCTGTCTCTGCCTGTCTGTCTGTGTCTCTCTCTACAATAAACATGGTTCGTTTTAAGCAATCTTACAGCGATCGTTTGAGAATAAAGTCATCATTTATTACGCTTGTTTTTTCTTTACAAAATAAAACGACTTCTAACATAGAACATATGATATTCGTAATTATTTTGTGTTTAAAATTGGAGAGGGAGAGGCACAAACAGTGCGTGAGGGGAGGAGTCAGGGGAGTGAATACTATAATCCAGAGATGCCGCTAACCCAACATTCTGAACGTTTTGTCAACACAAGACAAAAAGTACAAGAAACCCCAAAATAAAATTTGTCACATTAGTAATGTGTTTGGAACCGTTTGAATTATTTATACGCTTTCTGACTGGATATCAGAATAAAATATTAAAGGAAAAATTTGCTTTCATTTCATCACGTCTGCTACATTTCTTTTTCTAAAACAATGCTTAAGGTTTTCACGATTTTTTTGTGTATAAAGCAACAGTAATATACTGGCAAACTCAATAAACATATGTTGTCTCAAAACAAAATGGGACGTTTTGCTGAATGTTTAATACACCTTATAATTGTATCCTTTTTTAATGGATTGACACTCAAGGTACAGGCGCCGAAGGCGGAAAATATAAGTTAAGATCGTTATTTTTAACGTTTCCGCAATTTGAAGTAACGCACATGTTTATAAATATTGGTTTTAACAAACAAAATGATGATAAACGAATTTTGACCACAAATACAAGAAACATTCTTTTCAATGTATGGTGAATTCTCCAATTCTTTTTCAGGAATCAAAAGTACTATTTTTCTGGGTGAAGTTTATGGAACGTTTAGTGTGTTTGAAAATTCATTTTGGAATGATTTCAAACTGTCTACAAATTCTGAAGCAAGGACAAATAATGTATTTTTATGTATATGTTGGTCTGCAACTGGAATGGGATGAGTGTAAATATATCGTAACTGTATCATTTTAGGCTCATATTTGCATACATTGGAAACCAACAAATGTAAACTGTTTGCTATGTATATCCGATCATCTGCATTAGTCAACCCTACACCTGTCGGCTGAATAATCTAAAACGATTGTCCTAACAACACATGGACATCTCACCACTAGGTTCGAGTCTCCGCTCGGTCATTATTTATGTGCGTGTGTGACAGAATTTGTCTCTAGTTTCTCGTACGTCGGTGGTTAAACTAGAAGTCTTCTTTCACTACATATACTTGATGTCATGTACATAGCCTACGATGTGCTGTAAAATGGCATAAAGCCCATAAAACCAATAAAAAGCAAGCCATTAATAACAAAATATTAAATTGGAATATTTAAACATAGATCCATCAGAAGGTTTACCTGTTTGTGAATTCGAATAACTTCATAAAATTATATTCTTTCACAACTAATTAAGTTTGAGAGTGAGATATTTAGCAGATTTGAATATGCATTTCCAAATCGCAATAAATGTCGGAATCAGTGAAGAATAGGAACTACATTGTGATTTTGTAAATGGGGACTTCAAGGTTTATATTACTGCAGGTTATCACAATTAATAATTAATGACAAGATTTGTTTTAGAATTTAGTTCTCTGGGTAATATTTTTCTTTAACAAATCTTTTACAATGTACCCACTTTTGCAATGACGAGATAAAGATTTATTGACCGGCATTTTCACGGTATACAGATGCTTCTTTATATACACGTTCTTTCTCATATATTTAAAATAAATGTTCTTTCTCTTGTCATCTGAATATATATATATATATATATATATATATATATATATATATATATATATATATATATATATATATATATATATATATATATATATATATATAAGATTCAAATACGTTATTTTTATACTAGCCTTCTCGTGTAAATCGAATGGTTTATTTCTTTTCATTTTTTTTGTAAAAAGTGGTTTGTAGATTCTTTCTAAATCGTCACAGCAAGAGAAAAAAATTTAACTTTGTTTGCTTGTTTGTGTTTGCTCACTGCTGGTTTTTGAAGTGGTGCTATTGTTTTTTGTCTTGTCTTTTTCATTTCTTTGTTTTTCTTTGCATATCAACACCATAACAGTTATACTGTAAATTAATCAGAAATTCAACAAGTTGAATAATAATAAAAAAAAATTAATTTCACAAAATTGAGAAGTAATTTGCTAAATTGAAGGAAAATGAAACTGGGTACTTTCTAGCATATTTTTGTATCCTAGCCAGTGATACGAATAACTTTATCCCAAGCAAATCCTTTGAGAAGGCATGCAAATGAAGGATAGAGTTTAATTTTAAAATGTTCCTTTCAATCTGATTTTCAGCATGATATGCTAGATGCAGCAATTCCAATGTATCCAGAAATATATTTGAAAAAGACTAATAATAATAAAACTTGCATTCTGTAGCGTCTTGAGACTATGCATTTCGATATTAATATTCCTGTTTCTTTTCACTTATGATAAGGGAAATTGTTATTTTTGCTTTAAATAAAGGAAATCAATGCAGCGTTGAAATTGTTTAATTTAGTAAATTTCCATCAATTTTAGATCGATACAAGTTTGGCCTACTTTAATTATTTGTTCTGAAACCTTAAAATGCTTCAATATATTATATGATAACTCGGTTAGACGTAATATATGGTCACAAAATCTTAATTACATTTGAAAAGCAGATATTTATCTCCAGAATCATCTATCATAAAAAAAACTTTAAAAAAAATTCTTTTCAAACTGAACCTTTTTACTCTTATGAAACAATTTAAAATATTAGAAAGCTGACAAAACTGAAACGACGATTTAAACCTGCAAAGCGCTAGAAGCGAACCTTTTTTTGCATTTTATAACATTTAAATTTGTTAAATAAAAATATATATATGTTAGTTTTGATACGTCTTTCTTATATCATATCCTGTATTCATTTGTCATTGTCGTTTAAATTTAATACAGGTGAAAATGAAAGATACACATTCAAACAAAAGCTATTTCTAGTATTTACTGACATTCTGAAGGTTCCATTTTCAAAATTTTAATTTAATTTGGACATCGAATAATTATAGCTATATGCATCAATAAAATAATAACGTGTCATACTGTGTATCATTATGGTACTGGCACTTTAATTTGACTAATTACGTTAATTATTTTTGAAACAGATTGCTGAATATTTCAGGCAAAGCTAACGGTCATTCACGTTCTGACGATCGTGGTTCACATCTATTCTTGCAAGAATGCCCAATCTTCCATCATTGAAAGTGAATAAATAAATCCCACCAATATCATCGTCATCATATTTTCATAAAGTTAATATCACTCTTCTCTACAAAAAGCGTACTGAAAAGTTTACTTTTGGCAGTCTAATTTTAAAACAAAAACCATTTGTATTCGAAAGTATTACAATTTAGTTATTGACTATCGGAATGTTCTGTACGGGAATCAGACTATTTGACAGAAAAATCAGAATGTTTGTTTTAATTTAAATATGCTTTATGTAAAACCTCAACTAAAATGAAAATGTTTAAATAACATAATTAATAAATTTTTCCAACAGGGTTATTCCCTTTTCTAACAATATAAGTATGTTACAGTCCATGGCACAAATCAGACAAACACATCTTTCCAAATGTTTAATGTTACTCGTTATGGAGTTTCTCGGACTGGGAGTGAACCCGATGTTATGTGTATTTCTATAACTTGAGCAGATAGCAAATTATTGACATGTTCT
Source organism: Unio pictorum (assembly GCA_030141615.1). NCBI lineage: Eukaryota > Metazoa > Mollusca > Bivalvia > Unionida > Unionidae > Unio > Unio pictorum. The sequence goes on from JARLTB010000021.1 coordinate 41,800,723, forward strand.
TGTACATGTATTCATTAACGACAACGACGGGCATGCAGATAGCAAATTTTTGACATGTTCTTGTACATGTATTCATTAACGACAACGACGGGCATGCAGATAGCAAATTATTGACATGTTCTTGTACATGTATTCATTAACGACAACGACGGGCATGCTGATATCCATATGTAGTTTTGAAAGAAAAGGTTTAATCTAATGCAACAATGAACTGTATACGAGTAAAGCATAAATGAAAATTGCACGAGAACTGGCTGCTTCATTCAATTGGGGATATTTTGTTTTGTTTTATTTTTATCTGTTTGTTGGTATCTTTGTTGTTGCTTTTGTAAAGTGGCGAAAGCCTTCTTTTGATGCTCATAAGTGTTAGGAGGTTTAATAGCATAGCTCCCCTAAGAATATATATATATGACCCAAAGGACTTCTTGTTTTGTAATTAAAACCAATCAAATAAGTAAAATATGGTACTTGATGTGTTTTAGATTTGAATAAATTTAAGATCAACCTCTTTGGAGTAGTATTGCCCCATCAAAGAGTAACGGTCTACTTATCTTAGTAAATAACATTATTTTTGACTTTAATCATTATACTTAAATCTCAAGAAATTAGTCCGCTTCACTCCCCATAGAATTATCGTTTGAACTGAGTTCAGGAAAGGGAATCCATTTTTCCTCACCAATAAATATCTAATTCATATGTCTCTGGTCATTCTTTTCATATCCCAATTCTGCTTTGCTTTTTATCAGCCGTCAATCTATGCTAAACCCATATTGCACACATTTTCAAACTTCAGAATTAATTTTCCATACGTTAAAAACAGCTGACAAATTAATGCCAGTGATAACATACATATATTTCATGTTCTATCTTGCATCTTCATTAATTGCCTCCGCACGGCAGCCGATTCCCGCTTACCAACCACAGACAGCAGCCTTCTAGAACGTTTCATCGTCCGTGGCTTAGTGACTACCTTTGAAAGATAAGATCACCTTAAAGTGGAAAGTGATGACAGAAAATTGCATCTGCAAACTATATCAAGTTGACTTTGATATAAGTCAGAGCGGCTACCTTATGAGCGCTCGGATTTATAGTATATTTATTGCTCATTAGCATATTTGTTAAGACACCAATTGTATGACGTTTACCTACCTTACGTCAGACGCATATATCTCCAGCGTATTGTATATGCAGTTGCAGGACATTTTATAGTAGGTTATTTTGCCTGTCGATTGGTATTAAACGTACTGACCGGTTCAGAAAAGCAAAGCAGTATTAAGGAACTTTTCAAAACTTTTCAAGTACCCTTCCTTTCAGTTGTAATTTTGTTTCGAAAGATATATAACATGTGACCTATGATGTATGTTTATAGGAAATATGCAGTTACATATATGTGTATATATTCTACAAAATATAATAATATTGTATATTAAAGGCTGTTACATATCTGCGTGAAGACATGCATACACATATTATATTAACATATTTTGATGGCTTAACAAACTTATTTACAGGGATGCATTATATAAAACATCAAATAACATAAAATAGGTTGGGCAATTGTGAAAGATTTTCCTCCATAGAACAATCTGAACATTGTTTAATCAAAAATATACAGATGTCTAGTTTAACAGATATATTACTGAACTATTACAGATATATCAATTAAAATGTAAAACTTTTTGTGTCTATTTTGTTATTTATGAAAGTTTTGACAACTTAAATTACATAGTCTTAGAATTCGATCATGTTAGTCTACAGACTTATATTTGTATACTTGTGAATGACCATTTCATGCAAATAAAATATTTGTCTTCATACAAAACCATAGATTATGACTTTCAGACATTAAATTGTCAAAGAATGAACTATGCAAAATATATTTCTGTGGAGAATATTAAAACACTGAATACAACCATTTTTATATCAAGTCACATTAGTACTTAAAACTACTTTCTTTCATTAACGGAGTTAAGATTGGGTCACACAATATGAATACTATGTGTTCATTCTGTAATGAATATTCGTCCTCTAACCAAAAGACTAATATCTTCTAAAACGTTATGCTGATTCTTTCCCAATAACGATATGTGAAGTGATGTTTTACGATTGGAAATTGAGCCTTATTTGCGTACTAAATCTCTCGGGTTTTATCGATTGTCTGGTTCACTCTTTCCATGTGATCAAATTCTTTGCGTCTGCCGGAGCCACATATTTATGGTAAGTCACCTAATAAGACTGCTACATTCCATAGACAATCGAAGCGCTTGTAAAAAAATCAATGAGATAGTCTAAGAATTAGATCCATGATTATATAGATTTTCTAGGAAGCTCTAGGACATCAGTCCCTCCAAAATATGATGATAAAAATGCTTTAGGAAGCCGATTCTATTTTCAAATCCCGTTGTGACTTTCAATGTAGAGAACTTACCTTACATATTGGTCATGTTCACACTGTTTCCATTAACAATCTGTGGAACTTCACAGTAATTGTATCACACAGGAAAGCAACGATTGCTGATTTGCCGAAGCTATTTAATTCTGATTGATGCCGAGAGAAGTGGCATTTCAATTATTGAAGCCAATTGTGGAAAAGACACGGATTGTGTTGCTCACAGAGTTGAAAATTTATTTACAGTTTCATTAAGCACACATTTGTTGCGTGCAGCTAGCGTTCTAGACACTAGATGTCAGGGCCACTGTGATATTGATGCACAATGTTTCTTATTGGTGGAGACGACAACATAAATAGTCGGCAAATACAAAGACGAAAACGAGATTGATTCTGGATTTGATAGTGGAATCAGACTGAGAGTCTCTTTCAGAAGGTAAGTATTCCTAGGAAATTTAAATGTATGGATGGAGTGATGGATATTGTGGTTAAGCATGGTGAGCAACTGTTGTGCATCTCTTGGAAATTTACTGAAGTGGATTGAGGAATTAAGATTTGTGCTAAAATAGGTAAGTTTATGATATGTATTCATTGATTTGCTACGGTATTGTGAGAGTAAGAATTTTAATGCAAGTGATTATTGTTCATTGTATAAAGGACACGTAGTTTTATAGGCTCTGGCGATGAATATATTTTATATGACGTGTCCACTTGTCACTTAGAACAGCTTTTAGATATTTCTGTGACATTTCACAATGGATAAAGATCTTAAACTGATTATTACACAAGTACTGGGCATATCCGGATATTTGGCATGGGTTTAGTTGCATTGATTATCAACTATTAAGTATGTACTGTGCATTGAAACTGCTGACCTTGATCATATCAAAGACAAGACTTCTGGCATGTTATAGAAAAATGACATGCAATAGACATCTGTCATATTATAGAAAACTTACCTACTACATAAATCTACTATATAAATCTGCCATATTATAGACAATTGTCATATGATATAAATCAGGCATAATTTAATATCAAATCAGTGCAAATCAAAACAACTGCTATTTTCTTTCAATGACATCATTCAGATGCATATACTATATTACATACAGGGGTACGTAAATATAACTGGGATAAGGTTTGACTCATTCTCAAATTGGTTAAAACTAAAGGGTTTTGATTTTATTTTAAATTGTTCAATTCATTGCATGTAAGGTCTTGGGTGCTTACATTGTAGGGTTATGGATGTGTTTGGTAAACGAATAAAGTCTTAAAGTTTTCTAACACTTTACTGCTTAGATTTTTCTACTTTCTGAGGTCTGATTGTTTTCACAATTTCGTAAATATTATGATATATGAAGGCCATTACATTCGTTTCACAGCATTATCAGGGCCGTATTATCCATAAGGCTGACTAGGCTGAAGCCTAGGGGCCCACTAAGAGTAGGGGCCCATACAACCTTTAGCCATGCTATGGCAGTGCTGCGTAATCGAAAATTCCGCATTAAAAAATTCCTACTTTATGCCACAACAATCAGACTGCTGCTAAATTCCACCTTTTTAAATCGTTTTTGGTAAGTTTGTATTAATTAAAAGAGCCCGAAATTCGCGAGGGGATGTCAAGGGGCCAAAAGAAGCTCGAAGCCTAGGTGCCCTGCCATGGGTTAATACGGCACTGGCATGTATTCTCCTGAAAATCTTTGCGGAATGTTGAGTTCTTGCAAATGGCATCTGCAAGAGACTAGCTTGAAATAAAAAGGACAAATGGCGTTAGAGTTGGAGTTAGAAAAGCTACAGGTCTAGAGTTAAATTTGATATATAAACTGTATGAAACATGCCATAATATGTCGCACTGGCTGAGACTCAGAAATATGTGTACTTTTCAAGTGAAAGGGACAAGAATCAAAATGGCAACTTAATACTTTAACATACTAGATCAGGTCATTTCGTATAGGTGCGTGATAAGGTCGTTTTGTTTTAACCTACCGACTTCCGTCATTTGGTCAGTTTTGGTAGATGATATAGTGCATATATATATATATATATATATATATATATATATATATATATATATATATATATATATATATATATATATCGTTTTATAAACCATTAAAAATCGTTCTTTAACAAGGTCAGTAAATGAAGTCTCGTCTATTGAGCATCAAGTCTCGTCAATGTAGTTCTTACATCCAGATACCTTTAACAAACACAACATAACCAAAAACAACTCCCAAAACAGTTAAGACTTCGAAAGCATCACTAATAACTACTTGTTGGACGAGAACTACTCCTGTTGTAAATTTGCTGACAGGGGTTTGTTTCAGGAAGTACTGGTTACACATTTATATGAATGAAATATTTTTGGGAATCCGGGCTTGATCATTATTGTATCCTGTTTTTACCTGTTAGATTTACAATGGTTTTGTATCACGACAGTCAACAAAGTCCTCTTCGTTATTGTTAATGATGAGTACGTTATTGTTGGTATTAGTATGAATAATACTGGCCACTATTTATTTTTTCTTCTTCTTCGTCCTCTCTTTTGAATGATGTTACTACTACTTCTTCTACTACTACTACTACTACTACTATTTTTGTTGTGTCATCAACAGCAAACACTTATTAGCTCTTTGCATGGTATTAATGATTGTTGTAGCAATTAAACGATTGCATATTCTGTATTGCTTCTTGAATCTACATCTGAAAATGTAGCAATATGTAATAATCAGAAAGTGATGTAACCAGGAGTGTCAGTTAATGATACAAGACCGTTTCGATGTTGCAGTGGAAATAATAATAGTAAGAAATAAAATCGGTTTTTATAAGGAGGCTTTATTACAGAAAAAATATAAATGTTTTGTAGATAAGTAAATGTATCGGTATCTACTGTACAATCTCTTTCTGTGTGCGGATGTTGTTGTGGTTTCGGAAACTATTAATTTTTCAAACATTCATTGCTCTCACGAAATCTTTGAAATTTGTACCCATTGGAAAAAATACTTTCCCTGTTATTCATGAGAGCAAAACATGTATAATGGTATGTATACAGGAGGCTCACATCAATGATATTAAATTTCATCTGATTCATGGTGCACACAATTCATTTCATGCAAAATCAAACATGTATAAATTATCATTGCCTGCTTTTATCGATTATATGAAACTTGATGTCGACGTAAATAGAATGTTTGAGCTTTTGTATTATTAAAACTTCCTCTTTCTTAATTAGACAAATCTGTTTTATAACTACTTAAATTGTCTGGTTTTGTAGCAGAGATAATGAACATATGTATCGGTCCTGTGTGTGTGTGTGTGAGAGAGAGAGAGAGAGAGAGACAGAGACAGAGACAGAGACAGAGACAGAGAGATTTGGATTTTAATACAGTTTTAGCAATGTTTCAGTCATATCTCTACGATGTTTACAGTGTAGCAATTTAAAAGGATATCATGTAGCATGATGTCCCACCCAGTCACATTCTTCTGACAACAGGCCTACCAGTCCTGCCACTAACCACTTAATGCTGAGCGCATTGCGAGGCAGTTGTTGGTACAATTTAAAATAGGTTTGATTGATATGACTCGGCCCGGGTTCGAGCCCGCGACATCCAGCAACCGATAATACTAGGCCACCGGAGCGGCTTGTCTCAGCCATCATGTAAGACTTGTTTATTGCTATATGCATACAATTTTCTATCAGTTTTCTGACACCATAAATGAGAACTATCATCTGTGCAGGGATCTATGTTGTTTGTTATACTGTTCTGCGAAGGCATAGCTGGGACTATTAAGTTTACAGCTAGATTCAACTTGTAACCGAGTATATGCAATACGTTTCCTGATAAGAACATATGACAGGCCCACGACATAAAATTAAAATGAAATTTCCGAAAGAATGTAACAACTAAGAAGTACCATTAACATTAGTTATTCCGTGAAGGGGATTATCAAATCGTTATCAAAAAGTAGACTAAATATAAAACAAATTAGATAATTCAGAATGTGACTGAAACTACAAAGCTTTCACAATGGCAACCATTTTAAGTCTACAATGTTTGGGTTTTGTTGTGCAAATGTATACATCAACAATACTAGTATTTTTGTCAGTCTCTTTGCGATCTCTTATAAAACATTAGTTTAACTGGACTTATTATCTCTGGTACACGAATAATAATGTTTTTATCTGAAAATTTATGTAGGTGTTAATAAGCTTTTATAGTCACTTCCCGCATATTGGCCCTCAATGCATGTTTTTATAAAATTTCAGGCCATATAAAGCACTAGGTACCTCCTTCTTGTACGATACAATGTACAGCATTATGAATATCAACCATAGGAAAAAAAAATAATTGGACTGAAAAGTTCGAATGACAAAAAGCAATTAACTAAATAACGTACTATAATAATATATTGTTATGGCCCATGTTACACTGCATGTTTTAGTTGTTATTGTACTGATCAGATGTACAGATGTACAGTGTTCGGTCTTCCAAAAAAATTATAAAATAGTTTGTAGCTCAATTGCGAAACAATGATAAATCAATACGTCTTCAGCACTGAGATGTATTATGCATAATGTTTCTTGATAGTTTAATATATTTTCATTTAAAATGAATCACTAAGTTAGGAATATGACGTACGTGTACAAAATTATAATTTCTTTTTATCTCATCACTCAGCTTAACAAGTTTATATATATATATATATATATATATATATATATATATATATGTTTAACATACTTAAATGTGTTCTACATAAGTGATGAACACATGTTTAGTATATATAGGTACTTACATGTGCTATACATATGCGATGAACACATGGTTATTATGCAACTGTACTTAAATGTATTATACATATGCGATGAACACATGTTTAGTATATATAGGTACTTAAATGCGTTATATATATATATATATATATATATATATATATATATATATATATGATAAACGCATGTTTAGTATGTATAGGTACTTAAATGCGTTATACATATGTGATGAACACACGTTTAGTATATATAGGTACTTCAATGTGGTATACATATGTAATGAACACATGTTTAGTATATATAAGTATTTAAATGTGTTATACATATGTGATGAACACATGTTTAGTATATATAAGTATTTAAATGTGTTATATATATGCGATGAACACAAGTTTAGTATATATAGATAATCACATGTTTAGTATATAGGTACTTAAATGTGTTATACATACGTGATAAACACATGTTTAGTATTATTTGAACATCTTTTTTTTTACATTAGCTCTATGCTTTTGCGTGTGCGTCTAAGTTGTTCAAATTTACAGGTATGTTATAATCCAATGCAAAATTACCAAACTTAAATTATCATTAGACAGATAATAGTTTACATCTTAGTTTTAAATGATTCATTTCATTTGCCAACCGAAACTTAAAATAACCAACATCTTCTCGTATGGAAGTAAACTGAATATACCCATCGCTCATCTCATTCAGTTTCCCAAATAAGATGCGTATAATGTTACAAAGGTCAATCCAAAGGAATAACGAGATTAGAAAACGTTTGCTGTCATATTGATAAAAGTACATAATAGAAGATTCTTTTACGTAAGTCTCAGAAATTTAAATATATAATTCAAAACGTATTTAAAGGAAACCAAAAACAACATATTTTATAACTATACCTTTTAAGCGGTAAAGAAATCAATGTAATTTGGGATTTCAATGACGTATAAATGAAAGCGATTCTTTATTATACATCTTCTCACTATCAAAACTCTCCATGTCTACAACTGCTATCTCACGATGTTTCTAAACTGAAACGATGAAATACTAACGGTATTATTTTCCAGTGTATTTATCTCCAGATTAAATAGAAAATAATGGAAGTACAGTCTTTCCATATAAATTATTACCAGGTTTTCTGTCATCGTGATCAACATATGCATAGAGTTGCTATCAAGTATGATTATGATTGATCGGGTTGAAAATTATATAATATATTCAAGCCTGAAGACTAGACACTGCACGCTATGTTTAGCGTACTGCTTAAGTTAATATCGCTCGGATTTGATAGAAGACGTCTAAAACAAAATTAAAATTATTTGACATTTTGTATTTACAACGTTAAATGTTGGTTACATATACAAGTTTGTGAAGCGTGCCCAAACAGTAATTAAATTCTGAGATGCAACCAATTTTATAAATGAAAACCTCCAGGGAAAGAGAAGAAGTGAAGCAGTGTTATTTCTAATTTAATGCTCTGCAATGCTTGATGATATCCATTGTATGGAATATGACATTTTCCAAAGCACACATTAATCGATACACAGACAGCTACAACTGTTTCCTGCAGTTTGTGCATTTTTAACCAGGACAGATCAGATGTTTTTTTTTTTATTTTAAAATAAACTGAAAATGTTTCAACCCTGTCTAATGGCGTACAATGTTCTTAATAGGAAATATTGGTAATTTTCCGCAATGATAAAACAAAAAACGTAAAATAAAAACATTTTGATGGCGGTCTTTGGCCAACAAGTTTACATAATCAACCTAAACAGAGATTACGAGATAAAACACTTCTGAAGCCATGTTGATATTATTAGGGAAAACAATTCCAGTTTAGCAGCTTGAACTTGCCATTGCTGTCAGAAGTCGTCGACTTGTAATGGATTCAACATTTCTAAAGCCACAATACAAAATTAAATTGATTTTTTTCGTACTTTAAAGTAATAAATATTGCGTTTCCGTTCCAAGCATAAGTTAAACAAATAAGGAGAACATTTAAAGTTTATGACAAAACTTAACGAGAGCCTGTTGACCACAATAAGTGTGTTTCCGGTCACCCAACCATCCCTGTTTTTCGTTGCCGATCCCGGCACTATTTTTCCCTAGGTAACTTTTTAAAAAAAAAACTTTAAAAACACCTAAATTCGCCAAATTGATTTGTGTAATAGAGCCCATTTTGTCCACTACGTGTAGCGTTTAATACACTTTATATAAGATATATACTAATCAGTATAACATTTATAATGTTTAAAAAACACCATAAAAACATATTTTAAAACCAATGCGAAATGAAACGCACATAATTTTGCCTTATCAGACTGAATTTCTTTCCGTCTCTTCGTTTTGAATACCTCGTTTCTTCAACTTGTTTGCACAGATTTGTGATTTCTGCTAAACAAGCTTCAAACTGCAGAATGTATTTTTTCAGGATCAGGATCAATCACGATAGGTCCATTTTGTGTACAGTGCTCTTACAATTCATTAAAAGATTTATCAGCGATAACAGAAATAACGACTGAAGAACTTTTGCAGACATAGCGAGTTAAGAAGAATAATACGATCTCTTGCTAGAGTCTGAACGAGTTAGATCACATAGTATTTGTCTATTTACTTTACGACTTTATAACGACCACTTGATTTGTAAAGCCACAATTTTAACAAAGATTTTACAATTAGGATGATAACGTAAAGAATATTTAGTCCTTTTGCTGAAATCATATCTCAAGAGGTTGATATATAACTATGAATATTATCAACAAGTGATTAAAGACAGGGCTTTTTTTTTTACGCATCTTACCCTCATATCAACGTTTACGGAAAATAATTAATGTTTTTAGACTTCTGCTAAACTTCAGCAAGCTGTATTTATGCATTATTTTTCCAAAACAGCTACAGAGAAAAGCAAGAGAAAACAGTTAATTTGTTGTGGTTGCATTTAGATTATCACCACAACTGTACAGTACCTCCAATCGTGAGTTATAACTGTGCAGTACTTTTTATCGTGAATTACACCTGTACAGTACCTGTTATCGTGAACTACAAATAAATAGTGCATATTATCGTCAACAACAAATGTACAGTACTTCTTATTGGGCACTACAAATGTACAGTACATCCTATTGTGAACTATAAATGTACAGTACCTGTTATTGCGAACAACACACGTACTGACCTTTTATCGGGAACTACTATTGTACAGTTCATCTTATCGTAAACTACAAATGTACAGTGACCGCTCCGGTGGCCTAGTGGTTAGAGCGTCCGCCGAGGAAGCGGGAGGTCGTGGGTTCGATCACCGGCCTAATCATACCAAAGGCTTACAAAAATGGTGCTAACAGTTGCCTCACTTTACACTCAGCAATTAGAGCTTAGTGTTAGATGTGGTCGGCCTGGTGTCAGGATAATGTGATTGGGTGGAACATCATGCTACATGTCGGCGGCATGATTGCCCCAGTGCTAGACATCACTATAAACTGCCTCACTGCAGACATCGTAGCGATATGACTGAACAATTGTTAAAGCTACATTAAAAAAATCCTAATCCTAATCAAAATGTACAGTACCTTTTACCACGATATACCTATTCATGAAACATTTGTAAAGCATGATTATGATTTGCTTGGATTCAAAATAATATAAGTAATCTGTATTCAGTCAAGAGAAATAGCGATATTGATGCCAGAAACGAGACGATGTGAACCATATTTACATTCTCGCTTAAAAGAATCTGTCGACATTTAATACTGTTATGCTAAATGTCTTGGGTATATGGAACTACTGGCATTGTGTTGATTTGATGATGTTGTGATTGGAACTCCAGTTGGGGAAAGAATCCGAGAAACGTGCGGGAACAACTACCGACCTACTGGAAGCTAATGGCAAGCTTCCTCGCATACTCATGTTGGTCGAGCCCGGAGTACGAACATACGAGGATTGAGGTGAGATGGCAGTTATCAGCAAAGGCCAGTGCTAGACGACTCGTTCATAGATGGAAAAATACTGAAAAAACATGATGATTACTATACACGTAAACTAAAATCAGAGATGAAGAATGAAATAATAGTAAACTTTCAGAAACAGGAAGAAGCGAAGAAGAGTTAGTTGTGTTTAATTCTCTGCGACACTTAATGATCGACTTAGGAGGTGGTAGGAAATTGTTCTGATGCATAATGAACAGTAAACATTGTACTTTTAAAACGTGATTTTCACCTTTACCGAAGAAGGGACGTGATTCAAACGTGTTTAAATCTATTTTTGATCTCTCTCTCTCTCTCTCTCTCTCTCTCTCTCTCTCTCTCTCTCTCTCTCAACTTTGAGAAGCTACTGGCAAGCTTTCTCACATAACTACATGAGCAGAATCTTAGACTGGAACCCACGCAGACAGAGATGAGATGGCAATGATCCGTAACGGAGAGCGCTTTAGACCACTCGGCCACTTGGGGCCCCTTGCATGGCTCGTAGTGGTTCCGTTGTTTGGATTCTGACAGAGGGATTATGTAGATTTTATATCAATTGGAGGATCTCGTATTACAAACATCTTTCTGAAAAAATATCACTTTCATTCAAATGCCACGATCTAAATTAAAATTATCGCCATGTCAAAACAAGATTGTAGTGGCGATAATCCAGTGTAAAGGCCATAATCTATTATAAGATGGATGGAACATCATGCTACATGTCGGCGGCATGATTGCCCCAGTGCTAGACATCACTATAAACTGCCTCACTATAGTATAATCTATAGTTGTAACAAAAAAACAGTAATTTTATGCAAGTTTTGTTTGGTATTTGCAAATTTTTTTTCTTCGTTCTTTGTATTTTATTTGTTATATCTTAAGGTGTGCTTCGAAGACACAAGTAAAGGGTTTGTTACCCGAAAAGAATGTTAGTTTGGTCATTTTAGCCCCAGCACTAAAACATGCGCACGTGCAGAACAGAAACATCTTCCGTTGAAAGCTTGGAAGAAAATCATGTATTATTTAGTAATTGTGACAGTATATTAACAAGTGTTTGTAGCTGCAGTTAAAAAAGGCAGTATGGCATAACAATAGTACAAATTTAATAATTAATAGCGATCTTTAGAAACAGAAATCCATTCGTCGTCGGTGATCAATATATTTCCGGTTTCACGGTAAAATCGCAAACAAAGATCGAGACCGAATTCTTTTCCTGTTTAATTGTGAATAAGAAATCTAGCAGTTGAATGACTCTTATATTAAATGATACTCATGCCCATATACAAGATGAACGTTTTGTTATTCAGGTTCTTTGTTATCGCCTCAAACCTGTCGCACAATATGTTTTCAACAATAGTTTTATTCAAGAATGGGTTCATGTAACCTACTGTAACAACTTTAAGCCTCCCTTGAAAACATGAATGGAGAGGCATATCTGCATTTAGCCATTCCGCTTATTGCACTTTACATAGAAACACGCTTTTATATGCCCATAGTATCCATCCCAGATCTGCATTCGTGCGGTAAACTGGAAGCAGAGAGGACTTACCAAACATGGCTGTCATTAGAGTCATAATGTTGACTGCATGCAGATGCCAGACGCCATTGACACCTCTTTAAACAAGATATCGCGGTATTGTAATACATACGGTACGCCGAATTTCTCACCACTACTATTTGAATCAACTCGTATTACAAATGCGTACAACATTTTCTCGTCTCTCAACTCAGCTTCCATTTGTAAACGTCCTATATACTGCTTCTGATCGGACAAGAAATCCTGAGCAAGCTATTCATACATCATCCCCATGATTCGTTACTCTATGGAATAGAGTAGAGAATATTAACTTCCAAGGAGCTAAGAATGAAACTGATATGATTGATAATTTGATTGACTCGGGTGACCCAGACATCATACTAGGCACTGACACGTGGTTAAACTACAGCGAACAGTCATCAGAATATCGTCCCATCATTATATGACGTTCTCCGACAGGACAGAGGGTGGTAGATATGGTGGTGACCTTGTAGACATTAAGCAGGAATAACTAGTTGATTGGATTGAATCATCACGTGACTATAACATAGAAGCAGTCTTTACCAACATATCATTAAGTAAGAACCATTTCCTTACAGTTTGAAGTCTTTACAGATCGCCAAGCACCATATTTTAATGCAATACATGTGTTAGACTATTTCGAAAATAGTTGATGACTTCAAACACTCAGAAATATGGATGGTAGGTAATCTGATCGGGATGGCCTAAACTGGAAGACTCATGCAATACATGGGAATTAGAACTTTAGATACGATTTCATAAAAACTATCATTGACTGTGTCTTAGAATATTCCCATGAAGAAATGAGCAAACATTTGATATTTATCGCACTAATTGACCATCGTTAATTAATAGATGAACAAGTTTAACTTGAACAGGGGATCATTATATCGTCTATGTACACTCATACAACCCGTTGTGAGATAAACCTGCGAGAAGAAGATTTTTTATGCTATAAGACACTAGTCAGTTCCATCAAAGAATATGGAGAAGTAATCTAGGACACGCATTCGAAGGAATGCATCAACGAACCGGAGATGCTCCAGCGCAGAGCTGGACGATTCGTCGCTGGACATCGATATCGAACTAACAGTGTTACAACTATGCTACAGTTTCTCGCCCTCTCTGAGAGAAAATCAACAGCTAAAATTGTGAGTATATTCCCGATAGTCCATGAACTTGTTGATGCACCATTGGAATACCTAGTGCTAACAATCAACGCGAGGCCTCAGTCAGAAATAAGTTGTCACATTTGCGAGAAAAATATATATATATCATCATTCATTCTGCCCAGATGGTATCTAACCCTGGAACCCAATGTCATAGAAAACAGTCAAATGTGCATCCCTCGATATCAATACATCGCAGATGCAGGCCATCCCGCTATGCTACGTATTCCAGTGCTGTTTTTAACTGTACTGTACTCAGATTATTTTAATTGGTACACGATGTTTTGTTATGCTAACGCAACTTTACGCGGTACGGAAAATACACTAGGCAGTGGTATTGTTTTTTTATTGCAAGAATAACCCATTTAAGGACTGTCCAGAACCTCGTTCTCGGGTTGAATTGTGTTATAATATAGCATTCAGGACCCAAGCGGAGAAAAAAGTTAAAAGCCGTATGATGACACTACTGGTTGAGAACCCACATCACCTCTGTGGAGGAAGGAAACAAGAACAAAGATGGAGGAATATGCAGAGGATTAGTCGGCCATATCTTAGTCTCAAAATTAACTCGAGTTGTTAGCGTGAGTACGCTCACGAAAAGGCGAGGACATATGCGAATGTTATCTTGGTGTTTAAGAGAAATCAACAAATAATTAAGAAGCAACCCAAATCTTCCAAACTGGTCTCAAAGCGTTTTTGAATTCAACAGATTCTTACCTCATGACACTTTGAAATAAAAGACGATTGCACGCACAAAACAAAATCAAAAAATGAAAGAAAGTTGCCTTACATAAGCTACGCTATATTTATCTGTAGATATGTAGATAGACGATCTTGTTGTTTTCTCGCTAACCGTCCTTGTTAACTATGTGCCTTGATAAATGAATCGTTAGATTACGAAAGAGCTTGGATTGGCATGACTCGTATTGCACTGTTGCTTGTCATCTCCTCTTAAATAGAGAGAGAGAGAGAGAGAGAGAGAGAGAGAGAGAGAGAGAGAGAGAGAGAGAGAGAGAGAGACTGTTTCCTGACCAGCATGATCTTTATGATCTAATACAACACAACTGTACCTAACTCTTAAAGGTACCATAGGAGCAGCATAGACTTTCCGAACAAACTATTACAGAAGGTTTATTTTAGTAAATTAATGGTTTCTAATAATTTAATAATACAGTCTTTATTTTAGCAAATTAATAATTGTATCCGGTGATAAATCATCAGTGATAAATCCTTGGATGAGTTTGTCACAATTAATGTTATACGTGTTAATATATGGCAAACATCGGAGAATCATATTATTCAAGATTAGCCAGAGAAGGTTGGTTGCGATCTAGTCCTATCCGATATCGTGTTACAGGGTCGGATAAATTTATCGTTACAAATCCGTGCGGGGTTGCCTGAGCACCACTAAAGAAATTTTTTAATTTATTATAATCGTGATCACAACACCAGGTTTGCCAAATAATTCTGAGGGTGACCCCGTTAAACCCCGTTAAACACTGCCAGGATATTACAGTTATCTCGGATCACTTTTGGAATTTGAGTGTATCATTGAGTGACGTATATCACGTCGGTGTTTTTGTGTCTTCCGTGGGAAAATATCCTAGCGGTTTTTTTTTGTTTATGTAGCGTCGTATCATCGGACACGACCAAGTTGTTGATGTTTCCATCGATGTCTTCAACGGATGGTGCTTCTTCAATATCTGTGATAAACTCAATAGCATCTTTCTCCGTCTTTTCTCGTTGTGGCTACTACATTATATTCTTTTAACACTCAATAACAATGTTGGTTATCTACGTTCGGTGCTACCAAATATAGTTTATCCCACTTCATCCATTTCATAATCAAGTTAAGTAACAGTTGTGTTTTACCACGCCCCGATGGTCCGATAATTATGATCCTGACGGAGTTAGGTAACATCGGATGATGTTTAACCCGTTGTTGTTTTTTTTAAAGCGGAAAAGTCAGTAACTTCCATTAAATATAACTTACTAGTATTATGAATTTATATTGTGTAAAATGTAAAGTTAACACACAGACAAGTTACCCAACGTCTATTATAATGAGCAATAATAGAAAAGCTATCACTGGCATGTGGGCGCGGTGCGGTATAAATTTTTTTAGATTTGTTTAAAAAAGGAGGTGATATCGCGGCTACGTTAACAAAACTCCTCGGAACCCTGTGGACGAAGTATCCAGGAGAAAAACACCTTCCAGGATATAGTTATTGTGGTCTGGGAACACGATTAGACATCAGACTTGATGACCGAGATAACCCTCGCCCGGGTGAATATCCGATAAACGCCATCGATGAAGCTTCTTGTGTTCATGATATCGCATATCGAAGTAAAGATCTTGAACAACGTCATCTCGTGGATGTAAAATTAATCCACGCGCTGAATTATATTCCTGATAAATCCCAGGATAATAAAAGCCGCCATGAAGGGTAAATTAGTCGCGGGGTTAGGTATTTAATATGGAATCAATTTATTATTCTCCGACCGGATACTACCTGGGTAAATCAGCCATCGATAAACTCGCCAGCGCGGCTAAGGTTACAAACAAAACAGCGGCGGATTGGTTATCCCGGCAGGCTATATGGCAAATTTATCTACCGCCGCCTAAAAAGATTCAATATGCGTCGTTTGATGTTAATATCCCCAATGAAGTTCATCAGGTCGATATATTATTTCTGCCGCATGACATCATTAAAAAGCACACTTACAAATACGCGTTAACCGTCGTTGACATCGCGAGTTGATACAAGGAGGCCGAGCCGTTATCAACAAAAAACCTCCTCTGAAGTTGCCTCCGCATTCAAAGAGATTTATCGTCGAAGTCCTCTACGATGTCCAAATCTCCTTTAGGTTGATACTGGTAAAGAATTTTAGGGTGAAGTATCCTCAACGATGAAACAACATAATACCACGATACGACGATGACATACTGCAATCCATCGTGACCAAGCAATTGTTGAACGATTTTACAGAACACTAGCTGATAAATTGTTTCATTATCAGTACTGCGAAAGAATTAATCGATGATACACGATCTCGCGAATGGGTCAAACAATTACCGGAAGTAGTTTCAGCAATCAATAATGAAGTCACCAACACGATAAATATGAAACCAGCCATCGCGATAACAAAAAAATAACAAAAGATTTTTTTGTTTTTTTTTTCGAAAAAAGGATTTTCAATCAGAGATCCTACATAGCAATATCACAGTGAGATATGTATACGAACCCGGTGAACTTGAAGGTGGTACTAGAAGGTCAACTGATCCGATATGGAGTATCACAACGCATAAAATATTTTCCACGATAACATCTAAGAACGGACCAGCACGTTACAAACTTGACCCAACTGCGTCACAACGGAGTTTTACACGTGAACAATTACAAGTAATTCCAGATGACACTCAATTACCACCAACTAATCTCAACTAATAGTAATTCTCCGAAGTTGATTTATTCTGGAAATTTTTCTTTGTGGGTGTTAAATAATTCTACCTGAAGTAAATCTCTTATTTTTTATGCTGGCGACAACAACATCAGTGGATTTCCACGTGCGTAAAAACTCATCAATGGGAGTTTCAGGGATCATTGTACGTGCTATTTTGCATTGTATATGATTATGTTGTAGTCTTGTCGCGAATTTTAACGATTTCAATTCTTCCTCAAGTGAACGATTATCCGTATTCTCTTCTTAGTAGTCCACGCAATTTTTAGCCAACAATAAGGTGATTCTCCTACAAATGGTGGTGGTTGACCATGATCTCCTCACATGATCACCGCTGTGTTTTTCTTTAATAACCATTCTAAAAATATTTTAACAGATCCAACGATACAGTACCGATTTCATCCCACATAATTATCCGTTGAACATACTTTGTTCCCATGCGATCCGGAATCCCTTCAGTTCCGTTATATCTAAAGAAACTATGATACGTACACGCGTTAACTCCTCGGGATTTCATCTCGCGGGTAAGACGATGAGTTGGAGCAAGCACGATCATGTCAGCGGTTTTCCCAAATAAATCAATTACTCGTGTTGTTTTTCAACATCCTCCTGGACCGTTCAAATAAACCGTTTTATGTCTGGTTATTGGATCATATACACAAGGAAGCAATGATGTTTTCATGTCAGTGTTTCCTTGATAATTATTATCGATGGGATCATCGAGATCCTTGTTATAATTGTATATTTGTTCTTTTTTATCCTACATGTTCCTCGATGTTCCTCCGCGTTAGTATACTCCTCGACGCGTTTCCGTGTTTTACATCGAAATAAAATGAATCCGTGGCAACTCTAAATGCGATATCAGAGAATCTGTTTACCATCGAAAATACATTTATCAAAACATAACCAATCATCGAAGATCTTAAATGGGTAAATTGTGGTGATTCTTCCTCGTAGTATGTAACGATAGTTCCGAGTTTTTCCTTGTTGGATAAATAAGCTATTGATCTACCTATATATGTCCCCTTCACGGATAAAATCTACTTCTCTATTATCAAATATCAATCTAGTAATTTTCTTTTATGATCTTCTGCTCCACCTTGAGTGAACTTCCCGATTATTATCCTTCCAAATTCTTTTGCTTGACATTCTAAACATTTTTCATTCGAGGGTCATCACCGTCAACAGGAGTTGGTAACCAAACGTTGGTTTGTTTCCGGTACAAAATTATCGCCTCGGATACATGCAACAACGTTGACATGTTTTATCTAACAAAAACCTTAATAGTGTTATCGGAGCCCAGTTCTTCACAGAGATGTTTTCCTCCCCAGAGATAAAATGCCGGCTGCAGATCATCCGCGAGTTTAAACGATGATACCCTGGCAAACCCCGTTAAATCAAAGTCTGGTAATGGTCCATTTATGGACACCCTCGTCATTTCGTGCGTGGGATGACCAAATTGTATAAAGTATTCATGACATTTCATCTAGTCCAAGAAAACTCGCGGGGTAACACGATACAATAACCGCGCATATCATATTTTGTAATCGTATTATGTGTTCCATAATCCACCATGTGAGGTTTCTACGCAACTAGCTTTAACATCTTCTAGAAGATCGGCTCGGTGTGTTTTCAAGAGTTTTTCTTTCTGGCGAAATATTCTGCGACAGCAGGTACCGTAAAACAATTTCGAGTGATTTCATCGTTGAAATCCAAAGGATTTTTATCGATGCATCTCAACGCGAGATTATTCATCCGTGTTTGAAGTTCTTCTGTTCGATATAAATCTCCGTTTGTCATAACAAATTGATCATACCATCCTCCCAAATCCTCGCTGGAAAACAGCCATACACCAACAGGATCAGTTTTACTTATCTTATGGATGACATCGAATATATTATCTCCGGGATAATATTTTACCGTTCGTGACATCGGAAATACTCTCACGGAAGTACTCCACGCATGACCGTTATGATTGATGATTACAAATATCATCTCCAAGGATAAAATCTCAACCACGGAGACCAGTAACAGCGTTCATGGATAGTGTAATCCAAGGTTTTCCGCTGATTTATATTTTGCTTCGTGAGAAACATATCCGGGTAATGCTTCCACGGTAATCGGAAATCTAATATGCGTTTCAACGCGATAACATCGTTTATCGATGCTCCTAATTGTTTAACTGATTCCGCCCACGCTAATATTTTGGATTTTCTTAACTCGGTTAATCCGTTACCTTGTTTGATGTTTTGAAAATGATTCGTTCAGCAAAATAGTTTATCACGTCTGAATTTTTCATATTATGGGGGTCATCTCGGGGGTGTTTTATTTATACCTATGTCGTCATTTATTGGAAAAAGTCCGTAAGTTAACACCGTTACAGGGTATGTACGATTGTAGTATCCGTTATCGATAGCAACTAATACTCTGAGTTAGGTATTCTTGGTTAATACGACTGGGTCTCCGTTATCTGACGCGCGTTCACGATGTTTTTGTACGTACCAAGATATCCCCAAGCGGTTTCTTTTATCACGCTCATAAATTTTACTATATCTGTTTTCGATTATATATCTGTGATTTTCAAAATTTATTCTTGATAATATATCCCTGGCACGGGAGTGAGTCATTCTGTATTTAAGAATAAGATTTATAAACGTCGAAAATACGTATTTGGCGCTTCGTTAAAAAATTCACGCTTGGAACGTCGAGTACTATTTTGAATCGCTGATATGTTCGTAGGAAATTTTACTTTATCGTCTAAAACGCTTCTTCCGTTGAGTATTTATCTCAATCTAGGGATAGGTAAAAATTTTCATATTACTGCTATTAAGATAAAGGATATTTAAATAATAAAAATATGTATTATTATATAATGCACAACTGTAATTGGTTGCCCATTGGATCAACTACCGTTGCGGTAAATTATCCCGAAAGGATTATTGTGGGGATCATATGAGAAATATTCGTCGAGGAAGTTCCGGTCCGCAACCGTGGTATTGGAGTACGAGGAAAGACGAATTTGTGCGTACAATGCAGATTCAAAAATTATACCGCGTTGAAATGGTACTACGAGCATCACAATAAACCCCAGATGGAGTCTCCCGTTGATTATCTTAATCGATCACAAATAACAATTTAGTTAAATAAATTCACATATACAATAATAATGAATCGCAAGAATACGTCGTTCATTCGATTTACGGTAACTACGAGGATTCACGAGATGGAATCGTCCGACATCGCGAACGAAAGGTACCAATTGGTCGAGTTAATAAAATGGGGTATATATTAATTGGTGTCAGAATTGGTAAACAACGAAAATATTATCTCGCTCAACGTTTTATCATCTAATGTTTCAACAGAGAGATCGGTAACGGTTTTGTTGTTGATCATATCAATCGAAATAAACTCGATAACCGTTTAGAAAATTTACGAATAGTTACTCAAAGCAAAAATTTACTTAACTCATCTCCAACGATAAAATCTCAAACACGGAGACCAGTAACATCGTTCATGAACTGTGTAATCCAAGATTTTCCGTCGGTATATTCCGCGGCTAAATACTACGATGTAAAGCATGAATCTGTGAGACGAGCGGCGTCTGGTACAATTTTGACAGTGTACTCGAAAATATTCGACAACAAGGTTTCATTTACCTTCTCGTGATTTTTAAAATTGCGAAAATTGCAATTTAGATAAAAAAATATAATATTTTGTGTATTATATAATGAACGACGAAATCATATCGACGATCGCAAAACACCTCGATGTTATCCACACCATTCCTAGATTTTCAACAAATATTTCTCCATGATGACCGCGACTCAATTACAACAAGAATATAACGAGTTGAAATATTTCAGGGAAACCGTTGAAAGGATCTCAGCGAAAATTAGAAAGTTAAATGATCATTTAGTAGAGTTAAAATTAGGTCCGATTGATGAATCTTTTGATGAATCCGTTGAAAATTCTTTTGTAGAATTCATCAGTAGAAAAATCTTTAAGTTTGAAGGGTTAATAGAAGACTATGAAGAGCAAAACCACGATTGTGTTCTTAGATCATTATGTTATGAATGGAAAATATACAAAAAAACCTTCTAACGGGGTGTGAAATTGCAATCGTTGATGGTTATTCCCTGAATATAATTCGCGAGTTATACAAGCTACTTAAGGGGATCGATCATCGATCATCGAAAATTTTCAAAGAAATTAAAGAAATAATTATTATTTAATTATAAACAACGAATCCATCGCCGAATTGAAAAACGAACTTGATCGTATACGACAGTATCATCACATTAACATATTTACCAGTGATTACGTCCACGTCGAATACTCAAAATAACTTCTGCGCGACGTTTAAATTTTCCTACGTATAAATCGGAATATCGTGTAACGAAGATTTTCCTCCGGGAGTGAAATCGTATCATTTATGAAAATATGAACAATGAAAATTTTCCCGAGCAAGAATTCGTTGCGGTATCAGCGATGCTAAGAAAGATTTTAAAAGCCGTCGGTGAGATATTCAACGAGGAATCGTTGATAGAATCCAACGCGAAGGAATTCGAAAATAAGCAACTGTGGGTGAAATCCTAAAGGATTTTCGTCTTCAGAATTTCATCCTAAATGAAATCCAAAGGATTTTCAATCGAAGATTTTCCATTTTGACCTAAGGACTTTCATCATAGATTTTCACGTAAACGATTTCATTTAAGAAAATTTCTCGGAACACGTTTTAGTTGTGTATCTATAACTGGAACATCATCGAATTTATCATCACGCAATGCTTTTTCTAATTCCGCATTATCGTACATTTTTTTGTCTTCGCGTGGAGATTTTTGTTATACTCGGTGATATCATTGTAATATTTCTTTAGCCGTTCATTATTTTCTTGCAGTTTTTTAATTTTAGCTGCATATGTGTCATTTGCTTTCTTTAACTCGGCAAAATCAGCTTGATATCCCTCTTTGTTTTTTTCCATAGCGATTTTTTCTTCATTGTATTTCTTCGTTGTATCTTCCATGGTTGCTCTAAGTTGACTCCGTTCCATAGTTAACTTCGCGATCTTCTCTCGCAGTTTAAAATTCTTCTCACGAAGTTCTTGCTGCGTTATACGCTGATGTTTTATCGGAGCGCGATATTCTTCGGCGGATCCACTCGTTGTAGCTGACATCGGTTCCTTTGATCATATTTTATACAACCGCGATAATCCGATTTTGTATTCTCGGGACATTTCAAGAGGACGTTTGACACCTCTCAACGATAATATATTTTTTTTCGTCGTCGGCGGTAAGATAACTTGGCGCTCTCATATATCAATCGCAGATTTTCACGCCAAAATAATTATACTCGGACATTATACTCGGAAATCATAAATGATTTTCATAGGAATAAAAAAAAATATCTCTAAAATTATACTCGGAAATTACACGCACTTGTAAAATATGCTGTAAAAATCAAAGATTTTCATTTTTTTTTTATTTTAATTTGCCATTGAAAATCAAAGATTTTCCTCATTAGATATTTCTTTAAGACGATCCACGGTCATTCACGAATGAACATAATTCATTATCTGATCGGGATTACAGCTGATCATCGCTATAGGATCAGGTTGAAGTTGTTTTATCTGATGATCCGTTAGCAGAAAATCCTCGTTGCCAAATCTGTCTACGTAGAATTCGAAGTTACCTACGATTGCTTCATCGAATGATTTTCTAATGGCGTCTTCAAGCTTATCCTTGTCGTAGATGAATACTTGTGCGTGAGTGTACATATTATTATTGTTATAATTTTCTGAATTGGAAAATCTCCGATTGGAAATTCTTCGGATTTCACAACGATGTAAATCCTTAGGATTTCACATCAAGAGTGATTTGTGATTCTTCATCCTGTAAATCAATCAAGTTAGAATTCTGATCGACGAGTTTAAAATTCACTCTTGATATCCAAGGGTTGTTACACGTTAAATACACCGGGTGTATCAGGTTTTGCACAATTAAAACCCAGGAGAAACTTCTGGTGAAAACGTATACAGGATATATCCCTGCGCGGCTCGATTTGACAGAGTTGTATTCACGTGATAACTTACGTCGACGATATCGCATATCAAATTTATCGCGATAACTGAGGTTATGTCGACGTTGCGCGGTGAAATATGTCTACCGGTGTTATCGGCGGAATTATTGTAACGGAGAACATCATTTTGTATTTTTTTTCATGTAGTATTTATTTTATTAAGATATTCTGCGATTGGAGAAGTATCATGCTCGGATAATTTTACCCACGCGGCATGGATCTGTGGGAAATATTCATTGATGAGATCATCGAGTGATTTTTTTCACTTCGGGGACATTATAATCGGGAAATTTATAATCGTAGATTGTATCTTCGATTAATGAATACGCGGTCATAAATTTTTCTTTAGCGTCTTCATTTTTCACATCACCCTTATATACATATTCTAAACCACGAACAAATTTTCTGTTAAGAAATTCCATATCGTGTAGAAGAGAATATAATATCTCGTTTTGATTATTGATTTTATCACGTGAAGTTGTTATATCCATGAGATATTCCTGAAAATATTTCCGTAATTTTTCTAACTGATTTTTGTATTCGTTTCTAATTTTATCAAAATAAACACGGAGAGTTTCCATGTCCCAGACAACTAAGGGGAATTGTTTAGTTATAGGATGACGTGAAGGATATTTTATATCGTCTATATAAAACTCCCATGTAAATATTTCCTTGTTGCTTATATATTCCCTGGAAAAAATATGTAACAAATGAATTGATTATTTTATACGCGGCGGTTTTATCAGGATAATCGGTAATATCAGGATAATCGGTAAAATCAATATTGGTAACATTAAAATTATGCGCAAGACCAGTATAAGGGTTAAATTTACGATTATAAACAAATTTAGGGTAATAATATTTGAATTTATCAATGATAAAATTATCTTTGTTAGGTTCGGGAAATTTCTCTTTCGCCGGTTGTTTTTCTTGTGATGGAGGGGTAATTTCAGCTAGTTCTTTTTCGTACGGTGAGATCTCGGGCCATCCTAGTATGGTTCTAATTGAGCTCTTATGTATATGTCTACGGCGTATTCAGGTGATTTTATCTCAATGGCAGTTGATAGTGATGGTGTGTGAACGGTTATCTCGATGTTAGACTCTTTTCCGGTAATTGATTTTACTCTGCGTTGAATTTCATCATTGATATCCTCGATCTGGTAGCTACCCCTAGGAATATATATTGTCTGCCAATCGGGTTTTCCATCGGGGGTATTTTTATACGAAAATACAAAACTGTTATTGGGTGGTTTTCACGCGAATGACTCTGATCCGATATTAGGCCAACTATGATAAACGACTAGTCGAGTTAACGCGATTTTTTTCACCTGGATCGGAGTTGAAAATTCAACTATGAATTCCGGTACTTTTGATGTGGTCGATATCAACATCGTTTTCATCGGAGTGGTGTTCTCCGCTATTCGTTGAATTAGTTACTGTTACGATGCCATTATCTTCTATGTGTTTTTCTAATTTTGACATCGCGAGTCAACAATGTAGTCTATCGCGGAGAACTCGTTATCGGATATTATTGAGTCGTCGCGTATAATTGCGAGTACGCGGTTGATACCGTATGAAACCTTACAACGTAGTCTTGGAGTTTACGCTGACTACACGATGATATTTTTTTTTTTGTTATTATGGAAATTGTTCCCGCGATGGTTGTCGCCTCAGCTATACAAATCGAAATAGCTACCGGAGCAATCATTATCACCAAAGAAAGTATTATTCCCGCGGAGGTAATTACACCTAAAACCGAGTACACGGTTACATCAACGACGGTAATTCTTCGCTGATATTTTTTTTTGTTTCATATTCCTCGGAGAGCAACTTGAGCTTAGCCTGTAGTTGTAATACCTGGTTATATCTGTATTGTTGGGGCGATGTCGCAGGCATTGTTGTTGTCATTGTTATTAAACAACGACGATTTCAATTAAGCTGTTTATTCAAATCCGCTTCAAATTCTACGTACCATGTTACAGATACCCTAACTTGATTTCTGTAAAGGGTTGTTAAGGTGAATCGTTCAGTTGAGTCCTTGTCGATGATCGTTGACAATGTATTGTTAACTGCGGATGAACTCGTCGATGAAATATTAAACTGGATTGGAGATACCAATGTTAGTCTGTAAATTCCCTTGACGGTCGCGGTGATATCTAACATGTTAGTTGTGGGAGTCCAAGCGAATGATCCGAGTTGAATCGTGTATACCACGTTGATGATGGTATTTTGTTTTTTCAAGCGTGGTTTTCATCCTCGGAAAATCATCTTTGATGGCTTCATGAGTTTTCTTGATCTCGTCGATGGATGTTTTAATATCAGGGAGTTTTACATCGATGTTAACTAATGGACCTCCAAAGAATATATAAATAATATTTCTACGAAAAGTTACAAATTGTTTTACGTGGTCTTCATACACGGATTGAAGTGTTGCTAATTCATCAATGGCGGTTTTTATATCTGTGAGTTTCAACGGAATATCCGGTGGTAGTTTTCCTAGATATTTTATCAACTCGGTTTTAACTTGGATGTGTTCTAGGAAAAAATCATTCTACGTGAGAACATGAACATCATATTCGGATCGTAACGTTGCAAGATTATCAATGGCGGTTTTTACATCGGCGAGCTTCGGAGTGGTCACCGGTGGAATTCCCAAAAAATTAAAAATGGGAAGTTGAACATCTGTAATGGATTTTTGTAACCCAGCAAATTGATTTACATGGGCGTCATATTTATCATTGAGGGTTTTTAGCGAGTTTTCCTATGATATATAATTGTTATCGATGGATGTTAACTTATCCGTTATCGTATCAATGAGAATATTACTAGTTGCTAATTTTCTCTGACGATTTCCAAATGCAACTATTTCATTTTTTTCTACGTCGACGAAATTTAATATATCCGATAGCGCTTTCGATATAAGTTTCTTAACCTCGTTGACGGAAACACCCTTTGTTTTTCCTGGACGCGATAGTGATCTTCCCCAAATATTTACAATGTTATGTATGTTGATCTCTCTTTAAAAAGTTTTAACTGGTATATTCGTGCACGGTTTTATGAGGTAATTTGGAAGATGTTGAAACCGCCGTTAACACGTTAATAGTATGTTTTGCACCTTTTTAAAATCTCGGCAAAATCCGAATATATGAGACTGAGGAATCACACAAGAGAATTCTCCCTCGGCATTTAACATAGACTTACGAGCATTAAACCCAAGATTATATTCTTTGTTATATGATGCAACAACAATTACCGCAGCATCGGCCACAGAGCTTTTTGCCGTACCCATGATTACAAATCTATGATCGGGACGTTCCGATGTATCCTTATGAAACATCATAGAAGGTCCAACTGTTCTCGAATAATCATCCGACTATCTCATTAGCCCTAATATGGTAGTTGCCACGTCGACATTCTCCTGAATTGATTCAATTTCTCTTCCATCAATAATATATCTAGCACTGCTAAACAATGCCATTATACCATTGTTGACAAAACCAGCTTGACAAGTATTCGCATAATTGGTATCGTCAGTTTTTAACCATCGACCTTCAACCTCAATATATCCTTCCATCGGAAGAAAATATTTGCTAGTATCCTGAAGTTCAATTCTACCTAGCTCATTTGGAACTCTCACGTCGTACGAATATATTTGATAATCACGAAGCGAAGTATCCTTCAATACTTTCTCACCGATATCAAACACGCTGTTAGGCATTTCCTCAAACATTTTATAATAGTTGATTATCTTCTAAAACAAAGATCACTACCAGCTATCATGCTCGAAACAATATTTCGCTGTTGTTGTTCATCTGGTACCACACTTAATTTTGCTAATTTTTGATTTGCGAGTTGATTGATCACTTTACCGACATTTGCAGGCATTAACTCGGTAACGGATAATTTAACATTATTCTATCTTTTACCGAGGAGAAAGTTTTTCCAGCGAGGTCACCAACGGTGCCGATAGCCTTATCACGAACAATTCCAATTGCCTTCATTGAGAGTTGCCTTTGGAGCAATTTTAGTAAACAATCCGCTAATAATATCATCGAATCTATTTCCATTGTACGATCTATACACTCGTACTCTTGAGTTTATTACTCTGACACGTTGACGTCATTAGTCATGTATTATCATCTTATATGAAGATCTTTTATCTAATCGCTGTAATAGTCGTCTACGATCTCATCGATGAGACCTCGATATATTCCAATATATATATATTACACCACTTTGATATAACCGCTGCAGATATCTTAGGCCTCATTGACAATTTCACGAGAATTATTTCCTGCTCATTTTCCTCCGATGAAAACTTCTAACCGAGACACATCGTTGAGGACATTCTCCGGACAGATAGTTAAATTACCTCCTGTAAAAACCTTTTCCGGTTGCACCTTTTGTATCATCAATATCCTCTTCTACATCAGAAGGATAATATAGCGGAAGTGGCTGGGGTTTATCTTTATGTTTTCGCCTTGGTGTTTGACGTTTCCTCTGCGCTTGTCGTTCTTCTTTTTTTCTTTGTTGTTCCTCTCTTTTTCTTTGTTGTATTTCTTTTTGTTCTGTATCATAGTGACCAATCCCATCTCGATAAGTTACATACCTTAATTCTTTTTTGTTTAAACGACCAATCCCCATTTTCATTTTATATAATCCATCAAGCCATTCATCGCGACTCATTCTTTTTTCTTTGTATTCATCTTTTAAAAAATTCCTTCTAGCATGAAAACTCTTAGCGGCAAAATCTCCAAAAGCGTGATAATCGTTCGGTTTCAGCAATTCTTGAATAATCAATTGTTTAGCCTTATCGGTAAATTTATTCTCAAAAGAAGAAACCACTTGAGGTTCACCAACAGCACCTTCTTCTTCAACAACTTGAGGTTGTACCTGAACTCCAGTGATTTGTTTGAATAATGGATAAATTCCCTTTTTTTTGCCTCGGCGGTAGTAGTATCTCCAAATATAGCTATTTTAGTAGCCGTAGTTGTCTTTTCAGCAGCATTTTCAGTGACCGTAGTTATCGGCTTAAATAACCGCTCTGTATCGGATACAAAATCAACATAAGAATCTTGTCGTCGTTGAAGTTTTTCTTTAAGTTTGTCTCGGACAGGGATATATTCTTTAAACGCGGCTAACCGCTTTCTGGCTAAGCTTGAATAATATGATTCTCCGATGTTTGCCATATATTAACACGTATAACATTAATTGTGACACACTCATCCAAGGATTTATCACTGATGATTTATCACCGGATACAATTATTAATTTACTAAAATAAACCTTCTATAATAGTTTGTCCGGAAAGCCTATGCTCCTCCTATCATTGAAAATGACACCATTTAGTTATAAATTGTTTTCGTTCACAATTTGCACTAAAATATTTGAAACAAATATAGTTTATATTCTAATGAAGCGTTAGAGATAAACGTGATAATTAGATCAATAATAAATGAACAAGTTCTTAGAAAATAGGACATTTGATTTTGAAAAAATGAAGTAGAAGTATTTTAAAGTGCTTGATGAAGACTTTTATTGTTGGCCATCGTAGAGAAGCTATTATACAACTATCCGTAATATTCTTGGCATAATTTAGGTGGTTTATGTTTTTGTTTATATCTTAACGCCATTTGTCAGCACAAGATAGTCTATATATGGCGGCAAGTATAAATGGTGGAGGAAAACCCCGGGAAAACCCCAGAAAGAACGACCGACCCATGAGAAGCCACTATATCTAACGCGAATATGTAATAATAACTTTCCCATGCCTACATGAACAACAACAACTAACACAATGATGATGATGATGATGATGATGATGATGATGATGATGATGATGATGACGAGGTGGAGGATCATAATAATAATAATAATAATAATAATACGGTTTTAGTATCATGTTACTGTTATAAGAGTGTCCACTCCATGCTTGTGTTTGAGGACATTTATAACGTACTAAATGTTTTCTTAAGAATTTCTTTAGTTTGGTATTCCTTTATAGTTTCAATTTTAAGTAAGATAGCCAAAACCAAGAATACATTCATAAATCTTTATTCTCTTTTGAGGGTTAAAAAATTACTCTTATTTGTGTATGTCGATGATGGTTTTGTAAACTTTAGATTTATATATCATATTGCCTAAAGAACGGGGCGGGGCGTGTTAGTATGTGTTTTAATTACTTTAATATGCAGAAAATGCACCAAAACAGTATTGTTAAATCAGTATGACGACAGCTGTTTGTGTAAATAATAAGATACGGACATATTAAGTATTAAGACTAACTCATAAATATGTATATGAGCAAATGATTTATACATACAGTTGTTACGATATGAATAACACAAGTATGTCCTTGACGTGTTAGTGATTTAATTGTCTAAAAGATGTTGTCTGAAACAACATCTGCCTGTGAAATTATATTCAAATATATTGTAGAATACCAGATTGGCACTACATTATGTTCATGTGTGTGTGTGTGTGTGTGTGTGTGTGTTTGCGTTCGTAATGTGTAATCTTTAACAAGTTTTAAGTAATATTGCTATGTTGTCTGCAGTGTGGCAGTTTGATTATGATGTCTAGCACTGGAACATCATGCTTGAGACATGTCCTAACACCATCTTCTTAATGCTGAGCGTCTCGAAAGATAGCTGTTAGAACCATTTTTATAAGTTTTTGGTTTGACTCAGTCAGGGATCGAACCCGCGACTTCAGACATCCGAGGCGGATGATCTTACCACTAAGCCACCGGAACGATCATAAGAAAATTATATTATTACTTAAGGATGGTTCCTACCCTAAATTACGTACTCTATCTACTGACGTCATATGTCAGTTTTAAATGGTTACGCAAAATATACATGATGGGCCTGTACTTCTGAGTCCGATTTTCGGAAAAGTGAGAACTTTTTTCATTATCGGGCTTTTAATATTTGATTTTTAATGTAAATACTTCAAATATTGTAAGAATGATACAAATACAAAAATCCAGATGAGAACCACTGAAGAAAATTAAATCAAGATCTATGTTTCTTAAACAAAGATTGTTAAAGATACGTGAAGATAACCAAAATATAATTAAACACAGAGAAGCCACAAGGTCTGTTGGAAGAAGGGAAACGGTTCAAAAGACAATGTTAGTTTCGTGTTCAGTGGTGCCAAGTGCATGTCGAAGTCATTAAAAGGCTAAATCTATGAATACAATCGATTTTCACCACGACGCTCATTGTAGTCTGTGATTAAAATAGTGGAAATATATCAATTCGGGAGATACTCTTTGAATATAAGAATTGATTGGGTGAATAAATATACATGTAACCATTCGCGACAAATATTGACGGCAAATGAAAAAATTGTTAGGGTCAGACATGAAAGACCGTTTCAGACAACATATGAAATGACTTACATCACCCTTATTATGTAAACTGCTAATGGCATATATAAATATGCTGTGCAAAGATCTCAGGAATAGTTTTCGAACAGATGCAAAGCAAAGATAACACAAAGCATGTCGTGCCATTCAGTTCAAATCTACTACAAGCTACAAGACACGTCTGGCAACACTATTTGGACTGGACTCTCTTCCCGACATTTTCACTTAGAATTTTCTACATTACTAAGACACCGTTCGCTATCACCTTTTAGTTGATTTTAGTAAAGGTGAATATATAAAGTCGGTGAAATTTTATCAAGTTCGAGATATTCCTCATAACATAGCCGCTAGGATAATTCGCGGTTAGCTCGAGGAACATCATAGACTACAATAACCGTCAATAATGAAGCAGAGAAATCACACACACACACACACACACACACACACACACACACACACAAAACAAACAAATAAACACGCACGCACACATTCAGAAAATTAGATTTGTGCATTTGTGTTTGAAATTTCCCGAACTTCAGGCACCTCTCTCTCTCTCTCTCTCTCTCTCTCTCTCTCTCTCTCTCTCTCTCTCTCTCTCTCTCTCTATATATATATATATATATATATATATATATATATATATATAATTTGGATTTACGGTAAAATTCATTGAATTGACTTTGTTTGCTTCATATTTATTTATTTCTCTGTTTAGAATGAATGGTCTTAGTGAACATAATATATTAAACATTTGCATATTAAATTATGGATACCTAAGGTGATGCGTTATGTACAAATTAATATTCACTTGAAAACAGTATTCGTCCCCATGGGGCGTATGTCAGATATGACAGGAAAAGAAACAAGAAGCGAAAGTGAGAAAGCAAACCTAAACCTGAGCCATGTTAAATATAAACCCTAAACCGACCACGGTCGCATACAATGAGCCTGAAGAAAACCTTCATCAACAGGCCTTGTAGTACAGTTGCAATCAAACAATAGACATTGACATTTTGGACACTTAACGTAACTCTGAAGCCGCAAAACTAAATACTGAAGACCATCGGCTGGTTATAGTTGCCACCAGAGAAATAAAAAAAACAAAGTCTATAAAATCCATTGAAGGAGGTCAGTTATTAATAAATACAGTTAATGTCCAATAGCACTGGCATCGCTCATCATAAAACGCCGAATATAATGCTTAGTAGCTAATTTGATTGAAAGAGACAGGACTAAATTCGAAAAAATTTCAGCCGCCAGAACACTTAGAAGAATTTTTATTGACTCCTCAGCCAAATAAACCAAAGAGCTGTTTCAAAAGCTAGAAAAAGTCAATATGTCTGACTGAGTTTTTTCATTTTGATTCCCTAAAACCGATTTCGATAAGAATTCAGGTAAATACAAATGTTATCAAATCGCATCTTCGTTTACAACATTATATTTAAAAGTCTCGCGTGAATAAAACTAGAAACACTTAAAATTAAAAGGATGATTAACCAATAATGGATAACGTGTTTAGAAATATTAAGTACACTTTGTGTTCTAGATTCTGAAAAGCAATACGTTTGATAAATTCTAAAATCAATCACATAGCTTACACTAAGACTGTGCGATTAACACATTCATGATACAACATGGCTCATCAAGAATATTCCGTCTATACTTCTCACAAGTGAAAGGAGTGAGAAGGGAGTTATAGGACAGAAGCAGTAAAAGCCGCCATCCAAGAATAATTTGAATGAAACTGCCAATAGAAGGCAGAGCAGAAGGAGAATATGAAGGACAAGGAAAAGCATGAAAAGGAATAGTAACAGGAGCAGCAGAAAGATCATGTCCACAACCACCGCAATCAGTACCATATTATAATCAGGTTACTCGAAGCTGTTTGGGAAGTAAAAGCCATCAAGATTTGCTTTAAGACCTCGGACTCGTTCAGAAAGTGTTCTAAAATGTGTCAATACCGTTGAGCGCGGCCTGAGAGGTTCAGCTACCTTGACCATTAAAGCAACAGTACAGCTTTACGGGCTTTTGTCGTTAAGGTTTTCGTCCATCTATCCACGTGTTTCTTTCCGTAGTGTGATGTTTGGTTTCTCAGGCAATACTCTGGACCACTCCGCACTTTTTTTTGATGGTCAATACGGACATATAGTACTCATAGCTTCAGCATTTGTACAATATGGAGCCACTATGACCACAACAATGTCTCACCACCCTCTCTCTCTCTCTCTCTCTCTCTCTCTCTCTCTCTCTCTCTCTCTCTTTCTCTCTCTCTCTCTCTCTCTCTCTCTCTCTCTCTCTCTCTCTCTCTCAACTATTAGTATCACACTTATGTAAATTTAGACGTAAAATTAGATAATTCCTCTGAATAAATAATGCACAATATGGATTTTAAAGGTATTTGGTGAGTACCTTCATTGTCTTGGCAACGCTTAATATATGTTTACATGGAGGAGTTATAGAAAATATAAATACAATACACTCTGCGTCAACTTGCGTTCAGGTCATTCTACAACTTCTAAAAAACTTTAATTGCTAATTTTCAATTAGACATATGTGACGAAATATCTTGCTCTTTTCGCCTTGTAGTAGCAAATCATTCCTGATGCATATTTTCTTTAGTCGGAAGGTTAAATTATTTTTATCCCCATTAACAATACCTCACGATTTATAAAATAATTGAAATCTGCTCTACAATGCTGAACATTGCGTTAAAATTTATAATGTTTTATGCGATGGGAAAAGGTGCATATTGTATGAATCTGAAACCGAAAGGATATGTATGTGATGGATGGAGTACTCTTTTGTAAAACTAAATTAGCTTTAGATATCCATTTTAATTTGATATATTAACATCTCTGATGACAGTAAATGTGACATACCAATCATAGCAGTTATCAAGAAATTTAAACCCTTCTTTAGAAATAATCAGTTTCTCTAATATATGCCCATTTTAGCATTTCCACTGCAACAGAACCAGTGTAACGGAAACACGTGAAATAATTATGCCTCGACCAAAACGAAGAATCCTGTGTTCAATCTATCCGATAATCCATATTTCTATTCCCTGTACTGTGTCAATTAAGTTTGCACGGATTGTTAGCAGTGCATGATAATTTCAATGCAATTTTAATAAACGATGAGAATATGTCATGAATGTAGAGGATGGAACGTTCATGCCACCTGAGGGAACACCACATCAGACA
The DNA here is from genome assembly GCA_030141615.1 of Unio pictorum. Classification (NCBI taxonomy): domain Eukaryota; kingdom Metazoa; phylum Mollusca; class Bivalvia; order Unionida; family Unionidae; genus Unio; species Unio pictorum. The sequence continues at coordinate 41,834,690 of JARLTB010000021.1, forward strand.
TGATTAAAAACTATGTATACATTAGACATCAATGTCTGGATTTGAAAAAATATTCGATTTGTTTTAATAAATAATTTATATACATGGGTTCAAAAGATGCACAATAATTTTGCAAATGAGTTGCGCAAATATTTAGACTCAACAGTACTTTGCTTTTTGATCTTTATTATATAAGCGGTATTTTGTGTCATAATTTGAAATTATCAAATATTTATATTAATATATTTTACTTTATTTTTTTAAATATTTTCTTATCTTGATTATATGCAATAAATGATGAACATTTTGGGTCTTTTTTCAGAAGAAAAGATCCACGAAATATGAGCTAGAAGTATATGAAATCACTGGCATCGACGCAAGAAGAATGGTTCAGCTTTTCTACTACGAGACGAGAGGCAAGTGTTGTAGAAAGGTGTTCAACTACGAAGGCTACCCAACAAAAGTACTTCTATTTCCTTATGAAGGCTGGGCTCAACCGGCTCTCATGTCCTACTGGCTCCTCAAAACCTACTGGTGGAGCAGATCACGTGTAAAAATTATCGAGGTCATAGGGTCAAAAAAGGTATCCACCAAAGGAAAAATGATTGACAAAGGCAATGGAACTATGGTGATAACAGGGAAGTTCAAGGACATTTCCATTCCAGATTTCCGTATGGTTTTAAACACTAATGTTAGTAACGAGGACTTTCAGCAGGGATACTGTGTAACAGGAACACTTGAAAGAGGCGACAAGCGAAAAGGAGAGCTTCAACTGACACAGTATGCCATGGTCAAACGAAAGGGTTACTGAATCAAACTACGTTACACATGTCTCGACCAATTTCTTTATTGCATTGTCACGGAAGAACGGTAGAGTGGCCTTTCTCTAGCAAAAATTTTGCATAAGAAAAGTGTGAGCGACATATAAGACTAGAATGGTAGGATTGCCCAATTTCGCATGATTCAATGTATGAAGAAATACATTGCGTTCTGCTTCATGATTGAAGCTTTTTTCGTCAAAAAAGTTGTCCAAGTGATATACTTTTGTATACGTCCTAGCCTTCAGTAGAAATATAAGAAATATTAGTGTTTTCTCACAATCGCTAGATATGTACACAGTTTGTAATGTCAAAGATGTCATATGATATAGGATATTGACTATATATGTTCTTAAATGCACACCTACATTCACACCCATACATACATACATACATACATACATACATACATACATACATACATACATACATACATACATACATACATACATACATACATACATACCGACAGACAGATAGACAGACATAGTCAATATATTGTCATGAATATTAGCTTCTTAAATGTGCATTAGTTGTATCTAGTCTACAGGACAGTTCCTGCAAATGTGCTATTTATGAGATTTGTTATCAGAACAATATTTTGTTATGCTTTTTTAACATTATTATTACAATGTCTTTGAATGCATTAGATTTCAAGAGCTGCTTAAAGTCTTAGGTTTACAGATTATTGTTTATTAGTATAGCAATGACGAGTTGGGTTTTTAGTTCTTACAAAATGGTACCCATGTTTGAGGTTACAATAAGCATACTGTAAATTTATCTCAGATAGAAAGATATAATTCTAGATTTCGATAACTGTATTACCAATAACTATATACACATCGTCCGTTGTACAAGTTAAAAATACAAAACAACGATGTTATTGAGTGTATGTACTTGATGGAGCTTTCACCTATTATTGCGTGCATCAACTTCTTATTTATATTTATCACATGACCAATATGTAAGTTACTTTAATGTATCCATATCATATTTGCTAATTTAACACATAGCTGATACACTTTAAGCATAGTGTGTGCAGTTTAATATTTTTGATATGTGAACATTTTAAGATATCACTTATGTGAATTCGATTGGTCTAAATAAGCTCATACAATTCTTGTTCAGTATTATTTTTTACTGATTGGCTATTAACATTTTCACTGCCATTATTACGTCTGTCAGAATATGGCCAAATTACTTCACAGGGGCTATTGCAAGGTGCATCGTCTGAGCCAGAATAAACGAAATTATTTAACTATTACTATTCAAGTAAAAACTGTGTGATAAACATAATATCAAGTGAGCAGTGAATTAATATTGAATTTATAAAATTCATTGAAAAGGTTTACGCTTATTTAAGTATTGGCATAGGAAAATTGGAAATTATTTAATTAGTTCGATGGAAACCTTGGACACATTCTGGTTAAAATCCACGTATACGCCTCGTCTGAGCTGACTCGAGCTATGTGACGTCACACAGGACGTTCTATCGGAAATCCTGGTCATATAAATTCATATCAATATCGTTTCATAAATTCAATATTAATTGCTTACAAATTTCAGATCTCTATTTATCACATAATCGGCACACTACATATTGTGTCTGCATGATAATATTCTTTTATATGACCACAGTATATCACTTTATTTTATTCTGACTGAACCAAATATGTATATATTATTGCGCAATATTCTCTTGAATGCTTGGCTAAGACTGTGGAAATTTTCCTTAGCCCGACGTCTGAAACATTTTTTTGTTAGCAACGTTTTGACGGCCATTTATCGAATCGTTTGCCCGAAGGGCATTTAGAAAGAAAGACTACATATTTCGGAATATGATAAACTTACCATACAGGAGCTTATTACAAATAAAACTAACGGGATCAACAACATGATAGAGAGCTTGGATGGGAACCTGTGTACTATGGCAAGCGTGGCACAGATGTTAGCATCTTTACTCACAGGACAACATTTTCAACATTTTGGCGCCATTTTTCGAATCGATTGCCCAAAGGGTTAGAAAGGTGGTTTCATGTATTATGTACCGCAGTATACGACAAGTGTTATTCAATCGTTAACTTTTAGCATTAAATAAACTAGCATATACTTAAAGAAGAACGTGGACATTTTCCGGTCTCCCAACTGACAGAAATTTCTCCAGTCACAACATTTGTTCGTGGTAAAGACTTCAGAACAAGATAATGTTTCTTATTATATGATGCAGTTCTAAATGATTTGTCAACGACTGTAATACTAGCGTATATCAAATAGAAGAAATATCCTGTCTCGGATACAATACATCCGAAATTTCTGCATCTCGTAATCATCCCTTGACGTGAATATCCAGCAAATGCTTAAAAGTGGAATTGACACAATTTAGGATAAAACATTGTAGACATTCTAAATCGGTGTGCGTGGGTCTAATTCTATTTATTTTGAAGGATAGTTGCTCTTTGAATTACACATGTAACAAAATACTTTTAAATATTCCTGATTACAGAACTGCACATTATGAATTAAGCTATGTTCTGTGATTGATTTTAAGCGCAACAAATGAATGGTGCAGCATTCTGGTCAGAATGAACGAAATGATTTCTTCTTCCTTCACTCTAAATGAATTCAATTTAAATTGAAACAAACTATGTGATAAACAGAATCTAAAATGGTTTATGGGTAATTATGTAATATTAAATTTATGAAATTCGTGGAACAATGCCAGACTTTACTTGCCAAGGCGACATTATTTACCCTGTTTCTTAAATTAAATAATATATCATTTTCAGATTGAGATTCTTTATATATGTTACACGTGTAAAAACATTTAATGAAGTCATAAATGAGCTTATTCAAAGGAATGGTCTAATGACTGAAGATTCCTAATTTATCACATAGTCGGTACACTTTACTTTTGGTGTTTGACGTTTCATTTTTTTATATATGTTAAAAGATCACTTCATGTGATGCTGATTGGTCTAAAATAAGCAGATACAATTCTTGCTTAATATTCGTTTAACGTATTGGCTTGTGATTGTGGAAAAAGTGTCCTTACTTCTGGAGCGTTTTGTTTTTACTATCACTTTAAACATTTGTGTGGTCATTTTTAGATTCGATTGACAAGTGGAAATTGGAGGAAAGAGATTTCGTCTGTCCAAATGTGGCCAATACACCCCACTAGAACTCGGTATACCATCTATAGCATATCAAGTGCTACAAAGTGGCGTAAACCCCAAACAAGAAGAACAATAACAAATAAAACTAAGGGAAAATATCAACTGGTCAATTTATAGCAGGCGTAAGGATAGGGCTTGGTGGAATATTCTAACAGGAATTCACCATATATGCAACACTGGTATAATGTTAACCTATAGGAGTAAATACAGACATACTCACCTCTGTTCACAGACAAATGCGGACATAAACCAGTCTTCCAAATGTATAAATTTATCAATCAACAGCTTGTTACTCTGTAATATATGTAATGCGATTCCGATTAAAATAATCTGTATTCATGTACGTGCCTCAACACAGATGAGTACAGGATATAATTTATTATACTGATCTAAATAAAACAAAGCAAATATCCGGGCAAATAAATCTAGAATCTCTACGTCCAGTCATCGTCTTTTCGAATGACTGTACCACTGTAGGACTATGTGTTGGAAAATGATTTTGCAAGTTCAAACGTTCTAATTTTTGGATGGAAAGTTGCTCTTTGACAAAATCTACATTTAAATGTTAATAAGTACATAACTGTGTCTAGGACTATTTTTCACTCACAACAAATCTTGTAAATTTGAAAAGAATGTGTTGAACGATTGTCCTGTAAAATGTTTAAATGACTGTTAAATTGAATGAGTCAGTAGCAGAGGTAGACAAAATAAATATGCGTGTGTAGTTCTCTTCAAGTGAGCCTTCATTTTTTCGCTTGTAAAGAATTCAGTGGCTTTCAATCTATCTCAAACAAACGATTAGAGTTAGAAAATTGATAAATCAGTCTGGTTGATGATTAGAATTAGAAGACTAATAACTCAGAGTGGTTGTGACATTCTTTGAGAGTCTTCGCCATCAAGTCTCAATGTCATGTAATGAGAGCACACACTTTATATCTTTCATGGCATTGCTAAAATGATTGTCCCTTTATCTATAAATGTAAGTGATATAAATACAATTTAAAGCATTTGACTATGTATAGCGGTCAGTATTTGCTTCATTCCGATGTATGGCGGCTAGTATTTGCTTCATTCCGACGTCTTATGCGAGCTACCCTGTGATAACATCAACCCGCTGTACCATTTCTTCAAATAAAGTACTCTAGATGATTTCTTCAAACGTTTGAGTAATAAAATTCGCATTCTGCGCTAAAGCCATTTTATACAAACAGCTTCAGAAACTTAAGTCTGAAATTAGTGGGATACAACGTTTACGGTTATTCTCGGGCCTTATTTCACCACAAAATGTATAGCGTTGTGGCAACGATATATACCACACTGTAAAGTTAACGGTAGTACCGTATCGGGCAAACTATCTTCATACAATAGAATTTCCATTCCAGAAATTAAATGCAAATTCTGTTTATTGCTCAAATTTACAAATTGCCTATTTTTCTTGCAGCAAGCATATAACCTCCTCAACTTTAAAGGTTTTAGTGGCAGTATATACGGGCAAAAAGTCTGGACTTTTCTGTGCGTAAAATTAAAGCGGCACAAATTCTTAAAACGAACTGAATTTGAGGATATCTAAATTGAAGTTTGAACGTAAATAATTTCAAGTTGGGGACGCAGGTTTAGATTATCCGGACATTAATTTGCCAAGAATACAAAACAAACTCAGGCTCAAAGTCCCTAAATATTGTTTTAATTCCATCTCACGTTCCGTTTCAAGTGCATGCATTATCAGCGAGTGTTAAACAGGAACAATAAAACAAATCTATGTAGATGTTCACTCTTTTTTTCTTCGGTAGTGGCATCAGGATATATGACACGAAAAGAAATTATATTTCACATACCATTCGCTAAAAGATGTCAAACACCGTATCACATGAATTTTTACTTGTTCATATTTCTTTGCAAATATTGACATAAATTTTATTTAGTTTAAAACTATTTTATTTTTTCAAAAATTACATAATTAGGTATGAAATAATTAGAATAATTTAAGTTGCCTTTCTGAAAATCAAACTTTTAATTATTTTTAAATGCGATACTGGATTCGCCATATCAATTGGAATAGGCTTTCAGTGTTTGATACTTAATTGTGAGATAACGTTTGGGATTGTAATTTTGTTGTTTATATTAATAGAACGAGGTATATCAAAAGACAACAACTTTTGTTCTGTTCGTTAGTGTCATTATAGCTATACAGATTATGTTTTACAAGGAAATCGATATTCTGAATATACATATACATACAAGAATAATTCAATTATAAAAGTATCGTGCATGTGGATATATGTAATAATCACATTAAATGATTCAAATTCTTCATTAATCTAAAGCTAGAAGTACACTGACAAAAATATATTAGTAAAGAAGGCCAATATCTTAAAATCAGAGTTGATTCATAATTTTGGTTTATAAATTTTGTGACTGAAACTTTAGATTAAGTTGTATAAATATTTAATACACTATCTATTCATGCAACATACTATCTAGTTTGGGGCAAATATGTCGTCTTATATGATGGGGACTCTTTGTTAGATTATAACTCTTTAGATTTTTTTTAATTTTATTCTGGATAAGAGATTATTCTGGTAGCAATGAAGCGAGTGTCGTAAACTTACCAATTCTGTAAGTAAATCCTTAACTCTCACATCGTAAGACACATTATATGTATGCCTACTGGATTTGAAGTCTTTTAGGGTGATCAATGGCTATATTGACAGGTGACCACTATATACAGATCATTGATTAGCAATGAATCAGTTTATGTGACCACAATTAACAGGACACGTTTATTTCGAAATATTATACAAAATTTGGAGTTCATGTCTTGATCTAAGTTTCTTGCTCAAAACAATTCGACAATACACCTCTGTCTCAGTTGTTTATGGATCGTGTGCATTAGATTACATCTTCAACTTAAAATGTCTTTAAATTGTTTATAATTATGTAATGCCAATTTCTTTATCATTACACATTACAATATATAATGCATCAAAGGCCTACAGAGCAAGTTAAATCCATTTGGAAACTGTGTCAAACGTAGCTTTCACGTTCTTTTAAGCATAAGTTACAAGCATCTGACCACTGTGCCATATGTAGCAGCCGTGCATCATGGGTTCTCACGTCCTTCGAAGTTTATTACAACAATCTGACCACCAGCTGTATGTACATCGCGGGCTTCACGTCCTTCTACGCATATGTTACAGTCATATGGTCGCTTTAAACAAACGTAGCATCGTCGCATCGTTGCATCGTCGGCTTTCACATCCTGCCAAGCAGATATTACAAATAGCTGGCAACTTTACCAAGTGTTGTAGATCTTTACCTTAAATACTTGAATTATATAATATTTGCGTTTCAAACAATATTTCAGTATGTTGAATAATCTATCACCAAAATTGTCCAAAAGGCAATTTAATGTTCAGTTTCGTATTGATGCTTTCTCTCGTGCCACCAGTCTCCTTGAATGGTTCAATGTTGATATTTGAATATTTGCTGTTATCATAAAGCTTTAATAAACTAAATTTTAGAAAAATATGCATTTTCGTCTTGTTTTCTGACAATTGTACACTTTTTTTATCTTTCCTCCTTTCCTTCAAATGGTATGAAACAAGAGACTTATTGATGTCAGTCCAAGTTAAATATCAAATGGCACACGCTACTTGACCAAAACTTTTTATAAGAAAACAACATCTTGAAGGTTTTCTAATTATGAAACGTCGATGTCAGTAGTAACTGATCACGTGTGAATACATGCTTTCGTGAATGCAATCATGTTAAGAACTTTTAACCCGAAAACTGGACCCCATTAATCCCTTTGGAAAAGATTGCAACTCAGCCAGCTTTAAATGATTCCAATAATCATATTTAATGGCTATTCTTTATGCATAACCGCTCCGTTGGCCAATCCGGTTAGAGCGTCCATCTCGGATGAGGAAAGTTGCGGATTCTAACCTCATACCAATGACATAAAAATGGTACTAGCAGATTTTTCAATTTGCACTCAGCATAAAGAGATTAGTGTTAGAACTGGCTGGTCTGATGTCAGGATAATGTAAATGGGTGGCACGCGAAACTACGTATATGCGGCTGAATTCCCCAGATCTTCACATCACTATAAACTTTCACACTGCAGACTTCGTAGCTGAAATTTAATAAAGTTATGTTAAAAATCTAATCCACACCGACGATGACATATGCATTAAGTATATTTTTTTGTGCTCTTTGTTTTGGCTTGTGAGGTGGTATTTTCGTGTGAAGATATGATACTCCATTGCTTAAATTGTTACGTTCACTGTTTCTTAAATAATGTTTCTCATATAAAAATAATTTACGTTCTTCTTGAAACTTACTGACAGAGGCCTTTGAACCTAGAAACGTCAAGGACATACCATAAAGTTTGATTCAAGCTTGTTTGTCACTAAAATAAAAACAATGATGGATTGGAGCTACCCAAATATAATTTGTACTCTTTGCATTTTGTGAGTTGAAATAAAACGCTAAGGATAATTTGCTTTTACAAATTCGTCAGTTAAATTTGTGAGACACAAAATAAGAGGAGCATTTAGCATAAATGTCAGTTCACAAAAATGATTTCTCTTGGCAAATGGTTGGTGTTGATATCAATTTCAAAATTTCACATTTCTTTTATAAGTTACGTCATTCATTTCGTAAGAGAACATAATTAACATATTAGTCATTACCAGGAACCAAGACAATAAATCCATTACGAGGAATCAGTTAAAACTGCATGTATGAACACGCTCTGTACAAATCGGGTGACACAACTCAAACAGAAGGTCTAGATGTAATAGACACTGAATATAGCCTTAAATTAAATTTATAATATGCACCATTTGACCGCTCGGCCACCCGTAGCTCCTGTATTAAAGTGACATTTGCAAACTGATATAAACAATATTGAAGCATTTTGTATCGGACTTCGAAGACATAAGACAAATGATTTTAAGGTGATGATGATGAATTTGAATTATAGTGCTGTATCGCCCACTAGGGGCATATAACACTGTTTTAAGTTTCCAGCAAAGCTGGATATTTAATTTCTCCTGGGGATAAGGAATTGTGCCGCTTCCGCCAGGTATTTATGTACTCAGGGAGTACTATTTAATTTGGTCGTCAGGTCGGGGTTGCTATTAAGTAACCATCGAGCTGAATGGAGGACCTTGGGTGAGTGGAAATAGACCCAAGACACTCTCAACCCTAACAGCTAATTATGTGTGTTAATGGTGTGAAATGGCACAAGTGGAGGTATTAGAAATTAGATTCACATCTCCGCCATTATGGAGTTATCCGAGTTGTGGCAATAAAAGAGAGGTACCATTACGTCCAAAGATGTCGTACAGCCCGCAACATCGTGATTCCGTGTTTAATTCAAATCTGGTCCAGTTATTACTAATAGACAGGAAAACACCAACAATGTGTGAGCCACCTATGCAATTAAATCAAATCAATGATGTCGTAAAATTTGTATAAGTATCTTAACTTTGCAATATTTCCAGTACAATATGTACATGTATTATGTCCCTAACAAGATTGAATACTAAGATGGCTATGCAAAATAAAAAAGTATAGTTACTGTTTGGTAAAAATAGCTTGTTAATTTTAAACGGTGTGCAAAACAAAATGATCAAGTCAAGTTTCGTGAAATAGATTGTTCGAAGAGGGTTCTCGTACCAAATGAGGACCCTGTTAACCAAGCAATGAAAGCAATCAGATTCTTTTCTGTGTTGCTTTTTCTTGTCTGTTAGAGTAACCCTTAATGTCAGACTGCCACCTTGTTCTCATCGTGTCCCAGCATATGGTTGTTCCCTCGTACCAGCATTTTCCTTTTTTCCTTGGTTTAAGGTATTATTATAGTATAATTGCAACGGCATTAATAACGTAACGACTATTTCCATTGGTCATACGAACGGACGGACAACATGATGTCCAGAAACAGAAACAACTTATATGTTACAAAGAAAAAGGATGTCCTAAACCCAAGACGTTTTATATAATAATAATAATAATAATAATAATAATAATAATAATAATAATAATAATAAGGGGGAGGAGGACTTTGTGTAGCGCCTAATCCTTAGAAGCTCTAAGCGCTTTACAACATATATAATTATATGACTACACTTCAGAAAAAGAAATAACAAAAACCATGAAATTGGAAAACATAAAAACATGCTGAAAACATATAAGATACAAAACATTATTAGGTCTCTAAGTGTGTTCCTGCAGTCGAGAAAGGCGAGTTTTAAAAGCACTATTAAAAGGGATCACTGTGCTTTTGTGTCTAATGTCAATGGGCGATTCGTTCCAAGTCGCCAGGCCCTGGTATGCAAAAGAACGTTGTCCATATGACTTGTTTTCATAGTGGGAACAATGAGCATACGATTGTCAGAAAAGGAGTGTACGTATCTTATTGGTGTATACACATAGGTGAGACCGGAAGGTATGTTGGACTGGAGTCTGTCAGTGAAAGATAGCACAGAGAACAAATGTTTTGTTTGATTCTGTATCGAATTGATAGCCAGTGTAGGGTACACAACAGTGGTGAGGTGTGCTCTGATCGAGGTACTCTAAAGGTGATCCGATCATTTGTGTTTTGAACATTTTGAAGTTTCTGGAGTATATATTGAGACGAACCAGACAAAATTTAATTACAATAGTCCAGTCTTGAAAATACTAATGAACTCACAAGTGTTTTAGTGGCATCAACTCAGCTCAAGATAAATAGTCTTGATGACATGTTCGTGCAATGTGAGAGTACTGTCTAGGGTAAGTTACGTACTGACTGTGTGAATTTAATGTTGGTGTTGCTGATATTTATTTTTTTGAAGTACAAGATGTAAATGAGAAAGTCTTTGTGTTGTGATTCGAATGGCTTCAGCTTTATCATCATTCATCTGCAGCTTATTACATGTCATCCATGATTTCACATCAGAAATACACCTCTCTACGCCATGAATGGTAGCATCAACTTCAGTTGGGTAGCTAGAATTGTATATTTTGGCGTCATCAGCGTACAATTGGTGAGAAACTGGGTGATGATCTATGACACTTGAGAGCGCCTGTGTGTATAGAATGAAGTGAGAAGGTTCAAGAACAGACCCTTGTGGAACACCACAACATAGATCAACTAAATAGGACTTCAACCACTGTAATGCTATATTCTGAATGCCAAATACATGCCGGAGACGGTGAAGTAATATATCATGGTATATTGTGTCAAATACTGCAGACATATCAAGGAGGATGAGGACTGTAATCTTTTCATCTTCCAAAGCAGAGAGAATGTCATTAAATACTTTCAAAAGAGTAGTCTTTTATATGAACGGGAGATTAGAAACTTGAAGGTAGTTCTTTAAATCGCTATGGTCAAGTGTTGGTTTCTTTAGCAGAGGCTTTACGATGGCAGTTTTGAAAAATGATGGTCATTTCAAGGATGAGAGTGATATATTAATAACATCAGTTAGTGAAGGCAATATTGGGTCTAAGCACTCAAGCAGCAGTGCTGTTAGAGTTGTATCAAGTTAACAAGACTTTGATGCACTCTTCATCACGATTATCAGTACTAAATCAATAGAGACAGGTTCAAATGCTCCAAATGGTTGTCACTGAAACTCTGTATCATAATTGTATGGTGACGAGTCAATTGAAATTGTGTTGTCAAGCGAATCTCTAATGGTTTGTACTTTCTCACGGAAGAAATTTGCAAATAGGTCCAAAAGGTCTACTGGAGAGACGGTTGTTGGAAGTGGTGTACATTTGTTCCTTGACATTAGTTTTTTAGTTATCTCGAAGAGCTCTTTGCAGCTGGAACTGTCCGTGATCTTAGTAATGTAGTGAGATAATTTGGATAAATGGACTTTGTGACGTTCTACGTATCGGCTTCATATATTTGTTTATGACAAGTGACTCTGGTGGAAAGACAAAGCCTCTCTGCTTTACGGCGATGTCTTTTAACAGTACGAAGCTGGTCCCTCACACTGCTATACCATGGAACACCTTTTTCATTGATACTCTGCATTTGGTAGCTGGGGCATGTTTTTCACAGACAGTTATCAAGTTGTTCTGCTGTAGGATGTAAGTAAGTTGTTAGGTTTTCTTGGATGTCATGCATTAAGTTGGTTCTATTTATCGTATGGAGGTTTCTCTTAGTAGCAAATAAAGGTGGAAGGTTAGGGACTGATATGTCGAGATGGCATATAATGTAGAGGTTCTCTGATGCAAGTTCGTGGGATACAAGGGTGGATTGCAGAATATTATCATCAGGTCTATGAAGAAACGAGTCTAAACGTTTACCAAGTTTATGGGTGGGTTGATTAGCTGACTGTTTAAGGCTGAAAACATGAATGGAATCTATGAGTTTGGACGTGTATGGGTTTCCAGGACAGTCAAAGTGAAAGTTGAAATCTCCAAGAATAAGTAGGTTGCCACCTATCGAATTTCCTTACTCAATTAGATTAGGAAACTGCCCCAAACAGAGAGATTCAATCACCTTGTCTTTTCTACTAGGAGAAGGGCGGTAGAGACAGAAAAAATGGATTGACCTTTGTTCCAGTGTTAGTGTTGTTTGGACTCATTCAAATGATGCGTGGCAGAAATTGAAGGTTGTGATGAACTTAAGGCATTTTATCATGGAGTTCTTTGTGATGACAGCAATGCCAACCTCTGCGAGAGGTGCGTAGAACGACTTAATGGAGTAATCGGTGGGGGTAAAAATCCGCGCACTTGGGCTCATCGCCTTGTGTGTTTAGCCATGTTTCTGTCAGGAAGAAGACGTCGATATTCTGGTCGTAGATAAAATTAACTATTTATGTGCGCTTTTCCTGTGATCCTACTGACTGTGTGTTGAATAATGCAATACGTAGTGATATCCCTGTGACAACTGACACAACGGTGTGACGATTTAAGATTAATTTGCACCAGGTTATCAAAATTATCGGCCTAATTATTAAATTGTTTATCTGTTACGGGTGAAAAAGAGATAACTGGATATCTTCATCATGTTCTACGCCGTCCTGCTTTGACACAACGTTTCTTTTTTCGCTTCCGTTTACATTTAAGTATTGATGAATGTATCCCCAGTTCGTTTAGTCTAGCACAATGTAGTATGAAGTGTCAAGGTGTGGTCATTTAATGCAATTAATGATGATCCATCATAGCGTAAGCGGGTTGACTTGCGATCATATAAAATAAAGCAAGTATCTCTTATGTAAACCTTCTCTCCGATCTGAAAACTCACAATCGACCACAAAAAACATAAGAGCTACATTATTTTCAATTGGGCTAGTAAACATGAAATTAAAACAGCAGGTAAAGGAATATACTTTAGACCCAAACCCTACAATGAAAGTTGCCGACTATGATAGTTACGTAACAAGCCAGGGTCAGTGTTTTTACTTTGTACAATATTGAACCCATATCAGTATATCCAATTACATATAGTCGTAATTTCATTTGTAATGACCTGACGTATAAGCAGATCCTGATAGTAAACACGAAAATTTGTTTTAAGAAATGAAACTTGGTTACTCAAGAGTCTGAACAATACTAAATCGGTCAAATCACGTTGAACCCGCCCATAACAGCTTAAAATCCTAAAGAAATGTTTGTATCCAAAGAACGCAGCATATCCTTTGCTTATACTTAGATAGATGTGCCAATGTAGATAAAATAAGAAGACCATACTTTGGAATATTCCAAACTTTCGATTGGCTACCATTGGTGGAATGACTTGTTTGTTTTTTTGGAGCAACTAGTATGTGTTTTATAAATAGCTAAGTAAACGAAACCTTCAAAAAGCATTTATACCTTGCAATAAAGTCCTACAACTGTAATATTTGTGACTTGGCAAGTGACGGTGTATATTATGCTAAACGAAGGAAAACTGATATTCACTCTTAAGTAAAAGCTGTAGTTTACATCTTAATCACGTGCACGTATGCACGAATGTGTTGCATGAACGTCTAACCCAACGGAACTGTAATAAATAGACTGTAATAAGTCTTTAAACTGTAATAATCATTTAAAACTGTAATAACTATTTTAAACTTTAATAATGAAACCTGGGACTATCGTACTATATGTACGTATTTGTACATTATGACAAATTAATTCAAAAATTATAAACTTTGATATGTATTTGCTATGGATTAATGTTAATGGCAACTGATGGTTTGCTTTCAGAAGTTACAGGAAGACAATAAAATTACCAAATGTGCAGACATAGTAATAGTTATCATTCTGTCATGCGACATATCATCATATCATGAAACAATACTGACTAACTACCGGCAATTGTGTGTGTGTGTGTGTGTGTGTGCGTGTGTGTGTGTTTGTGTGTGTGTGTGTGATACACTATTTTAACAACAGCAATTGCTATTACTGGGTTTACTGTTCTTGTACCAGACTATTGTCAAACATTTGCCTGCTAGCTGCTCATCTGTAGTTTATTGCAGGAACTTATATGGAATGTTGTCACATAGTGTTACATATGATTAAACCTTTCTTGTCATTTTATTTTCTAAGTAATGCAAGAAAGTATGTGTATTTCTTCATCCAAGTCAATGTGTTAAGATAATTATATTTTTCGCTTTTGTTTTTAATTTAAAAAATATATACATTTCGAAAAAAATAGAAATTCTTAGACTTCATTTTGTTATTGCGCAACAATGAACGTTTATTTTTTATATCCACTGCAAGGTAACAAAAGTGTACCTCATCAGCTGCATATCAGAAACTATTGCAAAGAATGCATTTAAAAGCAATCTTTATACGGGAAATACCATGTTTTAGTGTCCCCCCCCCACTACCTCCAACCGCCCGTAATACGAAATATGCCTGTCTCTGTACTGTGGTTCCCTTTATTTCCGTCAGGAAATTATGAAACAGAAATTACATTTGTGACAACGGAGGAAAATATAAACGAACCACCAGTGTTCAAAGGAATTTTTCCGTGCTAAACTCATCGCAATAAGTATACAAGATTGGTATCAAACCACGGACATAAGATCCAAACATTATGAGTCTTATTTCCCCAATCATTGTAGCTTGATGGCTTTGGTTTACGTTAAATCCAAACGATCACAAGGAATATTGGAATAAATTGATCTGGAACTAGACCTACCGCCGTATAATTATATTAACTTACAAAATGAAACGAAGCTTGGAATTTTCAGTCATCGATTGAACGGTCGTTAAGATTATTTCTCTAGATCATCAGCCCTATCGAGGATGTATGGCTGCCATTACTGAATTGGATGTTATACAATTTGCTAATGGTGTACTGTAATTTCACTATTGAAATGCTTGGCATATTTCAGGATGGCAACTAAATTCAACCTGTGTGATGCCAGTATCTGAAAACAATAAAGCATTTTTTATATTTCAAAATTTAAAAATGTAAGTGAATGTTCTTGACATAGATGCTCCTGTGATTCAAGACAAACAATATAATGCAGCAGAAACGTTTGAAGGTTGGTCGTTACTTTCCCCATTACAAATGCTTTTGCCAAGATTAAAGACGTGTAGAAGATTATATCTGACTAAGATAACACACCTATGGTTTAGGAATCCCTTATCCACGTGTCTATGAAAAAGAGCTTCAGTTTCGGAAATTAGTAGTTGTGCTTGTATTATGCATGAAAAAATAGTATCACCCAAATATCACATTTAAGATATAAATCTATACCGTTTTCTCATCGCCATTTTTGCTGAGGTTAGATAGACGGATTTCTTTGACGGCATTGATTTAAGATATATTTGTGGGTATTATATACTAAAACAAAAGAGAATAGATCGCCCAAGTACATCCATACCTTTGTCATGTATCCCATCATTACCACATTTCTCAGTAATTTCTTTAAAGTGTAGAGCTGTGAACAAAAATAAATAGTGCTTTTTAAAAACAAAATGTTCTACTCTGCAACAACGCAACTAGAAATAACTTGAATTACATTAACTTAAACTTGACAACGAGAAATTGATAATTACATATATTTGAATGAATTAGGGGCGACAATTGTTGACGTAATAGAAATAAATATTAAACGACTTCAGCTAAAACACATCGCCCGCTTTATTGTTTAATTTATCAAACAATGCCAGACACTCCTTGTGCAGATTTTAAACAACAAATTCAATATTGTCGGAATTAATTAAGTATTACGGTTCTTTATGTGACAGATGTGTCTTACTCGACAGCAATCAAATTAACTTATATGATACAAACAATAGCAGAGTCGGCTTGAATTGGTACTGGGTGCACTGATTAGCGTTTTATTGAAGTTATAATGCTGATGAAAAAATAATTAATGTTTTATGGTGTAATCGAACATTAAGGCTAGCAATACTTTTTTCAAGTGTCATTTGTTGACAGTACATGCATTTAGCAATAATAAAAACAATCCGATTTTAAATTACTAAGGACATAAGCCGTAGATTTTCATTGTATATTCACTACATCTGATGTATGGACTTTAAACCTTACATTTATGTTTCACTCACTGCATCTGATGCTATAGACTTTATCTCCTAGATTTGTATTTCACAAACTGCTTCTGCTGCGATGGACTTTAAGCAATAGGTTGATATTTCACTCACTGCATCTGATGCTATAGACGTGAAGCCATACATTTTTAGTTTACTCACTGCATCTGATGCTATAGACGTGAAGCCATACAGTTTTATTTCACTCACTGCATCTGATGCTATGTATGTGAAGCCATACATTTTTATTTCACTCACTGCAGCTGATGCTATAGACGTGAAGCCATACATTTTTATTTCACTCACTGCAGATGATGCTTTGGATTTTGAGTTTGGTTTGTAATGCATGTCTTCAATTAGGCCTACTTTCAGTGAACCGAAAGCTGATTATGTGGTCAACGTCGATGACACTAACGGTAAAATGATGACAATTGCATTAATTGTGTTGACGAACACTGAGTAAATATGATTAAGCTAATAACGTTTGCTAATTTTCAATCATATTGCTACGATGTATGCAGTGTGGCGTTTATAGTGATGGCTAGCACTAGGTCATTATGCCGCAGACATGTAAATTGATGTCCCACCCATTCACATTATCCTGCCACCAGGCCTACAAGTCCAAACACTGACCTTTTGATAAGCGCCTAGAGAAGCAGCTGCAAAGCCATTCTTGTTAGTCTTTGTTGTGAATCGGCCGAGACCTGGCTGATAAAGAATTTTGGTTATTAAGCTTCTCGACTAGTTTAGCAATATTAAATAATATGAGTACAGTATTTAATTTAAATATATTTTTAATGCGAATTTTGAATAAGGACCAAGAGTTTAAAATTGCATGTAGTAGTATCATAAACGTTATCGGCAGGATTCTCAATGATTCATTTTTTAGACATACTAGAATCATGGCATTTAAGACTATTAGGGCCGGCTGAAAAATACAAACCCGATTAAATCGAACATTTTCAACTACAGGAAAAAACTGAATCCCGTGTTTGCAAATCACAGATAAAATTATTTTATGGAAATGTAAGGTTAGAGATAAATGTTATTTTAATAGCTGGATGTTTCTGCGCCAAAATAAACAAGTTAGGCTGGTGACAGAGTTTCATTGGAGCTATAATGCAGAACCTAAAATAAAAAGAATTTGTTTTTGTGGCAATAATTATTCCGGAATCCACAACAGAGCAGAGTCTCTTTTTCCATATCTTCAACTGTACGGTTTTATATTCCGCTTTGGTTTTGAATTAGGGGATTACAGGATGAATAATGTTTTGGCTATTTACCAGCATATTAAAACTGCTATTTAAAGTGTGAAATCTAAATATCGATAGAGTAGCAAGAGGATACGACAAATGCAGTCTTTCTGCATCAATTCCCAGTATAAGGATGGACCATTTATTCTGTATAAACAGTCTGAGTAATGTGAGAGCAAAATTACGCTGTTACACGAGTTTCGTGGATTATTTAACGTTTAATTAATTATAAGTGACTCTTTCAGGAATTGTACACAAGTAAATATCGAATCGATTATATGTTTTGCTGGATACGTATT
Organism: Unio pictorum; assembly: GCA_030141615.1. NCBI lineage: Eukaryota > Metazoa > Mollusca > Bivalvia > Unionida > Unionidae > Unio > Unio pictorum. The sequence continues at coordinate 41,852,707 of JARLTB010000021.1, forward strand.
ATTGTTATACCAGCAAACAAACCTAGACGATATATTCAAAATAGCGTATTTCTTGACGCATTCTGTATTCCATAATTATCAGATTATATAAGCCTTCAGTCAAATTGCTGTTCAAAAGTTGTTCTCCCTCCATTGTAATGCTTATAGAGTAGGAAGAGTTAAATGATGATAAACATGCAGGTACAAATATATCAGTTAAAGTGTAATGAAAATGAATATCCCAAACTTTTCTTTAAAAAATTACATTTCTTCTTTAAAACTATGACTAACGGATGTGAACAATCACAACATACAATCCATTAAATTCAACATGTAGTTCATATTGAATACTTAAATTATCTCTCTCTAAGCAATGTCATCGTTTCGAAATCCATCCAACCCAGATATGTTCGTGCCTGACACTGACCATCAGTTTCTACGACATTTTCCAATTACTTAAAATATGCTAGGAATCTAAAATAATCATCGTTCCATGGTAAAAAGACTGTTAATCGGAGTCCCATACCATCGATAGGTGATTGATGGAGAGGATCAGAATACGATCGCCTGTCAAATCTCAGTCTTGGCTTATTCCTAAATTTGTATCGACGTTTTTTTCTGTAATCATGCGCGATATACGATCACTAAGTCAATCACATTGGTTGTCATTCAAGACATGGTAGACATGGTTGGACTAAATTAACTACTTTACTTTTTAAGACGTTCAGTCAGTGAAGCAGTCAGTGGTTATTGAGTGTATGCCATTAAACAGATACCCGTTTCAGTTTCATTTGACGAACAATTTCTTGAGACAGGGTGTTGTTTTGTATATTGAATCGGAAATGGCTATAGTGTATTGTAATTAGATAGCTATAAGTATGGACTTGTTCACAGCTGAAAACGGCTATATGGAAACAAATATGCTGAGTTTATGTTTGATGTTGCTTAAGTATAAGTAGTCCCCTGTACTTGACATCTTGCTTTTGTCGACCCAGGTTTGTAGTTTAATTGGAATATTGACATCAGTTGATTTCAATCAAGGTCGCCAAAACGGTCGACCAGACACCAAGGTGAAACGTGTTGCGGGTAAGAGGGTCGCCAAAACACTGATGTGACTGAATCTGTATCGTCATCACAACAAATATGTGTTCTGAACCTGATTAGCTCGATCTGATCCACGTGTATGTTTTCTCTATTATATCCAGTACATATTTCAAATAACGGACCGTGCCGAAACGTTACGTTACAATATAACCATATAACGAAGATCGTTTTAATTTTATTTGTTCCGTATTTCATTTAACTGATTATCGTTGTAATAAAGATTCTGGCAGGTCAAATGTTTATACTCGTTCAATGAATCGTAGCATACCCGAACCGGTAGAGATGTAAAACAAATAAGAAGAAGGGAAGAATTATATCAAAGAATGGTCTCTCGAATCATTAATAGAGACCATGGCGCTGAACTCTATAATGAAGGTTTGAAACATATGTGTACAATTCAAGGGAAAATAATATACCATTGTCCTATTTTGCGATCGTAGCAAAATTATGTGAACCCCTCCAACCACTGTATGCATATATTGGAGCCGCATTTGAGAAATTAAAATCATTGAGTCAAGCTGGAACTTTAAACACAAATTACTGCCTTAGTGACTGAATCGATAAGCGATCATTGATATGATCATATAATGCCTTAAAAAGTATTACTTACGGATTAGATGGGACAATTGCGAAATTTTCTAAGTATTATGTTTCAACTTAATTCAGTTTCTGTAACTTTTTAAACTCGGTTTTTCTTGTTGATGGAATGAAGTATAACTTTGCAATTGGTTGTAACAGAATGACTCACCGTGCACAACTTTAAATGCTGTTCCATAGACTAAAATCCACCCCTTGTAAGCTTTACAAATACACCTGTTAAAGTTTAGGCAGTCCCAAATATCACTATTGAAGTTTCAGTGTATTATCCAGATTTCCATTTCACTAATAATAAAGATCGTAGCCATGATGTCGATCGCGGCACTGGTGTCATCAATCTGAGCAAACTGATGGAATTCAATGCTGACACGATATCAAGACATAAAACGATGATGATGATGATGATAATGATGATGATGATGATGATGACATCATCATGATGATGACGACGACTATGATGATGATGATATAGCATAGAGAACTTTATTAATGGCAAAGGCGGTAGTAGTAATAACGTCGTCGTCGTCATGATCTTCATCGTTAGTAGTGGTGGCATATTTGGTAATAGTAGCAAAGGAGGAAGGGATAATGAAAACAAGAACGGCAGCTGCAGTGATGATGTAAACTTTCTTTAAAAAAATTCATACGAAAATTTAAAAAGCGAAGAATGGAAATAATACTCAACGAACCGATTGCATCGATTCAAATTTTTTTTGCCCTTCCCAGTACTGCTCATTAACGCATCTCAACTAGCTCACAAATTTGTAAAGACGTAATTTTAATTGATCGTAAACGACAGCGGTTGCTCGTTAATACACATGCTTATGGAAATCAGTGTCTAATTGTATACCATCCATAATGTTTAAAAGACACGCTTAACATTAACCAGACATATAGGTGAAAGAAAAAAATAGGCTTGGGAATAAGTTGTCGACGCAAATATAGTAATTTGTTGAAATGATTGGGTAATATGAGCAATTGGGACCAGTATAGCAAAGTGACTTAAATAATTGATATTTGTGATAGAATTCTCGTACTTTATTTAGTGGAGCTGACAATTTTAGAAATGGTATTTTATAAACAGTTAATAAATGTAATGACACAATTCTCATTTTCACTTGAAAAGAACAATAAAGAATTTGACAGAGGAACAGTTTTATAGACCTATATAGACTACGAAATACTGCCTTCAGACTCCCCACCCTTATTTATTCATCACATAAGTATCTGATTCTTCTGTATCATTTCCAAAATAACTACGTTCCAGACGCGACCCCGAAAAGGATGGATTGGTTCATACATTTTTTGCTATAGATTTAATCCGTTCCAAAATGCTCTTATCTTCTTAATTTAGCCTCTTTCTCACATTCGTTTTCCACCTGAATGGACAGCACATACATTACAAATCCAAATGTACTACTGGACCATTGGTTTTCTATGTCAGTAATTTCCCGAAATCTTACAGCATATTCATTCCATCCAGTGACATTCGAAAATGATGGGTAAAGTTCATGCTGGAATGAATTACACGTTTAACATAATGAGAAATGTTTACAGTATTAGGCAATTATAGCGTCCGTTTTATTAAACTGAATGCATCATTTGCAGGTATGTTTGGGCTGTTATGTTTCTTAAAGCACATGTGTCTCTTTAATCTTAGATTGTTGACAGAAGGCGTAACATGCTTGCAAAATGTGGAGTAGTGAGCCCACACATATTGGACTGTCAACGTTAGATGATTGAAGAGAAATGACTATTATAAAAGAAATCAGATTTACCAGGCACTTACTATGTAAAAAGACTGAAACATCTCTCAGCCATTTCCGTCGAGTCGTGAAATAGCATCAGAAGTTTTTGTAGAGTACACCTCTAATGTTACGACAGCAAATATCAACAATGTTCAGATTGTGACTTTTCTCTCCTTCGCAACGAAATTTGTTCAAAATATCAATCTTAATGGCTACGAATTACTTTGGAGGTTTCTTCAGCAGTCTTAATGCATAAGGCGTGATTTTAAAAAAAGCAATAATATGCTCAATAATTGGACTTACATGCCCCTATTCTTCTCAAGTCAGATATTATTTATAATACATATACACATTTCTCTAATGCAACATAGGCTTGACTGGATTGATTGTTGTCACTTTAATTTTGCATGATTCCAGCTTTATTTAGGGCGATATGTTTGCAAACCATTTTTTAAAGATCATTTTGTCACATTTATCCCATAATGCATAATTGTTTTGGAAAATACAAACAGAACTATCAGGTACGCCGATACATCGGGCGATATTGCATCCTACCGCATGTGCAAATTTCCAAGAGAACGCTGACTGCTGTGATCGTTATGAATGACAATATACATATTCTGTTTTTGAATATCAAGTACGCATAATTCCATACAATATGGATTAATGTACCTAATGTCTATTTAAACCGACTACCCTATGCCTCTACCGCTAATTCTATTATTTTCTTTGTTTTCGAAAGGATATATGCTCCGACTTCCCAGTGTAAATATCTTAAATCCAAAAACATTTTTTGTTCATATCGTTATTTTGTTATTACAATTGTTATCTCCGTTTTTCTTGTTTAAACGAACTTTATCCCCGACAAGTCAACTGCTGTAAACACAGCTAATATTTGCCGGTTTTATATTTTTATTATTTTGTTATTAATGTTTTCATATTACAAGAATTATATAAACATTTTGGGACGTTGCAGAAAACAAAATCTTTTAATGCAGTTTTCTGTCAATTAAATAGTTTTTGTTATGCTGTTTAGCACACCTACCAACATGTTACGTGACTACTATGGTTTACAGATACCGATATGTGTTGGAGACTACGCCTCGTCCGTCACCACTTTGATAACAAGAGCAAATTCTTAATATTTTGTTATCGATACATTTCTATATGAAAGTTAAAATGCATTGGCCTTTCTCATATCCCGGATACGACGTCACTCATAGTGTAAATAGTAAAAGTAAATTTCCGACTGCAAAGTGTCAAAGTCTTAATATCAGTTTTTGATGTCCTTGATACTGAGATAAGTTTGTCATCATTATCCCGTAATGCATAATTTCTTTGGAAAATACAACCGGAACTATCAGGTATGTGTGTGTGTGTGTGTGTGTGTGTGTGTGTGTGTGTGTGTGTGTGTATGTATATATATATATATATATATATATATATATATATATATATATATATATATATATATATATATATAATGAAGTTTGTATATATTCCGATGTGTATGTACGTACGTACGTATGTATGTATGTATGTATGTATGTGGTTTGCAAAGGTTGGGGTGGGGTATTTCCACTATTAATTAAAATATTATGGAGGTTCCACCTGGCTCGTGAATTTATAAAGTTAAATTAAAGACGAAATATATGTACAGCTCTGAGCCTCCCAGTCAGCACTGCCGACGGTTAGACTATATAGAACACGAAGATGAAATTCAAAACAATAACAATTTAATAAGTCTATAATTTTAAATGATAACTCAATCACTCGTCCTCCAAGTGATAGCCTACTTCATCTCGTGATTTTCAGTGTGAGTTCGATTTTCCCCCTGGTCTTTGGTTCTACTCATCTCTTATTCAATCCTCCCACTCCTCCTGGCCTTCACCTCTCCCGACCTCTCTCCTTCCTTCTCCTTTCTTCTATCTCTCTATCTGAGACTATTGGGACCACTTTCACTGGTCAGTCCCCCGAAGCTTCCTCGCCAGATTTCCCTATTTACTTCTCTTTCTTCCGTCTCTATCGGAGACACTGGGACTACTATCACTGGTCTGTCCCTCGAAGCTTCCTTTTCGAAGCTACACTTAGAATCTTATCCTAAGGTTTTCCGCCAATAACGCATGGCTGATCGGAGTTGCTATCTTCTTCTGGCAATCTCTCTTACGAACTATAGCGAACTAAATCTTGCTGGCAGGTCTAAGGATATCATACTTAGCCCAGATCAGGGTCCCGCCACTGTCTCGGTTCTGATTGGGTAGCGCTGGGGTCCTGTCCAATCGACTAATTCAACCTGGCTGTCAGTCTGCGTATCAAGAAGATAAGGCACGTCCACTCCTTCTGGCAACTTCTTTGATCTACACAAGCGCGTTCCACCCAAGGTGATAATTGCACTTCTGACGGCCTTGGTCGGGCTTCCCATCCTAGCCAGGCAAACTTACGTAAGGGATATTGTTAGCCTGCGATCATGTTTCACAATAAACAGTGGCTTGTCCGAATTACTTTGATTATACATGTTTCTAATTTAATTTTGGGTCGGGCAAAACGCCACAGTATGTATGTATGTATGTATGTATGTATGTATGTATGTATGTATGTATGTATGTATGTATGTATGACTGTCTGACTGACTGACTTTCTTTATTTCCTCTTCATAAGAGATTTCATTCAGTTAATGTTTCGTAAATGCAAAAAAGTTTTGAACATAGTTTGTGATTAAATTACTTACAGTACACTATATAGCAAAAAAGCAAAGAGAACTTAATGACAAAACACATACGTGAGAGAACTCGTTGCAAACGAGTTATATACGCAACATAGACTAAGAGAGGGGAAATAATGAATTGTAATTATTTAAATTCAGCTAAAACGATTTAAATTAATTATCATGTTCTCATTCACTTAGAGCACATGTGAGTTATTTATTAGATATAAATGAATTGGGTCCGTTTTCTTAATTTACTGAATAAGCATACTATGGGATATCATTTACATGTTCATTTGCTCTTCTGTAAATTGAGTCTATTCCATCAGCCACCACACACATGAATGTCTGCCATGATTGATCGTCCATAGAATCAAAGATGTCCACTCTCTTGCCCAAAAGGATATGAAGTAGGGTGTCATTGTCCTGACATAAAAGCCAGTGGGAGAGGATGTCGATGGCATCTATTAGTTTTTCAAACATAGTGTTACGCTCGTCATTTAGGGCGTTGCAGAATAGTAACATATGCTTGGTTCTGTCTATAATCAATCTCTTGCAGAGTTTACAATTATTTTCCTTCTCTATTGTAATGGGACACATAGTTAAATAAGCAATGTTAGCGAAAGTCCAAGTTTTATTAGGAACACATTTACCAAGTTTCCAAACTGCAAGTGGTTGAAAATTAGTATGGACACTTGCATAATGTAAAAGTTCAGGTCTCATTTCAAGTTTAGATCTCCACAATGATTCTTCGCAGCAGTGAACTGCCATTTCAATACTCCTCCTCCATTCCGATTTCGGGGTAGAATGTAGAGTGTTCACGTATGGGTGGAAAAACCCGCCAAGCTGATATTTCAAAAGAACACGATATATATCTTTAACAAACCCATTGCTCTCGCTCTCATGTATCAAGAAGTCAAGGATTCTTCTATGGAATATAATTTTCCATACAAATGAACATTTAGCTCTGCAGATTTTATTGAAGAAGCCAAGTTTGATTTTGTCCACATAACCCTCAATAGTCCACAGTCCAAGACTGCTAATTGTTGTTTCTGTACAAGAGCGCTGATCGAGACCTATAATTCTTCTTGCCGAGTTTCTTTGACATACTTCAAGATCGTATACCTGTGACTGGCTCAAGCTGGACCACAATTCACATCCATATGTCAATGCAGGTAGTACTATTTTTGACCATATTGTAGCACTATTAATTGGATTCATTCCACCCTTTCCAATGCCAGTCCCTACAATGGAATAAAAAAACTGACCTTCCTTTATCACAAGCATTTTTTACTGCAGCAGTATTGGAGAGATCTGCGGAGAGAGTAACCCCAGTGTAGGTTCTAGAAAAAACTATAGGAATCAATTTATCTCCAAGCATGAACATAGGTTTCTGTGTGATTTTCTTCTTCGGAAATATGACAATATTGCTTTTATCAGCATTGTACCGCAGTCTCCACTTCGATGCATGCATGTTTCACAATAAACTGTGGCTTGTCCGAATTACTTTGATTATACATATTTCTAATTTAATTTTGGGTCGGGTTAAAGCGCAACAGTATGTATGTATGTATGTATGTATGTATGTATGTATGTATGTATGTATGTATGTATGTATGTATGACTGACTGACTGACTGACTTTCTTTATTTCCTCTTCATAAGAGATTTCATTCAGTTAATGTTTCGTAAATGCAAAAACGTTTTGAACATAGTTTGTGATTAAATTACTTACAGTACACTATATAGCAACAAAAGCAAAGAGAACTTAATGACAAAACACATACGTGAGAGAACTCGTTGCAAACGAGTTATATACGCAACATAGACTAAGAGAGGGGAAATAATGGAATTGTAATTATTTAAATTCAGCTAAAACGATTTAAATTAATTATCATGTTCTCATTCACTTAGAGCACATGTGAGTTATTTATTAGATATAAATGAATTGGGTCCGTTTTCTTAATTTACTGAATAAGCATACTATGGGATATCATTTACAAGTTCATTTGCTCTTCTGTAAATTGAGTCTATTCCATCAGCCACCACACACATGAATGTCTGCCATGATTGATCATCCATAGAATCAAAGATGTCCACTCTCTTGCCCAAAAGGATATGAAGTAGGGTGTCATTGTCCTGACATAAAAGCCAGTGGGAGAGGATGTCGATGGCATCTATTAGTTTTTCAAACAGTGTTACGCTCGTCATTTAGGGCGTTGCAGAATAGTAACATATGCTTGGTTCTGTCTATAATCAATCTCTTGCAGAGTTTACAATTATTTTCCTTCTCTATTGTAATGGGACACATAGTTAAATAAGCAATGTTAGCGAAAGTCCAAGTTTTATTAGGAACACATTTACCAAGTTTCCAAACTGCAAGTGGTTGAAGATTAGTATGGACACTTGCATAATGTAAAAGTTCAGGTCTCATTTCAAGTTTAGATCTCCACAATGATTCTTCGCAGCAGTGAACTGCCATTTCAATATTCCTCCTCCATTCCGATTTCGGGGTAGAATGTAGAGTGTTCACGTATGGGTGGAAAAACCCGCCAAGCTGATATTTCAAAAGAACACGATATATATCTTTAACAAACCCATTGCTCTCGCTCTCATGTATCAAGAAGTCAAGGATTCTTCTATGGAATATAATTTTCCATACAAATGAACATTTAGCTCTGCAGATTTTATTGAAGAAGCCAAGTTTAATTTTGTCCACATAACCCTCAATAGTCCACAGTCCAAGACTGCTAATTGTTGTTTCTGTACAGGAGCGCTGATCGAGACCTATAATTCTTCTTGCCGAGTTTCTTTGACATACTTCAAGATCGTATACCTGTGACTGGCTCAAGCTGGACCACAATTCACATCCATATGTCAATGCAGGTAGTACTATTTTTGACCATATTGTAGCACTATTAATTGGATTCATTCCACCCTTTCCAATGCCAGTCCCTACAATGGAATAAAAAACTGACCTTCCTTTATCACAAGCATTTTTTACTGCAGCAGTATTGGAGAGATCTGCGGAGAGAGTAACCCCAGTGTAGGTTCTAGAAAAAACTATAGGAATCAATTTATCTCCAAGCATGAACATAGGTTTCTGTGTGATTTTCTTCTTCGAAAATATGACAATATTGCTTTTATCAGCATTGTACCGCAGTCTCCACTTCGATGCATGCATGTTTCACAATAAACTGGGGCTTGTCCGAATTACTTTGATTATACATATTTCTAATTTAATTTTGGGTCGGGTTAAAGCGCAACAGTATGTATGTATGTATGTATGTATGTATGTATGTATGTATGTATGTATGTATGTATGTATGTATGTATGTATGTATGTATGACTGACTGACTGACTGACTTTCTTTATTTCCTCTTCATAAGAAATTTCATTCAGTTAATGTTTCGTAAATGCAAAAACGTTTTGAACATAGTTTGTGATTAAATTACTTACAGTACACTATATAGCAACAAAAGCAAAGAGAACTTAATGACAAAACACATACGTGAGAGAACTCGTTGCAAACGAGTTATATACGCAACATAGACTAAGAGAGGGGAAATAATGGAATTGTAATTATTTAAATTCAGCTGAAACGATTTAAATTAATTATCATGTTCTCATTCACTTAGAGCACATGTGAGTTATTTATTAGATATAAATGAATTGGGTCCGTTTTCTTAATTTACTGAATAAGCATACTATGGGATATCATTTACAAGTTCATTTGCTCTTCTGTAAATTGAATCTATTCCATCAGCCACCACGCACATGAATGTCTGCCATGATTGATCGTCCATAGAATCAAAGATGTCCACTCTCTTGCCCAAAAGGATATGAAGTAGGGTGTCATTGTCCTGACATAAAAGCCAGTGGGAGAGGATGTCGATGGCATTTATTAGTTTTTCAAACATAGTGTTACGCTCGTCATTTAGGGCGTTGCAGAATAGTAACATATGCTTGGTTCTGTCTATAATCAATCTCTTGCAGAGTTTACAATTATTTTCCTTCTCTATTGTAATGGGACACATAGTTAAATAAGCAATGTTAGCGAAAGTCCAAGTTTTATTAGGAACACATTTACCAAGTTTCCAAACTGCAAGTGGTTGAAGATTAGTATGGACACTTGCATAATGTAAAAGTTCAGGTCTCATTTCAAGTTTAGATCTCCACAATGATTCTTCGCAGCAGTGAACTGCCATTTCAATATTCCTCCTCCATTCCGATTTCGGGGTAGATTGTAGAGTGTTCACGTATGGGTGGAAAAACCCGCCAAGCTGATATTTCAAAAGAACACGATATATATCTTTAACAAACCCATTGCTCTCGCTCTCATGTATCAAGAAGTCAAGGATTCTTCTATGGAATATAATTTTCCATACAAATGAACATTTAGCTCTGCAGATTTTATTGAAGAAGCCAAGTTTGATTTTGTCCACATAACCCTCAATAGTCCACAGTCCAAAACTGCTAATTGTTGTTTCTGTACAAGAGCGCTGATCGAGACCTATAATTCTTCTTGCCGAGTTTCTTTGACATACTTCAAGATCGTATACCTGTGACTGGCTCAAGCTGGACCACAATTCACATCCATATGTCAATGCAGGTAGTACTATTTTTGACCATATTGTTGCACTATTAATTGGATTCATTCCACCCTTTCCAATGCCAGTCCCTACAATGGAATAAAAAACTGACCTTCCTTTATCACAAGCATTTTTTACTGCAGCAGTATTGGAGAGATCTGCGGAGAGAGTAACCCCAGTGTAGGTTCTAGAAAAAACTATAGGAATCAATTTATCTCCAAGCATGAACATAGGTTTCTGTGTGATTTTCTTCTTCGAAAATACGACAATATTGCTTTTATCAGCATTGTACCACAGTCTCCACTTCGATGCATGCATGTTTCACAATAAACTGTGGCTTGTCCGAATTACTTTGATTATACATGTTTCTAATTTAATTTTGGGTCGGGTTAAAGCGCAACAGTATGTATGTATGTATGTATGTATGTATGTATGTATGTATGTATGTATGTATGTATGTATGTATGTATGTGTCGCAGATTTGAAACCGAATGGATTTTGGATTAACTGAATAACTCAAACACAATGTGTGGAAGATGCAAATGTATTAACTTAATTAGTAAAGAAAAATATATGATGTATAAATACAATGATTGTCACACGCTCTCAGCATACAATTGATCCAATCACTCTATACTAGCATTCACAGATTGAAAATAAACCAATAATATTATATCGATCTGATATACAGATTCAAGAAACCTCAGTTTCAAATAATATTTGACACTGCAAGATATTCACAATTTCACGTATAGACTAGGACTGAGATTCAAACAATCTTTTTCAAATACGTTTCTAATGTTCTGCACTCTAAGTAAGATTCACAAATCTCCTGAAATTCAACTAAGATTCAAAATAATCTCATGTAAATACAAATATACCAATTGAAACAACAATTGAACAAACATATGCTTCTTGACCCTTGTATAGTCGCATGATTCATACACCGATCAACCGCAGTTTCACCACGTCCCTTGGGTAGGCCCTTACTTGTATTGGCCGCTCGGACACTTCATGGATCCATCCCATGTACAGTCAGTCATACGTATACACATGTACAGACAGCATACAGAATCTTTGTATTAGCTACGTCTACAGTCGTGGCTCCACCACATGTACAGACGTACGTACATACATTTAGATAGCACTACGCTTCAGCTAAACTCGTCAGCTAAACTCGTCGGCTACATTCGTTAACTCGTTAGACTCAGTTAGACTCGTTAGCCTCGTTACACTTGTTAGACTCGTTACACTTGTTAGCCCTATGGCTATAGAATAGTGAGTAATATTCAGGGTAAAATACCCGTGCATATCGTGAGTATAATGTCCCTTGCCGCAAGTAATTTCCGGCTAGACAAATGTTGGTTCCGTCGCTTGTCTGGAAAAAAACACACGATCACCCTAGTTAACGTTGTAAGAATGCACAACGATAAAAAGTCAGCAAATTTCTCAGGCATAACAAAAGGTTTTTCTGTATTTTTATTCTGTGACAATACCTCCCCCTTAGAGAAATAAAATAAACGCATTTTTTAAAATAACTTTCACAGAATAAAAGAAGAAGAAAAACTACTAAAGATATATTACATTATTTACACTGGTTAAACTGCAATTTGGAGTTTATAAACTGGGTAAAAATGTATCCAAATTTCCAATTAGTCAAGTAGTCTGCCCCAATATTTTCAACTCCTCTTATTGCCTCTACACGGAAGCGATAAGGTTGTAGTGTCAGCGCCAAATGCATCAAACGAGAGTTAGCGACATTGGCCTTGTTTAAATACAATAGAGGTTGGTGATCAGTCTCGAGAACGAAATCTCTCCCAAAAAGATACGCATTATACTTCCCAATTCTCCACACTACGGTCAAACACTATATCTCAATAACGGACTAATTTTTCTCTCTGGGTAGTAATTTTCTACTTGAGTAAGCTACGGGTAACTTATTGATATCTTGCTCTTGCAGTAAAACTGCTCCCAACCCAGTTTCAGAGGCATCTGTCCTTAAAATAAGGGTTTGCTAATATCTGGCAATTTTAATATAGGTGCACTGATTAGTTTCTCTTTCAGCGCGCAAAAAGCTCTGTCTTGTGGCGGTCCCCACTCTACTTTGTTTGGTTGCCCCCTTCTTTGTCAAATCAAACAGTGGGCAAGCAATGGCTGCAAAGTTTGGTATAAACTTTCTATAAAACCCTACTAGACCTAGAAATGAACGAAAATGCGTTTCGTTGTCTGATTTCGGTGCATTTCGAATCACTTCCACTTGCTTGGGGTGAGGTTTTAATTGACCCGAACCACTGACCTTATGACCCAAACAATCTAAATCTGTATAGCTAATACTGCATTTAGTGAGTCTCACTATGAGGTTTGCTCTGCGGAGTCTATCGAAGAGTTCCCCCAAGACGGACACGTGCTCACTCCAAGTATTCGTGTACACAAATATGTCGTCTACAAAGCCATCAACGTTTTCTAAACCTTGTAGCAACTTGCGCATCATACGACAACAGGTGGCGCTGGCCCCTACTAACCCGAATAGCATTGCCTTGAACTGGTATAATCAATTCTGGGTCGCACATGCTGTCATTGCACAGGACTCTTTAACAATGGGAACCTGCCAATATCACTTGGACAGATCCAATTTGGAAATCAATCAGTTGCCCGACAACTTTGCAAATAGACCTTCCATATTTTGGCATTGGTTCTGCATCGAACACCGTGATTTTATTTAATTGTCAGAAGTCGATACAGAATTAGTTCGTCCCGTGTTTCGTTTTGACTAGCACTACTAGAGATGAAAAGAGCGAATTGGAGGGTGCAATCATCCCCAAATATAACATTTTATTCACCTCTTCATCCACAGCTTCTCGGGCGTTGTAGGGTACCGGATAATTTTTGATTCTGGGGTCAGATGTGATCAGTTTCATTTTGAGGATTACCAAGTTTGTACAACCGGGTCTGTCGGTGAATACGTTCGAGTATTTAACCAGGGCGCATTAATTTGTTTGACGCTGGTCTTTGGTCAACTCCGCACTCAACTGACTTTATCTACCCATTCCCTCGCAACACCCAAGGGACATTCAATGGGAACCTCGATTTCTGAGTCTATAACGTCGTCGTCGAAGACTGCCGTACAAACGACATTTAAGACCCCCTTTTCTACATTGTCGCTCTGTCTCTTGATGTACAACTTAAGCATGTTAGCATGGAATTTCTTTATATTATCGTCTATGTCAATTTTATAGTCCATGTCACCCTTGACCTCTTTAACTTCGTAAGGACCTTTCCACTGGACTAGTAACCTATTTGTTCTAGTAGGAAGAAGCAATAGAACCTGATCTCCTACATGAAAGTTCCTATTTCACGCTTTACGGTTATAATACTTGGCATATCTGCTTCCCGATTTCATTAATTCATCACGTGCCATCTGGCATGTAGTTTCTAGTTTCTCTCGCAGATCTAACACGTACTGATAGGTAGTTTTTATTTCCTCGTTCGCTACGTCACCTGTCCATAATTCGCGTAGTATCCGCATCGGGCCTCGAACTGTTCTTCCGTACAACAATTCAAAGGGTGAAAATCCTACATTCGTGGCTCCACCACATGTACATGTATACGTACATATATATATAGACAGCACTAGACAGCTCTATTGTCAGCTACAATAAAACCAAACTGGTAATAATAATGGATTCTGAAAAATCTCTACAAATATGCTAATACATTAAACTCTAATAGCAACTTATAATTCAAAGTTAATAACGTGTCAAATCTGCATTGTAATAAATAAATCATTACACGATATGACATTACAAACTCAATAAACTTCGCATATCAAATGAAATATAAATTTATCACTCACCCCTATGGCTGAAGAAACCAATGGAGAACGTACACTCCTTTACAAGATCCAAAACTACCAGTATGTCAGTTATAAATTGATCTTTCTTAAATCCATAAAAGAGTGAGTGATATGCAGGGTAAAATACCTGTGGATATTCATTATTATAATGTCCCTCGTCGCAAGTTATTTAGGGCGAGATACGTGTTAATTCCGTCACTTACTTGGAAAAACACATATTCACCCTAGATAACATTGTACGCATGTACAACGAAAAACAATCAGATAGTTATAAGGCATAACCAAGTTATATTTTTGCCCAATTTTGTGATAGTACATATGGATGGATGGATGGATGGATGGATGGATGGATGGATATATCTACTTTTGCTATAGACTTATAGGTTACTTTGGGTATGGATCAAGACACTATTACCTTCTGTCATGACCTAAGATCATATCTTTATAAATCTGCATTAAGACTGTCCCTTTATTTCTTAAAAGGCTTATGATGACAGCGAAATTAAAGTTTCAAACAATATACTACTGTATTACATAAACCATATAATACACGTAAGATAAATAACTATGTTACCTAAACCGTGTAATACACGTAAGATAAAAATCTGTATTATCTAAAGCGTGTAATACACGTAATATAAATAACTATATTACCTAAACCGTGTAATACACGTAAGATAAATAGCTCTATTATCTAAACCGTGTAATACACGTAAGATAAATAACTGTATTACCTTAACCGTGTAATTCACGTAAGATCAATAATTGTATTACCTAAACCGTATAATACATGTAAAACCATATAATACAAGTAAGATCAAAAACTGTAATTTACCTAAACCGTATAATACACGTAAGATAAATAACTGTATTACCTAAACCGTATAATACACGTAAAATAAATAACTATATTACCTAAACTGTGTAATACACGTACGATAAATAACTGTATTACATAAACCGTATAATACATGTAAAACCATATAATACAAGTAAGATCAAAAACTGTAATTTACCTAAACCGTATAATACAGTATGATCAATAACTGTATTACCTAAACCGTACAATACACGTAAAATAAATAACTATATTACCTAAACCATGTAATACACGTAAGATAAATAACTGTATTACATAAACCGTATAATACATGTAAAACCATATAATACAAGTAAGATCAAAAACTGTAATTTACCTAAACCGTATAATACAGTATGATCAATAACTGTATTACCTAAACCGTACAATACACGTAAAATAAATAACTATATTACCCAAACCGTGTAATTACGTAAACCTTATAATACAGTAAGATCAGTAACTGTATTATATAAACCGTATAATACAGTAAGATCAATAACTGTAATTTACCTAAACCGTATAATACAGTAAGATCAATAACTGTATTACCTAAACCGTACAATACACGTAAAATAAATAACTATATTACCTAAACCGTGTAATATACGTAAGATAAATAGCTCTATTATCTAAACCGTGTAATACACGTAAGATAAATAACTGTATTACCTTAACCGTGTAATTCACGTAAGATCAATAACTGTATTACCTAAACCGTATAATACACGTAAAATAAATAACTATATTACCTAAACCGTGTAATACACGTAAGATCAATAACTGTATTACATAAACCGTATAATACATGTAAAACCATGTAATACAAGTAAGATCAAAAACTCTATTACGTAAACCTTATAATACAGTAAGATCACTAACTGTATTACATAAACAGTATAATACAGTAAGATCGATAACTGTATTACCTAAACCGTATAATACAGTAAGATCAATACTTGTATTATCTAAACCGTATAACACAGTAAGACCAATAACTGCATTACCTATTAAACCGTATAATACATGTAAAAAACGTAAACCATGTAATACACATTCAGATCAAAAACTGTATTACGTAAACCGTACAATACAGTAGGATCAATAACTGTATGACCTAAACCGTATAATACAGTAAGATCAATAGCTGTATTACGTAAACCATATAATACTGTAAGATCAATAACTGTATTTCCTAAACCGTATAATACATTAAGATCAATAACTGTATTTCCTAAACCGTATAATACAGTAAGATCAATAACTGTATGAACTAAACTGTAGAATACAGTAAGATCATTAACTGAACGATTTAGAAGTGAAGATTTTGATTTTTTAGCTGACATCACACCTTATAAGGCTATCTGTTTATTGCAAAAAGCACATTTTATTAATAAAATATGTGATACACTAAAGCTGGAGACCTGAAAAGAAAAGCAACAGAAAACACAAATCCAGTTACTTTTAAAACTGCATAATCTGCATCCGAATACTATTTCCTTTACCTTTCCTACAAACAATTCGTTTCAAATGTAAAAGCATTGCTTCATGGTATTAATTGAATAATGTCATCAGCAACAAATGTTGCGATTTTTAAAGCGATTTCCCAAATGGTGATAATGTATTATGTCAAAGAGATATCGCCCATGTGGAATTGCGTGACAAATCTCTCAACATAACATAGCTCAAGGTCGACATAAAATTGCATTGAATTAGTAGTTCAATGCTAAATTGAAAACAAGATTGCTTTTAGACGCGGAATTAGCGAACATGGGTATTAGTCGTTAAAATTCTAACCTGTTATTGCTTTATACTCTCTCCATCAATCATTCTTGTTTCGACGCTCGATCACAGATAGTTTGAGCAGCTACTTCACTAAGATGCTACCATCAGTACATTAGAGGGCCTCAGTGCCAATTATATGCTTTTTTTGTAATCTGAACATGTCAGGGATTTTCCTGATCGATGACAAAACTACAACGGCTTGATTTGCCATTCGTAATGATTTTTGTAGTATGATCGTTCAAATTAAGGTTTGTAAGACTAGGTATCGAGTATCAGCTACATATTATTGTATCACATCGTCAGAGTCGTTTTAAGAGTTTAAACGAAATCACGAAACTATGTAAAGCATTTAAAGTCTTGTGGCAATTTAAGAATCGAAAACGAATCTAAAAGGGATACGCTCGGTGTTAAGATCAATATGAATGGTTAGAGCCATTGAATCCATTGCTACACAACGTGCCAATCAGATTCATCTGTCTCAATGTTTACCTCATCTACAGTCACATACTATTCAGAATGTAGTCAAAACTTTAGTTGATGGGCCCTTGTAACTTTTAACAGCGTTGCTGGAGTTATCAGTAGTATATATGTTGGGAGTAACATTAAACGCTATTGTTGTTAAACGAACAGGATGTAAACAAATCTGAACTGTCATCAATATTAGGGACATTAAGTTTCACATATTCAAAGAAATATTTGGTGTACCTCGATGTACATTTGGCTTTTTCCTTTGAATCACATTTTTTCCTCGAATAATCGGAATAACCATGGTTCTTTATTACTGCATATAATAAGAAAATTACAACTGCACAACTTTTTTAGTTTCATCCACCCCATCCCCACAAAAAAGGAAAGGTAACAGTAAAACCAGATATGTCATTAGGTGATAATTCTTCCGAAAACAGTTAATAATTTTTGTACAATTATGGCAACTTTATATAAAATTTCAGATGTCGATTGCATTGATTTCAATTTTTGTTCAAACTCCATTATCTTTTTGTTAAATTTCAAACTTAAATTATTTTATCCTCAACTAGTTATCAATGTTTCCAGTGAAATGTAAATCCGGTTGCTGATGAGATCCAATCGTTAATGCATCAGCAACTGGAAATGAAGAGCCATATAAATGTAGCACGAAGACAAAAACACCTGTCTGACTTGATGTTGTTAATGGAAAGTTGGTAATTTACCTTGGTAATCTTAGCGTACGAAATCAAAATTCAAAGAGACTAAAGTCAGTATTAATAGCTACAGCCATTATTTGGATTTTGTTTTAAAATGGCTGGTTCGTCACAATTTTTGCACTGCCCTTGGCTCAACGAGAGCATTATATGGGATTTTACCCCTCTCATAAGTGACGGCTAAAAATGCAGGAGATAAACTCTTTCTTAAAAAAGACCATGTCTAACCATAACTTTTATAGTTGACTCCAAATAACATGTTGGATAATATTAGTTATTTGTTGTGGCGTTAAAATGATCACAATAACCAGTATTGCTATACATATTTAGCCTGTATTGTGTGATTGACCTTTATCCATATCTTGGAGAAGTATAGATTTAATGTCATGTCATGTACACGTGTTTACTAGGTTTGTTGTTGATATAGACGTGGATCTGACCTTACAATCGTCTAGAAATGAATTTTCGTTAGAGTTTGATGGAAAATTCAATTGCAAATTACCTAGGTCAAGGTTAATGTATTGTGTTAAATGTCAGGTGACAGTATGTATAAAAGTAAGCAAAATTATTAGTTTTATAACTTAACATCAATCTTAGCCTAATCAATTTATACTGTGTTTATTTCAGTAAATATTTAAGAGAATTTATTTATTAAAAGTATTTTTATTGTAATTACAAAGTACTTAATAATACATTTTTGACTAAAACACTTCTATTTGAATTATTTAAAATCCTTCAATGACATTTTAAATTATATCATTTTAATACATTAAAACTGTTAGAATATCAACACTTTCAGAATATTGATAAATGAGCACTTTCAAGATTGAAATTCATTCTAAATATCACTGGAATTCATTCGTAATGTATCCATATTTGAACTTTTGATATAATTTTGAGGGTTATTTGGGATTTATATCATCATAATGTAATTTCTGTTTAAATTTTTACTTGGAATTGAAGGAAAATTAAGTTACTGTTGAATTTTACAAAACGTATTTGTATTCACTTATATTTGTTTAAGACAGTAGAGTCGTAACAGTATGTTGAAGCTATCGATGATATCGCCGTGCTCTTGAAGCAAAACATAAAACTGAATTGATTATACGAAAATAATTGTGTTTAGTGAACATTTCATGCAAACTGTAAATAATACTTCTATAAAGTTTACAAAGAGAATATTGGGCATACACAGACAGAAGGATTTGGAAACATATGTGTTTCATTAGAGGTATTTAAATAAATATGATATACAGGTTCACGAGGATCAAACGGATCATTGTATTAGATGGAACGTCTTCTTAACAAACGAGGAAATTTCATAAAATTATAAGACCGGACAAGGACTTGGAAAAGTGTTTGATATACATGGAAATTCGTGTTATCCGTGGTATTATTAAGTAGATTGCAGTTTGTTTCACTGAAAATCACAAAATGTCCAAAAAACCAATGATTAAACCCTACATGAGCAACACAACTTTTATTACGTAAGAGAATCATTTATTAATTTGAAGAAAAAAACTTCTGCATTGTAACAAAGATTGTATTGTGAAACTAAATACTGGGATTTCAGCCTATAGTTTTAATAAGCAGAAATGAACATTCTGGACATCAGCAACAAAATTGGATGTGTTCCTCCTATTGCTCAATTTCTCCCTTTTTAAACTGGCACCCCACTTTTCCAGATATGCATTGTTAAGTAATATTTAATTTACCACAAATATGGATACCTTTATGTACATTCATCAACTTTTTTGTAAAGTTTGAAATCTATATATCGATAGCCACTGGATAATCAAAACGCCTTATTTCCAGAACGTCCAAACTTTTGTGAGGCTTTGAATGCCAGAGTAGTCATCTTTATTCTGAATATAGTTGCAACATGATTATTACATTTAGTTTAAACACTTAGAATGATTATATTTAATTTGTTTTAAGTCAATATTTGACTGCATTTGAGAAGATTAAATTGATATGTGCAATAGCTTAGTTTCCGTCATCCGTTATGCCACACTCAATAATATTTCCTCCTTAATATTAATATTATATTTGTATATATATATATATATATATATATATATATATATATATATATATATCAGAAATGAAATGTGGTTACGACAAAAATGTCTCATATGATAAATTTAAGACGATCATCGAAACATTTTCTCAGCAAGTAATTCAAAAGCATTAGTGAAATAGATTCTAGTAAACATGATGTCATTTACGTCTCTTGCATTGATCCATTGGGCATGGCAGGTTTGCATAATCATAACGATGTACTTAAAAAGGCAGCTATTTATGGCTAACCCAAACAAACCCGTCCAATTAATCAATGAACGGTGTATGTTATTCCCGTATCGAACGCTTTGCTGAAGATATGCATTTCCTTTGTCAAACTATCCTCCATGCACGTGACTTATGCGGCAATTACAAATGCTGATGCTTTGATAATATTTTGCTCCTGAATTTTAAAACTGAAAATCTGTCCACGATCTTTATTGCATTCATTTCATTATTTTAATCAGATTATGTTAAAATATGAAAAACCGACTCATTTTTAGTATTCGACTTTCCAGCAGTAGTTTTAGAAAATTTATCTTCCAATGATATGTGTTGTGTGTTTTGAAACACAAATTATATGGCACTTTCTCCAATTCAACATTGCATAAACATATTTGACTAAGACAATTAAGTTTTAAATTATTGAATCAGAACTTGAAGTTAAATATCAAGCACACGACATACACACAAAGAAAACCGAATTAATTAATACCTACTTGATGATTATTTGAACGAATACAGATATCTCAGCAGATCAGATAGCAAAAAAAAAGAAAATCCATCAGCTAAATGTCTGTCACAAATACATAGAAATATATAGTAAATACATTCATTGATTCTAACTGCCTTTAAACTGTGCTTTTGTTTTACATGTAACCTATCAAATTTTTTTGAATTAGTTTGCTTATTTAGTGTGCTTAAATCCCTTCTCAATAATGTATCCATCTATGAATTTGTGTAACCTTGTATACTTAAAATTATACACCATCAGCATGGCCATAATATAATCAACAGGATTATATAATTTGTGCAACCTCTCATCCTTCCAAACTGTACACCATCATGCATGGCCACGCAAAAACCAACATAATTCTAGCAATTGTGTAACCTTGTATCCTTCCAAACTGTACACCATCCAGCATGACAACAAGACAATCAACATATTTAGAGAATGTGCGTGACCTTGTCTCCCTCCAAACTGTACACCATCCAGCACTTACAGAAACAAACCAATATAAATAAAGCATGTATCTGACCTTGTATTCCTCCAAACTGTACACCATCCAGCATTTATTTACAGAAGCAAACCAACACAAATATAGCGTTTATCTGACCTTGTATCCCTCCAAACGGTAAACCATCAAGCATTACCACAAGAAAACAAACAGGATTATATCATTTGTGTGATCTTGTATCCCTCCAAACTGTACATCATCACAAGGCAATCAAGACAATCAACATAATACTAGAATGTGTGACCTTGTTTCCATTCAAAACTGTTAACCATCAAGCATGGCCACAACAGCACCAACATAAATATAGCATTTGTGTAGCCTTGTATCCCTCAAACCTGTACACCATCACCATGGCCACAACAAAACCTACATAATTATAGCATTTGTATAACCTTGTATGCCTCCAAACTGTACACCATCAAGCACGGCCACGTTACAATCAAAATAATTTTAGCATTTGTGTAACCTTGTATCCTTTTAAACTGTACACCATCAAGCATGGCCACAAGAAAACCAACATGATCATATAATTTGTGTGACCTTGCATCCCTCCAAACTGTACAACATCAAGCATGGTCACAAGACAATCAACATAATACTAGAATGTGTGACCTTGTATCCCTCGAAAACTGTACACCATCAAGCATTACCACAAGAAAACAAACAGGATTATATCATTTGTGTGATCTTGTATCCCTCCAAACTGTACATCATCACAAGGCAATCAAGACAATCAACATAATACTAGAATGTGTGACCTTGTTTCTATTCAAAACTGTTAACCATCAAGCATGGCCACAACAGCACCAACATAAATATAGCATTTGTGTAGCCTTGTATCCCTCAAACCTGTACACCATCACCATGACCACAACAAAACCTACATAATTATAGCATTTGTATAACCTTGTATGCCTCCAAACTGTACACCATCAAGCACGGCCACGTTACAATCAAAATAATTTTAGCATTTGTGTAACCTTGTATCCTTTTAAACTGTACACCATCAAGCATGGCCACAAGAAAACCAACATGATCATATAATTTGTGTGACCTTGCATCCCTCCAAACTGTACAACATCAAGCATGGTCACAAGACAATCAACATAATACTAGAATGTGTGACCTTGTATCCCTCGAAAACTGTACACCATCAAGCATGGCCACACGAAAACAAACATAATTATAGCATTTGTGTAACCTTTTATCCCTCCAAACTGTACACCGTCAAGCATGGCCACACAAAAACACCAACATGATTATATCATTTGTGTGACCTTGCATCCCTCCAAAACTGTACACCATCAAGCATAGCCACAAGACAATCAACATAATTAGAGAACTTTTTTGTGTACACTAGTATATTCCAAACTGTACACCGTCAAGCATTACCACAAAAAAACAAACAGGATTATATCATTTGTGTGATATTGCATCCCTCCAATCTATACACCACCAAGCATGGCCACAAGAAAAACCAATATAATTATAGCATTTGTGTAACCTTGCGTCCCTCCAAACTTGCGGGCACTGGGACAGACTGACATAGATAGATAGATAGATAGATAGATAGATAGATAGATAGATAGATAGATAGATAGATAGATAGATAGATATATAGATAGATAGATAGATAGATAGATAGATAGATAGATAGATAGAAAAAAGATAGATAGATAAAGTAGACAGACAGACA
Source organism: Unio pictorum (assembly GCA_030141615.1). Taxonomy (NCBI): domain Eukaryota; kingdom Metazoa; phylum Mollusca; class Bivalvia; order Unionida; family Unionidae; genus Unio; species Unio pictorum. The sequence goes on from JARLTB010000021.1 coordinate 41,876,104, forward strand.
GACAGACAGATAGATAGATAGATAGATAGATAGATAGATAGATAGATAGATAGATAGATAGATAGATAGAGAGATAAATAAAAAAATAGATAGATAGATAAAGTAGACAGACAGACAGACAGACAGATAGATAGATAGATAGATAGATAGATAGATAGATAGATAGATAGATAGATAGATAGATGGATAGATAGATAGATAGATATATAGATAGATAGATAGATAAATAGATAAAGATAGATAGATAGATACATAAAGATAGATAGATAGATAGATAGATAGATAGATAGATAGATAGATAGATAGATAGATAAAGATAGATAGATAGATAGATAAATAAATAGATAGATAGATAAAGTAGACAGACAGACAGACAGACAGATAGATAGATAGATAGATAGATAGATAGATAGATAGATAAAGATAGATAGATAGATTAGATAGATTAGATAGATAGATAAAGTAGACAGACAGACAGACAGACAGATAGATAGATAGATAGATAGATAGATAGATAGATAAAGATAGATAGATAGATTAGATAGATTAGATAGATAGATAGATAGATAAAGATAGATAGATAGATACATAAAGATAGATTAGATAGATAGATAGATAGATAGATAGATAGATAGATAGATAAAGATAGATAGATAGATAGATAGATAGATAGATAGATAGATAGATAGATAGATAGATAGATAGATAGATAAATAGATAGATAGATAGATAGATAAAGTAGACAGACAGACAGACAGACAGACAGACAGATAGATAGATAGATAGATAGATAGATAGATAGATAGATAGATAGAACTTCACCATATGTATGTTTCATAACTACTCTAATCAATACCAATAAACATAATTTGTTAGTCTGCATGAATGCTGATAGTATTTTAATTTAGAACAAACGTGACTCTTATCGGTTCTCTTCTTCTGACAACCCTCATTTTAAAATATAGTGCATGGCAAATGCTTGATAGGCAGAGGTGGAATGGTACAAATAGAAAATAATGTCAGCTTGCATAGTTTAAACGAATATTACCCAATATGTAATCTGGAAAGCCAAATCCTTTATCGAATGCTGAACAGTTAGATCAGATTGGTATATGCACACCGATGATATCTGGACACTTTTCATCAGTCATTACTAGGAAGTATTTCAATGGAAAGAGATGTTGAGATTGGTACTATGCCCATATTGGTATGACATCCAATGATACAGTATCAAGTGCATGCCTTAAGGAATGTTGGACAAATTAGTAAACGTTGACAGCATTGGTGTTAAGGGGTAGGGTAAAATTCTCCGATTTCACCTCTAAACATGTTGAGATTGTGATCTACACCTGTACAATTTAGTAACTAACACTAATTTATTCCCAACCACCAGGGAAAAATTTATGCGGGCCCCCTTAGTTGACAGATAGAATAGGAAAAGCTCAAAGTAACCGAAATTCATATATACTATTCAAAGATTCCAACTGTGTATAATTGGATTATAGCTTAACGACACGAAGAAATACTCTTTATTACTAAAATATGCATATTAAGAACCCTGTGGTATGATAATTGATAGTATACCAGTCAGGTTGTTGTTGTTATCGAGAACATTCAAATTATTCAAGCTAAGCTAAAAATTATACATCACACGCACGGGGTAAAAGCTGGTAACGTAATGTACCTGGTTCGGCGTATGAGAGGATTTTTTTAATCCCTCTGTACTTCTTTGGATGAGTTGTGTGAAATAAACGTTTGAAATAATTACCGTTACATATCTAGGTTAATGCGTTTACTTTCATAATTTCCAATAGCACGAGCGTATTCCGTTAGTGACCAAGAAAACGGGTCTCGCAGAGAACCTAGTGAGAGAAAAAATCCTTGTTGCTAATGTCGATCAATGGTCTGCATGAAGTGGCATAGGTTTAGGGCTGTTGTACAGAACATAGTAAGCTAAATAATCTTCAAACACAGGTGCCGTAATTCTCATGGAAGAATCGAAAATGTTTCCCTTTGGGTCTGCAGCAACCTAACTTATGCACCACGGATGTATAAACACTCCTCATATTATTGTCGACGAGAGAACGGGTTTCATAACTTTGAGATATAACAACTGTTATATCAGTCGTAACTTTGAATGTACATTTGCGCGCGTTTATGATTTTCGTTATTATTTTGGAGTGATTATTACAAAGGATCATTACAGACGAACAAATTGTTGTAATTATATATATATATATATATATATATATATATATATATATATATATAGAGAGAGAGAGAGAGAGAGAGAGAGAGAGAGAGAGATAGATAGATAGATAGATAGATAGATAGATTTTGTCAATGCTGTATGTATGAGTTCATTTCACCTGTTTGCTAAATATAGCAAAACGTAAGAAACGTCATTGCATGATGTCCTACTTAAACAAAACTACACATCACTGATCTTCACTCTGTCGCCGATGCGAGTGACCATTGACGATATACCATACTTAGTCATGTAACTAAAGACTGTTTGTATGTCAACAATCTCACAAACGTGGTTTTCACAAATCGATAATGGTTTGCATCTGCCCTAAGGAAGTTTGAATTACATACCCTTGCAGATTCATGATGGACTTAATCTCGATACATGAAAGTTCAATTTAGAGTTTCTCAGAGCAACAATTTTCGCAGGTCGATTCCGTTACTAGTACTCCACGACGACCAGTCATGAATGTGAAAAACGATAACAACAGGTTTTCCGTATATGCGATCTTGCCCACGATTCATCCTGCGAGTGACAATACAGCTCAGTCTAGAAAATATAGGCTATAACAGAGATTATAATCAAACGTTTGAGGAATTCAATACTGATATCGCACGTTAATAAATAGCAATACATCAAAGATAAACGGAAAATGTCTCCATGTCAAAGAAAAATATATGTATCCACCCCGCAACAATTACTTGACAACCATGACTTTCAATACAGTGTAGCGGGCGTTTTGTTAAACCCAAGCAACCGAAACGAAACATACACATGTTCGCGGAAACATCTTTTAAAACCCGAATACACATCAACAAGACAAACTTCGCATACTCATTGTGAATCTCGCATTCGAGATATGTAAGATATTTCCAATGCGGACTCGTTGCCGTAATAGGAAGAAATGCCGATGAAAGTTGACGAAACCGATATTCGTTGCGCGTACTTGTTAGACTTATCAAATCTGCTGATGTTTGAGTTCTAATATGAGACTCATGTGAATAAATTGTGCAGCTATGCATCCTTACAAATTTCAAACCCAGCTTTCAACTTTTAATTTTCTATTTGAGGGCATCTCCATGGACGTTTATTATCGTTAAATATGTGCATTTTCTCTCAGGGATATATCCGGATTGTGCAGATATGTTTGCAACTGTTTGTCGACATCACACACTCACAGTTATGATATTCCTGATTGGTAATGCCAATGATGAAATTTGGCATGGCGCTGGCGTCGATGATGGTAAAGTTTTAATGTCGAAAACCGTAATGAAGACGGATATAACAGCCATGTTAGTGACTGGAGAAATGTGTTTGTTGTCGTTTATGGGCTCTGAAGAAGCGTGCAAAGCGTTTAGCAGCTTACATAGCATAAAACGTTGGTTAACTGGTTGACTGGCATGTGGTAAAATGATATTTGAAAACCTAAATGTTTGCTGGTCACCAGAAACTAGCCGTATAAATTAGCATCGTCCCTGAAGATAATTAAATACATACTACAAGATGTTTTCGTACATGGGCTGGTATATAGCACATTTCCCCAAAACCTTCACTGTTGTAACAGGTTTGTTAATTTTTGTTGGAACGCCTAGTTCTGTTTAATTCACGTGTAACCAATAACCTCATCCCCACACAGAGAAGGGTTGATACTCCCAGATAAGACCCTGTTGTTGTTGGGCTCAGTTAGCTCAGTGAATGTTATTGTCACACATATTGAAAACCCGTAGTGTTAGTATAAATACAAATACAAAGCACAATAAGTAATGAGGTTTGGGTCAGATTGCACATTTTGGTGACAAAGTTAACTGGAAAGATTTCCGTGTGGCTAACCAAAAGGCAACTTCAATAGCTCGAAAAGGCCGAACAAAAATAAAGAAATTAAAATTATCAAAGTCAATGGTGAAGCAAATGCATTAGAGCGGAGGAATATTGTTCATTTCTTGCGGAGATTACAGCACTAATAACGCTGTGGATTCCGCGGATGCTAAAGCGGCTTTATTAACAGTGGCCTGAACAGCATCAATTATTATACTGGCGATTAGGCGGATCTTTCTTCATGAAAAGGAGAAGTTCTTCGACTAACCGGAAGGACTCGGAAAATTGCCAAGTCAGGTTCTTCAATGACGGACCATTGACGGGCATATATGCAATGCTTTTTAGGAGTCCACATCCTGGATTAACTTACGTCAATGATTCTCCGCGCATTGGAAACCAGCATCGTTAACAGAGAACTTATTCAGTCGCATACGCGTAGACACATTAACATCTTTTACATTTTGACTAGTAAATGCGTTGCGTCTACACAGACGCAAAGCATCGTGAGACTAGGTTTCTGTAAATAGAGTTTCTCTTCCAATTTTTATTAACGCTGCCGTTGCAAACTCGAATCCATATCCCAATATTTAGACATCTCACAATTGAAGTATTGTTTGCACTCGAGCGTTCACCGATACTACACAGGTCTATCAACTTTGCAGTACCATATAGAAACTTCAGTTGATAATATACAATGTCTGATTTAGAAATACAGAAGCACGAGCGCAATGTCTTGACGAAACGCCTATGTACGCATCCAGATTGTTCTTGGCATCGACCTGGGTGGGCTCGTAATTTTTCAAGATCAAAATAGAAAGTCCCAAAACATCCAGCATGGACATGAACATAGTTATTTTCAAGCCTCGAGGAGAAGTCACAAACTATTTGGCCGAGATCAAGTAAACACAGTAATCGGCAGCTCTTGTGTGTTGGTGGAATTTATGAAAAATTAGGTGGATGAAACGGCTGCCTATGTGCAATCATCGCTATCCTCACCAATGTGTATAGTAAACTAATGTAGTTTATTTGGTGGATTAGTAAGCAACAAAATGCCAAAATATAAAACGGCTCACTTCTTTTCATTGTTATAAGGAAAGGGTTTGATATACCCAAATCTCGCATCATTAAGGTGCTGGAGTCTGGACCTTACTGTTCATCTTAAAAGGATTTAGAATCTAACGGGGTGTAACGGAAATGGTCATCGTCAACGTCCTACTTCACCAGTAAGTCATAATTAACAAGAGACGACGTTGTTCGTTTTCTCACATAACCCAGTGCAATTATTATTAATCGCTTGACAGTTTGAAGGAATCAGAATGTATCCGGATGGGTCCATAACCATCTTCTGTGTCTGTGCTAACATGTAGTATCACTTACCCGTCATGGATATTGACCAGGTTCTGGAAAAGCTAGGAGTGCATGCCAACATCGTCAACAAGTTATCTAGTTGACGATTACCGGGGCAAAAACAGGGTTAATAGACCTTGTCATAAAATTAAATATAATCACTCCGCTGGCTAAACTGAAACCATAGTTTCAATCCTCCAATGAACCAATACCCACTCGAGGCCATCTTTGAACAATCGCATTAACACATGAAACCTCTCAGCTGCTAACTACACCTCAATAAAATTATCCGTCAAATATACCACTCATCATTAAGATTATATATGCACAACAATAATTGAAGCGGAACAACAGCAGCGCGTTGAAATCAAAAGGTAAACGGTCATTCTTGTGAAATATAAATGCATACGGGCGGTCGTGATTTTGATTTGCGTAAGCTTGGTGTTGCGGGAATTGCGACCATCACAACAATGATATGTAGACCAACCTGAGCTCTTGTTGGAAACTTATCGACATCACCTGGGTTCACCGGTGGCGCTAGCAAAATAATTTCGTTATAGTTAAATCAACAAGTATTTGTTTATCATTAAATTATCTGGGCAGGATAAAGAAGTCACAATTAAAATGGAAACATTTATTCAATGGCCGTCGAAGATAGAACCACTGCAACGGCATATTTCGAAATGATGTTGGCCGTAATAGGCAACATCCGACAACTACGCGCGTAGACCCAACAAAATGTAAACGATTTCGGAGGAGTCCGTGAATCTTTTCTCGAAGTATTGAATATCGTTAAGATACAATGGTGACAGAAATATCGCACCCTCACTTTTACACTAGCGCATCAATTTGTATGCTGTACCGCAAACAGTGTGACGGTTAAGGGAGAAATGCATGTATGTCCAATCGATCCAATCCGAACAATTCTTGAAAGTTAACAAATCCATCAGCGCTTATACTCCAAGTCTTACATGATTATCATATAGTTCACCTTCTATTCCCATTGATTCCATAGCTCACATTTCTATGAATTAAGGCAAATTTGCTGACGTTTTGCAGACTACATATTTCCCAACAGGTTTGTTCTTGACTCTATGTTTCTAATGTCTGGGTAAAGACCATCATACACTTGATAACTTTTAGATGTCATACAATTAGACCTGAGTTCCCATAAGCCGTTACTTGAACGATTAATGCTTGTTGCTGGTCATCATTCAGAATTACAGATCATTGGAAAGGTCTTGAAATACTTGAAAATACAGAACTAAAACCTCAAGGTGCGTTAATGATTGATATTAAAGATGCAAAGTACTGGTAATCTATGATATCGGCTTTTGTAAACTTTTAAAATCAATTAGTCTTAAATAAACATGGAAGTATTCCATGCTACGAAGAAAATCACACCACTACCTCCATTCCTCCTTCTCCTCCTCCTCCTCCCACTACTACTACTACTACTACTACTACTACTGCTACTACTACTACTACCACTACGACTACGTATTATTATTATTGTTAGTAGTAGTAATTGTAAGAGTATAACATATAAAATATAAAAGCAACATCCACGATTATCTTTATGGCCGTTACTTGGACAACATGTTATGGGCAAGTGGTAGAAAACGCCACATTAGAGTCAAACAATTCAGAGGACAAACGGAAATTAAACATAGGCGCCATCTTGAAATATATGGGGTTTTTTTAACTGTGCTGCATGAGATGACAATCTGCACTCGAAAGTAATTATACCGTATGATGATACACGTTCCGAGATGATCAATGGGTCTAAATGAAATTCGTAGATTAGTCTTATGTCAAAAAGCGTCGTAAAGTTTAAATTTATAATTGGGAACATTGATTGTTAAATATTTATAAAGACATAGGGTCTCAATATTATTGGAACGAATTAGAAATCAGCATGAAGCCACCATTTTGCGTGAGGGTAGTATGCTGCTTATCTGGAATGACGCATTACGACACATATTCCACATGAGAAGTCGGGATGTTTTTACTTAATGTTTGTTCTATTGTGAAGGGAAATATAATGGGTTGGAGACTGTCGACAGCAAAAACGGAGGTTGAAGTGAAATGAAAAACTTTGTTTTGCTTGAGAACACACATGTGTTTCTCTATCCCCAAATCTGATCTTTAGTAGTGTAGTGTAACTGTATAGGGTCTGCAGGAAAATGCATTAAACACACACACACACACACACACACACACACACACACCGGACATGTATAGTATCAAGGTTTTAAATATCAGGCTGGCACATATAGGGTCAATGGTAATTGAACATCGGGAATATTGGGCAGCATAGAGTAAAGGGAAAGTGGAGTTGAATACAAATGGGACAGTTGAGGTGACGTCACTGTAAAGGAGATTGGGAACAATGTTGCAAGGGACTGACCTGAATCGTGCGCAACATCATGGACTGACTTTTAAATTGCATTACTGTATGGGGCGCTCACCAGTTATTATGTACTTTAAGAGAGTGGCGTATGTAAGGTGAAGTTGTTTGCTTTTGTACCTTGAGCAATGGAGATAACGTTGGCATATGTCTATGATACGTTTATGTCCTATGGCTGACATTTCTTTGGATACTGTACTTGTAGAAATTGTACATGATCTGCACACATGGTATAGCAAAATGGATGCTTCCATGTGCTTGACAAATTAACCAGAATTAATCAAACGTTTTCTAACTTCTGCAGTTAATAAAATAGGGAAAACAAATTTTGCTGATGTAGGCAATAGCAGTTTATGAAAGTGCAATGAAGGTATTGCAAAACATTTGAAAAGTAAAAAGTTATTCAACAATCTACCTCTGAAGTCAAGGAAGTGAAAATGACCATACAGATTAAGTAGTTTTTTTATGCGAGTACATCTTAAGTTAGCACAAGCTGTATACTCTGGAACCTAAAGTACACATTAAAAGGGAAATAACGTCGACACAGACGCATACATACATACATACATACATACATACATACATACATACATACATACATACATACATACATACATACATACATACATACATACATACATACATACATACATACATACATACATACATACATACATACATACATACATAAACAAACTTTAATGGCAAGAAAGCAAACCTTAACGAGGCATATGAGTGGCCCTGAGAAAACCGTTTTGTTTTCTTCTTCCACCATCTTTTTTATTTTATTTCACACACTTCTTGTCTTCTGTGTGTTACGTATATTTGATTTAAGTCATTTATTTTTGTTTTAATTGTTTGTTTGTCAGATTCAAATTTGCGATTTTAAGTTTAATAGTCAAATGGTAGGAAAACCCAATCAGAAGATACCTAAGGCTCATCTACATCCTATTCCTGCCTTACGAACCATTTAGTAGAATTATGGTAGATTGTGTAGATCCCTTATCCAAGACCAAGTCAGGTAACCAATACCTGTTGATCATTATGTGTGCGTCAACAAGGTTTCCAGAGACAATTCCGTTGAGGAATATAAGGTCTAAAACAATAGTAAAAGTTTTGATAAAGTTTTTTAGTCAGTATGGCCTTCGCAAATCTGTTCAGTCTGACCAAGGTTCAAATTTCATGTCTGAAATTTTCCAACAAGTTACGTATGAATTGGGCATTCAGCAATTAACTTCGTCTGCCTATCAGCCTGAGAGCCAAGGGGCATTAGAAAGATTCCATGAAAAATATGAAAAATATGATCCGATCATATTGTTTTGATTCGAATAAAGATTGGGATGAAGGCATTCATACTATTGTTTGCTGTTAGAGAATCAGTTCAAAAATCGTTAGGCTTCAGTCCCTTTGAACTGGTTTTTGGACACACTGTGTGTGGACCATTGAATTTATTGAAAGAGAAACTTCTCTCTAATGAATATACTGAGATCAATCTTCTTAATTATGTTTCCGATTTTAGATACAAGTTATCAAAGGCTTGTGAGGTCGCAAGAGCAAATCTGCACTCTGCTCAATCTAAAATAAAATCAAGATATGACAAAAAAAATGGAAGGAAAGGAGTTTTCAGCTTGGTGATAGAGTCCTGGCTCTCTTACCAATGCCACAAAATCCTCTTCAGGCCAAATAGTATGGTCCCTACACAGTTGACAGGAACATTAATGACTTAAATTACATCATAAATACTCCTGGGAAGCGCAAACAAAAACAACTCTGCCATATAAACATGCTAAAAGAGTATATTAAAAGAGATAACATTGTTAAACATGTAATTAATTTGGTTGTACCTGTTCCACTCAGTGAAGAAATATCATCAGATTCTACTGATATTGAAATGACGAATCTTCGTAATTCAGAAATTATGAAAGATCTAGACCAGAAACTTTCATATTTACAAGTGCAAGAAAGAAATGAACTGAAACAGTTATTATTTGAATATGAGCACTTATTTTCAGATGTTCCTACAAGGACAAACAAGATTTTTCATGACGTTGGAATTGTAAATACCAAACCTGTCAAATAACATCCATATAGGATGAATCCACTCAAACAGGAATACTTAAAGAAGGAAATTCAATATTTGCTGGCGAATTATTTTATCGAGCCCAGTAAAAGTGATTGGAGTTCGCCATGCATACTTGTTCCAAAACCAGATAAAACTTTCCGTATGTGCACTGATTATAGGAAGGTGAACAGTGTGACAAAAACAGATTCATTCACTTTACCAAGAATTGACGATTGTATTGATAAAATCGGGAATGCCAAGTATGTCACCAAATTGGACCTTCTGAAAGGATTTTGGCAGATTCCACTAACGGAAAGAGCAAAGGAAATCTCGGCATTTGTGACTCCAGATGGACTTTACCAATATAAAGTAATGCCATTCGGGATGAAAGGGTCACCATGTACATTTCAAAGTCTCATGAATATGATCACATCTGGTCTAAAAAATTGTGATGCCCATATAAATGACGTCATCATCTACAACGACACTTGGATAGAACATCTAGCAACAATTCGAAAATTCTTTGACAGACTCACTGATGCATGTTTGACAGTTAATTTATCTAAAAGTGAGTTCTACCATGCTAGTGTGACTTTCTTAGGATACATTGTGGGACATGGACAAGTTAAACCAATATTCTACTAAGGTGGAATTTGTTATTGCAGGAATATAATCTTGACATCCAGCACATCAAGGGAAATGATAATTTGATAGCAGACGCTCTTTCCCGTGTATAACAATGTATTATATCATATACACCGTGTAATTTATGCGAGTTCTTTTAACCTCAGGTGTAAACTTGTTTGTGGTAAAAAAAAGTTTTATCATATAAACCTTTCTTTTTATTTTACGGGGAAGGTGTTACGTATATTTGATTTAAGTCATTTATTTTTGTTTTAATTGTTTGTTTGTCATCTTCAAATTTGACATTTTAAGTTTAAGATTCATTCATTCGGAGATATTTTTTTAAAAAGTGGGATGACTTGAACTTTACAAATAAACACCAGATGTTGACCTCATTTCTGACCTGGCTTCAGAGTTGTTAACAAGCTTTTAAAATGATTGGTTGATTCCAAGGACATTATGTAGCTTTGATATAAACGTTGTTCTATTTTTAGTTCTTGAGAGTAAATATAACTGAGTCTCATCTGGGTCATACGAGAATTTTTTAACGTAAATTTGTTCTAAAGATTCTATAAGATCATGTGACCCCTTCCCCTCTTTATCTTCCTTCTTTAATCAGTTGTTTTAGTGATTATTTTGCGTTTCTAAAGTATTCCTCTCCATGTGCATAATGTGTGGACTATATCCATCATTCTCAACACTTCTGCCATGCATAAGGTATCTACCACTTCCTGTAACTTCGCATTTTTTATATGATTAATAGTCATCTTCTTTGATTATTCCATGTAGAATGGCGCGAATGACGGACAATTGACTTGATACGTGTCAAGTATGGGCGTGAGAAAAAAACATCCCTTACCCTCACTTCATATATTATCCATACAGAAGGAAAGGTAAAAAGTATTATGTACTATCAAAAACCACAATATATTATATCCACATACGGGAAGGAGAAAAACAAACACCTAATATACAGTCCACACATGGGCTGGAGTAAAACACAAACCACACATATACTATTAACACAGAAGGAAGAGAAAGCAAACAACGAATATACTATCCACACACGGGAAGGAAAAAAAACAAACCACAAATATACTATCCACACGAGCACAAATATACGCGCAAGCATACGAACGCTCGACTATCCATACAACGTACATGCACGAATACAAACAACAAAATCTACTAGACACACAAACGTACGCGAACGCATACAAACACAAACATACTATCACATCAATAAAGGAGCGAGTGTTTATAAACACACTACTCCACACTTAAGAAGGGTTATTTTTTTTGGAACGCTAAATACTCCTGACTAATGATAACATCTCACATGCCTGATACAACGACATATATCCGATTTCAGGCATGTTCCCAGTTGTAATACATAATTGGGTTGAGTGGCTTTACTCTCACAATCTTCACTTTCAGGGATAGTGAAGATTTCTCTCCTATGTCACAAACATGGATGATGTGACCTCCTTATTTCTTCTTCCAAGATTTCAGTTTGGCGAACCACTGGTCATTGTAATGGTGGCAAAAGTTGTGTCACAGGTGCTGATGCAAACTGTTGCGTCCTAGCATCAATCTTGACCTCACAAACAAGCCTTAGCATGAGGTGAGGCAGTATCCCTCTCTTATTTTCTCTTTTGCTTCCTCTTACTCCTCCTCTATCGTAGCTTGTTCGGCAATGGCCTCCTTAGCCAGCTCGTCTAAAATTCGCCTGGGATACTCGAGATGCAATTGGAATTCGATCAGTTTTGCAATTCTTTTATTCATTTTTTCACATTTGATACGTGAAGATGGCTGGCCAGACTAACGAATGTTTTCGCTTTATGTGTCAAGAGCGGACTTGAAGAAAAACATCGCCTGATACCAAAACGTGCAAGATTCATATCCATACCAAATAAATATGGTACAAGCGGCCATAAAATAAACACTCTCTCGCATATAACTACAATCACAAAGTAAAAAAAGAACACTGACTATTTGACAAGTTATGGAAACGAAGTGCTCATATACAAACTTCTCACAGGTCAAACAAACGAAGTGCTTGTAGATACTTCTGTTTTTATCTTACTAACAGACAATTGTCAATAGAATTAGTATCTCTTTTCTAGAGTATTGGGCTAGTCCTCAAAAGGGCTGTTTTGTGGACCGGCAGTTATGGTAAACTTTCGTTGTCTAAGATTGCATCCCCGTCTGGCATGTTTTCTCACAGGTTAGGGTATGCTTCTTCGGAAAGAGAAGAATTCTATCGTGTTTATACGACAGTCCACAATTCATATATATATATATATATATATATATATATATATATATATATATATATATATATATATATATATATATATATATATATATATATATATATATATATATATATATGGTTCTATATATATATATATATATATATATTGCTGCTGTTCCTGTTCTCTCTGTTCTCTCTGCTGCTTCTGAAATATGTACTTCTCCGTCCATTCTTCTTTCTCTTGATTAATTTTCTATCTGTATAGCTCTTCTACCAGGTCTTCGGTCAATTCAACATTCTCACATTCTCTATCTCTTCAGGCCTCGATATCAGGATTTGCTTGATGCAATGTAAATGAACGTAACCTTTGATCAGTTTGGCTAGCCTTGAACACATATGCATAGGAGCATTGGTCAACAATGGATGGCCAGACCAGAGACTGCATCGCTTTATATGGTTCAGGTGCGGCCGAGATAGAAAAAATATTTACGATTTTTATTTGATCGGAATACTATAGAGTTGATTTTAGGGCGAGTGATAGAGGCAAAGAGCATACATATTGATGAAAATTTGAAAACAAACGACAGACAAAATATTTCAAAACACATCATATGTATACAAATAACAAACAACCAACAATTATTAATTAACAATAAACAAGCAAATCATTTTTGACAAGGTTGACAACTTTGTGAAGTGTAGCTATCGTTCCAGGGATGGAAGTCATTGGGCCGTAGATGTACATATATTTAATTGCTAGAGACAACAGATAGCCATAATGATCACAAACGAATCGTTCTACTTTGGTGTCGTTTCTAAAAGAATATTGATCAAAATAAGTCACTAAATGTTCTAAAGAATAAACAAGACTTCGTTGATGACGAAAATCCACACAAAATTTTCCACACACAAATGAATATGTATTGCATGTTATTGAAATGTGTCGTCTGATCAATTCTTCTCATAAACTCGATGATGTCGTCCTCTAAAGGTAGCAATCCATACGAATCAAAATACTCCACACAACCATCACGGGAACCAACGGTGGTTCAAAAGGTAATACATTTCCCAAGTTTCCATTTTTTTGTTTTGTTTTGTCTTTTCTAGGCTTTGTCTCACAAGTAATGATAAGTCGTCAATTCTTTCAGGACTTTTTGCCTGAAAATTTCTGTAAATTTGAATATATGTTCACCAATAACGACGTGTCTATACGGTAAAGTGAAGTGGTTGGGAAGCCGAAATTTGTTCTTGTACACGATCTTATAGACTTTTTCCAAAGGCTAACTGACAGTTTGGTGTGTGGGTAAACGTACAATCTTGCACCGATCGTAGGTGGTCACTTTAAAGTTTTCATTTTGTCCAGACTGCAAGGCTTCTTTCAATACACCAAGGTTTGCCACTCGACTGTTGCGATAATTGAGTCACTACTTTCACGTTACATTCCGTGTGCATTTCTCCTTGTGTGTCTCGGTAATATCCACAATTTGTAGGACAGCCACTAGCACAACGTAGAATCTTGCCTTAGGGATGCTCGTCCGTACAGGCTCCTAAACGGTCTCCTTCGGTTTTAGGGTAACAGTGACCCAGGTGATCGATGTAGATGCAATTGTCCGTGTCAAAATACAACACACAATATCCTAACAGTTCTAAAACTTCGTGCAACTGTAAGCGAGCGTGGACTGTAACGTAAGCTGCAATGAAATTGACTAAGATCAAATCCTCAGGAGGGGCATCCACGTGTTTCATGTATTTTGTTTTGTTGTTGTTGTTGTAGAGTATAACGCCATTTTTCAGCACACGATAGGATATACATGGCGGCCAGTATTATTGGTGGAGGAAGAACCCGGAAAAAACCCAGGAAAGAACAACCTACCCACGAGAAGCTACTGGCAAGCTTTATCACATAACTACATTAGGCCAATATTAGACTCGAACCCACGCAGACAGAGGTGAGATGGCAATGACCCGTAACGGAAAGCACTCTAGACCACTCGACCACTCGGGGCCCCCATCCTGGTTTTGTCGTGAATTGTATGGAGGTAGTGGGAAGTTTTTGTCAAATACTCTGTCTTGGATAAACACGGTCGTTTTACCATTTTGCCACACAAGCGATTTGACATCACTTTGGCAAACGATTGCCTTACTTTGTTTGTCTCCGCGTGGTCTAAAATGATGCCATCCTGTTTCCGGTACTTCTCGTTGAATTTAATTTTGTCTTCGGGAGAATGGCAACAGGAAGAAAGCCGCTAGCTTCTTGTTTCAGTTTCAAAAAAGCATCTACGTAGTCTCCGAAAATGACTTTTTGAGTCTAGTCGCCCTTGTGGTATATTTCTGTCTCAGAAAATTGGTATATTTTGTACACTTCTAACAATTAGTATCCCATGTCAAGAACTTTAAACAATTCCACCTGCCCACCGTAAAGGTATGCTGTTCCTGGATGTGCTGACAAGGTCGGTCCTGGCTGTATGTTTTGGCACAAGTACGACACAAAGGAAACATCAGTTTCCTTGGCAATGGTGAGGTAAAAACGCTATGGTACAAGTGCGTGGGAGGCAAGACTTTTAAATGTAATCAATCTTTCGTATTCTCGAATGTTGTCCAGATTGATGTGTTACGTCATACATTGCGGATGCCCTGGGGAAACGTGACAATATACGGCGTAGACAGGTCCAAGCATTTGATTTCTTCTCCTTGGTACAACAAACATGTGGAATTCGTTCGTCCTCCGTACAAAATGTACGTCAGGTTCAGTCGGTCAAGCCGCTTGCTACGATTAAATTCAGAATCGGTTTTCAAACGGTGATGGCACTCTTGTTCCCAAATCAGCACCAATTGATATTATTGCTGTTTTAACCTCAACAGCCGCTGATAAGTGGCATAGTACGAATTTCCCATGGTCCGTTGTAAAAACTGATTTTTGGTGTCATGTAGAGAGTAGCAATAGGTACATCAGTAAAATAATCAGCCAATAAATTGTGTTTTCTAAGTCCCAGACATCTGCCGAATACGTCCCGGTGGTCGTTTTGCCTCCTCCGTTGCGGTTGTGTTGAATACATGTGTCGTCCTTGTCGCACTAGTAATGTAGCCAGCGTAGGGCATTGACCGATGTTGACGTTTTACAACGTTTGTATGAGGGCTTATGACAGCCAGGATGTTTTAGGGCATGAATAGTTGGTGGTACACTAAGGAAAACGCTTTAGCTTCTTTCAAAGGATCGATCTATCCGTGTTCCATGAACAGTTCTCAAACTTTTCCACAGCACACAGCAACGCCATACGATTTCGACGTCGGAACAACATTACTTTGACATCTAGTTCTGAATATCAAATGGGTCCGAGGCGTGACTCTATTAAAAAGCGTATATAGATTCTCATTGTTCGGTACTCATGTTGTCGGGGTCGTAGTACTGAACCTCATGCAAATGTGGTAGAACAGCGTGTTGGTTGTCTTAGGTATTGCAAATGTGCGGAAAATAACCTTTGATCATTTCTTTAGCCAAGTAACTCATCGAATCTTTAAATTGCAGTTGTCCCATTTGCATGCAAAGGATTTGGGCTAAATTCAGTCACTTTCGAAAGTTTGGTACTTTGTTCCGTAAAGTATCTCAAAAGAAACTGTCCATCGTATCCCGAGAAATTGTGAGCCATCACCGTGGCATGGAGAAGACAATTTTTGTAACTTTCTATGTCCTCTTGACTCCCCGTCTCGTCGATAGGGTCTAAAATCCATTGGGCGAAATCGGCTAGCGTGTAAGGCTCCCGAAAGATTTGTTCACGTCCTCCTTATATCTTACTGCACTGAGGTCAATTACTAAAAGTAGGCTCTTGGATGTACATGTACTGCTCGCACGCTCAATGAGTCACACAGAAATTAGGAATATGAATGGCAGTCCATTGCATGCATTCGAAATAAAAAAAATAATATGAAATTCACTTTCCTCTGTCCATTTTCTTCTTCATGTTTCGAATGGTATTTTTGAATGTAGTATTCGTGTTCCATATCCACGATTTGGTGAGTCTTTGCATCATTACTATGTATGATTTGTCCACAAGTATGACACAATCTCAGGAGTTAACAAGCAGTTTTCTGAAGACCTACTTCTAGACTTGTTCCCGTCGATGACTTAGTATAAATCACAGGTCGTGACATATCAGGCGTAGCAGGTGTGTGAACTGGGTTTGGCTGTTTGGCTATTGAAGGTCCTTACCTCTTTAGTCTTTTTAAAGACGTCTGATAATTTGTTTCAGATTTTCAGAGAAGACATATGTGATGCCATCTTTCTTAACAAAATTGTATTAACAAAAACCTCAAAAGGACCTTTTCAGGGCCACTCATATGCCTCGAAAAGATTTGTTTTCTTACCTCCAATTTCTTTTAGCATGTATGTATGTATGTATGTGTAATATAAAATCTATTTCTTCAATCAAGAAAGTTAATTTGCTTTACAGTTCGCTTTGCCATAACACACTAGGTTAAGCAATCAACGTGTAAATGGGATGGCGATAATACAGGACCGTCCATCTTTGCCGAGTTAATATTGTCGCAAAATCGAATATATTACCTACTGTTTGAAATTAGGATTTTTCCTTATCAATTTCAATCAGCAGAACTTTCGCATGTTTATATATTTTCTCTCCACATACAGTCCCTCAATTCGTTGACTAGAAACTGTACTGTTAATATATCAAACTTCCATTGTCTTGAAAACGGACAGTAAGTAGTCCCATAGTATAAGAACCATACCTATCTGGACTTATACTCTACGCAATCTTAAGATAGACAAATACTAGATACAAAATTAATCTCAAAGTAAATTACATTATTCATGTTTTAATAAGAGCAGTTACATTTTTCAAGTTTTAATAAGATCCCATTAATGTATTTGTATGTGAACAATAATGTTTTCGTTCTTTTTACCATGAATAGAATTATAAATAAAAATATATAGGTTTGCAAAACATGAAGACATGAAATCTGCCAGACATTAGTTATGTATATTTAATTTACATTGTTGGTTTGTTAGGTTTTAATTTTTATATCATTATATGCTATTGCTATTGTAACATAATGTTAAGCATGACCTTGTCCACATTCAAGTTCATTTTACACAATTACATGAATGGTTAATTTTGGTTTTGAAGTAAACCTGTTTATCTCAATCAAGAATTGAAAATTATCCATAAATTGCCAGGTCTTCTTGTTGTTTACTACACATTTTGTATTACAAATTTAGTAATAGACTTACAATTATAACTAATATTTTATTTTATAAATATCATAAACCTTTTTTGTTCTGTCTAGAAAATGCTAATTGTGATCTAAGGTCAGATAGAGGAAAATAAATTGTTCGTGCTATAAGATATTGAAACAGAAACAGTTGTATTATTTATCCAACAAAATAATGTTGGTACATTACCACTCCAGGCGCCACCATAGGCATATCAACAGTTTCAGCGCTGGATTTAATTTGGATCTCCACTAATGTTTATTTCAGACTTTTAATCATTTGGATTTGTATCTGTAATTCTAGGATAATTTAGGTTTTAGTTCTCTAGTACGTTCCTTTGTTTCGCATATTTACTTTGTAATCTATGTAAATAAAGTATTTGCTGAATTTTGCAAAGCTGTACAAAGGTGTAGGCATTTGAATTAGTTGATCAATAATTCGCTTTTAACCGATTGGATCATAAACTAGGATACATGTTACGTTTGCTCTCAATGTAAAGCATGCGTGCATCATTTTTTTGGTTGATATTTGTATTTCTCTCAATGTTTAACATAATTTAGTTCTGTCCGGTTTTGGTTTTTGACTTGCCTTTACTTTTTGCGTGTACTTTGGTTTAGTATGCACGTATAAATATGTTGTTTATGGTCCTATGTAATGATCAAACTGTAAGGATATAAAAATATTCATTTAATCTGCCTCAGTCCATTTGTTTCTTAAATGAGCATTCTCTGCATCATTGCTATCCGGTATTCCTGATATTTGTGTTTTTAAAGTACTACAATTCCAAAATTTATTAATTCAGAAGAAAGATGTTATTATCACATTAGTAAGGTGTAATTTCAGTAGAAAATACTTGGAAAGGTAATGATTCCATCTCTGAAAATACTTTAGTTGAGGAAGTTGTGATGTGTTTTTGTTATGGGAGTCTTGTAATAACTTGCACGTTATGAAGGGTGTCTTATTAATAGCCAATATGTTAAGAGATACGATAAACCAGTAACTCTAATTGACCAATAAACCAAATCAAAATACTTTATATTTATCAAGTGGTCTCGTTTTTCAATGCGTTACAAAATTATTCAGTATTTAGAACGTTTTACTCAGTATTGCACTAACTTTAAATCAGTATGGTTGTTTTGTTTTCTGTGTGTACAAATGCAGACAAAAAGTGACACATGAATTCACTTTATTCACGGTCACGGTTAATCACGGCAGGCATACATTTTCCTACAAATAAAACTACAAATTCAATTAGTCCCATCATTAGCAAATCCCATTTTGTAAAATAGCCACAAGCATCCTACATTGTTTAATTTGCATCACATAACATTATTTAGCTGGTACAGATTAACAGACTTATGTGAGCAGTTTACTGAACAAAGAATAGCTCCATCGGTTTAGTCTCGTAGCATTTAAGCAAGTCATCCTAACTACTTTCGTTACTAATTGATGATGTTCCGAGGAGAAACGTCATTCAGAAACAACAAGTATGTCAGCAAATTTACACAGACGTTTCATTGGAATGTATGATGCTTACAGAATGAAAATATGAGTGATATACACTCATTGACATTCACATTGTATACACGTATATCGTAATGGTAGCACAACCATTGTAGGGAAAGCAATAATTGCAGGTCTGGCAGTTGGCCTTGGAAAACTGTCTGATGCTAATGCAAGACAGTCATTTGAAGGCTCGATTGAAATAGTGTGTAACTGCATACATGTTGAGAAAACAAAAAGCAGATGAATCTGTTCATTTATAACAACATACATCATACGCGGCCTAGAACTTTTTAAGACATTACTCAGTTTCCGCACATTCCGATTTACACAGATCATAGGTCTCATTATAGAGGAAGGTTTAAATACTATCAAAATAAATTTGGAGTATGCGCGTTTTGGTTACAGCACTCGTTTTAAGGAAGTCTTTATGATTACTTGTGTGATTATTAGAATTCGGTGCAATGGAAATATTCTCAGCCCTAAATAATTAACCAATTACTAGGAGAAAACATCACGGCTTAAAGTGTTAATGAGTTTTCATGTGATGCCATGGTTCACTAGTAGTGAATTCAGATCAAACCCGAATGAATCACCCTGGAGTAATAAAGTTTCTATTAAATTCAAGTGGAGTACATGGGTGGTGTGATGGCATGTGGCAGTATTTACAGTAGGAAACCGGTGAATATCACAAAGGAATAATAAGAAGGGACTCGGCAGATAACGTTTATGCCGCCATGGTAGCAAATGTGGTACAGATGTAATCCCGAAATGTGCCTGGAAACCTTAAATTGACTGGCTTAAGATGGCGGAGTTAAAATAATTCCATGTATTAGGGGAGTTGTATAGTTTCTGGTATACTGCTGGTGTTAAGGAAACCTAACAAACAAAAACCGTGCAGTTCGCACATCAATAGATATTTGGTAGGTTGAAGATATGTGTTCTTGCATTAATTATAGTAAAATTTATGTATCGAACGGGCACGTCTGGATGTCTGATTTACAACTGAAGTTGTATTGAAGTCTTTGGAAATTTTGAGTAAATTTATGACTTCTAGCTGGAATTGCGCCAAGGTTTGACACCACTCAGTTAAGTAAAAACCTCTGGCTTGTAACATTATAATAAAAGTTTTGAATATTTGGTTCAAGTCATTCTTAATATGCGAAGAAGAAATAAAATTATCAATGAAGTCCTTGGGAACTCTACATAAATTAATTATATGGCAAGAATATTCATGACGAGAAATCAAATTTTTTTTTTGGGACAATAGACTTTTCAGTACCTGACATTCTCCGATCGTTAACAAAGAACCCAGTAATTAGCACAGACACTTCTTGATATATTCATATCAGCATATTGGCAAAAAGAACATCTCTTAACGTCTTATGCTAGACTGTCTAGGTAAGGATGATTGATGAAGTGGCTGGCCTCTCAGTGTCTCATCTTGGCGCTGGCTATTTGTGCCCTCTAACAGTATATTTTCTGAGAAAATTAGCGCCCCCCCCCCCGCGCCAATTGTTTTCCATTTCGACAATGAATATTTGATAGGAATTAAACTCTAGCTGGACATTTTTAGCTTTCACGTGTTGGTGACGCTTCTCTGGGAAAATTAGTCTCAGATCAAAAACACAAAACTATGAATGGAGGCAGTCTGTTTAATATTTCGATGCACAAATGCTCTCTAACCAACATGGGAGTCGTTGATGATTCAATTTTCCCTTTCGTAGTCGCTGCACATGCATAGGAATTTTTTGACAAAAGTTTTCTTCAAACATAGATGAAGGCTTTAATCAGAAAATTGCTATATATTTATGACACCTTATCCATTTTAGCTTTAATAAAACGATTGTGTTATATATTAGGTTAATAAATTAGAAACAGTGCATATTTTGTTTGGGCTTTTTGAAATCGAAAGAATATATTTATTGATTCGACCAACCAACATATTTACAACGAAGTTCATGAAATTACTCGCTCTCAAACCATTTCAAGATTACGCATGCGTTGCACATACCAATAAATATTAATCGCTTTTAAGATCGTCCATTATTTTAACACGATCTCAACACAGCAATACCTGTAAAACTAAACATTTTTAGATTGCTAACAAAGAGAATAATTTCCTCATACGTCCGTAGTTGCCATGTGGCTTCTCCAAACATCTGCCGATTGGGTATTTTTCTGAGTAAGGATGATTGATGAAGAGTGTCAGACAGTGATCCTGGCTAATCTGGTGCTCAAAACTATCTTGTTGGATACATTATGTGGCCTGACAGTTGGTTCGTTAACGTAGTATATGAAATATAATAAGAATCGTTTTGTTTTGATGTACCGGTTTACCAAAGTAAATGTATATTTTCTGCAGTCATTTTGGTCACTTTTGGTTTGTGAATTGAAAACATCGACTGTTTCAATAATTACCAATTTGTAAGATGATATCTTCCAATGCAAATTATGATCTTGAGGATATATGTTACGGTTTTGAAATGGGTGATTAATCAGACGAAATTAGAATTATCAAAAGCAAAACGTTAACTAACACTCCGCTGTTATCGACGCTCGTTTAAGAAATGCCATTTTTATCAATCAGTGAGTTGACTGTGTTACCAGATACGGTTTCAATCGCACTTTTGTCCAGATTGTTTTAAGAAACTGGCAGTAAAACTGACCGTATTCACTTCATGTTAGTCCGATTCTATTCTCTAGCACATTAAAGAATGTTTTCGTCGAAATTGTCCAATCAAGAGTGTGATCCATAGTAGGAAAGCGACAGATGATGAAAGAATCGAGCGCTAAACTTAAGGCTTCATATTTCAAATCTTCTGTATTTCTAATATTGTATTGTATTATAAGCATTTCTTATTTTAATAAAACTCTAAATGTAGATGTTGAAAGTTTTTTTTTATATCCTGAGAACTTATGCCGGCTTTCCGTCAGATACTTCTTGTGTTAAAAAATGAACATTGTTAAATGCCTACCATTTTATACAAGTGTGCTTCCCCCAATGCACATGTACAATATATGGAAATGCAAAGCTGTAAAAGCTCACATACACGGTATTCATCAATACTGTTTACTAGAACCCGAGTCATGCTTTATAATGGTGTTTTATGGTTGATGATACATATAAATACAGTTCTGAAAGATTTTTCATAGGTATCAATGAGGATATTCTCAACATTTGCATTTCAACCGTAGCGTTACCATTCCTGAAGTCGTAACAATCGTAATTACCGCCATCGCAATTATACTCCAATATGTTTTTTGATTAAAAGGAAAACAACATGGGTTCGGCCTTATTGCGTTCCGGCACAACTTCCCAACGGGCATTTGTATCATTTATTTCCGTCGTTGCAATGATAAATGTGGTCGAGGAAATTGGAGAACAAACAAGCGCATTAATACAGAAGCTTCCTACGGATGTATTGCAATGCTTCCCGGGGACGAAGATAGCAATCATTAGCATTCAAATCGCTTCTTGCGTAATTATTGCGCAACTATTGTTCGGATAAACAGTACCTGCAGCACATAATGTCTCTCCTTTGATTAAAAGGGTGTCTGATATTTACGACCGCCTGTACACTGCAGACTTTACAAAAATGAAATACCAACTGTTGATAAGATAAATTATGTAAGAGGCAAAGTTTCTTTCCAGATCCGATTCAATTAAAATATTTTTAAACCGGTTCATTTAAGCGTAGTTGGGTTGATACATGGAGTATTTGCTGATAAGGTTAAATAATATATAATATACTTGGTTTCATGAATAGGCTAGATTGAGTTTTAATATAAAATTAAACCGGATCGCTCTTTGTGAAGGCACTGAGGTTAACAGTGTTCCGTTTATGTGTTTTTCTTTCAGCGGGCTTACAGATTTTTCAACAGCGTTGATATATGATTCAAACGAGCAGCATCCATCTATACCACTAATCTAGAAATAAACTCTTTCCACGATCTGACCATATATCCTTAATAAAGTTAACTTGAATGATACTGAGTTAAAATATGCATGGTGGCAAATCAAAAAAGAAGTATTTTGGTTTTTGTGTCGACATATATTACAACAAAAAGAGAACGTGATTTTCTGTGCAGATTGCCAATATAGTCATGGCTGCATCTTGACATAGCAACTTCTCCAATATCTTCTAATCGATTGTCTAAACAAGAATGATTGATGGAGGGCATCAAACAGTAATAGGTTCAGGATCTGCAGAGAGACATCAATGTTGGTTAATTCCTCTACATAAAGCTTCGATTTAGGCAATAAACCACTTATATGAAAAAGTCTTGTCTTGATCGTGCTCTTTGATCATCTTGTATGTTAACTGCTGGAAAGATCTCACTATGAAAATGACTATATCATGCTATGATATGTGGATATGATGTACGGATGTCATTTGAAACCACATTTTACACCAGTAGTTATGACGTAATAGATTCCAAAGTTGAAAGCATCCATTACGCCTATTTGTAGGATGGCATCAGAATGCCGATATAATTTACAGTAATAACAATGTATACTTTAAAGAAAGATTCAAAACATCTGCTTTTTAATCTACATTACTTTTATATTCTCCAGTCATCACTAATAATAATACTACTACTACTACTACTACTAATAATAATAATAATAATAATAATAATAATAATAATAATAATGATAATAATAATGATAATAATAATAATAATAATGATAATAATAATGATGATTCATTGAACTTAATAAAACTTGTTGTAAATCGACAACTCCTTTAGTATTAGTGACAAAATGTTTTTAAATATATATAATTTAAATATATATGTACGTTCATCGTAGAATGTTCAAAAAGGTAAAGTGGTGTGTTCATCACATCAGTTCTTATCAAGATGATCAAAGCGCAAAACAAAATGACATATAAATAGACATCGCAGTTTATTGTATGACATCCAAGGCTGTGTGTGTTTTCTCACAAATTCTACTGCTCCAAATGGTGAAATATAATATTTGCAAATAGGCATAAACGAATTTTGAAACGACACAACAGGTTCAGTGATAATGTGAAAATCAGTACAAATTAATTTTACTATATATTCTCTACATTTGTTTCTCAGTACTAACCTTTACAGTGTGTGGCAAGCAAAACAAATCATATGTTAATCTATAATGAATTTGCATGTTCTGTAAAATTTCTGTAACCGATTTAAGAAAACTAACAAGTCCGTTAAGTTTTGCATCACCCAACTCCACCCCCACCCCGACAAAAATTGAAATGACGCCCCTGGATGTGTTAGATATGGTGATTTCAAAATAACATTAAGGATACAAGTATGTGTTAAAATATTAAACTTGACAGAGTGACACTCACAAATGTAAAGTAATGACTATGTGTTAAAGGGTATTCATCCTAAAAATAATAAATGAGGTTTCTAGAGGCATATTTAGCCATTTAAAAGTTATATATATAATCAGGTAGACTATTATCATAAAGTTTAAGGCAATGTTGTGGCGTTGAAGTTTGATGATTGGTGCAAACATTAGTTCATACCATTATACAGGAAAATCAATCAACAATGGACTTAATTCAAATATATATTAATAGTGTGTTTGTCGCGTTTGTTGGACATAGAACACAATTAATTTATATTTTATACATTTCTTTCTCAGTATTGACCTTTCCATTGTGCGACAATCAATGCATATTATATGTTAATCTATAGAGATCACTTCTTCGTGAAGTTTTTTGTCAAAGGTTCACCCTCGTTTTCTTGAGAGGCTATACTATAAACAGAGCAGTATGTAAACATAACCCATATTTTATTTTCAGATCATCACCTAAGCCTTAATACTCACAGTGCACTGTCGCCGAAATACACACGGACAACAACATCCAGAACTTATATTCTCAAGAAAAAACAATTACCTTTAAATCCCTATCAAAAATGCATAAATCTAACTCTTATATCACCACCAAAATGAGACAGGCAAAAGTGTTCTAAAATAGATTAGAACTACATTCATGGTTACCTAACCATACATACATGCAAGCATGCATGCATAATTACATACATACATACATACATACATACATACATACATACATACATACATACATACATACATACATACATACATACATACATACATACATACATACATACATACATTGTTATGGCTATTTGATTTAATTTATTTATTTTTAATTGTTAAATCCAAATTTATCATTTAGAGTTTAATATCCATTAATTGGGAAATTATTCTAGAATGTTTAGGCTGATTTAGATTCTCTAATTGTAAACAAGTTTTGACCTTGGCTTGTTTGACCTAAATTCTGACCTTGCTTTTGACATTGTCAACAAGCCTCTAAAACTATTGGTCAATTTCAAGGACAACATTTTTATGTTTAGTTCTTAGAGGTAGTAAATATCTAGATTACGTGACTTGGAGAATGTAGCTTCTTTCTGTGACCTTCCAGAATCACATGATTCCTCTTGTTTACGAGGGAATTGCATATATATATAGCTGTGTTTTGGAGGCTAACTTTAGTAGAATCTTTGGGCTGTAAGTTATTAGTTGTGTATTTCATGTTTGAGTGTTATAATTATTCTGGACTTTGCGTCAATTCATTGAAGAAAGAGGATTTATTATTTATTTGGAGGAGAAAACATGTGCTCATAATTCATGTGGATGATAAATTAAACAAGAACTGCATCACGTGACATTGTCAGCCATTTTGGATTACATCGTCAAGATTCGAACCTGGAACTATTAGAACATTTATTTATCAGGACTCTTACAATTCCATTAGTGGATTATTTTTGTGAATTCTATATTGGATTAATGTTGGATTTGATTCTCTAAAACTGTAAGTTTATTTATTTTATGAAAATAATTGTACTTAATAAATTCATTGTTAAAGTTATACAAGCTTGTTAGTTTTCACTCTTTCTGTGTTGCTGCTTATTCGAGCCTAAGCACGTAACAACATACATACATACATACATACATACATACATACATACATACATACATACATACATACATACATACATACATACATACATACATACATACATACATACATACATACATACATACATGTGTGTTAATCAGTAGATAATGTGAACGAATCAGCACCAGACGGCGTCTAATGTAAGAAGGAATGTAAAGATAATTTGTTTTGCCAGCATCGGATTTCATAAGCTTGATCATATAACACACCACTAGGAGAAGCGTGTCGTAGGCATGCGATACTTCCACTTACTAAATCGTTGTGACTTTAGGATTATATTTATAAATCAATTAACAACGATATACCTACGTACCAGCATAATTTTTTGTCTCCTACATCAATCATTCCAAAAGCATTTTTAAAGAAAAAAAGAATAGAGATAACAAGATTTCTCGGTCTGAGAAGAGCATCAATGCGAAAATGTGTCGCACATGCGCGCATAAGATATTAAAGCGATTCATTGAATTTGCGACTGGGTTCGTAGCCTTCATAAATGTTCCATAACAATAAACATTTGTAAAGAGTTCTTCCATTAAGAGATGCTGATCAGACGCATACAATATGACTAACCTGACAAGAGAGATCACCTGTTCAGCTAATCATATGGACAGTTTATATTTACTGGAGTATACCGCAAGGCAAAATACATATTGTAATCAGAACACAAGTATTGTATTAATATGATTTACGAAAGGAAAACATAACGCGAGATGTAACTTAAATCCAAGCCAATCATGATCAAACAGCTAGCGAGATCTACGGAAATGAATGCAGTTATATGCGTAAAAGGGAATGACAATCTGTTTTATCTTGTTGGACAAATTTACAGATCGCTAGGGCAGACTCATCATTTTCAGGATGTCGGAATAACATTTACAGCATGTGAATCAACCTGCCCCATTTTAACCATCTCATTATCATATTACGTAGCAATTGTATTTTACCACTTCCAGATGGTCCAATTATTATCATTCTGATAGAATTTGGTAGCGCAGCAATTTACTTATCAGGTTCTCGCGTTCTTGTAGCTGAACAATTAATTACATTCATTTTTTAAAATAAATTTATAACACAAACGACTTATTAACAATTGCAAAAAATAACAGATTAGCACTTGCTGGTAAGTATGCACAATGTGGTACACCTGACGATTAAAAAAAACGAGGCGGTGATATTGCAGTAAAATTGACAAATTACCAGGGAATCCATGGGCCAAATACCCAGGAGAAAAACATCTTCCAGGATATAATTACTGCGGCCTTGGAACCAGACCTGATATCAGAACTGACAGACAGGACCAACGAAGACCAGGTGAATATCCTATAAATGAAATTGATCGAGCTTGTCATACTCATGATGTATCTTACAAAAGTAACAATCTGCAGCATAGACATCTCGCAGATGTAAAATTGATTCACGCGTTAAATTATATTACGAATAAATCTTTCGAGGAATCATTAGCTAACTGGTTAGTAAGATCTGCTATGAAAGGTAAACTAGTATTAGGGGCTGCTAATTAATATTGTGGAGTATATTTATTATCCCACAAAGGGATACTGGAGAGGTAAAGCAGCTATTAATAAACGCGCCGAAGCATCAAAGGTCAAAATGTTACCGCAGCAGATTCGTTTTTAAGACAGGCAATATGGCAAATTTATGAAGTTCATCAGGCTGATATATTACTTTTACCACATGATACTAGACGTCAGGTAAGATACAAATATGCTTTATCTGTAGTTG
The DNA here is from genome assembly GCA_030141615.1 of Unio pictorum. Lineage (NCBI taxonomy): Eukaryota > Metazoa > Mollusca > Bivalvia > Unionida > Unionidae > Unio > Unio pictorum. The sequence goes on from JARLTB010000021.1 coordinate 41,904,326, forward strand.
ATATTGCAAGTAGATAGAAGGAAGCTGAAGCCATTATCTATAAAGACAGCATCAGACGATGCTTCTACGTTTGAACGAATGTATCAACGAGGACCTTTACAATGGCCAAATCTATTACATTTTGATCCCGGCAAGGAATTTCAAGGTGCAATGTTATCATTAATGAAGCAACATAACGTCACCATCAGACGAGGACATACTGTAATACACCGCGATCAGGCAATTGTTGCACGATTTAATCGAACACTTACTGAGCGGGTTGCATATCAATACTCGAAGGCATTTATTCAACACAAGAGATCTCGTGAATGGGTTGTAAGATTATCAAGTTATCGAACAATCAATATGAAAAACAATCAATATGAAGCCTAATAGCGCGATCACAAAAACATCTACCCGACCCGTATGAAATGATTTTTCGAAACAAAAAATAATTGGTAACGTGGCTGTCCGATATTTATATGAACCAGGTGAGCTCGAGGGAGGTAAATAAGAAAGAGCTTCTGATCCTATCTGGAGTGTTACATCACACAAAATATTTAACAATTCAAGATCCATGGTTAGACCCGCAATCTACAGATTAGATTCAACTGCTCCCCAGCGTGGATTTACACGTGAACAGTTGCAAGTGATACCCGAGAATATACAGTTAGCACCGCAATCACTTAACCAGCACCTCTGCGTCTATTACACGCAAGACAGGTCAGCATCGTATTTTCACGTGTATGGCCAAAACTGCTATCCTTCCAATCTACGATAAATTGTCGTAGGTTTTGTCTTTAGGCCAGGACCATATCATTATGCAATTACAGCTCGCACAGTGATTATTCTGCTGTTGCTTTAGCAACATTATAAATTCAACATCAATATCAAAGTCACGATTATATTTTAATTGCGTATCCTAGCATCCAGGTAGATTTATCTGAGCGCAATTAATCTTCGACAACATCAATATCGACCATAACAATATCATTTAATACGAGATTATATTTCTCAGTCTGTCCTGGAATATGAACTTCAATATTCTGTCTTCGTGTATCAGCTGGTCTATAACACAACGGTACAGACAATTTTGGAAACTTTTCTTTATGTAATTGAAACAACCGTTGCTGACGTTTGTCTCTGACTATCTTTCTACTTACCACTATCAAATCGTTCGTTTGGTTTCCACGCTTCCATAAAATCATTCAGGGAGATTTCTGGAATTATTTTCGGCGCTATTTAACACTGGATGTTATCGGACTGCAATCTGATTAATTTCTTGAACTCGCTTAATTCTGGATCGAGTGCACTATGATCTTCATTTATCTTCTCATAATAATCTACAAATTGCATTTGCCAATCATGTTGAGACTAATCAACAAATGGTGGTGGTTGACCATGATCGCCACACATTTCAATAACAACCAATCAAGATACATTGTAATATATCAAGCGACACTGTGCATATGTCATCCAAAATAATGATCTTTGGAATATATTTCTCACCCATTCGATGAGGTGTCCATGCGTCACCCTTATACTGAAAGAAACTGTGATAAGTGCAAGAATGAACTTCTCGTGGTTTCATCTTTTTGGCAAGTCTGTGTGTAGGTGTTAAGACAACTAAATCTGGCTTCTCCCGAAATAACCCAACCATCCGTGTTGTTTTACCAGAACCGACACACCCATTCAAGTAAATGATCTTATGTTTACATATTGGATCGGATAACGAAGGTAACCTCGATATTTCTGATATTTGATTTTTTTTTAGGTAATTATATTCAACCGTAACATTCACTGATTCAGAATGATCATGTAACATTTCCTGTTTTATTCTTCATGATCCCCATGGCGCATAAGAATTTGTAAAACGTGCCACTAATTCTATATACTTGCTATCTGTATAAAATGAATCCGTGGCGACTCTAACTACGGTGTCAGGAAATCTATTCATCATCGATAGCAAGTGTATAGAAACATAAGCCAGCATAGGTGATCTTAGATGGTTATACTGAGAAGATTCGCAACAATTGTACCAAACCGTGTTCTGTAAGACACGTAAGCATTTTCTCGACTGACAAGTTTTTTGCTGTTGCATCTACGATTATAAAATCATATTCAGCGTCATCTAAAATTAGTCGTGTATAATGCCGCTTGTGATTATATGCTCCGCCATGAGAAAATGTACCGAGCATTTTTCAACCGAGATCGTTTGCGTTTTTATCAAGACTGTCATCATCAGGTTGCAGTAACCAAACCTCACTTGTTTTTTTATTATATAATTGCCTCACCGACAATCAGCGATATCAGTAAAAAAAATTACAATCAATCTTATACCGTAATAACACTATTGCTTGGTATCATCCTTGAAACTTTTCAGCGAGTTTTCTCATTTCTTCATGAAGAGATTCATGAATCGATACGATATATTTCACCGTTGGATCTTACAAAATGATCAAATTTACTATCCTCGTCTCAAAACTCTGCAACAACCACACTGATACAGGATTATTTTTAACTCAATTCGTAAATAAAATCAAACATATTCCGCCCAGAGGTCTCCGGGTTATATCTTACAATTCGATCTCGTGAAAATACTTTAAATACGTTAGTCCACGCGTGAGCATTATGATAGATGATATTTATATTTATTTTGGAGCTCCTTTTGATTTTTATTTGATTCGTATAATATTTCCCTGTTATTGATTGTACGGTTATTGGGAATCTTAATGTTGTTTCTAACTCGGATACATCTTTTATTGTAGCACCGATATCCCTAACCGATTCGGCCCACTCGTTTCCACGCATCGCAGTGTAAAATATTATGTTACTCGCTCAGCAACATAATGTTGCATCTCAAATTTCATCGGTTTCAGATTATCAATACTTCGCTTTTCATTTATTGGATAAATTCCATAAATAACCGCAGTTACAGAATACAATCGCTCATAATACGGTTTGTCAATCCCGGTCAATATTTCGGATCTGGAACTTTGACTCACAATGACTTTTTTACTACCGAGGACAGGGTCGTATTGATCTCTAATAATCCAATTTCATGTTTCTGATAGTATAATAAAGTTCACTCTGACAAAATACTTTTGAATATCGAGATACGCGATTATGCTCGCTGCTCGTTTGTCGTTCATCGTAGCATCAACACTATCACTGATTCGAAATGTTGACCAGGTGTGATATGCGCAATCTTTCTTAGGTTTGTTCTTAGCTTCATGAATTTTATTGATGACTTTTTAAGTATCCCACGATCAAGATTTATGAGGAATCTCGTTATGGTGTAGTCAGAAACTGCCAGTTGAAAAGCCAGTAGGTTTTGTCGAGAATAGTGGTTATCTCAGATATAATGTTGGAAATAAAATATATCTATGTCACAGATTCGTATATGAATGGTTCGTGGGAGAGGTGATCAAGGATGGTCTTGTGATTGACGGCATTGACGCAGATCCTAAAAATAATTATTTATGTAATATTCAAGCTATCACTCAAAGTCAGAATACTGAACGTGGTTTAACCAGGTTTTCTAAGTCCGTTGGAAAAAGACCTGTAAAATCAGTGAATGCTGAGACGGGTGAGGAAAATATATTTCAATCAATGAATGATACCGGCAAGTACTTTTATATTTGTATGACCTCGTTTCGAAATGTAGCAGAAAATATTACTAAATCACGCTTTTCAAAGTGTCCAAAAAATAATTCGGTTTGAATATATCTAAATCGAAGAGAGGCAACTCCACCGCAGATGTGAAAGGCTGATAGTTACTCCCCTTGATCTCAGAGATTTCGTAATGTTTTTTTTAATCGTTACATTTTACAGAAATAAACTGACCTGTTAAGTAGAACTGAATTCGATTTGTATTATTCTTTTGCGATCTAAACCCACTGTATGTGTTTTAAAGAACTGTATTATTTATTTGCAATCTAAAACCACTGTATGTGTTAATGGTTTCTTACACTATATAATAATTCTGAAATATATATATATATATATATATATATATATATATATATATATATATATATATATATATATATATATATATATATATAAGAAGAAGAAGACGTGGTGCAATGGTAGAGCGTCCGATTATACTGTCGAAAATCCAGAGGTTCGAATCTAGTAACAGACATATTGCTGACGGTTGCGTAATAGCATTTTTTTCTTCTATATAAGTGTACACTATTTCCACGCCGTCACCACAGTGTGGTGTTGTTTTTGCACCACCGGATTGATTTCGTGGAGGGAGTGTGCAAAAAACTGTTCAATATAGAGAAGACCTCCTGTATGTTTTGCCGTCCTCCTGTATATAACTATATATAACTGTAAATATTTATGTACTCATTGAGCCTACTAGAATGTCATAAGGTAATCTAGGGGTTCATATGAGAAATGTGCCATCCTCCTGTATATAACTATATATAACCGTAAATATTTATGTACTCGTTGAGACTCCTAGTATGTCATAAAGCAATCTAGGATTCATATGGGAAATGTGCCATCCTTCTGTATATAATTGTATATAAATGCACTGTGTCGTCATTTATCAAACACGCGCTCTTGAACCTGATAAAATGTTGTTTGACGGGCTAGAGGTTCACATAATCTTTGTGTTTCGTGCTGCCCCTGAGCCTAATAAGATGTCAGAATGCATCTTAGGGTTTGATATGGAGTTGTGTTGTCCTGTATGCGTGACCTCGGAAATTTTTAAGATTGCATAGGGCAACTTAGGAGTTCACATGGGTTCGTTTATGTGTATATCTAAGCCCTGCTAAATTGTCATAAGGCAGCTTAGAGGGAGCGGAGATTGTGCTGTCAACATATCATGTATAATTATGTAAATTATTTTTTAAAGATATATTATTATTTAATGAATATTGAAAATATTAATGATGTAATTTCTGCTATTACAAATTTGAAAAAATCAACGAATACATTTATCCTTATCCAATAAACTAAATTGTGATAAAATTCTTTCAAATTTTGAGTATTCATAAGAGCTTAAATCCGGAAATAGTATACTCTACTGACGGAATATAGATGTATCAAGCTAATCCTGCAGGCTGTTCACGCATCATTAGCAGATAATAGCGAACTAAGTCAGTTCGTACCCGTGTTTTAAAGCAGTAGACAAAATAAGATCGGAATTATGAAAAGACTATGAAACAAATAAAAAATATTACCATACGTATAAGGCAACTATAAAAGATTATAGAAAACGAAAGTCCAGACCCACTTCCTAGTAACGATGGCGGCTTCTAACTAACGAAGTGAAAGTAGGTCAGCACGGAAATATTCTAACTGACACTTTTCTTTACTACTAAAAATAATGAAAAATCATGCTAATTCTGATTAGGGTATTTACTACTTTAAATCGTGCTCCTTGATTTCATCAAGGCTGACAGATTTGCTAATTCATCAAGGCGTTTCATTTTGTGTGGAATTTCTTCAAAATGAAAACTATTCTGAATCAGAAATATCCTTGCGTTTAAGATCTTATATACATACTTATTTGTAATTTCTCTTGAGATAAATCTATAAGATTAGAGTTTTGGTCCGTAAGCTTGAAATTTATTCTAGTTAGTAGTGAATTATGGCATCATAAATATATGAGGTTTACTGGTACTTGTATGATCAAACTTCCAGGAGATACTTGAGGAGTGAATGTATACAGAATATATCGCTGTTGTGCCTAATTTGATAGTTTTGTGTTTGTTTGATAACTTCCATCAACGGCATCACACACAAGATTGACCGCGATCACAGAGGCTATATATACTATTCCTGATGATATATGTCTACCACCGCCATACGGCTCTTTGTTGTATCTAAGGATATTATCCACTGATTCATTGTTCCATGCGGCGAGTATTCGAGGAAAGTTTTCATTGATATTACTATGAAGGTCTTTAATATTATTTTCTTCTTCTTCTTTACCAGTCTCTATAATAAAATAGGCAAATCCATTTTCAGTATCTCTTTCTATTATGGAATAAAAAGCGAGAAATTGTTTTCTAGGACGTCGAATTGAATTAACATGTTGAGATACTAAAGTACGAAAGTCTTCAAGAAAGATAATACGACCAGATTCTTACTGATTGAGATGTTGTAACATTCGCATTATTTGTTGTTTTAAATCTACGTTATAATTATGTCACTACGACGTAAAAAGATTTTGTAGTTGCTCGATTGTTTGTTTGATTTCATTATTGATAGAAATCGATAAATAGTTTAAAACCTTTAGAATATCTCTTCTCGCCATGGTAAACATAAACATCGTATTCATCACTAGTTCCCTTCCATGGATATAGTTTTCGATATTTGGAAACTATAATAAATGACTTTACATCTGTTATAAAATCTTCTGTTTTGGGGTTTTTTGTTTTGGTATTAATGATTGTTTCCAAGGAGAGGTATTAGGCCATCCTAGCACTGTTCTGATCGATGCTTGATATATATCCACGACGTAATCAAGAGAATGTATCTCTATTGTGGCTGACAAGGATGGTTCGTGAACAGTTATAGCTATCTTTGATTCTTTTCCTGTTATGGATTATTCATCATTGATATCATCGACATCATAACTTCCTTTGGAAACAGAAACAATTGCGCCAATCAAGGGGTTCCATCCGATTTATTTTTATTTCCAAAAACTAGATAATTATTTTTCTGTTGACCCGCGAATGATTTTGAAGGAATATTTGGCCAACTGTAGTATACTCGTAATTGGTTAAGCACGATTTCCTTTACTGGAATCGCAGCTGGAAAATTCTTGCCTGGGTTATTTGTGCTGTTATATGTTCCTGTAGTTCCAGAGACATTAAAATTTTCATTCTCTTTCAAATTGTTGTTTGTTATCGCGGATTCGTAAATCCAAGTCATCGCCGTGAACTCGTCATCAGATATTATTTTGTCGTTAAGACTCTTTGACAGCAATGATGATAATTGGGAATATGCAGTCGTCGCGGTACGTTATTTAATTACATATTCGTTAAATTTATTCTGATTGCATGTGGATTTTATTTTTGCAATTATCTTAGCAACACCTGCTACTGTTGTTGTCGCTAAATAGCAACAAACTAGTTCCAGCAATAACATATAAAACCGAGTATACAACTATATCAACAATGACAATATGTCTACGATATTGATTTATTTTTGTTGTATACACGTCAATGAGATTTTTCAGTTTAGTTTGTAATTGTTGCACTTGATTGTATCTATACTGAAGGCCGTTCATTATATTTTTTTACTTAAATCAATACAAATTCTACATACCATGTGATTGACGCTGATGCTAAATTACAACTATTAAGGGTTATTGTAAATGTTTCTGTGGATCCATCTTCTATTATTGCATCTGTATTATTAACACTATTAGACGTACTTGATATATTAAACTGTACTGTTAAAATCAGAGTTAATCTATAGATACCCCGGACAGATGCGGTAAATTGAACGGTGTTATTTTGAGGTGTCCAGGCGAAAGACCCATGTTGTGTCGAGTACACCGTTTGTATATGCGGTATTTTAATCTTATCAAGCCTCTCAGCGATAGCAGCAAAATGACTAACGATATTATCCTGTGTTTGTTTAACTGTCTCAATATTCGTCTTGATATCAGACAGTTTTATGGGGATATTTGGTGGTTTTCCAAAGAAATTATCCGCGATAAGATCAAATTTTCTAAAATTCTTACAAAGATTTCCAAACGCGCCTACATTACTAAGTGTCGTTAGTTTATTCCAGTTCATGTTGAGCTCGCCTGTCATTGTATCACCTGATTTTTATACTCGACTACGGATATTATCTAATACAGTTGGAAAAAGAACTTCGTGTCTAATCTTATCAGTGAAATCAAATAACTCTATGGAGTTTTCGGTTACTCCATTAAGTCTAATAATAATATCGTTCAATGAAAGATTGATCGTTTTTAATTTTCACTGCTTGTCTTGAAATATAACCACCTCGTTTCGATCCACATTTGCAAGATTTAACAGTTCGGATTATTCGTCGCTGATGATTTTTTCACATTTTCGCTTGATATTTCAGTGGGGGGTATTTTGTCTCGAGACAGACCTTCCGTAAATAGCTACCATTATAATTAGATTAATTCTTTAATCGGTAGATTTCCAACGCTGACTTATATAATCGTGTACAGTTTTTCAGGTGGTTTGGTTGATTTTGAAATAGCGTCGACATTAATTACTTTTCTGCTGCATTTTGGTTGGTCAGTTATTGTTTATGTTTGTAGCGTTGAGTACCAAACTGGAACTCGTATATCACTAATGTATTTTATAAATTCATTTGGTGGGGCTCTAACCCATACGAATCGAAATAAATAATTTCACGTGGATCATTCGCACATGCAATTCAGTGAGTTCCGGGTCCTGTGTTATCGAGATTATTGATACCGGTTTCAACGCGTGTGGTTGTTTTGGTAACTGGTCTCGCATAAAAAAGCCTCTAAATTTTATTATATTTAGTTGTTTAGCAGCATCGAGTAAATCAAAATTTGACAGCGGTATTAAAGCGTTTCCTACGAATAAATACTCCCTGGTAATCTCAGGCCGCTTCCATAAGTGAAACGACTCCCTGGTAACCTTAGACCTTTTCCCTTTTTCTAATTCCTTTCTTGTGTAGAATTCCTTTCCAAAAAACTGTATTTACTGCAAGTCCACCAACAGTACCAAGTGCAGCTCTAATTTTGCAATGGCAGGTGCGGCCGCGGCAATCAATGCTTCTAAAACAGCGAGAAGTGCAAATATACTACCTGATTTAACTGTATCTTTAATTGCACCCGCAGATAGACTAAGTTGAACACCCGTTGTTTCTTTGTTGTTTTTGTTTGTTTTGTTTGTTTTTTTTTTTTGTTTTTTTTGTTTGTTTTTGTGGGAGGTTTTCTGTTTTTTTTATAGGTTGCATCATTAAAATGCCTACAGAACGCGTTGTCAGTGATTGTTTATTTTCCCCAACAGTGATCTGATCGTGTTTTAGCGATATTGAAGTTCCACATTATTTAGCTGAATCCGATTGTAAATTTTTAATCTGACCAGGAGTGAGAGTAACACTTGACTATATGACATTTGTAATAATACGAGTGATCTGATTGTATTACATATTTTCTACTAAGCATCAATGAGTTTCATTCGTCCATCAACACCCTCAAGTAACATCGATTTGTCACTGAGTATAAAAGCTATTGCTCCGTAATTAGAGATAAGGTGGGATGGAGCAACCGGAAGAGTTACACGACCTCGGAAGTGTATATCAACAACACTCTGGTTAAATCAAGATGTTCCAACAAAAAAGTAATACATTGGATATAGGTTTCTAAAATCTAATTGCGATATTTTCAGACCAGTATTTACATTCAGATCACGTCAAATAATTGTCAACAATGATGATATGCACGTGCTATTTGTTTTTTCCGTAATTAAGTAAAATATCTTCGGATCGTTCTTGTTGGCCGTTTATTCTTAACGAGACTTCAGAAACACCCAGTTGATCAAATATCATATGACTCCGCTCTTGAGAATTTAATCGTGTATTATACTGTAGCGTAACAAAAATATATCGAGGCGCAGAAACACTCTGCTGTGATGCCATATGCCATGATAATACTGTTAAAAGTAATCTGAATACTATCTGTCGTCACTGTTAACTATGATAATAATGATTTATCACCTGTATCCATAAATGATAATAATTTGTCCTCTGCAGCGTTTTATGGAGTCATTACTGGCATCCACAATGAGAGTTTTGTTATATTTACTTTACCATCAGCAACACCATCAACATGCCAGATTGCATCATTATCGTCACCTTTTCTTACGAGGACTACTGAGTGTTTAGCTCCAAAGATAATTTTTTGTACATTTCTGCAAAAATCAAATATATGAGACAGTGGAATTTCACGTGAAAATAATCTAAGTGCCCCTTTCAACATTGCTGCGCATGTTAAAATCCCTAGATTAAAAATAGCACTAACATCTCTTATAATATCAAAAGCAGAACCTGGTCTAGCGTCATATCCAGCTGGTTGTGGTTTAGATGCAGTAGCTTATGGTGTCCTCATTTTGACATACTGAACACTATCAGCGTTATCAGTAATTTCCTTAGCAAATAGCATTGATGGACCGGCTGATCTTGTATAATCATCAGAATATCTAGCTAACTCCACTATTGTTGTGGCAACATCAACATCATTCTGATTCAATCTCTCTTCTATCAATCATATATGTAGCGCTACTAAACAACGTCATAATTCCATTGCTAACAAAGCCAACTCGTGCATGATCTGCATTAGCCGCAACATTTGTTACAAGTTCTCCTTCTACTTCAATAAATGCTTCAGCGGGTAGGAACTATCTATTTGTATCCTGATCTTGAAGTTCAATTCGTTATCGTTGATTCGGTTGTATTGCAATATAAGAATAAAACTGATAATCGCGTACTGATTCATCTTTGAAAACCGGTGCGTCTTTGTCAAATGTGGAGTCGGGTGAAGATTTGAACATTTATTATATATTTCTCGATCTAAATCGCGATCTCAAACCACTCCCAGTATTAAATTTGCAGTAATATTTCTATGTACTTGATCAGATCCTTCATTTATCAAGGCTGCTAGTTTTTAATCCACGGCTTGGTTTATTATTTTACTAACATTCGCGAGCATGATTTCCGTAGACGGTAATTTCACTGGTAGTTGTGTTTTTTTTGTCGTATTAATCGCGATAGTCTTTCTTTGACTGCAGATAACGCCTCACTGGCAATATTACCAATAGCACCAGGAGCATTTTCACCAATAACATTAATAGCTTTCATCGATTATTGTTTTACAATTGGTGCTAATTAGGGAGCCATTCTTGTATATAAGCTTTCAATAACGTTACCAAGATCATCTCCGTAAATTGTTCTATAAACGGGTAATCGCGAGTTTATTGTTCTGATCATGACAGGTTTATGATAGTGCAGATGTATGATCATCTTATTTACTATCTTTAAGTCTAATCGTGGTGACATTTAGTCACTATGATAACCACCAACAAGCTCGTAGATACATTCTCGATATACGCCGATAAACATGTTGAAATAATATCAGTGGTTTCATTGTTAATTTCCTGAGAATTATTTCCAGCTTGTATTACTTCTATGAAATTTTCTAATCGTGCTATGTCGGAAAGAATATCATTTGAACAATCAACAAGACCATTCCATAAAAGCAGCTACCAGTAGCAACAGGAGCATCATGAAATTCTTCTTCTTGTTGCGACGGAGGATGTTGATAGGAAGGCTCTCGCTTGCAAGATTTTTGTTTTTTTTATTTTGCTGTTGTTGTTTTTGTGCTTGTTTTCGATGCTTTTGTTCTTCAATTTTTTGTTTTGTTTTAGTTCTTCATATTTTTTATGTTTCGACATTCTTTTTCTATTTCCATAAGTCGTAACAATAAGAGCTGGAAATTCTTCTGGACTAGTTTTATCGATTGCTTTTAAAACCTCTTCAGTAAATTTATTACGTAATTCTTCAACTATTTCTTCGTCGGTTTTTTTCCGGACCAGATTTGAAGTTTTACTAGCTGAAGTACTTGACCAGAAAGATTTTGTAAAAGTCTCGATGTTTCTCCAGTACTTTTTGCTATTTTTTCAAGTTCAGGAAGAGAACCTTTTTACTCTTCTTCTCCTTTTTTTCCATATATAACTTTTTTAGTAGTTGCAGTAATAGGTTTAAACAATTTTTCAGAACCTTCTGCAAAATCAACTTGAGATTCTTGTCTTTCTTGTAAATTTCATCTTACAGAATCAGGGACGGGTATAAATTTCTGAATCGTCGCTAGTCTTTTTCTTGCCCACCAGGTAGTTAATGATAAACCTACCTTTACTGATATATGATATGATTTAATTCGTAGCAGCAGAGAGTGTTCGACTTAAAATATGCGTTTTAAAACAAAAACAATCACGCGTGTAATAATAACCCGTAAGAGATACTCTTGGAGAATACCTCGGAGAATAACTCGGTTAGATAGAAGCTTTGGTTCTTTTTTTTTTTTTTTTTCGTTATTTTTTCAGTTTCGTAGGAGACTTTAATTTACCAAATAGACGCCTATAAAACGTTGTCCGATTCGCCCCTTCTGCTGCTACACAGGTGAGATGGCCGTGATAGGTAAAAGACGAGCGTTTTAGACCCCTTTGCCACCCATGGAATCCTTACATGTTTATAAAATTCTATTAAATCATTGCACAGCAGGAATCTGTGTGCTTTTTATGCTTGTAAGAGGCACCACATTTATTTTTTGACTTTACATTTACTTGATCTTGCCATATTGAATGCATCACTGTATTGCTAAATAAAACATTAAGTATATTCGTTGTGGTCGCTGGTGTGTAATGCAGTATGTAGATGCTCGTATCGATTTTTGGCTTCATATTACTTGCGTCTAAGGCCAAACAAAGTGATTATAGCCATTTCGTAGGCCCTACACGACTTTAAAGAATTGTAGAATAATATAGAATTTTAGCGACGCTTACAACAATAAGAAAAAATGAAGATTGGATTCCAAATGTATCTCTATCAAGAAGCAGATTACACTAGTATCCTCAAATATCCATTTATATAATATCTTAATATTATTTGTCCTCAAAATGTTTGATACACGATACTAACGTTTAGCTTTATTTTCAACAATCTTCTCAAAGCACTTGACATAGTAAATTTCATCTTGATTTTAACAGAGCGATTTGTCCTTAAACACACTGCTGCAACTCTTATTGATCCCCATTACTACACGAGTACTCAAAGTATTACAAATGACATACAGCTTTATTGTAATAGATGTTCCTACTTACGGTTATCTTGTTCTTGTTGCTGCAACAATCACTATTGATATTGCAAAATAACATTGTTTTGACCATCATTTTGACCTTTAACATTACTGCCATCTGTACTTATTTGAATTATTCTTACATGTCCGATTCTGTGATGTAAACATTTAAATTGCAAGTGCTGCTCGACCACATCTTTTATTGTTTATTACTGGAATGCATGCCATGTTTTATCGCCTTATCATAGACTATACACAATTTGCCGTGTGAAAACGTTCGCCAAACCAAAATTAATGAATATGTTAGATACAGGAATTAAATGTTGGATCTATTCAAAACGTGTAATCGCAAAAGTATAAATACTGGCTTCACACAATGTCACTTCAGCGTAATATATTAACTATATGTTGGCTTCATCTATCGTCAGCAATTTGAAGAAAAAACAATGTATTATTTAGTCTTCCATTATAAATGAAGAAACGGAAAACACATTTTACCAGAAAATATTGTATTCTCTGTTCTATGCAATTTGTAAAGATTTGATAATATTTGTATATTATATTTAAATGGCTGCAGATCATAATCGCACTTCTTGAATATATACGTCCTGTTACTGTATCTGTTGGAGAGCCAACCAGTGAAATACATCCTGCATTCCAAAAAGCAATTGTAAAGAACCATCCTATTAATTTAGAATACTGTGACTGTACCAAAGATGTCGAAGATAGCATATATCGAGGTAAAGTAAACATTGAAGTATCCTACAGAAGGTTAAGACCTTCGCTACAATGTTTCACATGACTGCCCTACAAAATTCCAAAATACTTCAATTTTCTTCGTCACAGAGATGGATCACTGGATATCAATCACACCAAATTATCACGTGAGTCAGATAGTCAGTCTAGTAAAACTCCGTTTTCATAATTATTATTTTATGCAAGACACTACCTTTCTCTCCTGTTCCAACTGAAACTGTAATATCAATCCCAAATTATTCACTCATTTTATGTACGACAGTCTTTTTAAAATCCGATTTGTTACTGATAACTCCTCAAAATAATCATGAATGAATCAGTAATTAATTATTTCTTTACATGATCCAAAAGCAATGTAATCTCATAACGACAATTTCTTCCCATCCAAATAGTGTCACAATATACATTATATGTTAACAAGTGCACTTCCCATAGCAATACTAGGAATCAATGGTAATAATCAGTTGTCAATAAGTACATACATGTTAAAACTCATTCCGATAAATATATTCCAAATGGTTTGTTTTGTATTAAATTAAAACAATTAATACATACAAATGTCAGCATTTGGAATGCTGGATGTGTTTATGTTGGGAATGTTGTCAAAAGTGACATATCTAAACATAATTATCTTGTCAACATTAATCTTTCAGAGACCATAGTTCAGTCAATGACGAACAAAACGTCCAAGACTTTACAATCTATGTGACATCGCAAGTGGAGGTGGGGAATTCGCTAATGACCTTGTTAGAGTGAATTGGATACACCAAGCAGATTATGCTTCAGAGTAATTACCTTTTATTGAGTTAGCCATGTTTGTTGGTTTAAGATAGAGAAGTGTCGATAACATTTGTGTCATAAGAAGTATTGGTTAAAACGCTCCGGAGTGATTTATTGAACTGATACAGATAGACTTTTGTTGGATTAAAACCAAAAACTGTCAAAAACATGTTATCAGAAGCCGTGTATCAACGGATTAAGTTGTTACTGCATTGGTAGTAAAATCTGCCAGATTAGCCAAGTCCACATTATCTTTCAGATATAATTTGTGGCAAACGATTACCCAAATTATTCATTTTTAAATATTATAAACTTGGTACAATGTTACGTTTTCTTGCTTATATTTTCTACCTTCAGAAATAAATTTTCCATTTTCCCTAGTAACATTTAAACCCTTTCACACATTAATAAATCTCAGCATAGTTCGGGTTCGAGTCTCGGGCTCAACCAATGTTGGTATGTGAGAAAGCTTGCCGGTAGCTGGGTCGGTGGTTCTTTCCGGTGTTTTTCTAGGTTCTTTCTCCACCATTAATACTGGTCGCCATGTATTGTCTATCTTGTACTGAAAACGATGTTAATCTCTACAACAACATAAACAACAACAACAACAACTGCATAGTTCTCTTATCTGTAGGAATAACGAGACAAGCAACATGAACACTGAGCCGGTTATAATTGTAATATGGAACATGTAGATGCAGGTGTGAGAATGGCACGTGATGCACATAAAGACTTTGTTTTAAGGTTGGTGAATGCATGTATATATGCTGTAAAACGTTTGCACATTGCACCTACTCCGCATGGATGCTAAAAAAGAGGTTTGGGCTCGAATCTTTTTTAATTTTGTAGATGAAACAGTTGTACCCAATTATAAATTATATTTGCGGGACTTCAAAAAGATGTGAGAGGACAACTGAAGGTTAAATTAGTGAAGAAAACGCGATAATGTTTGAATGATTTTGTACTAACAGTAGAGACTTACAACTCCATTTGGCATTATATTAAAAAGAGTATAACAAGGTAATAATACAGTAGATATTTTTTGTGTCTGATCTTTTTACGATCTGTAATGTGCGTGTTATGATTCACATTTTTATCCTAGCTTTAACAATTTTTCCGTCATATTGTTACGATGTATGTAGTGTGGCAGTTTATATTGATGTCTAGCACTGGGGCATCATGTCGCAGACATGTAGCATGATGTCCCACCAGTCCCATTATCCTGACACCAGGCCGACCAATCATAACCCTAACCTTTTAATATTGAACGGCAAGCGAGGCAGCTGTTATTACCATTTTTATAAGTTTTTGGTATGGCTTGGCCTAGGATCGAACCCATTATTTCCTTCATACAAGGCGGTCTAAACACTAGGCCACCGAAGCAGTGATCTGTATGAGTTACATTGATGGTAGTACTTGTATTTATAGTTATACGTGTTACGGCTTTATAATACTCCTCATATGTGAATCATTTACACTGATTATACATAATTTAACTTCAGGGTATCGGAAAACATTTATTTCTTGAAAATTTAGTCATTAGTAAATAAAGATAAATCCACAATATTACCATCAATTTTCTAAATGCTTGTATTGATGCCATGTTTGGGAACATGAAAACGAACACATTGTATCGGTACATAATCGTGTTATCATTTGCATAAACATTTTGTGCATGCACCCATTATGGATCAAACATTACATACAAATATATTAAAATAATATATACACATTAATATATATATATACAGTAAGTAAAGTAGGTATACTTGCCATTTAATTTATACTGTGACTTCTAAGAAACGGGATAATTTGATACACTCTTGTTACTGTGACAGTGTAAACATTTTCCGTGTCTTAATAACCTTTCCTATTGTCGTATTTTGTACAGTGCATTTTTGTCCAATATTTCTTCTGTGTACGACTCGACAAGGTTCATTCAGTATAATTTTTGTCAATTTCGTACGGGATGCTATTTTCATACATATGTGATTTGGACCGATTAACACAAGTTTATGTTAAGCGTCTATTGTTCGGCTTGATTTTCTTGTAATATATTTGCAACTTTTCTCCTATACATTTTCAAAGCGCTTACTTTTATATACATCTGTTATTATTCACATGGTCAAGGAAGTTCAATAGTTCCAGTCTTTTTGATGCCTTGCGCTAACACAAGTTACTAAAAGATTATCATTGCCACACTTTGATCGAAGTTAATTAAATATGATAGTCATTGAGAAAATTTGGTGGAAATGTACTGAGTACAATATGTTTGACAATGTCACGAAATTGTGATAGACCGCTATAAATTTGTATATATGGTCAAAAATGTAATTGGATTTCGCTGCCGCATACAGCGTCACCCGAGGGTGGTTTATTTTTTATTGGCTCTAGTTTTTTCGAAATACTGAGCGCATCTCAACCCATGATGCATGTGCATATTGCCTGCAGTTTTAACCTAAGTACCTAGCTGCGCATATCTGTCACAATTCTCTCAAAACATTACATTACAACAAGTCTAGTCAGGAAGCTTACCACTTTACGGGAGTAGAATCTTCAGCTGTAGAGGTATTAAAGTTTATGATTGTATTCTTATCGCTATTCCTTTTATATGACAGAATTGTTTTATATATCAGGTGTTTTAGAATTTATTCTAAATTCTACAAAGTAAATACCTAGGTTAGCGACATGATATTAGAAATACTATAGTCTGCTTCGAGATAGATATTTGTTGTAACTGAACAGAAAAATTAAATTTAATTATATGCTGCATGCATTTAACGTTTAATGTAAATGGGTAACTAATTTATGTGCGCGCATGCGGAACATATATGAATATAGAAGTACTTAACCGTGTTATATGTATTACACGGTTTAGTTCTTTTAATTTTAGCTGCCTTGTGTATGGTTGGGTGCTGCCTTACATATGCCTTGTATATATGGATGTGTGATGTCAAGTCGTAGAACTCTGTGTGGATTCTTGTGACGTATACGCTGTCTGGTGACGTGGGTTCGGAAGAGTGTACTGGTGTTCTCAATGCGAGGGACCAAGGCTTCGCGATCATCGGGTCTGTGTGAAATGTGAGGGCTCTCAAAGGATCCTTCAACAGACAGGGAGGAGTGGACCATGCGTGGTGACTCCTTGACCATTGACTAGAGCGGGTGGAACCGGAGATACATCTTGGGCGTATAATGGGCGCCACGATAGTTATACAATACGTGTTCCATGTTATTGCTATTGCCATTTGAGCCAAAATATCACCAGTTTCATATCAAAATCGTTATATGAACGATAAATTCATAATTTCAAGTTTAAATATCGTAATCGTTATATGAACAATATTATTATAAATTACATGCCTTTATATTGCTAAATCGTTATGGTGGCGCTCTACAGTTTCGTACTTTGCATAGGGTTAGAATTTTAAAGAAAAATAATTTTCTGGGATTTCTTCACTGGTTATACTGGCAATATAATAAAGACTTTGTATATCTTAGGTGTTGGGAGAAGAACTATCAATTCCCTTTATTTTGATGTATGATTGATGGGTGTACTTTAGGTTCTAGAGTATACAGCTTGGGCTAACATAAGATGTGCTCATGTAAACAAACTGCTAGCTCCGCATGGTCATTTTCACTCCCTGGACTTCAGAGGTAAATTGTAGAAAAATGGTACGATAACTTTTTTTACTTTTCAGATATTTTGTAATTTGTTCATTGCACTTTCAGAAGCTGATATTGCCTACTTCAGCAAAATTCGTTTTCCCTAGTTTAATAACTGATAAAGTTAGTGTACTTTTGATTAATTCTGGCTTATTTTTCAAGCACATGGGAGCATCCATTTTGTTATACCATGCGCTTAGATCATTTACAATTTCCACAAGTGCAGTATCCAAAGAAATATCAGCCACATTACATCAAAGTAGCATTGAGATATGCCAACATTATCTCCATTGTGCATGTTACAAATGCAAACAACTTCACCTCACATACGTCACTATCTGAAAAGTACATATTAACTGGTGAGCGCCCCCTATATGAGCGATCAAATCAAAATTACAGGTATTTATATCTCAGTCTCGTTATACGAGCAATATATTCGTAAATTCATACATATACTTGTATTTGCTGATCGGGTGATAAGACGTTATTCACGTTAGTTTCAAATTCCTTTCGTTGAAATCATGCTTTCAGTTTTTTTCATTGAGTTACTTGTTATTGATAGTTCCATGTTAGGAACTTTACAATTTTCCTTATCATTTGTTTATAATGGTGTCAGATTTGTTTATATTTAAATTGCCTTTTTAAATAAACATCTTATTAACGCAGTTGCTTTCAGTGTCTTGACTAATCCAGTCCAAACCCGGCTTCATCCTGTGACAGACAACTTGTAACTGATTTCATAGATTTGCCCCTAAGAAAATGGATTTGTTGAAGCAGTGTGCCCTTTTCTGTACATCGAGCTGATGAAGGCTGATAAAGGTAACGTCTTCTCCTGACCATTTGCGCAACACGTGAGGTGACCACCGCCATGCTATGCGAGTTTTCTGTCCAAACTACCTTTTGTGTTGTAGGCCCTATGGAGTGCTCATATCGCCCACATTCTATTAAATAATCTATAAAGCATTTAATTGCAACCGCCATTTTTTTTTTGTTTAACGAATCTATACTTGCCAAGACTGTATTTATTTTATCCACATTCGGAATGCAAAGCGTTGTCTTCTGCTTTTCAATGTTTACTCGGAACACGTTCAACCGAGAGATGCCTCTAGTATAATTTCACGTGGAGTTCCAATGGTCGACAAAAGAGAAACAAAATTTTGTCGTGGGAAACAGGATATTTTATTTCCTGGCATTATATAATCTGAGCGCTGATCGTTGGCGCTGTTACTTATATGAGGAATAAAGGAATAGCTGTATGAACCTGTAAACTAGCATAATAAACAACGCGAAGGTCAATGTGATAAGTTTACTTGTTAAAAAAAATTAATGTTCATTCTTGTTTTATTAAACGATTTATATTTTAATAAAAAGCATTCAAACTCTGCTGACCAGTTGAAATGTCATTTATTTCAACTCCATGACACTTAGGATTTAAAACGATAGCGTCATATGAAAGTACGTAACGTCATAAATAGAGTATCTCATATGGGTAATGATATACGAATGAATTTATGAAATGAGTTGAATAATGTCCAGCTTTTGCAAGCCAAGACTTCCAAATGCTGGATATTATTCAACTGGTTTCATAAATTTGATATTAAATCATTACCCATTTTGAGATTCTTTTTATAATATAGTTTTTTTTCCCCAGTGGATATTATTTAGATAGAAAGAAAAACGAATAATTGCGCTCATTCTGACATACGGTGCACTTTTCATTTGTTCTGCATAACATATAGACCCTAACAAAGTTGAACTAGGAAAAGTATATTGCACTTTTCTACAATATATAAATCAAATAAAAAGCTTAAATCCGAATAAACAGAACAATTTATAATTTCAAAATCATTTTTACAACAAAAAAAAACAGAATGATGATATGTTACACAGTAGGCATAGATTATTTGATATGTTACACAGTAGGCATAGAGTACATGTTTATATTAGAATGTCCTTTTCAGAACAAAACATAACATTGTTGCGATTTTCATGTACAATATGATTATTTGATGGAGACATTCACTCATTTACTGCAATGCATTTGTGACCGGATATTTTCACTATTTGGCAGGAACAAAAGACTGCAAAGAAGACATAAACACATTTCTTTTTTAGTCTTTTTTGCATCCCATATATATTGCATAAAGATGCTATGGTTGGATAAAGTTGTATCCATTTATGTAAAAAAAAAATCTGTGGTAGATTATATATATATGTTACAAAAGTACCGCCCTCCCCCACCCGACATAAAATATGTAATACCCATAGTTTTACATATTGTAGTTTTACGTCAATTGTCTCATTAACCATGACTTCTACATAAAATAACAAACCCCAGTGGGGGTAACATATCCGAGATCATTTTACCTCAGTTTCATTTCGCGAGTCGAGTTTACAAAATGTCCGTCAAAACAGTTCATTCAAAAGATAACATTCCAGAAAGCGGAGTTAAAAGCGTTTCCCACTATCCCAACAAATCAGTAAAGAGGATACTGCGTAATAATTTCATGGGCTTAATTAGCCTAATCAGTATCACATAAAGTGATATTTTACCTTGTGGTAATATCAAAAATATAAAACTGCACATACTGTAGGAAAACTGTACCTATTATGTAATAATAATGAAAATGACATACGACATAAAAAGTAAGACAATCATGTGACGTGCCATCCATGAAAAGCTATCTCTCGCTGGAATAATATAATGAGTCTGTTAGTTACTAAATATATCAACTGTGCAATGTAGCTATTGTCAGTAAGGTGCATTTAGACACCTCATATATCATATTGATGAAATTATAAGGTTTGACAACATGATGTGATATCGAAAAAAAGACACAATACCCATTTAATCATACTTGCCTAATGTGTTGTTCGATACAAATACCCAAAGTCTGTGATGCCGTATCGCACACCTAACCTGTAACGACTTTTCAACTTGAAATATTTAATAATAGTTCACTTATAAAATATATGGAATGATTTATTTACTATACTTTTGAAACTATTCAATAATGTCAACATATGTGTGTAATGCTAAGGAATGCACTAAATAATAGGCAAAAAAAAGCTACTGTTATCGCTGGGGATAATACGAGAGTACTGTTAGCAGCAACAATAAAATTATAAGGATTTCGCTGCATCCACTGCCACGTAATTAGAGTTAGTTGAGCTTGGCGACAATATTTTGTACAGAATGTTTGACGAGTCCGTTTTTTATGTAGAACGCATAGTTATAATAACTACATCTTCTTCAAATGTTTTTGAGCTTTATTTATTACTGGGACACAAACAGAGAAATGTAAGGTTGTTTACATTTTCAATTTGTGCGACTGTTAAAGTAAAAAAAAATAGAAGAAAATCTAACAATAATAATTCGAAGGTTTCTGCAAAAACTATCAAAATCAACATTAAAAGTTTTATCTTCTGACATATGCAGTTTAACTATACCTGAAAACTATGAAAAACCTGTTTATATTTGTTTGAGTGGAAAGTTGTAAAAAAATACACAATTCTGGAAACCTTTATACACGTATAACTGAACTTAACGACGTCTACTGAATCATTATATGGACCTATATTCAGACAGAAGGACAGACGTATGTTCACAATGAGATCTACTAATTTAATTTTAGATCTGTCATAAATTTGCAAAATAAAAACAAATGTTTGAGTACAGCAACCTTAATATATATATATATATAGCAAAACTTTGGACATATGTATATTGAAGTGGTACTAATATAGAAATATATCTTTGACTTAGCAAAGCTTTCTGATATAGTGCTAAAGACCAGTAATACTAACATATCTTGTACTTAGGTACATACAGAAGCCCCATTGAAATCCTTACGATCGTGTAGCCGTAAATGTAATTGCTTGATACTGGAGTTATCCTGCGGTTCCATCCAAATTAGATAAAGTTAACATAATAGATGAAATGCGATTAATAAGTTCGTTTACATGTGTGCCTGGTATAAATTATATATCATTCCTTACAATTTGATCCTTAGTGTTTGAGCGTTTAGATAAGAATAATTTCAGGATAGACACGTGTCAGATTATATTCGATGCAGAGCTATGCAATTAAAATAAAATGATGAAAGGTTGAAACAGTGATATAATTATCAAATAATACTAAGAGTGGTTAAACAATTTGTGGTCACATCAATGTCAGAAATTCTATAGCCATTAATAGTATAAACTGAATATTGTTCTAACACTTTAAATACTGATTGTAATTTTCTATAAGAAAGTACGAAGAGCCTTCATTACAAGCATCAGTTTGGTAGATGTAATATGGATTATATTTCTTCAGTTAGAAGTATACAACGATGTCTCAATTAGTCCCTTCCTACATTGATTCACTGTTATTATTGTGTCTGCCATTTCTGCAAGACAATGATCATATTACACACATTTTGGATTATGAAGTTGTACTTTACTACGACTGACAATTTAATTGAATCAATGGTTGTCACAAGATATATGTTGCCAATATTTTTTGACTTGTTAATTTCAACTGAGACAAGTGGAGAGAACTGGTCAGATGTTCAGCAGCACAGTGACTCAACGACCACACTAGGTCAAAAGACTGATGATGATGATGATGATGATGATGATGATGATGATGATAGTCTCAACTGGAAAAGTGATGCTGGTTATTCTCAAGTTGACAAGAATTATGGAATCCATTTTATAATGAATCCCTCACCCACTTCCACCAACAAATCTTGTGCAATTTCACCTAAATATATTTGGCATAATTTAATATTCAGTTAACATATATTGAATGTGCATTTAATTTTAACAAACATACAAAAAGATAATTGTATTTTTAACAAGGTGTTACAGCATGTTATTGGGTTGACGATTTATTCCGGAATGAATGATAGACCTTTAGGCAAGCCACGAGGTGTTTCTGGCTTAAGGAGAAATATTTATACAGGCACAGTCACGATACGGATGGCCTGGTCCATACGGCCATGCATGTGCCAAACTCTGGAAACGTAATTATATATATATATATATATATATATATATATATATATATATTCAAGTATGTAAACAAATATCCTAAATAAGGGGTTTCGAACACATGACTCGCGGATCTCTTAAACAAACGTATATTTAAATAATTTACTCATTGTTTCCAACACTTCAAGTGGCTACCTTTTCTATGAACCACTATCTCTGTATGAACAGATTTTACTGATATGGTCCTGTGGCCAATTATTGGTTCTCATATGGCACTCATGTCGAGTTGAGTTTGAGATTTCCGGTCTAAAGCAAAGAGTACTGATATTACTCGAACCAAACCACGCACAACTATACTGGTTGAAAGACCTGGTTTGTTATTGTTTTTAGTCCTCATTAACTATTATGGATTGAAGAAATTCTGCAGCGACATCATCGATCATAGAGATTCATAAGAATAATATTGATTGAAAAGTACGAAGCAAGTACGCAGCTTGACCTGTATGAAGCAGAGTTGATACTTCATATCCCATCCATGACATCAACTCAGTGAGATTTTCGTGTCTATTAAGCTTATAACGGATACCAATCAGTCATGGTTTGTGTCAGGAATGACCTTAACGAGAACTTTTTAATGATTTTTGTCGTCTTCCTCATGGACCAAAACGTTAGCAAATCTACTTCATGAGTGGTTGGTCACTGCAATCATAATTCCTTTTATAGTTATTAGCGTAAATGACCAACCTCAATGGACACGACTGATTGCATGACCATACATGCAGCAATGTCCAGGTAATAGTTATACATGCAGTAATGTTTAGGACATATGTTCTATATGCAATAATGTCTACGTAAGTCTTTTTATATATGCTAGTATGTCTAGGAAGTATTTAAAAATGCAATTATGTATAGGAAGCATCTATACGCAATAATGTCTCGGAAATAGTTAAACATGCAATAAAGTCATGGAAAGAGTTTTACGTGTCATAGCATCTACGAAACAATTTTATATGCATTACTGTCTAGGAAATAGTTAAACATGCAATACTATCTTGAAAATAGTTAAACGTTCAGTATTGTCTAGAAACCAGTTCTATATATAATAATGACAAGGAAAAAGTAAAACATGCAAGGAACTCTAAGAATGAGTTATATATGCAATAATGTTTTTTAAGCAGGTTTTCATGATATAATTTCTACGGAATATTTAAACATCCCATAATGTCTAAGAACAATTGCTATACGCAGTAATGTCCAGGAAAATGTTATGTATGCAGTGATGTCCAGGAAACACTTATACATACAACAATATCTAGGAAACAGTTCTACATGCAATAACGTCCACGAGATAGTTTAGCATAAAAAAATGTGTAGAAAATAGTAAAACATGCTAAAATGTCTAAGAAACGGTTTTATATGAAATAATATCCAGAAATAAGTTTTGTATACACTATGTCTTGGAAAATAAGTTTTGTATACACTATGTCTTGGAAAATAAGTTTTGTATACACTATGTCTTGGAAAATAAGTTTTGTATACACTATGTCTTGGAAAATAAGTTTTGTATACACTATGTCTTGGAAAATAAGTTTTGTATACACTATGTCTTGGAAAATAAGTTTTGTATACACTATGTCTTGGAAAATAAGTTTTGTATACACTATGTCTTGGAAAATAAGTTTTGTATACACTATGTCTTGGAAAATAAGTTTTGTATACACTATGTCTTGGAAAATAAGTTTTGTATACACTATGTCTTGGAAAATAAGTTTTGTATACACTATGTCTTGGAAACAGTTCTACGTGCAATAATTTATTGGAAATAGTTATATCTGCAAATGAAAAGTCTATAAAACATGAAAAGTACTAGTCCAATTTTACTCTCATATTTCCCACATACTGGACTGTTATGTTGGGCTGTTCGGTCTAAATTATGAAATTCTCCCAAACAACTCGGTAGCAGCATAAAACAGTTGCTTTAAACAAAGGCTACGACAATTAAGTAAATCTGATAAGTGTACAAATATTATTATCCTCTTATCCATAACAAATAAAATCCATTTCGTCTCTTTAAACATGTAATGCAAGAACCCTCTCTGATCAAAATCGAGATCTGTTTAGACATAAAACGGGATATGAAGGTTAGTGGAAATTTCTTAAGTACATGTATGCCACTACAACTAACATGTATCTTTTGTATGTGGTAATTTCAAATATGGTAGTCACTAATACACGTTTACGGTTGGGTAACCTATAATTTATATATGTACCCTATCAGATTAAAGGCTGCTTTTCGTGTTTGGGGAGAGTTATCGTTAGAAACATTAAATTTCGAACGAAGATTTCCTCTTTCATAAATGTGAAACCTATAATTTGATGGATGAATTGAAACATCAACAGAAGTTTAGACTCCCTTCAGCTCTCCGTTATATTGGAGATGTCGATTTTAATTAGATTGATACAAAATTGTCTACTAAATGTCTGTTGATAGCTCATAATACTCTCCTAGAGCACTATACAATCTAGCGAAAACTCGATAGGACTCGCCGCTTGAAGTTGCATTTATGCGACAAAACAACGCAGTCCAATGTAACCGTGCAACCTAGAGTTTTTGGTATACTTTCCCAACTTAATTATGATCGCTAACTAAAGCTAACTACTGTATGTTTTTAAAATGTCAGAATTCGCCTCCCGCCATCCCCCACCGCATTCTTTAGTCACATTTTCTATAGTTTATGGCGAATGTGCGCATGTGCTATACATTACGTGTATGACTTGAGTCAAACAAGGAGCAGAAAAGATGAATCATTTAAATCATTTATTGGTCTTTCTTTTTTAGAGTACGCATTCTGATTTTAAACTGATGTATGGCACGATTCGGTCAATCACAACTACCCCTCTTACAACGTATGCAAAGAAAGTGAAACGATGAAATTAGATAATTGATCAAAATAAAATACATCTTCGTTAGGTTCTGTCCCCTTTCCATACAATTTTTCTTTTCTTGCCAAGTAACGCTTCGATAATTATACTGGGTAAACAATTCTACTATTAACATCTTCTATGTAAGAAAGACAGTCCAATAAGGAAGAGCAGCAGAGGGGGCCGAATCGGACAACTTTGTAGAGGCGACAATTGGCAAAACGAGTCTTCCTACAAAATCGTAAAAAAGCGTCAATTTGGCAAACCAGAATCGTAAAAAAGACGCCAAAATCATTGTCGCACCCCCTCTGCTGCTATAGATTTAACACTTGCAATTTAGGATTTCAACCGAATATTTTATCAAGTCCGATACGATATCTTGATCTAGGATCATGCAAATTTATCGTTACAAATCCATGTGGGATAGACTGAGCGTGACTAAAGAAATTTCTAAAGAGATTAAAATCTATATCACCGCCGCACCAAGTCTGGTGAATATTTCGTAGCGTATGCGTATCAACTCCGTTAAACACTCATAATAAATTGCAATTATCTCTAATCACTTTTGGTATTTGAGTGTATCGTTGAGTAACATATATCACGTCAGTGCTTTTATGCCTACCTCTGGAAAATATCCTAGCAGGATTCCTTTGATTGTCTAACATGACATCATCATATACGACTAAATTGTTAATACCTCCATCAATATCATCAATGCTCGGTGCTTCATCGATATCGGTTATAAACTCAATAATATCTTCATCGATTTCAGATTTTGCTTTTCTCGTTAAAATCTTTTAACACGTCGTAGCATAGCTGTTCGTCTACACTCGGGGCTACTAAATACAATTTGTCCCATTTCATCCATCTCGTTATTAAATTAAGTAGCAGTTGTGTCTTTCCACTTCCAGATGGTCCGATTATAATCATACGAATAGAATTTGGTAGCGCTGCATGATGCTTAACTGGTTCTCTTGTTTTTATCGCCGAAAAATCAATTATATTCATATTATTATAACTAAATTATGGATCTATATTGTGTGAAATGTTGGAAATGGACACCAACTCTTGACCCAACGAAAGTTACCATAATAAATAAAAGAAAAGCGGTCACCGGTAAGTGTGAAATTTGTGGTGCAGAAAAATATCGATTTGTAAAAATAACTATGGATTATTCAAACATTTTGCCAATATCTTTGGAACCCCCTGGTGCATATGAGAAGTATTTACAACGCAGGAAAAACATGGCTACTGTGGACCAGTAATCAGACTCGACGACCAGGTTTTTATTTTTACTTCCATTAGATATAACATAATAATATCATGGATTTATATTGTGTGAAATGTAAGAAGCGTACTAGCAAAACGACTTGACGACGATTACAACTAAAAATAACAGATCAGCACTTACTTTGTGGTAAGTGTGTACAATGTGGTACAAAAATTTTTTTAGATTTGTTTCTAAGGATTTAAAATAAAACGAGGAGGTGATATTGCAGCCAAGTTAGTAAAACTACCGGGAACACTATAGGCAAAATATCCAGGAGAAAAACATCTTCCAGGGTATAGTTATTGTGGACCCGGGACCAGACTCGATATCCGACTTGACGATCAAAACCAACCCCGACCCGGTGAAAATCCAATAAACGCCATTGATAAGGCGTGTCATGCTCATAATTGCAATCGAAGTAGCTGGTACAGGAAAGTAATGTTTCGATTGGTCAGAATGTTACCATGTGATCAAAATGAATTGCGTTCATTTCGGTATGAACTACTTTTCTAAACAAATACCCACGTCTATAAATAGAGTCACTTGTACAGCAGAAGATAAACACTGCTAGTGAAGGCAGACACGAAGTAAACATTAAAGAAAAAGAACCATTTTTACAATTTTTTAAACAATAATTGAATACATTTAGTTTGAAAGATGAAAGCAAAATATATTTCTTGTTTGATGAAATTTGTGAAGAAAAGTATGGATAAAAAATGTTTAAAGTGCGCTAGGTCAAGGTCACCGGTATTGTGGCTATCCAACGTTGAAACTAAAATGTCAGAATTTGGAGATTTTTCGATAACTTTGCCTTATCAAATAGATTTCACGCATGATGATGTTGAAAATTTTGATCCATCGATATTTGACGAGCCTTTTGACTTGTAAGAAGAATTACAAACAAATTTAACATTTAGTTTGAATGAACCAAATCCATTCCCAGTTGATCAACAGGATGACCACAAACCAAAACGGTTCAAATCACTAAACGAAGAAGATCTCGTAAAATTTCAGAACAGATGTACTCTAAATCTACAAAGAAAAACACTAAATGGGGCTACAACACCTTCACATGAAGATTTATTCATTCATTCAATAATTTTAATAAATTAACTATAATAATAACAATAACCAGTATACTGGACTGTTCATTAATTTAAGCTTAAATAGTATTGCTTGATACTGAAATTGCTCTAAATCTATTATATTCTTAAATTATATATTTTAAGAAAGCAATACAAATGTTTATTTTTATGCTACAGTGAAAAACCAATAACATCATTCAGGCCATTTTTTAAAATAAAATGAGATTTAAATTACTTTGAAGTAATAAAATGTAGTTTATCTTTAAACTAATATTTGTGAAAGCTTAAAAATGTAAAACAATTTGTTGTATAAATACAAATTAAGAAAATATGCATGAATGATTCATCCCAAAGATCTAAATATTTTAAATGTTAAAAATAGTTATTACCAAGCAAAAAACATGAATTTCATAATGGTGCAAAGAGAAGAATATGGAGGTAGATCTGATGACAGTTGAGTCTGCAAATTTGGGCCAAATGTTAGCTATATTTTATGCCGAAGAAGCCCCAAAGGTCAGCACAGCACGAAAGAGGATGTTCCCTGAAGCCCAAGCTGAGGAATATCATAAAACACCTTTAAAAATGTCAGGGCTGCTATTAATCGCCACATTCAGGATGAATGTGGTCGTTCCATTAATATTATTACAGACCCTGAGTTTAAAAAAGCAAATAACATGTTAAATGGAAAATTAAAACTAAACACAAAGACTGGCTTATCAAGATCAAGACAACACAAACCAATTATTCCTCCATCAGACATGTATGCGATCAATCAATACCTGATGTAAGTTAATCCTATCACACTCAGGGTTTGGTTATACCTCTCCATCCACTATGTTACACGTGGATTAGAATTCCACAGCCAATTGACACCTACAAGTCTTGAAATCAGATTTGATGAAACTGGGTCTGAATATGTCATTTTTACCCATCAGACTATGCAAACAAATCATCAGGGAGACTTAAGTGCTAAGGAGGAAAATTTGACAAAAGAATGTATGCAACTGTTGGTCAAAACTGCCCAGTCAGGTCAGTAAAATACTACCTCACACGCATTAATCCAAGAGCTGAATCACGTTTTTGTCACATTGATAAAAATGCTTTTGAAAATCCCCAATTTTGTCAAACATGGTACACAACGAGATGTGTTGGACACAGACAATTTAGCAGTTTTATGCCAGACATATGCAAAAATGCCCATATATCTGCAAGATATACTGCTCACTCTCTTCGTGCCACAGCTTTGAATGCAATGACAGACTGCAACCTTCCTGCTAGGCATATTATGTCTCTGTCTCACCACTCGAATAAACTATTCTTGAAACTATACACAAGGTCCAGCACTCAACATAAACAACAAATGAGTAACATTCTTTCAAATGTATGTGCAAATGTAGCATTGTCTGCTCAAGACTCTTATGCAGTACTATCTCATGCAACTGTAAATGTTCAAATGACCCCAACAAACTCGAGTAGTACGACTCAAGAAAATGTTCAAAAAACCCATACAAAACCATGTAGTACAAACCAAGTAAATATTACTGAATCTCTTCAAAATCCCCTACAAGCACTATCACATAATGCAATGAACACTATGACAGGTTTCATTACACAATCCACCTGTCATTTCAATAACTGCACCTTCCAGTTTAGTTCAAACTGAAACAAGTAAGTTCAAACAAACTAAGGAAATATGTGATTTTCAAGTAAATTGTCAATGTAAACTATCCTTACTAACATGTTATTTGCTTTTTTAAAGTAGTAAGTACATTAATGTGTCAATGTGTCATACAGTTTTTCATTACTTTTCTCTACCAGCTACTTTGATTGCATGTATGTGATTTTCAGGTAAAGTGTCCATGTAAACTATCAATACTAACACGTTATTTGCTTTTTTAAAGTAGTAAGTACATTAATGTGTCATCCGGTTATGAACCATTGTCACAAAACAACTCGTGGAATAACTAGAGGGATAAAATAAGTACTTAATTATTTTAAAACTGTGCGTGTATGTGTATGTTTGAGCCAGCAAAACTGATCACATACTTTCTATAACCAAACTTCACACACCTACATGTATTAGTACAGCCTATTTATAACACGAAAATAGGTTTTGAAGAACGAAATCAGATTACTAACTTGTCATAACAGTGTTTAATATGCCAAATCACATTAGGTCAATCTAAAATAAGCACATATCCTTATAGCCATGACATCGTGACTTTAAATATTGAACTTCAACTTTAAATATACGTGTTCATTCTAATAAAATATTCAAAATGGTCAAATTCCTTCCGTGGGTTCCATTGGATGACGGACTTACAAGCAGGACAATCCCAAGAGCTATAAATAGCTACATAACAGAAACCCGAGAAAACTATTACTACGCACAATTGTTTATTTTTGTTATGATGGGAAAAGAAAATAAAATAATTATTCCTTGCAATTTCAATTATAAGAGTTTAACGTTGTTTTTTCTGAGTTCATGTGGTATAAACTGTCAGTTGCCGACTCACACAGCTTACATAACGCCCTTCGGGCGTTATTTGCTGTGTGAGTCGGCAACTGACAGTTTATACCACGATGAACGCAGAAAAAACAACGTTAAACTCTTAAATGACGTTGCTTATAAAAGCAGTAATCTGCAACACAGACATATCGCAGATGTGAAATTAATTAACGCATTGAATTCTATCACTGATAAATCCTTCAAAGAAAAATTGGCTTCATGGTTAGTAAAATCGGCGATGAAAAGTAAATTGATGTTAGGTGCTGGTAATTAATAGCAGCATTGAATCTATTTATTATTCTCCAAGAGGATACTGGAGGGGTAAAGCAGCAATCAGCAAACTCGCTAGCGCCGCAAAGGTGAAAAATACCACTGCAGCGGATTGGGTATCCAAACATGCGATATTGCAAATTTATCTAATACCGCTAAACAAATTAACTACTCGCATTTTGATGTAAGCTTCCCTAATGAGGTTCATCAGGCTGATATATTATTTCTGCCACATGATGGTGTTTACAAGTATGCGCTAACCGTAGTTGATGTTGCGAGTCGATACAAACAAGCAGAACCGCTAAAGACAAAATCATCAACTGAAGTGGCTTCTGCGTTTGAAAGGATTTATCGACGAGGTCCTCTGCACTGGCCAAATCTATTACAAGTTGACCCTGGTAAGGAATTTCAAGGTGTAGTGTTTGTCACAAGATAGACCGAGTCGGAACTGGATTAGTGAAGACACGGAACACAACTGCGTTAATAACATGTTTATTTTATAAACGCAATTTTAAAAAATGACTCTGACACCAATATTTTACAATATATAAGAAAAATCTATTTATATAAATGTTCCTAACATGGAACTATGACAAAAAAGAAGTATATGAATGAATTTACAAATATGAATATATATAAAAGGCTCGTATAACGAGATAGATGCAAATATGAAAAGAATGCGTCGTCAATATGACGAGACTAGAATGAAGATATTACATAATTAATACGTCGTCCATATAACGAGACATATGCAATTGTGAACCCTAAATTCTGAAGCTCTCGTTCATGGAACGAGATTTGTGTAGAATGAAATTATGCAGGTGTCGTTCATATAACGAGACTGCAAAGAAGATATTAAATATCCAACAAAATTATGCAGGTATCGTTCATATAACGAGACTGCAAATTAGTTATTAAATAAATAATACAACCATGCAGGTGTCGTTCATATAACGAGACTGCAAAGAAGTGTTTAAATAATATGTCGTCCATATGACGAGATATATGCAATAGTGAAACCTAAATTCTGAAGTTTTCGTTCATGGAACGAGATTTGTGTAGAATGAAATTATGCAGGTGTCGTTCATATAACGAGACTGCAAAGAAGATATTAAATAAATAACGAAATTATGCAGGTGTCGTTCATATAACGAGACTGCAAAGAAACCATTAAATAAATAATAAAATTATGCAGGTGTCGTTCATATAACGAGACTGCAAAGAGTGTTTAAATAATATGTCGTCCATATGACGAGATATATGCAATGGTGAACCCTAAATTCTGAAGTTCTCGTTCATGGAACGAGATTTGTGTAGAATGAAATTATGCAGGTGTCGTTCATATAACGAGACTGCAAAGAAGATATTAAATAAATAATAAAATTATGCAGGTGTCGTTCATATAACGAGACTGCAAAGAAGTTATTAAATAAATAATAAAATTATGCAGGTGTCGTTCATATAACGAGACTGCAAAGAAAAGTGAAATTATGAGTCGTTCAGATAACGAAACTGCGACATGGATGTGAATTACTTGCTTAGTTGGTAATAAAAAATATGGAACACGTATACTACAACTATCATGGCGTCCTTTTGACGTCGAAGATGTATACCGCTCTAGTCAATGGTGGTGGAGTCGCCACGCATGGTCCACTCCCACGTCTGTTTGAAAGATCCCTCGGGAGCCCTTTACATTCAACACAGAGACGATGGTCGCGAAGCCTTGGTCCCTCGATTTGAGGACACCAGTACACTCTTCCGAACCATCGTCACCAAAACACAGCGTATACGTCACAAGAACCTAAACGTTCTGTGACCTTGACATCACCCAATTATATACAATACCTATATATAACGAAGCATACACAAAGGCAGCTTACACAAAAAGCATCATACACAAGATACCCAACACGCCACCACACACGCAGGCAGCATAGACAAGCCCCTCGGTCACCACACACTGGCAGCATATAGAAGCCCCACGGTCACTCCATGACCCTACGGTCACTCCAACATGGCACCGCACACTGGCACCACCGGACCTCACGGTCACCCCACGGACACCACAACATGGCACCGCACACTGGCACCACCGGACCTCACGGTCACCCCACGGACACAACATGGCACCGCACCCCACTCAGCTAAAATTAAAACAACCGAACCGTGTAATACATATGACACGGTCAAGTATTCTCACATATGTAGCGCATGCGCGCACATGAAATAATTATCCATGTACATTTAACGTTAAGCATGCAGCGTATAATTGAACTCAATTATGTTCAGATACAAAAGAACTAATGATACAAAATATAGTACTTCTGATAAAATGGCGCTGCCTAACCTATGTATTTATTCTATAGATTTTATAATAAATACTAAACATCTAATGTGTAAAACAATGAATTATATCATAATACAAATAGCAATGAGAACAAAGTTAAATCTATTGTTACCTCTTTTAGCTGATAGATTGCTCCTTTAAGGATGGAAGCTTTTCCGACAAGACTGGATCGTAATGTGATTTCCGTCTTATAATTTCGTCCTTATATACCCCTAGCTGTGACAGATATGCGCAGCTAGGTACTTTAAACTGCAGGCAATTTCGCACGTGCAGCATGAGCTGAGTGTTCGCTCATTATGTCGAAATAACTAAAAAGCCCCAAAAATAATAAACTACCCTCGGTAAGGCTGTACGCAGTAACGAAATCGAGACTAGATTTTTGACCACATATACATATTGAACATAGTCGTATACAATTCCGTGACATACCTCCCCCCTTCAAAAAAAAGTGGAAACACTTTTAGAAAAACACGGAATTGGCACACACAAAAATACGAAATGAGACGTTATTTACCTTACAGTAATAACGTGATATAATGAAGGAATAAAAAAAAAAAAAAATGCAAATCACAGTCTGCTAAGTAATCAGCCCCTACATTTTCCGACCCTCTGATTGCTTCAATCCGAAAACGATATGGCTGCAGGGTCAGTGCCCAACGCATCAATCTTTGAGTGACGACATGGTGAATGCTGTTGATAAGATAACCAATCCTAAATACACCATCATATAACACATACAATTCTTGGGATTACGTGAACGAACCGTATATTACTCCTCCCAATGTATTCAATATGTATATATGTATATATATAAAACAGATTATGAGTGAGGTATTAACTCACCAGCCTGATTTGTCTTGTCAGGAAGCTTCTGATCTGAAACAATCTTAAAAACAAAACCTACCACAATCAGGACCTATGCAATTTAAAATCCGTGCTTCGCCTAATCCAATTATAATCCCACTTCTGACACCATTTGTCACAAGATAGACCGAGTCGGAACTGGATTAGTGAAGACACGGAACACAACTGCGTTAATAACATGTTTATTTTATAAACGCAATTTTAAAAAATGACTCTGACACCAATATTTTACAATATATAAGAAAAATCTATTTATATAAATGTTCCTAACATGGAACTATGACAAAAAAGAAGTATATGAATGAATTTACAAATATGAATATATATAAAAGGCTCGTATAACGAGATAGATGCAAATATGAAAAGAATGCGTCGTCAATATGACGAGACTAGAATGAAGATATTACATAATTAATACGTCGTCCATATAACGAGACATATGCAATTGTGAACCCTAAATTCTGAAGCTCTCGTTCATGGAACGAGATTTGTGTAGAATGAAATTATGCAGGTGTCGTTCATATAACGAGACTGCAAAGAAGATATTAAATATCCAACAAAATTATGCAGGTATCGTTCATATAACGAGACTGCAAATTAGTTATTAAATAAATAATACAACCATGCAGGTGTCGTTCATATAACGAGACTGCAAAGAAGTGTTTAAATAATATGTCGTCCATATGACGAGATATATGCAATAGTGAAACCTAAATTCTGAAGTTTTCGTTCATGGAACGAGATTTGTGTAGAATGAAATTATGCAGGTGTCGTTCATATAACGAGACTGCAAAGAAGATATTAAATAAATAACGAAATTATGCAGGTGTCGTTCATATAACGAGACTGCAAAGAAACCATTAAATAAATAATAAAATTATGCAGGTGTCGTTCATATAACGAGACTGCAAAGAGTGTTTAAATAATATGTCGTCCATATGACGAGATATATGCAATGGTGAACCCTAAATTCTGAAGTTCTCGTTCATGGAACGAGATTTGTGTAGAATGAAATTATGCAGGTGTCGTTCATATAACGAGACTGCAAAGAAGATATTAAATAAATAATAAAATTATGCAGGTGTCGTTCATATAACGAGACTGCAAAGAAGTTATTAAATAAATAATAAAATTATGCAGGTGTCGTTCATATAACGAGACTGCAAAGAAAAGTGAAATTATGAGTCGTTCAGATAACGAAACTGCGACATGGATGTGAATTACTTGCTTAGTTGGTAATAAAAAATATGGAACACGTATACTACAACTATCATGGCGTCCTTTTGACGTCGAAGATGTATACCGCTCTAGTCAATGGTGGTGGAGTCGCCACGCATGGTCCACTCCCACGTCTGTTTGAAAGATCCCTCGGGAGCCCTTTACATTCAACACAGAGACGATGGTCGCGAAGCCTTGGTCCCTCGATTTGAGGACACCAGTACACTCTTCCGAACCATCGTCACCAAAACACAGCGTATACGTCACAAGAACCTAAACGTTCTGTGACCTTGACATCACCCAATTATATACAATACCTATATATAACGAAGCATACACAAAGGCAGCTTACACAAAAAGCATCATACACAAGATACCCAACACGCCACCACACACGCAGGCAGCATAGACAAGCCCCTCGGTCACCACACACTGGCAGCATATAGAAGCCCCACGGTCACTCCATGACCCTACGGTCACTCCAACATGGCACCGCACACTGGCACCACCGGACCTCACGGTCACCCCACGGACACCACAACATGGCACCGCACACTGGCACCACCGGACCTCACGGTCACCCCACGGACACAACATGGCACCGCACCCCACTCAGCTAAAATTAAAACAACCGAACCGTGTAATACATATGACACGGTCAAGTATTCTCACATATATGTAGCGCATGCGCGCACATGAAATAATTATCCATGTACATTTAACGTTAAGCATGCAGCGTATAATTGAACTCAATTATGTTCAGATACAAAAGAACTAATGATACAAAATATAGTACTTCTGATAAAATGGCGCTGCCTAACCTATGTATTTATTCTATAGATTTTATAATAAATACTAAACATCTAATGTGTAAAACAATGAATTATATCATAATACAAATAGCAATGAGAACAAAGTTAAATCTATTGTTACCTCTTTTAGCTGATAGATTGCTCCTTTAAGGATGGAAGCTTTTCCGACAAGACTGGATCGTAATGTGATTTCCGTCTTATAATTTCGTCCTTATATACCCCTAGCTGTGACAGATATGCGCAGCTAGGTACTTTAAACTGCAGGCAATTTCGCACGTGCAGCATGAGCTGAGTGTTCGCTCATTATGTCGAAATAACTAAAAAGCCCCAAAAATAATAAACTACCCTCGGTAAGGCTGTACGCAGTAACGAAATCGAGACTAGATTTTTGACCACATATACATATTGAACATAGTCGTATACAATTCCGTGACAGTGTTATCAACTTGAAGCATGATAATGTCACCATCAGACGACGATATACTGCATTACATCGCGATCAGGCAATTGTTGAACGATTTAATCGGACACTTGCTGAGCGGTTATTTGGATATCAATACGCGAAGGAATTCATCCAGGATAAACGAACTCGTGAATGGGTCAAGATATTACCAGGCGTGATTACCGCGCTGAATAATGAGATTACTCGAACAATCAACATGAAACCGAACAACGCGATTAAAAAAAGTATATACCCGTCCAACCACAAAATGATTTTTCAAAACAACCAATACTCAGCAATGTCACCGTTAGATATTTATATTTATATGAACCAGGAGAGTTCGAAGGTGGAAAAAAAGGGCTACTGATCCTATTTGGAGTTTCACCGCACATAAAAAAATTAGCATAACACGATCTACGGGTAGACCAGCAATCTATAGATTGGATTCAACTGCTCCTCAGCGTGGGTTTACTCGTGAACAACTACAAGTGATACCCGAGGATAATCAATTACCACCGCGTGGTCTTAACTAGCACCTCTGCGTCTGTTGCACTCAAGACAAGTCAGCATCACATTATCTCTGGTATGACCAATACCGCTATTTTTTCTGTCTACGGTAAATTGTCGAGAGTCCTTATCCGACCAACACCAACGCATTATACAATTGCAACTCGCGCAGTGTTTTGTTGTTTCAGTGTGATTATTAATTTAGCATCAATGTCAAACTTTCTGTTATTTTTTTATCCTGTTATTTATAACCAGAGAGTTTTTTCTGATTATGTCATCGCTGACAATATCATTGATTGTTGTGTCATTAGCATCTGAAACAACTCTTCGAAGTTGATTTATTCTTCGTACTCTGGATACTGCAAGATAAACTAAATTCGACCACTCGATGTGATTATCTATGATCCAAACAATTGTATCGGATATTGTCAACCCCTGCGAAGAATGTATTGTCGCTGCGTAACCTAGCGTCCATGGGGATTTATCAGCGTTAATGCATCTTCGACGACGTTGATATCAACCAGCACAATATCATTTAATACGAGAATTTGCTTCTCTGTCAGGCCTGGATTATGAAATTCGATATTTTGTTTTTGTGTATCATTGGGTCTATAACACAACGGCACTGGAAGTGTTGAAAATTTGATGTGCGTCTCTGACTATTATCCACTATGCCACTATCAAATCATCTGGTCTCCTCGCTTCCCAGAAATCATTTAATGGGATTTCTGAAATTATTTCACGGGATATTTCACATTGGATTCTATCCGGTTGTAATCTGATTAGTTTTTTTGAACTCTCGTAATTGTTCATCAAATGCTCTATGATCGGTATTAATTTCTTCATAATAGTCTACAAAATTCTTTAGCCAATTATGCGAGGATAAACCGACAAATGGTGGTAGTTGGCCATGATCGCCACATATTATCACTTTTGTATTCGATAGCAATAACCAATCAAGAAACCTTTGTAATACATCTAACGACACCGTGCATATCTCATCCCAAATCACGACTTCAGGAATAAATTTCTCGCCCTTTCAATTAGGAGTCCATTTGTCGCCTTTCCATCGAAAAAAACTGTGATAAGTCCAAGCATTAATTTCTCGTTGTTTCATCTCTCTTGCAAGTCTGTGGGTTGGTGTTAGCACAATCATGTTTGATTTCCCTCGAAATAATTCAATCGCACGAGTCGTCTTTCCCGACCAACCACAGCCGTTTAAGTAAATGGTTTAATATCTGCATATTGGATCAGATATCGACGGTGCATTAGATAATTCTGATATCTGATTATTTTTCAAGTAATTGTTTTCAATCATAACATCTGCTGATTTGGAATAATCAAACAGTATTTCCTTTTTAATTCTCCATGATCCCCAACTCTCGTCTGAATTAGTGAATTCAGCCACTGCTTCGCTGTGTTTTACGTTTATATAAAATGAATCAGTGGCTACTCTGTGATGTCAGGAAATTTATTTATCATTGAAAACAAATTAATAGAAGCATAAGCCAGCATAGACGCCCTCAAATGTAGATACTGAAGATTGTATCCATCTTTGTAAGTAATAATTGTACCGAATTTTGTTCCATCGGATAACAAAACGTCTTTTCGATTTATATATATATATACCATTATATGTTACATCCGCGATTATAAAATCGTATTCAACGCTATCTACAATCAACCGTGAAGAATATTGGTTATTGTCGTATTTTTTTCCACCTTGAGTGAATTTATCAATTATTCTTCTACCGAAATCTTTTGCTTGTTTATTTCTAACTTCAAATATCTGTTTGGACCATTTCAAGATATATTCTTCGTCGAGATCGGGAAATTGTTTTCTATTTTCGCTGATTATACTATCTAGACTATCGGGTTGTGGTAACCAGGACTCAGTCTGCGCTCGATATGATATAATTGCTTCACTGATAATCAGCGATATCAGCATTTTAGAATCAATCATATACCTAATAACACTATTGGCATCCAGT
Source organism: Unio pictorum (assembly GCA_030141615.1). Classification (NCBI taxonomy): domain Eukaryota; kingdom Metazoa; phylum Mollusca; class Bivalvia; order Unionida; family Unionidae; genus Unio; species Unio pictorum. Next base: position 41,943,553 of record JARLTB010000021.1, read on the forward strand.
GTTTTTCAGAGATGTGTCTACCAATCCAAATATAACAACACGGATGAAGTCCTGAAGCCAGTTCAAATGATACCACACGAGCGAATCCGGTTAAATAAAAATCTGGTAGTGTTCCATTAATCGCAACACGGCTCATTTCATGTGTGGGATGTCCAAATCGTTTAAAGTACTCAGGACAATCTCCATACCCAAGAAAACTCCCTGGATAACACGCAACCATATCAACCGAAATAATATTTTTGGGGTCATATTTTGTATTCCATAATCCACCATGGTTTTATTCGATGCAGCTTGATTTGATATCTGATAGAAATTCTGCGCATATTGGTTTCCACGTGTTTTTCTTTCTCGCAAAATGAGCTGCAACTGACGGAATTGTAAAACAATTTGTTAATAATTGTTCGTCGTGTTTTGTTGAAAACCCACTAGCTAGTTTTTTCATCTCATGGTGGAGGGCTTCGGTGCGGTATAATTCACCATTTGGTCTTACAAATTGATCGAATTTCCCTTCTTCGTCTTCAAAACTGTGAAGAAACCACACTGACACAGGATCGTTTTTACTTAAATTGTAAATAAAATCAAATAATTTTTTCAGAGAATTCTTCTCTCGAGAACTCCGCGGGTAGATATTTTATTGTTCTATCTCGCGGAAATATTGTTACCGCAATGCCCAAGCGTGTGCATTATGGTCAATAATTTTGATTGGAGCTCCTTTTGATGTATATTTTGATTCGTGTAATATCTCTCCTGTTATCGTTATTTGGGTTATTGGGAATCTTAATGATGTTTCTAATTTAGTTATATTTTGAATTGTTGCCCCATTCTTCTTAACTGTTAATTCCCATTCATTTATTTTTTTGCGTCTTTTTTCCGTCAATTTGTTTCCACTCAACGCATTTGTGAAGTGTTCTATTATTCGTTCTGCTTTCACAATTCAACGATGACAGTTTCATTGGTTTTAGTTTTTCAATACTCGGTTTACCATTTAACCAATATATCCCATTAACACTGCTGTTACAGGAAAATACCTCTCGTAGTACGGTTTGTCAATCCCAGTCAGAATTCCTGGTTTGGAATCCTGACTCACAGTGACAGTTCTTTTAACTTTTAAGATTGGTTCAAATTTGTCGCGTATAATCAAATCTCCTGTTTCCAAACGGATAATGAATTTCACTCTAAAAAATTACTTTTTCTGGTCAAGATGTGAGATTATCACTGCTGCTCTTTCGTCGTTCAAGGTAGCATCAACACTACCTTCAATTCGAAATGTTGACCAACAGTGAGATGCTCCATCGCACTTGAATTCAATAACACTATCACGAATATTACCTATCATGCTTCTATCACTTATTAGACCCTTTGGTACATCTACGGAGACTCTATTGAGATTGAATTTAACATTTTTCCAAGGCTTAATTTTCGATAATCTCTCGAACTCCACCATATTATAATTAAAACAATTATTTAAATAAGAAAATTATTATATAATGAATTATTGCAAATGGTTGATGATAGGATCACTAACCACATGTAACAAATCATGCAGAAATGAATTCTGTGGATATCATTTAGAAAGCGTTCGTCACGAAAGTTTTGGGCCACTCCCTTGTATCCGATGTGGAGTAGGGATGAGAGGAAAATTGCAAGTGTGTCTCAGTTGCGGTGGTAAACGATAGAGTTGAAGCGCTTTTATGATAAACGAGTCAAGAACTCCATCAAAGATTCCGTTAAAAACTCCATCAAAAACTCTGACCCTGACTGTGTCAGCGACAAGATCATAAGAACACCTCAAGACTACATTGATAGATTCCCAAGTAATGTAATAATTAAACCAAATATTGAATTAGACAAATAGTGTTTAGTATATAAATGAACCAATAATTTCAACCGCTTCCCGTGATTTCTAATTATGAAGCGTCTCGTGATGGTATTATCAGACACCACAGACTGAAGAAACCAGTTGGTGCTGTGAATAATCATGGATATCTTATATTTACCACTGGAGGGAAAACATATTCTTGTCTTCGATTCGTCCACGAGGTATTTAATGGATTGATCAAGGATGGTTTTGTTATTGATCATATTGATTCCAATCCTAAGAACACTTTTGTATCGAATCTACAAGCAGAGTGAAAACACCAAACGAGGAGTGACTAGAAAATACTCGAAAACTGCGAAGCCTATAAAATCGCTTAATATACAAAATAACGAAGAAAAAATATTTCAATAGATATTTGAAGCCAATAGATATTTCGATATTTGTATACCCTTAGTACGATTTGTTGCAGAAGGAATATATCGGTCTGCTTTTTCAAAGCGTTTCAAAAACAGAATTCAATTCATTTACATCTAAATTCTATTTTGTACCTATATGTATATAACAAGAAAGGGGGATAACTCGTGCGGGTATGTCGGCTTATGAAAGAGTTACGGATCTCAATGTTTTTTTTTAAACATTTTGTCACCTGATCTCTATGGGTTCCATTGGTTGGTTTTAATTGTCGTGAATCTCAACGGGTATAATCAATTATCTATTTTGTAAGAAAACTTATCAAATACGCGATATTTACAAACAATTGTATTCTTTTTTGTGTTTTTTCAAGTATTCGGTCTTGCTTAAACTCTAGCAATAGTCATTATTAAGTGCACGAAAGATATATAGATCACATACTTCTTTTTACTTTTACCAATTTGTATTAATTTACATATATAAACCAAATTGTCTCTATATATTATTGGGCTTTTAACCGAAGCTCAAATCATGAAACCAATCATAAATCACACCGTCACGTGGATCTGTAGGATTCCAAGAGATTACATGAATCTCAATAAAGCTTAGTAACTTGATTTAATACATGTAGATGTTAGTACTTGTCGCAATCCATACGTGCGATAATGTAATTTGATGTTTGTATTTGATATCGCAATTTATACGTGCGATAATATAACTTTTGTAAAGGTTCCATTTTATATGAAACATTTGTGTAGTCCAGGAGGTTCCTTGGATCTGTGTTTATTTTGTATTAATATTTAATTTATTTTTAAATTGTGAATTGTTGTGAAGTGTGATCGTGGGTTGAACACATGAGTTATTGTGTTAATACATCATTATTTTTCATTAATAATTTATTTCATAAATTTATATCATCTTTCGCATATTGTGTTTGTGTTGTTCATTTAATCCACCAACCACTCGGTAACAATTCTGTTACAAGAACCACCTCATCAAGTCGTAAATAAATATACTAGTAGTCGCATTTTAGAGAGAGAAAGTAATATAAAATAAACATGTTTGATGATACTTTGAAAATGCATCATTGAAACCCATGGATGAAAATTCCGATTTTAATCTAGCTGACATGTCACTGAAACCTATAATTAAAAAACCCGATTTTAATCTCGCTGATATATCACGAAAATCTATAATTAAAAAACCCGATTTTTATCTCGCTGACATAGTAAAGAATCTCCCCATAAAACATTTCAGAGGTGTAATTTCAGAGGATAAATTCCCAATACAACCAAATACTTTTGAAACCGGTTTAATTAAGACTGGATGGGACAATTCTGAAACGCGTTTGGCGTGTTACATGATACATCCACAATGTATCGTTTATTTTGACCCGCATGGATTTACTCCTTCGAGAACATTTCTAAAGTATATATCTAAGTTGAATCCCTCCATTCCAGTTTGGTATTCAGAATTGCCCGAGTTGGGCCTATATGATAATAATTCGTGTAGAGTAGAAGTCCTTGAACTGTTAATGGCGGTTTCAACGTCATCGCCATTACCCCATGAAGTCCTTTACGAATACACAATAATGAATTACTTAAAGAGAAGAACATAATATAACATGATTGATATTTGTGGGAGATCTTTACCAATGTTGAAGAAACCCGATGGCACTGCAACCGGTGGTGTAAAAGAAAATCGAAGATGAAACCGCTGTGATGTTCAACTTAGCATAGTTGTATTTCAAGATCGTCAGGGAAAATTGAAAACGAGTAATGTTTCTCTTGATGATATTTTAGTTAAACAACGCGACTCAGCAGAAGATACTATTGCGTTGTTTTCCGATCAGGGTAAACTCAAACCAGGTGTACTTGTTTCAACTATTGTGGATAGAATTAACAATATTGACAAACCCATGTTGGATTTCTTTGAAAATCCATCGGTGACCACACCGAAGCTAACAGAGATAAAAACAGCTAACGATGTTTTCAAAAAACTACAATCGGATTATAACACTCATGTGTCTCAATTTACTACGTTACGTAAGAATTTTAACAGGACCAGTAGCAGAGGGGGCCAAACAGACAACTTTGTAGAGGCGTCGATTCGGCAATCTAAGGCTTCCTCGTAAATCGTAAAAAGGCGTCCACGGGTTAAATAACGCTTTCTCGAAGTCGATAAAAAAGTACGCCAATGTCGTTGTCGCGCCCCTCTGCTGCTATTAGTTAAAAATTTCTTTTTAGGATTTCACAAACATACTAATTTGTAAAACTTCGCCGCGTAAATCAATCAAATTATTGGACTGGTCAGTGAGTCTGAAATTAATTCTCGTTAGCGAATTATTATGACATCGCAGATAGACTGGATTAGTTGCGTCCTCAATGATTAGAAACCCTGGAGGAGCTGTTGGTGCAAAAGAGTATAGAATATATCCCTGCTGAGCTTGATTTGATCGCTCGAGATTTATTTGATAGCTTCCTTCGATAACATTGCATACTAAATTCAACGCAATTACCGAGGAAATGTTGACGTTGAACGGAGCGATATGCCTGCCGCCTCCGTCTGGGTCATTACTATGTCTGAGGATTGTTGTTTGTGGTTGTGGCGATTTCGTGCATAAGGCGAGTATTTGGGGAAAGTATTCATCGAAGAGATCATTGGTTGATTTTTTTAGTTCTGGAACATTGTACTCAGGAAACTTAAATGTCAGAATATCTTCTGCACTTATAGTGCGTGTTCTTGCAAATTCTATTCTATCAGAATCGTCCCAGGCATCTAATACTCCTTGAATAAGTCGTGTGTAAAACAATTCCATATCGTGTACAATTTGATTTAATATTTATGTGTATTTGATAATTAAAGTTTTCGAAGATTGTTCTTGAAATCTCTGCCGTAATTTATCTAAATGATCCTTATGTTCTCGTTTAAAAGCATTAAAAACTTGCGAGATTTTATATGAAAGAAGTTCGAGACAACCACCATCCCGTTTTCCAACGATCCGTTTTTCATTATAATAAAAAACAAGTTTCGTATAAAAGCCGTCGATTATTCTAGGGTTAAATTCATGATATGATTTATTGTCTCTGACATAATCAGACGTTTTAGGTTAGGGTATTTGATAAGATGTCCGAGGTGGATTTTCAGGCCATCCTAGAACGGTTCTTATCGAACTCTGATAGATATCTACGACAAACCCGGGCGAGTTTATCTCAATGGCAGATGATAGCGTCGGTTCATGAACCGTTATAGCGATTTTTGGTTCTCGCCCAGTAATGGATTTTATTCTACGCTGAAATTCATCATTGATTTGTTCGATTTGGTATGACCCAGATGGTAGCGAAACGACATTCCAGTCTGGAGTTCCGTCTTGTTTATTCTTATACGCGAACACCAAAGAATTATTCGGTTGTTGACCACCAAATGCTACCAATCTGATATTTGGCCAACTGTGATACACTCGTAGTTTTGCCAGTGCTATCTCTTTCACGGGAATCGGAGTAGGAAAATTCACACTGAATTCAGGATTGGTTGAGGTTATTGAGATCATGGTTGTTTTTACCGGGTTTGTGTTCTCCACTATTAATTGAAGTAGTTCTTGCGGGGTTGTCATTGTTATTATTATTATTGTCCTGCTCTAATTTCGACATCGTGGAATCAAACAATTGGACCATTTTCGAAAACTCGCTATCTGATATTAATGTATCATCGAGTGACGACGATATCATCGAGGATAATTGCGAGTACGCGGTTGACTCAACATGGAGCTTGATTACATAATCTTGCAGTTTGCGCTGGCTGCATGATATTTTTTTTTTATAATCGTAATATACCCCGCGATTGTTGTCGCTGCTGAAATACAAATTGGAACAGCTATCGGGGCAATCATTGTTACCCAGGAGAGTATTATACCAGCTCCAGTGATTACACCACTCACCGAGTATACAGTAATATCAACTGCGGTGATCCTTCGTCGGTATTTTTTTATTTTCATCTGGTACTCCTCAGTGAGGGTTTTGAGTTTAGTTTGAAATTCTCTGACCTGATCATAGCGACATTGTTGTGATGCCATGTTATTTTCAAATCGTTTTACGATTTCAATTTAGTTGTTTACTTAAATCCGCTACGAATTCGACATACTTTGATACTGAAACCCTAGCTAAATTTTTATCAGTGGATTCTATCGTGAACTGTTCAGTTGTATCCTTGTCGATGATTGTTGATATCGTATTGTTGACTCCAGATGAACTTGACGATGATATATTATATTGAGTCGGTGTCACTAGTGTTAATCTATAAATACCTTTGACGGCCGCAGTGATATGTAAAATGTTGTTTGTAGGTGTCCATGTAAATGATCCGTATTGAATCGTGCATACTACGTTGTTGGTTCGTTCGTGAGGAATTTTTTTTTAAATATTTTTATCATGCTCGATGCATCATTTTCGATTGTCTCGGTGAAGATGAGTTTTTTAATATCGGGGAGTTTTATATCAATTTTATCCAACGTGTTTGCAAAGAATTTCTCAATGATATTTTTACGAAATGATGTAAATTTTTCAACGTGATCGGCATATTTGCTTTGAAGTGTTGCTAGTTCCAACATAAAATCTTTTATCGTTGTGAGTTTCGGTGTGGTCACTGGTGCATTTCCAAAAAATTCTACTACGGGTCTATCAATGTTGTCCACGATGGATTTTTGTAAATCGGTAAATTTATTAAATGTCTTTATATGTTCGTTGTATTCATCGCTTAGTGTATTTTAATGGTTCTAAATCATCAATTCGTTTCATGACAGTTTAAATAAGTGTATCCGGTTTGAGTGTACCCTGATCGGAAAATACCGCGATGGCATTTTCTGTTACACCGCGTCGTTTAACTAAAATATCGTCCAGGGAAATATTACTAGTTTTCAATTTACCCTGACGATCTTGAAATACAACTATTTCATTGGGATCAACACTTGCTAAGTTCAACGTTTCAGCTATTTCATCTTCGATGAGTTTTTTTTTATCTCACCGGTTGCAGTGCCATCGGCGGAAGGCTTCTTTGACGGTGATAGAGGTCGTCCACAAATATCAATCATGTTATTGTAAAACTAATTATTTCTCTAAAATCTTCGATTTTCAAAGCGACTACTCGTATATTCATTTACGACCACATGTGGTGGTTTTCCAGATGTTGAAATAGCGTCAAGGACATTCAATACTTCATTGCCACATATTGGTGGGTTATTTAATTGTTGTGTTGGTAGAGTAGAATACCAACGAGGGGTGTTTAAGCGGTTTATATAGCTCATGAATTCCTTCGGCGGCGCTAATCCATATGAATCGAAATAGACGATTCCACGTGGATCAATTGCGTATGAAACCCAGTGAGTACCAGGTCCGATGCTGTTATCAAGATTGATGATACCGGTTTCAACGCTGTTTGGTTGTGCCGGCAACTGATCTTTCATAAACACACCTTTGAAGTTTTTAATCGCCAATTTTTAGCGGCATCGAGTAAATCAAAATTGAACATGGGAACTAGTAAACCGTTCCTGGGATTCTCAGGCAGCTTCCCTTGTACCATGAATACGGGGTTCCTAGTAGTCTTAGACTCTTTCCTCGTTTCTTTTTTTATATCCTTTTCCAGTTGCTTTCTTTAGTGTCATCCCTGTCGCGGTACCAACGGCTCCTAACGCTGCCGCTTTAACCACCGCTGGGGCCACTGCCGCAATCAACGCTGGAATCGCAGCTAACAACGGAAATATACCACCTGATTTTATCATTTTGTTGATCGCTTTCGCAGAGAGAGTGATCTGAACACCCTTTATATCTTTGAGCGCGTCATTGAAATGTTTTATCTGACGAGTTGTCAGCGACAACTTATTCTGACCGTCGGTCATCTGATTGGGTTTCAGCGTTATTGTGGTTCCACATTTTTTAGCTGATTCTGATTGCAATTTCTTCAGTTGACCAGGAGTCAACGTAACACTAATATGACTATATGAAATTATACAATAACAGATTGATTCTAATGGAAAAATCCAAAAGGATTTTCAGTTACATGTTTTCTACTGGTGCATCTATTACTCTCATTCGTCCACCAACACCTTCAAGTAGCATTGGTTTATCACTGAGAATGACAGCAACTGCTCTATAATTAACACCGCCAGGGGCTATACGAGCTCTAAAGTGTATATCAACTACGGATTGTCTTGTTAAATCAAGATGTTCCAGCGAAAAGTAATAGATCGGATACAGATTCTTAAAATCCAACTGTGATATTTGCAGACCAGTATGAACATTTTGATCGCGTCCCAAATATGACAACAGACGATGATACACACGTACTATTTGGTTGGCATCGTAATTCAGTTGTATATCCTCGGATGGTTCCTGTTGTCCGTTTATTCTCACTGAGACGTCAGTAACATCTAATTGATCAAATATCATATGGCTGCGTTCTTGAGAGTCTAATCGATTTCTATTCTGTATGATGTGGATCTGAAACACCTTGTTTTGATGCCAGGTTCCACGTAAATGTACTATCAACATTAGAATTCTTGGTATCTGTACTCGTTGTTAGCCAACTCAGCAACGACTTTCCTCCTTGATCCATAAATGATAGTTCAGCAACGACTTTCCTCCTTGATCCATAAATGATAGTAATCGTGCTTCTGTTGTGATTGACGGAGTCAGTACTGGCATCCACAGTGATAGTTTTGTTAAAATGACTTTACCGGCAGCAACACCAGCGTCGCGCCAAATTGCATTATTATCAGTACCCTTTCGCACGAGTGCTACTGTATGCTTCGCTCCATAGATAACTTTTCGGACATTTCTACAGAATCCGAAAATATGATGCAGTGGAATCGCGCATGAAAACTGTCGACGAGGCCTCTTCAATGTTGCTACGCCTGTTGCAAAATCCTAGATTGTAATTGGGATTAGTACTTTTTATAACATCAAATGTACCACCTGGTCTTGCCTCGTGTTCAGGAGAATCGGGTTGTGCATCAGATGCCGTTGCTCTTGGTGTCCGTAATTTAATATACTGAATGTGATCAGCGTGATCATTAATATCCTTAGAGAACATCATAGATGGACCCGCCGATCTTGTATAACCGTCGGAGTATCTCGCTAACCCGATTATTGTTGTGGCAACATCAACTTCACGCTCAATAGATTAAATTTCTTTTCCATCAGTGAGATATCTTGCACTCTCAAATATCGCCATGATACCATTATTGACAAAACCAACTCTGACATTTGGGTCATCTGCGAATGCTGTATTAGCTGAAACATTTGATACGAGTTCTCCTTCTACTTCGATAAACGCTTCAGCCGGTAGAAAGTATTTACTGGTAGCATGAACTTGAAGTTCAATTCTTGATCGAAGATCTGGTTGTATTGCATGAAAAGAATAGTATTGATAATCGCGCACGGAATCATCCTTGCGCACTGGGGCGTCCATATCAAACGCAGTATCAGGTGACCGTTTGAACATTTTATTATATATTCGTTGATCTAAATCGAATGACAAAGTCATCAATGGAAAATCTTTGATTTTCATCGTCGTCGTTGACGACCCCGTCGTGGTTTTAAGCCGCTTCCCGCTATCATATTTGCGGTTATATTACCTTGGTCACTTCCTGTCAACGACGAAGTCACCAGCAACGCTAGTTTTTGATCTACTGCGTTATTTATTATTTTGCTAACATTTGCAGGCATTTCCGTTGTAGATGGTAGTGGTCCCAATAATGACGAAGTCATCGCTGGTGGTTTCCTTCGCCGTCGAACTAGCGCTGGTAGTTTATCCCGAGCGACCGAAAACGCTTTCCCGGCAACATCTCCAACAGCGCTAATATCCTTATCACGAATAACATCAATGGCTTTCATCTATAGCTGTTTTGCTAGCGGTGCTACTTTTGGGGCCATTCTTGCAAATAACCTTGCAATGGTATCATTGAGACCATCACCATAGTACACTTTGCAAATAGGCAATCGTGAGTTTACTACGTAGACGCTGATTGGTTTATCATGGTTGTAGTGTATGATCATTCTTATTTAAATGATATTTATCTAATGCGGTGATTAATCACTGTGGTAACCATGATGCTCGGCTAACTCGTCAATGAAATCACGATAAGTTTCAATGTCCATGATGCCTTGAAATAACCCCCTGCAGATCTCAGCTGCTTCATTAATTATTTCCGGTGAGTTATTTCCAGATCGTTTCCCTCCTATGAGTACCTCTAATCGTGCTATATCACTGAGAATATTACCAGGACAACTAACTAGACCACTACCTGATACCCCACTGGAAAATCCCTTCCCGGTTGGTTTTTTAGTAATACCAGTTGCACCTTTTTCAGAATCAGCTTCTGCCAATATTTGTATTTCATCTGGGGTTGGGTCTGCTGTATATGCTGGTTGTGGTCGTGTGACACCTTTTACTGCAGCCAGAAAACTATTAAAAGCGGGACTTATTTCTTTTGTTATTTTAGTTTCACCGCGGTTTGCTAAAAATACTTTATTTGCCTAGGTGGTTCTGTCTTTTAAAAAATCTCTAGACTCGTCGTCTTTTAAATGCTTATCTTTTATATGTTTTTTTTTAATTATGTTTTGATTCTTCTAATTCTATTTATCGCATCAGCCGTAAATATATTTTCAGGTGAATAGTCTTCTCTTGCAAAAGCGCCTTGTTGTTCTTCTGGTTCAGGTGGTGCGCTAACATCAATATATCCTAATCGTTCAAATTCTTCCTGAAGTTGTCGTTATTGTTGTTCTTGTTGTCTTGCAGCAGTTATTATATCACCAGGAAGTGTTTGAAAAGATTTTTTGTTTGTTTAGATCTTTCTGCTATTTTTTCGAGTACAGGAAGAAGAGGCTCTTCTTTCCTTGATCCCTTTTAGGGACATCTCCAGCAGCAGAGAGGGTGAACAGACCACGTTTTCAAGCAAAAATAAGGCTTCCTACGAAATCTCATTTTAACCCAAAAAAGTAAGTCTCCATTTTAGCAAACGGAGACTTTACGATTTTTCAATCAATTTTGGTCGCAACGATGTGGTCATCACCCTCTCTGCTGCTGCAAGTTAACAAAAAAAATAAATGATTTCAACCAAATATTTGATCGAGTCTTTAGGACGAAAATCATTTATGATTTCACAAACAAACTACTCGCTAACACCTCATCTTATAGATCAATTAAATTATTTGACTGATCGGTGAGTCGTAAATTAATTCTCGTTAACGAATTATTATGGCATCGCATGTAGACAGGATTATTTGGGTTTTCAATAATTAGGAATCCTGGAGGAGCTGTTGGTGCAAACGAATAAAGAATATATCCTTGCTGAGCTTGATTTGATTGCTCTAGATTAATTTGACAGCTTCCTTCAATTGCATCACATACTAAATTGAGCGCAATCACCGTTGAAATATTCACATTGTGCGGGGCAATATGCCTACCGCCACCATCTGGATCATTATTATACCTGAGGAGGACAGTTGAATCTGGTTTTTGTAGCGCCTTGATATCGGTTCTAACAATTCTTGCAAGTTCATCAGCGTTGTATTTGGGAAACTTGAAATTACGCAGATTGTCTTCTGTGATATTGTAACTGGTTAGGAATCGTTGTTTACTGTCGCTTTTGTCATTAATTATTGTTTGAATAATTAGTTCATAGATATATTCCATGTCAGATATAAGTTGATTTATTACTTCAACGTGTTTTTGCGATTTTGTTTTCCGTAGTTGTTCTAGTTGTGTTTCATATAATTGTTTAATTTCATTAAAATAACCACGGACGTCAGTTAGCGTAAATGAAATAGTAACAGATGAGTCGGCTGTTCTTTTAATGATAAAATCCCATTGCAATCTGTCTTTGTTGGTAAATATAAATCTATCGGCGATTTTTCCTTTTCTTATATCAGATAAATTATCTCGATAACTGGGATTGATTTCATGATATGATTGTACGTCCGTGTTTAAGTCGGTGGTGGATTTTTCCGGTGGTTTTTCAGGCCATCCTAACACTGTTCTTAACGAGCTGTTATAGATATCTACAATGTATCCCTCTGTGCTTATTTCGATCGACGACGAGAACGTCGGTTCATGAAGTTTAATAGCTATTTTTGATTCTTTTCCAGTGATTGATTTTATTCTACGCTGAATTTCAGCATCGATTTGCTCAATTTGGTACGACCCAGTTGGTAACGAAACAGTTTCCCACGCTGGAGTACCATCGGGTTAATTCTTATACGAGAACACCAGTGCGTTATTGGGTTGCTGACGGAAAATTAAACATCGGATATTAACGAATTATCTATCGACAGCGAGATCAACTCGGATAATTTCGAGTATGCGTCAAATACCACCCTATACCGAGCTGTATAATCGGCGAGTTTTTTCTGAAAACACGATGATAACTTTTTAGTTATCGCGGTGGCGACTGCCGCGATTGTTGTTGCCGCGGAGATAGCAATTGGAACTGCAATCGGAGCCATCATGGTCATCGTCGACAAAATAACCCCGGCGCTGGCCATCACACCGGACACCGAGTACACGGTGATGTCGATGATTGCTACGCTTTCATTTTTTCACGATAACGTTCAGAAAGTGATTTCAAATTCGCGGAAAATTCTTTCACGGTATCATATCGATATCGATGCGATTGTGATACCTCTGGGACTATTATAGGTTCAAATGATTTCGTCGATGTCATTACTATTTAAAACCCGCTAGTGTTTTCAATTATTCGATTGTGTACCTGGATTTATGGTCGATGGGGGGAATACCGGATACAAATTCTAGCGTCCAGGGTAGCGACTCCCTAACCCCTGCCGCTGGCCCGTCGGATGTAGTTATATCACTTCTAATAGGGGATCTTATTCGGTCGGGCGCTTCGGGTATCATATCGTTTATATACGTCACTGTGTTAACACCGCTTATATACATCGACGGGCCGACTCCCAAATCAAATTTACGGCGATGTATTATTGTAAATCGATAACAACCCGGTATACTACCATATTTGCTGTGAAAATATAAACTATTTTCATTTCCTTGGATCCAATCAAAGGTCCCACTGGCAACTGTGTATACGATGTTATCAACGGTTTTTACGCGGTGTGGAATTTTTACCTTATCAAGTCGTTCGATCATTTTTGGAAAATCATCTTTGGTGGCATTACCTGTTGTTTTACTTTCATCGATAGCCGCTTTAATTTCAACGAGAGTCATGACTGCCACAAGTGGGGTTTCAAAAAACTTATCGACGACGTCGCTGGTGGGGTTTTGTACCTTTTCAAAATCTTCTTTTAGTTTAAGAATATCGTCGTAAACGTCGAGATAGGTTTTTTTGATTTCGGTATATTTCATCATCGTTCCATCGCGGCGTTTAAAAAATGAAATCAAAAGTAAGTTAGATTCTATACTTTTTTGCATGCCATAATGCCCGTTGAGTTGAGAATATGTCGTCGTGATATTGTGACTTTCAGAGCCCTCAAAGAAATTATTAACCATTTCACTGGTGCGTTTTTGTTCGTCAATAGCGCTTTTAATTTCAGCGAGGGTCGGACCTGTCAGAGATGTGGTTTCAATTGATCTCTCATAAAACCCCTCTGAAGTTTTTTATCGCTAGTTTTTTAGCAGCATCAATTAAATCAAAATTGGACATGGGAAGAATTGGGTTTTCAACTAATAAACCGTTCCTGGTATTCTCAGGCCGGATCCGTGAACGGATCTCCCGCTGTACCATGAATACGGGGTTCCTGGTAGTCTTAGACCCTTTCCCTTTTTTATATCCTTTCCCAGTTGCATTTTCAACGCCATCCCTGCCGCGGTACCAACGGCTCCCAACGCCGCTGCTTTCGCCACCGCTGGGGCAGCCGCTGCAATCAATGCTGGGATTGCAGCTAACAATGGAAATATACCACCTGATTTTATCATGTTGGCGACTGCAGCCTTTGAAAATACAATTTGAACACCTCGCTTATTCTTCAGCGCATCAATGAAATGTTTTATTTGACGATCCGTCAGTGATATTTTATGTGTACCGCCGGACATCTGCGCTGGTTTTAACGTTATTGTTGTTCCACATTCTTTAGCGGATTTTGATCGCAATATCTTGACCTGACCATCAGTCAGCTTGACACTAACAACACTATATGTCATTTTATTGTAAAACACATTTATGCTTTCAATTGATCTAATTGGAAACTCTTCAAGTTTCATTTACATATTTTCCACTGGTGTATCAATGATTCTCATTCGTCTACCAACACCTTCAAGTAGCATTGATTTGTCGCTGAGAATAACAGCAACCGCTCTATAATCAACACCACCAGGATCTATACGAGCCCTAAACTGTATGTCAACAACGGATTGTCTTGTTAAATCAAGATGTTCCAGCGAAAAGTAATAAATTGGATACAAGTTCTTAAAATCGAGTTGCGATATTTGTAAACCAGTATCAACATTTTGATCACGGCCCATATATGACAGCATTCTATGATACACACGTGCTATATGGTTGTTGTCGTAATCAAGTTGTATATCCTCAGATGGTTCTTGTTGTCCGTTTATTCTCAGCGAAACCTCCTTGACTCCTAATCGATCAAATATCGTATGACTGTGTTCTTGGGAACCTAACCGATTCCGATTCTGCACCGCTATAAATATATGACGTGGAGCTGAAACGCCTTGTTTTGATGCCAGGTGCCATGTAAATGTATCAGCAACATTATCCTCTTTGGCATCAGTTGTTGTTGTTAGCCAACTTATCAATGATTTGCCACCTGTGTCCATAAATGAAAGTAGCCGCTCTTCCGTGGTAATTGATGGGGTCATTACTGGCATCCACAATACTATTTTACTCAAAACAACTTTACCATCTGCGGCGCCAGTACGCCAAATTGCATCATTGTCATTGCCTTTTCGCACTAACGCGATTGTATGTTTGGCTCCATAGATGACTTTTCTGACATTTCTGCAGAATCCAAATATGTGATGGAGTGGAATCGCACATGAAAAATATCGCTGCTGTCCGTGCAATGCTCCTTTTCGTGTTGCAAATCCTCAATTGAAATTACCATTAACGCCTCCGAGAATATCAAACGCAGCTCCGGGTCTAGCTCGACGTTCTGGATTAACCGCTTCTTGTTGATTATCAACTGAAGTGTCTTACGGTGTTAACACTTTAATGTATTGAAGGTGGTCAGCGTAATCAGAGGTATCCTTTGCAAACATCATAGACGGACCAGCCGACCTTGTATAATCATCGGAGTATCTTGCTAGCCCGATTATTGTTGTTGCAACATCAACCTCGCGGTCTATTTATTCAATTTCTTTTCCATCAATGAGATATCTTGCACTTTCAAATAACGACATTATGCCATTATTAACAAAACCAACTCGGATATTTGAATCATTTGCATATGGGGTATCAGCTGCAACATTTGTTGCGAGTTTTCCCTCGATTTCAATAAATGCTTCACATGGCAAAAAGTATTTACTGGTATCTTGAACTTGAAGTTCAATTCGCGATCGTAGGTCGGGTTGTATTGCATGATAGGAATAGTATTGATAATCGCGGACGGAATCGTCCTTGGGTACTGGGGCTTCTATATCGAAGGCCGGATCAGCTGTTCGTTTAAACATTTTATTAACATACTAGTGTTTTCAATTGTGAAATTCTTTGTAATCATCGTCGTTTTTGTTTTCGTTTCAAACCACTTCCTGCTATCGCGTTCATGATAGCGCTATCTGTTACCGGTGAAGCCGGAGTCACCGAAGCAGCCAACGACGCTAGTTTTTCTTCCACTGCGCTATTTATTGCTTTGCTAATTTTTGCAGGCATCACTATAGTTGATGGCAGCACTGGTGGTTTCTTTCGCACCAATGATATTATTTTATCTTTCGCGGCAGAAAATGCCTTTCCGGCAAGATTTCCAACAAAATCTCCGATTTTGCTGTTTCCCTTATCACGAATAATATCAATGGCCTTCATTGATAATTGTTTAGCTAACGGAGCCACTTTTGGGGCCATTCTTGTAAATAACCCCGCAATGGTATTGTCGAAACCATCTCCGTAATATGCCTTATAAACAGGCAATCGTGACTTCACCACGTAGACGCTTACGGGTTTATCATGGTTGTAGTGTATGATCATCTTGTTATAAAACTAGTAGTTTTTCAATTAGTGATCAATCGCTAAGATCCATAGGATTGTCACCATAACCATGGGCGTCTCTGTGATTTTCAACTAATTCAGCAATGAGTTCTCGATATACATCAATGCCCATGATACCGCCGGCAAATAATCGTCTACAGATATCAGCTGCTTCATTAATTATTTCAACGGAGTTGTTTCCGGCTCGCTTTCCCCCGATAAGTATTTCTAACCGTGATATATCACTGAGAATATTACCAGGACATGTCACGGTTGCGTTGAAATCCAAGGGATTTTTAATCGAATATCCTTTTCCGCTTGTTTCCTCAGTTGTACCAGTTGCGCCCTGACTATCATCAAGTAATTGCTTTTGTCGGTCTCGACTTTGTTTTTCTCGTTCTTGTTGTTTTTGTAAACCATGACTATCAACTCCTACTTTGAAAGATCTATACTCAATTGTCTCCTTTTTCAAATTACCAGTAATTCCCTTATTCGTTTTATACAACCAATTAACCCATTCATCCCGGCTTATTTTACTGTTTTTATACTCGTCTTTTAAAAAGTCCTTTCTAGAATGAAAGCTTTGGGCGGCAAAATCACCAAAAGTCGTATAATCTTTGAGTTTTATTAATTCAGGTTGTTTGATTTCTGTTATAGCTTCTTCGGTGAGTTTGTTTATAAAGGAAACATCTCTTGGGGTAACGACATCAACAGGTCGTGGTTCAGGTGCAGAATCATCAATATCAGTTAATCGTTCATACTCGTGTTGAGATTTTATATCACTGGATAGCTGTTGTATCCCTGCGCGTGTTTGTTCGGTCTCTGCTGCTATCTTTTCAAGCGTATCAAGCAGCGGCGCCTTCTTTGCTCGTTCTTTTTCAGGAATATCTCCGTATATCGCTGCTTCAGTTAACTTTTTCACATCTTTGGTCGCACTTGTTATCGGAGTAAACAGTTGTTCACTTGACACAGAAAAGTCAGTCTTCGCTTGTTGTCGTTCTTGAAGTTTCTCGCGAAGTCTGTCTCGAACCGGTATAAACTTTTTAATTGCTGCTAGCCGCTCTCGGGCTAATCTACTTGTAAGCGATTCACCTACCATATATTGTTTGTGAACTAAATTTTCAAATGTGAAACTATCACAATTACAAGATGAGTTATTAAATAATGTACCATCAAGCTAACGTATCCATCTTCGACAGGGTTAAACTGTACGACGCTATCCGCGAGTGTTTCAGAAATAACATCGCTGGGGGTTTCAGAATTGTAATATCTGAGAACGGCGATGAACGATTTTTGTTAACGACGCGGCAACAACAACAACTACGTGAAAATGGAGGCGTCGTGGTGATTACTTGCTACTACGACCAGATCATCCAGTATGCACATAACTGCATGAGCAAGCCCAAACTAATGAGTATTCTTTCAGGAGAAAATCCTATGTGAGTGTTACAAAAAACGCTAAAAAAAAATAATTTTTTACTGAAAATTTATTGAAGGCCTATCTTTTATAGCAACGCTCACGTGGTTAAGATACTGGTTTTTCCTCGTTTAATATTTGTCTAAGATCACGAACCTTAGAACTAATTTCAGCTCGTTTTTGATACTCTTGGCCGAGCTTTTGACGTATTGCTTCAACGGTGCTAAATAGCGTTATAAATGCATTAATGTCGTTACCGTACAAACAAGCATTGATGGACTTTTGAATTCCTTTCACGAGCCTGTACATCTTGGGTAAAACATAACGACCCTTACTAGACTGATACTCAATTTCTTTACATTCCGAGGCAATCCTGTCGCAGTCGAGATCTTCAGATAATACTACCCCTCTATTTTTTAAATTTGAGATTTCAGCAATTATAACATTTACATCTTTGATATCCATATTTTTATAGTATACTGTATCTCTAATTATTAAAAAAAAAATTAACACTCATTTGGCATCTCGCTGGCGCCCTATGACGTCAGAGAGACCCAGAGGTTAGGACAGCACATAGATGAAAACCCCATTTGGAAACCCCTTTCGCGTCAAATAACGTGAAAGAGACCCAGAGGTTAGGACAACACATCTTTGGAACTCCTTGGTTGCCTTCACATCCAGGTAAGCCCAAGGGGACCCAAAACATACATCTCCGGCGGGAGGCCTAAGGTGACAAACGTAATCTTAGACCGCCCAGAAGATATGCTTGGGGGGTGACGTCACAATACCATATATATCTCCACTCGAGTGTTGTGGCAAATTTTAGGCATACATATATACTTAATTAACTTAATTAAGGATGGATATATTCAATGAAACGATGATGGAATTTGTAATGTAATGATGTGGGACGGCAAAAGACAGCACAAACATGAAACGACGGGGCGGATTTTCTACGACCAATCCAACCAATCAAAAGCAACCCAATTAAATTAACCCGGTTGCATGATTGTGAACAAAAGACAACCACACGCCCGGGTTAATGGCGGTGGTTAGTTTTGATCGGTCGCATTGGCCTTCGAAAGCCCCAGCCTTAATACCTTTGATATGCTATATAAGGTGACTAATACAGCAGCGTTGATTCACGGGTATGTTATTTTATTTCCTCGAATTACTTATTAATGCTGTTTCACAACATTTAAATGAGACAAATATTTTAAATAAAACATTAAACAAAATAATACAGTTGTTAAATAACAGCGTATATATTCCCTTTTCTAATTCTCTAGACAAAATGCATTATCGATTAAATTACAAAGAGTTCTATGCAAGGAATTTTAACCACGCCCACCTACTTCAATGAATGGGAAACACTAGTATTTCCTGCTCGTTCCGGCTGAGCGCATAGGTATTACGCTGGATTATAAAGAACGTCTGTACTGAAAGTGTATTAATAGCTGAATTTAGATGGTCTAAATAAATACAACTGTTTAAATAATGCAGTTTTAGCCCAAGCGACAATAAAAGGTTTTAGAAATTGTTAAAGTTGATATAAATACAACTCTAACGAAACTCATGTATTTACTCCATTACAGTCACGTGGGCGCGCACATGTCAAGGTATACTCTCTACAGGTAATAGCAGACAGCACAATTCCTTTGACGTCATAATCCAAGGGAACGTAGTAAGTAGAGTGTTATGAGTGGTTGGACTTATACATAAGGATTTATCTCCCTTGAATCGTTTCAGGTGTATACGAATTTTATTTTATGACCATTTCTTTTAGACAGAGCAGTTTCAATTATATTTTCTGCAACAAATCGTATTGAAGTCCCACAAATGTCAAAATATCTACTGGCTTAATTTATCGACTGAAAGCTTCTCTCTTCATTATTTTCTAAATCAAACGATTTGACCCCCCCTAGGGCGTTTTGCGTGTTTGCCAGTTCCACCTAATTTTGCATTCCGACTTTGTGAGACGGCTTGAAGATTCTCAAGACAATTATCAGTCTTCACGCCATTTATGTGATCAATCACAAAGCCATCTTTAATCAATCCGTTATGACATTCAAAAATAATTCTATGACAGAGATATGTTTTATTTCTAGCACTAAACAACAAATACCCCATATTATTCAGATATCCAACCGTTTTTTTTAGTCTGCGGTGCCTGACAACACCATCACTGGAGGCTTCGTAATTAACAAGCACTGGATGGGGTCTGAAATTTTGGCTCATTTGTATAATAATACTACTTATCTAATTTATTATCTGCTTTAATTATAAATCTCTGGATATAATCTTGATGGTTTTTTATGATTTTGTCATCGTTAGGGTCAATGACGGTATTTTTTATTCGTTTGTCATAATAGCGTTTTAGTTCCCTGTATCGTTTACCCCCACAAGCAAGACACAACTGCGATTTTCCTCTAACGCCCACCCCACATCGGAGGCATGGGAGAGGACCGAAAGAACCGCTTCGAACGCTTTGTAAATGATACCCACAGAATTCGCTTCTGCATGATTTGTTACACGGGGTTGTTGATCCAATCATTAGCCACTTGTAGTGATTCATTATACGATATTTTTCTATTTAAATACTTGTTTTAATTATAACATGGAGAAGTTCAAGAGATTATCGAAAATTAAGCCCTGGAAAAATACTGAATTCATTGATTATACCATGAAAGAATTCCAAAGATTATCGAAAATTAAGCCTTGGAAAAATACTAAATTCAATCTCGATAAGGAGTTCAAGAGATTATCGAAAATTAAGCCTTGGAAAAATAATAAATTCAATCTCGATAGAGTCTCTGATACACCAAAACGTCTAATCGGTGATAGAACTATACTGGGTAAAATCAGGGAGTGTTTTAATGAATTCTACCGAGACGGTGCAGCATACTGTTGGTCGACATTTCGAATTATTGATGAAGATGTCAATGTACCCAACATCGATGCTACTATGAACGATGAAAGAGCAGCTGAGATAATTTCACACCTTCGCCCGCCATGGGGCTGGAAATTCAAGGGTGTAAAATCCAAAGCAATTCCCAACAGAAGTATTTTTTCAGAATAAAATTCATTATCGAAGTCGAAGGCGAATGGATTATCAGGGATAAATTTGAACCAATCCTCAAGGATAAAAAACTGTCATTGTAAGTACAGATTCCAAACCAGGAATTCTAACTGGAATTGACAAACCATACTAAGAGAGATCTTATCCTGTAACAGCAATTATTTATGGGATATATCCGTTAAATGATAAACCCGATATTGCAAAACTAGCTCCTATGAAATATTCTAGTTCACTGAATTGTGTAGCAACACGGGTAATGGAACACTTCACAAATGCATACCGAGGAAATAAACTAACTGATCTGCGACGTAGGAAAATAACCGAACGGGAACTGACAGTGAAACAGCACGGTGCAAAGATTTCTGATATAGCTAAATTAGAAGTATCATTAAAATTCCCAATATCAGTAACGACAATAACCGGAGAAGTATTACACGAACCGAAATATCAATCGCGAGGAGCTCCAATTAAAATTATTGATCATAACAAACACGCGTGGACGGCTGCAGTAACAATATTTCCACGAGATAGAACCGTGAGATATATCCCTAAGGAGTTCGTCGGGGATGTTTTTTTATCATGAGAAATTATTCGATGCCATTCACACGCTGTGTAAGGATGATCCTGTGTCAGTGTGGTTACTTAGAAGTGATGAAGATCCCGAAATAGGATTTGATCAATTTGTAAGACCAAATGGTGAATTATATCGCGTTGAAGAATTAGATAACAGAATGAGAAAAATCGCTAGTGAATTTGCCTTGCAATTTCCATTTTCATCGGAAAATCCAAAAGATTTCATTCCATGAAAAACTACTCGCGGATAGCTTCACAATTCCATCAGTGGTAGCTCACTTCGCAAGAGAAAAAACTCATGGCGTCCAACACAAAGTGATTTTCTCGAGGACGTTTTAATTGAGTTGCGTCGAATTTGGTCATGGAGGACTGTGGAATACAAAATACCATCGTGACGGTATCATTTCAATTGATATATCCACGTGTAATCCTGGAAGTTTTCTCGGGTATGGAGAATGTAGTAACTATTTTAAACGATTTGGACACCCCACACATGAAATGACTCGTGTTGCGATTAATGGGCCATTACCTGATTTTGATTTAACCGGATTCGCTCGTGTGATATCATTTGAACTCGCTACAGGGTTACATCCGTGTAGTTATGTTTGGCTTGGTAGACATATATCTGAAAAGGCCTGGATGCCAATAGTGTTACTACGATATATGATTGATTGTGGTATGCTAATATCGTTGATTGTTTCCGAAGCTATTATATGCTATCGAGCTCAGAAAGAAGTTTGGCTACCACAACCCGATCTAGATCGTATAATTAGCTAACAGCGAAAACAGTTTCCAGATTTCAATGAAGAACAAATCATGAATTGGTCTTAGAAGTTATTTGAAATTAAAAAAGAACAAGCAAAAGATTTTGGACGAAGAATAATCGGTAAATTTACCCAGGGTGGAAGATACGACAATGCAAAATATTCTTCGCGGTTGATCATAGACATCGCTGAATACGATTTTATTGTAACGGATTTAACGAAACAGGGAAAACTTGTAAATCGTAAAGACGCTTTCCTATCCGATGGAAGACGATTAGGTACAATTGCTACCTATTGTGATGGATATATTAAACAATATACGCATTTGAGAAGTTCTATGCTAGCTTATGCTTCTATCAATTTATTTTCGACGATAAATAGATTTCCTAAACCGCAGTTAGAGTAGCCACTGATTATATTTATATCCACGAGAAATACAAATCAGATGTAGCTAAATTCACAGATCCAGAGGCAAATTGGGGATGTTGGAGATTTAAAAAGGAAACGCTACATGAGTATTGTGAATCGGCAGATGTTACCATGGATGAAAAGTATTTAAAGTGTGATGAGATTCAATCCAAATTTTCTAATGCACCACCGGTATCTGATCCAATATGTAGATACAAGACAGTTTATTTAAACGGTTGTGGTGGGTCAGGAAAGTCGTGCAATTGAATCTTATCATAGAAACGATAGCGTTTCAAAATCAAACATGATTGTCCTAACACCAACTCACAGACTCGCCAGAGAGATGAAACAACGAGGGGTAAATGCCTGTACTTATCATAGTTTCTTTCGATGGAAAGGCGATGAATGGACTCCTGATCGAATGGGCGATACATTCATTCCTGAAATCATAATTTGGGATGAAATATGCACAGTATCGTTGAAAATATTACAAACATTTCTTGAGTGGTTGTTTTTGAAAAATACAAAAGTCGTCATGTGCGGTGATCACGGCCAACCACCACCATTTATCGGTGCATCCCCACATGAATGGCTAAAGGGTTTTGTAGACTATTATGAAGAAATTACCACTGAATATAGATCACTTGATGAACAATTAAGCGAGTTCAAAGCGCTAAATAGATTACAGCCGGATAAAATCCAATGTGAAATAGCGCGTGAAATAATTTCAGAAACTCCAATGAATGATTTTTGGGAAACGTGGAGACCAAACGATTTGATAATTGCAAGTAGAGAAATAGTCAGAGACATACTTCAGATGAAGTTATTTGAATTGCATAAAGAAAAATTTGCAACACTTCCAGTACCGTTGTGTTATAGGCCTTCGGATACACGAAAACAGAATATAGAAGTTGATATTCCAAGACCAAAATCCGAAGGATTTCAAAGACAGAATTTAGTGTTAAATGATATTGTGCTGGTTGATATCAGCGTCGTTGAAGATGCATTGCGTGCTAATAATTCCCCGTGGACGCTAGGTTACGCAGCAACAATACATTCTTCACAGGGATTGACTATATCAGATACAATTGTTTGGATGGTGGATAATCACATCGAATGGTCGAATTTAGTCTATCTTGCAGTATCCAGAGTACGAAGAATAAATCAACTTCGAAGAATTGTTTTCGATGATGACACCACAATGGATGATGCTAGCATCGTTGATGTTAAAGTTATTGATAAAAAAAACTCTCCGGTTACAAACAACAAGACAAAAAAAAAACAACGAGAATTTGACATTGATGCTGAATTAATAATTACGCTGAAGCAACAACAGAATAATCACTGCGCAAGTTGCAATTGTATAATGCGTTGGCAGTATTCGGATAAAGATCCTCGCCAATTTACCGTAGACAGAAAAAATAACAGTCTCGGTCACGTCAGAAACAATGTGATGTTGACTTGTCTTGAGTGCAACAGACGCAACGGCGCTAGTTAAGACCCCGCGGTGGCAATTGAGTATCGTCAGGAATCACTTGTAATTGTTGATCGTGTTATAGTAGATATCTTGTGTGCAGTAACACTCCAAATAGGATCAGTAGCCCTCTTTCTGCCACCTTCAAGCTCTCCTGGTTCGTATAAATATCTCACAGTGACATTACTACCAAGAATTGGCTGAGAAACGCTATCCCGCTGTGGTTGTGGTATATACTTCTTTTATTGCGTTGTTAGGTTTCATATTGATTGCTCTGGTAATCTCGTTATTTAGCGCTGCAACTACCCCTGGTAACCTTTTGACCCATTCACGGGATCGCTTTTCTTGGATGAATTCTTTTGCGTATTGATGTTCAAATAACCGCTCAGCAAGAGTCCGATTAAATCGTTCAACAATTGCCTGATCGCGATGTAACGCAGTATGCCCTCGTCTGATGGTGACATTGTGATCTTTCATCGCTGATAAAACAGCGCCTTGAAATTCCTTGCCAGGATCGACTTGTAATAGATTTGGCCAGCGTAGTGGGCCTCGTCGATAAATTTTTTCAAATGCAGAAGCAACTTCAGTGGCCGACTTTGTTTTTAGCGGTTCTGCTTGTTTGTATCGACTCGCAACGTCAACTACGGTTAGCGTGTATTTGTAACCGTTATCATGTGCTGAAAACAATAAATCAACTTGATGAACTTCATTGGGTACAGTAACATCAAAATGCGAGAAATTGATTTGTTTAGGACGCGGTAGATAAATTTGCCATATAGCCTGTTTGGATAACCAATTAGCCGCAGTAGCCTTTTTCACTTTTGCGGCGTTGGCGAGTTTATTGATTGCAGCGTTACCCCTCCAGTATTCCCTCGGAGAATAATAAATAGATTCCATATTATTAATTACCAGCGCCCATCATCAATTTGCCTTTCATAGCCGATTTTACCAACCACGAAGCCAATTTTTCTTTGAAAGATTTATCAGGAATAGCATTTAACGCATGGATTAATTTCACATCTGCGAGATGCCTGTTTTGCAGATTGCTGCTTTTATATGCAACATCATGAGCATGACACGCCTTATCAATAGCGTTTATCGGATACTCGCCGGGGCGGGGCTAATTTTGATCATCAAGTCTGATATCTAATCGTGTTCCAGGGCCACAATAGCTATATCCTGGAAGGTGCTTTTCTCCGGGGTACTTTGCGTATGGGGTTCCAGAGAGTTTTGCAAATTTGGCTGCGATATCACCTCCTCGTTTTTTTTAAAACATCTCCGGATTGTAAAATCTTTGATTTTGTAGAAATAAACCTAAACTTTTTTGTACCACATGTTGCACATTTACCAGTAAGTGCTGATCTGTTATTTTTAATTGTAATCGTCGTCACATCATTTGTGTTAGTACGCGTTTTACACTTCACACAATATAGATCCATAATTTATGTATAGAGATATGAATATAATTGATTTTTCAGCGACTAAAACAAGAGAACCAGTTAAGCATCATGCAGCGCTACCAAACTCTATCCGCGCAATTATAATCGGGCCATCTGGATCGGGCAAGACGCAATTGTTGCTCAATTTAATATTGAGATGGATGAAGTGGGATAAGTTGTATTTAGTTGCTCCTAGCGTAGATGATCAATGATGCTATGAAGTGTTAAAGGATTTTAACGAGAATGCATCAGAAATTAAGGGTGAGAACGCCATTGATTTTGTAACTGATAATGACGAGGCGCCATCCGTGGATGACCTTGATGGGAGCATTAACAATTTAGTCGTATACTACGATGTGACGTTAGACAATCAAAAAAAACCAGCTAGAATATTTTCCCGAGGCAGGCATAAAAACACCGACGTGATATATGTCACTCAACGCTACACTCAGATTCCAAAAGTGATCAGAGATAACTGTAATATTCTTGCTGTGTTTAACGGCGTTGATACACATACGTTACGAAATATTTGGCAGACATGGTGTTCCGATATGGACTTCAATCAATGTAAAAATTTCTTTAGTAACGCTCAATCGACCCCGCACGGATTTATAACAATAAATTTACATGATCCTCGGACACGATATCGTATCGGACTCGATCAAATATTTGGTTGAAATCATTTATTATTTTTGTTAACTTGCAGCAGCAGAGAGGGTGATGACCACATCGTTGCGACCAAAATTGATTGAAAAATCGTAAAGTCTCCGTTTGCTAAAATGGAGACTTATTTTTTTGGGTTAAAATGAGATTTCGTAGGAAGCCTTATTTTTGCTTGAAAACGTGGTCTGTTCACCCTCTCTGCTGCTTCTCCGTATATAGCTATCTCAGTGGCTGATATTACTCCATTCGTTGCCGTGGTTATCGGTTTAAACAATTCTTCACTTCCTGCCGCAAGAAGCAGTCTAAAGATTCTGTCTAGTTTGTAGTTCATTTCTGACAGAGTCGCGTACGGGTATATATGCTTTCTAATTGCGACCAGTCTCTCACGAGACTATCGGGTCGTTAATACTTCATTTACCATTATTGAAATCGTAAACAATTCTCGAATTAGTGTACGATGAGAATTCAATCTAAATGCAGTGATTTTGTCATCCGAAAATAATTCCAGATGGAAAAGTCTACGAGAAATAAGTGACAAAAAGTGGCACAACTGTGGAAATAATATCATTGAAAATTTCATTACAAAGTCAATTTTCTCTAAATGAAATGCGGGGGTTTTTACCCAACGGTTTTTTTAGTCATTGCTGGTCATTTGTTGGCCATTTCGGTGATTTTTTGACTATTTTGGCCATTTTTGGCCATTTTTTAGTTGTTGCTCGATGAAAATTTCATTGAAAAGTTGATTTAATCTAAATGAAATCCGAGGGATTTTACCCTTAAAAAAATGACAAAAATCAGTCAAAATCAGACCAAAAAAGGCCAAAATCAGACAAAAATCGACTAAAATCAATCAAACAATGATTTAAAAAAAATGTATTTTACTAAAATATTTTAGAATTAACAAATAAAAAAAAATATTCTACTATAGCATTTACAACTTCCTGGTTGTAGCGCAGCCAGCATAGAATTTCACGGCTATTGTTGACTAAAACCACCTTGTTGGTAGCGCGCATATACCTGTATTGTGATACATGTCTGTTAGCTGTAGTATTTTACACAACAGGGGTTCTTAAAGGAGTTTTTCATGTTGATCAATTAGCGCTCTTATATCCCTAACCTTCGAATTGATCATCCTTTTAGTTTCATACTCCCGGCCCAGTTCTCTTCTTACTCTTTCCACGATAGTACATAACGGGACAAACACACTAACATCATCACAGAATACAAGAGAGTTGCGGACAGAATTCTGGATTCTTTTTATTAACTTATACTTCTTTGAAAGGACATATTTATTATTCATAGTAGCGAATTCGCCATCTTGAAAGTCGGACATAATTTGATCAAAGTTTAAATTATCAGATAATTTAACCCCTCGATTTTTCAAAACTGAAATTTCAGTTATGATTTCATTGAAATTTTCAGGATTCATATTATATATAATTATATATTTCTAATACCAAAAAAAAAACAAAAATTGGGGGTCAATTTTGACCCGCATTTTAGACAGCACAATGCCATTACCCCGTTTGTAGGGAGGTTTTTTTGGCACATTACATATACTTAATTAAGGACAGCACAATGCCGTTACCGCGTTTTATTAGGTTTCTAGGCGCTACAATTAAAACCCCATTTGGAATCCCTTCGGTGTATTTACATCGAAGGCGCCCAGAGGTTACATATAAGACAATACATCTCATGAAACATATTCCCCTGCGAGTTGGGCTTATTCGCCAAACAGTGTGTTAGACCAACAAGAGGATATATTTGATGAATGGACGGCACATTACAACCCCAAGTCGAGTGTATATGGCGGTTGTACACAATGAATGGACGGCACATTACAACCCCAAGTCAAGTTTTATGGCGGTTGTACACAATGAGTGGACGGCACATTACAACCCCAAGTCGAGTTTTATGGCGGTTGTACACAATGATTGGATGGCACAAACAATAGATATGGTTATTTACAATGACAATGGATGATACTCACCCTACGTCCAAGTTATGAACCAAAACAAACCTACAAAATGAAAAATTCACACCACGTGACGGTGTGGTTTGTTTTGGTTCACGATTTGACACTTCTCTGAAAAACACTGGATGCCAATAGTGCTATTACGATATATGATTGATTGTGGTATGCTAAAATCGTTGATTGCCAGCGAAGCAATTATATCGTATCGGAAACAAACTGAAGTCTGGTTACCACAACCAGATCTAGATAGTATAATAAGCAAAAATAGAAAACAGTTTCCTGATCTCGACGAAGAAAATATCTTGAAATGGTCCAAACAGCTATTGTAAACGAAGATCGACAAGCAAAAGATCTTGGTAGAAGAAAAATTGGTAAGTTCACTCAAGGCGGAAAATACGACAATACAAGATATTCTTCACGGTTGATTATAGATAGCGTTGAATACGATTTTATAATCGAGGATGTAACGAGTAAAGGTATATATGTCAATCGTAAAGACGCTTTTTTGTCCAATAGGACCAAATTAGGTACATTTGTTACTTACATCGATGGACACAGTCCTCAGTGTACACATTTGAGGGCGTCTATGCTTGGTTTTGCTTCCATCAATTTATTTTAGATGATAAATAAATTTCCGGAATTTTCTGTTAGAGTCTCAACTGAATCATTTTACATAGACGCGAGACACAGCGAAGCAGTGGCTGAATTCACAAATTCTGATGAGAGTTGGGGGTCGTGGAGTATTAAGCGGGAAATATTAAGAGATTACTCTGAATCAGCAGATGTTACGATTAAAGATAATTATTTGAAAAATAATCAGATATCAGAGCTATCTAATGCACCGCCGATATATGATCCAATATGTAGATATAAATCCGTTTACTTTAACGGCTGTGGTGGGTCAAGAAAGACAACTCGTGCGATTGAATTATTTCGTAGAAACGCATCAAACATGATTGTACTAACACCGACCCACAGACTTGCCAGAGAGATGAAAGAGCGAAAGGTGAATGCTTGCACTTATCACAGTTTCTTTCGATGGAAAGGCGACGAACGGACTCCTGATCGAATGGGTGAGAAATATATTCCTGAACTCATTATTTGGGATGAGATATGCACGGTGTAGTTAGATGTATTACAAAAGTTTCTTGATTGGTTATTGCTAGCGAATACATCGGTGATAATGTGCGGCGATCATGGTCAACCACCATCATTTGTCGGTTTATCCCCACATGAATGGCTAAAGAGACTATTATGAAGAAATAAATACTGATCATAGAGCGCTTGATGAACAATTACGCGAGATCAAGAAACTAATCAGATTACAACCGGATAGAATCCAATGTGAAATAGCGCGTGAAATAATTTCAGAAACTCCCATGAATGATTTCTGGGAAGCGTGGAGACTAAATGATTTGATAGTGACAAGTAGTAAGATAGTCAGAGACACACTTCAGATGAAGTTATTTGAATTACATTAAGAAAATTTGCAACACTTCCATCACCGCTGTGTTATAGGCATTTGGATACACGAAAACAGAATATTGAACTTGATATTTCTGGCTCGACAGAGAAGCAGAATTTAGTGTTAATTGATATTGTGCTGGTTGATATCAGCGTCATCGAAGATGCATTGCGCGCTGATAAATCCCTGTGGAAGCTAGGTTACGCAGCGACGATAAATTCTTCACAAGGGTTAACGATATCAGACACAGTTGTTTGGATTATAGATAATCACATCGAGTGGTTGAATTTAGTTTACTTGGCGGTGTCCAGAGTACGAAGAATAAATCAGCTTTGAAGAGTTATTTTAGATGATAATGACACTACAATCAATGATATTGTCAGCAATGAGATATAATCAGAAAAAAACTCTCTGGTTATAAACAACAGGATAAAAGAAATAACAGAGAATTTGATATTAATGCCGAATTAATAATTACACTGAAACAACAACAGAATAATCACTGCGCGAGTTGCAATTCTGTAATGAGTTGGTGTTGGTCGGATAAAGATCCTCGACAATTTACCGTAGACAGAAAAGATAGCAGTGTTGGTCATACCAGAAAAAATGTGATGCTGACTTGTCTTGAGTGCAACAGACGAAGAGGTGCTAGTTAAGACCACGCGGTGGTAAATGAGTGTCCTCGGGTATCACTTGTAGCTGTTGTCGAGTAAATCCTCTCTGATGAGCAATTGAATCCAATCTATAGATTGTTGGTCTACCCGTAGATCGTGTTATGCCGGATATTTTATGCGCGGTGACACTCCAAATAGGATCAGTAGCTATTTTATTGCCACCTTCGAGCTCTCCTGGTTCATATAAATATCTAACAGTGACATTGCCGAGTATTGGTTGTTTTGAAAAATCTTTTTGTGGTTTTTCAGGTATAGACTTCTTTTTAATCGCGTTGTTCGGTTTCATGTTGATTGTTCGAGTAATCTCGTTATTCAGCGCGGTAATCACAGCTGGTAATCTCTTGACCCATTCACGAGATCGTTTATTGTGAATAAATTCATTCGCGTATTGATATCCAAATAACCGCTCAGCAAGTGTGCGATTAAATCGTTCAACAATTGCCTGACCGCGATGTAGTGCAGTATGCCCTCGTCTGATAGTGACATTATGATTCTTCATCGCTGATATAACCAAACTCTGAAATTTCTTGCCAGGATCAACTTGTAATAGATTTGGCCAACGCAGAGGACCTCGTCGATAAATCCTTTCAAATGCAGAAGCGACTTCAGTTGATGATTTTGTTTATAATGGCTCTGCTTGTTTGTATCGACCGGCAACATCAACTATGGTTAGCGCGTATTTGTAAACACCATCATGCGGCAGGAATAATATATCAGCTTGATGAACCTCATTAGGAACGGTCACATCAAAATGCGAGTAGTTAATTTGTTTAGGCCGCGGTAGATAAATTTGCCATATCGCCTGTTTAGATAACCAGTCCGCGGCGCTAGCGAGTTTACCAATTGCTGCTTTACCCCTCCAGTATCCTTTTGGAGAATAATAAATAAATTCCATGTTGTTATTAATTACCAGCACCTAACATCAATTTACCTTTCATTGCCGATTTTACTAACCATGAAGCCAATTTTTCTTTGAAGGATTTTTCAGTGATAAAATTCAACGCATGAATTAATTTCACATCTGCGATATGTCTGTGTTGCAGATTGCAGCTTTTATAAGCAGCATCATGCGCATGACACGCCTGATCAATAGCGTTTATTGGTTCTTCACCACGTCGAGGTTGGCTTTGATCATCTAGTCTGATATCGAGTCTGGTTCCGGGTCCAAAATAACTATATCATGGAAGATGTTTTTCTCCTGGATACTTCGCCCATGGTGTTCCTGGGAGTTCTATTAGCTTGGCTGCAATATCACCTCCGGTTTTTTTTTAAATCTAAATTACTTTGTACTACATTGCACACACTTACCAGAAAGTGCTGATCTGTTGTTTTTTTTTTTGTAATCGTCGTCAAGTCATCTGTGGCAGTACGTTTTTTACATTTCACACAATATAGATCCATAATATATTTATGTTATATGGATATGACTGTAATTTATTATTCGTCAACACGAGAACCAGATCCCGTAAAACATCATGTTATGTTACCAAACTCTATTCGAATGATTATCATTGGACCTTCAGGGAGAGGTAAAACACAGTTGTTAAATGATATGATAATAAAATGGATGAAATGGGTAAATTATATTTTGGTGCCACCGACCGTAGATGATCAACGATGATACCAGGTGCTAAAAGACTACAACGAAAGAGCCATAGAGAGAGCCAGCGAGCTTATAACCGAGATCGAGAAAACACAACCCGATGGAAGCATTAACAACGACGATGACTACGAAAGAGCTGTAGAGATTGTCAACGAGGACGGTGTTATTAGGTTTATAACCGATATCGAAGAAGCACCGACAATTGATTCCATCGACGGAAGTATTAACAACTTAGTCGTATATGACGATGTGATGTTAGACAATCAAAAGAACCCTATGTCACGGAATGATGTAGTTTTTATTCAGGAAATACATATACTCGGGTTTGGTTTATCGTGTGAAACGATACCTGAGGGTGATTTTTATATATGGGCAGTTGTACTTCGGAATAGTGAGTACAATTCGCTCAATGCTGCACGTGCAGAGTGTTCTCAATACAGAGAACGAATCCGTATAAATACTTTGCTATATGTGAAGGATCTTCAAATTACTAAGGGTTTTGTCAACAAGCGGCTAGTTTAAAGGACTGTAGCTGTAGGGCTATTGATCCGAGGGAGGGAGGATTGGCACAACTTTAGCTGTAGGGGTAAGTACATTTTTGATACTGAGTGATAGCTTTTGTATTACTATATTTACCTTTGCAAGTTTGTTATATAGCTCTTACACAGCGTAATGCGTGCATTTTCTACTCTTGTTTGCAAGGCATTTAGATTGGTAATGTAAAGCTATATTTTGTTAAAATAGAATTGTTTACTATCAGCATTATCGAACAGGGAAGGTTTACTATAGAACCTGTCATTTTGAAGTTATAATATAGTCTTTATAATTTACCGTGTATAACGTCATTAAGTTATGTCTGTATCAAGGTTAGTACACGGTGTCGGGTATATTTTCAGCTATTGGTACGAGGGTGTTAAACGTCCGGGGTGTCCGGAGCTGTCAAACGTCGGGAGCTGTGTTTAAATGCACTGGTGTGTCCAGAGCTGTTAAATGTGCCAGAGTGTCTCATGTCTAGCGTCCAGAGTGTCTAATGTCAAGAGTGACAAGGGTGACCCAGCAGTAGAGCTGTCTAAATGACCAGTGTCCGGAGGGTCTAATATTTGGAGGGTCTGGAGGGTCTAATGTTTCGTTGTATTCCGAGTGTCCGGAGTCTGTAGAAATTGTGAAGTTTAATTGTATCAGCTGTGGAGCTGTATACTAATAGTCGGATATATCTATTTCTTTGTAATTTGTTAGCCGTGGGCTAATATGGGTTTGCGGAACCTAGTATATGTTTTGGGACTGGAAAGATAAGTTCTTATGTGTACCTTTATTATTTTCAAATATAGTTTCGCTACTTGAGCGTATACATTTTTACTATATTAGTAATCCTGCATTGTTTACTACATGAGTAAACTGTATTAATTTTTTTGTTGTATATTTATCTAGGGTTTTTGTATCATTATATCATTGTTTTGTATCATTGTATAATTTGTTAGCATCTTCTAGTCTGTGCGTAATTATGTTTAATTAAATCCAATATTTGGATTACACTAAGCACGCATTTCATTGTTTTGCTTATATTTATATCGCCACATTAAACCATAATTTTTATATCTGTATCATAAAACTTCTTCTGTTATCAATCCGAAATATCCGTCCCGGTTATCTTGTTACACCCTGCCAGGGTATTTTCCAGAGGTAGACATAAAAGCACCGGCGTGATATACGCCACTCAACGATACACTCAAATACCAAAAGTGATCAGAGATAATTGCAATTTGTTATGTATGTTTAACGGAGTTGACAATCATACCCTACGAAATATTTGGCAAACTTGGTCCAGCGATATGGATTTTAATCGATTTAGAAATTTTTTTAGTCACGCTCAGTCAGTTCCACACGGATTTGTAACAATAAACTTAGTAGATCCTAGAACAAGATATCGAATCGGACTTGATAAAATATTCGGTTAACCCCATAGCAGCAGAGGGGCGCGACAACGACATTGGAACCCTTTGTTTTCGACTTCGACAAAGTGTTAGTTAGCCCGTGGACGCCTTTTTTTACGATTTACGAGGAATCCTTAGATTGCCGAATCGACGCCTCTACAAAGTTGTCTGATTTGCCCCCACTGCTGCTGGACCGATGACTCCATTGATTACCTTTTTGGTATAAAAAATTCGACACACGATGACATTAAAATAGATCTAACTAGTATCATCACGAAACTCGATACAATCACGGAAATTAAAGTGATCACTGAAACCATCAAAGATGATCTACCGAGGATGATAGAAGAACTTGAAAAAATAAAAATCTCTCATGAACAAACAAATATCATAAATAACGTGTACGCGATTCAATGGGGATCATTTGCATGGACACCATCCACTAACATATTAAATATCACCGCGGCCGTCAAAGGTATTTATCGATTAACACTAGTGACACCGGCTCAATTTAATATTTCATTGATGAGTTCATCTGGGGGTCAACAATACAATATCAACGATTATCTACAAGGATACAACTGAACGATTCACAATAACAACGACTGATAATAATTTGGCTAGAGTTTCAGTGACAGAGCATGTGGAATTCGTAGCGGATTTAAGTAAACAATTAAATTGAAATTACTGTTATTGTAAATAAACAATGTTGACATCAACAACAATACCAATAGTATTATCATCACAGCAGTATCGCTATGATCAAATCAGAGAATTTCAAACTAAACTCAAAACCCTCATTGAGGAGTATCAAGTAAAAATTAAAAAAAATACCCACGAAGAATCATCGCAGTTGATGTTACCGTGTACTCGGTATCGGGTATAATCACCTGAGCTGGTATTATACTCTCCTCGGTGACAATGATTGCTCAGATTCCGATAGCTCTTCCAATTTGTATATCAGCGGCGACAACAATCGCTGGGATTATTTCAATTTTAACAAAAAAAATATCATCGTGTAGCCAGCGCAAACAACAAGACTACGTAGTTAAATTCCATATTGTGTCCACTGCATACTCCCAATTATCCTCGATGATATCGTCGTCACTCGATAATACATTGATATCAGATAGTGAGTTTTCAGCGATGGTACGTGTTTATGATTTCGCGATGTCAAAATTAGAAAAACAACATGAGTATAATAGCAATGACAACACCGCAAGAACTACTTCAACGAATAGCGGAAAGCACAACCCCGGTGAAAACCAGCATGATATCAATAACCTCAACGAATCCTGAATTCCGTATAAATTTCCCTATTCCGGTTCCCGTGAAGGAGATAGCTGTAGCAAAATTACGAGTGTATCACAGTTGGCCTAACATTAGGTCGGTAGCATTTGGCGGTCAATAACCGAATAATTCCCTGGTGTTTGCGAGTAAGAATAAACCCGATGATACTCCAGACTGGAACGTTGTTTTGCTACCATCTGGGTCCTACCAAATCGAACAAATCAATAACGAATTTCAGCGTAGAATAAAATCAATTACTGGAAAAGAATCGAAAATCGCTATAACAGTTCATAAACCAACATTATCATCTGCCATTGAGATAAACTCACCCTGGTATGTCGTAGATATCTATCAGAGCTCAATGAGAACTATATTAGGATTGCCTGAAAATCCACCTCCACCTGAACCACAAAAATCTGATTATACCACGGATAAACAATCATACCACGAAATTACCACATCATAACGAGAACACCTCAGTGATATAAAAAAAAGTCATCACTGCCGGGTAGTCATTTTAATTTTGTTGATCAGGATTCCGCTTTTTGGAGATTTAAGGTTGGACAGACTCCAGAATCAATTACATACATAAATATTTACCATAACAGAATTATTTAGTACTTTAGAGAAATCAACCAAAAACAGTCAACAGCTGAAACAAACTTTCAACGAGTCTAATCGGAGTGAAATCATTAAACGAATTGAAATATTAAATCAACTTGTATCCGACATGGAATATATCAACCAGCGAGTAATTCAAGTAATAATTGATCATAGCGATGACAACAATAATTACTCTAAACGAAATTTCCTAACTGAATACAATATAACAGAAGCCGATCTACCAAATTTCAAATTTCCTTGATATAAAGCAAACGAACTAAAAAATTCCGTTAATGATTTTATCAATGAAACATTTACTGCGATATTCACCTCATGGAGACAGCAACACAAGGGTCCAACTATCCTCAAACATAATAATGACCTAGATGGTGGTGGGCGACATATCGCTCCGTTCAACGTAAATATATCCTCAGTGATTGCATTGAATTTAGTATGTGATGTTATCGAAGGAAGCCATCAAATAAATCTTGAAAGATCAAATCAAGCCTAGCAGGGATATATTTTATATTCATTTGCACCAACAGCTCCACCCGGATTTTTAATGATTGAGGACCCAACTAATCCAGTCTATATGAGATTTCATAACGATTCATTCAAGAGAATTAATTTCAGACTCACTGACCAATCCAATAATCTGATTGATTTACGAGGTGAGGTTTTGCAAATTAGTCTGTTTGTGAAATCCTAAATTGCTAGCAATTTCAAGGATTTTCATCGTGAAAATCGTTTACGATTTCAGCAATGATTATTAAACCCATTGCAGCAGAGGGGGTACGACAAAGACTTTGGCATCTTTTTTTACGATTCTGGTTTGCCAAATTGACGCCTTTTTACGATTTTGGAGGAAGCCTCGGTTTGCCAAATTGACTCCTCTACAAAGTTATCCGATTCGCCCCCTCTTCTGCTGGATTTGTTCTTTTGCTTAAAGAAATTTTAAAAAAAGTTCATCAATAACTTTATCGGATATCTAAAATCTAATAAAAAGGGCAAATTAGTATGGCTAAAAAGAAAAAAAATATGCTTATGGGTAGCAGCAAAGAAACAAGTTCAACACCACAGGATCAGAGAGGGGTGATGGTATTGTTACTTATTTGAGGAAGTTATACAATCAGTTTTTATAATGAATGTGGATTTCCTTATGGAACTGACACAGCAAATTTAGTTTAAAATAGCTGGGAAAACCCAAATATTTGCATATATTTTATAGTATTGTATTAGTATGTTTGTAAGAGTGTTGACATAGACGTTTATCCAGAGTTTTCTGCTAATTATATATATAGTTTGTAAAGTGCATCATGGCAAATACATTATCTTCAGAAGCTAATTGTTCCAACCTAAAGAGTAAAATATATTTGTCTTTATAATTAGAACAGAGATTTAAAAATTCTTGCAATTAAAATCGAGGTATACAAATCATAATGAAGCCAAAATAAAAAAAACTTAAAATATACGATCAAAATAAATTTTAAAACCACATTCTTCTAACTAAACAAATGTTCATCGTGAAAAGGCTCCTAAATTGGGTTCACATGAAAAGCTGATACTGGCAAGGAAGGTACTCTGGATCATGTTCAACTTTCTGGAGGTATGCGTAACTCCATTCCAAATGATTTGCTCCTTGAATACGTTGTATACATGCTCTAGTCCGTGAATAAGTTGTACACATGCTCTAGTCGGTGAATACGTTGTATACATGCTCTAGTCGATGAACAAGTTGTATACATGCTCTAGTCGGTGAATAAGTTGTATTCTTGCCCTAGTCGGTGAATAAGTTGTATACATGCTCTAGTCAAAATATCAATACATTGTACTCGACACATCAAGGATCTTTCGCCTGGACACCTGAAAATAATATTATTAATATTACCGCTGAAGTCAAAGGTATCTAAAGATTGGCCGTGCTTTCACCAGTACAATTTAATGTGTCATCAGGTATATCTACGGGAATTATTACTGCAAGTGCAATAATATATAAGGGTGCCATGGAAACATTTACAATAACCTCTGTCAGTGATAATTTAGCTCAGGCATCAATGACATACTACGTAGAATTTGTAACTGATTAAAGTAAATAGTATAATGAATGTCCAACAATATCGATATAATCAAGTCCTTGAGTTTCAAACTAAACTAAAAGCTCTTTTTGACAGGTATAACGCGAAGATTAAAAAAAATACAGCCGGCGAATTACCAGAATTGATATTATATGTATTGTGTATTTGGTTTCAAGTGTAATTGCTGAAACAGGTATATTGTTACCAGCGATAACAGCACTGGCACCTGTAGTTGTCACAATTTGTGTGTCATCAGCGACAACAATTACAGGGATTCTTAGCATCATCACAAAAAATATCCACATGCAGTCAGAATAGATTACACGACTTTATAATTAAGTTACATATTGCATGAGCCGCGTATTCCCAATTGTCGTCGCTGATATCCAGTCTCGATGACACAATAATATCAGATAACGAATTCTCCGCGATGATGAACATCTACCACTCAGCAACATCAAATTTAGTAAATTAGCACAAAAATAACAATGACGATGACATCAACATCAACAACGGAATTACTTTAGCGAATAGCAACGAACACAACGCCGCAAAAGACAACCATGATCTCAATAACTTCAACCAACCCTGACTTCAGTGTGAATTTTCCCACTGCAATTCCAGTTAAAGAGATAGCGCTATCAAAATTACGAGTATACAACAGTTGGCCAAATATTAGATCAAAATCATTTGGTGTCAGCAACCGAATAATTCCTTGGTGTTTGCGAGTAAAAATAAACCAGACGGAATTCCAGATTGGAATGTAGTTTTCTTACCATCTGGGACTTACCAAATCGAACAGATCAATAATAAATTACAGCGTATAATAAAATCCATTACGGGAAAAGAATCAAAAATAGCTATAACAGTTCATGAAGCAACATTATCATCCGCGATTGAGATAAACTCTCCCGGGTACCTCGTAGATAGCTATCAGAGTTCTATAAGAACCTGCTTAGATGGAATGAAATCCCACCTCGGACATTTTTACAAATACCTGAACCAAAGAAATCTGATTATGTCACAGAACATAAATCATATCATGATATCTCCCTTGTGAGCATCCATATGCAATTTTTAACAAATCTAACTACTTACAATAATGGGAATTGGTTTTTGGAGATAGAGGAGGGTATCTTGTTAGCAGTGAATCCAGCTATTGTCTTGGGACATTTCGATTCCCTTAATAAAAGACATAAGGAGTATGTAAATAAATTACGGTAATGAATTACTACAAATTAGTCGTATGTAAAGTCTTAAAGACTTTTACCTTAAAGGATTTTCACCATAAACGATTTCCGTCTTAAGATCTTAATCGCAAAGGATTTTCATCTTAAAGACTTTTACCTAAAAGGATTTCCCATCTTAAGATTTTCATCGTAAACGATTTCCGTCTGAAGATATCAAAGTTATCTTACCTCCGTGTTGCGCGGTGCAAAAAAAAAATGATAACACTGATCTAGTTTCACATTCAGTACCTAGAACTTCCTGGTAGCGTGTTACTATATTTCGTTTTTAACTTCATGATATTGTGTTGTTGTGTTTAATGAGTTCTTTTAATTGTTTTAATTCTGGAATTTTAGGATTTTTTTAACTTCATATTGTCGACCAATGTCAGACCTAATCTTTTCTACTGCGGTAAATAGCGGAATGAATTTATTTACATCGCTGTTATATGCTAATGATTCGTCAACGGCTTGTTGTATTATTTTAATGAATCCGTATTGAGATGGCAGAATTTAATTGTTACTTAAAGCTATGTCTTCGAGGTATTAAAAACCAGAAACAATATGATCACAATCTAATTTATCTGATAATTTTATTCCTTGATTTTTCAAATCCGTAATTGAAGATATTATGTCATTATATTTTCATATATATATATATGTTGACCAAAATAGATATATCCCAAAAAACGGGGTCTATTTTTACCCGTTTTCTTTTTAAAGCGTATATTTACAGCATTGTATATACATATTTACAATACGACACAATCTCTATTCGTTTTAAGATTTCATTGACATCTTATCACGGTAGAGATATACATAAAATCTTAATTAAGGTATATAGCGACAATACAATGCCTATTCGTTTTAAGGTGTCACTGACATCTTATTACGGTAGAGATATACATATAAGGTATTTAAGAACGACCCCATGTGAACTCCTAAAATGTCATCACATGTTTGATGTCCAGATGCCACATATATAAGACGACACAACCCCATTAGAGCCCCAAAGATACCTACGCATCTGAGTAGGCTCAGGGGCAGAACGAAACACAATCCCCATTGTGAGCTTCTAACTGTTTAAACAACCGTCTAGATCCTCAGAGGGCATGTTAAGTGGATTACGACTCAAGGACAATACGACAAAGGATTATATTATATATATATATACAAGACAGCACATTTACCGTATGTCCCATTGACAATCCAACAGGCTCAACGAGAGTACATAAACATATACAAATATTTACAGCTATTTACAATTATATACAATTATATACAAATATATACAAATATATACAGATATTTGCAATTAGGACGGCACATACAAATGATTATATAGGACGGTACACACACGAAGGATTATATGGGACAATACATACAAGGATTATATCGGAACCCTTATCTACATTCAACTGAAACCACACTCCGTCATAAAAATCGTCCGGAGAGAATCTAAAAACACATTCACACCGTGTGACAGTGTGACGCAGAGTGGTTTTCTGTTGAACTTCGATCATGGCTTGGAGTCACAGCAGTAAAACCGGCTGTATATTATATAAGCTAACTTATACACGGAAATCAACAACAAGGGTTTGTGATTTGTGGTTTCGTTTTCACTTAATTATGATTGTTGACAGAATTTAAACAAAGCAGGATACCTGACAGAAGTGTTAAAAAAAGAATACTGCTGTCGTAAATACTTATTTG
Source organism: Unio pictorum (assembly GCA_030141615.1). Classification (NCBI taxonomy): domain Eukaryota; kingdom Metazoa; phylum Mollusca; class Bivalvia; order Unionida; family Unionidae; genus Unio; species Unio pictorum. Next base: position 41,984,316 of record JARLTB010000021.1, read on the forward strand.
TTTGACTCGTTCTCTGACAGAATAAAAAATAATAGATCAGAAATAAAATGAAAGATAATATGTAATTATTCAAATGAGATTGCAGAGGTATTTCCGTAACAACAGAGATAATTATTATCAATGACATTTAAAAGGATTATGCACACATTACTAAGAGTTATTTCCTTTCGGTAATAGGGCTATACACACATTACTAAAAGAGTTATCTCGCGTGTACCAAAAATGGAATTCAGATGTATGTGAATTGAATTTTTTGCCCAAATCGCTTAGAAAGTGCGCATTTAGTAATATTTTTTTTTGTAACGCGTCGAACCGAAGGCATACAAATATCAAAATACTTGCCGGCTTCAGTCATTTATTGAAATATTCTTTCTTCGTTAGTTTCTATGTTGAGTTTTTTGACAGATTTTGCAATTTTTGGGTACATTCCAGTACGTCCGCGTTTGGTATTTTCACTTTGAGTGATAGCTTGAAGATTATGCAATTTGTTATTTTTTGGACATCCATCAATATGGTCAATCACAAAACCATCTGGGATTTCTCCGTTATACACTTCGAAGTTAAATCTAGACAAATAATATCTTTTTCCTTCAGCAGTAAATTTAAGATAACCAGTATTATTGACAACTCCTACTGGCTTTTTTCAGCCTGCAGTGTCTGACTACACCATCATGTGACGCTTCATAGTTGATGATCGTGGGGTGTGGTTGAAATTCTTGGCTCATTTATATACATAAGTATTTATTTGTCTAATTTATTATTTGGTTTAATTATTATTTATTGAGAATCTAGTAATATAGTCTTGGGGTGTTCTTATGATTTTGTCGCAGACGCTGTCAGGGACAGAGTCAGGGCTAGAGTCTTTGGTTCGTTTATCATAATAGCACTTAAGCTCCCTGTATCGTTTACCAACACATTGGAGGTATAGCTGTGTCTTTCCTACTAATCCAACACCACACCGTATACAAGGTAACGGACTTAAGCTTCCACGTCGCACACTCTATGAATGATATCCACAGAATTCGTTTCTGCATGATTTTTTACAAACGGTTACTGATCCTATCATAAGCCATTTACAGTGATTAATTATATATAAATTCTATATTCAAATACTTGTTTTAATTATAATATGAAGGAGTTTGATAGATTATCCAAAATCAAACCCTGGAAAACGTTAAATTCAATATCGATAGAGTCTCCGTAGATGCACCAAATAAGGGTCTAATAAGTGATAGAAGAATGATAGGTGAACTCCATGAAGGGTTTAACGAATTTAAGCGCGAAGGAGCATTTCAGTGTTGGTCAACATTTCGAATTGTTGATAGTGTTGATGCTACCATGAACGACCAAAAGGCAGCAGGAATAATAATGCATCTTGACCATCGAAAGTATTTTTTCAGAGTGAAATTCATTAACCGTTCAGAAACAGGTAGTTGGATTATTCGTGATAAATTCGATCCTATCTTGAAAATATAAAGACTGTCACCGTGAGTCAGGATTCCAAACCAGGATCGTTGACTGGAATTGACATATCGCATTACGAGAGAGATTATCCTGTAACCGCGGTTGTTTATGGGATTTATCCGATATATGAAAAACCGAGTGTTAATAAATTAAAACCTATCAAATTGTCAAGAATAAATTGTGTAGCCGAAGGAAAAATAGAGCATTTTACAAATGCGTTACGTGGAAACAAGTTGACAGATCTAATACGTAACAAAATAAAATGAATGGTCACTAGCAGTCAAGGATGTTGGGGCCACAATTCAAAATGTAGCTGAGCTAAATACATCATAAAGATTCCCAATAACCGTAACAACTATAACAGGAATATACGAATCGAAATATAAATCAAAGGGAGCTCCAATCAAAATCATTGATCAAAATGCACACGCGTGGACTAACGCAGTAACAATATTTCCACGGGATAGAACCATAAAATATATACCCGTAGAGTTCTCGGGGATGTGGGGAATTTGATTGATTTTATCCACGCGGAGAGTAAAAACAATCCTGTGTCAATGTGATTATTTCAGAGTTTTGAAGAGCAACATGGTAAATTCGACCAATTTGTAAGACCAAACGGTGAAATATACCGTACTGAATCTCTTCACGACGCGATGAGAAAACTAGCTCGAAATTTTTCAACGGAAAATAACGAGCAATTACTAACAAACTGTTTTACAATCCCGTCAGTTTCAGCTCATTTCGCGAGAAAGAAAAATCTGTGGAAACCAGCACGCGCTGAATTTCTCTCAGATGTTCAAGTCAGTTGTGTAGAATACGGACACGGTGGATTATGGAAAACCAAATATGATCCTAAAAGTGTATTTTCGGTTGATATGATTGCGTGTTATCCAGGGAGTTTTCTCCATTATGGAGAGTGCGCTGGCTATTTAAAACGATTTTTGCATCCACCCCTCCCCCCATTTGATGACACGAGTTGCCATTAATGGGCCTTTACCCGATTTTGAATTAATCGGATTCGCTCGTGTAGTATCATTCAAGATCGCTAAAGGACTTCATCCATGCTGTAATGTTTGGTTTACATATATCTGGAAAAACACTGGGTACCAATAGTGTTATTACAGTATATGATCGATTGTAAAATACCGAGGCAATTATATCGTATCACGCGCAGACTAAAATTTGGTCACCACAACCCGATAGTCTTGATAGTATAATTAACGATTACAAAGAAAAATTTCCTAATCTCGACGAAGAAAATATTGTTAAAGCATCCAAGGAGATCTTTGAAGTCATTAATAAACATGCAGAGGATCTCGGTAGAAGAATAATTGGTAAATTCACCCAGGGTGAAGTATATGATCACAAGCGACATTATTCACGATTAATTCTAGATGATGCTGAATACAATTTTATAATCGCGGATGCAACATCTAGAGGTATATATGTCAATCGTAAAGATGCTTTCTTGTCCGATGGAACAAAATTCGGTACAATTGTTAGCTACATTGATGGAGAATGTCCCCAATACGTACATCTAAGGGCGTCTATGCTGGCTTATGTTTATATCAATTTGCTATCGATGATAAATAGATTTCCTGAATTTGCGGTTAGAGTCACCACTGATTCATTTATATAGATATCAAACATAAAGAAGCAGTGGCTGAATTTACAAATTCCGATGAGTGTTAGGGGTCATGGAGAATAAAACAAGGAATGTTACACGATTATTCTAAATCAGCAGATGTTACGATTGAAGATAATTACATGAAAAATAATCAGCTATCAGAACTATCGAAAGCTCCTTCATTATCCGATCCAATATGTACATATAAAACCGTTTACTTAAACGGATGTGGAGTATCTGGAAAAACAACACGAGTGATCGAATTATTTCGAGGAAAATCAAACATGATTGTTCTAACACCAACATACAGACGTGCGAGAGAGATGGGATAGAGGGGAGTTAAATCCTGCACATATCACAGATTATTTCGATGTAAAGGTGACGCATGGACTCCTGATCGAATGGGTGAGGAGTCTATTCCTGAAATAATTATTTGGGATGAGATATGCGCAGTGTCGTTAGATATATTAAAAATGTTTTTCGGGTGGTTGTTACCGAAAAATACAACTGTGATAATGTGTGGCGATCATGATCAACCACCACCATTTGCGGTTTGATTCCGCATGATTAACTGAACAATTCTGTAGATTATTATGAAGAAATTAATACTGATCATAGATATCTTGGTCCAGAATTAAGTGAGTTCAAGAAATTAATCAGATTACAACCGAATAAAATCCAATGTGAAATAACGCGTGAAATAATTTCAGAAACCCCATTAATGTTTTTTGGGAAGCGTGGAGCCAAACGATTTGATAGTGGCAAGTAGAAAGATAGTCAGAGACACACTCCAAGTGCGGTTGTTTCAAACACATAAAGAAAAATTTGCAACACTTCCACTGCCATTGTGTTATAGGCCTACGAATTAACGACAGAATATTAAAGTTGATATTCCTGGTCAGATTGAGAAACAAACTCTATTGTTAAATGATATTGTGTTGGTTGATATCAGTGTTGTCGAAGATGCATTTCGCGCTGATAATTCTCCGTGGACGCTAGGATACGCAATGACGATACATTCCTCGCAGGAATTGACTTTATCCGATACGATTGTTTGGATCGTAGATGATCGCATCGAGTGATCGAATTTAGTTTATCTCGCAGTGTCCAGAGTACGAAGAATAAATCAACTTCTAAGAGTTGTTCTAGATGCTAATGACACCACAATCAGTGATATTGTCAGCGATGAGATAATAAAAAAAACGCTGGTTATAAACAACAGGATAAAAAAGACGAGAATTTGATATTGATGTTGAATGTATAATTTACGCTGAAACAACAACAGAATAATCACTGCGCGAGCTCTAATTGTATAATGTGTTTGCAGTAATCGGATTAGGATCCTCGACAGTTTACCGCAGACAGAAAAAATAGCAGTCTTGGCCGTACCAGAGATAATGTGTTGTTGACCTGTCTTGAGTGTAACAGACGCAGAGGTGCTAGTTAAGACCAAGCGGCGGTAACTGAGTATCTTCGGGTATCACTTGTAACTGTTCACGTGTAACTCCATGCTGAGGAGCAGTTTAATCTAATCTATTAATTGCTGGTCTACTCGTGGATCTTACTATGTTAGATATTGTATGCGATGTGACACTCCAAATATTATCAGTAGCTCTTCTTTTACCACCTTCAAGTTCACCCGGCTCGTAAAAATATTTTACAGTGACATTACCGAGTATTCGTTGTTTTGAAAAATCATTTCGCGTTTGTACATGTGTATACTTTTTTTGATCGCGATAACAGGTTTCATATTAATTATTCGAGTAATTTCATTATTTAGCGCAGCAATTACATCTGGTAATCTCTTGACCCATTCACGAGATCGTTTATCTTCGATGAATTCCTTCGCGTATTGATATCCAAATAATCTCTCAGCAAGTGTTCGATTAAATCGTTCAACAATTGCCTGATCGCGGTGTATTGCAGTATGTACTCGTCGTAACGTGGTATTATGTTGCGTCAATGTTGATAACACTACACCCTGAAATTCCTTGCTAGGATCAACCTGTAATAGATTTGGCCATTGCAGAGGACCTCGTCGATAAATCCTTTCAAATGCAGAAGCTACTTCAGTTGATGACTTCGTCAACAATGGTTCAGCTTTTTGTATCTACTCGCAACATCAACAACGGTTAGCGTGTATTTATTAACAGTATGATGAGGCAGAAATAATATATCAGCCTGATGAACTTCATTAGGGACGCTGACATCAAAATGTGCAAAGTGAATTTGTTTAGGGGGTGGTAGATAAATCTGCCATATCGCCTATCTTTATAACCAATCCGCCGCAGTAACGTTTTTTACTTTTGCGCGTTGGCGAGTTGATCGATTGCTAATTTACCCCGGCAGTATCCTCTTGGGGAATAATAAATAGATTCCATTATATTAATTATCGACACCCAGCAATAATTTACTTTTCATCGCTGATTTTATCAACCACAAAGCTAATTTTTCTTTGAAGGATTTATCAGTAATAGAATTCAACGCAAGAATCAATTTTACATCTGCGATATCTCTATGTTGCAGATTGCTACTTTTATAAGCAACATCATGAGCATGACACGCCTTATCAATAGTGTTTATTGGATAATCGCCTGGTCGGGGTTGGTCTTGGCTATCAAGTCTGATGTCGAGTCTGGTTCCAGGGCCACAACAACTATACCCTGGAAGGTGTTTCTCTCCTGGATATTTTAGATCGAGTCCCGGACAATTTTGTCAATTTTGCTGCAATATCACCTCGTTCTTTTTAAAATCATTACCGATTTCATAGAAACAAATCTAAATTTTGTTGTACCACATTGTACACACTTACCGGCACGTGCTGATCTGTTATTGCTTGTTGTAATTGTTGTCAAGTCGTTTGTGCTAGTACGTGTCTTACGTTTAACACAATATAGATCCATAATTTATTTATAATAACATGAATGTAATGGATTATTCAGCTACCCGACGACGGGAACCTGTTAAACACCATGCGATGTTGCCGAATTCAATCAGAACGATTATAATTGGTCCGTCTGGAAGCGGTAAAACACAATTCTTTCTTAATTTGATAACGAGATGGATGAAATGGGATAAACTATATTTGGTAGCCCCGAGCATAGATGATCAGCGATGTTACGAGGTGTTAAAGGATTTTAACAAGAAAGCAAAATCGGAAATCGATGAGGATATTATTGAAATCGATGAGGATATTATTGAACTTATAACCGATCTCAAAGAATCTCAGAGTATTGATTGCATTGATGGAAGTATTAACAATCTAGTTGTGTACGATGATGTGATGCTAGACAATCACAAAAAAAAACAGCTAGGATATTTTCCAGAGGTAGGTATTAAATTACTGATGTGATATATGTTACTCAGAGGTATACTCAAGTACCAAAAGTGATCAGGGATAACTGTAATACTCTTGCTGTGTTTAATGGAGTTGACACTCATACGTTACGAAATATTCACCAGACTTGGTACAGTGGAGATATGGATTATAATCTCTTTAGAAATTTCTTTAGTCACGCTCAGTCTATCCCACATGGATTTGTAACGATAAATTTGCATGATCCTAAATCAAGATATCGTATCGGACTTGATAAAATATTCGGTTAAAACCATAACAACTAACAAAACCACGACAACAAAATATGCGTCTGTGTTTCAAACCTCAGTGTTGTTTTTGGACATTTTTTTTTTTTTTTCGGTTTCGAGAAAGCCTTAATTTGACAAAGAGAGCTCTAAAATTGTTAAGCCTTAATTTGGCAAACAGAGCTTTAAATTTGTGTTCTTGAAATCTAACCCAATTAGGGATGTCCGATTCACCCTCCTTGCTGCTCATTATCTTGTCGGATCGAGGGATAGCACTTTCCATTTTGTTTGATGTATGAGTAATTCTCTGTAATTAATTATATATACCTTAATTTCTGCCTTAGGAATCCGGAATGATTTGTGTATTTAGTTGAGAATTAATTACTTGGTTGACAATCGGGTTTGTCTGATGCGCAAGAAAGCCTATATCACGTACTCTGAGCATTATGTTTTCGTGATGTGTATATTGTCGAGATGGTAAAGGGTTGGTGCATACATGCCGTGCAATAGAAGGTTCAAATATCTATGTAGAATACGAATTATAACTTCTCTAGCTTGTATGATAATGTTATTTATTTGTATTGAGTATTGTGATAAAATATGTGTTGATATTAAAGATTTCTAAGGATAATACAAAGAACTAGTTTCTAAGAAAGTTTATAGAATTTACAGATAATGCAACCATTTTATCAGATAAAATTTGTTTTACTTGGACGATTGTATCCAATGAGTCCATGGGATGTTAAACTATACAATAATGTCCATTTGTAATCCAAAATGTAGGCCATTACATTGACAGTGATTTGTCCTATATTTTGTCACTAAAATAATTTACTGTATGTTTTGGGTTTTCTTGCGCTACTCTGTCGTTCTGGATTTGCTTTGGTAAATAATTTCAAGCACCCCACAATGTAGATACTCAAGACAGACATATCACATGTGCAAATAAGGCAAAACATTTCCATGACCTTGGGCAATAATTTTCTTATTGGTATAACGCACTACTTCGCTTAAAGTTTGAGAAACGTTCAGTCGGCACACTCACTATATTTTAGTCACTACGCAGATCGTAAGCTGAGTTCTCGTTCTCCAAGGCTTTGCCATTTTTATATAAGATAGCATGTAATTAATGGTATGTCGTAATGTGCATTATTTGAATCCAATTCATTTTTATTTAGAAGAAATCTAAGAGAGGATAATATCAGAGTTCGGTGATTAATATACCATTCAATCACATTTTATAAAATCCATTAATCGTTCTCGAAGATGGAAGAGACAGCCACTTCCCTTGCGCAAAATCGGTTTTAATAAAAGGGACGCTCTAAAGATATTATGCATTGATGAATAAGTGATGATGTATGGATAAGATGTTTGCATTTGTAACATGCACAAAGGAGACAATGTTGGAATACCTCTATCTCTTTTTCATGTACGTTTTTTGGAAACGAGAAATATTAGAAGTTTTCTCAGCTGTCTTTTTCCCTGCTGCAAGGTCGTTTGTTCATTAGTAAACCGCCATCACGTGAGGCCGTTTATGCTATGACAGACCTTCATTAATTGCTTTAAACGACCACTCATTGGTTCTCTATACTACATTGTGCTCAAGACTACATGAACTGGAACTACATTCATCATTACTTAAATGTAAACAGAAGCGAAAAACTAACCAAAGCTAGCCGGCGTAGATCAAGAAGAAGAATTGCAGTTATCTCCCTTTCACCTTTTCCCGCTAAACAATTTAAAAGTTCTTCCGTTAATTTAGATAATCTGGTGAAAATCCTTATTAAATAATCAACCTTTATGTCAACTATCCCAGAGAAACCACTGTGTAGGGCTTTATCCACCGCCCAATCAGTAGGATCATCGGAAAGCTCACAGAAATAGTTAATTTTTTCAACGATCAAAATATAGATTTCTTCTTTTGACAGAAACATGGCAAAAAAGATCAGACGATAAGATGAAGTGCGCGGATCTAACACCTGCCGGTTACTCCATCAAGTTGTTCCCCTGCCACTCTCGCGGAGGTAGAATTGCTGTTATCACAAAGAATTGCATAATAAAATGTCTTAAACACAACACAACATTCAATTGTTAACACTGTCACTGCTGTTTGGATGTTCAACGCCATTACCTCTAGACAATTGTTTAATCTGGAGAACAGCAACATAAATTGAATGGAAATATTTTATTATCTTAATGATAATGGTCTGAAGAATACGCATGGGCACATTTAGCAACTGGAGAACCTAAACTAACTGATGTGTTATATCCTTGTAAACTTAATACTAAGCTGGAACAGTAGAATGCGGGAAGGTTTTGGACACCAAAGAAAAATTAATAAACGTGATACATCTATTTATTTCCGTTTCTAAAATAAAAACAGATGCAAGATTCAAAACTGGAGGAAGACATTTACCATTGTTGTGATAGTGTTCATGTGGAATATCAGTATATGTGTCAAAGAGAACACGTTCTGCAATTTAAATTAAAAAGAATAAGACCCAAATGAAAGCACAACAGAATGCTGAAAATTATAAACCAGCACATAATATGCATAGCAAATACTCACAAACCTGAAGAGTGTTTTAATGTATCCATACCAAGGTTAGGATTTAATATCTTTACTCAACCTTAGCATTTGTTGCTGTTGTTTTCGTTCTTTCGTTCTTTTGTTGTGTTTTATGATGTTTTCCCCACATATCGTTTGATTCTAGGTTAAAGACGATGCAGAGAATTGAGTTAAAATGTTCAAAATATTCAGACAAATTTTATTCTTTTATAATATCATTAAAACAATAGAATTTGTTTTAGCCTGTCTTTCTTCTCTGAGAAGAACGTCATCATATTATTATATACGCTATTAAAACTTGTGGAGGGCGCTGCAATGAATCGATGGTAAGCGTTCCTTACTAACGACCTAAAACACTAAATAATCTATCTGTCTTGTGAACTGACAAGTTCGCATTCAATTTGATTCAAGCGAATTATATTCTTTCATTAGTGTATAGTTAGCACATATCAAAAATGTATCTAAGATAAGACTTGCAAAAGAAAACTGATTTATAGACGCGACAATGAAACGGTAAATATATATAATATACCAGGAAGTTAATAGGTTGCTTCTCACTGATGACCACAGCAACATCAATTATGGAAATACAATAACAAAATCAACAAATCTAACCTAGTTATTATTCAATGGTAGGTACCTCGGAATATTTGTGTACGTGGCAACACAAAATATAATGCGGTTTGGTTTTTTTTACTTCTCTGAAAACATTTGTTTTATTGTTATCATTTGCAGTTAGGACAAAGGTTGGAAAATGTATTTGGATGAAAATCACATAATTCAAGATGAAATAAAATAAACAATTGTAGACAAATGAAATCATATTAAACATACAAAGTTATGAATCCGTCTCAAATGTCCTTTCGATTACAGTTTGATAAATAAAAGTATTAGTAAATATTTTTTTCCATCAGAGCGATAGTAACTCAGTGGTTATTTGCACTGTAATGCCATCATAAATTTTCTTACTAATTTTTTTTCTTGTTCTTTAAACTAATTACGTGACTTTTTCTGGTATCCTTCTCCTGTTTTTGAAGTTTAAATTATATACTTTCGTCTATGCATATCTTTCATAAATTTTCCATTTGGTCTCCAAACATTTGTCAGTGTCTTTTGATGGATTAAATCTGATCTGTGTATCATCCTAACTTAATATAAAATTCGAATTATGATAGTGAATAATGAAAATATGGCTTTTATCACAAAAATAACAAACTGACTGTTTTGTACCTATTTATGAAATTGTTCATGTATAGCCACACAATGAATTGCAATGATTCTGATGTATCATAATTTACATAATATCTTGGTTCAATGTTCACATTAGTAGCATTCTCCGTGAGACATTCATGACTTGCTTTAGCATATCTAGTTAGTATCATGCCACTTCATTGTACAATCATTAAAAACAATAGTATAATATATGAATACTTCTCATTCCACCTGAATTTCTCTCAAACTAGAATCATAAGCTTTGTCCAGGTACACTATGGTCATGTACAAGTCTAGTCTGTAATTGCTTAAACACAAAGGTAGGAGTGCTTAATAATAAAAATGACATATATCATTATAATTCTTTACGTATTGATCATGAAGATCACCAAGAGAATTCAATTTAAAATGTTTCCTATCATCTTTAACCAAATGGTCATTCTCTTCACAGACTTATGATCGACTAAGGTTTTAATAAAATCTTCCGGTGTGTGTGTGTGTGTGTGTGTGTGTGTGTGTGTGTGTGTGTGTATGTGTGTGTGTGTGTGTGTGTGTGTGTGTGTGTGTAGATGCGTAGGTGTTTTCTTCTAAACTGGCGGAAGGAACGAGTCTGATAACACAATATATGCATGATGTAGTATGGAGATTCATGGAGGCTTTCAGGTTGAGAAATATTCATACGCTTTAAAAGAGGAGATGATTTTTATTCCATGCCTCCATATTACATATTGGAAATATTTATGCTTTATTCTATGAATAAAATTCAAAATGAACTAGGATTTAGAAATGTTTGAGTCATTGCGCCTCTATGTAGTATGCACTTTTAACAGAATAATAATAATAATAATAATAATAATAATAATAATAATAATAATAATAACAATAATAATACCCTTTTTAAAATCATGCAGTGATGTAATCAGGGCAATACAATTTAATTGTCTTTATAAGGATTAGTCACAATCAGTTGAGTGGGCTTAGGGGAATTAACCCAATCGCTCTTCTAATTTGTGGCAGGAAGAGTTATGTCCACCAAAACTTTTGTCATTTATATATATATATATATATATATATATATATATATATATATATATATATATATATATATATATATATATGTGTGTGTGTGTGTGCGTGTGTGTGTGTGTGTGTGTGTGTGTGATTACTTTGTATAGCGCCTAATGGCTTTACAACATCTATAATGATATGACTGCACTACAGAAAAATAAATAACAAAAACCATGAAATTGGAAAACAGATAATGCTGAAAACATAAAACATACAAAACATTATTAGGTCTCTAAATTTGTTCCTGCAGTCATAAAGGTGAGATTTAAGAGCCCTCTTAAAAGGGACCAATGTGCCTTTGTGTCTAATTTCTATGGGCAATTCGTTCGACATCGCCTGGCCCTGGTATGCAAAAGAACGTTGTCCATGTGACTTCGTTTTCATAGTGGGAATAATGAGTATACGATCGTCAGAAGATGAGCGTACGTATCATGCTGGTGTATACACATGGGTTAGGCCGGATATGTATGTTGGACTGGAGTGTGTCAGTGAAACATAGCACGGAGAATACATTTTGTGTTTGATTCTTTATCGAATTGATAGCCAGTGTAGGCTACAGAGCAGTGGTGATGTGTGCTCTGATCGAGGTACTCTAAAAATGATCCGAGCAGCTATGTTTTGAACCTTTTGAAGTTTCTGGAGTAAATATTGAGACGAACCAGACACAACTGAGTTACAATAGTCCAGTCTTGACAGTACTAATGAACACACAAGTGTTTTAATGGCATCAACTGAAAGATATTTGCAAATGGAACTGATGCGTCTCAGTTTAAGATATGCAGCCTTGCATATGTTCATGACATGTTGTTGGTGCAATGTGAGAGTACTGTCTAGAGTTTCGTACTGACTGTGTTAATTTGATGATGGTGTTGCTGATACTTATTGTTTGAGGTAAAGGATGTGAATGAGAAAGTCTTTGTGTTGTGGTCTCAGTTGTATCATCATTTATATGCAACTTGTTACATGGCATCCATGATATCACATCCGAAATGCACCTCTCTACTCCATAGGTGGTAGCATCAACTTTAGTTGGGTGGCTAGACTTGTATATTTGGGTGTCATCAGTGTACAATTGGTGAGACACTGGGTGATGATCTACGACACTTGAGAGCGACTGAGTGTATAGAATGAAAAGAACACGTTCAAGAACAGACCCCTGCGGAACACCACAACATAGATCAACTGATATGGAATGTATTCCGTTTGCAGATACAATTTGTGTCATGTTGACTAAGTAGGACTTTAATCAATGTAAGGCTATATTCTGAATACCAAATACATGCTGGACACGGTGAAATAATATACCATGGTCTATATTGTGTCAAATCCTGGCAGTTTTGAAAAATGATGTGAATTCCCCGGATGAGAGAGATATATATTAATAAAACAGTTAGTGAGGTAATATTGAGTCTAAGCACTCAGGCAGCAGTGATGATGGAATTGAATCAAGTTTACAAGACTTTGGTGCACCTTTCATCACGATTATCCGTACTAAATCAATAGAAACATGTTCAAATGCTCCAAACGGTTGTCGCTGAAATTCTGTATCATAACTGTATGATGAAGAGGCAATTTAAATTGTGTACTTTGTCACGGAAGAAATTTGCAAACAGGTCCGGAAGGTTTACTGGAGAGAAGGTAGTCGGAAGTGGTATACATTTGTTCCTTGACATTAATTTGTTAGTTACCTCGAAGAGCTCTTTGCAGCTGGAACTCTCCGTAATTTTAGTACTGTAGTGGGATAATGTTGCTAAATGGAGCATGTTTGTGACGTTCTTCTTAATGGCTTCATAGATTTGTTTATGAATAATGAGTCTGGTGGAAAGCCAAAGCCTCTCTGCCTTACGGCGTTGTTTTGCAGTGCGAAGCTGGTCCCTAACACTGCTATACTATGGAGAACACTTTTTTTTATTACTCTGCATTTGGTGGCTGGGGCATGTTTTGCAAGCAATGAATGCAGGCAGTTATCGAGTTGTTCTGCTGTAGGATTAAGTTAGTAGCTAGGATTTCTTGGATGCCATGCATGAATTTGGTTACATTTATCATACGGAGGTTTCTCTTAGTAGCAAATAAAGGTGGATGGTTAGGGACTGACATGAGATGGCATAAAATGCAGAGGTGATCTGATGCAAGTTCGTGGGATACAAGGGTGGATTGCATAATAGCATCATCAGTTCTATGAAGAAACCAGTCTAAAATGTGACCAAGTATATGGGTGGCTTGGTTAACTGAATGTTTAAAGTTGAAAACATGATTGAAATCTAGGAGTTTTGACGTTTATGGGTTTCTAGGACAGTCAACGTGAAAGTTGAAATCTCCAAGAATAAGTAGGTTGCCACCAATCGAATTTCCATATACAAAATTATCTGAGAAAACAATGATTTTGCAGTTTAAAACTCAAATCGTCTGCCTCCAAATAAATATAAAACCTTTTTTCTATATGTGGTCCTGTGAAGGGAATGTAACACCAAAATATATATTATCCTAGTTTATTAACGTGGATTAAGCGGATGAACCTTTTTAAAAATAGAATCAAAGAATACAATATTTATTTACTAGATTGATCTGAACTTGCTTATCGTCACGTCTTATAAGTGTTTATATCACTCGGCCCAGATTATATAAAAGCTTACTTGAAATGTGACGTTGTACAAGAATTAAATGTAGCATACATCAAGACATTATTCATGTTTGTCTACGTCCGCACACATGTGTGCGCACTAGACGGATATTATGTTTGTACAAATGATACCAATATGCTATCACATATCACTAAAATTAGAAAAACTATTAATACATTCTTCTAAAAGTGTCTTAATGGACTTTAACCAGAATTTACTTATTCGTCCTAGCTTGAAGGCCTTTACCGACCCACAAACAAATATGGCGGCCATTTATAAAAGAGTAAAACAATTATATGACTTTAAAATGTTTTTTTAGAAAGATGCTTTGCATATCTGGCAACTCTAACAAAAAGCTTCCTGGCAACGAACCATTTCAATATCTGACAAATAATATTGATCAACACGAAACATGAATGAATGTAAAGAAACAAGACCCTGAAACAATAGTTTTGATAATATTTGTGTATGTAATCGATAAAGTCAGAAGAGATTTTATCCTACTGATCTATCTTTTGTAGCTAGCTGCTGATGGACTGGTGCCAGCCAGCCAGATGAGCGATTTAATACCATCTTAGGTGTCTTGTTTTCTTTATCTCCAAGGTGATGAGTAATGATTGTGCCAACATATATCACTTGAGTAATACGCATATTAAGCATTCCAATATATTGTACAGAAAGATTTGCAATCCTTGACTTTTATCTCTGTTATGTTTTAAGCCAAAAATAATAACTTCTATTTGCAAGGGTTTATGAAGTTCAAACCTTGATAATACACAAACGTTTGAAGATTTTTAACGCTGACTTTTTATCTGCTTTTTATTTTAAATTATTAATGATGATGTTGCTTTATTTTCTCGTCTCTTCCTCTTCCGCTGTTGGCGTTGTCACTGCTGCTGCTAAAGTTATCACCGAGATTTGCTTTTAGTATAATTTCTTATTTATCGCTTTCACTGAACCACTACCAGTAATCTTCGTCGTCGAATTATATATATATATATATTAGGTTGTAAGTTTAAAATTCTTTTTATCTGTATTTTCTACAAATAATTTAATATTTTTTTTACTTAGGACAATTTTCAGAAATTTGTTTGACCTGACAGTTTAGTATTAAACACCTAAGGATGACAGAGATCCTAGCTTTGATTCAAAATTAGTAGCGTCCACGTAATTAAGTTCTTTTTTTAAAATTTATTTTTATTGGGAGAACAATAACAGCGAGATCGAGCTATACAAATGCGTGACCTTGGGCGTGTGGATGGCTTTTATGAAGTAAACAAACTTTGTTATGCTTATTCTTAAAATAAAATGATTGGTTTTCGTCAGTCATATTAAAAGTACGTGATATAAACATGATCACGTGACCCTGAAGGATTTCCGAAATTGTGATTTAGGTTACGGTATAACCCTTGTTTTAAAGAAATAATTTCAGTCTGGGCTTTTAACACTTAGACGTCAGGTGTTTTATTAT
Organism: Unio pictorum; assembly: GCA_030141615.1. Classification (NCBI taxonomy): domain Eukaryota; kingdom Metazoa; phylum Mollusca; class Bivalvia; order Unionida; family Unionidae; genus Unio; species Unio pictorum. The sequence continues at coordinate 41,999,933 of JARLTB010000021.1, forward strand.
GCTGTAGCCAGTTTTCGAGTTATATTAATATTTCTTCAGATTATTCGGTTTTTGGAAGATTAATTCGTTTTCCTGGAAATAATTTGAGCGCTCATACTTAATTCTTCGACAAAGACAGTTTATCAAAATGTATTGGGATTTCCAACACCAGATTGTTATTTATTGCGTTTTTACAAGGAATTGTAGAAAAACAATACAGACTACATCATACGTCATCATCTTCCATCTAGGATTCACCGTCAGGACTCTAACTTGAATGTATTAGAACATTTAATTACCAGGACTTTTAAAATTTAATCTGTGGATTATTCATGGATTTCTTTTTTTGTATTTGATTCTTAAAACAATGTTCTTTTTCCATTTTTCCAGGGAGATAAACTAGAGCCTAAACACGTATGTATGTATGTATGTATGTATGTATGTATGTATGTATGTATGTATGTATGTATGTATGTATGTATGTATGTATATATATATTCTTCTTCTTGGTAGTCTCTCGAGTCGAGGAAGACAAGTTGTGCGCTTTCATTCAAAGGTGGACGCGCATGTGACTCCGGAGTCCGAATTCCGATACACATATGCGGTTTGCAGGTGGGGCATGGAACACCGGTGGTTGTTGGTACCTGGGATACATTTCTGAGACATCTCTCACGAGTTGCAGCAAGACGCTGGCGGCGGTCAACCTCAAAGGTGGAACAGGCTTTTCTGGTCAGGGCTAGCCAATGCTTTCTGTCTGAGGCAGCAGCTCGAGCTGGCGTGGTTGAAGGTCTGCCCATTTGATGTTTGTTTGATATATATATATATATATATATATATATATATATGAAACTCAAACTTATATGGTAATATTATATTGCATTTTGAAACGTATATTAAAATGAATGCAAAGGTTATTTTTCCAATTTGTTTCTGGTTTCTCAACATAGTGGTAAAATTATATTTATCTTAATATGTTCAACGACAAATGCCTAGCTTTCAAGCAATCGTCTGGAGCTGTATAATCACCAAAAAAGAATAAATTTCGAGCTAATCTGCTGACGTATATGCAGATGGATTCTAATCACACACTTCTAATACGTCTGTCCAAGAAGATTGCCACATTTAATCGGTGAGTGACCTACAGCCGTTTAACCAAAAAGATCACTTAGAATATCATGCCACAAGATGAAATAAGTGCCAGGTTTGGAAACAATCTGCAGTTCGAAACTGAAGACAGGCTTGTTCTTAAAAATCAAATTAATATCGACTCTGGTAAAATGGACACACGCACGGCGATTGTGACCGCTCCTGTTCTTTTATCGTATCGTTTAAGATGCTTGTCCTAGATCAGACAGCGAGTTTATCTTTATCTTGTTTACGTATGCTTTTACAATCATACTAGAGTCTCTAAAAGAGTCCACACAATTAAGACGAGTACCGCCAACGGCTACATTATTATTGGATCAGTCCGATTTTAAAAGTCTTCTGTATAGATAATTGAAATTAGAGTTATTATGTGGTAACCAAACTGATAACGGATGGATGGACAACATGATAACACAATATGCTCTAGTTTTACTAAATGTATAAAGAATCCGACTCATTCTCTTTAACCCATTTTATTTTGTCTTCCATTTTGTAAGACCAAATATCAGTGATACATAATTGTATATATTCATACTACTTTCATTGTAATAGTACATAAATAAAACTGTCTTCATTTGAAAAAAAAGAAAATCTATTATTGGTATAAAATGCTGTAAGTGGCATCTTAAAATAAATAACGTAGTAGCCAGTATGAATTCGATTATCTCATAACAAGTTAACAATACAAAGAGTGATGAAGATTAATGCACTAGATCTAATATACCACACCCAAAACAAAATACTTGCCTAGTCTTCAATTTTTTTAAATTCAACACATGCAAAAAATCTTTTTAAAAAGATGGTGGTCTTCAATGTACAGGATGCAGATACCAAATTTTATGCTGTATGCTACATCTCTTCATAGCAGTTTCTTGGAAATGATAAATTAACTAAATGCACTAATAAAGCGTTGGCAGACTGATTAAAAATTTAAATGAACGCCCAATGCATGACAGTTCAAAAAACATCCAGCAATTATTAAAAAAAATAATTTTCAATCATACTGCAGAAGATAAAATTTCATAATAAATGTTGATTTATAAATAGAAATAGAATTTATTTCAAAATCAACTTGATTGATTACTCTTCAAGCGCCACTCTTATCCTTATTAGATTTTAGTTACTTTCAATTTGTTATTACTATCATACATTTTAGCTGCATGATTCGTCCTGAACATGTGTTTAAAAGCTTCATTTTTTCTCTATTGTACATTTCATTTGTATTTACTGTACAACCTTTCATATTTCCCACATTGAATATGTCACCGGTTTTCACCACTTCCATTAAGGTGAAATTTTTACATATGCTAAAAGATCGCTCCAAAGTTTCTCACTATGTACAATTGGTACAATGATCTAGGTCATTCAAAAAACAGCATCTAAACAAAAACGCATACGCAGTTTGTCTACTTGCAGCTTGTGATGACATCAGCCATGCACAATTAAAAAAGTTAAAACATAACATTACATAGGTTTTACAACCTATCTAACAACTGAACCAAGAAACTTAAAAAGCAATAGCTATTAAAATACCACATTGTTTGAAAAAAGTTTTAAAAATTAGTATTTCTAAGAATATTTTTTGTGAGTCAGGAAAATGAAAAGGCTTCATCAATTTCTATTTGCAGCTACTTTAAGAATAGCTATCTGTCTCTGTCTCCACACTGCTGCTTTCTATCCATTGGCAACTTTTTATCACTGGCACTTGGCTTTGAACGCACAAGTTCCCTAGTAAGTTTAAGCTCTGTAATTTCAACACAATTATTAATCTCATTAAAATGGCCAAAGTCCAGAATTAAAATGTAATTGTAGTTCTCATCAAAATCATCTTTAACAGTGGTAATATGTCCTGAAAAATTTACAGCTACTTTCAGGCAAAATGACAAAAAAATAAAAAATAAAATCTTTCATATCTTGAATAGTATATTTATATATATATATATATATATATATATATATATATATATATATATATATATATATATATATATATATTGGTTAAGTGCAGCATGTGTGTCAACTTATTGATGTGTGCAAAGTATATCTGAGGTATGAGAGATGGATATACAACTTTCCTCAATTGGCTGTGACAGATGGACAAAAACAGTGACTGAATGTTAATGTCATAAATACAGGGATAGATAAATTAAAAGCAGTCAATCATAAATCCATGTGACAGTCAAGATCAACTACTGTTAAAATGGTGCCAACAATCCATGCCTGAAACAACCAAAATAAGCACCAACAGGCAATTAACATTCATTTACAAATAATCTCAAAGAATAAAGTCTGTAACAAAATTTACCATTATGTACTCAAGATAATGTACAAGGAAAATCTTAAAATCTAATTTATGCGGATTAAATAAGTATTAATCTTTATAAAAAGGAATGGGTTTTTTTTCAACAGCAAACTGAGATTTGACCAGTGATTACTGAAATAGACAATACTGTAGACTCAGGTGATTGAATACAAGGACTGCAACATGCTGCTGGCATCATTTCTACCTTATTTTATAATATAACAACTGCATTTAAAAGATGTTAGGTCATTCAATCTGGGCATGATAACAAGAAAATGCATCAAAATAATCTAAACAGATGCTATAATGTAATTTGGAAGGAAAAAAAATAACAGGTTTACATCATCATGAATATCACATAATTGATTGCACAAATGTACGACTGATACAAAAATCACAAGGTTGCAAAATAAAGAAGAGAGCAACAAAAGGGTGGATAGAAACTGTACACATTTTATTATGTACAAAAATCTGTGAATATATTTGAAGGCAAAGCTACTGTAGTAACAAGTGTTCCATTGATGTGAACACCATGTTTGATTTCTGAATGGCAATACAATAGCATAATTTACTGCATCTTTCTACTGTAAGGTACCCAAAAACAAAGAGACCTAAAACATTTAAAATCTTTATTCCAACATGATACATAAATATTCACTCATGGCATACAAATAATCATCTAACTGGATATGAAAACTCCTCAAGATAATGGAGTTTTATGACTGCATTGTAAATCTGTGCTGAAGAAGCTAATAGGAGAATAACATAAGAAAACAAAAGATAACTCAAATGGACCTGATATCGGTCACCTGGCTTATAACTTAAGTTAACTACTTGCATAATATTGTATGAACACAACTACTGTCAACTATATTCCAAGTTTCATTCTCATTCAGATTTGACCCATTTTACCATAGCATGACAAAAGCTTCTTTCAATCCCATAATTAATATGCAGTATTCTGCACATAGTCAAATTCAACAAAGATCTTGATAAAACCTACTTACCAAATCTGAGAAGAAATGGATGAGAAAGTTTCTAATTCTATAGAGGTAGCAGAGGCAACATATCTTTCTATGCTCACATCTCACTCATGTTCAATGAAGATTTCATGACAGGGCTATTTATCAAGTTTTATCAAATTCCTATTTAAAAAAACAAGATTTTCGAGTGGCAAAAACTGGCCTATCAGAACCAAGATCACATAATCATTATACATAGGTCTTACTTACATTACAAACTGTTCAGCATCTTGATGATAAATCAGCCTTTTTTTTCAAACGAAGTTTCATTACCGGTCAGAAAGTCCGTTGTTAAAATAATAATCATAAACCTAAGCAAGATCTATTCTTTAACATGCGTAGATCTTCATCAAACCTATCCTCATGATACATGGCACAGAATCTGATGTCATAACGTTTCTGGTCTGTAACAAAAGGCAGCATTTCCAAAAAAGTTGTAAAAAATGAAGCTTGTCAATGTTAAAGACAATCCCAAGTTTTATGTTGTATATTGTCCACATGGAGGGTGTAGTGATTAAATGCCATCATAATGCCCAGCTGATCTGTGAGAGAGTGGTCAATAGCATTCAGTCTACTGAGAAAGTGTGACTATGTACATTTGAAGTCATGCAGAGATCTTTGAAACCAAATAATAAATCATTATTCTACACCACACTTAGATGTAAATTCTTGTTATTCATGAGATTCATGTAATACATGTCATGTTACACAACTAGAGAAATTGTATGCCAATCTCACAATTTCCAACCGTGCTTGCCCTTACAAGAAAAGTTTACCAAATTCAAGGTACAAGACATAAAAAATACTGCACCAATAGAATTTTCAAAAGTTTTTGGAATCTGAAGCAAATGGAATGATAGCTAACATCTCCATCAAGCAGTGTTTACTTATCATTATGCTACCCATTTACAAGTCATAAAAAGCAAGTATTTTTAAAATGGTTGACAAAATGAAAGTGTGTTTACTTTCTGCCCCCAGTTACAGCAATGTAAAGAACAATTTTATATTTCAATATTTGCTTGTAGAATGGAAAATAGTAATAATATAAATTGTTCAATCATTACAATTTTGAAAATGTTTCCCTTTAAATTAATTCAGAAACAGTTTAATGATTGCAACTAATTTTCAAGAAATTTAATCTTTCAGGTTATGTTCCTGATGGATAGCAATTTCTTGTCATGTCCATTGTTACCTCCTCATTTAAGTTTAAATAACTTTTTGATATTGGATTGAGAATGGTTTAAAGCATTTATTCTTTCAGGAAAATAAAACAGCTGTCACATGCAATAAATACAAACAAAATATCCTGTTAAGGGCATATTCGATAACTGCAATATAGCATGTACCGCACTGTAACCAGTCCATGGAATGATAAAGTGAAAGTAGGTATGACGTCACATTGTACCCAACAAACAAAAACAAAATGGAAACAAATAAAAAATATGGTTCATCACACAATACTTGTATTACATGATGAAATGAGAGAGACTCCATGAATGTAAATGGGGGGGGGACCTTTCATGGTTATAATAAATGACATGAAAATTTTAATTACCCAAATTAAGAAAATGAACCCAGTAGAACTGCAAGACAATGATGTAATAAACATGTCAACTACCTAAACCTAATGCAAGACTACTGATTTAGAATGTCCTCTAATATATTTAACATTTGGTGAAAACGGAAAAATATCACCTGCAACCAATTAATGACTACAGTTTTCATAAACTGATCTTAATTTTTAAACAGTTAAAAAAGATTGGTCCTTTGGTGACTCGAGTCAAACAATCACATTATCAGCTGGTTATTTTCAATGTTGTTGAGAATACTGTAGGTCAAAGATCCTCTTAAATTATATCTGTATTAACCAAAAAAGTTAAAATTGTACACAGTACCAATGATGAATATCTCCAATATCTCTGGTATTTCAAAATTAATGTGGAGAACTTAAAATAAATAAAAATCTTTCTGAAATCCTTGACAAAGGTTATGGCTTATTTTCTGACAAGAAATTATGTACCATATGCCCATTTATCAAGTTTTATTTTTAAAAAAATATTTAAAAAAACATACTGATCAGGAAGCGAGTGACTAAACTGATTAAAAACTCAGCCAATCAGAAGCAAAATCACCTCATTAATACAGGTAGATTTCCAAAAAAGTGTATCAGAAATAGTCTTAGGAGTGGTAACAACCTCAGCCAATCATAAAACAATGCCTCATGAATATGCATGAATCGTGCTCATTATTAAATTTATTCATGATCTTTATTTTAAAAAAACTACAGGTTCCAACTTTGATTAAACTTGGACAGAATTATTGCATTCAGTGTATGAAGTACAAAGTCCAGCCAATTAGATGCAAGATCCCCTAATTAATATGCATGGATCCCCTCATTAAAAAAAATGTACATAAGCCTGATGACATAAATATCTATTTCAAGAAGATAAAAATCTGTTCAGAAGTACTGCCTCCAGAATGGTATCAAGCTCAGCCAATCACATGCAAAATCTCATGTATCCATCATGACCAAAGAAAATCTTCATAACTATATATATCAAGTGTCATATAAAATCTGATCCAAAATATGGACTCCAGAGTGCTAACAAGATAAGCCAATCAGATGCAAGACCACTGCAATAATATACAAGGTTCTCACCAGTTATCAAACTCATCCAAGATCCTGTTGATACAAATCTACATTTCAATTCCGATCACAACTGGATCAAAAATAAAGCCTCCAGGTTGTTAAGAATATCATCCAATCAGATGCAAGATAATCTCATTAATAGACTTGGATCTTGCTCATGACAAAAATCATCCAAAATGTTAATGATATAAGCTTACATTCCAAGTCTGACCAAAATTGGATCAGAAACATGGTCTCTTCAGTATAACAAGTAGAGTTAATCAGATGCAATATCACCTCATTAATATTCATGGTCTCGAACCATGTGGAATTGGTTCCAAGATTCTGATGATGCAAGCCTGTCAAAATCAAAAAATATATTACTCATCTTACTAAATGTTCAGTATCTTTATGAAATTATCCCATTTACTAAGTTTCATTAAAATCAAATTAGAAAGATAGTTTCTCAAATAATCATAATCCAAAGCAAGATCTCCTTTTTAATGTGCATAGAGCTTCATCAAACCTATCTTCATGATACATGGCACAGAATCTGATGTCATAACGTGTTTGGTCTGTAATAAACGGCAGTATTTTAAAAAAAAAATTGAAAATGAAACTTGTCAATATTAAATATAATCCCAAGTTTTATATTGTTCACATGGAGGGTGTAGTGCTTAAATGCCACCATAATGCCCAGCTGATCTGTGAGATAGTGGTCAGTAGGATTCAATCTACTGAGAAAGTATGACCATGTACATTTCAAGTCATGCAGAGATCTTTGAAACCAAATAAAAAATCATTATTCTTCACCAAATTTAGATGTATTATTCATGTAATACATGTCAGGTTTCAAAATTACAGAAGCTGAATGCCAATCTCATAAGTTTCCAAACATTTTTGAACTGTACATGTTTACCGCAATCAGGATAAAAGTCAAAACAACATAATAAAATTTCCAACTAAATATGGCATCTGAAAGACAAATTTGCAGCAAGGGAAAAGATTGCTGACATTGTCTACATCAAGCAGTGTTTACATCTATGTGCTACCTATTTACAATAGCCTTAAGTCATATAAAACAAGATTTTTTAAATGCCCAATAAAATGAAAGTACAACTACTTTCTGGCCACAGTTACATCTATGTGTACAACAATTTATATGCAATATTTCCTTGAATGGGTTGAAAATAGTTAATATAAATTGGTAAATCTGTTCAATTTAGAAGATATTTATCGTAAAATTTAATCAGGAACAGTTTAAGGATTACCCCCTGATTTCCAAGAAATTTATACTTTCAGATTCTGTTCATGCTGAATAATAAGTACATTATTACCTCCTCTTTAGATATAAAGATTAAATAACTGCTCTTGATAAAGGAGTGAGAATGGTTTCAATACAGTAATTCTTTCAGGAAGAAAAAAAAAAGTTGAGACGTGCAATCATCACAAGAAAAAACATCCTGTTAAGGGCATATTGGATAACTACAATGTAACATGTAACCCACTGACTCCAGTCCATGGAATGATAAAGTGAATTGGGTTTGGCATCACATTCTACCCAATAAACAAAAAACAAATTAATAAAATAACAGAAAATGGAATATGACTCATCATATTCGATTATATGACATAATGAGTATCTGATTCCAAAAATGTCAAATGGAGAAGGAAAAAAAAATCAAGGATATAATAAAGGACATGACAATTTAAATTGTCCAACTTAAAAATATGAACCCAGCAAAACTGCAAGACAAGGTTGTAATACACTTATGCCAACATCCTAAACCTAATGCAAGACTTTTCATGTAGAATGTCCTCTAAAATATTTAATATTTGATTTAAAAAAGTAAAATTGGCATCTCCAACTAATTAATGATTAGTTTTCAAATAATTATCTTAATGTTATTATAGTAAGATTGGTTATTTGGTGTCTCTTGTCACTCAATCGCAATATCAGCTGGATAGTTTCAATTTCAATGTTGTTGAAGATACTGTACAACAAAGATCTGGTGTCTAAAAGTACATCTCTCCATTCATATAGAAATAAACTGTCCCTCATCTTGTATTTCAAAATTAACACATGCAACTTAAATATATAACATTTGGAAAACCTTAATTGAGGTTAAGACTTATGTTTTGACACTGAATTCTGTACCATATACCGCCTATTTACCAAGTTTTATGAAAATAAGAAAACCAATTATGATCAGGAAGAGAATGACTAAACTGATGAAAAACTCTGCCAATCTGAAGCAAAATTGTCTCGGGTAGATTTCCCCAAACTTGTATCAAAATAGTCTTAAGTGTGGTTACAACCTCAGCCAATCATATCCAACATTACCTCATGAACATGAGTGGATCTTGCTCATTCTTAAATTTATTCATGATCTTTTTTTAAAAAGCAGGTTCCAACTTTGATGAAATTGACACAGAATTACACCATCCAGTGTAGCAGCAAGTCCAGCCAATCTGATGCAAGATCCCCTAATTCATACGCAGGAACTCTCTCATTACAGAAACTCTACAAGAGCTTTATAAGCATCTATTTCAAGATCAAAATGGCATCAGAAATATGGTTTCCAGAATGGTAAGAAAGTAAGCCAATCAGATGCAAGGCCATTGCAATAATATACAAGGTTCTCACCAGTAATCAAACTCATCCAAGATCCTGATGATACAAGTCCACATTTCAATTCTAATCACCAAAATTGGATCAGAAACATAGTCTCTTCAGTATATCAAGTTGAGCTAATCACATGCAATATATTATTAACATTCATGGATCTCAAACTGTATCGGAATTGTCCAAGATACCACCACATATGCCAAGTTAGATCAAAATCATAACACAAATATGGACACCAAGATTTTAAAAAGTAACTGATGATGGATGCACAACAGATGAAACCTGATAGACACAAGGCCACACCATGAACTTACTTGGCCTTTCAGCCTAATGAGCTAAATAAATTACAAATATACAGTCACTTCAAGTAAACAGAGTTCATGTGGAAGTTGAGCATTGATCAAATGGTGAACTTGTACAAGTGAAGGACTAAAACAAAATTAACATTAATGCCTGTACGAATTTTTGCTGCTTTTGTGAAGGTACTCAAAGTTAAAAGGGCTGCTGTAGATATGGTCACCATAGATTTGGTTACTGTACTGATGGCTGCTACTGCTTCTGTTTTTCCCAGTCGTGAGGAAACTGTCAAACTGGAATGAATTATATTTTTTTCCTTATTTGTTTATCATCTATTAAGTAAACAAAGCAGGAAGGAACTGAACCAAGAAATAAATACAAATGTGTTGAATAGGTAACGGGATGAAGAGATAAACAAAGATGTGGTTTAGTTCATTATTTCATCATAAAATGACATTTAAACCTAGAGCTTCGTAAGGTGTGACATTCTATTTATTCAATATTTTCACTTGTCCCTTATCTATTTTACCAACAGTATAAACAATTCAACTATTGTCAGTATAGCTATAAAAAAATCCAACAACAAAAAATCCAAACAAAGTACAAGTCTCACTTCTTCAAAATCCTTAGTTTTACCAGAATTTATTCAATGTTTCTGGATGAAGTTTAATCAAGAAAAAAAATATGAATAGCTCTTACTTGAATTTTTTCTCTGTTTCTATCATCTTGCACTTTTTGAAATGCATTCAGGTCATTGTTAATAGGTTCTAAGTGATGCTTTTTCACTTTCTTGGTCTAAAAGGAAAAGAAAATACAATACAAGGTACATAAATCAAGAAATTGTATTTTATCCAATGCATATGATTGCAACAACATATATTAAAAATACATAATGGCAAACTGATTAAAAAGAATTAAATGTTCCAGCTTCCAATATTAACACAGGCTATTTAACTTTTAGGTGACCTATTGAAGTAAACAGTTTATACCTAAAATAAACATTATGAACCACTCTAAATTAATCAATCAAAATGTGAATTATTACTAATACATGTCTCCTTACCTTGCCCTTATCATATTCAGCATCATAATCATCATCCATCCAGTGTTTTCTCTTTAACGTCTGCCTTTCTCTCTCCACCTCTTTGTCTAGATTACTTGGACCACCTTCCCATGATATCACTGATGAAAAAAAAAGATAAAGAATCATAAATTAGTGATAATATGCGCTCTTGACTGGATTACATGAAAACTGGTGAAAAAAATTATCAGGATTCACTGGCACAGCAGCTCAATAGCTATATGGTGCTGATTAAAGGTAAAGGTCTAAAATAACCAGAATTTCACAAAAACTATTTGGAGTTGTAGTCTTTGTTTTATTAGGATTTTTAACGTAGTTTTAACAATTTTTCAGTCATATTGATACGATGTCTGCAGTGAGGCAGTTTATAGCGATATCCAGCACTGGGGCATCATGCCACATGATGTCACACCCAAACACCAGGCTGACCAGACCTAACACTAACCTCCTAATGCTGAGCGCCAAGCAAGGCAGCTGTTAGTACCATTTTTTAAAGTCTTTAGTATAACTCGGCTGGGGATCGAACCCATGACTTCTGCTTCCACGGCATACGCTCTAACTACTAAACCACAGAACAACTTGTAGTCTTTGCTCATTCAATAAATTACTCTTTTACAAAGTGATGAATTCTATGGTGCATCAAAGGTGATAATTAACAATTGGTCATCCATTATTTTTCAACTGGAAGTTACAGACAACTGATCTGTGCTGAGAAAACCTGATATATACCACCATCAGATCCTTTTGAGAACAATGCATTTATTTCTAATTGACAAATGTGTTTGTACAAATGATTCACAGCAATGACAAAGTTAACACTTTTTCCCCTTCCACATGGTGCATAGAAAAAAAAACTGATTCTGTATTACAAATGTTTCACTAACCTGAAGACCCAAATCCCTGAGATGACATTTTCTGCAGCACTTCAACCACTCCATTTGATCTGAGTCCATCCCATGTAGGCAACCTGCTCTCACAGCTTTTAGATTCTGAAGGCCTCTTATTGCCACTGTGTGAATTTTGGTCCCACCTCTGTGCTGGGATATCTGAATCAACAAGCAAATTAAGTGAATAGTTGTCACATGCTTACTGTGGTCATGTTGCCAAAAGAATAGAGATGAAATCTGATCTTGCGACGGCTCTAGAGCTATTTCTCCTGACATAAAGTTGCTAATTTCAAGGCTCTATCTCAAGCACTGAAACGGTGAATAAATTGACCAGAGACTTGAACCTTAAAGATAAAACCTCGTCTGAGACACCAAAAATGCTGTCAAATAAAAACATATCCATAGCATGGCCCAATCACTGAACCTTGATAACTTTTAACATTTCAAGAAGAACCAAAACAAACCATGAAATATAAATTTGTAACCTTGACCTTGAAGACAAATATGGAATGCAAAATACATCTAGTAGAAATTGACAAGAATACCAAAGTATCACAAACTAGAGACCAGTTGAGAAAATGTACCTGAATTCTAAACTACTAGCACATAACACTGACCCTAAATATGGGATCATCAAAAAGGTACACAACAAATATACCCAGTTCTATGCTTTAATTTACAATTGGTTTAGTAGTTCCAGAATAAAAACTAAAGAAGAAAGGAAAACCAAAGAAAAGACTATATGATACATGTACTTAAAGATGGGCTTCCTAATGTGTATGCAGGGCTACCACACTTTTTTCAAAAGTATTGCTATATCTTTCCTTGTATTTTTTCCCTGGACAAAATTTTAATTTTTCACGACTCACTTATGAAACCTTTTTAAACTCAATAAGAAAAAACATCTGGGCCTCAAAAACGTCATTTTCCTAATTCATGAGCTAGCTTTTGTTTTTAACATTCCTATAAGATTTGATGTGGATATATGACCATATCCTAAATGACAGAGTGCATCACCAGAAACAAGTTTTAACTTTACTCTGCTTAACTGCATATGTTGGTATTTTCATACTGTGGTATCTGTAATTTTGTGTGGGGTACCAACTTTTGCAGATTTTTTGTTTTTGCCCTGAGCCATAAATTTAAAGGCCACAACAAAAAAATGAGCCATGTATGAAACAGAAGCCACCTCACCTCACATTTCAACTATTTTTGATTTACAAGAGATTAACAAAGCTATCTAATAAATCATACACAAATGTTTGATAATTTTTTTCATTCTTTTAAAAAAAAATTATAAAGCATCATAAGTTAGAGCTAGGTCCATGTATCTACATGATATCCAATTGTGTACTTGACTAAATCAATGTGACATAAGGATAAAGACAAACAAGAAAAAGCAGAAGGGATACTGCTCTTACTGAAAATTAAAGAAGAAATTATAATATAAATGGAATATGTGATGAAATACTTACTCAAATCGTTTCTTCATTCAAGTGAAAATGTAGAAATATTTTAATCCTTTTTAAAGCACAGCTCATCGTCTTCATGCACATTTAATCCCAATAATAAAAATCAATGTAAAATACAATATCGGTTATAGCACAATTGCCAATGAATGATGATAAATTAGTATACCAAGTTTCATTCCTTGCTCTCAAATGGCAAGCAAGTTATACAGTAACAAAGCATCTGAAGTCATGACTTTGGTTATAGGACTGGCAATATTATTTTGGGAGATAATGGTTTTGTTGGGGACTTTTAACACATTACTGACTATATCATTACAAGATAATGTGAACTTAGTATCTCTTCCAAAGACCACACCATGGCATCAAATCCAGGCTGGATGGATTCAAAAGGTTGAGGAGCTTATTTTCTAATGTTATTCTGACTGGGGAATGTATTTGAATGAGAAACATAAATATAGCATTTTCTTAGTCAATTGGGAAATTTATTGTTTCAACATTTAAACTGAGAACTTGTTTGAAATCCTGCCAATAATTGGAAAATTGACTATTAGTAAATAAGGAATACTAACCTGGACATGACTTGGAAGCCTTTGCATGCAAATTATGTTTGGTCTTTTCCACCCATTCAAACTCTCTGTTATTGCTAGAATCCTTCTGTAGGTAAGAACATGATTTACTATCCTCGCATCCATTTTCACCTGCCACTCTCTTTCTGTGCCTTCGTCTTTCCTCATCATGGTCATGCCTACGCCCTTCATTTTTATGATCCCTCTTATGCTTTTTCTTTTTTTTCTTATGTAAATCTGATGGACTCTGATCAACCAGTTTTTCATATTTAAAGTCTTTACGATGCTTTTTGTGTTTTTTATGTTTTTTATGTTTTTTGTGATGTTTTTCAAGTATGGTTCTTTCTTCCTTCTCAACCTCCAAAAGATGCTGTTTATCTGAGGAAGAGACAATGTCAGTGTAAATGTCTCCATTTTTGATTTTTGATTTTCTAAGGTTCTTTTCTTGCATCTCAATACTCACAGCCTTGTAAGCTGCAGCCATTGTGTCAGTATCAGTTTTACAATTTGATGACATTGTTGACTTTGAACAGTCTACCTTATTGTCGAGATCTGTACTGAGTGGCTTCTCGACTTTGAGACATAACTGATTGTCAACCGATGTTTCTATTCCTTTTCTTTCAGCATCTGTTGTTGAAGCTACTTGATTTTCCTCCACCACTTTCCACCCAGGATGCTGACACTCTGAAATTTTGGGCAACACACCAGTTTCGATCTTCTCTGTCACTTGCCATTCTGTTGTTGAGTTGATGCTAATGTTACTGGAGGAAGAACCTACAGATGGACTTGGTTCTAAGTCCTGCTGATGAATGTGCCAGCTGGATGTGGCATTGACCTTTGATCGGATCGGTGATGTTACACAATTAATTGAGCCATTCTCACTGAGTGACCTCTTGAGAGGATTCACTCTTGACTGCATTTTAATGTCTTTAGGCTTGCTGATCATGAGATTAAGGGCAGAGTGGGACAAACGGTCTCTTGCAGCTGCTGTTTCCAGGAGATGAGCATTTCCAGGGACAGAGGTGGTGGCATTCAGCTTACAGTCAAAGATAAGACTACCAGGAATCCCATTTGATTTATCCCCTTTCCAAGTTTTCAATCTGTCATCCACCACTAAAGCTTCAGTGGCCTTTGATGGTTTCTCCAACACATCTCGATTAAGGCGTGCCATCTTTTGCTTGTGATCTGGGCTGTTACTGGATGACTTTCTTTTTCTTTCAGCCCGTGCTCTCCTTTTTGCCTCCTGTTCTGAATCAGATGAGTTAGAATCAGCTGTGTAGGGAACTAATCTAGACTTTACAGAGGTTGATATATTTTTAACAACAGATTCTGTGGAAATCTCATCATCATCTCCACTCATTACTGTGTCCTTGCCATCTGGAGATCTTTCCACAGCAGTTGCCTTGCCTTGGCTGATCTTCAAGACAATTCTTGGTGTGGAAGAGATATCAACTGATGGTTGCTGCTGCAGTAAAGAAGATTTTGACTGTGGAGTTTTCAAACCAAAAGACACTTTGTCTCTCTTTTCTGGTAGAGCTGTGGCTGAAGAAAAGGTATTTGGTTTAGAATGGAATGTTGGTGTAAATGTTGAAGCAGGGCTTCCTTTCTTCAATGGTTTCCCCAATTCATTAATAGGTTGCACACCTGAAATAGATGGAGAAAATAAAATGTATGAATATTAATTCAAACATGTATATACACTTGGCAAACATTAAGCAATCCATCTGAATCCTGAACACAATACCATCATCTGTTTCATTGTTTTGTTCAACCAAACATTACAAAGACGTATTAAAATCAAATATAAAAACTGCCTAGTCTCTTGGTCATGGACTGTACCTCCCTCATCTATTAGAATATATTTTTCGTAATAATTGAATGTTTTCATAAAACCATATTTCTATGTAAAAGTCAACTAAAAGTGACCAAGCAAAAAAAGGATTTGAAAACCAATAATCACAGACATGATTTTGTTCTTCTAAAAAAAAAAAGAGCTGAAAATGTGAAAAGGAATACTCCCCCAATGCCAATGCCCCTGACCAAGGGGTTACGAGGGAAAAAGGTCCCCGCCTAAAAGTACAACTTGTGATCATAATATGTAACAAAATAATCATTTGAAAAACTAATAAACTGGAATAATTTTACAATATTTATTGTGACATGAAATTTGTTCTCCAATACTATTGGTACTTCAGTTATTTCATGTGCATGTCAGTGTTCACATCGTAATTAAGTCAATAATTAGCTTATTTGGCTGTCAACATATTACACTTCTTTCTTTTCATAGCAATATGTAAAATAAACACCCAAATACATCACCTATATACAAATAATCCCATATATTCATGTCATTTTGTCCACTGAACACAACCTGTTGATATGCCAGTTGAGCTCTTTTTGCAGATTTAAGAAAGATTTCTTTAGTCTTCCTTTTTGTCACCAATGATTTTGTTGGCTATTGAGCCAACATTGGTGCAATAGTTTCTTTTCCTTCTCAACGAGAGCCTATTTCCTTTCAAGCTCCAGCTTGTATTGGTGACATGCAGTGCACATTCTGACAGAGGGCTTAATTTTTTTCCATATGCAGCTTCTTTTATAGGTGCGTTTCCATTATTCTTTCAACCACGACTTCCATAATGTACATATCGCAGAGGTCACAAAATGCCAGTCCTCAACCATAAAGTTTTCTTATAAACTGACCAACTAAATTTCTGTTGACAATTTGTTCCAGCCATTCCCATTTCCTTATGATTTTTTTAAAAACCTTTATCTAAACTTTTTGTGTCATTGTCTATCTCAACAACTAGGGACGCCATTTTTTGCAAGCACACTTCTTTTCCATTGCCATCAGTTTCCTTTACACGAAGATTCATTGGATGAATTTAAACTTTTGACCAATCAGAATACTCTTTATGAGAGTTGTGGGCTAACTAATATTGTGGGCTAACTAATATATAGAGTAAATACGTTACAAGGGTCATTGCCGAATGGGTTAAAAACACAAGAAAAAACAAATTGGACATGATTTTAAAAAACGGACTATATCAAGAAAAATTGGATTCGAGTCAGGAGAAAAGCGGAATTCCACTTTAAAACAGAAAAATCATGTCTGTAATCAATTAACTTTATTTTAATTACTAAGCATGAAATTTCATGCAAATGAGCAATTCAAATATTTACCTCCAACTGTTCCATTTACTGTCTTCAAGCTTTTATAGCTAACTGTGTGATTTGGTGGAAATGTTGGGCCAATTATCTTCTGAAATCAAACAAGACTTATGATTGAGCAGTGAAGACCGAAATGACAAACAAAAGAGAGATTTCATCAAAATATTTCTTACTAGCAATTAAAAAGATAATTTAAGGAAATTACAGATTCCAAATGAATGCCTAATGCAATGCATCATTTGTGCATAAACAAAAAATACATAGAGATATAATATGCTAAAGGAGACAAATTTATCAAAAAAGATGGAATAAAATGTGTCTGATTCTATCAATGGTTGATAATTTAATATAAAGCAAACAAACACACACTATACCATACACAATATACCATAAGGACCCATAATATACAATAAAACAATATGAAACATAGCACCGATTTTTACAAACCTTGACCAAATGTTTGTCATTTGACACCGAACTGCTGCATTTAATGTAAAATAAGAGATAGGCCTCAGCAGCAAGAACTTTTGTAGCACTGACAGGTGTAACCTGAAATTATGAATACCTATTTAAATTATTTTAAAAATTAGCAACTCAATAATTATGAAGTCACAAATTAAAAATCATGTAAGCACTAAAAACATAATGCACTTTACTTTATTGTTTTTCATTTTTCCACAACTAAATTCATTCATTTAATATGCATAATTTTAAAGAAAATGATTCAAGCATCAGAGTGAAAACAATGCAAGGAGTAAATATTTAAAAAAACAATGTCAAATTGATGGCTTTTGTAATATTTGAAAGATATGCTACAAATTGATAACCCTTATAACTTTACTTGCATCTTTTCAACTCCATGTCACTGTTCACAAAACGATAATGGCTTTAAGTATTCTTAGCAAAAGCAAAAAAATATTTTTTACTTATACACAAAGAACATGAGCCATTCCATTTAAATTTACAAATATGTAGTGGTGCAAAAATCCTTTTCTTCTAAGGATACCACCAACTGAAAAGAACTAACAACACGAAAAAGAAACAAAGGTTCAGACACTACCAAAATACATGAAAAAGTTATCCACCACATCTCTCAGCAAATTAGAGAACCGTATTTTCTGGCCTATAAGTAGATATTTTTTTTTACTTGAAAGTTGGGGCTTCGCTTTATACTCCGAATATACTTATATATGGAATGTGTCATTGAACATAAATATAAGTTACTTCCGTAACTACAGGTAATAAAATGAACTACAACATGGGCGTGCTTTCAATTACAATAAAACAAGCATGGACTGTTTATTCAGCTGTGTCAATTGATAACAGAATATAGCAATGATTTGTTCAGAAGTAAAATCACAAGCATGCTAGCATCTGTAATGCAATTTCATGATTGCAGGTAATACGGAATATCATACAACCATACCATTACTAGTGTAAAATACGAAGCCAAGATATTGACCTGATTTCATCTTATACTCCAAATCGACTTTTATATGAACGAAGGATGGAAAATAAGTCGAATTGGTGAATTTGACTTATACTTCACCCTGACTTATAGGGCGGAAAATACGGGACATCTAAATAATTTCTTCACAGTCATGCAATCTTTTAATAAATGTCTGCTGCAAACTTACAAATATTCTTATTTCAAGAATATAAAATTTGGACAATTATCTACAAAGCATACATTTTACAAGTCACAAAAATGTATCAGATAATAATGAAAAAACTTACACTACTGTCATTCATGCAGTACCAGACTTGACTAGGTGCTTTAACATAGCAGTAATAGTGTCCAGAGTTGCAGTTAAATCCAGAATGTACCAGGACCCCATACAGCTGGTACATAATCGCCTCACCCTGAGAATAAATTACACATGAAATATTTTTAATACATATATCAATTGCTTTTCACATTGAAGAATTTCAAATAAGCATACCACTTACATTGAATCTACAATTACTCTTTTATTTGTGTATTTGCTTTTTTAAATTTAATGGAATCAAAGTCTTTCTTGTACCATATTTTGTGTATGCATGTGCATTTTTTATTGAGAACTTGAACTAAAGATGATGTAGTTGTAGAAATGATAAAGTTTTGTAGATATCCCCATCACCACTGAAAGTTTGACTGGCTACAAAGAAATTGTACTGAGGTGAAATTACAATCTCTTGTCTACCACTTTGGTGGCCTAACAGGTTAAGGTGTCTGCCTCGGATACAGGATGTTGTGGGTTATGATCCCACCCAAGTCATATCAAAGACTAACAAAGATTACAATAGCAGCTCCTTCACTTGGCATTCAGCATTATTGGGCAAATGTTAGACCTGGTCTCAAGAATCTTAGCAACAGTGTGAAAAAAAAATAATACACTGCTTTTTACAACAGTGACAAGTGAATTGCCAAGATTTCATTCTTCGCTGTACTATGCACATACCTGTCTGCTACTCATGTATGGTCGAATGTTCAACTTCTCTTTGAATTCAACATGACGGGACACTTTGCCAAACATTCTGTTGTAGTCAAATCTGTATGAAAAAAGTTCTGAGTGAACCAAATGAAAAAAGAAAGATTGAGCACATCAAAGGATTGAATCAAAGGACAGAATAATAATTAGGCCCATCTAATGATTATATATGATTAATCAGGCCCAAGTTCACATTTCTCTGTGATATGTTTGTGAAAACTTGAACAAAAACGTTGCTACATGAATACAAGTATAGCTTCAAATTTCTTTTGGGGAGTTTTTAAAAACAGATCAATTTGCTAATTTGCTTACTAACAATTTTCTGTCACCAGAAAGAAACAAAAAATCACGAATGCTTAAAGAATGCAGTTTATATAAGATAACTTGAAACAGTGCTTTAATATTCTAGAGATTTTGTTTATAAGAATAGTTGATATGTCATTAAAACAAATACCAAGTATGTGATTTAAATCCAATCAGTGTAAAGCATTTCAAGGGTCAAACAAGTTTATTTCAGACACAGACTCTTAAAAAACCTGTTCATCCTTAATTTCACTTGTCCAAAACTGTCCACAGTATTACAGGACTTAAGAACCAAGAATTCATTGTGCAAACGTGTACACTTTTAAAAGCACTTAAAAATATTCACAAGATAATGAAAATATTTTCTATAAAAAATATGGCAAGAGACCCATGGCTTATTGTTCTTTTCTTATTTCTGTAGAATTTAATTAATCTTCTGAAACATCAGCTTTACTGTTTGTAATCATGTCGCAATACAGTGGACTCATAAGAATTTAAGACCATATAAAATGTTGATGGTATCTGCATGCTGTAACTCCATGAGGTAGATAGATATTTTTTAAATTATCCCCATTGTTTTGAAATTACAACATTGTCACCAGTGCCTCGATAAGTCAGCAACCCATTCACTTCACTCACACTATCATGCAAAAACTGGTAGATCTACTAAAATAGTGATTCATTACAATGAAGATTGTAAGCATTGTAAAGAACAAATTCCAATCTTGATTAACATATTATATGTAATCATATTTCATAATGCCATATTGGCACATACTAAGAGTAAATATTTTACTTTGTGCAAGTAATAACAAGTGGGGAAAATGATTTCAATAAAGGGACCAGGTGGTAATGACAAGAAACCATTAATAATTAAAAAAGAGCACTTGCAAAGAAATCAGTGACAAACAAAAGATAAGCTCTTCTGGTCTATGATCAGAGGAACAAAAAAAAATACTCAATCATTTAATTACCGCTTTAACTGTATGGTCAAAACATTGGGTGCTTTGTGAATAGAAAATCTTTTCTGTGCTGACACCTTTTGCTTGCATCTGGAAAAGAATTTAATTCCATATTTGAAAAAGAATGTTGAATTTTTTATGGACAAATTATACAGCCTTAATTTGTATGAATAATGTAAATGTTTGTAACTTACCTCACAAGTATTAACCATAGAATCTAATTTATAAAAGGCAGAAAAAGCTCACACAGCGGTAGCTAACATTCTCCTGTCTCTGTTCAATTCAACTATAAATTCCATCTCATTTCAATTCTTCAACTCAGTCTTTGGATTAGTTTTAAGGAATTTAATTTGTAAATTTAAATAGTGTTACTAAATTATGAATTATTTAAATAGCATTGCAAGTTACATTTTCTCCCCAATTTTAAGCACAAAAATACATGTTTAGGCACATTCTTTAATGTAAAGCATTATTTGATCACTTAAATTAATATACTTACTTTCCACACATGTAAGCATTGTCGATGTCTAAAGTTTCAGGGTGTACAAATTTTTCAAATGCCTTCTCAAGCGATGGAACATTCTAGAAAAAAAAAAGTATTCAATCACTAAACTTTTCATGTCAGCTAAGAATATCTTGATGTGTGTACATATGTATGCATGCATGTATGTGTGCTAGTTGCCACAAAGATGTTTGTATGCATGTATGTATGCTAGTTACCACAAAGTTGTTATGTCACTAAATTATAATGGCAGAGTAAAGCTGACTTCAGCTGTTTTGTTGGATGAAATTTATTTTTAATGTGAGAAAGAAAACAAGTCATTTATATATAGAGTTCAGATGTAAGATTCGCAAAAGAACTGGTTTATCAAATGCTATTTTCCTTACCTTGATGTCGAGGCTGATGTCCAAAAATGGATCATAGGTATTGGATCTTTCTTTGCATTGTAGGCAGAGCACCTGGCTCCTTAAGAAACCGCCAAAGATGCGATTCACGACAGTAGTCTCTTTGCTGAATTTGTCTAGCCTGAAGAATGAATCGAAAAATATATGGTTGCACAGTTATTTAGTGATTGATGCCATAGAGAAATAGATGGGCAGGTAATCAATCAGATGATTACAGTTATACATAGATTTGACATTGATGGCTCAATAGCTAAATGTAAAGAAAGATATAATTAACATGTAAATATAATGAAACATACTTGGAACCGAGGGAAGACAACCTCAATATGTAGTAGTTACCTACAAATGCAATTAAGAATTTTCTTTTACTAAATTTTCCTTTATGTTCATATGAACTCCTTTGGCATCCAGGTTTATGTTTTGAATATGTGGCATCAGTGAAGTACCTTGTATGTTAAAATTGAACAGCCTCACTGTGTTGTAAAAGATTAAACTGATGATTCAAGGAAACTATAAAAATTTCAGCAATGAGACTTACTTTGTATAGCCATTATGACAGGCCTTCTGCATGGCTTCTATAACAAAGCGTAGGAATTCATGAGCATCTTCCTGTCTACCCCAGCTCATCTGTCGAGCAATTACTGAAAATAACAATGTATCTTTATTATTTTCCTAAGGTCAAATGCAGGCTAGATAATATATCTACTTTTTAGTTAAGAGCTGCCTTTAAAATTATGTCATCATTTTTAATTTTTAACAGAAAATAAGAAATCTGCATTTCTGTATGTTGATGCGTTTTGCCACAAACAGGGACATAGATAACAGCATGTCTGAAATTAATTTGTTATGTAATAGTCTTAGAATTAACAATTTATGGACATTTAAAAATAGACACACAAAATTTGTCAATCACAACACAGTAATTCAAAGGGTATTGTAATCCTCTCCTATTTATTATCTTGCTCTCTGATTACAATAAGTTCATAACACCCAGCTCTCTGCTGATAAGGAAATCTGTTGATAATGTACACACTTTTCATATTCAATAATTCTGAGGGGCCCCAAGTGGTTAAAGCGCTCTTCATTAGGGATTAATGCCATCTCACTTCTATCTACGTGTGTTCAAGTCTCAGATTCAGCCAATGTGGGTATGTGAGAAGGCTTGCCAGTAGCGTCTTGTGGGTCAGTTGTTTTTTATCCACCTTTAATACTGGCTGCCATGTATAGCATATCGTGTACAGGAAAATGGTGTTAAACCCTACAACAACAACAATTCTGACAAATAATGATGAAAATAAAATCATGTGGCAGGATAGTAAAACCAGTGTATCCCCTTGGGGTGCAAACAGTCAAATATCTCATTGGTGTCAAAAGTGGTGATCAGACAGTAAAAAACGGTATCCGGTCAATTGCTCGCCAACAATTGCTTGCCGGTCAATTGCTCGCTATAACAATTGCTCGCGGGACATACTGCTCGCCGGTCAATTGATCGCGAGAACAATAGCTCGCAGGTGTATTGATCGCCAATTGTAACTGAATAAGTTAACATTATTAAGAAGAACCAAACGACTAATACTTGTTTAACATTTATTAAAAATAAAGACAAGTTATACAACCAGTATCTTAAAAATACGTGTATATACCAAACTGTTATATCACGTATTAAAACGACAAATTATGCGACAAACCTCTTAAGTAATCCATCAAGTCAATTTCTTTATAAGTTTCAACAATCTTTCTGATTCTGGACGCTGCATCCCTGTATCTCTTCTTTTGAGGCTGTATAGGTTGGCCAGCCAAAGATTGTTCAATTTTAGCTTCATTTAGGCCTTGTTCCTTTTGCAAAACTGTTATAAATTTCCATATAATTGGATGATTTCCATCGATCAACTCGCTAAACGATCTGTGCCATCCTTCACAGCTGTTGTTCGTCTTTGGAAGATCATCGTTAATGTTGTCGTAACAACTCCACATTGAGTGTGGTGTACGTGGCGGTCGATGTTTGTTGCCTCGTGTAGGCCGTCCAATCAATGTATCTTCAAAGTAGTCAAGTACTGGCTGTGATTCCAAAGGAAAATCAACACGTGAAAGTAATTCTTCAAATGCTAGAACTACATCTTCAACAGGAACAAATGCAAGACTTGGTAAATGGCGCATCTGCATAGCAAAATCTACATCATTTTCATAACGATGTTGAAGACCATTTGATTGAATGTTTCTGTATAGGCACTGACAAAAATGAAAAAAACATCCTCTGAGTTGTATTCCAATAAACTCATGCTGGAAGGCTTTCACAGTCGCCGTTTCAAAATCGGTCATCACCGATATCGGTCTCATTGATGGCTCCAATTGTTTCAGTTTGCTGAAAACCATTCGATAGCTTTCCTCAGTTTTTTCCGACATTAAAACGAAAACAGCTGGTACAATATTATTGTTAATAAGTCCATGAATAGTGTATAACTGAGCGAATAATGGTGGAACAGTTTTAAACGTTCCGTCAGCATACCAGTGCTGTGATCTTGCTAAAAGTTGCAAGTTTCGATGAGTAGAGAAAATTAGAGTTCTTTTGTCACCTTGCCCGCTGTCGTATAATAAAAAGTCTTGAGATTTGAGAGTTTTCTTAAACTCATCTGGTATAACTAAATCTTGCAACGACAAGGGATTTGCTGGCATTGCTCCTTTACGTTTGCGTGCACGTCGAATCACCCTTTTCATATTGTTGACGCTTGTTAGCTGACCAAGTGCTGGTTGAGATGCAAGATTTAAAGCATCTGCAACAATGTTCTGCGGTCCATCATGTGTGGTGACCGCTCTGTCAATAATGTTATGCATGACATCCAAAACTTCCGCTCTACATGCATTGCCAGAATGATTGTGTTCTCCAATCCTTTTCGCAATAATATCTCCAATCGTATGAACTCGGCCATGACACCTTTTGCTTCTAGAATATTCGCACTTCCAATAAGTTTTTTCACTGTTAAGACTTATTTTTGATGTATACATGACCATTATCAATAAGTTTGCGCTTTCCTTTCTCGCTAGTCACAAATCTTAGAGCCATTTAAAAACAAATTGTATTATAATATTTAATATAGAAATTTTATTAGTAAATTTCTAGTAAGTTAATATTACGTTTGAGAAAAGTAGCATTTGTCCTGCCTTATATACCTGTTGATTCCCTTATTGAATGTATTTGAGTAGACAATAATTAAAATTGTTATTATTCCGCTAAGTATATTTCAGAAACAGTTACACCTGTTAGAGCACTTTTCAAAGAGATCGATTGGTCGGCGAGCTATTGTTCTTGCGATCAATTGACCGGCGAGCAGTACATTCCACGAGCAATTGTTATAGCGAGCAATTAACCACGAGCAATTGACCGACGAGCAATTGTCGGCGAGCAATTGACAGTAAATCGTAAAAAACAAGCTTTGGTATCAAAATTGGGGGTAAAGTTAAACATTTGAGGGGTCTCTGATGTGCAAATACAGGAAATCTCAATTTGTTATGAAGTAAAATCTGTACCCAGTTAACAATGGTCCTGATGGAAATCTTATTAGTTTGAAATTAGATTTCCCTATCCTGTCAACTTATGGAGAAGGTTCTATTTATCTGTAAAGGCATGAGCAAGATACTATATAACCCACTTACATTTCAGCTTTTGCAGAATAGCCTGAGGTCGAATGGCACTGCTTGGTTGTTCCAAACAGCGTCGGATGTGTCTCTGAAGTTCACAGAGCATGCAAAAGCCAGCTTGTTTGCCTGAAAAGTATAAATGAAAATACATACAAAACAATGAAATTCAAGTAAATTTTATGTTTTTTTACATTATCAGCAAAATACATGACAGTAAAGTTGTTATTGGTGGTGGAGTGTGTTTTGGAAAGGGGTTACATAAGAATTAAGTTGCTTGTGTTCAATTACAATGGAATGTCTTCTCAAATTCTATTCACTATAAAGTTACAGTATGTTAAACTAAAAACAAGGATGTAAAACTAACATTTCTAAAGGTCTTATGTATCCTTTGGTTCAAGCATTCACCTGTTTATCAATTAATTATTTTTGTTAACAACTGCAAACATTTATGTCAAAAATTGACTTTACTTACATGTGTCATTATGCTCACTGCTAAGACAATAGTTGACTAGTGGTGGGGTGTATGTCAGACACTGCAGAGTGGAATTCAAAAAGCAGGTATTCCCTAGATTTACTAGTCCAGCACCGACTTTATGAACTTTGCTCCATTCCAGTTTGATCTTGTTTTCAGGATACAACATGATCTGAGGTGAAGGCAGACCTTCTCCGCCATCTTGAGTACCATTCATTTTCATACCTAATAAATATCAAAACAAAATATATGTTCCATTCCAAATCTATTAAGTATTAAAGTATCCTATATAAAACTGCCTCACCTGGATGAACATACTCTGAAGTTAGAATCCTTTCAAAAATAGGTTTGTGAGAGGAAAATCCTGATATGAAAACAGCCTATGCAATTTTTAACTTTAACGACATTTAATTACAATTAATGTCATCAGCAATTACCAGTCAAGTGATTTTGTGAAGGAAACTAAATCTGGTTGTCATAATTATTTGACAAAAATATCTTTAGAGCAAAGTATGATATAAACCTCTTGATATTTATTGAATTGTCATACAATGACTTGTCTTAATTAATCATCATGGCTCAAACAAGTAAATTTTCTTTACTGTTATGGTCTCAGAAATGACCTGCCAGTGATCATTCCAACTCTGTCTCCAAAGAAACAATCCCATCCATGAGCTCACTACTCAATAACAAACAACTGTTCAGATTTCACTTTTGACTCTTGATATTCTGGTGTTTTACGGTCAAATGACTATTCAGTTCAGTTTTCAAATCATCTGACAATGCTGTTAACGGGCATTAACCTTCATTTTCTTCCGATGATTATCTCAAGCCTTTGACATATCTGTGTTGTCAGCAGACAGTAATTTTACTGTCAACAGCATTTTCCATATTTCATGTATACATTTTTCCTGATCCATACCATTAACTTTGTTTCATTAACATGACATATCTTAGACTTATCACTTCCATTAGATCATAAGCCAGATTAGTCACATGTAAAAACAGTGACAATGAAAAATCTGGAAGTCTCAAAACAGAAAAAGGATTATGCTGTGAATCAAACTGCATCTGCTGTATGTTTTAGCATAAAATATTCTTGTATACAGGAATGTGCTGATGACATGTTCTAGTTGTTGCATTATGATTCTAAAGGTGATGGCAATTCTTAGCAAAAGATGCAACTTGAAGTGCTGAGATGTAGTAGACTGTTTTAAAAGCAAGAAAATACCCACCCTCTGTGGACTCATCACTAGGTCTACTCTGTGACTTCTTGAATCCCTGTGATGGGTTGAGTGGGATATACTTAGACCGGAGATTGTCAATCTGCAGAGAGTACTGTTTCGCTGCAGGTGTAAACGCAATTTCATGCAAGAGAACTTTCTTGGTATGGATGTAGAGTTGGTCATCTAGAGATCCACCTTGACCTCTTGAAATTGAGGCTTTTAATGTCTCCTCTAAACGACCAAGACTATCAGATGCACTTGCTGGCATAGCATTGGTTTCACTGAAATAAAACTGACAGAATTTAATTTGTGTAGACATGATCAATAATTTCTTTTCTCCATATGAATATTTATATCAGTCTTCTTTTCAACATATTCTTGTGTTACAAGCTACAGGCAACTGTCCTCAAGACTTTTCATAGGAAGCATAGCCTGACTGAGTATGCTAACTGCACATATATGGTAATATGTATTTTCTGCACATTGGTCCAAATGGAGAAAATGTGTCTGGTTTTCACCTTAGGCTTCTTTGATGATTTACTTTTCATACTGAAGCAGAGCATGTAAATGCAAATAAGAAAATGAAAGAACAGAAAAGACTATTTTGTCAAATTCATGGTCTAAAATAATTCTTATTATTCACAAGCAGTTCATACTATATATTAACAAAACCCATGATGCCATGGAAGAATGCAAACATGCCACGAAGTAAAACATTTATATGATGTCATGATTACTGTACTTGTTATTCACAAGTATTCCTGCACTCATAATTGCCAACCGCTGACTAGGAAAAAGCATAATCCAAGTGGTCAAAAAGCAGAATCCTGGCAGAAAAGGCATAATTCACATATAGCATGCTAATATTTCAATAAACAATGATTTGTTTGCCCCTCTCATCTTTTAACATCCTTTAGTGTTCCAAGTTTTTATATGTAGCACTTTTAGCTTTACACACACATCGACTAGAATCCATCTTAAGACTCTTAGCACCAAATATTAAAATTCTTTCCACATGGCCTGAAATAGATGTCATGTGATGCTGCATGCATGTCTTCATATTTAGCGGATTCTGTTGGTTTTTTTTCCTGTTTTCTTCTTCCTTTATCTAATCCATCTGTGAAATTTTTTAAAGGAGATATTTTTGCTCTCGTATGCATAAACTAAAATAAAATATACTTTTAAGTGCCAAATACCTTTACACTGGTTCTGCAGTAAATATGACTTAGAACAAAGAATCCGAGCATAAAGATTAAAATTGGACAACCAGTTTGTTCTTACCTAGGCTCACTAAACCATACATTGCTATAAATAGAATTTGAGGTCGAAAGTTTTTTGAAAGTAGAACCAGGTATGCTAGAAATAGAACATGATACTCTTAGGAAAGTGCATGCATGTCCATGGACAAACATACTCTGATATTGTAGCTATGTAAAAGCAATCTTTTATAAACTATGGTCTGTGGGATTAATGGAATTTTAATAAAAACGAGAAAACAACTAACTGAATTTTGGAAAGTGAATATACAGAAAAGCATAATCCATATCCATTTACACATAATTTAGTGAAGAAAAGCATGATGATTATGCCAAAAGCATAACAGTTGGCATGTATGTGCACTGTATGAAACTCCTAACTGCTATGCACATAATGCCAGTCACAGACACAACTGACATGTTAATTTTTCTACTGATGTTGCCATTTTAAGATCATTAAATATAGTATAGGGCATGTACAAGTCTCACAAAGTCTATATTGTAGCAGCATACTGAATGTTGCCTTCAATGCCTTCTATCACCATTTTATCATTAGTTTCAAAGACTTGTTTTTAATATGAAGACAGCATAAATCTAATATTTATGGCAACTGCTTTTTTATCATGTGAAAACTAATTTATTTTCTGCCTTAATCAATAAAGATATAAAGTAGTACTCCAGGCATTTGTTTCCTTCATTGATATTATCAATATACCTTTGCACAAAATTAAAATGGATTATAGGAGCCGAGGTGAGATGACTGTTACTGAATACGTACGCATCATAGAATACTATCACCCACACATTACTTGTTATCATAACTATAACTGTAAACAATCTTTAAGAAATATTCAATCTGTTTTACCTTTATCATTGACAACTGTGTATGCTAATAAACATGATGCAAAGGTGAATAAACAAAACACGATTAACAGTAAACTTGCTTTATAAATTAGGTCAAGACAAAAACACTCAAGGTTTAGGACTGTGCAATTATAAACAGTAACAATAAACAACAAACCATAATAAATGCAGTTTAATCAAAACAGAAAGCACATTCAGCGCTTCATTCACGAGACCGCTGGAAATGTATGTAACCACATGTACCACATCCCCATGATAAGCCATACTGCATTGATCCTGCATTGTAAACTATTGCCCACCGGTACACGCGCTCTTTTGATAACTACTTTATACAATTTTAGAACAGAAATTAAATTTATACAAACTTTAATTACATGTCCAGTTGTTTCTATGAAATTTAAATGCCTCCGTCCAAAGA
This sequence comes from Unio pictorum, assembly GCA_030141615.1. Taxonomy (NCBI): domain Eukaryota; kingdom Metazoa; phylum Mollusca; class Bivalvia; order Unionida; family Unionidae; genus Unio; species Unio pictorum. Next base: position 42,029,625 of record JARLTB010000021.1, read on the forward strand.
ACTTTTAAAAATTTATCAGACTCACCATTACACACTACTTCCAAAGGTGGCTTCGAAAGCAACATACGGGTATTTCTTTTCTATTGTCCTACCTCACTTCCTGTTAACCAGCAGACTGGTTTACTAAACCTTTAATTATAAATTTATGTTAAAATGTAATGATTTTAATATTTAATACATAAAACAAACTAGTCTGGTTTTTATTGGGAGCACAAAAAATAACGAACCAGACACAATGGTACGGAAGAGGACACACACACACACACACACACACACACACACACAGAGAGCAGATCCGGATTGTATTGGATATTATGATATTGTCTGTTAATTTATTTAATTTTAGCTCGATGTAAAAAAGCTTGCATTTATTTATTGACACATACTTACATGATTTAATGGATTGGTTACAAAGGTAAATCGTGTGTGTGTATGTAAACAGAGAGAGAGAGAGAGAGAGAGAGAGAGAGAGAGAGAGAGAGAGAGAGAGAGAGACTGCTTGATAATAGTTTCTATAACTTGTACTCTAAGGAGATTCGAACCAAGGTCCGTGTTGAATAGCACACATCGCCTTGACAGCACACACAAGCCCATATTCCATCACGATCAAGCACGTATCACCAAAAAAAATGATCCTTCTTAATTGGTGTTATATGCATTCGTGTGTATCATACACACTCGCAAGACGACCGAATAATTAATTCGCATGCGTATACAGTCATTCCGGATTCATATGAAAGAAATCAAGGTAAATGTGATGAATTATAGAGAATTATAAATTTGCACAAGACAGAACGGAATATACTGACCCTGGATTTTATAGGAAAATGCTTGATAATAGTATGCAGAATTACTATTTAATACAAATAGTACTATCAAACGCTCTGTTGCTACATCTTATATACAAGATAGATAGAATAGAATTCATCGTTTATCTTGCTGGTTAGTAAAATAGTAAAATATTTGTCTGAAAATTAAAATCTCCATGTATTTGTTAGAAAATGAAAGGTATATTTTAGATTTAATAGTCTGCCCAAACAAGTTCAAAATAATAATTGTATTTTCAATATCACTATAATTCTGTTAGCTCAACATTGTATAAACTTTTAGCATACTATTCGTTTAATTCCTAAATCCATTACTAGTATGTATTGTTACAGCTAATGGATTTAATTTTATTTATTTTTATTTATTAAATCCAAATTTGTCATTTACGGTTTAATGTTCATTAATTGGGAGATTTTTTTTCTTGAAAGTTCAGGCTGACCACTCTAACTGTAAACAAGTTTTTGACCTTGGCTTGGTTACCTCTTTATCTGACCTTGCTTCAGATTGATAAACAGATCTTTAAAACTATTGGTTAATTTCAAGAATAACCTTTATTTTTAGTCCTTGGGGTGTAGGAAATATCTAGAATACGTGACTTGCTGAAGGTAGTGACCTTCCATGAATTTCTAGAAAATCACGTGATCACTTGTTTACTTAAGAAAAACAGTTATATAGACTTGTTTGGGATAGAACAATTCAGTAGAATTTTGGGCTTTAAAATTAACAGTTGTGTAATTCATGTTTGAGTGTTAATAATAATTATTTTATTCTGGACATTGTGTCAATTTATTGAAGAAAGAAGAATTATTTGGAAAAGGAAATGTGTTTATGATTTTTATTTGGATGATTAAACAAGAACTGCATCACGTGACATTGTCAGCCATTTTGGATTACATCGTCAAGATTCGAACCTGGAACTATTAGAACATTTATTTATCAGGACTCTCGCAATTCCATTAGTGGATTATTTTTTTGTTATTCTATATTGGATTAATGTTGGATTTGATTCTCTAAAACTGTAAGTTTATTTTTTTTTTATGAAAATAATTGTACTTAATAAATTCATTGTTCAATTTATACAAGCTTGTTAGTTTTCACTCTTTCTGTGTTGCTGCTTATTCGAGCCTAAGCACGTAACATAGAAATTGGGATCTCGTCTTGGGATTGAAATAAATTTGAAATTAAATTTGAATTTCCCCTAGTTTTGAAAAATGTTAAATCTTTAGTGAGACTGACACGCTTGTATTAAAATGACATCTAAGGTAGAAATATTTCTTTCTAATCCTACCCAGGAGCAATTAGATCTTTTCAAAAAAGATGAGTTGGTTCAACTTGCCCAAAAATACGATCTTTTTGAAGTGAAGGCTTCTTTAACGAAACAAGATTTCAAAAAGATTTTGGTCCAGTATTTGGGAGAACAGGATGTTTTGGAACAAAGTGCTTTGATTCCAGTCAGTAAGTCTACACCAGACTCTGACATTAAATTGAAGGAATTAGAATTAAAATTCAAGATGGAATTAGAGTTGAAGAAGCTGGAATTTCAGAGAGAGAGTGAATTAGAGTTTTAAAAAAATGGAATTACAAAAAGAGCAGATGCGGATTGATAGAGAGAAAGAGGAGAAAGAAAAACAAATTGAATTACAAAAAGAGCAGATGTTGATTGATAGAGAAAAAGAGGAGAGAGAGACAAGAAAAGGAGAAAGGAAGACAATTACAATCTGAAAAAGAAGAGAGAGAGAGAGAGAGAGAGAGAGAGAGAGAGAGAGAGAGAGAGAGAGAGAGAGAGAGAGAGAGAGAGAATTAGAGTTAAAGAAGCTGGAGTTTCAGGAAAGGGAGAAAGAGAAACCATTTGAATTACAGAGAGAGCAGATGCGAATTGAGAGAGAGCGAGAGAAGGAAGAAAGGGAATATCAGTGTAAAATGAAAGAATTAGAGCTGGCAAGTGAGAATCACCATCATACTTCAAATCAAAATTTTGATTTAGCAAGGAATATTAGATTAGTGCCCCCTTTCAAAGAAAAAGAAGTAGATAAATATTTTATTCTTTTTGAAAAAAGTTGCAGAAAATTTAAAGTGGCCAAGAGAGAATTGGACTCAGTTACTACAATGTGTAATTACTAGTAAGGCTAGTGAGATTTACACTTCACTGTCTGTTCAGCAAAGTAGTGATTATGACGTAGTTAAAGAATGCATTTTAAGAGGTTATGAGTTAGTTCCTGACGCTTATAGGCAAAAATTTAGAAATTACAGAAAAGAAGCTGGACAAACTCATGTCGAATTTGCTAGACAAAAAGAGCAGTTGTTTGATAGATGGTGTTTAGCCAAGAAAGTCGAGCAAGATTATCAAAATCTCAAGCAAATTATACTAATTGAAGAGTTCAAAACCTGTGTCCATAATGATGTTAAAACTTATTTTGATGAGCATCAGATTAAAACCTTGGAAAATGCTGCTCGAGCTGCTGACGAATATTCTTTGACACATAAAGTTCTTTTTGTTAACAAGACTTCTACTCAACAATTTAATGGCAGAAAAGTATTTCCGACCTAATTCAAACCCTTCTAAAACTCAAACTAACACAACTTTCAAAAATCAGACTTCAGAGAAGTTTGATTCTGGATCCTTGTCTCTTCCGACGTGTAACTTTTGCAAGAGAAAAGGACACGTTATTTCTGATTGCTACAAATTGAAATATAGGCATCAGAATCAAGATAGACCTGTTCCAAACGCTCTTATTTCCAAGAGGTCAAGGTCACAGTCATGTATTGAAAGCAATACATTTGTTGGGTCTAATAAATCCCAGTCTGATTTTGATATGGAGAATTATGAACCATTCATATCGAAGGGTTCTATATCACTTTTAGGTGATTCAGCCAATCCCACCCCTATCAAAATTTTAAGGGACACAGGAGACTCTCAGAGTCTTTTATTATCAGGTACTTTGCCTTTTTCTGAGAAGTCTTCTTCTAATGAAAGTGTTCTTATTCAGGGAGTAGAGTGCGGCGTTGTTAATGTTCCTCTCCATTGTGTAAATTTGTCATCAGACTTAGTGTCAGGACCTGTGACAATTGGAACAGTCTCGGTTTTACCCGTCGAAGGTGTAGATTTATTGCTAGGCAACGACTTAGCTGGGGACAAGGTTGTGGTTAATCCACTTGTAACTGACAAGCCTAATTTGGATCAGAAAGTTGATCCAATTGAAAAAGAAATCCCTGATATATTTTAAGCTTGTACAGTTACTAGAGCTATGGTAAAGAAAGCTCTTGAGAATGAAGTTGAAAAGGGCAGTATTCCCTTTGTTGACATATGCATTGGTCAGGTTTATGTTATTGAGGACAGTATTCCCTTATCTGACATCTGCGTGGGTCAGGCTTATGTTGAAAAAGCCAGTATTCCTTCAACTGACGCGTGTATAGGTCAGGTTGTTGATGAGGTCACTTTTACACTTGATTTAGATCAATCAGAAGGTATTGATCATAGTGATCCTCTTTTGACAACTCATTCTCTTTATTATAATCAGGGTGATGATCTTGAGAATGATGTTACAGAAGTCAGCATTCCTTCAACTGACACTTGTATAGGTCAGGCTTTTGATGAGGTCACTTTTACTCCTTGTTTAGATCAATCAGAAGGTATTGATCATAGTGATCCTCTTTTAACAACTCATTCTCTTAATCAAGGTGATAAACGACAGTCACTTGTCGTCGAACAGGAAAAAGATCCTGAGATCTCCTGTTTGTTTCAAAGGGTCATAAATGAGACTGAAGTCATTGAAGTTCCTGTCTGTTATTTCATTAAAAATAGAATTCTTATGAGAAAATGGAGACCTTCCGAGGTACCTGTTGGTGATGAGTGGTCAGTGAACTATCAAATAGTAGTTCCAAAAACTTACAGACAGGAAATACTTAATTTGGCCCATGAAACTCTTTTGGCTGGTCATTTAGGGATTAATAAAATGTATCACAAGATCTTGACTCACTTCTATTGGCCAAAAATCAAAAGTGATGTTGCCAAATACTGTAGATATTGTCATATTTGTCAAATGGTAGGAAAACCCAATCAGAAGATACCTAAGGCTCATCTGCAACCTATTCCTGCGTTTGATGAAACATTCAGTGGAATTATGGTAGATTGTGTAGATTCCTTACCCAAGACCAAGTCAAGTAATCAATTAAAGTTAAAAATGAAACTATGGTTTGAAAGAACTGAAAGGGAGAGAACTTTTGAGTCTGATAATGGAGTTGTGTTACTCTTGTTCATTCTTCTTACTTTTCTTCAAATTAGATATTACGGCCCTTACAAAGTTAAGAAGAAAATAAATTAGTTATGTTAGAGTATTAGTGCTCCTAGGATCTAAATTAATTATAGGAGTACCAGTGTATTGAAAGAAATAGCCATGTTAAATATGTAATTAATTTAGTTGTACCTGTCCCACATGGTGAAGGAATATCATCGGATTCTACTGGTGTGGGAGCGACAAATTGTTGGAATTCAGAAATTATAAAAAATCTAGACCAGAAACTTTCACATTTGCAAGTGCAAGCAAGAAATGAACTGAAAGTTATTATTATTATTATATGAGCACTTATGTCCAGATATTCTTACAAGGACAAACAAAATTTTCATGACGTTGAAATTGAAAATTCCAAACAGCATCCATGCTGGACGAGTCCACTCAAACAGGAATTCTTGAAAAAGGAAATTCAATATTTGCTGGAGAATGATTTTATCAAGCCCAGTAAAAGTGATTGAAGTTCACCATGCATACTTGTTTCAAAACCAAATAAAAAAGCTGGAGTTTCAGGAAAGGGAGAAAGAGAAACAATTTGAATTACAGAGAGAGCAGATGCGAATTGAGAGAGAGCGAGAGAAGGAAGAAAGGGAATATCAGTGTAAAATGAAAGAATTAGAGCTGGCAAGTGAGAATCACCATCATACTTCAAATCAAAATTTTGATTTAGCAAGGAATATTAGATTAGTGCCCCCTTTCAAAGAAAAAGAAGTAGATAAATATTTTATTCTTTTTGAAAAAAGTTGCAGAAAATTTAAAGTGGCCAAGAGAGAATTGGACTCAGTTACTACAATGTGTAATTACTAGTAAGGCTAGTGAGATTTACACTTCACTGTCTGTTCAGCAAAGTAGTAATTATGACGTAGTTAAAGAATGCATTTTAAGAGGTTATGAGTTAGTTCCTGACGCTTATAGGCAAAAATTTAGAAATTACAGAAAAGAAGCTGGACAAACTCATGTCGAATTTGCTAGACAAAAAGAGCAGTTGTTTGATAGATGGTGTTTAGCCAAGAAAGTCGAGCAAGATTATCAAAATCTCAAGCAAATTATACTAATTGAAGAGTTCAAAAACTGTGTCCATAATGATGTTAAAACTTATTTTGATGAGCATCAGATTAAAACCTTGGAAAATGCTGCTCGAGCTGCTGACGAATATTCTTTGACACATAAAGTTCTTTTTGTTAACAAGACTTCTACTCAACAATTTAATGGCAGAAAAGTATTTCCGACCTAATTCAAACCCTTCTAAAACTCAAACTAACACAACTTTCAAAAATCAGACTTCAGAGAAGTTTGATTCTGGATCCTTGTCTCTTCCGACGTGTAACTTTTGCAAGAGAAAAGGACACGTTATTTCTGATTGCTACAAATTGAAATATAGGCATCAGAATCAAGATAGACCTGTTCCAAATGCTCTTATTTCCAAGAGGTCAAGGTCACAGTCATGTATTGAAAGCAATACATTTGTTGGGTCTAATAAATCCCAGTCTGATTTTGATATGGAGAATTATGAACCATTCATATCGAAGGGTTCTATATCACTTTTAGGTGATTCAGCCAATCCCACCCCTATCAAAATTTTAAGGGACACAGGAGACTCTCAGAGTCTTTTATTATCAGGTACTTTGCCTTTTTCTGAGAAGTCTTCTTCTAATGAAAGTGTTCTTATTCAGGGAGTAGAGTGCGGCGTTGTTAATGTTCCTCTCCATTGTGTAAATTTGTCATCAGACTTAGTGTCAGGACCTGTGACAATTGGAACAGTCTCGGTTTTACCCGTCGAAGGTGTAGATTTATTGCTAGGCAACGACTTAGCTGGGGACAAGGTTGTGGTTAATCCACTTGTAACTGACAAGCCTAATTTGGATCAGAAAGTTGATCCAATTGAAAAAGAAATCCCTGATATATTTTAAGCTTGTACAGTTACTAGAGCTATGGTAAAGAAAGCTCTTGAGAATGAAGTTGAAAAGGGCAGTATTCCCTTTGTTGACATATGCATTGGTCAGGTTTATGTTATTGAGGACAGTATTCCCTTATCTGACATCTGCGTGGGTCAGGCTTATGTTGAAAAAGCCAGTATTCCTTCAACTGACGCGTGTATAGGTCAGGTTGTTGATGAGGTCACTTTTACACTTGATTTAGATCAATCAGAAGGTATTGATCATAGTGATCCTCTTTTGACAACTCATTCTCTTTATTATAATCAGGGTGATGATCTTGAGAATGATGTTACAGAAGTCAGCATTCCTTCAACTGACACTTGTATAGGTCAGGCTTTTGATGAGGTCACTTTTACTCCTTGTTTAGATCAATCAGAAGGTATTGATCATAGTGATCCTCTTTTAACAACTCATTCTCTTAATCAAGGTGATAAACGACAGTCACTTGTCGTCGAACAGGAAAAAGATCCTTGAGATCTCCTGTTTGTTTGAAAGGGTCATAAATGAGACTGAAGTCATTGAAGTTCCTGTCTGTTATTTCATTAAAAATGGAATTCTTATGAGAAAATGGAGACCTTCCGAGGTACCTGTTGGTGATGAGTGGTCAGTGAACTATCAAATAGTAGTTCCAAAACCTTACAGACAGGAAATACTTAATTTGGCCCATGAAACTCTTTTGGCTGGTCATTTAGGGATTAATAAAATGTATCACAAGATCTTGACTCACTTCTATTGGCCAAAAATCAAAAGTGATGTTGCCAAATACTGTAGATATTGTCATATTTGTCAAATGGTAGGAAAACCCAATCAGAAGATACCTAAGGCTCATCTGCAACCTATTCCTGCGTTTGATGAAACATTCAGTGGAATTATGGTAGATTGTGTAGATTCCTTACCCAAGACCAAGTCAAGTAATCAATTAAAGTTAAAAATGAAACTATGGTTTGAAAGAACTGAAAGGGAGAGAACTTTTGAGTCTGATAATGGAGTTGTGTTACTCTTGTTCATTCTTCTTACTTTTCTTCAAATTAGATATTACGGCCCTTACAAAGTTAAGAAGAAAATAAATTAATTAAGTTAGAGTATTAGTGCTCCTAGGATCTAAATTAATTATAGGAGTACCAGTGTATTGAAAGAAATAGCCATGTTAAATATGTAATTAATTTAGTTGTACCTGTCCCACATGGTGAAGAAATATCATCGGATTCTACTGGTGTGGGAGCGACAAATTGTTGAAATTGAAAATTCCAAACAGCATCCATGCTGGACGAGTCCACTCAAACAGGAATTCTTGAAAAAGGAAATTCAATATTTGCTGGAGAATGATTTTATCAAGCCCAGTAAAAGTGATTGAAGTTCACCATGCATACTTGTTTCAAAACCAAATAAAACTTTCTGTATGTGTACTGATTATAGAAAGGTGAACAGAGTGACAAAAACAGATTCATTCCCATTACAAAGAATTGACAATTGTATTGATAAAATTGGGAATGCCAGGTATGTCACCAAATTTTGACCTTCTGAAAGGATTTTGGAAGATTCCACTACGGAAAGAGCAAAGGAAATGTCAATATTGTGACTCCAAATGGACTCGACCAATATAAAGAAAGTCCAATTCAACGTCTCATAAAAATGATCATCTCTGGTCTAGAAAATTATGACGTCATCATCTACAACGACACCTGGAGAGAACATCTAGCAACAATTAGAAAAAATTTTTGACAGACTCACTAATGCATGTCTGACTGTTAATTTATTTAAAAGTGAGTTCTGCCTTGCTAGAGTGGTTTTCTTAGGACATTTCGTGGGACATGGACAAGTTTAAAGGTTGAGGTTATTTCTAGATGATATAATTTGCAGGCGCTATTTCACGTGTATAACAATTTATTATACTGTGTAATTTGTACTAGTTCTTTTAACATTGGTTTGTGATAAAAAGAAAGTTTTATCATATAAACCTTTCTTTTTATTTTATGGGGGAAGGTGTTACGGCTATTGCATTTAATTTTATTTATTTTTAATTATTAAATCCAAATTTGTCATTTAGGGTTTAATGTTCATTAATTGGGATTTTTTTTTCTAGAAAGGTCAGGCTGACCACTCTAACTGTAAACAAGTTTTTGACCTTGGCTTGGTTACCTCTTTATCTGACCTTGCTTCAGATTGATAAACAGGTTTTTAAAACTATTGGTTAATTTCAAGGATAACTTTTATTTTTAGTTCTTGGGGTGTAGGAAATATCTAGAATACGTGACTTGCTGAAGGTAGTGACCTTCCATGAATTTCTAGAAAATCACGTGATCACTTGTTTACTTAAGAATAACAGGTATATAGACTTGTTTGGGATAGAACAATTCAGTAGAATTTTGGGCTTTAAAATTAACAGTTGTGTAATTCATGTTTGAGTGTTAATATTAATTATTTTATTCTGGACATTGTGTCAATTTATTGAAGAAAGAAGAATTATCTGGAAAAGGACATGTGTTTATGATTTTCATTTGGATGATAAAACAAGAACTGCATCACGTGACATTGTCAGCCATTTTGGATTACATCGTCAAGATTCGAACCTGGAACTATTAGAACATTTATTTATCAGGACTCTCGCAATTCCATTAGTGGATTATTTTTTGTGAATTCTATATTGGATTAATGTTGGATTTGATTCTCTAAAACTAAGTTTATTTATTTTTATGAAAATAATTGTACTTAATAAATTCATTGTTCAATTTATACAAGCTTGTTAGTTTTCACTCTTTCTGTGTTGCTGCTTATTCGAGCCTAAGCACGTAACAGTATGTTAAATCTTGTCCTGTGCGTTCCGTTTGAGAAAGAAACAGTATATCGTGTTCCCTTTTGTATTTAAGACAGATTGAAACTCGGAATTCTTCCAACCAGTAATAAAATCATTTACGCGTACCTTTGGCAAATAAAATATGCGTAGTAGTGTTTCTCTGAAAAACAAATTATACGGCTTAGTTTTTCCGATATAATATGATAATATGACATTCCGCAGTCTGCTTTTTTAAAACCATCAGTTTATGATGTTGTCAAAAGTCTTCTTCCACAATATTAGCTGTTTATTTCATGTGCTAATTGTTTTTATTTTAGTTTGCTCAATGTTATCTTTATAATCCGCTTTAGCCCGTTTGTTTTTAGTCTTTGAATCTTGTAACGATCGTATAGAGCTTATATTAGCATCACTGTATTCTATAGTTTTGTAGGAAATGTCACCTTGTTTAAAGAAATATGTGTAGACCAATCCATTATTCTGAAAGGCAAGTTTCCTAACACGCGGACTAAGGAGGTATATTTCTTCTCATGTACGTATTATAATTATCTCTAAAAGTTTTCCGTCTTACTTTTAATTCTTTTCCTTCATCTGTAACTTCTCGGTAATTATAATAAAGATAAAGCATATTTTCTTTTCTCCCTCTTACACTCTTTTGTTAATTTACTTTCAGTCCTTTCATTTTAAAAGTATGTAGATTAGTCTTGTGTCCATAATACATAATCTTTTGGGTCTTGTTATAAAAACACAAACACATTGTTTCCTTTGTTTGTTTGGGGGTTTCCCATTGTTATTCCAAAGAACATTGTTATTATTATTAATTTTCCACGTAAAAGAGTGAGCGCGCTCTCCGAAACTATCAATATAATTTTTATGATAAATGCGCGTTGTACTTAACAAAACAAAATCACTCAACTCATTACATTAATGGCGTGAATGTCCATATATAGGTACATGAATAGATGCAACCTTCTTTCCTCCCTATACTTCTTCTTTGTATCCTCCCGATTTGCACGTACTTTTGAAGATGTTACATGAAACACTGTCCGCAATTGTTAGATTACTGTCTTTGCGTGAATTGTGTCTTTAATAGTAAAGGCTAGTTCGTAATTGCTTATAATTGTTAGATTACTGTCTTTGCGTGAATTGTGTCTTTAATAGTAAAGGCCAATTCGTAATTACTTATAATTGTTAGTAAAAAGTGTAAGTGACTGGAAAACTATCTGAAAGAAAATACCCCTCCCCTAAAATTGCATCTATGAACATACCCGTGTCATGATTGCGAGAGTTTTTTTTTTCCTTCTCATTATTACTGACAGTCTTAGTTTATCATTAACAAGCTGCTTACTTACTGCTACTTTAAATCAGGATTAGAGAGAGGTTCGTATATATGTGCATGGTTGGGTGGGGTGTGGCATGGCATGATATTTTGGGCTACGAGTGTCAAGTAAGTTTTTGTTTTACAAAACTAAAAAAAAAAGATAACTGCAAAACAGTATGACATTTTATATAATAGTGTGGAAAAATGGACAAAGTATTAGACGGGTAAATATATTTGTTTGTAATGTTTGTTTTTTTTAAAAAAAAAAGACTTATGCATTATGATTTTATTCACAGCTAAATTTGCTGCTTTTGGTAAAAAGTTCAGGTGAAATAAAATATTGTATAGATTACAGACAATGTTTGATGTAAAAACAATCACTTACTAATACGGAAAATTAAACTTTTTTTTATTAGATCATAAACTAGTATTTTTATATTTAAAAATATGAATGGAAGATCTTATGAAAATAAACTGCATTTATCAAATGCTAAAATAATACAGTACGTTAGATATTTTATGATACAGAAACCTACATATAATGAAATAATTTATTTAATATTATCAAATGTCTTAAAGAAGTTAAACGACAACTTAAGTACTTTTACATAATAGGTGTCCTAATATGAACTATTATAATGCTGACTGTACATAACTCTATTCGGGGCAGCCAGACAAATCTTACAAGTTGAAAACGATGGATTTATCAACGTGGGTCCTTCGTGATCACTAGAACACAAAAGTATTTCATTTAATGGTGCAAAACTTCATTATATATAATTAGCTTTCATTAGCGAAGAACAAAAAATAAAACTGAAACAAATGAAGTGGGAAGTATGTAACAAAAACACTGGATGATTTGTTTTAACTGCACTTTCAACACAACTTTGGCGTTATCATGCAGAGAAATGGCAAAGAAAATATCTTTTCTATGCATACCCTCAACCAGCCGACGCTTGAACCAATATAATGGAATCCATGACGAGACGCGCTGTCCAATATGGGAGGTGGTACACTGATGGGCGAGAGAGAGAGAGAGAGAGAGAGAGAGAGAGAGAGAGAGAGAGAGAGAGAGAGAGAGAGAGAGAGCACTGTACATATTACTTAAAACGACTTTCGATTAATTTATATACCTTTATAAGACCCACCGGCGCGCGCGTGTGTGTATGTGAACACTTTGGTATGTAGCTTTAAAGGCCAGTCATTCATTCGTTTAAATAGTAATACCCATAGCAGCGGTGTCGGATGCTAGATGTGCGTGTGTCTATTTAGACCATGTGCAAAGAAAATAGAAAAAGAAGACGAGGCTGACAACAAAAACCAGTCACGTGTGCATGATTTGGATTTATACATTCGCTTTAACAATTTTATCAGCCATTTCGCTACGATGTCTTAAATGTGGCAGTTTATAGTGATGTCCAGAACTTGTTCATCATGCCGCAGACATGTAGTATAATGTCCAACCCTGTCACAGGCCGACCATTTCAACCTAACACTAACCTCTTCATGCTCAGCGTCTAGCTAGGCATAGGCAGCTGTTAGAATGAATTGAATAAGTCTTTGGTAATATCGTCTTGCTCAAAGTCAGAAGTGCATTAACCTTTACTAGAATCGCACAAAGATGTATCAATATATTCATATTTAGATGATGGCCATAATATGTACAAAATTTCACAGCGATTCATATCAAACTACAAGGCAAATTGCGTTCACAATGTCCAGTATTATACTGCATTTAGCTGCAGGACTAATACTGCAGCAACTCGAATTGAGAGCACTGTGATACATAATATCCATCTACATGTACAAAGGATACCGCTCCTGTGGTCTAGCGGTTAGAGCGTTTGCCACGGAAGCGGGAGGTCGTGGGTTCGATTTTCGGCCGAGTTATACCAAAGACTTACAAAAATGGTACTAACAGCTGCCTCGCTTGGCGCTCAGCCTTACGAGGATAGTGTTAGGACTGGTCGGCCTGGTGTCAGGATAATGTGACTGGGTGGGACATCATGCCACATGTCTGCGGCATGATGCCCCTGTGCTGGACATCACTATAAACTGCCTCACTGCAGACATCGTAGCGATATGATTGAAACATTGTTAAAGCTACGTTAAAATATTCTCAATATTCTGTCATACGCTACATCAAGCTCCAATTTAAATTGAGCAAAAACTCTAGTAAGTTACACATGAAAATGCATAATATGCATATCTTCAAATGATGACCCGGTATATGTATTATCTTTCACAGTGATCAGTCTAAAACTCCCAGGTTAATAATCACATTCACGAGATCATGTCATCCACTGCATTCACCCGCAAAGCACAGCAGTGCACTGCCTATAACAAAAAGCGTGAGGAAAAACTAATTTGATCATCTCTAGACGATGGTCATATCACCTACCTACCACTAAAGAGATCCACTAAAAACCGAAACAAATTATGATGTCATACTTCGCATTCATCCTCAAATTAAAAAGGGCAATAACTCTTCTAAATAGGGTGACATGTTGTCTGCATTTTAACAAGTGTCATTACAATCCATTAAATACGACTGCATTCTCTTTGCGAATTGTTCACTAAATGTTGTTTGGCTGGGTGAAATGTACGAGAGAAAAGTGATACTATGTTAGACATCATGATAGTAGGACAGTTCCAAATGGAGAAACAATACTATTTAATCTGACGTCATATAATAATTCGCATGTGGCAATAGTTCCAAATGAAACATATATATTCCCCCTTGTCAAGTATGGCGTTCCATAAACAATGGGATGTTCTAAAATAGAACATAGTAGTCAGGCAATAGGAATTTAGTAATTTGAGAATTCGTAATATAATGTACAAAAGACGCAGATGGAGGGGGTGGGGTATACAAAATGTCACATACACATTAAAGTGTATAGTTGTTAATGATGAAGTTGTTGTATATGGAAGGGGGATTACCGCCATAATTATATGCATGTACTTTGTAATCTTCCTTGATGTATTATTGTAAATTGCTGTTTGCAAGTGCTACTTTCATAATTCTATCCAAGTATATTGTTATCTTTATTGATGTAAACTGTACGTGGCAACTTGCAAGTGCTACTTTCCTTCTGCATTATTGTAAATGGCTGCTTGCAAGTGCTACATTCCTAATTCCACCCATGTATATTGTATTCTTCATTGATGCAAACGGTCAAGGGCTAGTTGCAAGTGCTTAGATCTACTTTCCTTCTGCGTCATTCTATCTTGCTTTTTGCCAAACGCTAACTTCATACCTTAGTTTGTCGTATGGCAGATGCTATGTCAGTTATTACGAGTTTTATATTCTATTTATATAAACTTGCCATATTACAAATTACATCATTCCAACTCCTGATTTCATTTAGAGTTGGCCTTGCAACAATCCAATTTTGTCATGATCATCTTTCTTTTCCAACTCGTGTCGCCATCTGTTGTCATAATGGGATACTACATGTCATTATGACAACAGACGGCGCTGTAAATTTCCAAGTTTTCCTGAATGAAAACAAGTGCTCCCCATGGGAAGTTAGATTGCTTTACGGCATTAATTTTGGCGGCACAAAGAACCTAATAGATAGATCTACGTGTGAAAAAAACAAACTTTTAATTCTTTCAGTCCCGTCTTTTTTAGGTGTAAGGTAGCGACGAATTTTTAATTGTTCTATAAAACCATATGCTTTATCGAAGCTGTAAGTGATTTCATGATACCTTAAGAAAACAAAAACGCCATCACAACAGCAGGGTGGTCTTAGTAACTTAGTGTTGTCGGCTATTGGTCATTTCGGCCTAGACCAGATTAAAAGACGTAAAGTAAAAAAAAAAGGCTTAGAGACCAACTAGCTGGTATTAATTCGGCCCAACTTGGACCGAAAATAAGACAATTCCGCCCAACTTTAAAGACAATTCTGCCCAACTCGAAAGATAATTCGACCCAATTTTAAAATACAACAGACAAGTTTTAACAAGTACTTATTTTCAACATATGTGTTGACAATTCTTATATAATATGTTTTAGATTAAAATTTGAATCATTTGGTGAACAAGATAAATGTTTTCCGAAGTTATAATGGTTAGTAGCTTTATGATATCTTTAAGAAAAACCGTCCCAAAGCCAAATATTACTGTAGAGAAAAAAAGAAGCATAGTAGAGATGGACGTGGTGCTTTGGGAGTTACGTAGATACAAATGAGATGCATCATATCTCCTGTGGAAGAAAGTCGATTTAGATCTCAAAAACTTAATTCTCAAGCAAAATACATACGTTACAAGATATCTTCTCGTATTTGAACGTATTTGTTACAACTAAAATTTTACAGGGAAAATGGTTGAAAATTGCATAATTAGGTATTTTGCGATAATTTTGCAGATTTAATTCAGAACATTATTGTGTTTGCTAAGTTACGAAAAATACAGATAAATGTGCACAACATAAAATGCATCTTTACCAAAATTTCTCATATTTTAAATTTTATTTAAATTGATAATGAATATTATAAACACCAAAAACATTTTAAGTTGTCAAATTAATACCATTCTAATCATAACAGTTTCTGATTAAAAATATCAACGCAAAAGTTTACAACGTGTATGCCTTTTCAGTCACTCCAAACATACAATGTATGTATTAGATACATATGACAAGAGACTTCATTAAATCTGTAATCGTTTTCAACAAGTAAGTATTCATTAAAAGGTAAGAAAGCCTTTGAAGTATCATTCTCAAAGTAGGATTAGTGTTTTCAAGAGGTATGCATGGCCTCTACTCTTGTCGCTAATTTGTAACAATACATCGTTTCTATTTTATGCAGATATGTGCCATTCAGTGTCTCATATATGAAGCAGTGTTACAATCTGAAGTCTAATATCAAATATATTAGTATAATATCTCGTGTACGGTGTCGCTACTCTTAGAAAAATGTAAACGTGTTCTGTAAAATATTATCTGGTATTATTATTTGATAAATCAATATAGATAATTTGACCAAACGACTTTAATTCAGAATGCCGATGTGCAGATTCATATATTTTTCTTGAGCATAAAAAATAGATGTATTGAAATATTTTAATTAGAAAATGCAATATATGTTAGTTTACGTCTCTCTCTCTCTCTCTCTCTCTCTCACACACACACACACACACACACACACACACACATATATATATATATATATATATATATATATATATATATATATAAATAAATATATATATATTAATATCTACTTGCTGTATAAAAAATATCTTTATACAACTATCGTATAGTTGGTCCGAATTGTCTATAAGTTGTCTTATCACAAGTGCTCGACGCGAGCTTGATGTGGAAAAAAAAAACTTAAATAATCTTAAGGAACAAAATCATACAGAGAGACAAAAATACCCATTCTGACATAGGACCCACTCTATCATACTATATAAAAAGAGAAGGTACGTAACATCCAAATACTTACACATGTAAGACCTGACGCTGATATTTATGTTTTGTGCGTCTAAACAAAATCAACATGTGCTATGTCTTACATGTAAACCTAGGTTACACCGCTGACCCTCCATTTTCTTTCTGCTATTTCCGTATTTAAAATGACAAGACCATTATTTTTGGCTTGTTTTACTCCTAAGATATTTTTCTATTCATCAATCCATCATTGACTTTTCTACGTTGTACCAAACTGAAGTTACAGCTTCCGAAACGGGCGATTTTCAAGAAATTTTCATCTTGAGACAAGTGCGAACTCATGTGACAAACGATGAAAAGAGCTGTAGTCATTTAACATATTTAATATGACCCAGAACTTAACTTGACAATGAATTAAAAATGTATTTAGTAGGAAATGTTTCACATGTTTTTTTCTGGAGTATTTGGGTAAATCGTGCCACCCCATTTTTTAAATTTATGTTGGGGTACACCCAAAATCAACTTCAACAACAATTTAGGCCATATAATTTTCCACATACATGTATTTATTTTGAGAACGATCGGAAAGATGTCTCAGCAACTTGGAGTTCATGCAGGTATGACTGTATGTAATGTCGTTTTAATTTTGTTTGTATACTGTTATACCCAATCATCCTATAATACAGATTGCGGTAAATTATACGTACAATATTTTGAAATAGACGCCCAGCAATACTGTAAAATGGTATAACCTTGTGTCGCTATAGTCAGGGGAGTAGTCGTTTTGTAACAAATTGACATTTCACAGCGCCATCTGTTGTCATAATGAGGCATTATTTTATGCCTCATTTCTTTATGCTAATTTGCGACATGCGTGATGCTACATTATGATCATCATTTTACATGATGCAGTTTGTCATAATGCATGGACGAAGAGATCATTTTGGAGTTACGGTGTTACTTTCCTTCTGCGTCACTGTATCTTGCTGTTTTTTGCCAAACGCTGAATTCATTCTGTAGTTTGTCGTATGACAAAATCTGGGTCAGTTATTCTATTTATAAATTTGCTATATCGCAAATTACATCGTTCCAGCTGTTGATTTTGTTCATCATTTTACAGATTTTGCCGTACGAAAAACTACAGAATGAATTCAGCATTTGGCAAAAAACAGCAAGATACAGTGACGCAGAAGGAAAGTAGATCTAAGCACTTGCAAGTTGCCACGTACAGTTTGCATCAATGAAGAATACAATATACATGGATAGAATTATGAATGTAGCACTTGCAAGCAGCCATTTACAATAATGCAGAAGGAAAGTTGCACTTGCAAGTTGCCACGTACAGTTTACATCAATAAAGATAACAATATACATGGATAGAATTATGAAAGTAGCACTTGCAAACAGCAATTTACAATAATGCATCAAGGAAGATTACAAAATACATGCATAGAATTATGGCGGTAATCCCTGAACAGGATGGACACACTGAAGTCATCAAGAATATATGATGCATCAAAAGGTCTACAAAATAAGAAAAAGAGATACATCGACAATTGGTATTCTTATTCAATAAATCAGTACACGAAGTTGCAACTAGTAGAGTGTGGGGGAAAAAGACGCAATCGTCTGCATACTTTATAATAAAATCATTACTGAAAATACCAGATCGGTGGGCTTAATTTTAATTATTGAAAAAAGAGAAGGAATCCATCTTACGTCACAAGTTAATTTAGAACTTGGAAATTTTTACACACAGGGCCGATCCAATCATACTGGCGAACTAGGCGGTCGGCTTGGACGCGAAATGTTTTCTAATGGTGGGTAGGTGCAAGGTCTTAATTTGCAAAGTGTGTCCCAAAAAAATTTGGTCTTAAGAACGTTCTCCAAGTAGTGAAGGCAATGATGTAAAAATGTATTTAGGTCATTTGCAACTTCAAGCATATATATCTACGGGGTTTTAATTCTGAAAGGAAATTCTGAACTTTTGAACTTGAAATATAGGTACGAAAAATGTTCCCATATTTTATGTAGGTACTTTTATTCTCAAATAATTCTGAACCGCTCCAGTGGCGTAGTGGTTAGAGCGTCAGCCACGGAAGCGGGAGGTTGTGGGTTCGATTCTCGGCAGAGTCATACCAAAAACTTACAAAAGTATTACTAACAGTTGCCTCGCTCGCATTAATAGGTTAGTATTAGGACTGGTCGGCCTGGTGTCAGGATAATGTGACCGGGTGGGACATCAAGTTACATGTATGCCACAGTGCTAGACATCACTATAAACTGCCTAACTGCAGATATCGTAGCTGAAAAATGAGTGTGCATCCATCGTTTCTTCATATGCATGCCTTCCAACACAACGTCTGCTAGACACTGATAATCGAATTGACTCGTGGATCTTTCTGTAAGGGAGTTTTCTTTTTCAGCTTGTTTACTTTATAGGCATATTGTTGAATTATCCATTTTGTTTTATTTTATGTTTGTCTTAGTTAAATACTACTGCTGATAACTGTTTGAACAAGCAAATGTGCTCTGTGAATCGTTTAAAACTGCCTAGCTGCAGATATCGTAGCTGAAAAATTGTTAAAGCTACGTTAAAAATCCTAATCAAACAAACAATCTTGAAAAATATCATTTTGAGCTCCAGCTATTTAAAATTTGACATATTCTCTGTATGGCTTGTAACGTCGTTTGATACGCTGTTTGTGACACAAATAAAGCTATTTCATAACCTCTTTTATTTTAGAGTTAAACCAGTCACGTTGCATTCTTAACTTTAATGCATTTGATTGGAACCTGTCGATTTAGGACTGCGAGTCGGCATTTATAAAATTAGGTTGACAATTAAAGCATAAATGAAGTCTGCTCATTGGAGTCATATGCAAAAAAACGTAACTTTCGTTAGCACGAATCTTCTATAGGTTGACGAAAGTTGGTAACGAAAATACGATTAGATTTGTGCATTGCTTTCGTTTCATGGGTCAATCCCTATCGCTATTGTCAAAAAGCGTAAGCAATGACAAGTTCGTTGATTCACTGAAACATTTTGGCGCAATGAAACCGATATTTTTTTTTATGAAAGACCATATATGCTTTTGAAATGTGATGTCACATTATAGTCTTCAAACAATTAGGCAATCAACAGACTATTACGTTAAAAATATGCTTTAGCGTTCACATGTTTGAATAATTAAAACATTTTAGAATTAAAGAAAATAAATATGTTAAGTAAAATGTTACAGAGCAACATGTTAGCAAATAGGTTGATGAAAATCTTTGTAAAATACACGTGTTATGCATCTTTAATTTTATCTTGTTTGTTGGATTTTATCAATGAATATATATTATGTATACTTGAATTTTGTAAATAACCTTTGTCCAAAATGAAGTTAATGGTATACCTGACCGGTGACATTAAGTTTGTAACCAACATAATACATAGCTAATATTTATGATTATAAATTAAATATTCAGATTATTATTAACTGTAAACATGCTTACATTAGTTTGAGTTAAAGATGCAATCTTCGATTCTGACCCTAGAAAGTTCCGGAAAAGAAATTTCCATTAAAACGGGATTATTTCCAGAAAATCGCAATTGCGATCTAGGTCAAATATAGGGGTATATAAACTTGTTTACTTAGGATTTAGTCATTCTTGCCTTAATATCCGAAATGGAATCAATCTTTTAAAGTTTAGTTTTAAATTTGGGTGGATTTATTTGTTTCAGTCATTTACTGGAATTGCAAAGTACTCAATAATACTTCAATAATTAAATCATTAATTTGGAATTCTAGTGAATTCCCACAAAGGCATTTTTATTATATTAATGTCATACATCAATATATTGTTAGAACATAGCCATATTCCGTGCTTTTTGCGCAGTATTGCATTAGAGATTACAGGCACATCAATGTTCTCGATATTGAAATTTAATTGGAACGCCACTGGAATTCATTTGGAATCTCAGACTGACAAAACTGTTATGATATTTGGGATTTAAATCACAATACGTTATGTTTTATTTGAACTTTTACTTTTTATTCTAGAGAAATAAATTATTGTTTGAATATAAAAACCTTGTTAGTTTCAGCTCTTTTCTGTTACTTAGTTTAGGACAATATAGTTGTAATATCTGATTATAGTGATACTGCTGGATATTACAAGTTGACTTGGAATTGCACGGTAATTTCAATAATAGCCCAGTCGCACCTGAAAACCTTGTGGCATAATAAATGATATACATTGCAAAAGACATTGCCCAAATGAGTGTGCATCCATCGTTTCTTCATATGCATGCCTTCCAACACAACGTCTGCTAGACACTGATAATCGAATTGACTCGTGGATCTTTCTGTAAGGGAATTTTTCTTTTTCAGCTTGTTTACTTTATAGGCATATTGTTGAATTATCCATTTTATTTTATTTTATGTTTGTCTTAGTTAAATACTACTGCTGATAACTGTTTGAACAAGCAAATGTGCTCTGTGAATCGTTTAAAACGTCCGTAACTAATATTCTCCATGCTGTTCTTTAAAATATAACGTTGGTGATGGCAAACTAGTTTCTGTCGCTGAGCTTGTTCAACCTATGTTTTTAGTGTCTTAAGACGTCAAAAAGCATGTAGTAATACTTGACGTATACTATATTCTCAATAGACATTACCAACAAGCCACTAATCTTTAAAGGGAACTTTTATTTTCAGCAATTTACAAATTTTCTTTAATCCGTTCAGACGTAAGAATTATTTCCGACTCATGTCAACCGTTGTCATTCCTGTTTTTGATTTAAAGACATTTAATTCATATAATGAAACCCCATGTGCCTTTTTAAAACAAAGTTTGTTTTCCATAAATTCTATAGGATATCTATTTTCAAGTTCGAAAAAGACAAAACATTCTTTTCCTCTTGTAATTTATTTTGCAGAACAATTAGCTTTGACCATACTTTAATGTCTTCCAAATTTCTGTGTGCGTGTGTTTGCGTGATCTGGATTTTTAACGTAGTTTTTAATATTATATAAAATCAGTCATATCGCTACGATGTTATCTAGTGTGGCAGTTTATAGTGAAGTCTTGCACTGGAACATCATGCTGCAGACACGTAGCACGATGTCCCACATTATCCTGACAACCTACAAGTCTTTAGTGTTTCCTATAGCTTTTGCCTTTATATTGAATCATACTTATCTTCGCTCCGCAAGTTTTATTGTTTCGTTGATGTCCATCATTTTTTGAACCGCTTCGGTGGCCTAGTAGTTAGAATGGCCGCCGCGGATCTGGATTTTTAACCTAGTTTTTAATATTATATAAATCGTGGGTTCGATCCCTGGCCGAGTCATACCAAAGACTTACACAAATGGTATTGGGGGCGCTCACCAGTTAATATGTACTTTTCAGATAGTGACGTATGTGAGGTGAAGTTGTTTGCATTTGTAACATGCACAATGGAGATAATGTTGGCATATCTCAATGCTACTTTGATGTAATGTGGCTGATATTTCTTTGGATACTGCACTTGTGGAAATTGTAAATGATCTAAGCGCATGGTATAACAAAATGGATGCTCCCTTGTGCTTGAAAAATTAGCCAGAATTAATCAAAAGTACACTAACTTTAGCAGTTATTAAACTAGGGAAAACGAATTTTGCTGAAGTAGGCAATAGCAGCTTCTGAAAGTGCAATGAACAAATTACAAAATATCTGAAAAGTAAAAAAAGTTATCGTACCATTTTTCTACAATTTACCTCTGAAGTCCAGGGAGTGAAAATGACCATGCGGAGCTAGCAGTTTGTTTACATGAGCACATCTTATGTTAGCCCAAGCTGTATACTCTAGAACCTAAAGTACACCCATCAATCATACATCAAAATAAAGGGAATTGAAAGTTCTTCTCCCAACACCTAAGATATACAAAGTCTTTATTATATTGCCAGTATAACCAGTGAAGAAATCCCAGAAAATTATTTTTCTTTAAAATTCTAACCCTATGCAAAGTACGAAACTGTAGAGCGCCACCTTAAAGAACCACTAAAGATGTGTTTTCAACTTATTGAAAAACTTGTCATATTCTGCAGTCAATTTCAAACATATTGATATATCATACATGGTATTTACTTCCAAAATTACAAACACATAGTTAATTTACTATACCCCTCTGAAGTAACTTAAATGTAGCTTCATGACGTCAAAACTGTATTTTAACGTCACTGGGAAATGCTATTATTTTGACATTAAAGAAAGACATTCAAGAATAAATGCATATGAAGTATTTGTTTTATTTTTCAATCCAAACATCAAATAACGTATTTAGATCATTTCCAAAGTTGCAAACTATACTTGGGTCATGTATACATGTAAATCAAGTGAGAAAAGTGAGGAAAATTCCATAAAGTTTGAGGTAATAGTGCAAAAATTGTCCAGCATTGGATTAAGAAAAAAAGTCCTTGATGCTATAAATTCATAACAGTAGACATAAATATATATTTTGTTTGTAAATAATTACTTTTTTCCCCGGCACTAGTAATCTAATTTGAATCTGCACTAATGCTTGTATGTCAAAGAATTGAAATGAAAAGTCAAGGGGAATTAACTCCTCGTGAGACCATTCCATGGACCAGGAATGTGATTGATGATTACATACATAATCGATTACAATGAAAATCAAATATGTTGACTGCTTTATATGGTAAAATTAATTATAAAACCAAAACATGCAGACTTGTATGCCAAAAAAGGGGGTAGGTGTGTTTCCCAACAATTTCAAGCCCCAGCCTGATTATGATGTTACATACTGTCTAAGATCCATCACAACCAGGAACAACTGGTAACCATGATGTCACTAATACTACATCAACCCACATTAGCCACTATCTAAGAAAACATGGCTAAAGGAAGAGCTAAGAAAATAGCTATTTGTCCACAAGAGTTCATACAACACAGTCAACCATAGGACTATGGATTACGAGTATCCAAGAGTGACCAACCTATTCAGGTTGCAATCTGGTTCTACATCTCCACAAATAAAGCGCCCAAGAATTGATGTATATGAAGAATCACTATCTTCCTGTGGCCCAAATAAAGTGCACCCAAGCTTTGCCCTGAATTGGAGAAAGAAAGAAATGAAGAAAACTTAATTGTTGGGTCACATGTTGCAGCGTGTTGTCAACATCAATGGAAATGTAATTATGAACACACCAAAACTAGGATATTGGGAACATTGTGCATAATGTATGACTGAGCTGGAAATTGCAAGCGATATAATCCACCGATGTATAAAAGCAAAACTCAAGGACTGTGTGCCTTTTTAACAGTTAAATGTACAAACTGCAATCTGCAGGAAGCAGAACAGGCTGCCTGTCCAGAAAAGTGCCAAGGGCATAGAAAGTGAGGCCCAGGCACAGGAAATTTAAATGCGATGTTGGCACTTTCTTGCTACAAGGCCAAAGTTGGAGTGACTGACTTGCCCATTTAGCATCCTATTACTCAAAATTTCTGCCATATGGGAAACATTTAAATCTTTCTTATATTAAAAAGCTTGAATATTTACTAAGAAATTTTGTCTTAGATGTCAAGCTAAGTAAAATTTCACACTTTCTAAACACAAATAAGTGCGAGAGCTTGCGCAATATCATTTTTACCTATGCACCTAAAATATCAGTATGGAGCAGAAATTTTGATGCATTATGTCATTCATTCCCTCATAGCTCTGAGTATGGTACAGGAAACTTTACACTCCCACTGACCAAGTCTCATGGAATTGTTCTACTCAGTCTGATCCAGTATTTCAGCTCATAGCAGAATGAGATCAGAGAACAGTAAAAGATAGGGAGAGGAAATCAAGTCTTCAGTACAAGTACATATGCTACATCAAACGCAAACAAAAAAGCAACAGAAAACTTGTACAAAATTCAATGTTTGCTAATTCAATAAATAATTTTGTACCCAATGAACATCCATACACTTTAAATCCTTTAAATGAATGCATGTAACAATTATTAAATGTACCTAACTATCACAGTATACACCACTCCCCCTAGCCCATATTGCCTTGGCATTCACCATAGGCTTTACATGATTTTCTAGCCAAATTTTCTCTTTTTTGGTTCAAGTGATAAATGATAATGTTTTTGTATGGCATCTATGTGATACGTCACACTGATATGGTAGTGAATTTACCATAGTTTCAAAATAGAACCTTAGTCGGTGAGCCAAAGCAATCTTTCTTTTCCTACGAAAGGTTACATAAATTATTCCATAACCATGTTGTTCATGTGAGCCTATCCAAATGTGACACTTGCTGCAGACTTGTGTATGTTGAGTTAAAGCTCTTTTATATGTCATTATATCTTGAACTGTTAATTTAGTTTGAAATATTTCTGACTTAGCTTAATAAACCATGACCATATGATACTACAGATTTTTTTTTATATGTCAATACAAAATTATTTAATACCAAAAAAATAAATTTTGTTAATAGTTTAATTTGACAATGAAAAAACTGGGAAAAATATCCAAATTATTACCAGTTCAAAGAAGAACTGATAGCATCTTCCTTGAGAAATGTGAAATTAATGAAACATTTTTAAAAACAATGACACACAGAGGTTTCTAATTGCCACTAGTCTATGTCGTATTGTGTACATAGAAAGGGACATAACTCTTCTCAAGCCCACCTGCAGCCGCTTAATTAAAGCAGAATTTGGAATGTAAAGATATTTAAGTTCTAAACTGCAGTGAATTTAAACTAAATGAGCCAATATTAATACAAACAGCAATAAATATAACTCCATGGGTATACACCCGAATGCTCACCAGTTAATATGTACTTTTCAGATAGTGACGTATGTGAGGTGAAGTTGTTTGCATTTGTAACATGCACAATGGAGATAATGTTGGCATATCTCAATGCTACTTTGATGTAATGTGGCTGATATTTCTTTGGATACTGCACTTGTGGAAATTGTAAATGATCTAAGCGCATGGTATAACAAAATGGATGCTCCCTTGTGCTTGAAAAATTAGCCAGAATTAATCAAAAGTACACTAACTTTAGCAGTTATTAAACTAGGGAAAACGAATTTTGCTGAAGTAGGCAATAGCAGCTTCTGAAAGTGCAATGAACAAATTACAAAATATCTGAAAAGTAAAAAAAGTTATCGTACCATTTTTCTACAATTTACCTCTGAAGTCCAGGGAGTGAAAATGACCATGCGGAGCTAGCAGTTTGTTTACATGAGCACATCTTATGTTAGCCCAAGCTGTATACTCTAGAACCTAAAGTACACCCATCAATCATACATCAAAATAAAGGGAATTGAAAGTTCTTCTCCCAACACCTAAGATATACAAAGTCTTTATTATATTGCCAGTATAACCAGTGAAGAAATCCCAGAAAATTATTTTTCTTTAAAATTCTAACCCTATGCAAAGTACGAAACTG
Source organism: Unio pictorum (assembly GCA_030141615.1). Lineage (NCBI taxonomy): Eukaryota > Metazoa > Mollusca > Bivalvia > Unionida > Unionidae > Unio > Unio pictorum. Next base: position 42,055,630 of record JARLTB010000021.1, read on the forward strand.
TAGAGCGCCACCTTAAAGAACCACTAAAGATGTGTTTTCAACTTATTGAAAAACTTGTCATATTCTGCAGTCAATTTCAAACATATTGATATATCATACATGGTATTTACTTCCAAAATTACAAACACATAGTTAATTTACTATACCCCTCTGAAGTAACTTAAATGTAGCTTCATGACGTCAAAACTGTATTTTAACGTCACTGGGAAATGCTATTATTTTGACATTAAAGAAAGACATTCAAGAATAAATGCATATGAAGTATTTGTTTTATTTTTCAATCCAAACATCAAATAACGTATTTAGATCATTTCCAAAGTTGCAAACTATACTTGGGTCATGTATACATGTAAATCAAGTGAGAAAAGTGAGGAAAATTCCATAAAGTTTGAGGTAATAGTGCAAAAATTGTCCAGCATTGGATTAAGAAAAAAAGTTCTTGATGCTATAAATTCATAACAGTAGACATAAATATATATTTTGTTTGTAAATAATTACTTTTTTCCCCGGCACTAGTAATCTAATTTGAATCTGCACTAATGCTTGTATGTCAAAGAATTGAAATGAAAAGTCAAGGGGAATTAACTCCTCGTGAGACCATTCCATGGACCAGGAATGTGATTGATGATTACATACATAATCGATTACAATGAAAATCAAATATGTTGACTGCTTTATATGGTAAAATTAATTATAAAACCAAAACATGCAGACTTGTATGCCAAAAAAGGGGGTAGGTGTGTTTCCCAACAATTTCAAGCCCCAGCCTGATTATGATGTTACATACTGTCTAAGATCCATCACAACCAGGAACAACTGGTAACCATGATGTCACTAATACTACATCAACCCACATTAGCCACTATCTAAGAAAACATGGCTAAAGGAAGAGCTAAGAAAATAGCTATTTGTCCACAAGAGTTCATACAACACAGTCAACCATAGGACTATGGATTACGAGTATCCAAGAGTGACCAACCTATTCAGGTTGCAATCTGGTTCTACATCTCCACAAATAAAGCGCCCAAGAATTGATGTATATGAAGAATCACTATCTTCCTGTGGCCCAAATAAAGTGCACCCAAGCTTTGCCCTGAATTGGAGAAAGAAAGAAATGAAGAAAACTTAATTGTTGGGTCACATGTTGCAGCGTGTTGTCAACATCAATGGAAATGTAATTATGAACACACCAAAACTAGGATATTGGGAACATTGTGCATAATGTATGACTGAGCTGGAAATTGCAAGCGATATAATCCACCGATGTATAAAAGCAAAACTCAAGGACTGTGTGCCTTTTTAACAGTTAAATGTACAAACTGCAATCTGCAGGAAGCAGAACAGGCTGCCTGTCCAGAAAAGTGCCAAGGGCATAGAAAGTGAGGCCCAGGCACAGGAAATTTAAATGCGATGTTGGCACTTTCTTGCTACAAGGCCAAAGTTGGAGTGACTGACTTGCCCATTTAGCATCCTATTACTCAAAATTTCTGCCATATGGGAAACATTTAAATCTTTCTTATATTAAAAAGCTTGAATATTTACTAAGAAATTTTGTCTTAGATGTCAAGCTAAGTAAAATTTCACACTTTCTAAACACAAATAAGTGCGAGAGCTTGCACAATATCATTTTTACCTATGCACCTAAAATATCAGTATGGAGCAGAAATTTTGATGCATTATGTCATTCATTCCCTCATAGCTCTGAGTATGGTACAGGAAACTTTACACTCCCACTGACCAAGTCTCATGGAATTGTTCTACTCAGTCTGATCCAGTATTTCAGCTCATAGCAGAATGAGATCAGAGAACAGTAAAAGATAGGGAGAGGAAATCAAGTCTTCAGTACAAGTACATATGCTACATCAAACGCAAACAAAAAAGCAACAGAAAACTTGTACAAAATTCAATGTTTGCTAATTCAATAAATAATTTTGTACCCAATGAACATCCATACACTTTAAATCCTTTAAATGAATGCATGTAACAATTATTAAATGTACCTAACTATCACAGTATACACCACTCCCCCTAGCCCATATTGCCTTGGCATTCACCATAGGCTTTACATGATTTTCTAGCCAAATTTTCTCTTTTTTGGTTCAAGTGATAAATGATAATGTTTTTGTATGGCATCTATGTGATACGTCACACTGATATGGTAGTGAATTTACCATAGTTTCAAAATAGAACCTTAGTCGGTGAGCCAAAGCAATCTTTCTTTTCCTACGAAAGGTTACATAAATTATTCCATAACCATGTTGTTCATGTGAGCCTATCCAAATGTGACACTTGCTGCAGACTTGTGTATGTTGAGTTAAAGCTCTTTTATATGTCATTATATCTTGAACTGTTAATTTAGTTTGAAATATTTCTGACTTAGCTTAATAAACCATGACCATATGATACTACAGATTTTTTTTTATATGTCAATACAAAATTATTTAATACCAAAAAAATAAATTTTGTTAATAGTTTAATTTGACAATGAAAAAACTGGGAAAAATATCCAAATTATTACCAGTTCAAAGAAGAACTGATAGCATCTTCCTTGAGAAATGTGAAATTAATGAAACATTTTTAAAAACAATGACACACAGAGGTTTCTAATTGCCACTAGTCTATGTCGTATTGTGTACAATAGAAAGGGACATAACTCTTCTCAAGCCCACCTGCAGCCGCTTAATTAAAGCAGAATTTGGAATGTAAAGATATTTAAGTTCTAAACTGCAGTGAATTTAAACTAAATGAGCCAATATTAATACAAACAGCAATAAATATAACTCCATGGGTATACACCCGAATGCTCACCAGTTAATATGTACTTTTCAGATAGTGACGTATGTGAGGTGAAGTTGTTTGCATTTGTAACATGCACAATGGAGATAATGTTGGCATATCTCAATGCTACTTTGATGTAATGTGGCTGATATTTCTTTGGATACTGCACTTGTGGAAATTGTAAATGATCTAAGCGCATGGTATAACAAAATGGATGCTCCCTTGTGCTTGAAAAATTAGCCAGAATTAATCAAAAGTACACTAACTTTAGCAGTTATTAAACTAGGGAAAACGAATTTTGCTGAAGTAGGCAATAGCAGCTTCTGAAAGTGCAATGAACAAATTACAAAATATCTGAAAAGTAAAAAAAGTTATCGTACCATTTTTCTACAATTTACCTCTGAAGTCCAGGGAGTGAAAATGACCATGCGGAGCTAGCAGTTTGTTTACATGAGCACATCTTATGTTAGCCCAAGCTGTATACTCTAGAACCTAAAGTACACCCATCAATCATACATCAAAATAAAGGGAATTGAAAGTTCTTCTCCCAACACCTAAGATATACAAAGTCTTTATTATATTGCCAGTATAACCAGTGAAGAAATCCCAGAAAATTATTTTTCTTTAAAATTCTAACCCTATGCAAAGTACGAAACTGTAGAGCGCCACCTTAAAGAACCACTAAAGATGTGTTTTCAACTTATTGAAAAACTTGTCATATTCTGCAGTCAATTTCAAACATATTGATATATCATACATGGTATTTACTTCCAAAATTACAAACACATAGTTAATTTACTATACCCCTCTGAAGTAACTTAAATGTAGCTTCATGACGTCAAAACTGTATTTTAACGTCACTGGGAAATGCTATTATTTTGACATTAAAGAAAGACATTCAAGAATAAATGCATATGAAGTATTTGTTTTATTTTTCAATCCAAACATCAAATAACGTATTTAGATCATTTCCAAAGTTGCAAACTATACTTGGGTCATGTATACATGTAAATCAAGTGAGAAAAGTGAGGAAAATTCCATAAAGTTTGAGGTAATAGTGCAAAAATTGTCCAGCATTGGATTAAGAAAAAAAGTCCTTGATGCTATAAATTCATAACAGTAGACATAAATATATATTTTGTTTGTAAATAATTACTTTTTTCCCCGGCACTAGTAATCTAATTTGAATCTGCACTAATGCTTGTATGTCAAAGAATTGAAATGAAAAGTCAAGGGGAATTAACTCCTCGTGAGACCATTCCATGGACCAGGAATGTGATTGATGATTACATACATAATCGATTACAATGAAAATCAAATATGTTGACTGCTTTATATGGTAAAATTAATTATAAAACCAAAACATGCAGACTTGTATGCCAAAAAAGGGGGTAGGTGTGTTTCCCAACAATTTCAAGCCCCAGCCTGATTATGATGTTACATACTGTCTAAGATCCATCACAACCAGGAACAACTGGTAACCATGATGTCACTAATACTACATCAACCCACATTAGCCACTATCTAAGAAAACATGGCTAAAGGAAGAGCTAAGAAAATAGCTATTTGTCCACAAGAGTTCATACAACACAGTCAACCATAGGACTATGGATTACGAGTATCCAAGAGTGACCAACCTATTCAGGTTGCAATCTGGTTCTACATCTCCACAAATAAAGCGCCCAAGAATTGATGTATATGAAGAATCACTATCTTCCTGTGGCCCAAATAAAGTGCACCCAAGCTTTGCCCTGAATTGGAGAAAGAAAGAAATGAAGAAAACTTAATTGTTGGGTCACATGTTGCAGCGTGTTGTCAACATCAATGGAAATGTAATTATGAACACACCAAAACTAGGATATTGGGAACATTGTGCATAATGTATGACTGAGCTGGAAATTGCAAGCGATATAATCCACCGATGTATAAAAGCAAAACTCAAGGACTGTGTGCCTTTTTAACAGTTAAATGTACAAACTGCAATCTGCAGGAAGCAGAACAGGCTGCCTGTCCAGAAAAGTGCCAAGGGCATAGAAAGTGAGGCCCAGGCACAGGAAATTTAAATGCGATGTTGGCACTTTCTTGCTACAAGGCCAAAGTTGGAGTGACTGACTTGCCCATTTAGCATCCTATTACTCAAAATTTCTGCCATATGGGAAACATTTAAATCTTTCTTATATTAAAAAGCTTGAATATTTACTAAGAAATTTTGTCTTAGATGTCAAGCTAAGTAAAATTTCACACTTTCTAAACACAAATAAGTGCGAGAGCTTGCACAATATCATTTTTACCTATGCACCTAAAATATCAGTATGGAGCAGAAATTTTGATGCATTATGTCATTCATTCCCTCATAGCTCTGAGTATGGTACAGGAAACTTTACACTCCCACTGACCAAGTCTCATGGAATTGTTCTACTCAGTCTGATCCAGTATTTCAGCTCATAGCAGAATGAGATCAGAGAACAGTAAAAGATAGGGAGAGGAAATCAAGTCTTCAGTACAAGTACATATGCTACATCAAACGCAAACAAAAAAGCAACAGAAAACTTGTACAAAATTCAATGTTTGCTAATTCAATAAATAATTTTGTACCCAATGAACATCCATACACTTTAAATCCTTTAAATGAATGCATGTAACAATTATTAAATGTACCTAACTATCACAGTATACACCACTCCCCCTAGCCCATATTGCCTTGGCATTCACCATAGGCTTTACATGATTTTCTAGCCAAATTTTCTCTTTTTTGGTTCAAGTGATAAATGATAATGTTTTTGTATGGCATCTATGTGATACGTCACACTGATATGGTAGTGAATTTACCATAGTTTCAAAATAGAACCTTAGTCGGTGAGCCAAAGCAATCTTTCTTTTCCTACGAAAGGTTACATAAATTATTCCATAACCATGTTGTTCATGTGAGCCTATCCAAATGTGACACTTGCTGCAGACTTGTGTATGTTGAGTTAAAGCTCTTTTATATGTCATTATATCTTGAACTGTTAATTTAGTTTGAAATATTTCTGACTTAGCTTAATAAACCATGACCATATGATACTACAGATTTTTTTTTATATGTCAATACAAAATTATTTAATACCAAAAAAATAAATTTTGTTAATAGTTTAATTTGACAATGAAAAAACTGGGAAAAATATCCAAATTATTACCAGTTCAAAGAAGAACTGATAGCATCTTCCTTGAGAAATGTGAAATTAATGAAACATTTTTAAAAACAATGACACACAGAGGTTTCTAATTGCCACTAGTCTATGTCGTATTGTGTACAATAGAAAGGGACATAACTCTTCTCAAGCCCACCTGCAGCCGCTTAATTAAAGCAGAATTTGGAATGTAAAGATATTTAAGTTCTAAACTGCAGTGAATTTAAACTAAATGAGCCAATATTAATACAAACAGCAATAAATATAACTCCATGGGTATACACCCGAATGCTCACCAGTTAATATGTACTTTTCAGATAGTGACGTATGTGAGGTGAAGTTGTTTGCATTTGTAACATGCACAATGGAGATAATGTTGGCATATCTCAATGCTACTTTGATGTAATGTGGCTGATATTTCTTTGGATACTGCACTTGTGGAAATTGTAAATGATCTAAGCGCATGGTATAACAAAATGGATGCTCCCTTGTGCTTGAAAAATTAGCCAGAATTAATCAAAAGTACACTAACTTTAGCAGTTATTAAACTAGGGAAAACGAATTTTGCTGAAGTAGGCAATAGCAGCTTCTGAAAGTGCAATGAACAAATTACAAAATATCTGAAAAGTAAAAAAAGTTATCGTACCATTTTTCTACAATTTACCTCTGAAGTCCAGGGAGTGAAAATGACCATGCGGAGCTAGCAGTTTGTTTACTTGAGCACATCTTATGTTAGCCCAAGCTGTATACTCTAGAACCTAAAGTACACGCATCAATCATACATCAAAATAAAGGGAATTGAAAGTTCTTCTCCCAACACCTAAGATATACAAAGTCTTTATTATATTGCCAGTATAACCAGTGAAGAAATCCCAGAAAATTATTTTTCTTTAAAATTCTAACCCTATGCAAAGTACGAAACTGTAGAGCGCCACCATTGACAGCTGCCTCGCTTGGCGCTCAGCATTAAGAGGTTAGAGTTAGGACTGGTCGGCCTGGTGTCAGAATAATGTGACTGGGTGGGACATCATGTTACATGTCTGCGGCATGATGTCATAGTGCTAGACATCACTATAAACTCTCTAACTGCAGACATCGTAGCGATATTACTGAAATTTGTTAGAGCTACGTTAAAAATCCTAATTAAATAAACAAACCACCATATTTTGTGTTCAGTACAGTTGTTGTATGTAATTTCACGCTTGTCGGTAATTTTAAGAAAAACCCACCACATCAATATATGTCATTAACATTTAGTGTATATAATCGGTAAACAATACATATTAGAACTGATTTAAAACTATCCGGGGTGGGTGGGGTGGGGCAGCTTAAACAGAGGTCAGGTGTAAACAATCAACAGTTAAAATTATTCCATAACTGGCTAACAATAGCTAGTGTGATATGTTAAGTACTTTTTCAGTACTGATGTGAGCGAGTCCATTTTGCTAATTTGCGTAGGTAATATTGACGAAGTGGAACAACCCAAGTCATCTGTAATAGAGACTATAGGCACGTTTGTGAACAGTCGTGAAGTTTCTTTAAAGTCGTATTTTACTCTATATATAAAACGCAAAGCATGATTATTTACGTTGTCAGAGGAGTGTTCAAGTATGATTAATTTTTAAAAGCCAATTCCGAAAGCAACGAACAATCAACAAAGAAAGCAAAGCCCAGAAGAAAACAAAAAATTATAACTCGTGATTAATCGAGTTTTACACTGTGAAACACAGCAGCATGGGGTAGAATAGAATTCTCGGAAAATACTGCAACGTACATATCTATATAAGTCACTAAGGTGTATAAAATCCATCGAAATAGGAGTTAGAAAAAGTTGCAAACATTACAGTTAGTACCATGGTTTCTAAGCATTTCTAAAAATAAATTTCCATGTCATTTCCATGGTTTCCCAGGATGAAATTACTTTTTTTTAAAGTTCACATAAAACCATTACTGAATTAAAGAACATTTAGATTGTAAAACATGCATTTTCTAAATCAAAACATTTTTTCTTTCAAGACTCTTCAAAACATCAGAAACAAAAGGTAAGAAAAGATGAGCATGTACAAAACCACAAAATGTATCACACGAAACAAGGCATGTAAAGTCATTTCAATGTACATAATACAAAAATAACATTATTTTGCTGCATTATGTTGCTATGTGAGAACAATATAATGAACATAAATTATGTTTTATGTTTTGTTTCCTTATATATATATATATATATATATATATATATATATATATATGCCAACATAAAGTAACATTTCCTAATACAATATAAAAACATAATACATGCTAATAATTATACTTGAGTGGCCGAGTGGTCTAACGCGCTCTCCGTTACTGATCACTGCCATCTCACCTCTGTCTGCATGAGTTCAAGTCTAAGATCCAGCTAATGTAGTTATGTGAGAAAGCTTGCCAGTATAGTCTCGTGGGTTGGTGGTTCTTTCCACAGGTGCTTGATGTAGAAAAAAACCCCAACAATTTAAAGGAAAAAAATCATACAGAGTGAAGAAAAAAAATACCTTAGATTACCCCCATGACCCATTCTTACATAGGGCCCTCTCTATCATACTATATAAAAAGAGAAGGTTCGTAACTTCCAAACACTTGGTTCCACCCATGACCCTCGATTTCCTTCTGCTTTTTCCGTATTTAAAAGCACACGACCATTCTCTATGGCTTGTTTTACTCCCGAGATATTTTTCTATTCATCAAGCCATCATTGATTTATATAGTCTGGGTGCTTATATCTTTTACCTTGGAGAATCGTTGTGTTCCATGCTGCATTTATCGTTGTATTGTGTCCTACACACCTTAGCTCTGTATGTCGTAGTAACTGTTCCGTTATTTTACGTCCATCATATTTTGTCTAATGTATTGTTGTATTTCACCATTACATTTACATACCTGCCAGGGCCCCTAGTGGTCGAGTGGTCTAAAGCGCTCTCCATTACGAATCACTGCCATGTCACCTGTCTGTGTGGGTTCGAGTCTCAGATTCGGCCAATGTGGGTATGTGAGAAAGCCTGCCAGTAACTTCTCGTGGGTTGGTGGTTCTTTCTGGCGGTTTTCACCCCGTTCTTTCTCCACCATCATTACTGGCCGCCATGTATAGCCTATTGTGTGCTCAAAAATGGCCGTTAAACGCTACAAAAACAACATACCTGCCATAATACATGTCATGCTAGAAACCCAATTTTGTAGCCATGCACCCTTTTGGGTCATGTTTCCAACACACGGTTGCCGGTAATCTTCCAACAAAAAAAAATACATCAATGTATTCCCGTAACATATTGCATATATAATCGCTAAACACTGCAGATTGGAGCTGATTTAAAACTATATTTCGGGGAGTTTAACAGAGGAGAGGTGTAAACAACCATCATTTCACAAATTCCTTATATGGCTAACAATAAGCAAATGTGATGTGTTTTGTACTTTGAGGACTGATGTGGGTAAGCCGATTGTAATAATTTGCATAGGTATAGTTCAAGAAGCGGAACAACCCAATTCCTTTTTAAGTTCTTGAACAAAAGTTATTGCATATATTAACCTTGATGAGAATGTTTAAGCCAGCTGTAATAAAGGTTATAGACAAGTTTGTGAACAGTGTCAACGTTTCTTGAAGTTGTATTTTACTCCATATATAAAATGCAAAGTCTGGCACTTTTACATTGATACGAATACTACTAAACTTGACAACCCTGAACACACTCTCCCCCAATTATTTTTAGTAAAGTAGATTCCTTTGATAATACTCGCCCAATCATACTACTACCTCGCAAACCCAGCTCTTACTGACTAAACGATTCAGTTAGAAAAGCTAAAATTTACCTGCTAATATAGGTGGCAGTTAAATAGCAATCTCACTTAGATACATTGACAGCAAATTCTGTTAATACTTCAGTTGCTACTGGAACTGAATTTGTGCTCTGTGGAAGGAAATAACTGCTGAGACGCTAGGTTGTATTATGATCAGATAAATATTATTGAAGAAACATATTTTACTACATAAATTGGTTGCAAGTTTTCAAATATGTTACTTGATCATAACAACTTGACAGAATAGGTAGAAGTTAGAGGAAGATCTTCCCATTACCCCATAGAGGCCATGTCATTGCCTTGGGTATATGATACAGCTTGTTGATATGCCATGGTATGGCTTAAATAAACAGGGAAAACTTCCCTCCTGCAAATACAGCACAAGTCATTAGGCTGCTGAATGATCCAGTTAGGTAAACATTTGCACCAAAGTGAACATGTCTAGCTTTGCCTATTAGGATGAAAGGTCTCTGAGACAGAAGCTGAAGAAAGTTGACTCTGACCTTTATCTCATGACTTATATGTCAAATGCAACTGTCACAATGTGTAGCAAGTTCATTTGACCTTGTGTAATTTTCAATATGCAGAGTGGATAACCCATTTTATTCCAGACAAGAGTGCCTGTACTGATGTCATCCTTTCTTCTCTATAAAGGTTAAGAATAGATTGTGACAAACCAGCCAAGTTCTTTTCGGGTACTATTCTGAATTCTACCCATGTTCTACTGACAACCTTGACATGAAAGGTCAAGAATAGACATAAGTTTAAATACAAAAGACTTATTTCCCATGAGTGAGAATATATTCTTAGCAATGAAAGCAGAAGCCAACATGAATAACACTGACCCATCCCATCAGAACTGCAAGCAGTTCAGTTCAAATGATAAAGCATTTCACTGATTCTGCCTGCCATTTATAGTGCAAATAGGAAGCTGGTCTAACATGAGGTGAACTGATGAAGCTCTTGAGAGCAGTTCAAACTGTGTCATATTCAGCCAGGTTAGCACCTATGATAGATTCAACTTTGGGTACCAAGTGAACACCTTTGAGCATGTGAAAGCAAAATTAAACAGAATATCAGATAGGTCCTGGTTATGCATCATGCCAGATAGCTTGGAACTGCAGATAATTGTTTATTGCCAAAGAGCCAAAGTATGAAGTTAGCCTCATGAGGTATTGATGCTTTCAGCAACAAAATGAATTTACACTTGCACACCATTGCAATACTATTCTTCTCCTAATAAACTATAAATGTGGAGAGCCTTCTCGCTCTAGTAATCCTCTCCTCTTTGTGAATTGAATTTGGAATGTAAACATGCATCTTGCAGATCTACACTAATGAAGTCTCCCTCCTTAATGAAATTTTAAATCAACATTTTCCATTTTGATTCATTGGATGTGAATGAAATAACTGAGGGTGCTCTCAAATAAATACTGGTGATCTGACATTATAAAAGATATTTATCTCGCTTTCTGGAGGATACTGATTTCTCGCAGTGCGATGTCTGGCTTCAATGGGTCTTTGGGGACATCTATAGATATAGGACACTGTACAATGTAGGAGGTGCACTGAACATCATACTGAAGCTCTATGAAACCAAATGACAGGTCTATTGATCAAAATACTACTACTTTCCCATTCTGTAGCAAAGAATAGGAGTCCCATTGGAATAACTGGCAAACAGTGTGAAAATTACTTGTTTTTGAAAGGCTGGCATGGAGGGAAACTTGGATGAAAATGATTGCCGTCTATCTACTTTCTGTCTATATTTGTACCTGAGAAATGTGGTCTTCTACTGGTATAGGACCAGTAAGACTCCTTCCCTTCCCCCAGTGTCATAGAGACATCATTTCTATCCTTGTTTATTCCCATGAAAACCCAGTCTCTTTGTTGGCTTGTTTACCATCTATACTCGCTAATAATACAATTCCAACTGCAAATTTGACACAAACAGATTTGCATAATGGGCTAGTAGATCTGGTTCTGTGCAGTCAGTTATTAGAAATCAGTCAAATAAAATACATAGACAATAATGTATAGGCAATATTATATGATATGACAGATCAGAATCTGTTGCTTGCAATTTATCAACACTCATAAGCATGTAGATATGGTATGTATTTCCTTGACGTGGCCATTCAAGAGAATGTTAGAAGGAAAATGCCTGCAATCAGGAGACACTGCCTGGATTTTATCTAGCAGTGGAGCTCGCACACTGACATATAAATAAGAGGGTGGTATAATAAAAAGAGGAAATACCATAGTACAATATTTGTCAAACACTTCAATATCCATCTCTCTCCCTGCTCCACTCTGTTAGAGCCCTATTGAAATAAAAAATCTTTAAAACATGTTGCCTCTAGCAGTATAAGTATTAATCTCTTGATTCTGAACTTAATCTGTTCCTTACCTATGCATGAATATTGTTCTGTCTATAGGTTTTATACATAGCTAGCTTAATCACTGAAACAAGTTTGTAAATTGTTCTTAATGGTTGTTAAGTACAAATTTCCATAGCTCAGAGGTATTTTTTTTAATTTATACTTTTTCTCCAAAATAGAATTTTTCACTAACACACACTTGATTCAACAGATGCTACTGACAACTATACTAGGTTTACTATCTACTCCATAATGCCGTGTTAGGATTTTAAGTCTATTAACATTTTAACCCCTGGCACAGCATTATATAGGGCAGGAGGTAGTAGCCTACTGCCAAACTCTGTAGTGTCAAGATCATGTATAAATACATTAAAGTTGGTGGTATTATAGAAAGGTAGATTGATTTAGCTCTACAATGATACCAAATAATCAGCTGCACTACAAAATACAGAGAGAAAATCCAAATTTTTTGGACCTATTTTTTTTCTTCACCCAAAATTCGCCAGCAGTCGGAATCTGATTTTGTGTCCATATTTTATACTTTTTGGCCTCAGATCCAAGGCAGACCAGTCTGAACTGCACACAGACTGTGAACCTGTGCAAAAAGTAGGATATGGTGGGCACTTGGAATAAGTCTCCATATGAAATAATGAAAAATTGCTTGAAAGTTGATGTATTAGAATGTATTCAGAAATAGAACCCAAAAAGTGTTTCCTACTCACATTTCATGCGAAAACAGCAAAAGCCTCCAGGGGCTAATGTGTTAATGCCATAATCTGTTTGTTCACACACATATTTTGATTTTTATTTTATAAAATTTATCTTAACCCCTCTGTTTTTGTTGATAAAGCATGTACATTAGACTTGCATTTAGCACCATTTTCAGGTACAAAATCACTTACTGGTATCTCCATTAACAATTTCCCAGCTCCAATAATCTGAAAGTTTCAACAGCATCATCAACCAATATCTGCTGAATAAAATCATCATTTGATGATGATCCATGCTGGGAATTAGGCTTTGGGGTGGTGGTAGTTGTGGTGGCCAGTAATATAAACACACATTTGTAAAACTTTTTGGATGCAATGTACTATGATAGAAGGCTTATTGCAGGACCCAATGTGCCAATCAAATTTAGTTTAACAATCAGTTATGTCAAGCCAACGGAACTATAATACCTCTACAGGCATGATTTATGTCAAAACAAGCACTTTAAGGATGAATGGCTGAATAAAAATTGTATACTGCAGATAGTATATTTTTATATGTGCTAATTTGTAGGACTTCATGTGCATCACTGTTTTTCAACTGCACAAGTTCATTAAAGTTTTGCATGATCTCTGTGTGATCTTCTTTTGGTTTTATGGCAGTCTTTGGGAAAGAACAAGTGGAGAGCACTGCATATCTTTCCACCAGTTGCAAGTTGCACTGTCTCAGTCTACTCCTAGGGTGTCATTATTATTTCAGATTTAATGCCGTTTCACAGTACAAGATAGGTTATACATGGCTGCCACAATAACTAGTGGGGGAAGGGCATTAGGAAAACCTGGTAAAAATCATTGACCCATGGGAAACTACTGGCAACCCTTCTCACATACCATCATTGGTCAAGGCCAAGACTTGAACCCTCATTAACATATGTGAGATGGCAGTGAATGGTAAAGCAAGTGCTTTAGACCACTTGGCCAACCAGGTCCATGTGAAGATTTGGATTGTGGATCTTACAATATCCTATTCAAATTTGATGAAAGGTGCCGCTGTGAGAAGAGTTTGCTGCATTATTTATTATGGAGAAAAGGAGGAAGACAAAGCTCCAGTGGCACTGATCAAAAGACTTCCTTGATTGATGCCTGGAAGACCAGAGTCTTCTCTTGTCATGGTTTGATTTAGCAAAGACAGTGGAGCTTGTGAACATTGGTTGTCATCACTAGGTGAAAGCTGCAATGCTGATGTCTCGTGTGCATTCATAGAAGTAGCTGGAGAAGATAGCCCATCATGATCACAGAATGTCTACAATGCTGTTAATGACTGAGATTACATGAGGTGCGTCAATTCATGATGCTTCAATGGGAGAAAGCTAGATATCCTGAATGATTGTTATTCCTTTGTTTCGATCTTTGCATAGCCTACACTTTGTCCACATCATGGTTGTAAATTTGTAAGACAGAAATAAAGACAACATGCATATATTGTAACCCAGCTTGCTTTACGAATTTGGAGAGTGGCTGTACAGGGTTACACATCAAGTACTAATATACCTGTAAAGAGAGCTCATGTGATACTCTATACAGGTGCTTTACAATCTTTGTAGTTGAACATAATGTTTACTGTTGCTGCATCAGTCTCCAATTACACTTCTGAACATCTTCCAACTTGACAATATCAATCCATAATCTTATAAGTCATCTTACTGAAAATAAGGTCTAACATATGGATACAGATTGACGACCTTACAAAGAAAGCCTTGTTAGAGTTGGAAGGTCTGTAACAGTACTTTCTGATGAGCCATATTAAGCAAATGGTTAATAGTTATGGAAACCTGCATGTACATGCTAATTAAGAAAGAGTTCAAATTAGGAGTATGGGTTATTCATATGATTAAAATGTTAACTGATGCCTTGTCAGACAGGTAGCATGTTTGTGCTTTACCAACCAATATGTTTATTCTTTGCCAAACAATTCAAGATGTACCATTATGAAAACATATGGGTAAGAAATGGCATTTAATTTGATGATAACATTTTCAATGCAAATTTCTATACTAATTCATGGGAGGTCATGAATTATAAATGACATCTTTCCATATCAAGATGTTTTTGAAGTTTACTGAGGCTCCTAAAATTTCAACACTAAATAAGACTTAAGAAATGTTTTATAACATATTTAACAAAACATTGAACAGGAAAATGTGTTTAGTGCCTGAATGAATTCTACCAGCATCTGTACAAGCAAAATTAAGATAGATACTGAAGTTGTCAGTAATATTAAATTCATACCATATATTGAGATCTGACTACAACAATTCAGATATACTAGACATCATTTATTTGGATATTTTTTTTAAAAATTTTATCGGTTTCATGTATTTTTCATAGAATCCAAAATAATAGTATTCCATGCCATTGGCAATGATAAGGTCCACTGTAGCTCTTAGAGTGGATACTTATTGCAGCTGACTGATATGTCTCTTCTCCCTTCATCATCTTTGAGGTACCAAAACTTCAGCATCATCAACAGGCAACATAAACAAACATCATTTTTCAACTATTTATGTATTTTATCCTGTCAAAATACCAGATAAGCTATAACTTTTGTGATCTTTTAGATGCAACATTCCCTTAAAAAGAATCATTTGATACAATTTGGTTTCCGCTGAAACCAATTTTTTTCCCTTTTGCAACATTTTACGAAGGTTGAAAAATTGGACTCTTGACCATAAGTTTTAATATCAAATTGTCCATCAGCTGTAATGTCCTGTGCAATCAGAATCTCCTCATCTGTTTCCGGAATTTCTCAAAGTGAAAATCATCTGTTGCTTTTTCATCTGGTTGAACTGTAAGAGGCCTTTCTTCTGTATAAAAAAATAGCAAATTATGGAATTAATAAAAAAACATCCTGACAACTATAGGCTTAGCTTTAAACAAACTGCCCCACCCCCAAATCGTCCATTGAAACATGATCAGCTTTCCTTTCCATTACCTGCAAATAACTAATAAAAATAGCTTTCTGCTTTATTTATTGCGAAGTTCCTTCTTACTTCATCATTTTGATATAATAGTATCACTGTAGTGAAATTTTTTTATCAAATTTTCCTCCGTTCTGTATAAATGTTTCTATCAAACATATACGTAAAGAGTGTCTAAACATACTTAACTATCTATTATGACAAAAATTAATTATGCTGATTATTAGTACACTTAGCAATTTTCCATTTTTAATTAAACTTTAACTCTGTACTACTAATAGCTTATTGTAAATTTGAAGTACAGTAGTCCCCCTCTTATACGGCCACCCCTGTTGTACCGGAAAAGTGGCCTTATAAGGCGGGTGGCCGTTCCAGAGGGGGGCTAAATTTATTATGAGTACATGTATATGTAATGTACGTAGTAAGAAAGCTACATACTTCAAAACATTAAATATCTTCGTCTAAATGAAACATTAATCAATAAAAGTTTTTTTGTCATGATAAATTTATTTCAACTGAATATACGTTACTATTTTTGCTTTCTTGGCGTAAGTTTGATATGCGAGCGGGTATTGTTGTCATGCACATTTCAAATGGATTCAAAAACGTCATTTGCATCTTGGTACATACATAATTATCTTTCCATTTTCCCACTGCTGCTGAATAACCTTCTTATCGGTTATTACTTTGTTTATTCAAATTACTTCAACATAAACTTGTTTTTACGAGTCTTTTGTTCATACGGCCTCCCCCCCCCCCCCCGATGTCGTCGAGTAGAATAACCGACTTTCTTCGAAAATAATGTATCCGTTAACGTGATGACATTTTAGTGTTTGGCAATGATTTATTCGGTTATTGCTGACTGTATGCGATTCAATTATGCAGACAAAACTTGTGTCGAGTCTACGAAATGCAGCCTTCGTAAAGGAAGCCATATTGTTTGGTCACGTAATTTTTCCCGGTCTTTGTCTGGTACCCTATTGTCTTTTTGAAGGTTGTCTGTGTGTGCCAATGTACAAAATCTATTTTTAGCCTATGCTGACCTTGTTATGATTATAACAATTACGTCTGGTTATAATCATCAACGAGAAGAACTCAACATAGGTGTTAAACCCCAAACTCTATCAAAACATTATTGAGCCCATTTCCTGTAAACATCGACTTTCATAGATAACGATATACTTTAAATCTTTAGTCGACATTTTTAACGGCGACTGAGCACTCGGAGACGTGTATCTACGATAGAGATAATCAAAATTACTTACCTTACGTCAAGATTTGAATTAATTATTGGTTCTGGATACATTTAAAAATAAAATGAGGCCGCTCGTGAGGGGGAAAATTTTATATTATTGCACAAAAATGCTGGCCGCTGGTCGCGTTAGCCGGGTGGCCTCTCGTGAGGGGTACTTTTGAACAGAAACTCGTCGGTGCCAACGAATTCTGGCCGTTTGGAGCGGGTGGCCGCTGGTCAGGGGGGCCGTACAAGAGGGGGACTACTGTACTGTGGTATATATATATATATATATATATATATATATATATCCACTAGTTTCCTTAATTTTGCTGAAAGTGTCTATCAAAATAAGTAAAGAAGAAAATGTACCTTTTGGTTTTCCTCTCTTGCCTTTTTGCTCTGAGAGTTTTGAATTTGCCATATTCTTAAGTATTGGTGCTGTATCTTCTATATTAACTGCAATATACAAAAGTTGTTTTTCAGAGAATTATCAAAAGTTCATTTAGATATTTTATAAATACTACGAAAATACATTTTTACTGTCTGATGCATGAAATTCAAGACTTTTAAAACCACACTATAATTAAGAACTAAACTCCAAATTTGGAATTTTAACATAGTTTTAACTATGTTTCAGTCATATCGCTACAATGTCAGTTTATGTCTAGCACTGGGGCATCATGCCGCAGACATGTAGCATGATGTCCCACCCAGTCACAGTATCCTGACACCAGGTTGACCAGTCCTAACACTAATCTGTTAATGCTGAGCATGAAGCAAGGCAGCTGTTAGTACCATTTTTGTAAGTCTTTGGTATGACTCTGTCGGAGATTGAACCCACAACCACCTGCATCTGTGGCAGATGTTCTAAGCACTAGGCTACTGGAGCAGTCTGAGCTCCATATTTTACAAAATTCATGAAGTTATTAATGTTGAAAATCTTAAACACTTTGCATGAAGAAAAGCCATGAAACTTGAAACTCAATTACACACTGCATAAGGGAAGAGTCCTGAAG
This sequence comes from Unio pictorum, assembly GCA_030141615.1. NCBI lineage: Eukaryota > Metazoa > Mollusca > Bivalvia > Unionida > Unionidae > Unio > Unio pictorum. Next base: position 42,073,728 of record JARLTB010000021.1, read on the forward strand.
CTTGAAAACTGCTTAAACAATGCAAACAGGGAAGTCACAAAGCTTGAAAATCAATTAAACACTACGTGAAGAGAAGGTCACAAAGTTTGAAAATTAATTACACACTGCATAAAGTTATAGTCACAAAGCTTGAACATCAATTACACACTGCATAAAGAGGAAGTCACAAAGATTAAAAATCAATTACACACTGCATGATGGAAAGGTCATGAAGCTTGAAAATCAATTACACTGCATGAGAGGAAGTCTCAAAGTTTGAAAAATGATTATGCACTGCATGCGAGGAAGTCTTAAAGCTTGAAAATAATCAACACACTGGATGAAAGGAAGTCTTGAAGCTTGAAAATTTATAACACTCTGCATAAGGGTAATTCATGATGCTTGACAATCGATTTAACACTGCAAGAAGGGAAGTCATAAAGCTTGAAAATCGGTTACAAACTGCATGAGAGGTGATAAGAAAGTGAAGTCTGTTCATGAATATTGCATAACTGATCTTCAAACTTCATGAACCTTGTAAAATTACAAAGTTCAGTTCTTACAAATATTTACAAAGAACAATATATTTAATGACATCCTATTACGACATATTCCTAACATATTTAGCAATATTAAAAATTTTAATTTGCAAAGATCACATATTTCACTCTTTTTAAATATCATTAAAAAACACTAATTGCTGAGTCAACTTTTCAGTGGTATTTCTTTTTATTAAAATAATAACTAATACAAAGCACGTGGATAAGGTAGATGATTTATCGAGGGTTGTAAATTTATAATCATCTATTAAGATTTTGTAAACACAGATCATCTAATTGGTTTTGATTTAAATAATGTTGGTCCTTTTAGATGTTGGTATTCAGGTCTATCCTTATCACTATAAATTAGCAAAATGATACCATCATAATGATGTAAGATGTCTGATATCTCCAGTAGTTTCTACTTTTATCCTAAAAAGCTTATATGATGTCACAAGACTAACATAGCAATGGATTGGCTACATCCCAAAGCTAATAGGTAAACATGAAATTCTCAAAAGCATTTAACAAATCCATGTGTAACAACTTTTGTCTCTTTGTTCACATCATGACATTCATTCTGGCAAGTCTTTTGTTTGTTTGTTTTAGGGTTTAACACCATTTTTTAGTACACAATAGGCTATACTTGGTGGCCAGTATTACTGGTGGAGGAAGAACATGGGAAAACCCCCGGAATGAACCACCGACCCATGAGAAGCTACTGGCAAGCTTTCTTACATAACTACATTAGCCGAATCTTAGACTCGAACCCATGCAGACAGAGGTGAGACGGCAGTGATCAGTAACGGAAAGCGCTTTAGATCAATCGGCCACTCGGGGCCCCCTGGCAAGTTTTTCTTGTTTGTGCTATTATCAGTTATCTATTCTGCATAATAGAATCAGAAAAAGTCGGAGTTAATTACATAATGATTTAAATATTTTAATTATTTGAGCAATAATTCATTGTGTGGTTGTCATGTGGATATAGTAAATATTTATCATTGCATACTTTCTTTGTAAATACTAAACTGAATAGCATTCAAAATCGGTTCAAATCTTAATCACTACATACCAGCAACTACAATTATTCTGTTATAACTCAATTTATTTTCTGATTTTCTATTTAAAAACTGATTGTCTTGTGTATTCATTATGGTATACTATGCATTCTTATCCAATTTCAATATGTCACAATTTGTGCATACAGCTGTCATAGAAACAGATGTATCAGGACTTACTACTGAAAATAAAGTATTTATGAAGTTTAACCTTTAAACAAGCAAATAGTGATACCTAAGATAAAGTTCACCATGCTTAAATATATATTTTAATCACAAAGCTATTTATACCAAAAAATTGCTAAAAATACCATATTTACCATATATGTTGAGACATCATACATGAATGTCTAAAGCAGTTTTTTGTGTGATCTATATGCTCTAGGACAGGTCTTTGTTTTTTAGTTGCAAGTATTGAGACATTTATTTTAACCATAATATTGATGCTTAGCTGGTAAAATAATTAATAAAGGTATCAATTGTAGGATTTACAATAAAATAATCTGAAACTTGGATCTCCAAAAAAATGCACTCAAACTTAAATTTTGCACAGAGACAATGGTATTGCACTGCATTTATATCTTTTATTATGAAATTCATTGCACATTAGTATAATATAATCATGTAAAACATTAATTTCACATTACCTATCACATAGTAGTGTGTCCATCCATGTTGTTTACATTTAGGTGTTTGCTAGTAATTATACTGCTTCCATTTCATGCAAGTTCAAAGAACTCAAATTTGTATTGTATTTTGTTTTCCCGTACACAGTTTGATGCAATAAAAGTTTGGCTTCCAGAGTTGGCATGCTATGTAAACACAATATCTGTTGTATTTGACAGATCAAGTTGAAATGGTAGATCTGTTTCTCTCTACCATGTGTGTTTAGTCACTGCCAATGCTTTTTTTTGTTTGCCACCTTGTTATCATAACTGATACAAACACGAATTGAAGTCTGCAATGTACTATAAAGACAAATAATGCCATGTTTTATATATGACCTAAAATGTGTTCAGGTTTCATATAGTGGTTTATCTGCATTGTATATTATTTCAAAATTACACTATGTTCACTTCAACCCATGCCACATGACCATATGTGCTTGCAATGAGAAAACTGATATACCTTGAGCTCACTGGCCATGGATTGCACCATAGCAAGGGTACATACAGACTCAATATAGACAGTTATTTTACAACCTGAAGCAGTTTGTTAGAGAGCTGTCTATTTTACAGAAGCAAAATATTCATCTGTAGAGGTACATGAACACAAAAAAATTGTATTCTTTTCACTATCCATATTGTTACGGCTATTGGATTTAATTTTATTTATTTTTAATTATTAAATCCAAATTTGTCATTTAGGGTTTAATATTCATTAATTGGGAGATTTTTTTCTAGAAAATTCAGGCTGACTTAGATTCTGGTTGTAAACAGGCTGACCTTGGCTTGGTTACCTCTTTATCTGACCTTGCTTCAGATTGATAAACATGTCTTTAAAACTATTGGTTAATTTCAAGGATAACTTTTATTTTTAGTTCTTAGGGTGTAGGAAATATCTAGAATACGTGACTTGCTGAAGGTAGTGACCTTCCATGAATTTCTAGAAAATACTGTGATCACTTGTTTACTTAAGAAAAACAGTTATATAGACTTGTTTGGGATAGAACAATTCAGTAGAATTTTGGGCTTTAAGATATTAGTTGTGTATTTTCTGTTTGAGTTTAATTTTAATTATTTTGTTCTGGACTTTGTGTCAATTCATTGAAGAAAGAGGATTTATTATCTATTTGGTGGAGAAAACATGTGCTCATAATTCATTTGGATGATAATTAAACAAGAACTGCATCACATGACATTGTCAGCCATTTTACATTACATCATCAAGATTCGAACCTGGAACTATTAGAACATTTATTTATCAGGACTCTTGCAATTCCATTAGTGGATTATTTTTGTGAATTCTATATTGGATTAATGTTGGATTTGATTCTCTAAAACTGTAAGTTTATTTATTTTATGAAAATAATTGTACTTAATAAATTCATTGTTCAATTTATACAAGCTTGTTAGTTTTCACTCTTTCTGTGTTGCTGCTTATTCGAGCCTAAGCACGTAACAATATATTGTGATAACACTGTTATATACTGGATATTGTCATCATCATTATCATCATCATCATCATCAATCTCTTGTGGTCGTTGAGGCACTGTGCTGCTGAATATATGACCAGTTCCCTCCACTTGTCTCAATCATGTACCAATGCCTGTGTCTCCGTAAAACTTTTCCTGGCCAATTCTGTGATGTTGTCAGTCCACGTTTTTCTCTGTCTACCTCTCTTTATGCTACCCTGGACACTGCCCTACAGTACTGTTGTAGATAGACTGTTGGCTCTAGTGACATGGCCATACAATTTCAGCTTTCTCTTTTTGACACTGGTGAGGAGGTTGTCATATTGGCCTACTTTGCGCCTGATAATGTTACGCACTTCTTTATCTGTGATGTGGTCTAAGTAAGAGATGCCAAGAATGGTTATGCAGCATCTCATATCAAATGCCTGGATTGTTCATTGTAATTCTGCTGTCAGGGTCCAGGCCTCACATGAATACAAAAAGACTGAGATGACTAGTGCTTTCAATAGCCTGAATTAAGTTTTCAGACAAATATTCTTATTTCTCCAGATGGAACTTAGCTTTGACATAGCTGCCATTGTTTGTGCTGCTCATGACAAAATTTCTGCTCTTGATCCCTCTTCGGTGATTATGGAACCAAGATATTTGAACTGGCTCACTGTTTCCGGATCCTGTCCTCTGACTTTAATCTTGGCTGAGATTTGTTTGCCACTATTTGTAATCAGCTTTGTCTTGTCTGCGCTTATCTCCATGTCAAATTCGGAAGATGTTTCATTCAGGTTCTTGACTAAGGTGGCAAACTCATCTTCACTACCTGCCAGCCCATCAATGTCGTCTGCAAAGCGGAGGTTGGTGATGTTGTACCCTCCAATGCTGACTGTCTCACAGTGGTTTTCCAGGGCTTTGCTCATGATGCACTCTAAGTAGATGTTGAAAAGCGTGGGTGACAGGAGGCAGCCTTGACATACCTGTACTGTATTCTGGAACCAGTCCCCCCCCAGAGCTCTTAGCATTTACTGCACTGGTAGCCTTGGTGTACAGCTGCTTGATAGTATTGGTAAACTTTTGACACATGTTGTTGTTCTTCATTGTGACCCACAATGCCTCATGCCCAACTCTGTCAAAGGCCTTTTTGAAATCTATGAATACATGATAGCTGTCTTATTGGTGTTGCAAATACTTGGATGTTGTAATATTCTAAAGTTTTTAGATAGTCAGACCTGTGTCATATAATGCCATGTTATGGTATGTTAGGTATATCTATATTTTTTTGCAACTCCTGGTACATGATTTTACTGTAAACTGTAGTGATTATCTATAGCTATGTGCATATGGTCTATTTTAAGATATCAGAGAACATTAAATTGCATAAGATCTATAAATAGATGTTTTGGTATGTATTGACAGTTAATAATAATACAATTATTGGTTAATATGTTTAAGATATGCAGCTTTTCTTTCCTTCTGGACAGATTGGTCAGGTGGTATCTTCAAAGAAGTTAATTTCTATTGGATGAGTTAGGTCACAAAAATATGTATTTTGAAATATTAGATTGAGTAGTATGATCTGTTATGTGGGGTATATTGCTACATATAGTCATACCATTTTGTTGAAAGTGTTTATAAGGAGAGGACTGACTGATGAGATTAATTCTTATTTTTGAAGTAATTTTTATTTCCTGCATTCCAATTCTAATATGTCTGCAGACATGTTTTATGTTGTACTCAGATATTATCTGAGAGGAAAAACATCTGTTGAACTGTACAGTAAAACAGAAAGTTTGTTTGTTGGAATATAATATTTTTTTGTAACTACTGAGAATTATTCAAAAAAAGTTCTGGACAATGCCATTTTGACAATGTCATAATTCTTGGTGGACCAGAACATTTCTAGTTCTGAAATTTAAACTGAACACCATTTACAGTTGACTTCACTTAACTGCACATCGGTTAACTGCACACATCAGATAAATGCACGTAGTCACACCGGTCCCGTTTTTTCCCAACGCTTTTCAGTGGGAACAAACTTTGGATAACTGCACTTCGCTTAAATGCACACTCCGGATAACTGCATGATAAATTTCTGCCCGTGGCACATTATTCAATACAATTTTACTCCGGTTAACTGCACAATGTATAGTCATGATCTGTTATCCAGTCATCTGATGTAGCGCTTCAAGTAAGCCGACAATTAAGATGGTACATGCGACTTTGTAAATGATTGACATGTAAAGGACGCGTTAGGTGGTATACACATGTATATCCGCGCACACAAGGGAGCAATAGCATGAGAAAAATCATAGTACAGCATGGGAAACATTGCTCTAAACCGTTCGTGTTTGAATGATTTCAAACCAACAAATGGATGGTTGGAAAAATGGAAAATGCGCAACGGAATTCAATTTAAATGATAACATGATGAAAAACAGGATGCCGACGACTTTGGAGCTGAATGTTTTTTCTGTGAGAGATGACCCATCAATGTCTGACAGCAGTTTTCGAATAACAAGCGATCTATTGAATTTCTTGAAATTTGCTATAATTCCTTGATCCATTGGTTGAATCAGTGAAGTTGTGTTTGGAGGAAGGAAAACAAGCTTAACATTTAAGTAAAATTTGAAAGAGTGGATTCTAATCATTTTTTAAATTTTTTCTTCACATATATTCATGCCATGCTGATTTAAATCTGTACTGTACCATACTTTGGTTAACTGCACAGTCTCGTGACGGTCCCGAGGGTGTGCCGTTAACTGGAGTCAACTGTAATTCTTTTGGACTTGAATAGAAATTTTTCATGAATTTTTGCATACATTTTACAATACTGTTAAGTTCCTTTCACATTTTCATTTATAACCCTTGCAATCAAATTATTTTATAAGTTTTACAAAACGTATTGGTTTTATGTTTTTCTCTTACTTAGTTTATGACCACCGAGTAGTAACATGTCTGTTTTCAAGTTTACCATTTTATAACCTAACAGACTGAGATAACATTCAAGTTCTTAAGGTTCTGTAAGATTCACCTTGTCAGATGCAGATTCACAAACCTGGTTAATGTGATAATAATAATCCTGTAGCATGGTTCTGATAAAATGATTTAATAATCAACCCCATGTACAAGCATGCACAACACAGATCATTGCATTTGTACATAAGTGTGTTGCTTGTACTGTTTGACTTTGGCATTCTATTTCCAGCAGATTGATGATTTGGCAGTCTGTTTGGTGGCTGTAATGCTGTTTGGATGTTTGGAGAGGATGTCTGGCAGCTGTAGAGCTGTTTAGGATGTTTGCAATGTATATGTTCTGTTTGCCATCGATGTTTGGCAGCTGTGCAGCTGTTTGGGTCCCCATGTTGGACTGTCTTGATGTGTCTTTAGTTGGAGATGTCATGCAATACTGTAGTACTTGGTGGTTGCTGTATAACCTGTGTGCTGCTGTTGGTGATGACAATTGCTTAGAGGAAGATAGTTGTTATCTCGTGACAACGGACCAAAGCTTTGGGACAAATGGGTCTGCAGGGAACAAGAAAGGCTCTTCATGGATCATTCAGTAGACTGGATGGGACCAGCCATGTGTGGTCACTCCTTTATCATCTGAACCCACGAGTACAATATGCCTTGCCACATATATGTACAATATGCCTCAAAACAAGTAAGTACAACATGCTGTATAATGTATGGGTACAATAATCGTTGCAACATACAGATACAATATGCCTAATTGAATATAGATACAACATGCCTTATAATGTATGGGTACAATAATACTTGTAACATACAGATACAATATGCCTAATTGAATATAGGTATAACATGCCTTATAATGTATGGGTACAATAATACTTGTAACATACAGATACAATATGCCTAATAAAATATAACAAGTTTTAGAACAAAATTTAGGACAATATGCCTTACATCTATTGTGCTGCACAAAATTTACTGCCATGTTTGTTGGAACAAATACAGAAATGTCATCTTTCTTCTTTAATCTTTCTTCAATCAACCTCTGCTTTGCTTCCTCTGTGGTTTCAATATTCTTTATCTTTTCTCTGCAAATAAATATAAAACACATTCTCAAAAGTAAGCAGATATTTTGGTAAAGACCAGAAGGTGTTAATAGAAGAAGAAAAACCAAGCTGTACTGATCAGCTTTTAGTGTGGATATTGCTGTACTCACCATGATACACCCACACAGTTTGCAGGTAACAATGCTCAGGAGAATGACCTAAGAGCAAACTTTAATCAAAGTTGGTGAATATAAAATACAGGTCACCATGACCAACATTCAAATGGATGGTGTTCTACTCACCAAGATTTAATTGCAAACATCTACACACTAAGACAGAGATAGGATGGATGAACAGTTAGACACCTGAAACTTCTATGTTTCTGTCAGGGCATTAAAAACAAGTACTTCAATGGGACTGACTGCTCTGTGAGAAAAGAATCTCCAAGAATTCAAGATAAGACAATTTTTTATTTTTTTAACAGAAATTAGGCACATTAGCAGCCATACTGGATGCTAAGATTTATACTATGTTGCTATGATCATACATTCAGAAGACTAATGACCAGATTTTCAATATGTTCATTATGGGTGTGATATCTGAGGTGATATCATTACCTTTTTTGTACAGGGCCCACTAGGTATCATAATGTATGCCATTATGCCCATACTGGATTTCAGAACACTATCATTTTCATTAATGACCAAGTTGACATCATAAGAAGGAACATTATTAACAAGATTTTCAAGATAACATATGTTGTGGCCATAACAGATGTCAAGGCAGAACTATTTTCATTAAGTACCAACTTGACATCAAAAGAAGCCATTTTTGATAAAAACCTCAAGTGTGTATGACTATCTGCTCATAAAAAAAGATAAGACAATTTTCAAGATGGCCACTTTGGTGTCCATACTGGATGTCCAAGAAGAACCATTTTTATTTAGCACCTATATAAATATCAAACAAATTATGGTAAAAAACCAACATTACTTTATGTTCTGGATGAATAGCAATTACAAGAGTTTCAAGATGGCTGCTGAGGTGGCCATATTAGATGTTAGATTGTTACCATTTTCATTTATGATGAACAAGACATTATAAGAAGTCTTTTAGTCAAACTCCATGTGTCACGTTGTAAGGAACAATAAGCAAATTGCAACATGTATTTGCTAGACCCTGAGGCTAATAATTCCATGTCATAAGGGTTACAATGTTAGCCTTGTGAACAATGAGGTGTCAAGCCAATTATATAACATGGCTGTAGGAACTTGCGACTGGTGCCTTATTTTGGTAAAGTGAAACATAACATGAACATAACATGGTTCACAGGTAAGTGATGAATTTCCTGTGTTGGCATCAAAGGAACACCAAGTGGAAGTCATAATTCCACACCTGACAGATTGCCAGGGAGGGGGCAAGGTCTGTTAATTATGTAAACCATGGGTGAATTGACATCAACTCAGAGTTGAGCAAGGCATGGCTGCCATTGGAATTGCAAGCTTAAATCTAGTATCTTGAGAACTAAATAGCAGTAGTTACTAAACCATCTTGCGGGAATTATAAAGGAAGATAAGCTACTCTGATGTCATTCGAAATTGGCTGGAAACTTTGTTATTCTGGGAACATATTGTCCAGTGCAAACTTGTGATTGCCTTGTCACTGGTAGCTGGCTACCATATAAAAAGTCTTGGAGTTCCTCAAGTCACAGATCTTACCACACCAAAGATTAGAGATTTCTTTAGTCTTCACTCTTCACTGACTGCAGCAGTCAACAAAAAGAAGTGTTCTTCTTCATCTTCCAAGTTTACAGAAGCCATCACATTATAGGCTTGACTCAGAATCAGTGGTTGTAGGCTCTCAGAAATTAGAGAACCCCAATACATTTCCTCTATGGCTTCTAGAAAGCTGAACTCATTTGTTCCACTGTGGGGTTAGAGTACACTACCTGATCTAGGTTGTCCCTACACTCACAGTTGGGAATATCTTCAATGTTTCTTATCTGTGCAGAACATTCATGGCAGCATGAATGAAGTGGTGCCAGTATGTGGCACAGTATCTCACTAATGTATAAGAGGTGAATAACTGGCTTGCTAGTCGAATTATAAAAGTGACACAGTTAGATTGTCCTGATTGGATGGATTGACTCAATGAATGGATCTCTGGTTACTAGTCAATAGGTATGACTAGATTGAATAGTCTGCAGGCAGTGGCAGAAAATGGCATGAGAGGGTGGAAGTAAAGATCATTAATGTATAAATAAAATAAGGGACAGCACTCTTCTGTCAGGCCAATACCACAGATTTACAATGGCCATAGGGGCAAAATTTCCCTTATATCTGCAACTGCATTGTCACTTCTTTGCACTAGTAAATGCATCTTCAAACTGAATAGAATCTGGGAAGGATACAAAGCTAGTTCTCCAAATCCCCTTGTTTCTCCGTTTTGAGATAACACTATACACTGGTCAAAGTAGTCATCATACATATAAACATGAAGGTGGAAATAAGGGAACTATTATCATTTAGTGCAATGGCAAATGGTGACGTCTTTGGGTGAAAAGTCGAGATGATGCATTCTGCCTCTCTGGAGACTTCACCCGTCTCTCTGTACACTTGAAGCTTTTATGCAATATCATATATCCAATCCCTTCTGACTATACAGTATATACAATTCAGATGAAATCAATATACACTTTCTGCAAGAGACACATGTATCACGAGTGTTTTCATTTGCTTTAAATTTCTTGCTCTGGTTGACCACTCCAGTGACCCAAGTGGTTAGAGAATCTGCCTTGGATGTGCAAAGTTGCAAGTTTGAATCCTGTCGAAGTCATACCAAAGACTTATACAAATGGTACCAGCAGCTGCATTGCTTGGCATTCAGCATTAAGAGATTAGGGTTAGGACTGGTCAACTTGGTGTCAGGATAATGTGACCAGGTGGGACATGGTGCTACATGTCTGTGTCATGATGCCCTAGTGCTAGACATCACTATAAATGGCCACATTGTAGACATCACAGCAATATGACTAACAAAATTCTTAAAACTATGTTAAATATCACACACATACACACACTTGCGCTTGGGACAATCTGTTATCACTGTAAAATTGCAATGACAAAAATATCAGAAATAAGCAGGTATCTGAAGACAGTTTCAAAACAAAGAAGTGCACAAATGTGAAACAAATCACAAAAATAATTATCAAAACCCTTATAAAAATAATGACTGCAAAATGTAGCAAATACATTATTACTATCCTGAATTTCTAGATGGAAGGGTTGAAATAATGTTGTTATAGGGCTTAATGCCATTTTCAGCACAAGATAGGCTAGACATGGCAGCCAGTATTATTTGTGGAGGAAGAACCCAGGAAAACACCAGAAAGAACAACCGACCCATGAGAGGCTACCAGCAGGCTTTCTCATATACCCAAATTGGCTGAGCCCGAGACTCGAACCCACGCAGACTGAGGTGACATAAGTGATCCATTATGGTGAGCGCTTTAGACCACATGGCCACTCTGGGGCCCCTACATGAACTAATGACAATGTAATTGGATCTTGAAAGGCTGAATGGTACAGTGTTAACTGCACTTACCAAAAGCTTTAACTGATAAACATCTGGCTGATGGGCAGCCACCTAGTGGTCATAATGGGAGGTAACAACAAAATGTGATACAATTTAAAATCTAGCTGATAATTAGGGTTTTGTATTTGGAAGATAATGAACAAATACTACTTGCTTAATATTGAGGCCAATTGCATCTGGATCTTTGCAGTTTATTAGGAATAATCATTAGAACAAACAACCTAGCCTCTGATCTGACAGATGCCCCCCCCCCCCGCCTCCGTCAAAAAAAAAGTATTAGAATTTTTTTATGAATATACACACCATTTCAAACTTTATCACTTCTTTAAATAACATAACAAAATGAGTCAATGTCTGAAAAATTCTGAACAGTAGTGCCATGTACATGTGTGATCTGGAATTTGGGATTCATTATTACTTACCAATTATAAAACTGATTGAATATGTTATTAAAGATTTCACATAAATAGATAACTAGTGAATTAAAATAACTAATACTTGTTATTTTAAAATGAACTTACTCAATACCCAAGTCCACCTCTGGAATTCCTGAGAGCATTTGGTTAGACAACATGTCTTCTGTCTTCTTGGTTGTTGATGCTGCAGCCTTTAGATTTTCAGGTAATTCATACAATGTATTCACATTCTTTGTATTTCTGACAAAATAAAGAAAATATATATTCTCCGTTATGATAATAGTACAACTGTAATATCTATAAATCAAGACAAGGTAAGCAATTTCTGCAGACAACTCCATTATTTTATACATGATTTGGATTGTCTACAAAAAGTATGAATTCTGATCAAATTAATGCAAGTGAAATATTACCAGTAAATTCTTTGAGTAAACTGATGCAATATTTGTACAAATTTGGTACAATGATGCTGTCCTGAAAAAAACAAAAATTTTAGGATTTCACTGGCCTGTTTCTTTTAAACTGCTGGATATTCAAAACTTTCTGAAATTTTGGCAAAACTCCAACATACCAAATTTGGTAAGAAAATTATATTCTTCTTTGAATACACAAGCCAAAGAAATGTCAATTACACCACAAAATCTTTCTCTTGGCATGTTACCTTGAATTTGATTCATGGACAGATATCTCAGCAAAAAGTTTGGATATTAAATTGGCAACATTTTGATTTAGGACCACCTACATGTCATAAAAGTATTTTCATTATATACCCAAGCTGATATGACCAGGAGGAGGAGAAATAATTTTCAAGATGGTATCCATGGTAACCACAGATTGGTACCATTGTCATCTATGAGTCATACTATGTCCTATATTGAAAACCCAATGCTGATATGTGTTCAGGAGTAGCGATAACAAGGTTTTCAAGATGATCACTATGGTGGCCATATTTTATATTTTAGGGACAGCATTTTCAATGATGACCAGCTTGACCTTAGGATAAAACTCTATGCCAAATTACAAAACTCTTCTGCAAATATTTTGGAAGATGTGATAATGAACAAATGCTAATGGATTATTGGCTCATCACATAAAGTCTTCTGTTCTTTGATCAGTATCACTACTAAATAAATATAAATATATGGTAGTAAGAGTATCTTAGATGTTGCATTATACAACTTTCCCATAAAAAATAGGCATGCAGGTGTCTATACATAAATGACTCAGGAAAGCACTGAATGATGTGTCACTGTGACCCTGACCTTGACCTTTTAAGTTCTTCTACTTCTTTGAAAACACAGCATTTTAAGAACTATTCTACTTCTTCCAAAGCACACTGTCTTCAGAAATTTTCTACTTCAATAAGAATTTGTTTCTGAGCCACTACTGTTTTGCCATTCATGTTTTCAATTTTGCTTAAATATTTAGCTAGTTATTCATCCTTTTCTACCCATATAACTTTAGATCAGACCATATCCACTTCCATTTTTTCCCCCTAATTTGTTTTAATGTTTCATCTTTTTCCTAAGACTCTACATAAAACCTTCATGATTTCCCTCATTATTACTCTCCTGTAATTCCAGTTATCAGCCAAACTGCTCAAAATAACTTTTCATTCTCGTGTGCTGGTTTCCTCTCTACTCATTACAAGAAGAGCTTCAAGCCAGAGAAATGGTGAGCAATTTGCTCATGTAATATACCACCAGCTACTGCATCTCACCCTTACCTCATAATATTGATAAGTCTATAGTAAACATGAGTCCCTTGAAAGGAAAGATGCTGGCCCAACTGGCCCAAAGAATTTACATGAATCCAATATAAAACTGTTTCTTCATTTAATTTCTGAGTCCTGAAAACATCTCTGATATTTCTGAGAAACTCAAACATACTAAATTTGTTTTTTTTAAAAAGAACATATTTCTAACATGTCTGAGTTAACACACTGACAAGATACCTGTAAATGCAGGGCACAATTTGCTGTAATGTCAACCGACTTTGAACACAACAGCACGGAAAGAAAATCCTTAAATTTGTTATGAACAATGTCAAGAAATACCTACATGCCAAGTTCAATAATATCTATTTTTAAAAAAATAAAAAAAATAATAAAAAACCCAATCTTTTCTTGAAACTACTACGACAGATAGAATTTCTTAATTTTCCCCCAATTAATGTGATGGAGAAAAATAGATAATTTTATTTACAAACCTGAGCAAAGAATATTTTTTAAAGCTAATTTGGAGCTTACATTTTTCCAAAACAAATCCCAGCCCATTGGAAAAATTTCAATGGTCAGCCCCCAAATCAGTGCAAAATGAAAGAATAATGAAACTGGCATCAACTTCAAACACCCTCCAATGAACTAATGACAGCAGAATCTAGTCTCCCATAGCCCAACTCATAACACTGTCTACATGGTTGCCAGGTATAAAAAGGGCAATTAAACATGTAATAGAATGAACTAGCATAGCCTACATTTGCTTCATGCCAAGAATTAATATGTTTATACCATATGTTTACATGCAAACATAAAACAAAAGCAACTGCTTGACCTTTTAAGTTCTTCTACTTCTTTGAAAACACCATGTTTTTAAAACTATTCTACTTCTTCCAAAGCACATTGTCTTCAGAAATTTTCTAACTGATGATGCTCCCATTGCTGCCGATGTTCTATAAGTGCTCATGACTTGCTGCCCACAAATGAAAAGCTTTGCAATAGAACTGAATTTTTTGTTTATTTTCATGGGTATCAGCCTCAGAAGTTATAGAAAATGATATTTTTGTCACCATCTATTATCCTAGAGCAGAGATGGTTTCTATTGTTTCAACCAAAAAATAACTATTTGGTGGATCTTTCAATTTATGATTGGCAGCAGTCTTAAACTCCAAGAAATTGTCACCCCATGAAAAATAATGAATTCACAGTAATCTGCTGATTTTACCTATCTGGAAACGATTTAAGAGCTATGTTAAACAGTTTCTATTTAAAATTCAATGTAGCAGCTAGATATTAGCAAAATATGAATTTAAAAGTTAAAACAAAATTAAAACATTGATATACTAAATTAATTAAGAAGTGTAAATGGTTTTTTCAAAGTAGTTCCTAATACACTATACTATCTTTAGGCATATGTGTTGTGCGCATGCATGCATTATGAAGGTCTTCAATAGTTCTGCCATAGTTCTGACAATGTAAAGTTAGCAGAGACAAAAATGAGCAAAAAATAAACTTAACTATAAGAAACTGAACCAGAATGTGTCAGTTTTGGTTTTGCATTGCTGTTGCTTCAGTTTTAGTGTTATCCATCCATAATTCCCTAGTTTTCTCTCTCTAACAATTCATTTATAAAAATGGATTTTTTAAATTTCAGACTGCTTTACAAATATATCTACCACCAACAACATTTGACACCACTGCAGTTTTAAAAAAATTAATAACCGATGCTCTCTTGAGAACACATTCTTAATTACTGAGAATTTCTGGTCAAGTCTGATAGTATAGTTTTATTTAAGCAGGTCCCCAAAAAAGTCTGATAGTATAGTTTTATTTAATCTCTCTTGAGAACACATTCTTAATTACTGAGAATTTCTGGTAAAGTCTGATAGTACAGTTTTATTTAAGCAGGTTCCCAAACAAGTACTGCAGGATGATAATACAAGTGTTACTGCTAAAATAAGTCATTGCTAATATATGTTCTTTTAAATTAGAGCCAAGGCTAGAAATACCATAGCTGAAAGGTTTTCTATGTGTTGACACTGAAAACAATTCAGTTAAAAGGCACTTAGTATTATGACTGATGTAATGCATAAAGCAAGAGACCCTAGAACAAACATTAACAAGATTTTTTCAAGTCAAAGTGATAATATACATTGATACCTGCTTTGTAGCTATAAAGTGTTTTAAGAATTAAGAAAACATAATGAATGGACAAGAGCATGGCTTTGTTATGTGCAACATATATTCACTGTCTGATATGTCAAGTTAGCCAAAGGTCATTTCAGCTCATATGTTGGTCATGTCTGGAAAATATGGCCATTTTAGGAACAGCTGCTTTATTCTCTTAAAGATTAAAAAACAATGATACATACTTGTTATCATCCTCCTTTGCAGTTGTTCTCCCCTTCCTCTTAGCTAGCTGCTCTTCAACATAACGCAACCTAACAATTGCAAGCATAATTAAAGTAAACATATAAAAATATTGATATTAATTTAAAATTAATATACAAATAAGTATTGATATTAATGTAAAATTAATATACAAATAAGTATTGATATTAATATAAATTAATTTACAAAAAAATGATATTAATATACAAAAAATGATATGATTATAAAATTAATATACAAATAAGTATTGATATTAATATAAATTAATATACAAAAAATGATATAAATATACAAAAAATGATAAGAATTTAAAATTAATATACAAATAAGTATTGATATTAATATAAAATTAATATACAAAAATGATATTAATAAAAATTATTATATAAAAAATTGATATTAATATAAAATTAATATACAAAAAATTTAAATATACAAAAAATTAATATACAAATAAGTATTGATATTAATAAAACTTAATATGCAAATATCTTATTGATATTAATATAACTTAATATACAAATATCTTATTGATATTAATATAACTTAATATACAAATATCTTATTGATATTAATAAAACTTAATATACAAATATCTTATTGATATTAATATAACTTAATATACAAATATCTTATTGATATTAATATAACTTAATATACAAATATCTTATTGATATTAATATAAAATTTATTTAAAAAAAGATAACGTTGTAAAGACATTTGAATATGTTAGAAGTCTAAAGTTAAAATATTGTCTAAATTCTTCCAACTGTTGATAACTTTATATATTAAATTTTTCTTTGAAAATATAACATGTTTTGCCAATAAAGCAAACTTTATTCATGGGTATCTTGAATAGAAAACACAAGACTGATCCTACAGAATATTATACTGATATTCTTATACTAATTTAGCTAATGTGTAAGAAAAGTATAATAGGAAAGACTTATGAGCTGAACAATTTATATATTTTTAAACCTTAGTAAACTAAAGATTGTTCAAAGAATTTCATAAATTTTGTTTCAAATGTGTAAAAGATAAGAATTTTTTTTATTGTACGATGAATAATTCTAAGTTTATTTGACAAAATTGTATAACTCTGGACTGAAATGACTTCGAAATACACTGGATGCTATGGTCATGACATCATTTGCCTCATACAATATTATTTCTGATCATGAAGTGTTATTATATGTGATAGTAGAGTGTATTCTAGGATGTGTGATTACAGGATTCACCTAAATTCCAGTTTTTACTGGTCTATTCTATGATGCGGGATCACAGGATTCATATAAATTCCAGTTCTTACTGGTCTATTCTAAGATGTATAATTACAAGATTCAAATAACTTCCAGTTTTTACTGGTCTATTCTAAGATGTATAATTACAGGATTCATATAAATTCCAGTTTTTACTGGTCTATTCTAAGATGTATAATTACAGGATTCAAATAAATTCCAATTCTTACTGGTCTATTCTAAGATGTATAATTACAGGATTCATATAAATTCCAGTTCTTACTGGTCTACTCTAAGATGTATAATTACAGGATTCATATAAATTCCAGTTTTTACTAGTCTATTCTAAGATGTATAATTACAGGATTCATATAAATTCCAGTTCTTACTGGTCTATTCTAATTTGCATAATTACAGGATTCATATAAATTCTAGTTCTTACTGGTCTATTCTAAGATGTATAATTACAGGATTCAAATAAATTCCAGTTCTTACTGGTCTATTCTAAGATGTATAATTACAGGATTCATATAAATTCCAGTTCTTACTGGTCTATTCTAAGATGTATAATTACAGGATTCATATAAATTCCAGTTTTTACTAGTCTATTCTAAGATGTATAATTACAGGATTCATATAAATTCCAGTTCTTACTGGTCTATTCTAAGATGTATAATTACAGAATTCATATAAATTCCAGTTCTTACTGGTCTATTCTAAGATGTATAATCACAGGATTCAAATAAATTCCAGTTCTTACTGCTCTATTCTAAGGTGTATAATTACAGGATTCAAATAAATTCCAGTTTTTACTGGTCTATTCTAAGATGTATAATTACAGGATTCATATAAATTCCAGTTCTTACTGGTCTATTCTAAGATGTATAATTACAGGATTCAAATAAATTCCAGTTCTTACTGGTCTATTCTAAGATGTATAATTACAGGATTCAAATAAATTCCAGTTCTTCCTGGTCTATTCTAGGATGAATGATTTGAGAATTCATGTAGATTTCAGATCTTGCTCTGACTATTCCGGGATGTGTAATTGCAGAATTCATGCAAATCCCAATATTATGGAATTATTCTAGACAGTTTGATGACAGAATTCATGTAAATTTCAAGTCTTACAATGTTTCTTCTTGGATGCTTTTTGCAGGATTCACACTAATTTTTAAAGTGCAAAATTCTACTGAATGCATGAAATTCACACATTATATTTTCAAGCACAACAATTATGTTTCATTAAAACAAACCTATAATCTTAAAGTTGCGATTTTCTCAAAATAGGGTAGTTTCATTATACATAAACAGTTTGAGAATAGACAATGTAAAAGATATGGAACTATAGTCCCTCAAAAATTCTGATGCTCTGCTGTCTAAAAAGAATTTCAAGTAATTCATGGTAAGAGCTTTTTATCATTTCATATGGATCAAAGTTTTAAATATGTTCATTGTGGCAGCAATATTTGATGTAACATAAGTACCACTTACATTTAGAACCAAGTAGACATCATAATTAGTCTTCAGGTGAAAACCCAATGTTCATATCACATTCCATTAAGTAGGAGTGGCAATAACAAGATTTTGAATGTATCTGCCATGGTAGACACACTGGATGTCAGATTAACAATTAGATATCATAAGAATCAATAAGGAAAATCAGTGATAAGATTTCCAATATGGCTGTTAGTGTCTATGCTGGATACGAGATCAGAATATATTCTACTTCAGATCAACTAGACACAATACTAAGTATTCCGGTGACAAATATATGCTGAAATGACTATCTGTTGTGGATCAGCAATAACATGATGTTCAAATTAGAAGCTGTGGTGACCATATTATATGTCACATCATCACTCATAAGAAGTCTTACACAAAAATCCAATGCTGATCATTCAGGTGAAGTAGCAATGACAAGATTTACAAGAAGCCATATTTGATGTCTGGGTAGAAACATTTTAATTTAGAATGACTAAAATATCGTAAGAAATCTTCTAGCGAATACCTGATGTCAATATAACTTTCCATTTAGAAGGAATAGCAATAACAAGATTTTCAAAATGGCCTTACTGGATGTCAGATCAGGGACATTTTCATTTAGAACAAACTTGACATCACAAAAATCTTCTTCAGTTAAAACCCCATATTGATATGACCATCCGTTCACATGGAGTAGTATTAACAAGATTTTCAAGCTGTTCACTCTGGTGGCTATATGGGCTGTCCAACCAGAACTGTTTTTACTTATGATGATATGACTTTTTGTTCAGAATGAGTAGTGATAACAAGATTTTCATGATATCTATAGTGACTGCCATATTAGACATCAGATTGGCACCATTGATTTACGATCAACAAGACACACAAAAAAATCATTTAGCGAAACCCCCAACTTGATATGGCCATCCATTTGTGAGTAGATGTTCAAGATGGCTGTTGTGGCAGCCATATTGGATGTCTGAGCTGAACCACGTTTTTAGGATACACTTTACATTGGGATGAATGTGTCATCCAAGTAAACTAGGAGTAGTAATAACTAAATAAACCGACACTGGAGAATCAATGAAGTTCAACAGACTATCCTTTTATCTTTTCTGGTCTACGACCAGCTGAACTAAAATTTACAAAATGAGTATATTAATCTGAATAACATTACATGTAATGATGGAATTAATTTTTCCTGGTTAGATAACATTAGTTTTACAACAAAAACAACATGGTACCAAATGGCTTTATGTTAAAAATATTTAGGAAAACTTGATAAATATAGACTTATATCACCTTCATCATAAACATTTCTAATTCTCCACTTGAAAGAGCTCATCAATCCTACATCTGCACTGTCCAGAGTATTTATATAAAGTTGTAAAAACTTGACAAACAACCATCTACAAAATCAGTTCAGTTTGATACTGGAAAATTTCATCAGCAATTAATTACTTGTTGACTTCTTGATGCTGTGAATTCATTTGGTTTCTTTGATATAAATTTTCATCATTTACAAAAGGTTCATCACTTGTAGAATCATGAACTTGAGAGGTGGTTCTGTTGTTACCACAGAAGGATTATTATTCATTGGGTCATCAAATTTATGGATTTTAGCAATCATAACATTTCACCACAATTTGGTACCCATAAAAAATAAAGAATAATAGTATTGGAAACATTAAACAACTGTGTCTCAGCTGTGATCTACGAACTAATGTATCACAGCTCCTTTCCCTTTACCTGACTTGTAACACTTTTGACACCAAGCTTCAACACTGACCTATAAAACTTTAAAACTTAATCTTACAGCTGACACCATTAATTTGGCACCAAACTTTAACACTGAATCTTAAAGTGACAATAATGAACACTGCCACCATAAAAGTGATACCTAAGTCTCACAGGTGTCATAACAAATATCAACAACACACACACACACACACACACACACACAAACACACACACAAATATTACATTTCTGCATCCTCATCTCTCCTGTTTGTTTCTGCAGCAAAAGCTGTTCCTATTGCCTCATTCTCTTCTTCTGTCAGAGCTGCTCGGCTGAAATATTCAAATTTATACAGGATAAATATCATACATAAATATGAAAATCTGGAAAATGTGGTGTAAAAAAGTGTTCTGCAGAACATGGTATCTCACTTATAAATGTCATACTGCTCAAACGGGCATTACAGAAACTCCTAACATACCCAGCTATATAATTTGCAGCAATACTATCCCAAAGTTTTGGTTGAATACATGTACAACAAATATGGAAGAAGAGAGTTCAAAAGGCTTCAGCACTGCACCTTAAAAGTGCCTTCTATTCCCTGTCAGGAAAGGGAATAGTTATTGGAAAATAGGGAAGAGTGAGTGTAAAATAGTTAAAATTTGGAATGTTTACAAAGTTGTCTTAAAGATGTCATTTTATTAAACCTCTGACTAAAATATATATAAAAATGAGTGGAGCAGTGAGTGATTTCTCACTTAAAAACAACCCCACCTCTCCCACACTCCAGCCTATCCCCATGATGGAGATGAGTCGATAGAAAAAAGGGACACAACTCTTTACAGTGGGAGTAAACTGATTGGTTAAAATGCATATTTTCTAACTATAACCATATTTACTAAGACTCACACCAATTCATTGAAAACTGCAAGAGTAGTAGCATTCATAAAATTCTGTCATACATCCAGGTTCAAGTAAAAAAGAACAATATTCCTTATAAAATCAAGCAAGCATAAAGACTGACCAACACGAGAATCTTCAGATAATGACCATTACAAATGCCATATTTCTGAGCAATCAGTAGAGTACTATATTGTCTTACACTGCATTGTTACAAGTTTAGAGTCTAATAAACGGTAACAAAGAAAGAGTTGTTTAGACTCTAATAAACGGTAACAAAGAAAGTTTTTTTTAAAAATATGCTTTGTACATTTTAACAAATAATTTATTTCCTTGGAAAAAGAAAATGGAAAGAGAACTTAGTTTGAAGAAACAAATCCAAAAATAATCCAAGAATAATCCATGAATTAGATCACAAAAGACCTAATAATGAAATGTTCTAAAAAATTCAAGTTCAAGTCCTGTTGGAAAATCCAATATGGAAGACAATGACATAGGTTGAAGTCTGTTTTGTGTTTATCTATTATAGTACCTTGTAGAATCACAATATTTAACACTCCAGTGTTGGAAATCCAAAAAGATTTTGATAAACTGTCTTTGGTCAAGAATTCTGTATGTATGAACACATCAAATAATTCCAGAGATACAAATTAATCCTTTAGAATCCAACTGAACTGAAGAAAAGTTAACTTGGATTCAAAATCTGGCTACATCAAAAGAAAATGACTGAAAGTCCCCAAATTGCAAAATCATGAATGGGTGGGGGAAGGAGCCATGTGATCATTTAAAACAAATATGTATCAAACAGTTGCATGTGCAATAACTAACAAAAAAAAAAAAAAGAATTGTTGATGCATGCATTGTCTGGTGATGACCACATTATATTATATACTAAATTTTTCTGGCAACCCCCTCAAAAAAACTATGAGACTATTTGCTCTAATGAGATAGAGACTTACATGGAAAGGGCAATAACTCTAAGAAACATTGTGAGAGCCAAGAGTTTTTCATAAAAAATTTAGGTGATGACCATAATGTTTACCAGTAAAAAAATATTTTATAAAATGCACAGGACTAACCACATTAATGAAAATATGCCAGATGGACAGATGGATGGTTTGACACAATAACTACTACACACCCAAACATCATTAAACTTTCGTATAGTATGAATATTCCTCCATGTTTGTTTGTATCCCCCTACCAATTTAAAACGCAAATAGCACAAAACGATAAAAGATGCACAGAACTTAGTTCATTAAGTGATTTATAATTTCAAACCTATGTCAGCGTGGGGTGATGTGGCCCAAACAAAATTATGATCTGTGTGTTTCATTCCAAATGTAAGTTTTCAGTGTAAAAAAGATTACCCTGCTTGCCAATCACATCGTCAAATCAAGCAAAAGAATAAAATGACTACAAATTTTCACATGGATTTAACAAGCGGTCTAATTTTCTATGTTCACGTGTGCAAAGTGATATAACTTTAAACTCTCAATACTATGGTGATTTATGGAATTATTCAGTAGTTATCAAATAGGATGAAGGAAAACAGACTCGCCCACTGTGTACACAATAGGCACTGTGTTAGTATGGAAAGTCCATTGAGCATGAAAGGCACAGACAATGCCAGTGCTAGGACCACTCTGGTCAGATTCAGTTTAGAAATTATTAATCAATCAATGAATTGACTAAGTTATGCGCATTTTTTATCACATTAAAAATTTCTGTTCTTGAAATCGGTAGTGGGTACAAATTTGGGAGGTATATTTAGACTATATTAAAATCTTAGTTTGATTCAACAAAATCATTACATGACTTTGTTTTTGCTAGAGATTGTAACCTCCAAAATATGTTACTGTCAAAAATGGTGACAGATAGTGAGATAAAACTCTTTACTTATTACTTCTGCATGGTGTGAAATGAAGAATCTGTGTGATTTTTAACATAGCCTTAACAATTTTCAGTCATATAATTACAATGTCTGCAATGTGACAGTTTATAGTGATGTCTAGAACTGGGGCATCATGCCGCAGACATTTAGCATGATGTCCCACCCAGTCATATTATCCAGACACCATACCAACCAGTCCTAACACTAACGTCTTAATCCTGAGAGCCTAGTGAGGCAGCTGTTAGTACCATTTTTGTAAGTCTTTGGCATGACTCAGATATAATCTATGACCTCCCATATCTGAGGCAGAATGAATAATTTAGTTAATGTCATATTAGCAATAAGTCGTTAAAATGCAACAAAAGAATAATCTGTTCATGATTGGTTGACAAACAAATGGAATTTAACTACCTTCTTCATGTTTCATGTATGAATTTTTGGCATTAACCTCACAAAATTAAAACGTAACTGCAAACATGCATTCAACTGACACAAAACATGATTAAAAAAAAGCACAAAATGCTATGCTTAAATTGTTAAACATTCCTCCTTGAAAAAAAATGAACTTGACGGTGTCACTGCCCGAAAAAGCAACATGTATGTCTTGCATTTCAAGGCAAAACAAAAATATTTTCTTCTTTCCCATGCTTGAAACCAGAATTCCTACAATTACTTCATCAGTTTATGGAATGTGAGCAGAGTCAGATATAAGCCATACCTTTGACACATATAATCTAGCACAAGAGCTATTTTCATATTCTTTGTCAACACAATATTTCAAGCTTTTTAATATCTAAAATAATTGATGTGGTTAAAGAAGTAGGACACTTAGGACTTTACTGGTACTAGAAAAATAATGAAAATTTAATACATCTGTCGCAAAAAGAAAAATAATGCTTAGAAAATAAAAACAAATGCAATGATGGAATCATCAGAAATATCTACAAATTTTGTTTTCTACAATCCAAGGGAGGCCAAGAGGTGGAGTGATCTGAAGGACTCACCATTACAGATCACTGCCATCTCACCTCTGTCTGCATGGGTTCAAGTCTTGGATTAGGTCAATGTGGGTATGTGAGAAAGCTTGCCAGCAGCTTCTTGTGGGTTGATGGTTCTTACCAGGGTTTCCTGGGTTTTTCCACCACCATTTATACTGGCCATGATGTATAGCCTACCCTGAACTGAAAAATGGTGATAAATCCAACAACATCAACTATAATCCAAGGGGCTGAAACTAGTCATCTACTTGTACTCCTAAAAGACCTTACAAAATATCACTTGCAATCTCAATCAAAGTACATGGTGATCAGGTTAAAAGGAGAATCTACTGATAGACAGAATACATGGACAGCAAGAACAAACAAAATAAAATATGTAAAAAAAAGTATGAATATTAAAAACATCATATTCTTTTAAAAAATATGAATATAAAACTTATACGATTATCATCCTGGAATTTCATCTATGCTTAACTCCCTTGAAATGAAAAACAAGCATGAAATTTAAAACCAAGGAAATTAACTCAGTTGAAATGACACAACAAGCATGAAATTTAAAAACAAGGAAATTAACTCAATTGAAATAACACAAGTATGAAATTGAAAAACTATGAAATTTAAAAACTATGAAATTAACTCCCTTAAAATGATGCACAAAACATAATAATTTAAAACTACGAAAAGTCGCAGTAACAAGTAACAAACAAAAAAAAATTATACTAAAAGTTTGGCAAGTTACAACAACAAAATCAAAGATTTGCTACAAGCATGAAAACAAAGGGCAACATTGAGTTTGTGATTTCTCTAGAAAACTGATCTTATTATCTGTAGTAAATAAAACGTAGAATTTCTTACTTGATTTTAATTGTCTTCAAATCTACAAATCCACCAGTCTTCATTTTGAATGGATCTTCAGCAGTCTGTAATAAAATTAAAATACCATAGGCATGTAAAGTGTACTAAACATACATGCATATACAAGTATGTGACTTTCAAAAGCAAAACCTATATGACTGTTTATTGAAACTGCTGTCTTCTGGAGCAGATAAGATGCCTTTACAAGAGATAACAGACTACATAATCTTAAACTGTTAATTTAATAGCTGGCAAGAAATTGGGATATTTTTGGCAGCATCACTCTTCCATGTTTACCACAAGACCAAGCAAATGTTATTTATCTTGGCTGATGGTAATAATGTAATTTAATGTAATAAGGTAATAATGTATTATAATGGTAATAATGTAATTTATGTCTAATTACATCAGTGGAAAAATACTTATGATAATTCGAAATCAACCAATTTACTGATTTACATAAAATACCAAATGCATTTACTTTGCTACCTATACCACAACACGTGCCAATATATTAATTCCTATAACATAAAATTGAAACACAATGTGTTGTGACTGCTCCAGTGGCTTAGTGGTTAGTGCATCCACCTTGGATGCAAGGAGGTTGTGGGTTCAATCCCCCGCCTAGTCATACCAAAGACTTATAAAAATGGTACTAACAGTTGCCTCATTTGGTGCTAAGCATTAAGAGGTTATTATTATGACTTGTAGGTGTCTGGATAATGTGGGGCATCGTGCTACATGTCTGTGACATGATGCCCTAGTGCTAGATATCACTATAAATTGTCACACTGCAGCCATCATAGCAATATGACTGAAAAATTGTTAAAGCTACATTGAAAATATCACCCACGCAGGAGTCCTCCGTACGCACGTTTTTTTGGAGTGGGGTGGGGGGCTTTTTCTTTGCTTTTTTCTTTTGCAAACAGGATAGTTTCACGGCACAGTAAATATGTTCTAATCACTATGAAAAATGAGGTAATGCTTTTATTTGAGTTTGTTGCTGACTTTCTTTGAGCAAAGATCGTCGGCTTGCTTTCATGATGGTGCATTTGTTATTGAAAGGCATCGCTAAAGGCTCTAGATGAAGGACCTAACAAATATCCGTTTGTTATTGCTGCAGCAACATCAGATAATTGTAGAACATTGAGAGAGATTTGTTTTATATGTTTAGTATATATCAGTGCTTCAAAGGTAATCGGTTTTCTTTGAAGTGTCAGCAAAACAATTTTTTTCTTCCATCTGGTTTTTTTTAAAAAAATTAGTGTCATCTGGTTGACTGTACTCATTTCACGTGTCTGCCTTCAGAGGTGTTGGATTTTAAATAGTCAGTTGCATGGTTATTTTGATTATAATACAGCATACAGTAAAAAAGACCAGATATCAGCATAAGCGGATTATGATATAACAGTGCATTGTTATATCCAAGTTCGCTGCTTCCTGTCATGGTGCCTTTGATTTTCTCTACTCCAAACGCAAGACTGTATATACAGGTTTTATCAGCCAAAATTCGTGTCGCCACAAATATCACCAGATGGTATTTATTTTGTCACCAAAAAGGAAAACAGAATCGCAATTTTCTACATTGGCGAAGCCCCGTGATCCTGTAATTGATTTCATTTCCGATTGTAGCTGTATAAATATTGCATGTGAACTCGAAACCAAGACACATTAAGACTTGGACAAAATGCTATTTGCAAATTTGGACAAGTCTTTTGGGGTTAAACGAAAAAATGATGAAGACTTAAATGAGATTCAGAACTGTGCTTAAGTTACTAGAACTGATATAGTGGAATATTCTGCGCATGGCTTTGAAAATATGTAATGTTTATGCATCAGGCTATGGAAATGAAATACATTACTTTGGAATCTTTCTGTCTGCATTTCAGCCCAAAAATAATTAATTTTTTTTTTATACCAAAAAGGCACGTTATTGAATAATTACAGAAATGACGCATTGTTGTGCAGAATTACCAGTCACGCCGAATAAGCTGATACAGTTGTACATGTTAGTGTTGGGGGAATTAAACACCATAGCAACCAACACTTCTTCTAATCTGCAAAGTTAAAAAAAAAATGGGATGGGACTGCAACTTTTGCTGGTGGGACTCCTATTTTTACCAAAATGGGAGTCCTGGACTCCTAGTTTTAAAATCCTAGTGAGACCTCTGAGAGATCCACTGAAATATATTTAATTACAGAGAATTACAATCTGAAAAAGAAGAAAAAGAGAGACAAGAAAGGGAAAAAGAAAAAACCAGTATTCCTTCAATTGACACTTGTAAAGGTCAGGTCAGGTTTTTGATGAGGTCACTTTTAATCTTGGTTTAGATCAATCAGAAGGTATTGATCATAGTGATCCTCTTTTGACAACTCATTCTCTTTATTCTAATCAGGGTGATGAATTTGAGAATGGTGTTATAGAAGGCAGTATTCCTTCAACTGGTGCTTGTATAGGTCAAGTTTTTGATGAGATCACTTTT
The DNA here is from genome assembly GCA_030141615.1 of Unio pictorum. Lineage (NCBI taxonomy): Eukaryota > Metazoa > Mollusca > Bivalvia > Unionida > Unionidae > Unio > Unio pictorum. Next base: position 42,101,157 of record JARLTB010000021.1, read on the forward strand.
ACTCTTGGTTTAGATCAATCAGAAGGTATTGATCATAGTGATCCTCTTTTAATAACTCATACTCTTAATCACGGTGATAAACAACAGTCACTTGTCGTTGAACAGGAAAAAGATCCTGAGATCTCCTGTTTGTATCAAAGGGTCATAAATGAGACTGAAGTCACTGAAGTTCCTGTCTGTTATTTCATTAAAAATGGAATTCTTATGAGAAAATGGAGACCTCCCGAGGTACCTGCTGGTGATGAATGGTCAGTGAACTATCAAATAGTAGTTCCAAAACCTTACAGACAGGAAATACTTAATCTGGCCCATGAAACTCCTTTGGCTGGTCATTTAGGGATTAATAAAATGTATCACAAGATCTTGACTCACTTCTATTGGCCAAAAATCAAAAGTGATGTTGCCAAATACTGTAGATCTTGTCATACTTGGCAAATGGTAGGAAAAACCAATCAGAAGATATATAAGTCTCATCTGCAACCTATTCCTGCCTTTGATAAATCATTTGGTAGAATTATGGTAGATTGTGTAGATTCCTTACCCAAGACCAAGTCAAGTAATCTATTAAAGTTAAAAATGAAACTATGGTTTGAAAGAACTGAAAGGGAGAGAACTTTTGAGTCTGATAATGGAGTTGTGTTACTCCTGTTCATTCTTCTTACTTTACTTCAAATTAGATATTACGGCCCTTACAAAGTTAAGAAGAAAATGAATTAGTTAAATTATAGTAATAGTGCTCCTGGGATCTAAATTAATTATAGGAGTACCAGTATATTGAAAGAGATAGCCATGTTAAATATGTAATTAATTTAGTGGTACCTGTCCCACTTAGTGAAGAAATATCGTCGGATTCTACTGACATTGGAGCGACGAATTGTTGGAATTCAGAAATTATGAAAAATCTAGACCAGAAACTTTCACATTTGCAAGTGCAAGAAAGAAATGAACTGAAAGTTATTATTACTACATGAGCACTTATGTCCAGATATTCTTACAAGGACAAACAAAATTTTCATGACGTTGAAATTGAAAATTCCAAACAGCATCCAAGCTGGACGAGTCCACTCAAACAGGAATTCTTGAAAAAGGAAGTTCAATATTTGCTGGAGAATGATTTTATCGAGCCCAGTAAAAGTGATTGGAGTTCACCATGCATACTTGTTTCAAAACCAGATAAAACTTTCCGTATGTGTACTGATTAAAGGAAGGTGAACAGAGTGACAAAAACAGATTCATTCCTATTACCAAGAATTGACAATTGTATTGATAAAATTGGGAATGCCAAGTATGTCACCAAATTTTGACCTTCAGAAAGGATTTTGGCAGATTCCACTACGGAAAGAGCAAAGGAAAACTCGACAATGTGACTCCAGAAGGACTCTACCAATATAATGAAAGTCCATTTCAACGTCTCATAAAAATGATCATCACTGGTCTAGAAAATTGTGACGTCATCATCTACAGCGATACCTAGAGAGAACATCTAGCAACACTTCGAAAATTCTTTGACAGACTCACTAATGTATGTTTGACAATTAATTTGTCTAAAAGTGAGTTCTGCTTTGCTAGTGTGCCTTTCCTAGGACATTTTGTGGGACATGGACAAGTTAAAAGGTTAAGGCTATTTCTAGATACTATAATTTGCAGTCGCTCTTTCCCGTGTATAACAATTCATTATACTGTGTAAATTATACTAGTTCTTTTAATTTCAGATGTAAATTGGTTTGTGATAAAAAGAAAGTTTTATCATATAAACCTTTCTTTTTATTTTATGGGGGAAGGTGTTACGGCTATTGGATTTAATTTATTTATTTTTTATTGTTAAATCCAAATTTGTCATTTAGGGTTTAATATTTATTCATTAATTGGGAGATTTTTTCTAGAAAATTCAGGTTGACCTAGACTCTAGTTGTAAACAGGCTGACCTTGGCTTGGTTACCTCTTTATCTGACCTTGCTTTAGATTGATAAACAGGTCTTTAATATTATTGGTTAATTTCAAGGACAACTTTTTATTTTTAGTAATTAGTGGCTGATTTTTCTTCTGGTTCATTCTCTCAGTACGTGACTTGGTGAAGGTAGCTTCTTTCTATGACCTTCCAGAATCACATGATTCCTTTTTGTTTACGAGGGAATTACATATATATAGCTGTGTTTTGGAAGCTAACATTAGTAGAATTTTGGGCTTTAAAATGAACAGTTGTGTATTCATGTTTGAGTTATAATTTTTATTATCTTGTTCTGGACTTTGTGTCAATTCATTGAAGAAAGAGGATTTATTATCTATCTGGAGGAGAAAACATGTGCTCATAATTCATTTGGATGATAAATTAAACAAGAACTGCATCACGTGACATTGTCAGCCATTTTGGATTACATCGTCAAGATTTGAACCTGGAACTATTAGAACATTTATCAGGACTCTTGCAATTCCATTAGTGGATTATTTTTGTGAATTCTATATTGGATTAATGTTGGATTTGATTCTCTAAAAATGTAAGTTTATTTATTTTATGAAAATAATTGTACTAAATAAATCATTGTTAAAGTTTTACAAGCTTGTTAGTTTTCACTGTTTCTGTGTTGCTGCTTATTTGAGCCTGAGCACGTAACATCATACAAAATAAATTATAAAACTAAAATTATCAAGCAAAGCTGCACAAAGTCAAAGATGAGAGTGTTTTGATTAACTGCTGTCACAATGCCCAGTTGTCTATTAAATAGACAATCATTGGCATTCAAATTACTGAGAGAGTATAAATTTACACAAACTCATACAGAGATCCGTAAAACAACTTAATAAGATTTTTTTTCACCAAGTTTGGACATGACGTGTCGTAACTGTTGCTCCCCAAAATCTGATAAATTTTAAGCCGCTTACATCTGTTTTCCAGCATATTTGACCTTGTAAGAAAAGTACATCAGTTGATCTACTGTTATGTCTTGGATTCTTGAAATAAAGTGGCACAGCAGGAAAAATAGCTGACATTTTTCTGCATTATGCAGTGTTAGTTTTATGATATCCATACACTACCCATTTACAGTAGCATGATGTCACACAAAGTATATGTTCTTTTGCTGACTAGAATAATGTATGCCCACACTATCACAATAATTTTTCTGTGTAAGCAACCAAAGGTGTACAGAAGTTTTGGTCAGTCAAGATAGAAAGAATTATAAAGTTATAAACTTGTGAATGAGTTCAACTGACATGCTTTAAGTTCATGCAGAGATAGTTCAAATGTCACATCTAAATGCAAGAGACTGAGGTTTCTCCAGTCCCTCATATTCAAGCTGTAAAAGAAGTTTAAATTTATATCCCATATATAACTGTGGATGTCCCAGACATTCAAAAATGTAAAAGTTAAAGGAACCCATGTTATCATATCACTGTATTCGGGAAATAATACCAAACACCATCTTTTCAGGACTTATAATACTCATCTGAAACAGTACATTATTAATTTATTGGTCTTCCTTGCTACCCAATGATATTATGTTACATTCAAACTTTAGATTCCCGAACTGAAAGACTGAAATTGGTTAAGTATTAAAAATACTGAAAGAAATTAAGTGCTCAATAATATGAACATTTTTTGATACATATCAGATGTAAAATAAAAAATATACAAAATTCATAAAGAAAATAAATACCCCTTCAATTTCTTCTGTCTTGGTAATCTTTTTACCGAGTGCAAGACCAACTGCATTCACTCCCTTGGGCCTTTCTCTTAACTTCTGTAACACTCTGATGTCTTCAAGCTTAGCTCTATATATATATATATATATATATATATATATATATATATATATATATATATATATATATATATATATATATATATATATATATATACACACACACACACACACACACACACACATGCATATATAGTTAAGTGTGTAGGCTCTAACAAATAGTTTATTTCCCTGGAATAATATTGTACAAATGGAATAAGAACTTAACAGTTTTAAGAATCAAATAAAAAAAATAATCCAAAAATAATCCACAAATTAAATTACAAAAGTTCCAGTAATGAAATGTTCTAATAGACTCAAGTTTGAATCCTAGAAAATCCTAGATGGAAGAAGATGACATATGGTACAGTCTGAACTGTGTTTATCTACAGTTCCTTTTATAATCACAAGATATTAACACCCCGGCTTTGGAAATCTAAATAAAATTGTTTTGGTACAAGAATTCTGTATGAGCACATACAATATTTCCAGAGAAATGAACGAATCTTTTAAAATCCAACTGATCTGAAGAAAATATAACTCAAAGAACTAGCTACAACAGAAGAACTTGATATCAAATGTAAAATGTCCAAAATGGAAAATATTTCACTAAAACAAAGATTATATCATGCCGGTATTCTAATATGCAGATATTTTTAAAATCCCCAAAATTGCAAAATCGAGAGAAAAAAAGAGGGGGGGGGGGAGAGGAGTCATGTGATCATTTATATCACATATTCCTAACATGACCCGGATGAGAACCAATCATTTTACTTCAAGAATAAAAAGTTTACTTCCTAATTCACTAGTCCCATCTTGACCTTGACAACAACCAATCATTTTAAAATTAAAATAAATCCTGTTTACGTGGTGGCCACTAACTCTCCCATTCTCCAACTGTAAATATATTTCCTCTTTTTCTAACTGTATTTTTTCTTTTTGTAATTCCATTTGTCTTTCTTTTTCTTTTCCTTGTGCTTGCATTTGTTTTTGTTGTAACTGTATGTCTTTCTCTCTTTTACTTGAAGTTTGAGATTCCTTAACTTTGCATACCAGGGCTCAGCAACATGGAACAATTTGCCCATTGAAATTAGATACAAAGACACAGTGATCCCTTTTAAGATTGCTCTTAAAACTCACCTTTTTTGAGTGCAAGAATAAACATTAAAACCTAAAAATGTTCCATATCTTTATTATTTTCAGCATTTATTATGTTTTCCAATTTCATGTTTTTTATTGTATTTTTGTGTAATTATATCATTATAGATGTTGTTAAGCGCATATAGCTTCTAAAGATTAGGCGCTATACAAAGTCCTTATATTATTATGTATTAAATCAGATATATACAACAATACCAGTTGTTGTTGTAGGGTTTAACGCCATATTTCTGCACACGATAGACTATACATGGCCGCCAGTATTAATGGTGAAGGCAGAACCTGGGGAAAACCCAGGAAAGAACCACCGACCCACAAGAAGCTACTGGCAAGCTTTCTATCATACCCACATTGGCTGAATCTGAGACTTGAGCCCACGCAAGCAGAGGTAAGATGGCAGTGATCCGCAATAGAGAGTGCTTTAGACCACTTGGCCAATCAGGGTAATGGCAAATAAGCATGTTTACTTAACATGTATTGTTCTAATTAACCTTATTCTGAGCTACTTAATTTTTCATTCATTTTTTATACTGTGGCTTGTCCTTTCATCATTGATTATCTGTACTTCCAAAGAAATGAGTTAGAAAAGTGGCTGTTAATTTTAAAGTTCCAAACTGTATTCAAAAGACAGGTAGTCTTCAAACTCAACTAGGAATTAAGTTTTAAAGAGTAGTTTTTATTAAAATACTGTTGCACAATTTTTTTTATAATACCATTAATTTTCCCAATCTATTTTAGCTTTTGTGATGAAATTTTTCACAAACTGTCATTTTCCATCAAACTCTATCAGCAATTTGTTATTGCTCTACCAAATGTGCAACACTGTAACACACAGAAGTAGATTCATCGTAAGTGTGCAACACAAGTGACATAACACATTAATTTTCCAATGAGAGAGTGTCTGATTGTAGGTACACCAAGAAGGGTATGGGGGAATACAGTGAAATTTTATATGAATGCTATAAAGAAATAATGTTTCAAATGAAATGATGGGTATCAGTCTAAATGGAGTTAATTTCTGTAAAGGCGAAAAGTATGTGACTTTACGGTGAAACTGATGACTCTTCAGGATATCATAGAATAAAACAACAAGTAGGTCTTTGTTAGAGACCAATGCTGTTAGGCTGTATTCCAAACTGAAGTTCTGACTATTGGACTCCTCTATTAATTAATAAATTTATTTCGACTGACCTTGGAATGGGGATGGTAATTAAAATTCATCTTCTTTTGACATATAACATTAAATCCTTCAGAACACTCACTTTATAGTAATAATGGGGAGGTAAACTCAGCGTAAAACTACAATAAGGCATTAGGCCCAAAAGCATTGGTCTCTGTCAGAAAATAAAGTAGATCTACTTGTTGGTCTAACTGTAGTCCTACGTGTAAGACCTCAACGATGTGTAGCATGTTTTGATGTTGACTAACATCGTAATAAAAGTCAAATTTTCAGGAATATCTCAAAAAAATGGCAACCAATAACAATACTTTTCTAATGTCACAGTGTTCCAGTCAGACTTTATTTACTCTTTTCTCTAATAAATTCAAATTCTCACAAAAAATGAACCTGTTTTCAAGTTTTGTTGGCCTATATTTCAGTTGGCTGTAAAGCAATGAATGCTGACTGAAATCAGATTACTGCATTTACCACATATGTTGGGACACAAAAAAAAAAATCTTTTTTTGTCCCCAAAAATTATGGAGAATTTTTTTAAACCTACATCATGTGTCCCTAGACAAAGGAAATGAAATAAACTGTGTTCAATTTGTGCTGCCCCCTCCCAGCCACAACCAGCCACACTGCATGTTATAATAAAATAGATAAATAAAATGCTAAATTGATAATAAAATGAAAGAAACTAACCTTGTATTGTTATCATTTATTAACTTTTTGGGTCGACAATAGCATATTATTAATGGAAAAATATATCCATGAACTCTGTATAAGTAGCGCATACATCAAAAGTGTTATTGCTTTCATCAGACAACAAAAAACATTGGTGAGTGATATAAATATTGAGAAACGAATCATGTTTGATTGTCCTCAAAGGTTTAAATGTTATGAGAATGAAAAGTGGATCCTGCAAAATCACAAACAAATGAGAAAGAGAGAGTGAGAATTATCAACCCCGTTGCACAAAAGCACCTGCCATTCATGAGTGACATGACGAGAGGTACAAAAAAATCACGTGTGAGTACAAATGATTCCATAGGTTCCAAAAAGTATTATACTCTAAACCAGTTTGTTTCAATTATAACTACAGATGGCATATAAATAAAAGCCCAGGTGTTGAATAAACACAATTTGTAACAGCCATACACTCATTGTTTGAACTTACCAGTAGGATATAAAATACAAAGGTTAATTTATTACAAAGCAAGGAAGCAGACTTTGCATTCCTTTTAGCGTGGAGATTTCTTGTTTTAACTAAACATATGTACACAAAATTGGCCGACATGTAGAAGCCAACCTTGATTTCTTTCTATTGGTTTTCACTGGGATTTTGAAAATAAATAGAAAAAATGGAACACTTTGAAATGATAACTTCTCACACATTTACACAAAAAGTGATTCCTCATTGTTTTCATGTACATAGCATATATAAAGGGGCAAAAAAATATATATATAAAAATAAACCACATGATATAGATCTCCACTATTATGGATAAGTTTGTAGTGCGATACTCAAGTAGTGAAGAGGTCTTGCCTCGTGCATGGAAAAGAAAATGATTTGCCTAAAGCTTCACCTAAGAGGCCCACAGGTTGATCAAAAAAGCATTCTAGAGAGGAGCAGTGTGATGTAATGGAAAATGAACCAGCTTCAAAAAGACACAAAATTGGAGACACCAGTCAGGAGAGAGATGATGCCAACATAATGATGTCTGGCAAGAGCATTATAAATGTTTTACATGAAAGCATGAAGAGGATGTTATATATTTCTCAAAATTGCATGGAATTCTTTTAACAGCAAGACATTACAAAATCCCTAAATCAACCATTGCAAATTGGTCAAAAATAGATTTTTCTCAATAGCTGAATGAATGGGGACATTTGGCAAGGAGTGGGAGACCAGTATCATATGGCAATGAGTTTGATGGAAAAATTGCAAAGTGGGTTCATGTCCAACATGATCTGCAGATCCCTGTTAGTGTGGACACTATATGTCCTTATGCCAAGGAATTTGTGTAAAGTAAACATCCAGAAATTTAGTTTCAAACCAGTAGAACAACAGGTTTTTTTTTAAAGTGACACAACGTTGTTCATTTATTCATGGACAATGATGGCACAGGGTCTCCCAGATGATTGGAGAAGAACATAAAATTATTCCACAAATTCAAAAAGTACAAATGAGAAGGAGACAATTTCGAAGAGAAGATGATAATTAACATGGATGAAATTCATATGTACTTTGATCTTATTCCCAAATGAACTGTCGAAAAGGTGTTAAAAGTGTGAGAATTAGCACAACTGGTACGGAAAAAAAGCATCTAACCCTAACAGTTGCAGTTTCTGCAGGAGATGTGTTGCTACCAATTATATTTTCTTGTGATGCGAGAGAGCTAAAAGATATTCAGGCACCAAAAGGATGGATTGTACGTGTGCAGGAGAAGGGTTGGGTTGAGGCGATGCTGCAGTTGATTAAAGAGATATGTCTCAAGTATACAGGAAAGTAACGATTTTTTTTAGTGTTGGATTCATTTTGGGTGCATATTACAGATGCTGTAAAACAGGCTTGGAGAAGCAGTAACACTGTGTCAACAGTTATTCCTGGAGGATGCACTTCCAAGCTACAGCCACTAGACATCAGTGTAAATAAACTGGTCAAGTCCGACATGAGAAAAAACTGGACATATTTTATTTGTAAAGCAGCAGAGGGCCTTTCCAAGGAAAATCACAACACCTCTATTATTAAGAGTGCAGATAAACAGTTGTAGACTGGATTGCGAAAACAGTCAAATCACTTTGAGACAAGCCTTATCTGTTCCAAAAATCATTTAAAGTTAATGGTATTAACAATAATTTTAATGGATGTGAGAAATATCATAAGAGATACTGAATGTAATGGCAGAAATAGTGAAGAGGACGAATTTGATGGATTTGAGCCTGAGGAGGTTGAGCGGGCAATATAGAATGTGGACAGATTGAAAGATTTAAATTAAATATATTAGTTAGCATTCAAGCTTGTTCGGCAGTACATGGATTATGTTAGAAATGTTCATTTTCGGAATTAGTATGTTTATCAATCACTTTGTACTGTTACTATTTACCGGTATCTCTCTATCTTTCTTACTCTCTCTAAATATATTTTTATCTAATTACAATGAATAGTTCATACTGTGCTCAATAACAATTATTTTGCCAAAATAAGTAATGTAACAAGCATGAACAGCAAATAAACCTTGGTATTTAATATATAAAAACCGCTGAAGCATAAATTAGAATAGAAAAAGTTGAACTCATTCTCATAGAAGCAAATGATTCATTCTTACTTAAGCTCTTGTCCTTGGCAAATTTGCAACTAGGAAGAAAAATAAAAACAAACAACTCTCACATTGTTCTCTTTGTTAAAGGTTTCGTTAATAAAACTTACGTTTGACTGCATTTTCCGACATGTAATTTTTAAATGATGTAGAAAGTGTCCCACAACTTATGACTTGAAAATAACGATGTGCCCCAGAACATACAGTGCACACAAAAAATACTTTTAAAATAAATGTATGGTGTCCCAACAAATAGTGTCCCAACATATATGGTAAGTTAAAATATTATTCTTTAATTAATTGAATTAAAAATAAATTGAGCCTTTTGGAATTGTAAACAAAGTTTTGTTTCATTCAAGAAATATATCCCTCACATGAACCTACTTTGGTATACCGAGAAATCTACTACATAAGCATAATCATGTTCTGAAATAAGTTTGGCTTACATGATAAAATAAATGTGCATGGTTATACTAACATTACTGTGTCCACCATGACAGATAATGCGATACTCTCTCCATGACTACTTTCTATATAAGACTTGCCAGACCATATCTGGATATTCTACACTATGTTATTATCAATTCAGTGGCGAATAATTGCTTCGTGGTGGAATTTCAAAATTACTAAAAAACTGTATTTACTTTTAATGCGCAGAATTTCTAACTCAAACTGCACCATATTTTTTACTGCGATTTGTTTATGTTTCCAAATAATGTCTTTACATGGCACACAAACAAGCGAGGCTGAGAACGGAAGTAATCATTATTTGAATATGGTGGACGATCTAAATGAAATTATCGGATACGAAAAATAGACAAGATTGTACACCTATTTCTACAATGATTTGCAATAATTATGGTATTAAATAAAAGGACTACTCAAATTCTTTCATTATATGCAAGGAACATGTTCAAATTGTTGATATCATGCTAAAAAAGTATCGGGTGTGAATCACACCCAGCTTGATCCATTGACACATATATGATTATTTTAGTACCCCGTCCATGAGTTAGGAGTAGGAAACTAATATTAGTACTATTATTTGGGCACTCAAACATAAATAACATGTGATACGTCTTACATGTAGGACCAGTCTAATCATATAAATTAAAAGTTCAATGATATCGGTGTGCAAGTCATACAAAGATATACTATACTCAATCGTTCGTTGACTAAGTGATATAAAAGTAATTATAGTGAATTTATAAACAACAATTTCATAAGGAAAATAGAAGAAGAAAAATAACGTTGACTTTTTTTGTTTTTGTATACACCGAAATTACGTTACTGTAACAAAATTGGTAAACAAATGAAACGGTTCGACAAAAATCATGAAACAAGAGTTATCTGGTCCAGTGAATAGTCATAAAAAGATAACGTTTTGGGAAGTAAATTAATTTGGGCCTAACACAACAGTGTCGTCTTCAGAATCATCGTCCTCGTCTGAAGAAGGTTTCCTTTTACGGATATTTTTAGATATTCTTTTCGTGAATTCTGCCATGGCTGTTATTGCAATCGGAATATCTTGGGCAATATCTCAAGCAAGGAACCTAGACCTCATATGATTTCCGGCACATGGACATAGACCACAATTAATTTTACTATATGTTCTCTACATATATTTCTCAGTAATGACCTTTCCACAGTGTGACAATCAATACAAATTATATGTTAATCTAAAATACCTCCAAAGATGACTTCACGGTGAAATTCTTGTCAAGGGTTGATCGGCATTTTTTTGAGCTGCTGCACTGTAAACAGAACAGCATGTACACAGACCACATATTTCACTTCCGGATCATCACCAAGGCCTTATTACTCCATGTGCACTGTCGCCAAATTACACACCGACAACCATTCTCTCTGCTCATATTCTCAAGAATGAACAATTACCTTTAGATCCCTACCAAATATGTATCAATATAACTCTTCTATCACCACCAAAAGGAGAGAGGAAAAAATGTTCTAAAAATAGACTGGAACTACATTCGTTGGGTACTGAACTGGAAGTATTAATTGTGGTGTGATTCCACATAGTATCATGGTAGGCCAATACTAGGACAGTCTCGCTGGATCGTAGTCTGGTTCCCTGCATGAAAAATTAACTAATGATTTTTGTTGAATGATGATTGTAAGATTCTGACTGAGGTATTAAAGTTAATTCCTTATGCAACTAGTGGCTTTTATACTGAATCAACACTGCCACCAACCCCTCTTTTTTTCTTCTTCATTTTTTACAGGAAAGAGCTATTTTGAATATTTTCCTGTGACAAGACAGCTAAAAGAATCAGTATGTGCCTCATACATGAATAAAGTTCACTAGTACTGTAACACATTAGCATACTTTTCATCACCCTTCAACCATCTAGATTTTTCGAAATTTACCTCTGAAGAAAACACATGTAAACACACCAGCCAATCTGGCGGCTCATTTGAAGCCAAAGTTACGCATTTGATCACCAATGCTAGTCTAACTGTGACAGGCAGTCACCAACAAGTCAACCAGTTTATAAGTCTAACTGAAAGTAAATATAAACCACATTACAAATTTAGCTTATGTGTGAACTGAAATTGCTAGGATTGTGATAATTAGGCTCATGCCTTCTACCTTAAATATAAGGTCAAAAACAGAAACTATCCAGTGAGATACAAGTTAGGCGAACGCCGAGCCATATTATCACGTGATCAAAACAAATTTCCTCGTATGGAAAGATCTAGTTATCTAACCGCGGCACATTTATTCCTTTAATATTCTCTTTCTTAATGATACAATATGAACATTACTAATACTTTTGATTTGAATTAAAGCAGTCGTTATAATGTGTTGAAGCTTAACCACAAATTCGTCATATAATTATTTGTTACGATTATTTCTACTATAGGCGAAGATGAAGGATAAAGGTACACACAACGGAATTTTGATAATATTGCACTTTTTACACAGCGTCATCTGAGAGATTCCCTCTCCAATCGATTCCTTTATAAATTTTACGTCGAAAGTGATATGATGTGATGTACGAGAGCCTAAATATAGCCAAAAATTAAGACAAAAATTATTATTGAACCCTTTGTTCCGAGAAGATGATAGTACTGATTGCTTTGCAAATGTTGCTTACTTCCAATTAAGCAATCTAGTATATTCTAGTTGCAAGAAGCTCCTTGATTAATTTAATATTGATATGATATCTCGTTGTAGATGACACCTCAGACTTAGCCAAATATTACGATCGAAATAGCAACCCTATTTGACGACAGGGAGAATGTGATGATATTTGGTCCTATATTGTACATTCCAACTTTGTCATGTAATTTGTAAATTATTCCATTTGCAACCAATCCATTGATATCTTTTACATCAAAATTGATTGAAGGCGACAGATGGCAGCTTTCGCTAGCCAAAGATTAAGACCAAAATACTTTCTCTTTTATCAAGGCGGTTGTTTGAAAGGTGGGGGTGGGGTGGGGGTCCTGGAGTGGATTGTCTTGGCAAAAGAAAATGATTAAATAAAACTACACTAGCATGCCAAATTTGGAATAAAATTTTCATGGTATGAAATTTAAAAAATTAACATTCACATGTGTAAATGAGAACTTTAATACTATTATATGTTTAAGTAATTCATTTAATTTAATTAATTTTAAAAAAAATATAGCAGCACAATACAGTTCGTATTATGCTGATGCAAGTAACCTGCCTTTCCTAATAACACACAATGAATATAATTTATGTAAAATATCAGTATCAATGTAAACTTTTTAAGTATTTTCATTAGCAAGAAATTCTAACATTACTCCACCCAAACTTAAGTCTAGGAACCCTTATCCCACAAAGGCTGTTTGATGGTAATTTTAGCTCCAACTCCCAGTTTAGAGGGTGTGATTTGGATGTTTAACGACGCTATACCAATTTTTCAGTCATATCGCCTTGATATCTGCAGTGTGGTAGTGTACAGGCTATCATTGGGGCATCATGCCGCAGACATGGAGTATGATGTCTCACCCATTCACATTATAATGACACAAGACCGACCAGTCTTAACACTAACCTCTTAATGCCGAGTGTCCAATGAGGCAGCTATTAGAACTCATTGTTTAATAATTTGGCATGAAGATGGTTGATGTTGTGTTTAATGTTTGTCAGAATCTGGATTGTAAAAAACAATACATCAGTATCAATTTACACTTGATCAAGGAATCAGTTACAGATCTAACTTTTAGATGAAGTAATCACAGAAACACTTATTTGACAAAATATCGTCACCACACCCCTCTTTTATATTTAAGAGATGGTATTTTGGTCTTATTTCTTCTGCAAATGAAGGCTGTCATCAATCGCAATAAGTCAATTCCGAAGTGAAAAGTATCAAGGGATTGATTGCAACTGATGTTTATTACATGATGCAGTCGGAATGTTCAATATTGAACCAAATATCGTCAAATTAACCCCCTCGTGGAATAGGGTTCAACCAGACAACAACATGGTGTACCCAGAAAACCCACTTCGCACCCCTTACCCATAACTTTATAAAACAGATAGCATTTGGTCTTTATATTTGGCAAATAAAAGTTGTCATTGTCGCATTAAATCAATTCTGCTGTAAAAGGTTTCAAGTAATTGATTGCAAATGGAATATTTTACAAATTACATGATGCAGTACGAATGCACAATATTGAACCAAACATTATCCAATTCACCTCCTCGTGGAATAAGGTTGCTATTTCGATCCTAATATTTGGTAAAATCTGAGGTGTCATGTAAAGCGAGATATCAATATCGATGTAAAATTGATCTAAGAACTTATTGCAACCATAATATGTTAGCTGACTTAGTGCAAAGTGTGCAATATTTGCAAAACAATCGTTACCCTCACCCCTCGTGAAAGAGGGGTGATATTTTCGTATTAATCTTTAGTTATATATAGGCTGTATTACATCACCTCATATCAGTGTCGATGTACAATGATCAAGGAATCGACTGGAAAAAGAATTTTTTAGACGACGCTGTGTAAAATGTGAAATATTAACAAAACATTGTTTTTGATACGATTTTCCTTTATCGTCGCATAATAGTGAAAAAATTTGTAAAAAATATTATATGACGAATTGGTGGCTACGCTCCAACACAATATAACGACTGCTATAGCTCAAATCAAAAGTATTAGTAAAGTTTATATTGTGTTACTAAGAAAGAGGATATTAAATTAATAAAAGTGTAGCTCTTTGATTAACTACATGTAGTTCACTCCGTATGTCATTTGTTTTGATCACGTGACAATATGGCGTCGGCGTTCGCCTGACTTAGTTAGCGGAGTGCAACGCAAGGAGCATACTAAGCAGGGAACGAGACTAGCTGGGTCGTCGGTTAAAAATTAGACGTCTTAGTCTTAACCGACGATCCAGGGTACCCAGATGGTGATATTCGGTAGACAAACATCTCTATAGATAGGATTAACATATCGGAACCTTGGCTTGCGAAGATGCCAGATGGATGTCTGCAATCACATAATGTCACACAGGACATTCGCATGTACCTCACCTATTTGGAAAAGACAATACTATGTCTATGTCATCGCAGTAATTCACAGAAAAATCACACCAAATTTAACCAAAAGACAGCCAGTCTATTCGGATTGTTTAGGTTATGTCAACGATAGGAGTGACTTCACGTCTGATGTCGCAAATAAAAAAATAAAAATATGAGAAGAAAAAACAAACAAACGAAATCGAGCATGCGTGACTTCTAGTATCACTACCTGTAAATTCACAGATTCGTTGAAGTTAGCAGAAGTTTTCGCAATATATTAGGGAAATGAAAAGAATAACCAATTCAACTATCGACCCATATTTGTTCTATCTGTACGTTAAAATAATATTGAAAAACATGTAACCAACTCCTCCATAAATCACAATCAGGTTTTTGACAGAATCACTCATATCAAACTGCATTGACAACACTTACAAACCAATGGCTACAAGCAGTAACATCAGGCGAACTTACTGGCGCAATCTTCATTTATTTTAAAAAGCATTAAATTTGGCTGACCATTCGGTGCTAATTAAAAAAAAAACTTTCAGCCGTCAAGTTGTCTCCAAACTCATCTACCTGGATCACATTATATCTCACTAACAGACACCGAGTTGTTTGCACGGGTAAATACACTTCCGAACCAAGTCATATCTTATGTGGTGTTCCTCAAGGCTCTATGTTAGGGCCTCTTCTTTTACTTCTATTTATCAATGATTTAGTCTTGCATCCTGCGCAATCTAACACATATCGTTTCGCTGCCGACTTTGCATTGCATTTATCTGGTAAATCTCTAAACTCTATTAAAAATAAACATCAAATCGACCTCAACAATATATCAGTTTGGT
The DNA here is from genome assembly GCA_030141615.1 of Unio pictorum. Classification (NCBI taxonomy): domain Eukaryota; kingdom Metazoa; phylum Mollusca; class Bivalvia; order Unionida; family Unionidae; genus Unio; species Unio pictorum. The sequence continues at coordinate 42,116,909 of JARLTB010000021.1, forward strand.
GTCAACAAAATAAAATGCATATTAAAATCTCTAAAACGAAATGCATGACAATCGGAACAAGGCAGCATCTATCTACTAACATGTATTTACTTTTAATTCAAAATGACTTAGACGTATATATTGCCAAAAACAAAATAAAAACTTCTTGGTATCTGCATTGATCAATATCTCATCTGCAAAGTACATACCGATCATCTATGTGCAATGGTAGTCAAAAGAACAACTATGTTAAAATTGCTTTCGAAATATTTACCTCCCAACGGGAACTTTGTTTTTCGGGACATATTCTAACATTGATAGATTACGGTTGTACCTTATGGGGAAACAAATCCAATTATAATATATTCATAATATAACAGAAAAAAGCAGCCCGAAAAAATAATGAAACTTCCTGTTATGACTCCCTCGAATATTTTGTTTTCATGTCTGTAATTTCTACCTATACAAAAACATTTGCTTTATTTTAAATGATTCATGAGAAATAAATCTTTAATCGAACTTTCTCCAGATTATATCTCTAACCTAATTGAACTAAAATCATCAAATACCGAGTGTAATCTCCCATAGACGGCTAACAACGATCTCCAGATTCCGTGGTTAAACAAAAATCATTACAAAAGCTCATTTACAGTATCAGCTCCTACTATATTGAATTCCTTAACATTGAGGATTCATAATTCAAATTCCCTTGCTTCGTAATTACCTTAGTATGTACATGGTCTTAAAAACTGAGGACCAAATGGCTGATGGATCAGCCACGACCAAATGTGTCATCCTCATTAAAGTAAGTTTATTATTATTATTATTATTATTATTATTATTATTATTATTATTATTATTATTATTATTAGTTTTCAAAGGTTACGAATTACATGCAAGTTTTTTTCCGACATGACGGAAAACGCTTCGGGTGATCCAATTGATATAGGTTTCACCTCGAAGTTGCGAACGTAAGTAGGAGTGATCGGTTTTGAAAAGCATAATAACTTGTTAAGTTTAACCTTCGTGCAGTAATTTGCAGAAGAAAAGAAGAAGAAAAATCCTCTCTTCGCAAAAAAACACCCGGTCTATTAAGGCCACATCTTCCATGTCTAGCATTGTATTGCCCGTTATATTGACCAACAAATTGCGAATGTAAAAAGAAAAATGTATATGGAGAGTAAAGATGCATTTCATTAGCTTGGTTTTACAACAAGAAAATATATGTATATTAGGTGTGAAACATGTGTCCTGTATGGGGAAATGATGCATTACGATGAGATCTGCATGTTAGTATTCTTTAAATCCTGCCCTATGCCATTGCAGAATTATCTGCAGCATTTTTATACAAGATACATAGGTATGTGATGATATGTGGGCTGTGAATATAATTTTACTAGACGATGTTCTAAGCAAGGATTGGCTAAGTCTTTTTATGCCTATGGTTTATTTGCGACAATAAAGTTTATATATTCAAAATAGGTTCAGGCCTAAAATATCCATGATTCGGAAATGATGATGATGATGATGATGATGATGATGATGATGATGACGACGACGACGATGATGATTGCGAGTATTATTATTATTATTATTATTATTATTATTACGTGCAGAATGTATGTTGTATCCTGCTCTCCCATTTTTGTTTAAACCTGATAATTAACTAATTCATATTAAATACAATATTAGGATAAGGTTTTCGAACTCAACTTGTATCTTATCTGAATTTAAAGAGCAATGGACAGTCTGCATATCTCCCTTGCTACTGTCCTGAAACTATTCCTCTGAAAGTAGTTAATGACATTCTCACTGCTTTGGATAGCGGAAAGATTACAGTCCTCACCCTCCTTGATTTGTCTGTAGCATTTGACACAATAGACAATGATATATTACTTCACCGTCTCCAGCATGTATTTGGCATTCACAATACAGGCAGCTTTGATTTAGTTTAAGTCCTACTTACTCAACAAAACACAAATTGTATCTGCAAATGCAATACAATCCATCCCAGTTGATCTATGTTGTGGTGTTCCGCAGGGGTCTGTTCTTGAACCTGATCGCATCATTTTATACTCTCAGGTGTCATAGATCATTATCCAGATCTCACCAATTATACGCTAATGACACCCAACTATACAAATCTAGCCACCTAACTGAAGTTGATGCTTCCACCCAAGAGTAGAGAGTTGCATTTTTTATGTGAAATCATGGATGACATGTAACAAGCTGCAGATGAATGATGATAAAACTGAGGCCTTTCTGATCACAGCACAAATAATTTCTCATTGACTCCCTTTACCTAAACAAATATCAGCAACACCAACATTAAATTCACATAATAAGTACGAAACCTACGTGTTACTCTAGACAGTACTCTTGCATTGCACCAACATGTTTCTAGAGAGATAAAGCGTTATACAAAGTACTCATTATTATTATTATTATTATTATTATTATTATTATTATTATTATTATTCTTGTTGTTGTTGTTGTTATTATTATTAATATTATTATTATTATTATTATTAAATGCAATTATGACAAGTCAGAACTTGCATATTTTTTTTATATTTGTGGTCTTATATATAGGTGTATATCGTTTGTCTATTCCTTTAATCTTTTATGTTTGTTTAATTTTGACCACTGAAAGATCTTATAATTAATAAACTAACGAATAAACACAGCGTAAAACCTCTTTACAAAAGCGTGACAATTATTGCGAATGGAAAACCTTAGAACTTACAAGAATTTGTATTGGAACTAAACTGTCAGAAAATATAAAATGATGTTTTTCATCATCTAACAGACATCGGTGCTGTCGATGTACACATATTAGAGAAAGTACCTAATTCAGTAGCTCCAATACAAAAGAAGTGTTTCCTGTGCGTTAAACCAATGACTGCGGCTCGACAGATGTAGTTTATTTCATAACATATAAAAAATGCAATATAACACTTCAAAAATCGAAGAGAATGAATAATGTGACGTGCATGGAGAGATAACCAGATTAAATAACGAACTGGATTCATAGGTGAGATGCTTTGTCTCTTTGGTCTGGATACCAAGTTATTGTAATACAATTAAGTGCCAGAAGAAGCATACACTAAATGCAAAACGATTTGCACAAATTTATCGGAGTTTGTTTTGTTTTATATTTTTATTCCACACACACACACACACACACACACACACACACACACACACACACACACATTCGGGTTCATTATTTTTCATGTATACAACTGGCATAAAAGAAAATACACACACTGACAGCCTGAGGAAGATTGTTTAACTATAGCCTATTTATTCCCATATTACTTTAAATGATGCCCACATATTTAGTTTAGTATAAAGATACAGAACGTATGTTCACGCAATATCAAAGTCATTTTACGAATGATGAGATAAAGGCATTATTAAGTCCTTTAAATGGCATTATTAGTTTCCATTATTAGTTTCCACTGAACTAATGAAGACAATGTTGCTGACAAAAGAAGATTTTTTTTACTTGGCTTAATGATGATTGTATTGTTGATTGCAATTTTGTCACATTGTATTGATTATCTTTTAATTTACATGTAACGATCTGCGTAGCCAATATTTTAAGCTTCCAAACCGCAAATGAATAATTGAACAACGGCGAGAACTATGTCTTCCTTTAGTGAAGTCACTCGGTTTTATAGCGTTAGACACAAAATCCAAGGGTCGCGGGATCGATACCAATCCAAGCTGACTACCTTGCGTTATCCTTGGGTAAGACACTAACTTTCCATTTGCTCAGCATTATTAAGCCAATATATATTAAAGGCGCTGCTAAAAAAACAACAACAACAAAAAAACAGACAATCAACCATCTGTATGTATGTGACATTTTAACAAAGAAACTAAAAGGGGTTTCAGATTGCATATGCACAACGTCAGTACTTAATCACAAATGAAAGTTACAACCGGGAATACAAGAACGTAACTAAAATACCAGTCACTACATGCGTTGTTATTAAAGTCTCCATAGTTACCACATCAATTATTCCTGAGGAAAGACATCGTAAATGGATCGCATAAACATGCATATATTGATCCATGTTAGGTACTCTATCATTATAATAAAGAATACACTCTAACTGCGGCGAAATAAAAAGGCGACGGTAGTTGTGTTTTATTTTGTTGTTGTTGTTGTTTTTATTTTACGGAGGGCATACATCACTACATTTATATATTCTAACTCGATGTTGTGCGGGTAAAAACAGAGTTCTAACAGATGAAAAGAGATGACTGTTTCACACGTCTTACGATTCTTTCTTGTATTATTTACTTATTTTCGTGTGCAGTTATAGGCCGCAAATAATAACGTGCTGTACGTTGCATCCAAATAATAAGATCATTGTTGACACGAAAGTACATGAAACTCTGTTGTTATGTCTAAATGCTCTACCAGAAAGGTGTGCATATTTATGTGTTAACACCAGGAAATGGTTCTTTACATAAGTTGTCCAGTTCATGTTACTCATACGTAACACCATTCAGAATCTTAATGTTTAGATAAACATTAATTAAAGTCGATACATATCTTTATTTAAAGTCGGTGTATATTTTTTAAATTAAAGTTAAACATGTGTTTATTTAAATTTAATGTATATGCTTTATACATATACAACTTTTTTTTTTTTTTACTTAACTTACGTTGTCAGGATTTTATACATTTCCATACATTATCACCTGACAGAGTGTATCGGACATTACCTTAAAATTATTTTCCGTCCTGATCTTTACTGATGTTCATTTCTTTAGACACACACACACACACACACACACACACACACACACACACACACTATTGTACAAAAGAACCGCTTATTTACAAACCCCAATGAGTTTTACGTTGCATATTAGTTTGCTTTACGTGACAGGGAGGATAAAACGATGAAATCAAACTAAAAGTTGAGAAAAGTGTCCACCTTTTCGAAACCACATCACTTTTATTATTCACGTTGGCGACATACTTTCCGGCCATTTGCATGACAAAACACAATATTTATAATAGACGAGATTAGGGAATTTTCATGCGCAACGTGCACCGTCTATAACACATATTGTAAGTAAAATCAGGAAGTTAAAAAGATCATCAAAGCTTTAATCTTCATTTCTTTCTTTTAATTTCAAAATGTGGGTTATAAGTTTGGATCGATTCCACAAATAATTTCAAGAAATGTTCAGAAACTGAACAGTCACGTAATACATGCTCGATTTGTTATGTCCGCTCCTTACAGAAGGTGACTTTATCATTATGACTTAAATTAATCTTTTTTAAAAAAACTGGTTTGTGGCCATTACCCCATGTATAACTCTAAAAATAAAACTAATCATTTTTTTGTCTCTTGTACAAGGTTTACCTTATATTAGCGAGTGGACAGGCATGGACTTTGCAAAGTTCCTAAGAGCAGTGGAGGACAGGTCCAAATGGAGAGATATTGTGTTACGTGTTTAGGCTCTAATAAACAGCAACACAAAAAAGTGTAAACAATAAGCTTTGTAAAATTAAATAACTTTTCCCTATGAAAAAGATTGGAAAATTGGAAAAAGAACTTACAGTTTTAAGAATCAAATCCAAAAATACTCCAAGAACAAATTAAATTACAAAAGTCCTATCAATGAAATGTTCTAATAGATTCAAGTTCTAGTCCAGTTGGAAAGTTCAAGATGGAAGCCGATGACACGTGTTGAAATCTGTTTGTATTCATCTATAGTTCCTTGTAGAATAACACGATTTAACACTCTGTGTTGGAAATCCGAATAAGATTTTGATAAACTGTATTTGTCCAAGAATTCTGTATGAGAAGATCAAATATTTTCAGAAATACGAATTAATACTTTAAAAATCCAAATGAATTAAAAAGAAAGTTAACGAATAAAAACGTCATGGCTACAACAACAACAAAAAACAACTGAACGTCATTTATAAAAGCCCAAACACTAATTATATTTCACTAAAACAAAGATTATATCATATTTAAATACACAGTTTCTAAAAAGTTCTCAAATTGAGAAATCAAGAAAAAGGGTGGGAGAGGAGTCACGAGATCGTTTATATCACGTACTCCTAACATGACCCCGACGACAACCAATCATGTTTACTTAAGAGTAAACAAGTTGTTTACTTTTTAATTCACTAGTGTCATTTTGACTGTGAAAACAACCATCACTTTAAAATTAAAATTAAACCTGTTTACGTGGCGGCCACTAACCTTGAATCATTGTCAGGATTTAAGTCAACATTACTTGTTACCAAAGAATAATTCGGTCAGCCTATATTATGAGAAGAAAACCTCTCTTGTGAATATATTTGAATTTACAATAGCATGTAATGAAAATTGAAACAGAATTTAAAACTGAAACAAATATTTAATTAAAACAAATATATATACAATCAGATATAATCGGATATACTTAACAACTGTCGAAAAGTCATCAGTGGATCCCCTAAGACCTGCCAGGTCACGGGAGAGATGGAAAAAAAACTAAAAGATGAAAATATCTGTGGTGTGAAGACATTTGTGAGTATGCCCATTTGTACAATTAGTGGGGATGTTTCGAAACAGCTTTGAACTGTTGTGGACTTTGTCATAATGAGCTTATGAATTAAGACACTAACGGAATTTCGATTATTTATTCCAGTTAAGTGACTGTTAATTGAATATCTTCACCTCTTAGAACTTACCGTAATCTGGTTGCAGCAGTAGGATTGATATTAACAAATATATTCGGTTATGTGTATTTGAAGTCATATGCCCAGAATACATGTTTAATGACCAAAGTTTCGATATAAACTCTAACTGATTCCGCTGTTTCTCCAACTGGACTTTTTAAAAATATCTTTTAATCAAAACAGAACATTTTTACCAATAGACAGGACATTGTACACTTATTTTACTTTTCTTGTAAGAAAACCACGTTCACCAGCATACTGATACTTATTATCAAGATCCGTAGCCGGATTCGTAAATGGCCAGCTTGTACAGCAATGGTTACCATGGGACATAATGCGCTACAAAATATGGGTCTATGCAGTTTGTTAGACCTAGTCAGTAAATTAGAATGTATATTGTTTGCAGCAAGATTCGACTTCAAAACATATATATGCGATTCATTAATGCCTACGTCATTGTCTTAGTTTTGAGCAAAAACAACAGTAAAGACAAACACAATTCTCGTTCATTTTGTTAAGGTCACTATAAAGAGAAGAATTCTTTATTAACGATTTTATAGTTCATACATCGAAAAAAAAATATTCACACAAAAAATTGTGTCTAATCTTAAAATATACACACATTCAGCTACTGAATATAACTGTGATTCTCTAAAAAGAACATAATGTAAAACATATTGAAAGAGTAATTTCTTCCATCTATCAATAATCCGAGAATTAAAACGAATACGATATTTACCCAGATTTCAAGATTCAATTCGTACTGAATATTAATATCGTCACCGAAAAGACGTTTTTACTTTAAAATTCGTCAACACTATAATTTACAAACATGTTATAGGCATCGTTACATGTTCGAGTGCCTAATAGACAACGAATAATATTGTTATAATCAATAATTAATTTTGTTGTTGCTATTTCTCTATATTTTGCAGACATGCGCAATACATTGTGCAGCAGTAAAATCTAAATAATATAATTTTGATATTCTAAGAAATATTTCTAAATTTATGTAAAAGTATGTTCGTCAGAAAACATCAACAGACTGGATTGAAATTTAACACGAGATATTCCTTATATTTGCCACCACCTTAATCAGTTTCTAGTAACACGAGAAGACACGCGTAGAAAACTGTGCGCCTATTTTTGGATAGTGACAAAAGTTCATTACACTGACATCATTAACCGCTTTAGTCTTTAAATTAAATACTTTATCCAAAATAACATGTACAGATCACGTTTGTTAAAAATGAAACTCGGTCTATAGATCGTCAAGGGAGAAGAATGTGTATACAATAAAGAGCTTTAAAAGGATGAAGAAGAAAAGGACTCTAAGAACAAATAATTTCAAGTACTTTGCATCTTTACCTTATTTCCACTTAGCTACTGTAGGGCCTAGTGCAACAATCGCGAACACTTCGGTTGGTATTTAGTAAATACATATTAATATAAATAAATATTAATCGCCCTCAACCACCGCAATTGTAGAAAAAGAGAGGATAGCTTCCATTTGGAAGACACAATACAAACCTCTCCAACAGTGCCCTATGGAAACAACGAGCTGATTTCGACCAATTAGACCTTATGCAAAGCTTCCATAATTTATGGAAAATACATCTGAATGCATTAGTTCAAAATGTATGCATTGTCTTGAAGTACGGTTAAAAATGCATTTATTTGACCAATCGTGTAACACCCTGTAAGGGCTTACCATGTTTTACTAATTGTCTGAAGTAGTTAAATGTTCTGTTTCGTAATAATTTGATGTCTTTCCCCGCCTGTGTGCAACGCAGATGGTCATATATAAAGTGTCAAAGTTTTTCAAATAAGTACTGAACCTTTTTAAGCCAGAAACGTCTTTGTGGAGGGTCACGTGGAACTTTCCACTTTTCCCTTTCCCATGTCAATGGCTAGCATCTACGACTCACTGACATTGGACCGGAGATCGCAACGCTGTACTGTCCTAATAAAGTAAACACTTGAGCTAACAACCATAACCGCTTGATAGGAACCCATATAAAATAGTCCTTTTCAAATGAAAGTTGATATTCAACGCAGTTTAGAGATTCTAGGCTGTCCAAAATATGACGAAAGAAATGATTATCTTGGGAAAAATGTAGGAACCGCTGCTTACGATTGGTCAGAATAAATTAAGGCGTACACTATGGAAGTACTGTGGTTTTAAAGTGACGACCTTGGTCGAAATTCATTAGTCCGAAAATTCCTGAGAGAGGAGAAGTTTGTCTATGAGGAAGCCTAATAAAAGTGCAAATAGAAACTTTGTCGCACATGAAGCCTAACTTAATGAACTCTTTCAGGTAGATAAAACCTACGTGTACAACCAGTTAAATTATATAATGAGCACGGTGCAACTTACAGAAACCATGATTAGTAACAGAAAGGAAAATACAGAGCTTTATTTGGAATAACACAATTCACTATGTTTAAGAAAAGAACATATATGCAGATCAAAAGAGAAAAGAAAGCTAGCTCTATCTAACATAAGTATAAAACAAAAATCCGATATTTTAAATAGATTTAAACAGCTGAATAATTCTCCCGAACTGCCATGGGAAGCAATTTACATTTACATCAATGGTTATCTATGTCGTTTTAACATTGCAATCTACAAGAATAATAAATTAACTAAACTATTAGAACCTCCTGGATATTGTAGGAGAATCAGTGAACTAATAATTAAATACAGGCTTGAATGGCGTTTGGGGGTGACAAGTGGGGCGACCGCCACGGGACTCGCTCTTGAGTGGGCCCTGTGCTTCATGCCTAAGGTCGTCCTTATGTGTTTGTCAAACTATATGTTCAGGCCCCTCGCGGTCATGGTCAGCATTAGGCCCCGCGTACTCCAAACGCCGCCTCTGCACATGGATAATTTAGGAATATGGGATAAAAGGTAGACCATTTATACTATATGAAATGATATGGCCTCCTATACCTCCCTAGGATAAACACTGGATAGAATTGCGATACCCAAATCTAAACTAGTCGGTCATATGGAAAAATTAGGCAGGCATAGGATCGGCCTCCATACAACGCAGGCTCTTCCTGCACGATAAGTGGCTGACAGGCGAGGTTGCCTTCAAGAGGCATATTATAAATGTTATACCGCATTGTAGATTATACGGCAATCATTTGGATTCAAAGGATCACTTAATACTTTATTGTTCTAAAATAAATTTTGAAAGACAGGAGTTAAAGAATACATTTTAAATAAATACGGTATTCTAGAAGATACGCAATTTTTACTGACAAATAATATTAATCACAGGAAGATTTATAATGAATTAATAAATTATATTTAACTCCATAATGAAGATAGTGAGGGAAAACTTAAAAATCAAATAATATCCACCTTCAAAGCAATTTAAATAGTAGTATACCTTAAAAGGTCTTTGCATTTAACTAACAAACTATCAATAATAAATACCATGTATAATTAGCACATTATTTAGAGCAATTACACATGGAAGGGACATGGACATACCCTTGTTGACTAAGGAACATACGATGATACAACGTATAAGCTACGTGACTCACGTGTGGTAGACCGGGAAGCACGGAACCGACAAAATGAGCTCACAACTATCACCGCCGATCTACCCGAATCACTAATTAACAACTTAAAGAATGTGATCTCTAATAGCCAGTCCGTACAATAAACACCAACAAATGATAATTTACAAAACAAATAGCACACACCTATAAAAAAAAACGTCGGACAACACTGATCCCTGGCAAGGATCACTCTTTGTAATAAAACTTCAATACCAGCCAGAGTTAAGGGGATTCTAAACACTAGAGTAGGGCGGTGAATAAGCCCTAGATCAAGAATAATTAATTCGAAATTCTACTACAATTAACATCAATAACACTTACACGATGGGAGAAAAAACATAAAATGTATAGCTGCCGGTACTAAGGGATCCCTAATATGATACCACACTGATAAACATAACACACCTATACAGAATGGTGCTTGCCTCGTTAAACAAGAAAAGGAAACCAGGTGGCGGTCTTGTTAAGAAATGACAGGTTTTAGTTCTAGGACGCACAATTTCTGAAAGTGAGCAGCATTTATAATTTGTCATTTAATTTTCTATCTTGTATTGTTTGTTTTATGCAAGTGTGTTTGATATGACTAGGATCCATATTATGCATCATTTATTCAATTTCATGGAAGTCAGTTGATGTTAGAGTTGTTATGCAAATTATATCTTTAATTTTACAGTTACTAGTTCATTGATAGAATTGAGGGATGGCATGCGATCCAAATTTTTATATGTTTTGGATGGCATAGGGTTATATGAAAGAGTTTCCTATGTCTGACAGGATGATTCTGATTATCGTGAATTAACGATAATTGCATATTTTGATATGTTTGATATGACTAGGATCCATATTATGCATCATTTATTCAATTTCATGGAAGTCAGTTGATGTTAGAGTTGTTATGCAAATTATATCTTTAATTTTACAGTTACTAGTTCATTGATAGAATTGAGGGATGGCATGCGATCCAAATTTTTATATGTTTTGGATGGCATAGGGTTATATGAAAGAGTTTCCTATGTCTGACAGGATGATTCTGATTATCGTGAATTAACGATAATTGCATATTTATATCTGAGTTTGTAATGCTTAAATAATCTTGTAGGTTAGGGACTACTGTGAGCTAGACCTTTGTGAATTTTCTGCAATAGTAATTGGGCATGTGGTATCGTAGCTAAAGAGATACGTTTATGTTAGATACAACGCTCTTGTGTTAATTTATGGTAGGTCGTTGTGAAGCGAGAGTGATGATCGAATTACGTCAGAATTTATGCAGTTTTTGGATAGCTAGTTATGCTTCTGAGTAACGTATGTGAGGGAATTTTATATACGTACAGAATATTTAGGGGTAATTTTGTCTTTTAAGGAAACAGCTTTCTGGGAACAACGAGATAGCCCGAGGACTGAAGACCGGAAAGAGATGACATGTTCAGAATACAATACTAGGAGGTCGGAAAAGAGATTAAGAATTCAGAATATGAAGACTAGAGAGAATATGTGACATGTAATACACGGGTCAAGATAGAAAGGTGATGCAATCAGTCATAGATATTGCGCTCTGTTACGTGCTTAGGCTCGAATAAACAGTAACATAGAAAGAGTGAAAATAACAAGCTTGTAAAACTTAATAAACAATTTATTGAGTACAAATATTTTTCAGAAAAGAAAAATAAACTTACGGTTTTAAGAATCAATTCCAAAATTAATCCAAAATAATTCAAAATATTATCCACTAGAGAAATGGCAAAAGTCCTGGTAATAAAATGTCCAAATAGTTCTAAGTTCGAATTCCAGCGAAGTATCCATGATGGAAGACGATGTCACTTGATTTAGTCAGTTCTTGTTAATAAAAATCTCTATGAGCACAATTCTTTTCCAGATAAATAATAAAATAATTCCTCTTGATCCAAACGAATTGACACAATTTCCAGTACAAGGTAATTTATAATAACTAAAAAAGACACAACTTAATATTCTAACAGCCCAATTTTCTACTGAATAGCTCGCTCCCAAAACATGGTTTATATCTCTGTTTTTTACGTAAACAAGGGGTCACGTGATCTTCTAGAAACTATCAGAACAAATTTACGTTCAAAGAATCACGCACACATCTTATGACCCAACTAAAATAGAAAGATGTTTATACAAAAGCTCCATTTTGTCCTTGGAAGCAACCAATCATTTTAAAAGCTTGTTTACAACTCTGAAGCCAGGTCAGAAATGAGGTCAACACCTGGTGTTTACTCTGTAAAGAAACGGTCACCACCCCCTTCAATGAACGAATCTTAAAACTTAAAATGCCAAATTTAAATCTAACCAAAAAAAAATAAAAATAAATATAAATGACATATCAAATATACGTAACACGCTCTTTTCACCACTCGTTATGATGATAAAATAAATCCAAAATTTGACATGCTATTAAATTCTGTTGCCATAACTTAGGTTGAATTGGAGTTGCCTCTATGAATTTGTTATTGATTACATTTTGTTATTTTTCTTGTTTAATGGGGCTCGTATTGAATTATTTCTTCCCAATAGTCTGGCACAGTTATCTGTTATGTTCTATATATCTTCACAAACTGGGCCATAAAATGGAAGGAGGTAATCCTCTGGATAACGACAGCCAAATCCAATTTGCTACCTATGTTACTAAGTGGGGGACATTACATCATAAATCAATAAAACACTGAATAACCTGCATTTAAATAATGTGGACCAAGTCCGCCAAAGTGGAGACAATTAATTGAAAGCTATACAGATATATATTTGAGGTTGAACTACACTATTGTACGTGATGCAATCATTTTAAAATAGTTGTCTTTAAACATAAATATCCCAATTATCTTTTTTCTTTTGTTCATTACGTTTGAGGCTACCACCACCACCACCACGCTAACAGATCATAAGAGAAATCTTCATTTACAATGAAGTTATCAGTTTGCTCAATTGTATACTATGCATGATTTTTAATACTAATATTCCTCAAACTACATATAAGTTCTTACCGCAGTTGGTATTAAAAACGAGGAAACAAAACATTATATGAAACAAGAGTACTTTCAAAGGATAAAAAATGATTTAGGATTGAATTTAACCGTGACAAGAAAGGTATGATGTCTGTCAAAAACACGCGAGTCCCGTACGCGACCTTGCTAGTTTATAGATTGTAACTTCAAAGAAAAATGTGTAGCAAAGGCTTGGCATACATGAAAGACTGTTGAGCCGGAAACAATCGAGTAAAATTATAACGTTAAATTGGCAAATACGCTGTTGAATTGTACCTCGTATACCAACCAGTTTTAGAATTATGTGTTCTCGATACATTCCCAATCCTCCAATTCTAACCCCATAACATGATAACAACAGATGATGTTGACTCAAAATAAAGTTAGTACGCATCCGAAACGATGAGATGGTCGTACATGCAATTGGTGTCCTTGATTCATTAAAGCTGGGGAAAACAATAACAGTCATATATATATATATATATATATATATATATATATATATATATATATATATATATATATATATATATATATATATATATATATATATATATATATATATATATATATATATAACTCAAATGGTCTAGTCTATACTAGGATCATATGACCAATTTTATTACGTATTCTAATAATTTCTCTAAGTCAGTTTTAAAAACTATAGAGATTAATAACTAAAGAGTCTATTAGGTGTTTCTATGATGAAAAGAGAAACTCCGTTCCCTCACTTGTTCATTTCCACTACAATATATGTTTCGGTAATCTGACACTCTGTTAGTTCCAGCCCTAACTGTACAATATATATTTCGCATTAAAACTGACTAGTTTGTATTAGATCCGCGGGGATGACGCTGTGAAGTAAGAATCCAAATATATTGAAATCACCATACTGTGTCAAACGTTACAACAATATAAATGTTATATGTGTGCTTCTGAGAAAAAAGACATAGAAAAGTAAGAAACTAAATTGTGCTACCTTTATAAACATTAGCTTCAATGGAACTACTCAAACCAATTTTCATTTGAAGAGGAGTAAAAAGACAAATTAAGCATCTGATACAAAATCTTAGACAGTACTGTTGACCAGGAAAACATGAGACCCATGAGATGCATGTTTTCAACAGCACGTTACAAAGTTTCGAGTAAGATTTGATCAATCCCCGTCGGATTTAAGAATACTAACAAATACTGCAAATTCAAAAGCATAACACATGACAGAATCGTTGAAGGGATAATAGATCATACTATAGCAAGACGGCCAGGAGAAAGAAGCCAGCAATACAGAAATTGATTGATTTTGTAATGAACATATATTCCAATTGGTCCCAAATGAAAGTCATAACGAACACAGCTAAATATTTTGTTTCCTTTTTTACCCCTCCTCAACCGAAAAATAATTTTCTTTTGGAAAGTTTAATCAATATTATTCATTGATTGATTTTTATACATGCCAACCAAACTATCTACCTGCCAGTCTGCATGTAGAAACGGATGTACTGAAGCAGAAGTCTACGGCATGCTGAAATCAATAGCTGTCGGGAAGCCTTACACGAGAAGGGAATATTGTTCATAGTGTCTGTGGCGTGCTAAATTAACCGTTGAAAACAGCACTGTAAGAAGAACCACACTGCCGGGATTGCTTTGACGTGAAAGCTCATTATTAATGTACGACAAATACATGCATTTATTTCCATTCTAACAACGAACATGTAAACTGGATTTGTATACTGGTGGATTCATATTTCTCTATTTTATTCTGAAGAAACTTTATGTAAGAAAATGTCGGAGCGGAACCTTATTTAGAAAGGACCGGAAGTAAACACTAATTAGTTGCATTAGCTGAAGATGAAATCGGACGATTAACATGAACAGATGGTAAAATTGCTTAATATAACGCTACTATAATGAATATTTATAAGATTAAGGACTAGATGAAGTATTTGTGAATATAAAAAAGAAGGAAATTTGTTTATATTCTCGTGAAGATGGGTAGTGGAAGGAAGCTAATTCCAGTGACGTTATTTTTAATAGCAGTGTCACTTTTGCTGCAGTTAATCAGTTTTGTAAGTCCTGGATGGATGGTAATTACTTTTTATATGAAATCAAAGAGTTCCATCGAAAGTAAAATTGACATCTTGGTTGCTTTGTGGTACACGCGTATCTGTGTTACAGGAGGTATCAACGAATCATGCATCACCTGGTTTTACCAGGATATGAACCAAATTACGACCGAAGGACTCCAACCAGTCGAGGGTGAGTTCATAATAATATAATCAATCATATGTATTTGTGTGCGAATAGGGAAATGACACCAAATAATCAGGCGTTGTCTACTTTCCGTCAGCATGTCTCGACAATGAAGATGGAATTTCCCAATCCGTCACCGAACATTATATTAATCATTATTTCTATTTTTTCTGCATCGAAGATTGAAATATGTTGCCATGATAATTCATACACGGTACTACGGTACTAATGATAAGGAAAAACTGATAACCAGTCTGGAAATTGTTAAACATAAGCTAGAGTATATATGGGTTTCACTGATTAGGATTGGTTAATAATGCATGTTATGTTTTTGGAGAAAAATATTTTGAGAGCTTAAGTGTTAACCAAATAGTCATAAATTGTCTTTCGTGACGGAATTGAAAGCACATGTTTCAAACACATGCAGGTCCAGAACGGCAGCTCTACACAGAAGCTGACATCCAGGTTTCATCTGTACTCATAAATATAGGTTTAATCATGAGTACTCACAAATTTAGTTATTGAATTAGCATAGTCTACAATGGGAACTAATTAGAACTGTGAGTCCTATAGACAGCTACATCAATACATTGACTCCACATATGCAAGTCCAATTAGTGTTTCAATAAATGTAACCATATGGTTCTGTTTGTGGAAAACAGGTAAAATTAATATCTTTTGTAAAACAGAGTGACTTTCAATGGGATGTTAAACACATTCAGATATTTCAAGTGTTGTCAATAATGGGGAGAGGCGGGGAAGGGGGCGGGCAGTTTATAGATTTAACTATGTTAGGGGGAACGTTTTGCATTTTGATGAACGTATGTCTACCTTACTTTAGTTTTAAATTATAAGTCTTCTGGGAGGAAATTTGGGTAAATTGTGTGATTTACATCTCTCTTTCTGTAACAATACATGTACATACAGATGTTCACCTTGACCTTTTACTCCTTAATTACATAATATGACAAAGCTTGTAAAATATTTCAGCATTAAATTGAAGAGCGATAAATGTTGATATTAAAAAGATGATTCTTTTTAGACAGCTTTATTTTAATATTTTTTCTGATTTTCTTTTTTATATAAAATAGCTCCAATAATTTAAATGTTGCCTGAAATGCACCATTGCTTTTTTGGTGAACATGAACTTGCAGTATAATTTAATATTTACTAATGTAATCATTGACAAGCAGAACTCAGCACATTGGTTACTTATGTATTAAACTACTAGGGCTGCCAAAAAGTCAAGGACCGATATAGGACACACGGTGCTAATGATATAAAAAATGGGAACCAGCTTGAAAATGTGAACATTAAAAAGAGGAAATATGGGTTTGGTTGACCAGGAATGCTTAATAATTTATGGTATGTTTTAGGAACAAATATTTTGAGAACCTATTCTAGTTGTAAGTGAAACAAACAGAGACATGGTTTTATTGATGGAATGCAAGTCCTTTAAAAGCCTTGAGTTTGGAACACTCATTACTAAAATTAGCTTCTATCTCTTTGGTGTGCAATTGAAGCACATGTTTCAAACACATGCAGGTCCAGAAAAGGACGCGGCTCATATCTTCCGGAAAGATGGCCACTATCGCTTAACTCGCTTGATGCAGCTCTTCCGTTTTTGTGCTATTTTTCATGATATATTTTCTTGTTGCCTATCTTTGTATCCATTATTGTGTTTCATCATGCGTTGGCTGTTCAGTTCGTATGTGTTTCTTCATCTCCTAGGTTTGGAAACGAGAACAATTAGAATTTTTCTCAGCTGCCTTGTTCCACTGTTAAGACGTCCCTGTTTTTGAATATACCGCCATCACGTAATTGCCAGTCAACCCGCTAACGCTATGATGGACCCTCATTAATTGCATTAAATGACCACACTTTGACTCTTCATACCACTTTGTGCTCAAGATTAAACGAACTGGGACTACATTCATCATTACTTAAATGTAAACGAAAGCGAAAAAAACGTTGTTTCAAAGATGGCCGGCGCTGAACAGGAAGAAGAATTCCAGTTATCTTAACAGATAAACAATTTAATAGTTTGGCCGTTAATTTTGATAACCTGGTGCAAATTCATCTTATATCGTCAACCGTTGTGTCAGTATTCCCAGAGACAGCACTACGTATTGCATTATTCAACGCCCAATCAGTAGGACCACCGGAAAGACGCACATAAATAGTTAATTTTATTAACGACCAGAATATCGACGTCTTCTTCCTGACAGAAACATGGCTTAAAACATCAGGCGACGAGACCAAATTCGCGGATTTAACACCCACCGCTTACTCCATCAAATTGTTCCCCCGCAACTCTTGCGGAGGTGGAATTGCTGTCATCACAAAGAATTCCATGATAAAATGTCTTAATTACAACACAACCTTCAGTTTCTGCCACACATCATTTGAAATAGTCCAAATAACACTCACACTGGAACAAAGGCCAGTGTAATCTGTCTGTCTCTACCACCCTCCTCCTAGTAGAAACAACAAGCTGACTGAATCTTTCTTTTCGGTGCAGTTTCCGAATCGTCTGGAGTATGTAAATTCGATAGGTGTAGGCAACCTGATTATTCTTGGAGATTTCAACTATCACTTTGACTGTCCTGGAAAGCCATACACGTCAAAACTCCTTGATTCCATTCATGTTTTCAACCTTAAACAGTCAGTTAACCAATCCACTCATAAACTTGGTCACATTTTAGACTGGTTTCTTCATAGACCTGATGATAATATTCTGTAATCCTCCATTGTATCCCACGAACTTGCATAAGATCACCTCTGCATTATATGCCATCTCGACAAATCAGTCCCTAATAATCCACCTTTTTTTGTTACTAATGGCTTTGTTCATTCCTGGAAAAACATGCCCCAGCCACCAAATGCAGAGCACCAATAAAAAAAAGTGTTCTCCATGGTATAGCAATATTAGTTACCAGCTTCGCACTGCTAAAAGACATCGCCGTAAATCAGAGAGGCCTTGGATTTCCACCAGACTCACTATTCATAAACAAATATATAAAGCCGCTAAGAAGAACATCATAAATATAGTCCATTTAGCCAAATTATCCCACTACAGTACGAAGATCACGGAGAGTTTCAGCTACAAGGAGCTCTTCGATATAACTAAGAAACTAATGTCAAGGTACTAATGTACACCACTTCCAACTACCTTCTCTCCAGTAGACGGAAGGACCTATTTGCAAATTTCTTCCGTGACAAAGTAC
Organism: Unio pictorum; assembly: GCA_030141615.1. Taxonomy (NCBI): domain Eukaryota; kingdom Metazoa; phylum Mollusca; class Bivalvia; order Unionida; family Unionidae; genus Unio; species Unio pictorum. The sequence goes on from JARLTB010000021.1 coordinate 42,135,646, forward strand.
AAACCATTATAGATTCGCTTGACAACACAATTTCAATTGCCTCGTCTCCATACAGTTATTATACAGAATTTTAGTGAAAACCGTTAGGAGCATTTGAACCTGTTTATATGGATTTAGTACGGAGAGTCGTGATGAAGAGTGCACCAAAGTCACATGAACTTGATCCAATTCCATCATCACTGCTGCTTGAGTGCTTAGACCCAATAGTGCCTTCACTGACTGATATTATTATTATCTCTCTCTCATCAGGGGCATTTCCATCATGTTTCAAAACTGCTATCGTAAAGCCTCTGCTGAAGAAACCAACACTTAACCAAAACGAGTTTAAGTACTACCGCACAGTTTATAATCTCCCGCTCATATAACAAATCTTAGAAAAAGTTGTTCTAACCCAATTAGTATCTCAATTTAATTCAGTCTTTTTAGTAATGTACAGTCTGAATATCGCCCTTGCCACAGTACTGAAACTACTCTTCTGAAAGTATTTATTGACATTATCTCTGCTTTGGATAGTGGAAATATTATAGTCTTCACCCTTCTCGATTTGTCTGCAGCATTTGACACAATAGACCATGCTATATTACTTCACAGTCTCCAGCATGTATTTGGCATGCAGAATACAGCCTTACAGTGGTTCAAGTCATACTTAGTCAACAGGACACACATTGTATCTGCAAATTGAATAAACTCCAGCCAGTTGATCTATGTTATGGTGTTCCGCAGGGGTCTGTTGTTGAACCTGTTAACTTCATTATATACACTCAGCCGCTCTCAAGTGTCATAGATCATCACCCAGTGTCTCACCAATTGTACGCGGATGACACCCAAATATACAAGTCTAGCCACCCAACCGAAGTTGATGCTACCATCCATGGAATAGAGAGGTGCATTTCGGATGTGAAATCATGGATGACATGTAACAAAATGCTGATGAATGATGATAAAACTGAGGTAATTCTGATCACAACACAAAGACATTTCTCATTCACTTCCTTTACCTCAGACAATACATATCAGCAACACCAACATTAAATTCTCACAGTCAGTACGAAACCTAGGTGTTACTTTTGACAGTACTCTCACATTGTATCAACATGTCATGAACAAATGCAAGGCTGCATATCTTGAACTGAGACGCATCAGCTTCATTCGCAAATATTTTTCAGTTGATGGCACCAAAATACTTGTATCTTCATTAGTACTTTCAAGACTGGATTATTGTAACTAAATTATTTCTGGTACGTCACAATATCTACTCCAGAAACTTCAAAAAATTCAACACACATCTGCTCAGATCATCTTTAGAGTACCTCGATCAGAGCACACCTCACCACTGCTCTGTACCCTACACTGGCTATCCATTTGATCCAGAATCAAACAAACATTGTTCTCTGTGATACGCGTCACTGACATACTCCAGTCCAACATACCTATCCGGCCTCACCCATGTGTATACGCCAGCAAGATACTTACGCTCCTTTGACAATCGTATACTCATTGTTCCCACTATGAAAACGAAGTCACATGGACAACGCTCTTTTGCATACCAGGTCTTATCGATATGGCCGTTGAAATTAGAAACAAAAACACAGTGATCCCTTGTAAGATTGCTCTTAAAACTCACATTGTGCGACTCAGGAACATATTTAGAGACCTGATAATGTTTTGTACCTTAAATGTTTTCAACATGTTTTATGTTTTCAAATTTCATGGTTTTTCTTTGTTGTTTTTCTGTAGTGTAGTTATATCATTATAGATGTTTTAAAGCGCTATAAATCTTTTAAATCTTCTAATGATTAGGCGCTATACATAGTCTTCATTATTATTATTATATCCTTTTCTCTACACAGATGCTGGCATCAAGGGTTTCATCTATACTGATAAATATTGGTTTGATCATGAACACTCAAAATTTTAAGTTATTGAATTTTTAATAGCATGGTATTTGCATGGGTTTACCATGAGGACTTAATTAGTACCATGAGTTCTTTAGTGATCTTTCCGTTTGCTTGGATTGTATCCTTTGCCGTGTATTACAAGGCATAACAACAAGGTCACTCACCTATTCGAATGAGCAAACTATTTGGTTATCATTGGTTCAATTATACTGTCATAATAGTCAATTATGAATGGAGTATTTATTATGAATGAATTTATTAAATTTACGACCTTAAACCATTTCTAATATATTGAATTTATTCTGTGAGTGCATTAAATTTTGCAGGAAATAACTCCAAGTTTAATGTTCTGTCCAGTACATACCGTCTATGTGTCACTGATTTTATTGAGTTAAGTCTAAAAGGAGCAGTCAAATAAAAATAAAGTACTCTGAAAGTGAAATCACACGTATTTAATATAAAATATATGACATGAGTTTACGCAGCTTATTTATCAGATCATATGAAAAATCGGAATATTTGATATAGTTCTGTTTTATATTCGCGTTTAATAAAATTTATTCAAAACTTCTTGTTTTACACCACCTGGACTACTTAAGCAACCCAAAGTGATTTTTACGTTACACGATGGGAATAAATCTGAGACAAACCCTTCCATATTACTGAACTCTTATCATGAACTTCTCAACGATTTTATAAATTACACTAAATTTTATACTGATGTATCAAAGGTTGATGACAAGGCTGCTGCAGCCTTCGTTAGTGGCAAACACATAACCAAAGTGCGCTTGCCAAACGATGCGTCCATATTTTCAGCGGAAATCAGAGCAATAGACCTTGTTCTGAAATTTATCGAACAAAAACGCATTTTAAATAGCATTATTTTCTGTGACTCATTATCAGTACTTCAGTCGCTACACCAAAAAAAATTGGATAATCCATTATTAGTCGATATTCTGGTCAAAAACTCGGAGCTTGGTACCTGCTACAATATTGTATACTGTTGGCTACCTAGCCATATTAGTATTAGAGGTAATGAAGAAGCAGACCGGGCTGCTAAGATGGCTCTATCCCAAGAACCATCGGATTTTAAATTACCGTTTACTGATTTTAAACCTTGTATCAAAAAGTACCTACGTCAGAAGTGGCAGGCTTAATGGGATGATGCAGTCAATAATAAACTTCATGCCATCAAACCAACCCTGGGAGAATGGACTCCTTCCTACAGAACTATCCGTAGGGAGGAGGTTGTCATTGCAAGAATCAGAATCGGTCATACATACATTACCCACTCCCACACACTAAAAGGTGAAGATCCACCAGAATGCGTTTCTTGCAATGAACCATTCACTGTTAAGCACTTTATGACCGAGTGTTCCGACCTGCAACCTACGCGTGATAAATACTATAATGTACATGACATGAAGGAACTTTTTGATACAATACAAATCACTTGTATTTTAGATTTTCTGAAGGAAGTAAATCTCTATTTTAAACTATAACTTCTGTGCCGTCGTCTGGAGTGTTTTTGTCTGGTGCGAGTGCCACCTCTTGCTTGCGGCATCTTGTTATCAACATGCACCATTTACATCTCCCGTTGATTGGGAAGCTTCATATTTTCCTGTTGCATCTTGCCATTTTGTATTTACCTATTGTGGTTTTTTTATGTCGCTGATCGATGTTGGACCTTTCTTGTTTTCAAAGATCTGACCTATTGTGTGGCGCTAAGTGACCTAAAAGTGCTGGTGCACCGTTAAAATTCAAACAAACTAACAAACAATTCTTGTTTTACATGTTTTATTCAGCTTTTGCGCTGAATTTGTTTTTTGTTTCTTCTTCTTATTTTTGTACAACAAGTCAAAATCATCTATAACCATCTAGGCATGAGAGATGTCGGTTCAGGAAAAAGAGCTTTAATCCGTATGTAACTGCGTGAATGTTATCTTCCAGCATTTCGATGCGAGTGAAGTTATATATAAATTATTTTAAAAAAGCGTATAGTTTAACACTGATGAATGCGATGTAACTTGATTACTCTCTATGGTACAGCAGTAAAACTATAACACACTAATTGCTCATCCCAGTTATCGCCGCATTTACATAGCTTACCATGGTTTAGTATTATTAACATAGAATAACGTTTTTGCCATGACTGTATTTTGGACTATTAAGTATAGCACAATTACATATATATTTAGGTAGACACTTTGAAGAAACATTTGATGGACATTAAAGTGTCGTGTCCGTACATTTTTTCTTCTCCAAAATTATTTAATTTAGTACATCGATTAAGAGAAATTATTCCAGGATGGATCATATTGATTGGAAAGGAGATAATAATGAAAACTTATGACCATATTCATGGGACCGATTTCTCAGTTTCTATCAATTTTTTTTGCATTGGAGTAACGACCTTATATCTTTCCAAGATTTTATATAATGCAAGAAATTGTCAGTGCTGAAATGAATGTTTTAAATTATATTTGAATAAGGATGCTGCAGCAGGAAGTGTCTGCAAAAACCTTTGACCATGCGTTCAATGTTTGATCATATTTCGTAAAACAAAAACTAGGGTGACAATAAGCAATAAAGAATTAACCTATTGCCCACAGTTACACATATATAGGTAAATTAAGACATTATTTAAGGTAACAAGTGAAAACAAGATGATTAACGGTAAGAAGGACTAACGAATAGAGGTGTGTACATTATTTACATTGTCAGGATATTTCGGTATATAAAATTATTATAATAATGAAACATGTAACTTCGTAAGGCGAAGAAGAAGTAGAAGAAGTGGACAGACCAAAACTATTTTAAGTAAACGAGGTTAGAGAGAGAGAATTATACATAGACAGGTTTTTCAAGTAAAATAAGGCTTCTACGGAAATCGAAACTAATTCAGACTACTACATACCGAAAAGAAACATGGATAGACCGAAACTGAGGTTAGAGAGAGAGAGAGAGAGAGAGAGAATTATACATTGACAGGTTTTTCAAGTAAAATAAGGCTTCTTCGCAGGCCAAAACTAATTCAGACAAACCGAAACCATTTTAAGTGATTTTGCTGTTAAAAGCTATCATTCAAGAAATGAGTTTTTAAAAGATGATTATAAAAGAAATAAAATATCACGCGATGAATGGGTTGATGGGTTGTATATAATGATAAAAGGAATTGGTCGTTTAAATAAAGGGTAGTTGGGGTATATAGAATTCAAAAATGGAATTACTAATTATGATATACAACAAAAACAAGAACGACAAAGACAAATCAAAGAAAGACAATTAGGGAGGAAACATCAAACACCAACACGGAGAAAAACACGGAAACAAAAAAAACCCAACAAAACAACAGGTGTATTATATCCCATCTGATCGAGAAGATGATGATGATGATGCGCAGGGTGTAATTGGTGAAAAATTCGCTGGTGGAATTCTATCAGAGTGTAACCCCATCTGGAACTCATGGCAGTGGTCTTGTTCGTTGTCCTAATAATATTCTCGGAGACATATCACGATTAGAAATTCTCATTGGAGGATAACGAGCTGGAAATAACTCACCGGAAATACTTAATGAAGCTGCTGATATCTGAATACGACTATTTGAAGGTGTATAATGGATATTAGTGTATATCGAGAGTTTATCGATGAGCTAGTTGATGATTATCATAGTAACTAATTGTCATTGGTGACCTTGTCACTAGTGATGATTCACTGATTAGATAAATATCATTTAAATAAAATGATCATTCACTACAACCACTATAAACCAACTGTGAATTACGTAATACATTCACGATTACCGGTTTATAGGGTATATTATGGAGATGGTCTTGGTAATGTTATTCAAGGGTTATTTGCAAGGATGGCTCTAAATATAGCACCAATCGCAAAACAATTATCGATGAAAGCTATTGATGTTATTCGTGATAAGGGTATTAGCACTGTTGTTGATGTTGCCGGGAAAGCATTTTCCGCGGCCAAAGAAAAACTATTAGAGTTAATTCGACGACGAAAGAAACCACTGGTGACGAAGTCACTAGGACCACTACCATCTGCGGTAATTATGCCTGCGAGTATTAGCAAAATAATAAATAACAGTGGATCAAAAAATAGCATCACTGAGCAATGAGGGATGTGACATTCAAGGAAATATTGCTGCAAATATGATAGCGGAAAGTGGACTGAGATCACGATTTAGATCAAGAAATATATAATAAAATGTTCAAATGGTCACCTGATACGGTATTTGACTTAGATGCTCCAGTTCTCAAAGATGATTCTGTACGCGAATATCAATTGTATTCCTATAACAAAATACAACCAAATAATCGATCAAGAATCGAACTTCAGGCTCAAGATGCAAGCAAATACTTTCTACCCGCTGAAGCATTTATCGAAGTAGAAGGAGAAATTGTATAACAGATGTTGCAGCTTATACGCCATATGCCGCAAATCTCCAAATTGGTTTTGTCAATAATGGTATCATGGCATTATTCAGTAGCGCTAGATATATGATTGATGGAAGAGAGATTGAATCTATAGAACATGATGCTGATGTTGCCACAACAATAGTGGGGTTAGCAAGATATTCTGATGATTATACAAGATCAGCAGGTCCATCTATGATGTTCGCAAAGGATGTTACTGATCACGCTGAACACATTCAGTATTCTAGGGTAAAAGCAACACGAGATACTGCAGTTGATCCAGCACCAGCCAGACCAGCAGCTGATTTTGATGTCATAGATGTTAATCCTATTTACAACCTAGGGTTTGCAACACGTGTATCAGTGCTAAAAGGACCGCGTAGATTATTTTCATGCGCGATTCAACTATCTCATATTTTCGGCTTTTGCAGACATGTTAGAAAAGTTATCTTTGGAGCGAAACATACAGTAATCCTCGTGCGAAAAGGCAACGATAATGACGAAATCTGGCGAGAAGCAGGCCCTGTTGGAGCTCCAATCGCTTCTAGTAAAGTAAATATATCAAAACTCTCACTGTGGATGCCGGTAATGACTCCATCAATCACCGCAGAGGACAAATTACTATCCTTTATGGATACAGGTGGTAAATCATTGATATCATGGCTAACAACGACCACGGATTTTATAGAGTCTTCTGTTAATGGAACATTTACATGGCACTTGGCATCAAAACAAGGAGTTTCTGCGCCCCGGCATATATTTGTTGCGTTACAGGATAAGACGCGATTAAATTTACAAACACGCAGCCATATGATATTTGATCAACTCGGTGTTTCTGAGGTCTCGCTGAGAATAGACGGTCAACAACAACCATCTGAGGATATTTTACGGTATCATTAATCTTTCAAATTAGGGGTTTCTCAAAACAGGGATAAAAGGGGTTATGAGATCACTTCATATTTTTTTTTAGAGACCTTATTTTATGAATTGGAAGCTTCTATGATGGCCTTTTTGTACAGTAATAACGGGAATAACAGGATTGATGGGATACTTATTTCATGAAATCAATGTGTCTACGCTGATCTATTGACTACTAGACTAGTTTAGTTGTAACGGCGTCGATTCGGTCCTCAAAGACGCCACTGTCGTTGTCATTCAACCTCTCTGCTGCTATGGGTTAACCAAATATTTTATCAAGTCCGACACGATATCGCGTCCGAGGGTCTGATAAATTTATCGTCACAAATCCGTGTGGGATTGACTGAGCGTGACTAAAGAAATTTCTAAATCGATTATGAGCCATATCACCGCAGCACCAAGTTTGAAAAATAATTCGTAGCGTATGAGTATCAACTCCGTTAAACGCACACAATAAATTGCAGTTATCTCTGATCACTTTTGGTATTTGAGTGTATCGTTGAGTGACATATATCACATCAGTATTTTTATGCCTGCCTCTGGAAAATATCCTGGCAGGTTTTTTTTTTTTTGATTTTCTAACATCACATCATCGTATACGACTAAATTGTTAATACTTCCATCGATATCATCAATACTCGGTGCGTCCTCGATATCGGTTATAAATCTAATAACACCGCCCTCGTTGACAATCTCTACAGCTCTTTCGTAGTCATCGTCGTTGTTAATACTTCCATCGGTCTGTGCTTCCTCGATCTCGGTTATAAGCTTGCTGGCCGTCTCTATTGTTCTTTCGTTGTAATCCTTTAACACTTCGTAACATCTCTGATTGTCTACACTCAGGGCTACTAAATACAACTTCTTCCATTTCATCCATCTCGTTATCAAATTAAGTAACAATTGTGTCTTGCCACTTCCAGATGGTCCGATTATAATCATTCTAATTGAATTCGGCAACATCGCATGGTGTTTAATAGGTTCACGTCGTCGGGTAGCTGAATAATCAATTACATTCATGTTATTATATATAAATTATGGATCTATATTGTGTGAAGTGTAAAAAACGTACTGGCACAGATGACTTGACGACGATTACAACTAGCAATAACCGATCAGCACTTTCCGGTAAGTGTGTACAATGTAGTACAAAAAAGTTTAGATTTATTGCTAAAGATTTAAAACAAAACGAGGAGGTGATATTGCAGCCAAGCTAACTAAACTCCCGGGAACACCATGGGCAAAGTATCCAAGAGAAAAACATCTTCCAGGGTATAGTTATTGTGGACCCGGAACCAGACTCGATATTAGACTCGATGATCAAAACCAACCTCGACGTTGTGAAGAACCAATAAACGCTATTGATAAGGCGTGTCATGCTCATGATGTTGCTTATAAAAGCAGCAATCTGCAACATAGACATATCGCAGATGTGAAATTGATTCACGCGTTGAATTCTATCACTGATAAATCCTTGAAACAAAATTGGCTAGTAAAATCGGCAATGAAAGGTAAATTGATGTTAGGCTAATAATAACATGGAATCTATTTATTATTCTTCAAGAGGATACTGGAGGGGGAAAGCGGCAATCGGTAAACTCGCTCTCGCCGCGAAGGTGAAATATACCACTGCGAATAATTGGTTATCTAAACAGGCGATATGGCAAATTTATCTACCGCGGCCTAAACAAATTAACTACTCGCATTTTGATGTGACCGTTCCTAATGAAGTTCATCAGGCTGATATATTATTTTTGCTGCATGATGGTGGTTACAAATACGCGTTAACTGTAGTTGATGTTGCGAGTCGATACAAACAAGCAGAACCGCTAAAGACAAAATCATCAACTGAAGTGGCTTCTGCATTTGAAAGGATTTATCGAAGGGGTCCTCTGCGCTGGCCAAATCTATTACAAGTTGATCCTGGCAAGGAATTTCAGGGTGCAGTGTTATCAACAATGAAGCATCATAATGTCACCATCAGACGAAGACATACTGCACTACATCGCGATCAGGCAATTGTTGAACGGTTTAATCGGACACTTGCTGAGCGGTTATTTGGATATCAATACGCTAAGGAATTTATCCAGAACAAACAATCTCGTGAATGGGTCAAGAGATTACCAGCTGTGATAACCGCGCTAAATAACGAGATTACTCGAACAATCAACATGAAACCTAACAACGCGATTAAAAAGAAGTATATACCAGTAAAACCGCAAAAAGATTTTTCAAAACAATCAATACTCGGCAATGTCACTGTTAGGTATTTATACGAACCAGGAGAGCTCGAAGGTGGTAAAAAAAGCTACTGATCCTATTTGGAGTGTCAACGTGCATAAAATATCTAGTATAACAGGATCTACGTGTAGACCAGCAATCAATATATTGGATTTGACCGCTCCTCAGCGAGGATTTACTCGTGAACAGCTACAAGTGATACCCGATGATACTCAATTACCGCCGTGTGGTCTTAACTAGCACCTCTCTGTCTATTGCATTCAAGACAAGTCAGCATCACATTATCCCTGGTATGACCTACGCTGCTATCTTTTCTGTCTACGGTAAATTGTCGAGAATCCTTATCCGAACAAAACCAACTCATTATACAATTGCAACTCGTGCAGTGATTATTCTGTTGTTTCTTCAGTGTAATTATTAATTCAGCATCAATATCAAATTCTCTATTATTTTTTTTGTCCTGTTGTTTATAACCAGCGAGTTTTTTTCTGATTATATCCTCGCTGACAATATCACTTATTGTAGTGTCATTATCGTCTAAAACAACTCTTCGAAGTTGATTTATTCTTCGTACTCTGGATACTGCGAGATAAGCTAAATTTGACCACTCGATGTGATTATCCACCACCCAAACAGTTGTATCTGATATAGTCAATCCCTGTGAAGAATGTATCCTAGCGTCCATGGGGATTTATCAGCGCGTAATGCATCTTCGACGACGCTGATATCAGCCAGCACAATATCATTTAGCACTAAATTCTGTTTTTCACGCTGTCCTGGAATATCAACTTTAATATTCTGTATTCGTGTATCCGAAGGCTTATAACACAACGGTACTGGAAGTGTTGCAAATTTTTCTTTATGCAGTTCAAATAACTTCATCTGAATTGTGTCTCTGACTATCTTTCTACTTGCTACTATTAAATCGTTTGGTCTCCACGTTTCCCAAAAATCTGTTAATGGTGTTTCTGAAATTATTTCACGCGCTATCTGACATTGAATTCTATCAGGTTGTAATCTGATTAGTTTCTTGAACTCTCGTAATTGTTCATCAAGTGTTCATCATCTATGATCGGTGGTAATTTGTTCATAATAGTCTACAAAATTCTTTAGCGAATCATGTGGGGACAAACCGACAAATGGTAGTGGTTGACCATGATCACCGCACATTATTACTTTTGTATTCGATAACAATAACCAATCGAGGAATCTTTGTAATACATCTAATGACACCGTGCATATCTCATCCCAAATTACGACTTTAGGAATAAATTTCTCACCCATTCGTTCAGGAGTCCATTAATCACCTTTCCATCGAAAGAAACTGTGATAAGTACAAGCATTTACCCCTCGCTCTTTCATTTCTCTTGCAAGTCTGTGTGTCGGTGTTAGCACAATCATGTTTGATTTCCCACGAAATAGCTCAATCGCACGAGTCGTCTTTCCTGACCCGCCACAGCCGTTTAAATAAACTGTTTTATATCTACATATTGGATCATATATCTGCGGTGCATTAGATAGTTCTGATATCTGATTATTTTTCAAGTAATTGTTTTCAATCGTAACATCTGCTGATTTGGAATAATCACACGGTATTTCTTTTTTAATTCTCCATGATCCCAACTCTCGTCAGAATTAATGAATTCAGCCACTGCTTCGCTGTGTTTCGCATCTATATAAAATGAATCAGTAGCTACTCTAACTGAGGTGTCAGGAAATCCATTTATCATCGAAAATAAATTGATAGAAGCATAAGCTAGCATAGACGCCCTCAAATGTGTATACTGAAGACTATATCCATCGTTGTAAGTAACAATTGTACCAAATTTTGTTCCATCGGACAAGAAAGCGTCTTTACGATCGACATATATACCCTTAGATGTTATATCCGTGATTATAAAATCGTACTCAACGCTATCTATAATCAATCGTGAAGAATATCTGTTATTGTTGTATTTTCCACCCTGAGTAAATTTACCGATTATTCTTCTACCGAGAACTTTTGCGTCTTTATTCCTAACTTCAAATAGCTGTTTGGACCATTTCACGATATTTTCTTTGTCAAGATCGGGAAACTGTTTTCGTTGTTCGCTGATTATACTATCTAGATTGGGTTGTGGTAACCAGACCTCGATATGATATAATCGCTTCACTGACAATCAGCAATCCAAACATAGCATCACGGATGAAGTCCTGTAGCCAATTCAAATGATACCACACGAGCGAATCCTGTTAAATCAAATCGGGCAGTGGCCCATTAATAGCAACACGGGCCATCTCGTGTGTGGGATGTCCAAATCGCTTGAAGTATTTAGCGCATTCTCCGTACCCGAGAAAACTCGCCGGATAACATGCGACTATATCAACTGAAATAATACTTTCTCGGTCGTATTTTGTATTCCATAATCCACCATGGTTATATTCAACGCATCTTGATTTGATATTTGATAGAAATTCAGCTCTCGTTGGTTTCCACGAGTTTCTCTTTCTCGCAAAATGAGCTGCAACTGACGGAACTGTAAAACAGTTTGTTAATAATTGTTCGTCGTCGAAACTCTTGGAGAAACTACTAGCTAGTTTTTTCATCTTGTCATGGAAGGCTTCGGTACGGTATAATTCTCCATTGGGTCTTACAAACGGATCGAATCCACCCTCGGGGTTTTCAGCGCTGTGAAGTAACCACACGGACACGGGATCGTTTTTACTCAACTGGTGAATAAAATCGAATAATTTTTCTCAGAGAATTCCGTGGGTATATACTTTATGGTTCTATCCCGCGGAAATATTGTTACTGCAGATGTCCATGCGTGTTCATTATGATCAAAATTTTTTATTGGAGCTCCTTGTGATTTATATTTCGGTTCGTATAATATCTCGCCGGTTATCGTCGTTACTGATATTGGGAATCTTAATGATGTTTCCAATTTGGCTATATCCTGGATCGTTGCCACTCGCTCCTTCACTGTTAATCCCCACTCGGTTATTCTCTTGCGTCTTAGATCAGTCAGTTTGTTTCCACGCAACGCATTTGTGACGTGTTCTATTATTCGTTCTGCTACACAATTCAGCGATGATAGTTTCATGGGTTTTAGTTTTTCAATACGCGGTTTATCATTTAACGGATATATCCCATAAACAACTGATGTTACAGGATAAGATCTTTCGAAGTACGGTTTGTCAATTCCAGTCAGAATTCCTGGCTTGGAATCTCGACTCACAGTGACAGTTTTTTTTATCCTTCAAGATGGGTTCAAATTTATCCCTGATAATCCAATCTCCCGTGTCTGAGCGGATAATGAATTTCACTCTAAAAAATACCTTTTCCGCGTAAGATGTGAAATTATCACTGCTGCGCTTTTATCGTTCATGGTAGCATCAACTTCACCATTGATTCGAAATGTCGACCAACAGTGAGATCCTCCATCACGCTTGAATTCATTAAAACAATCACGAATTTTACTTATCATGGTTCTATCACAAATTTTACTCTTTGGTGTATTAGAGACTCTATCGAGATTGAATTTAGCATTTTTCCAGGGCGTAATTTTCGATAATCTCACTGCTATAATTAAAACAAGCGTTTAAATAGAGAATTTGTGTATAATGAATCATTGCAAATGGCTTATGATTGGATCAGTAACACCGTGTAACAAATCATGCAGAAAGGAGTTCTGTGGGTATCATATGCAAAGTGTTCGTAACGGGAGTTATGGGCCTTTACCCTGCATACGTTGTGGGGTTGGTGTGAGAGGAAAATCACAGTTGTGTCTCAGTTGCGGTGGTAAGAGATACAGAGAGTTGAAGCGTTATTATGACAAACGAACTAAGAACTCCATCAATGACTCTACCTCTGACAGCGTCCTTGACAGACTCAAGGACAAAATCATAAGAACTCCTCAAGACTACATTGGAAGATTTCCAAATGTAATCATTAGACCAAACAATGAATTAGACAAATAGTATTATGTATATAAATGAACCAAGAATTCCGACCGCATCCCGTGATCAGCAACTATGAGGCATCCAGTGATGGTATTGTCAGACACCGCAGGCTGAAGAAACCAGTTGGTGCTATGAATAATCAAGGGTATTTGAGGTTTACTGCTGGAGGGAAAATACGTCTTAATCATAGAATAATATATGAATGTTTCCATGGATTGATCAAGGATGGTTTTGTTATCGATCACATTAATTCCAATCCTAAGAACAATTCTTTGTCAAATCTGTAGGCTGTTACACAAAGTGAAAATTTGAAACGAGGAAAGACTGGACAATACTCGAAAAAAGCGAGACCCGTAAGATCTTTTAATACAATAAATTACGAAGAAATAGTATTTCAATAAATAGCTAAGGCTGGTAAGTATTTCGTTATTTGTCCACCTTCTGTTCAATGCGTCGCAGAAGGAATTTATCGATCTGCGATTTTAAAAAAGACCGGACAAAAAAAATCAATTCATTTATGCATAGACACCCATCTCTGGAAATATATTTTTCATATTAGAAGTATATAATTATCAGTATATTAATGATGTTATAACCGAAATTTTAGTTTTGAAATCTCAGGGGATTTACATATCAGATAGTTTAGACTGCGATCAAATTATGTCCGATTTCCAGGATATTGAATACGGCGTTATGAATAACAAATATGTACTACCCAAAAATATGCCCTCGTAAAACGAATTCAGAATTCAATTCGCGATTCCCTTCTATGCTGTGATGACGTCAGTACGTTTGTCCCGTTATTTACTATCGTGGAAAAAAAAAGAAAGGAATTAGGGAAGGAATATGAAAGAAAAAGAGTAATTAATTCAAAAATCAGAAATATAAGATTGTTAATTGAACAAAATGAAAAACCCCTTTCAGATAGCTAAGTTGTAATTGTTAGGCAAAATAATTCTGTTAAAATTCTTACTACAAACATGTATAAATACTCCATGGACGGTATTGACATTTATCAATGAGTGTTTTACTACGAGGAAGTTGTAAATTTTCATAGTAAAATATTTTTTTATTACTGAAATTTTTATAGGAAAATATTTTTTTATTACTGAAAATTTTATAGGAAAATATTTTTTTAGTCGTTTTTGACTGATTTTGGTCGTTATTGACTGATTTTGGCTATTTTTTTTATACTGATTTTGGCTATTTTTAGACTGATTTTAAGTAGTGTCAGTAAGGTCAAATGGTCGATTTTCTATGTTAATTCTCGTAGACTTTTCCACCTAAAATTATTTTTAAGATGTTTTAGGTCAAAAAGTGACTAAAATCGGTAAAAAAACGACTAAAAAACGACAAAAACGACCAAAAATGACTGTTGGTGTCAGTAGGGTCAAATGGTCGATTTTGCATGGGATTTCCAGTAGACTTTTTCACTTAAGAATGACTTTGAGTAAAAAAAATCATAAAAAAAACAAAAAAATCACAAAAACGACTAAAAAAAGACAAAAACGACCAAAAATGACTGTTGGTTTCAATCGGGTCAAACGGTCGATTTTGCATGGGATTTCCTGTAGACGTTTCCACTTAAGAATGATTTTGAGTAAAATATCATAAAAAAAAAATTACAAAAAGCATCAAAATCAGTCAAAAATACACTAAAAACTGGGCTGGTTTCAATCGGGTCAAACGGTCGATTTTGTATGGGATTTCCCGTAGACTTTTCCACCTAAAATTATTTTCGGGTGACAAAATCACTGCATTTAGATTGAAATCTCTTCGTACAGTAATTGGAAAATTGTTTACGATTTCAATAATGGTAAGTGAAGCATTAACGACCCGATTGACTCGTGAGAGACTGGTCGCGATCAAAAAGTATATACCAATCCGCGAATCTGTCAGGAATAAACTGCAAGCTAGACAGAGTATACAAACGGATTTTGCTGCGGGATCTGAAGAGTTGTTTAAACCAATAACCACAGCAACGAAGGGGGTAGAGCGTGCTATATGGGGGGGGGATGTTCCCGAGACACGGGAAAAAGAAAAGAAAAACCTATTATTGGTGAACTTGAAAAAATAGCAGCGGAAACTGAAAAAATAGCAAAAAGATCCAAACAAACAAAACAATCTTTAAGAACACTTCCTGGTGATATAATAACTACTGCAAGGCAACAAGAACAACAAGAACGAGAACAACAAGAACGAGAACTTGAAGAAGAACTTGCTAGTAGACAATCACTTATCGCACCACCTGAACAACAAGGTGCTGTTGCAATAGAAGATTATCCACCTGAAATGATATTTACTGATGATGCGTTAACTGAAATTAGAGAAATCGAATCAAACTCTGAATTAATTAAATTTACTAAAGACAATTTAAAAAAATATAAGAGATAAGTATTTAAAAGACGACCAGTCTAGAAAATTTATAAAAGACAGAGACACCTGGGCAAATAAAGTGTTTTTAGCAAATCGCCGTAAAACTAAACTAGCAACAAAAGAATTACAAACTGATTTTAATACTTTTCTAGCTGCAGTAAAAGGTATCACACAACCACCACCGGATTATACAGCAGAGGACCCAAATCCGGATGAAATACGAATAATGGCAGAAGCTGATTCTGAAAAAGGTGCAACTGGTACAACTAAAAATCAACCGGGAAGGGATTTTCTGGGAGTGGAATTTCAGGTAGCGGTCTAATTCAATGTCCTGGTAATATTCTCAGCGATATATCACGATTAGAAGTTCTCATCGGCGGAAAACGAGCTGGAAATAACTTACCGGAAGTAATTAATGAAGCAGCTGATATCTGCAGGCGGTTATTTCAAGGTGGTATCATGGACATATATATATATATATATATATATATATATATATATATATATATATATATATATATATATATATATATCGAGATTTCATTGACGAGTTAGTGGAAAATCACAGCTACTGAAAATCCCTTGGATTTTTCATCATTGCATTCGATAAATATCATTTAAATAAGATGATCATACACTACAACCATGACAAACCAGCCAGCGTCTATGTAGTTAATTCACGGTTTCCAGTTTATAACGCGTACTATGGTGATGGTCAGGATTATTTGCAAGAATGGCTCCAAAAGTAGCACCAATCGCAAAACAATTATCGATGAAAGCTATTGATGTTATTCGTGATAAGGGTATTAGTGCTGTTGGAGATCTTGCTGGGAAAGCGTTTTCAACCGCTCGGGATAAACTAACAGCGCTAGTTCGGCGGCGAAGGAAACCACAATTGGGACCACTGCCATCTACAGCGGATATACCTGCGAGTGTTAGTAAAATTATAAATAACGCAGTAGATCAAAAACTAGCGTCGCTGATGACTCCTTCGTTGACAGCAAGTGACCAGGATAATATAACCGCAAATGTGATAGCGGGAAGTGGCTTAAAAAAACCACGACGACGTCGACGATGATTTAGATCAATGAATATAGAATAAAATGTTTAAACGGTCACCTGATACAGCGTTTGATATGGACGTCCCAGTGCTCAAGGATGATTCCGTACGTGATTATCAATTATATTCTTATCACGCAGAACAACCTGATCTTCGATCAAGAATCGAACTTCAAGTTCATGATACCAGTAAATACTTTTTGCCTTGTGAAGCATTTATCGAAGTAGAAGGAGAACTTGTAACATATGTTGCAGCTAATACAGCATACGCAGATGACCCAAATGTCAGAGTTGGTTTTGTCAATAATGGTATCATAGCGCTATTTGAAAGTGCAAGATATCTCATTGATGGAAGAGAAATTGAATCTATTGAACGTGAAGTTGATGTTGCCACAACAATAATCGGGTTAGCGAGATATTCCGATGATTATACAAGATTAGCGGGTCCATCTATGATGTTCTCTAAGGATATCACTGATCACGCTGATCACATTCAGTATTTTAAATTACGGACACCGCAAGATACCGCAGCTGATCCACAACCACATGCTGCTTCTTCTGAACACCAAGCAAGACCAGCTGCTGCCTTTGACGTTATAAAAAGCGTTAATGATCATTACAATCTAGGATTTGCAACACGCGTAGCAACATTGAAGAGGCCTCGTCTACAGTTTTCATGCGCGATTCCACTACATCATACATTTGGATTCTGTAGAAACGTCCCAAAAGTTATCTATGAAGCAAAGCATACGGTAGTACTCGTGAGAAAGGGTACCGACAATGGTGCAATCTGACGTTGTGCTGGTGTTGCTGCCGGTAAAGTTATTTTAACAAAACTATCACTGTGGATGCCAGTACTGACTCCATCAATCGCAACAGAAGAACGATTACTATCATTTATGGATCAAGGAGGAAAATCGTTGCTGAGTTGGCTAACAACGAGTACAGATACCAAGTATTCTTATGTCGATGGTACATTTACGTGGAACATAGCATCAAAACAGGGCGTTTCAGCTCCACATCATATATTTGTTGCGCTACAGAATAGAGCGCGATTAAACTCTCATGAACACAGCCATATGATATTTGATCAATTAGGTGTTACTGACGTCTCACTGAGAATAAACAGACAACAGGAACCATCCGAGGATATACAACTGAATTACGATGCCAACCAAATAGCACATGTGTATCATCGTCTGTTGTCATATATGGTGCGTGATCAAAATGTTGATACTGGTCTGCAAATATCACAGTTGGATTTTAAAATTCTGTATCCGATCTATTACATCTTGACTTTACAAGACAATCCGTCGTTGATATACACTTTAGAGCTTGTGTAGCCCCTGGCGGTGTTAGTTATAGAGCGGTTGCTGTCATTCTCAGCGATAAATCAATGCTACTTGAAGGCGTTGGTGGAAGAATGAGAGTAATTGATGCACCAGTTTAAACTATGTAACAATTAGATCAATCTGTTATTGTAATAATGAAATACAGTCATATTAGTGTTGCGTTAACTCCCGGTCAACTGAAGAAATTGCAATCGGAATCGGCTAAAAAATGCGGAACTACAATAACACTGAAACCCAACCAGATGACTGGCGGGGCGAATAAATTGTCGCTGACAACTCGTCAAATAAAACACTTCAATGATGCTTTCAAGGATAAAAAAAGGCGTTCAGATCACTCTCTGCGGCTGCTATCAAAAATATGATTAAAACCGGCGGTATATTTCCGTTGTTAGCTGCGATTCCGGCTTTGATTGCAGCAGCAGCCCCAGCGGTTGCTAAATCGGCGTCGTTAGGAGCCGTTGGTACCGCGGCAGGAATGGCACTAAAGAAAGCAACTGGGAAGGGATATAAAAAAGGGAAAGGTTCTAAGACTACCAGGAACCCCGTATTTATGGTACAGCGGGAAAGGTCTAAGAATCCCAGGAACAGTTTACTAGTTGGAGAGTCTTTGACTGAGGAACCTATGGTTCCCATGTCCAATTTTGATTTACTCGATGCTGCTAAAAAATTGACCATAAAAAACTTCAGAGGTGTCTTTATGAAAGATCAGTTACCGGCACAACCAAACAGCGTTGAAATCGGTATCATTAATCTCGATAACAGCACCGGACCTGGTACTCACTGGGTTGCATACGCGATTGATCCACGTGCAATTGTTTTTTTTTTCGACTCATATGGATTAGCGCCGCCGAAGGAATTTATGCGTTATATAAACCGCTTAAAAACTCCTCGTTGGTATTCTACGCTACCAACACAACAAATGAATAACCCACCATTATGCGGCAACGAAGTATTAAATGTCCTTGACGCTATTTCAACATCTGGAAAACAGCCACATGTTGTCGTAAATGAATACACTAGTAGTCGCTGGTAACGACAAAGTCGTCAATGAAAAGATTTTAGAGAGAGATTATATAGAATAACATAATTGATATTTGGGGTCGACATCTATCGCCGTCGAAGAAACCAACCACAGAAACATCTGAAACCGGTGATATAAAAAAATAATCGAAGATGAAATAGCTGAGACGTTGAACCTAACGTTGATCCCAATGAAATAGTTGTATTTCAAGATCGTCAGGGTAAATTGAAATCTAGTAATGTTTCCCTGGATGATATTTTAGTTAAACAACGAGAAGCAGTAGAGGATACTATCGCGTTATTTTCCGATAAATTCAAACCCGGCGTACTCGTTTCGACTATTACAGATAGATTAAAAACTCTCAACGATGAGTTAAAATTCATACAAATTTTTTTGGTGATCCAGCGACAACATCACCGAATTTATCATTAATAAAAATCTCTATGGACAATATTAAGACTGTCAATGATGAATTAAAATCAATTATGGCTTTCTTCGGCGATCCAGCGGTAAAATCACCGAAGCTCACCGAGATAAAAATTCTATGTTGGAACTAGCAACACTCCAAGCCAATTATGAAGACCACGTTGAAAAGTTTTCATCATTTCGTAAAAACCTCATCGAGAAATTTTTTACAACCACGCCGGATAAACTCGACATAAAACTTCCTGATATTAAAATATTCATCGATGAGACGGAAAAACTTCATCGAAGCAATCAAAGATGATTTTCCGAGGATGATAACAATCATTGAAAAACAAAAATTCCTCATGAGAAAACCAACAACGTAGTATACACTATTCAATACGGATCATTTACGTGGACACCCACAAACAACAAATTAGATATCACTGCAACCGACAAAGGTATTTATCGATTAACACTAGTAACACCGACTCAATTTAATATATCCTCGTCGAGTTCATCTGGGGTCAACAATATGATACCAACGATCGTCGATAAGGATACAACCGAACAATACACGATAGCATCCACCGATAATAATTTGGCCAACGCAAACTGCAAGACTACATAATTAAATTTCATGTTGTATCAACCGCGTACTCGCAATTGTCCTTGTTGATATCGTCGTCGCTCGATGATACATTTATATCAGATAGTGAGTTCTCAGCGATGGTAAGTATTTATGATTCCGCGATGTCAAAATTAGAAATACAACATGAATATAATAATGACAACACCGCAGGAATTACTTCAACAAATAGTGGAGAACACAAACCAAGTACAAACCAGCATGATCTCAATAACATCAACGAATCCTGAATTCAGTGTGAATTTCCTTATTCCGATTCCCGTGAAGGAGATTGCGTTAGCAAAACTACGAGTATACCATAGTTGGCCTAATATTAGATCGGTAGCATTTGGCGGTCAACAACCGAATAATTCCTTGGTGTTCGCGTATAAGAATAAACAAGACGGGACTCTAGACTGGAACGTTGTCAAATCGAACAAATCAATGCTGAATTCCAGCGTAGAATAAAATCCATTACCGAAACAGAATCGCAAATCGCTGTAACAGTTCATGAACCAACACTATCATCTGCGATCGAGATAAACTCGCCTAGTTATGTCGTAGATATCTATCAGAGTTCTATAAGAACCGTGCTAGGTTGGCCTGAAATACCACCTCCGACATTTTATCAAATACCCGAACCACAAAAATCTGATTATGTCACCGACAGAATAAAATCTGATAATCCAATAAAACGTTATGACGAATACAATAAGTCAAAATTTTTCACTGAAATAGACGACCGCGCTAATAGATATTATCAAACTCGATAAGATGAAATCGTTAAAAATTTCACAGCGATGACTAATGATTTTGCGTTGCTGTTAGTATCTCTCGAGTCTGGTACTCTCACCCGAGATGAATTTATCAGTGTTGTGGAAACATGTAATAAAATCATCGATGACATGGAAACATATAATCTAGAAATTATTCAAGAGGTATTAGGTGACGATAATCCAAAAACAAGAACAGAATTTGCGACGAAGTATAATATAGATATAATATATATTTCATATTTCAAGATTCCAGGATATAATGTCCCAGTGATAAAAGAATCTCTTAGACACGCCATCGATGAAGGTTTCAAAAAAATTCATGACGCATGGAAGAAATCGCTACAATCACAAAAAACAACAATACTCAAACATAATAACGACCCAGACGGAGGCGGCAGACATATTGCTCCTCAAAATGTGAATATATCTTCGGTGATAGCATTAAATTTAGTATGTGATGTTATCGAAGGCAGCTATCAAATAAATCTCGAACGATCAAATCAAGCTCAGCAGGGATATATTCTTTATTCATTTGCACCAACAGCTCCTCCAGGATTTCTAATTATTGAGTCTCCGGTTAATCCAGTCTATATGCGATGTCATAATAATTCATTAACGAGAATTAACTTTAAACTCACTGACCAGTCCAATAATCTAATTGATCTACAAGGTGAGGTTCTACAAATTAATCTGTTTGTGAAATCGTAACCATCATAGAAGCTTCCAATTCATAAAATAAGGTCTCTAAAAAAAAGAAATATGAAGTGATCTCATAACCCCTTTTATCCCTGTTTTGAGAAACCCCTAATTTGACAAATAGGGCTCTAAAATCGTTAAGGCTCCATTTGGCAAAAGGAGACTTAAAATCCAACCCAATTAGAGACGTCTGATTTTGCTTAAAATCCAACCCAATTAGAGACATCTGATTTTGCTTAAAATCCAACCCAATTAGAGACGTCTGATTTTGCTTAAAATCCAACCCAATTAGAGATGTCTGATTCACCATCTCTGCTGCTTAAAAACATCGTTGATAAATTTCTTGGAGGCTCATTAGATAAGGTCGAACTAAAACTCCCAGATATTAAAGAATCTCTCGATGATATCAAAAAGACTAATGATGCCATCAAAGATGATTTTCCGAGGATGATAGCAATAATTGAAAAAACAAAGATTCATCATGAGAAACCTAACCGTGGTATATACGATCCAACACGGATCATTCACGTGGACGCCACAAAATAACACATTAAATATCACTGCAGCCGTTAAGGGTATTTATCGATTAACACTAGTATCACCAACCTGGTTTAATATTTCCTCGTCGAATACAACCGGGGGTCGACAATACATATCAACGATCATCGACAAGGATTCTACTGAACGATTCACGATAACAACCACAGATAATAATTTGGCTAGGACACCAATAACATGGTACGTGGAATTTGTAGCACATTTAAGTAACCAACTTAATTGAAATTGCTCTGTTGTAATAAATAAAAAATGACATAGTTAACTCTGTCATCGTCACAGCAGTATCGCTATGATCAAGTGAGAAATTTTCAAACCAAGCTCAAAACACTCTCCGAGAAATACCAAGCAAAGATAAAAAACTATCGGCGAAGAATTACCGTCGTTGACGTTACCGTGTACTCGGTATCAGGTGTAATTACCGGCGCTGTTATTATACTATCGTTTGTGACAATGATCGCCCCGAAAGTTGTTCCAATTTGTATATCAGCGGCGACAACAATCGCGGAAGTAATTTCAATAATAACAAATAATATCATCGTGTAGTCAACGTAAACTTCAAGATTACATAATCAAATTTCATACGGTGTCAACCGCGTACTCGCAATTATCCTTGATCATCTCGTCCTCCCTCGATGACACATTAATATCCGATATTGAATTTTCCGCGATGGTACGTGTTTACGATTCAGTGATGTTAAAATTAGAAAAACAACACGAATATAATGACAATGACAACGTCTTCGTCGCAAGAACTACTTCAACGAATAGCGGAAAATACAACGCCACAAAGGACAACCATGATCTCAATAACCTCAACCAAACCTGAATTCAGTGTGAATGTCCCCACTGCGATTCCCGTTAAGGAGATAGCGTTGGAAAATTTACGAGTATATCACAGTTGGCCAAATATTAGATCAAAACCATTTGGTGGTCAGCAACCGAATAATTCCTTGGTTTATACGAGTAAAAATAAGTCTGGTGCCGATGGCACTAATGACACTCCAGATTGGAATATAGTTACCTTACCGTCTGGGTCTTACCAAATCGAACAGATCAATAACGAATTACAGCGTAGATTAAAATCCATTACGGGAAAAGAATCAAAAATCGCTATAACAGTTCATGATCCAACACTATCATCCGTGATTGAGATAAACTCAACCTGGTATGCCGTAGATATTTATCAGAGTTCTATAAGAACCGTGCTAGGATGGCCTGAAATCCCACCGCGTTCTTATCAAAATCTACCAGAACCTAAAAAGTCTGATTATACCTCAAATAAGGAATCATATCATGATGCAATAATATCGTACGGTGGAAATCTTCGAGCGATGGGATTTTTTCGTGAGTGGATAAAACCAAGGGGTGGATGGTCACAAAAAATACCGGGGCCCCGAGTGGCCGAGTGGTCTAAAGCGCTTTCCGTTACGGAAAAATGCCGTCTCACCTCTGTCTGTGTGGGTTCGAGTCTAAGATTCGGCTTATGTAATTATGTGAGAAAACTTGCTAGTAGCTTCCCGTGGGTCGGTGGTTCTTTCTGGGGTTTTTCCCGGGTTCTTCCGCCACCAATAATACTGGCCGCCATGTATAGCCTATCGTGTGCTGAAAAATGGCGTTAAACCCTAAAACAACAAAACAACAAATAATTCCAAGTAGAATTACTGAACATTTCATAAAAATAAAAAATGAATTTGAAATACATAGAAATATACTGCGATAAAAACTTTCCAAAGAATGCCCCCGAGAAGAAATCATCAAATACATAGAAGTATGTAATCAAATTATCGCTGACCAGGAAATAATTTAACTTATGGATTATTCAAACGTTTTAAATAATACAAATCCTAAAACAAGAGTAGAATTTGCAATGACATATAATATACGTGTATAAGATATTCCAGTATTTAAATTTCCTGAGTATAATGTAGACCAATTTAAAACAGCCTTCAGTGATCTCCTCGATGAGTACTTCCAATTGATACTCGCCGTATGGAAAAAAAATGACACAACCACAGACAATTATCCTCAAACATAATAATGACCCAGACGGTGGTGGACGCCATATTGCTCCTAATAATGTAAATATATCCTCGGTGATTGCAATAAATCTAGTATGTGACGCCATCGATGGAGGTTACCAAATAAATCTCGAAATATCAAATCAAGCCCAGCAGGGATATATTTTATATTCGTTTGCACCAACGGCTCCACCTGGATTTTTAATAATTGAGGAACTAACAAATCCTGTGTATATGCGATATCGTAATGGTTCATTAACGAGAATTAATTTTAAACTCACTGACCAATCCAATAATTTGATTGACTTGCGGAATGAGACTTTACAAATTAGTCTGTATGTGAAATCTAAAAGACTTTTACCTAAAGGATTTTCACTGTGCTTTTATCACCGAAAACGATTTCCACAGTGATTTTATTACCGGTCATTTCCCTTTGGTGTACATATAAAAAGGAATTTAGATGTATGTAAATTGAATTATGTTTTTAAATAGTTTTGAAAGCGCGGATTTATAGATTAGTGCTGCTACTTTTTGTACCGAAGGTATACAAACATCAAAATATT
This sequence comes from Unio pictorum, assembly GCA_030141615.1. Taxonomy (NCBI): domain Eukaryota; kingdom Metazoa; phylum Mollusca; class Bivalvia; order Unionida; family Unionidae; genus Unio; species Unio pictorum. The sequence goes on from JARLTB010000021.1 coordinate 42,160,524, forward strand.
TTCCAGCCGCATTCATTGAAGGAAATATTCTTTCTTCGTTGGTTTCTATATTGAGTGACTTGACAGGTCTCTTTAGAAGTACCGTTTCTACCACGTTTGGGATTTTCACGTTATGTGATAGCTTGTAGGTTCTCCAATTTGTTATTTGTAAAATCCGAATCAATATGATCAATTACAAGACCATCTTTTATCAATCCATGAAAACACTCATATACGATACTCTGATTAAAATTGTTGATATTTCCTACTGGTTTCTTCAATCTGCGGTGTCTGACAACACCATCACGAGATACTTCATAATCGATGATCACGGGATGTGGTTGAAATTCTTGGTTCATTTATATACCTATATATTATTTGTCTAATTAATTATTTGGTTTAATTATTATTTATTGAAAATCTTTCAATGTAGCCCTGAGGTGCTCTTATGATTTTGTCCTTGATTGAGTCAGGGATAGAGTCTGGATTGGAGTTGATTCGTTTATCATAATAACGCTTAAGTTCCCTGTATCGCTTACCACCACAATTGAGACACAGCTGCGATTTTCCTCGCACCCCAACCCAACATCGTATACAGAGTAACAGACCTAAACTTCCACTCCGGACACTGTAAATGATATCCACAGAATTCATTTCTGCATGATTTGTTACAAACGGTTGCTGATCCTATCATAAGCCACTTACAATGATTCATTATATATAAATTTTTCATTTAAATACTTGTTTTAATTATAACATGGAGGAGTTCGAGAGATTATCCAATATTACACCCTGGAAAAATACTAAATTCATTCTCGATAGAGTCTCCGTAGATGTACCAAATAAGGGTCTAATAAGTAATAGAAACATGATAGGTAAAATCCATGGTGCATTTAATGAATTCAAGCGTGATGGTGCATATCACTATTGGTCAACATTTCGAATTGATGGTAGTGTTGATGCTGCCATGAACGATGAAAGAGCAGCAGTGATAATCTCGCATCTTGACCAGAAAAAGTATGTTTTTGTAGAGTGAAATTTATTATCCGTTCAGAAACAGGAAATTAGATTATACGCGACAAATTTGATCCTATCCTGAAAGATAACAGAACAGTCACTGTGAGTCAGGATTCCAAACCAGGAATGCTGACTTGGATTGACAAACCATATTACGAGAGAGCTTATCCCGTAACCGCGGTTGTTTATGGGATCTATCCGATAAATGACAAACCGAGAATTGAGAAATTAAAATCCATGAAATTGTCGTCGTTGAATTGTGTAGCCGAACAAATAATAGAGCATTTTACAAATGCTCTGCGTGGAAACAAATTGACGGATCTAAGACGTAAAAAGTAAACGAATGGGGGTTAGCAGTTAGGGAGAGATGCGCTACAAATCAGAGTGTGGCCGCGTTAGAGCGGATACTAAATTTTCCAATAGCCGTAGCGACAGTAACAGGCGAGATATTATATGAACCGAAATATAAATCGAGAGAATCTCCAATCAAAATTATTGACCATAATAAACACGCGTGGACCTCCGTGGTAACAATATTTCAGGGAGATAAAACCATAAAATATCTACCCGTGGAGTTCTCGGAAGGAAACCTCCTCCAGGAGAAATTATTTGATTTTATTTACCAGTTAAGTAGAAACGATCCTGTGTCAGTGTGATTACTTCACAGTTCTGAAGACGAAGATCGAATTCGAAGATAAATTCGATCAATTTGTAAGACCCAACGGAGAAATATATCGTACTGAAGCTCTTCACGACGAGATGAGAAAACTAGCTCGTGGTTTTTCAACGGAACACGACGAACAATTACTAACAAACTGTTTTACAATTCCGTCAGTTGCAGCTCATTTCGCGAGAAAGAGAAATCTATGGAAACCAACAAGAACTGAATTTCTTTCAGATGTCCAAGCAAGTTGTGTTGTGCTTGGCCACGCTGGATTATGGAATACCAAATATGACCCAAAAAGTGTTATTTCGGTTGATATGGTTGCGCGTTATCCAGAGAGTTTTCTCGGATATGGAGAATGATCTGAGTATTTTAAATGATTTGGGCATCCTACACACGAAATGACCCGTGTTGCGATTAATGGGCCACTACCCGATTATGATCTAACTGGATTCACTCGTGTGGTATCATTTGAATTCGCTAAAGGACTTCATCCGTGTTGTAATGTTTGGTTTGGTAGACAAATTTCTAAACAAAAACATTGGATGCCAATAGTGTTATTACGGTATATGATTGATTCTATAATACTGATATCACTGATTGTCAGTGAAGCAATTATATCATATCGGGCGCAGACTGAAGTTTGGTTACCACAACCCGATAGTCTAGATAGTATAATCAGCGAAAACAAAAAACAATTTCCTGATCTCGACGAAGAATATATCATTTTGTGGTCCAAACAGATCCTTGAAGTTAGAAATTAACAAGCAAACGATCTCGGTAGAAGAATAATTGGTAAATTCACCCAAGGCGGAAAAAATACGACCACAAGCGATATTCTTCGCGATTAATTATAGATGATGCTGAATACGAGTTTATAATCGCAGATACAACATCTAGAGGTATATATGTCAATCGTAAGGACGCTTTCTTGTCCTATGGAAGAAAATGCGGTACAATTGTTACCTACAACGACGGATATAATCCTCGGTATACGTACTTAAGGGTCAGGGAAGACGACTGGTGTAATCGAATTATTTCGAGGGAAATCAAACATGATTGTGCTAACACCAACACAAAGACTTGCAAGAGAGATGAGAGAGAGAGAGAGAGGAGAGTTAATACTTGCACTTATCATAATTTCTTTCGATGGAAAAATGACGAATGGACTCCTGATCGAATGGGCGAGAAATATATTCCTGAAATCATCATTTGAGATGAGATATGCACAGTGTCGTTAGATGCATTAAAAATATTTCTCGGTTGATTGTTAACAAAATACACCGCGGTGATTATGTGTGGTGATCACGATCAACCACCACCAATTAAAGGGAAATCCCCACATGATTGGCTGAAGAATTTTGTAGACTATTATGAAGAAATTAGTACCGATCATAATCACTTGATCCAGAATTACGTGAGTTTAAGAAACTAATCAGATTACAACCGGATATAATCCAGTGTGAAATAACGCGTGAAATACTTTCAGAAATCCCATTAAATGATTTTTGGGAAGCGTGGAGACCAAACGATTTGATAGTCGTAAGTAGAAAGATAGAGATACACTTCGGATGAAGTTATTTGAAACACACAAAGAAAAATTCGTAACAATTCCAGTGCCATTGTGTTATAGGCCTACAGATACACGAAAACAGAATATCAAAGTTGATATTCCTGGACAAAGTGAAAAACGAATTCTCGTGAAAAATGATATTGTGTTGGTTGATATCGGTGTTGTCGAAGATGCATTGCGTGCTGAAAAATCCCCATGGAAGCTAGGATACGCAGCAACGATACATTCTTCGCAGGGATTGACTGTATCCGATACAATTGTTTGGATCTTAGATAATCGCATCGAGTGGTCAAATTTGGTTTACTTAGTTTCCAGAGTACGAAGAATAAATCAACTTCGAAGAATTATTTTAGATGATAATGACACCACTATCAGTGATACTGTCAACGATGATATAATCAGCAAAAAACTCGCTGGTTATAAACAACAGGACAAAATAAATAACAGAAAATTTGACATTGATTCTGAATTTATAATTACGCTGAAACAACAACAGCATAATCACTGTGCGCAATTTGTAATTGTATAATGCGTTGGTGTTGGTCGGATAAAGATCCTCACCAATTTACCGTAGACAGAAAGCATAGCAGCGTAGGTCATACCAGAGATAATGTGATGCTGACTTTTCTTGAGTGCAACAGACGCAGAGGTGCTAGTTAAGACCACGCGGTGGTAATTGAGTATCTTAAGGTATCACTTGTAATTGTTCACGTGTAAATCCGCGCTGAGGAGCAGTTGAATCTAATCTGTAGACTGGTGGTCTATCCGTGGATCTTACTATGCTAGATATTTTATGTGCGGTAACACTCCAAATAGGATCAGTAGCTCTTTTTTTTACTTCCTTCAAGCTCTCCTGGTTCATATAAATATCTCACAGTGACATTGCCGATTATTGGTTGTTTTGAAAAATCATTTTGTGGTTTTTGTACACGAATATACTTCTTTTTAATCGCGTTGTTAGGTTTCATGTTGATTGTTCGAGTAATCTCATTATTTACCGCGGTAATTACAACTGGTAATCTCTGGACCCATTCACGAGATCGTTTATCCTGAATAAATTCCTTCGCGTATTGATATCCAAATAACCGCTCAGCAAGTGTCCGATTAAATCGTTCAACAATTGGCTGATCGCGATGTAATGCAGTATGTCCTCGTCTGATGGTGACATTATGCTGCTTCATTGTTGATAACACTGCACCCTGAAATTCCCTACCAGGATCAACTTGTAATAGATTTGGCCACTGCAGAGGACCTCGTCGATAAATCTTTTCAAACGCAGAAGCTACTTCAGTTGATGACTTTGTCTTTAGCGGCTCTGCTTGTTTGTATCTACTCGCAACATCAACTTTGGTTAGCATATACTTGTGAACACCATCATGCGGTAGAAATAATATATCAGCTTGATGAACCTCATTAGGGACGCTGACATCAAAATGCGAGAAGTTAATTTGTTTAGGCGGTGGTAGATAAATCTGCCATATCGCCTGTTTAGATAACCAATCTGCTGCTGTGGTATTTTTCACCTCTGCGGTGCTAGCGAGTTTACCGATTGCTGATTTACCCCTCCAGTAACCTCTTGGATAATAATAAATACAGTCCATGCTGTTATTAATTACCAGCACCCAACATTAATTTACTTTTCATGGCCGATTTTATCAACCATGAAGCTAATTTTTCTTTGAAGGATTTATCAGTAATAGAATTCAACGCATGAATCAATTTCACATCTGCGATATGTCTGTGTTACAGATTACTGCTTTTATAAGCAACATCATGAGCATGAAATGCCTTATCAATTGCGTTTATTGGATATTCGCCGGGTCGGGGTTGGTTTTGATCATCGAGTCGGATATCGTGTCTGGTTCCGGGTCCACAATAACAATACCCTGGAAGATGTTTTTCTCCCGGATATTTTGCCCATGGTGTTCCTGGTAATTTTACTAACTTAGCTGCAATATCACCTCTCCTTTTTTCAAGCAAATCTAAATTTTTTTTATACCACATCGTTCACACTTGCCAGTGATAGCTTCTCTGTTATTTTTAGTTGTAGTAGGTGTTGGGTCAATTGTTGTTGTACGCGTCCTACATTTCACACAATATAAATCCATAATTTATTTATAATAACATGAATGTAATTGATTTTTCGGAAGTGGAAGTGGCAAGACGCAGTTGTTACTTAATTTAATAACGAGATGGATGAAATGGGATAAATTATATTTAGTAGCCCCAAGTGTAGACTATCAGCGATGTTACGAGGTGTTAAAGGATTTTAACGAGAAAGCAAAATCGGAAATCGATGAGGATATTATTGAATTTATAACCGATATCGAGGAAGAACCGAGCATTGATGTTATTGATGGAAGTATTAACAATTTAGTCGTATATGATGATGTCGTGTTTGACAATAAAAAAATTCCGCAAGGAATTTTTCCAGAGGTAGATATAAAAATACTGACGTGATATATGTCACTCAACGATATACACAAATACCAAAAGTGATCAGAGATAACTGCAATATTCTTGCTGTATTTAACGGAGTTGACACTCATATGCTACGAAATATTCACCAGACCTGTTGCGGAGGTGATATGGATTATAATCTCTTTAGAAATTTCTTTAGTCACGCTCAGTCAATCCCACATGGATTTGTAACGATAAATGTGCATGACCCTAGATCAAGATATCGTATCGGACTTGATAAAATATTCCGTTAAAACCAAGCAGCAAGAAACGTGGATAGACGAAACCTGTCATTTTTTCTAGTTTGAATTAGTTTCGATTTCCGTAGAAATTTGACACACCTATCTATGTATCCTTCTCTCTCTCTCTCTCTCTCTCTCTCTCTCTCTCTCTCTCTCTCTCTCTCTCTCTCTCTCTCTCTCTCTCTCTCTCTCTCTCTCGTGTACTTAAAATGGTTTCGATTTGTCTGAATTAGTTTTAGCCTCCGTAGAAGCCTTATTTTACTTGAAAAACCTGTCTATGTATAATTCTCTCTCTAACCTCAGTTTCGGTCTATCCACGGTCTGTAGTTGTCTGAATTAGTTTCGATTTCAGTAGAAGCCTTATTTTACTTGAAAAACCTGTCTATGTATAATTCTCTCTCTCTAACCTCGTTTACTTAAAATAGTTTCGGTCTGTCCACTTCTACTACTGGAGAAAATCATTAATGCAGTTTGATTTCGTGCGTGAATTATTCAAGATTTAATACTATTTTCTCTTTACCGAAGCTGCGACACAGTACAGCCTAAATTCCCATCGATTTTGTCCTTGTCGTTGAACAAGGGAATGTTGATCTGGATAGTTAAGATCGCCTACTATGTAGGTTCTGAACGCTCGTTTAGATCTTCGCCATACTAGTTGGTCTAGTCGTCATCTCTACTTGACTCGGCTTCGATCCTCAACCTCTCTATTGCTAACGTCTATTTTTGGTCTATTTTTTATTTATTTATTACTATAAATTATATTTTCAATTGAATTTAAAAGTGATATTTTAAAAGCTTTTATTAAGTAAACGAAGATTCTATAACTTTTTAGCTTCTATGTTGTTTTCACTAATTTTCGCAATAATTTAAAATACAAACAGCCTTATACTTATGCCCCATTGATGAAAATGTCTATACATTGTAACAAGATGTAATTTTTTTAAATTTGCGTCACAGTAAAACAAATATGCTTCTCTGTGATACATCTGCCTTTATATTGGAAATGTTTGTCAGTTATATCCTAAGATTTACTAAACACATTTGATTCATCAACATAATAAGAGACCGACTGAAAATTCTTTAAACTTACTCCTTCAAAATATAACAAAAACAATTGTGCAGGACACGTATTTGAAACTTTAAACCTGAAGTGGATTTTAGGAACGTTTGGTATTTTAGATTATTTACATTGTGTAATGTATCTTCTCAGTGTCATCACAGCAACAGCTTTTAACGAAGTCAACAGGTGCATAGATTACAAATGTCTGTTCTTTGGTTTTTTACACCTTTTTCTTTAAGATATTTTCGCACAGAATTCAGTACACATATATGTCTTTGTTTTTCTCAAAATCACATGATATAACCTGAGAATATTTGTAAAGTGCTTATCTTTAATTACTTAAACCTACTTACGTACTTGCTTATTACTTACTTATCCTTGCCACTTTTATCCATCATCTATCTTTATTGCTCATTGTACAAGAAAATGCTTGACGCACTCCATTTTGCTGTCTTCCAGGTGACTTTTCTTCTGGTTGGGTTGAGAATGAGGTCGAAACGACTCTGGCGCTTATGACATGCATTGCAAGCGTCGTCTTGATGGTAATCGGCTACAAAAACAAAACCTCCACGAAATCTTATTCAGCTATGGCTTCGGGATTCATGCTATTCTCAGGTAATATATATATATATATATATATATATATATATATCTAACATTGTGGTAGACTTAACCAAACTGTGATATGGCCAAACATACTCGACAAAACGAATTACAATAATGCAGTCTTTCTTTTGCATCGTTCTCATTAAATATCAAAATGCATGAAATAAAATACCCAAACGAATTTATTTTAAATAGACCCAAGGTGATTGTGACAGGTTGAAGGTTGGGAGAAAGATTTCGCTTAGACTGAGGTTCAATGAACATAAAATGGTATGATTTGTCACGTACATGCCATACAAATAGTAGTGGGAGGGGGAACTGACCTCTAGATGGGAGCGTCCATTTGCCACATTCAGAGTAAATAAATTGTTTTTGTTTCTTGAAATTAAATCATCCTTTAAGGTAGAAAACTCCCCCGAACTTACTGCTGAATTGTTTGCTTACTTTGTTACTTCATTTAGAATGCACCACATCTGCTTCTGTTCTTTTTAACCAAATATTTTATCAAGACCTACAGGATATTACCTCAAAGGATCAAGTACATTTAACGTTAGAAATCCGTGTGGGATAGCTTGCGATGATTGAACTTAATTATATCCATTTCCCTTGAACACCATGTCTGATGAATATTTCGCTGAATATGTGTATCGACTCCATGAAATACAGCTAAATTAGTACAGTTATCTCTGATCACTTTAGGTATTTGTGTCTACCGTTGAGTAACATAAATAACGTCTGTGCTTTTGTGTCTGCCTCGATTAAATATCCGAGATGGAGTTTACTGTTTCTCCAGCATTACATGCATCCTCGTAAACTATGAGATTACTAGAAATATAGCGAGGTCATCTACAGATGGGGCTTCTTCAATATCGGTGATGAAATCAATAATATCGTCACCATCTTCATTCAACAATTTTGCAATTTTCATTAAAATTTTTAAGTATATCGTCACATCGTGCCACTAAATATACTTTATCCCACATGAACAGTTTCATTTTTAAATTAAGTAATAACTGCGTCTTACCAGACCCAGATCGACCTATGATACTTGATCTGATATATTTTGGTAGTGCTGGATGAAGTTTGACTGGCTCTTGCTTCGCGTCTCTGAGAAATCAATGACATCCATGTTGTACAAATATAATAAATGATATGAATTTATATTATGTTTGATGCAGAGCATCCACTCTACAAGTGGATTAACAACAATAATAACAAAAAGGCGTGCACTTGTAGGTAAGTGTGTACAATGTGATACAAAAATATAAATTTATCTCCGCCAGTAATACAATTGCTGGTGGTGGTGATATTGCTAATTCACTGGGAAAATTACCAGAAACTCCACTGGTTAAGTATCCATGAGAAAAAAAACACGACTTGATATCCGACGTGACGAACGAGATCAACCATGACTTGGAGAGTATCCAATAAATGCTATTGATCGAGCATGTCACATTCATGATGTAGAGTATAAAAAGACAGATTGACAACAACGACATATTGCAGATGTAAAGTTGGTATACTTGCTAAATTGAATATAAAAAATCTTTCAGAGAATCATTAGCTAATATTTGGTAAGATCCGCGAAAAAAGATAAGCTTGTATTATAGACCGGTAATTAATCAACTGATTATTATAAAATAATTGAGTCCATGTATTATATCCCAAAAGGATATTGGAACAACGGTTAGTAAATTTGCTGATGCAGCAAATGTCATACACTGTATTGCTGAAAATCGGTTAGCACGACAGGTTATATGGCGAATGTATCTACCACCACCAAAACGAATTCGGTGCGGTATTGTGATGTCAGCACTCCTAATGAAGTTCATCAGGCGGATATACTGTTTTTACCACATGATACTATGAAAATTGATAGATGTCAATCACGCACATAGAAATACGCGTTAACTGTAGTTGACATTTCAAATAGATATAAAGAAGCAGAACCAATACCAACTGAACTGGCAACTAAAGTTGCATCGTCTCAGTTTCTACAGATTGATACTGGTAAAGGATTTATTGGTACAGTATGATCTCTGATGAGAAAACATAACGTCAAAATCAGACGAGAACAAACAAAAATTTATCTCGATCAGGCAAATGTTGAAATATTTAATCGAACACTTGCTGAGCGGTTATTTGGATATCAATATTCAAAGGAAATATCCACATATTTTAAATCAGAGGATAAGAGATGTCATGCTTGGGCTGCAAGACTACCAAGTGTGATAACTGCGTTAAATAATGAGATTACTCGTGCAATTTCTATGAAACCTACAATGCGATCACATAAAACATATACCGATACAACTACATGATTTTTTTTTAAAGAACATGTATTAGGTAATGTGACCGTAAGATATTTATATGAACCAGGTGAACTTGAAGGCGGTAGAAAGAGCAACTAACTGATCTGTTCGGAATGTGACGACACATAAAATGTTCAGCGTGTTAAGATCTACGGGTAGACCTGCAATCTCAAGATTAGATTCAACTGCTCCAAAATGTGGATTTGTACGTGAACAGTTACGAGTAATTCGACGTCGATTACACTCAAGACAGGTCAGCATCACATTTTTACCAGTGTGATCAATAATTTTATCAGTTATATATTCCGTGAATTGTCTTGGAGTATTATTTTAATATTGCCAAAACATTATTATGTTACAGATCGCACAATGATTATTCTGTTGTTGTTTAAATATCAAAATAAATTCAGCGTTGAAATCAAAGTCGCATTTTTTTGGTCATATTGTTTATAGCAAATTTTTTCTCTTGCTACATTATTGTTAATTTCCTGAGTTTGATTTTTATTTTCTGTAAAGTCTATGATAACCCTCTACAGTAGAGACAGTACTCTGACTCGAGATACTAAATGTGACCATTCAATACGATCATCAAAAATCCAAACAGTTGTATCAGAGATGGTTCATACTCGAGTTAAATTAATTGTCATTATGTATCCTAGCGTCCATGGAGTTCTACCCTTTAATGCGCTTCAATTATTATTGAAGTATTTCACCAACTGTCTTTCTTCTTGCCACTATCAAATCATCTGGTCTCGATTAATGGCACAAATCCTTTATTTGGGTCTTTGGAACTACTATATGCATTATTTCACATTGAATTATATTTGGTTGCAGTCTGAGTAATATTTTAAACTCTATATTCTGGATCAAGCGCTATATGATAGTTAGTTATTTCTTCATAATAATCCACAAATATTTTCATCCATTTATGCGAAGACAAGCCAAGCAAAGGAGGCAGTTGACTATGATCGCCACACATAATAATAGCGGTATATCTCATAAATGACCAATCAATAAATATTGTTAACGTTTCTAATAAAACGGTGCATATTGCAGCACAAACCGATATCCTTAGAATGTATTTCTGACCCATTCGTCCAGGAGTTCATTTATCTCCGTTCCATTGAAATAATTTGTGATACGTGCCTGATGTATCATTTCCTTCTTACAAATCTCAATGCAAGTCTATGTGAAAGTGTTAAAACAACAATATCAATTTTCCGAAATAATTCAATCACACGAGCTGTTTTACCAAAACCTCCAGATCCATTGAGATAAACAATCTTTTAGTCTGGTTACATGATCATATACTGATGGCGCAGATGACACGTTTGATTATCTTTTGTAATACATGACTTTGATTTCATCGTCAGGGTTTTCAGAATAATTAGGTATATTTTCATGTTTCAATCACCCCATGATGCATAATTACAGTTGTGTAGTTGTTCTAGCAATCCCGTACTTTTTATTGATGCAAAATGAATTTATAGCGATTCTGATAAAAAGCTCAGAATCTATATTTATCATCGATAAAATATGTATCGAAACGTACACGTGCAATGAAAATCTTAAATGGTTAAACTCCGGTGACTCACCATCCTGTAACTGATGATTGTACTTAACTTTTGTTGCGTCTGATAAATTAACATTACTTCGACTATAAATGTGCTTTTCTTCGTTGTATCATACATTATAAAATTTCGTTCAGCATCATCCATAATTTATCTTGTACAATGTCTCTATTAATCATGTGATCCTCCTTGGGTGAATTTATCAATTTTTGTTCTGCCAAGATCTTTTGATATTTTGTTCTCAAAATCAGTTATATCAAGATTTTCATCATGAAAATTTTCTTTTTTTTGTGCTAACCAAACTTCTTTCTGTGGAAGATATGATATAATTGCATCACTCGATGTCAGAACTATTATCATTTTAACATCAATCATATACCGTACCAATATAATTGGTACCCACTTGTTTTCTAAAAAGAGTTTATCAAGCCAGACATAATTAATTGGATAACGGTCTTTAGCAAGCTCAAATGACTATATACAAGCAAATCAAGTCAAAATCATGCAACGCGCCGTTGATCGCATCTCTGGTCATTTCCTGTATTAGATGTCCAAATTTATCAAAATATTTCGAACATTCACCCATTCTAAGAACCTTCAGGGATAAGAAGCTGCAATATCAACTCAAATAACTATGAACATCGGACCATTGAAAAAGCAACACGTATACAAAGTCGATTTTACTGATATTTCTGATAAAATGGAACATATCACTGTCATAAAATATAGCATTCATAAATTCATATGCGACGGATTAATCAAGAATGGTCTTGTCATGGATCATACTAATGACATAAAACTCGATTACTCCTTGGGTAATTTACGAACTTTTACAGAGTCAAAATTCTGCATATGGTGCTACAGCTAATCACACAATAATTGCAAACGTTATTAAGTCTGTAAATGATAACGCCTAGTCAGGAATTTCCAGAATAACTGGTTGAGTTCCAAAATAGCTGACAAAGTTCAGATCAGATGGTCAGATTTTCAGCAGTACGACCACACATGGTTAAGATACTGATGATGATAATTGAGTTCCAGAATAACTAATTGTGTTCCATAATAACTGACTGAGTTCCAGAATAACCCAATTACGTGATATTCTAGAACATTATACGTAGGAGTTATCGTTACTATTATTGCACCATGATTTATACATCAGTTAGTAATCTAGTGGCTGTTGTTGCGCTATATTACAAAATTGTAAACCGTCTTGGTTGATGAATATAATTTAAATATATATTCATTCTGCAATGACATTTGGAAATATTAATGCCATTATTCTGCAATTAAAATTTAAAAACATAAGGGTATAAAAATATATGATTAAATTATTCGGACAAAAATTACGTGAGATTTTGAAAAATGTACACCAGCGGAAATGTGAAGATTACCAATAAATATTACACATTACCAACATAATATAGGTTCATTAAGCTCACTCAACAATCTATGTTCCGATCCTTGGCTATGGTTAATGATACATAAGTAGAACAATTAGTCTGATCTTTAGTCGCGATTAAACAAAATAGATAATAATTTTCTTATGAATATGATTTTATCAACAAATATGATTATCAATGCACGTGATAACAATTACGAAAGATTATGTCAGATCGTGAAAACGAATAACTGTCACAAGTGACCATAATGAAAGTAAAATTGCTGTCACTAGTGAAAATTAATAATATTAGTAATCAATTTTCATGAAGTGAAAGTGAATAATAATATGTAGAATATTATTCTTGACTTTGTCGAGGAATTAGGTTTTTAAATTCTGAATGATTGATTGATTATTATTATCATTATTATTATTATTATTATTATTATTATTATTATTACTATTATGTAATATTGAGCTTTCTGTAGAATTTTCATTATTTTAGTACCATTTACCATATCCTAACATAATTATTATATAATATTATTGGCATACTATTATCAGAATTGTTGTTGTTGTATGGTTTAACGCCATTGTTCAGCACACGATAGGCTATACATGGCAGCCAGTATTAATGGGGGAGGAAGAACCCGGGTAAACCCTCAGAAAGAACCACCGACCCACGAGAAGCTAATGGCAAGCTTTCTCACATACCCACATTTGCCGCATCCTTATATTTTATTTTCTATGAGATTTTCATTATTATGATTATCATTTATCCCATCAATCTGAAGACAAATTATCATTGACTTTGTCAAGGGAATCATATATCTGATCTTAAACACGCGAATTCATTAAAATATTTTCATGCTACAGTTCACCCAACTGTTCTTGCGTCAACAAAAATTATTCACTGTTGTATTCATCAATAATTATATTAACACTAAATTGTTCTTTCCTGATTTGTGCAGTGACGATATTATTTCAAGTACCTCTTTGTTGTTTATAAAATATCTCAACTGTTGGTACATTATATAATACCTCTTTAATTAATTTGTAAAACGCCAACTTTGAATCTACGAAAATATCGTTATGATTAAAATCATTAAGATTTTACATATAGATTCAAATTCAAATGTTTAAGAATAATTGCTGCTAGATGTACTTTCCTCCATGCTTCAAGTATTTTAGGACAGTTTTCATAGATTAGATCGTTGGCTATTTTTTTTTAGTTCGTCAGTTTTAACATTGGCATCACAAATTGTAATATATCTTCTTCATTTATTTTGTTATGATCAAGAAGCAAATGTTTAAATGTTATTCTCGCTAAATTATCTACATAAGTACTCACATTTATTACCTCAATAATAGTTTGAGTAGCAAGCCCAATGTCTGATATAATCTGATTAAAATGTTGTATTGTTCAATGATTTGTTGTTTTAAGTCGTTTTTTTAGTATTGTCGGGCACTAGAAAAAATCTAGTAGAGTTGTAGATTCAGTTTTATGTTCCGTTTTAATTTTATTAACAACTGATTTAAGATCATCTTCATAAAAATATGAAATAGGAGGTTTGAAATGAGCAAATACTAATTACTTATTCGGTTGCTAACCCCCGAATAATTTTGATCTAATATTTGGCCAACTATGTTATACTCATAATTGTTTAAGCGCTATTTCTTTCACTCGAATTTCAGTTGGAAAGTTGACGCTGAACTCAGGAATTGACGAGCTTGCTGAGAGCATCGTTGTTCTTTTTTTCTTCTTCTTATGGAGTTGTATCAATGACGATCTGTTTCAGTAGTGCATGCAATGCCGACATTATTATTTAGATCCCTATTGTTAACAAAATTGGATGTAGATTCTGATATAGTCATTATCTTGTTGCAAATCTTAATCATTTCTGTGAACTGGCTGTCTGATATTATTCCATCACTAAGATATGATGATATCAACGAAGATATGTTATAGTATGCTAGCGTCACTGTATGCTTGGCAATTATGTATTTGAGCACGTATACGTGTTTCATATGATATTAACCACACCATCATTTATTGTTGCAGTTGAAATAAAAAATTTACAACCGCTGTTGATGTCGTTGTGAATGTTGATCGCATTAGGCCGATTCCAGAGATAACAGCGGACAACGAATATACAATGATATATACGACAACTATACGTCTGCGATATTTTTTAAATACTTTTACCGTATAATCGTCAATGATATTTTTAAGTCTTGTTTTCCACTCACATACTTGACTGTATATGTAATGTTGAACGTTGTTTGGGGAGACCATTATATTTTAAGTCGGATGTGGCTTAGGGACTAATTCAAGATGCCAACAGTAAATAAAGCCGAGATTTTTCTTCGAGTTCTATTATGAATATTTTTTCGTCGTTTTTCTCCATTATCACTAACAGAAACCCAGAGGATTCACCTGACGGAGTCTGGAATAGATAACGCCATATTATTCAAGTAGATATCGCAAATGCTGTTATGCCGAGGACCGAGAATGGGTTTACTAAGTAATGACTATAATGCTTGTCAAGACCCTACTGTAAATAAGACACTGTCCGTAATGTTTTTTTTATAGGTCAACCCGTTGAGTATCTACCATTACTGAACTTCCAAAAACTCATTAATGGCTCTATTTATATTTCTACGAACATTGAAACACGTACATGATTAGAATATTCAGATCTAATTGTGATCAATCCATCATTACTTGCAATTAACGAGCTCATCATTGGCTGTTTTTTTTTAATCGTAGACATATTTCTTAGATGCAGCATCATCGTTTGATTCTGTTTCTCCAAGACCAGTAATTTGTTGTTGTTGTCATATTAACGATACGGGTGTTTGTATTTAATTATCTGATATCATTGACATAACAACACCCATGCTTACTTTTTCCATTACCGTTAAACACAGCAATGAAAAATTGCTCGCTTTTAATTTTCCTTGCTTATCTTAAAATACAAATAATTCATTTAGATCTATATTGGCAAGACAATTTCATCACTAATTAAGTTTTTTGAATTTTCATGAGTTATTTTATCGGTTGTTATTTCATGAGATCTTCCGAAAATATAAATCATTATAGATATTGCAAATGTAAAAGTGGACAGTTTTGTACAGAGGAAGAGAAGAGTTTGAGATAGCATCTAATAAATGATTTTCTTCACTATCGTTAATTGGTATATCAGTTAGTTTTTGTTGTTGGTGACGTTGAATACCAAAACGGATTTAATTTGATCACGCATAAAACTGCTCTGAAAATCTTTAATCTTTAGGTTTTTTAACCAAATAAATTAAATCAAAGTTTGACACTGGAATTAACAGGTATCTTTCCAAGAAGTTAGAGGCCATTTCTGTAACGAGTTTCTGGAAGTTTGATACCTTTTCTGTATTGAGAAGCCGGTAATATGAGATGACCTGGCTGATGCATACTTATCGTTTTTTGGATGTCTTCTTGGTTTTCGTTGGCGTGATCTGCTATTAAGAATTTTGCGTGTACAGTTGCTTTCTTGAGTGCATTCCAGCAGCATTTACTACAACACCAAGTGCAGCTGCTATTGCAACAACTGGAGCATCATACGCTGTTAATGCGAAAGGTAGAAATATAGCACATATCTTGACTGCATCTTTAATATTATCCGCTAAAAGATTAAGTCTAACACCGTTTGTTGATTCTTTGGCTTTATTGAAATTTTGAGTTGACGTTTCTTTGCTGATTTTTAATCTGACCAGGAGTCAAACTGACACGTTATTATTTCATCCTATAATATCATGCTATCAATAGAGATTTGATTATGTTTACATATTGTCGACTCTTACGTCAATAACTCCCATTTGTCCAAAAGAACCTACAAGCAACATTGTTTTAACTGATATAAATAACAGTAATTGCTCAATAAATACCACAAACAACTGGTAGACCAGCTAGGGAAACAGGCAGTTGTGTTACGCGAGCTCGAAAATGTATATCAATGATTTTCTAGTTAAATCAAGTTGTTCCAACGAGGAAACAAATCGGATAGAGATGTGTAAAATCGTGTTGTTATATCTATTATTTGATCAAGCCGCAAAAGAGTCATACAACAATGATATGCATGTGCTATATGATTTTGAGCTCATATAATAAATTCCAAGATTATAAAATATCATATGACTGCTTGATAATTTACTCGTTCAGCAACTTGAAAAGCAACGAAAATTTTACGCCGTGCAGAAACACTTTGTTGGTATGATACATGCGACGTAAATAACCCATTAACAACACATTGAATACTATTTGTGGTCACGGTTAACCATGCTAATGTTGATTTACCGCTTTGATTCATAAAAGAAAGTAATTTTGGTTCATCGACACTCGTTGCAGTCATTACCAGCATTCCCAGTGAAAGTTTTGTTAATATTACTTTACCTGCATTATCATCAAGTCGCCAGATTGCATCATTGTCAGTAGCTTTTCTTACAAGAAAAACTGTATGTTTTACTACAAATATGACTTTTCTTACATTTTGCAGAATCAAAAGAAGTGGAATTGCACATACAAATTTTCTATTATGCAGTAGTAATATTGATCGGCATGTTGAAAATCTTAGATTGTAATTTGGTTTAAAACCATGAACAACTGCATTTACATCGGAGTCTAGAGCAGTGTTTGAAGTTTAATGGTACTTTTACGTCTTACAGTTCTTGACCAGGGTGGTCAGAAGTATCCTTAGTAAACATTATTGACGGACCTATTGTATTTTAATAATCATCGGAATATCTTGCTAGACCTAATATCCTTGTGGCAATGTCGACGTCGTTATGAGCTGATGCAATATTTCTAACATCAATCATATATGTAGCGCTGTCAAATAACGCCATAATACAAAAAAGTAATTTACAAAACCAATTTTATCAGTATTTACGTATGCATAACCATGAACTGATTTTACAAGTTCTCCTTCTACTTCAACAAATGTTTCAGCTGGTAAGAAATTGTAATTCGGTTATTCTAAGCTGATATGGCTGTCGTGCGTCATAAGAATACTATTGATACTCGCGTACATATTCATCATTAAAACTGGCGCAATCATATCATACACAGGAACAGATACACGTTTAAACATTTCTACTATAATTATTATCGTTTAACACGAATACTACTTTGGGAAATTCTGCAGTTAATTTCTCGATTTGACGGAAAAGGTCAAAGATGTTCCAATTGGTGGTTCAGTACTAATTCCGTTAAGTGTCACATCTTAGAAAGTTCTACTAGGAAATATGTGTAGATTTTTCTTTTCAAATGTACACATTTGCTTATTTTCATTTTCATCGTTTTATTTACCATTACAGGAATCATACTGTGGATACCTGTGGGAAAAGTAGCAACCCATATAAAGGAAGTCTATGACTTGAACCGAGGAACGCCAATTATCCAAATGTCGATGGGCACGTCATGGTCGTTGATCTTAGCAGCTATTGCAGCTTTCATCAGCAATATATGTGCCCTCCTTCTTCTTATAATTGCCTGCAAGCAGAATCAAGAAACTTCTGGAATAATTCATCCTAACGCCGAAGATGAAATCGGCACCGTTTCAAATATACCCATGCAACAGATGCAAATGCCCAATGACCGAAATCACGTGTATCCGACTGCCCCGCCTCCATATATACAGGCACCGATGATAATGCATACGTATGGCTACAACATGTACCACAGTCTGGCTCACCCCAGCGGACACTTCGGGCCAGTTTATCCACAGTACACGCACAACTATCAAATTTCTCCACTTCCACAATACACCGAAAAGCAGAACTGACATTATTCAGAATCCATAATATAACATTGATGAGCGGTTCAGAAACTCAGTCTTCTTGGTGAAACCAGTCGGTTTACCTGTACCATGTTAACATTCCTGTATTTAAATTCTGAGAATTTCCTCTTTTTTATAAATACAATTAAACTCAGAAAACTAATGACTAAAATGCATACCATGATTTGAATTTCTCCCTCAGCAAATATGAGCACAATTTAAAGATAACATTACTCGCTTTAATTAAAGCTATTTTGTAGAGTAAATTCCTTTACCCGAGGAACAATTATTAATGTCGTAGTGGTTAATATCACGGATGACGCTCATAATCATTTACTTTTTCTAAGACTGATGCTTCGTTTCTTTTAAAATGCAGTGTTTGTCCAGTTGTTCTTGTATTGGGATCATATACTATATTTGTCTTAATCCTGTGAATATATATCAAGTAATAATTACATAAATAGTTAATTTATATTGTTGAGGATATTTCATTTATAAGTTTCCGACATCGAAGAAATCATGTTAACTTGTTAAGGTAGAGCAGCCATCTTGTATAACAATGTCATATAGCGACACATTCTAACCTTTCGAAATGGTAATGTACCATAATCACAAACAGCAACACTTTCTGACCTAGTTAATCGTAGTTTTAATGTGTCTATTTTGTTCCTTGAATCCAACGCTTGAAACTGAATCAGCAAGTCATGTCCACACACAACCAATATATCTACATATTCCTTAATGTAGCTTTCGAAATTCTTGCTGTCGCACTGAATTGGATAGCATAAATTTGTTAAAGTTTCAAAATAATTTCATATCGTTTAGGTACAAAGGGTTACTTATTGGAATATTTACAGAACTTCTTGGACTGGTTCCTTATATTTTTCAAGAAGACAGACAAGGATAAGTGCGGCCAACCTTACAGTATTATAAATGACTTACTACTCCAGTTAGCTAATAACGCATTTTGAATAAATGTTGGATCCACCGCTTTGAAAGTCCAATCTTAGCTGACGGTACTTCACTTTTGGCGACTTATCCAAACAGTCTACAAACGCTGATTGACTTAATATATGCCAACATTAACAAGTGGCGATTTGTGCTTATTTACACCATTCTAGCATTCCAGATGTTTAAAGATAACCTTTAGAGAGTTCTAATGTGAAACAGATTTTGAATGGTCCTCTTCTATATATGATTCCTTTCGACATGCCTCAGCATGGAAAATCGGCTAGAATTAGATAAGACGACAATAGGGCATTTGATTATCTGGCTGTAGTAATCACACAAACAGTATGTAAATATTTTACTGTGTCCAAAATGTCACAAAATTTGTTTCTTGAGAACTGAACATCAAAATATCCATACAAGTTCTAGCGCGATTGTACTCAAGGGGTTTAGAGACAAAACAGATACGCTTATAGCATTCATAGAGAACTGACCTTACAATCACGGTAGGTCACAAGGGAAGGTTAGCGTGTAGGTCGCAAGACGAATTAATTATTTGGACACTCCAAAGAGATTTTAGGGTTTATGTCGCAAAAGGTATTAGTTCTTAGGGCACACCACAAAACTTTCAAATCAAATTGTATGGAAATGTGTTCGAGCATTTCAGAGACAAACCTAAAATGGCTAAAAACATCAGGCGATGCGCCCACTGGCGCGGATTTAATACCTACCGCTTACTCCATAAAGTCGTTCCGACGCCACTATCGCGGAGGTGGAATTGTTGTCATCACAACGGATGCCATTATAAAATGTCTTAAGAATAGCACATCTTTCAAATTCGGTCACACATTGTTTGAACTAATCCTAACAACACTCACACAGGAACAAAGGTCAGTCCATTTTTGTTCTGCCTAGTAAGCCCTACTCCTTGTAGAATAAACAAGCCGACTAAATCTCTCTTTTTTGGAGCAGTCTCCGAATCTTCTGGAGTATGGAAATGCGATAAGTGGCAACCTTATTATTCTTGAACATTTCAACTTGCACTGTCCTGGAACACATATATGTCAAAACATCGAGATTGTAATGATGTATGGCTAGTGTTAATCGCACCATTTGCATATCCAGTATGGACACGACACTGGCCATCTGGAAATATTTGTTACACATAGAAGGAAAGTCAGATCAACATTTTTTCTCTAGGAGACTTCTTTTAATGCCTAATTGGTACTAAATGAAAATGGCGTCGATCTTATATCCACGATGTCTACCATGTCTAACGTTTTGAAGATCTTCTTATTGGTTCTACTCCCAAGGAGTATATCTAATGCAAATCTTGAAAAATTCTCCATGAATTTTACGTTTTAAACACAATTGTTCTAATGGTGTATGTCGTTTTTGTAATAAATATGGTGCCGATGATGAAAATCGTCCTGAATAATATAAGAGATGGTTCAAGCACTCCGCAATTGAAATGAAAAAATGGTCTTAATTTAAATTCCATGAAATCCTTTTCAGAGAGTATAGCATTACTCTGTAGAAGGGATTCTTGTTTTAATCTCAAGATTAATTGTTTTCAGTGGAACCCAAAACTGTTTTTATCATGCGAGCGGTTGAATAAGGTTTTGACAGTCTCTAATGGTCATTTACCATAATAATAATAATAACGAGGACTGTGTATAGCGCCTAATCATTAGAAGATCTTAGCGCTTTACAACATTATAAAACAACTATAACAGAAACATATATAATGATATTATTACAAAAAATGCAAAACAAAACAACAAACACCATGGAATTAGAGAACATAACAACATGCTGAAAATATGTAAGGTAGGAAACATTATTAGGTCTTTAAGTTTGTTCTTCCAGTCGAGCAAAGGTGAGTTGCAAGAGCACTCTTGAAAGGGACCACTGTCTGCTTGTGTCTAATTTCGATGGGCAATTTATTCCTAGTTACTGGGCCCTAGTATGCAAATGAATGTTGTCCATATGACTTTGTTTTCATAGTAGGAATAATGAGTATGCGATTGTCAGAATTGGAACGTAAGTATCTTGTTGGTGTGTACACAAGGGTAAGTATGAAGGTATGTTGTACTGGATTCCGCATTGAAACGTAGCACAGAGATCAAATTTTGAGTTTGATTCTTGGTCGAATGGATAGCCAGTGTAGGGTACAAATCAGCGGAGATGTGTGAAACTGATCGTGATACTCTAAGAATAATCTGAGCAGCTGTGGTGTGAACGTTGGAAGTTGTTGTAGTAGATATTGAGACAAAACAGACATAACTTAATTACAATAGTACAGTCTTAAAGTACTAATGAACTCATTCGGACATCAACTGAAAGATAATTGTGAAGGGAACGGATGCTTCTCAGCTCAAGATATACAGCCTTGCATATGTTCATGACATGCTAGTGCAATGTGAGAGTACTGTCCAGAGTAACACCTAGGTTTCGTACTAACTATGTGAATTTAATGTTGATGTTGCTGATATTTATTGTTTGAGGTAAATTATGTGAATGAGAAAGTCTTTATGCTGTCCTCAGTTTCATCATCATTCATTTCAATCTTGTTACATGCCATCCATGCTTTCGCATCAGAAATGCCACTCCCTGCAAATTGGATGGTAGCATCAACTTCATTTGAGTAGCTAGCTTTGTATAATTGTGTTTCATCAGGATACAATAAATGAGACACTGGCTGATGATCTATGACACTTGAGAATGGCTGAGTGTATAGAATGAAGTTAACAGGTCCAAGAACAGACCTCTGTGGAACACCACAACATAGAGCAAGTGGGATGGAGTGTATTCGATCTGCGGACACAATTTGAGTCCTGTTGACCAAGTAGGACTTGAACCACTCTAAGGCTATATTCTGAATGTCAAATACATGCTGGAGACAGTAAAGTAATATATCATGGTCTATTATGTCAAATGATGCAGACAAATTAAAGAGCGTGAGGACTGTTATATTTCCGCTATCCAAATCAGAGAGAATCTCATTAACTGCTTTTAGAAGAGTAATTTCAGTAATGTGGCAAAAGCGATATGGAGACTGCACGTTGCTAAAATACTGTTTGAATTCAGATGATATACAATTTGGGTTAGAACAACTTTTTGTAAGTTTTTTTTTATTAATAATGGGAGATTAGAAAAAGAGCGGTAGTTATCTTATACATGATGAAATCTCCAAGAATAGTCAGGTTGCCACATATCGAATTTCAAAACTCCAGGAGATTCGGAATAATGCTCTGAAAACAAAGATTTAGTCAGCTTGTTTTTATACAAGCAGGAGGACGGTAGAGTACAAATGGACTCGTCGCCGGATGCTTTTAGTCATGTTTCTATCAGAACAAAAACTTCGATATTCTTACTATTGATAAAACCAACTATTTATGTGCGCTTTTCCTGTGGTCCTACGGATTGGGCATTGAATAATGCAATACGCAATTGAATATCCTAGATAGTTGACACAAAGGTTGTCGATTCAATAAGGATTTGAATCAGGTTGTCTAAATTAATATTTTAAACTGTGAGCATTAAAGGGTAAAAGAGAGATAACTGTAATCTTCTTCCTGCTCTTCGCCTGCCAGTTTTCAAACAACGTTTCTTTTATTGTTACCGTTTAAATTTAAGTAATGTTGACTCTAGTCCCAGTTCGTTTAGTCTAGAACATAATATAATGTGGAGAGCCAAGGAATGGTAATTTAAAGCCATTAATGAGGGATCATCATAGCATCAACGGGTTGACTGGATGGTGATTTGTTCAACAAAAATGGAACTTGAAGCAGCGGAGTAAGATATCTGAGAAAAAGTGTAATTGTTCTCGTTTCCTAAACAAGGATGGGTGCTGCCAATTGTGAACCAGTTGCTTCAACTTGTCATCTGGAAGTAACAGAGAATGATGACCTTGTCGGAAAGGTAAATAAAATAACCACCACTACTTGTCCATAGGAAATATAACACTTAAAAGTTTTGATTGAAGAGTCAAGTGAAACATTATCTGAACTTGCCCAAGATCATCCACGAAAGATTTTATGCAAATAGGAATCAGTATTTGCCAAATCTAAAAGTGACCTTGGTCATAAACATTTAGTTAAACACAAAATCAATAGTGGTAATGCCAGTCCTATAAAACACCATCCCCGAAGACTTCCTTTGTCTAAACGACAAGCTGTAGATGATGAAATCAATCGAATGCTAAAGGATGGCTTAATTGAACCTTCTAAATCTCCATGGGCATCAAACGTTGTCATTGTCCAAAATAAGGATGGGTCAGTAAGATTCTTTGTAGACTACCGTAGACTTAAATGATGTTGCACTACAGGACAGTTATCTTCTTCCGCGTATTGAAGATACTTTTGATGCTTTGCGAGGCTCCAAATGGTTTTCAACTTTAGACCTTGCCCGGGGCTATGGGCAAGTAGACATTCATCCAAATGATGCTGAAAGACTTCATTTACCACAGCATGCGGTCTCATTCAATTTAAAGTTATCCCGTTTTGGCTCTGTAATGCCCCAGGGACATTGGAACGACTGATGGAATATGTCCTCCATGGACTACAGTGGAAACATGTTTGTCTATTTGGATGACATCATTGTCTTTGCTGATACTTTTGAAGAACATTTAACTCGTTTAGAGGACGTAATCTTGCGGATCCAGAAGGCCGGAATAAAAATATCTCCAAATAAGTGTTCAGTGTTCAAAGAAAAGGTTGCCTTTTTGGGACATATTGTGTCCTATGAAGGTATTTCTACTGATCCTGAAAAAGTCGCTGATGTATAAGACTGGCTTACTCCATAGAATTTCCATAAGCTGCGAAGTTTTCTCGGCACCTACTCATACTATCGCAAATTTATCAAAGGAATCTACACTATAGCTAAACCCCTTCATTGTCTAACTGAAAAAATGCTCCTTTTCATTGGAACGTAGACCATGAAATGGCTTTCCAAAGACCGAATGAACTCTTAACATCAGCTCCAGTTTTTAGCTACCCAGATCTGACTAAAACATTCATTCTTGATACAGATACTAGTGGTCATGGCCTTTGCAATGTTTTGTCTCAAACATTTGATGGCCAAAAACATTTTATCTCCTAGTACAGTCGAATATTAAACAAAGCTGAAAAAAACTACTGTGTAATACACAACTGAGAGTTGCTTGCAATTGTGGACAGTGTTAAACACTTTCACCACTATCTATATGGATAACACGTTACTGTCAGAACTGACAACGGTGCGGTGACTTGGTTGTTACGTTTGAAAAAAAAAACCACTTACACCTTCAAAATTGAGTATGGAGCAGGCAAAACTCATAGCAATACCAATGGGTTGTCGAGTCTAACTTGCATGTCATGTGACCACTGTAAGCTTTAAGAACAGAAGGATGCTTCATTTGACCAGGCGTACACCATGGAAACAGAAACAAACACAATCATAGCCATCCATAAGACAAAAGCCCGAATTTCAACAACTACATTAATGATGCAGTTGAAGAAGTCGAGTCTGCTGCAATGTGGTTTGCCCAACACAAAGATTAATTGATATCGGATGCACAGTCCAAGGATGAAAATCTTTCTTTTGTCATGAAATGGAAGCATAATGGAGATACAAACCATTATGGAAACATGTATCTCCATATAATTCAACAGTTAAGACTTATTTGTGTCAATGAGATCGTATACAGCTTCTTGATGGAAAACTATAGAGAAAATGGATAATATCTGACACTGGTGAAATCCGATGGCAACTTATATTGCCTAACAGCCAGAAAAATGAAATCTTGAAAATGCTGCATGATGACCCCAGAGATTGACATCTTGGCGTGACTCGCACCATTGCAAGAGTACGAAGCCGTTTCTTCTGGGTCGTCTATAAAGAGAGTGTCAGACAATGGTGTCAAAAGTGTGAAATATGGCTATCCCGCAACGGCTCCAAGTTACGCCCAAGAGCGGCTATGAAACATTACATTGTTGGTGCGCCATTAGAAAGGGTAGCCATGGATGTGCTGGGTCCTTTCTCAAGATATAATAGAGGAAACAAGTACATATTAGTAATTGCACACTAATTCCCACGATGGACAGATGCATTCCTTATTCCAGAACAAAACACTGAAACAATAGGTAACTTATTTGTGGAATAATTTATATGCCGTTTTGGATTACCACAACAACTACACAATGACCAGGGTGTTCAGTTTCAATCAAAGCTATTTAGCAAACTCTGCTCTAGAATGCACATTTACAACACCAAGACAACAGCCTTTCATCCTCAAAGTGACGGTCTAGTTGAAAGGTTTAACCACACCATTGAAGATATATTCCGCAAGTATATTATACAGAATCAGCGAGACTGGGATGACCATATTCAACTGGTTATGCTTGCGTACATATCATCTGTGCATGAAAGCACTGGTCAAGCTCCGAATCTGATGATGATGGCACGAGAAGTTCAACTACCGGTTGATCTAATTTATGGACCTCCACCAAAAGCGGAACAAGAAACTGTTGACGACGCAGAAAATGAGTACATTAAACATCTATTCAACCGAATGTGGAAAATTCATGACAAAGCCCGGAATCATATGATGGAAGCAAGCAACAGGCGTAAGAGATATTGTGAACATAAGATACAGGCATGACAGTATAAAATAGGAGACATTGTTTGGCTCCACACAAAAACAAAGAAGAAAGGTCGAAGTCCAAAACTGCAAACCAGCTGGGAAGGCCCATATCATGTAATCGGAGTGTTATCTGATTTAGTTTATAAAGAAAAACCCTAAAGCAGTACCAAATATTGTCCATCATGGCAGATTGAAGCCATTTTATTTCGCGAACCGCTTGGTTGATATAAACCTCTAATTTGTGTTGAGCCCGACGCATTTTATTTAACAAGACACATATATAGGGTATGTAAGCCCTGGTGTTCTTGTACATTTTTTGTGAAGTGAACGGGGATCTTTTTGGGTAGCCGGCATTAATGTACCTATTTGTTTTTTGAGGCATTAGTCGACAAATGCTCTCAGTTATTTGTGCTGAGGTTAGTGGGTAGTTTGTCATATTCACAGTCACCTGAAGAAAAGTCCGGGAAGGGAGGACTCTTACTTCTGAGGGCTCTGATGTTGGCATAGTGGAGAGATGGATAGTTTTTGAATATTTTAAAACAAAATGTATATTTAATAACAAACAATAAAAACAAAAACATTTTTGGGATACATTTTGATACATTTTATGCAGGGTATAGGCAGTACTGTCCAGTGTATTGTGGGGTCTGTTTTGTACTCTTAATCAAAATAAATTTTGGTATTCTGAATAGTACTCCCATAGTCCCATTGCGTAAATATGAGAGAAATGGCAAGATTTTGCTTAATCCATAATCCTGCAAACAACATCATGCAAGTAAATGGATTAACTCTCTGCGTGCATGTGGTTGTTTTACTTTCTTTAGTTTGTTTCATTTGTATACATATATACAATATATATATATATATATATATATATATATATATATATATATATATAT
This sequence comes from Unio pictorum, assembly GCA_030141615.1. Lineage (NCBI taxonomy): Eukaryota > Metazoa > Mollusca > Bivalvia > Unionida > Unionidae > Unio > Unio pictorum. The sequence continues at coordinate 42,187,671 of JARLTB010000021.1, forward strand.
ATATATATATATATATATATATATATATATATATACAAAAACAAATTTTAATTGAAAAGTAAATTGTCAAAATGATTAAGGGCTATTATAAGCCATATATTATAGTTTTAAAACTATAATTGGATTAAAAAACGTTTATCATTACCTCTCTCGACAATTTTCAGAATGGTTGTCCAGTATAATGAGTGTGACTTACCTATGACAACTGGCAGCTGCTCCATAGGCACTGCATATACCATCATGGAGATAAAATCCGGTGTGAATATTGCACATACACTGTAGCGAATAACACTTAATACGGGATGAGGGCAAACTATGCTGTTAAGCACCCTGGAAAAGCCTTTCCATATGATTGGAGGGAACATGCAAATTCTGGGAGAGCCTTTGTCAAATCAGTTTCAAGTTTTTCCAAAATTAAGAAGACTCCAAGGATATCGTATAGCGAAGAGATAGTAGTGGGCACTCCATATCACCCCTTAGCACCTCTAACACCGCTGAAATCACCTATCCCGATGTATCTAGAAGATTTTCCGTCAACCCCAGAGCGGAAAGCCATGCAAGAGGAATCTCTTTACCTCACCCCAGAGACCTCAAATCAAAAACTGGATCTGGAAATGAACCAGCCGTGAAGGTTGCTGCGAAAGATGTAGAGAAGTCTAAGCACAAGCAAGCTCTGACAATGACAACAACTTCTATACCTGACTCACCATATGAGCCATGTTTGGGATCCTTGTGTGTGGAAGTGCCACCATATCATCCAACACCACTAAAAATGATGCAGTCACGTAGCCCCCCGAGAAATGTTGAACTTCTGCGGCCAGAACCCAAATATATGGTTAGTTCTATCCAGCTGGAGACGTCGACACAAGGAACCCTGTATGAGTATATGAACCGTGTTCAATCCCTTCATGATGCTGATCCGAGGGAGGCATTTATGGGACCTCGCGGTATCTATTCAAAAACTCCTCATGAGGAATGCTTGAGGCGGATAAGGATCAAATCCAAGTTGTTTGGACAACTCTCCAACGCTTACAGCTCCTGAAGTGTGTTTGAAGAGAGTCGAGAAAGCAGTTCTCACAAATGGCACAATATATGAATTAAAATAAATGTGGTTTCCGGATCCTATTTTCATCATAAGGTAGAGTAAAAACACCATGACTGAGGATGCAAGACCATTAACCCGACATATGGAAACTCAGACAGAGGAATCTTCACTATCAATCACACTGTCTGCGAAGACCACGGAAGAGAAGAAAACAGTGTTCCATTTTAAGTTTAAACTTGAGTTAGGCAGTTTGTTTTACATTAGTGTTAATAACTATTATCCCCAAAAACAACAAAAATAATTTCTTCCTCATTTCCTGTAATTCACCTTCATTGTCACCCAATGAAAGTGAATTATAGGAAATGAGTAAAAATTTGGGCAAATCAAATTTTACTGTAAATGGGCATTTAAAAAAGTATGTATATAAAAAATAAAAAAAATTTAAAAGTAAAAATTAAAAAAAATATTTTTAAAAAAGGAGAGAGGGATTAAATAATCATCAAATGGCACACTGTTTCTAACATTATTTATTGGCTCTCCAGCGGAGAATTGAACCCCGGTCTCTCATGTGACAAACTAAGATACTTACCATGATAATTGGATAACTATGAGTGTGTGTGGAATATTAACTATTAGTATAAGGTTTAAATGGTATTCTTTTCCATCCATAATCATATCCTTTGTAGTTAAAATATTCATAAGGTTGTGTAACATGTATATTGCATGATGATACTCCATGTCTTTGAATCAGTATCATTGAATTTTTGGATAGTTAGCTGTATAAATATATGATAACCTTTCTTAACTAACTAGCGGAAGTTCGAAGACGAACTTCTTCAGCAAATCGGGGGTAGTGAAACAGTCCTGACTACCTGTCTACTTATATTCTTATAAAGTGCAATTGTAAATTTCATTAATGTTTGAGGGAATTTGTAATCTTCTTTTATTGTTTACATTCCCTAAAGTTTTACCTATTTACAATGCAAATAATAGTAACTGTGGTAACAGTTTTTGATATGACCATTGTACAAAAGAAAGGCATCTGATACAATATGTAAATCATATAAAAATGATTTGTTTAAATATTAATCATCTTCGTAAATATTTGTGAAACCCAGAGTGTACATGATAGGTTTGTAAAATTGTTATCACTTGCCTTCTAGTTTGAGAGAGAAATAGGTATTTGTATCCATTTTTCTCTCCAGAATTAAGGTAATACTCATGTAAGTTCATAACTGTCACCAGTAAACTGTTAATCATCAATGTGAATGTTTGTATAGTTTATTGTGAAATAATTGTTATATTTGTCGTTGAAATTGGGCGCCATGTTTACTACTGTGTGTATTGGGCGCTCTGCTTTCCACTAGTAGGCGCTGAAGTTAATCTTTCGGAATTCTTCCATATTTAGTAATATTCGTGAAAACCTTATCATGAATTTCCCGAGTTTGTTCCCAAAAGCTATAAATAGGGGTTAGATCCCCCGTTTTAGCAGTTGTGATTCTACTGGACTCTAGTAAAGGTCTCTAGATCGAACAAAGAGAACTGATAATTTCAAGCATTAATAGCGGGGCCCCGAGTGGCCGAGTGGTCTAAAGCGCTGTCCGTTACAGATCACTGCCATCTCACCTCTGTCTGCGTGGGTTCGAGTCTAGGATTTGGCCAATGTGGGTATGTGAGAAAGCTTGTCAGTAGCGTCTCGTGGGTCGGTGGTTCTTTCTGGGGTTTTCCGGTTTCTTCCTCCACCATTAATACTGGCCGCCATTTATAGCCTATCTTGTGCTGCAAATGGCGTTAAATCATTGAAACAAACAATTACAAGCATTAATAGCAAGATAGATTAGCTACTACCGACACATTCAATTTAGTACTCACAACGACTACTATAATGTTTCTCTGATATTATTTCAACGTTTATATTTAATTAACTTTTATATTAAATAAAAGTTCCCATAAAGGGATTTGGCTGAAGAAGTCACTGCGTCGTTATCATAAAAGCTGTCTGCTATCCATTGGAAATTTAGTATTCCGATTGGCATTATCGAAATTCCTACTCAATTACATGTATCATTTTGAAATATACAATTCCCTTTAATTGTATAGGGGTTGTGTCATTTAGATGGCGAAATAATATACCCGATACAACGACGCACTTTGTTGTTACAAAACGAATAACATTGTCGCATTCAATTCAAGCGAGCACTATTGACATCCGGTTGCACATGACTGTGTCGCTCAAAACGACAAACTGTGTTTCAGCCAACGAATGCGACACATTACATTCGGTTCCAGACTGTGCCTCTAACATATTTAGCATTGTATTATAAACACCAATCAGGGTCTCGTTCCGAATATGGATTGGATGCACAAGTATCCTTACCACTTCGTTATGTCATATGAACAAATTTTGAGACATATTAATTTATTTTTTATTGTTGTAGTTGTTGTTCTTGTTGCTGTATGTGTGTGCAATATTAATTTGGGACAAAGGGAACATTTATGCTGATTTTTGCATGCAATATACTACTGAAACTAGTGTTTCAATATGCTTTATCAAACAAATGTTCTGAAAATTGGTAAATATTATATTTCACCATTTTGTGCCCTTACTTTTGTGAGCAAACACATACAATCCTGGAAGTCATATAATAAACTGTGTTGACTATTTATATTTGTTTTCTTTCGTGTGTTTATTATCTAAATAAGACCATTTGTAGTGAACACATTTATTGACACTACAATACACTGAAGAGATCTAGTAACTGAAAAGGCGTGAGCTGTCCATCTATTCCATTCTATTTGACCTTGACCCTTGACACGTTACAGTACTACATCCCCTTCTGGCAACTCCTTGGTCTGGATAGGGATTTATAAATTTTGCACAAGACAAACTAATAATGCTGAACACATCCGAAGTTACCATACCGGATCGATCGTCTCCCGGTCAATAAGGACCGCGCCTGCCGGTGACAAATGTGCTACTGGTACTTTGCATACAATCAGAGCGAGAGACAGTATCGCCATCACCACCTGAAACATTTGAACTCTGGCGCAAATTGGAAGACTCCAAGAGCTGACACATGAGATGAAACACTACACATGGCACATTCTGGGACTCTGTGAAGTCAGATGGAAATACCTAAAAGAACACTAAACTGAAGATGGGCATATATTCTACTATAGCGGAGAGCTGGACAATTCCAAAAATGGCGTAGGATTCCTTGTAAACAAAGCCAATAAGGGATCGGTGCTCGAATGTCGCTCAATATCTAGCAGAATCATATCGTCTGAAACCATCTCCCTTTAACAGCACACTTATCCAGGTATATACTCCAACTACTGATCATGATGATAAAAAAATAGAGACGTTATGTGTATTCTTGACACCGTAAGTCAGAAAGACACCCTCATCATCGAAGGAGACGGGATGCCAAAGTTGGCAAAGATGCTCTAAAAGACTGGGATAATTGTGGACCTTCTTGCAATGAGCTCACCAATGAAAGAGGGAGATGGCTGCTCAGGCTCGTAAGCTAATACAAATTGGTACTAACCAACACCCTGGACCAACATAAAGCTTTACGATGCTGGACATGGCATGCCCCAAACAGTACCCATCATAACCAGATTGACTACATACTGGTTCAAAAACCGTTACCGATCTGGCATCAATAGAGCCAAACAAGAACGGTCCCCGGTGCTGATGTTGGGAGATATATGCAAGTCATTCCAAGCTACAATTGGAGGAAAATTTGCTCCACTCCTTGTGATGGATGTTGATGCTAAAGTGATGACAGACACTTTCATGACAGTCATGACAATAGCTGCCAAGGACATCATTGGCCTCCATCGTCGAAAGAGAAACCTCTGCGTTACAAAAGAGATTCTGAATTTGTGATGCCCGAAGAGACCTCAAAACCATCAGACACACAACAGGGACAATAGAGTACAGCGAAATAAACAAGATTCTCAGAAACAGATTTGAAGAAAGCAAAATACGATGGGATTGGACAAAGTGCACAGAAAAAGAGAGCGGTCTGATAAAGAATAACAAAAAAGGCATCCCAAATTGTGAAAGATCTCACCAGACAGAAGCAACAAAGAGGTAGTTCCATTTAAGACAAAACTGGAATATGCCTCATATAAACAAGTGACATTGCAGAAAGATGCACTGAGTATTTAAAGAACTATACAACCATCCGACCACAGGTCACCCACTGATGATTGAGGTTCCAAACTCAACAAATGATGATTATTTCCCCATTCTCAAAGAAGAGGTAGGGTGAGCAATAGGAGCGCAGAGGAATTGGAAGGCAGCTGGAGTAGACACCATCCCAGCTGAATTTATCAATAATGGGGATCAGTGATAGAGTTACTAAAATAAATATGCAACAAGATCTGACATTCAGGTGAAGGGCAAGCACAATAGACCGAGTCATTGATAACAACACTCTCCCCAAAAGGCAATCTCCAGCTGTGCCATAATTACAGAACTATCAGTTTGATCAGCAATGCTAGTAAGGTGATGCTGAAGATCATCTTGAACAGACTGAATCCATAAGAAGAAATAATCGCTGAAGAACAGGCAGAGGGTTTAGGAGTGGAAGAAGCACAACAGAATAAATATTCAATCTCAGAAGAGTTCTGTCTTAAAAGTACTCGCAACATCAACAAGACATCTATCATGTGTGTAGATTTGAAAAGGCTTTTGACAGAGTGTGGCATGAGGTAATGTGGGTCACAATAAAGAAGTACAACACAGGTCAAAAGTTGACCAGTACCATAAAGTAGCTGTACGACAATGCTACCAGTTCAGTAATTGCTCAAGGTTATGTTGGGGACTGGTCTAAGACAACAGTTGGAGTACGTCAAGGCTGTCTCCTGTCACCCACGCTTTTCAACATTCTACTTAGAGCGCATCATGAGCAAAGCCCTGGGAAAACCACTGTGGGACAGTCAGTACTGCCGGGCGTAGCATCACCAACCTACGCTTTGCAGACGACATTGATTGACTGGCAGGCAGATAAGACGAGCTTGCAACATTAGTGAAGACCCTGGATGAAAAATCATCCAGATGTTACATGGAGATAAGCGCCGAGAAGACAAAAGCTGATGAGAAATAGTGACAAACAAATGTCAGTCAAGATTAAAGTCAAAGGACATTAACTGCAAACAGTAGGCCAGTTCAAATTTCTTGATTCGATAATCACCGAAGAAAAATCAAGAACAGACATGTTGTCACGAGAAGCACAAACAACTGCAGCTATGTCGAAGCTATGACCCTTCTGGAGAGACAAAATAATATCTGTCTGAAAACTTAAATCAGACTATTGAGAGCACTAGCCATCTCAGTCCTTTTGTATTCATGTGAGGCCTGGACACTGACAGCTGAATTATAATGAAGATTCGAGGCACTAGAAATGCAATGCTATAGAACCAGCCTTGGCATCACTTACATGGACCACACCACCAATAAAAAAGTGCGTAACACCATCAGGCACAAAGGCAGCGTCCAGAGTGTCAAAAGTAGAAGTAGACAGAGAAAAACTTGGACTGACAGCATCACAGAATGGATCTGAAAATGGTTTGCGTAGACACAGGCATTGGCGAGTGGTCGACAAAAGTGGAGGGAACTTTTCAGATGTTTAGCAGCTCAACGACCACACTATGTCAAGATATAATGATGATGATAAATTCTGGATAAAGCGCTCCATGATCATCAGGTTTTTTTTCTTCATAATAATCTATTATTTTAAACAAACTTTCTGCCATTCATACGGAGACAATCCAACAAAGAGTGTTGGTTGACCATGATTGCCGCACATTATCACAGCAGTAATTTTTGTCAACATCCAATCAAGAAATATTTTTTTAGAGACTGTGCATATTTCTTCCCAAAGGATGATCCTTGGAATGTATTTTTCACTCATTTGTTCAAAAACCCATGTATCTCCTTTCCATCGAGAGAATATATGATAAGTGCATGATGTAACGAGTAAAAACAATCATATCCTAATTTCGAAATATTTCGATCACACAAATTGTTTAACCAGATGTTCCAGGTATGTTAATGTAAACAGTTTTATATCTGGTTAGGTTACGGGATCATACACTAGCCGCGCAGATGACAAGGATGATATCTAATTATTTTTTGTGCTAAATATCCTTGATTTTAATGGCGATGGATTCAGAAATTAAGTATATTTTATTGTTTTATTCTCAATTCATACCATGTTGAATATGTACCAATATTCGATCTTCCAACAATCATGAATACTTTCTTTCGATATAGGGTGAATACTTTGCATTAGCAAGCGCAGGAAATGTGCAGGAAATGTATCTATCATCGATAATACATTTGTCAAAACATCCGCGAGCATCGAAATTCATAAATGAGTAAAATGCGGTGGCTCACCATCCATGTAATTCACAATTGTACCTAATTTAGTGCTGATAGACACGTAAGCATTAATTAGACTTATAAACGAACCTCTTTTCGTTGTATCAACGATTATATAATTATTTTCAGTTTCCTCGGGTATCAGTCTTATACAATGTAATTCATTTGATCCTAGTTGTGTAAATTTGCCAATTATATTTATGCAAAGATATTTTGCGATGTTAGTTTCGTAATCAGTCATATTAGGATTTTCATAATCAAAATATTTGTTTTATTGCTATGGTAACCAAACCTGTTTCTGCGGACGATATGACATAATTGCTTCAGGTCCAACCAACGATATCAGTATTTTCACTTCAAGCATATATTTCATCAACACAGTTGGTACCCGGAAAACCAGACATCACAAATTGGATGAAGGCTTTTAGGAAACTCGAAAACCTCGATAAAGGCGTATCCAGTTATATCAATATCCGGCAAGGGTCGTTCATCGCCACTTTGGTCATTTTGTGTGTTGGATGTCCTAATTGCTTAAAATATTCAAAACATTCACTCTCTCCAAGAAGACATCCGGGATAACATGCAACAACATTAACCGAGATAACATCTTTATGATCGTATTTATTATTCCACAATCCGCCTTGTTCATATTTGCTACTACTACTTTGTATATCCTCAAGAAATTCAAATCGTGTTGATTTCAACGAATTTGTTTTCTCTTTTAATGTGAGTAGCAACTGATGGAACGGTAAAACAATTATTTAGTAATTGTTCAATACTGTCAGTCTGCGATGAAACTTTCTGTGCAAGATTTATTATTTGTTTGTGAAGATAGTATGTACGATAAATATCTCAAATACAAATTGATCAAAGTTTTCATTATCTGAGACGAAAACAAATAAACGGATGCAGAATCTCTTTTGCGTATTTTGTTAATAAAATCAAATATATCACCGTCATACAATGTTACATTTCGATTTTGTGGAAATAACATTACTGCGTTATTCCAAGAATATGGATTATGATCAATAATTGCAGTCCGAGTTTCTTTCGATTTATATTTCGATTCATACAGAATCCGTCCGGTTATCGTTTCTACTATTATGGGAAATTTTATTTTCTTTCCTAATTCAGAGCAGCGCCGGTGCAAGGCATTTTGGTGCCCTAGGCGAGATCAGATATATCACTCCACCCTTCCACTCATGTCCTCCCCGACCCACCCATCATGAAATAAACACTTAGCCCAGCGCCCTAGGCGATTGCCTAGTTCGCCTAGCATAAGCGCCGGCCTTGATATAGAGACGTCCTTGATAGTCCCTCGGGTATTTTTAAAACTATTTGTGCCCCATTTCTTAGATAATGTAAATCGTTTCCACGTATCGCATTTGTGAAATGTCCGTTACTGGTTCGGCTACACAATTTATGTTTTTAAATTGTATTTGGTTTTAGATCACGAGCGCTGGGTTCATCATGCAGCGGATATAACAAATAAATAACCGCATTTACATGACACGCTCGTTCATAATACGGTTCGTCAATACCAATCAATATTCCTGTTTTGAAAATTGTATTTTTTTACCGTATTTCCAACGCATTGATATTAAAAGGACAGGGTAAAGTTTGTCACGTTTAATCGAAGTAGTATTGTCCGTTTCTGCTAATGTGATAAATTTTATTTTAAAAATATATCTTTGATCGTCGAGATAATTAATAATAGTCGCCGATCGTTGTTATTTGTAGTATTGATAACATCATTGTCAACACCTTTGGTGCCACGTATAGTTTTGAGATTCGCCATCTTTCTTAAATTCTTTCTTGACGTAACGAATACTTTTAATCAGAGTAATTTTTGTATCAAACAGAGCTCATCTCGGCAAGTAAGGTGTTTTTCTATCAAGATTAAATGTAAATGTAGTAGGTTTGATTTTAAATAATCTCTCAAATTCTTCCATTATAATACTTATTAACGAGATTAATATAGAACAATTACAATTAGACAAAACAGTGAAAGACTGCGAGCATGACCATATCAACATCTCTATCACATTGGAAAAACAGTTTATAAAAGATAAGATGTAAGAAGAGGTCAAGAAAGTAATATGACAAAATTTATTTACAATAACCAAGACCATCAATTACCCTGAGATGTTAAATCGACGCCATCATAACTCATATACATTCATCGAAATCCACGGATGTTACAAAACTGAACGTACCCGATTAAAGCAAACACTCTAGCTAACTCAGTATTACCTGGCAAGCCGCATGAGTGTACTGACAACGTCATATCTCTCTGGGAATGAACTGAGGCAACATCGAAATTAAACAAACGGCTGATACTCCAGATTAAATAGGTATACCACACAAGTGAATCAATTGATATACAATCTCATAAGGACTCAGAAACCTAATGCTATTCTCTCTGAGAACATGCAAAACAACATCTGGTACAGGATCCATTTCGTGCAATCAGAGGAGGAAGTTATCCCCCCAAGGCCACAAGAGACAAGATTATATTACGAGGTTGATGACGTAATTGAAGCAGAATCGGGAGATGTTGAAGCCATGCAACCAAACTATGTCCAATAACCATCAAATGATACGTTCAACCCACAAGGATAGCTGACAATGAACTGACCAGCAATTTAAGGCGGATCACATATCACTCATACGCTAAGGCGCATGATAAAAGAACTACAGCAATTATCTGAGTGCAAAGGCTCTCGCAACTAAAAACTCATTAACACTACACAACACCCGGTAAAAATGTTTTTCACCTCCAATCTCGCAAACAGTCATACCAAGAAAACTACACCTAAATACTGCTAAAAGACATTTTTGAACCATATCTACATTAAACACTAGGTTTATCTAAAGAACTGACTAAAAGAGAAATGATTTGGATAGAGCTATCAGATACACAAACAATGGACCAAAAGCACGCCACTTACAAACGCAGAACACTTAGACAAAACTGCATCTGTCAGTCACAACGCGCACAACTAATAAACCAACAAACAGGAGTGAATCCGGCACCGAGACCTAGTCGTTGGGGAAGGCAGTACCATCCTAAGTTCTATAAAATAGGGAGTGTACCAGGCCCCGCTCCTATATGGACGACTTGGAAGGGTTACGCCCAGCCGGGTCAAATAAGGGATAGTACAAATTAAGTACTTGATGAACAAAACCGATAGTATCCCTGCAAGAAACTAATACTAGCAAATAAGCACAAAAACAAAAACAAACAACGGGTGGACAAGGAAACCTAACACCAACACATATTTTGAAAAACCATTGTGTCAAAAAACAAACCAGCTAATGCTTTGGAGGAGCCAAAGGTTGTCAACACAAGATGTGTTCCGTGTGGTAACTATACCAACATATGATGTAAATGTTTTACTTACCTCTGTAAACTTCTGAATACCCACTTCCGGACTGACTGATTAGATATTCTCAGCGAAGTCAAGGGTGAAACGATCCATCGTGAAAACAAAAACAGTCAGAAAGATATTAATTATAAAATTGACATTACTGAAAAGGTTACATAATGGAATTATGAAAGTAAATAATAACATGTGTAATACTTATTCTGATAATTATATTTATCAAGGGAGTCATATTTTTTTTATTCTTCTTATTTTTATTATATTATGTAACATTTAATTTTTTTCTATTTTTCGATGAGATTCTTAAAACTTTTAGTACTATTTACCATATCAAATTATGAATTCTGAATGATGTTTACAACTATTAGCACTATTTATCCTATCAAATTATGAAATCAGTGAAAAAGATTTGTATTCTGTTATTATTATTTATTTTGTAATTTTATGTTTTACGATAGGATTTTTACAATTTGTACTACAATTTACCATATAAAGTTATGCAATTAGTACTATTGTCATTTTTGTATTATCATTTTACCTAAAATCTGGACGATAATTAGTACAAAAAATGTTATTATGAACGTTTTTGATGTGATTGTACTTGTTTTGAGTACCAATATATCACACTTTTTATGAATATAAATCGTTACAATTTTACGTAGAGATTTATATTCAGAAATTCGTTTAGCCAGTGAAGCAAGTGTCCGCTCCGGCAAGTAAGTTTGAAATGTATTCGCAATAATAAATAATACATGTACTGACATCGTAGATAAACGGGATTAATGGGTTATTGTACTATCACATATCCAGAATGTACCTGAGGTGTGAAAGTATAAAGAATATGTCCTTGCTGAGCAGTTATTTTGTAGTTATTAAGAAAGTTTTTTTTAATAACTTCAGCACTGCCAAGCATACAAATTATTTAAGATTTATATTACGAAACTCAAGATCTGATGCTAATTGATTTAGATGAAGTATTATTTCAATGAATCTGTTGTTTTATATAATCGCTGTAGTGTAGTATAATGCTGGAAAATACATAGACTATTAATTACTTGTTTATGTTCGGATTTGATTGCAAATTAATGTCTGGTTCTAGATTTAATGTTTACACTCCTGTTACAATATTACATGTAGCTAGAATACTAGTCATTTCAGGAAAGGTTATTCTATCATACGTATTAACATACTATTCTAAACTATCATCTCGTACATTACAAGATGGTCTATTAAGATAGTGTTACAAGTCAAGGATCTTTACTTGACAGAGAGGTTGTCAAACCCTTACGCGATTCCCGCTAGCAGTCATACGTTTACGCCAAATTTCCAAAGACATACGTTGTACATTAGAAAGCCCAACGTGTCCGTTCAATACATTAGATTTACTCTAATTAATGCAAGGCCACATATCTCTAGCCTGTCCAGTATCTATAAATCACACATCTGCATGGATTCTTTTCATCCTGTTTCCGTACCGAAAGCATTTCACGCCGTAGAATCTAAACAAACTCTTTTATTTTATTTTAATGAATGGGTGTGTAATACTCGTTTCCCCTTGACTAATAATGTGTTGGGCATAGGCAAATACATTGTATGAGTCAAATAAGTTAATGTATTTGTATAGTGTCTTATCAGAGCAGTTGTAGAAGTTGTGTGGTTCTTAAATCAATAGGTTGCTAAATTAGATGTATTTGTGTGGTTTATTCTTTGAGTGAAGCAGAGGTAAATTTATAAGAGAAGGTGGCGTTATTATGTATGATTGTTGGTAGATTAGTGGACTGTTTTATTTGTCCCTGTAGAGTTAGTACATGTCTTGAACAGATCAATGTCGGCATTGTCATGTCTAGTTTGGTCTGGGGATGACAATGTATGTCGCACCAGTTGGGCCTTGAAGTCATGGTTGGCTTGTTTTTAAGGTACGTAAGAGCAGTGTTACTCTGTGAAGAACTCATTCTCTAACCTCGTTGTACACATGAAGTGGCATTATTTGTCAATGATATGTTTGCGACTTGCACGTGGAAATTGTTCGCTACCATCTTGACAATCATAATGGTCGAGTGTGGTTTCCATCATGTATAGTTTAATTGGTCTGCTTGGATGGAACAGTGTCTATTTGGTAAGTTCCTAAGGACAATTCATAACACTTAATAATTAATTAGCAGCATGAAGTAATGGAATTGCACACCACAACATAATTGAATCGTTTAAATGATACTGTTCCAAACTTTTGGTTTTGGGAGTAGGTTTTCATATTGCTTTGTTCGTTTACTGTCGCATCGGTTAAATAGCAGCGAGTTAGTTGTCAGAAGATATGATGGGCTGACACAGGCTGAGTCGAAAAATATATTGTGCGCAGGTACGCCAAGGACTACTAGGAGACGTGTATATCCTGATGAAAACGCAAACCCCAGACCTGAGTTTTCGGGTAAACAGGAATGGTCCTGTGTCACGTTTGTTGTCTTGTTATTAGAGACCTATGTGTAGAGAAGTATTTCCTAAAGAGAATTCCGAGGATTGTTATGAGAAAGTTTTAACCGGAATAACTCGTTGGAAAGTTTTCATGTTGGATTCAGATGGTTAATTTGTGATTACATTTAATTTACTTAAAGACAATTAGTAATTCCAACAATAGAAAAGTGCAATTTACTTTTTGGGAATTGCAGTTGGAAAGTTGATGTAAAAAGCTTGCTGATATCATTGTTCTTTTTTGTGTAGCTATATTAACATCGATCTATTGCAGTAGTTTTTGCGATGATGACATATTATTATTATTATTATTATTATTATTATTATTATTATTATCTAAATCAGACGCCATTGCCTCGTGGTAAATCTAAACCATTTATGTTAACTTGCCAACTACGGCCTGATGATATTAACAAATATATTTTGGAGTATGCTAACATTCATATGTGTGATTTTACTGTGTACTCATGTAGTTTGTTTTCTCGATACATGTAGATATTTATTTTGCAATGATATTAAGAGACCTGTATTTTGTTGTTGCAGCTGAAACACAAATTGTGACAACTGCTGTCGATGTCATTGCTATTGTTGATAGCAATAAGCCGGTCTCAGCGGACGCCGAATATATGATTATGTCAAAGACAACTACACGTCTGTTTTATTTTTTGTTGTATACTCAGTTTGGTTTGCCATTCACGCACCTGATTGTATCTTTATTGTGGCACGTTGATTAGGCAGCTCATTATTTAAATAGGTGGTAGTTTAGCGACTAATTCAAGACTCCAATGACACATCAAGCCAAGTCTTGTTTCTTCAGGTTCCACTTTAAGTGTTATTTCCTCGTTATGCTCGAACATCACTAATATAAATCCAGAAGATGTTGTTAGTGAATTACACCGTGGTATTGTAGTAGATAGTCTAAATACGGCAACACCTAGCACAGAGAACCTGTATATTTATACCGGTAATCTCAGCACGATGTTTAATGGGTTTATTGAGTGGCGACCATAATTCAGATACAGACGCTACCGTATATACTACACTGTCAGTGATCTTTATTATGCTAACGAGTTTAATATAAACAACCAGAAATACTAGTTAATAATATTTACATTTCTACGAAAACTCAAAAACTTGTTTACGTGAGCAGTATAATCAGATCTAAGATTGATTACTTCATTATTGATTATTGTTAACGAGTTAATCATTGGGAAGTCTCTATAGTCGACGTATTTGTTCGCAGCAGCGTCATTTCTTGATTCTGGTTCTCAAAGACTAGTAATTGTTTAATTAGTTATACTAATGACACTGAATATTTTATCACCGGATTATTGTACTCGACCACGAATATTTCTAATATCGTTGACATAATACCGGGCTTAATGCATATTTTACTATCAAACACGGTTAAGCTGTTTTTGTTTACCCCATTAATTCTGTCCATAATATCTTGTAATGACAGATTATTCGTTTTTAATCTTCCTTGCTTATCTTGAAATACAACAGCATCCTTTGGATCTACATTTGCGAGATTTAACCATTCAGATATTTCATCACTATGATTTTATTTATATTTTGGTGTAATATATATAATTATGATCAAAATTAAGTAAAACATCTGCAACCGGTTCTTGGTGATTGCGCAATCATTCAGTATTTTGAAGGGCAACGAAAATAAGCTGTGGTGAATAAACACCTTGTTGCGATGTTATATGCCATGTAAATAAACCATTAAAAGCACGTTGAACTATATCAGTTGTTACCGTTACCCATGATAATGCTGAATTACCGCCTAGATTAATAAAAGAGAATTAATTGTGTTCCTCGGTATCTTTTGGAGTCAGTACTGGCATCCACAACGAGTTTTGTTTGTTTTTTTCGTACAAAGTACAACTGTATGTTTAGCACCTAAAAGATATTTTCTAAAATCCAAAAATAAGTGACTGTGGAATTGCACATCAAAATATTTTATTAAAACCCTTCAAAATGAAACTACCTGATGCAAATCCTAAGTTATGGTTGTGATTAGGACTAGTCATTACTGCTTGTACATCAGCACCAGCAGAGCTGGCAAAGTCTCTTGGTCGTCCTATATTAAACTTCTGTGTCAGCAACGTCTTTAGTAAACATCATTGACAGACCAGCTGGTCTTATATAATCGTCGGAATATCTTGCTAAGCCAATTATCGTTGCAGCAACATCAACATCATTTTGAACTGATTCAATATTTATTCCATCAATTATGTATGTAGCGCTATCAAACAATTCCATAATGATATTGTTGACAAAAGCAACTCTAGTATCATCGGCATATGGTGCATTAGCAGCAGTGTTTGTTACAAGTTAGCCTTCTATTTCAATAAATGCCTCAGCGGGTAACAAATATTTACTAGTATCATCAACATGCAGTTCAGTTCTTCCACATTTATCTGGTTGTGCATCGTAAGACTAAAATTGATTATCGCGTACAGACTCATCTTTAAGAAAAGGTGCGTCTATGTCAAATGCTGGATCAGAGATATACGTCTGAGCATTTTAATATAATTATTATCGTCTAACACAAAGACCACTTCAGTCTATTAAATTTGAAGTTCGATTTCATTGCACTTAATCAAACAATTCTGTTAATTTTTTATTTGCGGCTTTGATTTATTAATTTCCTGACATTTGTAGGTATCACTTCAGTGCCGAGTAATTTTACTTAATATGGTTTTCGTCGTATTAATCATGCGAATCTATCCATCATTGCCGATAACGCTTTACCGTCAACATTACCAATAACACCAGGAGCTTTCATTCCTAGTTGCTTTGCAATCGGTATTGTTTTTGGGGCTATACTAAATAAATCCTGAACAACATCACATGACCGTGGATTGCTTTGTATATTGGTAATTGCTAATTTATCACCCTGACCATAATCTGTCCACGTTTAGCATAATGTCTAATCATCATATTCGTTATTTATTTCTTTATTTATTTAATCACTGTGATAATCATCAGCGATTTCATCAATGAGAGACCGATAAACATCAATATCCATAATACATCCTGTAATTAATCGTTGACAAATATTAGCTGCTGCTTCATAAATAATTTCTGGGAAATTAGTATCAGCTCGCTTTTCTCCAATCAGAATGTTTAATCGTTCAACATCAGCACGGACGTTTTTATGACAAGTAACAATCCACTTCCTTGAGTAACAAGGGTCACTTGCTGTGGCACCGTGTGTGTCTAGACAATTTATCTTGTCATTCTTCTTCACCTGTTATTCTGACTGCATTTTTCTTACTTGTTGCTGAGGGTAGCATATGATTTTGTTTAGACTATAAGTTGCAACTTCATGTCTGGTTCTTTTTGTTTCCTTTTTGTGTTACTTGTTCAACATACTCATCTACTGCCTGCTTAAAAATATCAAAATTATTAACGTCTTCCTCAGTTCTAATTTCTGGAGTATTAGTAGCCATGTGATATACATCCTTGAGCCAATCATCAGCTTTTTGATAATCAACATATTCTGGTTTTGCATATTCATGTCTATTACTATATCCAACCTCAGCCATATGTATAATTGTTTTTTGTCATTGACAGCAGAAACACCTTCAGGCATAAATGTATCTGGTTGTTTTTTGTTTTTTTTTTGGCAGAGTTTGTGGTTGAACTTAAGTTGTGACCGCTCTGGTGGCCTAGTGGTTAGAGCGTCAACCGCTGACGCGGGAGGTCGTGGGTTTGATCCCGGGCCGAGTTATACCAAAGACTTAGAAAATTGGTACTAACCACTGCCTCGCTTGACGTTCAGCATTAGGAGGTTAGTGTTAGGACTGGTTTGGTGTCTGGATAATGTGTCTGGGTGGGACGTCATGCTACATGTCTGCGGCATGATGCTACAGTGTTAGACATCACTATACACTGCCTCACTGCAGACATCGTAGCAATATGATTGAATTGTTTTTAAGCTACGTTAAAAATCCTAATAAAAAAAATCAAATCGAGTTGTGTTTAAGGAGGTTGCCGGGGTAGTGGTCGAATTGTATGAAGACGGCCAGCAATATCAACAGGTAATATCTCAAGTGTTTTTGAGCTGCCTCAGTTTCTGTAACTATGTTCTTTTTTGGTTTGACAAGTCGTTTAAATAATTCTTCTGAACCTTCTGGAAATTCTTCCTGAGACTCATGATATGCTTATAAGTTTTGTATGACAGAATCACAGACTGGTAGACATTTTTTGATTGCCTGTATTTTTTTTTTTTGCTTTCGAGCTAATCTAGCTGTATAATTTTTCATAGCTGGTGCCATATCATTTATATATAATTATGATTTGATTACTCACACTTACAGCAGCAGAGATGACTTGACCTCAATGAAACGTCCTAAAGGTAAACTGAACGCGCATACAAATTTGGAGAAAAAAAAAACACTAACGATTGATAAAGTAGCAAACTATAAACTAACCCAATCTGAGAAACTCTTGGGCAGTTAGAAGCTTCTGTTTGGCGTTATTGACCTTATATTTTTCATTTTCATAGGAAGCTTTATTTTTCAAATATTGAGGTTCCAGCAAAAAGGTCCGTTCGCCCCCTCTGTTGCTGTCTTTCAAATGGCAGGTATGTGAATACGTTCCGTGTTGTTTGTATTTACAGTGACATATATATATATATATATATATATATATATATATATATATATATATATATATATATATATATATAGACTTTGCTGAAAATTTCAACGTTTTACGTATATCTCTCTATATCATTGCCCACTGGTCAGCAGTTTGTATACCACATATCATAATTAAAAACACGGGTTGCTTCCAGAATATACGACCTTCCAGGAAGATGATCATCAGTAGTTTCGATACCCATATCATGTGTTAGTTAGAATATCGCCGATTTCGGTATCGAGGATAACATAACAATGTATTGGTAGAAATAGCAATACCTTACAGAAGAGCTTTAACGGTCACACCACTAAACACCTGAAATCAACCACACCACTAAAAACCTGTAATCAACCACACCGCCAAATCTGTAATCAATGACACCGTATCTGTAACTGTTATATGGTGCAATAATTTACAGAGAGTGTATTGTTCTTAATTAGTTGTATGGCATAAACCAATTGCTCCCTTCACAAGTATAAAGAATGATCTTGCGTACAGGAAAGAAGGCATTTTAAGAATCTTCTCTGACATTTGCAGCGATGATGTTGACCTTAGGTAGCTGTGACGCAACTATTTTCCGAATCATCAAACAATAATCCTATATCAAGCGCTCGACGAGAAAAGGGGAAGCAGGGGCATACTCGAACATCTTTAATAATTGTCATCTATTATGCGTCCTAGTCAACTACTTTAACCACCTCAAACGATGCCAGTAAATATAACCTTTAAGGTTTATTTTCAACCTCCTTAAACAATAAAATGAAATCTGTATGTTATGTCTAAAAGTTACTATTATTGTAACAAAATAAAAAATATAAAGAATTTCTCCACATGTCATTGAGTCAGCCTTGCAAATATTACATACTCCAGTAGTCTTGAAACATCACTCCAGTTGTCTTCCTGTCTTGGGACGAGTGTCCGTTGCTTTGAGTGAAGTGTATTATATTTGTCAAAGAAAAAACTCGGAAAATAATATTGTCAAACAGAAACAGCTTGACTAAGAACACGCCAACGCCTATTGTGTACATGAAACAATTCATATATAATCAAAGCGCAATAATTAAAGAATTTCGAATTAAATAACATTTAAGAGTTGTTCGCGTGCAGAACCATTTATTTATGTACGCAGAGTTTACAAGGGCTTTAAGAACATTGAGAAAGACACATATACAACATGTTGAACGACATTTATATATTTTATCAATGTTTCATCGATGCGCCAAATTGTCCATTCTCATGAGAAAGGTCTTCTGGTATATATTAACATATACTAAAGTGTCTGGAAGAGGTAGCTATAAGGTATTGTTAAGTATATTTCATTTGTAATTATATGTCTATAGTTAGTGTGCTATTGTGGTTATTGTTGTGACAAAAATAACTTCCCTCCAATCCAAATATACACGTACTCTTTGCAATTCTCGTGTATAATTATATTTCACAAATTCCACTGCTAACTATTTGCCCGTTATATTTCTAGTTCTATTTATGAACATTGAAATTAACATTCTTCTCGTGAAGTATTTCACGCACTGAATATCCACAGTTCAAGTAACTTATGTTGCCGATTAGTTGTACGTATTTGAATAATGACTATGCAGCTAACTATTTCATGTACGGACGTAACATCGAAGGGCTGAACAAATAATTACAGTCATGTCCATTGGGTTTTCATTAAAAAGTGTACATATTTTAGACTCTTTTTCAAAGGCGAATAGCGCACACAAACTTTCCCGGCCGCAATAACGTCCGCAGGAAATGGCATTTCTATCAGGAAATGAAGTATTTGTAGTGTATCCAGTCACATCTGACTCCACTCTGACGAAATTGTCCAACTCCAGATCTCCAGCTACAAATAAAAATGGGTTGACGAAAATGATTAAACAAAGTCAGAGTTGTTTTCGATACTTTATGAATGAATTTAACTCATATCAGTTGCATTCAAAATCATATCAAATTCATGTTTTGAATACCGTTTCAAGCGAGAAAATTATTTTAGGATACGTTGGCTGTTTAAATATTACTCTGCATTAATACAATGGCTGACCTTGACCCAACAGAATGGAACGGTTAGGATACCAAAATTACATTCAGGAAATGTATGCCATGTAAAAGTGGGAAGAAACATTGTTCATATTTGTAGCTCTAGTGGAAATATTGTAAAAGACTGAGATTTTGAAGATAGTAGCATATCACTGTCGGAAAGAGAATGCATACGAGTACAACAACTATTATCGTTTTACAGATAAAAATAACATTAATATTTACCGTGTCACCAGCTTATATGATATTGTTAACGAGGATCATGTGTTAACGCTGTGCGAAATACAGTATTGATTACATCGGTATTAGCAACCCTTGAATTTTCGACAGATACGGAAAACCACAATGGCCTCTCGTGAATTACAAATCATGAAACAATAAATGATGATAAGTAGATGACGTAGATGAATTTTAAGTCACAAAGAAAATGAACATAATGTGCTATCTTTGCATAAGAATGGTTCATACTGCAAAATTATGTAAATGGTGGAGATTGCTAATGTTTCATATAATGAAATAAACATTAATGTTACAGCGTGGGTCCAGTGAAAATATTTCCGTTGAACAAGACAGATGATTCTAATCGAACGAATTCTCCACAGAATCCTTTGAAAATGGCTATAAAGATGATCATTAACAAAAATAATCACTAGCATGTACTAGAAGTTTACTTTTTAAAAAAAAAAAAAAAGACCTACCATGGATTTCGACGGGCGGTTTCTTCAAAGAAAAGACAAACACATGTGAAAGAAGGTTTGCGTGTAGTAGCTATGGAAACGTTAGTGCTAAATTATTCTAAGTGTGAAATAGAAGATGAACGAATATTGTAAACACGATATTGTGAAAGACGTACAAGGTGTGCCTGACTGGGTTTGGTTCTACAATGGAGGAAAAATGGATAATTGGGATAACGTGAATATGAATGTGCCAGAAATGTAATCTAGAAAGGCAGATATACGTCATCCTGTGAATCAAAATTACCATTCAACAACACGATCAAGTAAATGCATTTATCTTCGCCAATAATAGTCTTTGAGAGTATCTGAGTGGTTGATTGGTCAAAAACACTCGCCTTTATCGATCATTGCCATCTGATTCATGTTTGCATGGGTTCGAGATTCGGGCTCAGCCAATGTAGGCAAATGTGAAAGCTACCAGTAGCTTTCCATGAGACGGTTGTTGTTACCGGACTTTGCCTAGATTCTTCCTCCACCAATTATGCTGGCCACCATATGTATCCTATCTGAGAAATGGCGTTAAACTCAAAACAACAACAACAACAGTCTTTGAATCGATTCCAAGGTAGAAATTATCAGGTCAATTTTTTAATGAGATATTCAATATTCTTATGTGCAAATAATAATAATAATAATAATAATAATAATAATAATAATAATAATAATAATAATAATTTCTTTGACGTTCTGTTTTTATCTGAAATTGAGATACTTGCTGTGAAATTATATCACTGGGACCTTCCATAATACCCTTGCTTTTCTGTGGAGTTCTACCTTATGTGGTAGGTGTGGCTTAAGCTATATTAACGCTTCTTTTGGCTGTATTTTGATTTGCGTTATTGCATCTAGTGCTCATACCGATAATGGTGTAATATATGTTTAAGTTGTCAAAACTTGTGTATCCATTTTAACCAGGTCACATTAATTGTTACTTTATCGTTTACTTTTTCGCTTGAGGGTGGCGTAGGAGATTCCTGGTTATGCTACATTGATGTTTGTCAGGTTCTATTACTTGTGTACCACTAACTTGTCCTGCATTTAGTAGGGTATGTTCGTCATGATTGTTCAAATGCCACATTAATTTATCCATGCTATTTTCAAACACTTTCTGCTTTATGCATTATTACTGATATCCAAATTTCATAGACAGATGCCAGTTTACGGCTGTGACTACCTTGTTTTGCTGCTTTATGTACTGACGCAGGGCTAGCCTGCTGCATTCTCTGTCAATATAACTGACCGCATCAGCCTTGTCCATGAATTTTGTAGACAATAGTGACCCATTGGTCTGACTACCTTGCTTTGACTCTCTTGAGCATGATAGCCTGGTCCAGCGTTGTTACCAAGCCTTCTATTTCTTTCGTTAACTCTCGCAGTTGGGGTCCACTTATTATTCGGTGCTCCATATCAAGTGCCCATCTATTGCCTTTTCCTCCATTAAAGTTATTTATCTTTTGCACCTTCCTATATTTGAGAAGAGCACGTATTGGAACTAAGACTATGATTTCTGCTGCACTTTTAATGACTTAATGACATGTTTGCCAGGGATAATCTTTTCCGCATCAACACAAGATTGAACGCGTCTCAGATTTGTCCGCTCCTTCTTCAGAGATATCATTCATTTATATAGTTTCTGGATGCAGTGCGGCAAGTCTTAAGTCACACGTCCAGATTCATTGTCATTGATCCAATTCAAGATGCCATCATTGCATCCGATGATGGAGGCTGCTCATTTATTGATAGTGCGACAATACCGCACCTGCATAATGTTTACAAATACATTATTCATACTTCCAGTCGAATCAGTTCTGTATACACGTTTCATATCATCCTGCTTTGTACTTGCTGTCACAAGAACTCATTGAATATTTATAATCGTTATCATCCTTCTAAACCGTTTGACTCTGGTTTATCTTAGGAATTGATGTCATCAATTTTTGTAGTTTCTATGTTTTCATGTACATTCTAAATTGGCAGTTGTAAATCATTGAATAATAGCTCGTGATAGCAAATATTTTAGCATTTGCTTAAAGAACTTGTATTGACTGATTTTAAAAACAATTAATGGATCCTAACCTAGTCTACATGATCAGAAATACGCTTGTTTGAATTGTAATTTGCAAATCGCGTGTCAATCGGGAAGTAAATCTCTAACCGGAAATTGTGGCGACACAGAAGGATGAATCACTCCCTATCTCACACACAATCCTTCATTCTCATATATATATATATATATATATATATATATATATATATATATATATATATATATATATATATATATATATATATATATATATATATATATATATATATATGTGTGTGTGTGTGATGTTAGCTGGATAAAAAAGATTTTAAGAACAAATTGCGATGGTTGCTGCCGAACAGACAAGATGTTTATATCTACACATCCTACAGTAATGGCAATGCAATGGAAAATGCAAACGTATATTAGACATGTACATGTTTAAGATAACAGTACCCATCATTTTAACGTATTTCGGATGGCTGAAAACACTCGATTATCTCTATTCTTGTTGCAAATTTTACTAGAATTAACAGATGCTGTAATAACTGAATTTTAGAAATTAATCATGGAAAAATCTTCAGAATGAATAAATACGGAGAACATCACCTCTATAAAGAAACAATTAAATTTGAAAAGCCGTTTTTGAATGGTAAAATGCAAATGATGACGTGATGGTAAATGAATAGATTCGAATGGACTAAAATTCAAAACAATCTGAAACTCTTCCAGGATGAACAGTGTCAGCTTCGCTAGAAAACTAGTGCACTAATATATACAAAAGCGAAAGAGATGAAAGGGACAATCAGTGATAAGTATAGAAAAGAACAACGTTGGTCTATAAAACATGTACCTTTAAGAAATCAGAAATGGAAATAAAGTTGAGAGAAAAATGACATTTGGGGAAAATAGTGTTGATACGACAATGAATGGACGCATATAATGAAAGTACGATTTAATCTATTTCGAACTAATAGACAGGTTGCGTGCTCATCTTGTGACAGACTAATGGTTATAACATATGACTTGTTACCTGGAGTAGACGTAACAGTGGGTGTTGCAGCCGTTGTTACTGTAAATTCAGAAGATACGTGAAGTGTATATAGGTCACTTCATCATATGTGATAGAGCAAACAAAATTCTGTTGAGCCTACATACCTGACATTCGTAGTTAACTCCCTAATAATAACTTGTATAAAGAAAATCGGAAATTTACTCATTGCAATAAAATGCAATTGAATTACTTTCTTATGCATATACAACATCTTTTACATTGATAAATCCATACGTTTTGGAACAGAAAGTGTTACTTGCTGAGATAATACGAGAACCTTCATATGGCCATGATATTCAAGCATGGCAAGAAGTACGTTATACACAGTAAGCACAAACGTTTTGTGTGGCCCATTATTACCAATTCTCTGGCCCCCCCATTTATATATATATATATATATATATATATATATATATATATATATATATATATATATATATATATATATATATATATATATATATATATCAGATCTGGTAGTACCAGGTCACTTACTATCGTTATTTATTATGTAAGAACACATCGAAACCATTTCAGAATTAAAACTAGTACTTTTTCATATAGGAGAACAAGAACGCTGCTAGATTACGTGATATTTTATATATTTTATTTATCTCGTGCCAGAATACGGGTACTACATCATCACCATTATATGTAGGAGCACGAGAACACTCCTAGACCATTTAAAATGAATTGAAACATGTCCAGAAATCCAAACTACAGTACTGCTACTCAAAATGCCCAATACTGTCATGAGCCTTTCAAATGTATATACATCATCAGTACAAAAAAAAAATAAACGTTTTTTTTTTCAGACCACAGATATACGATTATGATATATATGAAAATCTGTTTTTAAATTGAGCATTATTTATGTAGCCATTAGACAGTATTGTCTACAGAAGCAATATTTCTGGGATGTGCTAATATAAAATATAAAATTCTCCAAAATCTCTAATGGTACGATGCTAAGACCTAGCCTGCGTTGTTGTTAGCGTTTCATTGGTCACAATAATTAAGACGACGGGTAAACACGTCTTTGGGCTCGAGGTAACAGCGACAGGGTGCGAACCCCATTATAGTTATTCCATACGTTCTTGCATTGTTGGAGAAGTAACATGATCAAAAGGGACACATGTCACGTCATTAGTCTTGAACATTTGTCAAACTTAAAGTTGAATAAGTTTTACATTTTAAAAAGTTAATAACTAATGTTACTTTGAAATTTTCTAGTATAACTAAATAAAATCGTGAAATAATAAAATAAAATGGTATAAACTAAATAAATCAAACCAGTTAAAATATACATTTAATTTTGTCACATACCAAATTATTTTTAGTTAAATGTATATTTAAAATATCCTTACTGAAATAAATCAATTATTAACGCTTATAAACTTGATTTGGCGACCAAGCGAGAACCAAGCATTGACGTTCTTATTTGAGTTATTCAGCTAAGAAAAATTAAAAATATATTTCATTACTTTTATTTAATTTGAATTATATCAGAGTATATTTAATACTGTTGCGCTGTATTTAACTAATATATATATAAATACCCGTCGAAGTAGACGAGCCGCAAAAACGTATGCATGTAATGTATTGTCTCAACCTCAGTTTGTGACCTAATATGAATTCCTGTCCTTAATATTTGCAGTGGTTTGCTTTCTCTTATAAAATAAATATTTAACACATTGCCACTATCATTCGCCACTCTTACCCCAATCACCCACCCCCACCCCCATCTCGTAAATCCTTATCTCCTACTAGGAGACACCATAGACACATCTAGTTCATTTTGTACAACGTAACAGAGTATTATCAGCGCAAAATCTAAAATATGTACCGGTTTTTTTGGCACTACCCAAAACACTTTTGTCCTGAATTTAGAATAAAGGTAGACGTATTCAACAAGGTACGTTATAAAAATTTTAAAAAAACCAACATATTCCTTGTTTTATGACATCTATTTTCACATCAAAAGGAACCTTATTAAGATAATAATGTGAAGAATATTACTGCCGCCATAATAAGCCATAGACAGGGATGTTTGTGCCTGGAGTAATACTTTAAATTATTAATACATTTATTTTCGATATTTGCACGGTCATATGTCTAGGTGAAACTCAAAACAACTTTAACAAGAGTAAGAAATAACAAATCACCAATATATTATATTCACCACCTCTGGAGCACCAATTTAATACAGCACGAAACATTTACGTTTTGCATGAAACGAGCACAAAAATTATGCCTCAAAGAAAGTGACCCCTCTAGATAATATGCTTATCAGCAGAGAACATCATGTACACATAGACTTTTAGTAGCGAAATACCTGAAATAGTTTTACCTGAACATGTTCCATTGTCAAAGCTCATACCTGAAAATATATAGAAATCATTAACTATTAAATAATGAGTCAGAAACAAATAGGGCATGCAGCAGAAACAACATTATTGTCCGTGACGACAGTTCTTTTGAAATATTGCAACATCAATTTTCAACATGTATGATATGTTATACATTGAAACATTTGCATGATTTTATTTTATTAGTGGGATAATAGAAAGAACCACTTCAGAAATTTAAATTGCTCTCCAAAGACAATTTATACGCTTTCCAGGCAATTAATATGAATTACGTTATAATTGTATGCCTCCAATCCCTCCTTTTCTTATGACCCTATACAGCCAGGATCGTAACGCAGGGTGGAAACTAATAATCCGTTGCATAATGTACATCATTTTTCTCTGTTTTCATATAAAGTTTTAGCGAAATATAATCTTATATTGATTAAAATGTTTACATTTTTGCCTAGTGGAAGTACGGACGACAAGGCAGGAAGCAAATAATAATATTGGTAATAATGACTAGCATATCTGCTAGCCCAATGATAACGTAAGTAAATTTTCATACAGTGGCTTAGGAAAACGTGGTGTAAAGGACAGACGGACACATGGATAAATGGAAAATACGGCAAAAAGGTGCAGGACTATTGAAAATATAAATAAAAGAAACGACCAAAAAAGTGCAGAAATTACTCGAGCATTGTCTTATCCCGCATGGTTCGTACGTGACATTTGGATTCGTCGTGTAACACCAGGGCTGTCCAGAATTGTTTGGATCCCTGCAATATGCTCCAGCAGCGAACACGGTAGAGTCTGGGAAGTAGCTTGCGGTGGTGTAAGGGTGGGAATTGGGAGTCTGAGAGTCCCAACGCTGACAACTGTATCCGCTCTGTGTACATGTTCGTCTGCCCCGGTACTGATGGGACTGACTTGCATTGTAACACTCGTTCTCTGAAAGACAGCAAGCGTAGAAAATATGTGACTCCATTATTCTCGGTCTCTATACCCCAAAGTTATATCAAATTAAACGCCAAAAATGCTAAACATTTATTATTCTGAAAGTGAAGCCAAAAGTTGAAATTTTCATGTCAGATATAATAATCGGAGAACATCTGCATGATGAAATATATACATGCGAGAAAAGAGCTAGATTTTAATGGAGCTTAAGAGTTCAAAGATTCTAAATAGATTGTAATTAACTTTGCAAACTATCAACATTTTCACAGTTCAGTTTGAACCCAAGACTATGTTTCTTATCTAGTTACAAAATCATGGTCATTGTGTTCGTAAAATAGAACTTGTACAAATAATTTAATGCATCAGAGTCTCGTGTAATAGCGGCTCTTACGTTTCTTGTCATGTAAAGAATTGTAGGTCAGCTATTTCAGATTGCTAAGTCTCACAACGATGATCGAAACAAGTGGAGGGAACTGGTCACGTGCTAAGCAACACAGTGCCTCAACGACCACACTTGGTCAAGAGACTGATGATGATGATGTGTCTCACCATCCTTTTGAGAAACACGTACTAGTGTATTTCAGCAATGTAACTGTCAACACCCAACATGAGACTGATGTAATGTTAATTTTGCTAACAAATAATGTCAAGTACATGTGAACCATTAAAAACAAGTTTATGTACGAATTAAAATAAATTTATAATTTATAAATGAAACATTAACATATATAATACAAGAATCTTTAGTATATGGCAGAAGATCATCACAGTTTCCTTACAAATCAAATCTTAGTCGGAATGCTTTCTGACAAATTGGCAATATTCTGTTGGGCGGTATTATAAAACAAGTATTTTAAAGGCTTCTACAAATTTAGTAACAGCGGCCATATATGACAGCTGATCGGCATCATTTGCACAAAGTTCTTTAAGCTACGTCGAGATCGTGGGATTATATATAAGCAACGCTTTTATAAAAGGTTAGCCAAATTATATTAAGCGGGTTTGACACGGGATTTAATTGTTTTTCCTATCCATTTCTTTGGTATTGGTATCCATATTTGATGTTTAATGCGCATCATTTGTACATGTTTAAAGACATTTATGCACCGATCCTTTCTATTAAATTTATTTGTTGTTTTCACTCTTCTTTGTTACAGTTTATTAGAGCCTAAATTCGTAACAATGGTTTAGACAAAACTAGATACAGATAGAAGTCCAATTTTTTTTTTATCTTTCTTCCCATTCAAACAATTGAAGTGACCCTGGTATTCGGACGGTGTCATGATAGTTCCAAATTTGGGTCCCTCGGACGTTGATCATTTCACCCTTAAATGTTCTTTCAGAGACTGTCATGGTTTAGTTTTAAATCCACATTTTGATGCTGACTAACTTGGGCAATATGTCTCTGTGATATATTGATAACTCAATATGAAGATTATTGATCTATATTTTGCCCGATGTTGGGTTTGATTTTTTTGTCTTGAATCTACAGCCTCTAAATAAATTAAATATGACCAATGTTGCATTTCATCCGAACACAAGGTTAAAGTGAGATGCCGTGTTAATTAGATTGCCACATAATGTGCAGTTACTGACGATGGTTAATTTTAATTTAACGTCTACATCTAAACTCAGTACGGTATCATTTATTAATACACACATACCACTTTAAATGCTGTTTAAGATTATATTTTAAGTTCAAGATAGTATCCTGACGAGTATGCGTAATTATGCAAGCTGCAGCAATTACTTAAATTACATATCTGGGATTGTTTCTAAGGTCGTTCTTCACCGATGTTACTTTTGTGCATGAATCATTTATCGAGCGCAATTCGTGAGTTTCTTTGATCATTACATTATTATAATTTAATCTTTTGTTTTAAATAAAAGAAATAGATAAAATATATGTGTTGAAAATTTAACAAATTGTTTTAGACGTTACCAGAGGGATATGTGATCTTTGCGATGGTTGTTCTTTTTTCTATGTTTTAAGAAAAGCACATCGCTGTTTGGTATTGGTATCCATATTTGATGTTTAATGCGCATCATTTGTACAGCCTCTAAATAAATTCAATATGACCAATGTTGCATTTCATCCGAACACAAGGTTAAAGTGAGATGCCGTGTTAATTAGATTGCCACATAATGTGCAGTTACTGACGATGGTTAATTTTAATTTAACGTCCACCACCACTGGATTCATCGCTGGTGTGTCCCAACCCTTTAACTAATTCGATTATCAGTGGTTATACAATATGGGAAAAAAATTATGTTACCTTTGCCTTCACATGTCTAGCACGGAGTCAGTTTATTTGATATTTGTTAATAATATGTTTCATAGCGTGTGCCTTTGATATCTCCTTGCCTCGTTAAGAATGTAGTCCAAATAAATGTCATATAGAGAACATACAGCTATATAGGAAACCATCGTCCATTCATTTATCAGGTTAAGAACGTATGGAAGAAAGATTAAAAACATAGCTTGGATAATGATGCTTGTTTGGTTCATAATTATTTTTTTGCTAACTAAAGGTCAAATAAGTTCTTTGATTCTGTTGAAACGGCTCAACAGTTAAGTAACTGAAGTGAATTACGGCACCTCAGCACAGTTACTGTGTAGTGCCAACAAAATGTAAATTTTGAAAAATGTTTTTAAATAATACAAATGCACAAAAATTTTGGAAGATAAATACTTCCAAGTTAACATATACATTTGCTACAAAATTATACAAAAATAAAACGTAAAATGTTGACATTTTGTAAACTATGGAAAATAACATGAAAGACACGAGTGTAAAATCCTGGAAACATGATTAAAATATGTTGCATCAACACCATTCTAATGAATAGTCAAATAATGTCCTGGGAATTGTTTTCTCTTTGCCTTAATAATATGCAGTGATGGTGGCAATCAATGTCTTACTGGTATGGCGTATCATATCGTACCGGTTTACTTTCAACTGATTATAAGGTTTCATTTGAGATTCCAACATACCGGTCTATACGTGTCATCAGATAAACACATACAAATAATGTTAAAGCTCGTATTTATATGTAATACTGATTGCTAACTTACGTGCACACGAGACACTTCCACTTGTCCATAAAAAGTCGTTTCCACATCTACGAACTGGACAGTAATTTATCGCAGACGTAAAACCTAACAACATGCTTGTACAGTTGAGGAAGATAAGAGCGCCAACATGACGGTCATATACTCCAATAGGGTGCAGGCTCGTGCACAGGTTGTCTCCAGTTATATGCGAGTCAGGATCCCCACAGTAGTCTGGAAAATCAAATATGACAAGAATTTATATCAGTAGACAAAATTTAATGTAACTCCCATTGACTTTTATTTAGAATACGGATCTTGTGGGTTTTTTTTTAAATGGTTGGCATCAATACTACTCGTTCATGTAATTTTTTATTTTCGTAAAACGTCTTTAGGCACTATGCCACATTTTTATATACAAACATAAATTATTTAACATATGGTTACGTGGTTCATATAAAATAGCATAATAATTTTGAAAAATGGCAACGAAGCGAGAAACAATTTTAAATATTCGGAAAATGGTAAAATAATTTTGATGACAGCAGTTTTTATTCTAAATAAGAGTCTTTACTTCCCAATATCAAGATAATATGTCACGTGAAAAAGTCCATTGATTGTTCAAGTATACATAGCACAGAGAGATAACGAACGGGATTTTCCTGTATATATTTTGGTCCAACAATAGACATTAACGACAAGGATGCGTTTAAATAATATTTATTAACCGATATAACTTTTAATAAAGACGTCATCAAACTTTTCTGTAACGTTTATGCGAACCATAAATAAATGTATTCATTAAATTCAGTAATTGCTATATAAAAGAAACATCCTTTATACGTATTTATATTGTTTACATATTGTAATAATATTATAAAATAAAAGGTTTTTGTATGTTATCTATGTGATGTCTCAAGACTCATTGGTTTTGGTGTAGCATTCTTTATTGTCACAGGCAAACACTAAAACAAAACACAGCAATTAAGATAGAAGAAATATGAAATCCAGCATGTTTATCTTGCCTTTTAATTAACTATAAAAATATTCCAGAAGTTTTAAAACGCTTGATGTGTAAGATTAAGGATACGACTATTTATGATTCTGCTGAAAAATCATCTGCTGACACGATTTATCTGTATGGATTCGGATGTGCCAGTAGTTAGTTGATCCGTGTCTTCAGGTTTGCTCTGACATTGATGTATCTTAGAGTGTTTGGTCTGCAGAAACTTATTTATAAATAACGATCGTCATACTAGCTTTGTACGATTCAAATATTAGTTTTGTGATACTACATATGGGAGAGTAATCTGTGTGGTGTTTAAGGATGAATGATACTTATTTTAGCCTTTTTTTAATTGCATATCTTAAGGTGTCAGTGCGATTTTCTTGT
This sequence comes from Unio pictorum, assembly GCA_030141615.1. Lineage (NCBI taxonomy): Eukaryota > Metazoa > Mollusca > Bivalvia > Unionida > Unionidae > Unio > Unio pictorum. The sequence continues at coordinate 42,219,228 of JARLTB010000021.1, forward strand.
TTAATAATCTGATTGTTCTCCGCTATCAGCCCTCTGTCGTAGCCATGCTTTCTTTTGCATTGTCAATGAGGACAATGCTTTCGATGTACATTTCCAAAGCCATTAGAGAAAATCCAACTTCGTTCTTGTCTAGTCAGAGTTTTATACATACAATCTGCTCAATGGAGACGCTTTTTCCATCAAGAAACAGGACAACATGTACATGTACAACATGTAAATAATCACGCAACTACTGTAACAACAGAAGGAAAAGTACGAAATAATCAGATGCGATTATAGTGTATTTAGACATGACACGAAATGTGGCTTTGAAATAGTAAATGCATTAATAAGCATCACCAAGTCAGTCAGTGAATTAATTATCAGTCACGAAATAAACGTATATTGATTATATCTTACTTTACACTGACTTTAAGAAAGATCTTCTCCATTATGTAATGGATCACGTAATTGATATTCGGTCTTTAATTGAACGTCAGGTATGTAAACAATGTATAAAAACAAAAACAAACCGCTTCATAAATTTGAAGAAACAACGAGAAATCCGCAATTTATGATCAGAGTGGCCACAAAAATATTAAGCAAAGTCTGCAAACATTTATCCCAAATCTCTACACATCCACAACCTAAACACTGTTACACGGATATTTCCTAAGAGCAAGAGAGCAAGACAATTTTATATTCTCCTAAAGAATTGTTCTTCTCACGCATCCTTGCGCTATCTACATGCACCTGAAAATTACAATCTAAACGTAATTTACATCTAGCTGCATTGATATAAATTTCTCGTATTTGTATGTGAAAAACGGTTATAAATTTCAGTAACGAATGGACAAAAAGTCCACAAACTTGCCAAACGAACTAAACCTCAGCATACTCAAGGCAAACAAAAACTGGAATTTGCAGAAATACCCACAAGTGTTGTCAATTGTGTCCCTGAAGCAAGCCTACACATGTATTTCCTAATATCAATGGTATTATGAATATTTCCAATACTTTTGTACAAATATTATTAAATTTCCGTAAGGTCAAATTCCACCTATTTTAGGCTAAATGTAAATACTTACTTCCTGTGCACACACCCTGGTCCTGGGAAATACCTGCAAAAATTAATGGTAAGTATACCATGAAAACTGAATGCAAAGTCAAGCCTTTTGCATTTTACCTTTAAGAGTATATTTCGCATAATTTGTATAAACCATGTAATACAACTATAAATTATATAGCAAATTATGTGTATTGTGATAGCCAGTGAGAACATGTGATTGTATTTTGTTATAGAAAACAATTGGGAAGGAACTAAAGATAAAAATAAAAACATAGATAATCGATGCTGCGGTCAATATAGAATTTGAAGGCACAATATAGTCATTATTTCTCCCTTCTTGCTATTGGTTTTATATATTTCCGTTTACCCCCATCCCGTTTAGTATTGTTTATATGGTCCTCAATATCAGAATCATCGATATATCATTATTGTACATCAATAGGTGCACAAACTCACAACCCTGCAACAGTTCCCGGGTGCTTATACGCAGGCATCTATTTATAATATCGATGGAATTAATTTTCTTTCTGAATCCGCTCTTGGTTTCAATTACGAATAACGAATATGTACATCCCTTCCTAGGAGATCAATATTAGATTAGTAAAATTACATTCAGAACGAAGAAGAGATAGGATTACGAGTAGAGGAGGAAAGATGACGAGGAGAAAAGGAACGATGATGAGGTGAAGAAGAGGGATGACCAGAAGAAGAAAGATCAGATGATCTTACTGCTACAAGATGGCACATCACAAAACTCAAACTCGACTTCCGGATCTGTGGTGTAGCACCAGGGTTGCCCTCTGGACCCTTTCGGATCCCGACAGTAATTTTTGGCACCAATAACGCTGTTGTCTGGAAAATCCGCGGCTTGTGTGTAATTGTGTGCGTGTGGCTGCTGACTGTTCCAATACTGACACGTTTTTCCAGTCGAAGTACACGTACGCCGCCCAATGTACAGGTGACTGCTGGAGTTGAAGCATTCCAAATCTTAAAAAAGTATAATTTGAACAGTTTCAGATTGTGGAAAAGATATATACATGAGGGACAGCCGATGGATTAGAAGTTATATCTTCTATTAATTTTTCCTTTGCAGATCAATATCGATGCTGCATTGTAGTTATATATATATATATATATATATATATATATATATATATATATATATATATATATATATATATATATATATATATATATATATATATATATAAACTAGTTTAGTTCGTTTCAGTATGTTAACAGCCTTTTTATTGTAGCTTATTAAATGCAGATATCGAAAGATATGTATTGAGATGTTATCCTAGAACAGTAACTATCGAGTTTTATATCCACAGTGTGTAAAAAAGATTTCAATATTTGTTGTCCCGTCAGCAACACGTTAAATGCATTTTCAATGTTAAGCGCATTTATACCCAATAATTAATGTCATTCTAAGCATTTTCTGAAATTGTTTGATTGATTTATAACGTATAACGTAATAAGATGACGTTAAAAGGAAAAGAAAAGTTCAAAGGATCAAGTACGTAAATCCCTATTAATTTATATAACACTTACTATTGCACGAAAGCTTGGCATTCGACCAGGTGCCATTGCTTTGGCACACTTTGATGGGACAGTAGTCAATGCCGGTTGGGGTCCTAATCAGCAGCGACTGGCAGTAGAACTTCAGCATGGCCCCCTCAAGTGTGTTTGCAGGTTGAGACACGCCTGCAGACATGCATGAGTTATCTCCCACCAGTTCATAGTTCAAAGCAAGACAATCTAAACAAGAAATTTGTTACTATATCATTTATTTTCTTTCCTGAATGATTTGTTTGGGTAGAAAATAGACTTTATTTCAACCAAAATCAACCTTCTACTCTTATTACAACACATCAAAATATACAATTTCACTACAAGACAAATGGTACATGAAATATCACTACAAGACAAATGGTAAGTGAAATATCAATACAAGACAAATGGTAAGTGAAATATCAATACAAGACAAATGGTAAGTGAAATATTAATACAAGACAAATGGTAAGTGAAATATCAATACAAGACAAATGGTAAGTGAAATATCAATACAAGACAAATGGTAAGTGAAATATCAATACAAGACAAATGGTAAGTGAAATATCAATACAAGACAAATGGTAAGTGAAATATCAATACAAGACAAATGGTAAGTGAAATATCAATACAAGACAAATGGTAAGTGAAATATCAATACAAGACAAATGGTAAGTGAAATATCAATACAAGACAAATGGTAAGTGAAATATCAATACAAGACAAATGGTAAGTGAAATATCAATACAAGACAAATGGTAAGTGAAATATCAATACAAGACAAATGGTAAGTGAAATATCAATACAAGACAAATGGTAAGTGAAATATCAATACAAGACAAATGGTAAGTGAAATATCAATACAAGGCAAATGGTAAGTGAAATATCAATACAAGGCAAATGATAGTTAACATATCAATACAATGCAAACATCATTTGAACGACATTATTCAGACTGACAATATCCCGTGGCATATAGAAGTAAATATATTTATACTAAGTATTAAATATACTCAATACTCTTTCTTGAGTCCTCCCTTTTATTTTATATTCTTCTTTTCTTTGTATGTATGCCCTTTTGCCTTAAATTAGATAAGATAATTATGTGATCACTCATATGTTCGGCGTTAATATGCACAAAACACATTATCGAGCTGGATATATTACAAATTCTCTTACTTCAATCTATTATAGATATTGCTAGTTCTATATCTCATATCGTGGGTGCAGATCGTATATATTGTTACTTTTGGCTTCGTCAATCGCGACATGCTGGTTCATGTTAAAGGAGAACAAAACAAAAATCCCTTTACGTTTATGTGTATTTGATTCATCACAATCAGGTGCTTATGCTCTTGGCAATAACATGATCAGCGAAAGTGTTCGGCCCGTGCCAGGACGATTACAGTAGTCATAAAGCAGCAAGAGTACTCTGCTAGTACCCATGCCAGGACGATTAATGTAGTCTTTAATCAGCCAAAGTACTCGATGAATACCCATGCCAGGACGATTAATGTAGTCTTTAATCAGCCAAAGTACTCGATGAATACCATGCCAGGACGATTAATGTAGTCTTTAATCAGCCAAAGTACTCGATGAATACCCATGCCAGGACGATTAATGTAGTCTTTAATCAGCGAAAGTACTCGTTGAATACCCATGCCAGGACGATTAATGTAGTCTTTAATCAGCGAAAGTACTCGTTGAATACCCATGCCAGGACGATTAATGTAGTCTTTAATCAGCCAAAGTACTCGATGAATACCCATGCCAGGACGATTAATGTAGTCTTTAATCAGCCAAAGTACTCGATGAATACCCATGCCAGGACGATTAATGTAGTCTTTAATCAGCCAAAGTACTCGATGAATACCCATGCCAGGACGATTAATGTAGTCTTTAATCAGCCAAAGTACTCGATGAATACCCATGCCAGGACGATTAATGTAGTCTTTAATCAGCCAAAGTACTCGTTGAATACCCATGCCAGGACGATTATAGAAGTAATAATCAGCCAAAGTGTTCAGTCATTACACATTCCAGGACAATTATTAGGGTTATAACTAAGTCGATAGACCAGAAATCAGCATCGAATGCAGATACCTCTTCCAACAACCTAGTCAAACGTGTCAACCATGATAATAAATACAATCCACTTAGGTGAGTGTGGAAGGAACATACGATTGATAACAAAAACATACATATCAGTACAAACAATGCGGAAAATTATATCAATTTGAATAGGTAGAAAACTAAAAATACATTTAAAAACTCTTCTAGTAAAACAAAAATGTCAATTAATATTTCCGAGAATTCATTATTAATTTTGCTTCGTTACGTTTGTGAGGACTGAAAAGTCGACTGCAGTTCCACAGACTGAGTGATCTAATACAAAGTCATCAAAATTTTTTACGTGCTTGACGCCAAACTTCATGGTTTAGAGGCGATTTTTTTGCCAGATTTATAGGTGTCTTGGTCAAATAAGGAGCAAATTATTCAAGTCAGGCACTAGAATATCAACCAGATCAGAAAATTAATGATTTATAATACATTTTGATGAGTAAAATACACGTTTCCACCAGTATTGATCCCAGCGATTTAAGCGAATTTTTCTTATATATGAAATCAAAATATCGCAATATTAATTGCTTTTATTTTCGACCAATTATTATTCTTGTTTAAAGTATCATCAATCAATATATGTGAAACCAGTGGCAAAATTGTTACTCCACCTTGATTGAGTAGAGTAATAGAATTGTACTGAATGTTATATGTTAACGTTGAAATACAAGAAGGCAAAGCATTAGTCTAATATATAGCCAGAACAGATAAATGCAAAAACTATCCAAATAATATAGTAAATTATTTGAGAAAAATCAATAAATAAAAACTATTTCACAAAAAATTTACCAATAATAAGCTCTGAAAACGTCAGTCACAGCGACGTTTCGAAAATCAAGGACACATTAGAAATGGAACAGTAGAAATTGAACATGAAACTCGAAGAGTTGAACAATGTTTTTGGAACTTTGACACAAGTTCAATGACGAATGAAACATGTAAAGTGAATATCAATGATGCTGATGAAATCGTCATTATTTACATATTACTTTCATTACAACAGAAACTGTATATATGTAAAGCTTTTGCCTAATGACGGAATTTTAAGCAAGTATATAAAAGTAACTTTAAATACATTGCTTCCTCTGCATCTTTTTAATTCCATTATTGATTAGGGAAAAATATCATAATCTTGGTACAATGGGGATGATATGTCCTATTTACGAGGATAATTAGAGTCAAAATAATCCATAATATTACTGTTCATTAACTAATTTAAGTTGTTCAGGAAAATTTCTCACGCCTATCTTGAACAATATACTAACAAATTTAAGAAACATTTCTGGTATTCTAGAAAAGAATTAGGCAGGATATAGTGAAAGGTGCTAAACAGGTGGCAATATTTGTGTTTGGCATTTTATAATTGACATCCCGAAAAAAAGGATAAGTTATTATTTCGTTGTTTTGCTAACTTTCAAAAGCGTTTGCTTCCGCAGGGACAGTTGTTTTTTTTTTTGGCAAAATGTAATTAAATACAACATTGATGGAAAACAATTAAGGATAATTTTCAATATGTACCAGAATACAAAATCTGGTATTACGTTTAATTGCGAACACATAGCTTTGTAAAACGGTTCCCTATCACTCATCAATGGAAAGAGAAATATAAATGTTCAAGTATGATAAATAGAACGATGCTGTCTTTGGTTCTTTTTACCATAAATGGATAACGCATAAATACATCTCTTCAAAGAGTACGAATATAATGTAAAACATTTTTAGGATTTCTTAAATATTTGTGATTAGGTGTTTCATTTTGGGAAAGTTTGTCCTGGATAAATGTTCCTCAGACCGAAATCATTAACCAGTTACAAGAAGTAAACCTCACGGAGCCAAGTGATATTGAGTTCCAGGATGCTATGATTTACTATTGGTGAATTCAAGTCAGAACCGCATGAGTGTACCCGGAGTTCAGTAGTCCCTATTAAAATCTTGTTGTGTAAATTCATTGTCTGACCCCAGGTGCAGTATTTATGATTGACGACGTAAATTATATAACGGAACAGACGTTACGGGACTGTTCCGCCATCGGAAGACGCCTTTTATCGTTCCTATGGTAGTACAAATTGTGCTAAAGTTACATGCGAAATGTGGCTTAAAACCACGCTTTGACTGGCCTAAAGTGGCGTAGTAAAACTAATTCACTGTATTAGGTGGCTGAGTTGTATAGTTTACGGCATCAAATGCTGACGGTACGTTACTGAAAGTTAATGAAGATAAACCATGCAGTTGTGCGGCTGATAGACAATTGAAAAGTTGCAAAATCTGTGGTCATGTATGAATTAGTGTAAACTTATTTATAGAATGGACACGTTGGATTTTCCAGTATACACCAGCAGTTGTATGGGAATCTTTAGAATCAGGGGAAACTAATGACTACTAGCGAGATTCGCGCCAGGGTTTGCCATCGAACGGTTAAGTAACCCCTTCACTTGTTACAATATGATCTTTGGTAAAACAAAAGAAATTATGACATTAGAGTCATTAGGAATTATATATTGATTGATTATATGTTGTAGAAAAATTGTCAAGAGGACACAGTTTTAAATTTATTAAACTGATATCCAACAAGAAGAATATTTAATCTAATTTATTTTAAAAATGAGTTCTAAAATATACTGACATTAAGGATGTCAAATCATAATTTGTCTGTTGAAACTGTTCGATGGAATAAAACTCCGTATGAAGATAAAACATGTTTCAAATATCTATCACCTCTTTTAATGTAACTGTTTTAGGTCAGCTAGATTGAATTTGAAATGACATAATATTACATACGTACTAGTACCTTAACATATCCACATTTAATTACAAATAAAAATATAATAAAGCTTATTTAAGTATATTTGTTTGAACGTTTTTGAAACTGAATATTGATTGTATATCTATTTAGACTGATTTCGCTTTCCAACATTTGAGCACTCTCAAAAGTGAAATGATGTATCAAAATCCTTTTTATTCAAATCATTTATGGTTCACTTTTCTTTTGTTCCTCCATTGACTTAGACTTGTAATCTTTAGATTATCAGATAATTTCAGATAATTTCTCTCTCGTTTCGTGTCTCTTTGCAGTTTTGTTTTACCTTCTATTTATGCCACACCATGTATACCATATATATATATATATATATATATATATATATATATATATATATATATATATATATATATATGTATATGTATATGTATATGTATATGTATGTATGTTTGCATGCATGCATGCATGCATGCATGCATGCATGCATGCATACATACATACATACATACATACATACATACATACATACATACATACATACATACATACATACATACATACATACATACATACATACATACATACATACATACATACATAGGGGCCCCGAGCGGCTATGTCGTATAAAGTGCTCTCCGTACGTATCAATGCCAGCTCATTTATCTCTCTCTGCGTGGGTTCGAGTCTCGGATTCGGCCAATATGGTATGTGAGAAAGCTTGCCAGTAGCTTCTCGTGGGTCGGTGGTTCTTCCAGGGTTTTCCCGGGATCATCCTCCACCAATAATACTGGCCGCCATGTATAACCTATCTTGTGCTGAAAAATGGCGTTAAACCCTGCAACAACATACATATATATGATCTAATTATGATTTTGTTTCTCTATAAAGTATTGCTCTGTTCAGCAAATATCTTCAATATTGTCAGCTTCTACGCTCTAGTCGAACACAAAACCTACGGCAAACATCGTTGAATACAGTTCATATTGTAAAGATCCGATTCTAATTGGTATGTATTAGTGGCCTAAAACATCCTATTATTCCTAGTTGCCTTGTGACGTTTATTGTTTGCAGAACAGCATTCCGTGTACAGCATTTTTTTGTTGATATTTATGCCTCTCCGCAAAAATTATCTTGTATAAATACAAATAATTTTTGACATATCGAATTTAATTTAAAAGTGCTGTATTAACTTGTAGGTTTTGGTAAATATGGGTACAAATTATATATTTTAAATATACAAGTTTTAACAGTTTCAAAAGGAGACATTGTCCGGAATTGACAGACATTGCATTAGAAGGTAGGCTAACAGCTAAAAAGAGGGACAACTGTTTAGAAATGGCTGATATTACAGTACAATATAACTTACCGGCCAAAACAGGATCCACTGTATGGAAGTGACAGAAAATAATTAATACGACTAGTACTAATCCGAAAGACGTATTTGTCCCGGTCATTTTTTTTTTACATCTCCTCGGAACTGATTACATCAAGCATATATCATAAATACTTAATCATATTTATGAATGTTGCCACCAACACTGGTTAATAATATCTGGCGAGGAAAATAGTCATGCCTTTTTATATAGAAATGCTGTTTCCAGAGTGATGCCGTTTAACTATTGACCCAGGTAAATACACCCAGATAGATGCTAGTTAAAACGGATCAAGGCGTGGGCTCCTTTAGAATGACCTAGCCAGGCTGTATTTATAAGGCTTCATCACTACTATCCAGAACGGAAAACAACAGCTTTATATTTTATAGGGGTATACGTATATATAACCAAAAATGAACAGAACAGGAGATATAGATTAGTGAGTTGGTCTACCCGCAAGCGAGCAAGTACGGGATTTATTCAGAAAGCTGCAAGATTTAATTGCAACCGAAACTCCTGTTCTCACAGCATGGGGAATTTTCACATGAGTTGATCCATGTTAAATCATTGTAGAACATTTCATTCAGCGAAACTATTCTCTCGCATAATCAATGCGAATCGAGTGGAGTACGGGCATCGGTGGTTGTCGGCGGTAAAATCATGTTCTTTATGGAACAAATACACCGCATAAGAAAAGAAATTGTTACTCCATCGGATATAATATCAACTCACAATAAAGTAACAACATAAAATAAGAATTTCTATCAAAAGCTATTTGAAAAATTGCCCCATTTCGTGCAGAAAAAAAGAAAGAAAAGACAAAAAGTAAAGAAAAAATACATAAGGGTACAATATCTCCAAAGAATCCAATATAAAAGAGTAAGGTCACAGCGTAAAACCATGACGTTTGACAACGAACGCTTGAAGAATATTCCGATAGAACCCAAATTGTTTGATTACTTCACATCAATAATGTAAACTTTGATGTCACGAAACAAACGCGGTTCATTTAAAGAAGAGTAATTGAAGTGATCGATAACATTTCCCTTAACAACATCAGTTTGACTGACACAATATTTGTATGATATTGGTTTTATTTCTCAAAATGATAACTTTACGGATGTAATCTAATGATATTCAAGCAAGTCCAAAGAAGAAAATAATATTATTTAAGTTTTGCTTACCTTTTTTGTTTTTGTACATTATTTGTATGAGTGTGTTTTCTAAGCTTTTGTGCTTTTTTTTCAGAATAAAACTAAAGCATCCATTCGCGTAGCATTTTAAGAAAATTGTTACCCAGTGGTGGCGAAAGGAGGTTGGGGGAGGGAGGGGCTAGGAGGGGGCAATTGCTCTTGACACCTTCTGTCGGTAACTTTTATTTATATTTATATATTTTTGGCAACTGAAATCTTCATAGTATTTCATCTTCACCTTAGTGTAACTAGAACAATTCTTCACGAAACATATAATTAGAAGGGGTAGCTGGGAGAGGGAGGGGGAGGTTGTGAACTCAAATAAAATTTGTTCTATATTGTCTCGGTAGGCACTCGAGTGAAAAAACATTGCCAAAATATGTGATGGCACTGAGGACGCATTGTTACGGCTATTGGATTTAAATTATTTATTTCTTAATTGTTAAATCCAAATTTGTCATTTAGGGTTTAATATTCATTAATTGTGAGATTTTTTCTAGAAAATTCAGGCTGACCTAGACTCAGCTGTAAATAGGCTGACCTTGCTTGTTTACCTCATTGTCTGACCTTGCTTCAGATTGATAACAGGCCTTTAAAACTATTGGTTAATTTCAAGGAAAACTTTTTATTTTTAGTTAGGAAATATCTAGCGTACGTGATTTAGTGAAGGCAGATTCTTTCTGTGACCTTCCATGAACTTCTATTTCTAGAAAATCACGCGGTCACTTGTTTACTTAAGAAAACAAGTATAAGAACTGTTGTTTGGGATAGAACAATTCAGTAGATGTTTGGGCTTTATTATTATTAAGTTGTGTATTCATGTTTGAGTTTAATTTTAATTATCTTGTTCTGGACATTGTGTCAATTCATTGAAGAAAGAAGAATTATCTGGAAAAGGACATGTGTTTATGATTTTCATTTGGATGATAATAAAACAAGAACTGCATCACGTGACATTGTCAGCCATTTTGGATTACATCGTCAAGATTCGAACCTAGATCTATTAGAACATTTATTTATTAGGACTCTTGCAATTCCATTAGTGGATTATTTTTGTGAATTCTATATTGGATTAATGTTGGCTTTGATTCTCTAAAACAGTAAGTTAATTTATTTTTTGAAAATAATTGTACTTAATAAATTCATTGTTCAATTTATACAAGCTTGTTAGTTTTCACTCTTTCTGTGTTGCTGCTTATTCGAGCCTAAGCACGTAACATAGAATTGGTGGCTATCGTCTCGGGATTGAGATTGATATTGAGATTGAGATAAATTTGAATTTAAATTTGAATTTCCCCTAGTTTTTGAAAATTTTAAATCTTTAGTGAGACTGATACGCTTGTATTAAAATGACATCTAAGGTAGAAATATTTCTTTCTAATCCTACCCAGGAGCAATTAGATCTTTTCAAAAAAGATGAGTTGGTTCAACTTGCCAAAAAAATACGATCTTTCCGAAGTGAAGGCTTCTTTAACGAAACAAGATATCAAAATGATTTTGGTCCAGTATTTGGTAGCACAGGATCTTTTGGAACAAAGTGTTTTGATTCCAGTCAGTAAGTCTGCATCAGACTCTGACATTAAAATAAAGGAATTAGAATTATAATTCCAGATGGAATTAGAGTTGAAGAAGCTGGAATTTCAGGAAAGGGAGAAAGAAAAGCAATTACAATATAAAAAAGAGGAGAAAGAGAAACAAATTGAATTACAAAAAGAGCGGATGCTGATTGATAGAGAACTGAAGAGTACTGTTAGCTTTGGAACGTTTTCTTTCGAATAGAAAACAATGTTTGCAAAATGTTACTATCCTAACTGTATTACTAATACATTATGGATGGAAATTTTATGTGACCCGGTAGTTTATAGTCTGCAAAACGTAAATGGAAGGATATTGATGACATGTATTACAAGCAAGAGTGTTATCGACACGGATTCAACGATTAAATTATCAAGTTGAAAAGATTTTGAAGAAAATAGAATACAGTGTAAAAGGTGGGTAGCATGTAAAACAGAAAGTAAACAGCGCAATTGAATACAAACTAGTTAAGTATGCATGTCACGCAAACCAATTTTAGATACAAGACATGGGCAAAAAGTATGTAAGACGTCATAATTAGACAAGCAAATGGAACATTCCTAAAACAAAATACACATTGTTAAAATGCTTTTAACAGAATTTTATATGAGCATGATTGTTGTCCAAATTGTTCGGCTCAGATATACAAAGATGTCGAGCGTAAACAATAACTGACATTATCAGTTCAATTAATATTCGTCATTAAATTATGGTATTAATGTTAATCATTCATAATTCTGAAAAAGATACGTACGTTCAAAATAAGTCCACCATCATAAATTGATATTAAATAAATTGTAAAGTTAATAATTCCAGTTTTATTTAGACAGTTCACATTCGAATACCTGATAGTGCATGGAATTTTCCCTAACAAACTATTGCTTATCAAATAATGTATCTTTTATTGCGATAAAATGTACGAAAATACTTAAATTAATACAGAGTCTGCAAAACTGCTAAAGATATAAAACATTATTTGGTAATGGAGATAGAATGCTATTAAAGTATGAGAAAGAAATGCAAATTGGTATACAAGCTTTCAAATTGGATATGTTTAAGGTTTAGAACCGTTCAGAAGTTGATTATTGCTTAAAGGTTTTCAAACATTATGAAATATTATTATCTGCCCTAACAAGCTTAAACAAAATCGATGATATGATAAGCAGATCTGTAAAAACAAAATCAACCAGGTAGATGCAAAAGTATAACAAAGACACAATCAGGAACATAACTAATGCAAAACCTGAACGATAGACGGATATTGTGGAAACTGACAGGGACACACATGGGAAAAAAAACTTAACATTAGAGAAAAACACGTCTCTTGCAGTGATAATTTTCCTATACATATATTTAGCAAAGGTGAAAGCACACAAAGTGTCCTTGTCTTTAGGAAATCTAGAAAAAAATAAGCAGGCTTTCAGAGTAAGAGAAATTTATTATAACAGTAACTCAAGGAATGAAATATCCTTTGTCAACCCTCTTTATAACAGATATGGCAGCATGTACAGTACATCAATGACAAGAATGAAGCAATGGACATTTAATTTCTAAATAGTTATTACAACCTAAAAATATATACTATATAAAGTTAGTATCCGCAGTTACTAGTGTCTTTGTGAGTCACAAGGGTTTTTCAAATAGATTTTATTTCTTACAGTGTTAATGGTCATTGCAAGCAATTACTGATGGGTACAATTAAGAGACAGAATATAAACATCAGATATATTACTAATTTTCTGTTAAAGATTTGTGAGCAAAAGAAATGAAAACAAAATCAAAGGTATTACATTCACTGAAGTTTATATCAAATTACACAAAGATGTTGAACAATTTAAAAATTCTAAAAGTATATGTTAATTAGAACATTATATATAACATTACATTGGTATAAGGCATTAATGACGAAATAAACCAAAGGATTAAACAAAAGAAAAAAGATTTAATTAATATGATACATAAATTTGCAACAGATTCAAATGCATTCAGAAATATAATTGATACAAAGACTGTACTGACTGTACTGAAACATACAAAGACTGTACTGAAACATACAGATATGGTATTGAAACATACAGAGATCGTACTGAAACATACAAAATAATTATACTGAAATAGGTTTCCAGACAGTTGTAATTTGTATTGAACTCGCCAATTAGCAACACATTTTAAAACGGGTTGTAAACATGCTCAATTCTGAAACTACACCTCAGGTAATCTTTAACAAGTTTATATCGAGATAAATTCCATCACATCTTGCTAACTATGCATATTAGATTATCAACTGCAACATCCATACAATAAATTAGGTCTATTGTGATAAAATTTAATATTGAAGATCAGTTTTAAAACATTTATATAAGAATGTATTGGTTTCTTTGCATTGTGTTACAAGTAAATCTTACTAATTAGACATTTTAAAAAAATAATCAGAGGATTGAATTTACAGTTTTAAAAGAAAACGTGTACATACAATTAAATTAGAACATTGAATCTCTAATATCATTTAGACGGAACACTAGATTCTTCATATGATGTAAAACAAAAGTTGATACAAATCTAAAGGAGGCAATAGTATCAATACGTGTAAGAAATACTGCAAAACTGTCACAGCAGTAATAACAACTGGATAACAAGTAGATCACTGTATAGCAGCTACATTTGAAACAGTTTTGATCCGTATGGATTTGAATTGAAAAGTACTAGACAAGGTAAATGCGGAATCCACTATGCGCAATAAAAATTTGATTTGTTTCTTTGATTAGAATTTGTAACGTTGCATTAACAATTTTTCAGTCATATCGCTACGATGTCTGCAGTGATGCAGTTTATAGTGATGTCTAGCACTGTGGCATCATGCCGCAGACATGTAGCATGACCAGTCCTAACACTAACCTCTTAATGTTGAGCGTCAAGCAAAAAAGTAGCTGTTAGTACCATTTTTGTAAGTCTTTTGTATGACTCGGCCGGGGATCGAACACCCACGACCTCCCGCTTCCGCGGCGGTCTAAAAGTGATATATTAAATTAAATATTTCGAATAATGATGATTGCTGATTGGCTGAAAATAGTTACTGGTAACAATTAACCTGACTTTCAGAAGATTCCAACTATACAACACACGCAAGACATGTACAATAAAAACGTTTTATAGTAGACACTTTCGAGGGCATTTTTATGAAAAACCAGCAGCACAGCATGTTCTTTACATAATGTATTTGATTCAACATATCGTTTATAGGAATGAGACATGTATTGCCAATAGTAGCAAGAAATTATAGCAATTTCTCGGAATATTAGCATGAAATTACAGTAGATTAACTAAAATTAATGCCCTTTTGTGCGAGCAAACAAGATTGCACAATGTATAACGAATGGTGAAAAACTGAGAAAGTTACTCTTAGAAGCTAACTAACAAACCATTGTACGTTGTCTCGTTGTACTCTTTGTAATGATTTCAGGTTTAATATAAAACTTTAAAAAATAAAATAGTCTGAAAGGATAGAAGGCGAAAATAAAGGATAAGAACTTTAAGTATATGATTGCAGTATGATACGATTACATTTTAATTACTTGTGCAATTTGTTAACGATAAGTAAAAAAAACAGAACTGCTTTCGTCTATTAGAGTATCACTATGAAGAATATACAACCTATATACAACAATGTTCAATGCAAACTCAACCGACTTCACACCTAATGACACACTATGCGTTTTAATCGTTGCTTTGATACTGGAGAAAGTGCTTCAGAAAGGTTTTACAACTTAGTAATAGACACAATTTCAGTGCCTACATATGGAACGCCAGAGCTGTCTGAAGATGACATTTGTACTTATATGATGTGCAAACTTCTTTATATGATGTACAGAATGCACATCATATAAGGACAAATGCACATCATATAAATAGGTTTGCACATCATATAAGGACAAAAGCACATCATATAAGGACGAAAGTACATCATATAAAGAAGTTTGCACATCATATAAAGAAGTTTGCACATCATATAAGTACAAATGTCATCTTAAGACAACTCTGGCGTTCCATACCTACACATGGGCTATCAAACTTGTTTAATTCCCATGCGTTTGAGTTAATTACATACGACACCAAGTAAACAATACAAGTACATGGAATTTAGAAACGTAACTGTTAACTGCTTTACTCTGACAAACAATGCATCTGGCTTCATTTGAGAGGTACACACGATAACATGTTAAAACTGAGATGTCTGCATTTTCCATTTAGATGCAAATATATGTAGATACTCACAGATAAGTATTAATTTCGTATATGGCGCTCATAATTATCAGGTGAAATCAATTATATTATCATCGTTAATAATTATATTTGAATGAACTTCATATGTAGTTAAAACATTGCACTAAACCTGATCAAGCCAATTATATAGGTACAAGGTATGATATGTCTAATGTTACTGTACAACAAGATGCGTGATAGGTCGTCGTTATTCAACGATGATCGTCATAGATCCTGGAACTAAATTATCTAAGTGGTTAGAATTACTTGCTGATATGTACTAAGGAAGAAATATTATTTTTCAAAGTGATAATGGAGAAAATTATATGTAAAACAAAACAATAGGGGTGTTTTTAATATTATTAATCACGATCGTCTAAAACCTTAAATTATGTCATCAAAGTTTTTAAGGAAAATACAAGTGTTTGGTCTTCTACTACAGCTTTAGCCATATAAAAACAATTGAAACAATATTTGACGAGAACCATGTTACTCCAAATAACGAGAACCATGTTACCCCAAATGACGAGAACCATGTTATTCCAAATAACGAGAACCATGTTATTTCAATGCAAAGAAAGGAGAAATTGTTGATTATTGGACAAAGGCAATACACTTTCAATATTTTATTGACCTTGACATTACAAAGCACTGACGAGTCTAGCAAAGTGTTGTTTTTTTATCCACCAAAACTGTTTATTATTAAATTATTAAATTATTAAACGATCTGTGTGTGTGAGTGTGTGTCTTTTTGTTTCCTTTTTGTTTTGTTCTGTTTTACTATTCTTGCATTTTTGTTTTGTTTGGTACAGGTTTGGTTTGGTATTTTTTATTTGTCTGTTGTTTTTCTTTATTTTTTATTACATGCATCTTGTGACTGTATGACCTGCATAAATCCATCTCTTGATTAATTTCTTCATTTTAACAATTAGACTTTTGGAACATTTTAAATGATCAATTCTTATTATTCCCGCATCTCTTTATTCCATTATAACGTTATTTTCATCGTTTTGCGTCCTACATTGTGATTTTAGCTAACAAACATTTGATTGAAACACCCGTTTGTTAATCGTCAAAAGGTTCAGAAACTTTCCTGTTTGTATGTGGCGTGTTAAGTACATTGTCCTTATTATAGGCCATTGTGTAATAAAACTTGATATAATTTTGTATGGTGTTGTAAACGTTTTGTCTAAACGAACAGTGTGGTTTTTTTAAATCAGGCATCTGAAGTCTCATTCTTTCACCGAATATGTTTTTCAACTTGTTAAAGCAAACATCATACAGCAAAATATGAATAGCCCCAACACAGTAAAATGACCAAAATATGAATAGCTCCAACACCGTAAAATGACCAAAATATGAATAGCTCCAACACATTAAAATGACCAAAATATTAATAGCCCCAACACAATAAAATGACTAAAATATGAATAGCCCCAACACAGTAAAATGACCAAAATATGAATAGCTCCAACACAGTAAAATGACCAAAATATGAATAGCCCCAACACAGTAAAATGACTAAAATATGAATAGCCCCAACACAGTAAAATGACCAAAATATGAATAGCTCCAACACAGTAAAATGACCAAAATATGAATAGCCCCAACACAGTAAAATGACTAAAATATGAATAGCTCCAACACAGTAAAATGACTAAAATATGAATAGCCCCAACACAGTAAAATGACTAAAATATGAATAGCCCCAACACAGTAAAATGACCAAAATATGAATAGCTCCAACACAGTAAAATGACCAAAATATGAATAGCCCCAACACAGTAAAATGACCAAAATATGAATAGCTCCAACACAGTAAAATGACTAAAATATGAATAGCCCCAACACAGTAAAATGACTAAAATATGAATAGCCCCAACACAGTAAAATGACTAAAATATGAATAGCCCCAACACAGTAAAATGACCAAAATATGAATAGCTCCAACACAGTAAAATGACTAAAATATGAATAGCCCCAACACAGTAAAATGACTAAAATATGAATAGCCCCAACACAGTAAAATGACTAAAATATGAATAGCCCCAACACAGTAAAATGACCAAAATATGAATAGCTCCAACACAGTAAAATGACCAAAATATGAATAGCCCCAACACAGTAAAATGACCAAAATATGAATAGCCCCAACACAGTAAAATGACTAAAATATGAATAGCCCCAACACAGTAAAATGACCAAAATATGAATAGCTCCAACACAGTAAAATGACCAAAATATTAATAGCCCCAACACAGTAAAATGACTAAAATATGAATAGCCCCAACACAGTAAAATGACTAAAATATGAATAGCCCCAACACAGTAAAATGACTAAAATATGAATAGCCCCAACACATTAAAATGACCATAGACTGATTTTGTAAGTTTACTCTTCTTTTTTCTCTCATTTCACTAATACAATAGCTTCATCTATTATTTAGCTCTTTGCGATTGAAAACCTTTTGGGGTTTTTTTATTCAAAAATATAACTATTAATGTTGCTGAAGTAAAACAAATTTCCCATCTGCTGACCCAATACGTTGCTATTCAGCAATGTGAAGAAGAAGAAAATCTTACTCATAATCTTTATTAGCTTGTCGTTTGCGAATCGCATTCCGTTTCGCTTAGAGTTTCCGTCAAATGTACGGTTCAAACATGATATTTCTGTACTCAAAGCTTCAAGTTTTTGTAATTTATCACACTTTTGTCTACATTTTTCAATGTATGCAGCACCTCTTTAACAGTAACGGCGAACACTTTAGACCACTCGGCCACTCAGGGTCCTATATATATATATATTATTGCACTTTCAGAAGTCACGTGTGTTTACACGGGTACATGAGGTTTCCCATAGATATATATGGGTAGATGCATTTATTTATAGTGGCAGATGCTTTTAGCTATCTGGGTAGATGCCTAAATGAAATGTTTACTACTATAAAAGATCAGCATGTGCCATTTATGAATCGTCTTTAGGCCCATATAAATCTCTGATTGATTGTGTAAAGATGTTTGTATTCTCAAGTGTTGCTGAGCTTCCGACATTCAGGATATATTAAATTGATGTCTAGCTCTAATATGGTTTTGTGGTAAGCAGCACGGACACTTCCTGTACGATTATATTTCTAATGCAGTTTTGTGGTGAGAATAACGAAGAATTCGTGTACGATTTTATTCCTAATATAGACCTGTGGTGAACAGCACGGACACTTTGTGTACGAAAATATTTTCAAAATCAAAATGAACAACATACGGAAGGTTTAATTGATTTCAGTGCTTATTTTCAAATTGTATCACTCTTCAGGAGTTATATTTGTTGAGCTATTTATATTATAAAAGTCGTTTGTATAATGATGACCATTCTGTTATATGGAGAACAATGTGTGTGTGTGTGTGTGTGTGTGTGTGTGTGTGTGTGAGAGAGAGAGAGAGAGAGAGAGAGAGCGATAGAGACAGACAGACAGAGACTTGGATCTACCTCTTAATGCTGAGCGCCAAGCAAACAGCTTCAAGTACCGTTTTTATAAGTTTTTGGTGTGACTGGGGTTCTAACCCGCAAACTCCCGCACCTGAGACATACGCTGTAATCACTTAAATCATATATATATATATATATATATATATATATATATATATATATATATATATATATATATATATATATATATATATATATATATATATATATATATATATATATATATATATATATATATATCATCAGTCGCTTGACCTGAACCGCTCCGGTGACCTAGTGGTTAGGGCTTCCATTGCGGTAGCGGGAGGTCGTTCGTGGGTTCGATCCCCGGCCGAGTCATACAAAAGACTTACAAAAAGTATACTAACAGCTGCTTCGCTTGGCGCTCAACATTTGAGGTTAGTGCTAGACATCACTATAAACTGCCTCACTGCAGACATCGTATCTATATCAAACAAACAAACAAAATCAGTCTTTTGACCTAGTGTGGTCATTGAGGCACTATGCTGCTGAACATCTGACCAGTTCCCTCCACTTGTCTCGAACATGTGCCAATGTCCATGTCTCCGGAAAACATTTCCTTTTCCATTATGTGATGTTTCCACTTTTTTCTATGTCTACCACCCTGGACGCTGCATAGCAGTACTGTTGTAGATAGACATGGCCATACCATTGCAGCTTTCCCTTTTTGACAGTTGGCAGACGATCTTTATAATGGCCTACTTTGTGCCTGAATATGTTTAGCACTTCTTCATTTGTGATGTGGTCCATGTAAGAGATGCCAAGGATGGTTCTGTAGCATCTTATTTCAAGTGCCTGGATTCTTCGTTGTAAATCTGCTGTCATGGTCCAGGCCTCACATGAATACAATAAGACTGAGATGACTAGGCTCTCAATAGTCTGATTCTAGTTTTCAGGCTGATATTCTTTAGTCTCTCCAGATGGGTCTTAGCTTTGACATAACTGCCGTTGTTTGTGTTGCTCGTGCAAAATGTCTGCTCTTGATCCCTCTTCGTTTACTATGGAACTAAGCTATTTTAACTGGCCCTCTGTTTCCAGTTCCTGTCCTCTGACTTTAATCTTGGGTGAGATTTGATTGCCACTATTTGGCATCAGCGTTGTCTTCTCGGCGCTTATCTCCGTGTCACATCTGGAAGATGTTTCATCCAGGTTCTTCACTAAAGTGGCAAGCCCGTCTTCACTGCGTGCCAGCCCATCAATGTAATCTGCAAGGCGTAGGTTGGTGATGTTACTCCCTTCAATGCTGTCTGTCCCATAGTGGGTTTCCAGGGCTTTGCCCATCATGCATTCTAAGTAGATGTTGAAACGCACAGGTGACAGGAGACAGCCTTGACGTAATCTAACTGATATCTTGAACCAGACCTCCACATAACCTTGAGCAATTACTGCAATGGTAGCCTTGGAGTAGAGCTGCTTGATGGTATTGATCAACTGTTGACCCATGTTGTACTTCTTGATTGTGGCCCACAGTGCCTCATGCCACACTGTGTTGGTCATTCACCTGTCTGCCAGATCTTGTTGCAGAGTTTTGTTAGTAGCTCTATCACTGATTCCTACCCCCACCCCCATTATTGATAAGTTCAGCTGGGATGTTATCTACTCCAGTAGCCTTCACATGTTCCAGGGCTTTTAGTGCTGACTCCACCTTTTCTCTGAAAAATGGGTAAATCATCATCATTTGTGCAGTTTGGAACTCCATGTACCTCTGGGTTTCCTGTGTTATGATGGTTCTAGAGTTCTTTACAATATTCAGTCCATCTTTCTGCAATGTTAGGCATTTTCCATTTTCGTCTTGAATGGTACTGACTCTTGGCTACTTCTGTCTGCTGAGGTCTTTCGCAGTTTGGAATGCCTTTTTGTTCTTATTCCTTTTCACGCTGCTATCTATTTATGTACACTTTAATCCAATCAAATCTTCTTAGGCTCTCTTCAAGTTTTGTTTCTTAAATTATTGTTTAGTGCTCGGTATTTTATTGCCGCTGTTGTGTGTCTGGTGTTTTTTATGTCTCTTCGGGCATAATACAGATTCAGAATCTCTTATGTAACCCGGGGTTTGTCTTTGAGCGGTGGAGGCCAATGATGTCCTTGGCAGCTGTTGTCATCACAATGTTGACAGTGTCTGTCATCATGTTTTCATCAACATCCATCACGAGTCTCACAGCGCTCTTTACCTCCTCGGCCACTCCAAATGATAGTGTATTCGGAACCCAGCAGAGTTCGTTTTATTCTTGTAAAATTTTTTGCTCAAGGCAGCAATGTACACCTTGTATCTGGCGAGTCCCTTTCCTTTTAGGGCGGTTTGCATCTCGGGTCTTTCCGCATCGTCTCTGTCCAGTAAGGTGCGCACATTTCATGCTCCAAGTGTGAGATGAATATTCCTCATTTTCTTTTCTTTTTTTGTATTTTGCCCGCTGAAGTAGGTCCCCGTCACCGGCTATTAGCTGACGCTGACTAAGAACGTTTAGAGCAAGCAAATGTTTAGGGCATCTTTATTAGCCCCTTTCCCATGCCACGAAGGTGAGCCGTGCATTCCTGAAGAAGGCTACTACGCCACGCAGGGTTTGGCGTACTCCACTGCTGCGTCATGTCAGCTGTGAACGACCCTAATGGCCTGATCCTCCTGTGTTCAGGTTTACGGCTACGGTTGTCAGTGTACCCACACATGTCGCGTTGTCGCTTGCCTGTTGCTACAGGACTTTAGTGGGTGATTTTATGGGATGGGTGGATGACAGGAATGACTTGAACGGTGACTTTGTGATCTTACTTCTCGCTCAAACCCATATGAGTTCAGCAGCACCACAAGTTCGAGACGTCCGGAGTCTGAGTTGAGTGCAGTAGAATATAAGGACGTCCTACGTATTTCGTCGAGCTCTTAGCGTTCCACTATGCTTTGCTGGGAATCACCTCTCTGCCAGTTAGACAGCTGGTGGGTCAAGATGTCTATATGATGATAGATGATGATACAATACTAAAATTAATAATAACCACAAATAACCACATATTATGCTTACAAAGAACATATATTGAAATTGTAGAACGTCATACAATTTTTGTTTAGGTAATAAGTTTGTTTCTGAGGACATATACTGCGTGTCATGTGGCTTATTTTATGTAGAGCATAAGTTGACAATTCTAACTGCCTAAGGTTTAGACGGAAATCTGTCAAGAAGGTCAAGACAAATTGTTAGTAGGTAGTAAGATGTGGTAGATCCCTCACTCCTTGTGATAATTTTGCTATTTAGAGAAGAATGTTCACGGTGTTATTGCCAGGCTCGAGCATAAGAAAATAAACTAGCACATGGAATTTATTGCATGGAATAATCGAGAGCTGAGCAGATATATAGTAAAAACAATCGATCAATTTGTCTTGACCTTCTAGGAAATGTCGACTACCTCATATTCAAATATAATTCAAAATAATATCTAACAGCAGGCTAATCAGGCTAAAATTCAGTTCATGCCTCAGGAGAAGTTAAATATTTAAAGTTACCAGATTTTTTTGCAAGCCTAGTTAGTACACCATTCCTAATGGTTACCTGTCATATTGACTGCGACGTTACCTCTAAAAACTGATATAATAATAGTTTGTGAAGATAAGATTTTCTCATTGGATAATAAAAATAATACCTTGATATATTATATTTCATCTTAATGCAGCCGCTAATAAAACAATGAAATATTGGCAATAAGGTTCTTAACATTTTAAAATATCGCAATTATAAAATTTAGTTTAAGAAATGAGCCAAATCGTGGGAAAATGGCCAAAAATAAGATTTGAACCGGGTTCGCAAAGTATGTATGTATGTGTGTGTGTGTGTGTGTGTGTGTGTGTGTGTACGAAGATAGATATATGTAGATATGAAATTATGTCTTCACAGCTGAAAAGCACCGTACATTGTCTTTATTATACTAGGAAAATAAGTAGATAATTACGATGTTTTAAATTTAAAGTCATAAACATACCTCACAAGTTTAAAGCAACACAACTCGATGTAATCTGCGTAAACCATTTTACGTTTAGTCTGCTATTATCACGGACCCATTGACCCCATACGATATAGATGGCTCCTTTTGTGAAGGCTATCCATGAAGTTTATTCATGGTTTATCGAATAGTTGTATATGCATTTTTGTCTGATAATGCTATCCTTACTAGGAAAAGTCTGATATTGTCATTTAACATTTAAATTTTAAATAAATAACCATATTTCTTGTTTCAAATGAAAGTTAGAGTAAAAAATGGTTATAACGGTTTAGAGTGTTGATGGATTTTATAAGATTGTACCCTAAATACCCTGGTCCTGTTTTAAATGTTTTAAAATGTATTTATCCATGCAGGTAGCTTATCCCTAATTGTTTGAGTTTGCTAAGTAGGCGTTGTGTGGCCATATTTGATGTTCATATGACAGCTATTAGAATGTTAGTGAATGATTTGCATCAACAATAATAAGTATAGTATTCTCTCAAACAATCTTCAACACCAATGATACTGCTCCTTTCAAGATTTAGTTTTAACAACAGTGACCAGGGTTTTTAGTAAAATTTGACAGCCAGTCGACCTGAGTGTCTACTGATAAATCCTGACATCTATCGATCATGAATGGTGCAGTTCACTCTTTTGGGGCAGTAACTGTTTTTTATAATTTGACTACTACTGCCACATCTTTATCACAAGTTGCTGACCATTACTGTCCAAGTATTGTCACGTCTGATGTATACTAGCTTTGGTTTTGTCTTGAAACGTTTCAAAACAGTTTTAATAAAAGGCTTGACGCCATGTGTGTCATATTTCAATAACGTTTTAAGGATATGAAAGGAATAGTTAATGTTTCCCTACCACAACCAACTCTCATAGTAATCGTTGTATTAAAGATTTTCGTCGACATCTAACGTACCAGATGTGGAAAATTATAAAGAAAAGGAAAATATAGGTCTTTGACAGATGCACATTTCTTTAGATCGCATGTCAGTAGGATACCTATTGACAAGCAAATTAAAGAAATTGACATCTGTCAAAGATCTATATTTTCCTTTTAATTTATAATCTGATACAATCACGTAGTTAACCCTCGTAAATACTTTTGCCCGAATGGGTGTAAATTTAAAATTCTTTTATCATTGTACAAACACGGGTGATCTGTTTTTATCCCTCCAATTCTAACTTAAATACTCAAACATGAGAAAGAAACATTCATTGGTTCCAGAAATGTCTGGAAACAATCGTGACAACTTAATATATATCATGCCTAGACAACGATTCATTTGCTGCCAATTTAAGATATATTCATCACCAAGTGAAACTTACTTACATATCATATATCAGGTCCCGTAGTCAGAACTCACAATAGAGAAAAAACCTAACGAAACCAACTGCAAATAGATAGTAAAATACAAATACAAATAGACAGTATTTATTTAGGTCTAAGTCCGAAGTGGTAACTTATATAATGCAATATCTTGACAGTAATAATGCATATCAATTGCCATTATATAAAGGATAGATTATGATGTTGTCTTTCTTGATCCAAAAAGACATAGGTATGCAAATGTATGAGAGACAAAGAGGACGGAAAATCCCAGATTCAGACAGGCCCTTTCATTGTTGAGTTCCACACCACTGACCTCAATACAGATCTTCACTTTTTTGAGTGGCAGTTCAATTGGTTCGCAGTATTTAAGGCCTGTCACTAGAAACATAAGAAAGGAAACAGTGCGAATGAGAGGATTGATAGCAAAACATGTCTACAGAAACAGTTTGATGAGCATTATAACGGAATAACAGATTCTGCCTATGATGTCTCCTCGACGTTCTTTGTTATGTATGACTTATTGTCATGTTCTACCCTTATTGGAAAACAGCAAACTGAGAAGTTAGCAAACATTAGGTTTACTTTTATGATTGTAATGAAATCGGTTATAGTAGATAATACAGTGATACGTTTGTGTTGCATATCTTTTCTAAGTGTTATTGAACAAATCAATTTTAAACTGTTATTTGCTTTTCACTCACGCATATATATATATATATATATATATATATATATATATATATATATATATATATATATATATATATATATATATATATATATATATAACATACAAACTTAAAAGAAGCGAAACGTTTGACTTACACGATATTTTCTCATTCAAAATTGAAAATTCCAAGAATTCGATAGAAAGGAAGACTCCAATGGCTACTGGATCATAGCCCCTTGTTATGTTAACTGCAAAAATAAAAAATAAAATTATTATTTTCATATTTTACTTTGGTACAAATTATAATGCTGATGGAGCATCAGCTAATATATAGTTTTCTGTAGGACAATATCTGCTGAAGCACGACTGTTGAGCTTGAACCAAGGCTTTTACAATTGTTTTAACAATTCGCAATATTACAATTCAATGTCTAGGAAAATCCATATAACTACAACATTATGATAATATACATTTTGAATTGATTAGTAACCGTAGGATTCCGAGAAAATGCTTTAGTAAATAGAAGATAAACAGATCCTGTGAGGCAATACATTATTTCTGCCAAAAGGAAACTATCAAAGAAAGCAAAACCAAAACACTTACAGCCTAGCACATTGATGTTGCAGGTGTAGTCATGGCAGTGTACAAGTCATTCAAGGTCCCTCTAAACAGACAGCATTTCTGGAACTATGCGTTCCAAATCTTTACCTGGATCTGACGAATACGGAAGGTTTATGACGGTAAGCGTCATATTCACAATTTTACCATATGTATTTAATTCGTGCGGAACTTGGAAATTAGCATCGACATCAATTTTACCCAATTTTTTAATTCGTATAACGTTTGATCAAATGATAACATTGGAAATGCAAGCCATTTCATTATATTATAAGCCAGTTCAAGCTTTCGGTTATCACCGATCGGACAAGGTCCAATTGCATTTCTGTTATCTTTAATTTCAAGATCGCTGGTATCGCCGGTCAGTTTTAAAATGTCTCTTGACACTTTCTGGGCTTTATTTCCCTCTGGAAAATAAATCATTATACATTAGTAGTGATAATTCTGAACAGAAGTGTACGTTATTCTTAGATACATTATAATAATATACATGAAAACACATTAAGTTTAAGTTCATTTCCTTAGTGCATTAATACATATAAATGTTAACGATTAATCTATTCACATGATGTAGGTTGGATGCTATCAAAACGATTTATTAAGTGCTTGTCAAAGGAAAATGGTTCAAGCTTTAAATACCTATGGATTATGATGAATAAACAGTCTGTAATTTATAAGGAGTCATGTATAAATACATCTTAATATAGAAACGTATAGGCATGATACCTATACGTGAAGAATACATATGTATCTTACCACTGTCATTTCCATTAACGTTTATTATGACTTGTTCAAATAACGAGGATCCCTGAACGATGACCAGGCCAATCAGGACGACAATCAAATTAATAACCTTCATATTAATCACCTGTATATATATAAATATATATATATATATATATATATATATATATATATATATATATATATATATATATATATGTGTGTGTGTGTGTGTGTGTGTGTGTGTGTGTGTGTGGATTTCGCAGCATGTCAAAATTTTAAATTTTGTATACAAAAATCTTTGTCTGCGCAATGTCTTTCGTGTTGAGTAATATTTGCATGATGCATGTTCCTAATTTGACTGCGTATGCAACATGTCTTAAACAATAGTAACAAATGTATTAGTGTTTAAGTGTATAATTTGTCGTCTGAATATATATGCGTCATAAGTGTACCAAATAATGTATCACTCACTCAAACACGGTCACACACGGCACCACACACGGGCACACACGGTCACCCACGGTCACCACACTGACCCCACACAGTCACCACAAGGGCAGCATAGACAAGCCCCACACACGGTCACCACAGCATGGCACCACACACAGGCAGCATAGACAAGCCCCACACACGGTCAGTTCTTTAGCTGAAAGTTTTGCTTCCTTAAAGCGAGAAGCTTTCTGACAAGACTGGATTGTAATGTGATGTTTACATAATAATATACTCTAGCTGTGACCGATATGCGCAGCTAGATACTTAGACTTTTAAACTGCAGGCAATTCGCACATGCAGGATGATCTGAGTTGCCCTACTATTTCGAAATACCTAGAGCCGATAATTATTAAACCACCCTCGGTGATGCTGTACGCGGCAGCGAAACCAGAGTACATTTTTGACCACATATACATATTGATACCAGTCATACACAATTCCGTGACAATATGCAGTATAGATTCTTCATAGAAACGATGTCAAATACATCGGCAAGTCTTTGATAAACAATAGAAACAGAAGATGCACCAATGTACAGCCATCGGGAAAACCTTGAAACATTTACCAGTCGATTTACCAATACGATGATTTGGATCTGAACCAAGTAGCATAGCTGGAAGAAAACTTACACGCAGATAACTATTAAACAAACACCGAATGACCAGGAAAAAGGAATGCTTTTTAATAAATTAAACGGGTCTCTGAGTGAGTTCGACCTATTCGATCACTGGTAGCCAATAGTCTTTAGGCTTCGTTAGTGCAATTTAGCATGAATACTTTTGTCAGAAACATGTTTGTGATTTCAGAAAGTGAATATGTCAGAAACTATGCATGCGGACATGTATTTCAATATTTGGTGAATAAAATAAAACAGATAGAGGTCGAGAGTTAGATGAATTATTCTATTATTTCTTTTTGTTATGAATTGCGAAACCTTGACTAATTGTATGATACTAACATTTGACGAGAAGTGATACTACATTTAATTATATCAGTCAATATCCTAGTTTCATAAATAGCGTACAAAAGAAAGCATACATAACCGAACAACTGATCTATTCATAACAGCTGCTGACTTTTGTCAAGTAGAGTGATAAAAGATCTGTATATCAGATCTTCTTGTGAAAAACCGCCTTGGCAGATATATATATATATATATATATATATATATATATATATATATATATATATATATATATATATATATATATATAGTTGTAATAAAATTATGATTTGTATTGAAAATGAAAAAAAGTCGTGTTAGTATCGTTAATTTATGTAGCTTCTTTCGTATTTCATGACAAAATTTCATGAAATGCGTATATTTTTATATTTTTGCATATATTTTTCAGTAAGGATCGAAAATAATTTAAATCTTTAAATAATATCAATTATTAGTCATAATGTTTAAATATTTATATGAAACATGACATTTACCCCTGTGTGTCTTTTATAAGGTGGGGATTATATCTTTCTGTCTGTCCATCTTTCTCTCATTTATCAATTCAATGTGTCTCATACACCATTAAAGACACGACATACACGATAGGAAACTTTACATTAATTGTATGGTATATCCAGTGCAGACCATTGATAAATTAATGAAGATACTTTTCTGAAACTTGAGTCAGACTGCGTCACATATGCCTCACCTATAAGTAAGTTTTGCGAGAAATTCAAAATCATATGTGACAATGACGTAGCTCTCGAGTTATTATCTATCTGTGTCACGCAACTATATTAAGCGTTTTATTTAGATGAGTACACTATCAAATATGTGTTTCTTGTTTAACACAACCCAGCTTGAAATACATGTTTGTTTTCAATCAAAGCATATAAATAGCATAATTGACTGAAATGATGCAAATATAATAAAATACAAACTTGGAGATATATACTTGAGAACAATTATAATACTCATCACCTTTAAATAGAATGATATCTATTGGAAAGGACAGAGAAAAAAATGTTGAACTGCTTTTTTCAGATATCAAATTGATTGTTTAGTATCTTTAAAATAAACATTAAGAAACAAATTAAAAACGGAATGACAAAATGTACGCACAAAACATACTATAAAACCATAATACAAAATAGAAGAAACTGAGTTTCGAAATTAGCGAAATCGTGTCCACTTACCAAATGTAATAAAATTGTGCTATATATCTCTTCTTCTAATTCTATCAGTCAGACAGGAACTGATTTTTCAGGTCCAAGAATTGTATTTAAATTGGTCGCGATGTATAGAAAAACCAGATTAATGAATGTTTTCAGAATATTCCAATGACCAGCATTGTTCATAGATCCAGCCTGTGATTTGCCCAAACAGGTTTTAATCATGTTGTTATTAAATTTAAGCGTTCAATCACACAATGTGAAAGAATCTTTAGTGTTTCAGTTGAATCCATTATACAGACAAAAATGAAAGGAAGTTATATAATCCTGTCTAGTGCGCCCTAAGAGTGTAGGTGGAATTGATTGGAAAGTGTTGACAGGTGCTTCAGAAACCATCATACTTACTAATGCTCTGTGTAATCTAGTTTTCTATATTATTAGTGCTTCTCCCATTGATTACATAAACTGCGAAAACTCGCCTTCAGTTATCACATGATTTTATATTTATATTATGTTGAGATGTTTACTTCATATTTAACGTGTTTTGTATTTGATTAAAAGTATATGTACATTTCTGAGATGAGATTCATATACACCATCATTAATTTCCCTCTAGCCGAAACTAACCCTAGCCAGATGAGTTAAATGCTTATTTGATGACCTCGATAAATCTTTCTGTTGAAAGCTTTGTATCCGTTTGGTTTAAATGTACGTTTTTCGTATATGAAATATATATTTTAAGACCAAATGAGCGCGTACTGGTACAGGTCATTATTTAAGTGACAATGTGACTGAAGTGAAAAGCAACCGAGTTTGAGACAGGCATACGTATTGATGTAGAACCCCTTTACCGTTCAGTTTATGATTCACTCCATAGCAATGGCAATTATTGGCAATGAAACAGACAGCGTTTTGTGTGTCGGAAATAGTTGATACAATTTTTGTTATAGCTTACAAAGCTTTGAAACGTTTTGTAAATATCTGTGTTCTTCACATATCTCACATATCAATGAATTATTTTAGAACCGGGTTTTGTATTTTAATCTTTTCATATATTTTGTGAAGTTATGTCTGCAGCTTTGGAGTTCATTATCCATCCATTCGCACATTATGTATGCTAGTTGATTCACACTAACATAAATAACGCGTCGTAAGCACAAGCAAAGTATTTACAAATCAACGTAATATTGTTGTACTAGTCGAAAGTAATATGCAGTGCAGATAACAGCATGATAGAAAAATGATTTGATATATTTTGATCATAATATGTATTCCTACCCTTAAGTGTGAACATTGTCCATGTGTCTGTTATAAATTAGTCTTTCCCACAAACACAATAAGGCTGAGTACTGCTCGCAAGTATAGAGATAGTGTCACGTATTTTCACAGAGAAAGTTAGTTGTTATTTCAGATGGTATTGAATGTTTACATTCTGAAAAGCCACAATGTTTGGTTCAACATTTTAAGCATGAAGATCACCGTTTATATCATATGGTACTTCTTCAAAATCTATCGCTGCCAAATGTGACAAGTAGATTATGTTTAACGCACTAAATACACCTTAGAATTTGGGGTTCAAAACTTTAAAGTCTAAATCCAACATACTAAAAAAAGAAACACATTCCACACGACTTAGTTACGCGATTCGATATATAAATGTGTAAATCACGTACTCTTAAAATAAAGAAGACATATGTTGATATTTGGTAACAAGTTTTAAGTTCAAGGTTACGGACACTTAAAGATAATGTTTCACAAATGTCTTGATTTCTTTATCTCTTACTTCCACAAAAGGTATGTAAATTTTAGATCACATATCTCAATTAACCGCACAAATTAGATGCATTTGAGACAAGGAAGATACCATTTGACGTATAAGTTATGATGTATAAGGTATAGGTCTTAGTGACCTCAAGAAGTAATATATAATACTAATCATGTGGACAATTCATGACCAAACGTTAAGTTGACATCAATGAAAGGGAAGCTCTAATGTTGTAACTTGGTATGTTTTCTGAGGCATAGCGTTTGAACAATAAAAATTTTTAAATAAAAGTTGAACCAGTTACAAGAACATTAATTAGAGATACCCAGCCATATTTTATTCAGTTTAAAGCAAAGGTGGACAAACTTTCCAGTGCATGGGCCACATACACAAATTTACAACTTTAGCGGGCCTCATAGTTCATTAAGTAAAAAAAAAAATATTTGAAATAGCAAACACTAAAGGTTTTTCTAAATAACATCATAATTAATTTTCAGTCGTTAATATGTTGTTAATATTTGAAAACTTAAAAATCAAAAGAAACACATGTATTGGACAAACAGAGTAACATAAACAGAGTCAATGTGAGTGATACAATTGATCACATTCATTTACCAGTTTTTCAAAATTTGGTGACAAGCTGCTCGTGCTGATCTTTAAAACTAAGTGAATATTTAAATCTGTGAGAATTGATCGGTTTTTTGATTTGTTGACTTTCAAAAGTAGAGAAAGTCTGCTCACAAATGTTGGTTGATGCAAACAACACAACCATCTTTCTGGCAAATTCTTTCAGATTCTTTCTTTTGCAGTTCTTGTTTTGATAATTTGTTTCCAAAGTTACCGTGCTTAGTTTGAAAGTGACGTTTCAAATTGAACTCCTTGAAAACGGCAATGGTGTCTTGATAAATCAAACACATAGCTTTAACTTCAACATCAGTAAAAAAAAATACTTGTCAGTGCAATCATTGTTAAACGCACATCATTCATCTTCAAGTTCTTGCTTTCTATATATCTCCTAACAACTCAAAGTTTAAAGTCACAGCTAGGGAAAGCATTTATCAACTATATCTGCCTATGGGCTTTGTATGATATTTATGCAAATGTTATTTTCATGCAACATGTCGCTGCTTTGTATATTGCCTTGTTATCGTCTTGAAGCTGTAACGTTTTAACGAGTTAATACAACACGGAAGAAAATCAAATTTTTTAAATTATAATTCACCATCCTAAGAAAACAATTATATTATTATTATGCACTACTCAAAGTTCCAGCAATCAGTTAGGGTCTAATTCGTCTTGCTGAAAAATGATACTTAAGAAGTAGGCAAGAAATATAATATACCAGATTACAGAATCCTTTCAAAATTTACCAATGACAAATAATGTTTATATATTATATTTTGCCCAAAACAGTACATATTCCTACTGTTACTATTTAGACTTTTAATTGCATAATAAAAACACAATAGTTGACCGTTTTATTTGAAACCGCCATTCGCACAGAAACGTAAGGACTTTAGGTAATCCTTATGCAATTCAGTTAGAAGTGTGGCAGGTGTTCCAGTAGCAATGATTTTGCTAATTCTTTTGCAATCCGATCAAAATGGTGGAGCATATTGTTCCTATTTTGTAATTCAAATTACTCTAGAAATATTAAGGACCAGTTAGATATGTTACAGTTAAATGATCATAATCTTTAAGTTTTTAGTTGTGTACCGTACAGTCTTTCATACATATCTTAAGCACGATGTCTTGATAAAAACTGTTTTTCCTAT
This sequence comes from Unio pictorum, assembly GCA_030141615.1. NCBI lineage: Eukaryota > Metazoa > Mollusca > Bivalvia > Unionida > Unionidae > Unio > Unio pictorum. Next base: position 42,252,084 of record JARLTB010000021.1, read on the forward strand.
GGATAAATGTCTTGGTTTGTTCAAAATAGACTCCGCTGAATGCACATGAATACTGTAGATTATATAACTCTGAAAATGATGAAAATACGAAAATGGAAGGAACACCATTTCAAAATAATCGACCATCACAAAAACAAATAAATTAATGTATGTTTGTCTTCAGCTAGGAATTAAAGTCAGTTAAATGTTTAATAAACATGTCTTGTAGATGTGTTGAGACAATATTTTTTTGAATTGTTTTATATATTCATTGTATAGGAAGGAGAAGATATGGATGAACATGTCTTTCTCCTTTTGTTTGTAGGAAGCAAAGTTTGTGCCTTTATATGATACGATTTTTTAATGAAATAAACATTTTGAAAAATATGTTTCGACATATTTGAGTGGGCTAATGTTTGGTGTTTTTGTTATTCACTCTTATATAAAGAAACTTTAACTTCAATGTATTTTTAACACGCGTATATGTTGTATAATATGCTTTTGATGTGCAATTTCATTCAACGCCTCATTTTATTTAGCAAAATATAAATCAATGAATACATGAATATAACGTAATGTCTTATCTTTTCATCAAAATACCACGATGCTTTTATGACTTTTTTCAAGGTACACGGGAGGGGGGATGATGCAGACAATATATGTTTTAAAATAACATCTACATTTCTTCCAATCATTACCAGCACGTGGTTTAACCATTCAAAACTATATTTTTAAAAGATTTCGCCGCTTTAAATGTACCTTCCTTGTCGTATTAAGTTAATTCTCTTCATTAAATGTTGCCTCGTTATTTTGTCTCTTTAAGTAGTATATTTTACTGTATCACATATGCTGCCATGCCACTAGGAAGATAGCCTTTAGCAAAAATAAAATTATATAATAAGATCCCAACTTTCTAACCCAATACATATTCGGACGTACTTAGCACATCTATTGTAGAAAAATAGCGGTAATCCATAGTATCCATCAAATAGTTTGTAACATATCGAAGCATTCGTGGTTTTTATTTTGAAGAAATTGTACCGCATTTTAGACTTAAGAGTTCGATTCAACATTTATAAAACATACGCTTTACAACGTTGTTGAGTACAAATTACTTGACATCTGCGTGTTTATTTATTTACCTTTCTACTAGAACATTGATTATTTGTCATTTGTTTGAATCGTTCTTATTCTCTGTCTTCACATAGGTTACCAAAGGGACCCTATTTCGTATCTATTATATATTTGTGTGGCCCAGTCATAATTTGAAAAGACGTTCATCACACATAAAACATATCCCAAACCTAATTTAAACCTTTGGAATGTTTTAAAATAAAATATGTTTGCCTCTTCATTCTCGTCTGCTTTACAAACCCAATCCTTATTGATTTGCCTCTATTTGAGTTAAATGTTAGATGACATCATTTCTCTTGGTGATTTTTTAAAGTGTTGCTTGTATAAAACTTGTTTTAGGGGCTTCATTATTTACACTTGTAGACACAATTGACGGTGTGATAGTTTTCTAAGCCAGGCAACGACAGGGAGTTATCATTTGTCGCCACATGGACTAGAAACTATGCTATTATTATACAAGGCTGATGGTGCATTCTCTTTCAAATTTGTAAGTCAAGTGTTTATGGTTCCTACCCATTTTCTTTTGCCTGAAAGTTTGCATATATTGTTGCTGCCAAAGTACCATAAATGTAGCTAGATCCAACTATTTTCCAAATATAAACTAAAAAACATAAAGCTTAACAAACATTTAAACATGCCCTATTTGATGCATGCAAATAAAAATAATAAAACTTAAAAACTCTCACATTACCATATATGATATGTACTTTGGACGCCATCGCAAAATTTTCTGAAGAGTTTATCACAAAAATTTGATGAGGGTGACCCTTAAGGTCAATAATTCACTAATGAGCTCAACTGAAATTATGATGTGAGGCTAATGATTTCCTCAAGTTACAGACTACATTTATTTGCTTACTAATTTAATTAAATATGCAAATTCTGATTAAAGAAGACGAATGCGAGAAACATTTTAACTCAAGAGGAACAGGATACATCTGTGACAATGCAATATTTAAAGATATCACGAATGCATCTGATATTGTAGCACTCAAATAAAGTAAGTCTGCTTTTTTGAATGTGGCGAAATGCTATAATACAATAGAACGAGCGAATGTTGTATATTTATTTTGATGCACGTTTGAGGAGTCATTGTATATAGTGATTATATAGAAACCTATAAAAACATTTAAAAAACTGTAAGTTTAAGGACCATTAACTAAATACACCGAAAGCATGGACTTTCATTACGGCAAACACAAGTAGCAACACTCTTCAAACAGGATGATAAAAGGCACGTTAAAGCATCTGATAAGTCGATTAATCAACAACTAGTTATAACTTTCTGTGAAGTGACCTTGTAAAACCCCTTGTATGATATTTTCTTTAGGAGGTCAACATCAATATCATAGCAAGACATGCAATCATTGTGAATTGGTTTTATAAGTACAGCGATTGAAAATATAAGAGATGAAAATATAAGCAAGGAACAATTTCAGCATTTATCAAGTAATTGTCCTCAAACAAGTGTTCACTGTATGATATCCAAGACAAAATTAATTCATTGCCACATATAATCCGATCCTACGGAGCCCGTGAAGGGACACACTTCACATATTTTGTAATCCGAGATCTCGGTTTACTAATCCGATATCTCGATTTAATAATCCGAGATCTCGGTTTACTAATCCGAGATCTCAATTTAGTAATACGAGATCTCGGTTTACTAATCCGAGATCTCGATTTAGTAATCCGAGATCTCGATTTACTTATCCGAGATCTCGGTTTAGTATTCCGAGATCTCGATTTAGTAATCCGAGATCTTGATTTAATAATCCGAGATCACGGTTTACTAATCCGAGATCTCGATTTACTAATCCGAGATCTCGGTTTACCTATCCGAGATCTCGATTTACTATTCCGAGATCTCGATTTACTAATCCGAGATCTCGGTTTACTATATAGATTTAAATTGAAGAATTTCTCTTCTTGTGGCCTCCTTTTGACTGGATGTGTTTATTGTGGAAAAACTACTAAAGGTTGGAGGAGAAATATTCAAGCATCTGAGGTAAGTTGTAACTGTAGATTATATTATAAGGGCGTTTATTACAAATAAAATAAAATACTACTCGTAAAGTCACGAGAATAGATAAGAAAATATGCTTTGCTGTATCAGGTAAACCAAGCCTTCTCACAGTCGATGACCCAGTAGTAAAGTACCACATAATACTTGTACAGTTAAGCGTTCATGATTATTACTTTTGTCATAATTGATTCAGAATATCTGCCTGCGCAAATAAAATCTGGTATATTTCTTTTGTCACGGCAGCTGAGTGTTTGTCACCTGGTCCGTCTGCAAGTCCATCGTTCTTTATTGTCTCTTGAAACACTATTTTAGAGTATGTAGTTAAGTTCCCTATAGGGCTTGTTAATATTATGCGAATATAGGATTCAGGTTCGATCATAGGGAACCCTTATTTGGGTTAAAAGATCTAAAGATTACTTGTCTTTAATAATACAAAAAAGTGTCATATAAACAGAACAGCAAATTGAACAAAAATATCTATCCTTAGTAGGCTTAGTTGTACGGTGAGGAGCAAATCCTTGGAATGTCTTACTTGAGTTTATTTAAAACTACAGGAACTGGACCAGTTTTAGAAGGGCAATTTAGTGGTTCTGATATTTCCAAAGGAACTATGTTTTGAAGATTTTGTTCATTTCAGACTTATCTTGAGAAATGGTGTTAAACTAAACAAGAACAACAATTATCCATTACATGTCCACTTTAAAATATGTCATCAAACCATGATACATGTATATTGGTTTTTTATTTTAATTTGATTAATTAATCTCTATATACCTATTCATCTACTGTGTGTGTTCATTTATTAATCCATCTGTCTGTCCTTGCACTTATCCATAAATTGAAACAAACATGGCATAAGAGATGTCATGCTGTGTTGTGATGTACTGGTACATGTGCATGTGCATGACAGCTGATAATTTATCCAGTCAAATCACTTAGTTCTTTTAAAAATACAGAATAAGTGCTAGTTGTACGTGTGGCTTGAGATATTGTTTTCAGGATCAATATACTACATATGAGCTACTTTGGCTCTGGATGAATATGGAACAGATGTGTCATTACAAGATTTATATTCATTTTATGTAATAATTTCCCAGATGTACCAGGGTCTAAAATGGATAAAGCTCAAACCTGTGTTGCAGTGCCAGGTATATTGTCTAACACTTTATATTCTGGGTCTGAGGTCAAGGTACATGTAACACAAGCCAGAGATGGATGTGGTACAGTTTTTAATATGGTTACTTTATACGAGAGAGGGACCTTACTGAAAACATTGCATTGTGACAAGTATTATGCTTGATGATTATAAGAGGAAAGTTTTGTAATTTATTATGTAACAACAATTTCACAGTAAGTAACAATAATTCAGGTACTTATGCACAATACTGAATGTAAGATATATTTTTATTTCATGTATGGTAGTTCATAATGGACGAGTGTAGAGAACTTGAGGATTTCTTGAAGAAAAGGGGACTTCAGCAAGACTTGATTGAGAAAATCCAAGAGCAGAAGGTACAATAGACTAAAAGGTTTGGTGTTGTCCATAATTTCCCTTTGCAGGATGGGAGTAAGTTACATGATTGATCTAATTGTGTGGCAGCCTAAGTGGTTACATCTACCTCGGATGCAGGAGATCACAGTTTTGAACCCTGTTGAGTCATAGCAAAGACTTATAAAAATGGTACTAGCAGCTGCCTCACTTGGAGCTCAGCATTAAAAGATTAGTGTTAATTTGACTAGATGGGACATCATACTACATGTCTTCATCATGATGCCAAAGTGTTAGGCATCACTATAAACTGCAACACTGCAGACATCATAGCAGTGTGACTGAAAAATTATTAAAGCTACATTAAAAATCCAAATCACACACACACACACACACACACACACATACACACACACACACACACACACACACACACACACACACACATACACACACATATGTATCAGCTTACTTTACTCACTGGCATGACTGATGCTATTTTGATCATAATTTCCATGTCTGTTGTCTGCTCTTAAACATGTTAATGTTACTATGATAAACTGAGTAAATTTAATCAATTGTTAAGATAAGTAGATACATATTTAATAGAGACTTCATATAAATTTAGTACCAGTATTATGTGTGTAAGCCTTTGAAGAAATGTGTAATAGACACCACTCAGCACTGTCTTGAATATTTATTGAACTTCATTCTTTTTTTTTTTGTCTTAATTTTCCAATTGTATCTTGTGGCTCAAATAGTTTCAAAGAATATGACCCAAGCTTTGGAACCTTTGAAAGGACAGAATCATTATTAACCTTTTGAAGTCCATTATGTCATGGGCTGAAAATTTGTGAAGTTAAGGTTCTTACCATCATTACGTTTGGTAAATAATACATTCAGCTTTTATTTATTTGCATTTTACTGCTATGCAAATTGGTACATGTATTTTTTTAATTAGTAACCTAAACAATAGAAAACAAGGAGCCATGTATCAAACCTATATATAGACCTCCATCCGTCCATTGTTTGTTACTACTATGCATTAATATTCTCATTAACAAAGTTTAAAGTTTTTAAAAAAATCTCAGTGAATTCAAAATAATAATAATAATGAGGACTTTGTATAGCGTCTAATCTTTCGAAGCTCTAAGCGCTTTACACCATCAATAATGATATGACTACACTACAGAACAACAAATGACAAAAACAATGAAATTGGAAAACATAAAAATATGCTGAAAACATATAAGATACAAAACATGATTAGGTCGCTAAGTTTGTCCCTGCAGTCGAAACAGGTGAGTCTTAAGAGCACTCTTAAAAGAGATCACTGTGTCTTTGTGTCTAATTTCTATGGGCAATTCGTTCCACGTCTCCGGGCACTGGTGTGCAAACGAACGTTGTCCATATGACTTTGTTTTCACCTTGGGAATAATGAGTATACGATTATCAGAAGAAGATCGTAAGGATCTAGGTGGTGTATACACATGGGTGAGGCTGGATAGGTATGTTGGACTGGAGTCTGTCATTGAAACATAGCACAGAGAACAAATTTTGTGTTTGATTCTGTATCGATTTGATAGCCAATGTAGGGTACAGAGCAGTGGTGAGGTGTGCTCTGATTGAGGTACTCTAAAGATGATCCGTGCAGCTGTGTTTTTAACTTTTTGAAGTTTCTGGAGTAAATATTGTGGCGAACCAGACAGAACTGAGTTACAATAGTCCAGTCTTGAAAGTACTAATGAACGCACAAGTGTTTTAGTGGCATCAACTGAAAGATAATTACGAATGGAACTGATGCGTCTCAATTCAAGATATGCAGCCTTGCATATGTTCATGACATGTTGGTGTAATGTGAGAGTGCTTTCTAGAGTAACGCCTTGGGTCCGTACTGACTGTGAGAATTTAATGTTGGTGTTGCTGATATTTATTGTCTGGGGTAAATGATGTGAATGAGATCGTCTTTGTGTTGTGATCAGAATAGCCTCAGTTCTATCATCGTTCATCTGCAGCTTGTTACATGCCATCCATGATTTCACATCATAAATGCACTTCTCTACAACATGGATGGTAGCATCAACTTCAGTTGGGTGGCTAGACTTGTATATTTGGGTGTCATCAGCATACAATTGGTGCGACACTGGATGATGATCTTTGACACTTGAGAGTGGCTGAGTATACAGAAAGAAGAGAACAGGTCCGAGAACAGGTCCAAGAACAGATCCCTGTGGAACACCACAACATATATGCTGCAGATAAATCCAGGAGAGTGAGGACTGTAATCTTTCCACTATCCAAAGCAGAGAGAATGTCACTAAATACTTTCAGAAGAGTAGTTTCCGTACTGTGGCAAAGGCGATATGCAGACTGTACATTGCTAAAAAGACTGTGTGAATTCAAATGAGATACAAGTTGAGTTAGAACAACCTTTTCTAAGATTTTTTTTATATGAATGGGAGATTAGAACTGGGCAGTAGTTCTTTAAATCGTTATGGTCCAGTGTTGTTTTCTTCAGCAGTGGCTTTACGATGGCAGTTTTGAAAAATGATGGGAATTCCCCTGATGAGAGAGAGATATTAATAACATCAGTTAGTGAAGGCAATATTGGATCTAAGCACTCAAGCAGCAGTGATGTCGGAATTGGATCAAGTTCACAAGACTTTGGTGCACTTTTCATCACGATTGTCCGTACTAAATCAATAGAAACAGGTTCGAATGCTCCTAACGGTTCTCGCTGAAATTCTGCATCATAACTGTATGGTGACGAATCAGTTGAAATTGTGCTGTCAAGCGAATCTATAATGGTTTGTACATTGTCATCGAAGAAATTTGTAAATTGGTCTGGTAGGTCTAGTGGAGAGGAGGTTGTTGAAAGTGATGTATATTTGTTCCTTGACATTAGTTTGTTAGTTATCTCGAAGAGCTCTTTACAGCTGAAACTCTCCGTGATCTTAATACTGTAGTGGGATGATTTGGCTAAATGAACTATGTTTGTTACGTTCTTCTCAGCGGCCTCGTAGATTTGTTTATGAATAGTGAGTCTGGTGGAAAGCCAAAGCCTCTCTGCTTTTCGGCGATGTCTTTTAGCCGTGCGAAGCTCGTGCCTAACACTGCTATACCATGAAGAACACTTTTTTTATTGATCATCTGCATTTGGTGGCTGGGGCATGTTTTTCAAGCAATGAACGCAGGCAGTTATCAACTTGTTCCGCTGTTGGATGTAAGAAAGTTGTTAAGTTTTCTTGGATGTCGTGCATGAATTTGATTCTATATATCATACGGAGGTTTCTCTTAGTAGCAAATAGAGGTGGATGGTTAGGGACTGATACGTCTGCATACAATGCAGAGGTGATCCGATGCAAGTTCGTGGGATACAAGGGTGGATTGCAGAATATTATCATCAGGTCTATAAATTAACCAGTCTAAAATGTGACCAAGTTGATGGTAGGTTGGTTAACTGACTGTTTAAGATTGAAAACATGAATGGAATCTAGGAGTTTTGACATGTATGGTTGACCAGGAAAGAATAATTAGGTTGCCACCTATCGAATTTCCATACTGTAGAAGATTTGGAAACTGCTCCAAAAAGACAAAAAGAGAGATTCAGTCAGCTTGTTTTTTCTACTAGGAGGAGGACGTAGAGACAGAAAAAATGGACTGACCTTTGTTACAGTGTGAGCGTTGTTTGGACTAGTTCAAACGATGTGTGGCAGAAATTGAAGGTTGTGTTGTACTTGAGGCATTTGATCATGGAATTCTTTGTAATTACTGCAATTCCGCCTCCGCGAGAGTTGCGGGGAAACGACTTGATGGAGTAATCGCTGGGTGTTAAATCCGCACACTTGCATTCATCACCTGCGGAATGTAACCAAGTTTCTGTCAGAAAGAAGACGTCAATATTCTGGTCGTTGATAAAGTTAACAATTTCTGTGCGCTTTTCTGGTGATTCTACTGATTGAGCGTTGAATAATGCAATACATAGCGGTATCTCTGGGACAGTTGACACAACGGTTGACGATTTAAGAGGAATTTGAACCAGGTTATTAAAATTAACGGCAGAATTTTTAAATTGTTTATCCGTTACGGGCGAAAGGGAGATAACTGGAATTCATCTTCCTGTTCTACGCCGGCCAGCTTTGAAAGAACGTTTCTTTTCTCGCTTCAGTTTACATTTACGAAATGATGAATGTATTCCCAGTTCGTTTAGTCTTGAGTACAATGTAGTATCTAGAACCAAGGTGTGGTCATTTAATCCAATTAATGAGGGTCCGTCATATTGTAAGCGGTAACGTGACGTCGGTTTATTCAAAATCAAATGACGTCTTAACATTGGGACAAAACCGCTGAGAAAAATTCTAATTGTTCTCGTTTCCAAAACAAGGAGATGAATTAACACATAAGAATGGAACAGCCTATGCATGATGAAACACACTAATGTAGACGATGATAGAGAACAAGCACAAATATCATAAATATAGCACAAAATCGGAAGAGCCTATCTTGAGCAGTTAAGCGATGGCGGCCATCTTTCCGGATGTAAGCATAACGTAATATTGTCTACTTCTGCTAATGATAAGATTTTTTTTTGAGATGTTATCTTTGAGGGTAGAGATAATTAGTAATAGTCGCAGGTCTTTGGTCGTTCATAGTAGCATTAATAACATAATCGACAAGATCGGTGTCGAGTATGATTTGAAATGCGCACCACGCATGAGATATACCATCATTGCGAAATTCTATCTTTGGTGCCACGAATACATTCAATGAGATTACTCGTCGGATCAACCAAAATTCCCCTTGGTAAGTCAGCTGTTCTTGTGGCGCAATCAAATCTAGGTTTAGAAGGCTTGGCTTTATATATATATATATATATATATATATATATATATATATATATATATATATATATATATATATATATATATATATATATATATATATATATATATATTAAATGCAGTGGTACTTCCTCCTATCTCTTTCCATCCATTATTCCTGACATGTAATATTATTTCGTATATGGAATCTTTCTGGACGTGTTCAAACTTTCCTACGAATTTTAATTAGAGCGAATTGAATAAAATAAAATTTTGCTCTGCTATCTAACACAGAGAGAAGTCCTACTATTGCATTCGGCCGGCATCCCTCGGCTGCAAAGATTTTTTCGAAAATAGAGAACGCGTTCATAGCTTTTGCTTGCTAAAATGTTGCAAACAGAATATAAGTCTGCTCTGGAGATGGTACACGATTATTTAGTATCGATCGACATCATACTAATTTAATGGGCTGCTAAGAATTGAATTGAATTGAATTCCTGTTTAATTATCTAAACTGATCAGATTACGCGTCCAAATAGTTTTTCCATAAATATTAATTAATATACGCATTAGATGTCTCTTTACGTAACGGCTAGATCAAAGAAAACTGGTGTTTGGAGGAAAATAGAGCAATACTACTACATCTTAGGCGTTGGCTTTATTTAAACTCATAAACCGACAGATCAGAATTTTAATCTTTGATCGATCGCCTTTTCCCGCAGAAATCTGTAATTTCATTATATCTTGTTGTGCAATATATGCAGATGCGCTGAATGAGATTGTACAAACCGTTCAGAGCTCCAACGAAGAGTTTCTCTTTGAATTTTCCAATTTATATTGTCCGCAGCATATCGATAAAAAAAGAGTAGAAATAATCACTATGCTTGGGTGTTGCATTACGGTCAGATAAAGTAATTAATGAACAAAGGAAAAACAGGATGTAAGCGAAGATGAGGCAGACGAGGACGAGGACGATAATAATTATGATGATCATCATGATGCTATTGATGGTAGCCATAACGATGACGATGACGACAATGATGAAGAAGACCACGGCGTCGATGATAATGATAACAGGTGTGGTGAAGCTGGTGACGAAGACGATGATGATGACGATGAAGTTGTGTAACAAACAAATTTTGAAGAAGAAAAAAAAACACGATTTTTAAATATTTGATGGTGCATGGTATATTTTGATATAATCCGGATTATTGACCTAGACTTGTGCTTTAAATTACCAAAAAAGTCCGTTCTTCGAGTTTTATATAGTAATATATGTTACCTATATCTGATTTAAGTCATTTATTTTTGTTTTAATTGTTTGTTTGTCAGATTCAAATTTGACATTTTAAGTTTAAGATTCAATCATTGGGAGATATTTTTTTAGAAAGTGTGATGACGAATAATTACTCTACGAATAAACACCAGATGTTGACCTCATTTCTGATCTAGCTTCAGAGTTGTAAACAAGCTTTTAAATGATTGGTTGATTCCAAGGACAATATGGAGCTTTGTTGTAAACATCTTTCTATTTTTAGTTGGGTCATACGGTGTGCACGAGATTTTTTTTAACGTAAATTTGTTCTAAAGATTCTAGAAGATCATGTGACCCCTTCCTTGTTTACGTAAAAACAGGTATATACATTATGTTTTGAAGCGAACTATTTAGTAGAAGTTGGGCTGTTAGAATACTAAGTTGTGTGTCGTTTTGAGTTATTTTAAATTACTGGAAATTATTTCAATTCGTTTGGATCACGAGGATTTATTTTTGTTATTTATCTGGAAAATAATTGTGTTCATTGAATTTCATAAGACCAGAACTGACTTCATCACGTGACATTGTCTTCCATTTTGGATGCTTCGCCAAGATTCGAACTGGGAATTATTTGGACATTTTATTACCAGGACTTTTGCAATTTCACTAGTGGATTATATTTTGAATTATTTTTGGATTGATTCTTAAAACCGTAAGTTTATTTTTTCTTTTCTGGAAAATATTTGTGCTCAATAAATTGTTTATTAAGTTTGTACAAGCTTGTTATTTTCACTCTTTCTATGTTACTATTTATTCAAGCCTAAGCAAGTAACATATCGCAAAGGCCAACGGGGACGATTTCCCGAAAATTCATAAGATATATGCTTCACATACAAAGCAGGTTTGTTTAGCAGAGACTCCATCGTCGAAAGACGGTTTGCAAAAACAATAATATATGTATACGAATTCAAGTAACGAAACTCCCAAAGTTTAATACTAGAGCAGCCTAAATAAAGCTGCACAGGCCGTGTATAAATCTATGTATGTCTTAATCCCAAAGACGTAAGTATATGTTACAGAATGTGACTAGTGGGTGGCGATATTATCATTCTCTTTTTAATATTAGGAATGTGGCCTTATCACACATATTTCCCGTCATTGCCTGGTATACCTAATGCATTATTTGAAATTTAAAACTCGAAGAACATACTGTAATACTTATGTCAAATACTGCCTTAGAGCCTCGATATCTTTAGAAGGATGCAATAAGTTTGTATCAACTAACATCAAACTAGATTATGATTGTGATTTTAAACGTCTTACAGATCAATGTTACGAGTACGTATATGCATTTAGAAACTCAAATTTCGGCCTTCTAGAAACAGTACTTTTCAATGGTTTTGCCAGCATAATGTTACATTATAATTCATTTTATCTCGTTGATATGATATGAAATTAACCTATAGTCAGTGACTAAAATGTTTGCAAAATGATTTTGAATATTCTAATGTAAAAGACTAGTGACAAATAATTAGTTTTGGAAACATTGCTGAACTGTTAATTCATTTATCTCATGATACTAATAGGATATGACCCTGCCTACCTAGCAGGTTGTACGCATCAGACAGTCTCAGTTTCCTTTCAGAAACAGTTGAACAAATTTTGCCAAATGTATCTGGAAACATCCTATCACAATGTTCTTGTGAGTTTGTCCAAATGATGTGATCTCTCATCAAATACGGTGGTAATTTCTTTTTTACTTTAAAGTTAGAACCAAAGACGATTTGACCTAATTTCACATGTAACATTCTGGTATTAACTCCTTTTAGATTTACTAAAATGAACCCAGATATGAAACTATGAAATATGGCAAACTCTTCAAAGGACTTCTCATGAACCATTTGAAGTTTTGGGACAAATGTAGTAGAATGATGAATTATGTCAGAAACTGTGAATCTGCTTTCGCGAGTTTTTGATTATGTCAAAAGAATATAAATCTGCTTTTTAGAATACTGTCCTAAAAATGTATTAAATCGACCTCCAACCGCTTCCCCGTCCCCAGCTTAAACTATTTTTTTCTAACTACCAAACCGACTTTGACCTAATACCAGAGAACATTCTGACATCGAGAACTTTCATTTTGTATACATTTACCTATCAGCTTTCAGATATGACAGCTTGCTAAAAGTACCGGAAGTAGTCCAATGTGTATCGGATACACCATATATTATTGTGCAAATTAATACTAATTGGATGTCTATCGATCGTTTCATTAATTCTCTCGGACTCGCACAACATGATCAGCATGTAAAATTCACCTTGATTAGAGCATCTCCGACAGTAATCAATCAAAATATCTCATCTAGGTGATTATGATACATTCTTGTCAAGAGAATTTCATAAATACGATGTGTTTATGCAAAAGAATAAACGACACATTGGCACAGTCCACGCTATGTAGTGACGAGTTAAAGATAGTAGAACTAGTAAAGGTAATAAAAGCATGTATTTCTTTGAAATAATGTTATAACGTAATTACATCGAGAATAAAATCACCAGTAGACCCACCTCCAAAACTGGATAGAAACTAAATGGTTTAATATATATAGGTAACAAAGTGCACCGTATAATCCTTCGAGTCTCATAATAATAAATGGTCTAAATGCGATTCAGATAAGGGGGGGGGGGGGTCAATGTATGCCTCATCACTTGGAATAAACCTATCAGACATCTTTCAAAAGATTCTACCCTGCAGTAAATAAGCATTAGGGTCTAATACTTGTACCGATCACGGAGCATCTAATACTACCGAATCCAGCATCCGTTTCGGCTTTAATATTGGAAGTGTGATGACATTATCAACCGTCATTTATACTATCCGATCTTTAACTAGAAATTTCTGAACAGGAAATTTATATAAAATTATCATATGATACAATCTGAAAACAATGCAAGTTAAACGTGTAATTTTGTGAAATTACATTGAAAGTGATGTTCATCACGTGGCAGAATCGACTACTTTTGCCTGATGTTGTCCTGTATAAAGATTTTGTGACCGTAATGGTGCAGATAAAGGTTAATTCGCCGGATTAGATTCATGCGATGTTCGTCCGAGAGTTATGGATTGGTACGTTAATGTATTTTGAATGGATATTTGTTAGCTTTTCAGTTTTGAATGGATATGTGTTAGCTTTTTAGTTTTTTGGCAATTTTGAAGCAATAAAAGACGCGTGACAAAAGTCGAATCGAGCGGGGGCTGGGGTCACCTTTGCACTCCTTGTGTTAATTGATAAGTTAATTTCGTGTTATCTCAGATTTCGTCCTTCTTTATTAATAAAGCGTCAGACTTCTGTCTTTATATGAAGGCTTCAAGTTAGTTCACACAAAGGGAATATAATACGGACATATAGTAATTTCAGTTTTGAGCTTTCAGCAGAATATTTAAACTTGCTTTTGTTCCGTGAAATATTCGCACATCTTTTTTTCAATAGTTACTTCCATATATATATATATATATATATATATATATATATATATATATATATATATATATATATATATATATATATATATATATATATATATATATATATATATATATATATGGAACAAAAAGCAAGTTTAAATATTCTTGTTGTCACTGAAGATAACTATTTTCGAGGATTTTGACTCGTTGAATCAGGGGTGGGGTTGTCGAATTAAACACTCCCAGGAGGCACCAAGAAGGTACTACGGACACTAAAAATGGACTAGCAGATATAGAAAGGTAATACAATACAATAAGCAATCAATTACAAGTTCAAATTGTTGTACTGTAACTAAATCTGCATCCAAAATGTGTCTAATTTCTTGATGCCAATACATGCATCCCACGATTTATGTCATTATGAAAACGTTCCATTATTTTACTGGTGTAGTGGTAAATATTACACCATGTGCATTTCGTGGTCCAGATATTTACCTCAAACACATAATAACGCCTACAATACCATACTTGATACAATAATAATAATAATAATAATAATAATAATAATAATAATAATAATAATGATGATTTTAGACATAAAAATGAAAACGAAAAAGCACATTGAATAACTACAAGATTGTGTAGGTTGACATGTAATTCGTTTCGACACATAGGGTGAAAATTGTATCAATCATTGACATAAGATTGAGACTTGGGGAACATGGGCCAAAGACTATGTCAAAAGGTTGTAAAACTAGAAACACCTAGAATTGCTTACAGAAAAACATAGCCCTAGATTCTTTTAAAGAGAATGTTGTTAAAGAGTATGAAGATATAAAACAAATCTTTTGGTGTAATGAACTGAAACAAAACAAATCTCACAACAATAACTGAACTAGCCCAGCAATTAAACTTAAACCAGCAATGTAATAAATAACATTATTTCCAAGTTCTAAGAAATAAGATCAGATAGAGAAATTATGCAAATCAAAGGAAAGATTTTGTGGTTTTAAACATCAGCACAATAATTTCAACACTTCATGGGAGGTAACTATAAACTCCAAATTACATGTCAACTTATGAAAATTGAAAAAGATTTCAGGTTGGCTGCAGAGAAAACAGACATCGAGATCAAATGCAAAAACCAGGAAAACTGGAATGGGGCGACTATGGGATTGAAACTCGACCCTTTCTCATAGTAAGTTTTCAATAATACAAATTAATAGCCTGGAAAATGATAAAGGATGAAGGCAAACGCAACTTTATTGTTGGCCCTGGGTTATTTGTTCCATTTGGTAGATATTCTTTATCACCTCCTGACTTTTCACCTTTCCAATAAGACATGTTCTGTGCTTTCATTTTCATGGTATTGAAAAGTAACATTAGTGTCACAAATGTTGGAATGCCTGTGTAAAATTGTATTTCCAAGTTGTTATCTTTGATATCCTCCACTGCAATATCAAGTTTTTACACTGTATCGAAACATTCACTGTTTCTGGTTTTCTGTTGCATGTTACTGGCAAGTAAGTTTGAACAGAACTGTTTTTTACATGCACTGTGCAAGTTTGTTCACATTTATTAAACATGCTACTTATCCTTGAAACACGTCCTATGTAATCATCCATGTGCACATTAACGTTTAGTGAAGATGAATCTTGAAGAGAAAGTGTTAATGATTCATTTTCTTCATTGCTGTCATCTCTACCTATATCTGTATCTGATCTATTTTGTTGACTTTTATATTTCTCTAACCAAGCATAAAACAGTGCGAATTTCTGAACTATCCAGAACTGGAAGTTTTTTTGGGCATGCGCATTGGAGCTAAGGGAGGTAATTTTAAGCGCTACGATCAGTAACTCCATTGCAACCGTGAAACCCCCTATAAACAAGGTGCTCAAATAGTCCCAAAAGCGCACAACTTATTTGCTATAAAAGAATCGATACATTACTTGACGAGTGGAAAAATTACGCTTCCTTACAAAACACGTGAACATAACCCAACACGGTATCAGAATAACATCAACAACAGTATTGCACGCTAAATCACCATTTTATCCAAATATCATTTATACTTGCCAGAAAACTTAATGTTCCGAATTACTGCTACACCTCATAGTAATGACACGATAGTTCACACAGTATCCTCTTGCCTCTTATCGATAAAACAGTCACATTACATCACAGTATCCTCTTGCCTCTTATCGATAAAACAGTCACATTACATCACAGTATCCTCTTGCCTCTTATCGATAAAACAGTCACATTACATCACAGTATTTCTGAATTACTTATAATCCGCAAAAAATACACGATAGACTACAATTTAAACAAATGATGTTTTGTTTGCTGGAGACATAGAAGATAGATAGCAAAAAATCATACGAAGTGCTGTATAAAAGATATGTCTTTCAGAGCTCCTCACTCACAAAGTATACAGAAGTACGAACTTTACGATAGATTTCAATGATTCAATCTACAAAACATCTTCACGATCAATCAGAAAGTATAAAAATTGCCTCTAATTAACAAAAACACTGCAGAAGACATAATAAATTTATCTAAAGGCTTCACAATTCGCAAGAGAAATAGGCGAAAGATAAAGAAAATTCCGAAGCATTAGTTAAAGTTAGATCATAAATTGTTCCAACAGTTTCACAACCGCAAGAACGATGCTTGATAAATAATGAAAATTCTTATTAACTTCCCATCTGGAAAATAATCTGCACATGTTGGTATGGCATATATGATACATATATTATTGATTATGATAACAATTTGTATTGATTATGGCACCAATTTGTACTGATTGTGATACATTTCAGACAGTATTTAAAACAAAACAATTTAACTGAACACATTACTGTTTAATTTATTATATCTGTGTACACTGAAGTAAACTATGTGGATGAAACTTTAGAGTAAAACCAATCATTTTTGCTGTTTCCACTTAGAGCACGGGCATAACAAAATTCATTATTAGTACTTGTTGCTTCCATCATACAGTTCCTTCATTGAGTCTCATTTTCGCTTGGAAGGAGGTATTTTCCTCCAAGCTTTTTGGATTCTGTTTTAATAAGGTGAATTACTAATAATAGTAAGAAACTTGATGGTCTTGCCACAAGAGAGATTGCTTTTTCACTACTTGTGCCATCCTCATAAAATAATGACTTACTATTATTATTATTATTTTATTAATATTATTATTATTATTATTATTATTATTATTATTATTATTATTATTATTATTTCTATTATTATTATTATTATTATTATTATTATTATTATTATTATTATTATTATTATTATTATTATTATTATTATTTAAAACAAACATGAGGAATATTCACAATAGTTTGATGTGACATGGGAGGTAACTCACTCATGCGTAAATGATTAGAACTAATAGGAGTTAAATCCTATTAACTTTTAATCACTTGTGAGTAATATCCTATTAACTTTTAATCAATTATGAGTTATATCCTATTGAATTTTAATCAATTATGAGTTATATCCTATTGACTTTTAATCAATTATTAGTTATATCCTATTGACTTTTAATCAGTTATGAGTTATATCCTATTGACTTTTAATCAATTATGAGTTATATCGTGGACTTATTACCACATTCACCATACTTATAGAGATTTCCTCTTGTGAGACGATTTAGCAAACTTGGCATATGGATAACATTAATTCGATCCACGTGAATGTAGTCACTCATATTTCATTCATCACCAAGTCTGCATCATTTGTCTATTTTAAATTTTGATGAGAGCCAAAATCAGTTGATTGGGGAATTAATGGAGGAATGTGACAAAAGATGTTAGGACAAAATTAAAATGTAGTTATAAGCCACTAAAGATGTTGTGTTATCAAGATCATCATTCAAATTCACTATACGTAGTTCTCTAAACCATCTGTGTCCGAAATTCCCGGACTTATAGTCACTGGTAAAGTGTCTTAAATCTCCATTTATAAGGCAGAAAGTTTACATTAATAAAGCCTATCCCATATCTGCATTTATAATAGTTAGACTGATGATCATCTTCATGCAGACATATATATATATATATATATATATATATATATATATATATATATATATATATATATATATATATATATATATATATATGTGTGTGTGTGTGTGTGTGTGTGTGTGTGTGTGTGTGTGTGTGTGTGTGTGTGTGTTTAGCCTCTAATAAACAGTAACAGAATAAGTGAAAACAGCAAGCTTTGTAAAATTTAACAAATAATGTATTTCCCTGGAAAAAGATTGTAAAAGTGCAAAAAGAACAGTTCAAAGAATCGAAAAAAAAATATTCCAAAAATAATCCACCAATTAAATTACAAAGTCCTAGTAATGAAATATTCTAACAAATTCAAGTTCGAGTCCTGTTGGAAAATCCAAGATATAAAACAAAAAACAAAGAAAACAATTCTAATTATTATATATTTCCTTGTTATCTTATAACAAAAGTAAATATTTTCCACTATTAGTGTAAAATATCTCTGTGCGTTTTTGCCATGTCAATACCCGTCCTTGCACTGTCTTTGCGTGTCTTTGCCCGTCTGCTTTTATTTGCCTGTTTTTTCGTTGCATATTGTGACCGCCTGATTAAACAAGGTTTTCAAGATTAATTTTGCCATTTGGTATGTCAGTGAAAAACCCGGATTATTTCATTTTAAATCTAGAGTGACAACATAACTGCATTAATAAGTTGTGTAATAGTTAAAAACTAAGGCAATACAATATATTCAACTTCATTCATTGTGTATGTGTGTGGACTGTATCGAAGCTTAAACAATTTTACAGTCATATCACTACGATGTCTGCAGTGCGACAGTTTGTAGTCATGTCTAGCACTCTGGTATTTTGCCGCACACATGTAGCATGATGCCCCACCCATTGTTATTATCCTGACACCAGGCCGACAAATCCGAATACTAACCTCTTAATGCTGAGCGCCAAGCGAGGAAACTGTTAGTACCATTTTTGTAAGTCTTTGGTATGACTCGGCCGGGAAACCGATGACCTCCCGCAACCGAGGTAGACACTCTAACCGATAGGCCACCAGAGCGGTGTTTCAATCATTGTAATGGTATATCTGTAATGACTGTCAAGCATGGGACCAACCATTTAACCTCAAAATGTGTGAGCATACCAAAGCTAAACCGTGTGTAATTTTATTATTTAGCTTATTTTGCCACCAAAGATTTGCTGATATTGTTATGTTTATTTAAATTAATTGTTTTTAATTTCTTTTTATTCCTTTACATGCTGTTGTAATGTAATATTATTTACTGGACTTGACCTTGTCCAGAATTGAAAACAGTTCTGTTTAACCTGATTGACTTTTTTATTTTGTTATTTCATTTATGTAGTATAATAAAAATAGCTTCATTATCGTTTGCGGGAAATGAAACATTGGATCGAGTTGCTGACATTGTTTTTCTCTTTTTTTTTATTTTTCTTTCTCAAACTATGGATCATTAAGTTGAGTCAAGGTCATCCCTGCACTACATGATATTTTATCACGTGTCAGATGGTGACAAAAGTTATATTTCTTGCAGAAGGATGGACTTTTGACCCTCATCTGGGGATCGGTTTTGTGTTTTCGTTGTATGACATATTTTTGATACAGGATAGTCATTTGGACTTAAAATATTTGATACGTTAAGTTGTATTATGTTGTGACCAGTTTGGGCTGAATTTTATTTTTCTTCAAATTGTTTATCTCAGTTGATTTTTTTCGCTGAAAATACAAAAGTGCTCTGATAATTCTTGAACAAAGACAATCATTGGAATGTATACTGAATTAAAACCTGGAATAATAATTCAGTAATTCAACAAGAGACCGTTAAACATCTGTAGGTTATTATAGACGTCATAACATTCCATTTGGAATTTCATCGGGATTTGAACTGGGGTTCTCTAAGAACTTTTATTGATAGGACTTGTGTTTTAATTCTTGTGGGGTTTTCTTAATTTTATTTTATTCGCAATCCCGTAAGTCATTTTTCTTATTTTTCATTTTTTAATTCTAGGGAAATACATTATTTGTTACATTTTACAAAGTTTGCTGTCTTCGGTCTTTTCTGTTACATCTGTTAAGAGCGTAGACTCGTAACATTATTCAAGCAGAGTTTTTCGTGGAAGAATAATACTTATACAGAAATATGTTCTGGTGTTACCCTTTTTGTCCAGATTTACTTAGTTCGCCCTATGTATATTGTGTGGGTTATCGATGACAGTTCTCATGTCCCTTGTGTTGTGCTTTCCTTTGATCATTTATCAGAGTAGATAAGCCCCCATTCTGAATTATTGCACAGCCAATTGTAGCGTTCGTTGTCCTTTCTTGTGACTAGTTTCTTGGTTTTTATCCGGCTGTGAATTCTGAGCCGGAAGTGATCCTTCGGTGGAATAACGGACTGCTGGTTGTAGAGATAAGACTGAGTGAGGGGATATGACGGCTTTTTGTTCTCGGGTATGAAAATATTTCGGTACACTATAATCAACGTGTTCGTAGAAGCTTTCTTTAAAGGATTGATATTTTCAAAATGTGTACAGATTTTCCACTATCTCTTAGAGAATTATTTCTCTGCAGAAGGAGACCTAGTTTTCGCCAGCGGCTACGAATTTACGTTTGTTTAATATTATGAATATCTCTTACACAACTGGTGGGATCTATTTATTGAATTTGCAAGTTCATATTAAGATCATTGTACAGATATGAAATGACAATAGTTGTTATATCCATTATATGCGTGCAAGCTAATGCGCATAATGAAATTTTGTTCCTAAACTCAATCACTTATCAGTTTAGAACATCTTTAACGTAGTCCTGGTCGTTGTTGAATGTTGAGTTATACTTCCTTACACTATTTTCCTGATAGAGCGGCGGTGATTCAGTGGTTAGCGTGCATGACTCGCGACTAGAAAGCTTGGGGTCGGTTCCCATGGTACTCTGATTAAATTCGAGATCTGCTTATACAAGATTGCGTCTCGGGGCTCTTAGTTTAATCATAATGCTCCCTTGCCGAAGCATTTTACACTAATTACGTCGGCACGTTTTCATCTCCCTGTGTTGTATTACCATAAAACCCCAAGCTAATAATAATATTGGAGAGAATGTCCTACAAGCTATATTGAATATGGAAGTCGTAAGAGAAGACATACGTTTAACATGTAAGTTAGACTTTATCATTCACTTTATAACTTGCAGAACAGTACAAAAACGAGATTTACAAACGGGAAATTTAGAATGCAGAATCTATACTAGCATGTGATTCACATAGAATATTATCACTATTAAAGGGTTATTTCAAAACTTGTGGCGTTTGTGGGTATATATGATTATTAAAGTAAGTATTAGTGTGACGTCATTTTCCCCTCAGACATTATTGGGGAGAATGACATCTCGCTTATTATTTATCAAATACAAAACGCAATATTGAACATATTACAGGACTGACTAAGGCCCACTTTCAAAAGATATCAATCATGAGTCCATTAATTGTCCGCTATATGCAACAAATGCATTACTTCTGACTCAAATTAAGTTGAACTTGACTATTACAATGATAACAGAAAAAAGTTAACACTGTCAAGACAAGCACTTTGATTTCATCGCGATGTTTTTGATTAGGTCGTTTACGGAAATACCAAATGTAAACCCTAACTACTGCTAGATAATTTTAGCAGGTTGGTCATCATTCAATTTACATGCACATCAGCGTGGCTAATTTAATTGTCATGTTTGTTTTTGTGTGCGTTTTTTTCTTTCCTTTTTTTTGTATTCATTTCATTATAGATGTTGTAAAGCGCTCAGAGCTTCTAAAGATTAGGCGCTATACAAAGTCCTTATTATTATTATTTTTATTATTATTATTATTATTATTATTATTATTATTATTATTATTATTATTATTATTTGCAGGATATATGATATTACGGGGCATACCATCCAAATTGTTGCAACCATATGCATTCAAACAAGCACCTAGCTAACTGAAATCGTCCTAAAAATTCATACCAGTTAACAGCTTTACACTGGCTTTAAGTTAATCCAATTAAAATATTGATGTTTATCAAAGTGGATAAAACTATATATTTGCTTCTATCGAATGAGATCTTTTAGTTGGATTTATTTCCTTAAGAAAGTCGAAGATAAGAAAACCAGTACCTGGAGTTTTGTTTTCATTAGAAATGTAAAATATTGCAAAGTATTACCCATATTTTAAGAAATGTAACTAAGTGATCTTTCGTTTTTATTATGAAAAAGGACAAAAGTAGACATCAACAAACTCTATATTAAAGATTTCCAATTTTTTGTATACAGTTTTATGTTTTTTAAATTAAACATTTTGACATAAAGATTTATAACGACTACTTAAGAATCTCTTTTTGTAGACACTGTATATATTCTTCGTAGAAATCAAAGTGTATCCTATGTTTATTATATGCAAGCTCTGTGTAGACGCTGTGTATACTCTTTCTAAACTCTCTGTATAGCCTATGTTTATTCTACGCAAACTCTATGTAGACACTGTGTATAATCTGTGTAAACTCTCTGTATATCCTATGTTTATTCTTTTCAAACTCTATGTAGACACTGTGTATACTCTTTGTAAACACTCTGTATATCCTATGTTTATTCTACGCAAACTCTATGTAGACACTGTGTATAATCTGTGTAAACTCTCTGTATATCCTGTGTTTATTCTTTTCAAACTCTATGTAGACACTTTGTATACTCTTTGTAAACACTCTGTATATCCTATGTTTATTCTACGCAAACTCTATGTAGACAATGTGTATAATCTTTGTAAACTCTCTGTATAACCTATGTTTATTCTACGCAAACTCTATGTAGACACTGTGTATACTCTTTGTAAACTCTCTGTATATCCTATGTTTATTCTATGCAAACTTTATGTAGACACTGTCTATACTCTTTGTAAACACTCTGTATATCCTATGTTTATTCTATCCAAACTCTATGTAGACACTGTGTATAATCTGTGTAAACTCTCTGCATATCCTATGTATTCTACGCACACTCTATGTAGACACTGTGTATACTCTTTGTAAACTCTCTGTATATCCTATGTTTATTCTACGCAAACTCTATGTAGACACTGTGTATACTCTTTGTAAACACTCTGTATATCCTATGTTTATGCTACTCAAACTATATGTAGACACTGTGTATACTCTGTGTAAACTGTATACATTTTGAGGAGCAATATGCCTACCACCACCGTCTGGGTCATTATTATGTTTGTGTATAGTTGTTTGTGGTGGTGGTATTTTCTTCATTGCGTCGTGAATCCTTTTGAAACCATCATCAATGGTATCATTGAGAGAATTTTTCATCTCTGAGACATTATATCCTGGAAACTTAAAATCGGGGATATCTTCTACGCGTATATTATATGTTGCCGCAAACTCTGTTCTTGTTTTAGGATTATCATGACCTAATATTTACTAGGCATATTGCTCTTCAAAATGTGAATATATCCTCAGTGATTGCAGTAAATCTATTATGTGATGCTATCGAAGGAAATTACCAAATAAATCTCGAAAGATCAAATCAAGCCCAGCAGGGATATATTTTATACTCATTTGCACCAACAGCTACTCCAGGGTTTCTAATTATTGAGGATCCAACTAACGGAAAACGGAAAATGCTATCGCGGTTTTATCCGATCAGGGTAAACTCAAACCAGATGTTCTCATATCAACTATTGTGGATAGAATTAACAATTTAGAACCATTAAAAAAAACTACACGATGAATACTACGACCATATAACTAAATTCGTTCAGTTTTCTAAATTACAAAGAAGTATAGTTGACAATATTGACAAACCTCTATTAGATTTCTTTGGAAATCCACCGGTGACCACACCGAAACTCACGGAGATAAAAACTACTATCGATGTTTTGACAAAACTACGATCCGATTATGATGCTCATATCGAACAATTTACTATGTTACATAAAAGCTTTTTAAAAAAACCGATGATGCCGTAGATAAATTTTTTGGTAAAAATGCTAAACCCGAAGAAATCAAAACAGATCTCGCTGGTATTATCACGAAACTCGGATGAAATAACCGCGATTAATCGGCGAATAGAAGTTGTTCGCGAAGATATTAAAAGACCAACGATGTCATCAGGGATGATCTACCGAGGATGATAGAAAAACTTGAAAAAATAAAAATCCCTTACGAACAAAAAAATATCGTAAATAATGTGTACGCGATCCAACACGGATCATTTACGTGGACCCCATCCACTAACATATTAAATATCACCGCGACCGTCAAAGGTATTTATCAATTAACACTAGTGTCGCCGACTCAATTTAATAATTCATCAACGATTTCTCTTTTTTTTTTGTCTGCGAAATAGTTTCGGTTTGTCTAAAATAGTTTCGGTTTGCTTGAAATAGTTTCGGTCTGTCCACTCTCTCTGCTTGAAATCTTTTAGGACTTTGTTTGAAATAGTTTCGGTTTGCTTCAAATAGTTTTGGTCTGTCCACCCTCTCTGCTACTCACCATCATAGGTAACGATTAAATTTCACGCAAAACAATCATTTTAACAGAGCCCAAAATACCGCAAAAAAATAGAACCGCCTGATTTCAGTATTTTTAAAATTTATTTCATAAATTCAAATTATAAAAAAACTCTTGCTGCTTAATAAACTTTAAATTATCGGACCATTAAGAAACACTTTATTTATCTGGTATTTAAATAAATACCAGTTGGTATTTATTTATTTAAGGTTTGTAAAGAGAAAGATTATATCCTATAGTTAAACCAGTTTAAGATCAAGACTATGATGATGACGAGAAGAGGATACAACTGAAACTATGGATGATACTTCTACTACTACTACTACAACTAATAATAATAATAATAATAATAATAATAATAATAATAATAATAATATTATTATTATTATTATTATTATTATTATTATTATTATTATTATTATTATTATTATTATTATTATTATTATTATTATGAGGAGGAGGAGGAGGAGGAGGAGAAGGAGCTGGAGAAGGTTTATTCTTCATAAAGAGATATATGAAGCCGCTAAAAAAATGTCTGTCACAAACAAAAATCACGCAGTGAAATGTACGTACTTCAGTACTAAGACCACTAAACGTTCCTGCTACACAAGCTCTTCGATTTTGTTATTGTTGTTTTTGTTGTAGGGTTTAACGCCATTTCTCAGCACAAGATAGGCTTAAACAGTAGATGAAGAACCCGGGGAAATCACGGGAAGAACCACCAACCCACGAAAAGCTACTGACAAGCTTTTCCACATACCCACATTGGCTGAGCCCGAGACTCGAGCCTACGCAGACAAAGGTAAAATGGCAGTAATACCCAACGGTGAGCGCTTTAGACCACTAGACTACTCTGGGCCCTTTCTTCGTTATTACTGATGAGCTAATGTCAAGGAGCAAACATATACGCCACTTACAACGACCTTCCGCCGTGACAAACTGAAAAGCATTTTTAGATCAATGTGACTACACAATTTTAAACTGCTCATCGTCGCCAAACAATTGTAATAAGGATTTATTACCTACAGTCCTGATGGTGAGCTCTCCAAGTTGTGTGAATTGGATACTATTCCGACATTAATGCTGCTCGAATCCATAGAATGAATATAGCCTTCACAAACCGATGTTATGAATACTTTCCTCTCATTCGGGTGTTTCCACCATTATTTTTTAAACTGACATTGTAACAACGCTGTTGAATAAACCAAACGCTTGACCTAAACCATCTGAAGAAATAACAACCGCTTTTTTCTAATCTCTCTTTCATGTCACAAACTCTTCGAAAACGTTATGTCCGAACTTGTATCTCATCTGGATTTAAATTATCCTTTTCGCAAACTAGTCTGCACAGACCTAATATCCCATTTGAAAAGTATTTAATGACTTCTCTGCTTTTGATATTTGGAAAGACTACATTTATAATTCTCCTGGACTTTTCTACAACATTTAACGCAATAGACTGTGTAATTTTACTTCACAGTCTCCAGCATGTATTTGGCATTCACAATACATCATTACTATGGTTCAAATCATACTTGAAAGAACACAAATTGTGTCTATAAATGGAAAACATTACATAAAAGTTGGTCTATGTCTTTAGTGTTCCGCGGGGTTCTGTTCTTGGACCCTTCTCTTTATTCTGTACACTGAGCCCCCCTCAAGTATTATAAACATCATCATGTTCCTAGCCAACTATACGCTGATGACAACCAAGTACATAAATCTAGTCACCCAGCTAAGTTGATTCTACCATCCAAGGCATAGAAATGGGCATTTCGGACGTGTAATCAAGGATGACACTAATAAGCAGCAAATGAAAACTGATAAAACTGAAGCAAGTTGGATTACGACATACAGACTTTCTCATTACTATATTTTATCTCAAGTAATATGTATCAGCAAAACCAACATTAAGTTCGCACAACCAGTACGAAATGTAGGTGTCCCTCTGTACAGAACTCTCATTATACACATATTTCATGAACATGTGATGAGCTACATGTGTGCAAAGTAGACATATCATCACCAGTCGCAGTTCTTGTATGTTGCTGACGATATAACAGACGTGCGTTCCTCAGTATTGTCTAAACTTGATTATTGTAATTCTTTTATATCTGGTACGTGTCAATATCTGCTTTGAGTTGGACGAACCAAACACTGCTTTACCTTGCTCTGTACCTTCCACTGGCTGCCCGTCTGCTCCAGAATCAGAGAAAATATGTTCCCTATGCTACATTTCGCTAACTATCTCCAATCCAAAATACCCATCAGACCTCACTCATGTGTAGATATGAAGATGATCTACTGACACTGGTACTCTCTCTCTCTCTCTCTCTCTCTCTCTCTCTCTCTCTCTCTCTCTCTCTCTCTCTCTCTCTCTCTCTCTCTCTCTCTCTCTCTCTCTCTCTCAGTGGTTTCTGAGACAATCATTTCTTTTGCCAGTAAGAATTTCTTAATTACGTTATATAACTCAAAGGTAATCAAGCAGTCATGGATCGGATGTTCAGCTGTATCTTTCTCAAAGACCGTGTTAAGATATACCGGTCAATTTCATTGTGTCGGAACGGTGTTCCCTTTAAAGATATAACACTGACATGGGAAAATATGACGAAATATCAGAGTGACTCTTCACAAAGACGTTTCTTATTTAAATATGATTAAATCTTAATGCTCAATGCATTAAACGTTAAAGGTGCAATGTTTATTCAAAATTTGACACTTCACGAATCACAATCCAATTTTTATATCACAATTTGTGAAATATGACATTTTTACTTGATCCGACAGTACAATCAAACAGGCCTCCGCAGTAGTAACTGGGGGTTTGTTTTACTATGACATCAGACATAACTGCGAAGAACAAAATGAGTCAGTCAGGGAAGATAACGCTGTCCATAATTTTGCAAGATCTAACGCTTCATTAAGTTAACGTTAATTTTTGGATATTAGGCTGGAGTATATTTCATCTTAAATTGATATTTTTAATGTACGAATAATCTGCTCAAAATGCATGATAAATTAAAGTTTTACTTTGCATAGCCAACGCACAGTCCCAAAATCGGATGAAAATTTAGATCAAACTTTAAATAAAATGGAGTGCAAAGGTCAGAGGTAACTCCGACTCCAAACATACATATATACCAGTTGTACCGACATGCATATTATACCTGAGGCGATGTTAAATGAGAGAGGATAACATCAGATTTCATGATTGTAAAAACAAAAGTTTCTTTGATCACTAAGATCAATTTGACGATAGTTAATAGTATCCAACGAGAATGAAACACCATTTAACGATAATTTATTAGGATTAGTCAGAAGTCTCTTGGAATTTTGTACATGAGACAGGACATGTGCAATCTGAATTCTCTGTGAACTTAAAGATTGTCTTGAGTACTTTGCAAATGTAATTATCATTGCTTGAAAAACTTCAGTACAGAATGTTCTATCATTGTTTTGCACGTGTTCCACATATAAATGTAGCTGCCAAAATTAAAAATACAAAAAGTGTTACAAATCAGGTTTTCAATGGACACACATCCTTCATTGTCGAGTTAAACATATGCTCTGCCAGATGAATGTCCTGATGCACTTATAAACTCCATGTCTATCTTGAGAAGGACACAGAACAATTAAGCTGAATTATTTAAAGACAATAAATTATTGCTAATTTCCGTTCAAATCATGGATAATGTTTTACAAGGATTTTTATCCTATGATTTTGCTTCATTATATTAACTATAGCATTTAAATGTTCAAAGTCATGTATAACTTTTGCTTGAAGTCCGATCGTCTAGCACTTAATATTTTTTTTTCTAAAATCGTTTTTTAAAAAAATAAACATGCTCGCTTCATATGCATAATTTCCGTTAATCTTCAGAAATCAAGCGCGTGGGTGTCACGATTTATCCCGACCCACTTGTACATGTATAAAAGGTAATTCTGACCGTTGTGTTTGAAGTGTAAAATTGGCCAAGGTAAAGCTAATCCGCTTACGTAAGATGGTCTTAGTTGGGTCGAGAGAGCAGAAACGCGGCAAGGGGGGTTAAAATTGTCACGTAGATGTGAAGCTTATGACCACATCAAAGGTAGCGTGGCCGACGAGTAGGTGGACGTTAGTTACAGTTTCTCCAAGACAGACAGGTAGATTTGAATTGACCGTTCGACGATTGGACAGGGTCCAAGCGCCACCCAATCAGAATGCGATATGGGTGAGCCCTTGTTTTAAACCAAGAATAATATGTTATGTCGATAGAAATTAAATTAGTTCGTTATAATCCACTGGAAGGATTTTCACTAAGGACAGGAACAGGAACTCCGTTTGCCAGCCGTGAATTGGCGCGTAAAGAGATATACAGCTTCAAGGTCAGTGAAATAGTGTTCGATCTCTGTTTTATACGACTGCAATTTTAACTGAAGGATTGTCGTATATATATATATATATATATATATATATATATATATATATATATATATATATATATATATATATATTACTAGAATCGTAGTACGAATAATTAATTATGATGTTAATACGTTGCCTCTTATTTCGTGGTGTTACTATGCTACATCTTATTTTGTGATGTAATATGTTGCTTCTTATTTCGTTAGTTAAAATGTTTGCATATTATTTCGTTAGTTAATATGTTTGCATATTATTTCGCTAGTTAATATGTTTGCATCTTTGAAAAGATGGGTTGATATTTGTAAAGAATTATATTGCTTGCTAGCCGTCGTAAGAATTCATATTATGATTCACTGTGTGGTTATATTATGGTAGAGTAGCACATTTGTTTATGTAATTATAGATTTCGCCATTGTTAAATTGACTGGTTGCAGTGTGTAAAATTAGTATATGAATATTTGGATATTTGGGCACGCTTGTGGAAAAAATTTAAAGACAGACATCTAATCGTAGTAATATTATAATACGGTGACATTTGATATATTTTATGTGTTTGTGTGTGTGTGTATATATATATATATATATATATATATATATATATATATATATATATATATATATATCTGCGTGTATGTACTGATATGACGCAGTGTATGGATGTCTGAGAAATTATTTTCTGTTACCATGTTATTGCGCCATTGTGTAAATTGCGATAAGCGTGTATGGTAATTTCGATGTGGGCGCATGCGTGACCAAAAACGTTACCGCCATAGCTGATATGGTTAACTATTGATTTAGTGTGAGGTAAGATTTTTATGACCCCAATGTTAACGCCTTGTGGTTTTTCACAGGAAGCTTTGAGTGACAGACTTGAGAAGTTTTGTCATAGTCTCGGATTGAGAGACGGAAGGAAGGAGAAGTAGAAGGAGCTACGAGGAGAGAAGGAAATTATAAGTTGGAGTAGATAGACAGGAGGAACGTGGAACGGAAGTGGAGAAGACAGGAGGGACAAAGAGTCAAAGGAGGAAAGGAGGAGAAAGACGGAAGGAAGCGTATAACAGAGAAAATTAGATGAGTAGATCACAAGGACAGGGGAAATTATACTCGCACTAAGGACGTGATGAACTAGGCCGTCACTTGGTCAAGGGAGAGACGAGTGATTGTTAATTATCTTATAAAGTTCACATTTTATTAAATTGTTATTAATTGAATTTTATCTTCGTGTTTATTTATAATGTAACCGTCGGCATTGCTGACTGGGGGCTCACAGCTATAAATCTATTATCAATAATTTAACATTTTTAATTACGGGTCAGGGGAACTTCCTCATAAGTCATTTAAATATTTCGGAAGAACCCCACCCCTAGAATACGGCCCGCCACAGTGATGTTAGAGGCTGGTACTGTCAGTAACGCGCGACGTCTGGTGTAGGAAGTTGATGCAGGTTGCACGCTTGTTGAAAGAGTAATAAATGTCATCATAATGTGATGTATACAACTGTTCAAACAAAACTGCAAAGGGTCAGGAATTAATTTATTCCGAATTGTAAGATATCAGAATAAAATGATAATACAGTATGCGTTTTAAATTACCAAATACATGTTATACATGCTATTTGCTTCTTACATGGAAAGTGAGGCGCGTGTTGCCGTTACAATACAGGATGAGAGTGGGATAACATTCCTAATTACTCTACTTAGCAAATGCCAAATAAACTACACCAATTCTCATTAGTTCAAGGTTCTGCACAATCTATATGACAGAGAAGTTAAACAGCATATCACAGTACACACATGTGCATTCATTGTACATATAGCCATACATTTGTAATATCTTTGATTATTCGATTGTTAACAATCTTCTCTGTATCTTTAATATTATATTATATTGTATAATATTCAAACTCGGCGACTGTCACCATCAAGTCTGAGGACGGGTTAACATTGTGGTTACCTTCTGTGACACTGTGTTTTGTTACTTGCATAATAAATGAACCGTACTAACAAACTGGTTTGTTGTCGCCGTTTCTTCAGCCGTGCAAACTCCAACAATGAAACCAGAACGAGTGGTGATTTTTCGAATACTCTGTTTCGTGATGCAGTCTTTCCACTTTTCGTTGCGTTCAACGTATATAATTTTTAAACATAAACTTTTACCGATAATGAATTATATCGCCATATTAGCAAACGTAATTAATATCCAACCTACTACTGTATACATTCTCTCCTCCCCAATCATTCCTTTCATATTCTGTGGAACTAAAATTAAAACGTAACTTCTATATTTGAAATATATACATATATATTACAGAACACACAAAACAGTGCATATCAGTTTCTGTTCATAAGTATATTGATGTTGATATTGTCTTTCACATTGGAATTCTCATCTGATTCCCAAACTTCAGAACTGTCAAAATCATTGGCTGAGTTTCTGCGGGACGGAAATATCGATCAATACACAAAATGTTTATTTCCAAAATCAGTAGATTCAGGCATAAAATGCTCACAAAAAGCTTAAGCTGTCCCGTATCTAAAGTCACAATCACATAACCGGGAATCTCATTAATCTTCAGAACAGTGAAAAGATCTCATATTCTGTACTCATTTTTCAGGCAGTTACAATACTATGACGGCTGTATTCACAAGAAACGTATTCGATCAAAATTTTAATGCTGATTATCAACAAAAACGCAAACTTTTAACATGCATGGAAGATGACACTGTCCTTTATACCTCGTGCGTGCCAGATAGAAAAATTGTCTGTTATAGCCAACAATTCAACTTTAATTATCTAACGTCAACAGTCTAATATTATTGGCCACACTCTCTTGTTTAAATTGTGTATACGCGTTACCACATTCTCCTATTAAAGTAAACTTTTTGTATGAAATTGAGAAACTATAGTCCAACAAAGAAGTATTAGTTTGCTTCATAAACTAATTACAGCCCATAAATATACGTAACTGCATTACAAATATAAAATAGAAAGAAATAAAGAAATGTAATAGATATGACTTAAAACTTTGTCTTTATAGGACTTCCTAAGTATTTTTACTGCTTCTTGATGAACGTTTCAGTATTATGCCAGTGAAAAATATCCATTAAAATCTTGTTTCATTTACGATAGATGTCGGATGGTCACGTTGCCTATGACCGACATCTACTTGTATGTGTCTGCGGAACAATTTCCTTACGGCCATATTGAAATCCCTACGTTGCCATGCATAGATCAATGGATTCATTATACTCTTGGCAATTCCCACAAATACAACCCAATTTGCAATGTCCCATTCCCATGAACGGATGTAAACCACTGGATCTGAAAACGCCCTGATTTGGAAATACGTATATGGTAACCAACAGATGGAAAACATCAAGGTCACAGCGGCCACGACCTTAACCCCACGAAAGTCTTTTATCAACTTCCGATCTGTGCTTATTTGGGCATTTCTGCTGATTTCAAAAACATTTGTCAAACGTCGTCTTTGGCTCGGTCGTACTTTAGATATATATCTCCGAGCTTTTAGTACAATGAAGATGTACATAATAAGTGTACATACGGTAAAAAGTAACACTGTTAACGCCATTAGGAAGAGTTGCAGCGGTTTTACAATTAGCTGATATAAACATGGAACCCCTCTCCTCCAATTGTTGAATCCAGTGAAAGGGACGAAAAAGAAAATTAAGGAGTATATCCATGACGTCACAATAAGTAAATTCACTGTAGTGTTAGTTATTATCCTGGGATGTTTATATGGATGACATACAGCGATATATCTGTCCAGGGTCGTGAAAGTCACTGTCAGTTGCGAGGTCAAGGTCATAAGTGTCAATATCTGATAACCAAGGAGACAAGTTACAAAATCACTTTGACTTGCAGGGAAAACAAAAAAGAATACTTGAGACCCGGATGAGATTCCTGTAAAGAAGTCAGCCACTGCAAGATTGATTACAAACTTGTTTGTAGTTGAACTCCAGCGAAGATACTTTATAATTACAATGATGACGATAACGTTTCCAAGACACGCGAGAATGCATACGATACTTTGAAGGATGAGAAACCCAACAGATTCGGGCCTTATCGCTTGATTGTTGGTCGTAGAATTGGTAACATCTTCATAGCTCTGGTTAAAATAAGATGGTAGAATGGAAACTACTGTATTAGAATGGTTCCCTGGATCCTGCAAATAAATGGCATCCTTCATAATTGACGCAAATTAATAAAACTAAAAAAAAATTATATCCCTCGCATCTCTCCTCCCCCCCAACACACACGAACAAACACACGCCAACCCCCTCACCATGCCACCCCCCAACCACCCCCACCCCCGATCCAACGAAGTTTTAGGAAAAAGTAATAAAGTAGAAATTATGGACTAGAATATATGCTTTGGTCTCAAAAGCCGTTGTATCTTTGTGGATTTCGTATCATAGTTCAGTAAATGCATTGACTACAAAATATACTAATACAAAGATAACTGCTTAATAAACCATCCATTGTAATTGATCCAGTCACAATAGCGGGGCCCGTCTATTTCGAACATTTCAAAGTTCGTCTAGCCCCCCCCCCCACACACACACACACACCTTCTTCGTCCTTTTTCTATAGCTTTGTTTTTCTGTCAATACTAACAGTTCTATCACTGACAGTATACATTTTTTGTGTCAAGCTCGGAGAAAGAATTTCCTGGGTTACGTCGCATTTCTCCCATAACGTTTGGTTTTATAAATTTGTTTGCGTATGTATTAAAAAGCTTTTAAACTTAGTTATGATCTTGATGCTGCTACTGTAATTTAAATTTAAGTTATTTCTTTAACTGTGGATTCCGAGTATCGGACACACCTAACTGATTACATTTTGTTTAATTTTATTTATATATCTTGTACCATCTGTTAAATCTAAACAATAAGGTCATCGTGCGGTTATTTAGGCCATGAGAGGATAAGTGTTATTATATGCAATATTAGCGCGCAAATTATAGCTCATTTTATTCCCAAACCCATGTTTATATAAGTTTATGACGTCTAATAAACGTAGTCTTTCTGAACAATGTGCGTTACTCGTGTCGTATTGTACTCAATTTAGGCTAAAGAAGAGGTGACTAAGCGGTTAGACTACATGACTTTCAAACACACGGATTATGGTTCCAATCATTCCATCGGATCAGCCAATGTCGGCTACCGTCGTGTGTTTCTGGGTAAGGCATCTCGACTGTTTGCCTCGGCACCTTATGATTTTCGTGTGTTGGAAAACTTTAATTTCATTGCGATGACCGTGGTTATTCATAGCATGGCGTAAGTCCTGATTGATAGCTGAAACCCCAGTATACTAACAGATAAATGAAGCTTTTCTATGGATTCTTCGACAAATCCAGTGACGTTGTTATTTTATCTGACATGCGTACATACATACATACATACATACATACATACATACATACATACATACATACATACATACATACATACATACATACATACATACATACATACATACATACATACATACATACATACTGTTACGTCTATTGGATTTAAATTATTTATTTTTTAATTGTTAAATCCAAATTTGTCATTTAGGGTTTAATATTCATTAATTGGGAAATTATTCTAGAAAGTTCAGGCTGACCTAGACTCTAGCTGTAAACACAGGTTGACCTTGGCTTGTTGACCTAATTCCTGACCCTGCTTTAGACATTGTCAACAAGCTTCTAAAACTATTAGTTAATTTCAAGGACAACTTTTTATTTTTAGTTCTTGGGGGTAGGAAATATCTAGATCTTTCTTTGAGTATGTGACTTGGTGAAGGTAGACTCTTCCTCTGACCTTCTATCAATTTCTAGAAAATCACGTGATCCCTTGTTTACATATTAAAAACGGGTATTTAAATCATTGTACTGGGAGAGAGATTCAGTAGAATCTGGGCTTTTATAAAGTTAATAGTTGTGTTTTTATGT
Source organism: Unio pictorum (assembly GCA_030141615.1). Classification (NCBI taxonomy): domain Eukaryota; kingdom Metazoa; phylum Mollusca; class Bivalvia; order Unionida; family Unionidae; genus Unio; species Unio pictorum. The sequence continues at coordinate 42,287,199 of JARLTB010000021.1, forward strand.
TTGAGTGTTAATTTTAATTACCTTGTTCTGGACATTGTGTCAATTCATTGAAGCAAGAGGAATTATTTGGAAAAGAACCTGTGTTCATAATTTCATTTGGATGATTATAAAACAAGAACTGCATCACGTGACATTGTCAGCCATTTTGGATTACCGTGTAAAGATTTGAACCTGGAACTATTAGAACATTTATTTATCAGGACTCTTGCAATTCCATTAGTGGATTATTTTGTGAATTCTTTATTGGATTAATGTTGGATTTGATTCTCTAAAACCGTAAGTTTATTTAATTTAAGAAAATAATTGTACTTATTAAATTCATTGTTCAAGTTATACAAGCTTGTTAGTTTTCACTCTTTCTGTGTTGTTTCTTATTCGAGCCTAAGCCCGTAACATAGAAATTGGGATCTCGTCTTGGGATAGAAATAAATTGGAATTTAAATTTGAATTCCCCTAGTTTTTGAAAATTTAAAATTTTTAGTGAGACTGATAGACTTGTATTAAAATGACATCTAAGGTAGAAATATTTCTTTCTAATCCTACCCAGGAGCAATTAGATATTTTCAAAAAAGATGAGTTGATTCAACTTGCTACAAAATATGATCTTTCTGTAGTGAAGGTTTCTTTAACGAAACAAGATATCAAACAAATTTTGGTTCAATATTTGGTAGAAAAGGACATGTTGGAACAAAGTGCTTTGATTTCGGCCAGTAAGTCTGCATCAGACTCTGACAAAAAATTAAACGAATTAGAATTAAAATTCAAGATGGAATTAGAGTTGAAGAAGCTAGAATTTCAGGAAAGGGAGAAAGAAAAGCAATTACAATATGAAAAAGAGGAGAAAGAAAAGCAAATTGAATTACATAAAGAGCAGATGCGAATTGAGAGAGAGGAGAAAGAGAAACAATTTGAATTACAAAAGGAGCAGATGCGGATTGATAGTGAGAGAGAGGAGAAAGAAAGACAATTACAATCTGAAGAAGAGGAGAGAGATACAAGAAAGGGAGAAAGAAAGACAATTACAATATGAAAAAGAGGAGAGAGAGAATTAGAGTTGAAGAAGCTGGAATTTCAGGAAAGGGAGAAAGAAAGACAATTACAATTTGAAAAAAGGAGAAAGAAAGACAATTACAAGTTGAAAAGGAGGAGAGAGAGAGAGGAAAGGGAGAAGGAAAAACAATTACAATATGACAGAGAGAAGGAAGAAAGGGAATTTAAAATTAAAATGAAAGAAATAGAGTTGGCAAGTGAGAATCACCATCATACCTCAAATTTAAATTTTGATTTAGCAAGGAATATTAGATTAGTGCCCCTTTCAAAGAAAAAGAAGTAGACAAATATTTTATTCTTTTTGAAAAAGTTGCAGAAAATTTAAAGTGGCCAAGAGAGAATTGGACTCAGTTACTACAATGTGTAATTACTGGTAAGGCTAGTGAGATTTACACTTTACTGTCTGTTCAGCAAAGCAGTGATTATGATGTGGTTAAAGAATGCATTTTAAGAGGTTATGAGTTAGTTCCTGAAGCTTATAGGCAAAAATTTAGAAATTACAGAAAAGAAGCTGGACAAACTCATGTCGAATTTGCTAGACAAAAAGAGCAGTTGTTTGATAGATGGTGTTTAGCCAAGAAAGTCGAGCAAGATTATCAAAATCTCAAGCAAATTATATTCATTGAAGAGTTCAAAAACTGTATCCATAATGATGTTAAAACTTATTTTGATGAGCATCAGATTGAAACCTTGGAAAATGCTGCTCGAGCTGCTGACGAATATTCTTTGACACATAAAGTTCCTTTTGTTAACAAGACTTCTACTCAACAACTTTCTGGCAGAAAAGTATTTCCGCCTAATTCAAGCCCTTCTAAAACTCAAACTAACACAACTTTCAAAAATCAGACTTCAGAGAAGTTTGATTCTAGATCCTTGTCTCTTCCGACGTGTAACTTTTGCAAGAAAAAAGGACACGTTATTTCTGATTGCTACAAATTGAAAAATAGGCATCAGAATCAAGACAGACCTGTTCCAAATGCTCTGATTTCCAAGAGGTCAAGGTCACAGTCATGTATTGAAAGCAATACATTTGTTGGGTCTAATAGATCCCAGTCTGATTTTAATATGGAGAATTATGAGCCATTCATATCGAAGGGTTCTATATCACTCTTGGGTGATTCAGCCAATCAAAGCCATATTAAAATGTTAAGGGACACGGGATCTTCTCAGAGTCTTTTATTATCAGGTACTTTGCCTTTTTCTGAGAAGTCTTGTTCTAATGAAAGTGTTCTTATTCAGGGAGTAGAGTGCGGCTTTGTTAATGTTCCTCTCCATTGTGTAACTTTGTCATCCGACTTAGTGTCAGGACCTGTGACAATCGGAACAGTCTTGGTTTTACCCGTTGAGGGTATAGATTTATTGCTAGGCAACGACTTAGCTGGAGACAAGGTTGTGGTTAATCCACTTGTAACTGACAAGCCTAATCTGGATCAGAAAGTTGATCCAATTGAAAAAGAAATCCCTGATATATTTCAAGCTTGTACAGTTACCAGAGCTATGGCAAAGAAAGCTCTTGAGAATGAAGTTGAAAAGGGCAGTATTCCCTTGGCTGACATATGTATAGGTCAGGCTTTTGATGAGGTCACATTTAGTTCTTGTTTGGATCAATCAGAAAGTATTGATCATAGTAATCCTCTTTTAACAACTCATTCTCTTTATTCTAATCAGGGTGATGATCTTGAGAATGATGTTAAAGAAGGCAGCATTCCTTCAACTGACATTTGTATAGGTCAGATTTTTGTTGAGGTCACTTTTACTCTTGGTTTAGATCAATCAGAAGGTATTGATCATAGTGATCCTCTTTTAACAACTCATTCTCTTAATCAGGGTGATAAACGACAGTCACTTGTCGTCGAACAGGAAAAAGATCCTGAGATCTCCTGTTTGTTTCAATGGGTCATAAATGAGACTGAAGTCACTGAAGTTCCTGTCTGTTATTTCATTAAAAATGGAATTCTTATGAAAAAATGGAGACCTCCCGAGGTACCTGCTGGTGATGAGTGGTCTGTGAACCATCAAATAGTAGTTCCAAAACCTTACAGACAGGAAATACTTAATCTGGCCCATGAAACTCCTTTGGCTGGTCATTTAGGGATTAATAGAACGTATCACAAGATCTTGACTCAATTCTATTGGCCAAAAATCAAATGTGATGTTGTCAAACATTGTAGATCTTGTCATACTTGTCAAATGGTAGGAAAACCCAATCAGAAGATACCTAAGACTCATCTGCAACCTATTTCTGCCTTTGACAAACCATTTAGTAGAATTATGGTAGATTGTGTAGGTCCCTTACCTAAGATTAAGTCAGGTAACCAATACCTGTTGACTATTATGTGTGTGTCAACAAGGTTTCCAGAGGCTATTCCGTTGAGGAATATAAAATTTAAAACTACAGTAAAAGCTTTGATAAAGTTTTAACTCAGTATGGCCTTCCCAAATCTATTCAGTTTGATCAAGGTTCAAACTTCATGTCTGGAATTTTCCAGCAAGTTATGAATGAATGCCCAATTCAGCAATTCAAGTTAAAAATGAAACTATGGGTTGAAAGAACTACAAGGGAGAGAACTTTTGAGTCTGATAATGGAGTTGTGTTACTCTTGTTCATTCTTCTTCAAATTAGATATTACGGCCCTTACAAAGTTAAGAAGAAAATGAATTGGTTAAATTATAGTATTAGTGCTCCTGGGATCTAAATAAATTATAGGAGTACCAGTATATTGAAAGAGATAGCCATGTTAAATATGTAATTAATTTAGTGGTACCTGTCCCACTTAGTGAAGGCATATCATCGGATTCTACTGACATTGGAGCGACGAATTGTTGGAATTCAGAAATTATGAAAAATCTAGACCAGAAACTTTCACATTTGCAAGCGTAAGAAAGAAATGAACTGAAAGTTATTATTATTATATGAGCATTTATGTCCAGATATTCTTACAAAGACAAACAAAATTTACACGACGTTGAAATTGAAAATTCCAAACAGCATCCATGCAGGATGAGTCCACTCAAACAGGAATACTTGAAAAAGGGAATTCAATATGTGCTGGAGAATAATTTTTATCAAGCCCAGTAAAGTGACTGGAGTTTATACTTGTTCCAAAACCAGATAAAACTTTCCGTATGTGTACTGATTATAGGAAGGTGAACAGAATGACAAAAACAGATTCATTCCCATTACCAAGAATTACCGATTGTGTTGATAAAATTGGGAATGCCAAGTATGTCACCAAATTTGGACCTTCCGAAAGGATTTTGGAAGATTCCATTACGGAAAGAGCAAAGGAAATCTCAACATTGTGACTCCAAATGGACTCTACCAAAATAAAGAAAGTCCATTTCAACGTCTCATAAAAATGTTTATCTCTGGTCTAGAAATTTGTGACGTCATCATCTACAACGACACCTGGAGAGAACATTTAGCAACAATTAGAAAATTCTTTGACAGACTCACTAATGCGTGTCTGACTGTTAATATATTTAAAAGTGAGTTCTGACCTGCTAGAGTGGCTTTCTTGGGACATTTTGTGGGACATGGACAAGTTAAAAGGTTGAGGCTATTTCTAGATAATATAATTGCAGACGTTTTTTCCTGTGTATAACAATTTATTATACTGTGTAATTTATACTAGTTCTTTTAACCTCAGATGTAAATTGGTTTGTGATAAAAGGAAAGTTTTATCATATAAACCTTTCTTTTTATTTTATGGGGGAAGATGTTACGTCTATTGATTTAAATTATTTATTTTTTAATTGTTAAATCCAAATTTGTCAATTAGGGTTTAATATTTATTAATTGGGAAATTATTCTAGAAAGTTCAGGCTGACCTAGACTCTAGCTGTAAACACAGGTTGACCTTGGCTTGTTGACCTAATTCCTGACCCTGCTTTAGACATTGTCAACAAGCTTCTAAAACTATTAGTTAATTTCAAGGACAACTTTTTATTTTTAGTTCTTGGGGGTAGGAAATATCTAGATCTTTCTTTGAGTATGTGACTTGGTGAAGGTAGACTCTTCCTCTGACCTTCTATCAATTTCTAGAAAATCACGTGATCCCTTGTTTACATATTAAAAACGGGTATTTAAATCATTGTACTGGGAGAGAGATTCAGTAGAATCTGGGCTTTTATAAAGTTAATAGTTGTGTTTTTATGTTTGAGTGTTAATTTTAATTACCTTGTTCTGGACATTGTGTCAATTCATTGAAGCAAGAGGAATTATTTGGAAAAGAACCTGTGTTCATAATTTCATTTGGATGATTATAAAACAAGAACTGCATCACGTGACATTGTGAGCCATTTTGGATTACATCGTAAAAATTCGAACCTGGAACTATTAGAACATTTATTTATCAGGACTCTTGCAATTCCATTAGTGGATTATTTTGTGAATTCTTTATTGGATTAATGTTGGATTTGATTTTTTAAAACCGTAAGTTTATTTACTGTATGAAAATAATTGTACTTAATAAATTCATTGTTCAAGTTATACAAGCTTGTTAGTTTTCACTCTTTCTGTGTTGCTGCTTATTCGAGCCTAAGCACGTAACAATACATACATACATACATATATACATACATACATACATACATACATACATACATACATACATACATACATACATACATACATACATACATACATACATACATACATACATACATACATACATCTTCTTCTTCTTCTTCTTGGTAGTCTCTCGAGTCGAGGAAGACAAGTTGTGCACTTTCCTTCAACGATGGACGCGCATGTGACTCCGGAGTCCAAATTCCGATACACACATGCGATTGCATGTGGGGCATGGGACACCGGTGGTTGTTGGTATCTGGGATACATTTCTGTGGCGTCTCTCACGGGTTGCAGCAAGACGCTGGCGACGGTCAGCCTCAAAGGAGGAACAGGCTTTTCTGGTCAGGGCTCGCCAATGCTTTCTGTCTGAGGCAGCGAGCTCGAGCTGGCGTGGATGAAGGTCTGCCCACTTGATGTTTGTCTTGAGGTTGTCTTTGTACCTCTTGTGAGGGCGGCCTTGGTTTCGGTTCCCCAGGAATAGCTCGCCATAGAACAACTGCTTTGGGATTCTGCTTTGATCCATGCGGATGACATGGCCAGTCCATCGAAGCTGGGCCTGGATTATTTTAGCTTCGATGCTTGTTGTGTTGGCTCTATCAAGGACTTCCAGGCTGGTGATTCGGTCCTGCCACTTGATCCACATGATGGATCTCAGGGAGCGCTGGTGGAATTGTTCTAACTATCTGATGTGCCTTCTGTAGAGTGTCCACGTTTCACAGCCATATAATAGAGACGTGAGGACAACTGCATTGTACACCTTTAGCTTTGTTGACAGACGTATGTCCTTGTGCTGCAAGACCTTGGTTCGGAGTCGTCCTAGTGCTTGACTGGCTTTTTGGGTCATCGCAGTGATCTCTTTGTCCAGAGAGCCATCACTAGATATTGTGCTGCCAAGGTATTTGAAACTGTCCACATTCTTCAGCTGCGTGTCGCCAATGGTGATACAGGGTTGCGAATGGACAGTGTTTGGGGCGGGCTGGAAGATGACTTCTGTCTTTCCTAGACTAATTGTGAGTCCAAATAGGTTGGAGGCTTCAGAGAATCTGTCCACGATTGCTTGTAGGTGAGTCTCTTCATGGGCCATGAGGGCGCAGTCATCTGCAAGGAGTGCATCAATGATGAGTCTTTCTAGTGTCTTGGTTTTTGCAGCTAGGCGACGGAGATCAAACACTGATCCATCCAGGCGATACCTAATGTAGATGCCAGTGTCAATGTCCCGTATGGCATGGAGTAGTACCTGTGTGAAGAAGAGGTTGAAGAGTACTGGAGCGAGTACACAACCCTGTTTGACACCATTAGATATTGGGAATTTCTCTGAGGGTTCACCATCTGAGAGAATCTCTCCATTCATGTCAATGTGGAGGAACCGGATGAGGTTGGTAAACTTTTGAGGACAACCAAGTTTCTTGAGTACTACCCACAGTGCATCTCTGTTGACTGTATCGAAAGCCTTTGTCAGATCCACGAAGACAGCATATAGATTCATGTTCTGCTCAAGGCACTTCTCTTGGACTTGTCTCACTGCGAAGATCATGTCAACGGTGCTGCGGTCTGGGCGAAAACCACACTGACACTCGGGGAGGTTATTTTCTGACACTGCTGCAATAAGCCTGTTGAGCAAGATGCGAGCAAGTATTTTTCCAGCTACGGAAAGCAGGGAGATGCCCCTGTAGTTACTGCAGTCCATACGTGTGCCTTTGTTTTTATAGAGGGTCACAATTGATGCATCACGGAGGTCGTCTGGCATCTCTTCTTCCGTCCAGATGCTGATTAGCACGTCATAGAATGCCTCCAGAGACTGCTTACTGAGAGTCTTGTACACCTCCGCTGGGATACCATCCTTTCCAGGTGCCTTGCCACAGTTTGTTTGTTTAATGGCCCTTCTCAATTCCTCCATCTTTGGCGGAATATCTAGTTGGTTGAGCATTGGCTGTTGGGGTATTTGGTCAATAACAGATTGGCTGACTGATGAGGGCAGGTTTAGGAGCTGATTAAAGTGTTCTTTCCATCTTTCCTTAATGCCATTCTTGTCTTTTATTAGTGTACTGCCATCTGCAGCAAGTAAGGGCGTAGAGCTTGACTTTGTGTGGCTGAAAATTGACTTGATGGCGTTGTAGAACTCTTTGGAGTTGTTAGTGTCGGCATAGCTTTGCACTTCCTCAGCTTTCTTTTCCCACCATTGGTCATGCATCTTGCGGATTTGTCTCTGAGCCTAAGCCTGATAGGATTTGAAGCGATCTTTTTTGGGGATGGAGTTTGTGGCATTCTGCCAGTCCATAAAAGCTTTATTTTTTCTGGCAAGCAGATCTTCAATGGCAGCGTTGTTCTCATCAAACCAGTCTTGATGTATTCGCTTCTTTGGACCCATGGTTGCTATAGCTGTTTCTCTTATTATGTCCCTGAGCTTGTTCCATTTTTCAGAGGCGTTTCCACATAACGGCCCGTTTGCTGACAGCATGTCATCTAGTCTCTTCTGGAAATCGAGCTGGGTGGAAGGCTGCTGAAGTTTTACAACGTTGAGGGCTGTGCGCACAAGCTTAGGACGTCTTAGGTGGTGAGGGGCAATGTGCAGCTGTAGGGTAGTTCTGACAAGTCTGTGGTCTGTCCAGCATTCTGCTCCTCGCATGGCCTTGGTGATTTGGACATCCTTGGCATCACGCTGGCGTACTATTACATAGTCAATTAAGTGCCATTGGCGAGATCTGGGGTGCATCCAGGTGTTCTTGTGTTTGTCCGCCATTCTGAACATTGAGTTTGTGATTAGGAGGTTAAATTCTGTGCATTTGCTGAGTAGGAGCAGGCCATTGCTGTTCATTCTGCCGACACCATGCTTGCCAAGCACACCTTTCCATCGAACATAGTCGCAGCCAACACGGGCATTTAAGTCCCCCAGTAGTATGATCTTGTCGTCAGCTGGAATTGAGCTAAGTACAGAGCTGAGGTCCGTATAGAACTGCTCGATGGTTTCTGCTGGACTCGATAGGGTAGGGGCATATGCACTGATGATTGTTGCGTGCCGTTTGTGGCTTATAGGTATTCTCAATTTCATCAGCCTCTCATTGATACCGACCGGCATTTCCGGGAGCTGCTTCAGAAGACTTGATTTGATAGCCAGGCCAACTCCATGGATCCTGTCCTCATTTTGGGCTTTTCCTTTCCAGAAGAATGTGTAGCCGCTGGCTAGCTCAGTAAGAGAACCCTCTTCTGCGAACCTGGTTTCACTCAAGGCTGCGATGTCAATATTGTAGCGTGCTAGCTCCTTAGAAACTAGAGCTGTTCTCCTGTGGGGTCTTGATACGTTTTCTTTGTCCATGAGAGTACGGATGTTCCATGCTCCAATAATAAGTTTTTTTCTTTGATTATTTCGACCGCAGATATGGATGATCTTGCCAGCCGCGGTATGCTGACCAGATTTTTACAAGGCAAGCTTTTTTTAGGCCACCTTTTCTAGGCCTCTCCCTATTCAGGGTGAGCAGCGCCGTCCTAAAAAGGTCTGCTCAGTCACCCCTGGATGCTGCCGAACTGTTCTGCTGCCTTGGGTACAGAGCAGAGCGACCACTTGTCCAAGGGCCGCCTACGTGCAGGTCTCTGACTACAACTCCCAGTGGTCATCTCCACCTGTTGCGTCGCCAGTCGCCCATCGCCGTAGGACTTTGGTAGGTGTAGGTAAGAAACAATGAGTGTGATGATAAGGATGAATGATAGGTGCACAACATAACCTGTGCGTGAAGGAAATTAAAGTGAAACAGCCTTTGCACAGAGACAGTCTCACTCTCTCGGCCTTGGTAGTTAGAACTCAGTGGTACGAAGATTCGTCACGGCTGGGGACTACTTCGGCTGCATTGGATGGCTATGACGTCTTCCATGCCTTGTCATACCCTACGCTCTCCACAAAGCGTTTGCAGATTCGCCTTTGTGGCCGTAGGATCACCCAGTTGATCTCTTCCGCCCACTCTGCCGAATCTGGCTTTACATGCAAGGATAGGCAAGCTCCTAAGTCACCGAGGGTTTAAGGCCCGTCGGCTACCCTCCACCTGGTTTAGCCGGCCAGTCGAAGCCGTTGCCCGTGGTGTGACCGCTGTGCATGCTACAGCTGCTTGGAGCCACAGGTGAGGGCTGAGCGCCTGGTGAGGACCAAAGATGGGCAGGCTACTCCCGAAGGAGCACGACATGCCACCCACCAGAGGTACTACCCCTCCCAGAGCACACTGAACACCACATACATACATACATACATACATGCATGCATGCATGCATGCATGCATGCATGCATGCATGCATGCATACATACATACATACATACATACATACATACATACATACATACATACATACATACATACATACATACATACATACATACATACATACATACATACATACATACTTTAACTAGGACTTTCATTAAAACAGCACTTATAAGCACGATTAAGTAAAACTTACTACGATAAATACAACATGATATACATATTTGTGTCACTATGTACATTACTTGATTGTAGGCCATATTAGCAATTGTCCCATATTTGTTTTACAGATTCGTAAACTATTGTCTGAAAAAAACCCAAGCACAATTGATCAAGCAAAATGGAAATTCACTTGAGGTACGAATACAATTTAACTGATTCATTGGTATAATAATGTAGATTAAATGGTTAGATTAAATGGGTAGATTAATGGCAAGCCATTCCAATTTAATTTTTCAGTATTTATTTTATATAGCTTTTATCTCTTTATACAAATACTATATTAGCTTCATTTACCAAAACTTTTTGATCCTTTAAGCCAAAATATTTGAGCTGTTAAGACAAAACATGTGTGTTTTTAAGCCAAAACACTCGAACTTTTAAGCCAAAACAATTGAGCTTTTAAGTTCGAAACAAATAGGCATTGTTATCGGTATATTTATCTTAGATATTGATCTATTCCATTTTCAAGAGAGATTTTTTAAAAAATTCTTGGGTTTAGTCTTTTGCCACAACATTCTTGTTTGTATAATAAGAAAAAAAACCTTATTAGGCAGGTAAATAAAATGTGACATGCTTGCTTGCATACATATATAGACAACTGGATTACATGTGGCCTGCTTGTTTACCTGCAGATATAGACAACTGGATTACATGTGGCCTGCTTGTTTACCTGCAGTTATAGACAACTGGATAACATGTGACCTGCTTGCTTACATTCAGATATAGACAACTGGATTACATGTGACCTGCTTGCTTACATGCAAATATAGATAACTGGATTACATGTGGCCTGCTTGTTTACATGCAGATATAGATAACTGGATTACATGTGGCCTGCTTGTTTACATGCAGATATAGACAGCTTGCTTACATGTAGATATAGACAACTGGTTTAAATGTGGCTTCCTTGTCTATACACAAATATAGATAAGTTGATATGATGTTCATTATATTGTATCAATTATTCTATCATTATCAGTCTAGTTTAGACTTATTTTGCCTTCACTCTGTTTACAATATAAAATACGGGAGGGGATAAGACTTCGGCCTCTCTTCTCAATCAATGCTAAACATATCTCGATGTTTGCAAAGTTGCAACAGCCTGTGTGCTACATAAACTGGCTTAACTTTCGATTTAATGACAAGATTATTTTTACACACTCGTGACAAATTTCATTTTCTTCACCATTCCATATTATCCTTAACACCTGTAAAGTACTAGTGTCACAGACTAGTAATCACTTATATGGTGTGAAAAGCGGGGAGAAGGAGCGAAACTATGTTTTTCTTTTGTAATAAAAATCAATTATAGTTAAAATGTAAATACAACTTTATGTCTTTATGCGTATATATTGTCTGTAACGTTTACTACATACCATTCAAAGAATGTCGAATACATACCTCCATATTAGTTCCAATTCAATCAAATGTAATGTTTCCAAAAATACATCGGAAAGGTTCCGTCTTTTTGTCTGTTTGGCAATCACTTTCTGCTAGGTAACTGTCAACATTTCCTTGGTTTAATATTCTAATATTTCTAGATGCGGATCGCATCATCAAGCACTCGAATTAATTGATCACGTGTCATTAGGTTAATATGTACGACTCCATCAAGAAGGTTTAATCTCCATTTCTCTTTCCCTTTCTGATAGTTAAAAAGATGGCCAAATTGTAAAATAACATATGCAGAAACGGCAATGCTGGAAGTTCATAGTCTGTCGTATATTACCACTGTTCCATTTGTAGGTGATATGCTCCGATAATGACCTTCCCATTAATTTATGACCCCTAGCAACATAAAATCATCATACAATTGCACGCGTTTCAGTTGAGAGTGTTGTAAATCAAGGATATACTGCAGTTTGATTGGAGCACATCAAGTAATCAAATCCGCAAGAAAGTTGCTTATTAAGGAGTTTTTATGCAAATATTTAATATCGATCTGAGCAATTGATTTTATTTCAAGACTTTTCATTTTTCTGGATATTGTTACAGCTAGAATATGGAGTTCCTCTTGAAAGCAGTCAGGTGTACGATCGTCACTAAGTTCTCAGACCCAATGGGTTGTTTTCACAGACGTCACGATTAACGCGCGCATCTTCGCCATTTTGAGTTCCTAACAAACCCTTGTCAACATTAGTCATCATGTATATTCAAGATAATAATCTGATTTAACTATCAATAAGGATATTGACTTTTTCGACAAGAAACATAGATTGTACCTGAAAGTATGTGCCCTTTAGCACACACAATAAAGCTGGAAGTTCCCTTGCTTATATCGAAAGACAGAATAGGAAAGCTGAACCGTAATCGTGTTTATTTATATCTGATAGAAATGCACTTCTTTTGTTTTACAAACATACAATATTCACATTTTTTTGTAAAAAGTCATCCGTATCCTATCTCTAAGCTTGTCATCTTGAAAGAGTATTTCCAGATAATGATTTTCTGGATACAATATCAGTCACAAATTAAAATTTCTTAGCGTTTGTATTTTATGCTAGAACTTTTATGTGCAAATAATTTTCGCGACAACATGTGTTTGTGCCAGTGATTATTTGAACAATCATTTTAATTAGTATGGTCAAATATTGTGTTTGTGGTGGATATGGTGGACGTAGCATTATGATGAATGAAAGCAAAAAGCGGTCAAAGAAGTGTCATCTTTAGTGTAGGAACATGACTTTGTTAAAACGATGTATTCCTGAAATGCTTTTATAAAAATGATATTATATATTAACAATTAGCTTTTTAGCTTGAACAATAACCACATTATTGACTTAAGCTCATGAAAATTGAAAATCAATACATGTTTATACTTGGTTGTGTATCCAGTTGTTTATGCGTTTGTTTATTGATCGATCTATTTGTTTATGAAAGAATAACAAAGACGATTGAAATTTAAATATTTTAAAGAAAACACGAAGAAAAGTCACGCATTCGATCTCGTGCGGTCGACTTGCACAACAGAATATGATGTATTATTATATTCTTACTCACAAAATAAAACGTGCCTTCGTAAATTATGCGGTTAGAACAATGTTATTGGGTGCCGGTTATGGGGGATATGGACTCAAAATGGCGGAAATGGAAGTACACACGATTTGTAACGTCATGTAAAACAACATATACCATCGCCATATGTAGTGCCGTATTACTCATTAAGAACACACAGCACGAGCAGTGCTTATTACACCAACCCCACAGGGACACCATAAAATATTCAAATTAATTGTTGCTGATAGCTGATAAAACTAAATGAATTATATATGACTATTTTGATCTGCATGTGGGAGTATTTTGAATTGGAATACTGGCAGCACTGGTATTTTTCTACCTTTCTAGCTTTCAATAAGATTGGATGGGGAATCATAATATTTGCAGTGCTTAGGGCCCTGAGAGGCATTAAGCAGTCACTAGCCATATATCGTACAGAAATTTAAGGCTACGGAATACATATAATATTGTAACATTGGGAGAATTGTCTTTAAGAGTTTTGATGATAACACCCATCTAGACCTCACTCCAGCGCAATTAAGACAGTGTTTATTGCAGTTATAAATTGGAGAAGTGTGTCTGTCAAACTAGATTAAACAAAGTAGTCGTATGTTTGTGTATCGTCATGTAAGGAATGAAAACTATTAAAAATCATATTTTCAAATTTACATGACCACACATTTAAACATAGATGGATCATACAATTATTTATTGTAAATAACTAAGAATTTATTTCACTGATCTATCGATAAAGATAATTAGCGAACATTAATTTCCTTTTTTTTCTACACAACACAGAAATTACCTCCAAGGGAGATAATCTCTGTATGTTGCTTATGGTTTTACAAGTGTTTTTTTCTTTGTTGAACATTATATATATATATATATATATATATATATATATATATATATATATATATATATATATATATATATATATATATATATATATATATATATATATATATAACCCATTCACGTGTTCCCGACCCCGCATTCTTTGGGTTGGGATACGTTGTTTCCCCCCCCCCCCCTCTCTCTCTCTCTCTCTCTCTCTCTCTCAATTTTGTTCACAAATTTAGGAAATCATTAAGGAATTTAAAAATTAAGAATAAAGTATTCAATTTTAGTATATTTGCTTAATTTTCTCTCAAATATGGCTTGCATTTTACATTATTTGCTTCCTATCGTTCAAGCGTAATTGGGCTGAATCCGTTAAGTCGGTGTGAGTATATCATCAGCTTGGTGCCAAGCAAATTTAGTTGAAATTGCTTCCTATTAAAAGCCACGGACAACTGCAACGTACCCAGTATATTTAGAAAAATTGTTTCACATGCCAAGCAATTGAAGTGATTAAGCAAGATCACACATTTAAAGTAACGTATGGCGAAAACTGTCGAAATTCTTCGCAAAAAAAAAAACGATGTCATCTATCACAGACACACCTCATTTTGGTCACTTTCCACTCAATTACCTAATGACAACAGCTATTATATAGTTAGTCCGATAAATCAACCCCCAAAATATGTCTTGATACTGATGGACGATAAGGACAATACACTAGTATCACGGGGGGAGTGGTTGAATTATCGGCATATTATATAGTGTGTCAGTATAACCTAGTTTATAGAGAAACTTGTAGTTGCGGGAGTGTTATATTCCAACTAATAATTGATGATACAGTAACTTTGTATTACTGGAGAAGTTCTGTCTGGAATTATGTATTCCGCTGTCTGCCGGTCGTTGCTAATACCATATGTAGCTAAATATTTCGCAACTGTTTTTGATCTCTGCATTTGATTAAGATATCTTAAATAGTTCTAATACATTATTAATCTTATATTATAATGTTTTACATGATTTGTACTAATAGACACAAATGTTCTTTGATTTACATTTTTTTAAGTTTTAAAATACATTTTAATAGTTCGTATGAAACCAATCAAAAGAGGTATCTGCTGTTTAAAAAAAATTTAATAACTCATAACAATTTCAAAATTAAAAGTGAAGTGATAAGTAGACTGTGAAGTGAACTATCCGAAATGAAGAGCTTGAAAATGCTTTTAGATTATTCACGACACCAGATGAAAATATTCAATGGTTGATGTAAATGACACAGAAGTTGTCAGTTCAGAATAACATCCATACCTATTATACTGATATATAAAAATTAAAGAGTTTCGAAAGCAGTCACCAATTAAATATATCAAACACACCCTCATCCCAACCCAGATAAAACGGATTGGAAGAAAACTTGTATTTGATTTAAAGTAAAAATATGCACAATTAGTTTCGTATCTAACACTGTTATGAGTCTAGTTTTGTTTAGCTACATAACAAAAAAGCGCCAAAATAAGCTAGTTTTGTACATTTGAAAATATTATCTATTTACCTAAAATGCAAAGTGAACGGATTAAAAATACCTTTCGTGAATGAATTCCCGACAACCTAAACGTTCTATCAATTTCAACAGTTCCGAGTAATCAGAATAAGTTCGAAAGTTAATAATAATAATAATAATAATAATAATAATAATAATAATAATAATGATAATAATAATAATAATAATAATAATGATAATAATAATAATAATAGTAATAATAATAATAATAATGATGATGATAATAATAATAATAATAATGATAATAATAATGATAATAATAATAATAATAATAATAATAATGATGATGATAATAATAATAAGAATAATAATAATAATAATAATGATGATAATAATAATAATAATAATAATAATAATAATGATAATAATAATAATAATAATAATAATAATGATGATAATAATAATAATAATAATAATAATAATAATAATAATAATGATAATGATAATAATAATAATAATAATAATGATGATGATAATAATAATAATAATAATAATAATAATAATAATAATAATAATAATAATAATAATAATGATAATAATAATAATAATAATAATAATAATAATAATAATAATAATAATGAGGACTTTGTATAGCGCCTAATCTTTCGAAGCTCTAAGCGCTTTACACCATCAAAATTGATATGACTACACTACAGAACAACAAATGACAAAAACAATGATATTGGAAAACATAAAAACATGCTGAAAACATATAAGATACAAAACATGATTAGGTCGCTAAGTTTGTCCCTGCAGTCGAAACAGGTGAGTCTTAAGAGCACTCTTAAAATGGACCACTGTATCTTTGTGTCTAATTTCAATGGGCAATTCGTTCCACGTCGCCGGTCCCTGGTGTGCAAACGAACGTTGTCCACATGACTTTGTTTTCACCTTGGGAACAATGAGAATACGATTATCAGAAGAAGAGCGTAAGGATATAGCTGGTGTATACACATAGGTGAGGCTGGATAGGTATGTTGGACTGGTGAGGTGTTCTCTGATCGAGGTACTCTAAAGATGATCCATGCAGCTGTGTTTTGAACTTTTTGAAGTTTCTGGAGTAAATATTGTGATGAACCAGACAGAATTGAGTTACAATAGTCCAGTCTTGAAAGTACTAATGAACACACAAGTGTTTTAGTGGCATCAACTGAAATATATTTACGAATGGAACTGATGCGTCTCAATTCAAGATATACAGCCTTGCATATGTTCATGTTGGTGCAATGTGAGAGCACTGTCTAGAATAACGCCTAGGTTCCGTACTGGCTGTGAGAATTTAATGTTGGTGTTGCTGATATTTATTGTCTGAGGTAAAGGATGTGAATGAGAAAGTCTTTGTGTTGTGATCAGAATAGCCTCAGTTTTATCATCATTCATCTACAGCTTGTTACATGTCAACCATGATTTAACATCAGAAATGCACTTCTCTACTCCATGGATGGTAGCATCAGCTTCAGTTGGGTGGCTAGACTTGTATATTTGGGTATCATCAGCATACAATTGGTGCGACACTGGGTGATGATCTATGACACCTGAGAGCAGCTGAATATATAGAATGAAGAGAACAGGTCCAAGAACAAATCCCTGTGGAACACCACAACATACGTCAACTGGGCTGGAGTGTATTCCATTTGCAGATATAATTTGTGTCCTGTTGACTAAGTAGGACTTGAAGCACTGTAAGACTCTATTCTGAATGCCAAATACATGCTGCAGACGGTGAAGTAATATATAATGGTCTATTGTGTTAAAGTTTACAAGACTTTGGTGTACTTTTCATCACGATTGTCCGTACTAAATCTATAGAAACAGGTTCAAATGCTCCTAACGGTTGTCGCTGAATTTCTGCATTATAACTGTATGGTGACGAATCAGTTGAAATTGTGCTGTCAAACGAATCTCTAATGGTTTGTACTTTCTCATCGAAGAAATTTGCAAATTGGTCTGGTAGGTCGAATGGAGAGAAGGTTGTTGGAAGTGGTGTACATTTGATCCTTGACGTTAGTTTGTTAGTTATCTCGAAGAGCTCTTTGCAGCTGGAACTCTCCGTGATCTTAGTACTGTATTGGGATGATTAGGCTAAATGGACTATGTTTGTGACGTTCTTTTCAGCGGCTTCGTAGATTTTTTTATGAATAGTGAGTCTGGTGGAAATCCAAAGCCTCTCTGCTTTTCGGCGATGTCTTTTAGCAGTGCGAAGCTGGTCCCTAACACTGCTATACCATGAAGAACACTTTTTTTTATTTATACTCTGCATTTGGTGGCTGGGGCATGTTTTTCAAGCAATGAACGCAGGCAGTTATCAAGTTGTTCCGTTGTTGGATGTAAGAAAGTTGTTAGGTTTTCTTGGATGTCATGCATGAATTTGGTTCTATTTATCATACGGAGGTTTCTCTTAGTAGCAAATATAGGTGGAGGGTTAGGGACTGATACGTCGAGATGGCATACAATGCAGAGGTGATCCAATGCAAGTTCGTGGGATACAAGGGTGGATTGCAGAATATTATCATCAGGTCTATAAAGAAACCAGTCTAAAATGTGACCAAGTTGATGGGTAGGTTGGTTAACTGACTGTTTAAGATTGAAAACATGAATGGAATCTAGAAGTTTTGACGTGTATGGCTTACCAGGACAGTCAAAGTGAAAGTTGAAATCTCCAGGAATAATTAGGTTGCCACCTATCAAATTTCCATACTCTAGAAGATTTGGAAAATGCTCCAAAAAGAGGGATTCAGTCAGCTTGTATTTTTTCTACTAGGAGGAGGACGGTAGAGTCAGAAAAAATGGACTGACCTTTGTTCCAGTGTGAGCGTTGTTTTGGACTAGTTCAAACGATGTGTGGCAGAAATTGAAGGTTGTGTTGTACTTAAGGCATTTGATCATGGAATTTTTGTAATTACAGCAATTCCAATACGTCTTAACAGTGGGACAAAACAGCTGAGAAAAATTCTAATTGTTCTCGTTTCCAAAACAAGGAGATGAATTAACACATACAATCGGAACAGACAATGCATGATGAAACACAATAATCTAGACGATGATAGAGAACAAGCACAAATATCATATAATATAGCACAAAATCGGAAGAGCCTATCTCGAGCAGTTAAGCGATGGCGGCCATCTTTTCGGAAGTCAATCCTGATGATCGCATGCACAGAAGACATCACTCATTTAATCCCAAAATTGTATAACTGAATTCATAAGAATTCCAATACAGCTATTTATCCCGACTGTCTATAAGAGAATTCTTCTTTGGTTCAGATGACATGCAAATAATGTATAGTAACATGAAATCAGGCGAGAGCAAAGTCTGGAGATACTTCTTCTGAGATGATAGAAGAAGACATTGGCAATGTTCTATAAAAGTATAAAGTCGTTTTTAACCTGCATATTATGGACACAGGCATATCGTTAAACATCTATTACACAGTAGGTTTCCTCCGTCTCAAACCCTATGGGCATAATGATTGAACACCACTTGAACTCATATGGAATGCTCATTAATTTTCGACTTGTAATATGACTTACAACTTTTTGGGATTTCATTCACAGTATTGTAAAGTTGTTTTAGTTTTTCACTTTGTATTAGTGTATTATTTGTTAAATTTGACAAAACGTTTTGTTGTTGACACTTCTTGGCTCCATCCCGGCATATATAGCTGGTTAGAACTTAGAGGTTTGGTTTTTGCTTTCTCCTTCTACTTAGTTTAGGACTACATGGTCGTCACACAAGATTAAGTTAAACCGTTCAACTGCAGCAATATTCTTTGAGTAAATCGGAAAGCAGTTAATGTTATTCAAAGTAATATATGTAAGATGATTGCTCGGTTAACCATACTTTTAATTCTGCTCATTTAATTTTATCTTCTCCAACTTTTATTCATTTTCATGATTAATTAATATACATGTAAGCAATAAAACATTCAGCCTTTATTTAAAGATGTCTTAATATTATGCTCAGTAATTTGCAACTCTTAATTCAACCCGTTCAAGCACAATAGTTTCAGATTTTTTCTCTCAACTTTTGCCATTCATATGGCTGATTTTACAACAAATTCGTCATACACGGAATAAGCGTGTTATTTTAAATCTTTATTTCCCACCTCAGTTTGTGTCGAAATGTTGGCGAATGATTGATTAAGGTTTACAGTAAATTTAGCTGTATGTAAAAATGTGTATTTACCCATATCATTTGTTCCTTCTTACTGTACTAGCTTGACCATTTGGTTGCCAAGGTTAATTAGTGTGATTTTTTCTCAATGCTATTTTAATTAAATGTACACTGTCTAAACTACCAATATACTTTGATTCGTGTTTAAATTCGTCAAATCATCACTTTTTCTTGAATGTTTCTCTGAAACACAACCAGCTTTGAAACCAGCTCTATTCCGTACAAAACAGGTAAACAAAACGTACATTCTCTTGTACATTATTGTTTTAATATTAACCTTTGAAATATGTATATTACGTCCATGAAATATACTGACTTCATGCAAAGTAGCTTTCTGCTGTTATTTATGTTATGTTTTTGGATAGCCAAAACGTTTACTATCTGACTTATTCCGGCTTTGTTTTTTCTGGCCCATGTTTCTCATATTCACTGCTACTGTTACGTTTATTGGGCTCTTCGGTCTCTGTAAACAGTGATGGCAGTATTTACAAATATAAATGAAACCTAAGAAAATTTACCTTTTTTGAAATTGTTGTACGTGTCTATGCAACTACCAGATATTTAGGTGCTCTACCGAGTTGAATCAACATATGCTTCGTTTGAGACACCAGCGTTTCTGAAATTAACACGCTTATCTTAATTATATCTGCAGCATGTGATATTTTAAACAGACCCATCTGAGAATCATAGGAGAGTTTAACGTGTGAACCTTCTTCGGCAAATTCTTGGTCGCCAAATTGTATTTGTTTTGCATTTATTTAACACTTCTCTGTGGTATATCGCATTTAATGCTCTTTTCTGAATACTGCATGTTTTCTGAAGATCTCCTACAAATGTAGTACACATTTGTTACAATACATTTTAATACCAATGCGAATTTTGCGGAATGGTCATTCATAATATAAATGGAAAGACGTTTGTGTCTTTCTGCCATTGGTCGGATAAAACATTGAAAATAAAATATTGCATAAATGTAAACTTTTATTTCCCAAATGACGTCATTTTAACATCATTCTGTACATCAACATTCATTTCGGTGACTCGACTGAGGTGCAGATTTTTGGTCGATGTATCCCAAAAATCTTTCTTCAAGCATTGACTCAGTAAAGAACTTTCATATACTGAAATTGTGGAAATAGTTGTAAATGGTATCCTATTACTTATATTTTGTCGAGCATAATTCAGAACGTGACCAAGATTTCCGTAATAATAGTAATATTCAGCCAGGTGCCTGCGGAAGGCTGCGGTACAATGCTTAGGATTGTATTCTCCATCTCCAATTACTGCGAGTTTGATTGTTCATAATGATTGGCTTATTATTAATCAAGAGGTTTTCAAAGATATCATCGTGATGAAGCAGATGTTTCTTTTTCCAACTGTATTTGATTTATTTCTATATGAAGTGTCTGTTAACAATCTGTTAAATGATTGTCGAGTGGTTTACGGAGGTGACTGACGTTGTACAAACACTCAGTCTGGAAGCTTGATGGATTTTAAGAATGCTCTTTCTTCTAATTTATAGCCTTTTGAATATTTCGTAATCCATCTAAGGTCGATTTTTTAAAGATTAGAAAAGGTTCACACTCACAAGATGATGTGTAAGCTGCTATCTTTTTTACCTGCAAGTGACAAAATGAATTAAAAATAAGAAAAGTCGTCAAGGTACGTTGACTAAATACGGCGAATAAAACGTTCAACTCTTACTTGTCGATAATTGTTTTAGGAACTTCGTATTAGTTGTAGTGTTCTCCTCGTTGTCATTAATCGTGTCCTCTTTTGCATGACACGTGGTACGTTAGACACTCCCGGAACCAAAAAAGACAGTCTGTTTTGGTTTGCAATTAGTAAGCAAACATTTATTTCGTCTTTAGATGGCTTGAGCGGAATAAAACATGATATTGGTTTAAAGCTATTAAACCAAATTTTCCTTACTACAAAATAAAGTACTATTTATTGCTTAACATTCAAGCACGCTTCACTCTGTTTTATCATACAAATGATGGAGATTGCGTATTATACTTTCCTTGGAGCAATAATTTGGTTTTATTACAAAAGCTACAATCGGGCAAGCCTGGGTCGGCTATCGTGATGTATCATTCGGTATTGTCGGGCATGCCTTGATCGGCTATCGTGATGTATCATTCGGTATTGTCGGGCATTCCTTGATCGGCTATCATGATGTATCATTCGGTATTGTTGGGCATGCCTTGATCGGCTATCATTCGGTATTGTCGGGCATGCCTTGATCGGCTATCGTGATGTATCATTCGGTATTGTCGGGCATGCCTTGATCGGCTATCGTGATGTATCATTCGGTATTGCTAAAGAGAAAACAAAAGAAAGAGTAATACCAGGCTTCAGATGGCACAGGAAAATTAGAAATGGACTGGTGTCTCACCCATCACGACAGGTACAATTTAAATGGACCCGTATCTCACCCATCATGATAGGCACAATTTAAATGGATTGGTGTCGCACACATCATGGCAAGTAAAATTTAAATGGACTGTTTTCTCACCCATCATGACAGGTACAGTTTAAATGGACCAGTGTCCCACCCATCATGACAGGTACAGTTTAAATGGACCAGTGTCCCACCCATCATGACAGGTACAGTTTAAATGGACCAGTGTCCCACCCATCATGACAGGTACAATTTAAATGGACCAGTGTCCCACCCATCATGACAGGTACAATTTAAATGGACCAGTGTCCCACCCATCATGACAGGTACAGTTTAAATGGACTGATGTCACACCCATAACAATCGATCGTTCTAGATCACTGTTTCGTAGCAATGTTGAATGCACTTGAGACGAGTTGTTGTTATCAGTAGTAGTGGTTTGAGTTAGTAGTAGGTTAAAGGGTTTACTGAAATGAAGGATTGTATTGTACGTTGTCTTCTTGGTTGGTATGAATCCATAAGCCATGGATTGGGGAGTATTGGTAGAGTCTAATGCAATAAGTTGGCTGACAAAACAGAAATGAAACGTTTTGAATTTTGACTTTTTTCAAAATAGTCCAACTGTTATTAATTTTTTTAAGCTTGTTTGCTTTTTATCATAGTCCTGTGCAGCTAAATACTTAGCTAAATTTTAAATTAAATTGGATTATAATCGCAACAGTTTACAATTGATAACGATTGTGGCTTCAGAGTCTCTCAGCAATTATTTTCTTTACTATTTTTACTATTTTTTTATCTTTCAAGATGAGTTATTACTGATATTGATATGGATGTTTCTGGTGGCAGTCCTTTTATACGTCCTTGAAAAAACGAAACTACGATGTCTAATTTTACAGCACATGTGTGTATGCTTTACATTTCTGCTCGAGGTATTAATCAATTCAGTGCATTTTGTAGGCCGACTTGGAAGACTTTTTGATCTGTGTAGCTATATCAGTATTATTATCATAAGTTTAAAATTTCTTTAACAGCTCCAATCGATTATGCCAACTGCAGCTTTATGAAGCAAACATTGTATAATATATGTGCGTCATCAGCGCTATATGTAATTAATCCTGAGCCACCACATCTTTTCCTCCAATCCCAACAAATTGCAACGTTATGCGAGTAGGATACCTATCCGAAATTCTGGACCGTAATGTAATTTAACATGACTACATAATGTATGAAATAAGTAAATTGATTCATCGAACAATTCAAATTAGAACTCTCCCATTTGTAAAATATTTTTAAATAACCCTTTAGACTGACCTATTTGATAGATTACAAAAATGGCCAGACAATACAGGCGTCAGAATTGGTAATAAAATATCATATGATAGCATGTTACCGATTAATACATTAATACATAATTGTTCATGGGTTAGTCTGCAATGACGATTGATATGTCTCTGATTCGAACCTCGACAGAGGTGATAAGTGTTTTTTTTTATAGAAGAGTTCAACATCGGACCGCAGACATAACGTTTATGGTTTTTATGTATAGGTACATTGTAAGCGACGACTGCTTACGACTTCAAGAGATATGCGTTGGGTATATAGAAAAAGAGCTCGATGAGAAAACTGAAATGTTTTTGCTCCAGAATGAATTATGTAGCTAATAATTTATAACAGTGAAGTTATTTTCTTTTACGACAAAACAACGTGGAAGATGGATTTTGACAAGGCAACCAGCACAACTTTCACGCTTGTGTTAACCAAAACTTTGCAAGTCAGTTAATACGTGAAGAGTTTTGCATTAAATGATTTCATTTTAATTGAGTACACCTTTAAAGGTATGAATGGTCAAAATACGGCCCACGGGCCAGATCCGGCTCCTCATCTGTTTTTATCCGTTAGTTTATATCAGATTAGAAACGTACTTCACCAGTCTGCGCCCTAGAGGACAGTGTCCACTCCTGTTCAAAGGTGTGTTAATGTAGAGATTTTATAAAATGGCATACGTTAGAGATATCATATGATAGCTAATACTAAATTAAGTTAAAACAAACCACTAAAACTAATGGTTTATAATATATTCGAGTTTATAACCAAAATTGTTTCAATACTTATTATTGTAGGAGTAGTTGCTTATGGTGTGAGAAAATTTTGCAAGGAAAATATATGAGAGAAAAATGAGATATCAGCTACTAATTAATGTTATTTACAACCTCCTGAATGTTACAGTTTGCAATATTAATCGATTCGGCAATCTTATGTGATCTTCTGAATCTTCTTCAAATGGAGTTTTGCCATTTTGGGGGTGTCTGTTGGGGGCATGTTTCACTGGATAACGCATATCTGCTGTTTTACCAGTGCAAATATATAGATCACTGCTATTCGGGATGGGATTGATCAAATACTGGAATGAAATAACATATTACATCAGGCGATGAGCCGCAGAGGTAGAATTGCAGTCATCACAAAGAATTTCATGATTTTAAAAAATGTCTTGAGTACAAGACAACCTTCAATGTCTGCCACAATCATTTGAACTAGTCCAAACAACATGCACACTGGACCAAAGGTCATTCCATTTTTTCTGCCTCTACCACCCTCCTCCAAGTAGCAAAAACAAGCTGACTGAATCTCTCTTTTTGGAGCAGTTTCCGAATCTTCTGAAGTATGTAAACGCGATAAGTGGCAACCTAATTATTCTTAGAGATTTCAATTTTCACTTTGACTGTCTGGGAAACCCATACACGTCAAAACTCATAGATTATATTCCTGTTTTCCACCTTAAACGGTCAGTTAACCAACCCACCCATAAACATTTTCACATTTTAGACTAGAATATTCATAGACCTGATGTTAATATTCTGCAATCCACCCTTGTATCACACGAACTTGCATTAGATCACCTCTGCACCAGCTGCCATCTCGACGGATCAGTCCATAACCCTCCGCCTTTATTTGCTACTAAGAGAATCATTAGTATGATAAATAGAACCAAATTAATGCCTGACATCCAAGAAAGCCTATCAATTTTCTAACCTCCGACAGCATAACAACTCGATAACTGCCGCTTTCATTGCTTGAAAAACATGCCCCAGCCACCAAGTGCAGAGCATCAATTAAAAAGTGATCTCCGTGGTATAATAATAATAATGAAGACTTTGTATAGCGCCTAATCTTTCGAAGCTCTAAGCGCTTTAAACCATTAATAATGATATGACTACCTACACTACAGAACAACAAATGACAAAAACAATGAAATTGGAAAACATATAAACATGCTGAAAACATATAAGATACAAAACATGATTAGGTCGCTAAGTTTGTCCCTGCAGTTGAAACAGGTGAGTCTTGAAAGCACTCTTGGGACCACTGTGTCTTTGTGTCTAATTTCAATGTCGCCGGTCCCTGGTGTGCAAACGAACGTTGTCCATATGACTTTGTTTTCACCTTGGGAACAATGAGTATACGATTATCAGAAGAAGAGCGTAAGGATATAGCTGGTGTATACACATGGGTGAGGCTGGATAGGTATGTTCAACTGGAGTCTGTCATTGAAACATAGCACAGAGAACAAATTTTGTGTTTGATTCTGTATCGAATTGACAGCCAATGTAGGGTGCAGAGCAGTGGTGAGGTGTGCTCTGATCGAGGTACTCTAAAGATGATCCGTGCAGCTGTGTTTTGAACTTTTTGACGTTTCTGGAGTAAATATTGTGATGAACCAGACAGAACTGAGTTACAATAGTCCAGTCTTGAAAGTACTAATCAACACACAAGTGGTTTTGTGGCATCAACTGAAAGATATTTACGAATGGAACTGATGCGTCTCAATTCAAGATATGCATCCCTGCTCATGATGGGAACATGTTCATGACATGTTGGTGCAATGTGAGAGCACTGTCTAGAGTAACGCCTAGATTCCGTACTGACTGTGAGAATTTAATGTTGGTGTTGCTGATATTTATTGTCTGAGGTAAATGATGTGAATGAGAAAGTCTTTGTGTTGTGATCAGAATAGCCTCAGTTTTATCATCATTCATCTGCAACTTTATACATGTCATTCATGATTTCACATCAGAAATGCACTTCTCTACTCCATGGATGGTAGCATCAACTTCAGTTGGGTGGCTAGACTTGTATATTTGGATGACATCAGCGTACAATTGGTGCGACACTGGGTGATGATATATGACACTTGAGAGCGGCTGAGTGTACAGAATGAAGAGAACAGGTCCAAAAACAGATCCCTGTGGAACACCACAACATACGTCAACTGGGCTGGAGTGTATTCCATTCGCAGATATAATTTGTGTCCTGTTGACTAAGTAGGACTTGAACCACTGTAAGGCTATATTCTGAATGTCAAATACATGCTGGAGAATGTGAAGTAATATATCAAGGTCTATTGTGTCAAATGCTGCAGATAAATCCAGGAGAGTGAGGACTGTAATCTTTCCACTATCCAAAGGAGAGAGAATGTCACTAAATACTTTCAGAAGAGTAGTTTCCGTACTGTGGCAAGGGCGATATGCAGACTGTACATTGCTAAAAAGACTGTTTGAATTCAAATGAGATACAAGTTGAGTTAGAACAACCTTTTCTAAGATTTTGGATATGAAAGGGAGATTAGAAACTGGGCGGTAGTTCTTTAAATCGTTATGGTCCAGTGTTGGTTTCTTCAGCAGTGGCTTTACGATGGCAGTTTTGAAAAATGATGGGAATTCCCCTGATGAGAGAGATATTAATAACATCAGTTAGTGAAGGCAATATTGAGTCTAAGCACTCAAGCAGCAGTGATGTCGGACTTGGATCAAGTTCACAAGACTTTGGTGGACTTTTCATCACGATAGTCCGTACTAAATCTATAGAAACAGGTTCAAATGCTGCTAACGGTTAGGATGGTTAACTGACTGTTTAAGATTGAAAACATGAATGGAATCTAGGAGTTTTGACGTGTTTGGTTTACCAGGACAGTCAAAGTGAAAGTTTAAATCTCCAAGAATAATTAGGTTGCCACCTATCGAATTTCCATACTATAGAAGATTTGGAAACTGCTCCAAAAAGAGAGATTCAGTCAGCTTGTTTTTTTCTACTAGGAGGAGGACTTTAGAGACAGAAAAATGGACTGACCTTTGTTCGAGTGTGAGCGTTGTTTGGACTAGTTCAAATGATGTGTGGCAGAAGATAAAGGTTGTGTTGTACTTGAGGCATTTGATCATGGAATTCTTTGTAATTACAGCAATTCCGCATCCGCGAGAGTTGCGAGGGAACGATTTGATGGAGTAATCGCTGGGTGTTAAATCCGCACACTTACATTCATCACCTTACGAATGTAACCCAGTCTCTGTCAGGAAAAAGACGTCAATATCCTGGTCGTTGATAAAATTAACAATTTCTGTGCGCGGTTTTGCGGTGATCCTACTGACTGAGCGTTGAATAATGCAATACGTATTGGTATCTCTGGGACGGTTGACACAACAGTTGATGATTTAAGAGGAATTTGATCCAGGTTATTAAAATTAACGCCAGAATTTTTAAGTTGTTTATCCGTTACGAGCAAAAGGGAGATAACTGGAATCCTTCTTCCTGTTCTACGCCGGCCGGCTTTGAAAAAAGTTTCATTTTTCGCTTCCGTTTACATTTAAGAAATGATGAATGAATTCCCAATTCGTTCAGTCTTGAGCACAATGTAGTATCTAGAACTAAGGTGTAGTCATTTAATCCAATTAATGAGGATTCGTCGTAGTGTAAGCGATCACGTGACGGTGGTTTATTAAAAAATCAAATACATCTTAACAGTGGGACAAAACAGATGAGAAAAAATCTAATTGTTCTCGTTTCCAAAACAAGGAGATGAATTAACACATACGAATGGAACCGCCAATGCATGATGAAGCACAATAATGTAGACGATGATAGAAAACAATCACAAATATCATAAAAATAGTACAAAATCGGAAGAGCCAATTCTCGAGCAGTTAAATGATGGAGGCCATCTTTCCGGTATAGCAGTGTTCGGGACCAGCTTCGCATTGCTAAAATAGACCGCCGTAAAGAACAGAGGCTTTGGCTTTCCTCCAGACTCATATTCATAAACAAATCTATTAAGCCGCTAAGAAAAACGTCACATAGTCCATTTAGCAACATTATCTCAATACAGATCACAGAGAGTTTCAGCTGCAAATAAGCTCTTATTAATTACTAGCAAACTAATATCAAGTAACAAATGTACGCCACTTCCAACCACCTTCTCTCCAGTAGACCTTACGGACCTGTTTGCAGATTTCTTCCGTGACAAGGTAAAAACCATTAGAGATAAGCTTGACAACACAATTTCAATTGACACATCGTCACCATACAGTTGCGATACAGAATTTCAGCGACAACTGTTAGCAGCATTTGACCCTGCCTCTATGGATTAATAAGGACAATCGTGATGAAGAGTGCACCAAAGTCTTGTGAACTTCATCCCATTCCAACATCACTGATGTTTGAGTGCTTAGACCCAATATTGCCTTCACTAACTTATGTTTTAATCTCTCTCTCTCATCCGGGGAATTCCCAACATTTTTCAAAACTGCCCTCGTAAAGCCTCTGCTGAAGAAACTAACACTTGACCATAATAACGATTTAAAGAAATATCGACCAGTTTCTAATTTCCCATTCATATAAACAAATCTTAAAATAAAGTTGTTCTAACCCAACTTTTAGCATGTAATTGGCATTCAGAATACAACCTTACTGTGGTTCAAGTCCTACTTAGTGAACATGACACAAATTGTATCTGCAAATGGAATACACTCCAACCCAGTTGATCTATGTTGTGTTGTTCCACAATGGTCCTGTTCACTTCATTCTATACACTCAGCCGCTCTCAAGTGTAATTGATCATCACCCAGTGTCTCACCAATTGTACACTGATGACACCCAAATATATGTCTAGCCAACCATCTGAAGTTGATGCTACCATCCATGGAGTAGAGAGGTGCATTTCTGATGTGAAATTATGGATGACGTGTAACAAGCTGCAGATAAATGATGATAAAACTGAGTCTATTCTGATCACAACTAAAACTTTTTATCATTCACATCCTTTACCTCAAACAATAAATATCAGCAACACCAACATTAACTACACACAGTCAGTACGAAACCTTGATGTTACTCAAGACAGTACTCTCACATTGCACAAACATGTCATGAACATATGCAAATCTTCATATCTGGAGCTGAGTCGCATCAGTTCCATTCGCAAATATATTTCGGTTGATGCCGCTAAAACACTTGTGTGTTCATTAGTACTTTCAAGACTGGACTATTGTAATTCAATTCTGTCTGGTTAGTCTCAATATCTACTCAAGAAACTTCAAACAGTTCAAAACACATTTGCGCGAATCATCTTTAGAGTACTACGATCAGAGCACACCTCCCCCTGATCTGTACCCTATACTGGCTATCCATTCGATCCAGAATCAAGGCACAAAGTGTGTTCTCTGTGCTCCGTTTCACTGACAGACTCCAGTCCAGCATACCTATCCGGCCTCATCCATTTATGCACACCAGCAAGATACTTACGCTCTTCTTCTGACAATCGTATACTCATTATTCCCACTATGAAAACGAAGTCATAAGGACCATGTTCTTTTGCATACCAGGACCTAGCAACGTGGAATGAATTGCCCATTGAAATTAGACACAAAAACACAGTGATCCCTTTCAAGAGTGCTCATAAAATTCAAAGTTTTCGACTACAAGAACAAACTTAAAGACCTAAAATTGTTTCCCACCATAAATATATTCAGCATTTTTTGTTTATCATTATAGAGGTAGTAAACCGCTTAGAGCTTCTAAAGATTAGGCGCTATACAAAGTCCCCATTATTATTACTATTATTATTATTATTATTATTATTATTATTATTATTATTATTATTGTTGTTGTTGTTGTTGCTGCTGTTGCTGCTGTTGTTGTTAAACCATTTCCACTAGCACTTTCAGATATTTTGAAGGCCATACAACTTCTTTTAAAGTATGTTTAAATTAGTATTTGGTGTTCTGTTGTTGCTTTCTTCTGTAATGATTGCATTCATTTTGTACGAGTTATGCTCATCCCTCCATTGTTATATAATCATTTAACTACACCTGAAATACGGACATATTTTGTTGGACTATCTCTTTAACTTCTCCACATATTCGATATATCTAGAAATTCGTTTTGCTCATTTTGCCAATACATTTTCAATTGTTTATCTACCTATAATCAAGGTTGTAACTTAACTTGCAATTAACATATTAAAATTAAACATATTTAACTGTAAAAGTTTTTCAAATTATAAATTATGTGGACAATGGCATTCACAAAAGCAACGAGAAATCTCTTCATTGAGTCCTTATTCCCAAACTACATAGATAATTATATTATTGGCTTCATCAAAAAATGCTGCTTATAACCAATACAGGCCTTCGTACCTTTATATCTTCATTACAACATGTTGTTAGTACAGGCCTTCGTACTTTTCTATCTTCATTACAACATGTTGCTAATACAGGCCTTCTTACCATTATATCTTCATTACAACATGTTGTTAATACAGGCCTTCGTACTTTTCTATCTTCATTACAACATTTTGGTAATACAGGCCTTCGTACCTTTATATCTTCATTAAAACATGTTGCTAATACAGGCCATATTAACTGATATTAGGAAGTACTGTCGAGCTTTTTCAGGACTGGCTAAAATCCATTTTATTTGCAAACAGTATTTGCGGATAAAGAGATAAGATTCATTTTCTCCAAGTTTTATACAAAATCTACTTCTTGCCACTAAATGGATTATTCATAAGTTTCAGTGGCATTTCGTTTTCGCCGCATACAGACTCCACAGTGCTGTACAATGCATCACAAATTATTTGGCACAAAGGTATGATCTTTTTTTATAAAGGTATTCTTTGACACACTCATTGCTAAATGTCGCATGATACTTAACTGAAAAAACTTGACATCACTGTTACCATAATGTTTAGTCATATGTGCACATAGTGCCATATCCCACCCATGCTGCAGTGTGCATTACCCTTAAGGTACAGCGGGGTTTTTTCTCCTTGATATTGTCCTCTTGAAAATGTATGCCCAAATTATCAAAGTTAAATAATCTATCAAAGCTTGAATTTAAAAAATGGACTTTATTCCCACACAAATCAAAAGCCTATTCGGTAATATAAAATGTGCTCCGAGCCGGGGGGGGGGGGGTATATGGAGGGGGGTAATTATATATTTAACTTCTTAGTATGCTCAATAAACAAATGTTTCAATCATTTGCATTATAGCGATTTGCTCGAGAAGTCCAAATGACTGCACGAAAATAATATGTCGACATAATTTATGGCAACTTGCCCTACCTAGAATGCGTCAACTGACACGCGATCAGGCCGAGTAGACCTCCTAACGATGTAAGATTTGCAAAGAAGGTTTCAATTTTCATGCTAAATTTAGTTGATTATGTTAATTCTGTAAAAGCTATTTAGACATACTGCATGTGACACTTCTACCTCTTATAATACGTTTGCCTATAAACTATTTACATTATCTACCTTCAATTAATTATCGGTATGGTTTAAACTTGTATTAAATAATAACGATTTGAAATATTTCATATTCATTATGAAGAGAGTACTGCGGCAATAACTAACAAAATTCGGACAAACCAGAGTTAGGATTTTGGACAATAAAATATTTGCCTGCTTGGTAGACAGACATGACCCCAAATCTCTCTCTCTCTCTCTCTCTCTCTCTCTCTCTCTCTCTCTCTCTCTCTCTCTCTCTCTCTCTCTCTATATATATATATATATATATATATATATATATATATATATATATATATATATATATATATATATATATAAGGCATCTGTTTCAATGATATAATTTGTCAACATATGGTACAGATAATACAGCTGAATCCTTTTTATCCGAACTTTTTAAAAATTAGATTTGGGGTCATGTCTGTTGTACGTTTATCTCACAGCCACTCTCCACCAGTAAGTTGTACAATACTTCTGAATGTTGAAACGGTGAAGATGAATAGATACAAAAAATAATCTTAGAAACAAACTGAGAAAGAATGAATGGACAGACAAACAGACACATATACATACATACAGATATACAGATATAGTAGATAGATGTAGTACGAGAGAGAGAGAGAGAGGGGGGAGGGGGGAAGAACTTACCGGGGCATCATTTGCATAAAAAACTGGTCATTGGATCAAGATTTGTAAAGTAGGATACCCTAAATAAAACTCGGCATAAACGTTCAAGCGTTTGTGGAATATTTTTTGAAAGCGTGTTTGAATCAACATTCATTTGACGAACAAAAATTAACAACGCACTAAAAGACATTAAGCTAACACCAACATCATGAGTAAATGCTTTTTACTTATATATCCACCAGAATTAAGTAAATGTGAATATCATGCTTCTATACACTTTGTTTGCTACTAAATGTTCGATTGGATATATCTTAAAATTCACTTATAACCAAATGTCGCTTAATTCACATACCTAAATTCGTTTCAATTTAATAAAATGTGCTATGTATAAAATGTGCTTAAATCCCCTATTTGCAGATTTTCCCAGCATAGAAAATAATTTCAAAAACTTTTAATTTTATGTAGGCGTATTTTTATTGTGTATTCTTTTGTAGATTTCCCCTTGAAGCTTTTAATTAATGACTGCTGACTAAGCAAATATTCGAGACTGTTTTGATTGGCATTCACGTGCATGTCAATTTCAATCTATCGAAATGAAATTTATTAGAATTCATGACTTGATAACATACGAAGTATACAATACCTTTCTCGCTTGATGGAAACTGACACAGATAAATAGTTATTATTAATTCAGATCAACTCCCCCGAAGCTTCTCTCTCTCTCTCTCTCTCTCTCTCTCTCTCTCTCTCTCTCTCTCTCTCTCTCTCTCTTCGTGTGCAATGCGAATCTACAAGGCCAAGGAAAGTAACTCTAGGTGGAGTAAATGACGTTGGTCGTTGCAGTTATAATGATGTTCAATGCATGATGCAAATTCAAATTAAAGACGAGTAATTCGTACGATTTGCTAATTTTAAATGGTAAAATCTTACAAACTTAAATTACCACCATTGAAAAGACAAAAGTTTTGTTAAATAATTACTGTACGTTCTCAAATTAAAGATTTCATTAGTGCAGTCGCCACCATTGTCATCAACATAACTGTTGTCGTCCATGTCACCATCATCGTCATCGTAGCTATTTCTGTTGTTTACATAATGCTTGGTAAATGACAATTAAATGTCCCCTCTAAACACACACACACACACACACACACACACACACACACACACTTACACACACACACGAAATATCCATTATCAGTACTTTCAGAATTTCTATAGTTATTATCAAATTATTGTTCTGACTACCTTTAACAGGCTTAGGATTTACTATTTTGGCTATACGCACTTCTTGGCCAGATAAGAATATGAATTATTCGTCACTAATCTCCCCAATATCCCAGTTTTATTTTGTTTGACATTAACATCAATGGCTCGGTGTGTTAGGATTAACGGAGATCCTTTTGTGTATATGTCCTCGATATATATTGAAGTCTAGTGTCACATGGCTCTGTAAACTATACCTCAGTACTTAATTATTCCGTGTTTTGAAGCTCATGAATGACAACAAATTGCGGCTCGCGTGGAGATAAAAACATATTTGGGATAGACAATTAGGAATAATAACCTCCGTAGGTCTATCTAATAAATATTTCAGGGTCATCAACTCAACACAAATTTTAAAATGTATTCATAGATCCGACATGTATGAATACCCGGCCTATTTGTGTTAACCAATTCAGTGTAACCGATATATATATATAAATACACACCGATGAAAAGCTATGAAGATCACGAAGTCTACACAAAGCTAAAGTTGCCGTTTTATCGGTTGGCACACTAAACACGTTCCTTGGCAGCTTTTAAAGGCACGAAGGACGCTATTTCTTTTACATCGAGCAGGATGAGTGGTGGATGACAAGTTATATCCCTCCACTGCAGTGGGGGGCAACATTTATCTTCGTCAAAATCGACATCGGTCAAAATACAAAATAACACCTTTTGCTAGGGGGATTAGAGAAGAAGAAAACAACACACTGCAGACGAAAAACAATCATATACTGATTTTGACTAGAACATATCTGGAAGTATATATTTTATATGCATCGACAGAATGATTCCAAAAAGAAGGTAATGGAATTCATACGTTTGGTTTGAAGATATTTTGTAAAAGGTATCTTGTGTATAGTTATAGTTATAGTGTTTCAAGAGTGTATCAGACATAAATATTGAATTAAACAAGGATTAATTCCGTACGGCCATATAGCATTACTGATTAAAACAGGATACACAACGTGATATAAAAATTTGAGAGGCGTTCCGACTGCGTCCAAAAATGGAGCTAGCCAGGGTGGATTCGTACATAAATGTGTACCTACCCCGCTCAGATGGATTAGTGAATATTAAAAGAAACGATCCACCAAGCTCACCGACGTTTGGACCAAGCGGATTTTACAGATTCAGCGAGGAAATTATGAAGGACCGACCACTATTTCTTGGGAGCAAAACGATGTCTTTTTATCAGATGTTTTCTTGTCAGAACTCTCCGACCGAAATGAACTCATCAGAAGAGTGCTTCTCACCCCCATTAGATCAAGAATCTGTGATACTTCCAGCCATGAAAACAATCAACTTATCCATTAATTCTGGGGAGAAAGGAACCAGGAGACCACTGAAAAGATTCAACGAACCTCTCAACACGTACATAACAAATATAAAACGTGCGCAGCAAATGAGATCGAGTGATGTTAATCTTAGTTACCCTAGGCTGCCACGGGAGAAAACCAGAATAGCGTATGATGGAGCATTCAAGCTTCAGTCTCTTAGAAAACCTATAAAATCCCAAAAGAGTCAGTCCGCTGTAGAGACCAGACAAGCAACTAGTCTGGGGTTTCCTCCCCTTAAACCGTCTGGAAATGGCCTGACACCACGGTCCCAGTCAGCAGCCGTATTTCCAGAAAACACGAAGACAGGTCAACATCAACAGAGGCAACAACAGCAGCAAAAATCAGTCAGATTCACAAGTGCAATGCACGTTAAACCATTGTCAAGACCACACAATATTTGGAATCAATCCACTGAAATGCTTCA